>OX336393.1:312836376-315335126 GCA_946902985.2 Meconema thalassinum | reverse complement strand
AAATGAAAATCCACAGCCTGCTTCCAGTCTTCGACCGGGTCAGGAATGGAATGAATGAAGCCCCCATCTAGCGGCGAGGATATGAACTGTGCCGGCTGCCGAGGCCTGACGCACTCCTCTGGGGCAATGATTAAATGAATGACAGATGAAATGAAATGATAGTGGAGAGTGTTGCTGGAATGACATTTTGACAGGGAAAACCGGAGTACCCGGAGAAAAACCTGTCTGCCTCCGTTTTGTCCAGCACAGATCTCACATGGAGTGACCGGGATTTGAACCACGGACCCAGCGGTGAGAGGCCGGCGTGCTGCCGCCTAAGCCACGGAGGCTTGCACATTAATAATAATAATAACCCACAATTCATTATTCTTAGAGCCGCCTAAGCCACGGAGGCTTACAGAATATGAAATATAAATATTTCAATTTATCACTCACTCTCTGCAATAGCCTCCGTGGCATAGGCGGCAGCACGCCGGCCTCTCACCGCTGGGTCCGTGGTTCAAATCACGGTCACTCCATGTGAGATCTGTGCTGGACAAAACGGAGGCAGACAGGTTTTTCTCCGGGTACTCCGGTTTTCCCTGTCAACATTTCATTCCAGCAACACTCTCCACTATCATTTCATTTCATCTGTCATTCATTTAATCATTGCCCCAGAGGAGTGTGTCAGGCCTCGGCAGCCGGCACAGTTCATATCCTCGCCGCTAGATGGGGCTTCATTCATTCCATTCCTGACCCGGTCGGATACTGGAAGCAGGCTATGGATTTTCATCACTCTCTGCACCCCCTACTTTGAGAACCCCTGGTATAAGGGAAAGGAGATTGAGAATCATGTAATGGAAAGGGAGGAGGAAATTGATGAGGATGCAAAAGGATATTTAATATTGAGATCAGAATTTGACAGAGCATTGGGACTTAAGCAGGAACAAAGCACCAGGCATAGATGATATACTGATTGAGTTGCTACGCTGCATAGGAGATGAAGGTCAGATCAGGTTATTTCACGTGGTGTGTAGGATTTATGAGACAGTTGAGTACCACTGATTTCAAGAAGAATGTTATCATCCCTATACCGAAGAAAGTGGGAGCTGACAGATGTGAAGATTACTGTACAATCAGCTTGATTACTCATGCTTCAAAGATCCAGTCAAGAATAATTTACAAGGGGATGGAAAGCCAGATAGAAATGGAGTTGGGTGAAGACCAGTTTGGTTTAAGGAGAAATGTAGGAACAAGGGAAGCTGTACTAAGTCTTAGGCTGATTTTGGAAGGTAGAATAAGGAAAGATAAGAGAACGTTCATGGCATTTGTAGACTTAGAAAAGGCTTTTAATAACGTTGATTGAACTAAATAGTTTGACATTTTGAAAAGTCTTGGAATGAAGTACAGGGATAGGAGGGTGATCTACAATCTATACAGAAACCAGACAGCAGTCATTCGAGCTGAAGGACATGAGAGAGAAATTGGTATTCAGAAAGGTGTAAGGCAAGGCTGCAACTTATAACCCATACTTTTCAATCTTTACACTGAACAAGGAATGAAGGAAATTAGAGAAAAATTTAAAGTGGGAGTGAAGATTCAAGGAGAAATAATTTCAACTCTGAGATTTGCCGATGACATCGTCATCTTGGCCGACACGCCTGAGGATTCGAATGATTTTTGAATGGTATGGACTCCGTCTTGAGGAAAGAATTCATGATGAAAATTAATAAATGTAAAACAAAAATATTGGAATGCAGCCGAAATAAATCAGAATCCTCTATGGACATCAAATTGGCAGGTGAAAAACTAAAGGAAGTAGGAAACTTCTGTTACTTAGGATGCAAAATAACCAGTGATAAACGAAACAAAGAGGATATAAAAAGTAGGTTAGCTCAGTCAAGGAAAGCATTTCTACAGAAAAGGAATCTGTTGACATCGAATATAGATTTAGGTGTCAGGAAGTAATTTTTGAAGGCCTTTGTCTGGAGCGTAGTACTCTATGGAAGTGAAACTTGGACTATTGGTGCAGCAGAAAAGAGGAGATTTGAAGCGTTTGAAATGTGGTGTTACAGGAGAATGATGAAGATCAGATGGGTAGATAGGGTTACAAACAAAGAGGTATTAAGACTAGTAGGAGAGGAGAGATGTTTCTGGCAACTACAAATGAAGAGAAGAGATACGTTGATAGGACACATACTAAGACACCCAGGAATATCAAGCTTAGTTACGGAAGGAAGGGTCGAGGACAAGAACTGTAGGGGTAGACCAAGGTTAGAATATGTGCCAGTGCCTTGCTCGACAGTGCCCCAGCCGTCACATGGTGCAAGCGAAGTTCCATTCTGTAGAGAAGGCTCTCACTGTAGCATCGGAGTAGCCAACATCACACAACAGCGAAGACTGAAATCCACACAATAACACACCAATGCAGAAAACTGTCAGACGTCATTTTGTTTCACAACATCTGTACTCTGAACTCATCTACAACTTTCAGCCTCTGTATAACCTGCCTGTTGATCATCTGTGTTTAATTTTGTAATTAGGGGCATTATCACTCATGACATATCCTACCCAACAACTTAAACACAACTTACTCACATTCCCAACAGACAGAATCCAGGGGGTACAATCCGCATTATAATCACAATGCATAACAGACATTTTATAGAAATTTCAGTCATATTTCAATGTTGCCTTTGTCAACACGTTAATTGCTTGCCACGGTGGATGAGTGGATATCGTGTCGGTCTACTAACCCCAAGATTGCAGGTTCGCTCCTGACCGTGGTACCGGTAAGTGATTTTTGAAAGGCGGCAAAAATATGATACGCATGTCATACGATGTTGGCATGTCAATGAACCCATTTGAATTCAGTAGGCCGAGTTCATAATGGCAAAATTAATCTCGGAAGTTTCCGCCAACACAAAGTTCCTCATTTCTCTACTAGAAGCCTGGCTGCGTGGCTCAGGGGTAACGTTCTCGCTTGCTGAGCCCAAGGTTGCAGGTTCGTATCCTGGCGCAGTCAGGTGGCATTTGAGGGTGCGCAAATGCGAGGGAGCCGTGTCAGTAGATTTACTGGCACGTTAAAGATCCCCTTTGGGGCAAAATTCCGGCACCCCGGCGTCTCTAAAAGCCAGAGTAGTTAAAAGGGACGTAAAACCAATAACATTATTATTATTATTCTCTACTAGAAAGCGCTGTAATGTTCAACGAGGTTAGATATCTAACATCTAACCTCCTTGACTTTCATAGTCAAGGAACAACGAAATTCGACATGCAAGCTACCCTCTGGGTGTCAAATAACAAAGCTTGCACCCAGCACCGAGGCCATGCGATATTATTATTATTAACACGTTAATGTGTTCAATTAAATTGAGCGGGGAATAAACTTGCTAACCTGGAAAAAATAACATGGATTATTTAAACACTTCTTGAAGGGGGCCTAATTTAATGACGTTTCATTTGTCAGGTAAGACTCACTTAGATTGTCTATAGCAGGCGTTCTGAACCTTTTTGAGACTGTGAACAGCAACTTCATGCCATCTTTAAATTGAATATAACAATAATAATAATAATAATAATAATGTAACAAGCATGCGCCTCTGTTTCCTTTCCCATCTCTTTCACCTTCTGAAGTGCTAAAATAGCTAGGAATTTGTCACTCACCAGGCATGCTGCAACTGCTTGAATGACTCGTGCAGATAAGATACATTTGTGTGTGGACATTCGAGCATCATCACCTCTCGTGTTACTCATAAGTCCAATAATGTTTACTGTAGATTTAAAAAATATTATTTCACAAAATTATACAATTTCCGACTGTCAAAACTTGTAATAAAAACATTATTCCGATTTGCGCACCAAAATTTGAATTGAAGAATAGATCTCAGGGGAGCTTGTGCTCGCGAGCACGTCTTGGCTCGTATGACGATAGTACCAAATTTAATTTATGTTTTGAGAACACCTGGTCTATAGTGTTGACGGATATACATACACAACACTTACGTACAACTTCTGGTAATTATTTAGTTGTCCGTTGTAACTAAAATAATTGCAATTGTACTTAAGTGTTGTTTGCAAATAAATATATATTTATTTATAATGCGTCAAGCTTTTCCTTGTGTTCCGTTAATGTTACAGCACTTATGTAAGTAGCGTGTGTATGCCACGAACAGTAGTTATGTTGTTAAAATATACAACCACCTTGATGCTCATTGTGTGGAAAAGGAAGACATAAACTGATGCATATAGAAGTTGTTTGAATTTCGTATCATTTATCTATATAGCTCGAACTCTTTTACAGTACACAAGCCTTCTTTGTCAACAATTTTGTTAAGTTTTTAATATAATTATGTGATCTACCGATTGTTTCATATACTGTACATGCCATACTAATATTCATGCACATTTCCCACCCACCAAAAATGTTAACAAGAATTTACCACCTATGCTGCCATGCTCAACTTCTTGCCAAAAATGTTAATTCCATTAACAGTTCATTTGATTAGAGATAATTCTCTTCATGTAGGGTTAAGCTTGTCACACAGCATATCGGATGGCTAAGTTGACAGTGCCTCTCAGTTTGAAACATACAGTAATTAAAAAATTCATAACCCTGAAAGACAGCAATGATGTTAAATAACATTTAAAATACACAGCGTTTCCATTGTCAACACTTTCTTGTTAAAGATAGCAATGTGATGCAGTACACACCACCACTCAATCTGGCTTCAGAGCTGCCAACTCAAAACTGCCTAGCACAGCGAGTGATTGGAGCACCTCACTGCAAGGAGTTTCCTGACACTCTTTATTTGTATGTGTTGCTACCTTGCAGTAATACATTATTAGTCGGCTAAAGATCAATTCTTTTTATAATGCATTCTCAGCCTGGTCCAGACCGAGACAGACAGACAGAGACAGACAAACAAACAGGTGCAGGGCTCTTGATTGCAGAGTTAATCATAATAGCTCAAACATTACAGCAGAAAATTGTTAATGGCAGGTGCCGGTGAATCGTGACAGCTTTGGTCATACTGTGGAAAAGTTGTACAAAAAGACCACGCTTTATTTTAATATAATATTTACAGCTTGCTGAGTGGTATACAATATAAGTGAATTTCAATTAACACTATGAGCTTGATCTGTGTATGTATTTGTGTGTGTGTATGTGTATATCTCTACTTAGTATAAAACAAAGTCCCCGATTCTTGGATGTTGCGAGTAATGTCGAGAACCACCGGATGGATTTTGATGCCGTTTTCACCATTCTCGAAAGCAGTGGTTCCCAACCTTTGTTAGCTGACGCCCCCCACTTCAGATACGGGAGTTCATCGCGCCCTTCCTTCCCCATCCCCTCCCCTCATTGCTTCTATAGCCTCTTCAATTGACGCGGAGGTTATAGACCTAACCTAATAACACTACATAATGGAATAGGTCTATCTATTACATACTAACTTCATTTTAGCACAATACAAAGAACACACTTTTACAATAAATCCTTAAATTAGTCAACAAATGTCAGTGAGAGGGTTGACACTGTTTTCTCTTGGCAAGATTCGGTATGTTTGGTTTGATATTTGACAGCACAGCGGAGATCACTTGCAACATCAGGCCGACAGCGTTGCTTTGTTTTTATGACACTCAGCGTTGAAAATCCTGACTCACATAAATATGTCTTTCAAAATGGGATAATGACACACAATGCAAATTTGGCTATTTCAGGAAAAACTGCAAGACTATTTACCCAAACGTCACCCAGTCCTAATATTTTAGAATAATCTTTTAGCATTGATTCACACTTCAAATCTTTGGCTTCTTCTTTAAGCAGTGCTGGCAGTGCTTCAATGTCAATGGCAAACAAATTTCTTGTTAACATCCGGGACCATTCTTCCGAAGAGTTATCAGGAGAGTAGAAGTTGAATTCTTGTGCCAGGGAATCCAAATGTGACTGAATTTGCATCTAAGTTTATTCGGCAAAATTTAATTAAGGCGGTGAAAGGATGAGAAGTTGTTCAACTGAAGCCGGCGTTCCCATAACTGTACTTTTTCCAGGAATGCATAATATTGGAGTTTTTGTCTTGGAGCTTTAAGTTCAAACTGTTCAAAGCTTCAAAGAAATCACAAAGATATGCCAACGAGATGATAAAATTGGCATGATTTTGCTCCTTAGAGCACAGCAAATTCCTTATTTCACCTCCAACCTTGCGGCTCCGCAGAGGTTTGTGCCGACAGTTGGCAATTACCAGTGCTTTTGAACGATTGACTTGGTACGACAATCACTTGGAGAGATTTAAAAAAAAAAATCACAAAATTGTAATATTCGAGTTAAAAAAAAACAACTTAATTCGGAAATCACTTCACGCCCCCCTTGATAAAGCCCCCCCAGGTTGGGAACCCCGGCTCTGAAGGATATCTCGAGGAAGGTTTCTCTAGAAAATAATATTTTTATGACTAATGGAAGCCAAGTAGTAACGATGTTAGCGAAAAAGTCAGGGGGAAAAACCTGTCGTCCGTGTGCATCTTAAACTTAAGCTGGGCAAACCATTAAAATATTTATATACTATACTGTTTTGACAACCGACAGTCGTGGCTACGCTGGCTAACACGCAGCATTAGGTCATGGGGCCAAGCTCTCTGCTGACTCGGTAGACGCGTGGGTTCGAGCCCCACCGTCGGCCGTCCTTGAAATGGTTTTCCGTGGTTTCCCATTTTCAACACCAGGCAAATGCTGGGACGGTACCTTCTGACAGGCCAGGGCCGCTTCCTTCCACATCCTTGCCCAGTTTCATTCACCATCAATTTCATCTCTCATTAACTCCTCTCATGAGGTTGGCGTCAGGAAGGGCATCCGGCCGTAAAAATCATCGCCACAAAGACTTCCATCGCATCTCATCCCCGACCCCGTTGGAAAACGGGAATAATAAGGGGTAGACATACATACACACTGTTTTGACACATTGAAGGAATACCAAGTTGATCAAAAAACCATAAATTTAATAAAACTTACATTAACTAATACGATTTCTAGAGTCAAATTTTTAAATGAAGTTAGCGAGCCCTTCGAGGTAAAAACTGGGCTAAGACAAGGGGGCAGTCTATCACCACTCCTTTTCAATTTGGTCTTCGATAAAGTCATGTGGACGTTTTGGGAGAAGAACGAAGTGCTAAAATTGGTACAAAGAATCAGAACCTCAAAGTCAAAGGTTTAGCATTTGCTGATGACGTAGCGTTGATTGCTGAATCAGAACAAGAAGCTATTAACCAAATTGATCAGTTAAAAGAAACGGCAGAAAAAGCGGGCTTACGGATTTCGTTGGTAAAAACAGAGATGATGACAAGTGATCAGAAATACACAAAGGAAATGATAAAAACAAATTATGAGAGCATCAGGGTCACAGACCAATTTAAATATCTTGGAGAAATAATTAGTAGCAATGGGACGGATAAATTGGCAATTGAAAACAAAAAAGGGAAATTGGAAAGATTAAATTATTGTACAAAAAATATATACAATAAAAAGAACCTGTCTATCAATGCAAAATTACAACATTTTAATACAGCTGTTAGACTAGTCATCTTGTACAGCATGGAAACTACAAATATAACCAGAATGGAGAATTTGCTCAAGATACAAAGAAGAATTTTAAGAAGGATTTATGGTCCTAGGAAAACACAGGAAGGTTATAGACTGAGATCCAATGCAGATATTTATAGTAAAATCGACAACCTTGAAGTGATGATCAGAAAAAGGGCGACTTCAGTTCTACGGACATATGGTCCGCATGGATTGCTCAAGGTTAAACAAACAAATTTTTGATAAAATCTGGAACTATAAAGGGCAAGGAGGCTATGT
Organism: Meconema thalassinum; assembly: GCA_946902985.2. Lineage (NCBI taxonomy): Eukaryota > Metazoa > Arthropoda > Insecta > Orthoptera > Tettigoniidae > Meconema > Meconema thalassinum. The sequence continues at coordinate 315,327,295 of OX336393.1, read as the reverse complement.
AAGGTAAATGCACCAATGGTCATCATGTTAAGGGAGATTTAGACAAGAAATCATATACACCGTACACATTTTGGTAAATTTAATCAACAAAAGCACTGTATCTAACCTCAAACTCTACTCAAACACTAGGAAAGACCAAATATCAAAGATATTCGTTTTAGGAAAAATTACGTATTTAAAAAGTGTGTTTTTTCGCCAGTGTTCGGCACGATGTATTTGGATTTTTCCTATATTCGTCACCCGTTTGCACCAATTGCCGTCACATTGTTAATTTTCCTTGTCTGCTGTTTATAATGCATTTCTGTCAATTGTTGCGTAATACACCGATTTATCGACTTGGAGGCTAACATTTACGAATTAAACAGTACCAGTAATTATGTTTTTTTAATAAAAATGGAATATATAAAAAAAAGACGGCAACGGGAAGCGGGATTGGTGGGTAGAAGACATACGAGCAGGAAAATATCGCAATTCTGCTCTAAACAAGTGAGACCACGGCATAACAGCCCGGAAAATGACCATTCGCCGAGGCCTAACACCGATTGTTGCCATAGAAACCCTCTGAATTCGCCACTCATGTACATTTTTCTTCCAGGCAGTCTTTAGTAGCTTAAAAACCCTTACATCCGTGGGTTGAAGTACGTGTGTGACATTAGGGAGTAAAGCGACCAAAACAATTCCATGCTCCTCACAAAATTTACTAGTATGTATGGTCAAGTGTGAGAAGTGTCCGTCTATGAATAATGTCAGGGAGAGGAATCTCCTCCTCAACCAACCCAGGATGAAATACGTTACTGAGAAATTTGTAAAACACTTCCCCCCTTCATTCACCCTTTTGGCGATTTGCCAATGCCCCAGTGTGCTGGTATTGAGGCAATAATGATGTCTTGCGGCAGACGTTCATACTTGAACACTACAAGGGAAGGAGAAATATCGCCGTGGGCATTGCCTGTTAGAAGTACCGTCAAGCATTCTTTCTCATCCGAATTCACTTGCTGATATATTGTCCTGTAACCCCTGTTCGCCAGCACTTTGTTACCTTTTTGATTGAGAAAGAAAACCGTCTCGTCAGCGTTGAACAGTCGCCGAGGGTCTGACAAAATAGACTGGAAGTCGTTTTCCCCTGAATAGCTGTAGACTTCTGAAACCCAGGTTTTATTTTGATGTTCTGTAATTGCAGCATGGCTTACTGTCAAATTTTGAGGGGTTCGTAAGAGATAGACCTGGATTTCTTTTTATGAAAGATTCACGCCATTTCCTTCCAGGCAGCCATCTTTGAAAGGAAAGTCCCTCTTCAATTCTTGTGTAAGGCACTGGACGCTTTTGCAAATCGTCCTTTGTTACCGGGACCCCGCTTTTCGTAGTGAGATTACCCATTGAACTAGCATAGCCTCAGCTTCCTTTGTTAAAATGGAACTTAGCCCCATTTTCCTCTCTCTAGGAGATTTTCCTTTAATTTTGTCCGAGAGGGTGTTTCTCGGAACACCATTCCTCTCCACGGCCTTTTTAATACTCATGCCGTCCTCCACAACGGCCTTAATAGCAGCTTCCATTTGCTCAACATCATAATTCAGTACTGTGCGTTTCGACATATTGCCTGGGGCAGATGACCTCGTAGTTCCGCCCCTTAAAACAACAATAACTATCCAACATATTGCCTGAAAGCAAAGATTTAGTCTTAGAATAATATATTATTTATCATCTCAATTAAATATAAAAAATCCTCTGTAGCACGCCTAGCCAAAAAAACCTAGGCCTACTGAGGTGCGGCCGTCAAGAAGAGAGACCTACGTAATAATAACAATACCCTGTAAATGTTTATTGGTTGTGAAACGTTAACACAAGCATTAACATTATTGTGCACTAGTGTTCGTCACGAATGTGCTCTAAAGTTCGTCAGCTATGACGACTACTGGACACGATCAAATGATAATTTAATTAATGCAGGGTACTTTAGAGCTATATTATAAGTATATTGCCACTGTTAGTTAGGTCTTGCAAGGAGAAATGACAATGTGCCAGTTTTCGTCACAAATAACGAGCATTGGTAAAGTGCATTTTTTTAAATCCAGTGTTCGTCACTGGGATTTCTAATAAAACTAGGCACGTGAGCACGAAATAACAAATCACATATGTTACAGAAACAATTACCAACTATATCACGCACTTGTAACATTTTAATATGTCGGAACATAACACGCATGCACATAATTAACTCGCGCGCGTGCTTGGCACATGCGAGAAGCAAATGGCGCGTCAAGACAGCTCAGCTCACAGGAGATGTTTGACGCAGGGAATCACCTATTACATCGCACGCATGATTTCGCAAAGTTGCTCCTTATCGGCAAGGAAGGTATGACGCATCTCGTAAGACTTAGTGCGTTGAGAAAGACCCGTTGTCATGCTTATTTTTTGTACTTATATACGAGAGTGACGAAAACCGGTACAGTTACCTTAAAACAAGTGAAAGAAGAACTTCAAAAATTCAAAATTACTGAAGAAGATAGTCTAAATCGAATAGAGTACAAAAAAAAAAATTGGCCTCAAAATTCTTGTCGGGGAGAAGAAGAATCTCAACAGAGGAGAATGGACTGCTGAAAGAAGAGCTGCGCAGTCGACCAGGATGAAAGACCTCTGGAAGAGAAAGAAGGAAACTAAACCTATAAAGAAGTGATATTTGTGTGGTCCTTGTTGGCCTGTCCGCGGTGTATATATACTGTGAGTGTAAGAATTGTTCAGCATGAAAAGTTCTACATAAAAGTGTGCAACAGCACATCTCTATCTTCAATACATCGCCCACTTTAAGGGTTTTTATGTTTTCATTTCGTCCAACAATCTCCATTCAATTACTAGCTTCGAAACAGTTTACGAGCAAGCTGGATGGCGAGCGGGCCTATCACCCAAGACACTGTTGAGCCGTGTCGAGACTTCAGAGAAGAGTGGATGTGTTTGGAGTTTCCCTGGAAGTGCAACTCGTCTTTTCTTTACTTCGTCTATGAACTTTTCATTCCGCAGATTACACAGTCAAGTTTAGATTGAACAGAAGGGGCATTTTTGATTCATGCACTCGGCATTCTTAAATTACATCTGACAAGAATTCGTTGCATATGCTATCTCCATGATGTAATTAATAGTACAGTCAGTGATTTTAACCCATCATGCCGAGACGGAAAAAAGATGTAGGTCGTAATTCATTGAAATTTAAAAGAAAAATGCTCATCATGTAACAATGAAACTGGGCAGTAAATAATTTCTCGATTGTCACAAGAGAGAAAATGAAAGAATTCACAAAGACAAAAGAAGTCATCCCCGAAGTTCCTATGACACAGGGAAGAAATGTTCATGGTTTGTGGTCCAATAAAGAGAATTCTGCTGAGAATTATGATTCCTCCATAAATTATATAAATAATGCTTCAGTTTCCGGGTGAAGCCGGGGCGGGTTGCTAGTATATATTGTGCCCTTTCGCGACCCTGGGACACACATGGATCGGCTCTAGCCTCCTGTTGATCCGTCCCAAGCCCGCAAACTGACCCCAGGAAGGATGCACCCCGGGAACTAGTCATCTCGCACGAGACTCCTAATAAAATCTCCGAGTGGATGAATCTGGTTGGAGATAACCGGCTCCGGAGCACAATCGGGAAGGTGGATAGAAATCAAGGGGCAATATTTAAAACTTGATCAATAATATTTATTACAAAAAAGAATGCAACACAGAGAACACAAATATCCAACTTAAAATACATATATATTCAAAAGAGCAATGAATAGCTATTATCATGGCCAAAACATGCTATAAATGCCTATATAAATATGATGATTCATAAATGAATTCAGAATATGTGAAACTTGTTCATAAATTAAACGATCAACCTGAGGAATATTGCTGATGCACGTAATAAATGCTTATAAATAAGATCAATAATATTTGAAAACTTGTTTATAATATGCAACAATAATGTTGCCAAAATTTATTATCATTTCATTTCATCTGTCATTCATTTAATCATTGCCCCAGAGGAGTGCGTCAGGCCTCGGCAGCTGGCACAGTTCATATCCTCGCCGCTAGATAGGGGCTTCATTCACTCCATTCCTGACCCGGTCGGAGACTGGAAGCAGGCTGTGGATTTTCATTCATTCAATAGGATGGAACAGCTTGTCCAGAAAGTATGATTTTATATTATGTGGCATAATGTCCCACAAGACATATCGTTGGCACACTTGGGAAAGCACTTATATGGGGATGGACAGCTACAATACACAAATATGTGCATAATAATTTATACACAGCCATCCACGATGTGGCTATCACCTGCTCACAAAAATGCAAACAACATCTCATATGTCGTGGCACCCAAGGCTCTCGAAATATAAACAACAACAATTGTGGCAACTATGGCTCACGAATATCATAATCTGTCGTGGCAACTACCGCTCAATAAAATTAATGTAAACAACACCGCATACATTATACCGTTACGTGCCACCCCCCTAGTGGCACTTTTGTTAACTGGATTACAGTGGGTAGAAGCACAACACAGATTGTTCCTTTGTTTAAAGAAATAATTAACTTTATTTCGGCCAGAAAGATACACCACTCAACAGCAAATACAAGCAATTATTACCTTACTCCATTTTCCTCAAGTCTCTTCCTTATGGAGAGCTCTTGCCCCCTTTCACTCAGCCTTGCAGTTAATCCTCTCGCTAACGAGTCCGGTCCCGTACGCTGGCTGGAAATAGCTGCACTAAGTCTGTCACTCAGTGTTTTGCAACTCACCACAATGACCTCTGTCGCACTAGGTAAGCACACTCTCTCAAAACACAGGCAGTCCCCTGTATGCTCCTCACTCCCTCGCTGTCAAGAGAATCGGCTTCACCAGGGGTTTCGCAAGTCACCACACTTCTGTCGCTCAGGATAAACGCTCGCACTAGCTCGTAAAACACAACACACACTGCTTGACAGGTCGCTCTTATATAGCAGGCCGGTGACTCAAATGCTTCTAGACCCATCCAGGGTTCACGGCTTCTCGAGGTTTCCTTCACTGGCTGAGTCACGAATATTCTGGACCATCCCTTTGTCCTAGTAGTCCTGTTGCATAAGGCACACGCAATACACTGAGACAGGGCACAGCCCAGCCCGGGGGCAGTTGTGACTCATGCGGCGAGCGATGAAACAAACTCACAGCCGTAACAATACTAATAATGGAGCTCAGGCAAAACACTCCTATGCTGAAATATTTCTGTTCTCCTGACTTTATGCTCATTTTACATTTAATAAAAACAAATCACAGGCTGTCCCATTATGTCAACATAATACCAACCTCGTTTCAACAGATCATATCACTATGAGAGATGGTGTCGTCAAAATATCCGTCTTAAGATAGAACTTAGCCTGTAAGGATATCTGGAAACAAATGCCTCTCTTACAACCAATTGGGAGCTGTCAAATGTGAAGAGATCTTAACTAAATGTTGACCTACGAGAACCAATTAATCAGGAAAGAACGATGAATTTAAACGAACAATATAATCACCACACGATGAATTTAAACGAACAATATGATAACCACAAGTAACCACATGAAGAATTAGCTGACACAATACCTTACTTGTAGATCGCCATGAGGTACTTTCTGATGTGGATCCATTTCTGTTTCAGTGGAGGCGCTCTCCGACCTACGAGGTCATCTACCCCTCGTAACACAGATTAAGGTACAGTGAAACCCCTCAAATCCGAACTAATTGGGGCTGTAGCCTGTTCGGATTTCAATTTGTTCGGATTAGCCAAAAAAATATCCATAATATAATAAATAACCAGCCCTCATTATGGTATATGACTGCACATTGAGCGAGGAAGAAAAAACTTGTGACAGATAATGTGACTTATACTGAAGTTGCATCTGCTCTTGACATCGCATTGCGCTTCGTAGAACAACACACAGCAGCCACGCCAAACGATGTCGTGTTCATGCGACGCTCGAGCACAATTGCTTCCGCAGGAAGGTTTTCGTCATTTGGACAATTGTTGATAGCTGATTTCAAGTGAAAGATTAAGTGATATTTTGTATATTTCTATGGTTATTTCATTGGAAGCCTCCGTGGCTTAGGCGGCAGCACGCCGGCCTCTCACCACTGGGTCCGTGGTTCAAATCCCGGCCACTCCATGTGAGATCTGTGCTGGACAAAACGGAGGCAGACAGGTTTTTCTCCGGGTACTCCGGTTTTCCCTGTCAAAATTTCATTCCAGCAACACACTCCACTATCATTTCATTTCATCTGTCATTAATTTAATCATTGCCCCAGAGGAGTGCGTCAGGCCTCAGCAGCCGGCACAGTTCATATCCTCGCCGCTAGATGGGGGCTTCATTCATTCCATTCCTGACCAGGTCGGAGACTGGAAGCAGGCTGTGGATTTTCATTTTTCTATGGTTATTTCATTGTTTTTGCAAAGTGATTAACCTAAGGAATTAATATAAGCAACTTTTCCGTTGTTCAATCCTGGAAGAGATAAGTAGGCACATTTACACTTTGCTAACTGTACTTCTTTGTTAATTTTTCGACTAATTATGTAAAATAAAGTTATAATGTAGAATGTATCAATGTTTTATGACTGAATAGATAAGTTTCTCTTTTCTTTGCACGTGTTTTCCAAACTTATAACTGTCGGAAAGAACTCTTTCAGATTACCCGGGATTTCGGATTTCCGGGGTTCGGATTTGAGGGGTTTTACTGTATACAAATTTGGAAAAGAAATAAAAATTTAGAGGTGTACACCTAAATTTGAAAAGACCAAAAATTAATAAAACAAAATATTAAATAAAACTGTTGTTCGAGTCTTCGGTCCTTTGACTGGTTTGACGCAGATCTCCATGCCTCCCTGTTTCTGATTTTTCGGCTGCATTCCAATATTTTTGTTTTATATTTATTAATTTTCATCATGAATTCTTTCCTCAATACGGAGTCCATACCTGCCAACCTCTCAAAATGAAAAATCGGGAGATTCGACGCGGCGACGGGGGGGGGGGGGGGGGGGGGGGGGGAGGGAGGGAGGGGGGATGCAACATAATACATACACAGGCTAAGACATTGCAGCAAATATATGTTACACTATTTATTAAACTGTACATGACTAACATGATATGACATCCCAGTTTACAAATGTACTTAAGACTGAGTACAGTCATTTTAAATTCTCACTAGTCTATCAAACAAGCATACCTTTCTTTCGACCACACTCAGGCATACAAAACTAGTGACGTATCGAAGATCATATTATTCAATTGGTCGTTGTTGCAGGTGACTGAGGCTGATTTTGCCCTCTTCAAAAAGGTCTTGCTATATTCTTGCTCAAAACACTTCCCTTTCTGAATCGACTTCAGAGTTATAAGTTTGTCCAAAGTCTTGTCAGAGAGAGATGACCTGAACATCCTCTCACACTCTGCATTACTATGCGGAATGGTCAGAATGGAAAGCATAACTTGAGTACCCCACCACTACATATCATTTGGCCTACCAGTGCCCACTTCACAACAATTCTCACTTCTTCTTCTTCTTCTTCAATAGATGTCACATCCTCTAGTTGGAAGTTACAGAATTGGGAATGTAAAGCATCCATTTCCTCATTAAAATTGTCTTGAGTGTCTGTTAAAATGCTGGAAATGTATCTACAAAAAACTTAATTTTGGAAAATGTCCCCCACTATGCGAGATACTGAAATCACACCTACAGACACTACAAAATGCAAATGTTGCGCCTCTTCTTGACTCAGTTATATGCGGAATCAAGGTGTCTACTGTAAGGATGAAGTAAAAATTAGTTACTTTTTAGCTACCTTTTAGTTAACTTTTAGTTAATATTAGTTTGAATTCAAGATACATCTGCGGTCTGCAAGCAAAGGGGCTCATCACGCGGTGAAGAAAGACAGCAATGAACTGTGTTTAAAGCGGTAAATACAATTCACTTAGGGAGTTATAAAAATTTTAAAAATAATACGAAATATTTATTATCAAATGAGTTGTTTCAGCTAATATGTCGTCTTGTGCACAAGGCGTTTTTATAATTGTCAAGAGGTTGCTCTGCTCTTAACCGTGGCGAGATTTCCTTTGTCCCCGCGGTAGATCACGAAGAAATTTATGGGACGTTACGTGATTGTAACCGAATTCCGTCTTCACAGTCAAGTATGGCGAAATTTCGAGATGTTACACGATCGGCGCTGGTCTCACCCGTTTGTCGAGATTCCCGTTGATTTCGCGATAGAACACGGATAAATATCGCGATTTAGATAATATGTGTCACTTCCATTGTCCTTGAGGTCGGGCGCGAGAAAATATAGCATTATTATGCAATCGGCGCCACTTGCTGTCCGTTTGACAAAAATACAGTTGTCCTCGTCATTGAATGTGGAGAACTATCGCGATGTATCGCAATCGCTGACGCTCTCTGCCGTTTTACGAGATTCAAGTTGTCCTCGCGATATTATGCATACCGCGCCGCACCCGGCCGTTGAACGATTGTCTATTCGTCCTGACAGAATGCTGGATGCTAGCTCAGGGTTGGGCATGGTTAAAAGGAGAAATTAGTGTCGCGACGCAACGTAGGCTGTCATTTCTAAGTGGGTAGATGCACTTCTCGCTCCCCGTACGCTTTTGGGAAAAGTAGCGAGTAGGTTTCGGAATGTTTCGTGATTGGTGCCCAATCATCTTTGACGGGATTCCCGTAGTCCTCGTGGTCACAAGTTCACGATAGGGGACGGGTTTTATGATTTTACGCTACTGACGTCGATCTCGGTCCATTTGACGAGATTCCCGCAGGCAAGTCGTGCGGTCAGCCGGCCGTCTTGAGTATGAAAGTTCGAAGTAGGTATCAAATATTAAGAATTATTCGGAGAGGATTGCACGATTAATACGACTAGAGGATACGTTTTATTTCGAATGCGAATCACGAATTATACAAGTTATACAAGTTTTCGAAATAACCGGTTAGATTATAATATATCCGATGGAACCAAAGTTCGAAGGAAAAATCGACATATAACGGAATTTCGAATTAACCATACTGGATGTCGCAAATTTACGAGACAGATTTTTAAAATAAGTTACAGCCTACGTATTTCGAATCTTTTTCAAAATCCTTTTTCGAAACGGTAACATATCGCAAGATTGCGACATTAAATTATTTAGCGTTATTTCTGGACTTCAATTTGACAGTCTCCAAATAAATGCCAGAAATGCGAGGTTTCTGATTAAATTCAGAAGTTTTCGCGAATAAACGTCTCGCGAAAAGTCGGGTTTCCTAATAACACAGATAAATATTTCACACAAAACTAAAAAGTCATCTTGATGCCGAAAATATACGCTGAACGATGTATACCACTCAGGGTACCCTCAGTATGCATTTCCTCGAGGTCGGGCACGGGGAAATATAGCTTATGCAATCGGCGCCGCTTGCGTGAAACTCGCTCCATCGCAATCTCTGAGCCTAGAGGCGCGAGTTTAAATTATTCAATCCGCCTTCGGAAAATTTTCGTTACCCGTATGTAAAACTCGTTACTTTTTCGTTACTTTCGTTACCCATTTGTAAAATTCGTTACTTTCGTTACCGGTAGACACCCTGGGAATATTGTCTTTGTACACACTTTTAAATGTCACATCATATTTCTTCGCCATATTACCGAGGAACCGACGCAATCACTCAGATCGAAAAATCACAATAGCCTACCGGCATATTAACGCCAACAACATCTAAGTTATACACAAATCATATAATTTCACGTGTGAAGCAGATACAATATTCCGCAGCGTACAACTACCTCTCACCAACTGGTCATTATGCAAAACATCTAGGAACAAGCGCTGAATTAACGTTCGACGATTTCAAACGAAGACTTATTCGAAGCCAACTTTTTATAACAGCAGGACGCGACGCGGGAGTTAGTACGCAGTTGTCGATTATCGATAAAAAGCGAAACTGCGGTATCGAGATATAACTTCGAAACACGTCAAGTCGATCCGTTCGATAGACGACACATTAAATCCGAAATTACGCGTGGGATTTTTGAAAAATCGGGAGATTTATTACGTTAAGCGGGAGGGCGGGAGAAATGGTCTGAAATCGGGAGTCTCCCGCCTAAATCGGGAGAGTTGGCAGGTATGGGAGTCCATACCATTCAAAAACTCATTCAAATCCTCTGGAGTGTCGGCCAAGATGAGGATGTCATCAGCAAATCTCCGAGTTGAAATTATTTCTCCTTGAATCTTCACTCCCACTTGAAATTTTTCTACAATTTCCTTCATTGCTTGTTCATTGAAAAGTATCGGTGATAAGTTGCAGCCTTGCCTTACATCTTTCTGAATACCAATTTCTCTCTCATGTCCTTCAGCTCGAATGACTGCTGTCTGGTTTCTGTATAGATTGTAGATCACAATCCTATCCCTGAACTTAATTCCAATCATTTTCAAAATGTCAAACAATTTAGCCCAATCAACGTTATCAAATTCCTTATCTAAGTCTACAAATATTTTTTGAAAGAATAATAGGATATCCGCCTTTCAATACTATTTATTATTACTACTTCCAGGGACAAGTTTCGAGGGCTATCACTCCCCCTTCATCAGCCTACCCAACAAAACTTCAAAGATAACCTTCCAGGGGATGCTATTCCTCCGAGACTCTATGGTCTTTCTAAAATACATAAGGAAGATGTCCCTCTTAGACCTACTGTTAGTACGATTGGTTCTCCTACATATGCCCTTTCCAAATACCTAGGTAGACTACTTCAGCCGCTTCTGGGTAACACGCCTTCGTACATTAAGGATTCCACACACTTCGTGGAAAAGTTGAAAGCTATAACACTTCAGCCGGGTGATATCCTAGTGAGTCTCGACGTGGTGTCTCTGTTTACGAGAGTACCTATTGATGGTGTTATGTCTCTCATTAATGGCTTTTTTTTCCTGAAGACATCACAAGACTTTTTTATCACTGCATGACCTCCTCCTACTTTCTATGGAATGGGAATTTTTATGAGCAGATTGATGGTGTGGCCATGGGTAGCCCTCTCTCTCCTGTTGTGGCTAATTTCTTCATGGAGAACTTTGAAGAGAAAGCTTTGTCGTCGGCTCCTTTCAAACCGAAGATCTGGTGGCGTTATGTGGATGACACGTTCGTTGTTTGGACGGAAGGTGAAGAAAATCTTAGCCATTTCCTGGATCACCTTAATCTCCAGCACCCTTCTATTTGTTTCACCATGGAAAAGGAATCTGATGGCAAAATACCTTTTTTAGATGGTCTCGTCACCAAGAAAGAGGATGGATCTTTAGGACACAGCGTTTTTCGTAAGCCAACACACACCAATAGATATCTCCACGCAAGTTCTCACCATCACCCTGCCCAGAAACATGGTATCCTTACAACTCTAACTACCAGGGCTAGGAGGATTTGTGAAGTGTCTTCTTTACAAGAAGAAATTAACACCCTGCGAACCACCTTTGAGATCAACGGTTATAGCAAGGCTTTGATTTCTACGGTTCTGAAACCAACAAATAATAATAGGACGTCAGTTGAAAAAAGAGATGTAAGAGGAACTGCTTACCTTCCGTACATACATAACACGACGGATCGTATTGCTAAAATCCTACGTCGGTACAACATACGGACTGTATTTGGAACTTCTGTTAAGATTAGGCAACTCTTAAGGACAGTTTGCCTAAATTGCAACAACCGGGTATCTACAGAGTTCCCTGTACTTGTGGCAAGGTTTACATCGGGCAGACTTCGAGAACAATATGCACTCGCATTAAGGAACATAATAGATGTATCAGGCTCATTCAACCTGATAAATCAGCTGTTGCCGATCATGCTTTAACACCTGGCCATGATGTCATGTTCCAAGGAGTGGATGTTCTTGCCCGTATAAAGCAATATCGTCCCAGAATCATCAGGGAGGCGGTTGAAATACGTAAACACCCAGATAATTTCAACCGCGACACCGGCTACAATCTCAGTGAATCCTGGCTACCTATTATCAGAACCCTGAGAAAGTAATTCACTGCTGCTTTCCGTTGTCCCTAACACGGGGCTATAATGGCGTCCATCTTTGGGCACCTTCTATATGTTCTTCGTTGCTTTCTCTTAGCAACATTGTCGTATTCCAGATTATTCCTGACGAAGAAAGACATGGTTTCTTTCGAAACGCGTCGAATATTGATATAATAAAACACGGCATAAGCCCAAAATTCAACATTATGAATAATAACCTTTCTTATTTAGAAGTACATGCAGATCACATGAAGACAGTTTCTACAGAATAATAAAAAAGTTCTCCAATCCTTTGTTTTCGACTCCCGTTCAACGCTAAAAAAAAAAAGATCTTCTTTCAACGCTCCAAAAAGAAGATCTTCTTAATGGATTTCTAGGCCTGAGCGCACCAAAACCACAGAATTGGGCCGGTGCCGCTGCCCGACTGCATCATCGTGGGAACACTCTAGTCTCCATGCTACTCCTGGTAAACATCAAGGCGGAGAAACGAGAGAACCCTTATAGGCGCGCCATGCACCACTGTTAGCAGTGTGCTCAGGTGCGTACAATACCAGACCAAATGCGCCTTGCGAAGATCCTTTCAGCTGATTGTCAGTGACATGCTTGGGGAGAAGGGTGGTTGTGAGGGGTAAGGGAGGTGAATGAGAATTGGTGAGGTTTAAGATGCGCCGTGGATTGCTATTGCGGGGATAGATTACTGCGTAGAATGAGAGGTGTCATCTTTAGTATATTATGAAAAATAATGGGTATGAATAGTGGAATATAACGGGAAAGTTTTATCTAATTTACCACATAATGCGTCTATTAGTGTGCCGTATAAAATGCTGGTTTCGAAAATTATTTCATTGAGATTGTGTGATTGTGTGCTTTATCAATTTCTATTTGTTCCAGAATATTAATGAGCGTACCTTTATTTTCTTGATGTAAAATTTCTAGATCATTGTCTATGGTTGTGAATTTATGTCCTGTTTCTGCCATATGGTTGCCCATCGCTGAATATTTATTATGTTTAATGGCATTGACATGTTCCAAAAATCTGGTGTTGAACCCTCTCCCCGTTTGTCCCACATCGTCGGCATTACATTCATTACATTTAATCCTGTAGACACCAGAATTGCTGTATTTGTTGGTTTTGTTGAGAATATGCGAGTTGAAAAATTTATTATGATTAGTGTTGTTGGTTCTGAACACTATGTTTATTTTATATTTTTTGAGTACACTAGTAACATTGTATGTGGATTTGTTCACAAAAGTAAAAGTTGCGTATGTGGAAGGTTTTTGTCCTCTTTTCCTAATCTGGATACGGGTTTGTTCTTAATTTTGTTAGTTATATTGTTAACGTATTTTCTATTGAATCCATTAGCTTCAGCAATTTATGAATTATTGAAATTTCCTTACGATACTATACATCAGACAGTGGTTCAAAGCTCTATTGATAAAACATGTGAGTGCTGCTCTTTTATAGGAAGCTGGATTTAGAATCTTGTCTAATGACAGCACTAGTTTGAGTTGGTTTCCTAAACATTTGATAGCATAGGTTCATTTTCATGCATTACTAGTAGATCTAGGTAATTTATGGAACTGTTTATTTCATTATGGGCCGGTTCTACCACATCCGGGTAAAAGTTGCGGGCAGCAACCCGGGTGATAAACTATCTGCCGGTGTAAACCTCTGTGCATCTTGGGCAGCGTTCTACCACTTCCGAGCAAGTTCCGGGCAGCTGCCAGGAACCTAATAGCAAAATACAGATGGTGGCTAGCCTGATTTTTGTTAAATTTGAGTAATCGATGAGTGAGCCACCTATCGTTAGATGCGTTAAGTTTCTTTTCGATTCGCCTTTGTCCGTTGTTTGTTGATATCACGTGTTCTTTGGTTTCAACAAGATATAGGCCTAGTACCAAAACCTCTCGCGACACTTCTGGGCAGTATAAACCTAGCATGTGATTCAGTTCTCGGAGGAATGCAACTGAATAACCATACCTAAACTCAATAATCGAAAACTAGACAAGCATGCAGTGCTTTTCAAGGAGGAATAGCCTGTGAAATATGTTTCTAGCAATAGACTACTTTGCAATCTGAAAACAGGCTTAGGCCTATATGAGCTACAGACATGTTGTGACAAGGCTTGCAGTGCATAGGTTCAATCATAAAATGTATGTCAAATCAAATTATCACACTCCAGGCGACAAGTTTGTTTGTAAACTCTGTAAAATGAATGGAACGGAATGCGCACATTTGTGCATAATTAGATAGTTCTCTTTGCTGTAGCCTATTCTACGAGAGATTTCACTCTTCTTGCAGAGCTATAGAAGGTATCTTGGATAGTTCATGTTGCAAAGTTCACATTTACACTTTTCGTTTGGCGGATGGAATGATTTTATCACACATATTTTATGATGAAAGCCATTGACCGTGTAACGCGTCACCACAAGCCTAAGATCATAGTTCTGTTTGTCAAGGCTTTAGTGACGTAGGAAACTACAAATGCAATGCCCCAAATATCAGGTCTTATGCTGCATAAGCAAAACACGAAGTCAATGACAATGTATAGTACGGTACAGAACCTGAATAATGCCCTGTACACTCTGTATTTCTCATGCACACGTGTGCGAATTTATTAAATTATATGAGCGCTTCATACAGTATTCCTAAACATGTAATTGAGATAATATTTTGAAATCTATGGTGGTTCCGTACGGTAATCACTAGCCGGTCAGATTTCATGTCCAATCAACCGCATCAAATATAAAACTGTTGGCTTTTGCAGCCTGAACCGGACGAAGAATTCCTCATTCGACCAAATTTCATTATGCTCCAGCTGATCTCTGTTCCGTCTTGGACATGTGACTGCGTCTTCTTCTACGTCGACAAAAAAGTTATACATTTCCAGGACGTCAATAAAATATGCTCAGTAACTGTTACATCCCTTATAATTAATTAATAATTGTAATTATATCATTATGTGACAACAAAATTACCAAATGATTCTAATTGTATTATTAGTAATTTATGAAAAGGTTGTGTACAGCATAGATGATGCAAAGAAACCCTTACGCACGGCTCAAATCTGGCTGGTAATGCTTTATCGGCCTCTCGAAACTCCCGAAAATTTACACTCCGGGTAGACGAAGTTTATACCGCCGATAGCGCTACCCGTTGATGGTCGAACGGAAATTATTACTTATTCCGACGGGCAAGTTATCGGCCCCTTTGCCCGGATGTGGTAGAACCGGCCCTATGAAGTCTACAAATGCCATGAATGTTCTCTTATCTTTCCTTATTCTACCTTCCAAAATCAGCCTAAGACTTAGTGGAGCTTCCCTTGTTCCTACATTTCTCCTGAAACCAAACTGGTCTTCACCCAACTCCACTTCCATCTGGCTTTCCATCCTCTTGAAAATTATTCTAGACAAGATCTGTGAAGCATGAGTAATCAAGCTGATTGTACGGTAAACTTCACATCTGTCAGCTCCTACTTTCTTCGGTATAGGGATGATAACATTCTTCTTGAAATCAGTGGTACTGAACTGTCTCATAAATCCTACACCCCAAGTGAAATAACCTGATCAGACCATCATTACCAATGCAGCGTAGCAGCGCAATCGGAATATCATCTAAGCCTGGTGCTTTGTTCCTGCTAAAAAAGTAGGAAAAGTAGACACAGCTTACCGAAGGATTAAGAATACTCTTGGGGAAAAGAAGACTAAGTGCTGTAATATTAAGAACACAGATGGAAAGCCTCTAACAGATAGGGAAGAAAAGGTTGAGAGATGGAAAGCTTACATAGAGTGTTTGTATAAGGGAAAGGAGACTGAGAAACATGTAATGGAAAGGGAAGAGGAAATTGATGAGGAAGTAAAAGGAGATTTAATATTGGGATCAGAATTTTACAGAGCATTGGAAGACTTAAGCAGGAACAAAGCACCAGGCATAGATGATATACCGATTGAGTTGCTACGCTGCATAGGTGATTAAGATCTGACAAGGTTACTTCACTTGGTGTGTAGGATTTATGAGACAGGTGAGGAACCCTCTGATTTCAAGAAGAATGTTATCATCCCTATACCGAAGAAATTAGGAGCTGACAGATGTGAGGATTACCGTACAATCAGCTCGATTACTCATGCTTCAAAGATCCTGTCTAGAATAATTTACAAGAGGATGGAAAGCCAGATAGAAGCGGAGTTGGGTGAAGACCAGTTTGGTTTCAGGAGAAATGTAGGAACAAGAGAAGCTGTACTAAGTCTTAGGCTGATCTTGGAAGGTAGAATAAGGAAAGATACGAGAACGTTCATGGCATTTGCAGACTTAGAAAAGGCTTTTGATAACATTGATTGGGCTAAATTGTTTGACATTTTGAAAATGATGGAATAAAGTACAGGGATAGGAGGGTGATCTACAATCTATACAGAAACTAGACAGCAGTCATTCGAGCTGAAGGACATGACAGAGAAGCTGGTATTCACAAAGGTGTAAGGCAAGGCTGTAATGTATCACCATTATTTTTCAACCTTTACATTGAACAAGCAATTAAGGAAATTAGAGAATAATTTAAAGTGGGAGTGAAGATTCGAGGAGAAATCACTTCAAATCTGAGATTTGCTGATGACATAGTCATCTTGGCCGATACGCCTGAGGATTTGAATGAGTTTTTGAATTGTATGGACTCCGTCTTGAGGAAAGAATTCCATAATGAAAATTAATAAATGTAAAACAAAAATATTGTAATGCAGCTGAAATAATCAGAAACCTCTATGGACATCAAATTGGCAGGTGAAAAACTAAAGGAAGTAGTAGACTTCTGTTACTTCGGAAGCAAAATAACCAGTGATGGACGAAGGAAAGAGGATATAAAAAGTAGGTTGGCTCAGGCAAGGAAAGCATTTCTACAGAAAAGGAATCTTGTTGACATCGAATATAGATTTAGATCGTTATAGATTTAGGTATTATGAAGTCATTTTTGAAAGCCTTTGTCTGGAGCGTGGCACTCTATGGAAGTGAAACTTGGACTATTGGTGCAGAAGAAAAAGGAGAATTGAAGCGTTTGAAATGTGGTGTTACAGGAGAATGAAAGGAAGGAAAGGAAGCTTGTAGTTTAACGTGACCGTTAATCTTGAGATCATGAGCCACGGGACCTCCTTTTTACGTGGAATCCGAACCACAGGACATGGCATTTCACTTCGAAAATCTCACATGCATTGACCGGGAATCGAACCCGGACCGCCTTGGTGAGAGGCATACAGCTAGACCGCTGAGCCACCACGCCCCCTACAGGAGAATGATGAAGATCAGATGGGTAGATAGGATTACTAACGAAGAGGTATTATGACGAATGGGAGAGGAGAGATGTTTCTGGTGACTGCTAATGAAGAGAAGAGATAGGTTGGTAGGACACATACTAGGACACCCAGGAATAACAAGCTTAGTTATTGAAGGAAGAGTCGAGGACAAGAACTGTAGGGGTAGACCAAGGTTAGAATATGTTGTACAGATTGCCTTCGATGTAGGGTGGTAGCTATGTAGAGATGAAACGATTAGCTCAGGACAGGAAGGCATGGAGGGCTGCATCAAACCAGTCAAAAGACTGAAGACTCAAACAACAACAACAACAACAACAACTAATAAAACTAATATAATATCAACAAAAACTATGGAAAAACAAAAATTCAGTATTTAAAAAAGAACACGTCTTTGAGTCAATGTACACTGGAAAATTTAGATTGCTGGCCCTAACTCACTCTCACTTATAAAACGAATAACTGACAACAGCCACCACTTCGTTGGCTAATATAAGTGTGAATGTCATCTGCAAACCAAGGTTTCTTCGTAAGTCAACAAGATCCACACACACTGTTAAAATGTGGGCCACGGTGAAAATGGGGGGGGGGGGGGGGGGGGGTCTTCCCATCTCATTAGGTACGAGAGGGTGGATCTTGTATGACCTATCCTTAGCCTACACAAACTGACGTACTCCCTCCGTGACCAGAGGGAGCTCCGCCACACGCGAGCAGTTCCTTGATCGCTCACATTATACTGGGCATTGGGTCAGCTAACCACTCTCTCCAAAATGCCAGTACCTGTCGGCGTAACTATGAGCGAATATTTCTAGCGGGTACCTCCATTGGTCGAGGTGATAAGGATACCGCCCCTTTTGCAGCTTGATCTGCTAACTCATTTCCCGCAATTCCCATGTGGCTTGGAAGCCACAGAACTGTGATTCCAGTCTCAGCACGGCACAACCTGGCTAGTACGTCGTGGATTCTCTGCGCTAGGGGTTGTAGCGGGAAACATGTAGCAATTGACTGCAACGAACTCAAAGTCGGTACACATGAGAAAGTGGATTCGTGCATCCTGTAGTGCAAACTGCAGAACTTCTTAGATGGCAACGAGCCCCGCAGTAAACACACTAAAGGCCTCAGTCACAGAGATTTTGGTATTTGCCCCATCAATAACGTAGGCACAACCCACCTACTCCTCCATCTTTGAACCATCCGTGTAGAAAACGCCAGCGCCCAGAAATTAACTATAATGTGGAACTGCTTCCGTGTTCACCTTAGGACCTTGGTGTAAATCTAACTGAATTTCCGGACGCGGAACTTGCTACAGAGGCACTTTGCTAGGTGTCCAAATCATACAGGGACCTACAGCCACTCCTATTTCAGTATACGAGCTATCGAGTCTAATACCAACCGGCCGAGTGGTACGAGGCTGGTTGGCGTACCTCTGGTGGTATTGTGTACCGAAGAGAGCTCGATAGCTCGATGTAGCGGCTTTTGATGCACATTGACAGCATATGCTAAAAGCATATGTTGACATCTATAATTTAGAGGTGGAACACTAGATTCGGCTAGTAGGCTGGGTATTGGGAAGGCACCGGTAGCCAGCCTAACGCCACTATGGTGGATACTGTCCAGCACTTTCAAGGTTGCAGGTCTTGCGGAACCGTATGCCGCAGGACCATAGTTGAGCCGGGACAGGATGAGGGCTTGGTAGAACCGTAACAGCACACGAAAGACCCCCACGTAGTGCCACTAAGAAACTTGAGCATGATTGGTTTCCTGAGACACGCCGTTTTTTTGTTGCCGTATATGGTGCTGCCAAGTTAATTTGAGGTTAAAATGGAGCCCCAGGAGGTGATAATTTTCAACCAACACAATGCAGCATCCTTGAGATGTAGTTCAGGGTGTAAATGTAGCCTCCGGAGCCAACAACAATGGACGACTCTGTTTTTCGCTGCTGAAAAACGAAAACCTTGGTTGTGAGCCCACCTGTCAACCTAGTTAATATCTAACCGCAATTGCCTTTCCACGATTGCCATACTTACAGAGCTGTAACGTAGAGCTAAATCTTCTGCATACAGCGATGGAACTACCATGGGGCCGGCGGTGGCAACAATGACGTTTATGGCAATCGCGAACAAGGTGACACTCAGCACATAACCCTGAGGAAATCCATTTTTTTTTAGTGTAATATTGGGATAATGTCCTACCGACTCTTGCATGGAAGAGTCGGTTCGCTATAAAGTTTGGATAATTACCACAGAGTCCCCACTCGTGAAGGGTGGGAAGGATCGCGTAGCGCCATGTGGTGTCGTAGGCTTTCTCAAGGTCAAAGAAAACCGTGACTAGGTGCTGCTTTGAGAGAAATGCCACCTGTATGGAGCTCTCAAGTCACACCAGATGGTCGATGGTGGACCTTGGCGAGCGAAATCCACACTGGTACTCAGACAGGAGACCTCTCTCTTCCAAGAACCACACCAGTCGACGGTTTACCATCTCCTCTAGCAGCTTACATAGGCCATTTTTCAGACAAATGGGCCTATAGCTAGAGCCCTGCGCGGATAGACAAAACGTTATCCGCATCCGCCCCGCATGGCTGTTATCCGCGTCTGCCCCGCATCCGCACGACTTTTATCCGCATCCGCCCCGCATCCACACAACTTTTACCCACACGTTTGTTATCCGAATCTACTGGCATTACAATAATATGTTCATTGTGTTGCTTTACTGTATACTTTATCTTTTAGACATTTGAGGAGCAAGTCGAACCCTTAGGCTATGTACTGTACAGTATGTCATGTGCTATGTCTAAAATGAATGTTATACAGCCAGAATTGCAACCCTTTTCAGTTCGGAGTGTTGATTATCCTTAATGACATAATTTGAATGTGATTATCGTAAATCATCATCTTACATTTGTCATGAAAAACCATAATGGAAAAATATGATATGTTATAAATATCCGGGCCCTAATGAGGGAGAGTGGGGAAATTTTGCGCACTTAAGCAAGAATCGGTCTTGTGATGATGAAATAATAGATAACACAACTGCAGTTATGAATAAGGGAGCCTTAGTAACTCTATATTCGATGTGCAGTAACAAATTTAATTCAAAAATAAATTTGGTGGACTATAATTCGAAATCTCGCAAATATGCATTTGCGCACGATTACCCACCCTGCAGGGTAATCATGCGCATGGGTTGGGAAATTGTGCGCATGGGATGAGTGTTGGAAAGCCATACTAATACAATGTGAATTGGCAGAAACTTGCATTAACATTAGAATATTGCAATGCTTTTTACAAAAGCATAACAATGCAAAGAACTAAGATTCTGCAGTTTTGGATATTAGAATAAAATATCTTGGTTTCGTCAGCATTAAATGAGGCAATCCAATTTAGGCTTGTTCTTTCAGATTGTCTCAACGTTAATGCAGGATATCTCTTCAAGAACTCATACAACCAATATTTGCCTGCTAGACTTTTAACTTTATGGAAATTATGGAGAATCGTATTCTTCTCTGCAAACTTGAACTCGAACCGTCAGACAAGCTTTGTGGGCGTTAAACCATAAAATAATTTGTCCATTGTCAAAAGGTATTCGGATAGTTATGACTCCATATCGTTGGTAGAACAGCTATACGGACTAGACGAGGTGGAGCAAGACAATTTTGCAGCAACTGCTTTGGTAGGATTGACTGGGGAATGTTGAAACTTCTCCCCACTTCCCTTACTTTCCTCCCATCATCCCTAATTGCACGTCGAGATTTCTGCACATTTTCTGCTGGGCAGGAGTTTTTCTCCGTTTTCCGTGTATAATTTCTTGGCATCTGGAGAACAAACACAAAATATTTTGCCATTAAAGTCGCATTGTATTTGTAGTCTATTTGTAGTACTTGTATATCATATATGACCTGCGCACCATACCCCACGCTGCTTTTAAAACGTAACTCACTGAATCCCGGTAAACGCAGGGCTTTACCTATAGCTGCTGACAAGCTTGGGATCCTTTCCAGCCTTGGGAATCGGTATCTCGACCCACTCTTGCCATTGAGATGGAAACTCCTCTTCAATCCATATATGATTGAAGAGGGCCAACAATTGTGTTATACTGGATTCACACAGATGTTTTAATATTTGATTATGTATGTTATCCATTCCGGGAGCCGTATCCCTGCACGCACACTGCACAGTTCCCATTCAGAGAATGGTACATTGTAGGACTCCGAAGCAGCAGTGGCCAAGGACAAGGGGCGAGTCTCTGCTTCCCGCTTCAGAGTCAGAAATGTAGGATCGTAACTCCCAGAGCAGGATACATCATCACTGAAGTGCGATCCAATGCCGTTGGCAATGGCAGGATGGTCCGTGATGATGTCTCCGTTGATGGAGACTCCGGGTATCGTCAAAGATGTCGGGAGTCCGGAAATCCGACGAAGCTTACTCCACACTCTTGATGAAGGAGTATGTGCCATCATACACGACACGTACTCGCCCCACTTCGTTTTCTTAATCTCCCGAAACAGATATCGGGCTCTAGCACGCATCCTTTTGAAAGGGATAAGGTTGGCCATGGTGTTTTGTCTCGGATAGCATTTGAAAGAACGTCAACGATCTTTAATGGCTGCTGCAATCTCGGCTGTCCACCCAGAGACAAGCTTCTGGCGGGAGTTGCCGGATGAGGAAGGTATTGTTTCCTCTGCTGCAACCAAAATAACATTCATTATGTGAATGGCATGATCATCGACAATCAAAGGTATTTTCGGCGAAAACCGCACGTGTTGTGAAAGTTAGCCAATCAGCCCGACAGAGAAGCCATCGACTTGGTAACTCGATGGGTCTCTGGTTTGGAAGAGTAACTATAATCGGTAAAGGGTCACTATTACAAAGATAGTCCTGTACACCCCTCCGTAGCAGGGGAACCAGCGCACGACTACACAAGATGATATCAACACTTGAATATGTGGCGTGTGCAATAGAGAATTGGAAAAATCATTCGATTTTAGGTTCTGTATTGACAATACGCCACCCGTGGCCACAGCTACGTCCACCCGGTCTCTAGAAGAGTTTGAAGCGACGAGTTGTTGTTTCATGTCCAGGATGAAACCTGGATTTCTTAAGACAGACAATGGAACCGAAAACGGGGATATTAGTTGACGTAACTCAGCGAGAGGACCAGAATAGCTATTACAGTTCCATTGTAATTGTTCGCATTTGCAAATAAATTAATTTATTAATTTTGCAAGTTTCGTGAAGTGTCTAGTCAGACAAAAATTTATTTTTTCATAACCTATATTCAGGTCACCACGTGTTCGTGACATTTGGTTTTGTAAAAATTCCTTTATTTAAAATCAAGTACTTTGTGAATTATTTACATATTTTTTAAATAGTCCTTCTCACTTTAAGACATTTTTTCCAAGTGTTCTAGTGAAGTGTCACATTACATCTTCACCACGAGGCAAATGAAGAGAAACTGGCTGCCATTAGCTATTCTCTCATTGGTCGCCTCTCTCGCCTCACCATTGCTCCGGCCAATCACCGCACGCCTTCTTCAGCAAGTCACATCGAAAGATCGAAAACACCAGCCTTTCGCCTATTTAAGCGGACTGCTGAACGGTCAACTTTGTGATTTCGTCGACAAGTACCGAGCTGTCCACCAGTCTTGCATACCGGACTTAAAACTTCATCTAGATCTTCATGTAACACCATAACCTCTGCATCAAGAAGAGATATACACGCATTGCAATGTCTTTACGACATGAAGTAAGTTATAACATAAATTTCTCGCCAAATCAATACTTTACTTACATTAAAAATACTACAGGTACATGTTTCGGAAAACTGTTTCCTTCCTCAGCCCACTTTTTGGTGTATAACATGATATTACATAGAAAACCTCACCAAATAACAAAAAAACACATTTCACATTTACTCTCTCATTCTTCTTTTGTTAGGCCTGTGTCATTAGACACATTAATGTCACTCACGGAATAAACACTTATTAGTTGAAGTGTTGAATATGGAGCGAGGGACATTGACATATTTACTCCTTGTTAGTTTCAACGTGGGTTGCCGAACTGTACAAAAGCATCTGAAGAACAGAAACAATGGAAAACGCCGGAATCTTACAACCTTGTCAAAAGCGGAGAGCACCAAGGTGGGGTGATTGGGTATGGCGTCAAGAAATTTGATCGATTCAGGGTATATGTTGGAAATTACCTATTGCGGCGGGGGTCGAGGAGGCGGTTTGCGTTTTTTTATTATTCAAATGATCTGCTAATATAACAAATAATTCATTAGATTCAAAATTAATCTCGTTTAGATTATTGCATTCCTTTGATCTCTGATAAGTATTGATATGAATATTTTCCAAAATATTCATATAGCTGCCCTTCAATGCATAATGCAAAATTTTGATGTCATTATTTATGTCCGTGAACTTATGTCCCGTTTCTTCCATGTGTACCGCCATGGCTGAAAACTTCCTGGGTTTTATGGCCGAAACATGCTCAGCATAACGAGTACGTACGCTCCTACCAGTTTGTCCTGCGTAATTTGATTTGCAAAAATTACATCTGAGCTCATAAACTCCCGATTTTAAATGTTTATCAATATTGTTAAATTTATTGGAATTGAAAAATTTGTTGAAATTTGAATTATTGGTTTTAAAGGCGATGTTCATTTTGTGTTTCTTTAGGATGTTGGTTACTGTTTATACGCTTCGATCCAAGTAGGTGAAGGGGGCACAAGTTTTCTTTGTTGTGTCCTCTCTAACTAATTTTGTTGAGGGTCTGTTTTTTAACTTGTAAATTAATCTGCTGACATAATTGTGGTTGTAACCATTGAGTTTAGCTATTTGATATATAATGTCGTCTCCCACAAGTCCAACCCCTCCTCCACGTGGTGGGAGACGGGCAACGGCATGAAGTAGGGGATTGCCTGTAGGGGTGAAGTACAGTGGGGACTTTGTGTGCCCCGGGACCGCTACGGTAGCTGTGAAGGCTCTATGGGAACCCTGAAAAGTGACGGCTGACGGGGCTCTGGTGAAGCTACGATAGGCCTAGCAAGCCAGTAGTGGATACCATATTTGCTTTCAAACCAGGAACAGGCCTCGGAAAGGACGGATGCAAACGACGACGACCCAGATATGCTAATGGACTACGAGTTGGGACATTAAACATACAGACACTGACAGGAAAAGTGGAGGAGATTGTAGATGTGATGGAGAGAAGAAAACTGGATGTACTGGGCTTGGCAGAAACAAGATGGAAAGGAGAAGGTCGCAGAGAACTGAGGAAAGGGTACCGGTTGTACTGGAGTGGGAACAGTGAAGGAAGGAGCAGCAGAGTAGGAGTAGTTGTGAGAGATGGAATGAAGGAAGAGGTAAAGGGAATAAGTGACAGGATCATGAAGATCAGAGTAAATGTAAAGGGAAGAAGCTTGGAGATAGCCCAGGTGTATGCCCCTCAAGTTGGATGTACAGCTCAAGAGAAGGAAGACTTTGAGGAGGAGCTACAACAGCAGTTGAATGGGCAGAGCATCATTGTCATGGGAGATTTGAATGCACATGTAGGAAGTGATAGGCAAGGATATGAAAATGTATTGGGAGCAGAAGGATGGGGTAGCAGGAATGAAGAAGGGAGAAAGTTGCTGGATTTTTGCAAGAGAAACGGTTTAGTGGTAGGCAACTCCTGGTTCCGGAAGAAAGAAAGCCACAAGGTAACGTGGTACAGCAGTGATTTAACAAAGAAATCTTTGGTAGATTACATGCTGTACGACTGGGAAATGAAGAGAAGTGTCAGAGATATAAAGGTAATACCATCAGAGGCCTTAGATAGCGACCACAGAATACTTGTACTGAACCTGGGAGTTGTTAAGGATAGCAAGAGGACAGAGTACCAGGAAAGGAGAATCAAAGTATGGAAACTCAAGGAAAAGGATGTCAAGGAAGAATTCCAGAAGATAATAAGGGAAAGGATGCCAACAGACAATCCTAAAACAGGGGAAGAGGAATGGAAGCAATTCAAAAACACAATGGTGGAAGCTGCAGTGGCAGTATGTGGAAGAACAAGCAACAGAAAGCGGTGTAAAGAGACACCATGGTGGAATGAGAGAGTAAAAGAAGCTGTGGGAAGGAAGAACAAGGCTTTCAGAGTGTGGTTCCAGGAAAGAACTGATCTGACAAGGGAAGATTATAAGATAAAGAAGAAAGAAGCAAACAAGATTGTCGCAGAGGAGAGGAAGAAGTGGATGGTAAAGTGGACCGAGATGATGGGGGAAGACAGCAGAGGAAATAAGAAAGTACTTTATGGGATGGTCAAAAGTAAGAGAAGAGGTCTGCGAGAGGATGTGGTAATGATGGACAAAAACGGAAATGAGGTACACAACAAAGAGGCACTCAAGACAGTGTGGAAAGAGTACTTTGAGGATTTGCTGAATCCAAATGGTCATAGGGAGGAAGACAATGTATTGGAAGATGGAGAAGACAACACAGGAATGGAAAAGGACCTGACTTGGAGAGAACTGGAAATGGCTATAGACAAGATGAAAGGAGGAAGGGCACCAGGTGTGGATGAAGTGAGTGTTGAAATGGTGAAGGCAGCAGGGGAGGTTGGGAAACAGTGGCTGTACCGTGTGATGAGGGTGATATGGCAGGAGAAAAAGACCCCAGAAGATTGGAAGAAAGGATTAATTGTCCCAATATTTAAGAAAGGAAGCAGAAAGGAGTGCAGAAATTACAGGGGAGTCACACTCATACCTCACTGTGCCAAGATATATGAAAAGATATTAGAAAGTAGAATACGAGCCAAAGTGGAGAGAAAATTGAGAGAGGAGCAGTATGGATTCAGACCTGGGAGATCAATGGTGGATCTCATATTTTCAGTGAGACAGCTCCAGGAACACCACTACGAATTTGGAGAGGATCTGCTGATGGCCTTCCTGGACATCGAAAAGGCCTATGATAGTGTGTGTAGGGAGAAGGTTTGGAAAGCAATGGAAAACATGGGAGTGGAAAAAGAGACTGTAGGCAGAGTGAAGGAGATGTATTGTGGAAGTGTGAGTTGTGTGAAAGTTGGAGGGGAAAGAACAGACTGGTTCAGACAAATGAGTGGCCTGAAACAGGGTAGTGCGCTGTCACCCCTTCTCTTTATTGTGGTTATGGACGAGGTAATGACACGGATAGCAGGAAAGATAGGAGAAGATAAGATGAAAGCAATGGTGTTTGCAGATGATCTCATGGTCTGGGGAAACACGGAGGAGGAAATTCAGGAGCAGCTGAAGGCTTGGGAAGAAACCGTGGGAGAGTACGGATGGAAGTTCAACATCAGTAAATGTGAGATCCTGTTAACGACCAGGAAAAAGGACAGACCAATGAGTGGGATAACACTTGGAGGTGGACAGCTGAAGAAGGTTGAAAGTCTCAAGTACTTGGGAAGTATAGTGGAGGAAAATGGGAGAAATGACAAAGAGATTACGGAACGTGGCAGACAGGCAGAAGCATTTCTGAGAAGCATTAGGAGCTTAGTGTGGAATAAAGATGTCCCACAAAAAAGCAAGGAAGTGTTATACAGAAGCTACTATATCCCGATACTGACCTATGCTTCAGAAACGTGGACAATGAAGAAAAGAGACATAAGCAGAATACAGGCAGGTGAAATGAAGTTCCTGCGAAGTAGGATCGGAGTAACAAGAAGAGACAGGGTGAGGAATGAAAAGGTCAGGGAAATGGTGAAAGAGGAGCCCTTGCAAGGTAGGACTGAGACATCAAGACTGAGGTGGTATGGACACTTAAAGAGAATGGATGAGAAGAAGATTCCCAAGAGGATACATGAGATGCAGATGCAGAAGAAACGACCAAGGGGAAGACCAAGAGATAGATGGCTGAAAGGAGTGGAGGAATGTGTCAAGAAGAGAGGCGAGGACTGGACCAGAGTGACAGCGGAGAGGTGGTGGGAAGAAAGAACTAAGTGGCGAGGCTTATGTTCCAAACAGACCCAGCCTGGGGTTGGAAACTGTACAAGATGATGATGATGATATATAATGTCAATTTCCTGCTTCCGGTCATGATCCGAGGAAGGGATTCTCTATTAATGAGGCTTATTTACTTTAGACTGCATGTAACTGTGATTAAAAAAGACAACCGTCTGCATTACAATGTATACAGAAACCCTTCGCAAACGAGTACAGTTATACGGCAGGGCTCATATCCATCCGGGCGGCCACAAGAACGCGACGTTTTACCAGCAACTGCATCGGGAGATATCCTGTCTGGACCACGGCCTACAAGCCCAAAAAAACTTGTACTTAATTATGAACGCCGGCCGTGAAAGCCTAAGCTGTTATATCAGTCGCCTCTACGGAGAGGAAACTACAAACCTAGTTCGCCGCTTCGAGAAGCTACGGAAGAAGAAAGCCCAGCAAGTTTCTTCGCTGACATTTCTCTGTCGGTGCAGGGACACGGACACAATTCCTAAGTTTATTAGAATGAAGAGGAATTTCGGCTCAGCACATGCTCACCGTATATACGACAGAACTGAGCGCTCAATGCTGCGAGAACAGTTACATGCTACACGCAGGGACTTAGCTACGACTGACAGGGACCTCATATCAGTACATCTACGACTCACATCTACGCTCTCAGGCGAGGATTGGGACAACATCGACCACATCACGCACTATTCTATGCGCTTTGACCAGTCGAAGGTGGCAGTCAAAGTGAAAGGTCGTGTTTTTCCCGAGCTCTCAGGTGTGCTGAAATGGGTTGTTCTCTGGAGTGTTATTGCGCGAGGATCGGACTGTGGTATGCGAAGGGTAGCCGGGATTTCCGGTGTTTGTGTGTGCGTACGGGACCTAGTAACTTGTGGTTTATAGCCCTAGTGATAGCTGCGTTGTTAGTTATTGCTGGAGTGGAAGTGAATCCAGGCCCTGTTACTCCAAATGTGAATCAGGCAAATGATCCAGTGGCAGCATTAAAGTGTTCGACGTGCAGTAAAACATTGAAGAACGGTGTTCAGTGTGGACTATGTGAGAAATGGCTTCACTTCGGCTGTATTAAGGTCAAGAAGGAGGATTGTGATGTCGGGAATTGGTTTTGTAAAGTATGTGATACGCCGGATGGTTTGAGGGTGCAAATCAAAACAAGGGATCAAATAATACAGGAACTTAGAACAAAGCTTCGTGAATCAGAGGAAACGGTGAAGGATATGACTGAACGGCTTTCTACTGGGATCAGTGTGGAAGAGGGCGTGCAGGAGCAAACTAAGGATGACATTATCATAATGGGTCATTCTATGATACGATGGAGTGTGAATATCTCGAGGAAATCAGGTGCGAGAGTGCGGTGTTATCCGGGGATTAAAATTGACCAGCTTGCCCAACAAGTGGAAGAAGCAAATGTAGAGGACTGTGACAAAGTTAAAGTATTGTTGCTCCATGCTGGGACAAACGATTCGAAGAAGAGGGCTACAGCTGATTACATCATGGGGGAGCTCTACGAACTAGGCAGAAAAGCTAAAAGCAAGTTTAGAAATGCAAAAATTATAATGAGTGGCATTGGTCGGCGGGGAGATGTTCCATTAAGGCAAGTTAAGACTGTAAATGACCGCATGGACTGGGTTTGTGCACAACTGGGATTAGAGTACGTAGATGCTGACTGCTGGATTGGTGGCCGTGACTTTGCCCGAGACGGGCTGCATTTTAATCGACGGGGCGCTTTCAACCTAGGGAGCCTACATGACAGAGTCATCGGTTCGTGCCGGCCATTGTGAGGAGGAGCAGGTCCAGAGGTTGCCAGCTGACGGGAACAGAAGGAGCTACTTCGGGATATTTGCTGCGGAGGTAAGACTCTAAGATTACTGCAGGTTAACTGCCCGAGTTTAGGAAATAAATTAATTGAATTTTGGAATCTTGTAGAGACGTATTCTCCGGACACATTGCTACTGAATCTTGGTTATATGAGGATATAAATAGTAATTAAATAATTCAAGGGACCTACGAAATGTACAGAAGGGATCGGGGGAAGCGAGGTGGTGGGCTATTTATTTGTGTGCGCAAAAATATAGCTAGTTTCTTCAAGTGGGCTGATATGGATCATGAAATGTTATGTGTACAAATTTCGGATAAAGGGAATAAATTCCCTTTTCAGGTGATAGGGGTGTATAGAGCACCGAAAGATAACTTTTCGCTTCTCGACACATTGTATGATAAAACTTGTACGGGTAATGCTATGAAAAAGAGCATAATAATTGCCCGAGATTTAAACCTCCCCAAAGTAGACTGGTCTGGTGAGTCAACTAGCTATGGTCAAGCTCAGAGCGCTGCAAACAAATTCTTAAGGGAGGGTGGATTTTCCCAAGTAGTTGACTTCCCAACTAGAGGCAATAATACCTTAGATGTTTATCTCGTAAGGCCTGTAGAGCTGTATATTAAGTGTCTGAAAGTACCAGGAATTAGTGACCATTCTGGGGTTGAATTAAATATTAGATACGGTGACATTACAAAATTAGACTCTGATGTAGCAAATAAGATCATATTCCAGTATCGCAGGGCGGATCAGGGCAAATTTCAGGGGCATTTGAATGAGCTATTTGTAGGATGGGCATCGGAAGGAAATCACATTAATATCCTGTGGACTAACTTTTTGAAAATTTTAAATAGCGCTGTTGATAAATTTGTTCCATTTAAATTACTGAAACAAAACCCAGATCCTGAGTATTACACACGGGAAATCAGGAGTCTTAAATGGAAAATTAGGAAATTATACAATAAAAGACATGATAGTGACAAGTATATGTTGAAATTTAAGTCCTTATCAAGAGAGCTCGTCTTAAAAAAGAGGGCTGCTCATGGCAATTATATGCAAGGTTTACTTGGTTCGGGAGGCGATGGGTGGAAAATTTTTTACAGTTATGTTAGGAGAAGAAAGGGAAATTCAAATAATTTGTCGATGATAATGTACGGTGACGGTAAATTAATTACTGTACTGAGAAGCAGGCCATTGCTAATGAATTAAATGTCTTTTATGGTAGTGTGTTTAATAAATCCAATAGCTGTGTGTTGGACCTTAATGGTGAATCAGGGGCTCCACTTCTACAAATAAACCAATCAGCAATTGTAAAGCTAATACAAAAATTACGTTACAATATATCGAAGGGTCCTGATAATATTCTTAGTGAAGTACTTAAACTAGGAGGTAGGGCCGTGGCACGATACTTAGAGGTGATGTTTAATGTGTCCATAAACAATGTGCAAATCCCGGATGACTGGAAAAGAGCTACGGTAGTCCCAATATTTAAGGGAAGGAGCAGACTTGAATTGGGCAACTACAGGCCGGTTAGTCTTACGTCCATCGTTTGTAAACAGATGGCGCATTTCATTTGAGACTACTAGAGGGAACAGTGGGAAACATTATCATGGTTTAATGATAGGCAACATGGATTTTGGAAAGGTTACTCATGCGAGAGTCAGATGCTATCACTTTTTCAAGATATTAGCGAATCGTTAAGACAATGGAGTTTCAGTCGACGCCGTAGTTATAGATTTTGCGAAGGCATTTGATGTTGTACCACATGATATGCTACTCCATAAATTAGCTTCGACGAAGATTGATAGAAGAGTAATTTTATGGATCCAAGAATTTTTGACGGGTTGTTCCCAGAAAGTGAAAGTTGAAGGCTGATTCTCGGATGAAATTACCATAACGTCGGGTATCCTTCAGGGCAGCGTAATCGGAACTTTGTTATTTTTGGCGTTTATAAACGACTTACCAAATGGGATTCGCAGTGACTGTCGATTGTTTGCGGATGATTGTGTAATATATCGAAAATAAAATGAAAAAGTCCTCTCGGCATGCCGGAAGGCGGAGGTGAATTCACCGGACAAACTTGGGGATAGGTGAAAATAGGCAGAATATGCAGGTTTTCGTAGAAGGATCAGACCTCATTTATTGCAAGAAAGTATTTTATAATTGGAGCTCAATTAACTTTGTTTTTCGTAATTTCATGCATATTTTAAACATTTTATTGTCTTATGGGGACGGTAACCTTCTTGTCACTTGGGGTCCATTTTTATACTTGTGGTCACACTGTCCTTATGCAAGGTTTTGACACTGATGTGTAACTATGCAACGGTCTGTTACTTCTTCACGCAATATTATATCTCCCGCAGAGATTTTGGTTGGTTCCTCAGTTTAGGGGCTGCGACAACGCGGTCATGTAACCCCGTGTACTTTGGGTGAGTGTAGAATCTGTCTGATAAACGGTGTGAATTGTGATGGCTGTGTTAGTCTGTAATTCAGGTAAGGACTGCCGACGGTCAATTTCAAGCAGTAGTTCCTAATGTTGCTACCAGATACTACCGTCAACGACACCTAGCTGTGAACTTGGCTACTAGATGCCACCACAACCAGCAACTCGTAACCACGTAGGAACTTCCCCTCCAAAGGAAAGCACACTGAGGGATTCTTAGCGCTCTTAGAAAATCCGATGACTTCGGCCGACTTTGAACCCGCGACCTTGGGCATAGAAGTTCAGCATGCTACCAGTTACGTCACCGAAGCCGCTTCACACTTAGTCAGATGGAAATCTTAATCTGATCTCGTGCAAGTGCGTTGTCATGGCAACGTCTGATGGCTCATCCCTCATCAATTTAGTAGTGTTGCCATGGCAACCTCTAATAGCTCTTGGCATTTTCTTATAATTCCGAAATCATTTTTCTCATCCCTTGGCGTAATGGTGGGTCATATCAAAAATTCTTTCAGACAAAAGTTTTAGGTAATTATTAGGGGAATATTGTCCATTTTGTACGGTTTGGATATTGTGCCTATTAAGAGAGATATGATTAATGTTTCCCGAAAAACCCACTTTTTCCCACCCCTTTGGTCAATGGATGGTGCTATTAAAAAAACTCTTCAAATATAAATTTTTGGGCTTTATCCGACACATAGTATGAACTTTGAGCGGATTCGATATTTCACATATTAAGAGAGTTATAGCAATATTTCACTTTTTCGAAAAAAGCCCCCCATTTCCACCCCCTTTGACCGATTTAGCCCAGTAACAAACTCTATTGAGATTTTATAGTTATACATATTCGGTAAAAAGTTCAAAGTGATTGGTGCAAAATTACGGCAGTTATCGTGTCCACAAGAAACTGATATACATATATACTAGCAGAAGTACCCATTCTTCGAACGGTCGTCGGTATTAATAACCAAACGTAATCAATTGAGCTACTGTTGCAATGGTTAGGGGCTTGGAACCTGTTTGTCGACAAAGATAAATGATTAGTTGAAATATGCTCTGAAACTAATTTACCTAACGTGTACTTCCTGACGTGAAAATAAAATTGAAAACCTCGTAGACGAAATGCAATTCACGTCACATAAAAACTGACCCACACTGTTGTGTCAAGTGCACATCCAGAGGAAGACCCCTTTAATAAATTATAAAGGCTTTTGGTGCATGAAAATTCAGGTTTTTTAGCCTCCAATGGCCCAAATTCCTAAAAGCAAAAAAATAAAATAAAACTAAACTATTTCAATTCAGGAATTTTTGAAAATAATGTTGCTGTTTGAAGATATAATAGACCTTCTGTACGACACATCGCACGTTTAAGTCTTGTGAAAAAATCCAGGGTACCTCTTGACCCCCTTAAGCGCATTGATGAATTTTACAGTTTTTGTTGGTTCCGTGATAATCTTATAGCCATTTGCAAACTTTCACAGAAATTTAATAAATGGAGTGGCATTACTTCTTGCAGAAATAGATGGAAAGTTGGATGTACCTTTTTGAGACACTGTTGTCATGGTTACTGGCTTGCAGTCCTACATTAATTTATTAAATGAAATTAGTTTTCTCAGAAACTCTTGGTTTTAGAGCATTAAAATGTAGTTACCGGGGACCCTTTACGACTGTTTAGGGGCCCCGAGGTTTTTTCTGACACCAAAGGGCTGAAAATGAGCTTTGTCTCGTCGTTGTAGGCCGTAGTATCATCATCATCATCCTCTTGCACAGTTTCCAGCCGTTGGCCAGGTCTGTTTGGAACACAGGCCACTCCAACGTCTTCTGTCTTCCCACCATCTCTCAGCTTCCACCACTGTCCAGTCTTCTCCTCTCTTCTTCACGCTTTCTTCCATCCCTTTCAGCCACCTGTCTCTCGGTCTTCCTCTCGGTCTCTTTCCTTCCCACTTCGTCTCGTGTATCCTCCTGGGTATCCTCTTATCCTCCATTCGTTTTACATGTCCATGCCATCTAAGTCTAGATTTCTCTATACTATCCCGTAAGGGTTCCTCCTTTATTAATTCTCTGGTCCTCTCATTTCTTATTCTGTCCATCATTGTAACTCCAATACTGCTTCTCAAGAAGCTCATCTCACTGGCCTGTATTTTGCTCTTCTCCCTTCCTTTCATAGCCCAGGTCTCCGAGGCATACGTCAGGATAGGGGGATAGTACGTCCGATATATGATCTTTTTTCTGTTCTGAGGGACATCCTTGCTCCATAACATGCTTCTCACACTCCTCCGGAATGCTTCTGCCTGTCTCCCCCGCTCATTTTTTCTCTCTAGTTTCTTCCATTATCTTGTATCAGGCTTCCCAGATACTTGAAACTCTCCACTTTCTTCAGCTGTTCCCCACCAATAGGGATGTATAGAACTAGCACAGATAGAGCGCACTGCTGTTGTACTGGGTAAGCGAAAGGCACTCTTCATTTGTCTCCTATGTTCTCATGCCACTAATATCCACGAATTTAAGTTCTTTAAATTGTTATTTTCGTAACTATGCCGAGCTATTGCAGTGTTCAGTTTTGCAAAAATCAGGGAAGCCCGTTTTCGTTTCACCAATTTCCACAAAATAAAGAAATGGTCACATGCTTTTAGAAGGAAACATTTCGGTGAGAAAAATCTGACCGAATATATTAAAGTGTGTTTCCATCATTTACAACTCGATGACTTAACGAAAACAGTGTTCGATAAGTGTGACTTACAATGGAAAATAATTCCTATTTTGTACCTATAAACTGATTAGACATTTCGATAACATCCACTGAATTTATGCGTTTGTAGGCCTATTTGAAGGTGAGAGAGCAAGATAAAAACCGGGCGCTGTTCTACCGCTTTTTCCGTGGACCACGAACACAACAAAAATAATTATTTAGGAAGAGGCCATACACAAGAAAATTGCCGGATTATCACGATCATCATCATCATCATCTTGAGCAGTTTCCAACCGCTGGTCGGGTCTGCTTGGAACATAAGCCTCTCCATCGTTTCCTGTCCATCCACCATCTCTCGTCATTTACTGTGTCCCAGCACACTCCTCTTTCCTCCACACTCTTCTTAACTCCTTTTGTCCATCTGTCCCTTGGTCTTCCCCTTGGCCTCCTTCCCGTCATTTCCATTCCAAACATCTTCTTCGGTATCCTCTCCTCTTCCATCCTCCTCACATGTCCATACCATTGTAGCCTAGATCGCTCTATTCTATTTTGCAATGGTTCCTCTCTTACCATCTCCCTGACTCTCTCATTCCTTACTCTGTCCATTCTTGTCACTCCTACCCTACTCCTCTGGAACTTCATCTCCACTGCTCGTATTTTATTCTTGTCCCTTTCCTTCATCACCCATGTTTCTGAACCATATGTCAAAATTGGCACAAAGTAGGTCTTGTAGATGATTCCTTTACATTTTTGTGGTACATCTTTATTCCATATCATCCCCCTAACACTCTTGAAAAATCCATCTGCGCACCTTCCCCGCTCATTTATTTCCATCCTAATGCCTCCCTTTTCTTCAATTATGCTTCCCAAGTACTTGAAGCATTCTACTTTCTGCAACTGCTGTCCTCCAAGCGTTATGCCCATATCCAGTCTGTTCTTCTTCCTCGTTGTGATGACCACTTCACTCTTTTGTGCTGAGAACTTCATCCCATATGATAACACTACCTTCTCCCACTCATCTAATTGCTCTTGTACTTCTTCCTCATCCTCTCCCCATACCAGGTCATCAGCAAACAACATTGCCTTCATTTTCCTTTCCCCAATGCTATTTACCACTTTTCGTATGATTTCATCCATCATCATCATCGGCTTTAACTCGAATCCGAGTATAAATCTTCTTCCTTCAGTCCAGTTTGTGGATGTGTTTACGGTGACTAAAGAGTCCAATCCTGGCATGGAACAAGCGACCACACAAGTCACATAGTATTGCTGGAGGAGGACGTGGTTGGGCTGCTCGAAGTTTCCTAGCTTGACGCTTGGCCTCTTCATGTGTGCGTCGATCCCTTTCAAACGTCTTTACAGTATCCGAGATGGTACGGCGCCAAGTTGAGCGGTCTTCAGCCAGCATGTCCCAGGTTTGTGAATCAAGACCTGTCAATTTCAGGGTCTGCTTAAATTGGTCCTTGTAGCGCCTCTTAGGACCACCATGAGGTCTGGTGCCATAGCATAACTCACCATATAGCATTTGACGAGGTAATCTCACATCATCCATCCGATGGACATGACCAATCCATCTAAATTGGTGACCTATTATGGATGATTCTATGCTGTTGATTTGAGCCTTTTCCAGAACAGCAATATTGGTAATGCGGTCTTCCCATTTAATCCTCAGGATTGATCGAAGTTTTTGTAGGTGGAAACGCTCAAGCTTCCTAAGATCACGTCGGTAAAGGGTCCACGTTTCACAACCATACAACAATGTAGAAATGACTACTGCTTTGTACACCATAAGCTTTGTACTCATAGACAGATCTTTATTCATGAAGACCCGGTGCGCTAATCGTCCATACGCTGCGTGGGCTGCGCCAATTCTCTTATCCACATCCTGCTCACAGAGATGGTACTGCCCAGGTACGAGAAGTGGTCAACCTGTTCTAACGGCAAATTTGAGATGGAGGTATTGAACTGAGGAAGAGGTGTGCCTGGTGAAGGTTGTGCCAAGACTTTAGTCTTATTGACATTTATGGTAAGACCAAAGCGATCACATGCACTTTTGTAACAATTAACTGACTCTTGCAGCTCTTCTGGTGTGAGAGTTGGTGACGCAGCATCATCTGCATACAACATGTTAGTAACCTTAGTAACCTGAGTTTTCCTCAAGGAGCGGAGACGAGTTAGGTTGAAAAGCCCTCCATCAAAACGATACTTGACCTCCACACCTGGGATCTTTGTGGGTGAATCATAAAGCATTGCAGCCAAGTACAGCGCAAAAAGCGTTGGAGCCAGTACACATCCTTGTTTCAGTCCATGGGTAATGGGAAATTCATCGGACATCTTATTCTGATGGCAAACCTGACCTGTCATGCCATCATGGAGAGCCTTGATTAGATCTACAAAACGCTGAGGGCAACCAAACCGCTTCAGCACTGCCCACATGGCTGGTCTTGGAACCGAATCAAATGCCTTTTCCAAGTCATAAAAGACTAAGAAGAGTGGATTCTGTTGTTCTCTACATTTTTCTTGTAGCTGTCTCACACAGAAAATCAAGTCAATTGTGCTTCTGGAAGTTCTAAATCCGCATTGTGACTCTGGGAGGATCTTCTCAGAGATAACCTTGAGGCGGTTAAGTAGAATTCTTGCAAGAATCTTCCCCACAATTGATAGCAGTGATATACCACGGTAGTTGCCACAAACACTGCGATCACCCTTTTTAAAGATAGTGACGATAGTGGCATTCTTTAGGTCTCCAGGTACCTTTCTTGATTCCCATATTCTGAGGATAAGGATGAAAATTCTTGTTTTGAGGGAATGACCTCCGGCTTGAATTAGTTCCAGAGGGATGTTATCTGGGCCATGTGCTTTTCTGGGTTTCAATTGGGTGAGAGCTGCACTGAATTCATGATAAGTAGGAGGTACTGCCAACCACAGTTGTTCAGGTTGTTGCGGCACATCACAGAGGAAGTCTTCAGCAGCTTCTGATGGACGATTTAGGAGATTGGAGAAGTGCTCCTTCCAGCGTTCCAAAATTTCTTGACTATCAGTAAAGGTAGTAGAATTATCAGCGCTTTTCAGTGTACCTGATGATGAGCGAGATGGTCCATATATTTCCTTGAGTACGGCATAGAAGTTCCTCAAGTCTCGAGCATCCGATAGTCTCTGCAGTTCCTGAGCCTTCTGTTGCCACCAAGTATTTTTAATCTGCCTTATCTGCGTCTGGCATTTACCCTTGAGTTTCAGTAGTTTATCTCTCTTTGTGTTGGAAGTTGGGTCTTGTAGATGGGCAAGATAGGCATTCCTTTTGGCATTGATGAGAGACAGAATTTCCATCACCACTATAAATAACAGGGGTGAGAGGGCACTTCCCTGTTTCAGACCACTCTCCAGTTGAAACCATTCCGTTCTCTCTCTTCCCACCTTTACACGCCTTTTGCTTCCCTCGTACATTGCTTTCACTCTTGCCACTGTCTCCTTGTTCACTGCTTTTGCTCTCATTGCTTCCCATACCTTGTTTCTATTAATGCTATCATATGCTTTCTCAATATCCAAGAAGGTCATCACCAGATCTTTCCCATATTCATAATGGTGTTCTTGTAGCTGTCTTACTGCAAAGATGAGGTCAACTGTTGACCTTCCTGGCCTGAATCCATACTGTTCTTCCCTCAGCCCATCTTCAACTTCTGACCGAATTCTTCTCTCCAGTACCTTCTCAAATATTTTGGCGCAGTGGCACATGAGTGTAATTCCCCTGTAGTTCTTGCATATCCTTCCTACTTCCCTTTTTAAATATGGGTATTATTATCCCTCTTTTCCAGTCCTCTGGTATTTTCTTCTCCCTCCATATCACTTTCATTACTCGAAAGAGCCACTGTGTTCCTATCACCCCTGCTGCTCTCACCATCTCCACACTCACTTCGTCTATTCCCGGTGCCTTTCCCCCTTTCATCTTCTTTAATGCTTCCTCCACTTCTTTCCATGTCAATTCCTTCTCTGAAATGTCTTGGTCACTGTCTGTTTCTTCCTCCACAATGTCCACTACGCTGGTTTTAGTTGGATTTAGGAGTTCCTTGAAGTATTCTCTCCAGATAACCTTTACTTCTTCCATATTTTCGACCTCCTTTCCATTCCTGTCCACCATTCTGACATTTTCCCCTGTATCTCTTCTCTTTGCCTTTATCATTCCATACAACACTTTCTTACTGCCATCACAGTCCTCCTCCATCATTTCTGTCCATTTCTCCAGCCATTTCTTTTTCTCTTCCTTCACTACTTCTTTCTTCCGCTCTTGGTATTCTTCTCTTGTTCTGTCTGTCCTCTGTTGGAACCATTTCCTGAATGCTTCATTTTTCTTTTTCACTGCTTCCTTAGTTCTGGGGTTCCACCATGGTGTTTCCTTCCACCTTTTCTTTCCACTAGTTCTGCCACACACGACCTCCGCTGCTTCTACCAACACGTCCTTGAACCTATTCCATTCTTCTTCACCTGTTTTCGGATCATCCTTCGGTAATTTGTTCCTCACTAATATCTGGAACTTCTCCTTATTTCCATCCTCCTTCAGCTTCCATGTCCTTATTCTTCTTTCTTGGTTTTCAGTTCTCCTCTTTTCCTTCAGTCCTCTCACCTTGGCGACCAGCAGACGGTGGTCACTGTCCAGGGCTTCTGAAGGTATTACCCTTATATCAGTGATACTCTTCTTTGTCTCCTTCCCGCATAGAATATAGTCCACCACTGATTTCCTAGTCAAATCCCTGCTGTACCAAATAATTTTATGGCTCTCTCTCTTCTTGTACCATGTGTTTCCAACCATTAGCCCATTTATCTTGCACAGTTCCAACAATCTCTCTCCTTCCTTATTCCTGTTTCCCCATCCTTCACCACCAATCACTTCCTCA
Organism: Meconema thalassinum; assembly: GCA_946902985.2. NCBI lineage: Eukaryota > Metazoa > Arthropoda > Insecta > Orthoptera > Tettigoniidae > Meconema > Meconema thalassinum. The sequence goes on along the minus strand of OX336393.1, from coordinate 315,288,168 downwards.
AAACCTCTTCTATCAGTTCCGACATGGGCATTTAGGTCTCCCATGACTATCAGGTCTCTCCCCACTAACTGCTTCTGCAACTCCTCTTCAAACTCGTCCTTCTCGCCTTCTGTGCATCCCACCTGTGGTGCATAGACTTGCAGAATGTCCAGATTTCTACCTTTCACAGTGATTCTGGCTCTAATTATTCTATCACTTACCCTCTTTACTTCCTCCCTCAGCCCTTCTCTCACCACCATTCCCACTCCATTTCTCTTCCCCTCCTCATTTCCTATCCAGTATAGCTGCAAGCCATTTCTCAGTTCTTTTCTTCCTTCCCCTCTCCATCTGGTCTCTGCCAGTCCGAGTACATCCAGTTTTCTCCTCTCCATCATATCCACAACCTCCTCCACTCTTCCCGTCAATGTCGTTATAGCCTATTCAAAGTTCCGATTCGTAGTCCATTTCCATAGCCAGGTCTGCTTCCTTTAGATCTGTTCTTTCCGAGGCCCGTTCCAGTTTTAAAAGCAGTTTCATATCCACTACTGGATTGCTAGGCCTAACGTAGCTTCACCGTAACCCTCGCAAGGGGCCTGTTTTTGGTCCGCGAGAGGTATTTTATTTCCCTCAAACCCTCCGGACAAGTCCGGCGAGCCCCCCTATCCGCCACCTGGGACGCGCCCGATAGAGGAACAGGCAAACCCCCACGATAAGCCTACAATATCGGAATCTTCAGAAATCATCTCCATTGAAGTACGGGAAGAAATCGTCAATATACACGAAGAAATGAAAGTAACATTTCTGACTCCCATTTCAAAGACATCAATGGGCTACTCGGTCAAATACTTCAAGAATAAATGTCGGAACATTAACAGTCACAAACGTATTATGGTTGGTTTCTTGAAATCGGAATTAATCGTCAATTTCCATCTGCCTGACGGAGAATGTGGTAGCGACTGACTTCTACATTCTTGAGACAGTCAGATGAATGGAAACAGTTCGTGGCCCTAAAGCAGGGATTCTCAAACTTTAAAAAAATTGTACCCTCAAGTCCTTTCCCAGGGGTAAGGGAACGATTCTTATTGCGAAATTGACAAAATTACATAAGAACCAAACGTTGCGATGCATTTTCGAGGTACACATTTAATTACCGGTATCAACTTTCTTTGATTATGTTTACCTTAAAACACGACAGTTTCATGTAAGCTATCAACCTAAAAAATACATGAATCGAAGTCTGTAAGCAGGGGGAACAAGTGAATATTTAAATCTCAATTTATGATTTAAGTCTTTTGGAGATATATTTATCAATATAGGCCTACAATACTCTTTAGGAGAAAGCATGCTGACTCATATTCATTATTTGAATAATAAAGCGTGTTAGAATTTTATTATTACCGCTGTATGCTATTAATTCTTCCTTCCTCCCGCTGGTTTTAGTGCCTCTAGTCCGTAGCTCATTTTGCAGCTGTTTAACGCTTAAACGCTGAAAATCGTTTATCATATATTAGGAGATATACCTATAGAATTAATTAATATAGTATTGGAGTAAAATTAGAGAAGATATAATTTACTTTAGCTTAGAGAACTCGGTCACAATTTACACATTCGTCGCAGCTGACTGGGAGAAACATATGACGATCGCCTTGCGCTTACCCAGTACTACACGAGCGCTATCTGGCGCGAACTTTCTCCCGCTACATCCCTATTGTTATTCCCGTTGTGGTTCTTTCCTTCTTCCTTGTTGTGATCACCATCTCACTCTTATTTATGCTAAATGTCATCCCATATCCTTGTATTATTCCTTCCTACACGTCCAACTGTTCCTGTACCTCCTCCTCCTTGTTCCTCCAAATCATCAAATCATCCGCTAACACCATTGCTTTCATCTTTCCTTCCCCAATTACTTGTGCCACTCGGGTCATTATGTCATCCATCACCACAATGAAAAGTAACGGCGACAGTGCACTTCCTTGTTTCAGGCCGTTTCTCTGTTCCACCCAGTCCGATCTCTCTCCTCCCACTTTCACTCAGCTCACGCTTCCCGTGTACATCTCCTTTATCCTCCTTATAGTCCATTTTTCTCCTCCTCTATCCTCCAGGGACTTCCATACTTTGTTTCTGCATACACTGTCATATGCTTTCTCAATGTCCAGGAAGGCCATCAGTAGATCTGTTCCATACTCACAGTGCTGTTCTTTTAACTGCCTTACAGCAAAAATCAAATCCACTGTGGACCTTCCTGCTCTGAAGCCATGTTGTTCTTCCCTCATCCCTCCTTCTATCCTTGTCCTAATTCTCCTTTCCAAAACTTTCTCAAACATCTTTGCACAATGACTCATCAGTTTTATTCCCCGATAGTTTCTGCATTCTGTTCTACTACCTTTGTTGAAGATCGGGACAATTAGTCCCTTTTTCCAGTCCTCTGGGGTCTTCCTTTCCGTAGTGTAATAATAATATTAATTATAATAATAATATAACAATATAGGGATAGGGATATAATAGACCTTACGTAGCACACCAGCACGTGTAAATCGCGTGAAAAAATTCTAGAGTACCCCTTGACCCCCTTAAGCGCATTATATGTATTGATGAATTTTACAGCTTAGTTTGGTTCCGTTATAACCTTCTAGCCGTTTGCAAACTATCTCAGTAATGTAATAAATGGAATTGTATTGCGTCTTATATTACAGCAATAGATGGACCTGTGAATTTCTGTTGCCATGGTTACCGGCTAGCTTCCTTTCATTATTGTATTAAATGAAATTAATTTTCTGGGAATATCTCAAAAACTATTGGTTTTAGGGCCTTAAAATGTGGTTTTCGGGGTCCCTTGAGGGCCCCCGAGTTTCGTTTCTCACATAGAAGGGCTGAAAATGAGCTTTGTCTCGCCCTTCTACGCCTATTTCAGCATGTATTTTAAGGGGGTAGGCCCCCTTTTATGAGAGGTACAGAGAATAGTTACATCAATGATTGGTGTCTTGCCTCTGAAGGATATCTGTACCAAATTTTACGTTGATCCACTCAGCCGTTCTCGAGTTATAAGGACACAAAAAATTGTCCACAGACAAACAAACAAACAAACGGACAGACAAAAATTTCATTTTCGCGCGCATCCGTCATAAAACAGTCTAAAACGCGTAAATAACGCAAATTTCCGTAGAAATTCAGAAAAAACAGACAAACTTTCATTCTTATACATATATATATATACATACATAAATTATATATAAACTTTTGAACTGACAGGGGTTTTGGGGTCTGGGGGATGTGAAACGCGAAGATATGTCGAAATTTTCTGGAAGTCGAAACATGGTACCCATTGCAATAGTTAGCTTTTTAATGAAATCTACCTAAAAATAAACACAAGAAAATGTAGTCTAATAAAAATAGGAAAAGTGCGAAAGCAAGATTTTCAATATAACATTGACTCGGAAATACTTGTAGAAGAAGATTCTAGCAAATATTTGGGCGTTTTCGTAAGAAATGATATGAAATGGAGTATAACTGGGCAGTGGTCGCTTGGTCGGCCTTAGCCCGTCATGGGCTGTATAGTGCCAGGGGGTTGGGTTGAGTCATATAGGATGTATAGTTTCTAAAGCTTACAAATCCCTGCACTTTGTAATGAGGGTATTAAAAGGAAGTAGTGCCTCTGCTAAAGAATTAGGATATTGTCACTTGTAAGACCTATTCTGGAATACGCCTCGGCGGTTGGGGATCCATATCAAGTAGGGCTCATAAATGAATTGGAAACGGTACAAAGAAAGGCCGCTAGATTTGTGCTCAGTGACTTTAATCCCAGGAGCAGTGTGAGCCGTATAAAAGAAACTTGGGTGGGAATCACTTGAGGCTAGGAGGATGAAATCTAGACTATGTACAACACGTATACAAATCAACCAGCATGGGGTGAGCTTAGCAAACTTATGGAAAAGCCTACTTACATGGGTAGGGGCGATCAAATTATGGTAAATATTCTTTCGTAAACCGTGCCATTGATAATTGGAACTCTCTACCTGCTGCAGTCAGAGCCTTTTCCCAAACATATAGGTGTGTTTAAGAAAAGACTGACTATTTGTGTAAATACTCCAGTTTAATTGTTAGTGAATTGTTATGTACAATTAATTATTTGTTATGTATATCTAATTTGCCACCGGGGGACACACCCCCAATTGCAAATAAACGAATGAATGAATGGCCAGAAAAAGAAATTTGAGCTATGTCAGGAACTCAAGACGGTAACTGCAACCACATCTGCGCCGGACTCGTCTCACACTGTAGTAAACCTGACTAACTGTCGTCTATCGCCAGGGGAAACTTCACTTTTGGCGAAAGGTCAGAACTTCTCTGTCACCCCACCTTCTGTGCCTGTAGAAGACATTATAAGCAACATTGAGGCTGCCATACACCGTTTACCCAGGGAGCAGGCCGAGGAATTCCGCTCAGAGGCCTCACGCATCCTTCGTAAAGCTCCAGCGCCCAGCAGCAACTTCACACCTCAAGAGAAGAATGCCTTTAAACCCTTAACGGGGATAGAAGCATCATCATTCTACCTGCAGATAAGGGCAACGCGACTGTAGTCATGTCATCGGAAGACTACGACACTACGATCCTGTCGCTACTAGAACCTCAGACATACCTAAAACTCACGAAAGACCCCACAACACGGATACTTAGAGAGACCAACAGGTTAATCAAGGCCTCTTCACTACCAGACATTGTGAAGAAGGATACATGCAAGAGTGAAGCTCTACCTCCCAGGCTGTACGGTCTACCCAAAGTACACAAAACTGATATTCCACTGAGACCTATCGCGAGTGCTATCGGCTCTCCAAACTACACCATCGCCAAGCATCTCTCCATCATTCTACAACCACCCATCGGTACCACTGAGACTTACGTCAGGGATCCAGGCCATTTTATCGAGAAATTGAAGAACATACGTCTGGAACCTGAAGACCGCCTAGTCAGCTTTGACGTAGTATCCCTCTTCACGAAGGTGCCTATGAAAGAATCCATAAACCAGATTGCCGAGCTCTTCACGGAAGACATCACTGACTTGTTTCGCCACGAGCTACTTCCTATGGCGCGAGAACTTCTACGAGCAAATAGAGGGAGTTGCCATGGGTAGCCCACCAAGTCCTGTGATTGCGAACTTCTACATGGAAAAGTTCGAGCAGTTGGCGATCAAGACTGCACCCCTCAAACCGAAAGTTTGGCTACGTTATGTAGACGATACTTTCGTAGTCTGGAGCCACGGAGAGGAAGAGCTGGAACGTTTCCTGGACCACCTTAACAGCCTCAACACCAGCATAAAATTTACAATGGAGAAGGAGAAAGACAACTGCCTGGCCTTTCTTGACGTGCTGATCACCAGGACTAATGACCTGTGCTTGGGGCACACCGTATACCGGAAACCCAAACACACCGACCGGTATCTACACAAGACATCCAATCACCACCCCCGACAGAAACACGCAGTTATTAAAACATTGGTAGACCTTGCTAGGAGAATCTGTGAGCCATCCAACCTCAACCAAGAGCTGAAATATATAAAGAGGGCCCTATGCGCCAACGGATACAGCAATATGGAGATTGAGCGAGCCTCTCATCCCAGGCGCCGGAGCACGAGGAAAGATTCTGAGGAAACTCCGGTGGCCACCGCATTCCTGCCGTACGTGAAGAAGGTGACGGACAGGATAGGCAAATTACTGAAGACCTATGGGGTGAAGACGGTTTATAAACCCAACGCCAAAATCCGGGACTTGCTGCGATCCGCTAAAGACAAGCGCCACCCACACTCCACTGCAGGTGTCTACAGAATCCCGTGTTCCTGTGGGAAGGTGTACATAGGAACGACGAAGAGGAGCGTGACCACCAGACTCAAGGAACACAACAGACACAGCCGCCTGGGTCAAACTGAGAAATCGTCAATCGCAGAGCATTCTCTATTGCCCGGTCACGATGTACAGTACGGGGACACTGAGATACTCTCCACGACCACACACTACCAAGCCAGGCTGCAACGGGAAGCCATAGAAATCTTCAAACACCCCGACAATTTCAATCGGAAGGAAGAAATCGAACGTGTGCGTATTACATGGATCCCGGTCCTTAGGAACACCAAGGCCAAGAAATCACTCACACGTCAACCTGAAGAACCTTCCCACTACAACCTGGCAGTCGCCCAGGGAACACCTGACCCTCACAAGCTCGGTCGCCGAAGCCGGAGCACACACCGCACCCCGCAACAAGTACGCGAGATCAGACGATCCAGCCGGAATGCGAGAACGCTCGGCTCACCATGCTAATTTGAAGATCCAAAACTACCTTCCAGCCGTTAGTTCATCGCCAAGATCCACCCAACCAACAGTCATATTCAAACAACAATACCCCACTATAAACTGTTACCCATTATTTCAAGCCTCTTCCTCATTCCACTGCTGACCAAGTAAAGGAGCGGAACCCTTGATAATGCCGGATGCAGTTTCCGGTGAAACGTTGGGAGATATCCTGTCTGGACCACGGCCTACAAGCCCGAAAAACTTGTACTTAATTATGAATGCAGGCCGTGAAAGCCTAAGCTGTTATATAAGAAAAGTTACTCTGCCTATCACTGAAGCCACTGTATGGAGGTAACCAGACAATAACCATGGCTTTCTTTCCTTTGTTCACCACTGGAGGTTTGATTTGTCATTTTGCCAAAGCACAGGAGACAGTGTGCGGGTGCACTTAGATTTTGGCATTTTAATAAGTTCCGTGTCTCTTTTGTATCTCTGTTTTTGTGTTCTAAATCCCCCTCCCCATTTCTGAACATCATCTTTCTCATTTCCCAAACCTCACAATTTTAAAGGTTAAACTTTTTAAAATTATCTCTTTCCTTTACATGTTCTTCCCTCTTACTAAAAAATGGAGCATTGTCGGTCTACCTCTATACAGTGGGTCAGCCATCTAGTGATGGACAGAGTAATTTCCCTACATTTTATAACCTCATTGCCACACATTATTAGAATGCATTCTCTTATTGACAAAGTAGGCAAGGTTCCTAGAGAAACATGTAGGCCTAGTGTTATTTCAAATAGTTTTACATTTTAACACCAAAACCGCTTTAATAATTTAATGAATAGCATTCCATTTCAGGAAAGTCTTAATTAACTTAATGTAGAGGTAGGCCCTATTTAATTTTAGTATAAAGAAATGTTATTGAATGTTGACGGGGGTTAATATTCTGAATGATTTTCCCCTTAGAAACTTCATCCATAATAAAATTTAATTGCAGCCGAATGACCAAAATACAATTCATGTTGGTTGGATAAAGGGTTCAATAGATCTTTGCTATACTCGAAAACTGATTTTGTCCTATTTTTGCATCGGTTGATGTGATAGCGTTCACATCCTTCACCACAAGAAGTACACACACATTCCTTTCCTACTTCATGGAAATTTGTCGTCGCACATAGTTGGTGGTGATATCCACGAACCGCTAAACTTGTGATGACATGCCTTAATTCTTGATCTGCCTAGAGTCCAGTGTCGGTACAATAAAATTCAAGCCAAATATCCTCCCTTTTTTGTCTTCTTTCTTCAAGTACCTTGGCACTATTTTCAACGGATGGTAGTAAGAACCTTCCTTTTATGTCATCAATATAGAAAATTTCTTTGGCCATTTCATATACCAGTCTCGACTTTGTGTTTAATCCAACACAGAGAGCTCTTTTAAGAAACCTTGCCTTCACTTTTTCTATGGATGGGAGGTTTGCGAGTGTTAGGTGATCCCATATAATCTGTATCCCATAAGTTGCTACTGGGCTCACTACTGCATGAAACAGTTTCATTGCTCATTTTATTGATACATTCTGTAGATACAAAAGAGACATGGAACTCCATCCATGATGATGCATATTTATCCACTAACACACACATGCAAAAAAGAACATATCTCCAAACAATAAGAATACAAGCTTACCCCAAAATAAATACCAAATGCAACATGTTATGTATCACAAGATAACTTCCCGTAAACATGACAAATTAAAAGATTACAATGCTAACCCCATTTCAAATACCGTATTAAATCTACCCCATTCTCAACAGAAAAAATGTGTAGCATCTTTTACAAATACTGATTTTAAATATTAAATGAAGGGTAGTTTAAATCTGTAGTATCTCACAGATACGAGGTCACATGAGAAACACCCTCCCTAACATAAAGAATCCGGTGAAGCACGGTTATACCAGCCAACAATTGGCATCATGTTCCAGAATAATTCAGTGAAACGCCTATCAGATCGTCAAAAGATGGTCTTCAGATTTCATGCAAAAAACTTGACATTTTATTTCAATGGAGTTGTGATCGGAACTTAGTTTTGTTCTGAGGATGCCCTCTCACTTTTAAAATAAATAAATCACTTTGCTGATTTCCTCTTCTATTGATAGGAACAATGATGTTGCAGATGTACTTCACGATTTCACCAATTCATCTCCATCTCGGAAACCCTCCTCCAATGGAAGCCCCTTGTTCACTGATTTTATCTCGTGAAGGACAAGGGCATTATACTCAAAATCATTGAGTATTTTCTTAAATTGTAGTTCTGGGGCATCTCTGAAATTACTACTATCTCAGCCATCGTGAACAGTGACTGAGAAAATATTATTTATTTATTAAGTAGGCCTACTATTGATATTACAATAATGTGATATGTCTCACGAATCTGACGGCAAATCCAGTACAGATTATCTAAGAGACATATTAATTATTATTTACAACATTTAAACAGATTGTATTCCAATACAAGAGTGCATGGAAAAGATATGTTTTATATTTTCTTTTTTTTTATATATTTATATATTTTAATTATAATGAACTTAATGATTTTTTATTTTGTTTTAATATTCTATAATAATAATAAAAACTATCTTAAATATATAGTTAAGGCAAATATTCAGGATGATAAATACCTAAGATGCCAACTAGAACCGGAAACAATTCAACATAACACAGGAGGCTGCCAAGCAATCTCCTGTACTGATTACATAAAAAGGCACAACCAAAGTGGCAAAAATAATGCACATACACCTTGCTCAAAATCACTTAATATCTGAAAATACTTTGCCTTACTATCAGTATGTTCCTGGTGCCGTTTTGGAAAATCCTTAGTCACAAGTTGTTATGGAACCGATCAGTTATTACTGATAAAACCATACCAGCAAACCGGCCAGATATCGTTCTTGTGGACAAGGTGCAAAAGAGAACCTTTCTCATTGATATTGCAGTGCCCAATTCCCATAATCTGCAACAAACCTGCTGTGAGAATACCAAATTTCTGCCCTTGGCAGAGGAAATACGGCAAATGTGGAGACAGGAAAGTGTAGTGGTTCTGCCCATAGTCATTTCTTCTACCCGGCATCATCCCTAAATTATTGGCTCGCAATCTTGAAATATTGAGAATACATCCTGGTCTACATATCACCATGCAGAAGGCCGTCTTGGAGACCAGTTCTATAGTTCGCTTGTTTTTTCACTGTGCCACCCTAAAAGAAGCCGACGATATGTTGATGTGGTGAAATGAATGTAATAATGTGGGAATCGGAAGATGATGAACCGTTTTTGGGTTTCCGGCATGCCTTGGCACCGCCCGGTGGCGACGCGTTGAGGAGTCGCGATAAAACCAAGACTGAGGGCGACAAGGCGTGAAATGATGACATTTTTCTGGCAAGATTTACGACAACATGGGTCCGTGGAATATAGAAGACGAGTAGCTGTTCAACTTCCAAAGACGTGGTGGTTCGAGCAGGCTTTGAGTTCCAGGATCCTGAAGCCCGAGATGACGACGGAAAAGAAAAGTGCTCAGCGTGAGTGCCGAAAGACGAAGAAAAATGGCGAACAAAGTGGCAGGTTTACAAGATATTGATAAAGTGAATAATAACAATAAGACGGTGCCCACGGCCATGATTAATACGTCACAAAACCTCATTTTCGAAAACCTGCCACCTGATCGAAAGAACAGGCAGCGCTTAAGAGAATTCCCAGGATTCGAGTTTGAACGTGACAAACTAGAACACCTGGTGAAATTGAAGTTCATTTAGAGCGAATTCACCGAGGCTGACCTGATTGCCATTTGCACAGTGTTAAACACTGAATATACAGGAGAGAAAGCGGTGTTTGTGCAACGCGCCTGTGACAACTTAATGGACCTTCCGTGGCTGGGGATTCCTAAAGAAAGAAGAAGAAGAGACTGGTAAAAAGAAAGATGCAATGAGCAAGATGAAAGAGGCAAACGAAGCACTGGCGGAGGAATTAAGTGAGTTAAAGGAGAAACATTCAACCCCTAGTACGTAAGAATCATCATCGGATTCATCTAGCTCGTCTGAAGACCAGAAACTCTCCAAAGCAATAGGAGGTAGGCCTAAACAGACAAGAAATAACAAAGGCCAAACACAAAGTGAAGACTGTAGAAGAAAGCTCAAGCGAAGAGGAAGTCGACCAGCACATGGTCAACTTGCGACACACTGCAAACCGTGGAGTCGCACACAAGTTTGCGTTGACTTTCCAAGATGACAGGGCTCTGTCAGAACCTATGATGGCAGCGAGAACTATCCGGTGCAACGTTGGATTGAGGACATCGAGGAAACAGCAACGTTGATGAGCTGGGACGAGATTAATAAATATGTATTTGCAAAAAATTCGCTGACAGGCCTGGAAGTTGTTCAAGCAGAGTGAACATTGCATCACATCCAGGCAAAAGTTGAAGAAAACCCCTGAAGGAGGAGTTCCGAGATGATACCAGTGCAGCAGAGATTCATCGATTTCAAACCCACCGACGAAAAACAAAAGTTGAAACTCTTCAGGAGCACTTCCTGGTGATGCGAGAAATATGATGATGATAATTGTTGTTTTAAGGGGCCTAACATCGAGGTTATCGGCCCCTGATGAAATGAAAGGATGAAGATAAAAACAGCTAACTGTTATGGATGAAACGAAAATGGTTTATATAAAATAGACAGTGAGCCCCAACAATTATGCCTTATTTGAATAAAAAAGAATAAAAGGTGGATGGTAAAACACAATAAAACAAATAAGGCATAGTGAACATTAAAATAGATGAACACAATAAAAAACATCGACTTAACCTGAATTAAAAGTCTTAACTTAGATTAAAACCTAAAGAAGTAACCACTCTCCCTCATGAACCGGCTGACAAGATCTACTGACGGCCCGTCATCACGGAGAATAAGGGTATTAGGCAGTTTAAGAGTCCTTCGCAGATCGGCCAGATCCACACACTCCAAGAGAATGTGTGCCACAGTTAGATGGACACCGCAAGTACACACAGTGGGGTCTTCTCTCTTTAGCAAGTGGGAGTGCGTAGCAATCCCATGGCCGATCCGGAGTCGACAGAGTACCACAGATTCCTTCCGGGGAGATCTGAAGGAAGATTTCCACACCTTCGTTGTCTCCTTGATGCCTCAAAGTTTGTTGGGTGGAGGCGTGGCACGCCACGCTTCCTCCCAATGTGACAGGATTGAATGCCGCAACTGAGAGCGCACATCACTAGCAGGCACCTTATACGGTAGCGAGGGCAGTGCGACTGCCTCTCCCGCCGCCTGATCAGCAAGCTCGTTTCCCGCAGTACCCATGTGGCTAGGAAGCCACACAAAGGTCACCCCGGTTCCAGCGTTACACTCACTGACGAGCAGGTCGTGCACACGCTGGACAAACGGATGCTTCGGGAAACACGCATCGATCGCCTGCAGCGCACTCAGAGAGTCAGTACACACAATAAAGTGCTGGTGATCGTCTAATAACGTGTACCGCAGAGCCTCTAAAATGGCATAGAGCTCCGCCGTATACACGCACATGCTTCGGGAAGTGAAAATAGAAACCGACGATCCTCAAACACAAATGCACAGCCTACTTTCTCGTTTACCCTCGAGCCGTCCGTGAATAGCCCTGATCCTGGATACCGGCTCACCACGGATTGGAACAGCCTCCGATGGACGGAGGAGTCCGTGTCTGACTTGGGGCCGGTGTGCAGATCCAGGATGATATCGGGGCGAGAGACCATCCACGGAGGGGCCTTGCTAGGTACTCGGACGATACAGGAGACAGCAGGAAATCGGAACTGCCGGTATAAGTCATCCAAGCGAATCCCCGCCGGCCTAGTGGCTCCGGCGAGCGCATCATACAGCCAGCGATTCGGATTGGAAAACAAACATGGATAGCTTGGACGAAGTGGCATCTGTCGAATAGTTGCAGCATAGGTCAGCAGTACTTGTTGGCACCTCAGGTGTAAAGGAGGTACGCCAGCTCGGCGAGCAAGCTGACGACTGGGCTCGACCGAAAGGCTCCCGTCGCCAGCCTCACACCGCCGTGGTGGACACTGTCCAGTTTAACAAGCACTGACTTACGGGCCGAACCATATGCTACACTGCCATAATCCAATCGGGATAATATCAGTGCCTTATAAAAACGTAGGAGCACAGCGCGGTCCGCCCCCCACGATGTGCCGCTAAGAAACCGCAACATGTTGAGCTTCTTAGCACAGGCAGTTTTCAAACACCGCACGTGTGACTCCCACGTTAATTGCTGATCGAAAAGGAGCCCAAGGAACCGGTACATAGCAACATCAGGTAAAGCTACATCGTCCAGATAAAGCTCAGGATCAGGATGAAGAGTGCGCTTTCGGCAGAAATGGACAACCGAGGTCTTAGCGGTTGAGAACCGAAAGCCATGCTCTAGTGTCCAGCGTTCCACTCTCCGAATAGCTTGTTGTAGCTGTCGTTCAGCGACCGCCATATTTTGCGCACTATAATGTAGAGCGAAGTCGTCTAAATATAGCGACGGTACCACTGCTGGACCAGCAGCAGCGACTATACCGTTTATGGCAATCGCAAATAATGTTACGCTAAGGACCGATCCCTGTGGGACTCCGTTTTCCTGTACATGATATTGCGAATACAGTATAACGTGTCATATCCGGACTAATGTGGCGACCGGCCGATCCGGATATGGAAAAATCCGGATATCACAAGGCTATTTTTACAAATAGCTAGTGACCAGAAATAATTCACGAGTTTGTTGTTGATTAATTTTAATGTTTTTAACGGTTTAGTATCATTTTGTTAACTGTATACTGTACATAGGCCAAGATATAGAATTGCTTTAAACTAAATTAAAATAATTAAATTATAATACAGTAATATGCTTTACAGTACATGTACTTACATAAATACACTGTACATTCTGCTTCTACATAATTTTTTTGAAAATGTTTGTAATTTTCTGTTGCTTCACACACTTCACTTAGGCCTACTGTTTCTACATTAGTTTTTGAAAAGGTTTGTGATTTTCTGTTGCTTCACGCACTGTACACGCTTTTTGGATGCCATGTCCCTCAATCTTCTTAAAAGCATCACTTCAGTCACACTCGTTTCATCTTGATTTTCTACATAAGTGATTAAAGATTCTATGGTCTTGAATGCCTCAGAGTGACTCATTATAAGGGCGTTGTCCTCTTCTTCGGGTTCAAAGATTTTTTCCTCATCATTGCACACCATTTCTATAATGTCACTGTCTGTAATTTCGTTGACTTCGTCTTCATTTACTAACCAATTTATGGCTTCCTCATTGTTGATTCTTTCACAACCAGGCAGGCATTGCACAAGCTCAGCAATCTGACGATTTTCTTCATTGCAGGCATAAGTTTCATTGACGTCTTCTGTTTTCTCCCCCGTCCATTTATCAGTAGCTTTGTGATCTAAGAGCTTCCTCCAAGACCTTACCAGCGTCAACGGTTTTATTTCATCCCATGCCTGGGATACCCACATTATAACGTCTAACATGTCCACCTTCTTTAACGTCTCTGTAACACTTTCTTTTTCGTCCATTCCAGCAATCAACACAGAAAGTAACCTACGGCGATAGGTTCGCTTTAGTGACTCAAGCACGCCTTCATCCATAGGTTGACAGAGTGATGTCATGTTTGGTGGTAAGAACACACCCTTTATATCTCCATCTTTAAGTTCGTCTTCACTTGGATGTGAGGGTGCATTGTCAAGTAGGAGCACTGCTTTTCTTGGAAAGTTATTTTTCAACAAATGTTTTTCCACTTGTGGCACAAACTGCTTGTGAAACCAATCACTAAATATTTCGCAGTTCATCCATGCGCTGCGCTGGTTTCTGTACCAAACTGGTAGGCCAGACAAGTCTTTAAAGTTCTTGAAAGCCCTTGGCTTTTTTGATTTTCCAATGAATCCTAATAGAAGCTTGTGATCTCCTGTAGCGTTGCTGCAGGCTAAAATGGTGACCCTCTCCTTTTTCTTCTTATACCCCGGTGCATTGTCTTCTTTCTTGGAAGCGAAAGTGTAGGTGGGAAGCATTTTATAGTTGAGCCCAGTCTCGTCGCAATTATAGAGCTGCTTTCCAGTAATCCCATGTTTATCAATTAGACTGTGTAAAAATATTTTAAATTTTTCAAAGTCTTCTTGGTTAGCCGATAGCTTTTCACCGCTGATCTGTAGTTTCCGCACACCAGGACAATTTTTCCTGCTTTCCAACCACCCCTCACTTGCTTTAAACTGTTCATCCCCTCCAATTTCCTTATTAAAGTGTAGTGCCTTTTCTTTTAGTAAAGGACCTGAGATAGGTAACCCTTGCTCTCTTCTTTGGGAACCAAAGAAACAATGCCACATTAACTTGGTTGTTAGCTGCCTTTTTCATCATTTTAAGTTTTTTTTAACACCACTTGTTGACGCTTGTGACGAGCACCACTTTTCAATATCACTCCGAGCCTTTTTCCAGTCACTCACAGTGCTTGTTCCTACTCCCATATCCTCGGCAATCTTCTTGGCTGTTTCACCAGCATCTAACCTTTTTAGAGCACGGAACTTTTCTGCCATCGTAACAACAGTGTTTTTTCCTTTTTTCGGACATTTTGGAGAAAAAAAACAAGGTTAAAAGATAACAATAACGATAACAACGGTAAACAATAACAGTAACACACTCCCAAAACAAACTGTCGCTTCAAGGCTCAAGCACAGACTGAAGGGTAGAAAGAGAGGCAGCCTCGTGTTGACGTTGGTGGCTGGCATGCAGAAGCCGTGAATGGAATATCACTTATTCACACAAAGGGATGAGTTTCCGGGAAGATGTCGTTGACCGAGTCAGGCCACAACCCCTCGCGGTCAAGCATGCACACAGCCTTCCAGCGCTGCAACTTTCACTCGTCCTCCCTGGTTAGCACACTAATGTATCCTCGCTCTCAACTACGACTTAAAAATTCATTCGGAGATGTGTCCGGATATGGGAGGGTTCGGATATCACAGGTCCGGATGTGACAGGTTGTACTGTATGTACCCCCCTATTCGGACACGGAATAGGCGAAGGGACAGAAAATTCGCAATAAAGACCGGCAAGTTACCTCGGAATTTCCATTGATGCAGGGTAGAGAGGATGCCGTAACGCCAAGTGGTGTCATAGGCCTTTTACAGGTCAAAGAAAACAGCGACTAGGTGCTGTCTCCGGAGAAAAGCGTCCTGTATGGCGGTCTCGAGGCGTACCAGATGGTCGTTGGTAGACCGAGACGCCCTGAAACCACACTGGTATTCAGACAGGAGTCCCCGTTTCTCCAGGACCCACACCAGGCGCCGATTGACCATCCTCTCAAAGAGCTTGCACAGACCGTTAGTGAGACAAATATGTCTGTAACTCCCTGTCAAATTGGGATCCTTATCGGGCTTCAGGATAGGTATAATTATACCTTCCTGCCATTGCATTGGAAACACTCCTTCCAACCAGATACGATTAAACACCCTGAGCAAATAACGAATGCTCTCATCGTTTAGGTGTTTAAGCATCCGGTTGTGAATATTATCCGGCCCGGGAGACATGTACCTGCGGAGCGCCGATTTCTCACTCCAAAAAGGGCACGTTGTACTCCTCCGAAGCACGGGAAGCAAAACTGAGCTGGAAACGTTCTGCCTCGCGCTTCAGGGCCACGAAATCTGAATCATATTTATCGGAACCGGATATATCCGCAAAATAAGATGTGAGATGGTTTGCAACGCGGTAAGGATCTGTAACCAATTCATTATCAATGGAAATTCCCGGTAAAGTAGAAGATGTCTGAATTCCCGAAATGCATCGTAGTTTAGTCCACACTTGAGAGGAGGGGGTATGTGCCGTAACAGACGACACATACCGTTCCCATGATTGTTTCTTACTCTGGCGGATAAGAATCTGTGCCTTGCACGAAATTCTTAAACGCCACCAAATTGGCCAAGGTTGGACGCCGACGGTAGTGCTTATGAGCTCGACGACGGTCTCTTATAGCCTCTGCAATATCCTCTGTCCACCAGGGGACGAGTTTGCGACGAGGAGTCCCAGAAAAGGATGGAATAGATTCCTCGGCGGCAGCAAGAAGCACATCAGTGATGTGCTGTACCTCGTCATCGATGCTCCGGCATCCCAGATCATCAAATACAACGCGGTCTGTAAATGATGGCCAATTTGCCCATTTAAGTACCCAACGACTGGGGAACGACACGGGCTTCTGGCTAAGAAGAGTGAGAACGATCGGGAAATAGTCACTGTCACAGAGGTCATCGTGTACGAACCAACCAAAATGGGGAACTAACGCACGGCTACACACACTCAAGTCAATGTGCGAGTACGTGCCGTGCGTTAAGCTAAAATGAGTGGCTTCTCCCGTATTTAACAATGACAAATCCAGTCCTTGAATTAAGCCCTCCACGTCCCTGCCTCTGGGGCTCGAAGATGGTGATCCCCATTGTGGGTGATTAGCATTGAAATCACCCACTAGTAGGAAAGGGGAGGGAAGCTGATCTACAAGACCAAAGACAGCGTTAATATCAAGGAGCTGGTTCGGTGGAAGGTACAAGTTACAAACAGTAGTCATTACAGGCAATGACACGCGAACTGCAATAGCTTCCAAAGGAGTAGTTAACGGAAACTCTTCACTATAGTAGTCAGAGCGAACTAAAGTGCAGACGCCCCCGGAAGCCCGGGCGGCGTCTGTTCGCTCCTTCGAGTATAGTCGGAAACCCCTCAGGACCGTCTGATGTCAGGCCTGAGATTTGTTTCCTGTAAACAGACTATACTCGCTGCGTATTGGGCAATGAGCTGACGGAGCTCAGTCAAATGCCTGTCATAACTGTTGCAATTCCACTGTAACAGTGCCATAGTGTGAACTCTGGCAACTAAGGAAAAGAAGCAGCAAGCTCCAACTTAACCTTTAACCTAGTCGACCACAAGCTCCATGTCCTCGTTCGAGGCCGTGGAGTGGGCCGACCCAGCGGATGATTTCCGGGACGCATGTTGGCGGCAGGGGGGAACTCCGAGGGGATCGCGCTGACTTGGGGGCCTGTACGTCCCCAGACGCAGATACATCCGCAGCTGGCGGGGCGGATGGCCCCCTTTGTTGGAGGAGTAAGGGAACGCGTAGTGCGGGCTCCCTTCTTCCCCGCCTCTTTAAGATATTTAGACAGGTCAGGAGACGAATTCCTGACCCTGGTCGACGATGCCGCCTCCGTCGGCTTCGGCGCGGCTTTCGCCGACCCTCCTCTGCTATGCGGGCGAAGCAGCCGTCACTCGCATAGCCTTCTTTGTGGCCGAAGGTGGAGTGGAAGTCACCTTCGGGCTTTTCGTCTTATTCATAGGTGCTGGTTTCTTAACAGTAGACTCAGTTGCAGGTTTCACAGCTGGTACAAAAGATGAGGTAGACTGAATCAAATTTGGTATTATAACCCTATAATCAATCGTAGGCTCAGGAGCATTCGCGGTATGGTACTTTTTGCGGGCTTCCTGGTAGGTGAGACCATCCAGGGTTTTGATCTCCTGGATTTTCTTCTCACTCAGGAAGAAAGGGCAGTTCCTGTCCCGAGGAGTATGAAATCCAGGGCAATTAGTGCACTGATATGGTGTGGTGCACTCTTCCGCTTCGTGTGGTACCTTACCGCATGTTCCACAGATTTCAGGGCTCGAGCATCGGGATAAAATGTGTCCGAACTTCTGGCACTTACAACACCTCATTGGAGGAGGGATGTAAGGCCGTACGTCACAACGGTAACTTGTAACCTTGACTTACTCCGGGAGCACCGAAAGCTCTAAGGAAATAATGAAAGCACCAATATCCACGATTTGACCATTGACCTTGCGCGTAATGCGCTGGACATCAGTCTCGTGACGGTGCTGCATATCCTCCTTGAGCTCCTCGTCAGTGTTCAGAATCAGGTCCCGGTGGAAAATAACTCCTCGGACCAGATTCAGGGACTTGTGCTTTTCCACTGTGACGGGTATCTCGCCAAAGTGGTCACATTGCAAAAGTTGTTCAACTTGCTCACCAGTCCTAGTCTTGAGCAACAAGCTACCGTTCCTCATCTTTTGTACTTTCTCAAGCTCACCATAGACACCTTCTATGTGGCGAGAAAACAAAATACTCTTTACCAGCTTGAAATCACCACCATCTGTTCTGGTAGCCACCAGAAACTTGGGGGTGTTAGCACCCAGATTTTCACGCACAGACTGTTCCCAGGGGGTTGATCCCCGTAGGGAATCAAATGTTAAAGACTTGGGTGTAGGACCACCCTGTTTGGGGAATTCTTTTGGAACCCATGGCCAGATCATCCTCCCCGAATGCCACAGACATCCGATCACGGGCCGTCACAGTAGGCGCTACCCAGCCAGGGCAAGGCCCGCCTAGCTTGGAAGGCATTGCCCGGGAGTCCGATGTTCTACAATGCCGTATAGGCATGTACCCCTTGGCATATACTGGATTTTACAGCTCTGACATTCGGCTGTGCGGGGACGTGCGTAGTCAGGTGGATACTACTACATGGGTACATGGCGCACCAACCTGTCGTCGCAGCCAAGACCGGACAGGCTTTCGAGCGTAGTCGCAAGGGTAAGTGGCCCATCCCCTAACAGCACGCACATAAGGAAATTTTGGTTGCCAGACCCTGAAAGCATTAATGGAAAGAAGTGCGAAATAACCTAATGAGAGTTATACCGCATGGATCTATGTCTTTTAGAGCTGACTGTCAAACCCTCGAAAGGGGACCGATCCGAGAAACCCTTTTAGTCGCCTTTTACGACTGGCAGGGATTACCGTGGATGTATTCGCTTCCTCCCACCCACTGGGGGTCCAATTCACAAACCCGCTCGGAGTCCTTAAAGTATAGCCAAGGTCCCCCCTTTTAGTCGCCTCTTACGACAGGCAGGGGATACCGTGGGTGTATTCTAAACCCCCACCCACAGGGGGAAATGCGAGAAATAGCCAGCAGGTCGACAATCTATGATAAATCGCTGATACAATGAGTCATCGATGGCATCGAGGACGATACTGGATCCAAGATGATTCTATATGGAGCAAGGGACATCAAGGAATTCAAGGACAAGTTGAAGATCTACGAGAGTGCTTACTCACGGAACTCCCAGATGGTGACAAATGAGAAGACGACAAACAAACATACACCAAGAGAAGACAACAGGCAGAAGCAGACCTCGTATGTAAAGAGATGTTACAATTGTGGTCAGAAGAACAGTCATGAGTCCAGAGAATGTCCACACAAGAGTCAGGGTCCAAAGTGCTTCAATTGCAGCAGCTTCCAAGTGCACAAACCCTGAGCAGAATGCAGAGAAGAAGACAGTGAATGTCACTTTGGGAACCAAGTCGAATATGAAGGAATTGTTGCTCCAGTGCCAGAAGATCAACGCATTGTTGGACACGGGCTGCCCAATCAATCTGATCTGTGAAGACATTTACACAGAGATGGGCGATCCGGAGCTGAAGACAACCGCCATAGTACTCAAGGGTTTCGGAGATAGTCACCCCTAGGATATTTTCCAACCGACGTCCAGGTTGACGACGACACTTCCTTGACTGATTTCTATGTGGTGTCCGGAGATGTACTCATATTGCCGGCTATCATGGGTAACGACTTGCCGGACCAAGCCGTAACTACCATCAGCAAAACCGGTGTCGAGATGTCCAAGGAGATATCAGAAGCGTACTTGTACCGAATCGACGTGGTAGCAGCCAAGGAGTTGGACATAGGAGAGGCAAGAGGCCGTTTTGAGAATCGGAAAGATGGTCAATGAATATGCGCCGCGCAAGGAGAAGAGTACCAGCGTTGAGATGAGCATCACAATGAAACAAGAAGGACTCTTGCATCCCTTATTTAAAGAAAGCACACCACTTCACACCAACCATGCTGACCATCTCGGACCCTTGGATTCAACGGAAAAAAGGATACAGGCATAGTCTCGCAGTAACGGACGCTTCACAAAGATTGTGTGGCTGTATCCCACTAAAACGACGACCACGAAAGAAACTAAGGCGAAGCTGGACGTGCAAGAAAGAGTATTTGGTAACCCTGCGCAGATCGTCACCGACCGTGGAACTGCCTATATTTCACACGAATTCTAAGAATACTGCACTGCCAACAACATCACGCACTCGCTGATCACAACCGGACTCCCTCGTGCCAATGGCCAGGTAGAAAGGATGAACTCCACGATCATCTCCGCGCTGGCTAAGTTGTCCATCGAAAACCCAGGAGATTGGTACCAACATGTCGAAGCCACTCAGAGAGCCATGAATTCCACTTACAACCGCAGTATCAAGCAGATGAGGTTCGAACTTTTGACAGGAGTCAAAATGCGCCGTAAAAATGACCTGAGAATAGTTGAGTTGATCAATGAAGAGATGGTAGACGAGTTTAAGACCAGGAAAGATGCACACCGTGAAGAAGCAAGAGCACAAATCCAGAAAGTGCATAAAGAAAACAGGGTGTAGTTTGATCGACGTAGATGGCCTGCACGCCAGTACCAAGTTGGCAATTTCGTCGCCATCAAGAAAACCCAGTTTGGACCAGGCTTTAAATTTAAGAAAAAGTACCTTGGGCCTTATGGAATCTCCCAAGTCAAGCCAAATTACACTAATGACGTGAATCGCTTAAGTCCCAAGCAAACAACTACTTGTGCCGAGTTCCTCAAACCCTGGGCTAAAGACGACTGATCATCAGAGGCGGATTGTGGGAATCGGAAGATGATGAACCGTTTTTGGGTTTCCCGCCTGCCTTGGCACCGGCTAGTGGCGCTACATCGAGGAGTCGAGGGGAAGTCGCGAGAAATGAAGACGATCAGTTACAGTTTTGTGTCGAGTCATGTCTCGTCAAGTTCTGTTCAATCTCATCTTTTGTAATCATATGTTCAAATACAGTTTTTATACTTAAAATTACTTCAAGACGTGTTCGGTTTATTCGCTTGCCAAAGTCCCTTCCCACAATAATAATAAATAAAAATAAAAGAATTATGTGAAACAGTGGATAATTCCTGCTCGATTTAAACCTAGCTTGGCCTACCCTATTTCAGACCAGGTGTAAAGCAAATATTACAAAATTAAGAATATAATCTTATGTTTATTACACCACATTCAGCAATTTTTATCCCATGTTTGGTGTGGTTTTTTGGTAGTTGCCTATAGACAACTAATTAGAAATTTACATGTCATTTTACATCTGTGACCACTAATTGCCTTAATGTGAAAATGTGATCCGTGCTGGAGCAGCCAGGCGTAAATCCACAATTTCTCGTAGAAAGGGTTCAGCCGACTCAATAACAGGGATGTTAAGATTTTATACCCTACCTCCAGTAGAGAGACACCATGGTAATTAGTTACTTGTGTAGGATCACCTTTCTTACAGATTGGGCAAATGATAAGACATTCTTCACTCTGCTGGGATCTCCTCGAACAGCCAGATGTTCTTGATTAGGTCTTCTAAGATCTCCACCACTCTTTCACCGCCATGCGTAAGTAATTCAGCAGTTATTCATTAACAATCTCCACATTTAGGAGCTCTTCAAAATATTTCCCCAACAGCTCTGCTTGTTCCAAGGGTGGTACTACTTCTCCTTCTTCATTTGTCAGGATTAGTGGTTGCTGTCTATAGATTCCTCTTGCAAAACTTGACAAATGGAAGAAGGAGCATGATGCCTTCTTTGATTCCCCTACCGCCATGAGTAGGCTCTTACTGTACTGTAATCTCGTATTTTACTTATCATTAGTCAATCTGTTTGACGCCTAGCTTCCGTATAATTTCCCCAAACTACTTCTGAAGGGTTTTCTAACCAGTCGAGTCTCCATTTCTCTCGACTTTTCACCGATGTACTGCATTCTTCATCAAACCACGCCTTACTCTTCGGTCTTTGTTGTCTTCCTAGTGTTTCACTTGCACTCTGCATTATTGTTCCACTTAGAAAGGTCCATTTTCCTTCCACCTCAGCTGGCACCTCTGTGCCAAAAAGGAGTTTTGATGTTCTATCCAGATACTGTGTTCTGACTAGTTCATCCTTCAGTTTGTCCTTGTCAAAGAGGAACATTTTCTGTCTCCCATTTTGCCACTTTGTGGAGAGTTTGAGTCGCAACTCACAGTTGAAAAGAAGGTGGTCCGAGTTCATATCCGCTCCGCGATATGTTTGTACCTCCTCCACACTTCGTGGATGTCCCCCATCGACTATCACATGGTCAATCTGGTTCTTCGTCGCACCATCTGGTGATATCCATGTTGCATTATGAATCCTCTTGCATTGAAAGTATGTAGGCTACTGATCATCCTCCTTGAAGCAGCAAAGTTCATCATCTTGACACCATTCCCATTACCGGTACTAATTTCATGGAGGCTGTTCGGCCCTATTGTAGGACGGTAGTCTTCCTCTTGACCAACCTGAGCATAATAAATAATAATATCGTATGGCCTCGGATGCCGGGTGCAAGCTTCGTTATTTGACACCCAGAGGGTAGCTTGCATGTCGAATTTCGTTGTTCCTTGACTATGAAAGTCAAGGAGGTTAGATGTTAGATATCTAAGCTCCTTGAACACTATAGCGCTTTCTAATAGAGAAATGAGGAACTTTGTGTTGGAGGAAACTCCCGAGATTAATTTTGCCATTATGAACTCTGCCTACTGAATTCAAATGGGTTCTTTTGACATGCCAACATCGTATGACATGCGAATAGTATTTTTGCCGCTTTTCAAGAATCGTTTACCAAGGCCAGGAGCGAACCTGCAATCTTGGGGTTAGTAGACCGACACGATATCCACTCGCCCACCGTGGCAAGCTAACCTGAGCATTGAAGTCACCTAATACATTGTGAATAGCATGCCGTGGTAGCCTGTCTATGATGTCTTCGAGATCTGCATAATAATGAACAATGAACATCCACAGCCTGCTTCCAGTCTCCGACCGGGTCAGGAATGGAATGAATGAAGCCACCATCTAGCGGCGAGGATATGAATTGTGCCGGCTGCTGAGGCCTGATGCACTCCTCTGGGGCAATGATTAAATGAATGACAGATGAAATGAAATGATAGTGGAGAGTGTTGCTGGAATGAAATTTTGACAGGGAAAACCGGAGTACCCGGAGAAAAACCTGTCTGCCTCCGTTTTGTCCAGCACAGATCTCACATGGAGTGACCGGGATTTGAACCACGGACCCAGCGGTGAGAGGCCGGCGTGCTGCCGCCTAAGCCACGGAGGCTTATCTGCATAATAATAACTTGCTAAAATTAAATTTATTTTATTTTCCAACTGGAATAATAATAATAATAATAATAATAATAATGGAACTAATCGTAATGGAGAGAGGCTTGTGGAGTTATGCAGAGCATTCAATCTGGTCCTGAAGTCAACGGCGTTCAAACACCTACCCAGAAAACAGAAGACCTGGATTTCTCCAAACTTGGTGAATTCCAAATTGATCATTTTAGTATTTGAATGGTTCATTATGGTTCCGTATTGATGCAACAATTAGTATTAATATTTTGCAAAAGTTCCGCCTAATCAATACCTTTATTGTACTAAATATAAATGATCACTTAGTGGTCATTGGTACATGTTTCGGGGCCTAATTGTTTTGGCCCCTTCATCAGCCTGTGTAGATAAAAAAGTCAAGGCAAACAGGTGGTCGGATAGCTTAACACTCATAAAATATTCCCTTAAAAAAAAAACTATTATGGTGCACCATAATAGTTTTTTATTTTTTTTATTTTTTATGTGTTAAGCTATCCGACCACCTGTTTGCCTTGACTTTTTATCTACACAGGCTGATGAAGGGGCCAAAGCAATTAGGCCCCGAAACATGTACCAATGACCACTAAGTGATCATTTATATTTAGTACAATAAAGGTATTGATTAGGCGGAACTTTCTGCAAAATATTAATACAAATTGATCATGTCGCCATTGCACGGAAAGCGCAACAAGAGATCCAGAACGTAAAGGTTCTGAGAAGTGGCAACTTAGACTCAGATCACTACCTATCGCAGATCAAAGTTAGACTAATTCCAAGAAATAACAAGAAGATTACTCCAATAAAAACTGATAAGTTTGACAGAGACAAGCTAAGGAGCAACCAAGAATTCACCCACAAGTTGGAAACTTTAAATCCAGAGAATTGGAAACAATTGCAAGAGGCTATCGTCAGAACAGCAAAGGAGACTGTCCCACTCACAAAATCAAGAAAGCATCTTTGGTGGGATCATGAGTGTGATACAGCAGTTCAGCTAAGACAGGTTGCGTGGCAGAAATGGAATTGGCACAAAAATGAAGAAAACAGGGTCAACTTCCTAAACGCGAGAAAATCTGCATAAAAAACAATCCGTGGCGTGAAACGTATGTTTAATAAGGAGCAGTTGGTACAGATTGAGCAAGACTTCCAGAAAAATAACACACGTAACTTCTATAAAACCTTCAAGCACAGTCTGAACAAATACAACCCCCCCCCCCCAAGTCTACAGTTTAAAGATTCCAACGGGAAATTAGCTCACAATGATAAAGATAATTGTCAGATTCTAGCAAGTTATTTTGAAAACCTCCTCAACTGTGAGGCTCCTGAGACCCCTTTCGTTTATGAAATAAATCCAAACATCCACCCTGATTCGTCCCCCCCTACGAAGGCTGAAATCACGAAGATCATCCAAGAGCTGAAGGACAACAAGGCACCGGGTGAAGATTTAATAATTGCTGAATTGTGGAAACATGCAGGGGAAAAAGCAGTCGACAAGCTTTTTGCAATTATTCAAGAGATCTGGGAGAGCGATAAACTCCCAAGTGGATGGACCTCTGCCGTAATTCATCCACTACATAAAAAGGGAAGAAAACCGATGTGAACAATTACCATGGCATCTCTCTTCTATCAATAACTTACAAGATCCTCTCAAAAGCTCTACAGAATAGGGCGGAACAACAAATCGATCCACAACTGGGGGAATACCAAGGGGTTTCAGAAAGGGACGATCATGTGCTGAGCAGATTATGAATCTGAAGTCCATCCTTTCATATCTAAAACTCAGGAATAGGGAATTCGTGATGACCTTTGTTGATTTTAGGAAAGCATACGACTCAATTGATCGAACCACCCTATTGCAAATCCTTGAAGAGTTTGGCTTAGATAACAAGACACAATCAATTATCCAGTATACCCTGACCAACACCACCTCCAAAGTGAAGTTCAGAGGAGAGATGTCTGATGCCTTTGAAATCAGGACAGGAGTGAGGCAAGGAGACGGGCTATCACCGCTTCTCTTCAATTGTGTTTTGGAAAAAGTCATCCGAGAATGGCGGAAGGAAATGAAAAATTCAAGGGTAGAAAATGGCGTAAGGCTAGGGTACAAGTATATGAATCTTACAATCGACTGTCTAGCCTTTGCAGATGATCTAGTGATCTTTTCAGATTCCATTGATATGGCAGAAGAACAACTTAACCAGCTGAAAAATCAAGCACTGAAGGCTGGGCTTCAAATCTCCTTTGAGAAGACACAATTCATGACAAATATAAAATCAGTGCCCAGGGAACTGGAGGTCGGACTAGGAAAAGTTCTGAAGGCAGAAAAGTTTAAATACCTCGGTGAATGGATAGAGCCTAACCTATCAGAGAAGGAAGCCTTCATGTCACGCATTAATAAAATGGAAATGGCATACAACCTGACTAAAGAGATCTACAATAAGAGATCGATATCCTCAACGCCAAAATCAGACATTACTGCACAGTTATTTGACCAGAGGCTCTGTATGCGGCTGAGACTCTAATAATGAACAAGAAAGGTCTAATGGAAAAACTAGAGGCTAAAGAAAGGAAGATTCTGAGGAAAATCCTGGGTCCCATCAAAGAAAACAGAGTACAGAAGGCATCACAACCACGAATTGTACAAGCCCGTGGAGAAGATCAGTGACACGATTCGAAAAAGAAGGATTGCCTTTTATAGCCACGTGACACGAATGAGCCCAGGCAGGATATCAAAACGGATATTGACGTACTTTCAAGATAAGAAAACCAAAGGGGCATGGTTTACGGAAGTTGAGAAAGATCTACGTGAAATGGAAATTTCCCCTAATGATATCCAGGAGCGTGTTCCACTTTAGGAAAAACTACGTACGCACAAAGGTTTCCATGAAAAGCCGAAGCTGAAGACAGGGAAGGCGTGGTCCCAAGAGAGAAAAGAACAACACCAGAGACGAATGAGGGAACACTGGGCAGTAGTTAGAGCTCTGAAGAAGAGACAGTTGAACTGTCGTGGTCCCTAGTTGGCCGAATCGAAGAAAGAAGAAGAAGAATGGTATATTGGCTTTCACGGAGAGTGAATTAAAGCTCAGCAATTTTTCTAGATTTGTGCCTTGTCTTGTGTGGGGTTTCGCCTAGAACATCAAGCTGGCTCATCAGCGGGCTCTTGTTGTCCCCGCCCGGACCCCTACAGGAGTAGCGAACTGCGCACTACCTCCCTTTCTTATGAAGTGCACCTGTGCCTCTTTACTGCGAGAACTAAACGCTCAAGCAGCCATAACCTCCCTATGAAGGCTTCCAAAAAGATGGTATATTGGCTTTCACGGCCAGTGAATTAAAACTTGGCAATTTTTCTAGGTTTGTGCCATATCTTGTGTGGGGTTTCGCCTAGGACGCCAAGCTAGCTCATCAGCGTGCAGTTCACTACTCCTGTGGGGGTCTGGGCGGGGACACCAAGAGCCCGCTGATGAGCCAGCTTGGTGTCCTAGGTAAAACCTCACACAAGACACGGCACAAACCTAGAAAAATTGCCGAGATTTAATAACAATAATGATAAAATATGTGAAATTCTTCAACATAAAAAATAAAAAAATCAAATGTGTTTGTGACAAGTAATGAATTAGACCTAGGTGTGACTATTTATTGAGAATATATTGTTTTAAGGTAAATTTATAGGACAGGAGAGATTACATAACCTCAAGCTAAATAATCGGACATATTAAGCGAGGAAGCTAATTGTTTCTAATTGGCACTAGAAAGTGAAACGTAGGGATTTATACTCCCATGATTATAAGTGAAATAGAGGGATTTATACTCCCATGAATATAGGTGGTTATTCCTGAGTGTGACTGATAGTAGTGTGGCTACGCTGGCTAACGCGCAGCATTAGGTCATGGGGCCAAGCTCTCTGCTGACTCTGTAGACGTGAGGGTTCGAGCCCCACCGTCGGCCGTCCTTGAAATGGTTATCCGTGGTTTCCCCATTTTCAACACCAGGCAAATGCTGGGACGGTACCTTCTGACAGGCCACGGCCGCTTCCTTCCACATCCTTGCCCAGTTTCATTCACCATCATTTATTTCATCTCTCATTAACTCCTCTCACGAGGTTGGCGTCAGGAAGGGCATCCTGCCGTAAAAAATTGCCACAAAGACTTCCATCGCATCTCATCCCCGACCCCGTTGGAAAACGGGAATAATAAGGGGTAGACATACATACATTCATGAGTGTGACTCAGAGGGTGTCGTGGTTGATCCACTGACGGGACAGATCTCAAGTATTGCAATTCTGTCGAACTTATGAAAGCTTCAATATTTGTCCAATGTAACTTCCATGTTACATAAATTATTATAATTATTATAATCAACTGGCAGAAAACAAACAATATGTTAGTGTCAAATAGAATCGCTAGTACAGGTAGTGACGTGATCCAATACAAAGTTGTTGAATTATTCCAAATCATTTGACGATTGATTTAAATCCAATTTATGAATATTTTGATGTGTTGATAATTATAATAATTCATAACAATTTTTGATGATAATTTATCTGGATAGCTTTTGGGTTGATCAAATTATTATTCTGTGTCCGAGTATGTTCTCTGACTAGGTAGTAATTTCGGGAGAATATCATGTTGAATAGTGGAGATTTCGAAATCCAGTCATGACTTAAGGAACATACTCATTTTTTAGTTTAAAGTAAATATGACTTGTGGACAGCTTAGCCAAAGAAGACAATACCGTACTTGTGAAACAGGAATAGTGAATATCGTAGCAAAATAATGAAATAGGAACAGTAAATAATGCATGTAAATAGAAACGGTGACTAATGCAGCAAAATAATGTAAATAGGAACAGGAAATATTGCAGCAAATGAATAAATAGTAACGGTGGAGATTCAGATATAAACAAATAGTTAAATATTGCAAGATGTAAATACTAATCAAATAGGATACTAGACTACGGCCATTAAATCAAATAATTTAATTTCTTCAGTTAGGATTTCTTTCGAGGGTAGTTGATAGTGCACACTCTCGTGTATAGAGTTACATGATCATCATCAGCAGCTTCTAAAGGCTAAAAGCCTTGTCATTGCAGCCATTTCTTAAGGTATTCAGCAGTTTTCTTCATATTGGCAAACGAGTCAGATCAGATTGTTTAATTTCCCCCATCATAGCAAAAGGACTCTTAATAAAATAAGACTGGTTTTTTTTCCTTTTCTTGTAGAGGTGCACCAATCACTTTTTTTCACATTTTTTTCTTTTCTTTCCTTGCCTTAAATTAATGTTTTCGCTAGGAATGTGCGTGTGTTTTGATTTGTTATTTTTATGCCTTTTATTGAATAAACATGTGAAACCAATTTTCTTTCCAATGAAATTTTCTCATTCTATGTGTTGTGACCTGCTAATATTTGCCCTAAATCCTTACGTCGGACATGAGGGCAGTGTTGAGTATATTTTGATGGCATAACCCAGAACGCCCCGAGGTAGGTTTCGTGCTAACACTGTCCTCATGTTCCCTCGCTGTGTGGTAGTCTGTTCATTCAAGGTGAACAGACGGGCACAGTATGAAGGTTGCAATGAAGTAGGCTCGCTACAGGACCTCGGATCAAACGGGGAACTCCATGCATCTTACATGCGGTTTGCCTCTGCTCATGAAAACTGAACTAAGGAATGGTGGAGCAGAGTGCTCTTTATACGTGGATCCTGATTTTGGATGAGGGATGGAAGATATTCACCCTGCACTTTTTGCAAAGACACTGTTCAACAGAGACTCAGGAATGATTTGGGGAGGAATCGACAGATAGAATCACAGAGCTGGCAGCCATCGAGAATGGTTCTATCGTAGCCCACCAATATGCTGAAGAGATCATGTGATGCCTTTTCCACCTGCCATCGGTGAGGACGTCATCCTGATGTAGGACAAGGCTCAAGATGTTGTCAGGATTGAGCATGCAGTTCAGACATTAATATGATGGAACATGTGTGAGACATACTTGGGAAACATGTCAGGAGTTACTTTTTTGACACACTGGCTAATCTAAGAAATCCATTCTAGGAAGAATAGAACCCTCAATCGGATCTAAGTTGTAAGGATGGCTCGAGGCAGCAATACCCATCACCGAGGTTCCGGACATCCGCCACATGTGGGTTGCTGTTCTTTAAATTAATATCACACCAGAAGACTCAGCTCTGGTTTTGTGGGGGAGACAAACTTCTCAATGAGACGTTCAATTTCTTGTAATGCAAGTTCTTGCACACAACAGCTGTCAAGGCCACAAATTGTTTGTTAAACTGTTTAACAATTTACAGCTCACATCTTTTAATTGTTTCTCGTTGGAAGGTAAAACTCAAAGACTCTCCAAAGTGAGTTAGAATGTTGCTTCGAACTACCATAATGGCAATGGTCCCAAATGGTATGACTTTTTAATGAACACATACACATAAAATGTTCGTTTACCTTATATACATCCACCATCAATATTATTAATAATAATAATAATAATAATGGGAAAACTGGGAAGTTAAAGACATGTTAGATAACGTAAACATCCAAATATTAGCACTTCAGGAAACCAGATAAAACGGATGAAAATCATTTTGACTAGGAAATTATAGAATTTACAGGGGCAAGCCAGCAATCTCCCTTCATAGCAAGCCACTACAATTTGGCACTGGATTTGCTGTAAGAAGAAACATTATAAACTCAATACTTAACTTTTCTTCGCCTTCTGGAAGAATTTCAACAATATACATTGAAGCAGGAAACAAAGCTTAGACATTAATCAATGCACATGCACCCACTAATAACTTAACTTACAATCGAAAAATCCACGAATGGTGGAAGACTTCTGGGCTCTGCTAGATGAAAATACAGCCACAATTCCAAAACATCACATAAAAATTCTATTGGGAGATTTCAATGCCAAAATTGGTAGAGAAAAGAAATTCAGGACCATTGTAGGACTATACCCAGCGCACAATAGGACTAATAAAAATAGAGAAATATTAATTGATTTTTGCAAAAGTTTTGATCTCAAATTAATGTCAACACATTTTCGTGCACTTCCACAAAAGAAAAGAGAGAAAGAACACCAGGAGATCCCCAAATTTTCACTTGGGACAAGTAGCAATTTCTAAGAAAAATCGAAAAGAAATTAGGATATGAATGTTAAAGTAAAGAAAGGAATCACTGACTCTGACCACAATCTAACGTTAATCAAGGTCAAATTTCAACCAAACAGGTCTAAACCTAGAATAACAAAAGACCTGCGTGTTGATCCGGAATTTTTTAAACATAACACCAGTACAGTACTTTTCTTGAAAGTAACCCTACTCACAATCTTTCAAACTGGTTATAACTCAAAGACATACTTTTGAAGGCTTCTCAAAATGTTGGCACACCACCCAGGAAACGCAAAAATACCTGTAGGTGGTGGAATGAAGCCTGTGATAAGGCCATACATTTTAGAATTAAAGCCTGGCACAATTTGAATTCTCATAAAACTGAACAAACCAAGCAGGAATTCACCAAAATACAGAAACAAACACCCAAAATTATCAGGTTTGAAAAACGCAAATACTATCACTAGAGATTGGTAGAAACTGAACAAGATTTTACAAAAAACAATACACGTAACTTCTACAAAACTTACAGAGAAGAATTGTCAAATTATCAGGCACCTGGTCTTTGCTTCAAATGCCCGGATGGGACATTGGAAACGAATAATCAAGAAAACTTGCAAACTTATAGCAGTTTTTTTTTTCTCCAAGGATCTTTTAAACTGTGAATCCCCTGAAGAACAACTCACCTTTGAAAAACACTCATCTAATCAAGATTCAGAACCCCCAACACTGGTAGAAGTCAAAGAAATAATCCATGGACTAAAAGGAGAAGATGGCATAATTGCCGAAATGCTGAAGATTGGAGATGAGAGCGTAGCCCAGAAAATCCACTTGATTCTTAAGAACATCTGGATCACTGAAGAAATCCCTGAAGATTGGAAATGTGCGCTAATCCAACCACTACACAAGAAAGGGGATAAAACCAATGTCCCCTATTCAACCATACACGATTCCACAACATATGTGCGTTTTTTTCTCATACTAAAATTAACAACAGCATTGAAGTCAACAATTTTTGACCCCATACTAAATCAAACTGGCTTATTAAAACAAGAAATCATGCATATTAGATTGTTCACACAGACTTGTGAATTCATTAAAGTGTAAAAATAGTGTTAATAATTGTTCAATGAGAACAACGCTCCATACAATGATGTTTAAAAACGTTTATGTTTTTTAGACAAAAACTATGCATGTCCATATATATTCGTGTAGTGTTGTCATTTTATTCGCTTGTGTAATGTTCTTTTTAAATTGTTGTATGAGTCGATATTTTAGTTATTATTTGCTGATACAAATTTTTGGGCTGAAGAAGGAGCAATAATATGCTTCGAAACGTGCACCCTTATTCATTCATTCATTCATGAGAATAGAACTGGAAATTTGTGGCACGGTATTTTCAAGTTCTGTCTATATTGGATGCTAATTCATCAATACGGCGAGCTACAGTCTGTCGCGACAAGCTCATTTTGGCAAAATGCTATTTTTTTTATGTCAGGACAAAGAATATCAGCAATACAGTACTCTCAATGCATTCTTTAACAAACTAGCCATCTGAAAATGGTTTACATTATTTGGCAATAATTTCTGCTTCTGCGTAACTCACTTTTACCAGAGATTCAGTTTGAGGCGACAATCTCTTATAAATTAACCATTGTCCCGAAAGGTTAATTTTAAGTTTGGATACCTTGTCTTCGTGAAATTGACCGTCAAATTTATCATATGAAGACGCACGTTTGGTGACGTAATGTCGCTTTATGTTATACTCCATAAACACTGAAACTGTTTCACTGCAAATTACGTCAGTAAAAATTTACTTCAGTAAAAGAGTACTGATTAGTCCACTTTATTTGAAATGATCAATCATCGTCTGAAACTTTTCTTTTCTTGCCGCTACATTTAGAAACCATGATTATCACTTATAAAGAATCACAGAATTTATTATATTCTTCAAACCTCTCACTAACACTACAATGTGAGCGAACAACTGCAAACTGTAACGGTAATAAAACATCCGGTGCGCACTCGCCTTTGAAAGTACTGTAGGCTACTATTAACATTACCGCGCGGTCAACATGCACGGGGACTTCACAAAGCGATGCGCAGTAGGTAGGATCATAAATTAAAATCTGGGCTGGGTATTTCTTTGAAACGGATATGATTTCCCCATGTTTTGAGTAAGAGGATGACTGATGAACTTTCGCAAACACATGTGTTGGAAACTGAAAAAGTCTTGCTCTTTCAAGTTTATCACATTCCAAATAGAAATACTTATTTCATAAATAATATTATAACTTACAATATCACTGCGGGCCGCATGCGATGGGATCAAGGGCCGCTGGTTGGACACACCCGCCTTAGAGGTACGCGGTGACCTAGTTGAGGGTATGCAAAAAATAATCCATAATGGCGGATGTACGTTTAAAAAAATCATTGTCTATTGGTGAGTAGGTGCTACGTCGCGTCGGGCTGTGCGTACAGTAGTCGCCATATACACGCACATACGTGTGACTCATACACCAAACACTGAACTACCACTACAGCAGTCAGTATGCAGGATGCACTTGCTTTGGTCAATTGTGTCATGTTCTTTGTTTGTGTTCTTTTGTATTTGAGTGAAGCAGTTTGAGTTAGTTTTACACCAATGCAGTGCGATAGTCATGTATACATGGTTGAGAACTGCAAGAGTGAAGGACCTTTCCTGTAGCGGTACAAATATCTAATGAACAACCAGGTACTTCCCAGGACTTGACAGATGGGTCTGCCCTCGTGAGTACAAAAGCTCAGAAAACAATTACTGGAAGTTTCACGAAAAAAATGAAATATTCAGGTGAAAATTTAAAATATGGGTTCTCATTTACTGGTGAAGAGGGAAGTCCAAACCCCTTGTGTGTTGTATGCGAAGAAATTCTAAGTAATGGCAGCATGAAACCTTCTTACTTTGCGGCATCTTGAGAGTTAACATCCCCAATACAAGAACAAGGGATTTTTTTTTCTTTCAAAAAATTATGAGAAAGAGGCAAATGTTTTATCGTACTTCGACTCAGCTAATAAAGACAATGCAAGTGCTTGGAAGCCTCTTTTAAAATTAGCTATCACATTGCTAAGAGTGGTAAAACCACACTATTGCTGAGGATTTGATAGCTCCTTGTTTAAAGGATGCTGTGCAGTGCATGTTTGGTGAAGAATATGCTCGAAATGTTAGCACTATTCCTTTGTCAAACAACACCATCTCACGACGGATTCATGAAAGGGCTGACCACATTGAAGAAAGGGTAGTTCAACAACTAAAAGCAAGTCCATTCCTTTCTATTCCAGTTGATGAAAGCACAGACATCACTGGCCTTGCAATACTTCTGGTTACTGCGAGAGATATGTTGGATTAGAGCAATATTCTCCATTTTAGGTCCGTATTGAAAATGTTCACTAATAAAACTAATAATAATGTCCGTCTTTTCAATACAAAGTTAATAATCTATTTATACAACTGGGTACATGTTTCGTACAGTCGTCTGTACTTCCTCATGTACCCAGTTGTATAAATAGATTATTAACATTGTATTGAAAAGACTGACATTATTAATAGTTTTATTAGATATGTTGGAGCCGAAAAGGAATTTGAAGAAAATTTGTTATGTTATGCACTGACAGAGCGAACCACTGGGGAAGATATATGTAATGCAATTTATAGCTATTTCTGTGAAAAGGAAATAGATTTTACTAAATAGTGTGGGGTATGCACTGATAGCGGAAAATCCATGTCTGGATGCTAAGCTGGGCTTCGAGGACGTATAAAAGAAGTAGCCCCCCCATGTAGCATGGAGTCATTGCTGCATACATAGACTAAGTCTGGCATCCAAGAAGTTTATTAAGGTGAAGTGCTAAATGAAGCATTGAAAATTGTTAATTTTGTTAAAGCCAATGCCACTTTAAAAGTACTTTTTGAAGTACTTTCTGAGGAAATGGGAGGTGTTTACGCCACACTACTTTTGCACACTGAAGTTAGGTGGTTGTCTCGCGGCAAAGTTCTTACGAGATTATTTGAGCTGAGGCATGAACTTAAAGTCTTCTTTGAAGAACACTCCTTTTCTCTAGCCTTGAAGCTACACGATAGTGAGTGCCTTCAAAATCTGGCTTACTTGGCTGATATTTTTTCACAAATCAATAAACTCAACTTTTGTAAAACGTGTATGGAAAGCAACCATCCTGAAGTGTTCGGAACTCTACACAGCTTGCTAAGCAAAAACCAGCAGAGGTAAAACACAGTATAATTTTGCATTTGACAGGCCTTAAAGACTCATTTAGGCAATATTTTCTTGAACGTGAAGATGGTGAAAATTGGATCGCAGACCCGTTCAGTGAAGTAAACTTCAAGACTGCCACGTTGTCCATTATGGAAAAAGAGAAACTCATCGACATCTCTGCAGACTCTTCCTTGAAATCTGATTTCAAGACAAAATGCCTTGAAAGCTTTCGGGCTAGCATTAGTGATGAATACGAGCCTATCTCAAATAAAGCACTCCAAGTTTTAGTGCCTTTTACTAATACGGAGCTTGTATAAAGAGCTATTGCTTCATATACCATTATTATAAACAAATATCGTAACAAGCTTGATGCCAGTCCATACTTAAAGAGTGTATTTGAGGCGCCTAGAATCAAAACCCGCCAAATCCATATTTTATGAAAATTGAGATAAGCATTGTTTCATATAGCTTTTGCTGCGCTGAATTCATTAAAACTATTATTTGTTACAAAACCCGCTACATCCTACTGTAAAACGAAGTCAAAGTTGAGTCTTAGTTGCAATATCCGCCAAGTCCAACGACAGTTTCGCCATTTTTGGTCACAAAGCCCGCCACATCCACATCAGCCAATAAGAGCACCCCAATCCGCCATCTTACCTTCCATGATGCTTTGCGAAGTGTGTACTCTTTACCTACGTGCATTAGTCGGAGAATGTACCCCTGCCTGACGTGATTAGAATGGTTTATGTTGTTGTACTTTCTGATAATAATTTGTTTTGGATAATTTTGACAAAGAACGAGAAGAACAATAACATTCTGGTCTGGGTGATGTTTTCCACAGAACTGACATTTGCGAACACAAACGTGTCACGAAACCTGATTTTGATATGACTCACGTAAAGCCAGAAGCCATAAACAGAGGGATTGTCCTTCAGGCACAAGAAGTGAAAGATATTTCGAGACTGCTTTCGAAGCTTTCTGGAGAAAGATTGAGGGAAAATGTAGAGCTGCAGTTTTATTGCAATCAGCAAAGTCGTGGCGAACACGAAGAGAATGATGATGATTGAGAAACTACTATTGAGGATGAGGTAGAAACAGAAATTGTGTAGCTATAACTTCCAGTAAAGAATGTGATTTAATAGTTGAATGACGATTGTTTTGTCTCTAAAGGCCTGGACCATAGTAATTGAATATTAATTTAATTTGACGTTTTTCCTTATTATTATTGTTCAGTACTGTAGGCTACAGTATTGCCGGCCCCGTGGTGTTGGGGTAGCGCGCCTGCCTCTCACCCGGAGGCCCCGGGTTCGATTCCCGGCTCCGTCAGGGATTTTGGAAACTGACGTGAGGGCTGGAACGGAGTGCACTCAGCCTCGTGAGGACAATTGAGTAACTGACAGTGAGGCAGCGCCCCGATCACGAAAACCAAGATTAACGGCCGAGGGGACCCAATGCGCTGGTCATGCGGCACCCCAATATCTGCAGGCCAAATGGCTGGGGATTAGGCCCTTCTCGGGCTGTAGTGCCAGGGGTTATTTACTGTACAGTATTATTACCCTTTCAGGAATTGATTGCCGGCGGTGGAGATGGGAACTACTCTTTATGTAATTGTGTCACACGTCAGCTTGCTTCGTTGACAGGTACAGTTGCGCGTGTAGGATATGACTCTGCTCCAGTTTTGGATTTAACTGTCCATGGTGACATGAGCTCCTGTGACGCTTATCTGATGCAATGCAGCGTGACCTATGTGCAGATTGCACTCTGTCATCGATGTGTCCTCCGCTTCGCCCCGCAGAGCTCATGCTACAATAAACATAAACCCTGGCACAGCCACACTCAGCGGCAATCAAATCTTGAATGGGTAATATGAGTTTTATTCTTCTTCTATTTATTCAAATAAAACACAACCACCCCTTAAAACAACAATAACAACAAAAACAAAACACAAAAATTATACGATTTTTTTATTTTATAACCTATATTTAGTTAACTTTCATTCAAATATTAATTTCTGAATAAAGCTTACGCAGTTTCTACAATCTCTTCGCAACTTCAAATGTATTAGGGCTCTTTGGTATCAAAACCTGCCAAATCCAATTCTTAGTAACAAACCCCGACAAATCCGAATTATTGCTTTATATTTTTCTACATACATTTTTAACCATATCGGGGATCAGCTTCGTACTTCGTCACTGTTTTTAAAAATAATTCATTCATTTTTTAGTGAAAAAAGTATTTCGTTTTGGGTATTGGTTCGTTTGTGACAGTTTTTGCCACTTTGCCGAAAAAGTGAAGGAATGGATTTGGCGGGTTTTGATTCTAGGTACCTCATTTGTCAAAAATGCAGATAGATTTCAAAATGCATGTGCAACAAAACAAGCCCAAGGATCACATTAAAGACACTTCTTGAAAACTTCTATATGTAATCTGACACTATTCTATATGTATTCTATGTAGACATTTGATGTCCTCAATAAAAAATTCGGTGTTCAGCAGAAATTATCGTGTTACTATTTTATTGCCTTAGCTAAATTTCCATACATAGGTATCGACCTGATGATCAAATATTGCAATAAATGCGTATTACACCCTCTATAATACTGTTATAGTACAGTAAAAAAGAGTAGTTAGAACTTCGGGGGTACTATGTCTGTAAAATATGGTTTAAGGGGTACGCAGAAGAAAAACGTTTGGGATCCGCTGCTCTAGAAGAATTTCAAGGGGATAAAAAAAACAAGAGAATTAATCAGACAAACATTAACTGGCCCTACTTCAAAAGTTAAATTGCTAGGTGAAATATCGGAGTCTTTTACTATTAACACAGGGGTCCGTAAGGAGACGGATTATCTCTGTTACTGTTCAATCTCGTACTTGAGAAAGTAATCAGTAGGGCTCGGATTTTTAGGCGCTAAAAATATGGAAAATATTTATTTTTTATGTATTAAAAATACCTGAAATATGTGACAAAAAAGTAAAATATTTAATTATAATTTAGTTTAATAATGTGAATATAAACAATATGCAGTAGGCCTACTCACGAATGCAATTTACGCTATACCTCACCGACTACTGAAGAATTACAATACATGACGAGATACATCTTCAGGTTGTCCATCGCAAATGGCCGACAATTGTCGCGAAACACTTCTTCCGAAGGCGCGAACCTGCGGCAGTTATGTGTCTTGCCCTTGAGGTGTTGTGTAACTTAAGATCGCTGTTCAGCCTTGATTGCTTTCCCACATGGTTGGAAGAACAGAACGCCCCTATCAGAAGCAAAATTATCTTTAAATTCTGCAACAGACGTTAACTTGTAGTTTTTACTTTAGGCATCGTAGAACTGCCTTACACTTCACAGTGCTGGAAATGAACTGCATGTGATAGGTGAGTGACACTGGTTCCAGGTGGGGGGGAAGTCTAGCACGTGGTGCAATATGGTTATGGACAAGGAAATCCCCGGCTCCACAGTGAGTGACAAGTTAAGAATAACACAGTTGTATGAAGATTAGATAGCTCACAGATTCTTCCCCGTTGAAGTAACACACAATAAAAATGCAATAAACTGAAAGATCTAGCATATTGATTTTTTTAAATGTAAATATTATGCCTTTTTATATGCTAATAAGTGAAAAGCAGAAATTTATGTATTTATAGCAAAAATACTTAAAATATGTATTTACATTAAAAAATATTTATTTACCTAAAAATCCTAACCCTAGTAATCAGGACCTGGGAAAAGGAAAGTAAAGGAATAACCCTTGGCAGACTACTTACAGATAGAATTTACTTGAAATGTCTGGCCTTTGCTGATGACATAGCAATCCTTTCCAATGATAGGCAAGAAGCAATTCATTCAATTGATAAATTACATGATATTGCCATCAAAATGGGACTTCAAATCTCGTATAAAAAAAAACTCAATAAATGGAAGGAGCCTCACGATACTTAGATTGACAACCTATGATAACTAAATTCGGCAAAATCTTTCAAGTGAACCAATTTAAATATTTAGGAGAAATTATTCAGCCCTCCGGTTTAAACCGTGAAGCAAATAAAGAAAGAATTTCCAAATTACAGAAAGCTTAAAGGATCAATTGGAACAGGTATAATAAAAAAAAAAATATCTCAGAAAGCAAAACTTAAAACACTAGAGTAATCAAACCTGAAGCGTTATATGCATCGGAGACTTTAATCATTGGTGGTGGATCTTCAACCAGACATAGAGAAAAAGAAAGGAAAATTTTACGAAAAATTTTTGGACCAGTTTTTATAGAGGGAATATGCAGGAAAAAAGCATCCCAGAAAATACATAGTCAATCTGAAAAAAATCTCTCACACTTTTCGGAAAATACGATTGAAATTTTACGGACACATTATTAGAATGGACAATCCGTGCAACCACCAGAGGGTGAGATCGTGTGTAATGGTGCTGCGGCTTATATCCACCTATACTGAAGACCTACGTTTCTTTTGTGGCTTCCAGTGAATATTTGTGGCTTTGTTTTAGGTGCTGAGTTTGTGGTAGTGTTGTCCCAAGAATCTCCTCTCTTTTCATAGTGTTTTAGGATCATATTTATTATTAATTTTATGCAGTAAGTGTCAGCCATCTTGTTAACTGCTACAATAAGTTCCATAGAAAACACTATCTAGAGAGTCACTCGCTATCTGTGGCTAAAATCTTTGCCCTCACTTTCACCCATTTTGTTTCTTTTGCCATCACTACCATAGAAACTAAGAACAAGATATGCACTCTACTTAATATTCTTGGAGTTGCCTAGGTCACACAGCCGGCCTTTTTGTCAGCCATCTTTAAGACCGACAATGTGAGGCTTCTGTACAGGACAGCATATGGCACTATTACCCGGTCAGCTTGCGTGGGGGTTTAGCTCTGAATTGAGTAAGGGCTAAACACAACCCTGTGCGAGACACTGGGGTAGGGGGCCTCAACCCCGACACGGCGCGTCCCAATGGCTGATAGGGGACGTCCTGTAGATATGCAGGACAGGTGCGAATAAGGCATGGCCAAATAAGCATCCGCGGATCAACTGAGGCAAAAAAACGGTCAACGGTCTCCAAGGCGGAAGAGGAAGTCTCCCAACGGTTTGGAGGGCGGAAGAACCAACACCAAAACTCTGGGGCTTACAACCTCAGTTTTAATTCTGGAGGAACAGGCAATGCCTGCCCTCCCAACTAACTTCAACATAGGGCATGATGGACACACCTTCAGGAAAGACTACTCCAGGGGACAGCCGGCAACGGAAATCCCCCACCGCCAAAAGCGGTGCAACCAGGCCTTTGGATTCTGGAGAGCCTGGAACGTCAGGCAGGGAAGAGTAGGAGCTTCCCAGAACCTCATCACAGAAGATACGAACCAAGCAGAAACATCTGCTGGGAACACTGAACATCAACACGCTCCTGAAAGTTGGCAAACTAAAACAACAGATCAACGTTTTGAAGGAAAAAGACATCTGCATACTGGCACTACAAGAGACAAGATACCTAGACGAAAATCCCATGGAATCTGAGGGTTACAGAATCTACAAGGGAAAACCTGCGATAAAAACAAATCAAATGTAACGATTTTAGGTACGGCCTTCGTAGTTAAGAGGAACACCACTGAGTCCATCATCAACTTCACCTCACCATCCGAGAGAATCTCTCTTTTCTCATTTAGATCTGGAAATAAAGCATATAAAATTATCAACGCACACGCCCCTATTAATGAAGATAACAAGAAAAATCCTGAGAAGGTGGATAACTTTTGGCAAACTCTCGAAGACACAACCTCCAAAATTCCACAACATCACGTAAAAGTTTTGGTTGGCGATTTCAATGCCCAGATAGGCAGAGAGAAGATATAGAAAAATTGTGGGGGACTATCCAGCACATAAAAGAACGAACAGAAATGGAGAAAGACTAATCGGGTTTTGCAGACATTTCAACCTGAAACTCATGTTCACATACTTCAAGGCACTCCCGAGCAAGAAGAAAACCTGGGTATCTCCTAACACGATGCTGGGAGAGTTCCAGATCGACCATGTCGCAATAACGACCAAAAACCGAAAGGAAATCCGGAATGTTAAAGTAAGAAAAAGCCTAAACATCGACTCGGATCACTATGTCTCGGAGATTAAAGTAAAATTCCAGCCAAACAAGCCCAGAATTAATACAGAGACTCTGAAACACAAAACAAGGAAAAATACTGCGAAAACCTATCAAAGCTGAGCATGAACAGCTGGGAAGAGATCAGAGAAGCAATGACCAAAGCAGCTGAAGGTTTGGGAAATCCAGCGAGGAAACGAAAACATAGGTGGTGGAATGAAAAGTGTGACGAAGCTCTTGACAAAAGGCTACAAGCCTGGAAGAGATAGCACTCCAACAAGACCGAGGAGAGGTGGGAAGATTTCAGGGAAGTAAGGAAGAGAACTGCTAAGATCATAAGATCAGAGAAGAGGAACTACGACAGAAGTAGGGTGGAAAAGATAGAAGAAGATTTTCGAAAAAACAACACGCGAGAGTTTTACAGAACCTTCAAAGAGGAACTACAGGGATATCAGTCACAAAGTCTGTGCTTCAAACGGAAAGATGGTAGTATAGCGACGAACGACAAGGAAAACTGTCAACTTTTGGCCGACTATTTCAAAGTGCTGCTGAACTGTGAAGAACCTGTGGAAAGATTGAATACTCAGAATCCATCCTATGAGAACCCGGATTCCAACCCACCAAGTTTAGATGAGGTAAAGCGCATAATAAACGAGCTTAAAAACAACAAAGCACCAGGCGAAGATGGCATCACTGCAGAAATGTGGAAGTTCGGAGGAGAAATGGCTGCAGAAAAAATACACGGCATCATAGAAGAAATCTGGAAAACTGAAATGATCCTGAAAGACTGGAAATGTGCCCTTATACACCCACTTCACAAGAAAGGTCATCGGGCGAACATCGACAACTACAGAGGAATCTCTCTACTTCCAGTCGCATACAAGATACTCTCCAAAGTACTGCTGAACAGAGTTGAAAAACAAGCAGACCACCTCATAGGTGAATATCAAGCTGGCTTTAGAAAGGGGAGATCGTGCACAGAACAAATATTCAACCTCAAGAGCATCCTCAGATCAAGAGCCTTGAGAAGCCAGAACACTGTAGTAATCTTCGTTGACTTCAAGAAGGCGTACGACTCAATTGACAGGCAGACTTTATTTAACACCCTAGAGGAGTTCGGAATTGACAGGAAGACGAGAGAAATAATCAAACAAACTCTAACGGATACCATGTCAAAAGTGAAGTTCTTCGGAGAAATCTCTGATCCTTTTGAAATAAAAACAGGGGTCAGACAAGGAGATGGCTTATCACCTATCCTCTTCAACATTGTTCTGGAGAAAATCATGAGAACCTGGGAGGAAGCTTTGGACATGAAAGGAGTAAGGGGGATACATCTGGGAAGGAAAGGACAGAACCTGGAAATTAAATGTTTGGCTTTTGCTGATGATCTTGCCCTCTTAGCCCAAAGCCGAGATGATGCCCAAAAAATGCTGGATACTCTGCACGAAATCACTGAGAAAACGGGTCTTAAAGTCTCCTATGAAAAGACAGAATACATGGAATACAGACACCTCGGAGAGAGACACATAAAAGTGAAACATGGGACTATCAAAAGAACTGAGAAGTTTAAATATCTAGGTGAATGGATAGAACCCAATGGACTGGATAAAGAAGCAAATAAGGCAAGAGCTAGAAAATTGGATTTGGCTTATAGGTTAACCCAGAACAGATACAACAAACGAGCAATATCCTACAAGACAAAACTCAGACACTATAGCACAGTAGTAAAGACAGAGGGTCTGTACGCCTCGGAGTGCTTGACACTGAATAAAAAAGGGGATCTTCAGGAACTGGAAAAAAAGGAGAGGAAAATTTTGCGGAAAATTTTAGGACCACAGAAAACTGCTGACGGGACATGGAAGAACAGAAGAAATGATGACCTCTATAAACATACTGAAAAAATTACTGTCACAATGCGGAAGCGAAGGTTGAAATTCTACGGACATTTGGTGAGAATGGACGAGAACCGACTGACTAAGAGGATATTCAAGTATATTACAGAGCTGAAGGCTACAACTAAGTGGGTAGAAGAGGTTAAAAGAGACGCCAAGGAAAGTGGACTCACAGTGGATGTGATCCACAACAGAAAAGAGTTCAGAAACCGAATTGACAACATCAAGATGTTCGAGGAGAAAACACCTAACATTAGAGCCAAACTGGTAATATCCGAGGAGGAGCGAAAGATCAGAAGTGAACGAATGAAGAGGTTTTGGGAAGAGAAGAGGAGATTAACCAGAAAGCCTTAGGTTCCATGCGGTCCACAGGCGGCCAAATTCGGAAGAAAGAAAGAAGAATGGACAACAGACTAACTAAAAGAAATCTCAACCTAGCCCTTTCATTAAAAAACAAGAACAGCTGGCTTTGTGAAATTGAAGCAGATCTCCGGGAAATCAACATCTCTGAAGACATTGTACAGGACAGATGTAATTTCAGAACCAAAATCGACAATCACCAATCACCAATTTGGAGACAAACTCAACATCAGAGCCACTATAAATTGGACAGAAGAACGAAGGAAGCAGCTTAGCGAAAGGATTAAGAGATTTTGGGAGGAAAAGAAGGCCAACACATCAGCTAATAAGGTTCAACCGTGCTCCCGAGTAGGGCATAACGATATAAAAAAAATTGAAAAAATAAAAATAAAAATCAAATCATCAAACTTAAAACCCAAGCGGCAAAGGTAGGCCTCCAGATTTCCTTTGAGAAAACGGAATTTATAACTAACATCAAGCAGGCCCCCCAGAGAGTTATATGTGGAACAACCAATAATCAAGTGGGCAGAAAAAATTATTTAGGCGAATGGATAAAACCAAACTACTCTGAGAAAGAAGCAAACAAGATGGAAACTGCATACCAGAGATATTTACAATAAACGATGAGTGTCCATCAATGCCAAGATTAGGCATTATTGTTCAGTTATTAGTCCAGAAGCTCTGTATGCAGCAGAATGCCTTGCAATGATTAAGGAAGGTTTAGTTGAAACGTTAGAGGCCAAAGAACGAAAAAAAAAACTGAGAAAGATCCTAGGACCAGTCAGAGAAAATGGCGAGTACAGGAGGCGACATAACAACGAACTCTACATAGGTGTGGAAAGGATA
The DNA here is from genome assembly GCA_946902985.2 of Meconema thalassinum. Lineage (NCBI taxonomy): Eukaryota > Metazoa > Arthropoda > Insecta > Orthoptera > Tettigoniidae > Meconema > Meconema thalassinum. Next base: position 315,244,052 of record OX336393.1, on the reverse strand, counting down.
ACGGACTTGATGTGAAAAAGGAGAATTAGTTTCTATGGCCACATAACACACATGAGCTCGCAGAGACTGACCAACCACATATTTTCCTACTTTGTAGAAAAGAAAACCCAGGGACCATGGTTCTCTGAAATCAAATGATCTTATAAAAGTAGGGTTTTCGCTTTAGGTCATTCAAGAATGTCTTCCTCTACAAAAAAAAAAAAAACTTAGAGCACACCAGTGATTCCAAGAAAAGACAAAACTGAGAAATGGCAAGAAGTTGACGGCTGACAGAAAGGAGGCGCACAGGAAACGGACAAAGGACTACTGGGAAAAGATTAAAGCTCAAAGACGGAAACAGTTGAAGTATCGAGGTCCATAGCAGGCCGAAACGAAGGAGAAGAAGAAGAAGGTTATATAATTACTGCAGCCTGTTATGGAGAATTTGTGAATATGGATGTGATTTCAAAATAGCACATGATCCTTGTAATGGAAAGACGAATTTTGGTCAACCGAACTTGTTCCAGGAGCTACTTATTATGCACCATGTTCCTTCCATTCCGTGCAGGTAATGTTCGGAGGCAAAGATACCCACAGCAACAATTTCTAAGGAATGTATATCCACAGATAGACCATGTACGCTACCATCTGACATAGCTTTGTATCTCTTCTTAAACAGTATAACCTTTCCTACTACCGGTACTTCAGCAATGAAAAGAATATCTTATGGTGACAATTTTTCCTATCTGGTCTCTGAAAGGACAGATTTATAAAAGACATGCCCCTATGCTTCGTTCTCCCTGTACATGACCAGAAGTATTTTTTGGATCAGAATTTCATCTTGGGTTGTAACCGAAATTATTTTGGTTACAGCGCTCACACTCACGTTTTCTGTTTGTGTTTAGTGTAAAGCAGGGGTCTCCAAACTACGGCCCGGGGGCCACATCCGGCCCGCGGACAGATTTTGTCCGGCCCGCGGAGAGCTAGCATACTTGAAAACTTCTTTTAGAGAACATTTTTTTTTTTTTATAGCAAATTAAATTTAGTTTACTGAAGTATTCTAATTTTATGTTGAATAATTATTAATATGACATCTACATTGATATGGTCATGGGCTAACTACTCATAACATTGTTGTGATTCAGCCCAAAAGATCTCATAAAATTAACAGTTGATATGACTGGTTTCAGAACTTCAGACATATCCAAACATTTTCCGCACAAAGACTGTTGATGAATGATACAATGTAAGACTAATGGTTTTGAACCACCGTCATTTTCTACAGCCTTTGACACAAGAGCGACCACTCCTTTATCTTTCCCCACTCATGTTTTTGCCTCCATCAGTTGTAATACATTTCAAGTTTTTCCATCGAAGGTTCTTTTGATTAATGGCCATTTCAACTCCTTTAAAAATATCTGTACCAGTAGTTGTGCCATGAATACTATACATATCAAGAAGTTCTTCATGCACTTCATAGCTTTTATCTACTCCTCGAATATAAATCAACACCTGAGCAGTATCTGACACATCCGTTGACTCATCCAAGGCCAAAGAAAACCACTCAACATCTCCATTTTTGTCGAACAGTTGAGAGGATATATTTTCAGCGATGTTTTCTACCCTTCGAGCCACAGTGTTTGCTGACATACTGACAGTTTTTAATAAATTTACCTTTTCAGGGCACATTTCTTCGGCTGCTGCAATTATGCATTCTTTGATCATTTCTCCATCGGTGAATGGTTTTCCACGTTTTGCAATTTCAAGAGCCACACGAAAGCTGGCATGAGTTGCAGCCTCTTGTTCGGTTTTGAGTTTTGTAAATGAAGATTGCTGCGATTTCAATCCGCGCTTCATAGCTTCGAATTTTTCTGTCCGCAAACTTCCTGTATATTTTGAGTAATTTTGAAAATGTTTTGTTTCATAATGACGTTTAATGTTATATATTCCTTGAGAACGGCTATGCTTTCATTGCAAATCAAACATAGCGCCTTGTTACTGGACTCAATTACGAAATACTGAATGTTCCACTCATCTTTGAATTTTCTGCATTCACTATCAATTTTTCGCTTCTTTTCCATACTACTAAATCACACACAAAAGCAACAATTCAAATCAAAATACTGTTACAAAGATGTCTTAAACTTAAACACGCACAAACACGTTTTAAGGAGGTACGCACTATTTTATTTCACAACAGTGTCATAGGAACTGACTTGTGGTTGCGCAACTAGCCTTCTTATATATTCCAATTACTGCCATCTAGAAGTGAGTGGAAGACATCAGAACTCTCTCGAACCAACGAGATTACTCTGTACGTGCTATTAGCGCCATCTGTTAGCGATAGAAGGTACTACCTATTTCCGCTTGTGTCCACCAGATGTCGTGTCACGTTACTCCTCATGGCTCGTACTCTACGACTAATCTAGAAATTACAGATAATGACAGGAAAATTAATAATATGCAGTGTTGCCGTTTTGCAGACTTTAGTCCGATTTGCAGCCTTTTTTCAACGTTGCGTACTTTTTCGGACTTTTTTTTTTCCATCAGTGGACTATTTCACTTTTTACCACCGGCAACAATGATAATATGGTTTTGGCCCTCGGAACTTACTGGAGTAATCAGTATGGCCCTAAGGCTGGAAAGTTTGGAGACACCTGATGTAAAGTATTGAGGTTAGGAAATGGCTATCTCTTGCTGGGCCACTGCAAGGAGTTTAGTGCTTGTGTCAACTAGATTCTCTGTGGTGACCTAGCAATGGGGTAATAGGGGGCTTTGCCCAATGAAGTTTCTTTGTATTTTATATTCCTTTTCTTCGAGCATAAATACAATAAGAGTGCGCATTGTCACACTGCGCCGGTACTGTAATGTGAAACCAACATCTCGATCAGCTGACTAAAGGGTAAACAGAGGAACTCGTAATGGAAGGCGATAGGCGTAGGTGGGGGAAATGATTTTTAATGAGGGTTTAAACACACATTTTCGTAATTTATACGACACTGGGAAAAACATTGCATGTTTCTTTACGTACCGGAAGGTAGCAAAGGTTAAGAATGTAACATATTTGGTGTTAAAAGTGGCTGTCATGTTCCGTAATATTCATACATCCAGGATCCCCTCTTGTAAATAATTAATAACAAATCCAATTCTGAATTAGGCCTACTGATTTTTGAACAGAATTGTGTTTGTGTAAAAAGTGGCTTTTGTGTTCCGTAATATTCATATATCCAGGATCCCCTCTTGTAAATAATCAATAACAAATCCAATTCTGAATTAGGCCTACTGATTTTTGAACAGAATTGTGTTTGTCTAAAGAGTGGCTGTCGAGTTCCGTAATATTCATACATCCAGGATCCCCTCTTGTAAATAATTAATAACAAATCCAACTCTGAATTAGGTCTACTGATTTTTGAACAGAATTGTGTTTGTGTAGCTGGTCATTTTTCATTGCACGCCAGAGAGCTCCAAACAAGTTCAATCTAGGTTTAATACTACATCATTTCCTAATTTATTTTTCATAATTAGAAAATGTATTTTGGCTAATTTCAGTACATTACTTTACAAAATTTTATCGTACGATTAGCTCTAATTCAGCGTTAGCTTCCACTTCAGTATTTTATGAAAGTGAACAAAACATGGGCTAATGGAAATATGGAAGTCTATTGATTTAGTAAGCGTTGCTTTTTCAACAACTATGGATTTTATTTGCTACGAAGGAAAACATTACAAGCAATGAACTGTTTCCTTCTAAATTCCATTCTCCATGAATCATAGAAACCTTCGCAAAAATAACCCAGAACTTTGAAATTCTACAAAGAATTGACTAATTTAAGGCTGCATACACTGTCAGAAGAATCTGAAAATTTCCTCAACCAAATGCACTGTGCATACGTTTAATAAGATGACAAATATTACCTCAGCGTATTTATTATCGAAGACTACATCGTCACATCAGTAGTATAACCTGCATTTTACTCTGAACATGATTGAAAAGGAAGGTTCTTTGATGTTGTGATGGTCCTAATTTTGCTTCATAGGCCTGTTCAGTGGAGTAAGGGATAGGGTAAATTTTAATAATTTGTAATAAATGCCAGCATTTACATGTTAAATTATTTTTCTTTCATGTTGAGGAGTTAAGGAAACGTAAAGAAATGCAAGTAGTGAAGTCAAGAATTTTAGGGTTATTTTACAATGAATCAACTTAGGCCGATCTATGGAAAGAAATGCCCGATCCTTTTCTAAATGTCTCCTTACATCCATACGCTGCAGAGTAATACACCATTCTGGCTTAGTACGGTAATGAATCGAATAGAATAGCCCAATTCTATCATCACGTGTAGTATATCAGTGCTCCAAGCTATCCGCAGTTCCCGGCAGTTCCCTTTAGTCAGCTGATCGAGATGTTGGTTTCACCAATGTGACGTCATCAGCCATCTATTGTATTTATGATCTAAGTTCCTTTTACGAAAGGGTTTTGTTTTCAGATAAGAATGGAGAGATTCTTCCTGTTGGGATGGTATGTTTAGTTTTGTTGGAAGATATGTGATGTTTAGAGGTTAATGGAAGTATCTGCTTGTTGAGATGGGAAGATGGATGGCTTGTGGGTTATATTAGGTTTGGAAAATAATTAATGTATAGCAAGGTTAGGATGAAAAGGAATAAGAAGAAGTGATTTGGATGTATGGTTATGTCATGTATTGATGTATGCTGATTTAGAAAGAGACGTTTAAGATAACACAAGAAGAAAAGAAGGGAGCTGAAGAATAGTAAGTATTATGAGGGGGCCTTTTCTTATGAAGGTTGTTGTGGATATTGTACAAGAGATGCAGGTATTAAAAGCTTGCTTACATGTAGACAAATATAAGTATTGATAGTTTTGATTGTCAGAGAACTTCTAGTAAGAAGAAGGATAGAAAGAGACTTTTAAGAAAACGCAAGAAGAAAAGACGGGAGCAGAATAATATTAAGTATTGTGAGGGGTCTTTTTCTCATGAAGGTTGTTGTGGATACTGTGCGAGAGATGCAGGTAATGGAAGCTTGCTTACAGGTAGACAAACAAGTACTAAGAGTTGCGATTCCCAGAGGACAACCAGAAAAGAATAATTTATAAGTGGAGAAGAACCATTATTATTATATGTTTGTGATTTCAACCTTCCTTCAGGGTATTTGCATTTGAACTGTCATTGTGTTATGTATCTAGTATTAGTTATTAATAAGTAAGTGTGTATTAGTGAAGTCGGTGTACTGTACTTAGTGTGATTCATTTAGCGAGTATATCGCCCCGCTAACCTGAGGTGGCAAGCATGAATATCATTATTTCTATTACAGGGTAATATACTATATAGTAGGGTGGAACGTTGGTATATGGCAAAAAAGAGTTCTCTGTATAACCCATTCTAATAGTGATTAAAATTTGTCTTTTTATGTGAGAAGTTATTCTACAAAGTTTTATTGTGATAGACCACATCTTGAGGTGCCGCAAAAGCCTAGAACATAATTTATAGCCTACTTTTCACATTTTGCAAAAATGAGGAAAAAGTAGTCTTACGAGATCGATCCGGGAAAATGTGTGTCTGTCTGTCCTTCTGTCTGTCTGTCTGTGTGTGCCCCCCCCATCAACTCCTAAACGGCTGGAACAATCGAAATAAAATTTGGTAGGAGTAAAGATCTATACCTGAATATCTCACGGCCATATTTGAAAATGATGTCAGTGCTACCAACTGCTGAAAAATCGCAATTGAAATTTGAGCTCCATGTTGGATATCTTGGAAGGTATGAATGGGAGCTATTTCAAAATCGGCACACATATAGATAATAATATTGCAGTTTAATTTCCAGAAGGCCATACATGGCAGTGTTGCCAAAATGATTATAAGCCTACTGATAGGTCCAATATTTAAATGCATATAACTTCTACACTATCAATTGGAATTCAACCAAATTTCGTATGTTGTATGTGTACATAACCAGATATGACTGAACGTATTCTTATGAACCATCAGTGCTGCCAACTGTTAAAAAATGCTCTTAATTTCTTTTATCCAAATACCAATATATATGAGAAAGTATGCAAGCCGACAGCTTTAAACTATGCACACGTATAGTACATGACATTCTATATTAATTTGGAGTAACTTATATATGTCAGTGCTAACAACATGATTCTAAGCCTGCTGAGAGGTCCAACTTTAAATACATGTAACTTCCATACTATCATTTGGATTTCCACCAAATTTCGTATGTGCTATGTGTACCATAACAGCTATGACTATGCGTATTCTTAAGAGCAACCAGGGCTGCCAACTGTTAATAAATGCTGTCTCTATTTTGTTACCCTAATATCAATATATCAGAAAGAATGCAAGCCAATAGCTCTAAACTTTGCACACGTATAGTACCTGGCATTCTAGATTACTTTGGAGTAACTAATATTCGTCAGTGCTGCCAACATGATTCTAACCCTGCTGATAGGTCCAATTTTAAAATGCATGTAACTTCTATACTAACTAATGGATTTCATTCAAAATTGGCACAACAATAGATCTTATTATTTCAGATCATTTCTCCAATACATGCATGACACTGTTGCCAACATGATTTTACGCGCACTGTTAAATCCAATGTTTAACTGCATGTAACGTCCATGCTATTCATTGGACTCCAACCAAATTTTGTATTCTGTACCTTAAGAGATGGAACTAAGAATATATTCAGTCACCAGGGCTGCCAACTGTAGTGCTCTGTTAGGCTACATTATGCCAGGTATGCAGTATTTCGAACTAATTAGAAATTTCGATATTACCAACTTAATTTCGCCATTATTCTAGATAGAACCATATCGATTAATCATTGGCATGAATCTTAAATTTTAAGAAAAGTAGGCTCTTTAGTTCGTCACGGAACTTCTTGTTTGACTTTAAATTTTCTAGAATTTTATTCTTTATTTTATTGATGTTTTATTATGTTTATTATTTCAATGTCATTAAATCTACACCTAAAATAATGCAAAAAATTAAAATTTGTTGTCCATCATTATTTTATAGGCCCACTTACTATGTAATAAAACATGAATAAATAAAGGTGTTTATTTAAAAAAATGCACTTGTTTGGCTTTGTCGTAGTAAGATAGAGGTAGGTATGATATTGTAATGATTTTTCCTTGACTAAAACCTATTTAAGGTACTTAGAATGTCTCCTTTCATTTTTATAATACAGTGATAATATTGAACCAAATCAGAGAGTAGAAAAGGTAGGCTACTTAACCTAAGCAATAAAGTCATAACCCTTGAGATAAGAACACACATTTATTCATAAAATGCAAATAATAGACAAATAAAACATTATAACAAAGCTAAATCAATATTCAATGTTCAATGTTCTCAAATACATTTTAGGTAAAGTGTTTCTTTGTTTCAAATTTTGGCATCAACTTGTGTGAAGCAATTCTGGCTATGACAAATCCATTTCTTTCTTCTAGACCACAAACACAGAGTGATGATTCTGTTACAAGCTTGATTACTCTTTCCACTGCTTGTGTATGACAGCGAAAACGTGGAAAATCAATAGAATGCATCTGGCCATCTTCTCTTGCTTCACTTGAGTACTTATGTACAGATAGAAGCTACGGTCGGCAGTTGTAGCATATTTTTTTTGTGAGGGCCTGAGAAAAGGTGGAAGGCTTTGCATTATCAATTGATTCTGCCAGAAACTCATCTACTGTATCATAATCTTCAGGTTGAAGCACATCAATTCCAGTCATGTTGGCCGATTCTACCGGCAACTCGTCATCCGAATCATCAGATTGAAGCACCACGTCATTTTGTGTTGTATAAGCTGACTCAGCTTCCAATAATGTTGTTTGTATTTAAGCTCTTGTCGAATCACGTTTAACTTTCGATCCTCGCTCTGGCTCAAAATCTTAGTAACCGACATATCAAGTATGCTGATACACGTTTTCCTATCAGTTATTTGATCTACTAAAAGCTTTTCTTCAAGCACAGGTACCTTTTTTGTCTTTTGTACACTTACACTCTGAGAGCAACTTGCACTTGCAAGATGCTATTTCAAAAAGACGCTTACTTTCATTTAAAAATTTGTCTACAGCTAAATCATAATTTTCTGTGCCTTTTCTTCCCTTTGATCTCAATATATTTCTATACTTGTCATGATATGCTTTTCCAATTTGCAACATACGGGTACGAGACACTGTAGGAATTGATGCTTTAACCCATACATTTTCCACTTTCTCCATTAGAATATCTAATATCTCACGTTTGTTGATATATCTCGTTTCAACTCAAGTTGAATATAAAGGTAATTCTTCATGACATCATCATAGGTTGGTAAATAAGTATCACTCAATACTTTAGGATGACCGAAAATGGGACATTCACACTGAAGTCTAGTCTGAACTCGCTTTGACAACATCTCTGCCATCTCATTAACAAAAAAAAAAAAAACTTGTAAATATTATGCAAATGCACTAAAGGTGTATTAACAAATTGGCTGGCTGCGTGGCTCAGCGGTAACTTTCTCGCTTGCTGGGCCCAAGGTTGCAGGTTCGTATCCTGGCGTAGTCAGCTGGCATTTGAGGGTGCGCAAATGCGAGGGAGCCGTGTCCGTAGATTTACTGGCATGTTAAAGATCCCCTTCAGGGCAAAATTCCGGCACCCCAGCGTCTCTAAAAGCCAGAGTAGTTAAAAGGGACGTAAAACCAATATCATTATTATTATTGACAAATTATTTACTGACACTACCAACACGATCAAAATTAATCATTCACAACTTGCACTTCACAAGAACTACTTGTGTCTCACACCAACACTTGGACTGGACTGACCTCTGAGACAAGCAGTACCACTCTCCCCCCTCCACTCTAACCGTACATACTATGTCACTAACTACGATCACATTGATCAGCTGTTAGCTAGTGCATCTTAGTCACCTAAAACTTCCATTTTAGCAGAAATTGATAAATACAACAATATTTTTTGCCGATCCAAATGTATTGAAATTTCGTAATTTCACTAAAAAAATCACAATTTCTAACCCTTTGCGTGCTCTTACCCTACTCCAATCGTGTTCAAACTTTACAATTGATTTAATAATAGCAAAAGGCAACTTTTTATCACTATTACGTATTGAAATTGAAAACAATATTTTTTTTTTTTCCACCCTACTGTATAGCCCTCAGTTTCCATCAAGTCTGGACCCATCACACAGTGCTACCTATTGGAAAGAACAGTTTCCATAACAGACATAATTTTCTACCTTCACTTTGAGATTGTAGCATACTCAAAAACATGTTCTTATGGATGGAAATGTGTCAACAGCAACAGAACATTTCTATTCCACGATATATTTATGAGGAGAAAGATTCGCAGTAGATGCCGTCTTGTGCAGTGGCGTGCAGTCAATCCCATCTACCCCAGAAAGGATTAGTAATTTGTATATAATGTTCCATGTTCCTTTTTATGGTAACTATGCAAGCACATTCAAGTAGATCTTAATTTATCACCCCAAACTGTTAGGAGCCAGCTAGCTAAGCTGGGATGCACGCCTCTTCCAGAATGCTGGCTTTCAAACTGTAGAGTAGATGCATGTGCAATGCACTCCTTTAGACCATTACAGGAGTGTGGGACAGCAGGATTGTTAACATGCTTTAAATGTGTCTGAATTGGCTAGCAGGGAATGGACGACGGCACAAAAGTTCTACCAGCTTTCGCTGCAAACACCTGGCTCCACCGTAAAGAACCTATCCAGGAATTGACAAGTATTTTACAATAACATACTTTGCCCCCCTCAATAAACCAAACATATTGATTTCTAAAAAACTCCTTTATATAAGCTCACCGGACAAAAAAAAAGTCACTCCCTGGAGATATCATTCTAATAATGTATATAAGACTGCTTCTAGCCTTGATTTGGTGAGGAAGGGAATCCATAAGCTTCTGCAGGTATGTCATATCTAGTTGAAGACACGGGGATGCTGATTTATGTGTTTCACCTACTGTTCCAAATAGGCAAAACATTTTCTAAGTTATTATGTATGATCAGGTGATTTGGAAGGCCAGTTGAGGTGCAACAGCCCTGCAAACATGGCTAGTGTCCACAGCACACTCACCACGAAGATGTTGAATATAAGGTCATCGAGGGGAGAGTTCAACTTAACATCTTGGATCATGTTCACGGTGATCTGAATGAGTGGGCCCATGTCATGGCATGAGAAACACTCCCAAAACATCACAGAACCACTCCCAGCAAAGAACTACACCCTCCTTACACAGCGAGTTGTACCTTGCACCTAACGACTTGCCTCATTTGAAAACGAGCAAAATTGTGACCCATCACACCATACTAAAAGTCTCCACTCACCTACTGTCCACTTTCAGTGTTGTTTGGCCCTGAAGACTCGCATGCATACACACACTACTTCACTGCCATGGTCATACATCCATGGTGAAGGTTCATATGACTACCAGGTACCAATGCAATATCATCTACAGCACACTTAACTAGCTAGAGTGCTCTTTCAGTTAAGTTCAAATCCTGTGCGGTAATACAACTGTTTCAAATTTAGGCCATAACAAAGATGCATCTGTCCTTAGCAAGCAAAAGTCAGACAGAGAAATATTGCTTTTTCCTTATAGATATCAAACCAAAGATGTAAGAGCAGAATAAACAACTGGAACCATCAGACGTACTGGCAGAAGGGTTACACGTAATGAAGAGACAAAGGCCAGCCACCATACAGGGTGAGGCTCTCCATACAGTCTGTGCGCTCGCAGAATGGGATTGACAGTTGGCCGAAAATTCCATGTCATCACTTCTCTCCCTCTCGACCAATCTAAGTTCGCAAAGTTTGTGTTGCAATCTCACAGCCCACATGCGTTCACTGTCAGTGGCTTGTACCGTGTGACTGCTAGTTAATTCTAAAGTTACTGTAACTGTGCAGTGGTGCTTTACTAATGGTCTATATAGGAAGTAGAAGTTTTAGGAGAAAATTAGTATATCTGTGACTTTATTCAGTTTTCGTTCATATTTGTAGTATGTTTACATATTATATTTTCAAATGTCAAAGCCAGGTACGATGGCTAAGGGAAAGGGTGTACTGAAATCCACAGGGCGAAGAATCGTACTTTGAGGTCAGTCCCGTGGTATGATATTTACGGTGCTATCAGTGGTGTGGAACCTCTCTTACCGTAATATTTATCTTCCTTTAGAATAACAAGTTGGAAATAAATAAATCTACGGATGTCCCTGCAACCAGAATTTTCAGGAATATCGGTCTTGGTGGTCACCAGTCATTTAGCTACTAGTAGAAAAGTCCTGCATGCTACCCTTTAAATGGTAAGTTCTTTTTTTTAATCTCTGGCAGTTTACCTCTTATTTTTGTGTGTTTTATTAAACATGATTTTGCTTTGAGTAACAACTTGCTCTCTCCAAAGTTAAGGCATAGAATAGCTTAGATAAAGCGAAGTGGCTGACTTGAAGATTGTTAATATCACCACGATGACCTAACAAGTTTATTGACAGTGTTATGACTCGTGCGTATAGTAATAGCAGTAGTGAGAGCTGATGAAATGTCAAGACCTTCTACTACTAACATACGGTATTTAATAAATGGTAGATGAGAGCATATGAGTAAATCTTTCTCGGGTTAAGTACAAAACTTGCCTAAATATTTTGTACGCAATATAGGAGTACTCCTTTTTTTAATCCTGAAACATTCCATTGCAATAGAAAATAATATTACCATAAGTTATCAAACTCTTCAGCGTTTTTTCGTAGCTCTTATCACAAAAAAGAAAGGGAGATATTGTAGCCTATATTCTACGTCTGTAGCGACTATTCTAGTTTCTAAATAATTCTGTAGATTATCACTGGAATAATTATTAAAGGCATTATAGCGAGTTGAATGAACTACCGGTAACTCATTTGCCCACGCGCACATGGTAGGAGCGAGCAGTTTGGCAACCTCATTCTCAGACCACTGGCAAGGCAAGAACTGTCAATTGCATTCTCCCAACTTAGAGACTGTAAGAGTCAGCTTCTATAGTGAGGGCATGTGATGCAAATGAATGACACGAGATTGCCTTCAAGACTAATAAATCGAAGGGAGTAAAATAGAACAGGCTAACACAGACCAAGGAAATTTCGGTATGTCACTATTTAACAATTTTAATGTGAACAGAGCAAAATCTTGTAAGGCCACAAAGATAACTTCTATTAGGGGAACATGGAGAAGCTTTGTTCACTCACAGAGCTTGCAGACAGGATTTTATCAAAAATGCACAGATGAATGTATGTACTGTATGTCCTACAGTACAGAAAACACTGCTTAAAGGACTGTTTCGCATGGACATGCTCATGCCAGGGTAGGCAAAATAACAGTTTTTTTTAATAAAACATGTTTTTTTTGTTTTAAACAGGTTTTTTAAAAAATTCTGAACATGTTTTAAACAGTGTAATAAAATGCTGTATTTTTAATACTTAAATATAAATACTTTAGAGATCATCTTGACCAGAGTTGTATGGTAAGTAATAGACCAATGTTTAAAACTAAACTCAGCCAGCAGGGAAATTTAGTTACCAGCTGGGATTTTTTTCTCTACAACTTATGGTTGGCTGTTGTGTTGTGTTTGTGTTAGGTTATGTTTGAATGGTGGTGTATCTACTTTTTTGTGTTCTGTTAATTGCTGTGTAGAAAGTGTTTACTTGGCAGTATAATCAGCTTATTGCAGTTATGAGTTCAACTGGCAGAAGAAAAGATCCTGTATGGCAACATTTTATCGAATGCAAAAGTTCTAAGGGTAAAACAATTAGGGCAAAATGTAAGTTGTGCAAGGAAGACATGGTTGGGTTAGTTGCTAGAATGAAACAACATATAGAGACAAAATGCCCTTATAGAAACAAATCCATGCCTGCACAATTTGAGGATAATACTGACTGCGGAGTCATGGAAATGGAATATGAAAATGAAACCCAAATCAATAGTTCACTAATATCCACTCATCAGCAGCTTGCATCACAATCACTTCAATCTCATTCCAATTCTACAGGTAAGATATATTCATACATAATTAAATTAAATTAATAAAAAACAAGTGACGCAAATTTTATAGGTTACTAGCAGTAGTACCCGGCTTCGCCCGGTGGAATGATGATAATATTTCAGTCTCCTTAACACTCAACGTCATAAATTATATTTATTTATGTATTCATTTCTTACATTATCAAACCCAGTGACAATGTTTATACTTAAGTCACTATGGGAAGGCTCTGTAAAATAATGATCATTCTCGTGATATTTGTCTTCAGTCCGAGTCGAGATATGTCGTTAGCTGTCCCAGAATTCGTGACATCTCAGTCGTAGAAGACTATATGTGGTGGTGATTAGAGATATAATGGACTTAAAATCTATGTCATTTGCCCCCAATGACGTTGAGGGCATAACATCTAGGTAATTTTCCCTACTGATCAGGATGATATTGAAAATTACTACATAACTGATATATGAAACTTAGAAAATAATAGAAAAAGATATTTTTAGGACTCACATTTCGGGAAAGACTTTATTATTTTTTGCCAAAGAGCTCCCACTTAGATCGCTATCTGGTTAAAAGTTTCGTCTTGTTAAGGTTTAAACTGTACGATAAATGTCTGAAGCAATTCCTCCAAGAGAAGCTTCCCGATTTCTCAGTCGATATATCGTTAACGTTCCTGAGCATCCAGTTGTCTTTTCTTCTGACGCAAAACATCTTCTACATAGTGATGATGAACATAGAAACGACTACTGGTACATATAACTTATCAACGAATGGGAAAACTTGATACTTTAAAGGAATGAAAGGAATAAAATAGAAAAGAGATGTACGATATACCATAACACTCGCTGTGAAGTTTCTACGTGACCGGCTTACATGTTTCGGTACAGGTTCTCAAGAAGAGGAACCAGATCATTGACATAAATGAATACAGTAACAGTAGATTAAATAGTATCCTAGACGGATGACAGGCAAAGTAACACGGCCTAATATACGATGTTATGGTTGAACTTCAGAGAAATGTTTCATCTCACTTCGCAGTTGTTATTTAATAAATACTAACATGTTTGTAGCTAACATTGAAATTAATGGAGTGCGTTAGGATAAACCATATTCCTTGTTTTTCCCCTCTGGTGTATAAATAAATAAATGATTAGGTGTGCCCACTCTTGAGCAAGCTACGTATAACTGATCATGAGAGAAGCATGGACTTTCCAGATTAAGGCCTGCTACCTTGAGCGACTGTCCTTGGGCCTTGTTTATGGTCATTGCAAATGCAAGACGTGCAGGGAATTGCAGTCGCTTGAAATCAAAAGGCATATCAGTAGGGATCATAGGAATTCGGGGAATGAAGATATCTTCTCCTTTGGCATGGCCTGTCAATACGACTACTACTGAACGGGTATATCAAACTTACAATCTAATGGAAATACACATTTTAAAAATCGCAGGCGATGAAGACTGTGGTGTTACTTAGTAGTATAATGGACGTAACATCTAGGTCATTTGCCCTTTTGATGAGGATGGTAATGAAAACTACTGTTGAATTGACACGACAAACTTGCAAACTACCGTGGTAGAAAGAAATAATTCAAAATTCACAGGCGATGAAGAGTTATTGTGTGTGGTCATTAGTGGTATATTGGGCATAATATCTAGGTCATTTGCCCTTATGATAATAATAAGGTAATGAAAAATGACTACTAAATGAACATGGTGTAATTTTAAATCTGATATAGGTAATTCAGATTTCTACCTTCAATGTCTTCCAATGTCTGAACGTTATTTTCTGGCTTAGGCCTATACTCGATGCGTGTAGTGAAAGAGCTTATCGAGTACTGCTCGGGTCCAAGCTGCACGAGCCTGAGAATATCGCAGATGATGACGATATTATTATGATGACAGACGTTCGGGTGGGGGGTTCCCGGTCCTATTCACAGTGACCGGTGAATCACTCATTCTTTCGAAACACTACAGTGGTTTGAGCAAAGACGCAATATGAACATCAGCATAATCAACAATACCAGGTAACACGGCGTGGTCTGGACATTTCTCTCATGTCACCTCGCGATGAATCAGCAAGCTATTCTCACACCTGCTCCCCTCCTCCCCCCAGGGTCTCACAACTTGTGGGACGTGGGTTTGCGACCACGGGACCACAGCTGAGTCCGGCATTGCTTCTACTTACTGGTGCCGGGCTCCTATCAGTTCTCTTTCCTGTCAGCCTCCCTTGGTCAAACTCTTGTTCTCTTCCGACCCCGATGGTATCAGGGTATCCGAGGCCTAGCGACTCTTTCACTTTCCCGCCTCAATTGGCCCTTGTCTAATCCTTCCTGAGCCTCATTCTTCGAGGTGTCAGCCTTCTTTTTCTTTTCTTAATATCCTATGTCTTCTGCTCAAGACCCTCAAGGAGGCAGGGTGTGTGTAGCCCCACCACTTCTGTGGCACCCGGGATAGTGCTTCATCATCAAGGCCTCATGGCTGGCGAGTTCGGGAGCTGGCAACCCGAGGGTTTCCTGAGCGGATCCGGTTTTACCCCTTTTTTCCATTGCCTTTGGGACGGACCCTGTCCTCTTTCAGAGAATGGATTGGTCTGTCCGCAATTTCAAGCAGACAGTGTTGCTCGCAGGGTACCAAAGGGTAAGTATACACATTTTGGTTCTGATCGGTGAAACGGTGTAGATTTATGCCAAAGGGCCTAAATGCAGGAAATGGGGTGATCTGTCCGCAATTTTAAGTGGACAGGGTTACCTGCAGGGTTCGAAAGGGTAAGTATAAAAATTTTGGTCCGGATCGGTGAAACGATATAGATTTTTGGCAAAGGGCCTAAATGCAGGAAATGGGGTGGTCTGTACGAAATTTTAGGTGGACAGTGATATTCACAGGGTTACAAAGGGTAAGTATACACATTTTGGTTCAGATCGGTGAAACGGTGTAGATTAGAGCCAAGGGGCCTAAATGAAGGGAATGGAGTGGTCTGTCCGCAATTTCAAGCAAACTGTGTTACTTGCAGGATACCAGAGGGTAAGTATACAAATTTTGGTTCTGATCGGTGAAACGGTGTAGATTTGTGCCAAAGGGCCTAAATGCAGGGAATGGAGTGGTCTGTCCGAAATTTCAAGCAGACAGTGTTACTCGCAGGGTTCCAGACGGTAAATAACTTTTGGTTGAGATCTGTGAAACGGTGTAGATTTGGGCCAAAGGGCCTAAATGCAGGGAATGGAGTGGTCTGTCCGCAATTTCAAGCAGACAGTGTTACTCGCAGGGTACCAAAGGGTAAGTATACAAATTTTGGTTCTGATCGGTGAAACGGTGTCGATTTGGGCCAAAGGGCCTAAATCCAGAG
The DNA here is from genome assembly GCA_946902985.2 of Meconema thalassinum. Taxonomy (NCBI): domain Eukaryota; kingdom Metazoa; phylum Arthropoda; class Insecta; order Orthoptera; family Tettigoniidae; genus Meconema; species Meconema thalassinum. The sequence continues at coordinate 315,227,681 of OX336393.1, read as the reverse complement.
AATGGGGTGGTCTGTCCGAAATTTCAAGTGAACAGGGTTACCCGCAGGGTTGCAAAGGGTAGGTATACAAATTTTGGTTCGGATCGGTGAAACGGTGTAGAAGTTTGCCAAAGGGCCTAATTGCAGGAAATGGGGTGGTCTGCCCGAAATTTTAAGTGGACAGTGTTATTCACAGGGTTACATAGGGTAAGTATACAAATTTTGGTTGAGATCGGTGAAACGGTGTAGATTAGGGACAAAGGGCCTAAATGCAGGGAATGGGGTGGTCTGTCGGAAATTTCAAGTGGACAGGGTTACCCGCAGTGTCCCGAAGGGTAAGTATACAAATTTTGGTTCAGATCGGTGAAACGGTGTGGATTTGTATACATAACAGACAGACAGACAAACATTGAGCTTTATATATATAGATAGATAGATAGAAGAAGATAGATGTTCAATAATTAATTTGTTTAAAAAAGAAATAAAATTCATAGTGCACTTTAGTTCAAATTGTTTGTTTGAAAGAAATATATATTATTTAAATTACAATTCTATTATGCTCTTGAAAATATTACATACCGGTACTGTGTAAGTTATAGGTTTTATTCAAAAAACCAATGTAGCCTAATGGCAAAGTTATGATTAATACTGGTCTTACCCAATCAATCATATATTGTTTATACCAATACAGATAATTTGGGCTAAACGGATAACATTGGATTTGTTTTATTACAGATGATGAACCAGCTTCCAGTTCACGTTCTGTGGTTTCAGCACCATCAAGATCAAGAGGAAAATGGGTAGCGCTGCACACCGTGAGAACATGTGTATAAAAAAAATTGAGTAATGAAATTAGCCAAAGTACCTGTAGTAATGGTATCTGGAGATGATAAATTAATAGATGTTGACTCGTCCTCTGTCATAGACCCACCCAGCCATCCCAAATAGCAACACTACTTATATAGTTGAAATGAAGTCTCTAGAAGACATCTTTCTCAAGAAGTCAGGAATGCCAACCCCACGCATTTGATACTATCTCGCGCCGGGTATACAAAGAAACAAAAGAGCGTCGATAATGTAATATACTATTGCGCCAAATCCAACTCGTCAGTCGTACTTTAACCATGGATTGTGTGGCATGTGAAATTACTTCATAAATTCTATCTTATTAATGTTTTACATACAAAAACAAACCTAACCTGGGGCTTACGCCCCAGACCCCCTTGCTTGTGGTACTAGCAGTAATTTTCGGCCAGGCAGTACTTTACGTCTTTACGTGTGAAATGGTGAATGGTGAATTGTGCACGCAACATGTTGGTAACGTAGTCACATTTCCGTCTGTCGAGTGTCCAAGATGGCGTCCGTAGTGAAACGAACACGATGAAAAATCTTTATTTTCGTAAAAAAAAAAAAACATTATTGAGGTGCAGCAGTTGTAGTTGAGATTGTGAAACGGCTCCCAACAACTCCAAGAAAGGTATGTAAATCAGAAATCCTATATTTTCAATAATATACCTCGTTAAAAGTTACGAAAAGGTATGTTCTCACGGCGTGCAGAATTACCGGAAAATGTACATTGTCCAGTTCTCCATCTTCATCTTTTATTCAAGGCCCTGGCCCAAGAATATTGCAAGGAGGATTGGATAGGTTTACAGTACACACAAGGAGAAAAAGCAATTTGATTTGCAAATAGCTCGCTTTATTTTTGGCACAAACTCTGCTTTACGGCATGTTAAACATCCCGAGTTTGTAAAAATGATTCAGCTTCTTTGGCCTGGCTATAAACCACCCAACCGAAAGCAAATTTCAGGTGAACTTCTTGACGAAATTTTTGCTGAAGAGTTGGCCAAAGTAAAGAAAACTTTGGTAGGAAAATCTGTATGTATGGCTTTAGACGGTTGGAGCAATATGCATTACGACTCACTTCTTTGCGTGTCGCTTAGTGATGTAATGGACCACTCTACTTACTTAACCGAAACCATTGACACCGAAGATAACAGTCATACATCTGATTACCTCTTAATGGTAGCAGAAAAAAACAATTAAAAACTGTGAAACTTCTTATGGCTGCCATGTTCGAAGTTTTGTCACTGACAATGCTGCCAATACGGGGAAAATGAGGGATGAATTGGCAAAAAAAGATATCAAAGAAGTGATAACTTATGGTTGTTCAGCTCACCTGCTTAATCTGTTAGCACATGACTTGGAGGTGGTTGGCATTTCAGAACATGTTCAACAAATTATTAAATACTTCAGGAACACTCACTTTGCAGCAGCCAAGTACAAACAGGCTGGCGGAACAGCTCTTGCTCTTCCTACAGATGTACGCTGGAATTCTTTAGCTGACTCTATCGAGTCCTATTTGGGTAACTGGCATATTATTGTCAAAGTCTGCACTGAAAATCGAAGTGCCATTGAACCAATTATAAGTGCAAAGGTAAATGATATCAATATGAAACAAAATGTTCAAGACTATCTCATAAAACTTAAGACTGCATCAGTCTCATTAGATAAGATGCAGCGTGATGACTGTACCATTGGGGAAGCAGTAGAGGTTTGGCTTGACCTGCTCAATTTTTTTCAAAAATGAAAACAATCCCAATGACATAAAGAAATTCATGAAACGATTTAACACCGCTGTAACTGATACCATCTCCTTGCTAATCTCATGGATCCACGCTATCAAGGACAGAGACTGAGTGAAGAACATCATCATTCTGCTATGGAATATGTTGAAGCTTACCACCCAGATGCAATGCCTGACCTAATTAAGTACAAAGCAAAATGTTCACCCTTCAAGGAATACCTGTTTGGTCCTGCAATACTAAAGGAAATTAAAACCCTGACATGGTGGGTGGCACTGCAGGATAACATTCATCACACAACTTCAGGCCTAGCACATCAGCTGCATAGTGCAGTTGCTTCATCAGCTGGGATAGAACGTCTTTTCTCCACTTTTGGGTTTGTGCACAGTAAAGTCAGGAATAGGTTAGGGACTGAGAAGGCTGCCAAACTAGTTTGTGTTTTTCGTGAACTCAACAAGAAACCTGTTGAATAAAGACAAAGTCGCAGTGATATTTGGATTTATAATATTTTAAATACATCCCTATATTTTCTGATGGATGTTCGCTTGCAAACATTTTTAACAAGGACATCAAAACCACTACAAAATCACTCTATAAACTTTATATTATGACTTAAAACCTTCAGTAGAAGGCAGAGAAGACCACTGTACTCTACTGTATTGCAAAATGATTAATTAAAAATATGAAAAAAAAAATCTTCTAAAGAAACATATTGTAGACGGTTGTTTGAAGCATCGAGTTTAAAACTAATTTTAAACAATGTGCATTGTTTTAAACAGTTTTAAACATGCTGTTTAAAACATGTTGTTTTAAACATGCCATGCCTCATGCATACTCAAAGCACTGACTACAGGACATTTGAGCTGCTGAAAGGAACAGTGGCATAAGTCACCTTGTAAAGACAGGAAATTTTAACTTTCTTTGGCAGACATAACTCACAGCCATTGGATGAAGCACTGGAACAGTGTACACATCCACAAAGGTTTGATTTGCCAGTCATTCGAAGCTGAGTAATACACCACTGTTCTTTGCAGATGCTCACTTAAGACCAATATTGATATAAGATCCTGGTACTCTTAGACACTACCCTCTGTTACACTCATTTTACAAACAAACAAAGATGACTATTCTTCCCCATGCAAGGAAAGAAGACAGAACTTACCTTCTCGTGTATTTCGGACGTTGACTGCGCATCACAGAAGGCTACTGTAGCTACATCCTTAAGAATAGGCATTTCTATAGAACAATCCCTGCCATCAAGTAATGCAACCAGAGGTCTTGTTTGCATGGGACCATTTGAGATAGGGCCGCGCATGTTATCCATGCGAGGGCGTTTTGACAACATCTTCCGTTTGTCCATCGGTGCGGCCTCTCTCTCAAAAAAAAAAAAAAAAAGAAAAAAAAAAAAAAAAGAAAAAAAAAAGTAGTTTATAACTGGAGGGAGAAACTGTATCACACTCAAACTGGTATGTTGTCAAGTCACCTCGCGGCGCGGCACGTCACGTCACACACCCCCACACACCCCACACTTCATCCCGGCGCAGCCACCTGCAACAAAAAAACAAAACTAATTACTACACTTGCACAGCATTTACACAAACCATGAATTATTGAAATTTTTTCAACATTAAACTATAATTATATAATCAACCGTATCAAAGAATGGATACCGGTACTATACGAGTACTAAAGAGCACTAATCCCCAATCAAGTTGGAAGGGGGACCATCATATTAACTATAACTTTACTTATTCCAGGACTGAAGCATGGTCACAACATACACAAGCTTTTAGGTTATTTAAAGTTATGCTAATCAGCACCCTAACATTCACTAATGGAATACAATGGATTGACCCACAACAATCACCAATGGCTATTCCTTAAAGATTTTAATGGTATTCTTTGAAAATGTTATCCAATTTTATTATTAAAAAGTATTATTGCTAAAATAAGATGAGATTTCTGGCTTTACCAAATACTATAAAACAATGACAATACCAGACACACAAGGAATTAACTTGGAAACTAGCTGGAGGGGCACAGCATAGTGGATAGCCCTTACAACCAACTTCATTTGTTCAATGAAAATTAATGCTACAATAGAAAATAAACTGAGTTGTATGGTAATATTTCTACGTAATGCTCATTATTTGTACAAAAGTATGTAAAACCTCACAATTAGATCTCCCTTCAGCACTGCTTGCTTTGACAATGTAATTCCGCAGAGCAGCGGTTCCCAACCTTTCTCGACTTGCGAACCCTATCTACAATAATCTGAGTTGGGTGAACCACTGACTTTTAAATATACAATGTACATGTAACTGTTCCTTAGTGGGGTCGTGGTACTGTTGTTAGTATTGTTAGAACACAAAGAAGCTGGCCGACTAAATTTCCATTGCAGCGAAATCAAATGCATTCCGATCGTAGTTACACAACTGTAAATCAGACATTCGCGGTAATAATTAATTTATTGTGGAATTAATGTGATAAATTCCTGATGTTACATATATGTAACAAGGGGCATTACAGGGTTTTAATTTTAAAATAATAATAATAATAATAAAATTATAATAAGTTATACAGTATAAACATTGTAAAACAGATGCCTCAGGTAAAACCAAGGTCCTCCAGGACTAACAATCCCGGTTGTATTCGGAGTGAGCAATGGCTCCCAATCAAACTCAAGTTAAGAAGGATGATGGCACAACAGAAACAAACTATTACCCCAGGTGGTAACTCATTGCAGGAATCCACAGTCCCTGATAAGTGGCGCATGCATCCCTATCGGATTCTGGGGGTGATGCAACGTCATGCTGAAGACGAGTCGGAGCGTCTTGGAAACCCCAGTCACGAAAATTGAAACCCAAATCTAAAACTTTTCTGGCATTCTACAACATAAACTCTCTCGCACAAACGGGCAAAGTGAAACAACTGGCCAACGCCCTCCATGAAAACAATATCTTTGTAATAGCATTGCAAGGAACTTGCTTCACAGACGAAGAAACTTTCGAATCAGATAGGTACCGCTTTTTCAAGAGCAAAGACCAAAAAAGAGAGATGAAAAACACGCCAATCTTCGGCATGGCTTTTGCAGTCAACACCTCAACCCTTAGGTCTGTCTGAAATTTTGAACCTATAAATGATCGGCTATCCCTACTATCCCTGCGCTGTGCAAACAAAACGTATACGTTAATCAACGCCCACGCCCCTACTAATGACCAAAACCAGAAAGATTCTGAGAACACAGATAGATTTTAGAACACACTCGGTACCAGAATCTCGAAAATTCCAAAACAACACGTCAAGATCTTAATGGGTGATTTCAACGCAAAACTAGGACGGGAACAGAAATACAGATAAGTCATTGGGCGATACTCGGCTCACAAGAGAACCAACAAGAATGGACGTCTTGATGAATTATGTGAAAATCATAACCTCCAGATGATGTCCACCCACTTACGACACCTTCCCAGAAAGTTAACTACATGGCGATCTCCAAATACAGCAATGGGAGAATTCCAACTAGACCATGTCACAATTTCTCGCAGATACAGTCCAGAAATAATGAACGTCATAGTCAAAAGGGGGATGAACATAGATTCAGACCATTATGTCTCAGTAGTTAAGTTCAGACCCATCCCCTAAACCACCTTAGCGTATACGGTGCAACAGTGCGCCCACTAGTCTGCTACGATCACAGCGTGTATGGCGCCAGGGTGTGCCGTCGAATTTGAAACGCCTGCTAAGTGAATTTCGTAATAGTTATTCATTTGGTTGTAAGATGGCTGGAAGAGGCATCTTTCTGCTACACTTCGAGCTACTTATTATTGCCAGGAGGTGTCGCATATCTTCACAGTCATTTATTTTTCAGATCTCTGCCCAAGTGTTCCCGCTCTAGCGGACAGTGAGTTTGTTTGCTAACATGGCAGGTCCTGGCAAAGAAATACCTAATTTGCTCAATAATAGTAAGTGATTCAGTGTGAGACAGCAATATAGAGGATGAGTGCAATATAACTTCCAGTGAAGATAGTGACGCAGACGATGTAATTCGTGATAATACGCCAAGAAATACGAACACTTGGGGTGACTGTGATATTGTCCCAGTATTGACGTGCCACTGACCAAGGATAATCAGGTTATTGTAAGTTTATAATATGTTTATAATGCTATGTTATATGTTGTTGCTATTGTGTGATTTTTGAAACTTTTGCCTGTACCTATAGAAATTATAGCGAAATGCGTATGATACCGCGGTTACCATTGGGAGTAGGCTAGAAATAATGCACGCCGTGGGTGCAGCCCTGAGTTTAACAATATCACGTTTGAGGGGTTAAACAGGAAAACGAATCAAACTGCCCTAACCCGCTTCGACATCAAGAAACTCAGAGAAAAAGAGAACTAATTCAAAGAACTCGCCTGGCCAGCGGACTTGGACTAACAGTACAAAAAGGCAGGTGGTTCAAGCTGCAAAAGAAGTAGCAGAGGTTAAAAAGAAGAAGAAAAATGCCTGGTGGAATGAAAGTTGTGAACAAACCTTACTGGACTGTGTACATACCTGGAAATTGTACTACACGTCCAAAAGAGAGGAAGATTAGAACATATACGAAACCTAACGGGCATAAACGGCAAGGATAATACGGAGTGACAAACGCAAGTACGGAAAGGAACAAATGAACAAGATTGGGGAAGACTTCCAGCGAAGTGAGTCCTGAGCATACTACAGAGATTTTAAAAAGAAGATACAAGGGTATATGCCTCCATCCTTCTGCTTTCAAAGGAATGATGGAACTTCAGCAACCTCAAACGAAGAAAACTGTAAGCTACTTGCTGAATACTTCGACAAACTTCTAAATTGTGAAAAAAAAAAAAAAAAAACCACCCTATCAGAACCAACAAATCAACATGCCAAAACATGCCATCTTCTCCCCCAGACCGTGATGAGATCAAACGCCACATAGGGATGCTGAAAAATAACAAGGCCTCTGGTGAAGACTCCATGATAGCGGAACTATGGAAATATGCCCGATTAAGCAATAGACGTCTTGCATAAGACCATCATTGACATATGGGAGAAAGAACAACTACCGGAGGACTGGGAGGTAGCTTCAGTCCATCCTTTACATAAGAAAGAAATATTAAAGATGTAAACAACTATCGTGGTATCTCATTACTCCAAGTAGCGTACAAGATTCTATCGTTATCCATCCTAGAACGACTAGAACAAGTTGAACGTTCGCTTGGAGAATACCAAGGAGGTTTACGGAAAGGTCGATCAGCAGCAGAGCAGATCCACAATCTTAAAACTATAATGAGATATCACATGGTGAGAGGCCGAACATACGTGTGTACTTTTGTAGACTGAGAAAGGCGACTCCATTGCTCGCGATGTGTTGCTTCAAATAATTGCAGAAATGGGAGTTGACCACAAAAAAAAAACTGCTAGCGGTAATACGAGCAATCCTGACAAATACCATCTCCAAAATAAAATTCCAAAGTTGCTACTCTGCACCCTTTTAAATTAAAACTGGTATTAGACAGGGAGATGGACTTTCACCCCTCTTGTTCAACTGCGTACTCGAGAAAGTAATACAGCAGTGGCGTCAGATACTATAAGACAGAAACTTGTTCCGGCCGTTAAGGATTGGGATGAAGAAGAACGGTGAGCGATTAAACTTGATAACATGATGTCATTTTGGAGGCGTGTCTCCACCGCTCCTCCCAAAATCTCTTCATTCTAGCGGAATGCTCCCTGTTCCTCTCATCAGTCCATCTTTTCCCAGGTTGTCGTAATGATCTTGGTTCAAACTTAACATTCACGATTATTCCTGGAACTCAGTTCGGTCTTCGAAATTTTCATCGCTGATTACTTGCAAGTCTCTCTGTAGTTCTTTTAGCCATTCTGTGCCGCATTTACTCTGTGGTATGATGCCAAGTAGTTTCTTTGGCAATCTGGAGGTGGCCATCCTGTGGGTGTGAGTGTAAAATTTGGCTCTGCATTTTCTAATTTCGTCTGTTATCGTATTGGTCTTTTGATAGAGTTCTGTACTAGGTCTTTTCATCCAAATGCCATTTCTGTTGATTGCTCCATAGATCTTCCGGAGAATTGTTCGCTCCTGCTTTTCTAGTTCCCTAATCTTGGAATGATTGCTATTGTTTCAGCGGCGTATGTTGCTTCTGGAAGAATAACTGTATTATAATGTCGAAATTTAGCGTTCGTCGAAGTGCATTTCTTGTTGTAATGAGCCCACGTTAGCCTGTAGGCCTTTAGGAGCTTAGTGATTCTGTCTTCATTGGGGATTTGAATAAGTCCTGAGGGCTGTATAATTTCTACCCTGGTAGAGTTCTTCCCTTCCTCACAACCTATATTGACTGTCCACAATCTTTGGACCCATTACCTTGCGAAGGATCTTTCTTTCGAATTTCTCAGCGTCCCTCAAACCCGCCTTCCCTGTCATGTGGAGGCATTCACTAACATTCCGTTATCACTGTATCATAGTGCCGTAATTTAGCCCATTCGAGATGGATTTCTTCTTGTATAAAGTGTATGTTCTGCGGAAAGCCACAGCTATCCTTTCTATTCTGGGATTATTGATCTCCCTTTTGCTATTTTTTACTGCACAATTTCACCCAGGCACTTAAAGCTGTCAAGGAGCTGTATTGATGTTGGTCATATAACTTACCTTTTTTTTTTTTTTAAGAAATTTGTAGTCCGGCCTTCTCCGCTTGACATTGTAGGACATTCAGTTGTTCTATAGTTGCGTCAGTATTCCTCGACAATAAAGCGAGGTCATCAGCAAAAAATAAGGGGGGAATTGATCTTGACACCACTTTTCGATCCTCCAATGAATGTAAACTTGGTTAAGTAGTCCTTTCATATCACTTCCTTTTCCCATTCCCGGATAATCTTCTCCAACACACAGTTGAAGAGAACTGGTGACAGTCCATCACCCTGTCGAACCCCTGTTTTAATTTCAAACTCCGCGGAAATCTCTCCCATAAAGTTTACTTTCGAATGAGTGCCCGTTAATGCCTCCTTAATTTCCGTTGTTTCAGGCTCCAGATTTGTTCAACACATGATCTTCCTTTTCGAAATCCCGCCAGATATTCACCCAGTTGGTGATGCACTTGCTCCACAAGTCTCTATAATAATAATAATATGATCCAGGACAAACAGACATAAAGACAGGTAGCCTCTGGACAAAGGAGAGAAAGAAACAACACAGCCAGAGGACGCGTGACTACTGGGCAAACATCAAGACCCACCCTAAACACAATAGTGGAATCTCGTGGTCCGTAGTTGGCCTATACAGAAAAAGAAAAGGAATATGACAATGCCGCAGAAATTAAGGAAACAGTAATAGGCCTAATCACGAAACCCGACATGACGGAAAAGTGTTAGGCAAACCACAGGTTGGGAAACGATGCCGTAGAGAATACATCAAACTGTAATTAAAAGTCCTAGCTGCAAAAACTGCAACTCCATGGATCTCACCATTTTTAGCCTATTTTCGATGTTGCAATAAATGAATGTAGACTTATGAGATCTACACAGGGCCAAAAATTGTGTGTCTATGTGTACTCTGCATGTCTGTCCCCCACCCCATCAATTCAAACACGGTGAATCCGAATTGAACGAAATTTGGTAAAGAGGTAGCACTAGCAAAGGGCACCTCAGTGTCATGTTTTATATTGCCGCCATCTTTACCAAAACGTAATGGCGCCACTCGAATGGCTTAAAATTAAATTACGACGAAACTAATCGGATCTTTACCAAATTTGATAACATACCTTCACGCGTCTTGTGGCCAAATGACGCGTCTTGGTGAGGTGTACTATAACCAACTGAAGAGCCCATTGGTACACTGGGGCGAAACGCTGGCAACTGTTTTGAGCTAGCCGGACCATTGTATCAAATTTCTTTGTGAATTTGTTAATGTACATAGCTCAATCGGACAATTTTACATCCTGTTTCCTACGGGAACAGATATTTCCAATATGGATTAGCAAGGTAAGCTAACATTATTTTTGAAAGGAAGTTTTGACTTCCATAGTACATTGGCGCTGCTCGTGGCAACATTTGTGCCTTGCAGCGGCCTTCACAGTATGTACTAGCCACGCGTCTTGGTGAGGTGTACTATAACCAACTGAAGAGCCCATTGGTACACTGGGGCGAAACGCTGGCAACTGTTTTGAGCTAGCCGGACCATTGTATCAAATTTCTTTGTGAATTTGTTAATGCCAAATGACAAGGTCGTCAACCGTACCATTTCAGGCTGGCGGCCGTGTGAATTATGCAAACTTTATAATCCATAACATGGGACCCACCAGTTCCGATTATCGAAACGAGAATCGTTTAAACGGTTCTAAAAGATGTGCCCGTTCGAAATTAAAAGTTTATATAGTGCAGAAGTGGATTTAAAAAGCTGAGTCGTCTCAGTTACAGCCAAGATGGCAGCTGATCTCTCGTTCTGATCTAGATTTCACTAATTTGAGTATGTTGCATGCAATATAGCCCACAGATTTAATAATAGGAACTTTGTATGAAATGAACTTTGTTTGAAATGTACTCCAGTGAAGAAATTGTTCAGTCAAAGTCATTATTTGCTAAGACGTATCTTAATCGATTGACAACACTGGACTTGGGAGGACATAATTAGGTCTGTGGTTAGAGCGTAGGTCTCTCACCAGGCCGGCTGGGGTTCTAATCCTAACAAGAGTTGTAATTTTATGTTTGATTTTTTATATTTATTGTTTTTTGAGTACTGAGGCGTTATACAATTGAGTGTTATAATGTGAATTTTGCAATGGAAAATATATATTTAATTAAAACAAAGTTCTCCAATGGATCTGCATGAGTGACATCTACCAGCAACTAGTTGAACTACGGTATGCGGGAGCTATCCACTGCCTAGTAGATGCAAGCTGCGCTCTATACCAGCCGTTTAGTAAACCCATGCCAGCGATGTTATTGAAAATGGCCTCTTTTTGCCGATAGAGCGCACTGCCAAGTAAAGGCGCAATTAAAGATTAGGTGTGCAGTAGGTATATTAAATGTGTTTCTCCCAGTAATAATAATAATATCGTATGGCCTCGGGTGCCTGGTGCAAGCTTTGCTATTTGACACCCAGAGGGTAGCTTGCATGTCGAATTTCGTAGTTCCTTGACTATGAAAGTCAAGGAGGTTAGATGTTAGATATCTAATCTCCTTGAACACAATAGCACTTTCTAGTAGAGAAATGAGGAACTTTGTGTTGGCGGAAACTCCCGAGATTAATTTTGCCATTATGAACTCGGCCTACTGAATTCAAATGGGTTCTTTGACATCAACATCGTATGACATGCGTATCGTATTTTTGCCGCCTTTCAAAAATCACTTACCACGGTCAGGGGCGAACCTGCAATCTTGGGGTTAGTAGACCAACACGCTATCCACTCACCCACCGTGGCAAGCTTTTCTCCCAGTAATACGTTTAGATAAACGAAGTTTCAATTATTGTTAGTAGTTGGTGTTAATATACTGAATTCCTACGTTGTTTGGAGTGTTTGCTGATGAAATTGCAAAATACTGGGGTAAACTACGGTATAAACTATGGTTTGAACGCCGCTGCTACAAATCCAGTGTGCTAATTTGCATTTTGAATAGGAAGAAAATAGGAGGTGATAAGGACAAAGAGTTATAACTATACCCCTACATTTAGGAGAAAATAGGGCTATATGTTCTTTCCTGAACTTTTTTTTTTAAATTATATTATGGTACAGCTGTCACACCGCAGTAGGACCAGGTTCCACTCTAAGTTAATACACGTGGGGATTTTTGAGGTGAAATACCACATCCAGTGGCTTGGATTCCAAGTAAAAAGGAGGTCCCAGGACCTATGGCTGTGAAATCGGCAGTCATGTGAAATTACAAATTTCCTTCTTTTACATGTTTTATCAGGGAGTGTCAGCTATTTTGATTTTATTTTTAATCTACATCCAGGTACCGCACATCAATATGCAGGATATACAAAGTCTCCGTGAAAGAATGGGCTCTGAGAAGGGTAATGTATGAGCAGGTTTGCAAGTATCAATACAGTATAAGATTAACAAACAAATTCATTATTAGAAGATGTCTGTCTGTTAGGTAGTCAGCCCGAAGGCTGATTGGATCCTTAAAAAGTACCGCCGTTAGGTTTTGTGGGTAGATGCCCACAAAAAAAACAAGGCAGACCTATATTGAGGCATACTAGGCAAGATGAGGAGTGAGGTAGTTTGTCATTGCTTTCTTCACTGAGTCAGAACAGCAGTACTAACACTATGAGTAGAACCTTTCACAGCATCCACAGGCACTGACTGTGCCCTGAATGTCATTACTAAGCACCACCCAGACCTCAGTAGCTTCCATATCATCACAGCCATGAGTGAGAATGAGACATCAGTGAAAAGTCACATTTTACTCTAGAGAATGAGAATTATAAATTATTAATGAACTGTTGCCAATAAATATGAGACTGTTACTTAAGATGATTAGGAAAAGGTAAAATAAGCATTAAAAACGTAAGATAGGGTAAAACAGACACAAATGTACACTATCTCTATAAATATTGCCATGTTTCTCTATTATAACCTATGCTCAAGTACAGTATATTCAATTACTTTTGCCCATTAATCAACAGTAAAATCTTTCTTAAAGATCTTCGTCAAAATAAGTCTGTAAAAGTGGGTAGTCAGCCTAGAGGCTGGTTGGATCCTCAAAATGTATCATCATAGGTAGCACTATAATCAGGCATACTAAGCTAGATGAGGAGTGAGGTAATTTGCCAATGCTTTCGTCACCGAGTCAGAACAAAGGAGTAGAACCTTTCACAGTACACAAAGGCACTAACTGTGCCCTGAAACCATTACTCAGCACCACTCATACCTCAGTAGCTTCCATATAATGCGGCTTCGGTGGCGTAGTTGGTAGCATGCTGAACTGCTGTTCCCAAGATCGCGGGTTCAAACCCGGCCGAAGTCGTCGGATTTTTTAAGAGCGTTAAAATCCTTCATTATGCCTTCCTTCGGAGGGGAAGTAAAGCCGGCGGTCCCATGTCATAAGATTTATGAAATGTAAAAGATCCATCCACTAACTAAACATGTGTGAAGCTAAATTTCTAGGTTAGATTTCGTTGTAGCGCTCTATCAAAGTTCCAACGTTCACCACTAGGGGTCAGTGATATCCGGTAGCGAACGTTTTAACTACTTGAAATTGAACGGAACTTGTAGCTCACTCTCTGGGTGTCCGTTTGAAGCAGCTACAGCCTCTGGCGAACCCGAACATGTCCTCGGACACTCCCGGCACTAAAAGCCATACGCTAAATAAATTCCATATAATCACAGCCCTGACAACAAACAAATGCAAATGTACCGCATTCAAAGTAAGATATACAGAAACATAAATTATAAAAATTATAATGTTGTAACTGATAGATAAACAACTTAGCAAGATCACTGGATTCCAATATTTGGGCTCATCAGGGCTTCCATCCACTCACTCGTCCAAAAATAGTGAAATGAGTGTTTTTTCTTCAAAAAAGTAAAAAAGCGAGTTTTTGTATGGAAAAGCGAGTATATAGTGAGTAAATTCATAGCATTATTCGCATTTATGGCCGTATATCTGGTTCATAATTTTAACTATTGTTGATACTTGTAGGCGCAATTAGGGGGCAGGGGGGTTGGGGGGCTAAGCTCCCCAAAACCAACCATAGCCCCCCAAAAATATGACAAAAATGTACTGAAATAGACGAAATTTTTAATGTCGACACTCTGTTGGGTTACAACAGCGGCATGGGGGCGTGCGTTATCCTGTTGGAAAATACCCCCTGGGAATGCTGTTCATGAATGGCAGCACAACAGGTCGAATCACCAGTTGGACGTACACATCTGCAGTTAGGGTGCGTGGAATAACCACGAGAGTACCCCTGCTGTCATAGGAAATTGCTCCCCAGACCAGAACGCCCGGTGTAGGTTCAGTGTGTCGACGCTGCAGACATGTGGAATGCAGGCGCTCACCTGGCCTCCTTCTAACCAACACACGGCCATCAATGGCACCAAGGCAGAATCGGCTTTCATCGGAAAACACAACGGACCTCCACTCCGTCCTTGCTTGACACCACTGAAGTCGCAGATGGCGGTAGTTTGGGGTGAGTGGAATGTACACCGCAGGGCGTCTAGCTCGGAGCTGTCCTTCAAGTAACCGATTTCGAACAGTTTGTTGCGTCACTGTGGTGCCAACTGCCACTCGAATTGCTGCTGCAGACGCCGTCCGATGCGCCAAAGACATACGGTCTCCCTCTAAGTGGTACCACGGGGACGTCCGGAGCCCGTCTTCTTGCGACCGTACCATCTCGTGACCACTGCTGCCAGCACGCATGCACAGTGGAGACATTCATGGCGAAGTCGGTCTGCAATAGCGCGGAAGGAAAATCCACGGTCACGAAGCTCTATTACATAGCCTCGTTGAAACGCAGTGATCTCTTTGTCGTCGTAAAGGCATTCTTGACCCACCCACAGTCAATCTGTCCAATCTCACAGGTAACTAACGCTCTCACAAAGTACAGCCCGTATTTAAAGCAAACCTGATGTGCAACGTCATGGGGCCACTACTAGCGCCACGCTAATGAGATTTGCGGGAAATTTGAATCAAGGTCATCTTTCAGATGTATAAACACGCTTACTAAAGTTCGTTAATCTGGCACAACCCCATCTTGGTGTTGGGATATTTATTTCCGCCAGAAAAGAATCCATATTACCTTTTTTTTTTTTTTTTTTTCAGGTAATCTGGTGATAAAATATGTGTTACTCCCTGCCCAATCTATTTGGACACACTTGTGTGGACCGACAATTTGGAAATCCATGTTTCGATTGCAGTATTGTGTTAAGATTGTTGAAACACCTTCCTTCAATCAGATTCTAAGAAGACAAAATGGATTTATCAGATAACATACGTGACCCACTAGGCCTATTGAGGATTACAACCTTTACATTCTAGCAGCAAGAAACCACATAAATAAAGAGCAAGAAAACCAAATTCAACCTATAGGATTATGGGAAAGTAAACGGGAAAAACGACAGGTACCTAACAGGCGGAAGTTAAATCAACGAAATGAACAGCTTTGAGCAGAAGATCCTCAGCACATAATCCACTCTCATCGAGGGTAATACTTTCACCAGTGTAGGTGAACTTGTGCGTTATTACTTTCTTGAGTGACATCGCATCAATATTCTGAATGGGCCACCGTGCAACCCCAATCTCAATCTAATACAGGAAATACAAGAAATCGTCTTAAAGTTCATGGGAGCAGACATCCTCTATAAATGCCGCTTCAGCTCGACGAGTGGCAACCAATTCCCAGAATGACATTCAGAGGACGATAAGAAGTATGCCTCATAAGGGCGATAATGACCAAAGACCAATTCCCACAAAGAAGTGAATAATAATGTTATTGGTTTTACGTCCCTTTTAACTACTCTGGCTTTTAGAGACGCCGGGGTGCCGGAATTTTGCCCCGAAGGGGATCTTTAACGTGCCAGTAAATCTACGGACACGGCTCCCTCGCATTTGCGCACCCTCAAATGCCAGCTGACTGCGCCAGGATACGAACCTGCAACCTTGGGCCCAGCAAGCGAGAACGTTACCGCTGAGCCACGCAGCCAGCCAAACAACAAAGAAGTGAGAAACAGGACTTAATTATAACGCATACTAAAAATTGCGTCAATTTCTCACCTCATCAGCGTTAATGAGTCCAAAGTGGAGGACAGGTGTTCACATACAATGGTCGCATTATATTGAATATACCAACACTTAAACTTCATTTTATTTTAATTGAGTTGTGGTAATATTTACTGGGTACTTGCACAACCCCGCCAACCTGGGCCCAATGTTTGGGAAGCCAGGCTCTGCCTGTCACAAGCCAGGACAAAGTGGTGAGTGATCGAGGAGTAACGCCTCTTTAAAAAACCTCGGTCCAGCTGACCCGGCTGGTAGTACCTTGTAAGGGTCCCTTGCCAGGGTTACGGTGAAGTCCTCAACGGCATAGACAGTGGAGTAGATGGACTACGGAACAGTGTACATGGCGGAAGAGGCAGCCCAGTACTCGGGATGAGTAAAAGGTATATGTCCATATAATAGCCTAGGCATATATCAGACACCGAACTTCTCCCGGGATAAGGAGACTACCTTCTATCAAGTGCCAACGGTCTTTTAGGAGGGCGGGTGAGCGGGTAGAAGAAGGGCACTCTCTTGCCCTTGGGGTGGGAAACTGCTCCTAAATGCGGAAGAGCAGACAGATGGCCAACGGCATGGAATGGAGAAGGCAACGGGAAACCACCCCATTGAAGATCCGATTGGATATACCAAGAATCAGCAGCTCATGATGGATAGCTCTTTGGTTAAATTCTCCGGAGGTAAAATAGCTCCCCATTCGGATCTCCGGGCGGGGGCAACTAAAGGAAATAATGGTATTATTAACAAACGCAAGAAACAGAAATGCGTAAGGAAAATAGGAACATGGAATGTTAACACATTATTAAAGGTGGGGAAACTGGAAAACCTGAAAATAGAAATGAAGAGATTCAAAATAGATATTCTCGGTATTTCTGAAATGAGATGGCCTGGCACGGGTGACTTGTGGTCAGATGACTACAGAATAATCTACTCAGGGCCGGAAGACGGACCGCTCGGAAGAAATGGGGTAGGAGTGATTATGGAAAAATCCATGGGACTCCGAGTAGCGGGATATGTGCAGCATAGTGATAGGATAATTCTAGTCAAGATAAATACGGAGCCAAACAATACTGTTATAATTCAATCATATATGCCAACTACAAATGAAGATGACGAGGAAATTGAAAGAATGTATGAAGATCTAAATCGCCTGATAAAGGAACAAGAGCAGAAGACAATTAATCATTATGGGGGACATGAATGCAAAGGTAGGGGAAGGAACAGAGGGAACAACTGTTGGGCAGTTTGGACTGGGAGTCCGAAATTTGAGAGGTGAACGATTGATAGAATTCTGCACTAGGCATAAATTACCGTAGTCATAACAAATACACTCTTCAACCATCCCAAGAGAAGACGATACACTTGGTAAGCTTCTGGAGACACGAGAAGAGCGCAATTGGATTATATAATGGTAAAAGAAAGGTTTAAGAACCAGGTTAAAAATTGCAGAAGTTATCCAGGTGCAGATATCGTAAGCGATCATAATCTAGTCATGATGCACGAGGAACTCAAATATAAGAACATCGTTACGAGAAAACTGAGTATCTACAGGTGACAAAACTTAAGATGCCAAATATTAGAGATGAGTTCCAAAGAAGAACAGATGAAATGATTGAAAGAAATACTGACATATTCGAGAAACCAATAGAAAGTCAGTGGGAAATTCTGAAAGAGGAAATACTAGGAACTGCAGAGGAACTGCTAAAAAAAATAAAAATAAAAACAGCAGGAAAGCATGGATAAGTGAGGAAGTTGTAGAAATGATAACTGAAAAAAGAAGAGGAAGAAGAAGGTTCAAAAACGCCACAAGTGACGAAGGAAAACAACAATATAGAAGACTGAGAAATGAAATCGTTAGGAAAAGTAAGCGAGACAAAAAAAAATACTTATGTGATACTGTATATGTGAAATAGACACCGATTTTAAAGCAAATAACTTAGAAAAAGCGTATGGAAATGTGAAGCAATTTTTTGGTGAGAAGAAACAGAAGACATGTGGTATTAAAGATGAGAATGGTCTCAATACCTGTATGAAGAGGGAAAGGTTGGGAAGAGATGGAAAGAATATCTAGAGAGCCTCTATGGAGATGAAGTTATGAATAAGGAAGTAATAGAGGAAGAAGACCAGACAGATGCAGAGAATAGAGGTGACCAAATACTAGAATCGGAATTTAAAAGAGCACTGAAAGATTTAAAAGCCAAAAAAGCACCAGGTGTAGATAAAATCCCTGCAGAACTATTAAATAACTGCGGAGAGAAAGCTGAAGATGCAATATATGGAATGATATGCAAAATGCATGAAACTGGAATAGTACCAACTGACTTTTACTAAGTGCATAATAATTCCAATTCCAAAGAAGGCCAGAGCACAAAATTGTGATCAATTTAGGACATTAAGCCTGACAACACATGCATCTAAAATTCTTACACGTATTATACTTAGGAGAATAGAGAACAACCTTGATAACTACATTACAGACGACCAATTTGGATTCAGAAGGGGCATTGGAACAAGAGAAGCAATATTAACTCTAAGACAAATAATTGAAAAGAGAAATAGAAAAGGAATACCAACTTATCTAGCATTCGTGGCTCTGGAGAAAGCTTTTGACAACGTGAATTGGAATATACTGTTCAAGTTACTAAAGAAAGTGGGAATCTCTTTTAGAGATAGAAGAATAATACATAGTTTATATAAGAATGAAAGGGGAATAATAAGATCTGGCAATAACCAGGAAGAGGTTGAAATAAGAAAAGGAGTACGACAAGGATGCTCGCTATCTCCTTACTTATTTAATTTGTATGTCCAAGATGCCATAAATAGGATAAGAGAAGAGATTCAAGTTGGAGTAAATATACATGGGGAAAAGATTGACAGGCTCCGATTCGCAGATGACATTGCTTTAACAACAGATAATGAAGATGATCTTCAACAGATACTTCATGTAATGAATAACATCCTTAAAAACGAATATAACATGAAGATGAATAAAAATAAAACAAAAATACTCGTATGCAGTCGGAACCAGGAAGATCATAGAAGAGCACCAGCAATTTATATCGAGAATGATAGAATACAACAAGTGAAGGAATATAAGTATCTGGGAAGCTTGATAACGTATGATGGAACCAGCAAACGAGAAATTTGGAGTAGAATTATTCAGGCAAAGAACTCCTTTTATAGAAAGAAGAATCTCTTCACATCCAGCAGTATAGACCTAAAAATAAGAAAAAGACTGTTGAAGACATACGTGTGGACTGTGTGTGGCTTTGTATGGTAGTGAGACCTGGACAATTGGGAAGTCAGAAGAGAGGAAGTTAATGGCTTTTGAGGCTTGGTGCTGGAGAAGAATGCTTAAGATCAGTTGGATACAACATATGACAAATGAAGAGGTATTCAGAAGAGCAGGAGAAAGTAGAAGCTTTATGAAGAGCCTGAAAACAAGAAGAGCAAATATGTTGGGACATATTCTCAGACATAATAGCCTTCCAGCAAGAGTCATCGAAGGGATGTTAGAAGGGAAAAACACTAGAGGAAGACCACCACTTGCATACATCACACAGTTAATGACAGACACGAACACAAAATCATATCGTGAATTGAAGAGGATGACGGAGAATAGAGAAGATTGGCGAGTTGCTGCAAACCAGCCCCAGGGCTGTTAACTTAAGAGAGAGACTTTCACAACAACACTGAATGGACTAGGATTATAAATCCAAACTATAGAAAGCTGTACCGCCACTGAAAATGTGAAACACGCCTTTAAAAGTTGTTCTTACATTCAAACACTTGCAGAGCCCACCTCTAGGAAGTATGTTGAACTTTCGTCGGAACAACTTTTACAGCATTGGGGGATTTCGAGTAAATGTGTTTGAGGTAGGGTAATACATTCCAATGTCTGGTTGTCATGGCAACAAAGTTTCTACTGCGACGAACAATCTCCTCCTCCGCCTTACTCTTTACCCCAGACCCCTCGGCTCGCTATGAACCTAAAAGAAAACATCCGCCGAAGACAAAAAGTTAACACGCTGTTTGTTAATTAGTATAAATGTAGGCCTCGTCATTCAAGGCCAACCCCGGGTTCAATTCCGGCTTAGTCAGAGATTTAAGATCTGACGGGAGGGCTGGAACGGGTTGCACTCTGCTTTGGGAGGACATGCTGTTGTTTCATTTGAGGGTCTTGGACATGGTGGTCATTCAGCCCCATACAATACGAGGTTGTGTGTAGAATTTGTCGGTGTATTTGTAGTAGTGTGTGCAGTTGTAATTCAGGTGGGGATTGAAGAGGAGGAGGCCGTGGCCGTAAAATATCAACCATCCCGGCATTTGCCTGGAGTAGAAATGCGGAAACCACAGAAAACCACTTCCAGGATGGCTGAGGTGGGAATCGAACCCACCTCTTCTCAGTTTGCTTCACGAGGCTGCGTGCACCCCGTTCCTACCCTCAGTTCAGAGCCGGGAATCGAACCCGGACATCATCAAGAGGTGGCAGCCAAGAATGCTAGCCACTGCGCCACGAGGCGGTGGAGAACAATAATTGAGTAGCTGCTCGATGTGAGAAGCAGCGCCCCAACGCTTAAAACGAAGATGATGCATTTGAGTGTCGCGCTGGCCAAGCGTCCAACACCACAAAACACTTCTATTGATTATTATTATTATCGTTTTATTTCATCAATGAAATCAAGGTGCATTAGGCTGGCTGTAACATGGGCGTGAGGCGATGTGTTGGCAATCTACAGAACGATACAAGGCTACGTACAAACCCTGCTCACGCACACAGACCCACAATAAACATCTAGTGTGTTTGTAATAAAGGTATTTGTTTTACGTCTCCTCTAACAACTGTGGCTTTTCGAGGCGCCGGGTACCGGAATTTAGCCCCGAATGGGGATCTTTAAAGTGCCAGTACATCTACTGAGACGGCTTCCTCGCATTTGCGCACCCTAAAATGCCAGCTGACTGCACCAGGATTCGATTCTGCAACCTTGGGAACAGCAAGTGAGAACGTTGCCGCTGAGCCACGCAGCCAGCCTCTACTGTGTTTGATAACCAGTGTTATTGAGGTGCATGTAGTGGTATACTGTATTTGTAATAGATACTAGGATTGAGAAGGAAGCAGTCGTTAGGAACCAACTCGCCTTTGCCTGGAATAGAAGTGGGAAACCATGGAAAACCACTAGTAGGATGGCCGGGATGGGAATCGAACCCACCTCTTTTCAGTTCTGCCTCACGAGACCGAATGTATCAAGTTTCCGTCCTCAGAACAGAATTAAATTATTGTCTGACATCCAAGAATCCTAGCCACTACACCGCAAGATGGTCGAATGTCCGTTACGTACATGTACTAACAGTTCAAAACGTGCGCGATATATTTGTATTTCGTTTAGATTGTGAGGTTATGAAACTCTTACATCGGCTTTTGGTACAGCAA
The DNA here is from genome assembly GCA_946902985.2 of Meconema thalassinum. Taxonomy (NCBI): domain Eukaryota; kingdom Metazoa; phylum Arthropoda; class Insecta; order Orthoptera; family Tettigoniidae; genus Meconema; species Meconema thalassinum. The sequence goes on along the minus strand of OX336393.1, from coordinate 315,205,942 downwards.
AATGGAGAGCCTGCTTGTAGTTTAACATGACCGTTAATCTAGCGATCGTAAGTCACGGGACCTCCTCCTTTGTATAGGAGAAATCCGAATAATTGGACGTGAAAATTCCACTTTGATTTACTACTCGCATAATCTAAAATCGAACCTTGTTTACCTTGGTGAGAGGTAGGCCACGTTGACCACTGCGCCATTACGCCCCGCTTTCGATATATCAAACATCATGCTCTATACACGGAACCTGGTTAGTCCATTCGTTTTTCTGAACGAACCCCGAAAGAGCTGCGAAGAAATGAGCTGGGGAAGAAGACTATTCAGCGTGGAGTTAGATCGCGTAGAGAACTACAAATAGTGGCATAAGTATTCGTACTCCTGTAGGGAAGGGAGTTGTTTACCTGGTGCACAGAAATAAGTGAAGGCAGAAAATACAGAACCAATAACATGATAACTGCTGTGAATTCTTTTATTGTACTTGCTGCAGTTCTCGAAATAACACACACAACTATGTACAGAAAATAACAAATGAAATAAATATTACAAATTTCTGGTGTGCCGAAAGTATTCGTACACCTTCGTTACGACCGTAAAAACATTTATAGAATGTATTTTAATATTTTGATAGGTTTCCTTTCGCTTTAATAATACATTTCATGCTTCTTGGCATTGAGTCGACGAATGTTCTGGTGATATCCACTGTAATAGAGGCCCATTCTTCTTGAAGCGCAATTTTTAATTCACTCCTGTTGGAAATTGGACGTTTTCTAATTCTTGAGTCAAGAATGCTGCACAAGTGTTCTATTGGGTTGGTATCCGGTGATTGTGGAGGGGTGGGAAACTGGTTTGGGGCATTGTAAAGCAGCCACATCGTGGTGTTATGTGCCGTATGTTTGGAGTCGTTGTCTTGCTGGAATAAAACCACCTTCCAGACCTACCCCAGCAGCGCTAGGCCCCAAGTTTTCCTTCAGAATGGCAATGTACATCCGATGGTCCATAATTCCGTCGATAATATGTAAATTCCTAATCCCCGCTGCGCTCATACACCCCCACACTAACACACTCCCACCTCCGTGTTTAACTGTCGGAAGAAAGTTCTTAGGATGAGGCTGTGTGCTGTTCTTTCTCCACACCATTTGTCGTCCAAACACATTAAATTTACTCTCGTCCGAGAAAATAACCTTCCTCCAAAAACGCCAGACTTTTATCAACGTGCTGTTTTGCAAATGTCAGGCGCTTTTTCCTGTTGGTATCGGACACGGAGAGCATTTCCGTGCCACTCGTCCATGATACACTGCTTCTTTAAAAACAGGCCGGACAGTACTCTTATATTTGCATACCGTCATTTCGTAGCCCTACCGCAACTTTAGGGGCACTTAGTTTTGGTGTTTTCTGAATGAATCTCACCATGTGTCATCCTGTTCTTGTGGTAATCAAGCGTGGACGTCCACTTCGAGGCATATTTTGCACTGTGTTTCTCTCACCAAATCTGTGTATGATGGGACTGCACAGTAGATTTTGCTCTTCCGATAAGCTTGGATATCTCTCCTAAATGTTTGTCACGTTATGGAGCTTATTAGGTTTCTTTGCTTTCCCGACCCATTTTGATTGAGCAATCCAACAACTGACTACAGACACATTGGGAAGTGGTACGACTGTTGGACTAGTACGCACTGCAATCATGTGACTCACTCGCTTCACCACAACTGTGTCCTTGCACGACCTTAGACGGATAATAATAATAATAATAATAATAATAATAATAATAATAATAATAATAATAATCATTCATTTCCGTGTCCGGTCAACATTTCAAAAAATTGCAGCTGCGATGGCCTTGTTACTTCCTTGTGCATGGGTTGTCCAGGAGGGGGCAGATAAGTAGGTGAGTTGGGTCTTGTTCAGCTCCACATTCACAAGAGGTGTCTGCGTCTGCTGGAAGGATCCCCCATTTTTGCAGGTTGGTCTTGCATCGAGGGACACCCCACTCTTAAGCGGTTGAGGGTCCTCCACACAGGATAAGGTAGGTCGGCGCCAGGAGCCAGTTCTTCCTTTGGTGTCATGTCTGTGGGCAGTGAGCTCCTCCATCTGTTAAGACAGAGTTGTCTCTGGTGTTCTCTCCAGCGGCGTAGTCCTAGCAAGGAAACTCTTGCGGGATCTAAGGCGAGACCCTGCTTCCTGGTGACCATATAGTGGATGTCGATGGTCATTCTCCTGCTTTGTTCTCTCGGCGTCCGCAGCAGTGGCCCACCGGGTGTTGGGTGGGGCTATTCCAACAATAGGATATAGTGTGCCTGGTGTTGGTTTCAGGCATCCAGAGATTATCCTTGCAGTGTCGTTGACAGCAGTATCAACCTGCTTAGCATGTGCTGAAGCGTTCCACACAGGAGCGGCATACCCAGCGGCTGACACACACAGTGCAAGTCCGGAAGTCCTCAGGATGTGCGGGCTGGCTCCCCAGGTGCTGCCGATCAGCTTCTTGAGTATGCCATTGCGAGCACTGACCTGTTTCGTGTTCAGACATTGCTGTCTGTAGGTTAGAGCACGGTCTAGTGTGATACCTAGGTAAACTGGTGTTGAGCAATGTTTCAGTCGCTCACCTCGCCATGTGATGTCCAGCGGTCGCCGTGCTTCCCTTTGGAACGCACACACTAGTGTCTTATTAGGGTTCGGCTTCAGATAGTTGGCATCATAGTATTTGGAGAGTTCGTCCATCGCTAAAGTCAGCTTTCCTTCCACTTCTTCAAAGGATGAGCCCTGAGCAGCTACTGCTGTGTCGTCGGCATAGATGAAGAGCCTAGTACTTGCTGGAATTGACTGATCATTTGTGTAGCTGTTGTACAGCGCTGGAGCCAGCACGCTACCCTGAGGGAGACCGTTCTTCTGGGTTCGCCATCTACTCCTTTTACCCTGTAGCGAGACTTGGAATCTTCTGTTCTGAAGGAAGATGCTGATTAGGGATGTTAGTTGGTGGTCCTTTCTTTGACACCTTCCTATGATTAACAGTGTCGTATGCAGCTGTTAAGTCAACGAAGGCGACTCCCGTTATCTTACCGCGCTCAAAACCATCCTCGATATGTTGGGTGAGATTCAAGATCTGGCTACAACATGATTTGCCAGCACGAAAACCTGCTTGTTGTGGAATGAACTTCTATTGTATGAGCTTCGGTGCCATTTTGAATCATGGAAACTCTATGCTTCGCTGGTAGAGCGAATAGCAGTAATACATCACGTCATCATAAGCGGGTCGGTTGAATACGGAAGCGCTCAGTTGTCCGGCGACGCTGTCACAAGCTGCCTCAGAGGTGAGCCTTTGCAATTCCAAGTTTGCAAGAGATCCAATTGGGCTGTTTGACGAAGCCGGCGATAGATGATGGGCCGAGTTGGAGGTCACAGGTTCGAATCCAGCTTGGACCAGATATTTTAATTCTCAATCGTCCACCTAAATGACTAGCGCTATTAGTGCACTACACAACCTAATAACTGAAAGCTATCATTTACAAGTAACTTGTGCATTGTGGGGTTTGAAGCCATTTTTTCAGTGTTGCCTTAGCAAACAAGAGTTTAGTGCTTCTCAGTCGGTCAACACGAATGTACCCAAAAGAGCTGGGTTATGCCCTAATCCTGAAATAAATTACATGAGATTAATAAATTAATAAACTCTTGTAACTTATGCATGTATACCAAATCGCTGCATTCTATGATATTGTACACAGTCTACAGTTTGTATTACATACATATTGTATTATACCGATAAGTAGGTAGAAAAAAAGTTGACCTTGAGCAGCATCAGGGACAATGAGAACTTGGTTCTATTTTATTATAAACACAATTAGTAATTATGTGAATACACATATGTGACACATATCATTCTACGGCCTATTAAGACACTACCTAGCAACGCCAGGTTCACAAGCTAGTACATATTCAAATGTTTTCACACGAGTCCGCCTCGTGGCGCCGTGGGTAGCATTCTTGGCTGCGGTTCGGGTTCGATTACGGATTCTGCCAATTCTGGTTTGAGGACTCGAACCGGGTATACTCAGCCTCGTAAGGCAAAACTGAGAAGAGATGGGTTCGATTCCCATCGCAGCTATCTCCTAAGTGGTTTTCCTTAGTTTTCCACTTCTACTACAGGCAAATACCGGGATGGTGCCTCAAGTAAGGCCACGGCCAACTCATTCCCAATCCTGAACTGAATTACAAATACAATATCCAAGCCCCTCAAATGAAACAATGTTTTCACGTAAAATTTAAAAAAAAATGGCATTAAACTGAAAATATTTGACTGCCCTTCGTTATTCAGTTTATTATGTAAAATTAGAAAAAAAAAAGGAAGGAAGCTTTTAGTTTTACGTGACCGTTAATCATGCGATCATGAGCCACGGGACCTCCTTTTTGCGTGGAATCCGAACCACAGGACATGGCATTTCACTTCGAAAACCTCACATGAATTGACCGGGAATCGAACCTGGTCCACCTTGGTGAGAGGCCAACAGCTTGACCGCTGCGCCACCACGCCCCGTAGAATTAGAGAACTGATTGCTGAAATTGAGCAAGCCTCCGTGGCTTAGGCGGCAGCACGCCGGCCTCTCACCGCTGGATCCGTGGTTCAAATCCCGGTCACTCCATGTGAGATCTGTGCTGGACAAAACGGAGGCAGACAGGTTTTTCTCCGGGTACTCCGGTTTTCCCTGTCAAAATTTAATTCCAGCAACACTCTCCACTATAATTTCATTTCATCTGTCATTCATTTAATCATTGCCCCAGAGGAGTGCGTCAGGCTTCGGCAGCCGGCACAGTTCATATCCTCGCCGCTAGATGGGGGCTTCATTCATTCCATTCCTGACCCGGTCGGAGACTGGAAGCAGGTTGTGGATTTTCATTTTTCATTGCTGAAATTGGTGAAGACTAATTGCATAACTCAGGTAATGGGCGATATGGGCTTTCCTACAAGTCTCATATTATTTTGCAGCTTCGGACATGAGAAGTACTATAAGGCATCAAAAGCCATTCCGTGGAAATGCGGTATACTTGTGAAGTGAGATAGTGTTCGAAAGCTGAACCAACCACTAAAAGGAAAGTCAAACTGGAGAGCAAACTGGTGGAAGCTTGTAGTTTTACGTAACCGTTATTTTTTTTTTTTTTTTTTTTTACGTGGGGTCCGATCTACAGGACGTGAACACTGCACCATCACGCCCCAAGCAGGAAAGCTCTTTGTTATTATTCAATTTGGGTCATGAATCAATGTGGTCATCAAACCCTCACGTTTGTGAATGTGGGAAACGACCTGATAACTTGCATTATTGTGGCGTTTAGTCTGTACCATTGTGGTATTTGTAATCCCGGCTACAATCAGGAGGCGGTAATGGCCCGAAGGTACAGTAGGTACAATTTTAAGGTAGACAACACACACATGTTCCAGAATTGGCATGTCTGCTGCTTTAGTACATAGGCCTATTTAAAGCATTTTAACATCAATCGTCGATATTCCGCTATTTAAAACATAACAATCCCCTCAAGCGCCCAGGTATTTTACTGCATAAATTCATGCATAGAATGTTGTTTGCAGACTTCCGAGGTCTGCTAATTACTCTGGAAGTATACACAGTATTTAGAGCGCGATTATTATTATTATTATTATTATTGTGTGTTTCACTTACCACTAAGAATTGTTTTAAGAATAGCCTAATTTAATTATGTACATGTCATCGTCGCATAACGAAAAGTTTCCTCCATCAACGTGCTGGGCATCGCAATTATTTGAAAGAAAGGAATAGCAAGTGATGTTTACAAGTAGGTTAGCAGTGACGCAACGCACTGGCTAGGTCATGAACACGTGAGCCACTGTCGACACCACACTCGCCAACAACAGATGACAAAACGTATTACAACGCTGAAATTGTCCAGAACCACAGTGATGGGTTACATTTTCACACCACTCCGCACTCTGCTCATGTTATCCATATCTCTCTCATACACAATTTAGGATTCGTGCATTGTAATTAGCTTTTGCCGATTATTCAACCTATAATAATACATTCGCCGATGAAGAATTGAGTGTCTTCACAAAAGCCAAGTCAACTTTGAGGTCAGCCAGGCTGCTTTCGGCACTGGTTGGAGCTAGGAAAAGAGATAACGGAATTCTGGAAATACTTGGGTGCTGTAAACGTAGGAAACTTCCAGGCATTGATTAGTGGAATAGGCACAACTAAAATAGTATAAAATTTACAGTAATCACGACAAATAAGATAGAAACACGAACCTAAAAACTAACGTTCCTAACAATAATTATTGACGGGCGGAAGGCAATATAGCATACACTTTTGCACCAAAATCGCTCTGCATTTCAAACCCGGGATTAATAGTAATGGGCAGTTAGGGATATTGCCTTGGTTTACCGACCAGTTAAATGGTCAATAAACTATGATTGTTAGTATTATTAGTTATTATTATTATTTAAGACGGACAAGCTTCTAGGTTTATCCATATTCATGCTATTAAAGGTATGGTACTCAATAATATATATTCTGCTTGTTGGTTTCTCTGTTCATTTATTTATTTTTTACAATCAAGAGGCTACGGGCTCCGCGGAGTAGGGATAGCGCGCTTGCCTATAACTGTACATAGGGAGGTCACGGGAACGATCCCCACTTTCGTCAGAGATTTTAGAACTGACGTGAAAGTAGGAACGGCGCACTTAGCCTCGTGCTAGACAGAAGACAACTGAGTAGCTATCTGATCCAAGAGGCAGCAATCCTGATCAAGAAAGCTAAGATTAACGGCCAAGGGGGATCTGTCACGCTGACCACGCATCACCCCGCAATCTGCAGGCCATATGAATGTGCAGCGGTCACTTAGTAGACCTAGACCTTCAGTGGGCAAGAGCCACGCGGTGTTCTCCTTTTTTTTTTAAGATGCTATAGAAATAATTAATTTAATAGGTCAGTAACACCTGTCAAGTTGACCACCTGTCCAAGTTAAATCGTGAACAATATCTAGCTATATTTCAAGCATTTTTCACATTGTAGTCCAAACTTAGTGTAGTAGCGTACTCATATTTCTCATGATGTATCAAGTCTTCATTCCTACCCCATCCACCCTTTATGGAGGGACAGATGGCCTCGCTGTTCCGCTCCTTACAACAATAACTAACTAACCCTCCTCATCTGTCTCATTAAACGATGCGCAAGGAAGTTGACACTGATGGGCTTACCAACCTACAAGTGGTTGGATTAAGGTAGATTCCAAAATGCTATCAACCACAATAATTACTATATGACCATTGACAACTGACGGGAAAATAGTGCAGCCCTAGGAGGTGTGGACCAGTTAATTAAATATTGTAATGTAAATAATCCAAAAGTCACGAAAAAATATTTCAATATTATACAAAGGAACAGACATTGAAACGTGAACGCCCAAATCCAAAATTACCATGAAGCGAAAGGTGAGGAAGTGAGGAGGAATCTCATATTTTTTGTATATAAAGTACTGTACCTCAAGATGCTTGTTTATCAAAGCTAAATTTGACTTGGGTAATGTTATGATTGTGTGAATAATGTAGTACAGTACAATATTGTGGGGTTTCCTCCCTCTCACTTGGATTTTAAGAATATTGTACAGTATTCTTTATGTAGGCCAACGGCCTAGCTGTGTTGAAAACACCGGATCTCATGAGAACTCCGCAGTTAAGCAACATTGGGCGCAGTCAGAACTTGGATGGTATGCCGGTTCTAGGCACTGCGCGCTGTTGGCCAACATAAGGAGGAGCGGAAAGGCCCTGGCCACCCTATCGCAAGTAAACTCCGACTAGGGGTTGCCTCTTCGGATGCTCGGACCTGCCTTCGGGCAGAATACCAAATAAATTCCTTATGTAACATGACCACCTGTCTTATGCTGGCCAGGTTTGAACGGAACCGAATGTGGTTAACGGCTACAACTGACCACAGGATTTATTGTATATTTGCTCGGGCTGAGTGGCACAAGCTGTCAAATTATACTTTTCAGTCAGTCAACACGCCTTATGCCCAATTTGATGAGACGGGGTAACTATATTCATAACAGACTATTCCTGAAGATAAAAAAAAAAACAACTCCTGACGTATTAATGTATTCACTGTGAAACGGTTTTGCTTTGCTCCACGTTGAGCGTACAAATGAAAAGAGTTGACTGGTCCTTACTTGCCCTTTGAAATATTTACTCTGCCTAAGATATGTTGTTTTAATGGGCGCCAAGACCTCAACGCAATGTTGAAATCTAAATTTGTATTTAACAACACCTAGCTCTGGTAAAACACCTTCAAGAATCTATTCACTCAGATCGTAGTATGATTTGATCATTAACCCAACAAACAATTGTATCAGGAGAAGGAATTGGTCTATATCTAATGCTACCTACTGAAAACAAAGATTGCATGGTTAAAATAAATGAATTTATTATATATAACACGTATTGCAAAATTAATAATAATAATAATAAGTTTAAAATTTATATTGGAGCGTTGCGATTTAAATATTACCGCTAGAAAATTACGTGAAAACGGAGTCTGATAAATTATTGATTTTACTCTTATTCCCAAATTACACACATCCAAGGGGTCACATGATATATCGTAAGGCCCCTAAACGAATTAACAACCTGTATACGATTGCACAAGATTAATTAACCTAATGATATGTAATTGTTGTGTGTTTACTTTTACAAATACGTAAGTTGGCAACAATTTTTCTTCAAAGAAAACGTACGGTAATTCGTCTTTTAGTGGTTAAAGTAAGACGCATTGTACTATACACGTCAGAGTTTCAAAGCAGACCACAGATCTTACCGACAGCTTGGCTGTCCCTAAAATCGGCGAACAACAGTGCGTCACAGCTAATCGGCGTGACCTATTTCCCAGTGTAAATGCTTTTTGATCATAATTTACATCCAGTTGTACAACTCATGAAAGTAAAACCACCGGTATATTGCCAGGCATGTTATACAGCAGTGCTAAATGTGCCGTGTTGTGGCATGTGCACGGCGCTACTTCAGGAAGGCTGCATGTTTTTAGCCCGGTCAATAGAGTGCGACTCCGGGATGAGCCTCCAACTATGAAGTTAAGTGCGATCAAGTTAGGACGAGAGAAACACAAGAACGAACAGGCGAGCGGGGGAGAGAAGCTGAAACTAAAAGTTTGCTTGCGTTCACAAAGTTTTGCTCCGGGGTGGGGGGAACGAGGTTCAGACTTTACAAAAAACTGTTCCAACTCTAAAACTCTCAAAATGAAATGTTGCTTACTGCCACTTTGACGTTCAAACTCCCCTCACCCTACTAATTCAACTTAACTACAGATAAACCAAAACTTTTCATACCCTTGGGAAAATATGAACTCCGCTCCTTTTTATATTATATATAAACACAAGAACAAGTTAAGGGACTGAAAACAGATCACTCTGACATTCACCAACTCTTCGTGTAATTCATACAACTTTTCTGCAAGAGCCATAAGAAAAACAACCAGTTGCAATAATTCTTCCTTCGACCCTGTTAGCTATGAAGTGTCCGTACGACTTCTACTGTTATCAGATTTAACATACGGTTTAGGGCCGCTGTTAGTGGCTATTAGACGCTAGTCACCTGTTCCCAAGGTTACAAGATCGAATTCCGGCAAGGTTGGCTGACATTCATTCAAATAATAACTCCCCCGTGCAAAATTCTGGCATCCCGACGTCACTAAAACTATAGCAGTCGAGACACTTGATGTCGTTATTATTATTATTATTATTAACCGACAGCGCTGGCTAAAGCGCAGCGTTAGGTCATGGGACCAAGCTCTCTGCTGACTCGGTAGACGCGTGGGTTCGAGCCCCACCGTCGGCCGTCCTTGAAATGGTTTTCCGTGGTTTCCCCGTTTTCAACACCAGGCAAATGCTGGGACGGTACCTTCTGATAGGCCACGGCCGATTCCTTCCACAACCTTGCCCAGTTTCATTCATCTTCATCCATTCCATCACTCATCCCGACGCGCAGGTCGCCCACGGGCGTCGAATAGAAAGACCTGCACTCGGCCTCTCAGGAGGCCACACGACAAAAAAATATTATTAATAATAATAATAATAATACCATTATTATAATTAAGATTCCAAACATTTTGAAGGGACATCGTCAGCTTTGAGGTTTAAATATTGACCTCCCAACACCCTGCCATGACGGAACGAAATGAGCTTCCAAATTCAGTCGTTTGGTGACCTATAACTGCATTTTACCTACCTCAAGAGCGCAGGACACGATTTTACATTGATTTTAATCTCTGTTGGTGGTAGAGTTTATTTTAGGGGTTGGAACATTGCATCCATCAGCCCCAGTACTTAAATGCTCGATACCTTAAAACGTATGGGTCTTGCGACATCGTGGTCATGTAGCCCTAGTTTACATGGGTGGGTGTGCGTGGAATCTGTCTGATAACCCGTTAATTGCGATGGTTGTACTAATGTGTATTTGTATCTGGAACCCAAGCTTTGGGTAGGAGGCGGCCGTGGTCTTAATTTAGGCACCAATCCAACATTAACCTGGAGTAGAAATGGAAAACCATTGAAAACATCTTTTCGGTTGGCTGAGATAGGAATCAAATCCATTTCTTCTCAGCTCTGCCTCACAAGGCTGAGTAACCCCATTCCAACCCAGAATTAAATTCCCTGGCAGAGCCGGGAAACGAATCCGTACCTCCGCGGTGACAGCCAAGAATGTTAAGCCGCATCTTACTTGTACCGTAGTGACTGTACCGGTGTAATTGTATTTCGGACTAGGATTGGGAAGGAAGTCATCGTAGCTTCAAGTTGGATGCCCTCCCCGCTTTCACCTGCAATATGAGTGGGACACCACGTAAACAAACCACCTGCAGGTTGGCAGAGATGAGATTTAGAGCCAAGCGTAATCAAGTTATTCTCGCCAAACTGAGCGCAGCCCGTGTCAGATTCACACCATAATTTAAATCCTTACCAGAGCCAGGCGCCGAACGCAGGGTCATTGAGACAAGACCTAATTGTACCACCAAATCGCAAAGGGACAGTATTTTTAACATGGTTATAGCACAGTTGAAGATACTTTCCAACTCTTAGCTGTGGATAGGCTATAGGCCCTTTGCAACAACTGACTCATGGGTAAATGGCTGTAAAATCCGTCAATATCATGAATCGAACATTTGAACACTAGCAAAAATAACTATAGCCTAGCATCCGCACCTACGCGATAAACAAATATATAAGGCTAAGGGTGGACATCCGCAGAACTGATAAGGCAGTGCAGGTTGTCAATCAGGAAGGAAAGAGAGAGAGGAAAGCTCAAATCTATCCTTTGACAGAGTGACGATATTTAGAAATGAGACATTTATCCTGGATTTAATTGCATAGCCACATACACACGAAGTTGCAATCTAAGCCTGGTCATGGCCACGGCTTGGTGCAGGTCTTCTTAAATGAAGAAAGTGGGCGACCTACACATCGTGATGAGGGTGAACTGCCATGAAAACGTCACAAAAACCCCCGTTCCCGAGCCAGATGGAAAAGAATTCCACTGGTCGTCTGAGACCAAGGCTTATAAACTACAGAGGTTGCCTCAATTTTCACTCACCAATCAGCGCTCACAAGGCGGATGACGTCACAAGATACCAAACGCGCCATGTGGGGAACGTAACGAAACTGTCAACATCAGCTGTTGAGTACGCAAAGGACAGTTTATTCTCATGAAATTATTGGTAAATGGGTGATAAAATCACTGAATGTAGCCTACTTACGTTTTTTGTTGTGATCTTGAATTTCTTGGAAATTTGCCTAGACTCGGTAGCAGTATCGTGGGTGTTAGTGACTTCCAATAACCACTTCCTATGCAAGATAGAATTGGAATGTTTCAATCTGATGAAGAAAATTGTTATCACAGCTGCCTCAACCCCACCAGACGGTAAGTCAGGAACTTCCCTCGACACAAAATCTGTCGTTCTTCTTAGAACGTTCTTGCCTCGTTCTAAGTCCGTATTTTCCGTGAAATGAGACGAATTTTGCTGAAATGTGCCGGAACTGGTTTAGCCAAGTTCCTAAGGGATCGGTCATACCACCGAATGACAAGTGTTTAATCCAGGTTGGTAATGCATAATCGTGTTGAGTTTGCATTCCATAGGTTAAGTTCCCAAATTGTGGAAATTTATCTTGGAACTTATGGGCTACATAACCTGCGACATAAGCTTTGCCATCTTCCTCACTTTGTTCCATTATGTTGACAATGAAGGACTCTGGTTGCACATTGCTCCCTAAGGTTGGTTCTGGAAGCACGTTACTTGATTCAGACACTATGCCAGTTTTGTTTAGTGCTTTAGCAACTACATATTCATCTGAATCTGGATCAGGAGTGTTTGTTTGCTTTTGAACAACTCCTGGATTTGTTCCTAAAATAATCATCCTCAGTCTGTAAATGCAGTCAAGGGGAGAAGGATGATCGTGTAAGCCACCACGGGTTCGCAATTGTGAAAAGAGGTTTTCCAGTACATCTTGGTTTAGCCTATGTGTGAGAATGTACTTTGTATTATGCCTACGGGCCATATCTTGGCACAGAAGTCAAAGGGATTTTATTGAAATGATGACCGCTTTCTGGAATATTTGCAAAGAATTTTTACCAATGCAAAGGGAACTACTCGTGAAATTTTCCATCTTGTCCAAAAACAAAATACCATGCATGGGCGTATATAAGGGGGGGGGGGGGCTGAGGGCGCTCCGATCCCCCCCGAAAAAAGCCAACTTGGGTACAACATACAATGTATTTCACAGTAGTCTACTTTTAAGAAATAATTATCAATTTGTAAAAGAACATGAGTGTTTAACTTTCTGCTTTATAAATTGACAAGTAGCCCACTTAAGATATTTTCCATTCATACTCCATACTAGAAAATTAATTAAGTACTCACAATTTTCCACGATAGTCAGCCCCCACCCCTCGAAAAAATGTATATACGCCCCTGATAGCATGTAAGAAATATGTCAAAAATATTAACAGCTTTAAAATCATCCTAGCAGGTCATCAAAACTTAAAGAGTAGGCCAGCTAGGCTCACTTGCCATTTGGTTTTAGATTCCTTGGAAATCTTAGCTTTATATTAAGCGATTCGGCCCTGTAGTCTAATTCGAAGTCACTCTTAAAGTGGAGGGAACATAATTATCCTACTTGTTTGAGGGTTGCAATGATCTTTTCGCTTACATGCAGCAATCCACTGATTGCGAAGGCATGCGTCTTTAGGCATCGTGAAAAACGACACGTCATTTCCAACTTTATAATAACAGTGACAAACTGCCACAGCACATCTTTGGCCTGGCATGATTATAAACAAAAGGGCTTAAAACATGTGTTTAAACCACTGCAATCCATAGAATATAATGTGTGGGAAAGTTGACTTTCCTTGCATATCTCACGCCTCGCGCGCTACGAGGAGGAAACGTGTGACGTCACGTCCTTTCCCTTCCCTCCGCGATCCCCTCGCCAAAGAGCTCCATATTGAGGCAACCTCTAGTTTACTAACCTTGGTCTGAGAACACTGATGGCAGCTCTCCGCTGCACGAGAAAGTACGCCATGTTGAGCGCGCGGACCGCCATGTTGGCGTACCCATTCTCGAGCCCTCCTTATGGGGAAGCAATGATAATCTAGTCAATTTGAAATCGTAATTAATGGTGCTTTGGAACAAATAAAAATATAGAGATTTGTTCACTAATAGCATAAGGGCATTGGGATCACTGACACGTCATTCCGAGGTCAGTAAATCTCCGGAATAGCAATAAAAATGAATGTATAATAACGGCTGACAAATATCAACTTAGGTGCTGAGTACACGCAATAAGCGATCAGTAACAGTAACGAGTGAAAAACAATTTCTGGAAACATTCTTGTAAATTGTAGGTATATATATAGGCCTATATATATGCCACGAAATTATGCATTCTTCAAATGATGTACCGGTACCTATAAACGTAGCTCACTATGCAGGCCTAGATTCGACATATCGTAATCGGTGCTTGGTAATGAATTCCTGTTACCATGAAATAACCAACACTTCCCCCAAGTAATCCCAGCACTCTACATCAAATACTACAGCTTTTAATCACACTAGCAGCACAATAAACTTAATAATAACACCAATAACGGGAAGTAGATCAAAGCCAAAAATGCACTTTAAGCCAAACCAATTTCACTCCTCAGCACCACATAAAACTTAACACAACTAAAAACCTACTCAAAATATACTCTCCCCACCGTTTTACAACTATTAAGCGAACTATTCGCACCCAGAACCAAAAAACCCTGAAATGGGATCAAATTAAAAACGCAATAGCCTAGCCCGATCACGTCTGTTTCAGCACAACCGCATTTGCATACTTAACTTCACAATAACTTCAAAATTACGGCTAAGTGACCTATCTGCCTGAGAAGTATAGGTATTACCGGCTTGCCTGGTATGATGGGTCTCCAAACCGGTACTTAAAACTAGATTTTACGCTTTAAATAACCAAATTCAGCCCATTTTACAACTACAAGAAATACAAAATATTTACTGCCAGTATAAATACATGTATAACATCAAACTACCAGTAACCAATCACAGAGCCGGATTCGCAATATTGCACCATGCGCTCGCTGCCATCTTGCTATACCTGTCATCGTCTATTCGGCTTACTGCTGCCTTAGCTACCAGCCATCCATGTATAGAGATCAGTGTCTGAGACTCAAACACGGAGTCCTTCGAGCCAAAACCCACTGTGCCAACTACTTATCTACGGGGCCAGACATATGACCAGATACTCTAAACGAAAAGCTTTCCTTTACGATGCTTATGCATTTAAATTAAAAAGTCATTGGAATGGGTTTGTACATAATCTCCCCACTTCCCTCATTCATTCAAAGATAACATTCCACTAAGAGACGCGTGTCGGAGCATTAAATCACTCGTTAAAGGAGATGGTCTGTTGCTTGTTTACTTCAGAAGTTGTATCGAGTGTCCAAGCCCTCCATCGCGTGTACAAGTTGAATAATAAAGTGATTCAAGCAAGTTCGGTTCAGTTAGTACTCTCCCTCTCAACTTCGCGAGAGTTGAGTTCCCCCACTGAACTGAACTTTCCCCCCTCTCGCTAACTCACTCACTCACTCACTCACTGATCGGTAAGAAACGACCCAGACGGAGTGACCTTGTAGGAACTTCTGCCAGACACGAAACAACCTGCGTACACGTTCTTTTTCACAGTTATCTGGTAGGCTCTACATTATCAGCAGGACGCCAGCAGCCAGTACAGAAGGCACTATTCAAATAAACGAACCCTTAGCGCAGTTAAGACGAGCTAGAAAGATGGTGCACATAAACAGTTTTATTTCCCCCTTGAGGCTCGATGATTTCAAATCAGTACTTCCGTCGCACGATATAGACTCGCTGAATATCTATCACGTCATATTTGTTGATTGCAAGAAAAAAAATCTCAACCACGCTGAGTCCTGTTTCTTTTCTAAATAGCACTGGAAAACAACACTTCGAAGTTGGTACATAGATCAATATCCTCTATAGAGAGTCTCAACCTTAAAAGACAGTATGGAATTAAACGTAGTAGTTGCCTCTCACTCGCACCCCTATGTCCTGCAATTAGCTTCGTCCTCTTCCACCCCGGCGATGTTGCCATTTCCAAATAATTGAAAGTGACAAATCTAAGAAACTGTTTGCGTGGTCTTATAGAGAATTTTCCGCTCTTTATGATGATGTAAAAATAAAAGCCATAAATAATTAACACATGACCCAATTTTCACAATTACGATATTTTAGCGCGAATCTATATTTTTGCAGATATAAAACGCCATAGATAATGAACTAATGATCACAACAGATCAATAATTTATTTTTAGATTGCCTGATGTTGGTAGATGATACTCGATTTCTCAGGGCAGTAATTATTTTCATAGTAAGAAAGTTATGATTTTTTTTCTTAAATGTTACTTGAAAAATCTAGAGATGGTATCACAGGAAAGTCACGTAGCGACAAACTTTTCTGCTATGGACTTTACGTTGGTGACTAAGCGAGAAGAAATGTTCATTAATATGTGAAAAAGTTTTTAAAACAAACCCGAGCTCGATATCAGATAGCATTCATAAGTTATCGCACTTATTCCTCCCGCCCAGCGCTGACGCTGCTTAAGTTTGTTTGCCCAGGCGCCAGTATCTCCCCGACTGATGGTGTGAAGTTAAACTGTGGATTGAAGTGGTCCTTGTGTTCTTTATAAATTGTCCGCCTCGTTGCGTACCGTAGTGGCTAGCATTCCTGGTTGTCACCGTGCTGTCACCGTGCTGTCACCGTGGAGGCCCAAGTTTGAATCCCGGCTCCGCCAAGAAATTTAATTCCGGTCTGAGGGCTGGAACGGGGTGTACCCAACTTCATGAGACAAAACTGAGAAGAGGTGGGTTCGATTCCTAACTCAGCCATCCTCAAAGTGGTTTCCGTGGTTTGCCATTGTTCATCCCGGGAATAACATATTATAATATTATCATATTCATGAATAATTGAAAAATATAAATTGTTATAATGTGTGCATTAAACTCGCGCTCTGAGGTTCGGCGTATCATATCTAAATATTGTAGCGTTGTTCGCTGCAAGGTATGAGCTACAGTTATATACAACAAACAAATATTTTGGAAATTTCCCGAGTTTTGCGTAAAAGCACGCCAGTATAAGAGTTATATTACATCATGTGCCCGCCCTTGCAGAACTTTGTATATGCAGTAGATCTGGCATCAGCGCGCCCCATTTAATGCGTACTGTCTTTTAAGGTAGAGACGCACTATACACCAAATACCTACAGACAATAGTGGCTACCCTAGCTAAAGCGCAGCGTTAGGTCACGGGACCAAGTTCTCTGCTGACTAAGTTATTCCATATCTACTAAAACGTTATGTTTTTACTTATTCACTTTCTTAGTGTCACACTTGAATTCATATGAATATCTGAACTATGAATATCTTGATCATAATGCCCGTGTACTTGTGTGTATTGAATTTGTCTGATAACCTGCATCTCCCGACTGTCGTGGTGTGTATAACTGCAATTAGCAGGGTAAAGGGGATGGAGAAGAGTCCCGGGTACTTCAAAGAAAGTACAATCACCTTCTTTTCTCCTACCGGTAGTGTGGAAAAACGGGTGGTGAAACTACACTCAGGTCAAGGTCGAAATTCGAACCATCTTATCCAAGGACTTGCTGCAGCTTCCCATCGCAGGCGTAGCTTGCCACGGTGGGTGAGTGGATAGCATGTCGGTCTACTAACCCCAAGATTGCAGGTTCGCCCCTGGCCGTGGTATGTGATTTTTGAAAGGCGGCAAAAATACGATACACTTGTCATACGATGTTGGCATGTCAAAGAACCCAGTTGAATTCAGTAGGCCGAGTTCATAATGGCAAAATTAATCTCGGGAGTTTCCGCCAACACGAAGTTCCTTATTTCTCTACTAGAAAGCGCTATAGTGTTCAAGGAGCTTAGATATCTATTATCTAACCTTGACTTTCATAGTGATTCAAGGAACAACGAAATTCGACATGCAAGCTACCCTCTGGTGTCAAATTACAAAGCTTGCACCCGGAACCCGAGGCCATACGATATTATTATTATCGCAGGCGTGGTTTGCGATATAACTAGCACGGCTATGCCGCGGAGTAGGCACAGTACAAACAGAACTTGATAGAAACGAAAGAGACGCCATGCAACACGGTTCAGCACAGTATCACACAGCAGCGACGAGAATCGAACCCCTGCTCTCCCTTCCCCTGGCCCGCCAAACCACAAAATCCATACTCCCCGTCCGTCCAGAGCATGCTGACGCACTGTGCGACACTAACAGCCCAGCAATAATTTATTGATATACAGGATGTATCAAAAGGTAATGGCAACCAACTAGAGTAGGAGCTGAAATCCTGAATCCAGATCACCGAAACACAAAAACATTTAGCCTTTCTCCGGATCAACTAGAGTACATACCCTTCGTAGACCTTGACATTATCACGAATAATTTAAAAACAAAAAGTGAATGGTTAGAAGATTAAATCAAACCAGAGAAGATAATAATAATAGTAATATGGGGTATACGTCCCTGTTTATCTACTGCGATTTACAGACATCAGCGTGCAGTTGTTTTGCCCTAATTTGCCAGCAAATGTAATGACACTGTTTTTTTCGCATTTGTAATTTGCATTAAAACACAGTATTTGGCGATGTATGTGATATAGGCCTACAGTATGAAGACAACGCTGTACGTGGCCCAGATGATCAAGGTTGACGAACGCGGGAATACGGAAGGTTCCTATGTTAATTACGCATAATGTTTATGCAAACCGGCCTTACCATTTGATACACTCTGAACATTAAATGGGCTACCCGACCAGTTAATGACGAACAATCAGATTATCCCCGTCATAGATTCTTCCTAAAATAGAACATAAGATGTACAGTATCTACTTTGTAGTATTAGCTTAAGACAATCACAATAAATTCAAGAATCATTTCATATCAGACGAGAAATGAAGGAGGGTGAGCGGTGGTGATTGGATCTTAAGATGCATACAATAACAAAAACGCTTTTGTCACTAAACGATATCTTGAATTGCCTCAGCACGAGCCACTGGATTTCTCAAGCAGTGCTTAATCGCCTGATGCGTGTAACCATTTAACCCGAAAATGTCTGAAATTTTAGATTATCTGCAGTCAAATAAACATTCTCTCCCTCCATAAGACTAAGAAAAAAATTACGAGCCTTACAGTAGTCGCATATGATATGTAACATCTGACATAGAAAAAACATCACGTCAAATTGTTGATACACCGGTATTTTATACTATTATTAGCACAAATATTAATCTATTGTAAAAGGGGGTGTTTTACAGATATTGTAGTTTATAATACGGAACTCATTTTATTAGATGATTTGTAGCTTCCACCAGCACTAGCCAAAATAAAGAAGACTATATGGATCAACTAGATTAATAACGCGACACCGCTCATAACCTTAAATTCCTTATAAAAAGGTCCTCTTCATTCACAGACCAACACGTAATTTCACATGGATTCTGTTAAAATGAGTCATATTGATATGATAAATGTCGTTTAAAATTATAATCTGGTAGCAAAAATATCTACCCCGTCCGGGATTGGAACCCGAGATCTCTAGATTCACAGCCGAAGGCGTTAACCGCACGGCTATTTCGACTGCGCAAATATTAACCGCACGGCTATTTCGACTGCGCAAATATTGTGCACAAGATGGTGACTTATTTTCACGTTCCAATAATACTACATTACGGAATTAAGTGTCATTTATATTTTGCTTGTTTCGATAATGTTCCTGCGTGAAATTGAGTTTACAATGCCTTATGAATAGGCCCTCTTGTGAGTAAAGAGAATGTATTCAGCAAGAGTTCATGAAGGCTTGTTCAATCCTCGTATAACCACAACGATTATATTATACTGATGACTGCATTACCGTTAAGTGGGTTAATATTTGAATAGCCATTGTGCAGAAACATAATACCGGCAATGCCGACTACTTGCAATGTTTGATATTAAGGCATTTTACCATTTAAATACTGATACGAAGACTGCGAACATGTACCATGTGCTTTGTTTCAATCACTTGACACCAGAGTTCGCATGAGCGTTTACCGTTCAGTATAAGTCATATACATTCCACATGGCCGAGAGTACGTCATGGTATCAATTTCCGACACCGCGCGCTCATGGTTTCTCTTACCACTGCCAGCTGGATCGATCGATCGAGTTGGCAGTTCGTCTTACACTTCCGTTCGGTCCACCACTGCCAGCTGGTGCCACCTCGATCGTTCCGATCCACTTCCATCCCATTTTTCAAAATCACTCCCACAAAAATATCCAGCAACCGAGTGGAAAGATGTTACACATCAAAAGAGAAGATAAAATAGAGTAGTCTTTAAATAGGCAACACTGGCTGTAATATGACCACTGACTGACCGACCAACAACACACTCGAGACTTTCACCAACACTTTCTCCCGTGATACATGATGCAGTATTGCAGATTGTTTAGCACTCCGTCGTCATCCGATGTTAATACAGTCGTTTGGGCACTACTCGATGGAATTAGCTGTATTTCATCACATTAGTTCAGGTTCATAACAATGCCTTGGGGAAGGTCGTTACAACACATTACGTTGCAAGGTACTAAATCGCCTTTACTCAACAGCTATAAAGAGAGAGCATAGTAGCAGAAACATGTATATTATGTATGCATTTGCTACAGGGGTAATTATCACGCGGAAACTGCAAAGGCATTACTTACAATTTAAATTCATTGATAAATGCTGATATACAGTATGCCTCAAGATTTTTCTGGTTACTCAGTTTTGTATTTTGCACATTGAACGCTTTTTCAATAATAATAATAATAATAATAATAATAATAATAATAATAATAATAATAATAATAGTTGATAGCCTAGGACTCACTCACGCTGGCGTAGTATAGGGTGTCCTGGCTAATGAATTTGTAGTAGTTTAAGTGAATTAAAACCAAATATTTTCAAATTTTTGCTATTCTTTGTGTGACTCGCCTGAAGTTTGTATTGATAGTATTTTATGACGAGTTTTGGGAAAATACAGAAATGCGAATTTAAAAGTTCGTAAAATGCCGTAGCCTATTGACGAGTTTGGAAGCAGAACTCCAGCAGCGTGCAGAGCCCACTCCAGGAACCTCTCGCTGCTCAGAATACTTGTCGTACAGCCATGCACTTATGCGTAATAATAATAATAATAATAATAATAATGAAAGCTTTATCAGCATTCGGAGAAAATCCCGGCACATTCAGGAAAAGACGTTTGAAACTGTATGGACATAATCTCAGAATGAGCGATCATAGGTTGACTAAAAAAATTCTAAACCCTACTCTCTTTAAGAAATCTAACCACTGCCTGCTTGAAGTTGAAAACAAGATCTTCAGGAAATAGGCATTTCAAGTGCTATGTTACTGGACAGATCTAAATTCAGAGAACTAGTCGGCAATCATCAATCTTCAGACCACCCAAACATTGCATCCAAAGATTCTGGACGGAGGAACGTAAAAAGAGTCATGGCGAGCAGATGAAGAAATTTTGGTTGGTTGGTTGGTTCCTTAGTTTAGGGGCTGCGACAACGCGGTCATGTAGCCCCGTGTACTTTGGGTGTGTGTAGAATCTGTCTGATAACCGGTGTTAATTGTGATGACTGTATTAGTGTGTGTATCTGTTTTTTTAAATTCAAGTAGAGACTGCAACTTTGAATTTTCAAATAGTTCCTACTTTTGCCGCCAAACGCCACCGTCAACGACTACTAGGCCTAGTTTAGAACTAGCTACTAGACGCCACCGCAGTCGGCTCTTGGCAACGAACGTAGCAACCTAAGAGCGTTGTTTACATTCTTAACCTATCCAATTTAGTTTCACACAGGTGTAATTAGTGGAAAGATCTTTAACATGCCATAAATCTATGACATGGGACCGCCGGCTTTACTTCCCCTCCGAAGGAAGGCATACTGAGGGATTTTTAACGCTCTTAAAAAATCCGACGGCTTCGGCCGAGTTTGAACCCGCTATCTTGGGCATAGAAGCTCAGCATGCTACCAAGAAATTTTGGGAAGACAAGAAAGCAAGATCAGCTAGACAGGTTCAATTGCGCTCCTGACACGGGCAAAACGATGTGATATAATAATACATTTAAAATATGAGTGGTAAACCACGACCCATTCTATTAACAACGGCTTTGACAACTTCAATAGAAAGATTTAATCGACATTTCAACGTTGAATTTCCTAACATCATTGAGTGGCTGTGAAACAATCGCCAGTGTGTTTTGCTGGTCTGGTTTGCTTCTCTCAGTAGAAAAGTCTGTTTGGAAAAGGACTAGATTTCATTATCTAAATAACCTGCACCAAAATTATAAAAATACATTTTTCTTGTAGAAGTCATTTGCAGTGTACCGTATTTGAAAACATTCGATACATTTAAACATGCATCAAATTATGTGCGGGTTAGTCTTCAATACATTATAAAACAAGAAGTTCCGTGACGAACTAAATAGCCTACTTTTCTTAAAATTTAAGAATCATGCCAATGATTAATCTATATTATGGATCAATCTAGAATAATGACGAAATTAAGTTGGTAATATCGAAATTTCTAATTAGTTCGAAATACTGTATACCTGGCATAACGTAGCCTAATAGAGAACTACAGTTGGCAGCCCTGGTGACAATATATTCTTAGTTCCTTCTCTTAAGGTACAGAATACAAAATGTGGTTGAAGTCCAATGGATAGCATGGAGGTTACATGCAGTTAAACATTGGATCTAACAGCGCGCGTAAAATCATGTTTAAACATACATGTATTGGTCAGAAATAATCTGGAATAATATGATCTATTGTTGTGTCAATTTTTAACGAAATCCATTAGTTAGTATAGAAGTTACATGCATTTTAAAATTGGACCTATCAGCAGGCTTAAAATCATGTTGGCAGCACTGGCGTAGGCCAATATTAGTTACTCCAAATTAATCTAGAATGCCAGGTACTATACGAGTGCAAAGTTTAGAGCTATTGGCTTGCATACTTTCTGATATATTGATATTAGGGTAACAAAAATAGAGACAGTATTTATTAACAGTTGGCAACCGACAGTAGTGGCTACGCGGGCTAAAGCGCTGCGTTAGATCAAGGGGCCAAGCTCTCTGCTGACTCGGTAGACGCGTGGGTTCGAGCCCCACCGTCGGCTGTCCTTGAAATGGTTTTCCGTGGTTTCCCATTTTCAACACCAGGCAAATGCTGGGACAGTACCTTCTGACAGGCCACGGCCGCTTCCTTCCACATCCTTGCCCAGTTTCATTCATCTTCATCCATTCCATCTCTCATCCCGACGCGCAGGTCGCCCACGGGCGTCGACTAGAAAGACCTGCACTCGGCCTCTCAGGAGGCTACACGACAAAAAAAAACAGTTGGCAGCCCTGGTTACTCTTAAGAATCGGTATAGTCCTATATGTTATGGTACACATAGCACATACGAAATTTGGTTGAAATCCAATGGATAGTGTAGAAGTTATATGTATTTATAATTTGGACCTATCAACAGGCTTATAATCATTTTGGCAACACTGCCATGTATGGCCTCCTGGAAATTAAACTGCAATATTATTATCTATACGTGTGCCAATTTTGAAATAGCTCCCATTCATACCTTCCAAGATATCCAACATGGAGCTCAAATTTCAATTGCGATTTTTCAGCAGTTGGAAAGCTTGACATCATTTTCAAATACTGACGTGAGATATTCAGGTATAGATCTTTACTCCTACCAAATTTTGTTTCGATTGCTGCAGTCGTTTAGGAGTTGATAGGGACACACACACACACACACACACACACACACACACACACACACACACACACACACACACACACACACACACACAGACAGACATTTTTGCCCGATCTCATCAGTCTACTTTTTCCTCATTTTTGCAAAATTTGAGAAGTAGGCTAAAAATAAATACTGAGACAGCTTATCGATGAAGTGTTTCTTCAGAATTCATGAACCAAGTTCCAGGGGCCATCACTAAGCATGTCCATCAGGGAAATTGCCGAGATTTTGTGTATTTAATTGCAAAGTATGACCCGATACTAGAAAATCAGCTCCAGAATTCGATATTTTTTTAAGGTAACCTAATTCTATTCTAATCTAAAATTATATAATTTCCTTTATTGCGTATATTGCCCTAGACCGGATTATCAAGCACAATGAACTAGTGAAAAAAAAATCGTGATATATTGAGACGGCTGAGCGTTACATTCGTAGTTTCGTCCAAAATGATGTTCTTTTTCATTTTAGGGGTTTTTAACATGTTTGTCATCAGGACCGTAAACTCGGTCGTAAGTTATTTTGTTGCTATCATTTAGGAGCCCGCAGCGTAACCCCACGTTACATCCCTCACAACGACCGGAAGCTGCAGCAAGTCTGGAGATCGATTTCCGGCTCTGCCAAGAAATTTAATTGTGATCTGAGGGTTGGGACGGATACCCTCAGCTTCGTGAGGCAACCCTCAGAAAAAGTAAAGATTGCCTAGTTAAGCTAAATATTGTATTTATTGAAAAATAATTGATCTTCCTCAAAACGCAGAATATTATAACGCTGCCAACGAAATCTTCGCAAAACCAAAGAGAAGAATCGCTCTTCACTTCAAATGAATGGTGAATTATATAAACTGCAATGCATTGTGTTTTTACTAGTATAGTGTAAAAAGTTCGATCTATAGATGACAAAATTCAAATAGCCTTGTATTCTTTTTTGGGGGAACGAGTCCAGGCCGAAACAACTTAAGGCAGTTTTGCTATACGTAGGTGAGAAATTTTCATTATTAAGGACTATGTCACACAAGGTTTATTTTTTGTTATTGTTCCTTTACTTGAAATGCCACTGATCTATTATAACGTGAATTTTAGCATTTCTAATGCTGCTTCGGTGGCGTAGTTGGTAGCATGCTGAGCTTCTACACCCAAGATCGCGGGTTAAAACCCGGCCGAAGTCGTCGGATTATTTAAGAGCGTTAAAAATCCCTCAGCATACCTTCCTTCGGAGGGGAAGTAAAGCCGGCGGGCCTATGTCATAGATTTATGGTATGTAAAAGAACCTTTCACTAACTACAATTGTGTGAAGCTAATTTTGTAGGTTCGATTTGATTAACGCTCTATTAAGTTCCAACGTTCATCACCAGGTGCCGGTTGAGGTGGCATCTAGTAGCCAATTTCGTGGCTAGATGTCGTTGACGGTAGCAGTTGGTAGCAAAAGTAGGAACTACAGTACTTGAAATTGATTGTCTGCAGTCCTTACCTGAATTACAAATAACACACACTAATACAGCCATCACAATTAACACTGGCATACCTGCCAACTTTCAAAAAGGGTTTTCACTAAAACTCTCTCGCGCCAAAAATCTAACAAATTTCGACAATCCCCGGCTTGAAACACTAATCCTCCTGGACTACAAAATACAGTAATTCATGCCTTGAACAGGATATTTCAATGAAATCTTATCTACTTACATCGTACGCCAATTATTTGTAGACGAGCATGACCCTCAAGAAGCAGGTGTGGTGAATTTTGGTTTGGAGCAGGGATATAACAGGACTTCCTTGAAACCTAGGCACTCATCACTCGCTGGAAATTTCGTGCACTTTAAAATTCATAGCTGTGATATTTTTTTTAGCTTCCTGCAAAAAGTCTGGATAAAATGTGCTGGCATAACAGGGACCATAAACTCCTGGCCTTCAAAATAGAAATAGACCTAAGACTTTCATTCAGGGCAAAGTTCGTGTATTTTCGAAACTTCGAAAAATAACGAGTTCAACAGAATTAATATTAAAAAAACTACAGTAACCGATGATTTTATAAGGGTCTGATTTAATAGCTAAAGTTGTGGCTTGCTTTGCTTTCTTCAGAAAGTCAATATAATATGTGTTTGTATAACACGCTTCAGAACTTATGGTCTCCAAATTGGAAATGGCTTCCAGAGTTCCATTGGACATCGATGACCTGAACTGTGTCCTGTTCTTCTTAATCAGGCTAAAAATTCGTTCACATTCTGTCTTCGCAGTCAAGTACGGAGAAATATCCAGATGTTACACGATCGGCGCTGGTCTCAGCCGTTGGACGAGATAGTCATGCGGTCAGCCGGCCGTCTTTGAGAATGTGATTTGGAGGATGAACGTTCGAAGTAGGTATCGAATTTAACGAATTATTCTAAGAGGATTCTACGTATTTTATTACAAGAGGGCACGTTTTCTTTCGAATTCGAATCACGAATCATTCAAGTTTTCGAGATAACCGATGGGACCAAAGTTCGAAGGAAAAATCGACATATAACAGAATTTCGAATTAACCATACTGGATGTCGCAAATTTACGTGACGGATAGATTTTTAAAATAAATGAATTTCGAAGCATTTTCGCGACTTTTTTCGAAACCGTATCATTTCGCGAGATTGCGACATTAGACTAAATTATTTCGCGTTATTTCTGGACTTATATTTGAGATTGTCTCCAAATTTAGAGGTCAATAACAGAAATAAGAGGTTTCTGTTTAGTTTCGAAAGTTTTCGCGAATAAAAGTGTCGCGAAAATTCAGGTTTCCTAATAACAAAGAAAAATATTTCACACAAAACTAAAAACTCGTCTTGATGCCGAAAATATACGTTAAACCGGCAATCGGCGCCGCTTGCGTGAAGCGTGCTCCATCGCAATCTGTGAGCCTAGCGGCGCGAGTTTAAATGATTTAAACCGACCTCAGCGAATTTTCGTTACCTCCAAATATCCAGACAAAAATTAGCTACTTTTCTTTACTTTCGTTTCCGGTAGACACCCTGATAATTCATGTTATTCCGTAACTACAACACGACCTATGCCTTATAATTTGTAGTGAAGAAGAAAAGAACTATTTTTTTTATACAGAACGGTAACGGTTATAGAACTAATCAACGCATTAAAGAACAAGCAAACTGTTATCCCAGAACTTTCATTCAACACAAACAAATCGATATCGATCGACTAGGATTGATGCAAATCAGGACGCACCTCGTATTCCCAGTGGAAGACTGTCGGATGAATATAGTTCAGAGCGATGTATCGAATGTCCGCAGGTCAAACAGCAATGTATGGGCGGCATGCGAAAGCTTGTTCAGGCGCGAATTTTAAAAAGAAGAACTTGGTATGTAAAACCGTAAATTTTACGGAAACCCCGTAAAAGTTGGCAGGTATGTACTAGTTATCAGACAGATTCAACACACCCCCTGAACTGAGGAACGAACCAGCATTTCTAAGAGAAGCGCATTTCTTTAGCATAGAGCGATTGTACTATATCACACGTGAAGTGGTGTTACCTTCTTTTATATAGTAAGAATAATGAAATATTGAATAGGAATTTTGGGGTGTTAAAATGCATTCTCCATAAGACAATGAGTTTGAGTTAAAAACGAATCACAGACGTAACATTTTAGGGTTTCATGCGTTCAAATCACAGATGTATTGGTAGCTCAGGAGATCGCAAACAAGGATTAGTCGACAAGTCAACGGGACGTCTTATTGTTGTACTTCAGGTATTTTTAGATGATCATTTGTGTTCAATTTGTTGTTTAAAAATCCAAATGGTGGTGTTTTGCGCTTTTATTCACAGGCAAAAGTTTGCTACCGTAATTGGTTTAGTATAATTACTATTGGTCTTAAATGGGAAGAAATATTACTTATCACAGCACACAGTAATTATTAATACAATATTTACAAACAACTTGGGTGGTGATACCAAAAAAATTGTTAATAGAGGTGTTGAAAATTGTGTATTTTTTCTGAAAATTTCATGAAAAATGTAGAACGCCGTATTTTATTCTGAGTGAAGACCCTTGCATCAGTAAATAATCGATGTTAATATGTCAAATTTGCAAAAATATCTTATCCAGAATTGATGCCGCGCCTAACAAACACAATCAGCACACACACGGAATCTTTGCCGTTGGTCAACATTATTATATCGGGTACCGGCACTCATTGACAGCTCAAAATTACTGGGAATAACCCACCCAAAGAAAGGTTGTTTCAGTTCCCTACCATTGATTGAGTGAATGATCGTGTGGCCTCTGGAGAGGCCGAGTGCAGGTCTTTCTAGTTGACGCCCATGGGCGACCTGCGCGTCGTAATGAGGATGAAGTGATGATGAAGACGGCACATACACCCAGTCCCCGAGCCACGGGAATTAACCCCAGGATATTAAAACTCCTGATGGCTCGGCCGGGAATCGAACCCGGGGCACTTTGGGCCAAAGACCAGCACGCTAACCATTTAGCCACGGAGCCGGACATCATTGATTTAAAATATTTATTTTTAATCGTATAAGACAGTTCAACTAACTCAAATTAAACAACATTTAGCCATCAGATCGAATGACATTTAAATGTAGCAAGATCTAAGACCAAATTGATCAAATGGAAATTTATGCTTTTAGAGGCCGCGAGTAGGCCTAATCGACGAGTTAGTATCGTTATGTTCGGCAACAGGAAGTAAATAACGAGAATAGGAAACGGGATGTTTAGACAACGCGAATACTGTAGGTATCGAGTTGCTATGGAGACTGTGAGTAATCAGCGAGAGTAGGTTCGCAATGCTTTGGCGAGCGAGAGTAGATATCGCGATGTTTCGGTGACCGCGAGTTATCAGTAGAGCACTGCGCGGATGAACAAAAAGTTATCCGCATCCACATGACTTTTATCCGCATCCACCCCGCATCTGCACGACTTTTATCCGCATCTGCACGGTTGTTATCTGAATCTACTGGCATTACATTAATATTTTTAATTAGATAAAGCATAAAGCAACACATTTAGACATTTGAGAAGAAAATCGATCCATTTAGGTTAGGCCTATGTATGTCAAGTGCTATGTTTAAAATGAATGCTATTGCAGCCAGAATTGCAACCCTTTTGAGTTCGGAGTATTAAATACCATGCTTAATGACATAACGTGAGTTACTGTTGTTTTAAGGGGCGGAACTACAAGGTCATCTGCCCCTATAATGTGAATGATATTAGCTAAAATCATCACCTTACATTAGTCATGAAAGAAAAACGGAAAAATAGGTGTCTTAACAACCGGGACCTAGTAATTATATTCAAAAAGTTCGGATTGTAATAAAAAAAACGCAAATTTAATCCAAACATTCCTCAGTTTATCCGCTATCCGCACAGCCATGCGAACTATACCCGCACGACGAAACATTTTGCGGATATCCGCATCCGCATCAGCGCAGGGCTTTAGTTAACACATGGTGGCCACTCAAATCGGTCAACGATTTTCCAGGAGTTTTCCAGGAATTTTCCAGGAGTAATTCTCATTTTTCCAGACTTATAAAAAGGCGCGAGTCCCGGAGGGGGGCTCTATCGGTTGTCTACTTCAAGACCAAAATTAAGCAGTTTTGTTTGGTTTACTTATATAGATGTTGACAAAAATTAGTGGTGATTGCGTTATTGATATGCAAGCCTACACATAAATGATTTAATTGATGTTTAAAAAAAGCCTTTGTGACTTAAATATCCGCATTAAAGAAAAGAGAAAAGAATGCCGCCTGCAATTTTATTGCGGTGAAATTGTCTATACTCTATGTGATTTACAAAAATACTATCGCGTGTTCTCCCACACAGAAACAGGTAGCCTGAGGAAATTTCTCTCGTTAACGATCGAGTGCTCACCCAAAACCGCAACGGGAGTATGATTTAGGATGAAAAAAAAAAATTAATTAACAGTGGCTATTTTCCAGGAGTTTTCAAATTTTTCATCATTTTCCATACGTTTTCCAGGAGTTTTCCAGTAGTGGCCAACATGTAACAGCAAGACTAGGAATCGCGGCATTGTCATGTATTTGGTGACGGAAAGAAAATTTCGCGTTAGATTAAATGCATGGCATTAATGAAAATTCCTCTCAGCACGCCAGAAGATGGAGGTAGATTTCACCGGGCAAACTAGGGGATATGCTACAATAGGCAAAATATGCAGATTTTCGTAGAAGGATCAAACCTCATTTATTGCGAGAAAGAATTTTACAATATTGGAGCTACATTTACCTTTTTCCGTCTTTCTATGCATATTGTTAACATTTTATTGTCTTATGGGGATGGTAACCTCGTCATTGGGGTTCATTTTTATTACTTGTGGTCACCACTGTCCTCATGCTAGGTTTGGAACTGATGTGTAACTATCTATAGTGCGGGACAAACCATTGGAAGCCTGAAGGTCAACCGGCTCTCCGTTCCGCTTTTCGTCCCTGTGCCCGGCAGTGTTGCCATGCTATTGCATCGTACCTTCAGTCGCGTGCTAGATGCGAGAACGTACAGGACAACAGCGCACCGACTACGCGTGACCTTCAGGCTTCCAATGGTTTGTTTCGCACTATAACAGTCTGTTACTTCTTCACGCAAAATGTTATCTCCCGCAGAGATGTTGGTTGGTTCCTCAGTTTAGGGGCTGTGACAACGCGGTCATGTAACCCCGTGCACTTTGGGTGTGTGTAGAATCTTGTCTGATAAACGGTGATGACTGTATTAGTCTGTAATTCAGGTAAGGACTGCACACGGTCAATTTCAAGTAGTAGTTCCTAATTTTGGTACCAAGTACTACCGTCAACGACACCTAGCTGTGAACTTGGCAAATAGATGCCACCGCAACCGGCAACTTGCAACGAACGTTGGAACTTCCTTCCGAAGGAAAGCATACTGACAGATTATTAGCGCTCTTAGAAAATCCGCGACTTCGGCCGACTTTGAACCCGCGACCTTGGGCATAGAAGTTCAGCTTGCTACCAGTTAAGTCACCGAAGCCGCTTCCCGTTAAAAATCCCTCAGTATGCCTTCCTTCGGAGGGGAAGTAAAGCCGGCGGTCACATGTCATAGATTTATGGCATGTTAAAGAACCTTCCACTAATTGCACCTGTGTGAAGCTAAATTGGATAGGTTAAGAATGTAAAGAACGCTCTTAGGTTTCTACGTTCGTTGCCAAGAGCCGACTGCGGTGGCTTCTAGTAGCTAAGTTCTGTACTTGGCCTAGTAGTCGTTGATGGTGGCGCTTGGCGATAAAAGTAGGAACTATTTGAAAAATTCTAAGTTGCAGCACTTAAATTAAAATAACAGATAACACACACTAATACAGTCATCACAATTAACACCGGCTATCAGACAGATTCTACACACACCCAAAGTACACGGGCTACATGACCGCGTTGTTGCAGCCCCTAAACTTAAGAACGAACCAACCAACCAAGCCGCTTCCCACAGTCAGATGGAAAACTGAATGTGATCTCGTGCAATGGCGTTGTCATGGCAACCTCTGATAGCACATCACTCATCAATTTAGAATTGTTGTCATGGTAACCTCTGATGGCTCCTGGCATTTTCTTACAATTGAATCGTTTTTTTTAGAACCCCCATAAGTCAAGTTTTTTGTGAAAATGAGTTCGACATGAAACTAGGTTGTACTCAGTTAGCTCCATATTGTGTGCAAATATCCCGTAAGTCCGAGCATAATCACAGTGGGAAATGAGATGTGTTGAATTGAGTTGTGAAAAGCCCAGAAGTCAGTGACTTATACAGTTTTTTTCTGCTGCCAAATTTCTCAAGGTATTCTCAGATTAAGCTATTGATAGTGTACAATGATAATGATGAAGAAACACTTAGATTTGAGATGCATAGGTATAACTGAAGAGAAAGAATTACCTTATAAAATTTTGACTTTAAGAGCATATCATAATATTAGTATGTATTCAGCTATTATTAGTAGAGACGGGAATTTGCCTATTTGCCTATTTTATTCCTGTGTTTAGAAACGTAGGCTTTCGAGATATAAATCCGTTTTAGGTTCTTTTAGGCTAGATTTCATTGGTTTTATTGTGCCTATAAATGCATATTTCAAGGGTTTGTGCCTATTTCGAGTATAATTGCCTATTTGATGTCTATTGACTGTATTTAAAGTGCATTATATTGCAGCTGGTGTGCTCGACAGAATTATATTCTCATTTTTCAATATGTGTTTACCCCACGAACAAGAATGGGAATTCTCGGAAGTCACCAGAAATATCGCCTGGGATCTCGATATTAAGCCTCCAAACTTAACAACCCTTCGTTTTGTATTTCGCTTTTCTTTATATTGAAAATTTACCCGTTAGTATGTGTGTGAATTAATATCATAAACTTTATGCTGATTGAATAACAAAGAACTAACTTAGTGCCATGTTTTCGCGTTTTTTCAATCTCTATATTAAGCCTCCAAAGTTAAAAACCCTTCGTTTCAGTTATCGTCCCCTCCAAAAGCCGCGTTAGGTTGGCGCCGCAACCTGTGAATTAATATACAGTATATCCTGTACGCGTCAGAGTGTTGAATGGGCAGGCAGTTAAAAGCAGCCAGGAGGGATGCGATCCAGCTGGCAGTTAAAATGCCGCGTTGATCACAGTGGGTTGGTGCTGTAACCTATCTTGTGTTGAATGGACAGGCAGTTTAAAGCAGCTTGGAGGGATGGGATCTAACTGGCAGTGGGTGTAGCATGGCCTCTTACCGAGATAGATGGAAACTTGGTGGTCCCGTCTTGAGCTACTGTTGCCAAGCAGCCAGGAGGGATGCGATCCAGCTGGCAGTGAAAATGCCGCGGCGATCACAGTGCGTTGGTGCTGTAACCTATCTTGTGTTGAACGGACAGGCAGTTTAAAGCAGCCAGGAGGGATGCGATCCAGCTGGCATTGAAAATGCCGCGGCGATCACAGTGCGTTGGTGCTGTAACCTATGTTGTGTTGAACGGACAGGCAGTTTAAAGCAGCCAGGAGGGATGCGATCCAGCTGGCAGTGATGATGATGATGATGATAATTGTTGTTTTAAGGGGCCTAACATCTAGGTTATCGGCCCCTGATGGTTTGGGTGATCGTGAAGATGAAAATGAGAAGCGAACTAAAAACTAAAACTAACTACTAACCTACATACTAGAAGAAGAAATGGAAAACTAAAGGAGAATAAGGCAAATAAAGGACAGGAGGAAAGGAAATGCCCTCAACCCTCGAAGAAGGCGGATTGAGGGACTTGGAAGGAAGGAGAGCCATGAAAGGCAGATATGAAAGTGAAAGAGGAGAGGGTCCGCCCCAAAGGTAAGGGACAAAAGAGGAAAACGGACCCAGCTCAGGAATCCCTCGGGGTCGCCAACTCCCGAACTCACCAGCCGTGAGTCCCTGCGGGTGTAGCATTATCTAGGGTGCACCAGAAGGGGTGGGGCTACATACACCCGGCCTCCTTAAGGGCCTTGAGCACAAGGCAGGAGGTAAAAGGAAAAGAAAAAGAAGGCTGACCCCTCACAGAAGGAGGGTATCAGGAAAGATGAGAGAAGGGCCAAAGAAGGCGGGAAAGTGACTCCCTAGGCCTCGGATACCCTAATACCGTCGGGGTCGGAAGAGAACAAGAGTTGACCAAGTGAGGTCGACAGGAAAGAAGACGGAGAGGAGCCCGGCACAAGTGGAAGCAATGTCGGACTCAGCTGGGGCCCCGTGGTCGCCAACCCACGCCCTCTAGAAGTGAGCCCCTGGGGGGAGCTAGCAGTGAAAATGCCGCGGCGATCACAGTGCGTTGGTGCTGTAACCTATCTTGTGTTGAACGGACAGGCAGTTTAAAGCAGCCAGGAGGGATGCGATCCAGCTGGCAGTGAAAATGCCGCGGCGATCACAGTGCGTTGGTGCTGTAACCTATCTTTTGTTGAACGGACAGGCAGTTTTAAGCAGCCAGGAGGGATGCGATCCAGCTGGCAGTGAAAATGCAGCGGCGATCAGTGCGTTGGTGCTGTAACCTATATTGTGTTGAATGGACAGGCAGTTAAAAGCAGCTTGGAGGGATGCGATCTAGCTGGCAGTGGGTGTAGCATGGCCTCTTACCAAGATAGATGGAAACTTGGTGGTCCCGTCTCGAGCTACTGTTGCTATGGAGATGGCCGGCCTTGCTATTACTTCATCAGTTTATTTTCTGCTTTTATTAGCCTTTGCTTGAGTGCAAAAAGGACGAAATCTGAAGAATGAGAAAGACTATCGAAAAGGCTTGTAGCCAGCCGTTCCTTCTGGGTCCTAAACTATGTGTATGCAAAATTTGGTTGAGATTGGTGGAACGGTATATACGGAACAAATCCACCCACCCACCCACCCACATACATACATACATACATACATACATACATACATACATACGGACTTTCACTTTTATATAAGATAAGTATGTTCTTAAATTATAAGTTGCTTATTGTTAATTCGTTTTATAGTAATTAAATATGTTATTAAATTACAAGAAATTTTTTCATGCCTATTTTACACGTTAGTGCCTATTTACATGCCTATTTTGGCTATTTTAAGAGCCTATATACCTGCCTATTTTAACTGTTTTTAGTGCCTATAATTCTCGTCTCTAATTATTAGTATAGGAACATATAAGTACTGATATTTTTCCAGAAATTATAAATGTTAAAATAAACAAAATAGTGAGATATGCAGTGTATTTATTAGTTTTTCCATTGAAGAACCCTACTTTAGCTAACATGTTTTGTCAAAAACGCCATAGTCATTTTTTTTAAACAATATTGTGGCAAAAACCAATGCACTCCAAAGCATATTTAGGTCCCAGAATATTCAAAAGCATTAGTAACCACATTATAAAACAAAAAATATTTTCATTCGAATTATACTAAACTTTAAAATTAGTTTTTTTTTGCTCTCCTGTAAAATTAACTTTTGGTGACTTAAGGGGTTTCTGAAAAAACCGATTCAATTCTGAAATCATTTTTCTTATCCCTTGGCGTAATGGTGGGTCATATCTAAAATTCTTTCAGACAAAAGTTTTAGGTAATTATTAGGGGAATATTGTTAATTTTGTACGGTTTAGATATTGTGCCTATTAAGAAAGATATGATTAATGTTTCCCGAAAACCCCACTTTTTTCCACCCCTTTGGTCAATGGTTGGTGCTATCGAAAAACGTTTTTTAACATAATTTGTTGGCACTTATCCGACACACAGTATGAACTTTGAATGGATTCGATATTCCACGTATTAAAAGAGTTATAGCAAAATTTCACTTTTTCGAAAAAAGCCCCCCCCCCCCGACCAATTTTGCCCATTAACGAACTCGACCGAGAATTTAAAGGGATCGATATTATGTAAAAAATTCAAAATGATTGGTGCAAAATTACGGCAGATAGGCCTATCGTGTCTACAAGAAACATATTATATATACAGGACATGGCCATTTTCTCCAAAAGCCCTAAACATTTACAAACGGCATTAGACGACATCAGTGATCCGGTACAATTTTAAGATACCGTTCGACGTTATTTCCACCTAGCGGTCACTAGTAAAACATCTAAGTGATCGTAATTTCCGCACGTCTGGAAAAGGAAAGCGCCCGCGTTGGAGAACCCACCTTAGTCTAAGAAACACGCCTTCGGCGATTGTTATCGCGACTGAATTGTTATGACGAGGAGAGATATAAGATGTTGAGCCGACACAATGCCCACTACCGACAGCTCTATTGAAAATGTTACGTGTTAATTATTAACTGTTGATCTTCGAGGTTATAAACGTTGAGGCAACACGGCGGGATTCCGGCCTCTGTCTAGCAGTTGAGATTTCTTGTTATATGAGATAATTAGTTAAATGAAATATCATCAGAGACCTTCCAGAACGTCTCGGAGAAAAAGCTAAGTGGAAATGGTCCTTGTTGTTATTCTGTATTAAAGTGTCATGTTTTGAAGAAAACTGATCATCGATATATATGTATATACACCCCAAGTTTCGGTGTTAAAAGTTCCTTAATTTAACCTGCTAAGGTAGGGTTAAACAGGAGATCTTTCATGTTTTTCTTTGAGGTTATTTGATGTTTATTTTGGTCCCTAGTTATTCGTTATATATAAGTACGGTACGTAGTGGAGAATCGACTTGCTAGTTTTGGGGTGTATTCATTTTAAGGGATTCTTCTTGTAGTTGTTTCATTTCCGTATCTTGTAATGTTTTATTTTGGTGCGTGTTCTTGCGATTGTTTTGGTCACGAAACGTTATTGTATTTCTGAGATGTTTCTTACCAGTTCCTAACCCCATGTAAAAGTATGGGATTTTTCGAGGACCTTTAGGGACTGGTATCTTTAGGTTAGTTTCGTGGTTTGTATCCTGACGAGGGTGGGTGTGTTCGTTCAATTGCCTTGGATTTTATTCAGTATGGTCGGAACGCACACCAAGTTTTATTTAATTGTGTTATGGATTTTGTGTCTTGTCATTTGTGCAACTCGAAGGATGACCGATTAGGGTTTCTTTTATCCTTAGAGACAGGGCAGACACTAATTATGTATGCGTCTGAAATATGTCTCATTTATAATCACGGTTCTGGACTTATGTTTAAGGGTGGGTTTATGTTATTTGCTTAAGTGGGAATTTGACCGAAGGCCCAGGGTCATGTTTAGTGTTGTTCTGTTTTGTTGTGGCTTTCAGTCAAGAAGCAATGTGTGATCCCCATTACGTTATTAAGTGAGGTATATTGGTTACTCTTCCGAGATTATGAAATGTGTGTTCGATTTATTTGTCCGGGACTGCAATTGACGCTTATTTGGTATCTCGTAAGGTAACTGAATTTTGTGCTTTCGTTCGAGAGAAGTTTTATTCTACCAGCTCATGAAATCGTTTTATTTTATCTTCATTTGGGAGTTTGTCTTTGTTTATTTTATTGAACCGATCTATGTTTCTTTGCGGGGTTTGTATGTCACGTCTCGTCATGTTTTGTGAAGTGTTGTCGTTTTGATGTCGTGTGTTTATTTTTGTGTTTCTTGACGTGACATTTAAGGGTCGTTGTTTGTTCCTTTCTCTCCCGGAACGATTCCTGGGTACCATGCGGTGGCCAGGAGATGCTCGCTGGTTATGTATTGATCAGGTTATCAGAATTCAAAAATAATACGTTACACACACACACATTAATATTTAAACTATATATTTACGCATAGTTTATATCACAACTAAATACACTGGCTGTAGCAGTGATGGCCACGATTTAATTCGGTCCCTTTCAAGCCGCGCCATGCTTGCCCTGAAGTCAGTCAGCCATGTGCTGCATGCCTCGAGCTCCAGGTCACATGATCACGCGGCCGGCCGACTAACCCCGAGACAGGGCGTCAAGGAAGTGCTGCCGAGACCAACGCAGCGTAGCACTGAGTAACTACCAACATTGTTTTTGTATGGTTAGTTTCTCTGGGTAGTTTGTTGTGACCTACATTGAAATATAAGGGTGGACGGTTAGACGGTTCGTGGGATACAAGTTTTCAAGTACTTCTCAGAATGATGCTTCTGACTACCTTTTGTAGTCAGCCTGTGGTGGAACGAAACGTACTATTCACAATATTGTTAACTGTTAATCCTTCTGCCCCTCTAATGAATGATCTCCAGTGACTTAGGCACCTCCTCGTCGTCAACATCTTCTCTTTTATAGATCTTTAGTGTGTGAGTCTTACGTTTTATTGTTTTACTGTTTTAGAATTACATGTATATTTTATTACAGCCCCTTCATCCCTCATCTTACCATTTCATGCGCTACTCACGTCCCCTTTTATTTGTCTTGTTTTTTGATATTGAATTTTATTTTACAACCTCTACTCGAAAAGTGTAGTAATTTTTTAGTAATCGATTCTCCATCTAGTTCAGCATGTGTTAAAGGTCTCGACTTTGGTCTCAATGGTCCGCGTCCTTCTGCACGCCTCAATCAGGAACTGGGCAACATACAACTCTATGGAAATAAATGGATCGAAA
Organism: Meconema thalassinum; assembly: GCA_946902985.2. Taxonomy (NCBI): domain Eukaryota; kingdom Metazoa; phylum Arthropoda; class Insecta; order Orthoptera; family Tettigoniidae; genus Meconema; species Meconema thalassinum. The sequence goes on along the minus strand of OX336393.1, from coordinate 315,168,527 downwards.
ACCAAAGCAATGAAATTCAGGAGAGGCATACTTGCAAAGGGGGATCATTTCACTTGTGGCAACTCTCCCTTAGAATTCGTAACAAATTTCAAATACTTGGGGGTCACCCTCCAAACTATAGGAATTATGTTTTCACTGCACATACAAGAACGAACAGCAACTGCAGCAAAAACTATATATGACATACCCAAATTACAACTACTGTCAGTTTCAACAGCAATGGCACTGTTCAACATCAAAGTCATGCCGACGGCCACCTATGGAATACAACTAATCTGGAACTACCTGACGGTCGGAAATCTAAGAAAGCTGGAAAGCGTTTAATCTAGCTTCCTCAAAAGAGTGTTATCCATCTCACAAATCACAAGAAATAGTTATGCTTATATCCTTGCGCAGGAAACTCTCTTCGTAGATGACATAAAACACCGCTTTAGTTTATCGGAGACACAAGCATAATGCAACCTTCATTAAAGAGAGGAGCAGCAAAGCAAGACCGATCGCGGAGGGGATAACAGAAACAGACGCTATGACAACAGACTGCTGGAAAGGACCAAACTTCCAACTCCGACACCTGTACACACGATTTGCAGTACACGGCTTTCATGGAAAGATTTGCACAGAAAGCACCTACCACGATCCTAAGGACAGCTGCATCTGTAAGCTATGTAATGAACGGTGCCCCAATCCTAGTGCATTTATTAATCTTATGTAATTTATTTCAGGATCAGGGCATAACCCAGCTCTATTTGCGTACATTCGTGTTGACAGACTGAAAAGCACCAAACTTTTGTTTACAAAAAAGAAACAAAACAAAACACACACACACACACACTAGATAATTTATCGAAACAGGTATCGCCTATACATTTTAACCTGCAAGGGCGGTTTGAAAGGTCAGTGGCTATTACGAAATTGTTATTCCACTTATTTTCACAAGTCCCTTTTCAGCTCGATACAATTCGTTCTAAAATTTGGCCTTCCCAAAATTTCTAGAACGCTGCAAAATAGGCGCCTGTTTCAGCTGTGATCATGTGTTTTGAGAGATTAAGTAGCCGCGAGGGCACAAATCTGAGAATTAAATCGGATGAAAAAGAACCTCATCAAGCAATTCAATATCGGTCTTGGAAATTGCAGGCATGCAGTTTGTTTAGTAGCTTTTTTAACGATTCATTGAAAGACATTTTTTTAGGTAATCTAATAATAATAATATCGTATGGCCTCGGTTGCCTGGTGCAAGCTTCGTTAATTGGCACCCGGAGGGTAGCTTGCATGTCGAATTTCGTCGTTCCTTTGAACGCTATGAAAGTCAAGGAGGTTAGATATCTAAACTCCTTGACACTACAGCGCTTTCAAGTAGAGAATGGAGGAACTTTGTGTTGGCGGAAAATCCCGAGATTAATTTTGCCATTGAACACTGCCTACTGAATTCAAATGGGTTCTTTAACATGCCAACAACTTATGACATGAGTATCGTGATTTTTGTCACCTTCAAAAATCACTTACCATGGCCAGGGGCGAACCTGCAATCTTGGGGTTGGTAGTCCGACACTATAACCACTCACCCACCGTGGCAAGCAGGTAATCTAATATCATGGCATATGAGTCCCATGTTCATTACTTTCCCGGTCAATGGAACAATAATTAAGCCTTCTTCTTCTTAGCACGTTAGCCAGGAGAAATCCACTGGATTTATCCTTGTTTCCGAATGGGAAGAAATGACCCAAGTTCCACAACGGCATACAATCTCGGATGGACTGCGCTAGAACTTCGAATGTTGTTGGCAATCACGCCGATAGTTTCTTCACATCTAAAAATGCATTAATGGATATTAAAATCACGCGGAGAACATGATGGGGTAGCAGTCTAGCTACTTGCCTCTCACTAACGCGGGCTAGACACAATTCCAGGTGAAGACGAAATATTCGGAGTGGTAAGTCACGGATTGCATGATGATGATGATGAAGAAGAAAGAGAAGGCTCATGACCTCAAGGTTAAGAGCCACCTAAAATTAGAAGCTTGTTTTTAAAACCACGTTCATTTGAGATGGTAAACAGTATGTAGAATCAAGCGTATCTTCACTGGATTGTCGTCAAACATGATATCAAGGATTTTAATGACCGTATCTTCAATTGTGGCCTCATTTAGACACCCTGGACGCTCAGCAACATTCATGCTCGTACAACCACTACAAATTTTAGTTAACTATTCTTAAGTCAAGATGAGATTCCCTATTGTTTTGAACAATCTAGCTAGGAACAACAGCCGTGACTGCATGAGTGTGAATGTAATCTGTTGAAATTTGAGTATTATTTATCGTATGATGAAGTGATACATAGCTATTTACAAATATATACAGCAATAAATATAGAGGCAGATTACCTCGTAGCTCCGCCCCTTAAAACTACAATAACTAACAGTAATACACAATCTCAAGTTCGTAGTCTGAAATGATTAATTTACAGCTGCAGGTCCAAATGCAGAAACCAGTCAACAGCCTCTTCAGGTAGCCTGTGTAGATCTTCCAGTGTACCACTGAAAGCTCGGAGGGGAAAACCAAGCTTTATGTTATCTATAGTCTGCTTCTCTTCTCCCCAGTCACAATTTGGAGAGGACTTCCACCCCCATTGATATAGTATACCTCCACACCTGCCCTGGCCAGTTCTAATCCGGTTCAACAAGCACCAGTGACGCCTAGATAAGTGAAACTCTGCAGGTCTTTCCCAGAGATTAATAATTAATCCATGGTGTGCCAGGGAAGTTTGTTTCCGCAATTGATTAATCCAGGCAACTTTGATAGTGAAGTTGTTAGTCAGCAAGCTATCTGCTGTTCGCCACGACGGGTGTCTGAACTTAAATCGATGAGCTGATAGAACTTGAGTTATTATTGTGTTGTTATTGTTTTAAAGGGCGGAAGAGCGAGGTCATCTGCACCTTTAACTTGAGTTAGTGCCGGCACTAGACCATTAGCTACGACGAACCTATTATATTAGTGGTTACTATCCTATGAATAAAATCATTAAAAACCTATTATGTTCACGAAACTACGATCGTCCACGATTAATTTAAAGGAGAAGACATGATTTTATGTTGATGTAGTCCTCCGCTGAATTAGCTTGGTGACTGATATGACCACGAATATTACGTTTTTACGAACAACTTTATACTCTGATTTACGAACTCACGAACAGGATTTGCGAACTCGCCAGAACTGGTATTAGCACCCCTAGCAGTGTGACTACAATTCCTGTATTACTACCGGTATTATTTATATATATAAAAATTTATTCACTTTTGAAGTGGATGAGAAAAATGATGGATATTTCATATTCGGAGGCTGTAAAACATCGTTAAGTGATGGCAATACCGTTAACTACTTTCTCATCTGAACGCAATTTCTACCAGTCTTACTTCCAACTAGTGGTGTAATCTATTGACCTAATTAATACATGGTATTGAAGATCAATGACTAGTTATTTTCTTAAATGGTGGTGGTGTTGAAGGGGTGGGACAGCGTAATTGACCAAGTTGCTCGTCTCTAACCAATGCCTGATGGGATCAATTATTGTGAGATTTTATAAGCCGAAAGTGACGTCCAATGATTCGGAATTCCACGAAAAAGAATAAAGAGACGACATCCCAAGATGTATCAGGGAGTAGAGTAACGTAACACAGCTGTGCAGAATCCCAACTCCATGTATCCTGAGTCTTATTACAGCCTCTGTTGTAACAATGGTTGTTTCAAGAAGCAGAATATCGAGGTTATCGGCTTTCATAAGGAATAGTTACAATAAGTAGGAAAGACGCGGAGTTTCGAACCCTCGAAAAGTAAGACAGAAAATGATTATTCTCGGTCTCCCTGCGCAATACCGTCGTGATGGAAAGGAACACGAGTTGACCAAGGAAGGTCGGTCGGAGAAAAAGTAAAGCACCGGAAGCAATGCTCGACTTAACTGACCGACAAACCACGTTCCATAGGACACAGGCACCTAAAAACGGGCAACGGCACTATATAATTATATTGGGCTATAATTGAGAAAGAAAGGTGGAGTGGGACTTTCAGTAGGATGCCATTCAAACATTTACCTAGAACTACGATGAGGCTCGGACTCACATCAGGTAATGAAGGTCGGTAAGGCCGGGATTATTGAAACAAGTATCAGGAACACGTTAAAAGTAGGCCACTTCCAGTTCAACCAATGTCCAGTGGAGTCCAGACCAGTCCAGGTGTTGTGTAGCAGCGGTCCCAGTGCCGTCTGTATTGATTGTGTAGCATGAAGGGGTCCAGGCAGCACGAGGGGCGGGGAGGAAACGCTGTCTGTCCTCGGGATTACAGATTGTTACGTTATCAAGAGCACACTGCGCCATCTCGCTCGCTCCACATGTGAGAGAAAAGTTTCATAATTAGATCAAGTCATCCGTTCTCTTCTTTACATTACGAGACAAACCGCGCTTTTGAGCCGGCTTGAGAAATGTCTGCGTTAGGCTTGTATAGCGTGGCATCAGCATGGTATACTTCTTATGAGTGAACAAGTGTTAATGGCTTCAGATGACCTCACTGTTCCTCCCCTTAAAACAACTAACCAGTGTTATAGAGACGATTATTGTAATTGGTGCTACGGCAAATCAGACCTAGGTCATGGGCTAAGGCATCATCCCAGCGTTTTAAAGTTAGCCGGCCACGTTGCTAATTGATCATTGCACTAGCCTTTGGTCCGAAAGGTCCTAAGTGCAATTCCTGACCTGATTTTATCCTTGTATTATTTTCCTCTGGTTCTGAGACTTAGTGTTTGAGACGTCTTCAAAATTCATTTCATCCCTATCACGACACGCAGATCACCCGAGGGCGAAAACTCTAAAACATCTCTTCCTGAAGTCACACACAACTAATTGACAGTATCTTAAAGACAGAAAAAAAATAAACGTAAGTGATTTTTTCCCTTCCACTTCAGCAAAATTTTCAAATCACTATACCAGCCACGGAGGTTCAAATCCCGGTCACTCCGTGTGAGATCTGTGCTGGACAAAACGGAGGCAGACAGGTTTTTCTCCGGGTACTCCGGTTTTCCCTGTCAATATTTCATTCCAGCAACACTCTCCACTATCATTTCATTTGTCATTCATTTAATCATTGCCCCAGAGGAGTGCGACAGGCTTCGGCAGCCGGCACAGTTCATATCCTCGCCGCTAGATGGGGGCTTCATTCATTCCATTCCTGACCCGGTCGGAGACTGGAAGCAGGCTGTGGATTTTCATTTTTCATACCAGCCACGGAGCTATTTAGATGAGCAATGCAGGTAACTAGAAACGAGAAGTTCTGAATCCTACGCAGTATATTGAAGAAAGGGCAGGTCGAAGTACTGTACTGTGTGAACGACGGAAACTTACAACTGCGCTGACACGAAACCAGTGAGATTGTGCAACTATCTCGCGCCTGGAAATAAACACCATACATACAGGCCGGACGTTTGTTTCAGACGAGTGAAAAATCTTAAAGGAAGCCTGGAGGCGAGTTACTGCAGTACCTGTGTTATCAGCTGCCCCAAGCGGTCCGATGATTGACAAAGCTGTCTCACACTATGCTGACGTACAGTCATTGACAAATATAATGGCGTTCTGTTCGTAACTACGTAACATGTACTTCCGTGTCACACAATACTTCGACGTGGACTGTACTGTCAGCGGGACGGTGTCACCACGTGCTCAAGTCTGAAATTCCATTACATCAGATCGGTGGTGACAAGTTTGAAGCGATAGGGTGAGAGAGTGACTGTGTACAGGCTCACCCGCAGGCTTCAAGGTCAAGGGCAATCGTCTAAAACAAACGTCCGGCCTATAATAATATTGCAACTTCCAGACTTCACGAATCAGCGGGAATGACACTGGACAGCACATGATGTAACACTCACAAAAGATTCCAGTCAACATAATGCCTCAACACACCAGTGAGCCTGAATAGTCTAACGCTGAATTCACCAACTATACCGAGGGGGTCAAATAATCGAGAAAACATGCGCAAGGGAAAGAAAGAAAGAAAGAAAGAAAGAAAGGAAGGAAGAAACACAAATAAAACAGAAATTGCACACGCGGATAAAGGACCAGTAGGCTGAACTAAATAGAGAATTAATCTTAAATGCCGGCGTCTCTTTAACATATTCTACAAACGTTCGCTATACTCTGTGAGCTGCCTGAATAGGATTGACATTTCGCCGGAAATTCCACGTCAGTCATCACCCCTCAGCGTCTTGACCAATCCATGTTCACATAGTTGATGTCATAATACTCTGCGTTGCAATATTACAGCCCACGTGCTTCAGTGCCTGGTCACCCGTATCTCGGGCTTGTACAGCTTGGCAATCTCGTTCTCAGACCACATGGCGAGACGAGAACTGTCAATCCTATTCTGGCAGCTCACAGAGTATAACTACATATATCTAAATTGGATGAATTGATTCTCGCTTTGATGTTTACACTGTATCCATTCCCGTTCAAAGCAATGCACAATATAACTTAGTTTAATATCGCATTCAGAAATGTTCATTCTCTGCCTGTTAGGTAGTCAGCCCGAAGGCTGGTTGGATCCTCAAAAAGTGACCATGGGTTGAAACCCACAAAAACCAAAGGGAGCACTATAATGAGGCGTACTAGGCAGTACAATAAAAACAGAAAAAGCAATATTTTTATTTTCTTGGGCTTCACAGATGGATGTGTGATGTAGCTAGCTGAGGCACCTGTAACTTATGCTGATATTACAAGATTGAATTCCGTGATAGCACGGTGACATAAGGGTGATTAAGTGTGGGAGAACCATGTCAGTAGATTTACTAGTGCGTCAATACTCCAGCATCCATATCTCTAGAACTAAAATATTTAACATGCCATAAAATTATTATCTATTAATGAAAGTAGGTACGGTATTTCTAGTGATGTTCTAAGGACGGTGCGGGTTATTCAATTTATTGTTTTATATTACTGTATTTAAGAAAATAGCAATTCGAAAGGTTGAATTATGATGACGATAATTATTGTTTTAAGGGGCCTAACATGTGGGTTATCGGCGCATAAAAGGTGGAAGTATATTTCCAGAGCTATGTGTAAGTTGTCCGGATTTGTAGGCCGTGGCCAGGCTGACCAACGGACGGAGCGGACCCTTGATAATGTCGGACGCAATTTTCGGAGAAACGTCGGGAGAAAACATTCTGCCTGAACCAAGGCCTACACGCCCGGACAACACAGTACACAGCTATAAGCTGGACGTGAAAGCCAAGTTATATATCTCAGACTTCAATGCCTAAAATAATTAATTACTAAAATATTATTTCGAAGTACCGTATTTGGCAATGGTCTTCACAAATAAGTCACACTTGACTATAATTTGAATTTTCATGCACACATAACTGAAACTTCACTCGCGAGTCACGATTTGAAAGATCCCGGTTCAAATGCTATGCCTCCAATTCGCATAATTTGGTCCACAAGCTAAGCCGACTCGCGTGAACAGCCTCGCCTCAGGTTTATAAATTGCCCTCACTCTTATGAATATCCTCCTACCATTAGTTCTAGCCATCAAACTTACTCCATAAAAGATTGCACAAAGTCAACTGATAGCTCACTGAATAGATTTTGTTACGCTGTGACTCCATCTATCTTTTCATACTGCCATCAAGTTTTGAGATGTGCTATCGGCTCCATTTTTGCTTTCCTTTGCCACACATTAGATCTTCCTGTAGACTCTAGTCATTTTACTTAGGTTTATGAATGTCTCTGTTCATCACCCACACTCTGGTCTTTTCATCAACTTCTCACATATCGATGTCCTAAGAAGTAACATTGTATCTCAACACTTTAATGTTTTAAAGCTTGAACAAATACAGCAAACCAGAATGGTGTTTTGCAAATACTGTATCTCGAAAACAGTTATTAAAACTTTTCTCTTTGGGACCTGCCGAATTCTGTTTCTCGCATCATGAGGATTAAAATGAGCTTTGTCTGGCCTGTCTATAGAAAATTAGATATTTCACCAATAGTAGTCTATGATTGTGTGTCAAAGGGTCTAAATCTAGGGACTGGAGAGGGCCGTCCAAATTTCACCTGTACAGTGTTATCCGCAGGGATTTACAAGGCAAGTATACTAAATGTGGTTCAGATAAGTGAAACTGTGTACATTTGTACTAGGAACACACAGGATATCTGATTTCTATGTAGAGAAGATCATGCCAGGTTTTACAGGGCCAGGGATGAGGTGAGGCAGTGTCTACTCAGTAGGCTAACTAATGTTACTGACTTCTTAACCCCAATTTCATGAGAGGAGTTCATGAGAAAATGAGTCATTTCAAGGCAGAGTTTGGAACACCTCAGTCATCAGCCCCAGAAAAGAAATAAATTATGAATGAAACATGACTATGGGAAACCACAAAACACCATTCCAAGATCGGTTGGCGGTGGAGTTCGAACTTACGAGTCTTGCACGTCAATACACAAAGCTACCCTGATCGGTAGGAATAGCATAGTTTAAATTACTAAATTAAGCGCCAAACGGATTTTCAAGGACTGTAACACGAAGTTTAAGAATCCAACACAGATCTCCGTGTCAGTCCAGTCAGGTACATGTCAAATACGCACGATTCGTTGCACTGTTAATGAATACAAGCATCCCATTGTTTTATACACAACGCATTGTGTGGGAGCCTTAAAAGAGGCCAAGGTCACTGTTTTATTATCCTCGAGGAATGTATACAATTGCATGTTTTTAAATGGATTATGTTCATCGTATGTTGAAGAAGCATATTCCCTATTGCTATTTAGACAGCTTAGTGTATAATGTTCACGGTACCAGTCTAATGAAATTCTATAAGATCTAAAACACCCAAATGAACCACAACACCTATAAATGTCTAAATGAACCAGAAACAAACCTTTATTAAGTGCCCACATTTTTTGCCACGATATGTGTACACACACAAATCTACCCTTATTCATGTATGTCATCATCATCATCTTGCAGTTTCCAGCCACTGGCCGGGTCTGTTTGGAACACAAGCCTCTCCAACGTCTTCTGTCTTCCCACCATCTCTCAGCCTCCACCCTTGTCCAGTCTTCTCCTCTCTTCTTCACGCTTTCTTCCACCCCCTTCAGCCACCTGTCTCTCGTCTTCCTCTCGGTCTCTTTCCTTCCCACTTCGTCTCGTGTACTCTCCAGGGTATCCTCTTCTCCTCCATTCGTTTTACATGTCCATATCATCTAAGTCTAGATTTCTCTATACCATCCTGTAATGGTTCATCTTTCATTAATTCTCTGGCCTCTCATTTCTTATTCTGTCCATCTTTGTAGCTCCAATACTGCTTCTCAAGAACCTCATCTCACTGGCCTGTATTTTGCTGTTCTCCCTTCCTTTCTTAACCCAGGTCTCCTTATTCATGTATGTATTTACCCGAATAACTCCACCGACTTGGATTGGCGTGTCTGTATGTCGTTTCAATAAAATTGACACATAGGAAGAATAATTTTATTTATGCATTTCTTGACACAAAAAAGACTTAAATATCACACATATGGTCGCCGCTATGGCCAATACTCTTTATCACCCTGCCATTCTCAATGGTATTTTATTGTGCCACTAGTTGCCATTCCTAAAGAGTGTATTGGAGATGTGGAGTTCTCTGTCGACTTGAAGTGCTTTCTACTAGTTTTTTTTTTTTTAAATGAAACTTTTTTTTTGAAAAATCCATGCACATAATTTTTTATCTTAAATCAGCTAATTAAAAAGTATACGATTCATTTACTGGTAACTTAACACCCCTAAAATAAGGTTGAGAAAGTTCTCAAAATTCGTTAATACTCATCAGCATAGGAGATCCCAATAACGCTCCGCTCCCAAGCGAATAACTCTTTAGGTGACATTAACGTACAAAAGCTATAATATTGAACAATACTGTATATGCAAAATGTGCGGTCATAAGAAAAAATCAACCACAGGCAACTGGAAACTGCTTGTTCATTAACCTCTGACCTAATACATTTAATAGGTGGCCTATTCAGTTGTTGGGTACACCCTGTCATAGTCCTCAGACCAGAATTAACATTTCTTGGCATAACTGGGATTTTGATCTTCAGGGATTGGTCAATAACGCTACCACTACACTACCAGGCGAACTGACATTTTATCAAACCGACAGTTGTGAAATAAGGACACGCAACAAGCATCTGTAAACACCGGAGCTAGCTAAACCTTTCTATGTACAAGAGAGGTAATATGAAGAGCTTTAGTCGTCTGAACTATCTAAGAAATCAACCCGGCATTTGTCTGGCGCAGAAGTGGGAAAATACGAAAACCATTTCTAGGACAGCTGAGGTGGAAATCGAATCCGCCTCTCAGTTTGGCCTCACAAGGCTGAATGTAACCCGTTCCTGACTTCAGACCAGAATGAAATTTATCGGCAGAGCCAATGATCGAACCCGGACCTCAGGAGAGAGAGCCATGAATGTTAGCTACTACACCACTAGGTGGACTTTTTAATCTTGTGACGTGGAGGTCGTTATGATTGATGTAGGGAGGGAAAGTAATCATTTTAATTAGTTACATAGCCTAATTACTTATTATTGCTCACTCTTCGCACAGTCAAGATTGGTGTGTACTGGCGTAGAATTCATACTTCGAACTTGAGTAATCTCTGCAACTGGATGTGTCAACAGAGGGAAGCAAGAACGTACTCCTTTCCAGTGGATGAGTGTCAGCAAACAATGTGCTCTTTCGAAAGAAAGCATTCGGGTATGTTGAATAACTGATCTACAATGGCAAATGCGAAACCCTATCCGAGAGGAGATTCGACCTACACCGAGATATCTATTGTAGTGTGCATACAGACCTACCCGCTATCATTGAGCTAAATGAGAATTTACAATCTCCAGGATTTTTTATACAAGCTTACAGAGAGGTGATGCATTTCCTAGGAGTCCCAGATATACGAAGTTAAATATAAAAGCTGCAGAAATATATCACTTTAAACATGTGTTAAGTCATAGACGCAAACACGCTTCCGAATTTCTCACGCTTCAATTCCTACGCTTATACAATACAGAGCAACTGTGATGTTAAGTTAGTTCGCGCTGTGGTTTAATGTAGTTAGCTATACCTTGACAATGTCGAAGTTGTGCTAGCAGTTTTGGCAAGTTTACACAAACCCAACTTCATTCTTGCTCTGAGAATCGGAAGCCGTAGCAAGGAAACCTTATCGATCCCGAACATTCCACAAACTGTATTAGACGAGAAGCGTCGCACCACATATCCCTCGTCAATAGTACAGCACAATCCCGATGTGTCCTACAACAACAGATAATCTCATTTTTGGAAAGGTTGATAAATTCACATCCACGAACGTATCCAGAATCAAAAATCAAATAATTCAAACCGGGGAAAAGTTGATCTATGCGGAGTGACTAAAAAGAAGTCTCCCTCTCTGGGCGAAATTCTCAAGCAACAGATGTCAGGAAACTAAGGGAGAAAATATTAGACCATTCTCATATCACGCTCTTAATAATAATTATTTCTGATTGTCATGCCTGGTTAGTAATCAGAGTACAAACAAGTTACAGAACAGCGCAAAGGCTCTCCCATTATTTTTCGAACATTTTCTCTCTGTTAATGTACAGTAGAGCGTCGTTTATCCGGACTAATTGGGACCGAAAGTGCTCCGGATAACGATTTTTCCGGATAATCAAACATGCGTTTATTTCATAGGAAAAATATGCACAGTACATTATGGTAATAACCACCAAGCTTCTCATTCAGCTGCCACGCTTTCTCACATAACAAAGGTCCAGAAATGGAATCTCCCTAACTTCTTGTCTGAATAAAACATAAGTACACCGCTTTTTCCAATTTTTATCCGTAGCTGATCTCATGGTTCTACCATTTTAAGACCCTTCTTCACTATCTAACTTCGATACATAATTCAGAATTTCACCTTTCCTTTTTTCAAATCATAAATTGTGGATTTTCCAACACTAAGTTTTCATTAGAAACTGCACACTCTCGCATTTCTCCAATTTATTAATGATATTTTTCTCAATGGATAAAACATTGCGATTTCGTTTTTCTCTTTTGTCACTCGTAGAAGCCATTTTCACAACCTAATACAGTACTGTACAGCACAGTACAGTACAGTACAGTAGGCCCACACACACTCACATACTGTAATACATTGAAACATTATAGAGTAAACAAACGGAAGGAGACAACAGAGACAACAATTGAAAACGAGAACCGACTCACTACTGTAGTGAGCGCGCGCTGCTCCGTCCTTTTTTTTTTTTTGCTCGTCCGGATTGTTTACGTTGCGGTTGTTTGACGTCCGGATAAACGACTTTCTACTGTATTCATATATGACAGATGGTGGAGAAGCATGGCGTCATGCTATATTTATGATATTCTTGAACACATGCTGATCAGTATCGAATTTATGGCATGTAGCAGATGATCGTCATCCACAATGGTGTCCATTATTTGACCTATTGTACATTCAGTGGATTTGTGTAGCCTACGATATTTTTTTTCTTACATGAGCTCCAAGAAATTTGAAATTTGCCACTGGCCAGTTTGTAGATATATTTCCATTTACTAGCGGAAGACAGTCCATTGTCTTCGCCGTTGCGTTTCATGACCACAGTACTTCGTGATTCAATAGGTTTATTTAAAAAAAAAGTCACCTAGTGGGAGTCCCTTTTGATGAGCGCAATGTTGGTGTAAATTATCTGTAGTCCTCAAACGGACCCTTGTATTGGTGGGGAATTATTATTAGGACTTAAAATGCTTCCAGTGTATCTCCGACAGCATAACAGATATAATAGACTACATTTTTGAGGCGTGCTATGTTTCTCAGCAAAATCGATCCATTTGACTTTTCATTTGAGTTGGTAAGAACTGACCCTATCGTATTAAAGAAAAATGAAAATTTTCTGAAGCTAGATGCAGTTGCTTCCGACCCTGTACCCAACTCGACTTGTTATATACCGTAGGTATTTCTACACACATTCGCTGATGAACTCAAGCTGTGCGAAACATTTATGATTTTTAATTATGCAAATTATTGAATTTACTGACTGGCAAAACTGACTTCTTGTATCTATTCTTAAATTAATGACCAAGGTTTTCATTACTGTCGTCCGGAAGAAATATAATAAATAGATTTACAACGAAACTAGAAAAATCTGATTTCCAAAGTAACTGAGCCTTATTTTTACTAAAGTAACGTTTCTGTGATCATTTGCCAAAGGCTGATGTGTAAAATAGAGTGTAAGCTATGTATCCGCTGATCTGTCAACAGTTAAAAAATAAAAACGAACATCACATAAGATTTTGGAGATTAAAAAATCATAAATATATATTCACCAACGGCAGTCAAGTCTCTATGATGACTTAATGTGTACTCTGCAAAACTATCAAGCTGTGAAAATCCCTTATGTATTGCCAGAGAAAGTTATTAAATATAACAAACTTTGAACCAACCACCAAAACTTATTTAAAAAACTAAGAGGGATTAAAAACACAAGCATAAAAATAAATTAAGTAGGTAACTACCCCAACCACTCCCGAATAGCAAGAGATCGGTTTGTACACGGGGAGCGAGAGAGGCAATTTCCCTTATTGTATGCAGATATTTGTGTCATGGCACATAAGTCAGGCCTTAGTGCATATTTTAGGCGGCTTCGGTGGCGTAGTAGGTAGCATGCTGTGCTTCTATGCCCAAGGTCACGGGTTCAAACCCGGCCGAAGTCATCGGATTTTTAAGAGCGTTAAAAATCCCTCAGTATGCTTTCCTTCGGTGGGGAAGTAAAGCCGGCGGTCCCATGGTACAGATTTATGGCATTATAAAGACCCTTCCACTAACTACACTTGTGTGAAGCCAACATTTGTAGGTTAAGTTTGATTAATGCTCTTAAGTTCCAACGTTCGTCACCGGGCGCTGGTTGGGGTGGCATTTTGTAGTAGCGAAGTTCATAGCTAAGTGTCGTGGACGGTAGCATTAGTTAGCAAAAGTAGGAACTACTTGAAATTATCGTCTGCAGTCCGAACTTAAATTAAAAACAAATAACACACACTAATTCAGTCATCCAAATTAACGCCGGTTATAAGAAAGATTCTACACATACCCAAAGTACACGGGGCTACATGACCGCGTTGTCGAAGCCACTAAACTAAGCAACCAACCAGTGCATCTTTCCTTACTCAGCTTGCTAACTGGCACGCGTCGTCGAGCTAGGGAAAAATGCTACTTAAAATGTTATCGCAGTAAAAAAGGAAGCTAGCTCATCAGCCACGGGACCTCAATTTTTACGTGGAATCCGAACCACAGGATGTGACATTTCACTTTGAATTCATCCTAGTCCCTCACCTCATTTGGTGTTTTGTATGTTGGTTGGTTGGTTCTTAAGTTTAGGGGCTGCGACAACGCGGTCATGTAGCCCCGTGTACTTTGGGTGTGTGTAGAATCTGTCTGATAACCGGTGTTAATTGTGATGACTGTATTAGTGTGTGTATCTGTTTTTTTTTATTTAAGTACAAACTGCAACTTAGAATTTTTCAAATAGTTCCTACTTTTGCTGCCAAACGCCACCGTCAACGACTACTAGGCCTAGTTCAGAACTTAGCTACTAGACGCCACCGCAGTCGGCTCTTAGCAACGAACGCAGAAACCTAAGAGCGTTGTTTACATTCTTAACCTATCCAATTTAGCTTCTCACAGGTGTAGTTAGTGGAAGGTTCTTTAACATGCCATAAATCTATGACATGGGACCGCCGGCTTTACTTCCCCTCCGAAGAAAGTATAGCCCTTTAAGCTGCACGCCTCGATATCGTGCTACATGTACGGAAGGTAAACCGACTGCAAGCAGCAGTCGCGTAGGCAATGTCAACATCAATTTTAAAAACCGTTTAAGTATGAGGTAATAATGACGCAATAGTGAAGTGCTCGAGGCCTGTGGGTGAGGAGAAACCGCCGTGAAGTGCAACCAGCGAGCAGGTCTCTCGAAATGACTTATTTGAAGTTCACGAACTGTGTCCCATTATTGCTGTCGTAGTTGTTGCTTCGTTCAAGGATTATGACCATATTCGGTCCTCAATATACTTTGATGTGTGTGGAATTTCACGGACAACCAGTAATTAAGATGTTAGCGTACTGTAAGAAACAGCTATGGCCGCGCATACGCTCTTACAAATATTTTGTATACCTTTCAATGACAACTCCAGTGTTACTTGAACACCAATGCAGAAGTTTCAACTCGGATGTGTTTGACATGCATGCGTATTCAATTGTTCTTGTGCTTGCGGCTGTTCCCGCATCAACAATGTGCCCATTATGGCCACTTGTTGTCATCTGTTCCTATGAAAAAGATGAAAATGAATACTATCAACACTGACTTTTAGTAGAGCCATTCTTACTTCCGACTTAAAGTTCTAGTGCTACGCTACAGCTATCTAGTGGTCAGAAGTGAAATCACTTTAACTAGCCAATCACAGGCAGCTATTCAAATCGATATATCACGACAAATCGAGTTTCGTTCACGATGTTGCAATTTAGCGAACGACACTCAATTTTTCGTAATATATAGATTTGTGATTGGCCAGTCAAAGTGATTCACTTCTGACCACAAGATAGCTGTAGAGTAGCACTGAAACTTAAGTCGGAAGTAAGGATGGCTCTACTATACAAAGGAATGGAAATGTCTCTCAACCCCCGGAGAACACGATTGACGGACTAGGAAGGAAATAAAGCCATATAAGGCAGATAGGAGAGAAAAAATGAGCGAGTCCACATCAAGGTCGATTGAAATGAAAGAAAGAAAGAAAGAAAGAAAGAAAGAAAGAAAGA
The DNA here is from genome assembly GCA_946902985.2 of Meconema thalassinum. NCBI lineage: Eukaryota > Metazoa > Arthropoda > Insecta > Orthoptera > Tettigoniidae > Meconema > Meconema thalassinum. The sequence continues at coordinate 315,152,663 of OX336393.1, read as the reverse complement.
AAGAAAGAAAAGAAAAGAAAATAACGCCCCAGCTGAAGGTCACCGCCTCCCGAGCTCCATGGTCAGGAACCCTGGAGGGTGTAGACCGCTTAGTGATACCCGAGGTGTACCATGCACAGTGGGCTACACACACCCTGCCCTGTACGGCCTCTTACAATAGGCAAAGAATAAGGAGAGGGAAAGAGGTATGACCCCTAGAAAATGAGGGTATCAGAAAGAAAAGACAATGACCAATTAGAGCGGGAAAATGAAGAACACCCTAGGACTTTAATACCCTTCTAACGTCGGAGTCCGAAGAGAACAATATTTGACCAAGGGCGATCGACAGCAAAGATGAAAGTGAGGAGCCTGGGGCAAAACCGAGGAAGTTGTGAGCGGAAGTACCAGCACTTGAAATAGGTAACCATGTTACCATGTATGTAATATCACATCCAGAATGGACTATGTCAGTGGGATTAAAACATCGAACTGCCACAACGTGCGCTACCCAACCATCAATGTAAAATGCAACATGAACGCACTCGGCTACGGAAGTGGGTTCGGTTCTAATTATATTGAAAGAAGAGAATCTATAGTACAAGCTAGCAAGTGGGCCAAGGAAGCCATGGGGAACTAGTGGGGAAACTAGTTAACAGCGTTGGGCGGCCACTTGCGTAACTCTCCAGCTCGCGTCAAGGATCGATGCGCACGGAAGCTATCACTTAGCTGACAACGCGGAGACACGGGTTCATGGCCCAATGTGCAGCCATTCAAATTAATTAAGTCGTAACATATTTTGTTTAATGGAATGCACGTCAAGTAATCCTAAAGATAACAATCCAGAAATGAGAGTCTTCCCCTTGATCTGCTTGATGAACCAGACGAATAACATTGTAGATCCTAAATACTGTAGTAGTGCTGAAAAATGAGAAGGAATCGGGGAAATTACACACAGCAATTGAAAAAGAAGAGAGTAGCTTCTACTGAGACGACCATACTAACAATTAGTAATACTTTCCTGCAATATTACGTTTTAGAAACTTCAGTTGCTGTTGTACATACACAGCATTTAACCGTATGCTAAATAAATAATGAAGTCATTTCTTCAAATACTGATGACAAACTCTTTTTCAGCTCGACAGATTAGTGGAAACACGCCGGGTTAAAATAATTTATTAATTTAATGTGTATTGGAGATTTGGCGTGCGTACAGAATGTGCTGTCGATACATGAATTTACTGATATTTTGTTCTTATTCATTGTTTGTGATAAAGATGAGTCTGCATTTAAACTACAGTGGTCTAGTTTCATAATATATATTTACAATTTCTCATCATTCTTAGAACTGCTGAGTTTTTAATTTTGGCTTCCTTATTCAGAATATTAATAACATTCTAGAATGTCCTTAACACACCTTTTTCGTCCCAGCTTTAAAATATATATCTAGTGACATGCGCTGAAGAACTTTTCAATTGGCATTAGAAACACCGCTACAAAATAAAATGCGTACGAGAATACTTAACTTTGACTCGTACGGCTTCTTATAATTTATGAAAAGTAAACTAGAGAAGTCGGTAGAAAAGATTATTATAAAGATTTAAAAAAAGAAAGGAAGGAAGCTTGTAGCTTTACGTGACCGTTGATCGTGAGCCACAGGACCTCATTTTTACGTGGAATCCGAACCACAGGACATGGCATTTCACTTCGAAAAACACAAATGCAATGACCGGGAATCGAACCCGGTCCACCTTGGTGAGAGGCGAATAGCTTGACCGCTGCGCCACCACGTTGGATACATTAACGATGTGACAGTAAAACATTCAAGAGTCCTGATCAATTTACGGAGGAGAGGGATCGAATTTAAGTATTACGAAGGGAGCGTAGCATTTTACGTCAATTAAAGCTGGGAAACTCGCGCAATGATAGCATGACGTACCGTCACCTTGCTTTCCGATTTGGTTGAAAACGGCGGAACGAAAGCTTCATAGGGAAGACTAAGTACCGACTGCACACAAACATCTCCAAGGTAAAGTACGCAACATGAACTGTACGTCTACCATGCTTAACACTGCCATATAGCCCCTCTTTTCTTTGACAAAAACTGTGGAAAAGGGTCGGTCACGTGCCTACTCCCATTTTTAGCGTCGCTTAGCAATCATGCTCAGGTAAATGGTAAAATAACTATTGGGTTAAAAATTGACCGATACATACATTTTACCACGTTTACGAATACAACATAATACCTTAGGAAATATTGAGGGGAAAGGGAGGAGGGTAATACAATCAAGTGAACTCAGCACGAGCAGAGTATGCAGTGAATAATACAACTGTCAGATATTTTCAAGACCGGACTAATTAATTAAGATAAAGATTTACAAATGTCCGAGTAGGTAAAAACTGGGCCAACTACCCTTAGCAGGACATTGCAGGGACCAACTAGCTGGAGCACTTCAAAGGACGGTGTGGGAAGACCCCTGACAGCCTGATTGTCCCCGATTCCCGCCCACCCATCCCTCGATGCGGCGAGCTAGCCACAGTAGAGCATAGCCCCCCCACACCACACCAAACGATCGATGCCAACTTGAACCTAACACACGAGGCACGGTCAGCACAGAGGAAACAACTCCAGATCCATCATTATCGGTTGCCACCCCCAGTCCGCCGAGTTCGAGAAAAAAAAAACAAAAAAAAACGAACGACCGTGAGATAATAATAGCTCAGAAATACAAAGAATGTGTCACCCAAGAGTATTGCTGACAAAAAAAAGCCAGTTATAATATCCAAATGCAGAAACCTTTGTGCAATTTTAGTTCTTCGTTCTTTCATACATTTTCATGTGACACTGTTTTGCCTTTCAACGTCCAGTCTAGTCTGCAAGCCTCTGTTTGTTAACAAATCATCTGCATGATCCCCTAATCGTAGTTAGCATTGCAGCCTCCTCTGCTTCTGTATCTCTCACTTTGAAATCGATCTATTTATATTTTTATTTATTGCATCTTAACCATGATTAATTAATATCAGAGTTGTCAGATTAAAACTTTGCGTGTTAAAAAATGATACACGATGGCATATGCCCATTATTATTATTAATATTATTATACATAAAATACTGAGGTATATGTTTCACAAAACTCGAGCTCTTAAACCAGAGGGAGTTAGAAGTTGCAGTTTGTGCCCAAATCTTCCAAGTCATCTCTTGTACAGGAGAATCATTTCTTGAAAAGTCAACGGAAATATTTTGATTTGTTTATAAAGTGCGTTTAAACAAATAAACAAGACGATAGCCCCTGCCAGAACTGTGTCGCGTTGATCCCGCATAACAGTAGAGTCGGGTGGGTGGTCTGTACCGTGCACATGGAGCGTCACAAGTGGCAAATAAGCATTCAAAAGAAAGATAATTACCCGCAGCAGTGATGAATTGCACTCTGAATTCATAAATATCTACAATTCGTTTTAAAAAGTACGTTTGAAAAAATAAACACGAAAATGGCCTCTGCCAGAAGTGTCACGTCGAGCCCGCATAACCGTTAAGCCGGGTTGGTGATTTATACACATGCGTGATATCTCGAACAAGCTCTCTTAACTATTATTGTTTACCGAAACACTTCGTCGAAATAAAGGAAACCCATTTCAATTGTATTCGGACTGATGAATAGGGTAGTTCTACCATCAGGTGATCTAAGGTTGCCTCAAAATACATGAACTTCTGCAAGTTTTAAAGAATAGACGAAGATTGTTATTGAATCATTTGCGTTCAGAACCACGACGTGTGACGGGCATGTGTTATCATACAGGGCCCGGATTATGATGACATGTCATCTTTCAAATGGTTCACCACAGACACTGCTAACTTATATGCAAATCCTGTTCATGGCCTCCACATTATAGAAATGCATATTTATTAAGTAATTTTTTCGTCATTTTTCTAGGTATTTTATTTGAGGTCATTTTCTCTCTTTTCGTGTCATTATTGAGTCATTTTACCGGATTCTTTTAGACTCTTATATACCTTTTGAGTCATTTTCTCACATTTTTAATGGTTTATGGTACATTTTTTGGTATGGTTCCTATTAACGGAACTGAAAGTGAGGATGAATACGAAGATCTGAGAATCTTCACAACTTTGTTCAGCCATTATTTCTTGGAATATCCACATTCCAGGAGACACGCTGCGCTTGCAACTAAAACAGGGAGCGATGATGAAATCTAGGGGATAGGAAGACAGACAACAGTAGGCCCAGTAAAGCCAGTCTAGTTAAGTACATCAGTGCAACCAAACGTGTGCCCAGTGGATTTATGTTATCGGCGGCGATTGCTATTTCGAGTGTATTTGAAATGCCGAAGTTAAAGCCAACTAGGGCTGTTTATTTCCAACAAATAATTTCGGAATTCGGCGAGGATATTTTTTCCGTGCTGGTCGACAAACATCGTTCTTTTTCCTGTGAGAATCTACGAATAGACACAGTCATCTACTGGAAGACGGGGTGAGGTAAGCCAGCCATGTATTTTAAGTACACATTTTTCTTATTACCTCTATTCCGATAATGAATTAGAGTACCTAACGGCGAAATTCTCTCTTTTTGTTCTTCAGATGTCGCAGCCTTAAAGTTCCAAATACCATGAAGTGTTAATTTCCTTTAAAAAAAAAAAACACCACACACACATAACTTTGGAGTGCCAAACAATAGACCGAAATAATAACCAGTATTTGTGTGCAAATAAATCGTATTTGTCAAGTAATAATTAAATTATATTAGGTACCTATTAAAATCAATTCAACATTCAATGACGCAGTCTGCATGTTTTGTATGATAAAGTTATGTCAGTTTCATTGAAATTTTTAGGTCATTTTAAAAGTTTTCGGGTCAGTTTATGGGGTTTGCAGTCATTTTATAAGTCATATTTTAAACATTTTTAGGTAATCAAAATCCGGGCCTTGTTTATCATGTTCTTCCGTGTACATGGGTCATATTGGAAGTCATAGCAACCATTCTCGTCTGCATAATGGACCGAGCCTCTGCAACTCCCACATAAATGAGTGAAAGCTCGTTGGATGTGCCAATTATTACCACCAACGGGTCCGTATCGTCAATGAAAGTCAATGAAAAAAAAAATCGTTCTCGGCATGCCGGAAGGCGGAGGTAGATTTCACCGGATAAAGAAAAATATTTCAAATTCACAATATTTACCAATTCCTTACACCTACAAAAATTCCACATGTTTAGCATACGAGAAGCCCCATTCCCCCCACCTATAATTCCGAAACATTTTGCTCATCCCTCGGCGTAAGGGTTGGTCAAATCAAAATTTACTTCAAAAGTATTACTCATTCATTTCCGTGTCCGATCATTTCCAGAATGTAGCAACTCCGATGGCCTTGTTGTTTGCCTCGATCAGGTCCTGGGTAGTGCAGGGTTGTTCTAGTAGTGGACAAATGAGCAGGTGGGCTGGGTCTTGTGTTGCTCCACACTCGCAGGACGTGTCTCCATCAGCTGGAAGGATACCCCATTTCTGCATGTTGGTCTTGCAACGAGGGACGCCCACCCTGAGACGATTAAGTGATTTATTAAGTATTACTATTACCTATTAAGGGAAGTATGATTATTTTTTCTTCTCAAAACTCAATTTTTCCCACCCCTTTGGTCAATGGCTGGTACTATAAGAAACTGAGATCCGAAGAATAGTACGAACTTTGAATGGGTTCGATTTTTCACATACTAAGAAAGTTAGCGATATTTCACTTTTTCGACCCCCCCGGTTTCCAACGCCTTGGTCCGATTTTGACCATTAACGAACTCTACCGAGATTTTGAATGGTTAAATTCTATATATACCGTAAATTTGAAAGTGATCGGTGCAATATGACTGTAGTTATCATGTCCACAAGAAAGTGAAACGAGCCGGAGGCAGGAATGCGCAAACCGGTGACTTCATCGGCTAATCGTGGCGAGTGTAACGAGGTGTGGTTCCGACCAGAGCATGGAAGGTTACAGCCCGTCGCTAGAGGGCACGCGTGCACGTCACTATACAAAGCGAGCAGCAGCATGCATCAATCGTCCAACGATGCCAGTCGCATTGCAAACAGTGACATGGAGGCGTCAACCGATGAGCAAAGAGGTGTTGTTCGGTTTCTGACAGCGGAGGGAGTAGGGGGAACGAACATTCATCGCCGAATGTCACAAGTATACGGCGAACACTGCATGTCCCTTGCAAGGGTGAAGGCGTGGCACAAGCGCTTCAGGGAAGGACGGATGTCGTTAGCCGATGATGCCCGGTCTGGGGCACCCACCTGTATTACCGATTACAACGTCCAGCTGGTTGATTCATTACCCAGGACCGCCGAGTGACAGTGAACGCCATAGCCGCCGTGGTCGCTCCACGACAATGCACGACCTCATACGGCCAAAACAGTCGCGGCATTCATGCAGAAATTCAAATGGGAGGTTCTCGGCCACCCTCCATACAGTCCAGACCTCGCTCCCTGTGATTACGCCAGGCTTGGTCCCCTGAAAAGGGCTCTGCGGGGCCAACGATTCACCTCGGACGCCGATGTCCAGCTGTACGTGCGGAACTGCTTTACATCGCAGCCCAGGGAATTTTATGAGACAGCCATTCACCGCCTCGTGTCACAGTGGGACAAATGCCTCAACAGCCAGGCCCAATACTTCTAACATACAGGTACTGGTTTCTGTAATTATGCCTCCAGCTCGTTACTTTTTAAACGCACCTTATATTATATACAAATATTTGAACTGATGGTGGTTATGGGGTCTGTGGGATGTGAAACGTGAAGATATGACGACATTTTCAGGAAGTCGTAACATGGTACTCATTGCAACAGGTAGCTAAATAATGACAGCTACCTTAAAGGAGGGAGAAACGGATGCAACTTAGGAATCCCTGGGGGTCGCCAACTTCGAGCTCTCCGGCCGTGAGAGTATAGCGCTATCCAAGGTACACAATGCATGGTGCCCGGGGTAAACACACGCTGCACCATCATGGAGTAGGTTTGAGATACCATTAAAGAGAGAAAAAAAAGTGGTCTGAACCCTCGGAAAATGAAGATAACATGAAAGAAAAGGGCCAATGATGGCCAGAAAATTACCGACTCCTTACGCTTCAGATTCCCTAATACCGTCGGGGTCGGAATAGAACAAGGGTGGACCAAGGAATGTCGGCATGCAAGATAAAAGAGGAGTCCGGCACAAGTAAGAGGAAGCAATGCCGGACTCAGCTGGGGTCCCGTGGTCGACAACTCAGGTCCCATTAGTTGTGAGCCCCTGGGGGATTACTATGGGATATAAACGGAATATCAAAACAATGATGGGACTCACTACGAATGACATACCCTAAGCGGTGCCGGGTTATGTTCTTAAATAGGCTGTAAACCACTTTCGGGATGATCCTCCTCATATACACTATTAAGGTTTAGCCATTTCGTGTCAGTAGCGAAGTACGCGTTTTACATCTTCAAAGTTATCCATCTGTATTAACCTCCGAGTCATCAGATACGTATTTACAAACTGACATTAGAACTTGAAGAATCATGTTGGGTTGCAACAATGCTTACAAAAGCTCTGGTGCCGCCTATCGAAATCTTTCTACAGTACACTATATATTTAATACTTGGAAAAACTGTGGTCGGGCTTGAACAGTTAGTGGTTTAGATGGGAAACATATTAGGCAGGAATTCCCGAAAATAGGGGACGGCGATCGTATTTTCATGTCTTACTCAGCAACAATGTGACTCCTCTAATACCAGCTCTTCTAAATTTCAGAGTACTGAAGTTTGTTTTAATATATTGCTAGCGTTCTGAACAGTGACAAAGTTTTTCGTCTTATTTATTTAAAAAAAAAGTATCAATAACTTATAATTAATATGATTTTCACTGGAACAGAAAAAGAAATACGAAATAGACAGGATACCAGTTTATTAAAGTTCCATTTTGGGCAGGTTTTACAGAACTTACATATTGCCTGCGTGTCAGAAGAAGTCAGTTGGGTTTGAGCAGCAGATGTCTTAACGCGCATTCCAAAAACATCAAGCCGGTTACTGCCAGCTTCAGCGCATTCTTTCTCTCTCTCTCTTTTTCGTTCTCTCTTGATCTCTGTACTTTGCAAACGGGAAAAATTGAAATGGACCTTCGGTGACAGACAACACTACATACTTAAAACCGGATCAACAACGAGCACCATGCGGGAGGTGACTGCCGATATAGTTAATCTACTGTAGTTTGCACTTTTTTGACAGTTCTCGCGGGAACGATATTCCTGCAGAACATATCAATCCGCCTCTACCACGTGCATTACAGCCAATGAGCTATCACCCACATGGAAGCCAGCAATGGCCGCTGTATTCCGTCAAGGTGTCAACAGCTGTAATGAGTTGCCTAAACCTACATTCATCTCGCAATATCAATTCATTGCCCTTTTTTTTTAAGGAAACTTTTATTTCTTTGTAACATTTATCAAATAATCGTTCTATGACAGCATGTTACATCATTGGACGCGCTATGAGCAAGACCTTGGCTATGACACAGCAACTGATAACTTAAATGTGAGAGTGGAATTATTTTAGGCCCATCATTTCACAGCTCGAGGAAAATGCTTACTAAGGTATGGTGTAAGATGTCCTTAAGACGATACGAACATTACTTGACCAGTTGGATTGATATTAAAATGAAACGGACGGAACATTTCACCATGTAAATTAACTTTTAGGCCTAGGCCCTACACAACAACTCATATTTTAGGCCTACTTTTTTGCACAAATCATGCCATATGAAAATTATTCACCAGGCCAATGTTCTTGGGGAAATCAATAGTTCTGATGCCTTTTCTTTTACCTTCAAAAAGAGAGAAATAAAATTAATATCTTGAACAAGAAATTCCGTATCTGCTTCCGGCTCGATAATCAAAACAAAGATGTCCGACCTGGAGACATCTCAGGCTACATATTTACTCAACATTTAAGATAACCACTATATATTTTGTCATTTAGACTTTCACGGCCCGTGTTATTATTCATAATGTTGAATTTTGGGCTTATGCCGTGTTTTATTATACTAATATTCGACGCGTTTCGAAAGAAACCATGTCTTTCATCGTCAGGAATAATCTGGAATACGACAATGTTGCTAAGAGAAAGCAACGAAGAACATATAGAAGGTGCCCAAAGATGGACGCCATTATAGCCCCATGTTAGGGACAACGGAAAGCAGCAGTGAATTACTTTCTCAGGGTTCTGATAATAGGTAGCCAGGATTCACTGAGATTGTAGCCGGTGTCGCGGTTGAAATTATCTGGGTGTTTACGTATTTCAACCGCCTCCCTGATGATTCTGGGACGATATTGCTTTATACGGGCAAGAATATCCACTCCTTGGAACATGACATCATGGCCAGGTGTTAAAGCATGATCGGCAACAGCTGATTTATCAGGTTGAATGAGCCTGATACATCTATTATGTTCCTTAATGCGAGTGCATATTGTTCTCGAAGTCTGCCCGATGTAAACCTTGCCACAAGTACAGGGAACTCTGTAGATACCCGGTTGTTGCAATTTAGGCAAACTGTCCTTAGTTGGTCGCAGGAGTTGCCTAATCTTAACAGAAGTTCCAAATACAGTCCGTATGTTGTACCGACGTAGGATTTTAGCAATACGATCCGTTCTGTTATGTATGTACGGAAGGTAAGCAGTTCCTCTTACATCGCTTTTCTCAACTGACGTCCTATTATTATTTGTTGGTTTTCGTAGAAATCAAAGCCTTGCTATAACCGTTGCTCTCAAAGGTGGTTCGTAGGGTGTTAATTTCTTCTTGTAAAGAAGACACTTCACAAATCCTCCTAGCCCTGGTAGTTAGAGTTGTAAGGATACCATGTTTCTGGGCAGGGTGATGGTGAGAACTTGCGTGGAGATATCTATTGGTGTGTGTTGGCTTACGAAAAACGCTGTGTCCTAAAGATCCATCCTCTTTCTTGGTGACGAGAACATCTAAAAAAGGTATTTTGCCGTCAGATTCCTTTTCCATGGTGAAACAAATAGAAGGGTGCTGGAGATTAAGGTGATCCAGGAAATGGCTAAGATTTTCCTCACCTTCCGTCCAAACAACGAACGTGTCATCCACATAACGCCACCAGATCTTCGGTTTGAAAGGAGCCGACGACAAAGCTTTCTCTTCAAAGTTCTCCATGAAGAAATTAGCCACAACAGGAGAGAGAGGACTACCCATGGCCACACCATCAGTCTGCTCATAAAAATTCCCATTCCATAGAAAGTAGGAGGAGGTCATGCAGTGATAAAAAAGTCTTGTGATGTCTTCAGGAAAAAAGCCATTAATGAGAGACATAACACCATCAATAGGTACTCTCGTAAACAGAGACACCACGTCGAGACTCACTAGAATATCACCCGGCTGAAGTGTTATAGCTTTTAACTTTTCCACGAAGTGTGTGGAATCCTTAATGTACGAAGGCGTGTTACCCAGAAGCGGCTGAAGTAGTCTACCTACGTATTTGGAAAGGGCATATGTAGGAGATCCAATTGTACTAACAATAGGTCTAAGAGGAACATCTTCCTTATGTATTTTAGGAAGACCATAGAGTCTCGGAGGAATAGCATCCCCTGGAAGGAGAGTCTTCGCTGTATCCGCTGGAATAGATGATTGCTTGATCAATTTGACGGTGGCATTTGAGTAGCGATTAGTAGGATCACGACTATTAATCCTATATACAGGATCTGATAACAAAGACGAGATCTTGGAATCATAATCAACCTTATCCAATACCACTGTCGCGTTACCCTTGTCAGCGGGGAGAACGATAATATCAGAATTGTCCCTTAGATCTTTAAGTGCCCGGCTTTCGCCTTGTTTTAAGTTGGTGTTAGGTGGCTTAGCGGTCTTGAGAACTCGGGAACATTCTTGCCTGGCTTCCTCGGCCTCTTCAGGTGTGAGGTGATGTACCGAGGATTCTACGGATGTAATAAGTTCTTCAATAGGAATTCTTCTAGGCGCTACAGCAAAATTGAGACCTTTAGCGAGAACTGCCTGTTGGGTATCACTTAGGGGCTTGCTGGACAAATTTACGACAACCTTGTTAGCATCAAGTCTAATGGCTTGAGATTTCTGCAACTGATATAACCTATCATATTTGGAAATATGTCTGTCCCTCACCTGATCTAGAACGCTGTTAGCTTGCACTGAAGAAATACGATCAAATATCTTCCATAATTCCTCACTTACGAAGTTTGAGAGGCGTAGATGTAGCTGTAGTAACTCCCTCGAAATAAAATCCAAGAAAAGAGATGTAAGAGGAACTGCTTACCTTCCGTACATACATAACACAACGGATCGTATTGCTAAAATCCTACGTCGGTACAACATACGGACTGTATTTGGAACTTCTGTTAAGATTAGGCAACTTCTGCGACCAACTAAGGACAGTTTGCCTAAATTGCAACAACCGGGTATCTACAGAGTTCCCTGTACTTGTGGCAAGGTTTACATCGGGCAGACTTCGAGAACAATATGCACTCGCATTAAGGAACATAATAGATGTATCAGGCTCATTCAACCTGATAAATCAGCTGTTGCCGATCATGCTTTAACACCTGGCCATGATGTCATGTTCCAAGGAGTGGATATTCTTGCCCGTATAAAGCAATATCGTCCCAGAATCATCAGGGAGGCGGTTGAAATACGTAAACACCCAGATAATTTCAACCGCGACACCGGCTACAATCTCAGTGAATCCTGGCTACCTATTATCAGAACCCTGAGAAAGTAATTCACTGCTGCTTTCCGTTGTCCCTAACATGGGGCTATAATGGCGTCCATCTTTGGGCACCTTCTATATGTTCTTCGTTGCTTTCTCTTAGCAACATTGTCGTATTCCAGATTATTCCTGACGATGAAAGACATGGTTTCTTTCGAAACGCGTCGAATATTAGTATAATAAAACACGGCATAAGCCCAAAATTCAACATTATGAACACTATATATTTATCTGAACAGTGATATGATGATGATGATGATAATTGTTGTTTTAAGGGGCCTAACATCGAGGTTATCGGCCCCTACTCTGAACAGTGAACACGCGTTCAAATTTAAATAATACTTTCAGACGACTTTGCGCAATATTATCAACTATAATTATTATTATTTAACATAATTAACCCGTTATTTTCTCAGGTGGATGATCACAATAAAGCGTCCATTACCAACCGCACGCCCATCCAACGAGCACGCGGTAGTTCAGTTTGATAATGCAACTTTTCAGTCTGGTCGACAGAATATGTTGCCAATATATTCACAATTACTGGGACAAGCGGAAAAATAAACCTGAAAAATCTTACATGTGATTAAAACGTGTATATATTTGTTATGGATTACGGGTTATAAACTGAGTCTTTCCTAATGAAGGTTGGCAACCCTAGCTGTCAAAAAAGTGCAAACCTACAGTAGATAGACTATATATTTAGGTCAGGAGTGGATGAGCCGCGCAAGCGACCTATTGCCAAATCGCCCATTCCCCGTCACAACGCCAAGTGTCGAAGGGACTTCTTCTGGCGCACAAACAATATGTTGTTTCAGGTGTAGCAAAGCGAGATCTGCTGGTCATTCCCAAGATTTCTCTTCTCGAAGAGCATCGGAGAAAACCGCAACGCTGGCTCAATTCTCAAGTTCTTCCTCTGTGTTAACTGGGTCATTCTCCAGAAAAGGGCAGATTTGACTGAAAAGAAATAATAATCCAAAACTTTCATATTTTTATGTTATAAATTTTTATGGGGCACAGCATTTACTGTATAATACTATTCCATAAATGGTTCTGTAAAAAAAATAGTTTAAAAAATCTTTGTTTATTTTTGTTGGTAACTGAGACGAAAGTAACGGAGTTGAGATTTTTTAAAGAAGGCAGTTTTATTACAAACGAAGGCCTAATATACATCAAAATAAAGAGTAAACTCTTCATTTTTCTTTGATCTTCACTTCAAAAACATTTTAACTCTTTTATCAATGTCACCGAAGCATTTTATCTTGAAGTGGAGGTTTGACACAGGACTAGGTGGTTCTGGGATGACACAGAATATTTCACTGGTTTTTATTTCTTGATTTTCTCTCCAGTTTTGTTCATGAAGTTTACAGTAACAAATTCCCCATCTTTTGATTCTACAATTTCTAAAAACAAAAGTGCCAATAGTTGTAAACACTTAGATCAGTAACAGAGTTGAGGGATTTGTGAAAAATTATGGCATCAATTGAGGTTAGTATCTAAAGTCTTAGCCCTGAATGTGCAGGTTCAATGTCTTATTCAAGTAGACCAGCGGTTCCCAACCTTTTTTTCCTCCCGTACCCCTTTATACATATTTAACTAAAATAGTACCCCCTAAGATGTAAACTTCTAAAACGTTTAATATTTTACGGGCAATATGTACATAACTTAATAAAAACATTATTAATAAAAATAACACAACTATTTATAACTAATTTTTTGAATACAGTATAGCTAATATTTTACATTTCAAATGATCTTGTCGACTTCATCGTTATGCTTAGGTCTACCGTTATGCGTCACGGTTACGGCGTGTATGACATCATGTTGTTCAGCGCATATGCACCGAGTCTGAGTTTACTCTGGCGTTATGCGAACGAAGACGGCGAGTGCGTGACGTCATGCAGCCCCCGCGCGGGAAGCCTAAGTTAAAGGGTACTGGAGTCTGTTGAGTCTGAGTTTACTCCTGGGGTCTGGCGTTATGCGAACGGAGACGGCGAGTGCGTGACGTTATGCAGCCCCCGCGCGGGAAGCCTAAGTTAAAGGGTAATGGAGTCTGCTGAGTGAGTTTGAACCTGGGGTCTGGCGTTATGCGATACGGAGACGGCGAGTGCGTGACGTCATGCAGCAGAGTGCAAAGAGTCCTGGGGCTTCGAGAGAAGCGAGAAGCCCTCCTGAGCCTTTCTAACATGTGTAGCATTTGTAGCATGCGTCATTTGAAATTATATAAAGTCTAGTCTCTCAGACTGACTGTATCTTTTTAATTTATTATTTGCGTGCTGTTAGTGAGCATTTGATATCAATAAATGCTAAATATAATTTTTATTTTACTTTTATTTACTTGGGCAAATGAAGATATAAACATTTAGCCGAGGAAAATATACAATTTTAGTACTGTACATAAGATTATTTAATTTTGATTTTATTGAAAACCGAATAATTTTAGCGATTAGTTTGGCAAAAATAGATAAATCAAGACAATAGCAGTGCAGCGGTGAAAGTGACTGGGGTTGGGGTAGGGTGGGAGCATTGACCTTGACATGCGTGAATAAGATGGCACTGTGCGCCGGTACATTACGACTGACATGTACGATGGGAATATGGCGCCCGCCATTGCCGTTTATTTTTGGCGTACCCCTAACCGGTTCGTTGCGTACCACCTAGGGGTACGCGTACCCCAGGTTGGGAACCGCTGATGTAGACAAACAATAAGCAATTCATATTTGGTCACTTACCTCTCAAGCTAAGTAACGGAGTTGAGAACATGTAATGTCCAAGTGAACTTTGAATCTTATTTCAACTAATCACTCAAATATACACTTCACAAAAACACATAGCTTCTCTACTCAGTCACGAAATAGCTGCCTTCTTTATGTTTAGTGAAGAAATGGGTCACGTAATTCTTTGAACTATAATCAGTGGTAACGGAGTTGAGAACTGCCCTCGGGGACAAAACAACAAAAGAAAAAAGTTACTTTGTTTCATAGTTTATTATTTTGAAAAAATACTTTTTAACTATTAAACTAATTTAGTATTAATTACTGAAAGTTCTGTGAAATTACAAATATGATTTATATATATATTTTTAAAGACATTTGAAATCATGGGAGGGGACAGTCACGGAGTTGAGGTTTACACCATAAAAATAATTTAAAAAGGTGTTAGATTTAAGTTTTAAACCAAATTAAAAACATTTAAAGACACTATTAGTACTGTATTATAGTAAGCAATAAAAATAAAAATATTAAATAATATTTAAAAAATATAAATCCTACGAGGACTGAAATCTGCCCTTTTCTGGAGAATCACCCAACTACTCAAAACTCACATTGAAGTGACCAGAACCAAAATAGGATCACAATGAAGAACTTCACGAACTTCATATCAATTTTTATAATAGCGAAATTTCTTGCAAAATCCTGTTTAGTCTTTCTTGGTATCTATTGAAAAATAAAAGCCACCAGCAGTGGATTTATAAGCGCGAATATCGCGTAATGATTATTTAGGACGAAATGTCATGGAGCGAGAACGAAAAACATGCAAAACGTGCGAAACAGACGAAAATATTGATTGAAATTTTTAAATATCCATACAAATGCCGTTAAAAAGGATAAATTTTGTCTGTATCACCACGTGACTAGTCAGAAACGTAGGTCTCCTACCACTAAAGTAAGGCACCGAAAGGGGTTTCTCAGCCTACTCTATCACTGTAGCAACAAACAGGACAGATGTTTACCCTGTGAGTGTCGTAACATTGGTGTGTGTGAGTTTTGGGCACAACATTTAATTGTTTCTAAGAAAACCTCTTAATATTGTATCTATTTTTATGATAACTAGTTATGTTAATCTTCATCTCGTCTTAGCTACTCAAATGTCTTAATGTTATTTTTAATCAGCTTGTTTATTTTCTACAAGATACACCGTAAGAAAATACTGGAAGAGTATCAAGTAAAGCAGAAAAAAATAATCGTAATATTTGTAAAGTAACTTAAACCTACGAGAGAATCTAGTTTTTGTTTTAGCGATTTCTATCTAAATTTATAAGCGCGATCGAGTCGCCGCTATGGTACCATTTATAGCCCCGCTTAGGACCGATTTATTTCACCATTAAATAGCATCCCTAGTTATGTAATTGGACGTTAACCTGTGATATTATGATACATGTAGACTACCGGTACTTACTGCGACTACAACTGGAAAGGAGATGGCCGTAACAATAACGAACGAACCCGGCATCATTCACCTGGAGTTGAAAAGAGAAATCACATAAAACTACTTCTAGAATGGTGGGATTTGAACCCACTTATATTTTGCTCGCAAGGATGGATTAAAACCATCCGTGCAGAAAGCTACTAAACCAACAGCTCGATAACGGCGGCGCTCAGGATGAAAGGCCAAATCGACGCTAGCAATACACACAATGTTTCCAACAATTAAGGATACTCGTATGAAAGATACGGAAGAAAAATAGGCTATGGGCTCTACCCATCGTTACCGGTAGGATCGACAAGGATATCTCTAAGTTATATTCGGAAACGATAGGATTGCTTTTGAGGATCTATTATCGTAGGCAAAAACAAAATATTTAATTTCTGAGCACCCTAACGACTCGAACCTGAATCCTCCCTGGAATTCACTCCTTTCAATCATGAAGTATACAGAAAGCCGAAGAATTATACTCCTTTTGAATGATCAACCACATAATTATTCTAAAACGATAGTCGCAGCATAACACAATTGGTCTCTCGGTTCTTAAGCCTTCAGATTAGTTGCCCCGGCCCCCTCTCCGCCACCTGTTTTGTTACCTAATAGAAGCCTCATAGGAGTTTACCCCTCCCCCCCCCCCCCCTCTCATTGTCAAACTACCGTCGTGCCAGTCTCCCATTAAGACCGTCCCAACACCTCGACTAATGCGATTAGTTCCCGTATTTAATCCACAAAAGTACACACACACATTTCAAATTTACAGTTATTGCTAGATTCAATTTCTGACAAGCAGGGTGGGGAAAATTATAACTGAAAATAGTCTAGCTGTTGTAAGGATAAAAATCCTGAGGAGGTATCGTACCAAGCATCGACATTTAAACACCAGCAACGCCTTAGAAACAAATATGACGTCGAAGATAGTATTGTTCATAATGAAGAATACTTCATTTTTGTGACAGTCTCGCAGAAATCAACCAGTCAGTTTTGCAGCAGCCGATGCAAGCATCAATTCCTAAAAACAGCCCTGAGAATATCTGCATGTTCGATTTCTTACCGCACGAGTGCACGTTACTTCTCTGTGCCGTTTCTCTTGATCATGAAATAGATTAATAATTTTATTAATGCAGCCAATGGCCATGTACTTTTCGTTTCAGGACGGGTCAGGGAAGGGATATTGGAAGGAAATAGGCCGTGGACCTATTGAAAGGAACCGTGAAAATGGGAAACCACGAAAACCATTTTCAGGACGGCCAAGGTGGGGTTTGAACCCACGCTCTCCCGATGCCAGCGAGGCACGTGGCAGCGCTCTCGACCACCGCGGCCGGTTGAAATATATTAAGAAATACATATTTCCGAAATCTTTGTCATACTCCGACATGGTAAACGTGACGAAATAAATCACAAAAGACAGGATTGTGATGAAATTGCTTACAGTGCTTCAAATGTACTTCTTCCACCTTGTCAATCCCGTTCCTAATGGATCGGGCATGAGATGAAAACAAGTGTGTGTGGCGATGGTTTTTACTGCCGGATGCCGTTACTGACGTCAACCCCCTCAAGCGTTAATGAAGAATGAAATGAACAAAGGGTAAGGAGTGGAATAAAGGAACGGCCCGGCATTTTCCTGGAGATGAGGATGGGAAACCACGAAAAAACATGTAAGTCAGCCAGCAAGTGGGGTTCAAACTCACTCGTCTTCCCGAGTCTGCAAATAGTCTCGAACCTGAATCCTCCCTGGAATTCTCACCTTTCCATCATGAAGTATACAGAAAGCCGAAGAATTATACTTGTTATGTCGTGGGAGATACAAGATAAATAACATACACTTGTTAATATAACACAACGGTTTATTAAACACTAGTCGATACACAGCGATACACAATGTGAACTAACTTGAGCGGAACTCACGTCTACAGTCCGCGGGTGCATATATACATAGTAGCTGGAAAGTTCCAGAATCGAATGTTCCAGATTGGAATGTTCTGGGCATAGTGACTAGAATGTTCGTGTTAACTCAAGTAGCCTAAATACACAACACTGACTAGAATGTTCATGTTAACATAGCACTTTCTAGAATGTTCATGTAAATACACAACAATACTCCTTTTGAATGATCAACCACATAATTATTCTAAAACGATAGTCGCAGCTTAACACACTCTCGGTTGTTAAGCCTTCGGATTAGTCGCCCCGGTCCCCTCACCGCCACTTGCTTTGAAATGAAATGGAACGTGACGAAATGCATCACAAAAGACAGGATTGTGATGAAATTGCTTACAGTACTTCAAATGCATTTCTGCCAACTTGTCAATTAGTTCCTAATGGATCGGGGAAGAGGTGAAAACAAGTGTTTTTTACTGCCGGATGTCGTTACTGACGCCGACCTCAAGCGTTAATGAAAAATGAAATTAACAAAGGGTAAGGAGTGGAATAAAGGAACAGCCCGGCATTTGCCTGGAGATGAGGATGGGAAACCACGAAAAAACATTTCAAAGTCAGCCAGCAAGTGGGGTTCGAACTCACTCGTCTCCCCGGGTCTGAAAATAGTCTGGCCCCACGTCCTTGTAAGTTATTTATAAAACCTGAGGTTATTTAATAGATGCATTCAGCAAGTATGGCTGCTTACTCAACGAAGTAATCTATTTAATTTACACCATTCAGTATCAGTAAGCCAATAAAAATATCATGAAAATGTTAAAGCGTACTACTCATTCTCTGACAACATTTAGCGCAAAAGGAAGTATTGAAAGACTATGATTCATGCCAAGCTTCTCTGTTTTCACCCTAAAGGCACCTTAATTTGTTGCAACAAGGCACCTTCCTTTGTTGTAAGTAATCTATAATTCAAACGACAAGGGGAAAGCCTTTCTTTTCCGTTTACTTGAACGCTTTACACTGAAACGTCTTTCTCCAGGTGCGCCCAACAAGCAAGCTGGCTGGCCGTCGAGGCCATGAACGACCTTGTGATACGGACCGCACAACTCTCTACGAATTTGTTTCAGATTCACGGTTCAGCTTCCGGTTGACAATGGGCATGATTACGCTGGCGATGCAAAATAAATCGTGAATCCCTAGTCATGAGCACGCGAGAGAGTAATCGTTTCGGCATGTTTTGTCAATCTCAAGCCAAATGCAATCCCTAATCCAAAGATTAAAAGATCAAAATTAACACCAGCAATGAGACTCCCTTGACAACGTACGAACTCCAGGCTTAATCTGCCCAGAATTCTATAGTACAGGAGCAATGATTAACATAACCTAGATATAGGAAAATGTTGATGATAATTAATTGTTGTTGTAAGGGAGTAGTGGAGTAGTGGCGCTTCTGCCCCACTTCAAAACCCCCCTTGCTCTACTACTAAGCCTCAGCCATGTTAAATATCTCTTGAACGCATGGTCCGATTTTGACAAATGAGGTATTGTTGGACTCGGGCTGACGTCCTCTTTGCTATGGACCACTCATTATATTTTTCAAAATTTTTTTGAAAATTTTTGTTTTCGAAAATAGGCGATAGTTTGAAAACCAAACAGGATAGAACGTTGTGCCATGGCTCAAACGAACAGTCTTTATGACCTTTATTTTTTGTAATAAAAAATTTTTATTTTTTATATTTTTTTGAAAACACTCGAATTTTGAAAATCCTATATTTTGGAAACTAGGAACTCTACAAAAAAAATTGTTTAACGTAAATCAATGGTCCCTACCCCCTCTACCCCCAAAATAAATTTCAAGTCTCTAGAATGAAAACCTGCAGTAGTGGGGTAGTGGGGGAGCTGCTTATAAAAGCAAGTGGTGAGCCCCTGCGACCTTGGAATGGAAAGAGCCATGCTAGGAGGGCGTGCTTGGATTCGTTTTTTTCGTCTCGTCGTGCTCTTTACGGGAATGTCGGTGTCGAAAATGTGAAAATCTGGAAACACAGTCTTTTTGGGGTAAAAACGTGATTTTAGACTTTTTGCTATATCTCACGAACCAATAACGCTAGAGGCGTGTTCGACAGGTCCAAGGACTCGGGGTAACGTCCTCTCTCCTATGGACCACTCGTTATAATTTTTAATAAAATTGGAAACTCGGTTTTGGGGTAAACACGTGTTTTTTGTGATTTTGCCAATATCTCACGAAGCAATAACGCTAGAGGCATGTACGATGGGTCCAAGGACTCGGAGTGACGTCCTTTTTGCTATGAACTACTCGTTGTAATTTTAAAAAATTTTGGAAACGCGATTTTGGGGTAAACACGTGTTTTTTGTGATTTTTGCCGATATCTCACGAACCAATAACGCTAGAGACGTGTACGAGGTGTCCTAGGACTCGGGCTAACGCCCCCTTTCAAATGTGGTAGATATTTTTTTCCAAAAAAATAATTCACAAAGGGCCTAACGCCATACATGTTGAAAAAAAATCATTACCGTTACCTGTTTATAATGTTTATAAAGCGTGGTGGTTGAGAGAGACGATACGGCTGGGTGTGTGTGTTTCAACGAACCTGTCGCTGACCACGGTGGCTGTGTTCAATAGATCAATCGCTATTTCGACGGGTCGGTGTATGACAGAGCGAGGGTGCGTTTTCTGATATTTTACCTTTGACGTGTAAACGGTGATGAGAACTAGGTTCTATGTTGGTCGAAGCGAGTACCGAAAACAAACGAGCAGGAGGTGAAGGTCATTTGAGATTATTGGAAGGCGTTGATCTGACTTGACAACAGGTGACGCTTGAAGGTGAAATAATCTGACCATCGTGGTGGCAGGGGAGTGTGAAAGGCATGCACACACATTTGTGAAACCACATGTAGGCTAAACCAGTGACATCCTGTTTTGCTTCGTACGTGACAAAATGCAAGTTGACGTGAAATTTGATCTACCGCAGGTGTTCGCTTGGGACGTTATCTATCTACATGCGCGATAACTGTTAACAAGTTACATCCTGTCTTGCTTCGTACGTGACAAAATGCAAGTTGACGTGAAATTTGATCCGGCACAGGTGTTCGCTTGGGTGTTATCTGTCCACGTGCGCGATAACTGTTAACAAGTTACATCCTGTCTGGCTTCGTACGTGACAAAATGCAAGTTCAGGTGAAATTTGATCCGGCACAGGTGTTCGCTTGGGTGTTATCTGTCCACGTGCACGATAAGAGAATGTTCAAAGCGTGGGAATCGCTGAATCAGTAAAAAGTATGATGCAACTTGTCGGAATGATGTCACAACCAATAGATAGGCAAGAGCTGCAAACAGTAGTGGTGGGAGGTGAAGGGAGGGAGAGGGGAGGGGTAATGTATGAGAGAACACAGGAGGAAAGGGAAAGACAAACATGTATGAACATGCATGAAGCGCGGGGCGCTGTACACATAGAGCTAAAGGTGGTGTACAACATGTGTGAATAAATAAAAAGTACACAGGTTCACACAACATGTAATTTATTGATCCAAGAATTAAACGTAGAGTTAAACCCTAACCATTTGACGTAGAGTTTATTTCCTTTTTGTTTCAACACTTTTTCCACAAGGTAATGCTGAGGAAATGCTGTTTTCTGAAGTTCATGGAGATAAAATCTACCTTTTATGGGTTGATGGTTGAGGTCCTCGAGTAAATAGGTGACTGGACTGTCCAAGTAGACTCGACGAATTCGAAATAGTTCAGTCCCCCACTGAGGCGTGTAGCCCTTATTGAAGGCAGACTTAAATTTGCTCACACGAACAAAATCCCCAATGTTCAGTCGGTGACGTTTAGGATCGGCTGTTTTTATGGGGTTAAACAGTTTATCCAATCGCTGAATATTTTTAGTTACGAGACGTGGCTTGGTCCCAATCGTTCTATGTTTGGTGTCATTGTAACGTGATACTAGCTCAGGTAACATGTCCAACCAGCGATAACTGCCCTGAGCGGTAAACGCTTTCCACATATGGGTTTTCAATGTTCGGTTGAACCGCTCGACCACACTGGCTTTGAGATTGCTGTACGTGGTGTAATGGTGAATATCCTTAGATTTGAGAAAACTGGAGAAATCCTTGTTGAAAAATTCTTTCCCCTGGTCAGTTTGTAGCAACTGAGGTTGACGTTGGGAGTGTTGAATAATATGTTGAAAGGCCTTGGTAACTAGTGGGCCAGACTTGCGACGCACAGGTTCAACAAAGGCCATTTTGGAATAGACATCAATGACGGTCAACATATAGCGTACACCGTCGTTAACGCCAGCATAGGGTATCATTTCAACCAAGTCAGCCTGCCAAAGTTCATCCACACCTCGTGAAATCACCTTGAGTCGCGGATAGTGACGCCTAGCTGGGCGATGCAACTCGTGAGCAATACCCATTTTAATGGGTGAGGGCTTAAACAATAATTTTGGCATTTCGAAGTTCTTGTTCAATTTCTTGAATTTCCCAATCGTGACCGGTATGGCCAGCTTGACGTGAGGCATGCAACAACTGTAGCCGCTGGACGAGCTTATTGGGATTGTGCCAGTAGGTAACATCCACAAGGGGTTTTAATGGTTTAAATGTCACTCCCGAAGCGGACACTTTACGACGAGTACTTTGACTGGTGGGAAACATTTTTGCAATGATGGTTTTATATTTTTGAGATATATTGGCATTCACTTGTTGCGTGGGATCATACTGTCTTTTGTGAGCATGGGTATCCAATAAAATGGATTTATATTTGTCAAGATCCTCTGACGTATAATCATGGGAAGAGGGGGTCCGAGAAAAGAGCAGCTTTAACAGTCCTGGCGTTAATTTATAGTTGATGTTTTTAATGACAGCTTTAGTACGAGCAAATTTAATGGATGAATCGCCAATTTTAAAACTATCATCCTCATAGCGAACACCATACGTGGTATCTGTGTTTCCAATAAATAGATCGGTGAAATAGGGTTCCAATGTTGATCCATAATATTTTATTAAAATGGTTTTCAGTTGAGCTTTATGTTGAGGGGTGGCCAAGAGTTGTGAAAACGGAGACGCCCTGGAAGGGCAAGGTGTTTCGACCATGGCCAAGGATTTCTTTTTTCTCAAAAACTCTGCAAGGGGTGCGGCCTTTTTTTGAGGCGTAAACACTTGTTCCTCCTCATCCTCAACTTCACTAACACTAGTCAAATCTTCCTGTTCCTCTTCCTCTTCCTCAGGGTCCTCGTGCAGCGTCTGCGTGGCTTGTGAAACGGTGGGTAGCGTTTCAGATGGCTTGAAAGAGGGTTTCAACATGGCTTTTAGCGGAGGTGCTAAATGTTGTTGAATAAACAAAGCATGATTGGCACGTGATTGTTTCAATTGACGAAACTTTTGGCGAATAGTATGTTTTGCTTTAATAATATGCTTTTTCAATTGACTCTCTGCTAACGCCATGGTGTCTTGACAAATGACTTGATGGGGAATGAGACAGGGCCTTAAATAGCAATAAAATGATCAAACCCTAAGCGATACCGTCCTTGGTTGAGTTCACTTTGTTTGTCAATCACTAAACAGGCATGACGTTGAGTGTTCCAGCACTTGGCACACAATTCTGTAAACATTTGAAAGGTCATATCCGGATTCACATGTTCATTATAAATGTGACGACTGTTCCTCTCGTCCTGACGAAATAAAACAATGACATTGGCATTGTCACGAATCAACTGTTTGGACATTTTAGAATACGTTTGCCCAAGATAGAAGCAATCGATATGTTTGTGTCGACCCATGCTGAAATAGCTTTGAATGATGCCTTGACGTTCAGTGGATACATCATCGAAAATCATGAGTGAATCAGGCTTTACCTCATCCGGTGAAATCACATTTTCTTGCATGGAAAATGTAAAATAACCCATATTCTCTTTTTGTAATCCAGACATGACTTGATCCAGAAACACGTAAAGGGGTTGGTAGAGAGATTTTGCAAAAATATAAATATTTTGAAAACGCAGACCATTGGGCGCTGTGATGAGCGTTAGCAAAAGATTTGTCTTTCCACAGCCGGAAGGCCCCACAATGATGCAGCGAATGGAAGATGGAAACAGTGAACCATGGCGTTGTTCACGTGATGTGGGACAGAGATGGGAAACCATGTCCCCCACGGGGAATGACTCTTGCTGCTTAATAATCTTCATGTCAACTAAGGCTTAGACAGGCTAGCCGGCTGTCTATATACAGGACACCGAACCTTGTCATAGAAACAGTAGACTGCTACTACAGGTTGACGATGGATGTCTTTGGACGTGCGTTGATGGCCAAAGATAGGCCTGTCCTCATACATGATCCTAAACAGGAAACAGATCCTGCTAATAAACACTATGTGGATAGGTCAGTAGTGCCACGCACAAAACAGGGAGATTATGACTTTAAGGGAAAGCGGTTAACCCATGTAAAACATCCTCAAGTGTCTACAGACGTTACTACGAAAAAGTATGTGGATAACAAAGTGTATGAGTTTTATGACAAAGTGCCCCAGCTTATGGTGAATGGCTATAGCGCTAATCACTATCGGATTATTCACGTGGAAGACCCACAAGACGAAGACGATGTTTGTACCAAGCGTTACGTGACCCATGAAATGAAAAGGCTTTATAAATTTATCCCATCTGTGTTTTTAGTGTATCTGACAAATGAAAAACCTGTGAATGACAGAAACCATTTACCGCTATTCCATGATCAGCACTTGACCTATGTGCTTGCTTCGGGTTTAAGCCACTATCGATTACACTATGATGGAACCATTCACATCAAATATGCCATACCTGATGAGAACCATTTACAAATAAAGATAAATGGTCATAGGATGTTGGTCCATGACCATGAAATGGTCAATGCAGGTGACGAATTATCCTTTTATCTCATGTTGACATGGGATGAAAAGCAAGCGGGGAAAACCATAAACGATTTCCCACTTTATGTGGAATTGGAATATACAGCCATGAAATAACCATCTGACGTTAGTTGTGATTTAAACTTTCGTGTGAAAGGTTGTTGGTCATTATCATCATGGTGAAACAAAGGTATGCAGTGAGAAAGACTAAAAAAAGGACATTGTCCTTGGCAAAGCCAGGGCTTACAACATTCGAGGACAAGCCCTTGCAAAAGAAAAAAAGAAAAAATAATGTATTGACCATAAGGAAAGCCCTTCGAGCAGCACAGAGACAGGTTATTCCAAAACGTCGGCGACAGGTTTCAAACCAAGGGCGAGTGATTCCCGTTCCCAAACGAGCGGGATTTTTACCTGCATTATTTGCTGGTTTGGCTGCTCTGGGCTCACTTTTGGGCGGTGCCAGTGCAGTGGCGAAAACCATTAAAGCCGCGCAGCAGGGCAAGCAACAACTCAAAGAAAGTCAGCGACACAATGAAACGATGGAAGCGATTGCCATGGGGGCTAGAAATGCCAATTTAAAGCCAGCCTTTTATCAACAAGGATTTGGGATTACACCATTTCGAAATATTAAAAAAAAAAAAATTTAACCTCAGCCATAGCGAGACATGCCCTGACGCATCAACAAGTGGAAAGCTATGCTAAACAACTAAAGCTTTCTCATTTTCGAGGTGTGTTTATGCGAAACCAATTACCCCCACGACCCTGGAAACAGGAATGTGCTGTTGTCAATTTGGATGATCACCGAGGACCAGGAACGCATTATGTAGCTTATGTCAAAGAGGGATCCACGGTATGGTACTTTGACAGTTTTGGGAATTTGCCCCCGCCCATGGAACTAGTGACCTATTTTGGAAACAGGATCAAGATATATTATAATGTGAAACGAGAGCAAACGTTTAACAGCCAACAGTGTGGACGTTTGTGTTTAATTTTTTTATATAAGACGCAGCATAAGCAAAAACGCCACCAGTATGTCGGCAGAAAGTAAAACGTTTACAGTGCATGGACGTGGACCTGAAGTCAGCCTAGACTTTTACCCGCCTATCGAATTGAGTGAAAAACCCTATGGTTTAGGACTTGTTTCTCTTGAAACGTACAATCGAATATACAACATACGTGAAAATGTGAACAACAAGTTTTATTATGATGATTCTGTGCTCACCCTGAACTCTGGTGGATACACGATCGATGATATTTATGAACACATTTATGTGGTGTTGATCAATCAATATGGTTTAAAGTCATTTCTCGACGGAACGCACAAGTTTGAACTTGTAGGCAATACTAACACTCATCGCTGCAGTATTTTCTCTACCTTCAACATTGACTTTAAAACACACCCCGATTCCATTGGCCCATTACTCGGATTTAAACCACGTGTGTTGGAGCCCAACAAAAAACATGAATCGGACCATGAAGTGAAATTCATTGAGGACCATCATGTGTCGGTGACGTGTAATATTATTAGCCAAGTGTACACCAATCAAGAACCATCGCATTCGCTTTATGACTTTATTGCGACATCGCCCAATGGGTATATTATTCGTGAAAACCCTCCAGTGGTGCTTTTTCATTCTGTGGCTGTCGATAGTATTAGTAATATAACATTAAGACTGATCAATAGAGATCAACAACTCATTGATCTAGATTCTACCACACCAGTGACTTACAAGTTGGTGCTAAAGCCACTATGAAGTTTGTGTATAAAGCAACAACACCGTCTAGGAATGGTGTTAGTTGTTTGCCACGTGAATGCACGTTAACATCTCAGAACAAGCAGATTTTACAGCATTTGGGTTACCACGTCAACCCTCATGATGAATTCTATCCTAGAGATAGCAAACCGCATCGAGGAGCAACCAGGAGTGGTAAGAATTGATCTCCATTCCTATCAAGCTCAAACACCTGGACTCAATAACAATGATGAAATTCAATTTGTTATCAACAACCAAGATATTTACACCCTACCGCATGAAAGTGTCATTCAGATTGAAGGTCGGCTCACCAAAGCCGATGGCTCTACACCTACCACATCCAAGTTGGCCAACCATGGTTTGGCCTTTCTGTTTTCTGAAGTGCGGTATGTCATTAACGATATCGTGGTGGATAGCACTCGAAATGTGGGCATTTCCAGTGTCATGAAACTATACCCCTCTTATAGTGAGGAAGAAGGTAAAACACTTTGCATGGCAGGTTGGTGTCCTGACTCGACCAATGACTGGATGGTACACACCGATGGGACCTTTACTGGATATTTACCTCTTAAACTGGTTCTCGGCTTTGCCGAAGATCACCAACGCATTGTGGTTAACGCAAGGCAAGTGCTTTACCTAGTGAGAGACAGGAGTGATAATAATGCACTCAAGGGAGCCGACAATGCCCCCATCGATTCAAAAATTCAACTACAACGCTTGCTATGGAAAGTCCCCCATGTGACCCTCGAAGATAGCAAAAAACTGGACATACTCAAAATGGTAAAGAGAGATATGCCTCTACCTATGGAATTTAGAAGCTGGGCACTCCATGAGTATCCGCTATTGCCCACCACCAACACACACAGTTGGTCTGTAAAAACAGCTCGCTATACAGAGAGACCTCTCTACCTGATTGTGGGTTTTCAAACGAATCGCAAGTATCAACAAACCAAAGATGCCACGCAATTTGATCACCTGCAATTGAGAAATGCACGTCTTTTCCTCAACGGAGCTGTGTTTCCCTATGAAGGACTGGATTTGGATTTTTCAAAAAATAAGTTTGGCCCCCTGTACGACTTGTTTTCTAAATTTCGATGGTCGTATTATCAAAAAGAGAACGGCCCCATGCTACTACCCCAAGCGTTTAAGGCAAGAGCGCCACTGATTGTCTTTGACTGTTCTTACCTGGAAGAGTCTGTCAAGCCATCCAATATCGACATTCGACTAGATTTTGAAACGCATGACAATGTACCAGCCAATACGACGGCCTACTGTTTAATTATTCATCACAAACAAGTCAACTATTATCCACTGTCCAACCAAGTGACGAGTGTATAAATAATAGCTCAACCCACGTCAAGTCGCTCAGTCATGTCTTGCTTTAAAGCCTCAAGAGACGTTACATCCATGAATTTAAACTCTGAGGAACAACGTTTCAAGACTTTTGCCACGTGGCCAGTGCCTTTCATAAACCCTCAAGCCTTGGCGGCCGCTGGATTCTACTATTTAAAAACAAGAGATGAAGTGAAATGTGCCTTTTGTCCCATCATCATAGACCAATGGCAGGAGGGCGATGAACCCATGCAGGAACATCAGCGCTGGTCACCCACCTGCCCCTACCTGTGTAGAATGAAAGTGGGAAATATACCCTGTCATTCAAGCTATCCCTCACTTGTGTCTCTGGGTGATGAAAAAGAAACAAGTTACGATACATGTGGGCCGTATGGTATCCATGGTGCTTCGGTGAGCAGCTCACCATCAAAAACGCCTAGTTTAGAGACATTGGGACATCATCGGTGTTATGGACGTTACAAACACAAGAGACTATATTGTTGTATCAGTTGCTATCGTCCTTATCCTAAAATGAGAAAAGCCTGTAAGACGTGTTATGATAATAAAATGATGTAATTCTTAAATTCTTATTTTTTTGCATGCCCCCACTGTCCTACCCTAACCTTCTTTTTTGGAACTAGCATGGCAGGTAAGTCCATGCCATGATCACACCTGATCGTCTGTCAGTCGTCAGTTGAACTTGGTCCAGACAAGCGTCAACATGTTGCGCACACTCATTGTGGATTGCCAAGGGTTTAAAATTGGTGACAACAAATTTATATTTAAACAAGTGGCCATGATCGATTGTACCACGTTTTGGATATCGCAAGCTACGCATTTGCTATTTAAACCACCCCATGCTTTTGATTTATTGTGTGAAAAAGACCGTAAACAAACCCAGTGGATTGAAAATCATAGACAACTAGACTGGAATCAGGGAACCATTTCCTATAAATATTTGGACGTGGTCATGAAAGCACACTTGTCCTCGGCCAATGTGGTATTTGTGAAAGGTAATGAAAAACGTCAATGGTTGCAACCATTTTTGGCGTCTTACTGTCAATGTATCGACCTCATGGAGTTGGGCTGCCCCTCCCTGCAAACGCTCATGGATACTTGTTCCTGTGGCAACATTACCCATACAGCCCTATCGCATGCGTGGCATCTCTTTCATTGGTTAACCACTCATGCCTGCTGGGAGTTGTTGAACAAAATTATAACTCAAGATTTACCTGTGAATGACGTCAGTGAGATTTCTACAAGCGACGTGTAAACATCTACAGCACGTGATACCATGGAGAAAGGCAATGCTACGGACAAAGCCATCGGCAAGTTCTTTGTGTGCAAAAAGAAACTAGACAGTTTTACCAAAGAGGAACTCTTGGCGCTGCCCAAGTCGTTCATTTATTATGTGGCTGCCAACGCGGTCAAAGAAATCTGGCAACATGTACCAAAATCATGGACTCAAGACCCTGTGTTGAGTGAATTGCAACCCTGTACGGATTACGATCACCATAAGCAAGTGGCCATGGCAAAAATACCGTCTATGCGTCAGTGTGCGACTTGCCAGCTAGTGAAACTGTATCACGGTCATAAAAGTCCATGTAAAGACTTTGTTGAATCATTCCACGGGTGTCATGGCGAGAAAAAGCAACAACAACAACAAACACAAACATCGTCCACAGAGGAGGAGGAAGACCAAACCTTTCTACCATCAATGGAAAAGGATATGCCAGACCTGTACTGGCAATGGCGTCATTGACAAAGTGATTCAATACCTACCTTTCGAAATCCATCTTCCAGGTTATCGTTTTTGCGGCCCTGGAACTCGTCTCGAAAAACGTTTACAACGTGGTGATGTACCCATTAATCTTTTGGATCAAGCATGCAAGGAACATGACCTTTCTTATCGCCATAGTCATTCTGGTTTAAGACATGTGGCAGATAAATTGTTATTAAAGAAAGCTAAACAACGTTTCACATCCAGTGATGCCTCAGTAGGTGAAAGGATGGCAGCCCTAATTGTCATGAGTGCTATGAAAGGAAAGTTGATGATGCATGGACATAAACATTGAGGAGTGAGGAATTGGGATGTGTTTGTATTCTATTTTTCTTTTGTCAATTCACTATGACTATGAAATAAAAACAAAGGTTTGACAGAGCACGATGTTTTGTTATTTTTAATTTTAAGAAATCGTGATGTTGATGGCTGATTTTTTCATTTTACACATTTCACACATGATGAATTCCACACACTGTCATTTATCATTTTGCAATTTACAGTTTTTGAAAACGTTCGTTTCAAGTTTAACGTTTTTGATGATATGGATTTTTCCATTTTGCTGATGACACATTTTAAACAATGTCCGTTTGAAGTTTTTGAATTTTCAAATTTCACA
Source organism: Meconema thalassinum (assembly GCA_946902985.2). NCBI lineage: Eukaryota > Metazoa > Arthropoda > Insecta > Orthoptera > Tettigoniidae > Meconema > Meconema thalassinum. Next base: position 315,122,453 of record OX336393.1, on the reverse strand, counting down.
CATGGCCATTTCCAGTTTTTAAAAATGTCCGTTTTAAGTTTTGCTGTTTTGGTGATATGGAAACATGGAATTTCCATTTTGCTGTTTCATATTTTTTCCATTTGGTGTATGTCGAAAGTTGAGATTTGACAATGATGTTGATGCGAGTGCTTGACCTTGATAATACTGCAATGTGTTGATGTGTGTTTGGAGAAACGTCGAGGTCTACGACTACTGCAGGTAAGACTGTTTTTACAAAAATAATGTATATTGACTGCCACATTTCAATGAAAAAACGAAACTATTTAAAACAAAATGAGTATATAAGTGACCATTTACCCCCTCCCCACCCACCCACCCACCCTACCTCACCGTGTTTGCTCTGGTCAATCATACACACCAGTTTTCTCTCTCCAGTCATACATTCACACCTGTCTTTGGGAACAAACACAACCACTTTATTTATTCCCAAAAGCACATTCTTGACATGTACACTCATCCCAAAAGAACTTTTTTTAGTTTACCATTTTACTATTTCAAAAAATAATTAAATACTAGTTATTAAAGTTACTAAAAATCTTACTTATTTCATATTTACAAAAAAAATCAATTTTGTACAGCGTTAAAAGAATCACACTATTTACCAATCAAAAAATTTTTAAAAAATAAGGTTGCACACAACTTTTTTAAAGAGCAACAGGTTCAAGTGAATTGTCACTATTTACAAAATCTACTATTTACAATGACAGAAACCAATATTTACAAAATTCTAAATCTACAAGTTACAAAAAGCCATGTCCCATAAACGATTAAACAGTGAAATCACACCTCCTCCTCGTTGCGATCATAACCCCAGGGCAGGCTAGTGAGCAGGTCATCAGCCCACACACGCTTGTTATCCATGGAGGCGAGGGTGCGTTTTCTCTGTTCCACAAGATACAAATGATGGTTGCTGGATTGTATCCTGCACTGTGTATGAGACATAGCTTTGCCAGTGCGTAAAACCGCTAAGTAATCGTCTACACGTAGCGATTTTACCACTGCCCTACCTACACCTTTTGCTCTCTTGGCTTCCTTACAGTCGAGTGTGCGGTAAGCATACATTTTTGAAGCCAAACCTACGAATTCCGTCATAATGGAATCACCGCATTCATCTTTTAAAACGCCCATTTCCTTCTTGTTCTTTATGGGCAGCTGAAACACGTTGTCAGCACTATAGCAAGAGGTGTCGAACCAGTCACTATGTTGCCTCATGACGTCATAGGGGTTGCAGTGGAGAATGTGGTAAATGAATGAGTCCGTGTCCATATACAAAAGAGAGACGTCCTCAAAATGGCGTTTCGCAAACTCATAGTGGAATCGATACATGACCGATTTAGAAAAGTCTAAAATGACTTGACCCAAGTAAATGGGCTTATCCATGGTCACGCTGGTCTTACTCATTTCAATAGTAGCCAAATCCTCATCGATAATTTTGATCGATTTGAAATTTGGCTTGGCAATGTACCGCCGGGCACCCCACCGCCCCTCCCAGACATTCACCAATTTAATGTCACGGTATTTGCGGACATTCTCCATAGACTTGCCATAGATGCAGTTGTTCATTAATTTAAAAAAATTAATTTCAAACTGCTGTGTTGCCATTTGTCGGTGCTCTGTGTTGAGTCGCATGTATGGCTCAAGCCATGCTTTTTGAGCAAAAGAAATACCCCTGTGGACTTTCTTCAACACCAAGCCTTGGGCGAGGCATTGCACCAACATTTGGATATGTAGCACATACCGATTTTTGTTGTAAAGTGTGCCCATGAGTTTTTCAGTTTTCACTTTACTGTCAGGGGGAACCATTTGCTCAAGACAGAATGGGAAATCGGCATGTTCATCATACAAGGTTGAGGGATATTCAATATCCACTTCTAGCACATATCCACGGCCTGTTTCTTGGCTAGCCATGTTCACATCAAATTCTGACACTTGTTTCTCTGTCAGCCAAGCAAACTTCCCATAGGGCAAAGGCTGACTCATGGCGTAACCGTACAAATTATTCACGTCATAGTACATTAAGTACGATTCTGGTTTGTCTGGTGAATAATCAGGCATGTAGACATTGTTCGCTTCAGCATGGCGTTGGTTAAGCGACACAAAGCCGCCACGAATGCCCTTTTCAAAAAATAGAACCATGTCTACATCAGTGAGTAAATCCAATTCCACTTGAGTGTATTTCAAAGCGGCATCGAACGAGAGTCCAGGACTCGTGTAATAGTGAGCCGGGTCAAGACCGTAAATGTGTTGACACAACTCACGGAATTTTTCAAACACATCAGTGAGCAGCAATACATCCAGTTTTAGGTAATGCAAAGCATATTCACTTAGCGTGTTCATGCCAAACACTCGCCAAACTTGACATGCATGTGCATAGTCTTCATCGGAAACGGTACTGCGTGTTAGTTTCGAGTAAAATTTCTCTTGTGGAGGGAGTTTTCTTTGCTTTAACACGTCCCAGCTGTTGCAGAAATCATACGGGAATATACCTTTCCGAATGCACAACTGAAATTGCTCAGGATCATTAAAATGCATTCTAGTATTTTTTAATTCCTCCTCATTCAAGCCATTCACAAGGCTGTCTAGCGAGGATGTCATAAACTTAAAGGAATCCAAAAATCGAATGCTAAAGTCGCCCAACCACCATGTCAGGGCTGTAAAACGCTCATGGTTTTGGGGAATAATGGTAAACGAGCCCTTGTTAACATGGCCCAATTCACGAATCAAAAACTGAATGTCATAATTTGCCAGATTGTGGAAAAAGACACTGATGAAGCGAGGAGCTGGAAAGTTCAAGTTGCATTTACTATGCGCAGCTCCACGAAACTCCCCCGTAAAGTGCGAGTGATCACGAACGGTGTCTTCAGCACTGATCAGTGGCTTTTCGCAAATATGGCATGTCATGGCATGCTCATACTGCTGCTGCTGTTCTGGAGATAGACTCATGGGTACTGGGTGGTTTAGTAATTCCTGTACATGGTCGGCCAACTTGACAAGTTCATCCAAGAACCATTTGGCACAATCTGGCCCCTCACGGTATTTGTAAACGGATTGTGTGGGGTCATGGGCACACACCACATTAAATCCTATGGCAAAGGGTTCATGTTTTTGAATGGGTGTGGTTGAGCTCATGGAGGGATCTGGTTCACATCCCGCCATGGGTGTGGTGAGAGCTTCGAAATCTGCATATACCACATAGGGAACAGTGTCACGCTTATGAATGTCCTTAAACTTTAACACAGCCTTGTCCCCTTGTGGCAATATCAGTCTCACCGCTTCCTGAGAAACGCAATCCACCCTATGACGTTCCAAAAGCGTAGGGGTTTTAAAATATTGCAAGCATCGATCACAAATATGTTTTACACCAGTGTGCTTAGACACTTGTCTGCTTAGCAATCTACTCAGGCTTTTAATGAGGCAATAGTGATTCACTTCTCCTACAGATAAATATAAAAGATGAATGTGATGTCGTTTCGGTTCTTTTGTGGCATAAAGAGGACCCACAATCTCATCACCGTCAAGGCCATACACCATGAACGAAAAGTCCTGGTTGTCTCGTTCAAACCTATGGATCTCGGTTAAGTCCATAGGGAACGACACTCGAGTTAAATTTAAAGTATGTTTCAATTCAACAAACTTGGCCTTGTACATTCCTGGTCTGTTAACATGACGATCTTGAGCTGGCTGCAAGTACGCAGCTACAGACCACAGAAAGCAATCATTGTCATGGTTCTCAATATTCACCACAGCCTTTTTCGAAGCTATGGCTGGAGGTGTTTTAATATAGCTAGACCCAGCATTCAACGGGTTGAAATGACAAATGTTGATTTGTAAATGATGAATTTTGTCTAAGGCTAGACCACTCGGTCCTTGTTGCAGTTTATCAAATTTTGACAGCAAGGCATTCACCACGTGGGTTTCATACCACTGTTCCAAATTATGGGCTATGAATAGCTCTTGCATTTTACTGCAAATATAGAATGTCTCTTTATGCTCTACATCCTTCTTTTTATATACGAAATCGCACACTAGTTCTGTATTCACCTTTAAAGCCATATGCAACCTTTGCGCTGTACAAATTTCAATTTTAAAAATTTCAAAACAAGATTCTAAAAATTCTTTGGGAATCGAACTTTTTCTAACATTGACCACACGACCAGAGCACACACGCGATTTGAAACAACTGTTTAGGGTTTCCCAAGTTAACGTATCCGCAGCAGTAAAAGACATTATTTTGAAAGAACACACTCACCTGAGTTTAGAAATGTAGACTGTCTGACAATAATCCAAAAAACACACACGTTCCTGGTTATTCACAGAGGTCAAGCGTTTTCCAACACTCTAAAAAGAAATAAAATAAACCACCATAAGTATATCCATTCCATATAGTTTATGCATTTCATAAACAAAACAAAATCAAACAGGTTATATATTTAAAAAAACAAATCTCACCTTGACGTGTAATGCTTTTCTATATTCCCGTCTCGTGGGCTAGTATGGAAATGGTTTTCTTTTCTAGTTGTCTGTCTTTCTCTTTCTTTAATATATTTCCCACAGACACACGACAGGTAGGCTATACACGTTATCTGCAAACAAATAAATAAATAAAATCATTAATTATCTAATCAATAAATAATTGCATGTATTTATATAAAATCAATAAATATATAAATGAATAAATATATACCTACCCCACAACAAGGTTAAGTATTTTCCACCAACACCAAAACTGATAAACGCAGTGTGTTCAAAGGTAGTCACCTAAGTGAGCGTGGAAATGATAACGACATGTCTTTATATATGCTACATTGCATGTATAATCTTTTTTTTTTTTCCACGCTTTGACCATTCTGTTATCAGGCACGTGGACAGCTAACGTCCCAAGCGAACACCTGAGGTAGATCAAATGTCACCTGAACTTGCATTTTGTCACGTACGAAGCAAAACAGGATGTCACTGGTTTAGCCTACATGTGGTTTCACAAATGTGTGTGCATGCCTTTCACACTCCCCTGCCACCACGATGGTCAGATTATTTCACCTTCAAGCGTCACCTGTTGTCAAGTCAGATCAACGCCTTCCAATAATCTCAAATGACCTTCACCTCCTGCTCGTTTGTTTTCGGTACTCGCTTCGACCAACATAGAACCTAGTTCTCATCACCGTTTACACGTCAAAGGTAAAATATCAGAAAACGCACCCTCGCTCTGTCATACACCGACCCGTCGAAATAGCAATTGATCTATTGAACACAGCCACCGTGGTCAGCGACAGGTTCGTTGAAACACACACACCCAGCCGTATCGTCTCTCTCAACCACCACGCTTTATAAACATTATAAACAGGTAACGGTAATGATTTTTTTTCAACATGTATGGCGTTAGGCCCTTTGTGAATTATTTTTTTGGAAAAAAATATCTACCACATTTGAAATGGAGTGTTAGCCCGAGTCCTAGGACACCTCGTACACGTCTCTAGCGTTATTGGTTCGTGAGATATCGGCAAAATCACAAAAAACATGTGTTTACCCCAAAACCGAGTTTCCAATTTTATTAAAAATTATAACGAGTGGTCCATAAGAGAGAGGACGTTACCCCGAGTCCTTGGACCTGTCGAACACGCCTCTAGCGTTATTGGTTCGTGAGATATAGCAAAAAGTCTAAAATCACGTTTTTACCCCAAAAAGACTGTGTTTCCAGATTTTCACATTTTCGACACCGACATTCCCGTAAAGAGCACGACGAGACGAAAAAAACGAATCCAAGCACGCCCTCCTAGCATGGCTCTTTCCATTCCAAGGTCGCAGGGGCTCACCACTTGCTTTTATAAGCAGCTCCCCCACTACCCCACTACTGCAGGTTTTCATTCTAGAGACTTGAAATTTATTTTGGGGGTAGAGGGGGTAGGGACCATTGATTTACGTTAAACAATTTTTTTTGTAGAGTTCCTAGTTTCCAAAATATAGGATTTTCAAAATTCGAGTGTTTTCAAAAAAATATAAAAAATAAAAATTTTTTATTACAAAAAATAAAGGTCATAAAGACTGTTCGTTTGAGCCATGGCACAACGTTCTATCCTGTTTGGTTTTCAAACTATCGCCTATTTTCGAAAACAAAAATTTTCAAAAAAATTTTGAAAAATATAATGAGTGGTCCATAGCAAAGAGGACGTCAGCCCGAGTCCAACAATACCTCATTTGTCAAAATCGGACCATGCGTTCAAGAGATATTTAACATGGCTGAGGCTTAGTAGTAGAGCAAGGGGGGTTTTGAAGTGGGGCAGAAGCGCCACTACTCCACTACTTAAGGGGCCTAACATCTAAGTTATCAGCCCTTAATGGCCTGGGTGAGAAGGAAAATCACAACGGATGGAAACCATAACAACAACAAAAAAATAAGTAAGACGGGAAACGCTTACAAAACGGAACTCAGGACTGAAACTACTTACAAAATGTAGAGTGGAAAAACTTACAAAAGGTAATCTAGAAGGAAAATACTCACAAAATGAATAGAATGAAAAATACGCACAAAATGTACAGGGTGCTCGAGAAGTCCCTTTACATGTTATAGCATAGGTCAGCTAGACATGGAAACATTGTTATGAATAAAACAGGATTTTTGATGTGTAACATCTTTCCACTCGGTACCTGGATATTTTTGTGGCACTCGGTAGCTGGACAATTTTGTGGGAGTGATTTTGGAAAAGGGACGGAAGTGGATGGGACGGAATTGCATGGGACAGAAACAATGAGCCCGCGCGGTGGCGGAGATCGGTACAACGACGTACTGTAGGCCATGTGACTATGTGGAATGTAAATCGCATACGGTTTACCTCAAGGTGTGGACGCCCCATTAAAGAAATTCCTACAATAAATCATCTTCAAGTTGTCGTTCTTTGGTGTGAAAATATTCATTATATCATATTTGCTGAAAACAGTTACGATTTATTAAATCTTCATACTTTTGCTGTATTCTTATTTAATGTAAGCACTCGATACCCCGAGTGCTATATCGCATCAACGAACACTCTAAACAACGTAGGAATTCAGTATACAAACACCGACTACTAACAATAATTGAAACTTCGTTGGTCTAAACGTATCACTGGGAGAAACGCATTTAATATACCAACTGCACACCTAATTTTTTAATCGCGCCTATACTTGGCAGTGCGCTGAATCAGCAAAAAAGAGGCCATTTTCAATTACACCGCTGGCATGGGTTCACAAACTGGCCGGTATAAAGCGCAGCTCGCATCAAGTAGGCAGTGGATTGCTCCCGCATACAGTTGCAGGTATATGGCACTACTGCAGATGCATTGGAGAACTTTGTTTTAATAAAATATATATTTTCCATTGCAAAATCCACAATATAACGCTCAATTGTATAACGCCTCAGCACTCAAAAAATTATTTAATGTAAGCACTCGAGGTACTGTTGACGGCCCCGTTGTGTTGGGGTAGCGCACCTGCCTCTCACCCGGAGGCCCCGGGTTCGATTCCCGGCTCCGTCAGGGATTTTAAAACTGGCGTGAGAGTTGGAACGGGGTCCACTCAGCCTCGTGAGGACAATTGAGTAGCAGTCTGACAGTGAGGCAGCGCCCGGATCACGAAAACCAAGATTAACGGCCGAGGACCCGATGTGCTGATCACGCGTTACCCCAATATATGCAGGCCAAATGGCTGGGCAGCGATAGCTTGGTCGGCCTAGGCCCTTCATGGGCTGTATAGTGCCAGGGGTTGACTTTTGTTGTTGTTGTTGTTGACACGAGGTACTTCCGGCCAAAATACAGCACTATGTGTAATGTATATAGCATACGGCTTAATTCAAGGTTTGGAGGCCCCATTAAAAAAATTCCTACAATAAATCATCCTCAAGTTGTCGTTCTTTGGTGTGATAATATTCATTAGATCATATTTGCTGAAAGGATTTGGCACAGGGGTTTTACAAATAGCGTGCGGTGGCAAAGATTGGTACAACGACGTACTGTTGGCCGTGAGGCTATGTGGAATGTAAATCGCATACGGCTTACCTCAAGGTTTGGAGGCCCCATTACAGATATTTCTACAATAAATCATCTTCAAACTGTCGTTCTTTAGTGTGAAAATATTCATTATTTCATATTTGCTGAAACCATTATAATTTATTAAATCTTACTACTTTTGCTGTATTCTTATTTAATGTAAGCACTCGAGGTACTGTCGGCCAAAATACAGCACTAGACTATTATATCATATTTGCTGAAAGGATTTGTCACTGGAGTTTTACAAGTAGTTATTACAGAAATAATAGAAATGAGAACTTACCGATGATAATAACATCATTCATGTTTGCTGGCACAAAGTAGCACTATGAGTTCATTCTTTAAAAAATGCGAGTAAGTAATATGGATTATTCGAATAACATGTCAGATGTTACACATCATATGCGACTACTGTAAGGCTCGTAATTTTTTAATTTTTATTTCAACATTTACTTGGAGTAAACAATGTCTGGTTACAATTAACAATTCCATTCATCGATCAACAACGTCAGTATGTATTCCTCCATGTATGTTCGAAGCAGACATTGATCCGTCGCCATGTTCTTGTATGCATCCGCTGCAGCATGCGGTGTGTAATAGTTTCAAATGCCATGCGAACTCCATCTTTCAGTTGATCGTTGTTCACGTATCGTCGTTTACGAACGTTTTCTTTTATTATTCCCCATAGTGCATTGCCCGGTGTGCTGAGGTCTGGGCTTCGTGGAGGCCATGGCAGTGGTGCTGGAAGGTCTCGTGATCCACGCCCAATCCAGCGGTTTGGAAAAAGTTCATTTAGCCGGTTGCGGACACTCACAGCAAAATGTGGTGGAGCACCATCTTGTTGAAGTGTCACGATGTCACTAATACCTTTAGCCCTTAAATGTGGAAGCAACCACGTGTTAATAATTTGCAGGTAGCTGTGCTGGTTCACAGGACCATCGAAGAAATAAGGTCCAAGCAGATGGTCTGCCGATAACCCTGTCCAAGCATAACATGCTGCGGATTGCACTCAATTTCCTCATGAAAGAGCGGATTGCTTTTTGCCAAACAAAGACGTTACGATTTCGTGAGCTACGATAAATAGCACACTCATCAGAGAATATAACGTTTTTATCATTTCAAATGATCTTGTCGACTTCGTCGTTATGCTTGAGTCTAAAGTTATGCGGGACGGAGACGGTTGCGTTACGGAGACGGAAGTGACGTCATGCAGCCGCGCGGGGAGCCTAAGTTAATGGGTAAAGGACGGCGAATGCGTGACATCATGCAGCGACGCGGGAAGCCTAAGTTAATGGTTAATGAAGTCTGTTGAAAGAGTCCTGGGGCGTCGAGCGACCTGGGGGTTTGAGCGAAGCGAAAATAATGCAGGGTGACTCCTAAAGAGGTGTACAAGATGTCACACAAGAATACAGGTTGACTTCTAAAGAGATATACAAGATGCCATATAAGAATACATGGTGCCTCCTAAAGAGGTGTGCAGGATGTCAGAGCAAAATAGTACAAGATGCCAGATAAGAATACAGAGTGACTCCTAAAGAGATATACAAGATGCCAGATAAGAATACAAGGTGACTCTTAAAGGGGTGTACAAGATGCCAGATAACAATACAGGGTGACTCCTAAAGAGATATACAAGATGCCAGATAAGAATACAAGGTGACTGTTAAAGACGTGTACAAAATGACAGAAGAATACAGGGTGACCCCTAAATAGGTGCACAAGATGTCAGACAAGAATACAGGGTGCCTCCTAAAGAGGTGTGCAGGATGTCACAGCAAAATACTGCTCGGTTCCAAGCTCTGTGAACTTGAGGGATGAAGCGCAGAGGCAGGGTACGAGCAGGCGAGAATTGAGAAGCCTGTCGACAGCCCGCCGTGTTATCTGACATTCTCGTTTATTCCAATACTGCTAACATGGGTCTTTTCTGAAACCAGTGTGGCGTTGGGAATGATTGTCTGAGTCACCGACTAATGTATTTGCTTCTGTTACTACGCAAGGACCGAGAAACCGCATCACTCGTCACCACCAATACTATAGGCTGCGATGCACATTCCACTTAGGTCCAGGCAGCTTAGACTCGAGCAGTACAGTACAAGATGCCAGATAAGAATACAGGGTGACTCCTAAAGAGATATACAAGATGCCAGATAAGAATATACAAGGTGTCTCTTATAGAGGTGTACAAGATGGCAGAGAAGAATACAGGGTGACTCCTAAAGAGGTGCACAAGATGACAGACAAGAATACAGGGTGACTCCTAAAGAGGTGTACAAGATGTCACACAAGAATACAGGTTGACATCTAAAGAGATATACAAAATGTCAGATAAGAATACAGGGTGCCTCCTAAAGAGATGTGCAGGATGTCAGAGCAAAATACAGAGTGACATTAACGAGGTGTACAAGATTCAATTCAGATACAGGGTGACCCTTAAAGAGGTGCCCGCGCGGGAAGTCAAAGTTAATGGGTAATGGAGTCTGTTGAAAGAGCCCTCCTGAGCCTTTCTAACATGTGTAGCATTTGTAGCATGCGTCATTTGAAATGTTATAACGTCTAGTCTTTTAGACTGACTGTATTATGTTTTATCATCTGCATGCGGGAAGCGTGCGAGTAGCATTTCACATGCATACACACGTTGCTCTAAGTCACGATCACTCTTCACTGAGGATGGCCGAAAACATGAAAGTTTCAAGTCTTTGCGCATATGGTCTTTCAGAGTCGATCGCGGGACGCCTAATTCCGCAGACCGCTTACGGGTAGACTTCGCCGGCGATCGTTCAATCGATTCCGCCACAGCGGCACAAGTTTCGATACGAGTCGTAGGCCTTCCGCTACGTGGTGCATCGAGAACACTTCCCGTCACAAAGGTTTTCTTCTCCTAAGAGAATAACGTTGGTCGTGATGCCTATTTGGATTGCCATGGTAAGGCTTTTGTTCTATGAAAGGAAGCTTGACTTCCGTAGCACATTGGCATCACACGTGACGTCAATACTACTCGTATTTTGTGTCTTGTGATGGCCTTCTCAGTATGTGTGCTAGCCGCGCGTATTGGTGAGATGTGTCTGTTCCAACTGACGAGCCCAACGGCACACCGAGGCGAAACGCTGGCATTTTATGTTTGAGCTAACCGGACGAATATTATCATGTTAATTGATAACTGTCGATATTTATGAAATCAGATTGCAATTCGTCACTGTTGCGGGCAATCTGTTTGAATACCCGCGCGGCACTAGTGTTATGCGGGCTGGACGCGACACATTCTTCTGCCAGGGGTTATCGTAGTGGTTTTTTTTTCGTTGACTTTTGAAGAAATTGAAGATTATTCCTGTAGAGTACCAGTGAGAAGATTGGAAGATTTAGGCACAAAACGCACTTTCTAACTCCTTCTGGTTCAGGAGCTTAAGTTTTCTGTCGGACGAACTTAGCGTATTATATAATAACTATTGTGCAGATGTATTTAGGCCTATGTACATATCAATGTTTATTGGTCGCACGTGAGCCGCAAGCTCGCTGGCGAGATTTGTAAACAAGGCACTTTTCGCTAGAGTAATTGAATAAAGCGCACAACTTTTGAAACGTGGAAACGAGTGAGACTTGTGACCGTCTAATGAGCGCTGCAAGCTAGTGTGTGCAGTGGAGAGAAGCGGCTAAACGGTAACGGAAATTGCAAGAGAAGGACAGCGAACAGACGAGCCAGGGGGGCAGAGAAGGGAAGGGGAGAAGATCAATAGAGGAAGGAGATGAGGCAAGAGCGAGTAGTTGGACACACTGGACCATGCGTTAAGAGTCGGCTGCGCGAACTACACTTGGACAAGTTTAAAATTACAATGGAATAAAGACAAGTCCATCATCTTAACATGAGCAGATCGTCTCCCGTATGTAGCCGGTCAAAACATGGACGGAAAAGCCAATTGAAATTAAAATGTGTCTGCCAAGCCGATCAACTGCTAAATAACCTATGACCTATGCCATTCAATATTACGAAGTACACAGAAGTTCAAAATGCAAAACGTAAATACCTCTAATATTAGTTCAGCTGTACCAAAATCAGTTCAACGAACTTAGGACACCATAATACTAGGTCGATGAAAACTATTGGCGATACAAAAACCCTCGAGGCCTAAGCGTTAACTCCTAACCACTATATCAATAAATAACTCGCGCAAATTATTTTATGTTCATTATAAATGCGTCAAAGAACTTAAAATTCAGCCATGAACACAGTGCATTTTAGGGCTTGCAAAAGATCGAATGAATCATATATACAAATAACCTCAGTTTAAATAATTCATTTATAAGTGACTAAAGCCTCATGTATAGGGATCCCGACCAGCACAGATACGCATGTTGGGGCGCAAGGTTATCTCTGGACTCGGATGACTACATCGATCCCTACCCACCATAGGAGACTTAAATGGATTCCCGTGATTTACCATGTTCAACTCCAAGTAAATGGAAAGCCGTGACGCTACCTTTTATATGGACCTTGACCCCTCTCACGCCGTCTGACCTCAATATACCAACCACCACATAGTAAAACTCACCTCCCCCATCCCAACCCCGTAGAAATGGGAATAATAAAGGGCAGAAGTACGTTAATAATAATAATAATAATGTTATTAGTTTTACGTTCTTTTTAACAACCCAACTGCGGCATTTCGAGATGCCGAGGTGCCGGATTTTGCCCCGAAGGGGATCTTTATCGTGCCAGTAAATCTACTGACACGGCTCCCTCGCATTTTCGCACCCTCAAATGCCAACTGGCTGCGCCAGGATTCGATCCAGCAACCTTGAGCACTGCAAGCGAGAACGTTACCGCTGAGCCTCGCAGCCAGCCAAGAAGTGCATTACCATGTGTTAACTAAAATATTAAGTTATCATTACACATATTTTTAATTACATCTTTAAAGAAGAATGGTTTTCAGAGCGAAGGCTTAGACTACTTGCGGTAGGATGGCCAGTTCCTTTCGGCACCTCCTTCCCTTGCCAACAGCACGTGACCCCACAAAATGTAGGTGCATATTATTGGTACCCTCTCATGAAGTATTTAAAACAACTCCCGACATGTTTTGTCAGATTATGTTTTAATGAAAATATATTCACAATACTGTTAATGAAAGATCTACAGATTAAATCACTGTCAAAATTTACTACAATTGTAAGTGGCTATACTCGGTACTTTGATTGCGATAACAATGCGTAGCGACAGTTTAAAAAAAAGATACGAGCCGTACAGTAGTCGCATATGATATGTAACATCTGACATGTTATCCTGCTATGAAATTGAGATAAAATGTATGTGAAGTCATCTGACATGTTATCCTACTCGTGTGTAAGTATTTTTTATGCTCCATTAATATTTTGCTTATTTTCTATAATGTTCCTGCGTGGAATTGAGTTTTAAATTAATTATGAATACGCCTACTTGACAGTAAAGGGAATTCCTCTAGTGGTCTATGAAAGGCAAGCCCAGTTCCCGTATAAAATCATTGATCACTGCTTGAACATTCTTAAAATGTTAATTTACGCTCCGTTTTCATACTGGTACTATGATGAATGTATAGAATGAATTGGAGATATGCCACTGTCACACTTGTTTGAACAAACATCACATATTATATTGTAAATTAAGAGGAGGAATTAAACCATAGTCTCGAGCTTATCTATAGACTACTAGATATAATGTTTAATACAATAAAATTTCGCAACTCCTGCTTGGTGCAAACTATTGGAAATTAAAATTAGATAAATCGTAATTCCACGAACATTCTGTTAAAATGACGCATAATGTTATGATATATATCGTTTAAATCGATAATCCGGTAGCAAAAATAATTCCCGGGACTGGGGTTCGAACCTGAGACCTAATGATTCGCAGACCATGATGTTATCCACGCAGCCATTAACACCACTTTGGAGTACAAGACAGGTACTCATTTCAAGTGTCCGTAATAATAAGGAAGTATTTTTTATGCTCCATTATTTAATTTTTTTCCTATAATGTTCCTGCGTAGAATTGAGTTTTAAATTAGTTATGAATACGCCTACTTAACAGTAAAGGGAATGCCTATAGTGGTCTGTGAAAGGCTAGCCCAGTTCCCATATACAATCATTGATAAATATTACACTAGCAACCCGACCCAGCTTCGCCCGGGAACAGTTTTGAATGCATTACGTGATAAGCGCGCTTTTTTTTTTCAATGTCAATGGACAACGACCAATATCCGTTTTTAAGTCTCGGCATGATGGGTTAAAATCACTGATGGACTATTAATTATAGTATCATGGAGATGCATGTGCAACAAATACTTGTCAGATGTAATTTAAGAATGGCGAGGTGCATGAAACACAAATCCAGTCTTAACTTGACTGTGAATTTTGCGGAACGAAAGGTGCACAGGCGAAATGAAGAAAAGCCGAGTTGCACTTCCAGGGAAACTCGAAACACAACCAGTCTTCCCTTAAGTTTTTAACTCAACACGACTCGACAGTTTGCTGCTGGCTGTATCTGGGGCAATGGGTTCGCCTGCTAGCTAGGCTGTAACTGGGGTGATAGACTCGCCCCTAGCTAGCTCGTAAACTGTCGCCTCAGTAACTGAATGGAGATTGATGGAAGAAATGAAAACATAAAAACACTTATAGTAGGCGATGCTCTCCCGTTTTTTTTTGTTGTTTTTTTTTTGTAACACTTTTCATGCTGAACAAGTCTTACACTCATAGTATATAGATATTTTTAACGGTTTGCCCAGCGTAAGCTTAAAAAACGCACGGACGCCAGTTTTTTCGACCTTTTCACTGAAATCGTTAGTGCTTGACTTCCTTTGGTCGTAAATAAATTATTTTCTACAGAAACCTTCCTCGGGATATCCTTCACAGAATGGTGAAAACCGCATCAAAATCCATTCAGTTCTCGAGATTACCAGTGACATCCAAGAAACGGGGACTTTGTTTTATACTAAGTAGAGATTATACGCCTATCAGTATAATTTAATATGATATAAGCCTCCTTCCGACCAATCTTAAATTGACTGTGAATTTTGTGGAACGAAAAGTTCACAGTCGAAATGAGAGTTGCCCTTCCAGGGAATGGCGAGGTGAATGAAACTCAAATCCCCCTTCCATCCAATCTTAACTTGACTGCGTTTCACAGGCGAAATGAAGAAAACCCGAGTAGCACTTCCAGGGAAACTCGAAACACAACCACCCTTCTCAGAAGTCCTAACTCAACACGACTCAACGGTTTGCTGCTGGCTGTATCTGGGGCAATAGGTTCGCCTGCTAGCTAGGCTGTAACAGGGATGATAGATTCGCCCTTAGCTAGCTCGTTAACTGTTGCC
This sequence comes from Meconema thalassinum, assembly GCA_946902985.2. NCBI lineage: Eukaryota > Metazoa > Arthropoda > Insecta > Orthoptera > Tettigoniidae > Meconema > Meconema thalassinum. The sequence goes on along the minus strand of OX336393.1, from coordinate 315,107,077 downwards.
TCAGTAGTTGAATGGACGGAAGAAATTAAAACGTAAAAACACTTATAGTGGGCGATGTATTGAAGATAGACATATGCTCACGCGGACTTTTTGTAGAACTTTTTATGCTGAACAATTCTTACACTCATAGTATTTAGATATTATTAACGGTTTGCCCAGCGTAAGCTTACAAAGCGCTCGGACGCCAGGTTGTTTTTTTTTTCCGGCTTTTCCCCTGAAATCGTTACTGCTGGGTTTCCTTTGATCATAAATAATTTATTTTCTACAGAAATAATCCTCGAGATATCCTTTACAGAATGGTGAAAACCGCATCAAAATCCATCCAGTGGTTCTCGAGTTTACCCATAACATCCAAGAATTGGGTACTTTGTTTTATACTAAGTAGAGATCGATCACTGCATTGCCGCAATGTGGGTTAATATCTGAATAGACATTGTGCAGAAACATAATACCGGCTTTGCCGACTAGTTACGATGTTTCAGATAAAATCATATCATCATTTAAATACTGATACGAAGACATGTGGTTTGTGTTTCAATGAGTTGACAGCAGAGTTCGCATGAGCGTTTACCGTTCAGTATGAAAGTGTTAGGAAAGTTCCTCGACGAGTGGATGCCCATCACTTTTATCCAGAGATTGGAAAACAGACTCTTAATAAATCATAATTGTTTTCAGCAAATAAAATTGAATGAATATGTTTACACCAAAGAACGACAACTTGATGATCTATTGTAGAAATATCTGTAATGACGCCTCCAAACCTTGAAGTAATCCGTATGGTATATACATTCTACATGGTACCACTGCCAGCTGGATCGGATCTAGCTGGCAGTGCGTCTTACACACTTCCGTCCCATTTTTTAAAATCAGTCCCACAAAAATATCTAGCAACCGAGTGGAAAGATGTTACACATCAAAAGTGCATTATTGTTGGATTTCTACTATGCTATTTTACTTGGAATGAGCAATAAACAACAGTGTTTGATGCACTCGATATCTACTGTCGGCGCAGAAATTATGTGCACCCGAGTTTGGAGATAAATAGCAAATAACCATAAGGCCTACAGGAAAACAAGTAACATCACCAATTTCCTTGTTTATTTCTGCGTTGATTGATGAATAGATCCACGTACAACTCCAATAATATTGTAAAATGGTCAATGTGAATAGATGGTCATCCTACCGATAGTCCTTTCTCTTGGCCTAGTCCTGGAATTTCATCCCTCACAATCTCAGCATTCATCGTTTTAACCGTCCGCCTCATTGCGTAGTGGCTTGCATTCTTGGCTGTCACCACGTAGGCTCGGGTTCGATTCCCGGCTATGCCAAGAAATTTAATTCTAGTCGTTTTGCCTCGTGATGCATAACTGAGTAGAGGCGGGTTCGATTCCCACCTCAGTCATCCTGGAAGTTATTTTCCGTTGTTTCCGACTTCTACTCCCGGCAAACGCTGGGATGGTGCCTAACCTACGGCCACGGCCACTTACTACCCAAATCCTACTTAAATTATTACGAATGCACACACTAGTACTAGTACAGACATCAAAGTGACACAGCTTATCAGACAAATTCTACGCACACCCAAGTACACGGGTCTGCATGACCTCGATGTCGGAAAGACCCTAAAAGAATTAACAACAACCTATTTAACCAATCGAGGGGTCACTCCAAGACAATCAACAACTCGCTGGAGCACCGGATATCGCTTATCGCATGGTGGCCACTCAAATCGGTCAACGATTTTCCAGGAGTTTTCCAGGAATTTCCCAGGAGTAATTCTGATTGTTCCAGACTTAAAAATAAGAGCGAGTCCGGGGAGGGGCTTTATCGGTTGCCTAATTCAAGACCAAAATAAAGCAGTTGTGTTTGGTTTACTTATACAGATGTTGACAAAAATTAGTGGCGATTGCGTTATTGATACGCAAGCCTACACACAAATGATTTAATTGTTGTTTTAAAAGAGCATTTGTGACTCAAATATCCGCTTTAAAAAGAGAGAGAAAACAATGGCGCCAGCAATTTTATAGCGGTTAAGTTGTCTACTGAATATGTTTTACAAAAATACTATCGCGTGTTCTCCCACACGGAAACAGGTAGCCTGAAGAAATTTCTTTTGTTAACCATAGAGTGGTCACCCAAAACCGCAGCAGGAGTATGATTTAAGATTGAAAGAATTTTATAATTAAATAACAGTGGCTATTTTCCAGGATTTTCAATTTTTTTGCCATTTTCCGGGAGTTTTCCAGACCTAATAAAAATCCAGCAGTTTTCCAGGATTTCCAGGAGAAGTGGCCACCATGTTATCGCCATCTCACCCTCTTAGAGAAATAAATAGCACTCAAAATCATATGAATTCCTCATTCTGTAAACAGGGTTCCAGGAGACATTGTGAAGGTATCTACTCCACAATTTCCTGAGTGAAACTGGAAACTACACATTAAGACAATATCCGAGATACAAAAATGAACAGTGACTCACTGATGTGTGCACAGACTTCCTTTGACACATCTAAGGGCAGAGTTGAACAGTGAATGTTGAAACTGGCGAAGATTGCGAGCTTCATCCAAGGAAGACATAAGTCTCTGATAATTTCTTTAGAATTTAATTATTTTTATTGGGTTATTTTGTACTAGTTAAATATTCAGAGAATGTTTGATCTAAATAGTTTCCTTTTTAGTAAACATCAATAAAATAATTTTGTTATGAACAGATAGGAGACAATATAACAACATATCATTTATTTTTCTTACTAATTTTATCACGAGCTTGTGAATTAATTTGTAATTCTTAATCATTCATTCATTTATTGCCACACCATGATTCTGGGACTAGCTTTCTCCTGTGTTTTAAATATTTCATTACCACCGAGTCATCTTTTGTGATGTACTGTATACCAAATTATTATTTTTAATTACTCTCCAACGTTAAAATATACGAAACACGAGGACAGATCGGAAAGGTAAACACAAATCTACTTAATATGAATGTACTACATTCCAACAGATGTATTGCATTATGAAGCAGTGCGAACTGAGCGCTGATCAGTCAGTGACGTTCTCTGGCGCGCCAGAGCAGGGAACGCGGCAACAGCGCACCAACTTTCCTGCGGAACTCGCCTGCCGACAACAGCCACCAAAATCATAATAAATATTAATCCATATAAAATAAACCTATTTATTTACATTACGGATAGTTACATATCGCAAACGCTTAGTATATGTGGATTAAAACGCACCCAAGAACAAACTTCTACGGAAGTCCAGTTTTGAAATGCGAGCCTTTCACATTATTGATTGATTTGTTGTTGTTAGTGTTAGAGATAAAAGTTTAAAACTTCACATACACACAAATATCTGACTAACACATATTTAAATTTGGTTACTGTAGCATAACGGCGTTGAGAGTTGTGAATCTCTTAAGTCGACGTTTCCCTCGAAACCGACCAAAAACCAGTACTTTTTACATTACACCTGCCATAAAAGATATTAAAATACGTTTCTAAACGTTACCTTTATCATCAATCAACGCAGAAATAAACAAGGAAACTGGTGATGTTACTTGTTTTCCTGTAGGCCATTTGGTTATTTTGCTATTTAACTCCAAACTCGGGTGCACATAATTTCTGCGCCGACAGTATGCACTTCCATCACCACCATTAATATCATTTACGACTTGCGTCAAGCAGTGTATTTGTTGATTCGTACTAAGCGGGTAAACCTTTGTTCTCTTTCCATGTCGATTAGTCTTGGTTTCCGACCACATTGTCGGCGAGTCCTGATTTTTTCCTGTTCGGTTTACTGCCAATATAGACTCACGAAGCCTGGGCAGGGTAGGGAAACGGGTGGGACAATCGTCTCCCAATAAAATCTATTCGTATCTTCACACATACAGTAGTTCTCAGATACGTCGAGCACGCGTGCTTAAATAAAATCGCCCCATGGCCTTGAAATGCGCCGTTGTTACTCAATAGTTAATGCCATTTGCTCCGTATGGAAGGTCATACTGTTTTGGTTCATTAATACACAACTCAGTTTGAAACATTATACGAGACCACAGGTGTCAAGGTGTAAATTCACGGAAGAGGTCAGAATTCAGTGGAGGGATTCAGATCGGGATCATACCACTGCTTTGATGTTGTTGGTTCATTTAGGGACTATGCAACATCGTGGTCATGTAGCCCCCATGTACTTGGGTGTGTGGTAGTTGTCTTGATAACCAACAGTATGTTATTGTGATGGCTGTATTTGTGTGTGTAGTAGTTCAGATGAGGATTAGACAGGCAGCAGCCGTGGCCTTAATTTAGGAACCTTGCCGGTATTTGCCTGGAGTAGAAGTGGGAAACCATGAAAAAACACTTCTAGGATGACTGAGGTGGGAATCTAACCCGCCTCTTCTCAGTTATGCCACAGGAGGCTGAGTGTACCCCGTTCCAGCCCTCAGACCAGAATTAAATTTCTTGGTAGAGCCGGGAATCGAACCCTGGCATCCGCGGTGACTAGCCATTACGCAACAAATACCCATGTTCGCACCGAATAAGCGTTAGAAGTAAAGGTAACAATTGCAGAATTACTGAACGTGCAAAGCGTAAATCTACAGTACTAATGTTGAAACCCACAGGCGTGAAGTCTCTTCCTCGTGAGGCAATCCCACCTCAAATAACGCACATGAAAAGAAAAGTGCAGTAACATGATGAATTCGCAGGTTTTCAAAATGGCCATATGATACAACACTACCGGCAGTTGTTTTAAGTAGATACAAGCCCTCCCGCACCATTTGCTCTGGACGTGAATTACAACGGAAACAATCAGCTGGCATTGTAATATCGGCTGTGTGGCGAGCTAAAACAAAACAATGTGAAAGTTAGCATTAATCCGTGAACAAGTGTCTCCTACGCAACGATCATTGCAGTAAAGTTTAGCCTCTATCAAGTAACAATAGAAAACGATGAGTGAAAGTTGAAAGCAAAGCGGGGTTACTATGAAGTACCACTGCTCCTACGGATACTAAATTGGCCTGAAAAGTATCGTAAACATCTGGTTCATAATATCCTCTCGCTAATATTAAGGAGAGGAGAGATGAATCTGGCAACTGCTAATGAAGAGAATAACACACGCTAAGACATCCAGAAACAGCAAATTTAGTTACGGGATAGTTGAGGACAAGAACTGTAGGGGTAGTCCTATGTTGGAATATGTTAAGAATATGTTAAACAGATTGCCTTGGATGTAAGGTGTTGTAGCTATGTAGAGATGAAACGATTAGCTCCGGACAGGGAGGCCTTCATTAAACCAGTGAAAAGACCGAAGGCTCAAACACACACACATTAAAACTCCGATATCATCTGCAAATTGGTAGTGAAATGTATAACGTAAAAATTGTTGGTGTTGACTAGATCAACTGTCGTCGCCTTAAAACATCTCTACACCGTAGCTATTATGAAACTACACACATCAAAAAAAGTTTTGCATCACCTCGGTTCCCAGATCTCCGGCATATAGACGTTGACTGTGTATATTGTATCCAAGATACAGTCCCTTTGACTGTTCATAGATGTCACTAAAACTGCTCAAAGATGTAAACAACCATGCATGAGCAGGGCCTATTAGACGGAGGGGGTACGACAGCCGATCAGTTCCAGTCATTCCACCAGGACGAAGGTACGCTGCTCATGTTGTCTGTAGTTCTACCATGCCTAGAAGGTCAATACCGCAGTTCGATCGCGTCCGCATTGTTACTTTGTGTCAAGAAGGGCTCTCAACAAGGGAAGTTTCCAGGCGTCTCAGAGTGAACCAAAGCGATGTTGTTCGGACATGGAGGAGGTACAGAGATACAGGAACTGTCGATGACAGGCCTCGCTCAGGCCGCCCAAGGGCTACTACTGTAGTGGATGACCGCTACTTACGGATTGCCGCTCGGAGGAACCCTGACAGCAATGCCACCATGTTGAATAATGCGTTTCGTTCAGCCACAGGACGTCGTGTTTCAACTCAAACTGTGCGCAATAGGCTGCATGATGCGCAACTTCACTCCCGACGTCCATGGCGAGGTCCAGCTTTGCAACCCCGACACCATGCAGCGCGGTACAGATGGGCCCAACAACATGCTGAATGGACCCCACGGAATTGGCATCACGTTCTCTTCACCGATGAGTGTCGCATATGCCTTCAACCAGACAATCGTCGGAGACGTGTTTGGAGGCACCCTGGTCAGGCTGAACGTCTTAGACACACTGTCCAGCGAGTGCAGCAAGGTGGTGGTTCCCTGATGTTTTGGGGTGGCATTATGTGGGGCCGACGTACGCCACTGGTGGTCATGGAAGGCTCCGAAACGGCTTTACGATACCTGAATGACATCCTCCGACCCATAGTGCAACCATATCGGCAGAATATTGGAGAGGCATTTGTCTTCATGGACGACAATTCTCGACCTCATCATGCACATCTTGTGAATGCGTTCCTTCAAGATAACGACATCGCTCGACTACAGTGGCCAGCATGTTCGCCAGACATGAACCCTATCGAACATGCCTGAGATATGTTGAAAAGGGCTGTTTATGGACGTCTTGACCCACCAACCACTCTGAGAGATTTACGCCGAATTGTCGTTGAGGAGTGGGACAATTTGGACCAACAGTGTCTTGATGAACTTGTGGATAGTATGCCACGGCGAATACAGGCATGCATCAATGCAAGAGGACGTGCTACTGGGTATTAGAGGTAGTGGTGTGTACTGCAATCTGGACCACAAATGCTGAAAGTCTAGCTGTATGATGGTACAACATGCAATGTGTGGGTCTCATGAGCAATAAAACGAGCTGAAATGTTGTTTGTGTTGATCTCTATTCCCTTTGTATTTAACGGTTCCGGAACTCTTGGAACCGAGGTGATGCAAAACTTTTTTTGATGTGTGTATAATCATCATTGCGGATGATTGTGCAATAGGCCTATACCGTCATTTAGTAATGCTGGTATTAAAAGGCAGTAGTTCTACCGCAAAGAACTAGAATATTTAACCCAGGTGAGGCCAATCTTGGAATACGACTCAGCGGTTTGGGACCCATATTAGGTAGGCCTCATCAATGAGCTGGAGATGGTACAAAGGAAGTTATTGTTGTTTTAAGGAGCGGAACTACGAGGTCATCTGCCCCTGGTACAAAGAAGGGCTGCTAGGTTTGTGCTCAACCATTTTAATCCTAGAAGTAGTGTAACTCGAATTATAGAAAAAAAAAGGGCGAGAATCTCTGGAAGATAGAAGGGCGAAATCCAGACTATACCCATATTAGGTAGGGCTCATCAATGAGCTGGAGATGGTACAAAGAAAGTTAGTTATTGTTTTATGGGGCGGAACTACGAGGTCATCTTCCCCTGGTACAAAGGAAGGCTGCTAGGTTTGTGCTCAACGATTTTAATCCTAGAAGTAGTGTAACTCGAATGATAGAAAAACTAGGACGAGAATCTCTGCAGGACAGAAGGGCGAAATCCAGACTATACGCTATGTTTAACACTTTTCACTAATAGGCCAGCATGGGAGAACTAAGCAAACGTCTGGGAAATCCCACCTACCTGAGCAGGGCAAATCATCCACATAAAGTTAAGGGCCGACCACAGCAAATAAATTATGGGAAATATTTCATTAATCATGGTATTGATAATTGGAACTCATTACCCGCCTCAGTCTTAGAGCCTTTCCCCAAACATATTAATGTGTTTAAGAGAAGATAGACATTTTGTGTAAATACTACGATGTAATCGTTCCAAAATTGCGAAGTGTATATTTTGTTTGATGTTATTGTTGGTAATTTTCTGTAATTGTAAAATTTGCCACCGAAGAATTGCCCCCATTTGCAAAAAAATATATAGTATTTAATAATAATAATAATAATCATCATCATCCATCGTCTTTATAGGTCCACGACAGATTTACTTCCAAAATTCCTTCCCTAACCCGTCCTGAAAATAAAATAAAATAAAAGGCCATTGGCTGCATTGATAAAATAATATAATATGTTGTGAGCTCCTAGGAGTAAGGTCAAGGCATCACAACTGACAAAAATGAAATACGGCAATTAGGAGGAGTTAATCAATTGGTGGTGTTCAAATTATTTTACCTCAAACAATGTGTATTCCGTGAACTTCCGCGAAGATTTCATACGAATTCCAGACCAATGGTTTCTAAAAAAAAATATCCAATAATTGCTGTTTGTGTGGACAACGTGGTTATTATAACTTCCGTTATTTAAAGACACGAAAGTACCCTGTAAATCTTCAGGAGATGCGACAAAATGCAAAGGTGAAACACACCACCTGCGCACTTCGAGTTGAACTGTGTCCTTGAGGTAATGGCCTCAGGCGTTCAAAGGGGTTCGCTGCAAGTCATTAAACTCGCCATACCTTCTGTTATATCCAAGCCCCTGCCGGGCAAATTTGCTAGCCTTCAATAAAAGTGACAATGAGAGAAACAAAAAACACTTTCAAAGCACAATGTACTATCCATGTCTTTTGCCTTTCAGCTCTGGGGCCCTTAGAGCTACAGTATACAGTCGGACACTAAAGTTTACATACACCCCCATTTTGTAGCATGTTGTGTACAACCTTGGATTGGACGTACACCTATGTCTGCGTCCACGTCCACAACAACATAAACCAAGGTCTTCAGACCAGTATCGTGCACTACAAGCGTGCTAGATGCAACAGTGTGTTTGTTTACTGCGGTACATAAGTCAACATACACGTCGAGTCTGTCATCAGTTGTAGGAGAGCCGTTGCAGTGAACAAAGTCAAAGTGGTGTGGTTTGTTGATACAGTAGACGTGTATTGCAATACATAATTCGATCGCGTAACATGGATCCAAAGAGAACTGAAATACCAGAGGTGGTGAGGAAAAATATAATTGAGCTCAGTAAAAAGGGCTTTTCACTGCGGAAAATTGGGGAAATTGTTAGAAGGAGCAATGCAAGTGTCCAAACCGTAATAAGAAACTACAATGATCGAGGAAGTGTAGAAGACAAAGCTAGATGTGGACGACTACCTAAATTATCTAACAGGGAGCGCCGACACATCATTAGAAAAGTGAATGCAGATCCCAGAATTACAGCTACGGAGTTGGCGGTAGATGTCGCAAATAGTAGTGGAAATATCATTCATCCCATCACAGTACGAAGACTTCTGCGCAATCGCGAGTTTAACAATAGAACAGCAAGGAAGAAACCGTTCATAAGCAGGGTCAATGAACAGAAGCGCCTTGACTTAGCAACTCTGCATCGAAATAAAGATTCCACATTTTGGAATACAGTGCTTTTCACGGATGAGAGTAAGTTCAACATCTTCCAGTGCGATGGAAAGCAAAAGGTGTGGCGAAAAAGGAACGAAAGTTTGAAGAAGAAAAATCTTGCCCCATCAGTGAAGCATGGTGGAGGAAACATTCTTGTGTGGGATTGCTTGTCTGGAGGTGGGGTTGGAAATTTAGTATTTATTGAGGACATTATGGATAAATGGAAGTATCTGACCATCTTGAAGAAGAATTTGAAACAATCTGCGGAGAAACTGGGACTCGGAACACACTGGGTGTTTCAGCAAGACAATGACCCGAAGCATACGGCAATTGTCGTAAAAGAATGTCTACTTTACAGTGTACCAAAACAGATGCATTCACCTCCCCAGTCACCAGACATCAACCCAATTGAACATCTGTGGGGAGAACTGAAGCGTAGGATAAAAAATACAACAGCAAAAGCAAAGCTGATTTGAAAGCAGCCTTAGTGAAAGAGTGGCAGAACTTCACAGCTGCGGACACACAAATAATGGTGGAATCTATGCCTCGCCGTTTGGAAGCTGTGATCGAAGCAAAGGGCGGCAATACAAAATATTAAATCGTGCCTGCAAGTGAACAATATTACAGTGTATGTTTACTTTTGTACCAGACCGATGTTCCATTTGTATGCTCAAGATGTCAGTCAGTATATGGAACTATTATTCAGTATGAAGTACATTTGTTGTTTTTTCGTTCCTAAGATGCCTTGTTTATGTCACAGGAAGTGAATACAGAATATTTTCTTGATTGATTGTGACTTTATGTGTTAATTTTAGGGTGTATGTAGACTTAAGTGTCCTACTGTATCTAATACCAAAATCCCGGGCAGAACTTGGTTATGGGGTGTTGGGTCATACCTTTCATCTAGTTGGCCAGTCTGTTGAAACGCCGGTCATTGCCACAGACGGCAGCAACAACGAACAAACCAATCGCAATGCACAATACCCCACCATGCTTATTACACCCGTTAACTATGGCACGCCTAAGACCATACATTCGTGAGCGGGTAGTTGCTCTCGTTGAACAAGGAATCTAACCGCAACCGAGGCCAACGTGCTGACTCAGGTTCGTCGCGGGTCTTGAACCAGGAACACAACGATTGCTTGATCGCTGAGGCCTGTGCATCACCGTTCACGAACGCCGTGCAGCTACGACAGGCCACGTGTTTTTCCGACAGCACCAGGGCGATCCTAGGACGCCTTAATGAGGTATCCCCGGCGATCGGTTATTAAACGAACGCTCATTGACGAGCTGAGGGTGCATCGCCCTGAGTCTGCCCAGGATAGCGTGCTATCTGATTGGTTGAATATCTTACTCTCCGACGAAGTGTCCTCGGCGAACGATAATCGGTATTAGTGTTTCAAGATATACTCGGTGAGGTGCCAGTGACAGTTATCATCTCGCCATGTGGTCTGATAACGAGATTGCCAAATTGCACAAGCCAGAGATACAGCTGACCGTGCATTGAAGCACGTGGGCTGTAATATTGCAACGCAGAGGATTATGGCATCAACTATGCGAACATGGATTGGTCAAGAGGCAGAGGGGTGATAACTGATGTGGAATTTCCGGTGAAATGTCAATCCTATTCAGGCAGCTCACAGAGTTATAATTATGATTGACGCTGAACTTGTCTGCACCAGCGATTGTTGATAAAAAGAAAGCTGGAGCCTTGCGCGTCGAGCAGGTGTGGGAGTGATGACGGAGTGCCGTCTGCACATAAGTCGAGCAACATAGCACACGCTACTTGTGTTCATTTGAACAGAAATTATATTGCGAATTGTGGACGGAAGAAGTAATAATAATCTGCGAATTAAGAATGGTGCGTTTCAACAACACAACTAAGATTAATAGGAGCTCATGTCACCACGAAGAGTAAAACGATGAAAGGCTACTGGACCTTCCCGCGCCACTCTACCTCTCACCTAATCAAGTTGACAGCATGACACGACACAAGAAAAACAAAAAATAGTTTGCTCCTCAGCCACCGGCAATCGTATCTTGAAAGGCAATAATAAAATATACGCGTGTTTCGCCCTTTCGATACCCGACACAACCCAGCATACGAGACCGGTCATGGACGCTCTAGTCGTGTATATGTTGCTTGTTGGGATTGGAGGATAGATGCAGAGAATCATGCACAGTCGCCATGGACACGCTCTAACCGCCAGGCAATATGTGCAAATTTAGAATATGGAAGACCCTTTCGTGCTAGTGCTTCATCCCACCGGTGTTACACAATTTCAACAGGACCTCTCTCCGATCCAAATAACTTGATTAGTTCAGGAATGGTTCATAAGGCAAGGTCAGGTCAAGCTTATTGACTGGCCTCCTAGTGGGGCAGACATAAATCTCATCGAGAACGTGGGAGCCGTGGGAGAACGTGGAGAAATGGCCCGACCCCACGCCAAATACGAACGGCGCTCTCTGGGATCTCATTGCGGTCTGGGACACGGCGGCAGGTGGCAATAAATCTTCTTCTGCCCTAATCGATTTCCTGGCCACACACTTCTAAGAGGTAGTACACAACGGGGGTGCGTGGTCCTCTCACCACGATGACCACCTAACGACCCTTTTCAGGACACAAATAAAGCCACTAACGGTTAATAATACCAGTATAAAATAAAAGAAGGTACGTTTCTCGACATATACGTTTCTATAGGAATAAAAATAAACAAAAATCTATGTCACACTACCGAGAGTCCAACACTTGACATCGGAGGCGATCGATTTAACACATAAGGCGACCTCTTGACTGAAAGATCCTGCACGTTCGGAGGCCCTTCACAAAATTTTAACACGACCGCTGGGCAAAATACAGTGCAAACATTAAAACTTATGAGGTCTCCAGAATGATATAAATTATTATGGACCAGGCCGAGAGATGTAACGAGCCATGTTACGGAATTGTATATCAGAACGTACTTTAACTCGGCAACCCCCACCTGTACGCATTGCGAGCAACAGTACATAGCAAGGGACGCTAATTATTTTGTGTAGCCGACTGTACGATCTTGAGAAAGGGGAAAAGGATAAAATACCACAACCCTCCAACAACCAAACTTATGACCAAGTCGAGCCCCTGCTCGACATTTCAGTTGATAATCGATTAATTACAATATACTTGTAATCATCAAAATACAGGTTTGCAGCAAATTACAGAATGCTTTGATTTTTATAATGGACATATTTCTTGATTTAGGCCATATTTAAGCCATTTGCAGTGCATAAACTCCCGAGGTCTAGTAATACTGTATTTACTGGGTTATACATTTTAAAGGCGCATTTCATTCACCAGCAGCAAGGGAAAACTAGTAATATGTCTATGTTCACTTTCGAACAGACTACAACTCGAGCTCCCTGGCCGAGCAAGCATTCTACCAACATACTGTACTTAAGCGCGTATCCGGAGTTCAATCCACAACCCCTACGCAACAAGAGGGCCAGTGTATGTTCGTAGTGTTTTCAAATTTGTAATAAACCCTAATAGCTCACAAAGGATGAAAAGAGAATTGCGGACTGCATTTTGTATTTCTGGGAAAATCCATTTCATAAGAACTTTTAAAACTTTAAGACATGCAATCCAGTGATTTAACCATCTAATTAGTTTCCGGATATGCGTTATCCTAAGAGTCCGACCTCGTGGCTAAATGGGTAGCAAGCCCGACTTTATGCGATAGAAATGAGGGTTCGAATCCCAGCCGGCTCGTTGTACGAGTATATCAACTCCGAAGCCTATAGCTAATGCCCCTGGCTCAGGGACTGTGTGCCGTCTATACCATTCATTTCATCTTCATCGCCTACGGGCGTCCATTCGAAAACCCTACATCAAGCCTCTCCGGAGGAAACACGTCATTATCACAACACGAGACCTGAGGTTAGAAGAACTTTCTTCGTCGCATAGCGGACTGAAATGGGAAAACAACACAACTTGAACGAGTTCATACGTGTGTTTTGATCCTGAACAGCAAGCATTTCAAATAATGGATTATGCTCTGTCAATAACAAGGCATCTGCTGAGCAGGAAGTGACCGGACGGACGCAGTAATCTGGTTTGCTGACTACAATGCTCTCCCGGCTCAGCAGTTTGCTGCCGCTTTACGCTGACAACGCACCTTCCATAAATCGCTTTAATAGTCATGCAAGCAAGCAGGGCAGCCAGCGGTCGGAACGAGAGGGGAAACCTTGAGTGCCTTATCATTATCACACAGCACATTTAACTCAAGCTACAACCATAAACCCAAAGACACGTTGAAAACGCCAGGGCAATCAGCACGAGTGTCACGACACATTTTAATAAGACAATAACTGAACAGAAACTCGGTTCTGCTGTCCATATAGACGGAGGTAGAGAGCGCTCTTGCAAACAAATGAGATTCTAACAAGCATTCGTAAAATAATTCGAAGAAATGCATGAATACGTCCTTTTACAAACAAGGCAACTTGAAATAGAGGGTCCTACGTTATCGGGCTGGCAAAATAGCAGCGCAGCAATATACTCTCGGCAACAAGTCAACGGCTAAGCGTGCATTTCGCCGGTGCACTGCTATGATGCTAGACAAAAATGAGTATTTATATGCCTAATATATGCTTTGAATGAAATTAATTTGATAATGTACATTTTGTGCCTATTGTCATATCTCGATAAATGATTGTGTCTTCATTTTTATAGGAACATGCTAGAGTAAAAATGAAGCTTTTCACCGATGATAGTCTCATTCATGGCTGTGATTATACGGTAGCTTCTGAGGTATGGGGAGTGTTAAGTAATGTAATGACTAAGGCCCGGATAGTTATGTGTTAAAATATTTTTATTTAACTAAATATTTTCTATTTATTTACATTTTTTTGCAGTTTTCATAAATAAATACATATTCTGGCGTATATAATCATAAGTACATATTTCCTATGGTTGATGGTATGTTGTGCTCCTTAGATGACGGCTGTCCACATTTTTGACCCTTGGCAATTCCAGTAATTTTCTTCTCTATTTCGTGAATGCCCCCTCGTCTCTGTATTGCAGTAGTATTTCAAGACAGGAATCCCCCGGTCATTAAGTATAGCAGGGGTGCTGGAGTCAACAGTCTCATTAAAGCCTCCAATAGTCCTCACCTTGACTGGAATTTTTACTTGCAATTACAGTGGTCTGCGAAATTTGTGAGTATCGACAGAGTGCTATGAAAGTTTTTGAAGTGACCTTTTCCTCTGCTCTTTAGAATGAAATTCGAAAACAGCTCATAGATGATTTCGTATCGCGCATCTGCAGTACCGGTAGGTATTGTAGGATTCGAAACTGAGGCAAGCCCCGGCGAACATTTCTTCTGTAGACAGTATTATGGATTCAAGCAGCTAGACGTTTCAACTGTATTTCGAGTAACTGGGGGACATAAATACAAATTTAAGAACATATTTTGGAAACTTAATCACATATCTTCCACTTTTAAGCAAATACATATTTCTGAAATGTTCAAGCACACAATCAGGGCCCTGGTAATGACATTCAGGCCACACCTGGTGCCTGTGGAGGTTGTGAAATGTTCTTATCGCAGCATCACAACTCAGTGATGAAAGCAATGGCAAGCTACTTCAAGTATCTCCTTGCCTAGTATAGTTCAGCATAAGGTTTTTGCACAGTGGTGGTACTTTCAGAGGATCCGACCAACCTCCAGACTGACTAAATATTGTTTGTTGTTGATAATTCAGTTTAGGGGCTTGGGACATCTTGGTCATCAGCCTCGTGTAGTTTGATGTGCTCAACATGTCTGATAACATGAACTTGTTTTCACTGTAGTAGTATGTGTAACTGTATTAGGGACGGGAATGAGGTAGATGGCGGGCCCCGTGGTGATGGGGTAGCACCTGCCTCGCACCCGGATGACCCGGGTTCGATTCCCGGCTCCGTCAGGGATTTTAGAAACTGATGTGAGGACTGGAACGGGATGCACTCAGCCACGTGAGGACAATTGAGTATCTATCTGTCAGTGAGGTGGCGCCCAAGTCAAGGAGACCAAGATTAACGGCTGAGGGCCCCGACGCACTGACCACGCGTCACCCCTTAATCTGCAGGCCAAATGGCTGGACAGCGGTCGCTTGGTAGGCCTAAGCCCTTCATGGGCTGAATTGTCACGGGGTTTGGGGGATGAGGTAGGCACCCCGGACTTGAAGGTATCATCCCGGCATTTGCCTGGAGAAGTGTGGAAAATCCCGTGTTAAAACCAAACTCAGGATAGCCACTGTCACCACCGGGACTCAAACCTACCATCTCCGAACTTGCTGCAGCAGTCCTCGCAGCCGTTGTACAAGATTTAACGAACACAAGTTTTAAAATTTACCCTAGCTAAAAAAAACACATTCACTGGATTTTAAAGTCTCCATCATCCACATAGTGGCTCTTTAAATCTCCCTCTAATGATATTTCACAATCAATTTTACACAGTGAAAGTTTTGTAATTGTGGTATCTAGTATATCTGTATCCAGTGTTAATTCATCTCAGACGCCCATATCTTATACAACACATTTACTTTCCACATTACCAGGGCGAGATGTCCAATGAGCGAGTAAGGTCACTTCCACCATTCATCGATTGGACATGAATGAGCAGTGTTTCAGTGAACTCGGAAGGTACCGTAAAAACTCCTAAGTAAAATGCACTATGGCCGCTCAAACTACAGTTTGGTCATTACAGTACTCGACAGCACAGTCTACTCGGAATACCATCAGCGAACTCACGGGATGTTCATTCTCCCATCTCCATTGTTCAGTGATTGCATACAAGGGTCCCAATATAATGTAGACAGTGTTTGTTCATCAATAAAGTTGTAATAAATAGATATACAAGTCACAAATTTGGCGAAGAGCCTGATGTCGTGGTTTGAGGTGGCCTTGTATTGGTAAAGTTTGTTTAATTTTTTTAAGGTGGCGTTTGCAAGACTAATATTCGAAGAAAGGAAGGCGAGTTTGGAATGGTCCGCCAAACTTGAAAGTATTTCTGCAATACAGCGAAAATGGAGAGGGAGTTCCGTTGTTGATGATTAATTTAGGGACTTAATGGCATCGTGGTCATGTATCCCCGTGTACTTGGGTGTGTGCATTTCATCTGATAACCTGCCTTATTGTGATGACAGCATTAGTGTGTGTATTTAAATGAGACTAGGACTGAGGAAGGAAAAGGCCATG
Organism: Meconema thalassinum; assembly: GCA_946902985.2. Classification (NCBI taxonomy): domain Eukaryota; kingdom Metazoa; phylum Arthropoda; class Insecta; order Orthoptera; family Tettigoniidae; genus Meconema; species Meconema thalassinum. The sequence continues at coordinate 315,090,591 of OX336393.1, read as the reverse complement.
GCTTTAATTTAGGTGCCATCCCGGCATTTGCCTGGAATAGAAGTGGGAATCTGATCCCCCATCTAATCACTTTTGCCTCACGAGGCTGACAAAGGAAGTCTCTGAAGCGGAGAATCACGGATCCTACTAGAAACCTGCAGATACGTTGGGTGAGCCAACCTAGCGCAGTCATCTTTTTAACCTTGCGCTGCGCATTGCACCTGAAAGGCCCTGCTATAATGTGTTGGTACGTGTTGCCCATGTGTTACATTACACGTGGATCGAATCGCCCAGTAGCCTTGTTTTTAATTTGCCACTACTTATTTAATTGATTTTATTTAATCAAATTTGGTTGTTAACTTTATTTTTTATTTTATTTTCAACTTAAATGTAATACTTTGAGAGCTTCGCGGGCTTATAGGCTGTGTTCTAAGGACATTTTGTCTTTAGAACATGGCCTATAAGCCCGCGAAACAGAGATACGATAACTATCTTATATATTAATTTTTATTAATGCAGCCAATGGCCATGTACTTTTCTTTTCATGACGGATCAGGGAAGGGATATTGGAAGGAAATCGGCCGTGGACCTATTGAAAGGAACCGTCCCGGCATTTGCCTGGTAGTGAAAATAGGAAACCCCGAAAACCATTTTCAGGATGGCTGAGGTGGGATTCGAACCCACGCTCTCCCGATGCCAGCGAGGCACGTGGTAGCGTGTTAGCGCTCTCGGCCACCGCGGCCGGTTAATTATTTTATATATAAACTGCAAATTTGCGTACCCCGCAGGGGCACTAGCCGAACGTACGTTGACGACGACCATAGGACCCCGGCTGAGACCGACATTGCTTCCACTTAAGTGTGCCCGACTCCCCTCTTTCATCTTTCATGTCGACCTCCCATGGCCAACTGTAGTTCTCTCCCAATCCCGACGGTATTAGTGTATCCGTGGCCTAGGATGTATTATTTTTCACGGCATCCCCTAACCAACAGAGACCGCTCTATTTCGTTTGGCTTATTGGAGGTAGCCAATGCTAGCTATCTCACCATAGAACAATTCAGGAGCTTGGAAGAGAAAGTGCGAATAGTGTATGTAATCTTATTGCTGATTCACCCTGTCTCCTCCCAGCTGAAAGGGCGATTATTGTATGTAATCTTATTGCAGATTCGCCCTTTTTCCTCCCAGCTCCTGAATTTGGTAGAATATATTTCCTAATCCTCTACGTATGGTACATCACCTTCATTCATGGTTTTCGGTTAACATTTCAGGAAATCATTTGATGCAAGCCAAGAACAGATTTAAACTTACTACCCCCAAACCGAATATAATTGACAACTCGTGTACTCGGATGTGTGTAGAATCTGTCTGATAACCTGTGTTAATGTGATAGTTGAACACGTGTATGAATTTGTAATTGGGCTGATTTTGGGTAGGTGGCAGCCATGGCCTTCATTTAGGTACCATCCCAACATTCGTCTTTAGTGGAAGTGGGAAACCACAATAAGCTACTTTTAAGATGGTTGAGGATGGAATCGAACCCAACCCTTCACAGTTATGATCCCATACCTCCACGGTGACAGACAAGAATGCTAGTCACTACGCTACAAGATGGAACAGATTGATTTGAAATCGATCGGTGGTCATCCATATTGTCAATGAAGAAATAAAGTACATGTTATGGCATTCCAGTCTAAGCGAAATTACCCAGTGATAAAAGTTTTGTAGCGGTGTACAATGACAGATCAATAGATTGGATATAAATAACATTTATCGGAACTAAATTTTAATGATACAAGTTTGGCATCTTTAAAATATTACGTATGTGCGAAAAACGTTTGTATGAGTAACGCACAAGTTAGGTTCGAATAAGTATATTGTAGAAAGGGACCACGTGTTGAAACAGAAAGCACCACCGCAAAAGAGAACGACTACGAGACAATGGACTCGCAATATTACAAGAATTTACTCCCCCAACTACTCATGATAATTAACGCCGCATTTAATTCATTTCATATCTCAAACCTCTAGTTCAAATTTCAATGCAGAACTAGTTTTAGCTTGTTTCACTGAGATCAGCGAGGAGTCAACTTGAAACAGACAACTGATGGGAGAAAATCCTAACCACGTCACTATACCTGCCGCTCTCACGATTCAGCTTGACAAGCATTAGACTTGAAAACGAGCCAACCGCTTAATGTAAATGTAACGAAATATTGCGAGCAGTTGGCAGTAGACGCTTCCACTCGAACTAGGTCAGCCACAAGACAATGCGTTAAAGGCTAAACGAATGCATAATAAATTAAGTGGACCGACCGGACAAGTCTCCCCGGTACTATGTACCCCAAACCCCAGCTATCAATGAGCGAGGGCGGATGACTCGCATTAATGCAATGAAGCAAAATCGTGGAGTCGACCATCCGCATCCAGACGGCCGGTCTAATTGACCCTAGTACGACTCTATGCATCATCAATATAGTAAAATGCTGAATCGATGAGACAGAAACCATATATCTTAATATTCATTTAATTAGGCAACGAATTCTAAATAATTAATTAAAAAATAATACATACTTGTGTGCGTTTCTACCCTTACTACTGCCGTTTCTATACGCTCGGGGATGCGATGAAGGAAGCGTGTAGTTTTATGTGATCGTTACCGCGCGATCATAAGCCATGGGACATCCACTTTTACGTGGAATCCGAACCACAAGACGTGATATTTCACTTCAAAAATATCATTGCATTGACAGAGAATCGATCCCGTTCCGCCTTGATAAGAGGCAAGCAGCTTGACCACTGCGCCATCAAGCCCTCCAGGAAGGCGAAATGTAGCGAATGGTTTTAGATGGATGCCGTTACTGACACAAAACTCCGAGGAGATAATGCGGGATGAAATTGATAAAATCCGGCAGATACTGGAAGGAGACAATCGTGATATCTTTGAAGAGTGTAAAATGAACTACAAAAAATCTATTTTGAAAATGGCAGACAGTTGGGTCTCACGAGTCCTGATGCTAGCATCTTACCCCACGGCCTTGCGCACTAACAAGTGTAGCTACAACGATATATCAAATGAATAAATATTAAATACTAAATCTAAATATAATTTAGATTCTTTTTCTTTGCCCACTCAAAAATCATAGCGATAGAAAATAACAAGGTATATAAACAAATTGGTTTAGTACTAAGTGTTTGGCAATCAGGATGAGGGACCTGTAGAATGATATGAACCTACATGTTTGTTATGGGTCAGTGCTGACGTGATAATAACTGGTAATAATTAAAGGAATTTTTCCGCCTGGTCAATACGAGGCAAGTATGTAATTATTTGCAGAGATTTCGAACTGAAATTTTATCATTAGCAATATCACATAACATTATATCATGCAAAAATATAAATGGCACTGAATACGAAGAACGGTGAAGTGTGCCTGAAAGTCCTGGGATATTTTAACACAGGACATACTGGAAGTGTTATTCAAGACTCATCAAATTAACTTCAAAATTGTTCGCGTTCAACTCGCCAAGTTTTAACAAACTTCACCATTCTTTCTATTATTTAAACTAGTTTCCATGACGGTTCCGTATTGACGTACTAAATAGTTTTAACAACAAATTGTATATCCGCCTTAGTCAATACATAAACGAAAATAAATTATAATTACACTTGCTCCTGGTACATGTTTCGGGGATTAATTGCTTTTATCCCCTTCATCAGCCAAGACAAATATCCGAAGAAAGGTATAAGATAGCGTAGCACTCAAAAAATAAATAGCTATTTAACTTAATATGGTGCACCATATAAGTAGGTCACAGGAAATTGTTGAGCAAAACTAAAAACATATATGTAACAACGATGATATTCAGCCATCAAAACACAGAGAATCAGTGGACAGTTAACTCGTAAATCCGCTCCAAAACAGTGGTCGAAGCTTGAATTGGCAAAAATCACAATACTTCACCAATGGACACCGACGGCAGTGGCTCAGCTGGCTAAAGCGCAGCGTTAGGTCATGGGGCCAAGCTCTCTGCTGACTCGGTAGACGCGTGGGTTCGAGCCCCACCGTCGGCCGTCCTTGAAATGGTTTTCCGTGGTTTCCCATTATCAACACCAGGCAAATGCTGGGATGGTACCTTCTGATAGGCCACGGCCGATTCCTTCCACATCCTTGCCCAGTTTCATTCATCTTCATCCATTCCATCTCTCATCCCGACGCGCAGGTCGCCCACGGGCGTCGAATAGAAAGACCTGCACTCGGCCTCTGAGGAGGCCACACGACAACAACAAAAAAAACATATGGACACAACCAATGAAGATGCCTTATGCTCAACAGGTCCAAAATCAAATGCCTGCATACGAATTAGACGAGCGTGGAACAACTTCAAATAGCAATGAAGTTAGCTCAATGCATAACTTCATTGCTATTTGAAGTTGTTCCTTCCACGCTCGTCTAATTCGTATGCAGGCATTTGATTTTGGACCTGTTGAGCATAAGGCATCTTCATTTGGTTGTGTCCATATGGTGAAGTATTGTGATTTTTGCCAATTCAAGCTTCGACCACTGTTTTGGAGCGGATTTACGAGTTAACTGTCCACTGATTCTCTGTGTTTTGATGGCTGAATATCATCGCTGTTACATATATGTTTTTAGTTTTGCTCAACAATTTCCTGTGACCTACTTATATGGTGCACCATATTAAGTTAAATAGCTATTTATTTTTTGAGTGCTACGCTATCTTATATCTTTCTTCGGATATTTGTCTTGGCTGATGAAGGGGATAAAAGCAATTAATCCCCGAAACATGTACCAGGAGCAAGTGTAATTATAATTTATTTTCGTTTATGTATTGACTAAGGCGGATATACAATTTGTTGTTAAAACTATTCACCATTCTTCGTATGCAGTTTTACGTAAATGTTTGCTTGTTTTCTGTGATATTGCTGATGAACTTATTTCAGTTCGAAACACGTACAAATAATAATTAACGTAGTTTTTTTTTATTGCCCAGGCGGAACAATTTATTTAAATATCGCCAATTAAGGTTACATGCTCTGAAATTCGGTTCTCGTTAGACTAGCAGAAATGTGTATATTGTAAGCCGCGTCAATGTAGAAATGTGGGCGAAACCAATAAGTTCCAACAGAGCACAGACAACTGATTTTTAAATTTACGTTTGTTTATCGGTGTAAATGGGGATCACCTTGATGCTAATTCAATTGTTAATTCATTTTATGGGCTTGGGACATTTTGGTCCCGGTGTGTGTACTGAACTTGTTTGATAACCTGTATTTCTGGGATTGACTAGGCTATAGTAGTATGTGTAGCTGAATTAGCGACAGGGGTGGGGTAAATGCCCCGGGGCTTTAAATAAGGTACTATCCCAGCATTTTCCTTGAGAGAGTGAGGAAACCCCCGCAGAAAACTACACTCAGGATAGTCCCTGTCAGCACCGGATTCAAACCTACGATTCCCAATCTTCCTGCGGCTGCCCGCGCAGTTCTGGTGCACGATTTAACGAGCACGACTACGCCGCGGAACTGAGGCTAATTCACGTTTCCTCGATTTCGGTGTTGTACAATTCAATACCTAAATAGGGGCATATTTCAAAGCTAGATACTTCATAAAAATCCAGCCACTAGTGATGCGTTAACGTCAAGGAAAACCCAGTAAAAACAAAGGTAAGTGTTCACAAACAAATTTGGAAGACACAGGAGATAAGAGATAAGGATGTACTACAAATTCCTTTTAGAATGTGTGACGCATCACCGGAGCAGATTGTAGATAAATAATACTGAGACGTCTCGACCTGTCGCCTGTTTCATTTCCTCTTGTCCACAAAAATAATACCTAGCACATTCCAAATGGACAGCAACTGAACCTTGATTGACTTAATTTATTAACAATGAATAAGCGTATTGCTTTCCACCCTGTCAATATAAGACAATGTTTTGACAGGGGCGGTAAAAAAGTTTATTCATTAGTCATAAGTCAATACGAAAAAAAAAAAGAATAATGATAATCTTGGTTTTTATCTTGTTCACTTACAGATCTTGTTTAGAAACAATGATGACTGCATATAAGCAGGCAGACAAAACATTCATATACCAAGAATGAATTGTGGGGTATGGACGATGATAGTAACGTTGATGTACGTAAATTATTACGATATCTCGGCAAACCTACCCTAATATCGCTGAACAATGACCACCTGCATGGAGGCTCTATCTAGTATCACCTCTAGCTTAAATGCCGATTGCAATACGGACGGACAAGGAGTCATTCAGGGTTGGTGTCTATCTTGCGGCATATGTGCCCATTTTTACTGCAACTTGATTTCGACATCCCGTGCACTCCTCAGCTCCAGCTTTTAGAGTCCCAGGTAGCCCCAGGCATCTTCGAATAGTGACAAATTTGGGCATCGGGCGGGCCACGGTAGTGTGCTAACGTTGCCGAGGCCATCCGCTGCCATGTTTGGTGTGTGCGGTCGAGCGTTATCCTGCTGGGAATAAACCGCCTAGATGCCCAGCCATGAGTTGCAAGGCATGTGGCCGATGGACATCCTGTACATATCACTGCCCCATTATTGGCAATTAGGGGGAGATCGGCTGTCATATGTGATGGCCACCTGAAAGAAACCTCATGTCAACAGAGGGAGCAGAATGACGCGCGACAGAAAACGCCGGATTAAGCCACACACCGCAAGGTCTCCTCCAGACACGAACAAGACCGTCGTCGGAGCATTAAGAGACCCTGGAATAGTCAAGACAAGCCGTTTAGTCAATAACAGTCCACGTAGTGGGCTCCGCGAGACCAAATTCACTTCAGCCAAACGCCTGGAAATGGCGTGAGCCGACACTGGGGCCTGTAACGATGGTACCGCCCGTCTCGGATGGCGAGCCAGATACAGTTAGTTAGTTATTGTTGTTTTAAGGGGCGGAACTACGAGGTCCTCTGCCCCTCGGACCAGACGCAGTTGGATTTGGACGTGCTTCTCCTATATTGTAATGATCGTCTCTCCTGGTGGTCTGAACTGAACAGACGCAGGGTTCGCGTGAGTTGCATTATTGCCCATCAGCCCGACAACCTTTAGAGCTATATCTGTAAAACGGTATGGACCTGACAGCAATTGATTGTGGGGTGTGAAGGTCACTCAAGAAGTTTTTAGACACGGGCCCCAACAATAATTAATTCAGGGCAGATGACCTCGTAGTTCCGCCCCTTAAAACAACGATAACTGACTCACTCTCCCTTATCCTCTATAAATCGCACCCATTCTTCTGAACCACGAGTGAAAGCCCTGGCGTCAGTCGTTCTCATCTATTGCGCCGAGTTCCTCTTCGTACGAGCATCTTCAGGCGAAGACCCCCCTCACACACACACACGATTCTTTACCGCAGGGAACAGGAATATGTCACGGGGTGTCAGATCTGGGTTGTAATACCATGTCATATTGACAGTTTGGCCAGATCATCCCAGTTCTTGGATTGCAACTGTAGTGTACATTGTGCAGTGAACGTTCTTTGATTCTCAAGAGGTGCTGTTCCGACATGACCACTTGTGTCAAAAGAAAGTCACCCCCATTTTCTTGCTGACACTTTTGCCCATTTCACCTTCACAGGCGGATTGTCATCAGGGAAGACCCACGATGAAGTGGTATTTTGTTTCTGGGCCATACCGTCAAATCGACAATTCTGTATTGGTGCGTGTTTTTTTGTTTCTTGGCCAGTATGCTACCGAGTAATAGGATTAACATGGGATTTCAGTAAATTTCACTCTGATTGGACCACAGTAAAGCAACATTTACAAGGAAACAAGTCAGTACAAGCTCGTAAGTTATTCCTTTGATTAGCCCCAGACATTGTGAAAACCTGAGTGCTATCACTGACACAGAATAACTTGTATGTAAACAGGGGTTTAATGACCACAATGGACTTACCAATCAGCAACGTTTTGAAATCTTGCAGTTTGATAGGCAACTATATTATCTATTGTAGGCAGATTTGTGCGCTCATTAGTTGTTGCATTACTTTCTGAGATGACCGTGTCGAAACTCATCAAAATAATAATAATTAAGTCCATATTTAGGGCTCCTGACGCCCACTATAGATGTGCGTTTACTAAATTTACAAATAGAAAACAACTTAATACAAAGAAGTTACACTCAGTATGCCTTCCTTCGGAGGGGAAGTAAAGCCGGCGGTCCCATGTCATAGATTTATGGCATGTTAAAGAACCTTCCACTAATTAGACCTGTGTGAAGCTAAATTGTATAGGTTAAAAAGAATGTAAACAACGCTCTTAGGTTTCTACGTTCGATGCCAAGAGCCGACTGCGGTGACGTCTGCTAGCGAAGTTCTGAACTAGTAGTCGTTGACGGTGGCGTTTGGCGGCAAAAGTAGGAACTACTTGAAAATTTATCGTCTGCAGTCCTTACTTGAATTAAAACAGATACACACACTAATACAGTCATCACAATTAACACCGGTTATCAGACAGATTCTGCACACACCCAAAGTACACGGGGATACATGACCGCTTTGTCGCAGCCCCTAAACTTAAGAACCAACCAAAGAAGTTACATTAAATTTTAACAAATATCATCCACAACCAGTGACCAAAACACCTATTTAAATAACAAGGAGCTTCTTCCATGCCTTGTCATTTGCTAGAATGCCACTTCTTTATCGGCGTAACTGAAAGCGAATATCTCGCGAGTTTAGCATTTCTTCATTAGTACAATTTCTCTTTCAAGTCAGATTCAACAGCAAGAACACCAAGATGACTAAGAAGCTTTTCTTTTCAAGTCCTTAAATAATCAGCATTGTCGATGTGCAACAATGAATATTAATAACTTTACGTTTAATGCCCATGCGGTTTTGTACAATTTTTCAGAAATGTTGCCAACCTAAAACCTTTTGCCCAGTTTGTACCCCCATAAATACGAGCCTGATAATAATAATAATAATTTAAATATCATTCGCATGAACACATCTCGCTTCTGATCATTAATACACATTATATACATCAATTTAATGGTTTTCCGCTTAGCTGATTTGTTTCATAGTTTACATTCTTTTAATAGTAAAAGTCGTTGAGATTTTACTTTATGATTTGTATGATCCGCATTCAGACTGAATACGCGCAGCTGTTGATAACCGAGGCAGCACGTGTAATGCGCGTTCTTTGCTCGAAAATCGTACATTTGGGCTGTTCAACCCACACTTTCCCTCTAACTAAAGGAAAGAAACATAATTAATACTCTGAAAATTGCACCCTTTTGTCTGTTCAGTAGACCTAAAAAAGATTTGAATAACTGTTTAGGCATTGAGAGACTATTTACATCAGTCTCACCTTGCCTAAATCCTCACTTTGGTGTACGTAGTTTAGTTTTCTTTCTCTCAAAATGATTTTCTTTCACCCAGCATTTCTCGATCGGCATTCTAGAACGCTAGGTAAGTTGGTTGGTTGGTTCCATAGTTTAGGGGCTGCGACAACCTAGGTAAGTTGCAACCGTTTTGTATTGTAATGTTAATTCTTAACTAATAGCAATTCGGAAATAGTTTACTATCTTCTAGTAACATGGAATTTCCATGAACATGATTTTCTTTCTTTTTATCTTTTCCATGAACTCAAACCCATTTCTTGTAGTATAGTCTAACCAAGTTTCGACAATGGTTTCCCTATAGCAATGGTTTCGTCCTGAGTGTGGTCTAACTCAGTTGAGACCAGTAGTCACACCCCGAGGCGACCAATGGTTTCATCCAAACCAATAGTCTCGCCGAGCAACATTGCTTTGTGATAGTGTAAAGATTGTTCCGCGTCTGCCTACATGGAACATATTAAATTCTACCACATCATAAGAGTGATTTCACTTACAAGAATTATCACAGTGGGGACAACTCTTAAGACTACACGTCAAAAATAAATTAGTGATGCATTCTACCCGAGTGATCGCAACACCGATTAAACTTACTGTATTTCTTTACATACGGTAGCTTATAACGATCAACATTAGAAACCACACCACTGGTATCGAACCATTTACTTGCACGGTCAAATGTCAAAATAACTATTCCAAAAAATATCTATAGATGCTGATGAATAAATCAACGTATGAAGAGTTCTGTCCGATAACTTACACTTTGATATAGCCACGGGTAGACGCAAGGCCACGTAAAACTTGGCGTACAGCCTGTAGAAGCAAGCTGGCGCGAACAATAGCTGAGCCATCTTGCCGCCTGTATCGCCTCTTGTCACTGGTGTACAGTCACTCCAGCATCAAGTTCAACCTAACACCCAGTATAAGGTTCCTTTTTCTGGAGATAATATTGGTTACTATAATACGCCAACGCGGCAGGAAAATGTACAGTTGTCCTCTGCCCTCAGCTATCGCTCATGAAACCAAACAGAAAGGTTGAAGTAAGCAATGAGTCTATTAGGCAAAAACAATACCAAAATATCGCAATCTATAACTACCACACTGACAAAGAAAAAACACCTCAAATCCACCCCACACCCCCTTCTAACAAGATTTCTACGGAGACAACCTCAAGTACATACTGTATTTCCTGTCATTAAAAACGAACTATAATAATTATATCCCATATGCTATGAATAACTTCCCATCCAGATAATAGATTTAAGGACTTTGGTATGTGTACCATTTGCGTTATTTGTGCCTGTAGTAGTGAATTTGCAACCGTGGTTAGAACTGGGAAGACGACGGCCGTGTCTTTGCTTGGAGCAAAAGTGGGGAAAACACGGAAAGCCACTTCCAGACTGGTTGAGGTGGGAATCGAACCTGAACCTCGGGCGTTACAGCCAAGAAATTTAGCCACCACACTGTGAGGTAATCCCCCTTCCACACAAGCAGCAAATCTGCGCGTTTATTCGGCAGCAATGCTTAATTTCAAGATATGTTGTTGTCGATTCCTTGGGGGCTTTGCGACTTCTTGGTCATGGAGCCGCCTCGTGTAGTACTTGGGTGAATGTAGAATTTGTCTGATAACCAGTGTCACTTAGATGTCTGTACTAATGAGTGTAATAATTACACTTATTGGAATTGAGGTAGGATTTGAGTAGGACGCGGCCGTGGCCTCAAGTTAGGTACAATCCCGGTATTTGCTTGGGGTAGGAGTGGGAAACCACGGAAAACCACTTCCCGGATGGCTGAGGTAGGAATCGATCCCGTCTCTTCTCAGTTTTGCCTCACGAAGCTGAGCGTACTCAATTCCAGCATTCAGACCAGAATTAAATGTCTTGGTAGAGCGAGAATCGAACCCGAGCCTCCGCGGTGACAGACAATAATGCCAGCCACTACACAACGAAGCGGACAAATGCAAGATAAAATGAGTCGGTGATCCAGTGCATAATAATAATAATAATAATAATGTGATTTTAGGACCACAGGAAACTGCTGACGGGACATGGAAGAACAGAAAGAATGATGACCTCTATAAACACACAGAAAAAATTACTGTCACAATGCGGAAGCGAAGGTTGAAATTCTACGGACATTTGGTGAGAATGGACGAGAACCGACTAAGAGGATATTCAAGTATATTACAGAGCTGAAGGCTACAAATAAGTGGGTAAAAGAGGTTAAAAGAGACGCCAAGATAAGTGGACTCACAGTGGATGTGATACAAAACAGAAAAGAGTTTAGAAACCGAATTGACAACATCAAGATGTTCGAGGAGAAAACACCTAAAACTAGAGACAAACTGGTAATATCCGAGGAGGAGCGAAAGATCAGAAGTGAACGAATGAAGAGGTTTTGGGAAGAGAAGAGGAGATTAACCAGAGAGCCTTACGTTCCATGCGGTCCACAGGCGGCCAAATTCGAAAGGGGAAAGAAATGTGATTGGTTGTATGACTCATTTAAACACCTGCGGCTTTTCGAGACGACAGCGTGCAGGAATTTTGCACCGAAGGGGATTTTTAACGTGTCAGTAAATCTACTAACACGGCTCCCTCGCATTTGCAGCCCCTCATATCCCAAATGCTGTGCCAGGCTTCGATCCTGCAATCTTGGAAACAGCAGGCGAGAACGTTACCGCTGAGCCACGCAGCCAGCCTGATGATGCAGTACAACATTCTTAATTACTGTACATTATGTCCTCTCAATAAAACCAAGAAGCAACCTAATGAAAAACTGAGGAAGAAAGAGAAAAATGTAGGAAATATGCCAAAGAAAGCTATCTCTTATGTGACAACAAACATAAAGCAATAAATACTAGAGCCTATTGTATTGGAATGTTTGTATATTCTTTCCACCAGGAACAACGGTGTTCCACTTGAAATGGGAGTGGGAGACAACGAATGTCGACCATGAAGTAATGTTTCTAAACGTATTGTTACGGCAGTGAGTTGTTTCGTCGCCTCGCCGGTTACGTCACAGCTGGCCCGGGCTGTGCCCTGCCTCAGTGTATTACGTGCGCTTTACGCAACGGGCTGCGAAGTGAAAGGGATGGTCCAGAATATTCGTGACCCAGCCAGTGACGGAAATCTCGAGAAGCCGTGTATCCTGGACGATTCTAGAATTCATTGAGTCACCAGCTTGCTATATAAGCGGCCTCAACAGTGAAGGAACGGAGTTTTTGAGGACAGTGTTTCTGAGCTAGTGCGTGTTTTTCCTGAGCGACAGAAGTGTGGTGACGACTTGCGAAACCCAGTGAAATTGCTTCCGAGCCGCGGAGCAGTGTGAGTAGCGTGTACTTGCCTACGGCGACAGAGACATTGTGGTGACTTACGAAACGAATTGGGCATTTCCCTAGCCAGCGGATAGCGAGGCAGTGTGTGGTGGCGAGTGACTGGCAGCAGTGGAGTAGTAGGAGTTCTAAATAGTTACACGAGCCACTCGGCTACGCTGAACTATTATGTATATTTCATGAAACCATGGGCATGCGACATATCGTTGGACTCGGGCTGACGTCCTCTTTCCTATGGACGATGTATTATATTTTTCAAAAAATGTTTGAAATTTTTCGTTTTCGAAATTAGGCGATAGTTTGAAAACTAACCATGATAGAACGTTCTGCCATGGCTCAAACGAATGGTCTTTATGACCTTTATTTTTTTGTAATAAAACTTTTTTATTTTTTATGTTTTTTTGAAAAACACTCGAATTTTGAAAATCTTATATTTTGGAAACTAGAAAGTTTACAAAAAAGTTTGTTTGACGTAAATGAAAGGTCCCTACCCCCTCTATCCCCAAAATAAATTTCAAGTCTCTAGGATGAAAACCTGACAGTAGTGTGGTAAGGGGGGAGCTGTCTACTGACTTATTGAACCCTCCTCGTATCGGCCCCGAACTTGATATCTCGCTAACCAAACATGGGATTAGAACCTACAGGGTGTCCTAGCACTGTTAGTAATGCCCCCTACTTTCCTATAGCCTCATTATTTAATTAAAAGACCAAAACTAAAAGGTCATTCGCTTTTAATATTTCACGAACCAATCATGCTAGAGGCGTGTACGACGGGTCCAAGGACTCGGGCTGACGTCCTCTTTGCTATGGACCACTCGTTATATTTCTAAAAAAAATTGGAAACGCGATTTTGGGGTAAACACGTGTTTTTTGTGATTTTTGCCGATATGTCACGGACCAATAACGCTACAGAGACGTGTACGAGGTGTCCTAGGACTCGGGCTAACGCCCCCTTTCAAATGTGGTAGATATTGTTTAAAAAAAAAATCACAAAGGGCCTAACGCCATACATGTTGAAAAAACTATTTTTTTTCTTGTGTGTGTTTGAGTCTTCGGTCTTTTGACTGCTTTGATGCAGCTCTCCATGCCTCCCTGTCCTGAGCTAATCGTTTAATCTCTACATAACTACCACACCCCACATCCGAGGCAATCTGTTTAACATATTCTAACCTTGGTCTACCCCTACAGTTCTTGTCCTCGACCCTTCCTTCCATAACTAAGCTTGCTATTCCTGGGTGTCTTAGTATGTGTCCTACCAACCTATCTCTTCATTAGCAGTCGCCAGAAACATCTCTCCTCTCCCACTCGGCTTAATACCTCTTTGTTTGTAACCCTATCTACCCATCTGATCATCATTCTCCTGTAACACCACATTTCAAATGCCTCAATTCTCCTCTTTTCTGCTGCACCAATAGTCCAAGTTTCACTTCCATAGAGTGCCACGCTCAAGACAAAGGCTTTCAAAAATGACTTCCTAATGCCTAAATCTATATTCGATGTCAGCAGATTCCTTTTTTTGTAGAAATGCTTTCTTTGCCTGAGCCAACCTACTTTTTATATCCTCTTTGCTTCGTCCATCACTGGTTATTCTGCTTCCTAAGTAACAGAAGTCTCCTGCTTCCTTCAGCTTTTCACCTGCCAATTTGATCTCCACAGGGGTTTCTGATTTATTTCGGCTGCATTCCAGTATTTTTGTTTTACATTTATTAATTTTCATCATGAATTCTTTCCGTAAGACGGAGTCCATACCATTCAAAAACTCATTCAAATCCTCAGGCTTGTCGGCCAAGATGACGATGTCATCAGCAAATCTCAGAGTTGAAATTATTTCTCCTTGAATCTTCACTCCCACTTTACATTTTTCTCTAATTTCCTTCATTGCTTGTTCAATGTAAAGATTGAAAAGTATGGGTGATAAGTTGCAGCCTTGCCTTACACCTTTCTGAATACCAGCTTCTCTCTCATGTCCTTCAACTCGAATGACTGCTGTCTGGTTTCTGTATAGATTGTATATCACCCTCCCATCCCTGTACTTTATTCCCATCGATTTGTCTTTACTTGTTTATAATGTTTATGAAGCGTGGTGGTTGAGAGAGACGATACTGCTGGGTGTGTGTGTGTTTCAACGAACCTGTCGCTGACCACGGTGGCTGTGTTCAATAGATCAATCGCTATTTCGACAGGTCGGTGTATGACAGAGCGAGGATGCGTTTTTTCACACATTTTACCTTTGACGTGTAAACGGTGATGAGAACTTGGTTCTATGTTGATCGAAGCGAGTAGAGAAAACAAACTTGCAGACGAGAAGGAGGTGAATGTCATTTGAGCTTATTGGAAGGCGCTGATCTGACTTGACAACAAGTGCAATGGAAAAATGACCAAGACGCTTCAAGGTGAAATAATCTGACCATCGTGGTGGCAGGGAAAAGCGAAAGGCATGTGAACACATGTGAAACCACATGAGGGCTAAACCAGTGACATCCTGTTTTGCTTCGTACGTGACAAAATGCCAAGTTGACGTGAAATTTGATCTGCCACACGTGTTCACCTGGGACGTTAGCTGTCCACGTGCCTGATAACAGAATGTTCAAAGCGTGGGGAAAAAAAGATTATACATGCAACGTAACATATAAAAAGACATGTCGTTATCATTTCCACTCTCACTTAGGTGACTACCTTTGAACACACTACGTTGCATGGAACACCCTGGTCTTGTTTAACAGTTTTGGTGTTGGTGGAAAATACTTAACCTTGTTGTGGGGTAGGTATATATTTATATATATTTATTGATTTTTATATAAATACACGCAATTATTTATTGATTAGGTAATTAATGATTTTATTTATTTATTTGCAGATAACGTGTATAGCCTACCTGTCGTGTGTCTGTGGGAAATATATTAATGAAAGAGAAAGACAGACAACTAGAGACGGAAACCATTTCCACACTAGCCCACGAGACGGGAATAAAGCAAAGCATTACACGTCTAGGTGAGATTTGTTTTTATTATATAATATAACCTGTTTGGTTTTCTTTTGTTTATGACGTGCATAAACTATATGGAATGGATATACTTATGGTGGTTTATTTTATTTCTTTTTAGAGTGTTGGAAAACGCTTGACCACTGTTGATAACCAGGAACGTGTGTGTTTGAGGCCATTGTTCAGCAGTCTACAGCTGAAAACTCAGGTGAGAGTGTTCTTTCAAAATAATGTATTTTGCTACTGCTACCGATAGCCTAACTTGGGAACCCCTAAACAGTTGTTTCAAATCGCGTGTGTGCTCTGGCCGCGTAGTGAATGTTAGAAAAAGTTTGATTCCCAAAGAATTTTTAGAATCTTGTTTTGAAATTTTTAAAATTGAAATTTGTACAGTGCAAAGGTTGCATACGGCTTTAAAGGTGAATACAGAACTGGTGTGCGATTTCATATATAAAAACAAGGACGTAGAGCATAAAGAGACATTTTATATTTGCAGTAAAATGCAAGAGCTTTTGATAGCCGATAATCTGAACGAGTGGTATCAAAGCCATGTGGTGAATGCCTTGCGATTTGATAAACTGCAACAAGGACCCAGTGGTTTAGCGTTAGACAAAATTCATCATTTGCAAATCAACATTTGTCAATTCAACCCGTTGAATGCTGGGTCTAGCTTTATTGAAACACCACCAGCAATAGCTTCGAAAAAGGCAGTGGTAAATATAAAGAATCATGACAATGATTGCTTCCTGTGGTGTGTGGCTGCCTATTTGCAGCCTGTACAATATAATGGTTGTTGGCCAGGAATGTACAGGACCGAGTTTGATGAATTGAAACAAACTTTAAATTTAACTCGAGTGTCGTTCCCTGTGGACTTAACCGAGATCCATAGGTTTGAACAAGACAACCAGGACTTTTCGTTCATGGTGTATGGCCTTGATGGTGATGAGATTGTGGGTCCTCTTTATGCCACAAAAGAACCGAAACGACACCACATTCATCTTTTATATTTATCTGTAAGAGAGGTGAATCACTATTGCCTGATTAAAAGCCTGAGTAGATTGCTAAGCAGTCAAATGTCCAAAGCACATGGTAAAAAGCATATTTTAGTTGCTTGCAATATTTTAAAACCCATACGCTCTTAGAACGTCATAGGATAGATTGTGTTACTCAGGAAGCGGTGAGATTGATATTGTCACAAGGGGACAAGGCTGTGTTAAAGTTTAAGGACATTCACAAGCGTGACACTGTTCCCTATGTGGTATACGCAGATTTTGAAGCACTCACTACACCCCTGGCGGGATGTGAACCAGATCCCTCCATGAGCTCAACCAAACCCATTCAAAAACATGAGCCCTTTGCCATAGGATTTAATGTGGTGTGTGCCTATGACCCCACACAATCCGTTTACAAATACCGCGAGGGGCCAGATAGTGCCAGATGGTTCTTGGATGAACTTGTCAAGTTGGACGACCATGTACAGGAATTACTGGACCACCCAGTACCCATGAGCCTATCTCCAGAACAGCAGCAGCGGTATGAGCATGCCACGACCTGCCATATTTGTGAAAAGCCACTGATCAGTGCTAAAGACACCGTTCGTGATCACTCGCACTTTACAAGGGAGTTTCGTGGAGCTGCGCATAGTAAATGCAACTTGAACTTTCCAGCTCCTCGTTTCTTCAGTGTCTTTTTCCACAATCTGGCAAATTATGACATTCAGTTTTTGATTCGTGAATTGGGTCATGTCAACAAGGGCTCGTTTACCATTATTCCCCAAAACCATGAGCGTTTTACAGCCCCTGACATGGTGGTTGAGCGACTTTAGCATTCGATTTTTAGATTCCTTTAAGTTTATGGCATCCTCGCTAGACAGCCTTGTGAATGGCTTGAATGAGGAGGAATTAAAAAATACTAGAATGCATTTTAATGATCCTGAGCAATTTCAATTGTGCATTCGGAAAGGTATATTCCCGTATGATTTCTGCAACAGCTGGGACGTGTTAAAGCAAAGAAAACTCCCACCACAAGAGAAATTTAACTCGAAACTAACACGCAGTACCGTTTCCGATGAAGACTATGCACATGCATGTCAAGTTTGGCGAGTGTTTGGCATGAAGACGCTAAGTGAATATGCTTTGCATTACCTAAAACTGGATGTATTGCTGCTCACTGATGTGTTTGAAAAATTCCGTAACTTGTGTCAACACATTTACGGTCTTGACCCGGCTCACTATTATACGAGTCTTGGGCTCTCGTTTGATGCCGCTTTGAAATACACTCAAGTGGAATTGGATTTACTCACTGACGTAGACATGGTTCTATTTTTTGAAAAGGGCATTCGTGGCGGCTTTGTGTCGCTTAACCAACGCCATGCCGAAGCGAACAATGTCTACATGCCTGATTATTCACCGGACAAACCAGAATCGTACTTAATGTACTATGACGTGAATAATTTGTATGGTTACGCCATGAGTCAGCCTTTGCCCTATGGGAAGTTTGCTTGGCTGACAGACAAACAAGTGTCAGAATTTGATGTGTACATGGCTAGCCAAGAAACAGGCCGTGGATATGTGCTAGAAGTGGATATTGAATATCCCTCATCCTTGTATGATGAACATGCCGATCTCCCATTCTGCCTTGAGCAAATGGTCCCCCCTGACAGTAAAGTGAAAACTGAAAAACTCATGGGCACACTTTACAACGAAAATCGGTATGTGCTACATATCCAAATGTTGATGCAATGCCTCGCCCAAGGCTTGGCGTTGAAGAAAATCCACAGGGGTATTTCTTTTGCTCAAAAAGCATGGCTTGAGCCATACATGAGACTCAACACAGAGCACCGACAAATGACAACACAGCAGTTTGAAATTAATTTTTTTTTTAAATTAATGAACTGCATCTACGGCAAGTCCATGGAGAATGTCCGCAAATACCGTGACATTAAATTGGTGAATGTCTGGGAGGGGCGGTGGGGTGCCCGGCGGTACATTGCCAAGCCAAATTTCAAATCGATCAACATTATCGATGAGGATTTGGCTACTATTGAAATGAGTAAGACCAGCGTGACCATGGATAAACCCATTTACTTGGGTCAAGTCATTTTAGACTTTTCTAAATCGGTCATGTATCGATTCCACTATGAGTTTGCCAAACGCCATTTTGAGAATGTCTCTCTTTTGTATATGGATACGGACTCATTCATTTACCACATTCGCCACTGCAATCCCTATGACGTCATGAGGCAACATAGTGACTGGTTCGACACCTCTTGCTATAACGTTGACAACGTGTTTCAGCTGCCCATAAAAAAACAAGAAGGTAATGGGCGTTTTAAAAGATGAATGCGGTGATTCCATTATGACGGAATTCGTAGGTTTGGCCTCAAGAATGTATGCTTATCGCACACTCGACTGTAAGGAAACCAAAAGAGCAAAAGGTGTACGTAGGGCAGTGGTAAAATCGCTACGTGTTGATGACTATCTAGCGGTTTTACGCACTGGCAAAGCTATGTCTCATACACAGTGCAGGATACAATCCAGCAACCATCATTTGTATCTTGTGGAAGAGAGAAAACGCACCCTCGCCTCCATGGATAACAAACGTGTGTGGGCTGATGACCTGCTCACCAGCCTGCCCTGGGGTTATGATCGCAAGGAGGAGGAGGAGGTGTGATTTCACTGTTTAATCGTTTATGGGACATAGCTTTATGTAACTTGTAGATTTAGTATTTTGTAAATATTGGTTTCTGTCATTGTAAATAGTAGATTTTGTAAATAGTGGCAACCCACTTGGACCTTCTGCTTTTTAAAAAAAGTTCTATGCAACCTTTTTTTTTAATTTTTTTGATTGGTGAATAGTTTGATTCTTTTAAGCTGTACAAAGTTGTGTTTTTTTGGTAAATATGAAATAAGTGAGATTTTTAGTAGTTTTTTTTTGAAACGGTAAAATGGTAAACTAAAAAAAAGTTTTTTTTGGGATGAGTGTGCATGTCGAGAATGTGCTTTTGGGAATAAATAAAGTGGTTGTGTTTGTTCCCAAAGACAGGTGTGAATGTATGAGTAGAGAGAGAAAGCTCGTGTGTATGGTTGACCAGAGCAAACACGGTGAGGTAGGGCGGGTGGGTGGGGAGGGGGTAAATGGTCACTTATATACTCATTTGGTTTTCAATAGTTTTTTTTTCTTCATTGAAATGTGGCAGACAATAGACATTATTTTTGTAAAAACATTCTTACCTGCAGTAGTCGTAGACCTCGACGTTTCTCCAAACACCCATAAACACATTGCAGCATTATCAAGGTCAAGCACTTGCATCAACATCATTGTCAAATCTCAACTTTTGACATACGCCAAATGGAAAAATGTGAAAACAGCAAAATGGAAAATCCATGTTTCCATATCACCAAAAACGCAAAACTTAAAACGGACATTTTTAAAAACTGGAAATGGCCATGTGTGAAATATGAAAATTCAAAAACTTCAAACGGACATTGTTTAAAAAGTGTCATCAGCAAACTGGAAAAATCCATATCATCAAAAACGCAAAACTTGAAACGAACATTTTTAAAAACTGTAAATTGCAAAATGACAAATGGCAGTGTGTGGAATTCATCATGTGTGAAATGTGTAAAATGAAACATAAGCCATCAACATCACGATTTCTTAAAATTAAAAATAACAAATCATCGTGCTCTGGTAAACCTTTGTTTTTATTTCATAGTCATAGTGAATTGACAAAAGAAAAATAGAATACAAACAAATCCCAATTCCTCACTCCTCAATGTTTATGTCCATGCATCATCAACTTTCCTTTCATAGCACAAATGACAATCAGGGCTGCCATCCTTTCACCCACTGAGGCATCACTGGATGTGAAACGTCGTTTAGCTTTCTTCAATAACAATTTATCTGCCACATGTCTTAAACCAGGATGACTATGGCGATAGGAAAGGTCATGTTCCTTGCATGCTTGATCCAAAAGATTAATGGGTACATCACCATGTTGTAAACGTTTTTCGAGACGAGTTCCAGGGCCGCAAAAACGATAACCTGGAAGATGGATTTCGAAAGGTAAGTATTGAATCACTTTGTCAATGACGCCATTGCCAGTACAGGTCTGGCATATCCTTTTCCATCGATGGTAAAAAGGTTTGGTCTTCCTCCTCTTCTGTGGAAGATGTTTGTGTTTGTTGTTGTTGTTATTGCTTTTTCTCGCCATGACACCCGTGGAATGATTCAACAAAGTCTTTACACGGACTTATGACCGTGATACAGTTTCACTAGCTGGCAAGTCGCACACTGACGCATAGACGGTATTTTTGCCATGGCCACTTGCTTATGGTGATCGTAATCCGTACAGGGTTGCAATTCACTCAACACAGGGTCTTGAGTCCATGATTTTGGTACATGTTGCCAGATTTCTTTGACCGCGTTGGCGGCCACATAATAAATGAACGACTTGGGCAGCGCCAAGAGTTCCTCTTTGGTAAAACTGTCTAGTTTCTTTTTGCACACAAAGAACTTACCGATGGCTTTGTCCGTAGCATTGCCTTTCTCCATGGTATTACGTGCTGTAGATGTTTACACGTCGCTTGTAGAAATCTCACTGGCGTCATTCACAGGTAAATCTTGAGTTATAATTTTATTCAACAACTCCCAGCAGGCATGGGTGGTTAACCAATGAAAGGGATGCCACGCATGCGATAGGGCTGTATGGGTAATGTTGCCACAGGAACAAGTATCCATGAGCGTTTGCAGGGAGGGGCAGCCCAACTCCATGAGGTCGATACATTGGCAGTAAGACGCCAAAAATGGTTGCAACCATTGACGTTTTTCATTACCTTTCACAAATACCACATTGGCCGAGGACAAGTGTGCTTTCATGACCACGTCCAAATATTTATAGGAAATGGTTCCCTGATTCCAGTCTAGTTGCCTATGATTTTCAATCCACTGGGTTTGTTTACGGTCTTTTTCACACAACAAATCAAAACCATGGGGTGGTTTAAATAGCAAATGCGTAGCTTGCGATATCCAAAACGTGGTACAATCGATAATGGCCACTTGTTTAAATATAAATTTGTTGTCACAAATTTTAAACCCTTGGCAATCCACAATGAGTGTGCGCAACATGTTGACGCTTGCCTGGACCAAGTTCAACTGACGACTGACTGACGATCAGGTGTGATCATGGCATGGGCTTACCTGCCATGCTAGTTTCAAATTGAGGTTAGGGTAGGACAGAGGGACATGCAAAAATAAGAATTTAAGAATTACATAATTTTATTATCATAACACGTCTTACAGGCTTTTGTCATTTTGGGATAAGGACGATAGCAACTGATACAACAGTATAGTCTCTTGTGTTTGTAACGTCCATAACACCGATGATGTCCCAATGTCTCTAAACTAGGCGTTTTTGATGGTGAGCTGCTCACCGAAGCACCATGGACACAATACGGTCCACACGTATAGTAACTTGTTTTTTTTTTCATCACCCAGAGACACAAGTGAGGGATAGCTTGAATGACAGGGTATATTTCCCACCTCCATTCTGCACAGGTAGGGGCAGGTGGGTGACCAGCGCTGATGTTCCTGCATGGGTTCATCGCCCTCCTGCCATTGGTCTATGATGATGGGACAAAAGGCGCATTTCACTTCATCTCTTGTTTTTAAATAGTAGAATCCAGCGGCCGCCAAGGCTTGAGGGTTTATGAAAGGCACCGGCCACGTGGCAAACGTCTTGAAACGTTGTTCCTCAGAGTTTAAATTCCTGGATGTAACGTCTCTTGAGGCTTTAAAGCAAGACATGACTGAGCGGCTTGACGTGGGTTGAGCTGTTATTTATACACTCGTCACTTGGTTGGACAGTGGATAATAGTTGACTTGTTTGTGATAAATAACCAAACAGTTGGCCGTCGTATTGGCTGGTACATTGTCATGCGTTTCAAAATCTAGTCGAATGTCGATATTGGATGGCTTGACAGACTCTTCCAGGTATGAACAGTCAAAGACAATCAGTGGTGCTCTTGCCCTAAACGCTTGGGGTAGTAGCATGGGGCCGTACTCTTTTTGACAATTCGACCATCGAAATTTAGAAAACAAGCCGTACAGGGGACCAAACTTATTTTTTGAAAAATCCAAAATCCAGTCCTTCATAGGGAAACACGGCTCCGTTGAGGAAAAGACGTGCATTTCTCAATTGCAGGTGATCAAATTGCGTGGCATCTTTGGTTTGTTGATACTTGCGATTCGTTTGAAAACCCACGATCAGGTAGAGAGGTCTCTCTGTATAGCGAGCTGTTTTTACAGACCAACTGTGTGCGTTGGTGGTGGGCAATAGCGGATACTCATGGAGTGCCCAGTTTCTAAATTCCATGGGTAGAGGCATATCTCTCTTTACCATTTTGAGTATGTCCAGGGTCACATGGGGCACTTTCCATAGCAAGCGTTGTAGTTGAATTTTTGAACCGATGGGGACATTGTCGGCTCCCTTGAGTGCATTATTATCACTCCTGTCTCTCACTAGGTAAAGCACTTGCCTTGCGTTGACCACAATGCATTGGTGATCTTCGGCAAAGCCTAAAATCAGTTTAAGAGGTAAATATCCAGTAAAGGTCCCATCGGTGTGTACCATCCAGTCATTGGTCGAGTTAGGACACCAACCTGCCATGCAAAGTGTTTTACCTTCTTCCTCACTATAAGAGGGGTATAGTTTCATGACACTGGAAATGCCCACATTTCGAGTGCTATCCACCACGATATCGTTAATGACATACCGCACTTCAGAAAACAGAAAGGCCAAACCATGGTTGGCCAACTTGGATGTGGTGGGTGTAGAGCCATCGGCTTTGGTGAGCCGACCTTCAATCTGAATGACACTTTCATGCGGTAAGGTGTAAATATCTTGGTTGTTGATAACAAATTGAATTTCATCATTGTTATTGAGACCAGGTGTATGAGCTTGATAGGAATGGAGATCAATTCTTACCACTCCTGGTTGCTCCTCGATGCGGTTCGCTATCTCTAGGATAGAATTCATTATGAGGGTTGACGTGGTAACCCAAATGCTGTAAAATCTGTTAACGTGTATTCACGTGGCAAACAACTAACACCATTCCTAGACGGTGTTGTTGCTTTATACACAAACTTCATAGTGGCTTTAGCACCAACTTGTAAGTCACTGGTGTGGTAGAATCTAGATCAATGAGTTGTTGCTCTCTATTGATCAGTCTTAATGTTATATTACTAATACTATCTACAGCCACAGAATGAAAAAGCACCACTGGAGGGTTTTCACGAATAACATACCCACTGGGCGATGTCACAATAAAGTCATAAAGCGAATGCGATGGTTCTTGATTGGTGTACACTTGGCTAATAATATTACACGTCACCGACACATGATGGTCCTCAATGAATTTCACTTCATGGTCCGATTCATGTTTTTTGTTAGGCTCCAACACACGTGGTTTAAATCCTGGTAATGGACCAATGGAATCGGTGTGTGTTTTAAAGTCAATGTTGAAGGTAGAGAAAATACTGCAGCGATGAGTGTTGGTATTGCTTACAAGTTCAAACTTGTGCGTTCCGTCGAGAAATGACTTTAAACCATACTCACCACATAAATGTGTTCATAAATGTCATCGATCGTGTATCCACCAGAGTTCAAGGTGAGCACAGAATCATCATAGTAAAACTTGTTGTTCACATTTTCACGTATGTTGTATATTCGATTGTACGTTTCAAGAGAAACAAGTCCTAAACCATAGGATTTTTCACTCAATTCGATAGGCAGGTAAAAGTCTAGGCTGACTTCATGTCCACGTCCATGCAGTGTAAACGTTTTACTTTCTGCCGACATACTGGTGGCGTTTTTGCTTATGCTGCGTCTTATATAAAAAAAAACCACAAACGTCCACACTGTTGACTGTTAAACGTTTGCTCTCGTTTCACATTATAATATATCTTGATCCTGTTTACAAAATAGGTCACTAGTTCCATGGGCGGAGGCAAATTCCCAAAACTGTCAAAGTACCATACAGTGGATCCCTCTTTGACATAAGCTACATAATGTGTTCCTGGTCCTCGGTGATCATCCAAATTGACAACAGCACATTCCTGTTTCCAGGGTCGTGGGGGTAATTGGTTTCGCATAAACACACCTCGAAAATGAGAAAGCTTTAGTTGTTTAGCATAGCTTTCCACTTGTTGATGCGTCAGGGCATGTCTTGCTATGGCTGAGGTATTTTTTTTAAAATATTTCGAAATGGTGAAATCCCAAATCCTTGTTGATAAAAGGCTGGCTTTCAATTGGCATTTCTAGCCCCCATGGCAATCGCTTCCATCGTTTCATTGTGTCGCTGACTTTCTTTGAGTTGTTGCTTGCCCTGCTGGGCGGCTTTAATGGTTTTCGCCACTGCACTGGCACCGCCCAAAAGTGAACCTAGAGCAGCCAGACCGGCAAATAAAGCAGGTAAAAATCCGGCTCGTTTGGGGACGGGAATCACTCGCCCTTGGTTTGAAACCTGTCGCCGACGTTTTGGAATAACATGTCTCTGTGCTGCTCGAAAGGCTTTCCTTATGGTCAGAACATTATTTTTTCCTTTTTTCTTTCGCAAGGGCTTGTCCACGAAAGTCTTAAGCCCAGGCTTTGCCAAGGACAACGTCCTTTTTTTAGTCTTTCTCACCGCATACCTTTGTTTCACCATGATGATAATGACCAACAACCTTTCACAAGAAAGTTTAAATCACAACTAACATCAGATGGTTATTTCATGGCTGTATATTCCAATTCCACATAAAGTGGGAAATCGTTTATGGTTTTTCCCGCTTGCTTTTCATCCCATGTCAACATGAGATGAAAGGATAATTCGTCACCTGCATTGACCATTTCATGGTTATGGATCAACATCCTATGACCATTTATCTATATTTGTAAATGGTTCTCATTAGGTATGGCATATTTGATGTGAATGGTTCCATTCTAGTGTAATCGATAGTGGCTTAAATCCGAAGCAAGCACATAGCTCAAGTGCTGATCATGGACTAGCGGTAAATGGTTTCTGTCATTCAAAGGTTTTTCATTTGTCAGATACACTAAAAATACAGATGGGATAAATTTATAAAGCCTTTTCATTTCATAGGTCATGAAACGCTTGGTACAAACATCGTCTTCGTCTTGCGGGTCTTTCACGTGAATAATCCGATGGTGATTAGCGCTATAGCCATTCACCGTAAGCTGGGGCACTTTGTCATAAAACTCATACACTTTGTTATCCACAAACTTTTTCGTAGTAACGTCTGTAGACACTTGAGGATGTTTTAAATGGGTTAACCGCTTTCCCTTAAAGTCATAATCTCCCTGTTTTGTGCGTGGCACTACCGACCTATCCACATAGTGTTTATTAGCAGGATCTGTTTCCTGTTTAGGATCATGTATGGGGACAGGCCTAGCTTTGGCCATCAACGCACGTCCAAAGACATCCATCGTCAACCTGTAGTACCAGTCTACTGTTTCTATGACAAGGTTCGGTGTCCTGTATATAGACAGCCTGCTAGCCTGTCTAAGCCTTAGTTGAAATGAAGATAATTAAGCAGCAAGAGTCATTCCCCGTGGGGGACATGGTTTCCCATCTCTGTCCCACATCACGTGAACAACGCCATGGTTCACTGTTTCCATCTTTCATTCGCTGCATCAATGTGGGGCCTTCCGGCTGTGGAAAGACTAATCTTTTGCTAACGCTCATCACAGCGCCCAATGGTCTGCGTTTTCAAAATATTTATATTTTTGCAAAATCTCTCTACCAACCCCTCTACGTGTTTCTGGATCAAGTCATGTCTGGATTACAAAAAGAGAATATGGGTTATTTTACATTTTCCATGCAAGAAAATGTGATTTCACCGGATGAGGTAAAGCCTGATTCACTCATGATTTTCGATGATGTATCCACTGAACGTCAAGGCATCATTCAAAGCTATTTCAGCATGGGTCGTCACAAACATATCGATTGCTTCTATCTTGGACAAACGTATTCTAAAATGTCCAAACAGTTGATTCGTGACAATGCCAATGTCGTTGTTTTATTTCGTCAGGACTAGAGGAACAGTCGTCACATTTATAATGAACATGTGAATCCGGATATGACCTTCCAAATGTTTACTGAATTGTGTGCCAAGTGCTGGAACACTCAACGTCATGCCTGTTTAGTGATTGACAAACAAAGTGAACTCAACCAAGGACGGTATCGCTTAGGGTTTGATCATTTTATTGCTATTTAAGACCCTGTCTCATACTCCGTCAAGTCATTTGTCAAGACACCATGGCGTTAGCAGAGAGTCAATTAAAAAGCATATAATTAGATTAAAAAAATTCTATTCGTCAAAAGTTTCGTCAATTGAAACAATCACGTGCAAATCATGCTTTGTTTATTCAACAACATTTAGCACCTCCACTAAAAGCCATGATGAAACCCTCTTTCAAGCCATCTGAAACGCTACCCACCGTTTCACAAGCCACGCAGACGCTGAACGAGGACCCTGAGGAAGAGGAAGAGGAACAGGAAGATTTGACTAGTGATAGCGAAGTTGAGGATGAGGAGGAACAAGTGTTTACGCCTCAAAAAAAGGCCGCACCCCTTGCAGAGTTTTTGAGAAAAAAGAAATCCTTGGCCATGGTCGATACACCTTGCCCTTCCAGAGCGTCTCCGTTTTCACAACTCTTGGCCACCCCTCAACATAAAGCTCAACTGAAAACCATTTTAATAAAATATTATGGATCAACATTGGAACCCTATTTCACCGATCTATTTATTGGAAACACAGATACCACGTATGGTGTTCGCTATGAGGATGATAGTTTTAAAATGGGCGATTCATCCATTAAATTTGCTCGTACTAAAGCTGTCATTAAAAACATCAACTATAAATTAACGCCAGGACTGTTAAAGCTGCTCTTTTCTCGGACCCCCTCTTCCCATGATTACACGTCAGAGGATCTTGACAAATATAAATCCATTTTATTGGATACCCATGCTCACAAAAGACAGTACGATCCTGCTCAACAAGTGAATGCCAATATATCTCAAAAATATAAAACCATCATTGCAAAAATGTTTCCCACCAGTCAAAGTACTCGTCGTAAAGTGTCCGCTTCGGGATTGACATTTAAACCATTAAAACCCCTTGTGGATGTTACCTACTGGCACAATCCCAATAAGCTCGTCCAGCGGCTACAGTTGTTGCATGCTTCACGTCAAGCTGGCCATACCGGTCATGATTGGGAAATTCAAGAAATAGAACAAGAACTTCGAAATGCCAAAATTATTGCTTAAGCCCTCACCCATTAAAATGGGTATTGCTCACGAGTTGCATCGCCCATCTAGGCGTCACTATCCGCGACTCAAGGTGATTTCACGAGGTGTGGATGAACTTTGGCAGGCTGACTTGGTTGAAATGATACCCTATGCTGGCGTTAACGACGGTGTACGCTATTTGTTGACCGTCATTGAAGTCTATTCCAAAATGGCCTTTGTTGAACCTGTGCGTCGCAAGTCTGGTCCACTAGTTACCAAGGCCTTTCAACATATTATTCAACACTCCAAACGTCAACCTCGGCTGCTACAAACTGACCAGGGGAAAGAATTTTTCAACAAGGATTTCTCCAGTTTTGTCAAATCTAAGGATATTCACCATTACACCACGTACAGCAATCTCAAATCCAGTGTGGTCGAGCGGTTCAACCGAACATTGAAAACCCATATGTGGAAAGCGTTTACCGCTCAGGGCACGTATCGCTGGTTGGACATGTTACCTGAGCTAGTGTCACGTTACAATGACACCAAACATAGAACGATTGGGACCAAGCCACGCCTCATGACCAAAAATATTCAACGATTGGATAAACTGTTTAACCCCATAAAAACAGCCGATCCTAAACGTCACCGACTGAAAATTGGGGATTTTGTTCGTGTGAGCAAATTTAAGTCTGCCTTCAATAAGGGCTACACGCCTCAGTGGGGGACTGAACTATTTCGAATTCGTCAAGTCAACTTGGACACTCCAGTCACCTATTTACTCGAGGACCTCAACCACCAACACATAAAAGGTAGATTTTATCTCCATGAACTTCAGAAAACAGCATTTCCTCAGCATTATCTTGTGGAAAAAGTGTTGAAACAAAAAGGAAATAAACTCTATGTCAAATGGTTAGGGTTTAACTCTACGTTTAATTCTTGGATCAATAAATTACATGTTGTGTGAACCTGTGCACTTTTTAATTTATTTATT
Organism: Meconema thalassinum; assembly: GCA_946902985.2. NCBI lineage: Eukaryota > Metazoa > Arthropoda > Insecta > Orthoptera > Tettigoniidae > Meconema > Meconema thalassinum. The sequence continues at coordinate 315,061,633 of OX336393.1, read as the reverse complement.
CACACATGTTGTACACCACCTATAGCTCTATGTGTACAGTCCTCAGCTCCACATATTTCTTTCTCTTTCCACCTGTGTTCTCTCATACATTACCCATCCCCCCCTCTCTCCCTTCACCTCCCACCACTGCTGTTTGCAGCTCTTGCCTATCTACTGGTTGTGACATTCCCACAAGTTGCATCATACGTTTTACTGATTCAGCGATTCCCACGCTTTGAACATTCTGTTATCAGTCACGTGGACAGCTAACGTCCAAGGTGAACACCTGTGGCAGATCAAATTTCACGTCAACTTGCATTTTGTCACGTACGAAGCAAAACAGGATTTAACTTGGTAACAGTTATCGTGCACGTGGACAGCTAACGTCCAAGGCGAACACTTGTGGTAGATCAAATTTCACATGAACATGCATTTTGTCACGTACGAAGCAAGACAGGATGTCACTGGTTTAGCCCTCATGTGGTTTCACATGTGTTCACATGCCTTTCGCTCTTCCCTGCCACCACGATGGTCAGATTATTTCACCTTCAAGCGTCTTGGTCATTTTTCCATTGCACTTGTTGTCAAGTCAGATCAGCGCCTTCCAATAAGCTCAAATGACATTCACCTCCTGCTCGTCCGCAAGATTGTTTTCTCTACTCGCTTCGATCAACATAGAACGAATTTCTCATCACCGTTTACACGTCAAAGGTAAAATGTGTGAAAAAACGCATCCTCGCTGTCATAAACCGACCCGTCGAAATAGCGATTGATCTATTGAACACAGCCACCGTGGTCAGCGACAGGTTCGTTGAAACACACACACACCCAGCAGTATCGTCTCTCTCAACCACCACGCTTCATAAACATTATAAACAAGTAAAGAAAAAATAGTTTATTCAACATGTATGGCGTTAGGCCCTTTGTGAATTATTTTTTTGGAAACAATATACCTACCACATTTGAAAGGGGGCGTTAGCCCGAGTCCTAGGACGCCTCGTACACGTCTCTAGCATTATTGGTCCGTGAGATATCGGCAAAAATCACAAAAAAACACGTGTTTACCCCAAAATCGCGTTTCCAATTTTTTTTTGAAATATAACGAGTGGTCCATAGCAAAGTGGACGTCAGCCCGAGTCCTTGGACCCGTCGTACACGCCTCTAGCATGATTGGTTCGTGAAATATTAAAAGCGAATGACCTTTTAGTTTTGGTCTTTTAATTAAATAAAGAGGCTATAGGAAAGTAGGGGGCATTACTAACAGTGCTAGGACACCCTGTAGGTTCTAATCCCATGTTTGGTTAGCGAGATATCAAGTTCGGGGCCGATACGAGGAGGGTTCAATAAGTTAGTAGACAGCTCCCCCTTACCACACTACTGTCAGGTTTTCATCCTAGAGACTTGAAATTTATTTTGGGGATAGAGGGGGTAGGGACCTTTCATTTATGTCAAACAAACTTTTTTGTAAACTTCCTAGTTTCCAAAATATAGGATTTTCAAAATTCGAGTGTTTTCAAAAAAACATAAAAAATAAAAAAGTTTTATTACAAAAAATAAAGGTCATAAAGACCATTCGTTTGAGCCATGGCACAACGTTCTATCATGTTTAGTTTTCAAACTATCGCCTAATTTCTAAAACGAAAAATTTCAAACATTTTTTGAAAAATATAATACATCGTCCATAGGAAAGAGGACGTCAGCCCGAGTCCAACGATATGTCGCATGCCCATGGTTTCATGAAATATACATATTAGTTCAGCGTAGCCGAGTGGCTCGTGTCACTATTTAGAACTCCTACTACTCCACTACTACTGGCTATCATAAACAACTGTAGTTTGCGTACAAGGAAATGGACAGGTATTTCGGTGAGTGACAGAGCGGCTAGACACCGGCCAGCCAAAATAGTGAACGGACAGCTGCTCGAGGGAGTGAAGGGGAAGTGACGGCAGTGAGAGAGGAACTAGAGTGAGATATTAGTTTCTTGCATGTGCTATTTGTGTGGTGTATTTTCTGGCCCGTAATAAAGCCAATACGTTTCTTTAAAGCAGTAATTGGTGTTGTGCTTTCTACCCAACGTAATCCAGTTAACAAAAGTGCCACTAGGGGGTGGCACGTAACAACTGGTGTCAGAAGCCGGATTACGAACTCAAGCACAAGCACAACACCTGGCGGTCCTAGTCTCAAAACCCGAGCAGGTCATTTTTCTCTAATTTTTCTGCGGTGCATGCCCCTTACAAGACAAACCACTAAAATGGAAGCGCAATTGGCAGCATTGCTAGAAAAGTTAAGTGGCATGGAAACCAAATTGGAAGACGGTCAAAATAATTTAGCCAAGGACCTGAAGGACGGCCAGAAGAATTTAACCGAAGACCTGTAACTTTTTACCAGCCCTTCTTGGGCGACTGATTTAAAACTTCCCAAAATCATCCTCCTATTTTTGATCGGAAGTACTTCATCATATACCACACAATTGAAATGGCAGGGTCGTGGAGTGTTGGACACACATTTGGTCAACCTAACTGGTATCATTTGGGCGTTCAACTATTAGGTGTAATTCCCTATAAAGAAAACTAATTATAACCTTCAAAATATGTGTATTAATATCAACTTTAAACATATGGCGGGGACTCTCGTCGAACAGACTATGGTTTACTATCTTCTCTCCTCGGCAATGACGAAAACATGTGACCCAAAATGAATGTTGGAATATAAAGATGTTTGTTACTCACTCATCGACGATCTAGCAGATAATCTACGAGACATGCTCGATAGATCAGTTCTCCCCAGCATTTCTAAGATTTTCCACACGTGGTTTGAGGTTAGAGATGTTTACTGGTTTACATAGCCACATCTCTGCGAGAGAAATGAATGTGCTTCCGTACCCAACTTGAATTGTGCTAACAGAGATAACATCGTTGTGATATGTAGCCGTTTCGAGTACATTCACAAGCCATGCTTTCAACAAAACTGTTTCTCCAAATAGGCCTACGCCAAATTACGAGAACGCGACCTTTCCAATCAGACGCTACAATAGAAGTGAAGCCTCGCTTGACGAAAAACCCACCGCTCATCTTGTAAACACATGTTTTCGTCTTTCTCCGCCAGGGTCATGATACCCTCCAACCCATACAAAATACACCAATAATCTCGAACCCATGTATATTTCTTACAACTCGTGGCGCGAAACTCTTCTCTGACGTCAGAACCTTACACAATTTACACAAAGCTTTCTTCAAGACAAGGGAAGTTATTCTCGGCCCAATCTAAATTTGGCCTAGAGTTTCCTGCTGTTGCAACATCTTGTAGCTTACCTACACAATCCGCTGTCTTGTATACTGACATCTCCCATACAAATTAAATGAAATATTCCTGACTGAGTCCCCGAGATACACAAGATATATATACACTAAGAAAATGAAATTCTACAACCTAAATGATGATGATGAACAAGAAAAGAAATGGTATGAACAAATTACCCTAACCTGACTTCTCTTGCAGTCAACCAAATAAGGGTTTGGGAACATTGTGACCGGAACAGTCACAATACGCCCCCATGTGATTCACACGGGTGAAACAAGTGTGGATCACAAACACTCAAACAAGCAACGCACTGAAAACACAAAGAATTACACTATTACATAAATAAACCCTGGAAGACATATATACATACACACTTGTCAAATTTTCACACATTCTCACTCTCTCGAATGTCTTATTGTGTCCATTTCCTAGCCTCACTGATTTCTCTCAAGTGTCTTAGGTCTACCACTTCATTTTCTTCGTCTCATCATGAGACCCTATCGCTTCACAAGCCATGGTATTTGCCTGCACAGGCCTTATCATACCATCTATCCATCTAACACTCGATGCCACTTTGCTGGTTAGCATTCTTCGTCACATCTCTTGAGTTTTGTCATGCCATCACGTTATGTTGACTGATTCTCTTAGAGTCCATGCCATATTATTTTACAGAGTGATATCTACGGAGATTCCTAATATTATGTGTACCGACAGACTTACCATCCTGGTCCGTTAAACTATAGGCACACTCACCAATACGTTTAACCACCTTAAAAGGCCCCTGAAATAGATGAAAAAACTTCCCTATCTCCTTATCTACAGCTGAAGACGGATATGGAACCCTCAGAAGCACCTGATCGCCTACTTCAAAAGAATCAAACTTTACCCGCTTCTGCTGGCGCCTACGCTTATTCCCTGCCTTGATTAAGTTGTCCCTAGCCAGCTGGATACAAACATCCTTCCCAATCTCCTCTCCCGTGACCAAACCTAGCATTCTAGCAAGCTCATTGGTAGGCTTCCTACCATACTGAATTTCATAGGGAGTGCATTTTACACTCTCATGGAACGTACTATTGAACCATCGTTCAATATCTCCTAACTTGGAGAACCACGCATTGTGGCGATTGCTCACATAGGTGCGAAATACTCTCCCTAATTCTCTCATAACTCGTTCGGACAAATTCCCTTGAGGATATCGAATAGATGAGAATATGTGCTTGATACCCAATTCACTCAACTTGGTTTTCCAGATCTTTGAGGTGAATTGACTACCGTGGTCTGATAGTATCCTGAGAGGCACCCCAAACTCAGGTACATACTTATCAGTGATCTGTAGGACACAACCCTTCCCGGTCGCTTTTCTCAGGGGATACAGTTTGACGAGTTTACTGAATGCGTCAACAACCACGAAGATATACTGATATCCAAACTGAGCTTTAACCAATGGACCATACAGATCGACACAGAGTAAATCCCTTGGTTTTTCTGTGATCACCATTTGCCGAGGTCCCTCAAGAAACCTCGTTGGGCATTTACACCGTTGACACGAGTCACAACTTGCCAGAACTTTCCTAATCTGCCTTCCCATGTTCTTCCAAATGAAATGCTGCTGAACAGCAAAAAGAACCTTGCTTGATCCAAAATGCCCTAAAGCCTTGTGATGATACCAAATCATCGTTACCTGCAATGAGCTTGGCACACACACTCTCCAGGCACCTTCATGGCACAGCCTAGCCAAGAAACCCCACTCCAACTTGTACCAATACTTTCCAACCTTAATTCTACTATCCACATCCATACCTCTCAACTGAGTCAAGATATCACCTAAGACCTCATCCTTCTCCTGCTCTACAAGCAGATTCCTTAAGCAGCGTATCTCATAATCACACTCGCTTACCTTGGTTACGCAGATAACAACACCTTCCTGTACCTCCAGTACCTGATGACCCTCATCACCCCCAATGTTTCTACTCATGAAGTCAGCCACAATGTTCTCAGTACCCTTAATATGCCTTACCTCAAAGTTATATTCACTTATAGCCAATATCCACCTTGACATCCTGTTCGAAGTGAGCTTGCAGGATCCAATAAAAAGTAATGCATGATGGTCAGTCAGTATCTGCAACTTACTGCCCAACACATAACTCCTAAACTTCCCTAGAGAGTATACGATTGCTAACATCTCTATTTCAGTAATTGTATATCTCTTCTCCGCCATGCTTAGCCCTCTGCTTGCTAATGAGACAATCCCTAGATTGCCCTCACTATCCTCCTGACACAAAATGCCTGAGATGCCTTGCATGCTCGCATCAGTCATCAAAATGTAGGGACAATCCAGACGAGGATACCTAAGCATGACAGTCTCTACAAAGCCTCTCTTCAACTCCTTAAAAGCCTCATCGTGCACCTGGGTCCATACCCACTTAGTACCCTGCTTCAGCAATTCCCTAAACGGTTCTACAAGACAGGAATATTTAACTACGAATCTACGAAAATAATTGAAAACCCCTAATATTGACCTCAATTGTTTGGCGTTACGTGGTGTAGCAGTGTTGTGAATCTTGTCTAATCGTGACTGTTCGGGAGACACCCCTTGTGTTGTGATAGTATGCCCTAAAAATGTGATTGATGTTGTGCAAAACAGAGACTTCTTAAGTTTAATTGTAAATCCCCCGTCCCTTAATTTCCCCAAAACAATGTCTAAGTGATCCAGGTGTTCCTTTAATGTGTAAGATGCAACAATTAAATCATCTATGTACATTGTCACAAACTCGTGTGTGTCCCTCCCTAACACTAGATTTAAGGCCCTAATCAACGCTGAACTGCTGGTCTTTGTTCCGAAAGGAACGACCCTGAATTGGTACAAACCACTCTTAAAGCTAAACGCAGTCAACTTCCTGTCCTGTTCTCTCAACGGTACCTGCCAAAATGATGCACTCAGATCCATAGTGGAAAACCATTGCTTACCATTGAATTTCTGAACCAGTTCCTCAACACATTCTGGCCTCTGTTGGTCCCCAGATATCCTACAATTGAGCTGCCTGGCATCAATACACAACCTGACCGAGCCATCACTCTTCCCAACCACAACTAAGGGATTCAGATATGCACTAGTTGAAGGCTCAATAATACCCTGATTCAGCATAATGCCTATTTCTTTCTCCACAGCATCAGCAAATTTGTGAGGTATCGGGTACTTGGGTCCTGAAAATGGAGAATGATCTACAATTTCGAACTGATGCGTATAGACATGTGTTAGCCCTGGCTTGTCACTGAAAACTTCTTGGTTTAGCTCTAAAACCTCTAACAACTTATCCCTCTCCTCAACACTTAAACCACTCTTATCCACAGCCTGCTGGAGTTGATCACACTTATCACCCTCCACAGCAATGTGACATAAATCCACAACTTCCTCCTCATCGTCAGCCTTACCTTCTGCCATATCCCCTACAGTGACCTCAGTAACACATGCCTTTACTGTCTTATCTACACTCTTGCATTTCATTCTCATCTCCTGGCTTATATTCCCCCTCACAAAGTTGATGACACCCCGGTCAAAATCAATAACAGCACTATGCTCGTTAAGCCAGTCTATCCCCAAAATCATTTCATAAATTAGGTTAGGAATTACCAAGCAAGTCTTGTGGTCAACTTCATTACCAAACCTCATGGGCAACAATACCTGCTTTCCCACTCTTTGGGATTTATTACCAACAGCAGTTACCACATATGTCGACTTAACTGGAATTTCTTCCAACTTACCACCGTCCTTGATTAAAGTATCATAAAATCCCTTACTGATGACACTTCTCTCACTCCCCGAATCCACCAATGCCTGCACTCTCTTACCTAGTATGCTCAACTCAACAGTTGACATAAAAGCCTCCTTCTCCCCGATACATGAGAACTCCTGCTGGTCAGCTAGCAGATCCTCCCGACTCATAGGCATAAAATCCTCCTCACCCACAATAACACACTGCTTGACTTCATTTCTTACGGACTGCCTGACTGACCTCCCTGCACAGCCCGTTCGGAGTTTAAAGCTCCTTGACCACCTTGTTCTTGTCTCCTCTGGTTCACCTGTACTCTTTCGTTACCACCTTCCTGACGCCCCCCACCTCTCTGATAGTTACCTTCCTGTCGCTGTGAATTATCCTGACGCCCCCCACCTCTCTGATAGTTTTCCTGCCTCTGCTGATAATCTCTTTGCTCCTGATTAAATCTACCCCTATTAAACTCCTGATTATTCCCCCTATTGCCCCTAAATTCCTGTTTGACCTCTGCCCTCTCCATGTGCTGCTTGCCTAAAACGTCAAAGCTCGTAAGAAGCTCTTCCAACTCTTCTACCGTCCTTACCTTCTGCATACAAGCTGCCTCCTGAATTCTAGGTGGGAAGTGCTTCAACATGACCCTAACCACATCACTGTCAGAGGTCAGCCCATCCAAATTCTTCCAAATAAGTACATGTGCCAAAAAATATTCTGTCAGGGATACCCCTTCTCTCTCCTTATATTTCCCAAAAGTTAATTTTTCCCTTTCCCTGGACTGTACCCCCTCCCCCCAGAACTTAGCTTTGAATTTATCCCTGAATTCCCTTAAACTATTCATGTTAGGCCTGTATATTTGGAACCATGCTTTCACATCCCCTTGAAATGAGTTAGACAAGATCTCCAACACTGTTTCCCATTCGACAACCCCGTCTTCTAGATCCTTGCTGAATTTCTTCTCAATGGTTTTTAAAAACTCCATAGGGTTGAACTGCCTTGAGTTAAATTGTGGCAGACCAGGGTCCCTGAGTAGCAAACTAGATGGCATCACAACCCTTTGACTCATCGGTCGCTCTTTCAACTCTCTCCTGACCTTTATCAGCTCTTCCTGCAGCTTTTCGTTTTTCTCGGTCAATGCCACCTGCTTCCCTCTCAGACCCTCAATCTCTCCCAACTTATTTTCAACGGCACCTACTCTATCTAAATATTCCCTCTTATTCCCACTTACAGTGTTGCATATCTCATCACACTTTCCCGTTACATTCTGTACTTCTGCCCTTGAACTAGCTATCTCTGACTTAATTTTCGTTATTTCCACATCTTGCTGGTTCTGATGGCCTTCCATTCCTTCTAGCCTACTTGTGATCCCAGCCTGATTCCCCTGCATTTCTGCCCTGATTTCCTCTCCCTGTTTGCTAATTTTCCCACTTAATTCCAGGTTCATACTCTCCATTCTACTATTAAGGACAGACTTATGGTCCCGTATTTCTTTGCTGAGACTCTCTATCCTTGTGTTCGTGGCCCCGTTGCTCTCCTGAATTTCCTTACTTACAAATTCCTTCACTTCTACTATCTGTTTGGTCACTGACTCTACCTTCTCATTTACAGAGCCTACCTGCTCCTTAATTTCCTTACTCATAGATTCTCCTTGCTTCTTAATCTCTTTTATTTCACTCAGTAGCATTTGGATCAAACTATCGTTCATAACCCCCCCATTTACATTTAAGTTACTACCTTCAGCGATCAGCTGCGACTCAGTAGTAACAATGGTAACATATGTTCCCACTGTCTTTTCCACATCTTCCTCACTGCCACTTCCCCCAGTTTCCTGATTACCTGACATTTTACTGTTTGATTTACACACAACCCTTGACCTTAATTCTAAATTGTCTGATGTGGACATACCCCTTAAAACAAAACAAATTACTGTGAACCCTAATACTCCTAAGGTGTCTATCGGCTGTGTGCATATGTGCCCTAATGATACCTGCTAGGTTTCCCTACTCTTGCTCCACGTTGAGGTGCTATGTTGTAACTTTTTACCAGCCCTTCTTGGGCGACTGATTTAAAACTTCCCAAAATCATCCTCCTATTTTTGATCGGAAGTACTTCATCATATACCACACAATTGAAATGGCAGGGTCGTGGAGTGTTGGACACACATTTGGTCAACCTAACTGGTATCATTTGGGCGTTCAACTATTAGGTGTAATTCCCTATAAAGAAAACTAATTATAACCTTCAAAATATGTGTATTAATATCAACTTTAAACATATGGCGGGGACTCTCGTCGAACAGACTATGGTTTACTATCTTCTCTCCTCGGCAATGACGAAAACATGTGACCCAAAATGAATGTTGGAATATAAAGATGTTTGTTACTCATCGACGATCTAGCAGATAATCTACGAGACATGCTCGATAGATCAGTTCTCCCCAGCATTTCTAAGATTTTCCACACGTGGTTTGAGGTTAGAGATGTTTACTGGTTTACATAGCCACATCTCTGCGAGAGAAATGAATGTGCTTCCGTACCCAACTTGAATTGTGCTAACAGAGATAACATCGTTGTGATATGTAGCCGTTTCGAGTACATTCACAAGCCATGCTTTCAACAAAACTGTTTCTCCAAATAGGCCTACGCCAAATTACGAGAACGCGACCTTTCCAATCAGACGCTACAATAGAAGTGAAGCCTCGCTTGACGAAAAACCCACCGCTCATCTTGTAAACACATGTTTTCGTCTTTCTCCGCCAGGGTCATGATACCCTCCAACCCATACAAAATACACCAATAATCTCGAACCCATGTATATTTCTTACAACTCGTGGCGCGAAACTCTTCTCTGACGTCAGAACCTTACACAATTTACACAAAGCTTTCTTCAAGACAAGGGAAGTTATTCTCGGCCCAATCTAAATTTGGCCTAGAGTTTCCTGCTGTTGCAACATCTTGTAGCTTACCTACACAATCCGCTGTCTTGTATACTGACATCTCCCATACAAATTAAATGAAATATTCCTGACTGAGTCCCCGAGATACACAAGATATATATACACTAAGAAAATGAAATTCTACAACCTAAATGATGATGATGAACAAGAAAAGAAATGGTATGAACAAATTACCCTAACCTGACTTCTCTTGCAGTCAACCAAATAAGGGTTTGGGAACATTGTGACCGGAACAGTCACAGACCTAACTGCGAAATTAGAGGATAGCCAGAGGAAGATGGAGCACAGCCAGAATAAGTTAGCAGAGGACCTAACCGCCAAATTTCTGGATGGCCAGAAAAATCTGGAAGAGTGTCTGCTGACGAAATTAGAGGAAAGCCAAAGGAAATTAGAACAGGATCTGCGTGAGGAAGTCACGGCAGTGGATAAGAAGTTCGACGCCTTACAAGTGGAAGCTGCCGAGCTGCGCCGACGCCCGCTGATGGGGGTGGAGGAGAAATTCAACGCCTTACAAGAGGAAGTTGCCGAACTGCGCCAACGCCCGCTGACGGGGGTGGAAGAGAGATTCAACGCTCTACAAATGGAATTTGCTGAGCTACGCCGACGCCCGCCGACAGGGACGGAAGAGAGATTCAAAGCCCTACAAGAGGAAGTAGCCGAGCTGCGCCATGGCCCGCCGACGGGGATGGAAGCGAGATTCAACGCTCTTCAAGAGGAAGTTGCCGAGCTGAGCCGACGCCCGCCCACAGGTACACCGGGAACGTCAGAAACGGGACAGAGCAGAGTGGCGCCCCCAACCTTCGACGGAAAGGTCCCGTGGAGCACATACTTACCTCAGTTCGAGGCGGCCTGTACCATAAATAACTGGAACAACACAGAAAAGGCTACAGCTCTCATTGTAGCGCTGAGAGGTGACGCCCTTAACGTCCTTCAGGCCATCCCGACTGGATCCCAGGACTACGCGTCACTAATCGCCCATATGGAGTCACGATATGGAGATAGCCATCTTCAGCAGGCCTACCAGATGCAGCTCCGGACCCAGGTACAAAAGAACGCGGAAACCCTGCAGGAGTTCGAGATGGACATCGCACACCTCGTAAGGCTCGCCTATCCAACAGCGCCGGCCGACTTTTTGGAGCAGATTGCGACGCAAACCTTCATTGACGGACTACAGGACTCGGATACCCAACTGGCACTGCGACTTGCGCGCAATAAGACACTTGCAGATGCGCTGAGCCACGCACATGAGTTCGAGACAGCAAAGCAGGTACCTAGAATGCACGCGCGGGTGCGTCAGGTGGACGTCGACGAACCAGCCAAAGCCGACGAGACCAAGCCCCTGGCCGATGAACTGATGGAGGCGCTAGGCCGGTTCTTCAAGAGTCGCAGTACCACCAACAAAAACGTAGCTCAAGGACATCCGGAGAGGCGGCCCGGAAGAGGACTACCGACCTGCTGGACCTGCCGTAAGAGAGGCCACCTGAGCAAGAACTGCGGTGATCGCCGCCGCCAAGGGTTTCCGTCGGGACAGTCAGTCGTAGGGAAACCGCGCGGCCCAGGAAAGCAAGTATCAGCCAGCCTTGGGGGGCAAAGGTCGGCTTGTGACAGTCGTCAAGCCCCAGCAGTCCAAGTTCGTGTAACGCAGTTACGGAGGGATAATAGCAGCCTGATGGTCGACGGAGTCATCAACGGAGTGAGCTGGCCCATGCTGATCGACACGGGAGCGTCGAGGACCATCGTTAATCCCACCGTGATCCCGAAGTGGAGAGTGGAACCCACACAAAGGAACCTCCAACTAATAACCGCGACCGGAGAGACCGCACCGGTACATGGCGAAGCATCACTGGAGTTCGTCATTGGTCGCCGGGCGGTGAAGCATCCAGTGATTGAGGCTGACGGATCAAATGAAGTGATCATCGGACCGGACTTCCTGGACCAGAACAACATCATCTGGACCTGAGTACCAACACTCTGCACTTCGGAGTTGAGGAACTTGCTTTGCAACCAGCACACGAGGCCGTCACCGCACGACGAGTAAGGCTGAGAGAGGACGTCATCGTTCCTGCCTGGACGGAGGTCAGCGCCGCCGTAATTGTCGACGGAACTGCTGAGGGAGTGGCGGCTGTCATCGAGCCAAAATATGAGGATATCCAGACAAAAGGATTGCTAGTTGCCAAGACCCTCATCAACACGACGCCTCGGTCGTACGTCCGCCTGTCCAACCTGAACGACTACGATATTACGGTTCTCCGGGACACCAACCTAGGAGTCTGCGAGCCCGTTGCCTGGATTGCCCGCATCACAGACACGACGGACGGACACCTGCAGACGGACAACCGAAGAAGACGCGCCCTGCTAGAAGAACTACAGAAGCTGTACCATGGATCCCAGGACCATTTAGACGAGGAACAATCACGCCAACTTCAGGACCTGCTACGCGAATTCCAGGATGTCTTCTCCGTGGGGAGCGAAGACTTCGGTAGGACAAGCTTGGTCCAGCACAGAATCGACGTTGGGGGCAGCGCACCGATTAGGGCCCCATTCCGACGTGTCCCGCTCGCCAAGCAAGCTGAAGTCGACCGGATGGTAGAAGAGATGAAGGAGCAAGGAGTGATCGAGCCATCACATAGTCCTTGGAGTTCTTTAATTCGTTCTGTCTTCCATCAATGAGTTTTGATTTGCCCAAAGTCAGGTGCGAATAACACCTAAGGGGTGCAGTTAAATTTATACGGGACGAGCATTCTCGGTTGTTGGGAAGTATGGTACTAAGGTAGGTGCGAATAACACCTAAGGGGTGCAGTTAAATTTATACGGGACGAGCATTCTCGGATGTTGGGAAGTAGGGTACTAAGGTAGGAGTACGCACTCTGAATGGATGCAGATTACCTTACAGAGGCCTTTAACTCCTTTGTACGAAGGCCGCATTTGACCTTTTTAAACGTTCGCGGGCTGCATGCATGTTTTGTAAATATTAAATACTTTAGTATAATACATGAAGGTACGCATTAATACGTTCATATAATATGGCAAGATTACTCATTGACGCTCTTTTTTCTATTGCAGACGCTTCTTATTGCACTAGAAGCAAAGTTCTTACATATCTTCTTCTTCTTCTTCTTCTTCTTCTTTAAACAATTCCTCTCGGCACGCCGGAACGCGGAGGTCGATTTCATCGGGCAAACTAAGGGATAGGCGAAAATAGGCAGAATTTGCAGGTCTTCGTAGAAGGATCAGACCTCATTTATTGCGAGAAAGTATTTTAAAATTGGAGCTTAATTAACTCTGTTTTTCGTCTTTTTATGCATATTTTTAACATTTTATTGTCTTATGGGGATGGTAACCTTCTCGTCATTGGGGGTCCATTTTTATACTTGTGGTCACACACTGCCCTTATAACTTACAAGGTTTCGACACTGATGTGTAACTATCTAACGGTCTGTCACTTTTTCACGCAAAATTTTATCTCCCGCAGAGTTGTTGGTTGTTTCCTCAGTTTAGGGGCTGCGACAACGCGGTCATGTAGCCTCGTGTACTAGAATTTGTCTGATAAACGGTGTTAATTGTGATGGAAGTATTAGTCTGTAATTCAGGTAAGGGCAGCAGGCGGTCAATTTCAAGTAGTAGTTCCCAATTTTGCTACCAAATACTACCGTCAACGACACCTAGCTGTGAACTTGGATACTAAATGTCACCGCAACCAGCAACTCGCAACGAACGATGGAACTTCCTCTCTGAAGAAAAGCATATTGCGGGATTTTTTGCCCTCTTAGAAAATCCGACGACTTCGGCCGGCTTTGAACCCACGACCTTGAGCATAGAAGTTCAGCATGCTACCAGTTACGTCACCGAAGCCGCTTACCACCTAGTCAGATGGAAAACAATGTGATCTCGTGAAATGGCGTTGTCATGGCAAACATGTATGGCATTTTCTTCTAATTCCGAAATCATTTTGCTCATCCCTTGGCGTAATGGTGAGTCATATCAAAAATTCTTTCAGACGAAAGTTTCAGGTAATTATAAGGGTAATATTGTCCATTTTGTACGGTATTGATATTGTGCTTATTAAGAGAGATCTATCAAAAAAACGTTTCAAACAAAATGTTGGGCCTTATCCGACAGATGGTATGAACTTTGAATGGATTCGATATTTCACACATTAAGGGAGTTATAGCGATAATTCACATTTTCGAGAGAAAAAGAACATTTTCACCCCCTTCGACTGAGTGTGCCCATTAACGAACTCGACCGAGATTTTAAAGGGAATACATATTAAGTAAACAATTCTAAGTGATTGGTGCAAAATTGCAGTAGTTATCGTGTCCACAAGAAAGTGATATATATACAGGGTTTTCATATAAAGTAAGAACGGCGAGCGGCGGATTTGTTCCGCTGCTGCAGTGGCCTTGGCCGAGCTTGGGGCGCACCACGGCCCCCTGCTGTAGTATTGAAAGCGCGCGCATAGTATATACTTGACCTTGAAATAAGCGTGCAAGTGTTCAGTCTCCAGTCGGAACGTCAGGTGCTAACATGGTGAGACGGTTATTACAACATCGTATTTGTGTATGTAAAACTTATTTAAAGTACGACTTGGCTCGGCGGGTACGTGATGCATTTATCAGCAATTTCCTGATGAAGTGCCACGTTTACTAGCACAGATTTACGTATTGAAAATAAGTTTGACACTACTGGCTCAGTGCTCTATAAGAAGACATAAGATAAAAGATCTGAAACATTACAGTGGCAGAACTCACTCGCGTCAGCCAGAATGTGGCTACCAGATACAATGCCTGTATATCCCAGGAAGGACGAGATTTCCAGCATCTTTTATAAGATAACAAGCTGTACCCGGCATGCGTTGCAATGCCAATCAAAGAAAGTGTTAGCGTTGAAATTCTGTTTCTTGAAGTGTCTTGGATACACAACATGTTTTTCAATTTCCGTTAACTGCCTCTAAGCTATCGTAAAATGGATTTTCTAATTTAAAACCATTCGTGGGAGCGTGCACAACTTTCAAAAGTTACACCGCAATCGGTTGAATGGCATATGAACGTATACGTTATTTTGTTTGAACGATTCGTGCGCTGTCACTCATTTGTTGATTCAACTCGTACGCTACCTATTGCGAAATGGATTTACTAAGTCGAAACCCTACCCTGGCGTGTACACAATAACTCATCAAGGTTTCATCACAATCGAAGAGGGTTATATGAACGCATAGGGGATTTTGTTGAAACGCTTCGCGCGTCGTCAACCATTTGTTGCATATTCTCGTGCGCTACCTATTGTGAAATGGATTTACTAAGTCGAAACCCTCCCCTGACGTGTACACAATAACTCATCAATGTTTCATCGCAATCGGATGAATGGTATATGCACGTATACGGGGTTTTGTTAAAACGATTCGTGCGCTGTCACTCATTTTTTGAATCTACTCGTGCGCTACCTATTGAGAAATGTATTACTAAGTCGAAGACCTTCCCTGGCGTGTACACAATAACTGATCAATGTTTCATCGCAATCGGATGAATAGTATATGAACGCATACCGGATTTTGTTTAAACGATTCGCACCCCGTCACTCATTTGTTGAATCTACTCGTGCGCTACCTACTGTAAAATTTATTTACTAAGTTAGAAATCGTCACATAAGTGTCCACAGCATCTCACCCAAGTTTCATCGCTATCGGACTAATGGGATATGAAGGCATAGGGGACTGTATTGAAACGCTCCGCGTGTCGTCGTTCATTTGTCGAATCGACTCATGTGCTACCTACTGTGAAATGTATTTACTAAGCCAGAAACCTTCCTTGGTGTGTCCACCATATTTCACCCAATTTTCACCGCTAACGGCAGAATGCTATATGACCTTATACGGGACTTTGTTGAAACGCTTCGCACGTCGTCCCCCATTTGTTTAATCTATTTGTGCGCTGCCTATTGTATAGTGGATTTACTAAGGCAGAAACCTTCCATGATGTGTACACAATATCCCACCCAAGTTGCATAGCTATCGGACGAATGGTTTATGAATGCATACGGGACTTGTTTGAAACTCTTCGCGTGTCGTCGCTCATTTGTTGATTCTACTCTTGCGCTACGTATTGTGATATGGATATACTCAGCCAGAAACCTTCCCTGGAGTCTACACAACATCTCACCAAAGTTTCATCGCTATCGGATGAATGGTATATGACCTTATATGGGACTTTGTTGAAACGCTTCGCGCGTCGTCGCTCATTTGTTGATTCTACTCGTGCTCTACCTATTTTTAAAGGGATTTACTAAGCCAGAAACCTTCTCTCGGGAGTGCACAGAAAATCTCAGCCTAGTTTCATCGCTATCGGACGCATGGTATATGAACGCAAACGTGACTTTGTTTAAATGCTTCGCACGTCGTAGCTCATTTGTTGAATCTACTCGTGCGCTGCCTATTGTAAAGTGGATGTACTAAGCCAGAAAATTTCCCTGCAGTGTACACAACATTTTACGCAAGTTTCATAGCTATCGGACGAATGGTATATGAATGCATACGGGACTTTGTTGAAACGCTTTGCGTGTCGTCGCTCATTTGTTGAATCTACTCGTGCGCTATCTACTGTGAAATGTATTCACTAATTTTGAAACCTTCACGTAAGTGTACACAACATCTCACCCAAGTTTCATCGCTATCGGACGATAGGTATATGAACACATACGGGACTTAGTTGAAATGCTTCGCGCATCGTCGCTCATTTGTTGAATCTATGCGTGCGCTACCTATTGTAAAATGGATTTACCAAGTCAGAAACCTTCCTTGGAGTGTACTCAACATCTCACCCAAGTTTCATCGCTATCGGACTAATGGGATATGAAGACATAGGGGACTGTATTGAAACGCTTCGCATGTCGTCGTTCATTTGTCGAATCTACTCGTGTGCTACCTACTGTGAAATGTATTTACTAAGCCAGAAACCTTCCTTGAAGTGTCCACCATATTTCACCCAAGTTTCACCGCTAACGGCAGAATGGTATATGACCTTATACGGGACTTTGTTGAAACGCTTCGCGCGTCGTCCCTCATTTGTTGAATCAACTTGTGCGCTGCATATTGTATAGTGGATTTACTAAGCCAGAAATTTTCCATGACGTATACACAACATCTCACCCAAGTTTCATAGCTACGGACGAATGGTACATGAATGCATACTGGACTTGGTTGACACGCTTCGCGTGTCGTCGCTCATTTGTTGATTCTACTCTTGCGCTACATATTGTAATATGGATGTACTCAGCCAGAAACCTTCCCTGGAGTGTACACAACATCTCACCCAAGTTTCAACGCAATCGGATGAATGGTATGTGAACGTATACGGGACGTTGTCGAAACGCTTCGCGCGTAGTCACTCATTTGTTGAATATAAACGTGCGCTTCGTATTGTAAAATGGATTTACTTAGCCAGAAACCTTTCCTGGAGTGTACACAACAATTCACCAAACATTTATCACTATCAGACGACTGGTATATGACTTTATACGGGACTTTGTTGAAACGCTTCGCGTGTCATCGCTCATTTGTTGAATCTACTGGTGCGATACCTTTTGTAAAATGTATGTACTAAGCCAGAAACCTTCCCTGGAGTGTACACAACATCTCACCCAAGTTTCATCGCTATCGGATGAATGGTATATGAAATTATATGGGACTTTGTTGAAACGCTTCGCGCGCCGTTGCTCATTTGTTGATTCTACTCGTGCTCTACCTATTTTAAAAGGGATTTACTAAGCTAGAAACCTTCCCTGGAGTGCACACAAAATCTCAGCCTAGTTTCATCGCTATCGGACGAATGGTATATGAACGCAAACGTGACTTTGTTGAAATGCTTCGCGCGTCTTAGCTCATTTGTTGAATCTACTCGTGCGCTGCCTATTGTAAAGTGGATGTACTAAGCCAGAAAATTTCCCTGCAGTGTACACAACATTTTACGCAAGTTTCATAGCTATCGGACGAATGGTATATGAATGCATACGGGACTTTGTTGAAACGCATTGCGTGTCGTCGCTCATTTGTTGAATCTACTTGTGCGCTATCTACTGTGAAATGTATTCACTAATTTTGAAACCTTCACGTAAGTGTACACACCATCTCACCCAAGTTTCATCGCTATCGGACGAATGGTATATGAACACATACGGGACTTTGTTGAAATGCTTCGCGCATCGTCGCTCATTTGTTGAATCTACGCGTGCGCTACCTATTGTAAAATGGATTTACTAAGTCAGAAATCTTCCTTGGAGTGTACTCAACATCTCACCCAAGTTTCATCGCTATCGGATGAATGGTATATGAAATTATATGGGACTTTGTTGAAACGCTTCGCGCGTCGTCGCTCATTTGTTGATTCTACTCGTGCTCTACCTATTTTTAAAGGGATTTACTAAGCTAGAAACCTTCCCTGGAGTGCACACAAAATCTCAGCCTAGTTTCATCGCTATCGGACGAATGGTATATGAACGCAAACGTGACTTTGTTGAAATGCTTCGCGCGTCGTAGCTCATTTGTTGAATCTACTCGTGCGCTGCCTATTGTAAAGTGGATGTACTAATCCAGAAAATTTCCCTGCAGTGTGCACAACATTTTACGCAAGTTTCATAGCTATCGGACGAATGGTATATGAATGCATACGGGACTTTGTTGAAACGGTTTGCGTGTCGTCGCTCATTTGTTGAATCTACTCGTGCGCTATCTACTATGAAATGTATTCACTAATTTTGAAACCTTCACGTAAGTGTACACAACATCTCACCCAAGTTTCATCGCCAGCGGACGAATGGTATATGAACACATACGGGACTTTGTTGAAATGCTTCGCGCATCGTCGCTCATTTGTTGAATCTACGCGTGCGCTACCTATTGTAAAATGGATTTACTAAGTCAGAAACCTTCCTTGGAGTGTACTCAACATCTCACCCAAGTTTCATCGCAATCGGACGAATGGTATATGAACGCATAGGAGACATACATACCCACAGACAGACAAACTATCACGTAACATTGATTTTTATATATATAGATATTTCATATAGGATTGTACACACGCTTAAGGGGAGTACGAATGGCCTATCCCGCTAGTGTTAAATTTGCTAATTTCATGACCCATTTTCATGCAAAGTAATGAAACTTTTGCAGATTATTTATACAAGCTTTATGTACTAGTTTTAGTGACATAGTTACAGTACATATTCTAGGAGTAGGGATATAATTGTTTTCTCTGTACATTTTTTACACTTTCTTTGTCAAATTATTGTGCATTTTTCTTCAAATATACAAGCTATCTCTACCATTCTAGAGGTGTGGTATTACAAGGGTATTCTACATGAACAGTGAAAAAATCAAGAATATATCTTCAATAGAACCGGAAATAATGGGTCATTTGTCTGAAAAAAATTAGTTTTTCAGAAATTGCAATTAAAAATTAATTTAGATTGTACCTCACTTTTCAATGGAAACAACAGATAAAATGCACCGGCAGTGTAGTCTCCATCATCTCCTACATTGTCCGAGTGCATCCTCTTTTTCCTCCTCAAAGATCTTGCATCCTTGGACACTTTTTTGGGCCAGTAGCTCTGCCTTGTTGACTCGCTCCTTGTTCAGTTCCTTCAGTATGGCTGGTGTATTCCATCCAGTCTTCACTCCCAGCTCCTCCACGACTTTCAGCCTACCAGTAATGCCATCATTGTATGGTACACCACAAATACATTTTTAGGCATTCTTGACAACACTACATTGTTGAATGACTCATTCACGTTTTGTGTTTCCCCTTATCAGACATCAGTAGTTCTGGATTTGCCAAATCTCTATAAACTCGCTTTATAACCAGCATAACAGCCTCAGGTATACAGAGAGATCTTATGGGTAAACTTTTCTAAAGTACCAGCTGCAGCAGCTTTTTGTATTCACACCACTCGCCGGAACAATGTTTCTTTTTCGAGGATGAAATTGAAGGTGTAGCAATGTGTGAGCTGGCGAACTAGGTGAACTTTCATTCCTAACCTCATTCACAACTTCGTTTACACCTGGATAAGTTCTGTAGCACCGATTTACTTTGTTATTTACTTTCTTGAACACTCCCGTTGCTCTTGCCATGATCAGATGTACTCAAGATCAATAACACAAAATATGAAAAAAAAATGCACGTTATACCAAGAATATCGCACGCGCAACGTAAACAATAAACACAACTGCTATGCCAGTCCCACTAAATTAAGCAGCAAAACTTCCTCTAGAATTAAATCAAACCACAAGCTTCTTAGACCTTATGGTTCTTGAGATGTGAAGTGTTGACTGAAAAATGGAAGACCTATATGAAATCACGAAAATACCCTGTGCAACTAATTTAATGAATAATACACCAAATGAATCAGCAAATTCCAAATAATGTATTGGCAACAAAATCAAAAATTACAACTTTTTCAACAAAATTGTCATTTATATTCCCCTTAAAGCAGGGGGCCGTGACGCGCCACAAGCTCAGTCAAGGCCACAGCAGCAGCGGATAACAAAACTGCCACTTGGCGTTCTTACTTTATATGAAAGACCCTGTGTATATAAGCTTTTATATTATATTATAAACTTTTGAACTGACGGTGGTTTTGGGGTCTAGGGGATGTGAAACGCGAGATATGTCGAAATTTTCCGCAAGTCAAAACATGGTACCCATTGCAATACTGCAGCTAGCTTTCTAATGAAATCTACCTAAAACCGTGATAGTTTGTATGCATGTCCCCTATGCGTTCATATACCATTCATCCGATTGCGATGAAAATTGGGTGAGTTGTGCGAACTCCAGAGAATGTTTCTAGAAAAACAAAGCATAATTGTTTAACCAAAGACACTTCAGTAAAGGAAATTACAATTCAAACGCTTCTACGTATTCTTTCTTTCTTTCTTTCTTTCTTTCTTTGGCTGACTGCGTGGCTCAGCGGTAACGTTCTCGCCTGCTGTAACCAACGTTGCAGGATCGAATCCTGGCGCAGCCAGTTGGCATTTGAGGGTGCGCAAATACGAGGGGGACGTGTCAGATTTAGTGCACGTAAGATCCCCTTCGGGCCAAAATTCTGTCACCCCGGCATCTCTAAAAGCAGCAGTTGTTAAATGAGACGTAAAACCATTAACATTATTTTCTTCCTTTATTTCTATCTGAATCCGTCGATGTAATTCGAATTGCACGAAATTATTTTCAATGTAAATGAAATGCCTTTCTTTCAAGCATTCAAATGCATTACTGATTGTTATAATAGAAGGTACTGAATGAATTATATAGCGTTTCACGATCCACTATTGGAGACAATAATAATAATACTACTCTAGCTCCCTAAAATGGGCTTGCGTTTTTATTTTTATTACTAAGTTATTATTATTATCATTGCCTAAAAGAAAACCCTAATGATACAGGAACCGAAGTCCGGTCCATTCGACAAACTAAAGCGGGAGACGTCCTTGACGAGATGGGAGCAAATTCAAGGAACAAAGCAGCTTTGAGTAATTCTCTGCGAAATGTTTTGGGGTCTAATGCTACAGTCCGTAGGCTTGAAGCGAAGGCAACTGTTGAATTCAGAGACCTTGATGTTCTAACTACTTCCGAAGAGGTCATGGAAGCTATCCAGAGAACTATTCCAGAGTTCTCTCCAGATACCAAGGTGCTGGTGACGAGGACGAATACGAGGGAAGTGAAGATGGCTGTTGCCACATTAACAACTAGTGATGCAGATGAACTCTTGAAGCAAGATCATATTCAAATAGGATGGGTCAATTGCAGGATTAGACGGAGGATCATGTTATCTCGCTGTTACAGATGTCTGGAGTATGGACATGTCGCTAGCAAATGCAAAGGCACTGATCGAAGTAAACTTTGCTACAATTGCGGTGGTACTGCTCACAAGCTAGAGGATGTACGGCCTCGAAGAAATGTGTTCTTTGTGAAGAACGAGGTTTTGACAAAGAGTATTTAGCACATGTTGTGGGATCTGTCCAGTGTAAGGTCTTCAGGGAGGCTTTGGACAAAGAAAAGGCCCTGAGGTTCAAATGATTCCTGTATTTGAAGCCAATCTTCACAGAAGTAAAACAGCCGATGATCTGATGTATCAGCTAGTGGCAGAGAAGCAAAGTGATCTCTTGTTAATCAAAAGATACACTGGTCAAAACAATTAGGGAATCAGTTGAGGTATCTAGGTACCCTACGTATTGTCATCGGCAGAATGACCTAAAATGGTTCGACGTCTTTCTGTCGGTTCTACGGAGTGGAGACATCAACATTACGGCAACCGAGATAGTGGTAATAACAGAAAGTTTCTGCAGAGGGGGTTGGTGTGGACGTGTGTTAACTCTACCAAACGAATGACACAAGCAGTTGGGTTCAGATGGTGTAGTGAGCAGGTAGTGCAATGCAACAACAACGTGTCTTATCCGAAGGAATGGCATAGAGAGCCATAGGAAGGTTGGAAGCGGTACAGACACAGATGAAGGGGGCTGCAGCTATTGGAGTGTCCCAAAGTGTAATTTCCAGGACCTGGACGTGATTTCAGACAACAGGAACCGTTAAAAGAAGGCCAGGCCAAGGTCGTCCACGGGTAACATCAGCAAGAGATGACCGTTATCTCCGGTTAACAACCCGTCGAGACAGGAGGCTGAATGCAACTCAGCTGCGACGCACCCTCCAGGCGGCAACAGGACGCGCAATATCAACACAGTCAGAAATCCTTCTGGAAAGTGGCCTCTACGCACGGAGGCCTATGGTGTGTGTCCCATTAAACCACGCCACCGATTATCCCGCAGAAACTGGGCGGAGGAACATCAGGATTGGCGTCGTAACGAATGGCGCCGAGTTCTGTTCACAGATGAGTCAGGATTTTGTGTTCAGGCGGACAATCGTCGTTCTCTCATCTGGAGAGAACGTGGAACTCGGAACAATCCCGCTTATGTGCAGGAAACAGCACCAAATCATGGTGGTGGACGAATGATGTGGGCTGGAGTCAGTATTGGCGGACGTACGGACCTCTATGTCGTTCAGAATGGCGCTTTGACTGCTCAGAGGTATCGAGAGACGAAATCCTTCGACCGTTTGTTGTGCCCTTCGCTGGTGCCATAGGCGATGGGTTCATTCTGGTGGACGATAACGCACGACTCCACAGAGCTGCACTGTTGGACAACATGCTTGTCGACGAGGGCATTGAACGAATGGAGTGGCCATCTTGTTCGCCGCATTTCAACCCGATTTAGCATGTCTGGAATGCACTTAGCAGACGCATTGCAGCCAGACCAGCACCTCCCACAACGGTTGCCGAGCTGGATATTGCACTCATGGAAGAATGGCCAAATATCCCTAAAGAGCTGATTGATAACCTCATACTGTCCATGCCACGCAGGTGTGTAACTGTCCTGGCCATCCGAGGTGATCACACACCATATCAGAGAGCAACGAGAATGACTTTTTCACTATTATGGAAGCCCCACGGTGCCTCGCTCAAAGTAATCGCCATGTAAACCGCCAGTAAAGAGTTGAGACAGCAAAATATTGTACTGTAGCACATACAAATTACAATTGTAACCGAAATCTGAATAAAAGACGTTACCATATGTATCTTGTGTATGATATCTCACCTGATCCCCTAATTGTTTTGACCAGTGTAGTTGAGGACAAGTGTCCTAGCATAATATGGTCCTAGCCTGAAGTAATGTGTTAAATGGTTCCAGAAGTAACAGGGGTAGTTTTAGTCGGTAGTCTGCTACTCAGGAGCAGGAGCCCGACACACTGTGTGTAAATGCATTTCTCCCCCCCCCCCCCAAATATATATATATATAATTAAACAACGCCTCGATTTTTCATTTATGAACATGAAAACTTTTTAAAATTAGTTAAATGAATTTTATTTCGACGGTATGTAGATAATTATTATTGAGAATTGAAACATATTCTTTCTTTCTTTCTTTCTTTCTTTCTTTGGCTGCCTGCGTGGCTCAGCGGTAATTAGATTCTCAATAATAATGGAAATTTTTGTTTTGAGTCTCCAGTCCTTAGATTGGTTTGATGCAGCCCTCTATATACCATGTCCTGAGCTTAACTTTTCGGAGTAAAAATGTTTGTCCTTCCCTCTACATTTCCCGTCCTTCGCCCATCCTTCCATAACTTACTAAACTTGCTATTCTTGGGTGCCATAGTATGTCTCCTTCAGCCTATCTCTTCTATTCATTAACACTCGCCAAAAACAGATTTCACCCACTCGTCTTAATAACTCTTCGTTTGTTACTCTGTCGACCTATCTTATCGTCATCCTTCTCCTGTAAAACACTAAAAATGCCTCTACTGCACGCATAGTTCAAGTTTCACTTTCGTCCAGTGCCACGCTACGGACAAAGGCTTTTAAAAATTACTTTCTAATACCTTATCAGGCAGTTTATTCGTTCCTCGCACTATCGCATTACATGGGATGACTGCCATTTCCGTCCTTGTCTTACAAAACCCAACAATGGAGAGGTAAACGGAAATACTGTTTTTCTTGGTCTTGCAGCCCCATGTACTTCGGGCGTGTGTAGAATCTGCCTGATAACCGGAGATACTTGTGATGGCTGTATTTGTGTGTGTTATCTGTTTTAATTAAAGTAAGGAATGTAGACGATAATTTCAAGTAGCCATAGTTCCTAATTGTGCTACCAAATGCTACTTGAAAAAAATAATCGACTGCAGTCCTACCTGAATCAGAGATAACACTCACTAATACAGCCATCACAATTAACACCGGTTATCAGACAAATTCTACACACACCCAAAGTACACGGGGTTACATGACCACGAAAAACAGGAGTTCCATTTACCTCACCATTGTTGGGTTTTGTAAGATAAGGACGGTAATGTCACTCATCCCATGTGATGCGATAGTGCGAGGAACGAATAAACCGCGTTGTCGCAGCCCCTAAACTAAGGAACCAACTTCCACACACCAACAAATAAGTGCGAAACATGGACAAGCATCAGAGATCGAGGACTGAGACTAAGCATATTTTGAAACACGTAACGGCCGTCCGCAAGATTTTAACCAACGACGTCATATTACGAAGTCTCTACCAGGGGCTCACGATTAGTGGGACGAGGGCTAGCGTCCATGGGACCCCAGCTGAGTTCGGCATTACTTCCACTTTCAATCCTCATTCTTCGAGGGTTGAGGGCAATTTCTTTTCTTCCTGTCCTTCATTTACTTTTTACTAGTAACCCGACCCGGCTTCGCCCGGGAACAGTTATGAATGCATTACGTGATAAGCGCTTTTTTTTTTCAATGTCAATGAACAATGACCAATATCCGTTTTACGTCTCGGCATGATGGGTTAACATCACTGACAGGACTATTAATTATATTAACATGGAGATGCATGTGCAACAAATTCTTGTCGCACGTAATTTAAGAATGGCGAGGTGCATCAAACACAAATCCCCCTTCCGTCCGCGGAACGAAAAGTTCGCAGGCGAAATGAAGAAACGCCGTGTTGCCCTTCCAGGGAAACTCGGGACACAACCACTCTTCTCTAAAGTTTTTAACTCAACACGACTCGACAGTTTGCTGCTGGCTGTATCTGGGGCAATAAGCTCGTCCGCTAGCTAAGCTGTAACTGGGGTGATAGACTCGCCCCTAGCTAGCCCGTGAACTGTCGCTTCAGAAACTGAATGGAGATTGTTGGAAGAAATGAAAACGTAAAAACACTTATATTATGCGATATATTGAAGATAGAGATATGCTCTCACGGGCTTTTTTGTAGAACTTTTCATGCTGAACAATTCTTACAATCATAGTATATAGATATTTTTAACGGTTTGCCCAGTGTAAGCTTAAAAAGTGCACGGACGCCAGTTTCTTTTTCGACCTTTGCACTGAAATCGTTAGTGCTTGACTTCCTTTGGTCATAAATAAATTATTTTCTACAGAAACCTTCCTCGAGATATCCTTTACACAATGGTGAAAACCGCATCAAAATCCATTCAGTGGTTCTCGAGATTACCCGTGACATCCAAGAATCGGGGACTTTGTTTTATACTAAGTAGAGATTATACGCCAATCAGTATAATTTAATAATTATAATATAATCCCCCTTCCGTACAATCTTAAAATCACTCTGAATTTTGCGGAACGAAAAAGTTCACAGGCGAAATGAGAGTTGCCCTTCCAAGGAACGGCGAGGTGAATGAAACTCAAATCCCCCTTCCATCCAATCTAACTTGATTGTGTTTCACAAGCGAAATGAAGAAAACCCGAGTTGCACTTCCAGGGAAACTCCAAACACAACCACCCTTCTAAGAAGTCTAAACTCAACACGACTCAACGGTTTGGTGCTGGCTGTAGCTGGGGCAATAAGTTCGCCCGCTAGCTAGGCTGTAACACGGATGACAGACTCGCCCGTAGCTAGCTCGTAAACTGTCGCCTCAGTAGTTGAATGGGCACGGTTGGAAGAAATTAAAACGTAAAAACACTTATATTGAACGATGTGTTGAAGATAGACATATGCTCTCGCGGACTTTTTTGTAGAACTTTTCATGGTGAACAATTCTTACACTCATAGTATTGAGATATTTTTTTACGGTTTGCCCAGCGTAAGCTTACAAGCGCTCGGACGCCAGGTTTTTTTTTCTACTTTTCCACTGAAATTGTTACCGCTCGGCTTCCTTTGATCATAAATAAATTATTTTCTACAGAGATCATCCTCGGGATATCCTGTACAGAATGGTGAAAACCGCATGAAAATCCATCCAGTGGTTCTCGAGTTTACCCGTAACATCCAAGAATCGGGGACTTTGTTTTATACTAAGTAGAGATTTGTCTACCATTTCCTCTTCTAGTATGTAAGTCTGTAGTTAGTATTAACTTAGTTATAGTTTTCATTACATTCTCATGTCATCTTTTATTATCACCCAACACATAAGGGACCGATAATCTAGACGTTAGGCCTCATAAAACAATAATTATCATCTTCATCATCATCATCATCATCTACTTACAAAGTCCGGTGTATTTCCTTTTAAAATATTTTTGTTTGATTTAATTTTAAGGAAATGGGGCCGTGCTCTGATAGGAATACAAATTAAAAGTGGAAAACCACGAGTTGGAAAACGGTGGGATTCGAACCCTGCTACTTCCGGGTTTGTGACTTCCACTGCCCGCGCCATATCGTGCTGCGCTAATCTCATCGGTAGGGTACAATTATGATTTTACCATTCTCTATTAATTAAACGCTTAAAATCGTTAGTGCAAAACAGCACACCATTACTATGCAAACACGCAGCTCTCATTTCATTGTACGATCACAGCTTCCTCGTGTCCTCATATCTGATGACTAGGGACCCTGATTTGTGGTAATATAAAAGATCCCAAAGCGGCGAAATAAAATGTTCAAAACAGTGAAATAAGATATCCATAGCAGTGAAATAAGTGAAATAAAAACAGTGAGGTGTGAGTGGACTTAATAACTGTGAGTAGGCTACGGTGCACGGATTTGGTTAAATAATGAGCACAATAGAATCATTTGTAGGAATAACAAACAATTTATTCTAGTTATTTGTGTTCGAAAGAACTGAAACTCTAATGCATTATATTTTCTGTGTTTAATACCTAACCAACATTTACTTCATTAAAATCTCCACGACTCCCCCTTTTTCGCTAACTCATGAAAGGTTTGTGTAAGCAGAGCATTGTTTCCATTATTTCAGGACGCAGATTTGTAGGCTACGCCTGAGTAGGCTGAAAGGCCTCTTTTGCTATCCACATTATTTGTGCGAAAGTTCTGGGAAATTCAGGAAGATTTCCCTTTAATCACTTCAAAAGTTTTGGTGTAATGTCTTCCATTACGGTACTTTATATTCACTAACTTTGATTTCGGCATAACTTCTGCCATGTGGGGTCTGGAACCAAGAAGAAAATCTTTAATAACTCGCGCAAAACCAAAAAACGACACCGCCTGGGGCAAGCATGAAGAAACTGCAATGTTTGGTAACACACGTGGGGTGGCGCGTATTGGTGTGCGCAGGGTTTAAACGGAAGTTCTTTCTGGTGCAAGGTGCACCCTTTGTGTCCGTCATTTAACTACTTCGACGGCTCAACGTAGGTTATGTTTGAATTATCGTAACATGCAAGGACATATACTACTGGTAAAGCTTAAAATGTTACTCCTCTCCCTGGAATTTGGCATACTCTATTTGGGCCAATAGTTCGTTTGTTGTAATATTCAATAGGAAGCTTGAATCAAAGAATATACATTTTTAGCACCATTATTATTTATTTATCGTATGGCTTTTAGTGCCGGAAGTGTCCTAGGACATGTTCGGCTCGCCTGAGTCTGTAGCTGCTTCCAGCGGACACCCTTAGGATGAGCTACAAGTTCCGTTCAATTTCAAGTAGTTCCAACTTTCGCTACCAGATATCAATGATGCCTAGTGGTGAACGTTGAAACTTTGATAGAGCGTTCCGACGAAATCTAACCTAACAATTTAGCTTCAAACAAGTTTAGTCTGTGGAAGGATCTTTTACATGCCATAAATCTATGACATGGGACCGCCGGCTTTACTTCCCCTCCGAAGAAAGGCAAACTGAAGGATTTTTAACGCTCTTCAAAAATCCGACGACTTCGGCCGGGTTTGAACCCGCTATCTTGGGCATAGCAGTTCAGCATGCTACCAACTACGCCACCGAAGCCATTACAAACACACACAACAAAAACGCAGGTTATCTCACACAAGCAGCATGTATAAGAGGCCGGTGATCATGAACTACAAAGAATCCAAATGAAAACAACATTAGTAGTGAAAGCTGCAAATTTCCTTGGTCATCAATGCGGTCGTGAAAATATAATTCTTGGAATCATTCCAACGGCTGTCTACAAAACACTTGTGAGTGTTAAGACTATACTAATTTCACTCCTGTCCCATTGTGTGGTTAATTGTGGTGTATCGCGTTAGCTCATGCTATTGGCGGCCAAAACCCATGGTTAAGGGCTCGATTCCCCACACGCGTTATTAACACAACAGGACCTAAGAGCTGAAAGTCTTCTTGGTTAATAACCAACCCCCACGATTTGGCCTCAAGAGGACCGTGCATATCCAAGGACGATCGCCGTCCAACTCTTAAACGTATGTGACGGAGAGGCGTGGCCGGCGCGACGATACCCTTAACCATATTACTTTGATATACGGCCAAGGGACGCTATTCTCATGTCAGGAACAGTAACTACTCAATTCTTAACACGAGGTTTAATACTACGTGTTTGAGAAACAACAGCCGCTGATCTTTGCTGCGTCCGCGTTTGTTGATCTTAGCAGTTCGAGTCTTGCGAGACGAGGTGGGGGAGGCAGCGGTGACAGTAGTGTCCTTGTAAGTCCAGTTCTGATAAGTCTAACAGGAGCACATGTCACCACGGAGAGGAGAACGATGACTAATGCTCCTGGAGCTGAATCATATCTTACCCGCGCGACTGTACATGTCAACAGACCAAGCTGCCATGCGAACAGTTTCCATCTTAGCTGCCGGCACTCTTATCATAAACGAGATATAAACCATGTTGCAATATTCACGTCAGACCATAGATCTTCGGCGGAGCAGGGAACTGAACCCAGTGCCACTCAAGAGGCAAGCTATCTACCCCTACAACACCGCCTTAGTCATTAGCAGCGTAGTTGTTATTTCTATTTATTGAATGACAAAAATTTGGACAACTTCAAAACTTGGATCGTATTGTATGCTCTACAAAAGAAAGTTAGTACCTATCCCCTTTATCCTCCTCAACTCTTCAATTGCACCTCTTGTATAGCGGCAGTATCGATTGGCGGAGGGGAGAGCGTTATGAAACACTATATTAATTAAGAAGACACCAAGGCAGTCTGCCAAGCAGGCAGCATGCAGGCAGGCAAGGCAGGCAGACGTTTCTCTACCTGGAGAAACTTGCTTCGTGCCAAGACTACTACCGAGTCTCCCATCCCACCCGCATTTCTAATAACGTACATCCTTCTTCAAGAGTGGAGACAACATGTCCACCGCAAGGCCACCCTCAACACAACTACTACATTCCTTGCAATTACTGTAATCAACAGGCAAACGTTGAAGTAAGATGAATATATTCAGCACTGACATTCACCGAGAAAAACACGTTGAGCTCAATCCCCAGCATCATTTTAATTAAATTTGTCAAATGGCCACTTCGAGATATCTTTTTAAGCTTAGGATACATTAATTATTGGTCTAGACAGGCGTATTACAAAATTACACCGAAATAACAAATCATCAGTCCGGATGTGTCAACTACATTGTTATGCATCCTTACCCCGCGCCAATTACCGTGAAGCGTACAGGTTTGTGCAGTTTTAGTATTAAGAAAAGTTCTGCACATTTACGCATAATATTGGTATGTGCAATTCCCTGACTCAAGACCCTGTCCCCACAATCGGAATATTTAATTTTCTGGTAATTATTGTTACTTCATTTGGAGTCTAGGAACATCTTACCACCGATCGTTTATCGTATGTGGCATTCTAATGAAAGGTCATCAAAAATACTTTAGCGGGCCGCATGTTGCCCGTGAGCCGCCTATTAAGAAGGTCGAAGCCCATGATATATTAAGGCAGGGCTTAAAATGAAGCTTCACGTAGGGCAGTTGTACGAACAGGTGATCGTCGTTCGTATCAACCTCTTTGTGAGCATTCCACCCAAACAAATATCATCTCGCGTAAAACAAATCTTCAAACTCAGTTGAGAAACACTTGTGATACAGACAATAGTTGTTTGTTGTTGTCGCATCAATTAGGGTCTAGGGGTATTGTAGGTCACAGAAGACCTGTGAATAATGGCATTTGTTTTAAAGCTTGTTACTGAGGTGACTGGAGTAGTTTAACTGCTGAGCTCTCAAGATCAACTGCACAGCCAAGCGCCGAGATCTGTACATACTGTTACTTAGTATTAAAAGTTAATTCTCCATAATAACCCCAGTGATTCCACAAATGTGTGTGCCCAACATGTCTTTAATAAGGTATCGAATGTGTATTAAACCAAGTATCCCTGTATTCTGGACAAGTGTAGCAGTGTTGGGAGCCTTAAGATTAAGTGGTATGATCAATGATACGATGCTAGGTCTCAAAATTACTGAAATATAAAACCACAGTTTAAGGCTAAGCAATCTACACAGATTATTTTTAACCCAACACGGGATTCTCAGAAAACATTCCGATTACGAAGAGAACTCTGAAATGCGGAGCCTATCACAATGTAATAGATCGTTTATAAAATGGGTTCAAGAGCAACTTTCACCCGACATTACAGAGAGATCATGAAGGTCCCATGAGATACAAAATGACGACCACGTAAAAGGTCGTTTAGCACTATCACACAAGACGTGTAGGTTACATTTACCTGGACTGGAAACAACTAGACGAGATTAGGCCTTCCACCAGAAGTTCCCATACTAGAGTGTGGATAATACTGTAGTTGTCTACGTACTCTCAATGCGTTTTAACACAAATTCATGACGTACCGTATCCAATACATGTATATCTGAACAATTGGCCGCAAACGAGCTGCCTCCTGCCTCGCCGGCAACGGAAGAGCGTGGGCTCGAATCCCACCTCAGCCGTCCTGTAAATGGTTTTCGTGGTTTCCCATTTTCATCCACCAGGCAAATGCAAGGACGGTTCCTTTTAATAGGTTCACGGCCGATTTCATTCGAATATCCCTTCCCTGACCCGTCCTGATAAGAAAAGTACACGGCCATTGGCTGCATTAATAAAATTATATATCTGAACAGACCATTGATAAAACCGCACCGGCCCCATGGTGTAGGGGCAGAACGTAGAAGGCACCGGATTTAATCTTCGGTTCTGCCCGAGTTGTAAAGTCGGGAACGGAGTACACTCAGCTTCGCGAGAACAGTTGAGTAGCTGTTTTGATATGAGAAATGTCACCGCATGGTCTGAAACCAAACTGATGAGACTGAGGGTGTCATCGCACTGGCCACGCGTCCCTTATAAACTACATGTTATGTAATTATAATAGGTTTTTTTTTTTCGTGTGGCCTAGCGTGCCAATAAATTGATTGATACAGCTCCCTCGCATTTGCCCACCCTCAAATGCCACCTGACTGCGCCGAGATTCGATCCTGCAACCTTGACAACAGTAGGCGAGAATCCTGCAACCTTGACAACAGTAGGCGAGAAAGGTACCGCTGCGCCACGCAGTGATCTACGCGTTATGAGCAAGAGGGACAACCGTCCTTCTAAAAATCAATCACGTTTTTTAAATCCCAACTGGTCACGCCATATATTTGAGCAGCAAATATTTTAACAATCCGTATACTGAAAGTGTTTTCTTCCAAGTTAAAACCATAACAATTAAACGGGACATTAAACCAAGAATATTTCATACAGACAAAAATATTAGGCCCGGCATTCCAGGCAGGGTTACACAACTTTTAACCTGAACGTCCACCTAAGAAAGTATAGTCGATATTTTTTACTGCAAGATATTCCACTCCATATTTACTTTTAAATGAAACCGACTGGTCTCGTTACCGAGCCTTCCCATAAACCATAAACAATCCGAACGAGGACAAAAGGACAATCGAGATAACAAATTGAATGAATGTCGAAAGAGAATGAAAATATTTGGCTACGGTGTAATAATGCTGATCCAATGATATACTGTGAAAGTTCTATAATCTTAGGTTCCTCGTGTGAACTGGCAATCATGATTGATCGAACAATCTCACTACAAAGAAAGGGCGGGTGGGAACAGGCATTCTTCTGATTATTATAATGTGTGTTTAATGCTACTTCAATTTTAGAGTCGCCGGAATGCTGTATATTCAACATTCCAGTAAATTTACTAACAGGGACTTCTCGCCTAAATGCCAACAGACTGCATTGGAATTTGTACAGACAACTCCGGACATTAACGAGGAACTCCAAGTCACCTGAACCATACAACTAGCTCATCTCAACTGTGACACAAAACGTTTCAGCAAATTGGAGATGAGGCCGGCAGAAGTTGCTCAGCACTAACCGTGGGGCTATGAAACTGAAAAATGTGTTACCGCCAATTCGAGTCCAACCTAGGGTAACTGTAAGTTAGAGGAACAATGCAATTTTTAAAAAAACTTTATGAGCCTTACAATAGTCGTATATGATGTGTAACATCTGACATAGAAGAAACATCACATGCAATTGTTGATAAACCGGTATTGTATGTCTATCCCTTATTATTCCCGATTTCCTACGGGGTCCGGGATGAGATGCGATGGAAGTATTTGTGGCGGATGGTTTTTACGGCTGGATGCCCTTCCTGACGCCAAACTCACGAGAGGAGTTAATGAGAGATGAAATGGATTATGGTGAATGAAACTGGGTAAGGATGTGGAAGGAAGCGGCCGTGGCCTGTCAGAAGGTACCGTCCCAACATTTGCCTGGAGTTGAAAATGGGAAACCACGGAAAACCATTTCAAGGACGGCAAACTGTTGACACACCGGTATTTTATAAAATGTTTGGCAGAAATATTAATCTATTGTAAAAGGGAGTGTTTTACAGATATTGTAGTTTATAATACGGAACTCATTTTATTAGAGGTTTTGTAGCTTCCACCAATACTAGCCTAAATAAAGAATACGATATGGATCAACTAGATTAATAGACGCGACACCGCTCATAACCTTAAATTCCCTATAAATAGGCCAACTTGCGAGTAAATGCAATGTGCACAGCTTGCCCAGTTCCCGGACCTCTTGATTCACAGACCAACGCGTAATTTCATATGGATTCTGTTAAAATGAGTCATATTGATATGATAAATATAGTTTAAAACGATAATCTGGTAACAGAAATATCTAACCCGTCCGGGATTCGAACCCGAGATCTCGAGATTCACAGTCAATGACGCTAACCCCAAGGCTATTTCGACCACACGAATATTAGGTACAAGATGGTGGCTTATTTTCACGTACCAATAATACCGCATCACGGAATTAAGTTTCATTTATATTTTGATTGTATCGATAATGTTCCTGCGTCAAATCGAGTTTAGAATACCTTATGAATAGGCCCTTTGTGAGTAAAGAGAATGTATTCAGCAATAGTTCATGAAGGCTTGCTCAGTTCTCGTATAAACACAACGATTATATTATATTGATGACTGCGTTACCGTTATGTGGGTTAATATTTGAATAGCCATTGTGCAGAATCATAATACCGGCAATGCCGACTACTTACAATGTTTGATATTAAAGCATTTTATCATTTAAATACTGATTCGAAGACTTCGAACATGTGCCATGTGCTTTGTTTCAATCATTTGACACCCGAGTTCGCATGACCGTTTATCGTCAGAATGAAAGTGTTCAGCAATGCGATCCAGCTGGCAGTGCGTCTTACACACTTCCGTCCGATCCACCACTGCCAGCTGGATCGTCCGATCCACTTCTGTCCCATTTTTCGAAATCACTCCCACAAATATCCAGCAACCGAAACCGAGTGGAATGATGTTACACATCCAAAAAAAAAAAACAAGTTCAATGCCCCAAGACTGAGAGCCAATTGAAAACAGAAGTGCTTCATGAAAAAGACCCAAGGAACAAGTCTTTCAAGTGTTGGGAGAAAATCAGCTCCTAAAAGAGAGAAGCGAATTATATATATATTAGTAATTGCTATTTTATCAATACGGAGTGTTTTGTTTGTCTCCCGAGCGTATTATTTTGACGAAATTCCTGGCGTTGTGAAGGGAGGGTGCTATCAAAGGCAAGCGGAGGATGATAGTGCCTGCCATTTGTCTTCCCACGCTATCGATCAGAGAAGCTTCGCCAAATCCGGGTTGTCAGACTGCGGCTCGCGCGCGACAAGGAAACACTGCAATTAGCAACAAGATGGCGACGCCGTAGGAAACACTCCTACGGTGGTGAAGTATGATGCTCAATTACATGGAGGAAGTCTAGTTATCTAATAGTCAATTCCAGTGATTCAATAATGTTGATGTTTAGCTTAATGAGCTAAACTTAAAGGTCGATTTAGTCGCATGCAAGTACAAGACTCCGACTCCGTGAAGGGATGTGCTAATGCAATGGGCTTAAAGTCCCTTTTAACAACTGCTTTTTTAAAAACGCCAGGGCAACATAATTTTGTCCCCACAGGGGATTTTTAACGTGTCACGATTCACTCGTATTTAAGCACCTTCAAATGTCAACTGACTGCACCAGGAATCGGTCCTGCAACCCTGGGTACACCAGACATACTTGGCCATCAGATCCCTTTATTTATGAGTGCATAGTATGTGTCTATAGAGCATCCAGCGTTTAGAAAAGACTGTGGGTCTTATGAGCTTTTACTTTTAACGGAAATCCCCCCTACACTGGTTTTGTTGCCTCACCTTTTATCATGAAGGAACTCTGAACATATATATTTTTCGTCATAATAGCTTCCTACAATTATCTGCCAATTGATTACCTTTGTTATTGCGTACAAGTATCGCTTATATTACGTCTTAGTAATTTAAAAATTTTCGAGGTTAGCACGCTGGAAAGAAGAGCCTCGTCCTGTGCTGCATGCTCGCCCGGAGTGGAGCACGTGCTCAGTTCCGCCGACAACATAAGTTCTGAACCACTATCCGTCATTGGTGTTACTGTTGTGTGTCTGTTTTATTTTTTGTTCGATCGAATCATGGCTGCCGACAGTTGCAAGCGCACAGCTGCGCGCCCCTAACCGCACGGCTAACTCACTAAAATATTACAAATATTAATCTAAACAAAACAACAAGAATCAAATTGAAAGAAACTAAATTACAGCCTAACTAATAACTAAAGAGGTGATGATCAACAGTATCGCTGACATAAAAATTGTTAACATAGTCTGCATACATCCGAGAAGGAAGGAAGGGTTGTGCTCTCGACATCTGTCAATCAGTAATGCGTCATATCACAACGAAATGATTGTCGTTATTGGTTCTCTTCGCATACAGTATCCTTAATCCTGGTCCAATCCGTTAACACCTGCAAAACTGCTCCTTCCTGGGCGTGTTCTAGTTCAGGTAGCTGCTGGGGTTGTGGTTGTCTCGCTAACTTATGAAAGTGCAGTACTCGAAGCGGGTAAACATAACGTATGACGTCAGAGCTACCTCTGCCTAGAGTTAGCAACACTGTCGCCATAAGGCTCCACAGTCTTTTCTAAACGCTGGATGCTCTATAACAACCTAGTTAATTGTGATGCCTGAGCAACACCGAAGAAAACCGCCGACTACTAGGCCAGGATTTGACCTTCAAATCTTCGAACTGGAATACCCCGCTACAGTCGTGGTGATTGAATAAACGCGCATGGGAACGGTGCATGCTGACGGAAGCATAATCAATGAACAGAAAACGTTTAAAGGGGAGTACCGAACTTCACACCTACAATCACACATGTGAATCCTGGACGTATATGCAGATATTTGAGATGTACTGTACATGATAGGTACAGAATTCATCCCAACGTATTGCGACACAATCGAGTGAAGAATATTATGTTCACATTTCGCAACCACAGCTGCTTCTTCAATTACGAGATCCATGTACTGTTTACGCCTGTGAGTGGAATGAGATGGCCAGTTCAATAAACTCCATCACGAAGTTTATCATATGACCAAATTCTGGTTTGCACCTTGTGCATTTGCCAAAGTTTGGTAATTTGTGTTGTTCAAATGAAGATTGATTGATATGCAAGCGATTACAGCACTCAAAAATCAAAAACAATTAGGCATTATTTGCAAACACATATACAGTAATTATATTGTTCTAAATGGGTTTCACGCAACCTTCATTTACTAACAACATGTAGTGGCGCCAACGTGATATGGTATATATTGGTGCCAATCACGACTTACCGAATCTTTAAAAAGACGTAAAAGCCAGATACGCCTCTATGTTGGGATAACTGCTGGACCAAGGAGAGGAGGAAATGAAGACGAAGTGCCCAAGTCCAAATTATTGTAGTATGTCCAATAAAATGAGTGCCTTAGCTTTTCTAACTAAAGTTGTGTAAATTCGAAGGTGTGGCCGAGCACAAATGCTACCCAGGTTGGCTGGCAACCGTTAATTCGTCTTATAACCAACTTTAATACATTGAACAGTAGTGATAAGGAGGAAATAAAGTGCTAGATATGAAGTAACCGGATGTTAATGTTTCTGGAGATATCATCGTTTACACTTTTTGATTACGATGAAGTTTAAGAGGGTTTAAAAGAGAAAAGAAATAAAAATGTCAATAACCCTAGAAATAGCAATCCGAATCGTTACATTTATCACGTAATATTTCGTACGATTAATAGTATAAGTGAACTTTTATTTCAACAGAATGTAAGGTTTATTTTAAGATTGACGTTATTTTCATTAGCAATTTCCTTGCATTAGACTTATCAACTTATAGACAGTATTACTCCATATTTATTTTAAAAAAATAGTGTTAAGATTAATTTCCTATTTGTTTTAGAGCAATTTTGTTGAATTGTATTATTACATGCTTGCATTTGGTTTAGTTTGTTAAGATCCACACAAACCTGAAGTATGTGGCCAAAACTGGTACCAATTAATACATTTTATATTAATTATAGATTAAGGTGGAATAAATTAATTGAATACCATTTGGTATTTACTTCGATTTATTTATGTGATTCATAACAAAATTCGATCGTTAATCTGAGTTTCCCTCTTCCCTCTGTTGATCAAAATTATATAGATATAATCATATTTGCCGATAGATAAAGAATAGCACACCCCTAAATTTCATTTATAAATAATACAGCTTACTGTATGATAGCAGTAGCATATTCACAAAAACAAACGGGTTGTACAGGCAATGGGCTACAAATTACGTAAACTGTACGTCGTTCGGATGGTGGTGTCGCACTGAAGATATCTAATGTTTGAAAATACTTGTCACAATTTCGTCTTGGAGTATATATTATTACGTATCTGATACGATTTCAGCTGCAAGGTTACAAAACATGATATCGTAATTGTAGGCCTACCCCTCGTTCCAAAGAAAAGACCAGTTACAACAATAAGCGTTAAATTATATGACAAAAGGAAAAGGGGAACGGAAGCGTTTGTATATGGCCGTCTTTTCCTTATCAACGTCAGTAGGCTGAAAGACAGCTGATTCGAACCGTATAGTTGGATTGATAATTTCGACTTCTTCTTTCGCTGTTGATCGCAATTATATCGATTTTGCGATTGCTGCCTCCATTAACAACGCAATGTACTTCTTCATGTACTTCAAGATATTTGAAACAAAGGGCATAGTCCATGATTTTGATGCTAATATGACGCTAGACATCTCCGACCCGCCTTGCAATGGGAATAATTAAGGGTATACATACATAAAATGGCAAACCCACTGTAACTGCGATTTTAATGGGATTTTTTTTTCTATGTAATAAATATGCTTCCAGCATTGAATAAAATGCCACCAAATTATTTTAACGTGACACTTTTCACTGGAAATTTGTACGTCTTTTACTTTAACCAGTTAATTGAACAAAAGTTTAACTTTCAATTTCAGTCATTGACATATATCAGTTAATATTTTTGTTAACATTCGTGTGATTCAAACAATGAATGGTGAGTAGTCACAGCGCGCTCTATGTGACCCAGACAACTCCCACAGAGCGATCAGCAAGCAACTCAACCCCAGCCAAGGTCATCAACGGGACCGCATACGGGTCTCGTCCCCTCCCCACATCCCCCACTCCTCAAAAACAAGTGCCAGAGAGACTCTCACTCGCTCGCCCGCACTCACCAAGATGCGTTTGAAGGTCACTACAGCACAAGCTCAACCGACATTTTCAAACAGCAAACAGGTAGGCCCAGCGGCACATGGCTTCTCAAACCAATGTTCCTACTTCGTATACCGGAAGGAACTTATTACGTAGCTATGAAAAACACGTTACCATATTAAATAACAATAAAACTCCACATTCCCCGTTTCTCTACCCGTCGCACCAAATGAAAACGGAAGTGTTTATCACAGAACAGCGATTTCCAACCTTATTAACATCGCGGCACACTTACTTACATACCAATAATTTCATTGTTGAACAGTCGGCGCCAAACATTGAAGTTTCAAAAAGGAATGAAAATATTTAGACTTCACTTTAAAATAATAACTCCATCAATGCGACACTTGAGAATGAAGTATCTTGCAAATCTGGCCAATCCTGGTTCGAATGTCAGAACCTGCAACTGGCAGATCTGGCCCAACGTTAGAATAGACGAACCCTGCAACTTAATTTTATATCGTAGGACGATATGCATAAGTACGAAATTGAATCCTCACGGTCAACTGGTCAAATCATTGCACGTAGGGATCAGTTCGTCTCTCTCTCTCTCTACAAACGTCAGATCTAATCAGATGTCAAAATTCCACGGCACATTTCCAAATTTTCGCGTCACCAATTAGAAATCCCAGTCAGAC
Organism: Meconema thalassinum; assembly: GCA_946902985.2. Classification (NCBI taxonomy): domain Eukaryota; kingdom Metazoa; phylum Arthropoda; class Insecta; order Orthoptera; family Tettigoniidae; genus Meconema; species Meconema thalassinum. Next base: position 315,022,150 of record OX336393.1, on the reverse strand, counting down.
TTGTTAATTCACTTCAGGGGCTTGTGACATCTAGGTCATCAGTCCAATTAGGGTCTATTTTTGTTGGACTTGTTTGATAACCTGTGCTTCTGTCATGACTAGGCTACAACTTGACAGCTATTTTTTTTTGGGGGGGGGGGGAATCTTTTTACTTTTTACTGAAATTAACCAAAATACCAGAATTAATTGTTGAAAAAAACTGGCGATGATGTAGTAATAGATGTTTACTCCTCCACTGTCTGTAACCCGCCAAGCCATCCCAAATATGACCACGACTTATATAGGTGAAATTCCAGCTGACTCAGCCATTTTTGGCAACATGTCCAGTATTGCCAACCCCACGAATTCGGTACTATTTCGCATCCGGTGTCAAGTTAATGTGAAAGTGCGCCAATTTTCATTGAAATGGTGAATACTATTCTCCATACAAACCCAAGCTGCGGCGTACGCCCCAGACCCCTTGCTTCTAGTGCAATCAGTTATTTTCGCCCAAGTCTAACCAAGTAGCGACCAAGAGTTTCGTCCAGACAGTCGTCTAACCAAGTAGCGACCAATGGTTTAGTCCAGACACCCATTTTAGTTCTGGTGTATTTTGTATCGAACATGTTGGCAACAGTGATAGGACGTGATATGACGTCAATGTTGGCATGGCTGTAATCGTTGAATGAGCAAGAAGTAAAAACATCCATCTACCTATAGAGCATCCAGCGTTTAGAAAAGACTGTGGAGCCTTATGGCGACAGTGTTGCTAACTCTAGGCAGAGGTAGCGCTGACGTCATACGTTATGTTCACCCGCTTCGAGAGCTTGCCACGGTGGGTGAGTGGATAGCGTGTCGGTCTACTAACCCCAAGATTGCAGGTTCACCCCTGACCGTGGTAAGTGATTTTTGAAAGGCGGCAAAAATACGATACGCATGTCATACGATGTTGGCATGTTAAAGAACCCATTTGAATTCAGTAGGCCGAGTTCATAATGGCAAAATTAAAATAATAACTCCATCAATGCGACACTTGAGAATGAAGTATCTTGTTAACGGATTGGACCAGTATTAAGGATTCTGTATGCGAAGAGAACCAATAACGACATTCATTTCGTTGTGATATGACGCATTACCGATTGACAGATGTCGAGAGCACTACCCTTCCTTCCTTCTCGGATGCATGCAGACGATGTTAACAATTTTTATGTCAGCAATACTGTTGATCATCACTTCTTTAGTTATTAGTTAGGCTGTAATTTAGTTTCTTTCAATTTCATTCTTGTTGTTTTGTTTAGATTAATATTTGTAATATTGTAGTGAGTTAGCCGTGCGGTTAGGGGCGCGCAGCTGTGAGCTTGCATTCGGGAGATAGTGGGTTGGAACCCAACTGTCGGCAGCCATGGTTCGATCGAACAGAAAATATAACAGACACACAACAGCAGGGGCGGTTCGATCTTGTACATCTAGGGGGGTGAGAATTTAAAAAATGCCGACTGGCTGTTGAACATTGCCGACTATACGCTTAAAAACTGAGCAACGGGAGGGAAAGGGAGGGAGGGGGTGGGGAGGTGGGGGGAGGGACAGTGGCGGCAAACGATACACAAAACAAATATACTTAATTAAAGGCTTTCATTTAAAATGTATTTTATTAGTTCCAGAATTTTGAATCGCAGGAAAATTTTATAAATGAACAAAATAAGTGTTTAAATATTACAAGAATTAAAGAAAATCTAGTTATTCTTTCTAAAACACTACTCTACGATGTTTTAACAAGGACTTCTTCTCCACTATCTCCGTAATTTCAATGTCGTCGACCTTATCTTTCGTTGAAAACAACATCATGAGGGAGTCTAAGCGGTCGTCACCCATCGATGTCCGCAAATGATTGTAAATGAGCTTCAACTTGCTGAAGGACCGTTCGGAAGAAGCAGAAGACACTGGGGATGTTAACATCAGTCGAACTACTTGTTAACCACACGGGATAATCCTCTTTAACTTAACAGCAACTTTTGCGATTTCTTTAAAAGATGAGCACTGTTTACTGGCATCGAGCAGGATTTCAAGCTCAGCCAGCACAAGCTCTTCATCTTGAAGGATGATTTTCGAGTGTGATTGCTTTATAGATCGGACGCGCTTGATGGTGCAGTTTTTTCTCTCAGCGGGTATCTTGAAAATTATGTGGAATGGCTCTAGCAAAGAAATTAGTTTTGCGAGATTGTCTTGCACGCTTGTAGTAAATACATCCACAAGTATTCGGAACTCCTTTCTGTAGAATGTAAGGAAAGAAATCTCTGCTGTCGTTTCAGCATGCGCGTCATTCTTCTTTGTAAATCGCTGGGTCCTGTGGTGCTTTAAGAAGTCTTCCTCCGCATTTACTTGCATACTTTTCGCAAATAACGATGCGTTCATCTAGCCGTCGTCGTTGATATCTTCAAAATACTTCAAAGCGCTCTAAATCAGCTGCATCGCGTCTACTACATTCAGCTCCTCCACTTCTAAAAGCTCGGTTATGTTCTTAATTTTAAACATGATGTTTTTGGTAAAGTACAAGCCTCAGATAAAATCAAAGTAGAAGCTTTTTGTGCATGCCTGACGCAAAATTTCGGGTTTTACTGTCAAATTCAGAATCGAGTTATGTTTCCCTTGTTTCCAATGCCGTGACTATATCTTCATAAGACGTAGAAACAGCTCTCATCGATTCGGCGCGCGCAGTCCACCTTGTTTTTGATAAATTCTTTTGTTGAAGTGAATGTTCAATTTTTTTCAGCTCTTTCTGCAAGCTTAAATGTCGTTTCGTGCTACCCGTAAAAAAACCTACAATGCTTCAAGAGTGTCAAAAATCTCTCTGATAAGTGCGCTAGCATTACAAGCTGGCTCTACGAAAATGTTTAACCTGTGAGTTTGGCATGGAACGTACGGAATATATATTTTGCACTTCTCTGATAGCTTTTTCTGATTGCCATTGTATATGCCAGACATGTTACTAGCAAAGTCGTACGATTGAAACGCTAGTTTATCGAGTGGAAGTAAAAGTTCTTCTGAATTTAAAATTAAAAATATTTTTTTTCAGCCAACTCCTCTCCAGTCATTTTTGTTAAAACAGCGTCTATTTTTAAAAGCTGCTCCACAGGAACGAGCTCATCTTTTTCGACGACGTATCGGATATTCAACGCGAAGAGGTCTTTATGTGACATATCGGGAGTAGTATCCGCTATAACGGAGAACATACCGGTGTTCTTGATCTCTTCTGCAATTATTTCACGAGTTTTCCCTCCAAGTAGACGGATGAATTCATTTTGAGAGTCCTTGCTCATATACGTAGGCTAACGTTGTGCTTTCGCGTATTCACTTCTTCCAACCACCTATTCATCACCGGACTATGCCGTGAAAGTAACTTCACAATTCGCGTGAAGTTTCCATTATCTTGAGTGATTCCATCCTCGTGACCTCGGAAAGCCAAACCTTGCCGACAAAGGGTTCTTGCTGTGTCAATAAGTATCTGGATAACTTTTTTGTGGAACTCCTTTTCTTGTTCTTCCTCAATTCTGATCGTCCGTAAATGTTTATCAAGGAGAACGTCTACGTGGCCTTTTGCTTTGACAAAGTGGCACAAATCTGTCATAGCTGCTTGATGAGCTTCTGAAGAAGTGTTCTTGTAATTTGCCCTTTATCATCTTTCCGCGACTTTTCAATTTGTGCCACTGACGTACTCCAGCGTACGACCATTCTTCACTTGCGGACGCCCTTCCTCGTCCGTTTGGAAATAAGCCACAGGCAAAACAAAACACCGCGTCTTTTTCAATGCTGTACTTCAACATGGGAAAGTCCGTATACCAGGCCGGATTAAATCGATGATGCTTATTTTCTGGTATGTCTGGATTTGCTGGAAATACACTAAGTTTTGGCTCGAAGGCCCCGAGTGAAGTCAGGTACAGTCGTTCGTTTGCCGTGATAATTCTTCTCAGTTTTGTAGGATCGCGATTAACAGGTAAATCACCCGCTTGAATGAGTACTGCGTCTGCACGCATGTTATTTTCCTACTCTCTTGCTCGTTGAAGCAACTGACCGCTTTCATCGTGGATTCTGGATAAGCAGTCTTATCATTTCTACCATAAAAAGTTTTGTGTTCGGAATAGCGTCTTCTTTTATTGTTTTCAAAATACCTTCAACTCTTTTGAAATGCGTTATAGACTCACTAACTTGGCCAGAAAAATCAATCCACGAAAATTCGCTACTACGCGGTGTGGGATCGTCACCACTACAACCGATGAAGTTCCAGCTGCTCGTAACTTGCAAACGTCAGATGTGTTGGGAGATAGTGATGGTTCAACGGTTCTCGATGAGCAACGGTGGTCAATGGCTCAACGGTAGATGATGGCTAACAATGGGCGATGGCTCAACGGTGGTAAATGGCGGAACGGTGGACGATGGCTCAACGATGGACGATGGCTCAACGGTAGACGATGGCTCAACGGTAGATTTTGATTTTAATTGTACCTTAGCTACCCGATGGGCATTACGTTCAACCATTTGAAGACGTCGCAGGGGAGCTTTTCCGGATATTCGTTCCATCGACAAAGTTACTTAGACTTGTCTCCTCCACCCCGCCCCGGTTTTCTTGTCACTGGGTTTTAAAACACTCTGTAGGTTTTATTTAAATTAAAAAAATATGGTTTAAGAGTGAACTCCCCCCCCCCCCCCCCCACACACACACAAAGGTAGACTTTTATGGATTTATCGGGCATTTTTTTATTGATAACACCATTAAACATAAACATGGCTGAAAATATGCATGTATTTATTGTATTATTACGTACGTTTCATGGGTACGCGATGCTCCGTGAAAATGTTCCGTGCCGGCGAAAACTCACGTCCCCACTGCCACTGCATTTGCACCTAGTTATCACTGTAAAAGTTGCTGGTTCAGGAACGACTGCTTTCTCCTTTCTCAGTGACCACTGCACTGATCATAGTGAGCACACCACCCCTTGAGGAACCTAGGAACCATAAACCTGTCAATTTTGTCACAATAGCGCGGATATGTGAGGACGCGCAGAGACAAGCGGTAGCAGGTCATAACATTCCTCCGACATCACAATGAGTTGGCTTGACCTGAAGTTATCAATGCGCTCACCAACACCTTTTGTCTAGCCACGTGGCACAGATGCTGGGCTCACTTCGCTGTGAAGCTGAGTCACTCTGCATAATTAACGCGGGATATTACTCCCACCCAGGAACGTGCCGATGAGTCCATCCCTTGTCCTTAGTCCCATATTGCTCATCTGTCATCCTTTCTTCAGTTTCCATACACAGAAACGAAATGGCAAGTGGCAGCCGGTGCACAGAGGACTGGAAGTGAAACTTTTAAAATAGTTACTTTGCCGACTCTTCCTCCTGCCGCACTGGGCTACTGCCTGGCTGCACGAAATTATTGCTGCGTCCGATTGTGTTGACTCTCGGTAAAATTGCCGACTGTCAGTATAATAATTTTTTTTTTTTTAAGAAATCGGACCAAATCGTATTTGGCCATGCCCCGTTTTGCTTTTTTAAATCCTGTTTTGGGAAATGTTACGACTTCTTCAGGATTTGCCGACTGCCGACTGATGTCGTATTTGCCGACTGAGGAAATACCTGAGGGGGGGTGAGACACCCCCCCAACCCCCTCACTCGAACCGCCCCTGCACAACAGTAACACCAATGACGGATAATGCTTCAGAACTTATGTTGTCGGCGGAACTGAGCACGTGCTCCACTCCGGGCGAGCATGCAGCACAGGACGAGGCTCTTCTTTTCAGCGTGCTAACCTCGAAATTTGTACTTGTAGGCAATAACGAAGGTAATCAATTGGCAGATAATTGTAGGAAGCTATTATGACGAAAAATATATATGTTCAGAGTTCCTAAATGATAAAAGGCGTATGGGGACGTGGTGGCTCAGCGGTCTAGCTGTATGCCTCTCACCAAGGCGGTCTGGGTTCGATTCCCGGTCAATGCATGTGAGATTTTCGAAGTGAAATGCCATGTCCTGTGGTTCGGATTCCACGTAAAAAGGAGGTCCCGTGGCTCATGATCTCGAGATTAACGGTCACGTTAAACTACAAGCTTGCTTTGATAAAAGGCGAGGCAACAAAACCAGTGTAGGGGGGATTTCCGTTAAAAGTAAAAGCCCATAAGACCCACAGTCTTTTCTAAACGCTGGATGCTCTATAATAAAACAAATATTTCCGGTGCAGCAGTGGCAATTCAATTTCTAATCAATGTCTAATGACGCCCAGAAAGGTAGGTGAATAATAAATCATATATTTTCAATAATCTGCCATGTACAAGTTGAAGAGTCAAACATAGCTGTTGTCAACCTTTAATGACCATAGTAGCGTATCTGTAATTATTAGGGTCAGAGATAGTAGAAGGTGCCCCGAGACTTTAAATTAAGAACAAAGTCGGCACATGCCAGAGTAGTAGTTGCTGTACTTGTCAATTCACTTCGAGGCTTGTAATATCGTAATTTAGCCCCGTGTACCGAGGTGTGCTTATATATATGATTAATCTGATAACTTGTGTTATGATAGAGACATTTGCCTGGAGTTGAAATAGGGAATCACGTAAAACCACATCTATGATGGCTGATTTGGGAATCGAACCCACCCCGTCGTAGGCCTGACACACGTGGCTGAGGGTACCACGTTCCATCCCTTAGACTAGAATTAATATAATGTTATTGGTTTTACGTCCCTTTTAACTACTAAGGCTTTTAAAGACGCTGGGGTGCCGGAATTTTGTCCCAAAGGTAATATTTAATGTGCCTACTGACTCGGCTACCCGCAGTTGCGCACCCTCAAATGCCAACTGACTGCACCAGAATTCGATCCCGCAACCTTGGGGACAGCAGGCGAGAACATTACCGCTGAGCTACGCAGCCAGTCAGATTACAAATAAATTTCTCAGCAGAGACAAGAATTGAATCCGGACCTCAGGATTATCAGAGAAGAATGCTAGCCAGTACATTCACCTGGCAAAAGTATAGAAAACCATACGTAAAAAACTTAAATCAGGATGGCCACTGTCAGCAATGGGATTCGAACCATGATCTCCGAACTTGCTGCGGATTCTCATAAAGCGAGCACGGCTGCGTCACATGGTAGCCAAATCATAAAGAGGACAAAAGTAACTAGATGGCTTACTGTTCTTATATCCCGTAGCTCAACACGTATGCTATAATGACAAGTTGCTTTCTAGCATAGCATTCCCTACAAGTACTATGCAAAATCTAAATATCAGGAATGTCACAATCATAATCGATCAATTCCCCTCCTAGAAAACAACTCCAAATTCAATGTATAAAAGTGGCAAAGACTATACGTTAAGAACTATACATTAATGAACAAATTTAGGGCACATGACAGCGTAGTTCCGCCCCTTAAAACAATAACTGTAAAAATTACTTTAAAACTAAAGGGATCAACAGCAATGCTCACCCCGGCCCCCTAAGTTATTAATGTCCAAACGATAGAATGAATGTGCGACCTTGATTCTTACACTTGCAGCTTTGATGTTTATAACGGTGTATAACATTATGTCAAGTTTTGTTTACATTTAAAGCTGACATTTTGCCTACTTCTGTAGTAGTTAATCGAGGCCAACTAAATACAACTGACTTTTCGACGAATCCTAGTCAACACACTTTCAGAATGATTTTCTAACTGATTAAAGTTACAGTTAATTTATTAGTAATCTCTGTAACAGAAGGGACACATTCTACGTATGTTAGGTAGTCAGCCCGGAAGCTACTTGGATCCTCAAAAAGCACCACCGCATGTTAAATTGCAGAAACCTCCAAAACCCAAGATTGCGCTACAGTAAAATAAGGCGCACTGGACAAGGTGATAAATAAGGTAGTTAGCAATCACTTTCCTCATCGAGCCAGTGCAGCAGAACCGTCCACAGCATCAACAGGCAACGGATGTGCCCCGAATGTCTTTACTCAACTCCAACCATACCGGTACGTCAGTAACTTCCATTTAATCACAGCTGTGAATGAATCTGAGACATCGACGTAAATCCACATTTTAATCTAGCATGTGCCAATGGACAAATGCAAAAGCATAGCATTCGTTAAGAGATTCCAACGCATTCCACATATACAGGGTCATTATCTATGTGCTCCCCCGATAAACACGGCAAGCTAAGCCGGCTGTGACTGACACAGATCGCAGTTCTCACACCTTCGATACTAACCGTGTTTCCTTTCTACATCACGAAGGTCATGGATACGGTCTTTAGGAAAGGAATTGCTGGTTTTGAGTTATTAGAGCCATCCGATGCCTCTTGATTTTGAACAATAAAATAGAAGTCTTGTCAACCTAGCGAACTGCCTGTCTCTCCCTACTGGCACTGCTGCGCACACGCTCACACACTCACAAACAAGATGGCCTTGCCCTCCTCTGTCCATGTGCCACGGTTCCTTGTTCGCACTGAATGTTAACACTCACGCCTTGCCGAACCAATCCCAAGAAACTACAGTGCAGTTGAAGTTGATATAGCGCACTCCTTAGAGGCAGATTCCACATTCACACAAATGTATAGGTAAAATTACCAAGTTGATCCATGTACCAAAATGGAACAGTGAAGCTTTCGTACTAGACTTCTATTTTGAAATTTGGAGTTTGGTTTTCAAAACACTTTCTTTGAAGTTCGGCACTTAATGATTTTGATGTTTTCCTTATAACGTCCAAATCAGCCACATAAACATGGTAACAGAGAGAAACGCAAACTGATTGTGTCACCCATTACCCGAACATTAATTATGAGTATAAATGGGTAGTTCCTTCTACGCCGGTACAATTTACCTGTACAACGCTTTATCCACACACATCGAAAATTCATACGTTTGTGACAGGATTGGGTAAGTTACTTTTCAAAGGTAACTACGTTACAGTTACCGTAGCTTGTCAAAATAGCAACGAAGTTACCGTTACAAATGTCGAAGTAACGAATATTTATTTTACGTTACCTTTGTATAAAAATTCAATTGCTTAATAACATTTTGCCTAGTAGCCTACTATAATTTACTTGATTTGAACGGAATAGTGGATTCCAGTAATATGGAAAAACAAAATGAACTACTGCCTTGCAGTGTCAGAGCAAAACGCCGTGAAACCTCAGCTAATGTGTTTCCGAACTTGACCCGTATTTATTGTAGCATACGAGGGTTAAACCTCCTGATGCATCTGGGCCGACCTGCCACCACTGCACTGACGTGACTTTTCAATTCAAAAATCTCACACGCATTAACCATGAATCGAACCCGCTCCTAAAAGAGAAATTTCATAAGTTGACCCATCAACGACAGATACAACTGGTAGCCTAATAATACAGGGTCATATTCGTTGTGCGCCCCGATAAATACGGCAAGGTAAGCCGGCTGTGACTGGCGCAGATCTCGGGCGCGCGTACCCGGTTCAGAGGTGATTGGCGCGCACTTTCACACTTTTACCAAACATGTTCAATAATGTGTACTTACAGTGCTCATAGGCGATGCTGAAAATGTCCTCTCTCTCTTGTAACACACACCTGACATCTTCGGATGAAAGAATGTATGCCAACTCTTCTATTATTATTATTATTATTTACGGAGCCTGTTCCCTTGAATCGTTTTGCGAGCCTCCAAATTGTACTGGCAATAGGAACAGGTCTTCCTGGAAACTTGATTCGAAATTTTCGTCTCGTTTCAGAACAAGATGTTCTGCTTTTCATATACGAATTATGGATATACACACGTTCGCGCAATGTGAATTGGTGTCTAGGCATGGCCAACAATCCCAGTAATCACAATACTCACTAAACGAGTAACGCCAACGTCAAAGCTTTGCAGATACACGTCCATATGAATGACAAAACACGTGTGAAATAACGATATGACTCAGCGGAGCGCGCCTACCACCAGCTGAACCACGTACGTGCGCCCGCGATCTGCGCCAGTCACAGCCAGCTTAGCTTGCCGTTTTTATCGGGGCGCACACAGCTAATGATCCTGTATTCAGATGTATAATAATGAGTGTTGAGCCCAATATTTTGCTTTTATGAAGTCATTTTAGCATCTGTGGAGATATCCATTGGTAAATCCCAACTTGGATGGAAATCGGACCATTATTAAAGAAGTTACGACGTCAAGAATCGAACTAGTCATTATATGATTATTGTTGATACAATTTATTAGTTAAGAGTTGTCTTTGTATATTTTTTATTAAAAGCATGCCAGAGCCGGCGTTTTGACACTTCAATCCATTTGAAGTTTGACGGCAAGGGGAGATTCTTGTGTTGAGTCGCGGACAAACCTGTTTCTACCGAGCGGCAGCGCGCAAAGAAAGACATGGAGGGGATGACGCGTAATCGACTGACTGTCGAACGGCACGAGGCGACAAGTGGAAAGGGAGATCACACAGGGCTTCCATCCACTCACTCGTCAAAAATAGTGAAATAGTGAGTGTTTTATTTCAAAAAAGTGAAAAAAGGTGAGTTTTTGTATGAAAAAAGTGAGTCAATAGTGAGTAAATTCATAGCATTATTCGCATTTATGGCCGTAGGCCTATATCTGGTTCATAATTTTAACTTTAGTTGATATCTGTATTCGCTCCCCAAATCAAACCATACCTCCCCCAAAATTTGACAAAACTGTATTGAAATAGACAAAATTTTTGAGAACGTGTATCTGAAAAACAAATTAGCCCCCAAAATGTCAACCAAATTGCGCCTTTGTTAATAATATCTCTGAGTACTGTTTGTGATATTTTCGTCGATCGCTGCACGGCTCCGGCTGTAGTATTGCACCATGGAAGCTTTTTATGCTTTCTGGCCGTCTGGCTCGCTGCAGGCAGTGGTGGCAGAAAAATGAACTACCCATTCATGGGTATATTTTGGGTCATTTCTAACAATCTGATTGTGCATGAGACTATTTTTAATGCAGAATGTGACCAGTTTTGAAAAAAGCGAGAATAGTGAGTAATTTTATCAAATAGAGAGAAAAGTGAGGCTGCTTTGAAAATAGTAAATAATAGTGAGAAAAGTAAGTCACGGGAAGCCCTGAGATCACATGACTCGATTGACCAATCGGAATATTATATTGGGTAATTACTTCAATTGTGATCATAATTACTTTTGAGAACTCAAGTCATCACCAGATTCGATGGAGAAAATTAAAACACATTTTTCTACGTTTTCACAATTAGAGAAGATTTGGGCAGGAGTTTGAGCGCCAAATCTGTCGAGGACGCCATCAGTGAAAAGAGGGGAGATGATTCCCATTTGAAATGTCTGAAGGGTCAGTCACGTTTTGAGCTAGCCAATTGCGAGTGCGCGAGAGGTTCATGAGATCTTCTAGAATCTACGTTGACCACGAGATGTCTGCTGTGAGAAGTTGCACGTGGCTACGGTTCAAGTCCAGACAGTCGATGGACGGAGATGGGAGACGGCGACGTTCAACCCATTGCTGTTTCAACACCCAGGACAAGGCGAATGCAGAGATGGTAACATCAACGCGGGAGCCGAAGGAACGAGTCCGACATCGACCAGAGTAAGATGAGCCGATGCCATCGTTGTTGGTGAGAAGGTAGAGGAAGATTTTTCATTATTCGAGCAGTTGTTGGAACATGGAGAGATTTCAGTGAAGACCATATTTATTAGATTTTATTTTATTCGGAGTCACTTTAGAGTAAATTCGATATTTTTGATGTTTCGATTAGATTTTTGCGTATTTTGAGATTAATTCCCGTTGGAGATTTTTTAGTATTCGTCGCAAGCCATTTTATTCAGATGCTTTTGTGGAAGTAGTATTATTATGGCATTTTCTTGCAGTATTTGCAAATGCCAGATATTTTAAGAAGAATATAGGCTAGTATTCTTAGAATGGTTAGATTGATACGATTATTTTCCAGGAATTTTCAGTACTTTTTGTGAGGATAGAAAGTTGAGACTTAAGGTTTATGTGAATTTAGGTAGGATTATTGAAGCCAGGACTTTTGTTAAGATGATCCAATTTTCAGACATATTTGCAGATAGAGTATGATGATCTATAAATCATATACAGAAGTCTTAAGTTGTGTAGTAGGTGTGACATGATGTAGTCATGATGGTTAGCTAGAAGCTTGACTATTCACTTAAAGTTATAATGCTACGTTGAACAATGTTTTTTATGAAAACATTTGTCGTGTAATACATTGTTATTATTGACAATCAATGATTCACAAGAATGAGGAGATGATATAAGTATTTTAGCACAGTAATCCACTTGGAGCTGGATATGTTTGTTACATGGAATTGTAGAAGTTATTGAAGTTATGAATATTTAAACAAAGAAACTGCGGAATTTTAATAGTCATTGGAAGTCGTCTTTATTGTAGTTTTTTGTTGTTATTTTGTTATGTGCAGTTATGTGCATTACTTATGGCAGGGAAAATACAGTATGCTTCCAAAGTTAAGGTTGTAAGTTTGTTTCATAGGTATTTCCGCCGAGTTGCGAGGGTATGTACAGTAAACGTTATTAGGATTGGAATGTGAAGATATATGCACATGTGAGAAAGTAAAGCCATTATTAGGAAGATTACATTAAAAGTCAATGTCAAAACAGCTGTTTATTTCGTTAAGATTGGTAACTTAAGATCGATAACATTCATTAGAAGTTATATTATTAATAATAAAGATGACAATTTACGATTACTAAGCTTAACCGCTTGGATGATCAAGCCAGGAAGTAACAATTTGTAACACGAATGATAAGAATTGGTAGTGACATGATAATGATAAAGATAGATATGAAATGTGATAACAGTGAAATGAAAGAAATGTTCTCTCTTCGGAGATTAATGGACATTCCATGAATGTGAGTTAACTGATATAACAATTTAATAGTGTATATTTTATAATATTAGGCAGGGTATTTTCATTTTCGTGTATGTTTAGAATTTAGCTATGCAACGAAGTAGGACTGATAGGAATCATTGTATAGATTAAAATGTATTTATGTATTTCAAATTCGGAGAACAGGGTGTTTTGGAATTCAGTGTTGATATTTTATTTTCAAAGATCGAAACTTTTTGGAAACGCTTAGAAGTTAGTAGCTATGGTGCTATATTAGAATAGTAAGGTCATTGACCTTTCAGTTTTAATTAATTGTATTTAGTCGAAGTTCAGACAAGATTGGGAGTGTTATTTATTCTATGATGATGATGATAATTGCTGTTTTAAGGGGCCTAACATCGAGGTTATCGGCCCCAGATTATTTATTCTATTATTGTAGTTGTTTTAGTCAATAAACTTGCGGGTACGTTTTGCTTTACTCGTCCTTTTTATAGAAATTCCGACATAAGTTATTGCAGTAGTTAGTAAGATGATGTGCTATGGATATTAGGCGCCTATGTTTTCCGTCTAAACCCGTTGCTATCCGAGATTCTAAGAATCTCACTCTCCATGTGTAGTTAGTACAGGGTCATTATGTATGTGCGCGCCAGTAAACACGGCAAGCTAAGCCGGCTGTGACTAGCGCTGATCACGGCCACGCGCATCCGGTCCAGCGGGCGAGGCGTGCTCCGCTGACGACTCACATATCGTTCTAGTTCACACGTGTTTTGCCATTCATATGGGCGTGTATTTGCAAAGCTTAGAAGTTTGTGTTGCACGTTTAGCGAGTATTGTGATTACTATGATTGTTGGTCATGCCTAGACGCCAATTCACATTGCGCGAACGTGTGTAAATCCATAATTCGTATATGAAAAGCAGAAAATCTTGTTCTGAAACGAGACGAAAATTTTGAATCAAGTTTCCAGAAAGACCTGTGCCTAATGCCAGTAGGCCTACAATTAGGAGGCTCGCTAAACGATTTAGGGAAACAGGCTCCGTAAATAATAAAAGAGTTGACAGACATTCTTTCATCAAAAGATGTCAGGTGTGTGTTACGATAGAGGGAGGGCAATTTCAGCATTGCCTATGAGCTCTTTAAGTACACATTATTGAACATGTTTGGTAAAAGTGTGATAGTGCGCGCCGACCTCCGGCTGGACCTGGCGCACAAGGCCGCGATCTACGCTACTCACAGCCGGCTTAGCTTGCCGTGTTTATTGGCGCGCACAAACATAATGACCCTGTATATCTTTCCCAGTAGATAAATCCATGGTACAACTTCACTTCCATCTTTAAGAATGTCCTAAATGAGCAACTTGTCAGCATTAGACTGAGGTTTGCCTAGCCGGGGACTTCAGTGTTTCTCACTGATCTCTATACATGGATGGCTGGTAGCTAAGGCAGCAGCATAGCCGCATGGTGCAATATTGCGAATCCGGCTCTGTGATTGGTTACTGGTAGTCTGAGGTTATACATGTATTTATACTGGCAGTAAAGATTTTGTATTTCTTGTAGTTGTAAAATGGGCTGAATTTGGTTATTTAAAGAGTTAATATCCTAGTTTTAAGTACAGGTTTGGTGACCCATCATCCCAGGTAAGCCGGTAATACCTTTACTTCACAGGCAGATAGGTCACTTAGCCGTAATTTTGAAGTTATTTTGAAGTTAAGTATACATATGCGGTGGTGCTGAAGCAGACGTTATCGGGCTATGCTATTGCGTTTTTAATTTTATCCCATTTCAGGGTTTTTCGGTTCTGGGTGCGAATAGTTCGCTTAATAGTTGTAAAACGGCGGGGAGAGTATATTTTGAGTAGGTTTTTAGTTCTGTTAAGTTTTATGTGGAGCTGAGGAGTGAATTGGTTTGGCCTAAAGTGCATTTTTGGCTTTGTTCTACTTCCCGTTATTAACTTATTGTGCTGCTAGCGTGATTAAAACCTGTAGTATTTGATGTAGAGTGCTGGGAATACTTGGGGGAAGTGTTGGTATTTCATGGAAACAGGAATTCATCACCAAGCACCGATTACGATGTCGAATCTAGGCCTGTATAGTGAGCTAAGTTAATAGGTACATCATTTGAAGACTGAATAATTTCGTGGCATATATATACAATTTACAAGAATGTGTCCAGAAATTGTATTTCACTAGTTACTCTGTTCTGATCGCTAATTGCGTGTACTCATCACCTAAGTTGATATTTGTCAGCCGTTATTATACATTCATTTTTATTGCAATTCCGGAGATTTACTGACCTCGGAATGACGTGTCAGTGATCCCAATGCCCTTATGCTATGAGTGAACATATCTCTATATTTTTATTTGTTCCTAGACACCATTAATTACGATTTAAAATTGACTAGATTATCATTGCTTCCCCATATGGAGAGCTCGAGAATGGGCACGCCAACATGGCAGACCGCGCTCAACTTGGCGTACTTTCTCGTGCAGCGGAGAGCTGCCAGCAGCGATCCATGTATAGAGATCAGTGGTGATTCTCCATACTTGGATAATGACAAGTACCGAGCTTGATCGGGCGCATTTTCGGGAACAGTGTGTAGCCTTCGGGAAGACCCAGTACAGGCTTCGAAGTTGAGCGTAGACGACTTACGCATGATTATGAAACTTGTCATGAACACTCGAACAAGGTATAACCATATGGGGTTAAAATCCCATGGCCCGTCTGGAGTTGCATTAACCTACTGCCGGGCGCGCGGTCAGTCAGTCATAAACCTTGATTACAACAACTGTACAAAAAGAGGGGTGGGCACCGTCCATAAAATGGGCACATTCTAAGGGCGTCATGAAATTTCTTCCTAAGGGTGTAACCTTGTTTCTCAAAAAATATCGGGAAGAACCTGCACCCCGTCCAGCTGCTGAAAGGCGACTTGGAGCAGCTGAAAGACGACTTGGACCATTTGACCTTTGTAGAAGAGACAAATAGAATAACAACGATCACGTGCGAAAAATGGCTCAACCGTGTTTGGAAAAATCATTCTGTTAACGAACTAGTATGCGAAAACGGCAGTAACCCCGTGGATATTGATCAAGATAAGAAGATCGAGATAATCTAGGAATAATTCGTACATCATTTCTTTTCACCTGAATTACTCAATTTCATATTTCTTTAAATTATGCAGTCCAATGTATTTTGTTCTCCAATGTTTCTGTCTCAGTGCTGGCGTTTATTCTCATTTGCTTTTATATGATATAGTGCACTGAGATGGTTTCTATGATATTCGTGTATGATTATCTCATGGTAAATGATAAGTCTGAATGTGTGATTGTAAATGATGATGATGATGATGATGATAATTGTTGTTTTAAGGGGCCTAACATCTAGGTTATCGGCCCCTAATGAACTGGGTGATAGCGAAAATGATAATGAAACGGAAACCAAAACGAAAATTAAGTGAGACGGGAAATACTTACAAAAAGGAACTCTGATTGAAACGACTCACAAAATGTTCTTACAAAAGGGAATTTAGAACGAAAAGATTCACAAAAGGAATAGATTGAAAAATACCCACAAGATGAAGGCTAGGTTCAAAATACGTACAAAATGCAATGTAGCGTCGAAATACTTACAAAATGCAACTGAAATTCAAAATACTTACAAAATGCAAATGAGATCGAAAATACGTACAAAATGCAATTGAGGTTCAAAATACTTACAAAATACAATTGAAATTGAAAATACACAATGCAATTCAGATTGAAATAGGCCTTATCCCAGTTCCAATCCAAATTATTCACAAAGTGCAATCGAAATTCAAAATACTTACAAAATGCAATTGAAAGTGAAAATGCTTACAAAATGTACGGTTATTCTAACGACTCATGTGGATTGACAATACTTACAAAAAGCAATTTAGACTGAAAATACTTGACAAAATGTAATTTAGATTCAAAATACCCACAAAATGCAATTGAGAATCAAAATATGTGCAAAATGCCCACCAAACAAAATGCAATTTAGATTCAAAATTCGTGCGAAATGCGGTTTTGGTTGAAAATACTTACAAAATGCAATTAAAATTCAAAATACTCACTAAAAGGCCCCGCAACCTGCATTGAAAGAATTACTAAAGAGCAATTTAGATTGTCAATCTTTACAAAATGCAATTGAGGTTGAAAACAATCGCGAGATGTAATTTAGATCGAAAAAAACTTACAAAATGCAACATAGATCAAAAATGCCTTAAAAATCTCTAAAAGGGAATTTAGATACACGGTGATTCGAGTAACAAAAACAGTGCGGGAATCTTAAAGAGAAAAGGAAATAGAAGGAAAAGAGGAGAGGTGAGGGGAGGGGAGAGAGGAGAAGGTCCGCCCCAAAGGGAAGGGACAAAAGGGGAAAACGGACCCAGCTCAGGAATCCCTCGGGGTCGCCAACTCCCGAACTCACCAGCCGTGAGCCCCTGAGGGTGTAGCATTACCTAGGGTGCACCAAAAGTGGTGGGGCTACATACACCCTGCCTCCTTAAGGGCCTAGAGCACAAGGCAGGAGGTAAAAGGAAGAGAAAAAGAAGGCTGACCCCTCGAAGAAGGAGGGTATCAGAAAAGATGAGACAAGGGCCAATTAAGGCGGGAAAGGAAGAGACTCCCTAGGCCTCGGATACCCTAATACCGTCGGGGTCAGAAGAGAACAAGAGTTGACCAAGTGTGGTCGACAGGAAAGAAGACAGAGAGGAGCCCGGCACAAGTAAGTGTAAGCAATGCCGGACTCAGCTGGGGGTCCGTGGTCGCCAACCCACGCCCACAAGATGTGAGCTCCTGGGGGGATTGTAAATGATGTTGTTGTTTGAGTCTTCAGTCTTTTGACTGGTTTGATGCAGCTCTCCCTGTCCTGAGCTAATAGTTTCATCTCTACATAGCTACCACACCCAACATCCGAGGCAATCTGTTTAACATATTCTAACCTTGGTCTACCCCTACAGTTCTTGTCCTCGACCCTTTCTTCCATAACTAAGCTTGCTATTTCTGGGTGTCTTAGTATGTGTCCTACCAACCTATCTCTTCTCTTCATTAGCAGTCGCCAGAAACATCTCTCTTCTCCCACTCGTCTTAATACCTCTTTGTAACCCTATCTACCCATCTGATCTTCATCATTCTCCTGTAACACCACATTTCAAATGCTTCAATTCTCATCTTTTCTGCTGCACCAATAGTCCAAGTTTCACTTCCATAGAGCGCCACGCTCCAGACAAAGGCTTTCAAAAATGACTTCCTAATACCTAAATCTATATTCGATGTCAGCAGATTCCTTTTTTGTAGAAATGCTTTCTTTGCCTGAGCCAACCTACTTTTTATATCCTCTTTGCTTCGTCCATCACTGGTTATTCTGCTTCCTAAGTAACAGAAGTCTCCTACTTCCTTCAGCTTTTCACCTGCCAATTTGATGTCCATAGAGGTTTCTGATTTATTTCGGCTGCATTCCAGTATTTTTGTTTTACATTTATTAATTTTCATCATGAATTCTTTCCGTAAGACGGAGTCCATGCCATTCAAAAACTCATTCAAATCCTCAGGCTTGTCGGCCAAGATGACGATGTCATCAGCAAATCTCCGAGTTGAAATTATTTCTCCTTGAATCTTCGCTCCCACTTTAAATTTTTCTCTAATTTCCTTCATTGCTTGTTCAATGTAAAGATTGAAAAGTATGGGTGATAAGTTGCAGCCTTGCCTTACACCTTTCTGAATACCAGCTTCTCTCTCATGTCCTTCAACTCGAATGACTGCTGTCTGGTTTCTGTATAGATTGTATATCACCCTCCTATCCCTGAACTTTATTCCAATCGATTTCAAAATGTCAAACAATTTAGACCAATCAACGTTATCAAAAGCCTTTTCTAAGTCTACAAAAGCCATGAACGTTCTCTTATCTTTCCTTATTCTACCTTCCAAAATCAGCCTAAGACTTAGTACAGCTTCCCTTGTTCCTACATTTCTCCTTAAACCAAACTGGTCTTCACCCAACTCCGTTTCTATCTGGCTTTCAATCCTCTTGTAAATTATTCTAGACAGGATCTTTGAAGCATGAGTAATCAAGCTGATTGTACGGTAATCTTCACATCTGTCAGCTCCCACTTTCTTTGGTATAGGGATGATTACATTCTTCTTGAAATCAGGGGGTACCTCACCTGTCTCATAAATCCTACACACCAAGTGAAATAACCTGATCAGACCTTCATCTCCTATGCAGCGTAGCAACTCTATCGGTATATCATCTATGCCTGGTGCTTTGTTCCTGCTTAAGTCTTCCAAAGCTCTATCAAACTCTGATCTCAATTTTAAATCTCCTTTCGCATCCTCATCAATTTCCTCCTCCCATTCCATTACATGATTCTCAATCTCATACAAACTATATAAGCTTTCCATCTCTCAACCTTTTCTTCCCTATCTGTTAGAGGCTTTCCATTTGAGTCCTTAATATTACAGCACTTAGTCTTGTAAATGATAAGGCTGGTTATATGATGGACATTTGATGTTAAATGTAAGTTGAATTATTTATGATACTACTGATGAAACAGATTTTCCATTCTTGTCTTTGAGTTGATTGTCTTTCTTTAAAATATGAACTTATTGTTGCATTTTCATTGTTTCAATGCGAACTGTGATGTTGCTTTTTTTGTTTTGAACTGTGAAATAAACTTGAAAATATACAGAGTAATTATCCTGAAGTCACCGGCTTACACCAACAAATCACGAAAGGTTTGATGTTTAGATGGGTTTTCCGACTTTTTAGTACTATGTGCAGAAGACGCCCAGTTGAGTGATTCACAAAGGAGCGCCAGACGGCAGGTTAATATGTAGGTACATGTACAAAATAAAAATATACCCTCAAAATATGCAAAATAAAATTCACATTCATCAAATACCAAACGAAACATCGTATGCATGCATATGTTTTTGACGCTAAGTATGAATAGCTATTAATGCAGCGTTACACGATTATGGCACTGAAAGACGAGATTGGGTGTTGGTGCCACAATAACTAGAGCCCTGCGCGGATCAACAAAACATTATCCGCATCCGCCCCGCAAGACTGTTATCTGCATCCACCCGACTGTTTTCCGCATCCACATGACTGTTAGCCAAATCTACTGGCATTACAATAATATTTTTTAGAAAAAGCATTAAGTATTAAAGCAACACATTTATACCTTTGGGACGTAATTGCGCCCCCTTAAGCTATGTATGGCATGTGCTATGATTAAACATGACCGCCAGAATTGCAACCCTTTTCAGTTCGAAATGTTAATTATGATTAATGACATAATTATTTGAATGAGATTAGCTTAAATCATCATCTTACATTTGTCATGAAAAAATATAACAGTAAAATATGACAGGCTATGTCATAAACATCCGGGTCCTAGTAATGATATTCAACAAGTTCGAATTGTATTCTAAAAACCATCGGCAAATTTACTCCAAGCATTATCCGCAGCTTATCCGCTATCCTCACAGCCATCCACATGGCGAAAATTGTTGCGGATATCCGCGGATATCCACATCCGCGCAGGGCTTTAACAATAACACGCAACCTTCAAGTCTGTAGGCAGCAAAGCGTTGACTATATTAACTTCTGGCAGATAACTTTGCCCGTTCAACGCGAAATCTAAAAACGTAGTCTTACCATAGGCCACCTGTAAATTTACCCCTCGAGTTACCAGTCTGCTCAACCAGTGATTGAGAGCCACAGTAACCGTACCAATTATGGCAGGTTCGAATAAACTCACCGTTGGCAATGAACCGGATGATTCACGCGACGGAAGCACCCAGTACTTACTTGGCAGCAATGTCCTATAATGGGAATTTATTTTCATTTTCAGTACAGAGTTGGGTAAATTATCAGCGGAAGTTCCTACGAAAACTTTTTACCATTCGATTCACATACCTCTCAAAATTTACCTGTACAAAGCCTATGTGAGGGCATGATGGTGCAGTGGTCAAGCTGCTTGCCTTTCATCAAGGCGAACCGGGTTCGATTCCAGGTTAATGCATGTGAGATTTTGGAAGTGAAATATCACATTATGTAGTTCAGATACCAGGTAAAATTGGACATCCCTTGGTTCATGATCGCGAAATTAAATCATACAAACAAAAGAAATCAGGACAAACTATTCATCACTGCACTACAAAAAATTATTTGGTTTATTAAGTTCATTTGAATGGACTGAAATGGTCTGATCACAAGAACTGCAATGCCAAAGCGACAACTTTCAACAATCCGCACGGTTACCAAGATATTTCGTGGCAAGTAATAATTCTTCTTTCCTAGCGTGTATTCCGCGATGGTGCAGGGTCCGCTTGTTTGGTTGCTGTTCGCCACTTTTTCCTATCAAGGACATCTTCAGGTTTAAGTCCACACATCACCAAGTCTTCCTTGATTATGTCCAGCCATCTTTTCTTTGGACGCCCAGGGAGTCGATTTCCTCCTGGATCGTATTGGAGAGCTGTTCTTGCCACAGAGTTCTCATCACTTCTAGTGACATGCCTATACCACCGACGCCGTGTTTCTCTTATTTTATCGGTAATGGCTGCAACTCCCATTTGTTTCCGGATATGTTCATTCCTGACATGATCAAGCCGTGTAACACTCATGGACGACATTTTCATCTTCATTCCATGTAGGGCTTGTTCATGCTTGGTTGAAGCTGGCCAACATTCTGTGCCGTAAAGTGCCACTGGTCGTATCATGGACTTGTAAGCTTTCCCTTTCAAAGGGATAGAAGAATAATAAGAATAATAAGAAGAAATGATGTAGAAGAAGAAGAAGAAGAAGAAGAAGAAGAAACTCCCATTAATCGCAATGATGTGAAATGTCGTCCGTTTCGCTTCGCTTCCATAAGACAAGGTGTAGGTTGTTCGATCTACCATCTGTGGGCAACCGCTCATCGCAATGAGAACAAATTTGACGTCCAACACCCAATCCCTAAACCAGGGGAATTAATGTAGAGTAGAGGGATATATTCCATGCACTACATTAGGGCGAACATGTATTAACTGAGAGATATAAAAAATCTCATGAGTTAGACCTACATTTTCGAGGGACCAATCGGCCACCAGTATGGACCGACCTTGTATGCTTGAGATTCGCATAAAATGATTTGTCTGAATACCACATTCTGAACGAAAAGTGCATAATAAAGAACTGTTAAATTTTATTAAAGTGTACCACCGTCATAATTGGTAAAATACCAAACTGTATGCGGTCTTATATACGGACATATTCTCCGAATTTGATTTTTTTAAATGAGATGCATCCTGAAAGGATGTCAAAAAAATGTGTTTAAAGGCACTTTCTCAAAATTATACTTTAATGCTTAGATGCCAACCCCATTAATTTGTATGTTAGGGAGCTTCGGTAACTAAGAAGAGGTTATCGCGGATATCCGCAAAAACATTTGCCATGCAGACCAGTATGGTATAATTTATTCTGGAATTTATTCATGTTCACATTTTTTATTTATTCATTTAATTGGATTAGTCCTCCCTAAAATTATTGTAATTAAAAAAATATACTTTTGAGATTGTTTTCGGATACCGTAGGTAATTAAACTTTCTTTGGGTTAAAACATTTTGGATGGTTATTCTTCAGAACTTTGCATGGCTGTGTGGATAGCGGATAAGCTGCGGATAATGTTTGGAGAAAATTTGCGGATAGTTTTTAGAATACAATCCAAACTTGTTTCACATCATTATTAGGACCCGGATGTTTATGAAATACCGGTATCATATTTTTCCATTATGTTTTTCTTCATGACAAATGTAATAATAATAATATCGTATGGCCTCGGGTGCCTGGTGCAAGCTTTGTTACTTGACACCCAGAGGGTAGCTTGCATGTCGAATTTCGTCGTTCCTTTGAATGCTATGAAAGTCAAGGAGGTTAGATATCTAAACTCCTTGACACTACAGCGCTTTCAAGTAGAGATTGGAGGAACTTTGTGTTGGCGGAAAATCCCGAGATTAATTTTGCCATTGAACACGGCCTACTGAATTCAAATGGGTTCTTTAACATGCCAACAACGTATGACATGAGTATCGTGAATTTTGTCGCCTTCAAAAATCACTTACCATGGCCAGGGGCGAACCTGCAAGCTTGGGGTTGGTAGTCCGACACTATAACCACTCACCCACCGTGGCAAGCATGACAAATGTAAGATGATTTAAGCTAATCTCATTCAATATATGTCAACAAGCATAATTAACACTCCGAAAGGAAAGGGTTGCAATTCTGGCTGTATGACCTTCATTTTAACCATAGCACATGACTAGGGACCGGATTATTTGAAAATGCATATGCGCATATGCAAATGCATATTTTGAGGGCTTATTGTTTGTTCTTTTTCCATATTCTGAACATAACAGCATATTATAGCATTTACAGTTGAAATTAAGTATAATTTAAAACAGCTTGAAAAAAATAGGTTTCGCCTGCATGTGTTACGGATGAACTGCAATATTTTACGCCTTTAAGTACCAAGACCTTTTTAAAGTTCGCACCAGAACAAGCTTCCGCATGCCGCCGATACATGCTGTGTGACCAGCGCACATTCGATGTATTCATCCGATCGAAACAGTCTTCGACATATAGCGAGATGACAGTACTCGTACTTTACGCAATGCTGCCTGGCTATTTGAAGAAGGGAAGGGGGTGGCACATTCCTTTCACCATCTCGACAGCCAGTAGCCCGGGATTAGTTTTGTGAAGAGTTTCTTCAGTTAATGTGTTACTTTATTCTTAGTCTGCATATCCTTAACTCAAAATACCTAAAGAGAAGAGCAGCAGAAAGTTTTATCAAAACAGTGGGTGTCAGGTAATAGTGATTATTCAACTGATGGCTAGGGACCGGACATGTATGCACTGAAAATGATTAAAATAGGCGTAATTTGTCTCCTGAAAACATTGAAAAACTTGCAATTATCTATTGTGATGCTTCTTTCTGCAGTGAATGATAGGCCTACATGTATAAAGTGAGTGAATAAGATTGGTTTATTGCTAAGTGCATATTTTTTACATTTTAGTGCATAATTGCATGCATATTTTAATCGTTTTCAATGCATAAATGTCTGGTCCCTACACATGACATACAAAGCCTACGGGAACAACTTTTTCCTCAAATGTCTAAATATGTTGCTTTAGTAATTTATGCTTTGTCTAATTAAAAAATATTATTGTAATGTCAGTAGATTCGGATAACAAACGCGGGAATACGGATATGCGGATAACGGTTTGTTCTGCGCAGGGCTCTACTATCAGATCCCACTTACGCGTGTCTAAGCAGGATGTCGGCCGTGCCCTGCAAGTGGAAAGTAGAAGTAGGTCTACAAAGTATCAGGTGTGAGTATTGATTGACGTATAATTTAAACTTTTAATTCATCAATACGGATATGTATAACATTTGTGTTATTAATGGCAAATTTGTCCTTTTTTGAATTTCCTTTTTTTTTTGGATTCTGTTCAGTGTGTTTGATTTATGATTATATTATTTTTATATTTTACTGTTTTTATATGTAGGCATCCGCCTCTAACTCTACTAAATTTGTGTTCATTTATTAGTGATAGGGGTATGGTATATGACCTCGCTATTCCACCCCTTAAAACGACAACAATTAACTAAAGTTATCTATATCCTGCTCTTTGACACACAAACACACGCACACGCATGGTGGCATTCTCTCCTAGTCATGCAAATCTCTAAGCTGCAACAGTTAAGTGACGTTAAACCCACAATCAGGGGCCTAATATTTTGAATAAAAGAGTGATAAATTTTACGATATTGTTGCATAAGCGAAGCATGTAGCGACTGGAATTACAATAGCAACTATTTGCAAATTCCGATTATATCGAGCTATTTGCGCGAATTTTCAGACTTGCTTATTTGAGAAATATCTCATGTACTTCAGCTATTAGGTCATGTAATTATTTACATGGAGCACAAGCCATATAGATGTAAGGTATCGTACCGTACATCTAGGGACCAAGTCGCTTTATCTAGCGATTTCTTGTTCATATTTTAGTGATAAAATATTATATTATTAGTCCCAATGAAAACTAGGTTTCAAAAATACGTGACAAAACTATTTCTTTGCTGATAATAGGGTTGGAGATACTTGTGACTATATAGCGATTTTCATCAAATATGTGTGACTACCCTGATCACCGATAAAAACCTTCGTTATTACACATAAGCTGATTAGATTCTGTATACGCATCTATTCAAATGTTATAGACGAATGCTGGTTAAATTCGAGTCCTCTTTGGAGAAAGTGCTGAATTATAAACACTACCAACAACATCCTCGTTAGCAGGTGGTGTCGATGAACAGTATGCAACAGCTCGCTTCATTAGGTGACGCGACGCGGTCGGTATGTCTCCGAGCGAGGAGCAGCGAGTTGGAACGTACACAGGAAAGCAAAAAGACCGCAAGCGAGCGCGCGCGCGGTAACTTGTACTCAATAACTTTCACAACTTCGAGTCCCTATCCGCAACAACAAAATGTTCTCTTCTTCTGCTACTTCCCAACTCGGATACAAAGCTGCTGCTGCTGCATGTGTAACTTTCGGAAATTTCATTATTTCTACTGCAGACCAATTAAGCAGAACTTAAAACCGCACCAAGACGATTGCTTTAGAAAGAGAAAAACTTTTCTTTCTCGCCAACGAGAGATTACTACCGCGCGTACAAAATCTCGGCAAGCGAAAAGAGAAATGTTATTCTGGAACTTGACTCTTATTTCGACAACATACAACGAGCCTGCCAATTAGACAGTCGCCCCGTGATTGTCACGGACCTTTGTCTTACTACAGAATGACAAGAATTAGTTCAAGACGGAGGCATGCACAATTTAACATGTCTCTTAAAGGACCATAAAGTACTGAAAGCTTTCATATCATAACCAATAACACTCAGAATTACCCAATCGTGCTAACAATGTCATCATCCCGGAATTGACATTAAGCCTCATGTAGAATTTAAATTACGATGTTAGTCTTCTACCTTACAACTTTATGTTTCGAAATTATGCAAAGTTAATTTCAATGTATCATAAGAGGGAACACGTGAAATAGCAAAAAGTTGCCTTCTTATATATTCTTATGGTAAGAATGCTAATTGATAAGGCCTTAAGAGACACACCAACAAGTTGGAATCCTACAATAGTTAAGAATTGCGATCATTGACCTTAACCAGAACAAATTCTTCCGCCGCTCATATGTCCTTCACGAAAACTAAGTACAGTTCAGCGTAACTTTGAGGCTACTGTTGATTTTATTGATAGAATGTTCAAAACTTTTAGGAAGAAAATGATGATGATAATTGTTGTTTAAAGGGGCCGAACATCTAGGTTATCGGCCCCTAATGGGTGGTAACGAAAATGACAATGAAATGGAAACCAGAACGAAAATTAAGTGAGAAGGAAAATACTTACAAAACGGAACTCAGATTGAAACGATTCACAAAATGGAGAGTGGTAATACTTACAAAAGGGAATTTAGAAGGAAAATACTCACAAAAGGAACAGTGAAAAATACGCACAAAATGTAGTTTAGGTTCAAAATACGTACCAAAAGCAATGTAGAGTCGAAATACTTACAAAATGCAATTGAAATTGAAAATACTCACAAAATGCAAACGAGATTGAAAATACGTACAAATTCAATTGAGGTTGAAAATACTTACAAAATGCAATTAAAATTGAAAATACTCACAAAGTGCAAATGAAATTCAAAATACTTACTAAATGCAATTGGAATTGAAAATGCTTACAAACTGTATGGTAGATTCAAACTACTCATTTGGATTGACAGTACTTACAAAAGGCAATTTAGATTGAAAATACTTACAAAATGTAATTTAGATTCAAAATATCCACAAAATGCAATTGAGAATCAAATTACAGTACTTACGAAATGCCCACCATACAAAATGAAATTTAGACTGAAAATACGTGCAAAATGCGATTTAGGTTGAAAATACTTACAAAATGCAACTGAAATTCAAAATACTCACAAAAGTGCCAGCCCCTACATTTAAAGACTTAATTACTAAAAAGCAATTTAGATCGTCAAGCCTTACAAAATGCAATTGAGGTAGAAAATACTCAAAATGCAATTTAGATCGAAAAGACTTATAATATGCAACGTAGATTGAAAATACCTACAAAATGTAGTCTAGATTCAAATAATTCGCTTAAGGTACTTTAGATACACGGGGAGCCAATTAACAAAAACAATGCGGGAATATGAAAGAGAAAAGGAAATAGAATGCAAATAAAACAAGAGGTCTGACCCCTCGAAGAATGAGGGATCAGGAAAGATGAGACAAAGGCAAATTAAGACGTGAAAGTGAAATACTCCCTAGGCCTCGGATACCCTAACACCGTCGAAGTAGGAAAAGAACAAGATTTGACCAAGGGAGGTCGACAGGAAAGAAGACGGAGAGGAGCCAGACTCAGCTGGGGTCCCGTGGTCGCCGACCCACGTCCCACTAGATGTGAGCCTCTGTGGGAGAAGAAGAAAACCAAACTCCACAAACCACTCGCTATTTCTGGTTCTCTTCAGGTACCCTAAGGCCGATTTAATGACACATTGGTTCCGTCTCTTTCCTCAAAATTGAAGCTATGAGTTGAGTCAGACTGCTGCTAGCGGATTGGTCTTGCTCGACTGGCTGCTACACTCAGTGGCCCGTCCGCCACGCGGCCCCTGCGAGGTTCCGTCATTTACAGATGTATATCACTGTATTTTAAGATACTTCGATGCGAGAGACCCGCATTAGATTTCTTGCCATGGAAACAACCATTCTATATGAAGCTGCTGATCTGCAAATGCCCAGAACAGTTAAGAGAGAGCAAAATCCAAAAACATAAGAGGGAGGTGAAATTTTCACGAAAAATGTAGTTTCATTCCAAAAATTGTACGTAAGTTTAATCGCTGTACTTTAATTCTAAAGGCGTAAAACACAATCGAAGCGTTATAGCTCCAAGCCCATATTTCGCATGGAAGAAGTCCAAGCCCGCTCGCTACCTGAAAGCCACCCTCGGAGTCACCAAGCTAGCAAGGGAACTAGTTATGTTAGGCCCTGTTGTACGAACTCGGGTTATCCAACGGAATAGCTATACCTGGGCTAGCGTCTTCCTTGGTATATCTCCAAGGGTGGGTTGTACAACAAGATTTTATTCCAGGGCTCGCTATTCCATGTTTGTCTGAGAGACTAGCTTAGTTGGTAACAAACGGAGCTAACTTTGTGGACATATTGACACGAAATTTGAACTTCTTTGGAAGCAGATGAATATCGAATTGACCACTGCGATACTCCATGAGAGGCCGTGAGAATAACAAACCACGGCCGTGAACAAACATAATAAATACATGCATTGGTTACGAGTCAGTAAATAATAGTATATCGTATATACACTGAAGAAAATGGAAATTCCAACACCATGAAGGCATTGGTCGTTTGTGTTGATTTTCAAGATATGGAACGATGCCATGTAGGTATGTAAACGATCAAAGTTTCAGACCCATTGGATTGTTGCTACAGTTCTCCCCACGTGATTGGTCGCGGAGGAATCAACTCCAGTATACGGACTCTGGTGTAGTTTAGTTGACTTGCAGTCTGTGCAGTGAAGTGTTCCCCGTCAAACATGCCTCGACGACAGAGAAGAGAACGCTATCAACAACTGTCGCCGTTTGAGAGGGCTCGGATAATTGGGCTGTCTGAGGCTGAATAATCGCTAAGGACTGTCGCTGCAGGTGTTGGCCGACAGGCATCTACGGTACAACGTGTATGGCAGCAGTGGTCAAATGAAGGTACCCACACCCGTAGACCTGGCACAGGCCCAGCGCGACAGACAACTGTGAGAGAGGATCGCCGCATCATTCGGATGGCCCGGATGGAACCCCATGCAACAGCAGCAAAAATTTGAGCAGCTGTGGCACCCACGTTACACAACAAACAGTTGGTAATCGCCTGCGTGCAGCTGGCTTACGATCCCGTGTCCCTGCAGAAGGTGTTCCATTGACCCCACAACAGCGACGTGTAAGGCTGGCCTGGCGTCGAGAACGATCGACGTGGGTCGACGAATGGCATAGGGTCGTCTTTAGTGATGAATCGCGCTTCTGTCTTGCCCGCAGTGATCGCCGGAATCGTGTGCGCCGACATACCGGGGAGAGGGGCCGCCCAGACCTTATTGTCGAGAGGCACACAGGGCCAACACCAAGCATTATGGTCTGGGGAGCTATTGGCTTTAATGTGAAATCACAATTAGTGCTTGTTGAGGGCACTATGACTGCTCGACAGTACGTTGATAGGGTACTCAATCCAGTGGTTGTCCCTATGTTGGCGAACATTGCTAATGGGATGTTTCAGCAGGACAATGCCCGGGTTCACACTGCACGCATCTCCAGAGAAGCTCTCCTCGACATCACAACGTTAGAATGGCCCGCCAGATCCCCGGACCTCAGTCCCATTGAGCATGTGTGGGACATGATGGGTCGACAACTGGCCGACCGTCCTCAGCCTCCCACAACTCTGGAACAACTGCCTCGTGCAGTGCAGCAAGCATGGGCCACCATTCTTCAGGAAGCGATCCAGGGCCTTATTGACTCCATGCCTCGTAAAATTCATCAATGTTTTTGCAGTTCGTGGTGGGCACATCCTGTATTGATTGTTTTCCAAACATGCGGTCAGAGGGACCTGAAAGTGTAATCATCGAATCACAACCGAACACTCGTCCTGCAAGTTCAATTGCAGCAATGTAGCACCACTCCTTCTGGGTGTCGCAATTACCATTTTCTTCAGTGTATAAATATAATGCAAACTAATATAGCATATCCAAGAATTAAGTACCAGTCAGTCGTATGTTCCAGTCCATCGATAATTTGATATAATAACCTCAAAACTGTGTATTTTGTCAGTCTGAACCGTATAAAGAATTAATTTTCATCACAGTTCAGAAAATGATCCGACCTCTGTCTGATATTCTTTGCTTTTCTCCTTTGCAGAAATATTCTTTCTATTAAGGGATCCTCTGCATCAGCATGAATGCTCTCTTGAGTAATTATGAGTAGTCTACGCTCTTGACTAATGCAGAGTTATTATTAATAACCTCTTCAACCACGGATCACCTCAAATGATTACCGGTACATATAAAAGATAATACAGAAAGCATAACATAAAAACAAAAATAATAAGCAAAAAAAAAAGTTGGACCTGGTGAGATTCGATCCGCAAAAATTGTAACTTTATACTCGCGAGAATAGCACGCTAGCCACCGCTACCTAGCGTAATTTCCTGAAGACTGAACATATGTTGTTTACGTACGTAATGTCAGTGACCTGCTTTCGTTATATTATGTAAAAATATGTATGTAATTACTGTGCTGCTATTAAGATTATACATTTTCATGTAGGCCTACACATATATGTATAGTTCACTCGAATTAAGAGTTTGCGATGATTTAACTTCGGTTGTTTTCTAATAAGTGAGCCTCTGCATCACTTTCTACATTAATTCCTGGCACCTGCAGCATGACTGTTCTCTTGAATATGAGTAGCCTATGCTCTCGATTGACGCGGAGTTAATAATTACCCTGTTGAACCTAGGATCATATGATGATGATAATTGTTGTTTTAAGGGGCCTAACATCGAGGTTATCGGCCCCTAATGAAATGAAATGGCGTGAAATGAAAGGATGTAGATAAAAACAACTCACTGCCATGGATGAAGCGAAAATGGTGTTTATAAAACAGACAGTGAGCCCCAAAAATTATGCCTTATTTGAATAAAAAGAATAAAAGGCGGATGGTAAAAAAGGATAAAACAAATAAGGCATAGTGAACAATACAATACATAACACAATAATAAACATAAAACAGATTTAACCAGAATTAAAAGTCGTAACTACACATTAAAATTTAAAAAAGTAACCACTCTCCCTCATGAACCGGATGACGAGGTCAGCTGACGGCCCGTCATCACGGAGAATAAGGGAGAGGGTATTAGGCAGTTTACGAGTCCCTCGCAGATCGGCCAGATCCACACACTCCAAGAGAAGGTGTGCCACGGTTAGGTGGGCGCCGCAAGTACACACAGGAGGATCTTCTCTCTTTAGCAAGTGGGAGTGCGTAGCAATCCCATGGCCGATCCGGAGTCGACAGAGTACCACAGCTTCCTTCCGGAGAGATCGGAAGGAAGATTTCCACACCTTAGTTGTCTCCTTGATGCCTCTCAGTTTGTTGGGTGGAGGCGTGGCACGCCATGCCTCCTCCCAATGCGACAGGATCGAATGCCGCAACTGAGAGCGCACATCATTAGCAGGCACCTTATACGGTAGCGAGGGCAGTGCGACTGCCTCTCTCGCCGCCTGATCAGCAAGCTCGTTTCCCGCAATACCCATGTGGCTAGGAAGCCACACAAAGGTCACCCCGGTTCCAGCGTTACGCGAACTGACGAGCTGGTCGAGCACACGCTGGACCAACGGGTGCTTCGGGAAACACACATCGATCGCCTGCAGCGCACTCAGAGAGTCAGTACACACAAGAAAGTGCTGGTGATCGTCTGATAACGTGTACCGCAGAGCCTCTAAGATGGCATAGAGCTCCGCAGTGTACACGCTACAGGTCTCGGGAAGTGAAAAGAGAAACCGACGATCCTCAACCACAAATGCACAGCCTACTTTCTCGTTTACCCTCGAACCGTCCGTGAATACAAGCCCTGATCCCGGATACCGTGTCACCACGGACTGAAACAGCCTCCGATGGACGGAGGAGGCCGTGTCCGACTTGGGGCCGGTGTGCAGATCCAGGATGATATCAGGGCGAGAGACCATCCACGGAGGGGCCTTGCTAGGTACTCGGACGATACAGGAGACAGAAGGAAATCGGAACTGACGGTATAAGTCATCCAAGCGAATCCCAGCCGGCCGAGTGGCTCGGGCGAGCACATCATACAGCCGGCGATTCGGATTGTAAAACAAACATGGATAGCTTGGATGAAGTGGCATCTGTCGAATAGTTGCAGCATAGGTCAGCAGTACTTGTTGGCGCCTCAGGTGTAAAGGAGGTACGCCAGCCTCGGCGAGCAAGCTGACGACTGGGCTTGTCCGAAAGGCACCCGTCGCCAGCCTCACACCGCCGTGGTGGACACTGTCCAGTTTAACAAGCACTGACTTACGGGCCGAACCATATGCTACAATGCCATAATCTAACCTAGATAAAATCAGGGACTTATAAAAACGTAGGAGCACCGCGCGGTCCGCCCCCCATGATGTGCCGCTAAGAAACCGCAACATGTTGAGTGTCTTAGCGCAGGCAGTTTTCAAACACCGCACGTGTGGTTCCCACGTCAATTTCTGATCGGAAAGGAGCCCAAGGAACCGGTACGCAGCAACAACAGGCAAAGCTACATTGCCCAGATAAAGCTCAGGATCTGGATGGAGGGTGCGCTTTCGGCAGAAATGGACAACCGAGGACTTAGCGGTTGAGAATCGAAAGCCATGCTCCAGTGTCCAGCGTTCCACTCTCCGAATAGCTTGTTGTAGCTGTCGTTCAGCGACCGCCATATTGTGCGCACTATAATGTAGAGCGAATTCGTCTACATATAGCGACGGTACCACTGCTGGACCAGCAGCAGCGACTATACCGTTTATGGCAATCGCAAATAATGTTACGCTAAGCACCGATCCCTGTGGGACTCAGTTTTCCTGTATATGATATTGCGAATATGTCCCCCCTATTCGGACACGGAACAGGCGAAGGGACAGAAAATTCGCAATAAAAACCGGCAAGTTACTTCGGAATTTCCATTGATGCAGGGTAGAGAGGATGCCGTAACGCCAAGTGGTGTCATAGGCCTTCTCGAGGTCAAAGAAAACAGCGACTAGGTGCTGTCTCCGGAGAAAAGCGTCCTGTATGGCGGTCTCCAGGCGTACCAGATGGTCGTTGGTACACCGAGACGCCCTGAAACCACACTGGTATTCAGACAGGAGTCCCCGTTTCTCCAGGACCCACACTAGGCGCCGATTGACCATCCTCTCAAAGAGCTTGCACAGACCGTTAGTGAGACAAATAGGTCTGTAACTCCCTGTCAATTTGGGATCCTTATCGGGCTCCAGGATAGGTATAATGATACCTTCCTGCCATTGAGCTGGAAACACACCTTCCAACCAGATACGATTAAACACCCTGAGCAAATAACGAATGCTCTCATCGTTAAGGTGTTTAAGCATCTGGTTGTGAATATTATCCGGGCCAGGAGACGTGTCCCTGCAGAGCGCCAGCGCTCCGCGGAGTTCCCACTCCGTAAAGGGCACGTTGTACTCCTCCGAGGCGCGGGAAGCAAAACTAAGATGGAAACGTTCCGCTTCGCGCTTCAGGGCCACGAAGGCAGGGTCATAGTTATCGGAACCAGATATATCCGCAAAATACGAGGCGAGATGGTTTGCAACGCGATAAGGATCTGTAACTAATTCATTATCAATGGAAATTCCCGGTACAGTAGAAGATGTCTGAATTCCCGAAATGCGTCTTAGTTTAGTCCACACTTGAGAGGAGGGGGTATGTGCCGTAATAGAAGACACATACCGTTCCCAGGATTGTTTCTTACTCTGGCGAATAAGAATCCGTGCCTTGGCACGAAATTTCTTCAACGCCACCAAATTGGCCATGGTTGGACGCCGACGGTAGTGCTTATGAGCTCGACGACGGTCTCTTATTGCCACTGCAATATCCTCTGTCCACCAAGGGACGAGTTTCCGACGAGGAGTCCCAGAAAAGGATGGAATGGACTCTTCGGCGGCAGCAAGAAGCACATCGGCGATGTGCTGTACCTCGTCATCGACGCTCCTGCAACCAAGATCAACGAACACAGCTCGTTCTTGAAACGAGGGCCAATTTGCCCGCTTAAGCACCCAACGACTGGGGAACTCCACGGGCTTCTGGTTCAGAAGTGTAAGAACGATCGGGAAATGGTCACTGTCACAGAGGTCGTCGTGTACATTCCAACCAAATAGGGGGACCAGCGCACGGCTACACACACTCAAGTCAATGTGTGAGTACGTGCCATGCGCTAAGCTAAAATGTGTAGCTTCCCCTGTATTTAATAGACATAAATCCATCCCTTGAATTAAGCCCTCCACGTCCCTTCCTCTGGGGCAGGAAGATGGTGATCCCCAGTGGGGGTGATGAGAGTTGAAATCACCCACGAGTAGGACAGGGACTGGAAGTTGATCAACAAGATCAAAGACGTCATTAATATCAAGGGGCTGGTTCGGTGGAAGGTACACGTTACATACAGTTGTCATAGCAGGCAAGGACACGCGAACTGCAATAGCTTCCAGAGGAGTGTCGAGTGGAAACTCCTCACTATAGCAGTCAGAGCGAACGAAGGTACAAACGCCCCCGGAAGCCCGGGCGGCGTCTTGTCGCTCTTTAGAGTATAGTCGGAAACCTCTCAGAACAGTCTCGTGATCAGGTCTGAGGTTCGTTTCCTGTAGGCAGACTATACTCGCTGCGTATTGGGCAATAAGCTGACGGAGCTCTGTCAAATGCCTGTCATAACTGTTACAATTCCACTGTAACAGTGCCATTGTGTGGACTTAGGGAATAAGTTGGAGCAGCAAGCTACAACTTAGACTCTGGAGGATCATCATCCACTACGTCGACTATAATCTCCATGTCCTCAGGCGAGGTCATGGAGTGAATCGACTCGGTGGAAGATTTCATAGACGCAGTTCGGCGGCGGGGGGATCTCCGTGGGGAGAACCTAGGATCACTCCAAGTGATTACTGGTAGGCTACATATAAAAGATAATGCATAAACACCAAGCATAACATAGAAACCAAAACTAATTTGCGAAAAAAGTTGGAACTGGTGGGGTTCGATCCACAAAATTCACGTTGTTCCGTCCTGAGTCCGGCTCGCTAACCATTGGACCACTGCGACATGGCGTTGAGTGCTGAAGACAATGCATATAATGCTTATATTTCTAATGTCGCTGGCTTGCTTTGGTACTTCTTTTGTAAAAATGTGTATGTAATTATTGTGCTATTAAAATGATACGTTCTCATGTACATTTATGAATAGTTCACTGCAATTAAGAGTTTTCGATGATTTAACTTCGGATGTTATAGCGGTCTCTCCCGTTCGCCATATATATACTCGGTATAAGCAGATAGCCCGCCATTCCATGCCCGGTTAGCTATGCCGTCGTTTATACCCGGATTATCTCTTATACCAGTGTCATACAACTCAATTCTGCGCTAACTACGGAGATAACTTTAGCCGAGGTATAACCCGAGTTAGTACAACTGGCCCTTAGTATACCTGAGATGGAACAGATAGCTTGAGGAAGTTGTTGGAAGATGGGAGCATAAATGAAAGGAGATCTGGACTGTTTTCTATACTACGGAGACAATGATGAACAGATCTTGAACAGGCACAATCAAGAGCTACGTCATTTTGTAAACTTCCACGGCCGTGGTGAACTCCATGGCTGTACACGCTTACCAACACAAAGTTTTCACGGGAAATTTTTACCACGACCCAGGATCGGAATATCTACAGTATGTAAACTCTGTGATGATCATTGTGACTCATCATGTAGTGCGATGTGAAAAGGGGGAGAAATAACGAACACGCCATATTAAGTAGAACTACGGAAATAGTAAGGAAGGAGAGGGAAAAGGGGCGGGGGAAGAAATTTTACTCTTCGAAGAATGAGGATGTTCAGCAGAAAAAAGGGGGGGGGGGGGGGAGGGATGGGTGAATATAAGGAAACGGAACAAAAGGGGAAGTGTATCTGTACGGTACCCAACGTCATACAGGTCTCGGAGAAAAAAATAAAAATAAAAAAAAATAAAAACAGATGGAAACTCCTCCAATGATGAACAAAGGAGATCATGTCATGGCCCTGGAGTCATAGGGGAAACCGAACATGCTAATTTCTTTGGAAAAAGTTGTCTATACAAACTTTTTAGCTGCGGCAGAGAAAAGGGAGACAACTTAAATCAGAAACCCCAGCTAAAGATCCGTCCGTTTCCTGTGATGGAACGTGGATGAAACGGGGCCATACATCATTTCATGTGGTATCGACAGTAAACAGTGTTGCAACAAGGCAGGTTTTGGACATGCAGGTTATGAGTAAATACTACACTACGTGTTCCACCAAGAAGATATTAGAAGATGGTGTTCAAGAACAAATTTGGCAGGCAAAACGTCGGTTAGAATGCAGTAGAAATCATGCGGGATCAAGTGGAGGAATGGAGGCAGCAAACATTTCATTGTTCAGAAAGCAGCTATGGTGTAGGCCTAAGGTAAACAGAATATGTCAGGGATGGGGGATTCTAGTTCATTTAAAAAGTGTTCTGGACAGCCAGTCCTATGGTACAGAGTGCAGCACAGTATTGACAAACTTGAATGTGTAGGGAGCATACAAAAGAGAATAAAAATAAAAATTAAAAAGATAAGACATTGGGGGAAAAAAACTGAAAATGGCAAGCCTATAGGAGGTCAAGGCAGACTAACCGCCAAGAGATTCACAAACTCCAGAACTACTATGGCAGTGCTATTAGAAATATGAAGATTAAACTTCTAAACTAAGTTTCCCACAAATTACTTTTTTTTCTTCCACTTATAAGGAGTATTTTCTCAGAAACTACCGCATGTAGGCCTAAAGCAATGTAATTTGGCAAACTCATTCGAAATGCTAATGTGCCAGATCTTCAATTAATGGCTTATAATAGAAGTTATGACATGGATAAGATTTTTTTTCACGAAGATTGTTTTTAATAAGCATGGCTTATGTAGAAGTTATGGATATTTATTGAAAATATATCAAATACTGTTTCTCAGGATTCTAAGTTGAGTCTATCCAAACGGCGACAAAAGTATTAGAAATACCGTACCCAGTATTCTGTAGAAATTGTAAAATTAACGAGTTCTTCTTGTTTTAAATTAATAAGATTCGGCGATCATAATGAGTAAATAATCCAATACTAGTACATTATGCAACGAGCTTATGGCAATAATAGGCGAGTTGCATACGACTGTTTATGTTCGACGATAATTATAACTTTATTATAAGGTAACTTATGTTTTAATATAAATATTCATAAATATCTGTGGGATTCAGTTAATTCAGTTAGTGAACAGGGCGCGCTGGCTTTGCTGACTGAACAGAGTGTATGCGTGGGTCAAGGCACTCCGAAAGCAGAGACCTTTCACTTACCTTGCCAACACAGAAATATGTTGGATTTTGAGCGCAAGCGCGAAGGTATCATTTCCTAATTGGTCACACAACTGTTTCTTGAGCTCTGATTGTTGGGAGGAACTGTTTCATAATGAAAAGTAGTGTTATAATGAGCCTCATTATGATACAGTTTTCTGACACATAATGTTTACATTTCGAGATCGTCGAACATAAAATATTAAGCAGCATGTTGAAAATCATACAATATATCAAGTAAATATCTTTAAAAATGTAGAAGTTTTGGACATTTATCTTCGGCCATGCTTTTCACCTATGTCGTCCCTTCGTAGAACCCGGAGGTTCAGGCAAACCCTTGTTTTATAATAATGGCCATACCGTATGTAAGAAATGTTTCATGTAATTTGCTCGGAATATATATTACTTTCTATTTTGCATATACAGTATTAAAATGTTCATATTCCCTTTTTCTTTTTTGCATATACAGTATTACAGTTTTTCACGACTTTGGTGAATAATACATACCAGTAGGCTAGAGTATAATTTGTAATTTGCATATAATGTACATTTACAAGTTTTCATGCAACTTTTTAAAAATATTTGACTTACAATGCAGAAATGTAGAGATTTGAAGCAATTCTATTTCAATGTTGCCTACACAAAATTGTAATTTGTAGCACTTCAGTGGTCAACACGATTGTGCCCAATGAATGGGTGGAGTACAGGATTTAAATATGTAAACACACACTGGAAAAAATGACATGTATTAAATAAATTATCAAAAGTGTCCCATTTAACAGTGATAATTTAATTAATACATGTATTTTTTTTAATATTAATGATCAAACTATGAGTGCTATCTCTACCATTGTGGACTCACATAAACATGATGCCGCTGTCAATAAGAGGTAAAATGTTTAGAGCTCTAGTTTAAGCATTTTCTGACTTAATGGGAAATATTTGCAAACAAACAAAAAAGTCGTTTTTCAGAAATCGCACCTGAAGTTTTAAGTAAAGGAAAACTCACTATCGACTTCATTCCA
The DNA here is from genome assembly GCA_946902985.2 of Meconema thalassinum. Lineage (NCBI taxonomy): Eukaryota > Metazoa > Arthropoda > Insecta > Orthoptera > Tettigoniidae > Meconema > Meconema thalassinum. Next base: position 314,984,021 of record OX336393.1, on the reverse strand, counting down.
AGGTGCTTCAGAACCTTTATTCTGTCTGCATTTTCTTCATTGAAGGTGATAACAGCATCAAGCCCAAAAATGTCCTGGTCCTTACAACACTGTTGAATGATACATTGACATTTTGAGTTTTTCTTGCGAGGCATTTCTTCAGCAGATCTGGATGTGTTAAATCTCTGTAATGGCTTTATTACTGCTCCAACAGCTTCAGTGATGGAGTTTCTATGGGTATATTAGCTAAGGGGCTTGCGACAGCTTGGTCATCAGCCCCGTGTAGTTGGGTGTGTGTAGAAATTGCCTGATAACCTGTATTTAAGGGATGACTGTAGTAATGTTTTACGGACAGGGATGGGGTAGGTGCCCCAGGACTTGATATAAGGTGTTATCTCTGTATTTCCCTGGAGGGAGTGTGGAAAAACACGGGGAAACACCTCACTCAAGATAGTCTCTGTCAGCACCGGGATTCGAACCTACGATCTCTGGACATGCTGCAGGTGCTCGCGCGGTCTTGGTGCACGATTATCGAGCACCGCTACGCCGAGGGACTCAAATATAACAAAACATATCCTAAACTATTTACATGTTGTTCTTTATGATTGAATAGGTCTCCTTGTTTACTCATCAAAGTACTAGTAGGCGTGTACGTACCTTCAACAAGCAAGAAAAAAGAAAAAAAAAGCATCTGCACTTTTTCGTTAATTTCAGGGTCAGCACTGGATCCAGTCACATCTTCTTTACCAATGAAACGTCTTTTAGAATGAACATTTCCAGAGACATTTATGTACAGTGAGCCAATGCACTAACAACTGAATATACAGGGTCATGTATGTGCGCGCGAGTGAACACGGCAAGATAAGCCGGCTGTGACTGGTGCAGATAGTGGGTGCGCGTACCCGGTTCAGCCGGTGATTGGCGCGCACTTTCACACTTTAAACATGTTCAATAATGTGTACTTACAGTGCTCATGGTCGAAACTGAAAATGTCCTCCCTCTTGTAACACACATCTGACGTCTTGTGATGAAAGAATGTCAACTCTTTTTATTATTTACGGAGCCTGTTTCCTTGTATCGTTTAGCGAGCCTGCTAATTGTACTAAAATTAGGCACAGGTCGTCCAGAAACTTGATTCAAAATTGTCGTCTCGTTTCAGAACAAGATTTTCTGTTTTTCACATACGAATTATGGATGTACACAAGTTCGTGCAATGTGAATTGGTGTGTAGGCATGACCAACGATCACAGTAATCACAATACTCACTAAACGTGCAACACTAACGTCTAAGATTTGCAGATACATGTCCATATGAATGACAAAACGCCTGTGAACTAACAATATGATTCAGCGGAGCGCGCCTACCACCGGATGAACCGCGCCCGCGCGCCCGCGATCTGCACCAGTCACAGCCGGCTTAGCTTGCCGTGTTTACTCGCGCACACAAAAGTGACCCTGTATTTACATTTGCACTAATAACTTTGAAATGATAAAAAAAAAACACTTCCAATGGGAATTATTCGACAAATAATGCATCAAATTGTTCAGGGAGTTCATAAATTATAGCGAGATATTAATTGGAAAATGACACTTTTTGACCAGTTCACCTTACTCCCCTTAAAGCATCGATGCGTAACAACGCAGTTTAATGAAAACATTAATTTTATCGGTAACGAAATAGGTCTTTTTTAATTTAACTTCTGATTTGCTAGTCCACATCTCAATAAAGTAAAAAGTAAACCCGCTGACCATTTTTAATGTTTAGCTTAAAATTTGTATTTATCCCGGGTGAGCATATGACTAGGGCTCGTATTTTTATGTAAATAAATCTTTTAAGCATATTTCTATCAATACATGAATTCTTGCTTTTCACTTATTAGCACATAAAAGAAAAAAATACATTTTTAAAATCAGTATGCTGGATCTTTCGGTTTATAGCATTTTTGTTCTGTGTTACTTCAACGGGGAAGACCCTGAGAGCTATCTAATCTTCATGCAGAGCTTATGTCAGCTTTTAACTGTGTTATTCTTAACTTGTCACCCCGCGCCTCTCACTGTGGAAGCCGGGGATTTCCTTGACCATATCCATATTGCACCACCTGCCAGACCCCCTCCCCCAGCTACCAGGAACCAGTGTCACTCACATGCAGTTCATTTCAGGCACTGTGAAGTGTAAGGCAGTCGTTGTGCGATGCCTAAAAAAAAAACAACTACAAGTTATCGTCTGCAGCAGTATGTAGCGGAATTTAAAGATTACTTATGATGGAAGCGTTCTGTTCTGCCAACCATGTGGAAATGCAATCATGGCTGAACAACAACGCAACACCTCAAGGGCAAGAAACTATTGTTGCAATTTCGCGCCTTCAGAAGTACGGTATTTCGCGATAATCGTCAGTCATTTGTGATGGACAACCTGAAGATGTGTCTCATGTATTGTAATGCTTCAGCAGTCAGTGAGACATAGCATAAATTGCATTCGTGAGTACTGCATATTGATTATATTCACAATAAACTAAATTATAATTAAATATTAACTTTTTGTCACATATTTCAGGTATTTTTAATACATAAAATACATATTTTCCCGATTATTACCACCTAAAAATCCGAGCCCTAATAATAACCAAAGATATACCCTTTGTGTACTTCTTGTCTGTTTATTATGGGTTGGCGTCAAAACTATTGGAGCGAATTGCAGGAAAATTCTTGTAAAGTAGAAGGCACCTCCAAAATAAAACTAGGCTACAAATTACTCATGTATTAAAATTAGGGGAGGGGGTTAACGGGAAGCATCAAGTGCAGACAGGAAGGCAGTTGCGCAATCTAACTTCTCGTGACACGACACGACAGAGCCAGGTATGACGCCCAGGGTTGGCGGACTTATTAGCAGGCTTGATGAAGCAGCAACTGGTCACCCTTAACGCTCTTCTATCCACACTACTCCGCAATGACGAAGGCAAGACCACAATCACTCACTTCTATTTCAGAGCCTCCACGCTCAAGCGAAGGACAAACGAGTTATTTAACTTAATTCCTGTCTTTCTTCTTACTTCAGAATGTATGTGAAGAGGGTGTGATGGTGCAAAGGCGTAGCGGCTGGACTTTCACCCAAACGGCTGAGGTTCACATCCCGGCGAGTGCAAAGTAAAATTTTCAACATAGAATTAAAGTGGCGTCAGTAATGGCAACCGGTCAAAATCAATATGAACCAGGGTGGCTCCGACGACCTCAAATCATTGAAATACGCTGAAGAATTATTTATTAATATTACACTGATTAACGTGCAAGGCCATGGGACCAAACTATCTCCAGGCTCGAAATACTTTTAATCAGCACCATGCACGGTACGAATTAAGAATTCACATGGGTAATAGCCGAACGAGGGTCCACTGAATCCGATAGCCGGGTCACGACTCACGTGTTAACGCCAATCGTGGAGGTGTTGAAGTCAAAGGAGTAAACTCTTTAAGATATCCTTCCCTATAAACCCGTCAACGAAGGGTAAAGAAAGCTAGTTTCCGACAAAAGACATCACACCTGCCTGTTAGCTGTGTTGGCAGCACGCTCTAAGTAGGTCAACAGTGGACTTGCGTCACAATGGCTTGCGCATCACACAGCTGTCATAGCGCGTCGAGTTGCTACATTGCCAAGATCACAGAGCTGCATAGGAATTTCCGTATATTAAGACCATATTGATTTAGTTGTGCCGTCGAAAAACGATTATTGCAGAGCGCATTGTGTGATAAAGTAAGGATACTCCACGCCCCTGCACAAAACAGATGGGTGTTATGATTCATGTAATCTGGAACACAGAAGAGTAGCCTACTAGTACTTACTGCATTCGTGCATATATTTAAAAAAAAATGCCAATGCACTTGGTTGAGTTGAAATAGAAAACAATCTTAAGGACGGCTAACGGTGGTAGTAAAGAGTATACTGCATGATGCAAGATAATCTAAATAAAAAGTAAAGCTTAATACGCTAGTTTGGGTTCCAACAACTAATACTGTTGGCCTGCAGTCATTACTCACGAGGGCGAAACTAAGTACAATCACGACACATATAGATCCTGTAAAACACGGACTGGGTTAGAGCCCTGCGCGATTAAACAAAACGTTATCCACATACGCACGTTTGTAATCCGAATCCTCTGAAATTAGAATATTTTTCATTTATTAGATAAAGCATCAAGTACTAAAGTAACACACTTAGACATTTGAGGAGAAAGTCGTTCCTCTAGGCTATGTATGACATGTGCTATGTTTATAATTAATGTTATATAGCCAGAAATGCAACCCTTTTCAGTTCGGAGTGTTATGGTGCTTAATGACATAATTTGAATGAGATTAGCTGAAGGTGAGACCGAATGCCCTATCTCGCCAATGTTAATTTTGTATACTTTATGTTCCTTTTTCTCAAAAACTGCTAAAGATAAATGCATGAAATTTTTAAAGTATATTTCTCAACTCATACTAAGTGCTGGGATCTACAATTGGAACTGTGGTTCAATAAATGTGGGAGTATTTTTTTAAGATATATTCCAATAAAAAACAATGAGGCATAACTCTCAAGGTATTAGTCACAATGTCCTGATTGTAGATCCCCAGCTGTATTGTATACACATTAAGAACCTGTCAAAATTTCATGGTTATACATTGAATAGTTTTGAAGAAAAAGGAACATTTAATGAGATTTTTTAAGTTTCAAGAAAATCAGCTCCAAAGTTCAAGAGTGAAAAAAGTATCTTAAACTTACCCTATACGTTTTCCTAGACCAATTAGAAGCATCCAGCACCATAATCTGACTCCTCACTGGCTAATCTGTTCCTTTTTATTCTTCTTTCTTGCTTCTTTTGTTGCCAGATTTGCCGCAAATTCTGCTTTTTGCACCCTTAACCTGTCAAGCACTTTCCATCCGGATGCTGTATGCTTTCCTATTTCTACCCCCAGCTCTTCAAGAACCTTAATTCTGCCTGAATTCCCATGATTGAAGGTTATTACAGCATCTGAAACCCCTAACTTTTATGTTTTATAACCCACAAACACATTCTTGGGGACCCTGGTCCAGATGATATTAAATGCCTCATTGACATTTTGGGTTTTCCCCATGAAGACATTTTTTTAACAATTCAGGGTTTGCAAGGTCCCTGTATATGGGCTTTATAGCTTCCATTACAGCTAGTGGTATGGGATGCTTATGCTGAAAATTGTTGAGGGTACCATCTGCCTCAGCCTTCCTATATTTACACCATGCATCTGGAGGTGGTGGACAGAGATGATGTACCGGTTCATGGTCAGTTGAAATCTGGTGAAAGTAGGTGGCCCACACAGCCCTCTTCATTGCATCAAGGTTATCAGTATTGTCTCTGATAGCTGCCCCATAGTATTCCTGCAATTCATCTATTACTTTGTCAGTTAGCCTCCCTGCATTCTTGATAACTTTCCCATCTAACAATTTAGTATCACCTAATTTACTTTTGAGTTTTCGAAGACGTGTTCCAACTCTTTTCTTCACATGTGCTACACATTCTAACTTAGTGATAGGTACATCATAGGGCCTACTATTTACAACAGCAGTGAATGATTTACAATCACCATCTCCCAAATATTCCACATAGCGGACACCCCTCTCTTTTACAGATCTGTTGAAAATAGATACAGCTGCTGCTACTTCCATTCCACCACTAGACCCCTCATAATTTTTCATGCATGAAGCCTTATGAGCTTTTATCTTCTCCTTATTTCTACCAGCTGCTGTACATCCTTGGCAATACGTGTAAGTACTTAAAAACCAACCACCTTACCCGTGTCGACACTCGTAGCAGTAGCACAACCATTTTTAGACTTATGTCCCCGCTTTTGTCAAGAGCCATCCAATGCTACACTACTATCAGACACATTGTCATTCACCTCAACAGCCTCTTTAGCTGCAGCTTTCATTGATGCTGTAGCTACAGAATTGAAACAATCCCCAACCAATGTACTGTATTTCTTATAGTTAGTGGGTGGATTTGGAAGGTTCATGAGGGCACAAAAAACTTTAACAACACTAAACCCCTTACCAATGCAACGAAATCCATAAAACAACCTAACATTTGTCTCAGAAAGGTCAGTCTTACTGCATTTATTCGAGCTGAAAAATGATTTTTCCACTCTACAATTTGAACATATAATTATCAGTTCACTATCCCATTTCTTGATGCACTCTCTGCAGTAAGGATTATGTTCCCACCACACAATTTACAACATACACTCTCACTCAACACTGCACTTAAAATTGTTAAATCTATCACTATATTAACCAAAGGAGATGCACTATCTTCAAAACATTCTTCAGGCTGAAGCTTTCGTTTGGAAGCACTAGGGGGCGTGGCTGCAGTTTCACTGACTTCATTATTATCCATTTCCTTAGAAACATCAAACACATTGTCAACATGTGATTCAACATTATTTAGTCTGTAGAATCGATTACCTTTGTTGGACATACATTTTATCAAAGCCCTGCTCAGATGCGGATATAGTTTGCATGAATGTGCGAATGGCGGATAATGTTTGGAGGAAATTTGCGGACAGTTTTTAGAACATAATTAGAACTTGTTGTCATTTCTAGGACCCGGTTGTTCATGACGTATCATATTTCTTCAGTGACAAATGTATGATGATTTAAGGAAAGACCGAACGCCAAAATCTGAAGAAAAAAAAAAAGGCTTTTCTCGTTTATTGACTTATGTTACAATTTGGACTTTAACGAACATTTTGGTGTATCATTTATATAGAAATTCGTCCTAGAAGTATTTTTAATTATTTTTTAAATTTACATCCACACTGCATGGATTTTCGTTTCATGTTGCACCAATTGGTATAGTCACTGATATATCAGGAACTTCTTGACCTAGAAGGCTGTGGTTTGGCTCATTTTAAAGTTCCGGAAGGTGGCTATACTGATGTGCTCTAAGATGTCTGCCTACTGCTGTTTACAAACAAATAATTGGCGTTAAAGTTATATGTTTATTGAATCCTTGTTGTGGTTTCACATTTCTTTCAGTTTTTTTAATATTTATTCATATATCTACAATGCCACGGAGCACAGGAGTGTATAAAAACGTATCAACAAGGGTCGTTCTTCTGGATTTCCTTTTCCAAATTCATGTGGGCCAATGATGTTCTCGTATCCATCTCTGATTACCCCAACTTCCGCATTCAAACCTCCAATAATAATAATGGTTTCCTCATCAACTGCATCTGCCAGGTCTTGGAGAAATTTCTCCTTTTCTTCCTCACTGCAGCCTGTCTGTGGGGCATATACTTGTATGACTGTGTACTTAGCGGTCTACAGTTGCATGACAATTTTATGATTCTATCACTTTTGCAGATAACTTCAGCTGTGGCATAAGTCCCCTCGCTAATTAGAATCCAACACCACTCTTTGCTTCCTTCTTCTGTCCACTCCAGTACTATTTGTATCCTTCCCGGAGTCTTACTTCCTATCCCTTTCCATTTGGTCTCACTTAATCCCAATATCGATATTTTTCTTCTATCCATCATTTCTACGAGTTCTTCTGTCTTTCCGGTTAATGATATAATGTTCATAGTTCCAATTCGGTATTTGTGTCTCTTATTAGTTTTGGGTTTCCTCTGAGAATATTGTATATCATACGGTCATCATACTTTACAATTGTCTGAGAGGACGCGTAAGTCCGGTCTATTTCCGAGGCTCTTTTTCTTGTTGAAAGCAATCTTCACAAAACTCTTCTGCTGACTTGCTATGCCTAACGCATAGGAGGATTTTCTTTCGGGGTGTACTCCCTTAGCCTTTGGCAGTCCCCTACCACAACTACAAGGCAGCAGCTAATGAATTTATGCAGCATTTCCTCTACAGAAGTTTCATCAAACCTCTTAAGAAAGAACTCATCCGCCCAAAGCAGTTGGTTCTCTCTTAGTTTGCCAGGTTTGGTACTGGCCGCCTGACCCTCGGAAATATAATGAAAAGAAACCAAAGAGGTCTGCCCCTCGAAGAATGAGGCATCAGGAACGATGAGACAAGGGACAACTAAGGCGGGAAAGTGAAAGACTTCCTAGGCTTCGGATACCCTAATACTGTCGGGGTCGGAAAAGAACAAGAGTTGACCTAGGGAGATCGACAGGAAAGAAGACGGAGAGGAGCCCGGCATAAGTAAGTGGAAGCAATGCCGGACTCAGCTGGGGTCCCGTGGTCGCTAACCCACTTCCCTCAAGATGTGAGCCCCTGGGCTCATCATACTAACCGAACTATGCACCTGAGAGATAAATATATTGAGTAATTGGAATTAAGGGTGTTCACGCAGTGTTTTGCACATCAGAAGTCACAATATTATGGTAGGAAGCTAAATACATTTGTTAAGATGAAGACTATTTATGAAATGAGATGCGTATATCACCACCACGTGCGATTATCATCCAATTGTGACGCACCAGAGTGGGGGAGACAAAGCTTACTTGTAACATGTGCGTGAGACAGCAGAATCAGATCATATTGTGAACCCGGTCAGGAACTATTATCTCGAAAGTGCATTGTAAAATGTGAAAACGTGTGTCGGTCGATATCAATCTCAATTGTCAAGTCATAAAGTCTTAGATTAGCTGGATCTATGGTGTAGGAGTCACTGTTTAATATTTTCGAGTTCATTTGAGTAAGGGGGGGAGTCTCAATTTTGGTATGATCAATTTCCATTTCTCTTTGAAGCCACGTGTTTTACGTGAAATAAGAATTTATGTTGATGAATGATTTAATTAATCGCCATTATTGATATAGTTTGGAGACATGAAAGCAATTCAGATGACCATTCAGTATTTTGAATGCAATTCCAAGGAAGGACTTATTGAAAGTCTATAAATATATTTATTAACTCATGATGTAGTAGTGGCTACGCTGGCTAAAGCGCAGTGTTAGGTCATGGGGCCAAGCTCTCTGCTGACTCGGTAGACGCGTGGGTTCGAGCCCCGCCGTCCTTGAAATGGTTTCCCGTGGTTTCCCATTTTCAACACCAGGCAAATGCTGGGACAGTACCTTCTGAAGGCCACGGCCGCTTCCTTCCACATCCTTGCCCAGTTTCATTCATCTTCATCCATTCCATCTCTCATCCCGACGCGCAGGTCGCCCACGGGCGTCGACTAGAAAGACCTGCACTCGGCCTCTTAGGAGGCTACACGACAACAACAAAAAAACTCATGATGTAACGTAAAATTGTCAGGCAAAGCTTTTAGACTTTTAAGGGGGGAGGTCCAGCTTAAGAGAGGGAAAAATGCCAATATTCATTCGATTGTTGAACATGCTACAAATATTGTTGACATATGATAATGTGTATCAAAGTAATGGCAATCTTGTGGCAACCAAAAGCAACTTTTAAAGTGTCAAAATTCTTGTCATAAGAATTTTTTACAGAATTTTCAGAATTTGCCAATTTTTTTTACCATGCATCATCGTTTCCCTTATATATCCCAAGTTTATGAGAAATGATCTACTTTTCTTTTTTTAAGGTGTGTATTACATCTGCACCTTCAAAATGTACCTCAATCACTAGCATAAACTGTATATTAAGTACTTTTATTTCATTTTTATTCAGAGCGGCTGAAAATATTTCTTTTTTTTTTAGAAAAAATACAGTATAAAAAACAAATATAAATCCTAATGACCAGTGAGGTACATATTGTAGAACAGCCTTATGGGAGGAAACCCTGAAAAAATCATCATAATCCATGGAATAATAACAGAATTATGGTGAAAACGGTATTAAAATTATTGTTTTCAGGAAAACAGCTTTAAAAATGTTGGCATAAAAATAATACAACTTTCGGACCCCTCACCATTCAAAACTGTCCTGGTCCATAAGTCACTCCTTCAATATCATGTTTCTTTCCTTCTTCCTGCAATTGGAGCCTCTTTCTGCATCTCCTGGCTTCTTTTATGGATTCAAGTGCCCTCTTCTCAGCTGACTAAATTCTTCTGACATCCTTCTGTTTCAGTCCTTGAATGCAGTAAGCTCCTGGGCCCAGTCTCATTTCTTTTACAACCTTCAGTCTTCCGTTCATTCCAACATTGAATGTGATGGCTGCATCCTTTGCTGCTATCAACACAGGTTTTTGGCCACAGAATCCTGTTTTAGGGCATATTTTCCATATTTTGGCATTCAGAGATTCGTTACTAGTCTGTGTGTGACTACCCACACACCGCTTCAAAAGATCACTGGAAGACAAATCTTTAAAAATGGGTCTAATTTCTTTCATTATTGCCATAGGTATGTTATTCTTGTGATGATATTCTTTCTCCTTGCCATCAGAGACAGCCCTTTGGTAACTACACCAAGAACCAACTCCTTTGGGACAGAAATCATGCATAGGTGTTCCATCAGTTGAGGCTTGTGATGCCAAATAGCCCTAATGGCTGTTTTAATTTTTGAAGCTGAAGTGCTATTAATTCTAATGGCATTGCCATAGTACACTGTCAGCATCAGAGAGCCTATTTTTTACCTGACAGTGGTTTGCCATCTAATTTTTTTCCCTTTATAATTAGCCTTTAGATTTCTAAGCCGAGTCCCCAAGCGTTTTTGAACATGGCCAACACACTATTTTATTGACCTTTATGTGAGGCCCATAAGGTTGCATTTCATTGACTGCTCTGTAGCTTTCTGTGCAACCATCCCAAATGTAGTTGACATATTTCAGCCCCCGCCTCTCTTCTGACCGACTGAATATTCGTTTCATTCCCTCCACCTCCATGCTGCCAGCTGGACCTGAGTGATTTTTATCATTTTAAATGATCCTGTCGACTTCGTCGTTTCGCTGGGGTCTGGCGTTACGTTACGGCGACGGGACGAAATGTACTCAGATGCAATGAGGTGTGTGACGTCATAGTACCGCTTGGTACACGTGTTCCCCGACAATCTCTACTTCGTTAGTAGAAGACAAAAATCCCCAAGATCCTGACCACTAATGGGCATATCATAAGACCACTTTCTTTAATTGCTCCTTTACCTTCAAACTTTTAATTTCTTGCCTTTGTTCTCTTGTTGGTGTTTTCCCCTCCCAGCTTGGTGTATTCTTTGGAATACTCGGTAAGTTAGAGTAAGCTTTTGCTTCTCTTTGCTTTAGTTCATCCCTTCCTTTTTCTCAAACACCAACAGGGATCTCCTGATTTCTCTTTGTTGGTATATGTCTCTCATATTACCTGTAAGTCTGTTCTAGATATATATCTTCCATGACCCACCTAGCGTCATCTAGCAGCGAACCTCTGGAGTTCCTCAATTCTTCCCTGTACAAGAGGACTTCCTTATCAATCTAGCCACCAGATCTCGTCGCCATCGCCAGCTATCATCTCCGTGATCAAGAGAACTTCGTCTACTTTTTCACCCTCCAGGCTGCGCTAGTGACTCCTACTATCAACTCTTTGAAGGCCATTTCATCAAGAAGATTTTTATAACTTGAAAGTTGGCTATTCTTATATGTATTCCTTTTGTCTCCTACCCCCGCGCTTTTTCCCTTCCCTGGTCCCTCAGCGCTCCGTTGAGCGTGTCTCACTTGTACGTCGGAAGTCAACCCAGTCAGTAAGAGCTTAACTAAAGCTCGCCTCCTCAACTCTAGAGGAAAACTTTTAAATTTCAACGCCATGTTCGAATTTTAGAACCAACCGTCAACAGCAACATCGCCTTCTTCATGAAGCAAAGATAAGTACCGACTTCTTGTTTTAACCTCATTCTCATCGCTTTTAAAAGGCTCAATGCTTTTATTTGGATTTTATAGACAGTGAAAGTTGCTATGTGAAAATAACTGCTTTCTAGAGATCTTCTTGATCAAACTTAAACTATCAAGTCTAACTTTCAATATGAAAGATTTTCTGAGATGCTATCTCACATCGAGGGATATTTCCAAAATACCCACTGTCTATATAATCTAGCTTTCCACCGAGGGATTCTCTACGCAATTTAAACAAGTCATCATTGCTCTGGAACCTTCCAGAACCTGCACTCTATCTACCAGTTATACTGTCATGTACTTTCCACTACATATGGGAATACTTTTTCAAACTAAGGAATCTTCCTTATGAACTGCTAATCAATATCTAATTTTTCTTCCTCCGTTGGGATTTTTCTGGTGCATTCAACTATAACCTACAGGTTTCTCAAGCAATAGACTCTCGCTAATCTAGTGTAACTAGTTATTTTCAACCATTGCAATAACTTTCCTTGCCATCAACTGTTTGTGCTACTATAGTGAACTCTTCAACTATATCAACAGACTATAGTGAAAACAGTGCCTGTTCTACTTTTCATCCGCGTCGCGCTCGTCCGAGTACAATAAATGCGGCCATGAACACTTTTCCACAATCCCATTTGATCTTTCCCAAACCCTTTACTAACAAACCAAAATAATAAAATTGTCACTTTAGGTCTTTTTTCAATGAGGTGTCACTCTACATAAGTGCCCTCCCTTATTTGCTCCATGTATAACGAATTAATGTCTGTAAAACTTCGTGTCTAGTACACGCCTTAAATTATATTGTTTCTCCCTTCTAATGAGGGAATCCAATTCTTTCAACTCATAAGTGAGTTATCTCTAGGTTTCAAGAAAGAGAAACTTGCCCCATTTTTCTCGTGATCTCTACTTAAACATAGGAGTTCTAGAAACTTCCTTTCAATTGTTCTCTTCAGGTTTCACAATAAGTGACCTGCCCTATTTGCATAATCACCTATGTATAATCATTAAGCGTATTTCTGTATCAATACAAGAAGTTATAGAAACTTCTATTTCATTTCTTCCTGGTTTTTGTTGTTGTTGCTTTCGAATTTGTTATTATATCTAAGATACTTATCTAGAAATCCTTAAAGTACTCACCTTGTACTTGATTTATTGTTTAACTTTAATTACGTCAGCTATCTTTAAATTTTTCATTTATTCGTCTTAGCCATTTCGAAATCTTACGAAGATTTTAAGGCATATAAAAGGTTTAAAACCAAAAGAGTTATCAATTGCCTGGCGCAAGCTTTAGATGTTTTCGGAGGTCTGCGACCCCAATTGCTTATTAAAAAAATCAAAATTATATATTTGTTACAAAAACTACTTCCTTTTACATTGTTAAATAAATTAAAGATTTGTTTTTTGCTTTATAATTTCTCTAACATAACGGTTAGGCAAGATCCTGTCTTCCTTAATTCTTCCTATTTAATAAAAATAAATCTATTGATAGGGTTTTCACCACTTGTTGCACTTGAGCAAGAACTCTTAGTTGGTAACTTAGTCAAGTCTCTCTTAGCTTTAATAGCTAATTCTAACTGGCCAGTAAGGCAAGCATAGCTCGCTACGCCAGCTTCCTGCTTGTGGAGATTCTCTCTAACACTTATGGTTGGGTTTTCAAAATATAAGTGTTTCTCATTGACTAAACTTTTAGTCGGCGCCTTGCTGGGTAAAAGCTTAGCCATTTCTAAATGCAACTATTGGTACACTTACCAAAATTATTCCCAAAGGTATAATTGCTTTATCCCTATCCTTCTTGGAAGCATTTGGTCGCTCTTTAGAAATTCTACAATTTCAAAAACTAAAATATCAAAGCTGATTCAAATTATTTGCACTCTTCAAATTACCTGTTTAGAAACAAACTCTTTTGAACAGATACACAATAAATCTGTTACTCTTGTCTTGCCAGACCACCAACCTTCCCCATAGTAGGCATATGTATGCTTGAGAGGGAATACGCTACAGCAACTTTCTTGCAAACAACCCAAGTTCCAGCTGCGTTTCCCGTTAGCTTTGCCCAGGTCCCTACCCACTTTAGGTATCGAAGAGCGGATTTGCAGTGGCAGCTGCCTTTGAGTATACTTAAAGTTAAAATTATAACTTCTGTTGGACTCTCGTCCTATTTCTCCATCCTTTTTCTCCAGTCCGAAACCCACTTCCTTTTCTTTATCATCTTCCCTTGGGGGTTAGGTTATTCCCAAGCTAATAATCTACCCAAAGCTGGACCTCCCCCCTTAAGTTGTTAATCTATAATCCATAATAATATAATTCAAGCAACGTGCAACAGTATTAACTACTTTGGTCGGCACGATTACAGGTACTATATAATACAATGATACATGAAACATTTAAAAGGTTTAGTGGTCACCAATTAAGGGTGTACTTACATATATATTATGCATATCGGTGGATATTGCTAATTGTTGTTGTTTTAAGGTATAATGCTTATTGAAGCGTTTTGTATGATGAATTGAGCTAGTGAGTGCCAATTATTGAAGATTTTTGCGAAATCTTATCAGAAGGGTTTATTGAATTTAATCCATGTGTGGATGTAAAGTGAATGTCTATGATGACATTATCAGCTGTTGAAACGTATCAGGATAAATCTACGCGGTAATAAAATGTTATACAGAGCACATAATTGAAATAGGTGGAGGGATAACTAGTTATTATATCGTAATCGAAGCTTATTAACGATGCCAGCAGGATTCGTAAATCATTTGTATTATTTATAACGTCCTGGATTTAAACAAAGAATTAATAAATTGAATAACAGGATAATTAACAAATGGAGATGTTGTAAGCAAATAAGTGAATAAGAAATACACTTAAGGGTGTTGTGTAAAATATGAAAATATTCTGTTAATGATTAATAAGCAGTAAACTAGACATTGAATATAATCATGATGAATATGGTAAATAGATAGATGATCCAATTACCTCATTTTCTGGGATCATGCCAGATGTAAATAATTTGTGATAGAGATGTTTGTATCAAGTTTTTGGTAACTAAATGTTATATTAGAACCGCGTGCTAACTTGGTATTTGAATCCCTCGATTTTGTGGGATACGTCAGTTCATTTCGTCAGATACATTGCTATTTTATGTCATATCTACCTTCTTGAATAAATTTTCTTTTCTTGTTTTTAAATCTTACTGGGCGATGTTTTATAGAGGTGATGGAAGGTCGCATTAAGAATGCCATCCCTGGGTGTTCCTGGAGTTTCCCTCTCCTGAGGTATTCCATTTGATGGAATCTCGTGTTCTCTGAGCTACTTTTTTATTTAAGCTATGGCCTTTCTTAATGCCACCTTCTTAGGAAAACTTGTGACCTATTATCCCTTCTACTTGTTGGTAGGATCTGGGGGGGGGGGTTCCTAGCAGGGGATTTTCAGGTTCTACGACCCAGCTGTCATCGTGGGTTCAACAGGTATTGGTAGGGAATACGGGTAAAGTACCTACTGTGATAATGGCATTTTCAGTGAATTCCATTCCTCGGGTGGTACAGGCAATATCACATAGCAGATGTGGGCTTCTCAAATGACCGATTCAATTAATTACTTCCGAGATCTTTCTCGGTGTCGACCGTTCGTTTTTACAGCAATCCTATAAAGCAATTGACATAAGGAGAGATATAAGATACACATTCTGATTCATAAATGTCACAAATTTATCGCTTAGTACCAAATGCACAATGAATCTTCGAAATCCTACAGGGCCAGCATTAAAATGGATGTCAGATACTGGTGGCACTTTTTGGACAGTAAAACTCTCAAGCTGTTCATAGAAATAGCAGTACTGCAAGCAAAGGTAAGAAGGCTGTTTCATCTTCAGAAATTCGCTGACTATTGTTTTACACATCCTTCCTACCAATGTTAAAATGTGAAGTTGTTGCAGAGAAAATGTCTGTAACGTTTGCTGTTACTCTAACAATTCCTATAATACAAAAAAGGAAATTGATAACTAATTTGGACTCAACACAAATATGATACTTTTACTGAAACAGTACTGCAAAGCAGTGTGGAACTACCGCAAACGACCGTGAAAAAAAAAAAAAGTATACTTGAGGCTATGAGTGCAATAGTGACCCAATACACAATTCCTCGAGCTAGTTTTCCATGCATTCTACATAGGAAAATTACCCATTTAAAAAATTGGTTAGGCCACTCACTATTGCGTTCATAGCTTCCCTTATTAGGCTAGAAATGCACATATGTATTGAGGACGAATATGCTTGACTTTTCCGGCAGAAAGTGATTCCAGTAAAACTGCTGCACCTTGGGTTTCGGCACAATGATTCAAACGAGGCAGGCGCCTTGTTTAGCAACGAACTCGGGAAGAACTGGGCCAGTTCAAGGTCACGCGGAAACATGCACGTCGCGTTAAAATTAGAGATAATTCCAACTTCAGCCAAGTACAAAACAGAAGTCATTTTAGAGTCTACATGTGCCACTGGTGTGCCGTTCGAGTCCCGCGTTAGAGAGAAATATTGGGACTAAAACGCTAGCCGTCTCTGGCAGCAACCAAATTGGGCATCAAAGTAACCATTAATCAAAATACTTGACACAATCCCAGAATGAACTAGGAACGAAGGGCACCCCAATGCATCTGCCGCGGTAACGGTCCACATGAACTGAGGTCCATTCTCCAATATCACTTATCTCACAACCCTACGCATAAAATTCATTATAAAGGAACTGGGAAATTATTGCTTTTAGGCTCAAAACATTCTCTCCTCTCCGATTATAGCAACGTATTGCACGTTGGCAGAAGGGGATTTTTTGAGGTCATTATTCGTATTTTAAGGGGGGGGGAGGGATGTAGAAAAATAGGTTTTAAGGGATGTAAAAACAGTACGTATCAGTGCTGAATTTTCTATTATTGTATTTTGTTTGTTTAATTTCATATTAGACAAGAGACTTACACTTTTTTTTAAAAAGAAAGGTGCATGGGTACTGCGGTGTCGGAACGTACCCTGTCCTACAACCAAAACTGTTGCCGTTTCCAGCAACCGATCTTTAAATCATGTTTCCTCGATACTAGTATTTTTCGGAAATTGCTAGACAATGAAACCGAGAATTTGAAATATGTATTTTATGGAAAACTTTAGGTCCATTTTCTTCCTTCTTCTTCTTCATGTCTTTCAGAATATATTTTTCAACTGAGCAATACTAACATTTGTGACCTACTTGTTGCATGGGCAATATTCTCCTATGCATTAGTTTTTCTGAATTTGTCAAAGTACAACAACGTGTTCCGAGAGGGAGATATGGAACTGCGCCCATAATCAGTGGTATTTCCAGATCCTTTTAATTAGGCCGATTGAACTGCGCCCATAGTCAAGTCGGCTGTTAGCCCAAGGTCGGTTTAAGGGGAAGTAACGGACTGTCTCCCACTAGCTTCTGCACTGATGAGAATAAGAGGTAGTCCCCCGTCCCGATTAGCAGCTGTACTACGGGCCTCCGGGGGTGGCAGCTATTACACTAACCACTACACCACAGAGGCGAATAATAATAATGAAAATCCACAGCCTGCTTCCAGTCTCCGACCGGGTCAGGAATGGAATGAATGAAGCCCCCATCTAGCGGCGAGGATATGAACTGTGCCGGCTGCCGAGGCGTGACGCACTCCTCTGGGGCAATGATTAAATTGTGATCGGGAAAACCGGAGTACCCGGAGAAAAACCTGTCTGCCTCCGTTTTGTCCAGCACTGATCTCACATGGAGTAACAAGGATTTGAACCACGGACCCAGCGGTGAGAGGCCGGCGTGCTGCCGCCTAAGCCACGGAGGCTTCGCGAATAATAATAATAATAATAATGAAAATCCACGGCCTTTTTTCTAGTCATTGGACCGGGTCAGAGTTGGAATGAGTGAAGCCCCCATCTAGCGGCGAGGATAAGCATTGTGCCGGCTTCCGAAGCCTGTCGCAATCCTCTGAGACAATGATTAATGAATGACAAATGAAATGATATTGGAGAGTGTTGCTGGAATGAAAGATGACAGGGAAAACCGGAGTACCCTGAGAAAAACCTGTTCCACCTCCGCTTTGCCCAGCACAAATCTCACATGGAGTAACAAGGATTTGAAGCACGGAACCCAGCGGTGAGAGGCCGGCGAGCTGCTGTCTAAGCAACGGAGGCTACACTAATATATATTTTTTTTTTGTCGTGTAGCCTCCTGTGAGGCCGAGTGCAGGTCTTTCAAGTCGACGCCCGTGGGCGACCTGCGCATCGGGATGAGAGATGGAATAGATGAAGATGAATGAAACTGGGCAAGGATGTGGAAGGAAGCGGCCGTGGCCTGTCAGAAGGTATTGTCCCAGCATTTGCCTGGTGTTGAAAATGGGATACCACGGAAAACCATTTCAATAATAATAATAATAATAATAATAATAATACAACTCTCTCTAATCCACCATAAATAACTACCCCTCTAGTTTTGTTACACAATAAAAAAATATGATAATCTTCTAAATGGTAAGATTACCTCAAACTAGATTATTGAACATTTGCAATAACAAAACTACTGCATTTTTAAAATATGTTTAGGTTGTCGAAAACGTCCCAATGCACCAGTTAATTTTAATATTGCTAGAACAAAAATTAAATATTAGTCTGTTTTGAAAACTGTACCTGTTTTATGTATCCCAGGCCAACACATCTCTTGTCTGCAATCTGGACAGGGTATATTTAGTTATTCGCAATCTGGACGGTTTTTGTCTTGTTCGCAATCAAGACACAACCGATTTGAAATGAGTCACTTCAAATTCACACCACTCGACACAACATAATTCGATATAGAGGGGTGGAGGGAGGGAACCTACCTGACCATTCTCAATGGGCGCAGTTCCACGGCCACATTTCGAAGATTGATGCTAATGACCAGGGTCATTAGTGAAGGTTGGACGCAGTTCCATACAACCCTTCCGAGAACACAATTCGTAGGAGGAGGGAGAAGTGATTGACGGGTTGCAACTCGTTTGTTTGGAGTGGAAACCAATGTGTACCTACCCCCTCCCCTAACCCGGTACCTTAGTCCATAAAAGGCCTTTGCCTACAAAACGACCGCTGTCCAGACATTTGGCCTGCAGATTGCGGTTGCCGTGTGGTCAGCGCGTTGGGTCCCCCGGGTCGTTAATCTTGGTTTTCCTGACCGGGGTGCTGCCTCACTGTCAGACAGCTACTCAATTGTCCTCACGAGGACAAGTGCACCCCGTTCCATCTATCACGTCAGTTTCTGAAATCCCTGACAGAGCCGGGAATCGAACCCAGGGCCTTTGGGTGATAGGCAGGCACGCTAACTCCCCCAAATACCACGGGACCGGCGAAACCAAGCTGCATCTTACTTATTTTCAGGACTAGGGACGATATAACTACCTAGACTTCTTTTCTGCTTAATCACCTCAAAATCAGTTGATGTTAAGTCTAGACACTACGGTAGATTCTACCTTACATTTAATTCACTCATTGGAAATTCTAAATCTAAATACCGCATCTCCCCTCCAATGAATTAGTCTCGTAAACACGTCTTGAAATCTTGTAATAGGATTGAACTATGAACAGAAATTAATCTACATTGCAACCACCCGACTTATGGATGGATGCGTCACCTGGCATGCTACGTCACCGTAGGCCAGATGGGGGCTAGTAAATTCGTCACCAGTGTGTGCCACGCCAGGCACCTTCGGCAGGTGCGCGGGTATTTTTTTTTCTCTAGGCAGGTGAAGGTTATTTTCACATTTCACGCTTAGTATGAAGATAAATTGACTTTACCTCATCACTAATAAGGACCAATTTCTTGCCACAGAGCCTCCGTGGCTTAGGTGGCAGCACGCCGGTCTCTCACCGTTGGGTCCGTGGTTCAAATCCCGGTCACTCCATGTGAGATTTGTGCTGGACAAAGCGGAGGCAGACAGGTTTTTCTCCGGGTACTCCGGTTTTCCCTGTCACAATTTCATTCCAGCAACACTCTCCACTATCATTACATTGGTCATTCATTTAATCATTGCCCCAAGGGAGTGAGTGTGACAGGTTTCGGCAGCCGGCACAGTTCATATCCTCGCCGCTGGGTGGGGGCTTCATTCATTCCATGACCCGGTCGGTGGACTGGAAGCAGGCTGTGGATTCTCATTTTCTTGCCACACTTAAGACTACTAGCAGGGAGGCGATACCCGCCAAACACAATTCGCACAGCGCAACTCAAGTAAAACCAATAAAGTATTTCATAACTGCGAGATGAGCAGACTACCACCTATTCCACTGTCTCTAGCTCCTCAGTCCAAGATGCTAACAGGCTTAAATTTTCAGCGTTTTCCTCTTTTGGCGCTGCGATTGAGCACGGTGCGCAATGCGAACTCTTTCCACGAAAGGAATGAATCAACAAAATCACAATGCATTTAATTTCCTTTTCCCCCACAGGGACAGATGCAGCCGGTAAAGTTGTAAAATCTCGATGGCGGCTCGGATTCATTTACCTCCTTCTTAGGTGTGGATGATCACTGTGTAAAGGCTCTATAGGTCGAAAAGAATTATGGGGGTTGGAGAATATGCAAAGGATGCACTTCATGTTCTTGAAGTGTCAAGACAAGGAGCGGTTAGTAGAAGGAGAGTAGCATTCTTGGCTGTCGCCCCGAAGTCCGAGTTCGATTCCCAGCACTGCCCAGGAATTTAATTCTGGCCGAGGGCTGGAACGGAGTACACTCAGCTTTGTGATGTAAAACTGAGAAGAGGTGAGTTCGTTCTCCACTTCAGCCATCCTGGAAGTGGTTTTCCGTGGTTTCTCTACTTCTACTCCTGGCGAATACCGGGATGGTTCCTTACTTAAGGCCACGGCCGCCTCCTCCCTATTCCGAATCGGAATTACAGATATCCACGCTAATAGTCACCACAATAATACAGGTTATAAGACAAAGTTCTTCTCCTTCTCTACAAACATATATTATATATATATATACACCGTACATATATATATATATATATACTAGCAGAAGTACCCGTTCTTCGAACGGTCTTTGGTATGTATAACCAGACATTATCAATTGAGCAACTGTTGCAATGGTTAGGCGACTATCATTCCTTCATAAGTTTATCAGAGCGAAGTTAAGTTTTCTGGGGGATGTCACACACGCTTTTGATTTAAGGGCCTTAAAACGAGTTATAGGCGTACATATAGACACACAGAAAGACGGACAAATCCACTTTTTGCTTGCATCCGTCAAAAAACATACCGAAACGAGTAAAAGAAATAAAAAATGATAATTGAATAAAGAAACAATCACATATTTATATATAACTTATAGTGACCACGAGCCAAACTAACTCTATTGACTACAACATATCACCCAGATGGCCAAGTATGGATATATCAACCACACAGTATCAAACAAAATCAAGAGACAGATGACCTAGTAGTTCCGACCTTTAAAACAACAATAACTAACTCAAACAAAATCATCCTTACGATGAACCCGTTTGTCGACAACAAACAAATGATTAACTTAGTTAAAATGTGCTCTCAAACTAAATTCGCCTAACGTGTACTTCCTGACGTGAAAATAAAATTGAATACCTCATAGAAGGGCAATACACGTCACATAAAAACTGACCCTCAGCGTTCTGTAAAGTCCCCATCCACAGGAAGACCCCTTTAATACATTTATAAAGGCTTGTGGTACACAAAAATTCAGTTATTTAGCCTCCAATGGCCCAAATCCCTAAAAGCCGAAAAAATACTATTTCAATTCAAGAATGTTTTAAAATTATGTTGCTGTTTTGAGATATAACAGACCTTCTGTACGACATATCGCACGGGCAAGTCGTTGGAAAAAAAATATCTTGAATACCCCTTTACCCCCTTAATTGCATTAATGAATTTTACAGTCTTAGTTGGTTCCGTGATTGATAACCTCATACCTATTAGCAAACTTTCACAGAAATGTAATAAATGGAGTGGCATTGCTTTCAACAGAAGTGATGGTAAGTTGTACAAGACCTCTAGAGATACTATTGCCATGGTTACCGGCGTGCATTCCTTCATTAGTTTATTAAATAAAATTAGTTTTCTGGGATTATCTCAGGAACTGTTGGTTTTAGAGTCTTAAAATGTAGTTTTCGGGAACCCTTTAGAGCCCCCCGAGCTTTGTTTCCGACAGGGAATTAATAGACCTACCGTACAGCATCCTCACGTATAAATCGCATGAAAGAAGTCTTGAGTACCCCTTGACCCCCTAAAACGCATTATGTAGCGGTATTGATGAATTTTACAGCTTAATTTGGTTCCGTAATAACCTTATGCCGTTTGCAAACTTTCACGGTGAAGCCAAAATTTTTAGGTTAGAATTGATAACGCTCTACTAGTTCCAACGTTCGCCGCCAGGGGCTGTCGATGCCATCTGGTAGCCAAGTCTTGGACGGTAGCATTTGGTATCAAAAGTAGAAACTACTTAAAATCATTGCCTGCAGTACTCACTTGAATTAAAACAGATAAGCCACACTAATGAGTAGCCATGGTGAGCATGGTTAGCTGCCGGCCCGGAGGTCCTGGGTTCGATTCCTGGCTCTGTCACGAAATGTGAAAAGTGGTATAAGGACTGGAACGGGGTCTACTCAGCCTCGGGTGGCCCAAATGAGTAGAGGGGGTTCGTTTCCCATCTCAGGCATCCTCGAAGTGGTTTTCCGTGGTTTCCCACTTCGTCTTCGGGAAAATACCGGGATGGTACCTACTGTAAGGCCACGGCCGCCTCTTTCCCGCTTCCTTGCCAATCCATCCCAATCTTCCCCTCCCTTCCCATCCCTCATGAGGCCCCTGTTGGCTTTGCAGGTGAGGACGCCTGGGTGAGGTGCTGATCACACCACCTCAGTTGTGTCCACTCTGACCAGATGTTCCCAGCTCTAGGACACTGCCCGTAGAGGTGGCAGTGGTGTGTTCCCTAGCTGAGTCACTGGGAAACACCAACATGGAGGGTAAAATCGATTGTTTTAAAACACACACTAATACAGCCATCACAATTAACACTGGTTATGAGACAGATTCTACACACACCCAAATTACACGGGGCTACATGACCGCGTTGTCGCAGCCCCTAAACTAAGGAACAACCAACCAAACTTTCACAGTAATGTAATAATTGGAATTGCAGTGCGTCTTACAGAAATAGATGTACCTGTGAGATTCTGTTGCATTCTTTCATTATTTTATTAAATGCAATTAGTAATTCGTGGGAATATTTCCAAAACTATTGGTATTAGGGCCTCAAAAAGTGTTTTGTTTCTCACATTGAGGGGTTGAAAACGAGCTTTGTCTCGCCCTTCTATGCCTATTTCAGCATGTACTTTAGGGGATAGAAGACACGATGTCTAAGCCCCTCAAATGAAATAACAAGTTTCGACTTAGCATTATTATTCAACAGACTTGCAACTGTAGTATAAATCATGAATAACAAACTGAGAGTCGAAGCATCGGACAATGGCCATTCAGTTGAACTTCAATAACGCCCACCTTATTGGCGCGCGCGAAGCTAACGCACCCTAGCGGACACTCCGAAGTTAGTCTCAAAATAGAAAGGGACGCACAGGGGGAAGAAAAACTCGACCAAACTGCACCAACAACGCGCACCGCAAGCGCATGAGACGCCGCGGAAAGATTACCGCAAAAGGAATCCGCACTGTTTGACACCTCCCGGGACCAAGTCATTTCGACACTTCAGGCGACCCCAAAATACATAATAAGTGAACGTCTCCATGATTCCTGACCAGTCAAGTTCACAATATTCTGTACACCCTGAAGAAAATACACAAAGAGAAAATTTAACTGAAAATAGCCTTTAGCTTTTAAAAATGATAACTGTATAGCCTACGGATCTAAATATACTTCTCCACTTAAATGGTATAAAGAAAAAAAAAACAAGTGTCTTTGTTTAGCTTGGTATAACCAGAACATTGAATGAAACCTTCCTGTTCAATTTATCAACAACTGGCCGAGTCGGCGAGCCTTTCACCCAAGATTTCCCATACACTATCCTTCTGTACATCAAATATACAGTATAACGTTTCAAAGCTCGTTATGGCATCATAAGGACATGGGATAAACTACCTGCGAATTAGGTCGCACCCCACCGGGGGCCGTCATTAAAATAGTCTTCCAAAGTTTTCTATTTTAAACTCCAGCCAAATGCCGGGATGGTACCTTCTAATAGGTCACGGCCGCGTCCTTCCAACTCCTTGATCAGTTCCATCCCTCATTAACCCCTCGCATTAGTCTGGCGATAGGATGTGCATCCGGCCGTCATAACCATAATAATAAAAAAAAAAGAATCATTACATCTGATCTATGACCCCTCTAGAAACGGTAGGTATTAAAGGACAGGCATACATTTAATATGAAATTAATAAAAAATTGGAATACTGTAACAATGGCTTCGAATAATCCAAAAACCTCCTGCAATGGAGACAAAATGAACGTTCAACTCGGAGTTTAGTAGGGCATTGTGGCCATCAGCCCGGTTTACTTTGAATGGTGTGGTGTCATCTAGGCACTCTTTTTGAAATTGTAGTTTGTATTATCGTAATTAGGTTAGGATGAAAATAGGGGCAGGTGCGGAAGAAGTACCATTCCATAACTGGCCTAAAATTCAAGAGGAAAAAGCATCGAAAGCCTCTCTTAGGTCGGCCGAGAGTATGATTCGTACCCAACTCACTTCGTAGTTGACACCGGGAGCCTGACCAGATCCCATTCCAGCCCTCATGCAAGGATTCATGTCAATGCTGGGAATCTAACCCGCATCACCCAAGTTGGCAGCTTCTACAGAATACTTTCTGTATTATTATTACTGTACTGTACCTCTAAACAACGACGGCGGCCAGAGTGCGATGGCACCTGAATACTTTAATTCTAAATTCAAGGATCAGTTTTAAAATAATTCTATGGGATCTAGCAATGGGAACCGTGTACCAATCTTAATACTTACATATTCCAGCAAACAACAGTTTCTAAAACAAAGAAATCTCAAGGTTATTCCACAGTGTGGGTGATAATGTTAGACTTACCAAGGGCCCACTTGGAGGTGGACAGCTGAAGAAGGTGGAAAGTCTCAAGTACTTGGGAAGTATAGTGGAGGAAAATGGGAGAAATGACAAAGAGATTACGGAACGTGGTAGACAGGCAGAAGCATTTTTGAGAAGCATTAGGAGCTTAGTGTGGAATAAAGATGTCCCACAAAAAAGCAAGGAAGTGTTATACAGAAGCTACTATATCCCGATACTGACCTATGCTTCAGAAACGTGGACAATGAGGAAAAGAGACATAAGCAGAATACAGGCAGGTGAAATGAAGTTCCTGCGAAGTAGGATCGGAGTAACAAGAAGAGACAGGTTGAGGAATGAAAAGGTCAGGGAAATGGTGAAAGAGGAGCCCTTGCAAGGTAGGATTGAGACATCAAGACTGAGGTGGTATGGATGAGAAGAGGATTCCCAAGAGGATACATGAGATGCAGATGCAGAAGAAACGACCAAGGGGAAGACCAAGAGATAGATGGCTGAAAGGAGTGGAGGAATGTGTCAAGAAGAGAGGCGAGGACTGGACCAGAGTGACAGTGGAGAGGTGGTGGGAAGAAAGGACTAAGTGGCGAGGCTTATGTTCCAAACAGATCCAGCCTGGGGCTGGAAACTGTACAAGATGATGATGATGACCAAGGGCCCACATTTCCGATTAGTATGCTCACTCGCATATCTAGTCAAATACAAAACGAAGAGGACTTCGTAAATGTATCCCCTATGCTATGACGGAGCATGACAACTAATTTGGGGTCCCCCTTGTCACTAGCGCCTCATGTTCTGCGCCAAGTCATCGCAAGTAAGTAAAAGTCTTTGTTTCCCTTAAAGCTGTGGTAACCACATTTCCGGTTCTTAGCTGTACAATGACAGACAACAGTATTAAGTACTTAATTGGAGGAAGACTGAAATTAGTCATTCCATTTAAGGCTGAGCCAAGGTCGGAATCCGATATTGGTAAATTTAAGATAAACATAACTTTTAGAAGATAGCATTGCTTTTAAACATTCATACAAGTGCTAGAGTAAAACATTACATTGCAATGTTGACCAATTGTGAAACGGAAACTTGAAAAATGCAGAAGTGTTGTGAAATAAAAGCTCAACAGAAGAAGTACAATTAAGAGGCCTGGGAATAATGTACTAGGATGTGTAGGTTAGGTCGAGGATTGGGGAAGGCACCCAGGTTGTCAAATTGGGTACCATCCCTAACTGATGCGTTGATAGCATCCCTACCATATATCATATCTAGGAAAATGAGAAGTTGAAGTCAAACTCTGAAATCTGCCAGATTAGGACTTGGACAGAATTAGTTGTTAAAGAAAGGTATGTATTTACGCAAGCGGCTATCCACGACACATTTAGAATTTGCAAACCCTGACATGGCGAATGCCCCCATCTCTTAACATGGACCTTATCGCAAACGGGCATCGACCTGACACTATGCTTGGTTTCAGGTCATATCTCGGGTGTTACACAACGGACATTGACTGCGAGAGACGAATAGCTACACAGACTTCTTTTACACACACTCGAGCCTTCCCAGGGTGTCTACTGTAAGGACGAAGTAAAAATTAGCTAGCCTACTTAATTAAAGATGCGTCTGCGGTCTGCAAGCAAAGAAGCTCTTCGCGCAATCAAATGACGGGGGGAAAAAAACAACAACCAATGTACTGTGTTTAAAGCGGCAAATAAAATTCACTTGCGGTGTTATAAAAGTTAAATAAATAATATCAAATGAGCTGTTTCAGCTAATATGACGTATTGTGTGCAATTAAGTTATTACCAAGAGGTTGCTCTGTTCTTAGCCACTTGACGAGATATCCCTTGTCCCTTTGGTAGTTAAGCTACGTTACGTGATCGTCAGCGAGTTCTGTCTTCGCAGTCTAGTACAGAGAAATATCGAGATCTCACATGATCGGCGCTGCTCTCAGTTGTTTGACGAGATTTCCGTAATATCTGCGGTAGAACACGGAGAAACATTGTGAATTACACAATTGGTGGCACTTTTAGTCGTTTTACGAGATTTCCATTGTCCTTGAGGTTGGGCACGGGAAAATGAAGCTTTATTGCACAATCGGCACCGCTTGCGTGAAACTCACTCCATCCCAATCAGTGAGCCTAGCGGCGCGAGTTTAAATGATCGACACCGATCTCAGCGAATTTTCGTTACCTCCAACTATCCTGACATAAAAATTAGCTACTTTTCGTTACCTGTAGACACCAAGCTTCCTGCACTTATCACTTCTCACGTTGCTGTTACACAATAATAGGTCTAAGTTGATGCGAGGGAACCTCCGGCAACTCACCACAGTGCCGTCCCTCGTGGCGAACTTGTTTATACATTGAGGTTTTGAATATTTCCAAGACCCCCTCGTGGGCGTACTGGGCTTTAGTGGAAACTTACTCCGCACACACTATATGTAGATTATTAAGACCGTACCTGAACTTTTTAAGATACAATGATCATTCAGAACATTAAAACATTATCCCCAACACCATTTTGGGTGTAATTAAACGAGCCACGGGGAAAGGAAACAGACGTTGAACTTGCTTTTCCCTTTTTTCCACAAGCAATGGAGACTTGTTTTATCCCTAATCGCAGCCCCTCATCATCAAGTCAGTAAACCACTCACTTCTTTTGCACAATATCAAGGACAACGAAATATGACCGAAATGAGAAACACACACTGCACTAGATGGTGCGGAATATGAATAACAAAGGTGCTCAGTCGTTGCCTATGAAATAAAACATGTATAGTCCTACATGTATGAGGGAGCGGATTTTTATGTAATTACATTTTCGAAATGTGTTATTCCTAGTGTGATTCCCCAAGCGTAAAAATGTATTCTTATTTCACATAAAAACACATTTTCAGTTTTTAATGTAAATACTTTCTTTTAGAAAATACATAATAAGCATATAAATCGGCAATATTTGTTACTAAATAGATTTTAAAATGATTTTGTATTATGAAATGATGCAAACGTCATGTTACCGAATGTGTAGACTTCCCTCTTGAAGTTCAAACACTTCCAGGTCAGCGAAATGCAATCGCGGAGAGATAAGCCGTCGGGGAATATCCTGCTTGCCTAAAAGCACATAAATTGTTCTTTTTTCTTTTTTGGTTGGTCTTCGGAAGAGGTGACCTTCAATCAAGGCGCTAGCACCAAGGGGAACCCCTTATTTCTGATGAATGGCTGACGCAATACACTGGCCTCGCATATTCTTGTCAGTGTGTCGTGTGATGTGTGTGAAGCAGTGAGTCAGTCAGTTCGTATTGATTAAATCAGACCATTTTTCAATGCCGCTATTTAAGTGAAATTAATTAGTGATTGATGAAAACTGATAATCGTCATTGTTTTTATGAAACCTCCTATGTGAGAAAATCATAATTTTTCAGGAGGAAGAAAAAACGAACTCGGTGCGAATTAACCATGATATATTGTTAAATTTATTGATCAAAAACATTGAGTTATGCAAAAATACACACTGTCAATTAAAATGCATTAAACATATGGTCTGGCAAGTCGCATAAGAGCCACTTAGTCAGATGGAGAATTTATTGGAGGTTTGAAATATTTCTCTAATGTGGCATGGACACTATCTGCCTGCATCATAGTGTGCCCTTTCTCAAGAAAACGTTGTTCAATCACAATTGATTTCTTCTGTGCAACATTACTCAGAGCACTGGCAAGAACTTTATTCCTATTCTGGTAGCCACAACCATCAGAAATAAGAGTGACTTTTTTTTTTACGAAATCTGGTAATTTTATAATGAAATCAATAACACAACTTGTGAACCCATTGGCAGTGACATTTCCGTTTGCTTCATGCCAAACATACAGTGTGACGTCTCCATTGTTTAGTTCATACAGAGTGAAGTTGTGCAGTTGTAATTTTTGTTTATAGTACAACTGAGAGGCTAGTAATTTAGGGCATAATAGCACACTTTGTAAATCCATTGTAAGGACCAAGTGTTCCTTACTTGCAGAGATTTTAGCAGCATTCTTGGCTGTTCTGGCATCATCTTTCTTTTTAAAGTGTGCCTCATGTCGCTTTACTAATTGCACCCACTTTAAAACTACAGCATACATCACACTGGTCTTGGCGAGGCAATTTTCTCAGATTCCAAAACTTCATGGAATAAACTTCTTGATGCAGATGGGAAGTTTTTCACTGCACATCACTCCTTGTAGACACTGAACAAGTGAAGCTCGGATCTAAATGATGACTCCAGGTAGATAAAGCTTGATGAAGCTCTGCAGTAGTAGCTAGGAACTTTAGGAAGCAATCCTAACCAACATTTTACTCTCTCAACCATTTCAGGTTTCCTTCTATTCTTAGTCAGAGCTCTGTCCAGTCTTTGTTTCTTTCTGGTAGGCTCACAGCGTTGGTGTTTGGATCTCTGAAGGTCCTGTGTTTCCTCATCTGGGGGTATGTCCCGTTTCACCCATCTTTTATGTGTGTCCTCACCAAGATCAAGAGTCACTAGAAAAAATTTACGGCACACCCTCACTCTTTCTTCCTTTTCTACTTGCAGAAATATCATGTCCTTCCGCTTTCTTTTTATATTCTCCAGTGTCCTTTCTTCTTTTTATAAGAATTCTTGTGTTCACCAATCCCTTCACATAAGCCTTTTTCTCTTGCCATGTTGGCATTTTCCAAAATTCCTTTAATAGTCTTTCTCTGTCCGTCTGTGTAACTCGAGCACATAAGAAAGCTTGGTCACTTTTCTTATCAATAGCTAAATGGTTATAACGTAACTGAACTCTTCTGCCTGCTTTCGGAACATTCTGAATTACATTCCTTCCTCTTCTTTTGAAGCCTATGTAAGGCAGACCTAAAGCTCGATTGTGTTTCACGGTCCTGTAGAAAGTTTCCCCCCTTTGCCTCTTCTTGTAACGCTTCCACTAAGCTAGGTATTGCGTCCTGTGGATGAATCTGCACAGTTTCAGCAGTATCCTGTAAACCAATTTCTTCCTCTTCTGAGGTATTTTCTGCTTGTATCATTGGGGTAATTCCATCCTTTCTGCGACTTCAATAGTTTCTTCTACACCCACGGTCTCGTTCTTCTTTTCTACATCAACAACTGATACTGGTATTGTCAACACATCTCTGTTTTCCAATGCCAAATTAATTATAGTGTGTAGCTCATCACCGGGATTGAAAATAACCTCATTTAAACCTTCCTAGAGCACGTCGACTTTTTCACTTATCACCACCTCGGACATATTATCTGTATTCATAATATTGTTAACTGCAGTAGCAACTTTATCTATGCTGGCATTCTCCTTTACCATATCTACCATTTTCCTTCCACGATATGCCATAATGCCTGTAAAAATATATAATGAAGCAAGCAATTAACTGAAATTGTGAGCTAGCTGACTGACATGCTCTATTTTGAGGTTAGCTTACAGTATCTTCTAAACTATTCAAGTAAACAATATTCCTTCTCTCTAAATAGCTGTATGCTCTCTAACAAACATAAATAGTGGGTTTTTAACAGTTACTAAACACTTACCTCAATTCGCGCCACGATATTCAAGTACTGTAAAATACGAACAGTAACTTCTCTCCCATGTGCATAAGCCACAAAACTAAACAATGATAAATCAACAAACAGCGCTGTCAATACCTCCTATGTGAATGATATCACCTATGTGCATTTCTAGTGACCAGAGGAGACCATGAGTCCAATATATGATAACTCCTATGTGAGGTCTGAGCACATAGGAGATATTTAGCAGCAACTTTCTCTGAAACCACATAGGATATAGCGTTTTCAAATGCTTTAATGGAATATAATGTGTGTTTATCCACAAAGGAGGTTTTCTAAACTGTAGAGCTTGGACAGCTGATTCCAATGATACCATAACCTCAAAATAGCCAATTTTGTCACATAGGAGGTTTCATAAAATCAACGACGTAATGCTAAAATGCCTAGTATTGAATCTCGTTTACAGCGATTTGTTGCTGAATTTAGTGGAATTTTTACAAGTAATGGAAAGACTCTTTTCCGACAAAAAATGTGGGAAATCTGTAAATGCGGATCAGCGATCTCAAGTCGTACAGCATTTAGCAGGTAGTAAACATAAAATTGCCGCTTCATGTGCAACCTCTACTAGACAAGTTCTTTTAGGTGAAACAGCTTCCTCTACTCATACTCCAGTTTCAAAAAGTTCCGAATATTATGCAGATCTATGCAAAGCTTTTCATCAGATATTCTTTTATATAAATTGAAAAGTCCAGAGCTCAGAACATTTCTTACAAAATACACTAATTTCGAAACACCAGCAGAATCAACTTGAAGAAAATTGTATGTCCCTGCATGTTACTAACAAATGCTAGGAAAAATCAGAGCAGAATGTGAAAATAAAATATAGGTAAGCATGGACGGATCACCTGACTCTAGTGGCAGGAAAGTGGGAAATTTTGTGGTAGGTGTGCTAGAAAATGATGAAGTAGTTTCCAAGCAGTGCTTCCTATTAGCATGTAGAGAAATAGCAGCATCAAATCATGTTACGATGGCTCGCTTATTCAATGAATCTCTGCAGTTGTTATGGCCGAATGGGGCGAAATTTGATGTTTTCCTGTTACGGATGCTGCTCCATTTATGAAGGCAGAAGAAGATCTGACTGTAAGTTTCCCAAACATTATGTTACTTGTATAGTGCATGGTTCACACAGGGTATGTGAACAGGCATGTGCATTGTACCCTGAAGAGGACCAAATTAATTTCAAATGGAAAAAAGTGTTTGTAAAAGCTCCAACGAGAATAGATTTAATCAAAGCTAAAAATCCAGATCTTGCACTTCCGCCTAGACCCGTAGTTACTCGTTGGGGGACATGGTTACAAGCACTAGTGTATTATGCGGCCAATCTTGAAAATATTAAATCAGTGATAGATGAACTAAATAAGGATGATGCTGCCTCAATTGAAATTCTTCAGAACTTACTTATGGACAGTAACTTACATAACAAAATAATTTAACTTACATATCTGCAAATTTGAGTATTTTGTGTAATCTATAAAAAAATTAGAAACATCAACCAACTTGTTGACCGAGACAATTAATGAGGTGCATGACATTGAGAAAAAAAATAATGTGCTCAAAGGTCCCAAAGTAGATGCTATTAAACAGAAATTTAAAAGTGTTGTAGCAGGTTCGCTTAGGCTGGGATGACAAGTGAAACGGTATTTACTTTGCTCCACGTTGAGCGTACAAATGTAGCAGTTTGACTGGCCCTAACTGTTGGGAGAAAATGTAACTGATTACCTTTGCCTAAGCTATGTTGTTTTAATGGGCGCCAAGACCTCAACGCAATGTTGAAATCTAAATTTGTATTTAATAACGTCTAGCTCTGGCAGAACACATTCAAGACTCTATTCACTCAGATCGTGGTATGATTTGATCATTAACCCAACAAACAATTGTATCAGGAGAAGGAATTGGTCTATATCTAATGCTACCTACTGAAAGCAACGATTGCACTGTAAAAGAAATGAATGTATTATATAAAACAAGTATAGCAAAATTAATAATAATAATAAGTATAAA
Organism: Meconema thalassinum; assembly: GCA_946902985.2. NCBI lineage: Eukaryota > Metazoa > Arthropoda > Insecta > Orthoptera > Tettigoniidae > Meconema > Meconema thalassinum. The sequence goes on along the minus strand of OX336393.1, from coordinate 314,951,664 downwards.
ATTTAAATTGGAGCGTTGTGATTTGAATATTACCGATAGAAAATTACGTGAAAACGGAGTCTGATAAATTATTGATTTTACTCATATTCCCAAGCTATGAAGTTACTGAAATATGAAATATAAAACCAAGAGAAATGAGAGATTGCGTATTTCTGCGTCATTCGCGCTTACCACTGGAAATAGCCGAAGCCTTTCCCTCGTACTGGATGATGCTGTGAGCTTCCCACAGTCTCCTGGACGTCGACATCTTCGTCGATATTTGATGCGATTCCGGTAGATTAGATAATTCTATGGTCCGTACATCGGACCCAAACACTCGTACAACCGTACTGGTTAAATTTTACAAAAGTTAGTCCTCCAATCCACGGAACATCGGAGCGATTCCCGCGTACAACCGTACTCGTTAAATTCTATACAGATCGTCTTCGTTCCACGGAACATCGGAGCCACTCGCACGCGCACCCATACTCGTCAAGTATTTCACAGATTGTCTTCGTTCCACGGCGCGTCGAACGATATATCCACCTGTCGGCTCTCCCACTCTTCAGCCGACTTCCGCTTACGTGGTCTCCACTGATTGGCTGCACTCCGCTACTTCCCCTCCTCTAGTTCATTACACTCGGCGCGCGAATGATGAAGACGATTTCCGTTCCAACCATTCGCCTTTCCTTGACGCTGCGACCCAGGATTGCGTCATGCTTTCCGACAAGATTAAGCGTGTACTTGAATTCCCAGTGAGTCACGTCTCTCGATATACCCTAACTGACGAAAACTCCGTAAAATTCCGCAATCACATAATTTTCTATGATATTGTCGTTCGTAATAATTTGCTTGATAGCGTTTTCTAAGACATAGAAAACCTATCTGAATGCTAATAATTTTTATAAAATGCTCCGAAAATACCTTAATAATAATTATAATAAATTAATAATAATAATAAATTAACATGAAGAATTCTCTTGGCTGAACAATTTGCCGCATAAATAAATATAGAATGGCTTCCTACTGACCTATGCCAGTTGCATAAAAACCCCTCGAAAAACAAGTTACAGTGTGTTCGCAAAAAATGATGGATTTCATACTAACTTATGTGTAACATTGCTAAAGCTTTCCAAGGTCAAGTAGACATGGGTGAAATTGAAAATTTGGATGTGAGTGACATTCCTTTGATGAAATATGCAAGACTGTCTTCCTGTGAGGTGGAACGGTCCTTCTCTGGGTATCGTGCATTGTTCCGAGACAACTGGTATCAGCCTGTGATGGAAAACTTGGAGAAAGCTTTCATTGTTCACTGCAACAGCGAGTTTTTTCAACCCTCCAGTGTCTCAACATGATGGTGAATGACTTAACAATAAATATTTTTGTATTTTTATTAAACATTTTCATTTTTTGCTACATAAAAATTAATATATTTTCTAGATTTTTAGCACATAAAAATCCGTTCCCTCGTAATAAGCAACGATTTATCACCGTACTCCACTTCATCTACCATAACTCGAAATTCGCTGAAGGAATCTGACGGAAAGCATAACGGCACCATTGAGATGTGCAAGGCACGAAGAATTCGCAAATGTGTAAATGGAATATATAGAGGCAGCAAACGTCACTACAAATCAGGACATGAGGCAATTATAGCTACCACCAAGATAGCAAGGTGAAATTACATACTCGATTAGGTACATATGGTTTGACAGACAATAGTATCGCGAGTATCTTCAATGGACACAATAATTAGGCCTACAGTTACAGCAACTAAAGCTTTCTAATCGGTCAGCACAAATTGTGCCCAATTACACTACGTGAGGGAATCAAGTATTCATACATCCTAACCTGAAAGAAATATTACATAAGATATTTATCACAAAATAATACACTTTAATGTACAAAAGTGGGGGTGGGGGAACAATTACAGTAACTTACATACTTCTCAACAATTTATCTTTATTCCAGTCATAGTGCAGTGAGCGTTGTGATGTGACTGTTAATCATTGTAAGCCGAAGCATTGTTCACTGACCCTTCGGCACCAATTGGATCGCCAACGTCCTGGGTTTGAGTTATGGAATTATTTAGGGACTTTGTGACATCGAGGTCCACCATAAACTTGGATTGTAGGCATTTTGTCTGATAACCAGTGATGGCCGTAGTTCCTGGGTTTGAATATGTCACTGAGATTAATTACTTTATCGTAGCAAACATACAAAGGGTTCAAGAAACAAATTTAAGCCTTAAAGTGGGTTTGATCCCAGATCAGTCAAAGACTGTCTCCCTATGGCTAGTTTAGATACCTTGTGCCTTTAAAACAACAGCAATTAAAAAATGTTAAATCCTAACAGAACATATTTAATCTAATGTTCCATGAGATGTGCAATGAAAGTGCAACTTTCACATGTAAGCAGGCAATTACAAAGCTAGCCTCAAGCCAAATAATCACGACATCCTTCAATATTTTATACCAATAAAAACAACTACAAAAAGAAGCAATCCTTTTCTATGACTTCTTATCCCAAACGGAAACTTTCTTAACAAAGAACTAGCAGACATCCCACATACTGGTACCTAAAGAATGCTTATTGAGCTTTCCAAATAACTTTTGAGGTATAGCACAAAGAAGAAGAAAAAAAGGCTCGGAGAGACCTGGCAGCTCAGCAATAAAATGAAATACCGGTATATCAACAGACGACACTACTTATGCTATCAGACTATCAGTTGAACACTCAAAAAGAAAAAACGCAATAGGCTCATAACTAGACCAAGTAGCTGAATTTGGCATGCTTCTTTCATACCAGTAGCCATTACCTTCCTTGCTTACCAAATGCTTGCCCAAACTCTGAGCTACCGTACTAAGATTTCATTTAACTAGCATTTTGCAACTCTTGAACATCATTCTTACAACAGCCATGGCAATTAATTTCCTTTTAATGGCATAACATGGTTAATAATACACAACTCGGGATCTACAGGGTCTTCTTCGACAATTGCCAAGCGTCTAACCAAATGGAAGATTGTAGTTTTACGTGACCGTGAATCTTATGATTACGAGCCACGGGACCTCCGTTTTACGTGGAATCCAAACCACTGGACATTGCATTTCACTTCGAAAATCTCACATGCATTGACCGGGAATTGAACCCAGTCCACCTTGGTGAGAGGCCAACAGCTAGACCACTGCGCCACTATGCCCCTAAGCGGCTAACCATTGGCCGCTGGCTCACTCAAGCGAAAGAGGCAGATGACCTCGTCGTTCCGCCCCTAGAAACAACAATAAACATAAGTTCATTATTCATGCGAAGGAGAGACCTCAACTATGGAGAAACCGGCCGTTGCATACTACAGCTGTGCGGCCTCGGCTATAAATATCACTCACAGAAGTCTTCAACTAAGCTAATGCCTCACTCCCTCAGAACATACATCATTTGGGAAGCTCCAACCAAGAAAGATGCAATGGGAGAGAGTCATCAACCCAGTAGTTTTGGAGCCTGGCCCTCATAGCATTATTTTTGGGAACCATAACTTAATCTGTGATCGCAGTCCCTCTAATTACCAACATTTTATACAGGTTAATAATACCTCGGCTTTTCATTTCATACTGTAACATTACTCATCACTCCACGTATAGTAGACTAAAAGAGACTACTGCGGCTTTTAGAGACGCCGGGTGCTGGAATTTTGCCCCGAAGGGGAAATGTAACGTGTCAGCAAATCCACTGACACGGCTCTCTCGCATTTGCGCACCCTCAAATGGCAGCTAACTGTGCCAGGATTCGATCCAGCACAGAGACTAACAGAGAAGCTGCCACTCTTACTAATGTTGCGAGTGTCAAAAAATACCCCCTCCCAACCCTTCTGAATTGAGTAGCAGGGAGAGTGAAGATCTGAATGTAAATACTTAATGAGAATGGTTTGCTGGTAAGACACGTACTTTTAATGTGGAAATAAACCATAATAAGGGCATCTAATTCAGTTGCTTCATATGAGGGACTTGGACATCATGGTCATTTTGCCCACTGTACTAGGGCGAGTGAAATTTTTGCCTGATAACCTGTGCTATTGTGATGGCTGTATTAGTGTGTGTTTGTAATTCACGCGATAACTGGGAAGGAGGAGGCCATGGCCTTACGCGGATATTTTTCAGTGGCTATTCTGATTTTATGATGGAACGATCGCAAATCATTGCTTTAATTGACCAAAGCACCTTTCAATTATTGCTCTCTTTAGTATGTAATTTGTTTCAAGATTGCTGCTCAGGAGTGTAAGGATTCCTGTATGGAGTCATACACATGGTGCTATACCATACCCTTCATCTGCCAGGAGCAGTGCCCTGGAAGGGTTTTCTTTGATGGTTTGAAATGTCGCAGAGTTCATCCAAAATCTGGCATCATGAACTGATCCTGGCCAAGAACAATCTACGCTTGTAAACATATCCTTGCTATTACATGTGGCCTGAACATACAGACTTGTAGTGCCCTTTCTAATTACATATTCATCTCCATGAACTGAAGGTTTTAGGATGAAATTATGTGTAGTCTAAAGCTCCTACTGCACAAGGTAATTTGAATGTATCCTGCCCCTGAGCTTTGGCATCTTCCATTTCTTGTTCAGTGCTTGGGAATCGGATCCATAAATTTGCCTTATCTACTATTTTTGTGTTCACATACACAACAGTCTTAGATACAGTTGACTGATCGACACCTATGTCCTCACCAACACCAGACTGGAAACCGGGGTCACCAATGCAAATTATAGTGTGGGAAAAGTATTAAGCAACTCTTTTATTTAAAGGAATGCTACTGTAAAAGACTAGTTTCTAGGTTGTTGTTTTTTTTTTGCACTTCGTATAATGTAGCTGACAGTGTTAGTCTCAGAAAAAAGTAATATGAGGTCAATACCTAGTGGCAACTCAACTTTTCTAAATGTTGGCTGGGATTGTTGACTGTCAGGTTAGGCCTATATGAGGAGGGCCTGAGATTATTACCATGATAATTTTATTATGTCATTGTTGACAAAGAATGCCCTCCTCAAAATGTATTCTAGAATGGGTCAGGAATGTTCAACATGCATCGGTGAAACAGTAGTACTAATTAATCACAGTGTGATATCGAGGGGGTCACTCGATGCTCTTACCAAACTCTAATATCAACTGGAGTTTCAGTCCACGCCGTGGTGATAGATTTTGCGAAGGCATTTGATGTCGTGCCGCATGACATGCTACTCCATAAATTAGCTTCGACGAAGATTGATAGAAGAGTAATTTTATGGATCCAAGAATTTTTGACGGGTCGTTCCCAGAAAGTGAAAGTTGAAGGCGTATTCTCGGATGAAATTACCGTAACGTCGGGTATCCCTCAGGGCAGCGTAATCGGAACTTTGTTGTTTTTGGCGTTTATAAATGACTTACCAAATGGAATTCGCAGTGACTGTCGATTGTTTGCGGATGATTGTGTAATATATCGAAAGATACACGACTCACAAGACAATGCAGTGCTGCAAGAGGACCTGAACCTGGTCTATAAGTGGGCGATTGTAAATAAAATGAAAATAAACACAAGAAAATGTAGTCTCTTAAAAATAGGGAAGGTGCGAAGGCAGGATTTTCAATATAACATTGGCTCGGAAATACTTGTAGAAGAAGATTCTTGCAAATATTTGGGCGTTCACGTAAGGAATGATATGAAATGGAGTAGTCATGTAGGATGTGTAGTTTCAAAAGCTTACAAATCCCTGCACTTTGTAATGAGGGTATTAAAAGGAAGTAGTACCTCTGCTAAAGAATTAGGCTATTTGTCACTTGTAAGACCTATTCTGGAATATGCCTCGGCGGTTTGGGATCCATGTCAAGTAGGGCTCATCAATGAGTTGGAAATGGTACAAAGAAAGGCCGCTAGATTTGTGCTCAGTGACTTTAATCCCAGGAGCAGTGTGAGCCGTATGTTAAAGAAACTTGGGTGGGAATCACTGGAGGCTAGGAGGATGAAATCTAGACTCTACGCTATGTACAACACGTATACAAATCAACCAGCATGGGGTGAGCTTAGCAAACGATTGGGAAAGCCCACTTACATGGGTAGGAGCGATCATCCTTTCAAAGTTAAGGGCCGACCACAGCGAACAAATTATGGTAAATATTCTTTTGTAAACCGTGCCATTGATAACTGGAACTCTCTACCTGCCGCAGTCTTAGAGCCTTTTCCCAAACATATAGGGGTGTTTAAGAAAAGACTGACTATTTGTGTAAATACTCCAGTTTAATTGGTGTATAATTGTTATTGAATTGTTATGTATAATTATGTATTGTTATGTATAATTATGTATTGTTATGTATAATTATGTATGTGTTATGTATATCCAATTTGCCACCGGGGGGCACACCCCCCATTGCAAATAAATGAATGAATGAATGAATGAATGGTACTATTTTTGCATTCCACGGGATAGCGCTCGCAGAGATTATCACATAATTCACACACGCATTTATCATTTGGGTCGTGAAATAATTTTAACTTGCAAGCCCTGTAGTGGTATCCATGGATGGCCATTGAAATCATAAAATGTCGCAACTCCTGGTCAGTGCCTGCCCATGACTTGTCTACCACACAGAGCAGAGTTCAGTTGAGATCTCTGTTTTCTTCGCTTCCTCTACCTGCAGTAGTTTTTACAACTATCCGTATAGGTCAAAGGTAGCGCAAGTCTCAGTGTTTCAATTAGGATGGGATCTCCGGTGAGTTTGTATACTAGTCGTGATCTTGTATCTTAGGAAGTGTGCCTTAACCTTTACTAGTCTTGAAGTCGGTCTTCATTAGCTTATCCCAAATAATCTCTAACCCATAAATCAGGATAGGGATAATTTTGGCATCAAATAGAGTCATGGCAGTCTTCAGAGATGATCTATTAAAAGGTTTAATGCCGTATATTGCTATACTGCCTCTGTTGCTCGTAATCTGATGTGCATGTGTAGCCTACAGTTGTCTGTAGGGTTAAGCCAAGGTAATATTATCCATTTCAGGTCCGTATTGAATATGTTTACTAATAAAACTATCAATTCTCCGTCTTTTCAATACAATATTAATAGTCTATTTATACAATTGGGTACATGTTTCGCACAAACGTTAGTGCTTCCTCAGCCCAAATATGCATTAAGACATAAACAAATACTACGCACTTATCAAATACATACAATATAAATAGACTATTAATATTGTATTGAACAGACGGAGAATTGATAGTTTTATTAGTAAGCCAAGGTATTCGAAGTTGTTTACGATTCGTAGCGTCTTGTGCTATTATAGAGCAATATGTCTTGTGGGAAAGCCTCCGTGGCTCAGGCGGCCTCTCACCACTGGATCCGTGGTTCAAACCCAGGTCACTCCATGTGAGATATGTGCTGGACAAAACGGAGGCAGACAGGTTTTTCTCCGGGTACTCCGGTTTTCCCTGTCACAATTTCATTCCAGCAACACTCTCCACTATCATTTCATTTGTCATTCATTTAATCATTGCCCCAGAGGAGTGCGTCAGGCTTCGGCAGCCGGCACAGTTCATATCCTCGCCGCTAGATGGGGGCTTCATTCATTCCATTCCTGACCCGGTCGGAGACTGGAAGCAGGCTGTGGATTTTCATTTTCATGTCTTGTGGGAAAACCCATGCACTTTCCTGAAGATGATATGTTCTGCCTCTTGTGGGTTGACCGCTAAATTGTTAGTGTCCATCCAGACTTCCAAAGCATTTAAGGTCTTTTTGTACTTCCGTGATGTCTTCTGAACATAGTACCATATCGTCAGCATAGACATATATGCATACTTTCCCCGCCTTTCATCTTATACCTTTTACGACATCAAACAGTACTGGGCTGAGAGGATCCCCCTCTGACACACCATTGGTCTGAATAATCTCTTTAGATGTTACTTTGTGTGAAATTATGACTGTTGCTCCGCAGCATGTTATGGACCAGATGTGAGAGAGCCTTATTTTCTAGTAAAGTATCAAGTTTCCAGGAAATGATATTCCTCTTCAATGAGTCAAATGCATTTGTGAAGTTGATGAATACAGCATGGAACTTTCTGTTTGGTAGTCTGAGAGAACTGTCTATGTTATCTAAGAGATTAATTATTGCATGCGCCATACTTCTACCTCTTCTGAAGCCAAAATGCTCATTCAGGATTTTTGCTTCTATTACCTTACTTAAACTATCCATTACGAGTTTAGTAAGCAACTTCAATAATTTGTTCTTCCCAATAAGAGTTAGGATCCTGTGGGTCTCCTTTCCCTTTATACAGCATCCTTATTAAATATTAAGGACGTCCCCTAATTGCATACATTTACTCAAGAGATTTGTGACGGTTGGAAGCAGAATGTCTACTGCTGCCTTCATGTCTTTCAGACTAAGTATGGTTTTGTGGACCACCTCCTGTGTGAATGGAGAGTAGTCGTGGAACTGGGCTCCGCTAGGTTTCAATAGATATGCCGATGAGGAATTTTGTCGATTCAAGATCCCGTGGAAGTGAGTCTCCCAGTCTGTGATTTTCTAGTTTTTATTAAATGCTAGATAGGGACCCCATCTTGCCTCCATCACCATTCTGTTCGATTGTAATTCAATATACTCCTCCCATTCTTTCTTCAAGAGGTCTTTATATGTTCTCCTTAGTTGGCTGTAGTTTGCCATATCCACAGCATTGTTACTAGCATTTGCTATCTGAAGAGCATGCTGGACCTGTTGTCTTTTTAAGTAGCCACCGTTCTTGAACCGATATTGTGTTTGGTAGCCTTTTAATGGCCACTGGCTAAGATAAATATTATATGTGCAAATTCAAAGGAAAGGGGAACTGCAGGAAAATATAACCAATAACCCACCTGACCCATTATCCTAGGCAGATAGTCTATAGTACCACTCATCTTAACATGTACCAAGTTTGATTATTATTAGTGAAGGAAACTGCCTCGACACTCACAGCTTCGTTAATAAAGATGATTTTCATAACCTAGGGGACAATACCAGTTTAAATTGCCATCTAATATCACTAGCGCACAGCGCACTAGAAAAATTGCTAAATTACGTAAATATGTGTTTTTGTTTCTTGCTCAGTGAACAACGGCAGCCATGTTCCTCAAGCACACAAGGCCTCTTCAACTGTTACTTACAGTAGGTGCACATTGACACGTTAATGTTGCCAACATGTAAGATATAAAATACACCACCATACAAGGCCGGTCAGATGCGTGATTATTTCCACTGTTAGTGAAAAAATCAGGGGAGGATATATGCCCCAGGGCCGCGCTACCTAGTAAAAACAGTCAGTACCGTATGAGTACTAGTGCATAATTCAAATTACTGACACAGCTGGAATTTTACTATATAAATTGTGATATAAAAAAGGAAGGCCGGTGGATAATAGACAGCGGAGGAGTAAACTACCGGTACATCATCCCCAGATCTATCTTATTACTAGGGCTCGGATTTTTAGGTAAATAAATATTTTTTTATGTAAATACATATTTCAAGCATTTTTTCTATAAATACATAAATTCCTGCTTTTCACTTATTAGCACGTAAAAAGACATAATATTTATATTTTAAAAAACCTGTATGCTAGATCTTTCTGTTCATTGCATTTTTGTTCTGGGTTACTTCAACAGGAAACAACCTGTGAGCTAATAATGATAATATTGTATGGCCTCGGAAGTCAGGTGCAAGCTTCGTTATTTGACACCCAGAGGGTAGCTTGCTTGTCGAATTTTGTTGTTCCTTGAAGCACTATGAAAGTCAAGGAGGTTAGATATCTAAGCTCTTTGACACTATAGCGCTTTCTAGTAGAGAAATGAGGAACTTTGTATTAGTGGAAAATCCAGAGATTAATTTTGCCATTATGAATATGGTCTACTGAATTTAGATGGGTCCTATGACATGCCAACATCGTATGCGTGTCGGAATTTTTGCCGCCTTTCAAAAATCACTTACTACGGTTAGGAGCGAACCTGCAAGCTTGGGGGCTAGTAATCCGACACGATAACCACTCTCCCACCATGGCAAGCTACCTGTGAGTCATGTAATCTTTATGCAGAGCGTACGTCAGCTTGCAACTGTGTTATTCTTAACTTGTCGCCCCGTGCCACTCACTGTGGAAGTCAGTGATTTCCTTGTTCATACCCATATTGCACCATGTGCTAGACTTCCCCCTCCCCCCAGCTACCTGGAACCAGTGTCACTCACACGTAGTTCATTTCTGGCACTGAAGTGTAAGGCAGTTCTACGATGCCTAAAGTAAAATCAACTACAAGTTATAGTCTGTTGCAGAATTTAAAGATAATTTTACTTCTGATGGGGGCGTTCTGTTCTGCCAACCATGTGGGAAGGCAATCAAGGCTGAACAGCGATCTCAAGTTACACAACACCTCAAGGGCAAGAAACATATTGTCGCAGTTTCGTGCCTTCAGAATAAGTGTTTCTCGATAATCGTCAGTCATTTGTGATAGACAACCTGAAGATTTATCTCGTTGTGTATTGTAATGCTTCAGCAGCCAGTGAGACATAGAATAAATTGCATCCGTGCATATTGTTTACATTCACATTAATAAACTAAATTATAATTAAATATTTTTATTTTTTTGTCACATATTTCAGGTATTTTTAATACATAAAAAATAAATATTTTCCCGATTTTTAGCACCTAAAAATCCGAGCCCTAATTATTACATAATACACCAAGGTGTATGTTTCACAAAACTCAAGCTCCTAAACCTGAAGGAGTAAGAAGCTGTGGTTTGTACAAACATTTTCCACATCGTCTCAATAGAACAGGAAAAATCTTGCATTTCTTGAAAAGTCTACGGAAATATATTTATTTGTTTATAAAGTGCTTTGAAACAAATAAACAAGACGATAGCCCCTGGCAGAACTGTATCGCGTACAGCCTGCATAGCACTAGAGCCGGGCAGGTAGTCTGTACACATGGAGCGCACACAACCTTTATGCGAGAGTTCTCGCACAAGTCAGCTGGTTTTGAATAATTGAATAAGGTATTTATGGCTAATTTCAGTTTAATTATGCCCTACGCATCACTTTTTTATGTATGTTTGTGAAAGCTGGACCATAAGGAAACTAGATAGGAAGTATATTGATGATTTTGAGCTCTGATGTTGGAGAAGGATACTGTGCATTCCTTGGACAGCCAAGAAGACAAATGTATGGGTAATTCAAAAAAGCAAACCAGATCTGTCTCTTGAAACATTGATAACAAGATTACAGCTGTCATATTTGGACACATCATGAGACGTTCTGATTCGTTGGAAAAGGCAATTATGCTTGAAAAGGTAGAAGGGTCTCGGAGACGAGGGAGGCCAGCATTGAGATGGATCGACCCCATCAAATCCAACATGAATATGTCAGTGAACGATCTCAAGTATATCATGGCTGAAGACCAAATCATATGGAGACAGTATATCCTTGCAGTCGCTAGGACTCGACGGCACCTGATCATCATCACTTCTTTCCTTTACGCTTTCATTCCGACAATATATCATTTTCATGCCTTATTTCATCTTTTGGGGGACATTAACAATTAATTATAACTACTAACCTTGATCACATCTGCACCGACTGCACCCGATATATGTGCCAAATCACGTAAATATGTGTTTTTATTTATTGTTTACTTAACAACCGGAGCCATGTTCGTCAGATATTCCTCAGTATGGGAAAGTGCCGCAGCGAGCGCTCATAACAAGGCGCACACATCGACTTCAGTAGGTGCCAACATGTCCGATACAAAATACACCCGACGAGACACGTAACGTTGTAATTATATGAAGAAAATAAAATTGGGCTTTTGTGTATATGTATTTGCAAATAACTTCACTTTACTGTGGTCCCTTGTAGCAAGGTTTGGGGACTGTATGGACAAAAAAATACTGATGAACTAAAATGGGTACCTGGACTGAACCATTGGTCGCTACTTGGTTAGACGACTGTCTGGACGAAAATAACTGATTGCTCTACAAGCAACGGGGTCTGGCGCGCAAACCCCAGGTTAGGTTTGTTTTGCATGGAGAACAGCATTGCATTGGTCGCTACTTGGTTAGATGAATGTCTGGACAAAAATTACTGATTGCACTACAAGCAATGGGGTCTGGGGCATAAGCCCCAGGTTAGGTTTGTTTTGTATGTAGAAAAGTATTGGTTTGGATGAAAATTATTATTCAAAACATAGATTCCAGAAAACAAAACATTCCTTTCTGTGGTGGAAAAAATAAAATATGTACGGTATCCTTAACAAAAGTAACCTATAACAAAAAATAAACACTAATTTTAGTGGCGAACAACAAAAAAACACACATTCACTGGTGGAAAAACAAAACAAGAAACTGTCCTTTCAGTTATGGAAAAAATAATATACGCACACCCTTGAGTAAAAAATAAAAAACACTTTTGTCCATAGTAAACAACAACAAAAAACAACACTAATTTTAGCGGCGAAGGTAGGGCATTTAAACTGCGGGGGATATAAATCGGAAATTATTTTGAAGAAATGACGCACTCTCGTGGCTTATGGGTAATTACTCTGGAAGAGGTGTTCTGCTAGGTAGCCAGTAAAGTGAGCTTTCTTTTTGCCAAAGACTGGAATGTTGTATCTAACGTTCCGCCACGCTCTATATTTTGGGTGTGGACGGATACTACTGCGATGTTTGCAGCCAGCAATTTGTCAAGATTTTGATTGTATACGTGACCACTTTTCGGAGTACAAACAAATTCCAATTTGGGGTTTACTTTCAGGTGAAGGAAACCCTCATCTTTAAGAACATTATAAACAGTCTGATATACCTGGCAATATCCAGTCAATGATTCGGAGGAGTGTCTCAGTATTTCTTTGGGCTACAGGAACGATGAAGAACTTTCTTTTGTTGTTACGTTCGACGGTACCAAAAACCCATTGTCCTTCAATCGGGCGCCCTGTTGTACTTCATACTTCCAAATTTTGCTTCATCAATTTCGACAATTATACCAGGTCCTCCAATTGATGACCTGTTATTATACAACCAACTCTCGCACACTTTCTGGCAGTCTACTACAGGAAGTGCAGTTATTTGGAGTTCGTTCATCAATGCTCACAGATTTATATATCGTATGGCTTTTAACGCCGGGAGTGTCCAAGGACATCTTCAGCTCGCCAGAGTCTGTAGCTGCTTCCAGCGGACACCCTTGGGGTGAGCTACAAGTTCCGTTCAATTTCAAGCAGTTCCAACTTTCGCTACCAGAGTCAATGATACCTAGTGGTGTACGTTGGAACTTTGATAGAGCGTTCCGATGAAATCTAACCTAACAATTTAGCTTCACACAAGTTTAGTCTGTGGAAGGATCTTTTACATGCCATAAATCTACAACATGGGACCGCCAGCTTTACTTCCCCTCCAAAGGAAGGCATACTGCAGGATTTTTAACGCTCTTAAAAAATAAGACGACTTTGGCCGGGTCGAACCCGCTATCTTGGGAACAGCAGTTCAGCATGCTACCAACTACGCCACCGAAGCCGCTAATGTTCACAGAAATTCAGTATGATGCGTACAGGCAACTTGGCATTAGAAAAAAAAAGTATCTTTGGTGGTGGTTTTAATATAATTACACAGTTGATTGTGATTTTCAGGTACTTTCTTATTGCACGTTACACTTAACTTGAGTTCATGGTGGCATTCGGGACACGGTAGTATTTCACGTACTAAATTGTGTCTCTGTAACAGCTTGAGCAACTAGACACGATCGTTGTAAAAACGTTGATTGAAATTTGCTATAGTTATGAGACAGCTTGCACAATTCATTGCGAACTGGTTCAAACTCAGCACACTGTCAAGTGAACTCTGTGCTCTTTTGATTCACGGTACCGTGCATATGCAAACTAGTACCGTAAATGCAGGGTTGGTAATACTGTACTAGTGCATAATTCATGACGAAAATAGGTGGAATTTCACGTATATAACAGCGGGTGGGTTATAGACAGTGGAGGAGCAAACAGCTATTAATACATCATCTCCAGAAATTTTCCTGACTTATTACAGGTATTTTGGTTAATTTTTGTACTTGAGAAAAGTTATGAGACATGCAACGCTACCAATTTCAGTAAGTTACCGGCAGTTTAGAAAATTTTAACGGTACGACTTAACAGCTACTTAATGGGAAAAAATCTGAAATTAGCCAAAATACATGAATTAACTTAATAGTCAGGGAAAAAATTGTAGCAATAGATGTTTACTCCTTCGCTGTCCATAACCCACCCAGCCATCCCAAATATGATTACTGTAGATGAAATTCCAGCTGACTTGGCCATTTTTAGCAACATGTACAGTATTGCCAACCCCTCGCATTTGGTACTATTTCGCATCCGGCACAGTACAACAAAGGAGCGCTGTCAAGTTAATGTGAAGGTGTGGGAATTTCCATTACAGTGGTGAATACTGTTCAACATACAAAACCAAGGCATACTTGATGTGATCTGAGCACTCCACCACCGGCCTAGACAATTAGGGTTTTCACATGAAATCCTGTTAGTTACTCAACTGCTTACACACACAGTGCTGTCAACCCAATAAAGCATGACAAAGACTTATGACACCGTTAGTCATAATTTCCGCAATATTAAAATGCAAATTATATCACAAAATTAAACAGTGTGATATTACATCTGAGAGAAACTAATACCTTGCACCGTATTAAAATAGAATTCCATTAGGTTCACTCGGATTTTATAAAACTTCATGAACTTTCCTAACTCTGCCAAAGTCGGTCCCAAGCCTGATCGAGAAAGAAGGAGGGAGTCTCGTTACACCCTGTAGAGATCTAAATTGACAACAGAAGCAAAGGGAGTAGCGACGATCATCAAATCGTGAAGTAACCAGAAGAGGTGGGCACCGATGCTAAGGGGCAGCCCCCCCCCCCCCCCAGTGCTTTGGAGACTGTAAGCCAAAACCTGCATCTCCGTGAAAATATTATTCCTGACACTGCAACAGAGAAAAACTGGAAGGATAAAAAGACAACGATCTTTGGCATGAAACACGTTACGAAAATTGGATGTTGGAACATACGAACACTGCGGCAAAGAGGATGGAACCCGCAAGGAGCAAGAAAAAGGGAAAGACCTAAGGTGACCTGGAAAAGAAGCTTGGAAGGAGAGATGAGGGAAGAAGGCAAATCCTGGGCAGATCTACAACAAATAGCCAGGAGAGGGGACCCAGGACATTAGTCAAGTAAGTCATGAACTTTCCTGCTGAGTGGTCAGTACAGAAGTTATTTGGAAGCAACCGGTATTCCGGCTTGTGCAATAATATCCGTAATCGGTGATGCAAATTTCTCTGCAATGACGCAGGCAAGTCCGCTGCTGCGGTTAGGTTAATGAGTGGAGAGGATTAGAGTTCTAAGAAATGCAATCCAAACACTTCATACAAGAAATTCTGTCCACTGTGCATACAACGTAACTCGGACTGCAGTTTTCATTGTCGGCAAAGGTAAGTTATTGCTGAAATTGTAATTTGATGAAGATAGTTTATGTTAAAGGGCCTAACATCGAGGTTATCGGACCCATTTTTGGGGGTGAAAATGAAAAATGATAATGAAATGAACACTAGAACTAAAACTAACTACAACTAACGTATGGATTAGGAGAAGAAAAGAACAAAAAGGAAGGAATAAGAGAAATAAAATATAGGTAAAAGAAATGCCCTCAACCGTCGAAAAATGAGAATTGACGGATTTGGAAGGCAGAACAATGAAAGGCAGATAGGAAGGGAAATAGGAGAGAGTCCGCCCCAGAGTCGCTGGAAAAAGGGAAAAGAAAGATCCAGCTCAGGTATCCTCCCAAACTCAACAGCTGTGAGCCCTTGAGGGTGTAGCACTATCCAGGGCGCACTTTCAGAGGTGGGGCTGCACACACCCTGCCTCCTTTATGACCTTGTACAGGAGATATGATGAAAAGAAAAACCAAGAGGTCTGACACTTTGAGGAATGAGGGTATCAGGAAAGATGAGACAAAGTCCAATTAAGGCGGGAATTTGAAACACTCCCTAGATCTCTGATATCATAATATCGTCAGGATCGGAAGAGAACAATAGATGATCAAGGGTGGGGGAGAGGCCGACAGGAAATATGCCAGAGAGGACCCCGGCACAATTAAGTGGAAGCAACCGCGAACTCAGCTGGGGCCCCCTGGTCACCAACGTCCCACAAGTTGTAAGCCCCTGAGGGAAGGGGAGTGTCGCAACGTCGTAAGTGAACGAGAGGTTACCAAGGGTGGTTGACAGGAAAGATGACAGAAAGGATCTCGGCAAAAGAAAGTGGAAGCAATACCGGGCTCAGCTGGTGTCCCGTGATCACCAAACCCATTTCCCACTAGTCGTGAGCCACTGGGGGATGTACTGAAGAATGATACAACAGAATCGCAAGAAAATTATTATTTTTTTGTCGTTTTGGCCATCAATAGACCATGATGTTCTTCACTCATATGATCACTGTAAAGCTTGTTTTCTTGTCTGCCAGTAGATCTTCATTCTTGACGAATGTTCAGCTCTCCTTTCTTCCGTCCACTTGCAGTGAGGGCGAGGCATCACAGATGTTAAAGGGTGTAGATTACTGGTTGATTTAACCACCTTTCTGAACAGGTTCCTATCCCAAACCAGAGCTTGATTGATTCGAGCTTCTGTTAGGTCCTTTTTAACTTGCATCGACCATTTACAATAGGATCACTTCTGCACCGGATATATGTGCTAAAACACGTAAATATTTATTGTTTATTTCACAACAGCAGCTACCTTTGTCAGCGTATTTAGTATGTGAAACTGCCACCACGAGCGCTCACAACGAGGTGCACACATTAACATCGGTAGTTGCCAACATGTCTGATACAGAATACACCAGACATAAGTAGCGTAATTATGTGAGAAAATAAATAATTGGGCATTAGTGTATTAAGTTATTTAATAATAATTTAATAAGATGTGCTCGAAAGAGCATTACTTAACCTACATAATACACGAAAATATCATTCTAAATACAATTTGATCTTACAATGCTATTTAGTTTTCACTGTAGTCTCTGATGGATTTAGTTCTTTTTGCACACTGTAAATAATAGTTGTATGAAGCAATAGTTCCAACTACTTTACCGCGATCCCCTGCAGCGAGGTTTGTTTTGTAAGTAAAGCCTTTATAACATAGAAACACAACGAAACAAACGAATGGAGCGAACGCAGCATAAAGCAAACACCACACGGTACCGTATGTGTGGGGTTGGCAACACTATTCTATAAATCACGTGCACAATGGTCGACACCAACTGAAATTTCACTATATAAGTCGTGTTATAAAATGGGGAAGGTGCGTGGGTTATAGACAGTGGAGGAAACATCTATTGGGGCATCGTTTCCACAATTATTATTCATCATTACACAAGGTAAGCTATATCGGCTAATTAAAGTAGTTTTGTACTTGGTTCATCACTCCCATAGTGTTACCCTGTACTGCAGGTTAGCATCACAGTAACAGTTACCCCCTCCACTACATTCCTTCTACTTTGCGCAGGTATGGTGTCTAGTATTGAGGAGCTGGAATTACATAGCTTAACTGCAATAAATTTTTATATTTTCTCTTCCCCATCCAGCATACAATAAGAAGAAACACACTAGGTGAAAATATGTAACACTAAATGGGAATAGTGGACAATTGTGGTGGTATCTTTCCTCAACCCTAATGAAATATGCCACATAATTTCGTGCAACAATAGGGTCACTTGGGGGTAAAAGGGTATAGTGGGGTGAAACGGGTATAAACAAAATTTTATTTAATAAATCGTAAACTATTGACAATATGCACCAGTAAAAAATATCTAATGTTTATTCTATGATTGCATGTCATCTCATGCTAAAAGCAGGTTGACAACATTGATAATGGCTTCGCAAAAGAAAAAGAAGTTGTTCTTGCCATATGTCAATGTAAATGTAAATGAAACAAGAAGATAGAAGCAATTGTGAAAAGTGAACCAGATAAGATTGAAGCTTCAAATCTAGGTATGTATACATTACATATGTCTATTTCAAGCTTTCATTAATTTCAGATTTTTAAGTGTGATAGTTTCTATGTAATTAATTATTTAAAAACATGGGGTAAAATGATGTTGCCGTCAGGACGGGATTTATTTCCAGGAAAACCATTCATTTTTCAGGACCCTGCCATCGTGCAAAAGTGGTCAAAACATTAAAACTACAGAACAGGAGACCGAGCCGTTGTAACTTTTAACAAGGTATATTACTGAAAATATAGTATTTATGATTGACAAACCTTTCTCGGAGATGTTGGGAGTCGTTTTACTTTCTCAATTGCCACTGCTGCACCGGAATAATTCCTTTTAATTGATTATTTACGAAAATAATGCTTTTAGCATTGTCTTCATTCCACTATGGACGCCATCTTGGACAGTACGTCATACGTCATGTGACACCCGAAAAACGAACATCTGAGTACATTACCAACATGTCCAATACAAAATTCACCATATGACACGTAAAATTTGAAATTGTTACAAATTTCCACTAAGTAAAACTATGTAAAACATTAATAAGATAGAATTTATGTCCGCTACTTGGTTAGGTACTGCCTGGTCGAAAATTACTGCTAGTAACACAAGCAAGAGGGTCTGAGGCGTAAGCCCCAGGTTAGGTCTGTTTTGTATGTAAAACATTATAAATACATAAATAAACACTGACAATTGGCACAACTTTTCATTACATTACTTTATCGACGCTCTTTTGTTTACTCGTTCTATACCCGATGTGAAATAGTACCAAATGCGTGGGGTTGGCATTCCTGACTTAGTAAGCAAGATGGCTACAAAAGACTTAATTTCTGCTATATAAGTCGTGTATCTATTTGGGATGGCTGGGAGGGTTTATGGCAGCGGACGAGTCAACATCTATTATTTGAACATCTCCGGATACCATTACTAAAGGTACTTCGGCAAATTTCATTACCTAATTTTTTTCATACCTTTGGTCTCCTGTTCTGTAGTGCTACCGTCAAAACTTCCTAAGCAGGAAAAAGTCACAGCACTGTCTTGGCCTGGCAATTCACCAGATCCTAATCCCATAGAAAATTTGTGGATGATATTGTTCGAAGAAGAAAATAAGAGCAAGGAAGCCCAGAACAAAACTTCAATTGATCGAGACAATTGTAAACATCTGGTATCATGGGAGATTTTTCAAATTTGCCTAACTGTATCTGCCACAAATTGTAGATCACTATTAAGTTACAGTTTATGCTTTTTTCTCGAAATGTGAATTTTTACATCAATTATGAGTAAATCGAGGGTGCTGATCACGAATATACTATTAGTTTTGCACCCACACATAACGCCCTAGAAGGACGAAGGTACTAAGTCATAAATTCGAATTTGCGGCATGTAAACCGGAAAGTTACGGTATTGTGTTCATAAAAATAGTATGGCGACGTTTCTTACATTGGCTGTGTGATGAATGACCCGGATTATCTACACAATTCCGTTCTCATCCGGGCCAGAGATCGCGAATTCGGGAATCGACATTCAAGGGCGATACGAATTACTTTTCGCACATCCGAAATAAGAAAAGTTTTCATACAATTTATATCGACGAAAGGCCGTACAGATCCGGGTTATATGTAGCAAATTCGAATTTATGACAGTAGGCTACTTGGGATGGGAATCGAACTCTCGGCCCTCAAGGGCGCTACGGGTGACTTTTCACATATCCGATGTAAGAAAAGTTTTTATACAATTTATATCAACGCAATACCATACCATTCCGGGTCATTCATCGCAAATTCGAATTTATGACTTGGTACCTGTGAGGGGAATCGAACCCTCGTCCCTCAAGGGCGTTAGGTGTGGGTGCAAACTAATAGTATATTCGTGATCAGCACTTTCGATTTACCCATAATTGATGTAAAAAAATAACATTTCGAGAAAAAAATATCCGTACCACCTTAACTACAAAAGTGCCTATAGTGTAAAAATGATAATTTCTACACTATGTGGTCAGTCAACTTATAACATGCATAAACCTATTCTAGGAAGTCACAATGCTGAGTTGGAACAAAATTTTAAAAGTTAATGTTTGATTGGAATTCATTATAAAAGATCAAAGAAAAAGGAGAAATTGTTATACCCGTTTCACCCCAACTGATCCTAATGGAACAAGCCACACCACTAAATAATCCTCTCGCATAATGGAGAAAATAGTTGAATATGTAATTTTGAATTAAAAACCTCTGAGAAACAACCAATAACAAGGCTAGAATGCTTATTGATGCTCAAATTATGGATGGCTAAGTACACACAAAAAGAATTCTAACTTACATGGAAAATATAGCCCTAATCCCTCCACGAGTGAAAGCACAGTCAATATTCAGTGTGTTGCCTACCACATCATATTTGCTAAGACAGGTCAGATCCCAGTTAAGGCTAGTCCACACCAAGATGTTTTCGTTAACTTTGTTAAGAACAATGTTCATGAACATTTTGGACTTTTCATAAACAAAATAGCGTGTTCATTAACTTTTTGAGCATGTTCATGAACAAAATCTCTAACTTTTGTGAATGAAACTTTTCATTAACTTTTCGTGTTTTCGTTAACATTTTGGTTCGCGCACGCGCAAAGACGCAATTAAGGCACCATAACTGAAATTGCTTGTTTTGATACTCTAGACAAGGTTCATTCTGGTTCCGTATTGATAAACTAATTAGATAAACAGGTTAAAAGTTCCGCCTGATCAATACTTTTATTAATTGAGGTCACTGTGTGGTCATTAATGGGACATGTTTCGAGGCTAATTAATAGTTTTGGCCTCTTCATCAGCCGATATGACAGAGAACGATACAAGAATATTTTGCGTAGCACTTAAAAATCCCCTTAAAATTGAATCTTGTATGGTGCACCATACCAGTTGCTAGGAATCTTAATGTTATACCTAGCCTGCCGCATCATGAATTAATAGTTCTGACATAAGCGTTCTCTCGAAACTTAATTCTAAACGCCTTTCCAATATTTTTCTTTGCCACACCTTGCGTCTGCGCTTTCCTCTAATTGTACTCACTAAAATAATGAAAGCTGCAGCTGTAAGTACTTTCTTCTTCCTGACCCTATCCATAACCTCACAAACAGTTTATTTAATGTTGAAGAAGTTTGTTAACAAATGTTTAGTAAACATGTTGAGAAATGTTTTCATTAACATTGTTCATTAACAATGTTCATTAACTTTGATGTGGACTAGTCTTTAGAAGGATGTCAGTTGTCAGGCCAGCACAGGACAATCAATTTAATATTAAGAGGAAAGCGCACAATGTGCATACATGTCAGTACACGGTACAATCAATTTTAAGATATGTTAATATTGAGATACACAATCCTGTCTGCAGAAAGCAACGGTGTTCATAGTCTATTTTGAAACCAACCATATGAAACACTAACTAGATCAGATGTTTTAAAATGAACAATGTGCACAACATAGCTACTACTTACTCCAAAGGCTAAAACAAGATAGGCCCTACTTAGGCCTAATTTACAGAAAGAAAGTTGCCACAAGAATATTCCCTCAAACAACATGAAACACCAAGTAATAGGGTCCTATCAGTCGCATATTTCAGCGTAATAATGAATCTAGGATTAATCACCACTGAAAGGCAATGTAGCCTAGGGCTGGTATTATAATGTTCCTCATTTTGTTGTTCACGAAGACTTACAATCAAGAAAAAAATATAGGACATTAAAGAGCAGATTGAGAAAACCTAAACCACAAGCCAACGGTCCTAGTGAGCTGAGTCCACTGTACAATCACCTAGGTTTATGACCCCCACCACTCGCCCTGGCGGTCGTAATCTACAGCCCTGAGTATTAAACTAGAACTAGTTTGATAGCATAATAATAAAGATGTACAACCTTATTAATATAAACTAAATTCAGTGGAACTAATAGCAAACCTGATAACGTGCAAATGAAACAGGTAATTCAACGCAAGTGTTGTTTATGACGCGATGTTTGATGCATATTTACAAAACACCAAAAAACATGGCCAGAGCACTCCCTTAACTTATCAACCGATAAAAGACGCGAATTAAGTCCAGCCTACAGACAACAAACATAGATTAAGTCGGCGGGCAAAACATGGTTCACAATTTAAAACAGTCACTTCCTCACGGCTTGAAACGGCCAGTGTCCACAAGCTTAAACGCCGACTCCAGCGTATACATGGCGCTTTCATACGAACGGTGGCATTCCAGAAATATTGTATATTAAGTTTTACAAAAAATTGTGTAAATGGGTCATCCGGCAAGTTTCTCTCAGAGGTATTGATCCAGAATTAGTGCACTTACCTTGTAACTTGACAGAAACAAAGACTGGCCACGCTGCTTTGTAGTCCCTCAACGTCCAGTTTTGTTCCCAAACTTCTAGTCACTAATATACCACACACTAATAATACAGGCAGTCCACTAACACATATATCCTAAGTTTCAAGGTTATGAATCCATTGACCACTAATTTTCTCTTCGAAATACACTAAATTCAAAAGAAAATACACGAAACGCGAGGGAAGACTCACTCTCCCCACTTCACGAAAATGGTGTCCAGTCTCGGGAAGTCTCGTGAGCCGATCAACAAAACGAGATTTCACGAGATCCCAACCCCAAAACTTGCTTGTCCATTCTCTACAGACGGTATATCTTTATCCGAAAACCCTCATAAAGGATTCGTTCGATGGGATATAACGCAACCTATAGGATGATCTAAAGAACTACGACTGGACACACCATCAAAATAGCAAGGCACGCAGCAAATAATTAGCTTGAAAGCAGCGCACTCTCTTGAGTTATCAGTTAAAATTGAAATATCAAATGAATACGTAAATTAAATTGAGGGTACGATTCTGTTCTATGTATAATATTAATGTAGAATCAGCTGAATGATGGAAAGGAGTATTTTTTGATAATAGCACTTGTCATTTAGTACCTGAAACTTGAATATATTATACACAACTTGACTTTGTATGGGGAATTGCTAATACAATGGCTGATGTGAAGTCATTAGAACATCCTACTTTAAAGGTAATTTTCTCCTAATCGTAAATTATACGTGACAGGCTTTAAGCAACCTGACAAAAGTATGTTTTGTAGTAAGTTAAAGATATTCTAATGCACAAACTACTATCAACCTTTATAATTTAAAAGTTTGTTATAAATTTCCTGTTATAGGTTCCCTACGAGCTTTTAAACAAGAAATTTCGGGCAGCACAAAAGCAATTGGATCGAGAAGTGTCCCATGTTCAAACAGCAGCTTTGGAATTGGAAAGAGGGTTGCAGGCAGAAGTCGTGGGTGCAGGCGATATTACCAGATTGCTCGGAGGAATGGTGGAGAGATTACAAGTTCTTAAACGAAAAGTATGAATGAAATATTCTAGTAATGGCAATATATTATATTTTGTGAAGAAATGTAGGTGTTCTATAGCAAGTCCTTAGGAAGCTTGTTATGGAATTTTGCAAGTCATTAGTTTCCTTTTCATGTCATGTCGTTCCACTCAGCTTATCGACGACCATCGTCACTCGCGACAGTCAGTTGTTGTTTTGAGGGGTGAAACTACGAGGTCATCTGCCCCACTCTTGACTGTAAACTCATACCTGCAGCAGCTGTCATGTGCTAAACTTGTACCTGTTAACTCTCAACTAATTTATCACACCATAATTATGTATGGCAAGAAAACAGACCATTCAAGAATATAGTGAAAACTGACCTACAGTGAGTATATGTTCTCCGCAGCGCCTACATGCGTCTACGAGAGCTAGCTACAGCAGTTACGTTGGCAGCATGGCTGCCGTTTGCATCATAACAAACAGTATACTTTGTACTCGCCACAGCCATTCATAACAGATGCTGGAGGTGTAGTCCTTGTGTTCGAAAAAAGACATCAACACGTCTACATATATTGTCGAAGACTTTCACTAAAGTTTCGGTAGCGGTTCACTTTAGACCATCCTTTGTATAAATATTTTTAAAAACTGAAATTACCTGATTTAATAGTCGGGAGGATATCAGGAGAGGATTGAGTATTAGATGTTCACTGCTCCGCTGTCATAGACCCACCATCCCACTCAAATAGCGACACTACTTATATAGTTGAAATCGAAGTTCTCACCCCCATCTTTCTCACTGAGTCAGTATTGCCAACCCCACGCGTTTGGTACTATTTCGCACGTGATGTATGAAATCACTAAGTGAACTCAATTACAGTGTTTATTTATGTATTTTTAATGTTTTACATACAAAAACAGACCTAACCTGGGGCTTACGCCCCAGACCCCCTTGCTTGTGGTACTAGCATTAATTTTCGACCAGGCAGTACCTATTAGGTACTAGTGAAAATCCACAGCCTGTTTCCAGTCTCCGACCGGGTCAGGAATGGAATGAATGAAGCCCCCATCTAGCGGCGAGGATATGAACTGTGCCGGCTGCCGAGGCCTGACGCACTCCTCTGGGGCAATGATTAAATGAATGACAGATGAAATGATAGTGGAGTGTGTTGCTGGAATGGAATTTTGACAGGGAAAACCGGAGTACCCGGAGAAAAACCTGTCTGCCTCCGTTTTGTCCAGCACAGATCTCACATGGAGTGACCGGGATTTGAACCACAGACCCAGCGGTGAGAGGCCGGCGTGCTGCCGCCTAAGCCATGGAGGCTTAACCTAGTAGCGGTCATAAATTGTATGTTAACTTATTAATATTTTACATACAAAAACAGACCTAACCTGGGGCTTACGCCCCAGACCCCCTTGCTTCTAGTAGTAGCGGTAATTTTCCACAAGACAGTGCATAACTTAGTAGCGAAGGCTGTGTGGTGAATTTCTTTATTCAAGTTGGTAACGTAGTCACATGATCGACTTTCGGGTGTCACATGACTGTCAAAGATGGCGTCCGAAAGTGAAGAAAAATTGCATTTTTTCCGTGAAATAACAATTATTGCGGTGCAGCAGTGGCTATTGAGTATGAAGGGATTGTAAAACGACTTCTAACAACTCCCCGAAAGGTATGCATAACTTAAATGATATATTTTCAATAAGCTAAGGTGTTAAAAGTTGTTAAAAGTGATGAAAAGGGAGGATGGTCTAAACTGAACAATAAATAAAGTGTCTTGCGGAATGGACTGCATATAATTAAGTTAATGATATTCACTTGAAGTTCCTCACTCGTTTTTGGATTAGTTTTCGCAGCACCCCAAAGAAAATAATCTGGTGGGGTTAAATCAGGACACCGTGGTGGCCAGAGGCCTTTAGTTATTATTCTATTGTGGTGTTTGAAGCCATATTTTCAGTGTTGCCTTAGTAAACAAGAGTTTAGTGCTTTTCAGTCGGTCAACACGAATGTACCCAAAAGAGATGGGTTATGCCCTAATCCTGAAATAAATTACATGAGATTTTCGTCTGTTGAAAGCGTAGGCCTGCCTGTTTCCGGTACATCGTGAACTGAGCCAGTCACACAAAATTTATTAATCTCATGTAATTTATTTCAGGATTAGGGCATAACCCATCTCTTTTGGGTACATTCGTGTTGACCGACTGAAAAGCACTAAACTCTTGTTTATTATTCTATCCCAAAAAAATTGATTTAAAAGGTGAAGCGACTGGTAGGACGTAACTTATGTGCTGTAGCATTGTCCTGTTGAAAGAAAGAGCATTCAATTTAGTTTTCATTAACTGAGCAATAAACTTGTAAATTATCTCAGAGCCGTAAACATCCGAATTCACCAAACTGTCAAAGAAGATTGGCCCTATTACACGTGCTCTTGATATGTCAACCAATACGCCAATTTTCTGCGAATGCAATGGTAATTGTCTTAGTGCATTGGGATTGTCTGAAGACCAAATTAGTGAATTTTGGGAATTTACACAAGTGAAACCATGCTTTATATGAAATGAAAAACGTTTTATTTAAAACGTCGAGACCATGTCGATTTATGAATCTTTGGAACCATTCACAGTAGCCTACATCACTCTTTTTCCGTAATCAGTTTTGTTTTAAATCATGAACCACGGTAACTTTATAAGGGAACAACTGAAGCTTGTCTGTTAGAGCTTTATGTGCTGTCGACTTAGAGATTCCTGTTTGTTGAGCTAATTTTCGTGTTGATTTACTTGGACTACTCAGCATTATATTAGAGATTTCATCAAGATTTCCGTCTGTTAAAAGCGTAGGCCTGCCTGTTTCCGGTACATCGTGAACTGAGCCAGTCACACAAAATTTACTTATCAAATCCTGAACGGTATCACAGATTGGACACTTTGAATTAGAAAAACCGCGCCTGAAATCTTAATTTTACATTTTCTGTAAGCCGACGCCTGCGCGAAAAACGTATTCCACCAAAAAAACTCTCTTCAGTAGTAAACATTACCGCCTGTATACTGTTGCACTCTTCCAATAATCTATCTGAACGCTCGCTCACTGCAATACACACTGAAGACATGCCGGCCGCTTATCTGACGATTTTGACAGCCCACACGCGGGGTCCCCCTTTCTAGGACACAGTGCTGCCAAGTAAACTGATGACTCAACCACTGCACGTAACTACTGCGGAGAACATTCTCGGGCGCCCTGCCTTGTATATGGCAATGTTTTAGATGTAGGTTTAATGCTCTTACGAGTTCCTCTTAATAAATTAATTAATAACAAGTAGTTCCGTGAAGAACTATTAGAGCCTATTTTCATATATCCTACTTATATTAACTGCCACTATCAACATACAAAATTTCAGTTTGATTGCTGTAATAGATTCGTAGATATTGAGTACCGACTAAATATTTCGGATGGTCGCCATGTTGGATTTTATATATGTAGGTCCTAGAGATATGTAATGTTACATGAAGATTATTGTGTACGTGTGGCATTCAAACTTCAATCGCATGATTAGGACACAAGAAGTAACAAGGAGATTTTAAAATTTCGCACAGCTGCCATCTTGTGGTTATGGAATCAATTGATATAAATTTGATTCCAGTGGATTAATATTCGTAAAAGGATTTACTGTACCAAGTTTCACTGCACTCGGATGGAACAATGAACCAATATTTATACTTCGCCACGATGTTGGATTTGTGATCACCAGGTTATTTGAAGTCCTATAGGTGGACTTAAGTTCATAGCCACTATGAACATAAAAAAATTCATTTTGATTGCTAAAATAGATTCGTAGATATTCAGAGTCTTCTGAATATTTCGGATGGTCGCCATGATGGATTGTTAAATGTATAGGCCATAGAGTCATGTACCATTAAAGGAAAATTATTGCGTAGCTTCATTATTCAAACTTTCACTTCGATTGCTTGATTACGACACAATAAATAAAAACTTAATTTTTAAATTCGCACAACCGCCATCTTGAGGTTATGTAAACAATTGAACTAAATTAGATACCAGTGCATTACAATGTGTATGAACATTTCCTGTACCAGATTTAATTGCATTTGGAACATTAAATCGCGAGAAAGGTCTATTTAAAATTTTCAAATTCGCTTGGCCGCCATGTTCTTTTGTAGTTAACCTCTTTTTGAAAGTCTTATAGATGAACTTCCAGTAGTGCCCTTTATATCCATATAAAATTTCAGGGTGATACAGCTAATAGTTTCAGAGATATAGAATGCCGGTGAAATATTTCGCTCATCCGCCATCTTGTGGTTATGTAAACAATTGAACCAAGTTAGATGTCGGTGCATTACAATGTGTATAAACATATACTGTACCAAGTTTTATTGAGTTTGGTTGGTTAAATCGCGAGAAACGTCTATTAAAAAGTCACAAATTCGCGTGGCCGCCATGTTGGTTTTGTAGTTACCAGTTTTTCAAAAGTCACATAGGTGAACTTGTAGTAACTTAGTTCCCTTTATCAACGTAATAAATTCCAGGGTGATGTCGGTAATAGTGTCGGAGATATTGAATGCCGGTAAAATATTTCGCACAGCCGCCATGTTGGATTGGTGAGACGTAACAACATTTGAATGGCACGGTCGAGGTCGCCCGGAATAGTGCTATGAACTTACCAAGTTTCATTGAAATTGCTCAAGCCGTTTCGAATTTATTAGGGACACACACACACCTCACACACACACTCACACGCGCGCACACACACGGACAAAATGTGATCTCATAAGCCTATTTTTTCAAAATTGAAAATAGGCTAAAAAGGAGCAAACGCTCTATTATGTTGTTGAATTCTATTAGATGTAATTTTTATGATATCAAGGAAAGGCAACATTTTGTAAGATTTCCCCAGACAGTTTTTTAAATATGCTGTATTTTTACTCGAGCTTCTTTTTTTTCTTTTTTCCTCTTACAAATCTTTTATTAATCGTTGTGATGTATTATGAAGCAGAGACCTGTAAGTGGAGGGGAGTTGTAAGGATGTATGGAGAGGTATATGCACAAACCTGAAATCCTTGACTCCATGGTTGAAATATAGCTTCTTCGAAGAAAGATGTGGGAGTGACATGTGGCGAAATTCTCTTTTCATTCACTTTTTTGAAAAGTGCTGAAGAATGTGCAGCCCAGATGGCCATACTGTGCAAAACTCACATCATGGATGGACTGTGCTATTCATGTGCGACGTAGGAGTGAATTGTTAGACATATATGCTGCAGCTCACCAATAGTTGTGTGATCACCACCAAACTGCTTGTTTCTAACAGGTGTGTTTCTCCACGGAGGTAAAGAGGAGTTGGGCACAGTGCAAACGTTGTGGGAAGGGGGCAAGACCACTGTTCTGACCCTTAAAACAATCATCATGATCATTCATTAATGTTGAGGGGAACATGTGCAGCTAGCTGGAAGTTCTTTGCACACAAGTAAAGTTTCTGGCCAACCCTGATGTACATCCTAAAATACAGATGTCCGATTAAGACAGTAGTGATCAGGTGGGAGAGTATCTCCATGCAAAACTGTTGAGAATACATCTTTGCCCACTTAGTGCTCTGCAGCTTGAACCATTACGTCAAAAGTTGTCATGGGTTTCTTCAGGTGTGACCTGCCCTGAATGTAGGGGATTGTGTTAGAGTGCCGATTACATTAAATCTTGCCTTGACCTAATCCTGGCATTTACACTTGTACCTGGCAGTTTATTGAAAATATATGATTCACATACCTTCCTGGGAGTCATAAGGAATTGAAAATGCTGTCAATTATAACTGCTACACCAGAAATATTTGTTACATTACGTAAATGTTTTTATTTCTCTTCTGCGGGCGGGGACACCAAGAGCCCGCTCATGAGCCAACTTGGTGTCCTAGGCAAAACCCCACACAAGACACGGCACAAACCTAGAATAATTGCAGAGTTTTTATTTCTTGCTCATTCAAAGATGGAATGTTTGAAGCGCACACATTGACATCATATAATGTCCTATCACTGTTGCCAACATGTCCGATACAAAATACACCACACATAACATTGTAATTATGTGAAAAAAAGAAATTATTGGCAAAACCATTGGCCTGGATAAAGATTATTGATGCATGATTACCCCCACTGTGCGAGACAAAAACCAGGGGTTTGTTTTGGATGAAAATTATTGATGCGTTGTGATATTCTTTATTGAAATTGGAGATTGTTAACTCGCAACTCGCACATTCCATATCTAACTTAAGACTGGAACTTGGCGCACTTTCAATTTAACTTGATGGCGCTTTTTGGTTTTACGATACTGGATGTGAAATAGTACCGAATGCGTAGGGTTTGCAATACTATACTTGTTACTAAATCATGCGAATAATGGCGGACTCAGCTGGAATTTCATCTATATAAGTCGTGATCAAAATTGTGGCAGCGGGTGAGTTATAGACAGCGGAGGAGTAAACATCTATTAATACTATGAGCTGTTGATCGATTAAATATTTTGATGGTTAACCGAATGCCTTTAATCGGTTAATTGGTCGATTAATCAAATTTTAGTTGCTTTCACACACTATTATTTCGAGTAAAAGAAACCTGTGAATGATATATATTTTAAGTGAAAATGTTTTCCATTTGCTATGAGGAAGATATAGCCTAACTTAATTTTAAATTTTTATTGTATTGGTGGCATGCAAGTAAAATAAATAAATAAATGCAAAAGAATTTAAGTTAATAAGTCCAACCCCTCCTCCACGTGGTGGGAGACGGGCAACGGCATTAAGTAGGGGATTGCCTGTAGGGGTGAAGTGCAGTGGGGACTTTGTGTGCCCCGGGACCGCTACGGTAGCTGTGAAGGCTCTATGGGAACCCTGAAAAGTGACGGCTGACGGGGCTCTGGTGAAGCTACGATAGGCCTAGCAAGCCAGTAGTGGATATCATATTTGCTTTCAAACCAGGAACAGGCCTCGGAAAGGACGGATTAGCAAACGACGACGACCCGGATATGCTAATGGACTACGAGTTGGGACATTAAACATACAGACACTGACAGGAAAAGTGGAGGAGATTGTACATGTGATGGAGAGAAGAAAACTGGATGTACTGGGCTTGGCAGAAACAAGAAGGAAAGGAGTAGGTCGCAGAGAACTGAGGAAAGGGTACCGGTTGTACTGGAGTGGTAACAGTGAAGGAAGGAGCAGCGGAGTAGGAGTAGTTGTGAGAGATGGAATGAAGGAAGAGATAAAGGGAATAAGTGACAGGATCATGAAGATCAGAGTAACTGTAAAGGGAAGAAGCCTGGAGATAGCCCAGGTATATGCCCCTCAAGTTGGATGTACAGCTCAAGAGAAGGAAGACTTTGAGGAGGAGCTACAACAGCAGTTGAATGGTCAGAGCATCATTGTCATGGGAGATTTGAATGCACATGTAGGAAGTGAAAGGCAAGGATATGAAAATGTATTGGGAGCAGAAGGATGGGGTAGCAGGAATGAAGAAGGGAGAAAGTTGCTGGATTTTTGCAAGACAAACGGTTTAGTGGTAGGCAACTCCTGGTTCCGGAAGAAAGAAAGCCACAAGGTAACGTGGTACAGCAGTGATTTAACAAAGAAATCTTTGGTAGATTACATGCTGTACGACTGGGAAATGAAGAGAAGTGTCAGAGATATAAAGGTAATACCATCAGAGGCCTTAGATAGCGACCACAGAATACTTGTAATGAACCTGGAAGTTGATAAGGATAGCAAGAGGACAGAGTACCAGGAAAGGAGAATCAAAGTATGGAAACTCAAGGAAAAGGGAGTCATGGAAGAATTCCAGAAGATAATAAGGGAAAGGATGCCAACAGACAATCCTAAAACAGGGGAAGAGGAATGGAAGCAATTCAAAAACACAATGGTGGAAACTGCAGTGGCAGTATGTGGAAGAACAAGCAACAGAAAGCGGTGTAAAGAGACACCATGGTGGAATGAGAGAGTAAAAGAAGCTGTGGGAAGGAAGAACAAGGCTTTCAGAGTGTGGTTCCAGGAAAGAACTGATCTGACAAGGGAAGATTATAAGATAAAGAAGAAAGAAGCAAACAAGATTGTCGCAGAGGAGAGGAAGAAGTGGATGGTAAAGTGGACAGAGATGATGGAGGAAGACAGCAGAGGAAATAAGAAAGTACTTTATGGGATGATCAAAAGTAAGGGAAGAGGTCTGCGAGAGGATGTGGTAATGATGGACAAAAACGGAAATGAGGTACACAACAAAGAGACACTCAAGACAGTGTGGAAAGAGTACTTTGAGGATTTGCTGAATCCAAATGGTCATAGGGAGGAAGACAATGTATTGGAAGATGGAGAAGACAACACAGGAATGGAAAAGGACCTGACTTGGAGAGAACTGGAAATGGCTATAGACAAGATGAAAGGAGGAAGGGCACCAGGTGTGGATGAAGTGAGTGTTGAAATGGTGAAGGCAGCAGGGGAGGTTGGGAAACAGTGGCTGTACCGTGTGATGAGGGTGATATGGAAGGAGAAAAAGACACCAGAAGATTGGAAGAAAGGATTAATTGTCCCAATATTTAAGAAAGGAAGCAGAAAGGAGTGCAGAAATTACAGGGGAGTCACACTCATACCTCACTGTGCCAAGATATATGAAAAGATATTAGAAAGTAGAATACGAGCCAAAGTGGAGAGAAAATTGAGAGAGGAGCAGTATGGATTCAGACCTGGGAGATCAACAGTGGATCTCATATTTTCAGTGAGACAGCTCCAGGAACACCACTACGAATTTGGAGAGGATCTGCT
This sequence comes from Meconema thalassinum, assembly GCA_946902985.2. Lineage (NCBI taxonomy): Eukaryota > Metazoa > Arthropoda > Insecta > Orthoptera > Tettigoniidae > Meconema > Meconema thalassinum. The sequence continues at coordinate 314,919,460 of OX336393.1, read as the reverse complement.
GATGGCCTTCCTGGACATCGAAAAGGCCTATGATAGTGTGTGTAGGGAGAAGGTTTGGAAAGCAATGGAAAACATGGGAGTGGAAAACGGGACTGTAGACAGAGTGAAGGAGATGTATTGTGGAAGTGTGAGTTGTGTGAAAGTTGGAGGGGAAAGAACAGACTGGTTCAGACAAATGAGTGGCCTGAAACAGGGTAGTGCGCTGTCACCCCTTCTCTTTATTGTGGTTATGGACGAGGTAATGACACGGATAGCAGGAAAGATAGGAGAAGATAAGATGAAAGCAATGGTGTTTGCAGATGATCTCATGGTCTGGGGAAACAAGGAGGAGGAAATTCAGGAGCAACTGAAGGCTTGGGAAGAAACAGTGGGAGAGTACGGTTGGAAGTTCAACATCAGTAAATGTGAGATCGTGTTAACGACCAGGAAAAAGGACAGACCAATGAGTGGGATAACACTTGGAGGTGGACAGCTGAAGAAGGTGGAAAGTCTCAAGTACTTGGGAAGTATAGTGGAGGAAAATGGGAGAAATGACAAAGAGATTACGGAACGTGGCAGACAGGCAGAAGCATTTCTGAGAAGCATTAGGAGCTTAGTGTGGAATAAAGATGTCCCACAAAAAAGCAAGGAAGTGTTATACAGAAGCTACTATATCCCGATACTGACCTATGCTTCAGAAACGTGGACAATGAAGAAAAGAGACATAAGCAGAATACAGGCAGGTGAAATGAAGTTCCTACGAAGTAGGATCGGAGTAACAAGAAGAGACAGGGTGAGGAATGAAAAGGTCAGGGAAATGGTAAAAGAGGAGCCCTTGCAAGGTAGGATTGAGACATCAAGACTGAGGTGGTATGGACACTTACAGAGAATGGATGAGAAGAAGATTCCCAAGAGGATACATGAGATGCAGTTGCAGAAGAAACGACCAAGGGGAAGACCAAGAGATAGATGGCTGAAAGGAGTGGAGGAATGTGTCAAGAAGAGAGGCGAGGACTGGACCAGAGTGACAGCGGAGAGGTGGTGGGAAGAAAGAACTAAGTGGCGAGGCTTATGTTCCAAACAGACCCAGCCTGGGGCTGGAAACTGTACAAGATGATGATGATGATGAATATTATTTAAAATATATTTCAATATTGATTATTTAATGACACAAGAGTTTGAAGTTGAAGTTCACAGTTACTTAGTCACACTTTTTTGCTCCAGGACTTCAGACATGTCAGCAAGTTGACATGCTCAGAACTAAAGGCTGTCCTTCTCATAGTAACAATATTTCCAGCATCTCTCACACGGAACTGAAGCAGCTGGAATGCAATGCAATTTTTTCGCTATGCGTGCGAGATGTGGAAGTTGGACTGAATGTATTTTCAACCATTATAGAGGGTCTGCGAAGTCATCTTCTAGTTCCACCAACGACTTGTAAACTTCAGTAATAAGACAATAATAGCCTGTACGGTATTTCCTTTCCTATTGTTTGTAAAAGCGGTGGGCAAATCCCTCAGTTTAAAAGAAAGCAATTAAGGAGATATTATCGCTTTTATCTTTCTGAAGCAAAGGCATGAACATCAGCTATCTTTAATGACCTGTCAATCTTAAAATAGCTGATGCTAGCACGCCAAATGGCAAATAATAATACAATGCACAGGTTTAGTGCTACGCAAAACGGTTACTTTTCCTACACCACACTACTATAAAGGAAGTTTGTAGTTTTACTTGACCGTTAAGCTCGCGATCATTAGCAGGGACGGGATCTCCTTTTTACGTGAAATACGAACCACAGGACATGGCATTTCACTTTGAAAATCTCACATGCATTGACCGGGAATCGAACCCGGTCCTCTGTGGTGAGAGGCCAACAGCTTGACCGCTGCGCCACCACACCCCCTACCACACTACTATTTAATCTGTTCGATAAATCGACTAACTTAAAGCACATTGATCTGTTAATCGTATTTTTAGATTAATCGGTTAGTCGGTCCGATTAATCTATTAAATTGACAGCTCTTAATACAATATCTTAAGATATTTTCCCGAGCATTACTACAGGTATTTCAGTAGTTTAAGAATTTTTCCCCCCAAGGATTAAGTCAAGGCTGGTTCTACCCCGATTACAACTCTATTTCAACTATAACACTTCAAAGGATGTCTGACTTGTGTAGTGGGGATGATATGGTGCAGTGTTCAAGCTGCTTGTCTCCCACCAAGTAAAAATAATATTCGATTCCCGGTTAATGCATGCAAGATTTTCAAAGTGAAATATCACACATCATCAAATTACAAAAAAAATTGTTAATGACTCCTAGAATATCAAACAAGATAAGAAAATCATATAGCCTATCATATATTATCCTAGTGGAGGGGAGCGTGATGGCGCAGTGGCTTAGCTGCTCGTCTTTCACCCGGACGGCCGGGGTTCGAATCCCGGTGACAGCGGGGTGGAATTTTCACCTGAAAATTCACGTGGCGTCAGGAAGGGCATCCGGCCTTAAATCCCCGGCCAAAACCAAAATGAGCCTGGTTGGCTCCGGCGACCCCAATTAATTGGGAAAAGCCGAAGAAGAAGATATTATCCTAGTGGAAGTGTGAAAGCCAGGTTCTGCTCTGCTTAGTTTCAGAGATGAAATATTGGCCTTGGGTTCAATTCCTGGCTCTGTTAGGAATTTTATAACTGGCGTGAGGGCTTGAACGGGATGCACTCAGTCTCGTGAGGATAATTTAGTTGCTGTCTGACAGTGAGACAGCACCCCGGTCCAGAAAACCAAGATTTACAGTTACAGTATTGTAACAGTTACAAGAAGTAAATCCCATGGGGGATTAGTTTGAAGAACCAGGAACTGCATGGAAAAGGTTAAATGGAAGACTATATTGGTCCAAGACTCTAGTAAGACTGGCAACTATTTTAAGCTTTTAAAATTTTTAAAGCTTGCCACGGTGGGTGAGTGGTTAGCATGTCGGTCTACTAACCCCCAAGCTTGCAGGTTCGCTCCTGGCCGTGGTAAGTGATTTTTGAAAGGCAGCAAAAATACGGCACGCATGTCATACGATGTTGGCATGTCAAAGAACCTATTTGAATTCAGTAGGCCGTGTTCATCATGGCAAAATTAATCTCGGGAGTTTCCGCCAACACAAAGTTCCTAATTTCTCTATTAGAAAGCACTATAGTGTACAAGGAGCTTAGATATCTAACCTCCTTGACTTTCACAGTGCTTCAAGGAACAACGAAACTCAGCATGCAAGCTACCCTCTGGGTATCCAATTACAAAGCTTGCACCCGGCACCCGAGGCCATGCGATATTATTATTATTATAATAACATTTTAAACATTCATTCCAGTGTCAATTTCATTCCTATTCTATGATTTAGCTGAATGACTGATGAAGGACCGCAATAAGGTCCGAAACATGTGCCGTACCACAAAGTAGCGTAAGTAGAATTGAAAGGTGGATATGTTGTTGTTTGAGTCTTCAGTCTTTTGACTGGTTTGATGCAGCGCTCCATGCCTCCCTGTCCTGAGCTAATCATTTCATCTCTACATAGCTACTACACCCTACATCCGAGGCAATCTGTTTAACATATTCTAACCTTGGTCTACCCCCACAGTTCTTGTCCTCAACCCTTCCTTCCATAACTGAGCTTGCTATTCCTGGGTGTCTTAGTATGTGTCCTACTAACTTATCTCTTCTCTTCATTAGCAGTTGCCAGAAACATCTCTCCTATCCCACTCATCTTAATACCTCTTCGTTTGTAACCCTATCTACCCATCTGATCTTCATCATTCTCCTGTAACACCACATTTCAAATGCTTGAATTCTCCTCCTTTCTGCTGAACCAATAGTCCAAGTTTCACTTCCATAGAGTGCCATGCTCCAGACAAAGGCTTTCAAAAATGACTTCCTAATACCTAAATCTATATTCGATGTCAACAGATTCCTTTTTTGTAGAAATGATGTCCTTGCCTGAGCCAACTTACTCTTTGCTTCGTCCATCACTGGTTATTTTGCTTCCTAAGTCAGAAGTCTCCTACTTCCTTCAGCTTTTCACCTGCCAATTTGATGTCCATAGAGGTTTCTGATTTATTTCGGCTGTTTTCTAGTATTTTTGTTTTACATTTATTAATTTTCATCGTGTATTCTTTCCGTAAGACGGAGTCCATACCATTCAAAAACTCATTCAAATCCTCAGGCATGTCGGCCAAGATGAAGATGTCATCAGCAAATCTCAGATTTGATATTATTTCTCCTTGAATCTTCACTCCCACTTTAAATTTTTCTCCAATTTCCTTCATTACTTGTTCAATGTAAAGATTGAAAAGTATGGGTGATAAGTTGCAGCCTTGCCTTACACCGTTCTGAATACCAGCTTCTCTCTCATGTCCTTCAGCTTGAATGACTGCTGTCTGGTTTCGGTACTGTATAGATTGTATATCACCCTCCAATCCCTGTACTTTATTCCAATAAATTTCAAAATGTCAAACAATTTAGTCCAATCAACGTTATCAAAAACCTTTTCTAAGTCTACAAATGCCATGAATGTTCTCTTATCTTTCCTTATTCTACCTTCCCAAATCAGCCTAAGACTTAGTACAGCTTCCCTTGTTCCTACATTTCTCCTGAAACCCAACTGGTCTTCACCCAACTCTGTTTCTATCTGGCTTTCCATCCTCTTGTAAATTATTCCAGACAGGATCTTTGAAGCATGAGTAATCAAGCTGATTGTATGGTAATCTTCACATCTGTCAGCTCCCACTTTCTTTGGTATAGGGATGATAACATTCTTCTTGGAATCAGGGGGTACCTCACCTATCTCATAAATCCTACACACCAAGTGAAATAACCTGATCAGACCTTTATCTCCTATGCAGCGTAGCAACTCAATCGGTTTATCATCTATGCCTGGTGCTTTGTCCCTGCTTAAGTCCTCCAATGCTATGTCAAATTCTGATCTCAATATTAAATCTCCTTTTGCATCCTCATCAATTTCCTCCTCCCTTTCCGTTACTTGATTCTTAATCTCCTTACCCTTATACAAACACTCTATGTAAGTTTTCCATCTCTCAACCTTTTCTTCCGTATCTGTTAGAGGCTTTCCATTTGTGTCCTTAATATTACAGCACTTAGTCTTCTTTTCCCCAAAAGTATTCATAATCCTTCGATAAGCTGTGTCTACTTTTCCTAATTTCAGACAAATTTCGATACCTGCACATTTCTCTTTCAACCCTTCTTCTTTCGCTTCCTTGCACTTCTTGTTAACCTCATTTCTCAGACGTCTGTCTGTATTCTGCTTTCCCCTTTTCATCTCTTACATTGTTGTGTTTCCGCCTTTCATCCATCAATTCTAGTATATCGTGAGTGATCCACGTTTTTTTACCTATTCTTTCTTTCCTACCAATCTTTTTTTCTGCAGATTTTGTTATTTCATTCTTCAAAAATGCCCATTCGTCTGCAATTGAAGTTAGTTTGGGGTTTTTCATTAGTCCTTCCTTTATACTCTTCTTGAATCTTTCGTTTACATCCTTCACTTTCAGTCTGTCTATTGCCCACCTTTTTGGCTTTTGACTTTTCTTCAGTTTCTTCAACTTTAATCTGCATTTCATAACAACCCGATTGTGGTCAGAGTTTGTCAGCACCAGGATATGTTTTACAATCTAAAATCTGGTTTCGAAATCTCTGCTTGACCATAATGAAGTAGATTTGGTAACGCCGTGTATCTCCTGGTCTCATCCATGTGTATATTCTTCTATTGTGGTTATTGAATAAGGTGTTAGCTATGACCAACTCATGCTCAGTGCAGAATTCCATCAGCCTGCTTCCTCTATCATTCCTTTCACCTAATCCGAAATCTCCTACTATCTTCCCTTCTCTCCCTTTTCCTACCACAGCATTCCAATCTCCCATTACTATAACATTTTCATCACCCTTGATATACCTCAGAACTTCATCTATTTCTTCATAGACATTTTCAACATCATCATCAGCTAGACTGGTAGGCATATAGACCTGTACCACTGTGGTGCACGTAGGTTTAGTATTGATTTTTGCTACAATAATCCGTTCACTATATTGCTCATAATATTCAACCCGCTGTCCAAGTTTCCTACTCAATATGAGACCAACCCCTGCTTGGCCATTGTTTGATTTAGTGCTAATGACCCTTTAGTCTCCTAACCAGAAGTCCTGTTCTTCCTGCCAGCGCATTTCACTAATCCCAACCAAATCCAACCTCAACCTATCCATTTCCCTTTCTAAGTTTTCTAACCTTCCACTCCCTAGCAGACTTCTAACATTCCATGCTCCGATCCGTAGAATGTCAGGTTTCCTCTTTGTCACTTCTGTGATGTTAACCCCCTCTCGAGTCCCGTTGCTTTCAGCCGTGCAGCAGAACGCAGTGTAGCCATTAGTTGGCTTATACTATCAATACCTTAACCGTCTGTAAGACAAGTAAAGAATTGATTTATTCTGAAAGGCTGCTACTCCCTTTCAGAATAAGTAAAGAGCAATTCTACTAACAAAAATACTACCGTAACCTTCTACTAACAATTAAATACCAAAATTCTACTAATGAAAAAAAAAAACTAACGTTCTACCAACTACAAATAAACTTTCTTCGGCTTTTCCCAATTAATTGGGGTCGCCGGAGCCGACCAGGCTCATTTTGGTTTTGGCTGGGGATTTAAGGCCGGATGCCTTTCCTGGCGCCACGTGATTTTCCAGATGAAAATTCCACCCCGCTGCCATCGGGATTCGAACCCTGGCCGTCCGGGTGAAAGACGAGCAGCTAAGCCACTGCGCTATCACGCTCCCCTCTACCAACAACAAATACTACCACTAAAATAGTCTGTCACCAGGGACACTCACATGCACCCTCACACATCACAGTCTAATGCAACAATGCAACTGCCACCAGACACATTCACACACCACAGTCTAATAGAACAGAGACAAATATCTAATAAACAAACTACATTCTTACAACTAAAACTAACTATATACTTACTGTACATACTACTACTAGTAGTCGGCGCAAAAACCATGCGCACTTTCATGAGAAATAAATTTAAGAATTTTTTACTGCTCTGTAGCCTAATTGTCATGTCACAACAGTCTAGTTTTGGAAGTTGTAACTAAAACTAACTACTAACTTATATACTAGAAGAAGAAATAGAAAACAAAAGGAGTATAAGCCAAATAAAGGACAAGAGGAAAAGAAATACCCTCAACCCTCGAAGAATGCGGATTGAGGGACTTGGAAGGAAGGAAGGAGAGCCATAAAAGGCAGATAGGAAAGTGAAAGAGGAGAGGGTCCGCCCCACAGGTAGATGCAAAAAAATCGCTAAAGGGAATTTAGATACACAAGGAGTCCCCACACCAAAAAAAAAAAAGGTGGATATAAAATTAAGAATAGTTGAATTCCATAGTCGAAACCCAGCTACAGCAAAAGAATGGTTGAACGTAGATGGGTGATTGATGGGGATGATGAGGGAAGAGTCAGACCGAGTGTTACGGTTATGATTAATAATGTTATTGGTTTTACATCCCTTTTAACTCTGCGGTTTTTAGAGACGCCAGGGTGCCAGAATTTTACCCCGAAGGAGATCTGTAACGTGCCAGTAAATCTACTGACACGGCTCCCTCTCATATGCGCACCCTCAAATGCCAGCTGACTGCACCAGGATTGGATCCTGCAACCTTGGGATCAGCAGGCAAGAACGTTACCGCTGAGCCACCAGCATGTATTTTTTGTTTTCTTTTATATTATAACAACTGGTTGAAAGAGATCCAGCATGATTTAGATGAATTAAATTTAACGATGCTCCAAATTAAAAATAGAGAAGAGAAGAATATTTTAAGGAATAAATACTTACGATTCACATTAACAACATTTGAACGGAAAAACTTCACCATCACAGATGAACAAAGGACAGCCAGGTCAGATAGAATGAAGAAATTTTGGGTGCAGAAGAAGCTGAAGCTGAATCGCTAATCTCCAAATACCGTTGTTAGACTTAATTGTATTTGTATTGGTTAAGGTGCTCTAATGAGGGCGTAAAATATGAAAGAAAAGAAAAAAAATACTAGCTATACCCGGCATGCGTTGCAATGACAATCAAAGACGGAAAGGAAGATAATATTAATGTTATTGGTTTTACGTCCCTTTTAACAACTGCGTCTTTTAGAGACACCGGGGCATCGGGATTTTGACCCGAAGGGGATCTTTAACGTGCCAATAAATCTACTGACACGGCCCCCTCGCATTGGCGCACCCTCAAATGCCAACTGGCTGCGCCAGGATTCGATCCTGTAACCTTGGTTACAGCAGGCGAGAACGTTACCGCTGAGCCACGCCGCGAGCCCAAAAAGGAAAGAAAGAATAAAAAGAAGTGTTTGAATTGTAGGGTGACTGCACCTATGGTTGAACGGTTACCAGTGGATGAACTGTATCAATTTAGGTAAAGTTGATAAGGTTCAGTAGGAAGGCAAACCTGAACATGAAACGGGCCTTGTGCCAGGATGCCATAAGACTCGTCAACTACAGGAGGTGAACCTAATTTCGTTTAATGAAGTGCCTTTGGATAAACAATATTTTTGTTTTTCTGTCTGGTGCATATATAAATAAATCCGAAGGCTTTCAGACGCTGAGCACGCCACATACAGCTGACCATGTGAGCATTTGTTGAAACTACTCATGCGCCATCTAATGTAAAATGGATTTATTTATTCAGAGACAATGGTGGGAGTGTGCACAACAACTCACCAAAGTTTCATTACAATTGGCGGAATTGTATATGAACGCCTACAGGACTCTCCTTAAACGATTCGCTGTCCAACACTCATTTGTTGAAACTACTCATGCTATGTACTATCAAATGGTTTTTCTAATTCGGAAACCTTTGCGGCAGTGTGAACAACAACTCTCCTAAATTTCATCGCAAGCGGATGAATGGCATATGATCGAATACAGGACTTTGTTGAAACGATTCGCGCACAGTCACTCATTTGTTTAATCTGCTCATGCGCTACCTATTGTGAAATGGATTTACTAAGCCAGAAACTTTCCTTCGAGTGTACACAACAACTCGCCCAAGATTCATCGCAATTGGATGAATGGTATATGAACGCATACAAGACTTTTGTGAAACTATTGTGGTGCCGTCACTCATTTGTTGAATCTACTCATGCTATAACTATTGTAAAATGGATTTACTTAGCTAGAAACCTTCCCTGGCGTGCACACAACAAATCACCCAAGTTTCATCGCAATCGGTGATGGTATATGAATGCATAAAGGGCTTTGTTGAAATGATTCGCACGCAGTCACTCATTTGTTAAATGTACTCATGTGCCACCTATTATAAAATGGATTTACTAAACCAGAAACCTTCCCCGGAGTGCACACAACAACTCACCCAAGTTTCATCGCAATCGGTGATGGTATTTGAACGCATAAGGGACTTGACAAGATGTATAACACAATTTACACTCGCCAAATCAATACTTTACTTTACTAAAAAATACTATAGGTACATGTTTCGGAAACTTGATATGTTTCCTTCTTCAGCCCATATGTTGGTGTGAAACATCATATGACATCGAAATCCTAACAAACAAAAAATGGATTTCGATGTCATATGATGTTTCACACCAACATATGGGCTGAAGAAGGAAACATATCAAGTTTCCGAAACATGTACCTATAGTATTTTTTAGTAAAGTAAAGTATTGATTTGGCGAGTGTAAATTGTGTTATACATCTTGTAAACATGGTCAATATGGAACCTGGAACGAGTGCGGTTTATAAGGGACTTGAAACGATTCGCGTGCCATGACCGTATTCGAACTGGCAGCCAAGCGTGAGTTCAGTTTTAAGCACACCCGATCAAAAACCGTGGCGTGAACTGTATTGGAATCGGCTGCTGGCCGTCCCCTCATGTCACCTCGCGATGAAACAGCAAGGCATTCTCACACCTTGAATTGCGGTGTGATAAGTACACAGATTGTGCAATTGGGTTACTGTGGGATTTAAGGGTTCCTGTTAAGTCCCTCACCCTTTTGTGTTACATAAATAATTTGTAGCAAGAAATATTTCCTGTAGTGCACATAACTCGCCCAATTTTCATCGCAATTGGATGAACGGTATATAAACTCATGGGGACATACATACAAACTATACTATCACGCAACATTGATTTATATATATATAGATTAGCCGGTAAGTATGTGTCTAAATCAATATTAACTTACATTCTCTATGATGATTGAATAACAAAACTACTAACTCATTGTAACGCTTTCACGTCCGTTAATCTCGATATTAAGCCTCCAGGCTTACGAATCCTTCGTTTCAGGTATCTTCCCATTTAAAAATCCGCGGTGATCACAGTACGTTGGTGCTGCACCTATCGGTGAATTAATATATATCTTGTACGCCTCTTGAGTGTTGAATGGGCAGACAGTTTAAAGCAACCAGGAGGGATGCGATCCAGCTGGCATTGCTTAAAGGTAATCGGAGCGCAGTCATGGCTAGAAGTTGAACTACTGTATTACAAAATTGTAATACTTCAGGAGGCCAGGGATTTGCAAAGCAGAATGTTTGGAACAATTACCCTCGCAAGAGGATAGCACCGTACAGAGACATTGAGAAGGCTGTGGATGACGTGTATCTTGTTTTTCTAGTCTCCTTTTCGTTTTGTCTTCTGTTTATGTGCGATGCTGGGGCTGTTATCTCTACTTAGTATAAAACAAAGTCCCCGATTTGTGTTTGTTACGGGTTAACTCGAGAACCACTGGATGGATTTTGATGCGGTATCCGCCAGTCTGTAAAGGATATCTCCAGGATTATTTCTGTAGAAAATAATTTATTTATGATCAAAGGAAGCCGAGCAGTAACGATTTCGGTGGAAAAATAAAAACCTGGCGTCCGAGCGCTTTGTAAGCTTACGCTGGGCAAACTGTTAAAAATATCTAAATACTATGAGTGTGAGAATTGTTCAGCATAAAAGTTCTACAAAAAAAGTCCGCGAGAGCATATGTCTATCTTCAATACATCGCCCACGATGAGTGTTTTTAAGTTTTAATTTCTTCCAACCATGTCCATTCAAATACTGAGGCAACAGTTTACGAGCTATCTAAGGGCGAATCTATCATCCCTGTTACAGCCTAGCTAGCGGGCGAACCTATTGCCCCAGATACAGCCAGCAGCAAACCGTTGAGTCGTGTTGAGTTAGACTTCTGAGAAGGGTGGTTGTGTTTGGAGTTTCCCTGGAAGTGCAACTCGGGTTTTCTTATTTTCGCCTGTGAACTTTTCGTTCCGCAAAATTCACAGTCAAGTTAAGATTGAACGGAAGGGGGATTTGTGTTTCATGCACGTCGTCATTCTTAAATTACGTCTGACAAGAATTTGTTGCACATGCATCTCCATGATAATATAACTAATAGTCCAGTCAGTGATTTTAACCCATCATGCCGAGACTTAAAACGGATATTGGTCTTTGTTCATTGACACTGGAGAAAAAAAAGCGCGTATCACGTAATGCATTCTCCCGGGCGAAGCCGGGTCGGGTTGCTAGTTATTAATAAACGAGTGTGTGCATTAGCCTCTCTTTTGAGCTAAAGCGCATTTAATTAGTATCTGTGGAGAGAGCCGTCCACATCATTTGTAAAAGAATTCAAGTAAAAAACGGTAACTCAAGTAGTTTTCAAACCCCAGCCGTGAGAGATTAACGTTCTAGCACAGAACTAAACGTGTCGATAACGTGTGTTATTAACTGACTGAGATACTTGTTAGCAAATAATGTCTTGAAATAAACTATTTCTTCACTGTAGTACATCTTCATTATACAGTGAAACCTCTCTATAACGGACACCCTTTGTACCATAAATGCTGGGAGTATTTGTTTCCATTTTGGTCCGTATTAACATTTCAATTATAGTCTGTAATATGAATACAAAATCTTTTCCGCCAAATCAATACTTGATGGTACGTTACTTAACACTTGTTAGTGGTACATGTTTCGGATTATGTTACAATCCTTCATCAACCACATTGTTTACACAAATGGATGACATATCAGTAACATTGAAATTCACTTTTAGGCATAAGATGCACAATTGTACTATAGAGAGGGTTAGAGAAAATGATTGCAATATGGCACATGTACTTGTGCAGTATGTGTACTTGCATGAAAACGTAGGGTAACTCACCGTAAAACCAGTCCAGTTTCGTCTGCATTTAAAATGTTTTCCAGCTAATAGCCGTCAGCGATAGAAGGCAATTTTTCTTCCCAGCTTGAAACTATCCATATCAACAGTGGAGGATTCTCCCCAAATTTCTCTAAATTTTATATCGTGGTGCTTTCTGAAATTCTCGGGCCAGCCGTTTGAGGCTTAGAGATCTCCGATACCTAATTCTGCTGCGAAATCCAATGCTTTGGCTTGTATCATTGGTCTGGACACAGGGACGTGACTTCTTATTTTGCTGAACCACTCTATCCTCTGCCTCATCAATAACGGCACCATTACCACTTTGAAACATACAATTTTTCAGCTCATTACCATTAAGACGCCATACCTTAATTATATCTTCTTTTCTTTTTCACAATTTCTGCTGCCTGTGTCTTTCCAATCTTTAACACTTCAGATAGTTTCCGTACACCACATTTCTCATGTTTGTGATAATCTACGATGTCTACTTTCTCTTTTAAAGTTAAAAAGAGGAGCCATTTCAGATGCACTCACTTGCTACTGTAGCGCACACGTCCTACAATAGATTTAAGAAGTTTCATGGTAAAACGGACCAGATAGTGAAAGTATGAATTCCCTTATCCTGACCTTTCAAGTTCAAGAGAACAATGAAAGCGATACCGTTAATCCTAGGTTTATTTTTGGAGCAGTGCAGAAGATAGGGGTTGGGAAGGTCAGCACTAACTGGCTTCCCGGGAGCACAGGATGTGTCGAAAATACATTAACACAAAAGAGTGTTCATACAAGACTAATAGACCCACAGAGATGAAATATCTTTTCAAAACAAGTGTCCGCTAAGAGAGGTTGGTTGATATTTTTTTTTCATGCGGCCGGGGTGTCCGTGTTCGTAATAGCGAGTGTCCGCATAACAGAGATTAATTACTAATATACCTAGTAGGGCTTTGTCCTTTGCCACTGCTGCTTCGGAGTCCTATAATGTACCATTCTCTGAATGGGAACTGCGCAGTGCGCTTGCACTGTGCAGGGATACGGCTCCTGGACCGGATAACATACATAATCAAATCTTAAAACGTCTGTGCGAATCCAGTATAAAAAAACTGTTGATCCTCTTCAATCGTATATGGATTGAAGGGGAGTTTCCATCTCAATGGCGAGAGGGGATCATGATACAGATTCCTAAGGCTGGAAAGGATCCCAAGTTTGTAAGCAGCTATAGGCCAATTTGTTTGACAAATGGCCTATGTAAGCTGCTCGAAAAGATGGTGAACCGTCGACTGGTGTGGTTCTTGGAGGAGAAAGGTCTCCTGTCTGATAGGTCCACCACTGACCATCTGGTGCGACTTGAGAGTGCCATACATTTTTCCGAAAGCAGCACCTAGTCACGGTCTTCTTTGACCTCGAGAAAGTCTACGACACCACATGGCGCTACGGGATCCTTTCCACCCTTCACAAGTGGGGACTCCGTGGTAATCTACCGACTTTCATTGCGAATTTCATGTCCGTCCGACTCTTCCGTGTAAGGGTCGGTAGGACATTATCGCAATACTATACTCAGGAAAATGGAGTTCCTCAGGGTTCTGTGTTGATTGTCACCTTGTTCGTGATTGCCATAAATGGCATTGTTGCCGCCGCCAGGTCCGCGGTAGTTCCATCGCTGTATGTAGACGATTTAGCTCTGTATTACAGCTCTGGAAGTATGGCAGTCGTGGATCGGCAATTGCAGCTAGCTATCAACCGGGTCGACAGGTGGACTCACGACCGGGGTTTTCGTTTTTCAGCAGCGAAAACCTCCGTCGTCCATTTTTGTCGGCTCTGGAGGCTACTTTTACACCCTGAACTACATCTCAGGGATGCTGCGTTGCCGTTGGTTGACACTTATCGCTTCCTGGGGCTCCATTTTGATAGCAAATTAACGTGGCAGCCACATATACGGCAATTAAAAATGACGTGTCTCAGGAAACTGAACATGCTCAAGTTTCTTAGTGGCACTACGTGGGGGGCTGACCGTGCGGTGCTGCTACGGTTCTACCAAGCCCTCGTCCTGTCCCGGCTAGACTATGGTTCTGCGGCATACGGTTCAGCAAGGCCGGCAACCTTGAAAATGCTGGACAGTATCCACCATAGTGGCGTTAGGCTGGCTACCGGTGCCTTCCGGACCAGCCCGATACCCAGCCTACTCGCCGATTCGGGTGTTCCACCTTTAAATTATAGACGCCAACATATGCTTTTAGCATATGCTGCCAATGTGCGTCAAATGCTGCAACACCCGACCTATAAAGCTCTCTTCGGTACCCAAAACCACCAGGGGTACGCCAACCGGCCTCGTGGTATTAGACTTGATAGCTCGTGTACTGAAATAGGAGTGGCTGTAGGTCCCTGTATGATCCGGATATCTAGCGAGGTGCCTCCGTGGCAAGTCCCGCGGCCGGAAATTCGATTAGATCTTCACCGAGGTCCTAAGGTGAACACGGATGCCTCCGTTTACCGGAGGCAGTTCCACAGCATAGTTCACCAATTTCCGGACGCTGGCATTCTCTACACGGACGGTTCGAAGGTGGACGAGAATGGTGGGTTGTGCTTACGTTATTGATGGTGCAAATACCAAGATCTCTTTGCCTGAGCCTGTAGTGTGTTTACTGCGGAGCTCGTTGCCATCTATGAAGCTCTGCAGTTTGCACTACAGGATGCACGAATCCACTTTCTCGTGTGTACCGACTCTTTGAGTTCGTTGCAGTCAATTGCTACATGTTTCCCGCAACACCCCCTAGTGCAGCGAATCCACGACCTACTTGCCGGGCTGTGCCAAGCTGACACTCGAATCACCTTTCTGTGGCTTCCAAGCCACATGGGAATTGCGGGAAATAAGTTAGCTGATCAAGCTGCAAAAGAGGCGATATCACTACCACCTCGACCAATGGAGGTACCCGCTAGAGATATTCGCTCTCAGTTACGCCTACAAGTTCTGGCTTTTTGGGAGTCAGTGGCTAGCTGACCCACTGCCCAGTAAACTGAGAGCGATCAAGGGAACTACTCGCGTTTGGCGGAGCTCCTTCCGGGCCCGGAGAGAGTCTGTCATTTTGTGTAGGCTAAGGATAGGTCATACAAGATCCACCCACTCGTACCTAATGAGAAGGGAAGACCCCCCACTTTGTACCTGTGGAGCCGTTTTCACCGTGCCCACATTTTCACCGAGTGTGTGGATCTTGCAGACTTACGAAGAAACCTTGGTTTGCAGATGACACTCAAACTTATATTAGTCGATGACGCGGTGGCTGCTGATCGCGTTATCCGCTTTATAAGTGAGAGTGGGTTAGGACCAGCAATCTAAATTTCCAGTGAACATTGACTCAACGACTTGTTCATTTTTGAATGATAATGTTTTGTTTTTCCGTAAATTTTGTTTATTTTTATAATTTTTATTTTTATTTAATTTTTTGTTTTTGTTTTATTAATTTTTGGTCTTTTTAAATTTAGATGTCCACTTCAAAATTTGTATTCTTTAATCTGTGTTAAGAGGGGCAGATGACCTCGTAGTTCCGCCCCTTAAAACGACAATATCTAACTAACATCACGGGCCTAGAAAATCGTCCGTTATGAAGGGATGTCCGTCTTGGAGGAGTGTCCGTTAGAGAGGTTTCACTGTAAATCATTCCATACAAAGTTTATATTATTTCTATCAGTAGGCTACATCGCAAGCAACATACTCAAACTACTGAAATATAGAACAGGCACGAGGGGTCAGCTGCCATCTTGTCATGAGACAAATGGCTCAGCTCGTTTAAGTCACTGATAAAGTGTAATATTATAATATAAAATTATAATAAACAATAGGTCACGTCCTATAGGATACCTTAAACCACCCTCGCCTTGATTGGTGAGTCCTAAGTTATGTATTATAATGCTTGCATAATTCACACAGTCGCCATCTTTAAATGGTACGGCTGATGATGACTTTGTAGTTTGGGCACAGGACGCATCTCATATGAAGGTATGTTTTTACCAAATTTAGTATAGATCCGATGATTAGTTTGGTGGTAATTTTAAGTTTTGACCATTCGAGTGGCTGCCATTAAGTTTTGGTGAAGATGGCGGCAATATAAAACATGACACTGAGGTGCCCTTTGCTAGTGCTACCTCTGTACCAAATTTTGTTTAATTCGGTTGCGTCATGTTTCAATTGATAGGGTGGGACAGACATACACACAGACACACATAATTTTTCACCCTGTGTAGATCTCATAAGTGAACTTTCATATTTTTGCAAAAATCGAAAGTAGGCTAAAAACTACCAGTATTTGGAACCACATATATCAAGATTAACTTTTGTAATAACAGGTGCCTAATTTTTCAGATTATGTATTAATGATGTATTGTAATCCAAGGTTACATTTAAACAATAGATTACTAAGAAAGGAAAGATACACATCTTAGTTAAGGCAAACCTAAAAGCAAGGACACTAGAGTTCAAAGAAAGAATTTGAATTTCTAATTGATTTAAGGGGCAGAATTAGCGATGTCATCTGCCCTTCACCCAAGAAAGAAAAAACCTCTTATAACCTGCTGTGTGGTCATGCGAACCATTTTTTGTGTATGAACGGTTCTGGACCTTCACGGTCTACCATAAACCAATCTCCAACCTGTCACGGCTAAGATCAAAGGACCAAAATAAGCCAACAACCGGTTCCAAAGGTGGGACATGGACTTTGACTCTACAACACCGTCTGATATAGGTCTTGGTAGGTTGTTAGAAAATACTTTGTCCTGTATATACTCCCCTTTCTGAAATATTTCTTTATGTCCACTTGTTCAAATTATAAATAACCTTTGTGTGCTTTACTTTCATTTATATATACTGAATTCATTTCTGATTACAATAAAGGTTACATTATCTTAATGCTACAACCAACAAATGCAATTGAAGACTTCACGGAAAAAATGGAGTAAGTCACATTCTGTAAATTTTTCAGGAGAGCGAATTTAAACTTTCAACACTAAAAAGAAATCGTTAAGCAATCTAGTTTTTCTGCCAAATTTATTTCTTATAAAGGAAGTACATGTAAAACAAATAACAACTCTAGTTAAATTATGAGGTAAGTGAGTGAATATTGGACGTTCTTCTCGTTTCCACTAAAAATAAAACCTCTGTATCTCGCGCTTTATTTGAAATTAATTTCAACTGATCTGTAGTGACGATGGCTGGCCACCAGAATGCGCCATAAACTCATTTCTGAAAAAAAATGGACTTTCCCGTTCTTTCTGTGGGGTCTTCATGTGTAAGTACATATAAGATAATAGATAGGGGCATGGTGGCGCAGCACTCAAGCTGTTGGCCTCTCACCAAGGTGGACTGGGTTCGATTCCCGGTCAATGCATGTGAGACTTTCGAAGTGAAATGCCATGTCCTATGGTTAGGATTCCACGTAAAAAGAGGTCCCGTGGCTCATAATCACAAGATTCACGGTCATGTTAAACTACAATATTTTTCTTCATAGATAATAATGCTCTCACAATCATATTATATATTCATTGTATTACTAAATGCAGTAAGCAGCTACGGTGGCGTAGTTAGAAGCATGCTGAACTGCTGTGCCCAAGATAGCGGGTTCAAACCCGGCCAAAGTCATCGGATTTTGTAAGAGCGTTAAAAATCCTTCAGTATGCCTTCCTTCAGAAGGAAAGTAAAGCCGGCGGTCCCATATCATAGATTTATGGCTTGTAAAAGATCCTTCCACAGACTAAACTTGTGTGAAGCTAAATTGTTAGGTTAGATTTCGCCGGAACGCTCTATCAAAGTTCCAACGTTCACCACTAGGTATCATTATCTGGTAGCGAAAATTGGAACTACTTGAAATTGAACGGAACTTGTAGCTCACCCTAAGGGTGTCCGCTGGAAGCAGCTACAGACTCAGGCGAGCCTACATGTCCTCGGACACTTACCTTACCCCGTGGCACTATAGTCCATGAAGGACCTTGGCCTGCTCCACCACAGTCTTCCAGCTTTTCCTATCCCGTGCACGCCTCCTACAAGCTCTGACACGTAGCATCCTGCGATCCTCCTCGACATCGTCCAGCCAGAGCTTTTTCGGTCGCCCCCGTCCTCGCTTTCCAGTGGGTCGCCCATGGAAGACCTGATACACCATCCTTGACTCCGGCATTCGCGCGACATGTCCAAGCCACCGAATCCGTGAACTCTTGACCTCTGCGACGATAGTAGGGTCCCCATACAGATCATAGATCTCCTTGTTGGTGTGGAGGCACCACACTCCACGATCACACCCGGCCCATAGATCTTACGGAGTACCTTCCTCTTCCACCTATTCAACAAATCCTCATTCCTCCTAGTCAACACCCATGTCTCAGACCCATAGGGTCCTCGGACACTCCCGGCACTAAAAGCCATATGATAAATAAATATAATAACTACATGCAATAGATGTTTTCCAAGGTATAATTAATACTGGGACAATTATATTTTCATCTTCGAAGCAAATAAAACTCTGCTGGTCACATGAGGGCAGACAAGTATATAATTATGTGCATTTTTAAAAATTGCATCATAGCGAAAACATAAAGTGAGAAAGCGTATAACGAGGGATGACAACGTAATTGAGTACATGTTTAAGATTGCGATGAGTAGAATACTCCTTCAAGGGGCAGATGACCTCATAGTTCCGCCCCTTAAAACAACAATAACTAACTAGTCCTCCTTCAGCACAAAATGAATTATAAAGGAACATTTTTTTTTTAAACTTAAAAGTACATTTACGTTGATTATCAAATATTTAAAAATTGGTGCATCTATGTTATAGCGGAGTTGCAATGTAATGTGGTGAATATGCTAACATAACTTGAGGAGGAGAAATTGAGGTATTTACGTTCAATGTCTGCTAATGCCAAAACATTAGCTTTCTGGCCTATCCTCGCCATATTTGGGTGAATAACTTCTGAGAACGCACACTATATATTCCACATGTCCTTAATATATTTATTATTTGTTGTAATTGTGTTTTTTTGTTTTGAATGGGTTATAAGCGATGTATCTGAAAAGATTTCTCAGTGTATCAAAATTTGCCCCATCTCTTCTAGTATATGAAATGACAAGAGAAAGCTTCTTTATTGAAGATCTACAGATTCAGATGCATCTACCTTGCACAGCGCCCTATGGAGGCCTCTTAGACAAGTTATTTGAAATCAATGCGTACAAAGTTTCCTTGAACCAACATGGTTAATATCAGAGCATTTTATCTAAAGCATAAGAAAAACCAATAATAATCTGAGTTGCAAAGAATGATAATTATAGTCTTTCAAGGGGCAGTATTTCTAAAACCATGCTGTTTGTAAATATAAATTGTCAAATGGCACCATCGCCGATAACTGAAATGGAAACTGCAGAGCACCAAATGCCATTAATCTTTGATGAAAGTTGGTTTTGGAGGAGCAAGACTCGCAACTAATGGATGTTTACTGCAGCTCTGCTGATGGAGGTACTTTGATGAACAGACCTCAATTTGCACTGTGGTATCAGAATCGGTGGTGATTGGCACTGGATTGTCATGGTTCCTGCCATGTTTTCTGCTTCACCATATGAATGGACATAGGCATGTCAGGCAAGAAACAAACAACTGGCATCCATTGCTGGTAGAAGGAAAGCTATTGGAGAAATCTTTATGGACTTGATAATGTTTTTATGGCATTCCCTGGGTTCACTCACCCAGATCCTTAGTAATGATTCCATCTTTGAAGATAAAGTATGGCAATACATGCCGATTGTTTTTCCAATGTTGGTTGGGATTCTCCAGGAATGCATGGTGACATTTCACATCTTGCTAGAAATGTCTGATAGCGGTTGGACAAGCTCAACCCAGACTTTCAAGTACTTCCCTGGTCCTCTAATTTCCAGACTTGAATTCAATTTAGCATCGGTAGGACCATCTCTATGACTACTCTGCTATGCATCCTTCAGGCAAATTTTAGGATGGTACTGTATTGTAAGTCGTGGGACACCCACGCTTATCTTAGACCCTTATATTTATGGTCTGCACAGAAACTCGGAGCATCAGACAACTTCAACTCACATCCAGTACTGATGGCCAAGGTGTTCAAGATCTCTAAAATGAATTAACAGCAAACATCCTTATTGAGCTACTCTCAGCCCATCTAGCTGCTGTCTGTATGCCACACACTAGTTACTCTAGACATTAGCTAGTGGTCATAACTTGTCCACGTCACAGGTTATATGTTTCTAAAAAACTTAATAATTGTAGGAAGATAAACTTTGTTAACCAATTTGGGTGACTTCAAAGAGCATAGGTAGCTAGATATCATTGATAATGTAATGATGTTTATGTTCGACCCTAACTATTATGTGTCAGAAAACTGTATCATAATGAGGCTTATTATAACACTATTTTTCATTATGAAACAGTTTCTCCCACCAATCAGAGCTCAAGAAACAGTTGTGTGACCAATTAGATAAGGATACCTTCGCGCATGCGCTCAAAATCCAACATGTCTATAGAAATTACCGAAATTGCACCGTACATATGTTCACGTAAATAAACTGGTGAATATGAGACAAGAAATGGCACAGTACCTTAATATCCCCAAAATCAATTTCTACACAGCGCGTGGTTTTGAAACGACATCGGTGACAGTTTTACTGAATACTGGAGCACAATCTGAACATATGGCATTGAAGCACACAGAGCGCATGCGTCGGTTGTCCAGAGAGCTTGGAAAACAGAGATATACCCACCGCAGCACACGATCACAACATTCTAGTGACTGAACAGATATTTATGAATATTTATGTTAAAACATATAATAAAGTTATAATTATTGTCGAACATAAACAGTCGTATGCAACTCGCCTATAATGGTAATTAAGACACTCGTATGGAAATTATAAAACTCGCATACGCTCGTTTTATAAAAATACTCATGTCTTAATTATAGCCATTATAGGCTCGTTGCATAATGTACTATATTGGTTTTACATTCCTTTTAACTACTGCGGCTTTTAGAGACACCGGGATGTCAGAATTTTGTCTACCGCTAACGAAAGTAACTAAAAAGTAACGAATTTTACATACGTGTAACGAAAATTTTCTGAAGGCGGGTTGAATCGTTTAAACTCTCGCAATGGAGCAAGTTTCACACAAGCGGCGCCGATTGCATAAGCTATATTTCGCCATGCCTGAGCTCAAGGAAATGCATACTGAGGATACCTTGTGTGGTATACATCAATTCAACATATATTTTCGGCATCAAGAAGACTTTCTAGTTTTGTGTGAAATATTTTTCTGTGTTAATAGGAAACCTGACTTTTCGCGAAATGTTTATTCACGAAAACTTCTGAAACTAATCAGAAACCTCGCATTTATTTGGAGACTATGTCAAATTGAAGTCCAGAAATAACGCAAAATAATTGAATGTCGCAATCTTGCGAAATGTTACCATTTCGAAAAAGAATTATGAAAAAGCTTGGAAATACGTCGGCTATAACTTATTTTAAAATTCTGCCTCGTAAATTTGCGACATCCAGTATGGTTAATTTGAAATTCGGTTATATGTCAATTTTTCCTTCGAACTTTGGTTCCTTCAGATATATTATAATCTAACCGATTATTTCGAAAACTTGTATAACTTTTACCATTCGTGATTCGCATTCGAAAGAAAACTTGTCCTCATGTCGTATTATTCGTGCAATTCTCTCAGAATAATTCTTAATATTTGATACCTACTTCGAACATTCATCCTCAAGACGGCCGGCTGACCGCACGACTTGCCTGCGGGAATCTCGTCAAATGGACCGAGATGGACGTCAGTTGCGTAAAATCATAAAACCCATCCCCTATCGTGAACTTGTGACCACGAGGACTGGACCGCGGGAATAATTCTTGTTGAGGGGTCTTGGGACTACTGTTGACCAAAGTATTATTTGCACTCGAGTTTGAAGGTTGTTAGTGAAGTAATCAATAGACGTACATAAAATCCAATAACATCATTTTTGTCGTTCTATTTTACATTAGTTCATGTAGGTTTGGAATTTTTAATTTGTATTTTAATAATTTTTATTGCAGTTGGAACACAAAAAGTGCCCGTTTTTAAGTGTGTTTCAACCATGCGTCATATTTAAGAATTATTATCTCACAAACCCGTCATCAGATCGAATCCAAATTTTAACACGATATACATTGGAATGTTGTATAACTGGTTTATTAATTTCAAAATTTTGTGTGTTCAAGAACGAAAGTTGTTATCTTTTTTGTAAGGTAACTTTTTCTCGGCTCGGGGTCTTTGGAAAATGTAGTTCTTGGTTGCGTTGTAATCCTTATACATCAAAAGGTTATGCTGTATGACTGAAATACGTAAATTAATTCACTTATTTTATATCGGTTTGTATTTGTACGGGGAAATAAGACTTGGTTCACCAGCTAGCCGCTCCGGGGAAAGCTGTACAGCGTTGCTGAAATGGAACCCATCTCTTCGGTGCGAGGCGCGCCATGATGCGTGATGGGCTCCATTTCGGCAACGCTGTACAGCTTTCCCCGGAGCGGCTAGCTGGTGAACCATGTCTTATTTCCCCATACAAATACAAACCGATATAAAATAAGTGAATTAATTTGCAAATTTCAGAGTCATACAGCATAACCTTTTGATGTATAAGGATTACAACGCAACCAAGAACTACATTTTCCGACCCGGAGCCGAGAAAAAGTTACCTTACAAAAATGATAACAACTTTCGTTCTTGAACACACAAAATTTTGAAATTAATAAACCAGTTATACAACATTCCAATATGTATTGTGTTAAAATTTGAGTTTGATCTGATGAGGGGTTTGTGAGATAATAATTCTTAAATATGACGCATGGTTGAAACACGCTTAGAAACGGGCACTTTTTGTGTTCCAACTGCGATAAAAAATATTAAAATATAAATTAAAAATTCCAAACCTACATGACCTAATGTAAAATAGAACGACGAAAATGATGTTTTTGGATTTTATGTAGGTCTATTGGTTACTTCACAAACAACCTTCAAACTCGAGTGCAAATAATACTTTGGTCGACAGTAGTACCAAGACCCCACATGTGTGTGTAATTATGCATAGAGAGGTGCATATCCTCGGGAATAGCATTACGGCTGTAGTTTCCCGTTGCTTTCAGCCGTGCAGCAGAACGCAGTGTAGCCATTAGTTGGCTTATATTATCAATATCTTAACCGTCTATTAGACTAGTAAAGAATTGATTTATTCTGAAAGGCTGCTACTCCCTTTCAGTATAAGTAAAGAGCAGTTCTACTACAAAATACTAACCTTCTACTAACAATTAAATACCAACATTCTACTAACGAAAAAAATACTAAAGTTTCACCAACAAATAAATACTACCACTAAAACAGTCTGTCACCAGGCCCACTCACATGCACCCTCACCAGACACACTCACACACCACAGTCTAATAGAACAATGACATATATCTAATAAACAAATTAACTTCATACTTACAACTAAAACTAACTACATACTTACTGTACTGTAATTTGAATTGACAATATTTACAAAATTTAAAATGATAATCCGGCATTCTATATCTCTGAAACTATTACCGGTATCACCCTGAAAATTTGTACGTAGATAGTAACCAATAGACCTACATAAAATCCACCAACATAACCACCCTCGTCGCTCTATCCCACGTTAGCTCATGTAGGTTTGGAATTCTTTATTTATATTTCAATTCCTTATCGCAGTTGAAACACAAAAGGTGACCATGTATGCTGATCGAATAAAAACCCAGTTAATAAGCTTGTTTTCTCCTCCAGAGCAAGATGGTGAAAACTTGCTGTCAGGTCAAGATTTGAGAAAACAGTCTTTCCTTTGAACCTCCTGAGGACCTCCTTGATGGGCGGCACTTGGTCAAATTCTGGTATGACCTTGGAATTCAAATTCCGCAGGTCCAGGCATATTCTTACACTTCCGTCCTGTTTAGGTACAACTACCAGTGGGCTGACATAAGGTGTGGCCGTCTTCACAATGACGCCTGCCTCTAGCATCTCCTGAGAATATAAGGTCATAATAGAGGAGAGAAGGAAGTGGATGGAAGAGTGGACAAAGATGATGGAGGAGGATAGTGAAGGTACAAAAAAGGTCCTGTATGGGATGGTAAAAAATAAGAGGCGGAAGGATCCTACGGATTATGTTAGAATGGTGAACAAAAGGGGACAAGAGATAGAAAATAGGGAAGAACTGAAGAAAATGTGGAAAGAATATTTTGAAGAACTTCTGAACCCAAATGGAAAAGATGGTGAGGAGGAAGAAATCGGGGAAGAGGAAGATGAACTGCAAACAGAAAAGGACTTAACATGGAAAGAAGTGGAAGATGCAGTGAACAAGATGAAAGGAGGGAAGGCACCGGGTGTGGATGAGTTGAGTGTGGAGATGGTGAGCGCAGCAGGAGAGGTGGGGATACAGTGGCTGTACCGAGTGATGAGGACAGCATGGAAGGAAAGGAAGACCCCAGAGGACTGGAAAAAAGGAATCATTGTCCCGATCTTCAAGAAAGGTAGTAGAACAGATTGCAGAAACTATCGGGGAATAACACTGATGAGTCATTGTGCAAAGATCTTCGAGAAAGTTTTGGAAAAGAGAATTAGGACAAGGATAGAAGGAGGGATGAGGGAAGAACAACATGGCTTCAGAGCAGGAAGGTCCACAGTGGATTTGATTTTTGCTGTAAGGCAGTTACAAGAACAGCACTATGAGTATGGAACAGATCTACTGATGGCCTTCCTGGACATTGAGAAAGCATATGACAGTGTATGCAGAAACAAAGTATGGAAGTCCCTGGAGGATAGAGGAGTAGAGAAATGGACTATAAAGAGGATAAAGGAGATGTACAAGGGAAGCGTGAGCTGTGTGAAAGTGGGAGGAGAGAGATCTGACTGGTTGGAACAAAGAAACGGCCTGAAACAAGGAAGTGCACTGTCACCGTTACTTTTCATTGTGGTGATGGATGACATAATGACCAGAGTGGCACAAGTAATTGGGGATGGAAAGATGAAAGCAATGGTGTTTGCAGATGATTTGATGATTTGGGGAAACAAGGAGGAGGAGGTACAGGAACAGTTGGACGTGTGGGAAGGAATAATACAAGGATATGGGATGAAATTTAGCATAAATAAGAGTGAGATGGTGATCACAACAAGGAAGAAGGAAAGAACCACAACGGGAATAACAATTGGTGGGGAACAGCTGAAGAAAGTGGAGAGTTTCAAGTATCTGGGAAGCCTGATACAAGATAATGGAAGAAACGATAGAGAAATAAATGAGCGGGGGAGGCAGGCAGAAGCATTTCGGAGGTGTGTGAGAAGCATGTTATGGAGCAAGGATGTCCCTCAGAACAGCAAAAAGATCATATATCGGACGTACTATGTCCCTATCCTGACGTATGCCTCGGAGACCTGGGTTATGAAAGGAAGGGAGAAGAGCAAAATACAGGCCAGTGAGATGAGGTTCTTGAGAAGCAGTATTGGAGCTACAAAGATGGACAGAATAAGAAATGAGAGGACCAGAGAATTAATGAAGGAGGAACCATTACAGGATGGTATAGAGAAATCTAGACTTAGATGGTATGGACATGTAAAACGAATGGAGAAGAGGATACCCAGGAGAGTACATGAGACGAAGTGGGAAGGAAAGAGACCGAGGGGAAGACCGAGAGACAGGTGGCTGAAGGGGGTGGAAGAAAGCGTGAAGAAGAGAGGAGAAGACTGGACAAGGGTGGAGGCTGAGAGATGGTGGGAAGACAGAAGACGTTGTAGAGGCTTGTGTTCCAAACAGACCCGGCCAGTGGCTGGAAACTGTGCAAGATGATGATGAATAGATCTCTCACAAGACATTGTTATGTTTTGCGCAAGTGAGGGAAAGGAAGATTTAGAGCTTTCATTAAAACACAATGAAACGAGACCAGAAGAGTACGTATGGCATACATACGGAGATATGACTGGGGATGCAGTATTGACAACAGAAGACATCGAGGGAGAGTTGGCAACACTGGCCCCAGACATTGAAAAGGACCTCGAACCAAAATTTGAAGAATGCCTGGAAGAAAAGATAGATGAAGCTAAAATTGAGCCAGAGCATAAGCAAATGCTAAGGGAACTGCTATTTGAATACAAAGGAGTCTTCGATTCGAGACCTGGCCGGATCAAGAATTTCCAATATGCGTTCCAAGTTAGTGACTGGACACCATTCAGACAGAAGCCTTATCCTGTAGCCGAAAAACATTATTTAAAGACCCCACAACAAGAATAATTTATTCTTGGCAATAAGATTGAATGTTTTATAAGGACAGATCAAGGATGGATATTGATAAAATTTCTATATTCAGCAAATACGTTGCTATCTCTTTCCATGGTGGGGAAATCATATGCTGCAAAACTGTAATGGTTACTTGAAAAGTTCTTGCAGTTGATTACACGTACAAATTACCTCATTAAAACTGCACCAATTACTAGTGGACATTTTTTCTTCCATAAAGATCACCTTATCCTTTGTATATTTTCTTTCATTAGGGGCTGTTTATCTAAAGTTTGGCCTCTTAAAACAGCTATTGTATTGGTGAAAACCAGAATGGTACAAGTAAGATTTCATTTTAATGATTAAAAAAAAAAAAATTTAATGGTTTATTGTGGAGGTACTGCATGCTGTATTTAGTTGTATCAGTCACTTGAAGACATCACGTATCTGTAACAAACTGGATTATAGCATCAAATTATATTTTTTAATCACTAAAAATGTTTGCTTGAACACAAGGAGTTTCAAATTATATTTTCTTCTCAGTAAAAATGTGTGCAGGTCACATTTGTAATAAATTGTCACTTACACTGTCATGGTTTTTACCTATTCAACTGTCATATTTTCTTTCATTACAATTACTGTACATTAAATAGTTTGTTCCATTTCAGGCTGAGGAAAGCATTTCTGAAGAACTTGAAGCTGCTTATGTTTGTAAAAGGCGGTTGGAACATTTGCGTGAACATGCTGGAACAAACGGTCCTAATTCCTCCACATCGGCTGGTGCAGTGAACCTGTGGCGAAGGCGGCGTCTCGATAGGATGCTGGTGGAATATTTCTTGCGTCGAGGTTATTATGGCGCTGCAACCCGGCTTGCTCATCGTTCAGACCTGAGAGATCTCACCAATATAGGTAGGTACCCCATTTCTTCAGTACAAGCAGGCTTATAGCCAGGGGTGAGGATGGTTTCATATAGGGAAAACCTTATGTTCAAGAAATCAGATTGCTATGTAATAATTACCTTTATGGCATTAAAACATTATTTAACACTTACCCTGCTGAAGCCTTAAATGTTGCTCCTCACCCCTGTGCTGGCTGATTTCCAGAATTTATGGCTATGTTCAGAATGGCACAAACTGAATGTGGTTTGAGTTACAAATAAATTGAAAAGTCCGTTCGATTTCCGAACCCTTACACTACAAATTTAATAAAAATCCGACACGATTGGAAAAAAAAACTATAATGTAAAAAAAAAAAAATGCCGTAAACTGCTGTTGCGCACGCTCTTGTCCTGGAACGAGCGGGTGCGCTGGCAGAAGTAGAAGGTAGAACTGTCTCTTCGGTTTCGTCAGATTCAGAATCTGTAATGCGAATTATAACCCCAAATACTGTATATATAAAAGTCATAGAATAAACTCAACGTTTATGCGAAAGAAAAATCTGTCCACAAAGAATTAAAATAAAGGAAAGGAAAACAGATTTGACCTACTTGAACGTGCATCGCTTGCCTTCGAACAGATTGATATTCTTCCGCTGAACCGTGACGTGGTGCTATCTAGCGATAGTATGTGCAACTTCATGCTTACTGGCACGCACAAGCGAGTGCTAGAGCTGTAATATTACGTTCGTCTCCAACACAAAGCACGAGAAATCGATCAACGTAATATTTCGCTCGCCGTAGTTTTAAAAAGTTACCTTCGAACGTAATATTACGGCGCCCACGCTCTAAATGTTAAAACATATATATGTATGAGTGTTTATAGAAAGGTACTATCTCCCAGCTTCTAGTTTAGGAGATATTCCAGTTTAAACTTGAAATTGACGAATCTATTAATCTATTTATCATATATACTGTATGTTGTGTTCAAACATTCTCTCTGGTAGCTCATAAAGGGAATTCCACATTTCCTTATTTATGAAGTTGAATATCTTAAAACTAACTAGATTATAATTGTAACAAAAAAAAGGAAGATTGTAGTTTTACGTGACCGTGAATCTTTTGATTATGAGCCACGGGGATATAATTGTAACAGGGGAAGACAATATACAATAATATAAGACAAAGAGTCATGAAGTCAAAGATATGGCATTACACGGAATGCGCAAGATTCCCGACCGTGCTACGGGCGCTGCCGTACGTGGGCACTGGGTGAACTACCATTAATATAGAGAACAGCACCGTACATGCTGCCCATCTAATTTGTCAAACAAATTACAAAAATGGTAGCAATTCATAGACACACTTCTCCAACACAAGTCTCTAGCAACTCACAACAGAAACTGTACACATACAAATATAAGAAACAAAGGTGAAACACAGAACAGTGGTAGTCCTTTAAATGAGCTCGTCAGGAAAAAGCCTGATCCTTGTCACTGGTCTTTTATATAACCCTTTGCTTGTCCGCACAGCCACTACACGCACCCGACCATCAATCCCGGGATGAAGCTCTTCAATTATTCCGGTTGGACATGTGAGGGGGGGGGGGGGGTATTGTCTTCTTTCAGAATTACCACCCTTCCTGCTTTGAGGTTGGGTTGATTCTGAAACCACTTGGAACGCTGCTGGAGCTGGCCCAATTAATCAGTTGACCAACGTTTCCAGATGAGTCGTCGGCACCGCTGGACCAATTGCCATCTTGGCAGCCGTGATGATGGCGCTAAGAGACAATCAAGTTCAGGGAAAGAGACTAATGGCTCGCCAGTCAAGAAATGACCAGGGGTGAGGAAAGCTTATTCATCAGGACTGTTGGGTATTGCGACGATTGGTCTCGAATTTAAACATGCTTCAATTTGTGTGAGCAGTGTGGTTATTTCTTCAAAGGTTAGCACAGTGCTACCGGCAACCTTCTTCAGGTGGGTCTTCACTGATTTTATACCTGCTTCCCACAGTCCGCCAAAGTGAGGGGAGTGAGGAGGTATGTGATGCCAACGAATTCCTTCTTCAGCAGCGAAGTTCAATACGTTCGTTTGATGATCTTCTGTCCGGATGAAGCGTGATCATTCATCTAATTTCCTTCTTGCTCCGGTAAAGCACGTGCCATTGTCACTGTACGTGTGACTGCAACGGCCATGTCTTGAAATGAATCTTCTTAAAGTGGCAATAAAAGCCTCCGTGGATAGATCACTGACGGCCTCAATGTGTACTGCCTTGGTCGCCATGCACACAAACAATGCTATGTAGCATTTCTTCTGAGTTTTACTTCGTGGATTTCCATATTACACATGCAGCGGACCTCCATAGTCCTCACCACAATGAGAGAATGGCTTGCTAGGGGTCACTCTAGACTTAGGCAATTATCCCATGAGTTGACTGGTGTCATTGGTCTTCGCTCGGAAGCATGTTACACAACTGCGGATCACCTGCCTGATAGCAGATCGGCCATTGGTTATTCACCAACGTTGCCACAACGAAGCTAAGATAAGTTGGCTTCCTGCGTGCAGAAGTCGTATGTGTTCATTCCAAATAAGCAATTTCGTGACATGATGCTTACTGTTGACCAAAATATTATGTGCACTCGAGTTTGAAGGTTGTTTGTGAAGTAACCAATAGACCTACATAAAATCCAATAACATCATTTTTGTCGATCTATTTTACGTGAGTTCATGTAGGTTTGGAATTTTTAATTTATATTTTAATATTTTTTATCACAGTTGAAACACAAAAAGTGCCCGTTTTTAAGCGTGTTTCAACCATGCGTCGCATTTAAGAATTATTATCTCACAAACTCGTCATCAGATCGAATCCAAATTTTAACACAATATACATTGGAATGTTGTATAACTGGTTTATTAATTTCAAGAAACAAAGTTATCATTTTTGTAAGGTAACTTTTTCTCGGCTCGGGGTTGTTGGAAAATGTAGTTCTTGGTTGCGTTGTGATCCTTATACATCAAAAAGTTCTGCTGTATGATTGTGAAATACGTAAATTAATTCACTTATTTTATATCGGTTTGTATTTGTACGGGGAATTAAGACATGGTTCACCAGTTAGCCGCTCCGGTGAAAGCTGTACAACGTTGCCAAGATGGGCTCCATCACGCGTCATGGCGAGCCTCGCTCGGAAGTGATGGGCTCCATATCAGCAACGCCGTACAGTATTTCCCGGAGCAGCTAGCTGGTGAACCATGTCTTAATTCCCCATACAAATACAAACCGATATAAAATAAGTGAATTAATTTATGTATTTCACAGTCATACAGCATAACCTTTTGATGTATAAGGATTACAACGCAACCAAGAACTACATTTTCCAACGACCCGGAGCCGAGAAAAAGTTACCTTACAAAAATGATAACAACTTTCGTTCTTGAACACACAAAATTTTGAAATTAATAAACCAGTTATACAACATTCCAATGTGTATTGTGTTAAAATTTGAGTTTGATCTGATGACGGGTTTGTGAGATAATAATTCTTAAATATGACGCATGGTTGAAACACGCTTAAAAACGGGCACTTTTTGTGTTCCAACTGGGATAAAAAATATTGAAATATAAATTAAAAATTCCAAACCTACATGAACTATCGTAAAATAGAACAACGAAAATGTTGTTGTTACTGGATTTTTTGTAGGTCTATTGGTTACTTCACAAACAACCTTCAAACTCGAGTACACATAATATTTTGGTCGACAGTAGGTGGCAGTATCAAAGGATGTTTTTGTTCAAATGATGCTTCAGCATTCTTTAGCCTGCCGCCCACCCTCTATAGATTGTCACTATCTAGGAAAGGGTGCAGAGTGAGAAGTTTGCTCTGAAGTGGCACTGCGTTCTTTTTATGTAAATTACTTATTGTTGTGTATTTATTTGAGTTAACATGAACATTCTAGAAAGTGTTGTCTTAACATGAACATTCTAGTCAGTGTTGTGTATTTAGGCTACTTGAGTTAACACGAACATTCTAGTCACTATGCCCAGAACATTCCAATCTGGAACATTCGATTCTGGAACTTTCCAGCTACTATGTATATATGCACCCGCGGACTGTAGACGACAGTTCCGCTCAAGTTAGTTCACATTGTGTATCGTTGTGTATCGACTAGTGTTTAATAAACCGTTGTGTTATATTAAGAAGTGTATGTTATTTATCTTGTATCTCCCACGATATAACAGTGGTGCCAGAAGTGGGATAAGATAAATAACGTTGTGAAACCGAGTGACTTTCTAACCTCAACGCAAGTGTTGCACCGAACGACGTTCATCGCAGTGCGTGTTGGAAACTAAACCGAGTGAACTTTCTAACCTCAACGCAAGTGTTTGCACCGAACTAAGTTCATCGCAAGTGCGTGTTAGATATACTGTTCTCCACTCATCTTCTCCATGCCGGACTTAACCTCTGAGCAAATCCAACAATTCTCGGCAATCATCGCCGACGCTATCCGACAGACAATAGGGTCAACAACGTCATCAGAACCTCGACTGCCAAAGTTCACAATGCAACCGTATCGCACTACCGACGGAACGACTGTAGCCGACTATTTCACTCGCTTTACCTGGGCGCTCAACCTCAGCAAGGTACCCATGGAACAGCATGCAAACTTTGCACGGGTTTACATGGGATCTGAACTCAATGATGCCCTGAAGATCCTGGTGAGTCCTAATGATCCGGAAACTCTGTCATACAACGAGATTCAATCTAAGCTGAAAGGCCACTTTGACGCCACACGCAACAAGTTTGCTGAGAGCATCAAATTTCGCAGTGTAATGCAGAAGCAAGGAGAAGCCATCGCTAGCTTCACCTTAAGACTGCGGCAGGCTGCAACGTTTTGTGAGTATGCCACATTTCTTTATCGCATGTTAATTGAACAAATGCTCGCAGGTTTGGAATCACGAGAAATGTGCGACGAGATTATTGCAAAACAACCAGAGAACTTCACTGCAGCATATGAAATCGCGCACGCACTCGAAGCTACTCGCATTACCACCGGCGAGGTCAAAACAGCTGCCGCTAAGTCTGAATCAACCAATCGGATTGGATACAAGAAGCCTCTGTCCAGAAAGAACATCAACCAGCAGCCGCCACGCAGCAAGTCAGCTCATCGAAGTCAAGGGTCTTACAACCTAACCAGACAGCACCAATGGCCACACCAGGCAAACCAGAGTGCATCCCAGGACAACCAATCAACATGTGCAGGGTGCGGTGAAGCTCACCCTCGTAGTCAGTGTAGGTTCCTGAACGCAGAGTGCCTGAAGTGTGGCAAGGAAGGTCACATCAGAAAAGTTTGCCGATCGAAATCGAGGTAACATCGAACAACAAACCCTGTGACCGAAGAAGAGCTTCCAGCAGAAAACCTCGACGTTGTGGACTACGTCAGCAAAATCGAGGTCATCGGATCGGTCAACGCAGCACCTAAGCCACTGGTTGATGTCAAAATAGAGGGAACCACCGTCAAAATGGAACTAGACACCGGCGCCCCCTGCTCAACCATGAGCAAATCAAAGCTAAGTATGATCAAACCAGGTTTTGTGTTGCAGAGAAACGATCGTAACTTCGTCGGTTACACTGGCCATCCGATTAAATGCATTGGCAAAACGTCAGTGTGCACCACCATCGGAACCACAACCAGGAACCTGAATCTCTACGTGGTTGACGATGAAGTCGAATCGCTCTTTGGCCGAGAGTGGATTTCAGAGTTTGTACGGGAGATCGACTTTGGTCACCTCTTCGCGAAACCCGACCCAATCCACAAGCTCTCAGACAAGCAGGCCCTGACCTTGGAACAACAGAAGCGGCTCGACAACATTCTATCTCGCTACCAGGATGTGTTCAGCGACACCCCCGGGAAGATCTCAGATCCCCCAGCGAAGATGCACCTGAAGGCTGAAGCCACACTGTTTTCGCCAGAGCTCGAGACGTACCAGTTGCCCTCCGCGATGCCTATGCCAAGGAAATCGACAAGAAAATTGCATCTAGCTTCTACAAAAGAGTGGACTACTCTGAGTGGGCATCGACAACACACGTCGTCGCCAAGAAGAACAGCAAACTGAGGATCACAGGCAACTACAAGCCTACTCTCAACCCGCGGATCATCTCGATGAACATCCGATTCCCTAGGTGGAACATCTGTTCAACCGAATGCGCGGCGCCACTCTCTTCTGCCATCTGGATATTACCGACGCGTACACTCATCTCGAGGTCGACGACGAGCTCAGCCATGCTCTCACGCTTAACACGCCAACTCACGGTCTGATCCGCCCAACGCAAGCAGTATATGGAGCAGCTAACATCCCCGCTATCTGGCAGCGGCGAATGGACACAGTCCTGCATGGTCTCCCAAACGTCGTAAGTTTCTTCGATGACAGTATAGTTTTTGCTGATAGCTTTGAAAATCTGATGCAGGCCTCAGCACCACTCTGGAACAGTTTCGGCAACACAACCTCAAGCTCAACCGAGCCAAATGCGTTTTCGCTCAAACTTCTCTGGAAGCCCTTGGCCACAAAATCGATGCGTCAGGCATCCACAAGTCGGATGCACACATCCGAGCTGTACGTGATGCACCGAAACCAACTACACCAGAAGAACTCCAACTGTTTCTTGGTAAAGCAACCTACTACAGTTCGTTCATCCCCGATTTGTCCACCAGAGGCAGACCACTCAGAGACATGCTGCTCAAGGACCCTCTCATCTGGACACCAGAAGGCGACAGGGCATACAAAGACATCAAGAACGCCCTAACCTCGCCCCAGGTACTCGTGCAGTATGACCCAGCGTTACCACTCCTGTTGGCCACGGACGCCAGCAAGACCGGCCTGGGCGCAGTATTGTCACACCAGCGCAGCAACGGGCAAGAACGTCCAATCGCTTACGCCAGTCGAACGATGACGGCAACGGAGCAAAGGTACCCTCATCTCCGCACGAGACTCAACTTGACCAGGCCACGTCGAGGTCACCGCACAACCGACCAAGTCATAGTGCAACCGACAAGGTCACCGTGCCAACCGACAAGGTCGCCGTGCAACCATCCAAGCCACCGCACAACCGACGAAGCCACCGAGCCTGAGACGAGTTCGCTTCACCGAGACACCAGCAACAGTCCAAACACCACCAGCCACACCAGCTACACCTGTAAACAGGACATGACCTATTTCCCAGACCTCTTTTATTCCCCGCAGGAGTACTCGCCAGCAGTGACCACCGTTGAGATTCTCTCCTGATTCCTAAATCATCCATTTAAAAGAGGGAGGAAATGTTGTGTATTTACTTGAGTTAACATGAACATTCTAGAAAGTGTTGTCTTAACATGAACATTCTAGTCAGTGTTGTGTATTTAGGCTACTTGAGTTAACACGAACATTCTAGTCACTATGCCCAGAACATTCCAATCTGGAACATTTGATTCTGGAACTTTCTAGCTACTATGTATATATGCACCCGCGGACTGTAGACGACAGTTCCGCTCAAGTTAGTTCACATTGTGTATCGTTGTGTATCGACTAGTGTTTAATAAACCATTGTGTTATATTAACAAGTGTATGTTATTTATCTTGTATCTCCCACGATATAACACTTATCTCCTGACTGTACGAGCAATGCTGACCAATACGAATGATTGCTGTCAGACTATTGCGAAGTTCGGCAGTAATCAAAGACCCATGCTGTCTTGCTGCTGCATCCTGCTTTAGATTATGAAAAAACCTGAGAATGTAAGCAACTACTCTGTGTAGTTTAGTCAAGCTGAAAAAAGGATGAATATGTTATCTGCATTGTGATTACTTGCCACGAAACACAATCTTACTCCTCGTTGTTCAGGAATTTCGGTTGGTCGAACAGTGGTAAGTTCAGGCCAGGTTGAAGGCCCCGCCCACCATAATCGATTACTTTGAAATCAATGTGGCTCCGTTCCCCTGGAGATAACATCTGATAGATTGTCCTGTGATGAGACATGGTTCCAATCTTGCTGAGAAGTCAGTTGTTGATTCTGAGAACTGCGCTATAAGATTCTCTGGAAGTCTCAATCTGCTTCATGAATCTGGATCTGTCTGTACATCTTCTTGATATCTGCTGTTAGCGCATACTTGTGTGTACGGAAGCGAAGAACAAACAATCGAGAACAGATCCCGCTGAACAGTTGGCCCAACCAACATCACATCATTCAGGGAGATCGACGAAGTAGTTTCAGCCGACACATTGTAGACAACTCTGACCTTGGTAGTGCTGCTCGTATCCTTGATTACCGCGTGATGAGGCATGTAATAAGCAGGTTTCTGCTGGTCACTAGGATCGACAGGTTCCATGTGTCCTAGTTGTAAATATTCATTCATGAATTTGATATCCTCATTCTTCAGGTCAGGTTGTCGATGCAATTTCCTCTCTATAAAGCCAAAGCTCCTCCTGGCATTGTCAAAGGAGTCACCAAGTTCTCCTACTCATTGCCGAAGTGGTAGTCTCACTATGAACCTGCCCGACTCATCGCGCGTGAAGGATTTCTGAAAATGTTCTTCGCATTGACTTTCTTCCTTGGATTGACTACGAGTCGTAAGCTCTTCCTGTTCCCAAAAGCATTCCACCTGTGTGTGCAAGGTTTCAGCCATGGACAACAATGATGTTGTTCCATTCTTACGTTGTTGAACTGAGTGAGAGGGGATACACCCAGATAGCACACAACCAAATTGTGTATTTTGAAGAGTAGGGTAACCATCCCTAGATTGTTGTTCAGGTCTTAAGAGTTCAAAGAATATAGTAGCACCTAACAGTAGATCTATCTCTTTGGGCTGGTTGAAATTAGGGTCAGCTAACGGAATGTTGACGGGCAGTTGCCAGTCCTCGTAATCTATTCTAGATGAAGGCAGTGGACCAGTAATCTGACGCAGGACAGAACATACTATATGCCGACTATAAGTACTAACTCTCGACTCTATGTGAAGTTGACAGAAGTAAGAGGATTGAGTCGCTTGCGTTTTGCTGATACCATTTATAGGTATTGAATGACGATTCAGTTTGATACCCAAACGGTCCACTAAGTCTCGAGACACGGAAGTTCATCTGTGATGCACTGTCTTAATAGTGCTTGACATTGATGCATTCGACCTTTGCTATCCCTAATGTTAACATTGGCAGTTGATAGCAATACTTCATTGTGTGGACATGCGCTTCTGACAGAACAATATGCTTGCTGCTGGGATGCACCGAGTACCGGGGTTGCAGTACTGTTCATATTCTGGTGTATATGTAACAATGTGTGGTGAAGTTTATTGCATGTTCTGCAGTTACCCGAGTAGCAATTATTGGCTACATGGTCACTTCTCAAGCAATTGAAACAAAGATTATGTTCCCTCACAACACCTACACGATTATTTACGTTCATGTACTTGAACTTGGGGCATTTATGCAGACTGTGAGATGTCTTACATAGCACACAATAAGGTGACGTGGTGACGAAAGTTCGGTGTGGTCCCCTTGACTTTGTACCATGCGTGACCTCATCTTGGGTTACAGCAGCTGACTTGTTGGACGTGACTATTTCTAAAGTTTGGCGATTGTTTTCCAAGAATTGAATTAAGTCCTTCAAGTTGGCGTGTGTTTCATTTGACGTACCGTTCTCCCATTGCTTCCTGAGATTGAGACTGGTTCTTTCCAAAACTAAGTTCGAAAGCGTGAGGTCATGTAAGGGCTTTTCAATTTTTAAAGCTTCTATGGTATTTAAGTTGCTGCAAAGTTGATTTATTAGCAAACGCAACTCTTTAGGAGAATCATGCTTTGTGTTCGGGAGAGACAATAGTTCCTTGATGTGAAGGTCTGATATAAGTTTGGGATTGTGGTACCGATTACGAATCAAGTGCCAGGCGACCTTAAAGTTATCCTGTGAAATGGGGAAGTTCTCAATGAGGTTCACCAGCATGATAGAAGGTAATACAGTAGAACCTCGTTAACACGTTCCTCATTAGTACGTTTTATCGCATATCACGTCGTAATTTTCAAGTCCCGATTCTTATCTGATGACAATAATATAAAAGTACCTCATTTATCACGTCGCACATTTTGCCGCGCATCGGTTAGTACGATCGCATTTTCGTCAGCCCTGAAAGCATTCTTTGTCCACCCCTAGTGGAATGTGAGACTGACCGCTCTGAGATAGCATTCCTTGCCAACAAGCAGGCGAGGGTTGCGACTTAACAGGTATAGGCAACTCTTAAAAGTAAGACAGTAGCACGCGCCGCGCATCGCGTAGTACGATCGCTTTTTCGTCAGCCCTGAAAGCATTTTTTGTCCACCCCTAGTGGAATGTGAGACTGACCGCACTGAGATAAGATTCCTTGCCAACAAGCAGGCGAGGGTTGCGACTTAACAGGTATAGGCGACTCTTAAAAGTAAGACAGTAGAACGCGCCGCGCATCGCGTAGTACGATCGCATTTTCGTCAGCCCTGAAAGCATTCTTTGTCCACCCCTAGTGGAATGTGAGACCGACCGCACTGAGATAACATTCCTTGCCAACAAGCGGGCGAGGGTTGCGACTTAACAGGTATAGGTGACTCTTCTGATTAACGCGTTTTTTACATTTCCCTTACTGATACAAATTTATGAGGTTTAATTATTATTTTCTATTAGTACGTTCTCGCGCTTTTGACGTCCAAATTTTTCAGTCCCTTGAAAAACGTACTAACGAGGTTTCACTGTAATATCTTCCATTTTTGATTTAATGTCCATGCATGAATCATCAAAGGGTGCTCTATCTAGATCATGTGATTCGTTTTCAGGATCATTGATTTCCAATTGTATCTGAGTGTCATTTAGTCCAGTCAAATTAGACATAAAAAGGGGGCCGACCTTGCAAAAGGTCATGTAGTTCTAATTTTTTTATATGTTGTTCGGACCTCTGCCAATAGTAAAAAACCAAATTTGCAACTTAGAAAGACCTGTGCTAGTTGCGTAATACCCAAAAAACACCTAACTTTTTGCACAAGTTTTGGTTTTTGCTCAATATCTTTTAAAATATGCATCTGCCAGAAAAACTCATACTTATCTTTTTTAACCTAGATTAAATTTACTACAATTTGAAACCCAAGCGAATACTGTAAGTTTAGTAAATCCCGAGATACAGTTCTTCAAAGATTGAATAATTTTCATAGAAAATTGTTGGTTTTGGTCTCCTAATTTGACAAATATTATCAAAAATACTTATTCCATCAAAAAGGGATAGGCAGTGAACTTGGAAGTTTATTTGTTTAGCTTTAATTTGTGCTCTGATTGGTACCGGTAGGCCTAGTGCTTCTCTCAAAAGTGGCATATACTCGTAATTGAAAACCTTGAAGTATAGAAATCAGGAAAAATGAATGAAAACAAATTTTGAATGCATGAGACATCAAGTATAGGACCGATAATGATGATGTGTAATTTACGTATAATATTTACTCGTCCGAATGGCTTGAAGACGAGTGAGGTTCATTGTGTTTGTGAGAGCAAGCGTCGGGACCTCAATAATGAATGCAAAGCCCCTGAACAAAGAATCGACCATTCCCTCCTCCCTCCTACACATTCTTTTGTCAGTTTTGCTGCGTAAATCGAAGAATGAGGACAGTGAAGTGTTAGTGTACACGAAAGCCTGGTGCAATGTCTATTCCTACAGGCGTTTGTTTTAAATGTCGTAAGCCCCAGAGTGAAGGCACCACCATTGTCGTAAAGCAAGTAGGTATTCACTCACATTAACGTGAGTGTGAAAGGAGACCTTAATGAAAAGAAAATGTTCTCTCGAAAACTTCAAGAGGAAGTAGGAAGAGTTACACTGCTGCAAGCAATGTTAAAGCATCTGTTCGACGTAAAGGAGATTCTGATCTCCAACCATCCAGAACCTCAAGATTGTCAAGTGAACTCGGCAGGATATAACTGAAGAATTCGTCAAGCTATAAAAAGAACTGCCCAAATCACGAAGAAATGATGTCCACAAAGTTGGTAAGTTGGGTTTCAGGATAATAGTCCTAGAAGCAGCTGAACGCCGAGGTGGCCAATGGAGAAATAAAGTTATACAGCGGCTCTTAAGTGTAAATAACTGGGCAGTTGCTGATACAAAATACCACGACCTGTGTAATAAAACGTTATTCACTAAGCCATTAACAACTGGACAGAAGAGAGGACATCGACCGGCAATTGATGTAGATGAGGCATTGGAAGATATAGACTATAACCTCTTGGAGAACTCTGAGGAACATCCATTCTCAATAGATGATACATTGAAGCAGATCGAAGGAGATTATCCTGATATGACAACTGTGAGATCTGATAAGTGTATGAAACCTAATAAATATGGTCCATCCGGTGATTTCTTAGGCAATGTTAATTCAGTCATCCCTGAATCCGTATAGTAGGTCTACTACGGTTTCATCCCTGAATCCGTACCGTACTACTGTTTTATGAAACCGTTGTTCCGAAACAAAAGCGTGCTGTCCTTAACACTTGGAGAACTGATGTGTAGCTTTTTAACATACCGTACTCTCAAATGTGGTGTACGACCACGGTCTTTCATCTCCTCACTCATGTTTGGCCTTGGGACCTACTTATACAGAAAACTTGGTTCCAAGCATTTAGTTAATATGTATTCAGCTCTGGGATTTCCATCCACTTTAGCGATGCAGCGCAGCTTGAAAGTTTTGCGACCAGGAGGTTTGAATCCTCACCACCTATTGATAAAGGAGCTCTCATCCAGTTTGTCTTTGTATGTCTACCCCTTATTATTCCCGTTTTCCAACGGGGTCGGGGATGAGATGCGATGGAAGTCTTGGTGGCGATGGTTTTTACGGCTGGATGCCCTTCCTGATGCCAACCTCATGAGAGGAGTTAATGAGAGATGAAATGAATGATGGTGAATGAAACTGGACAAGGATGGGGAAGGAAGCGGCCGTGGCCTGTCAGAAGGTACCGTCCCAGCATTTGCCTGGAGTTGAAAATGGGAAACCACGGAAAACCATTTCAAGGACGGCCAACGGTGGGGCTCGAACCCACGCGTCTACCGAGTCAGCAGAGAGCTTGGCCCCATGACCGAATGCTGCACTTTAGCCAGTGTAGCCACTACAGTCGGTCGACAAAGAAAAATCCCCAACTTCTAGAACTTTTCCTGCTACTAGACTCCGGTAACGAAACATAGCAAAAGCTGGGGAGAAGTGCTTTGTGGATTTGTACGGGGTAATTTCCTAACAAATACCCTGAATAGCCTTTCTTACCAACTATTTGTTACATTTGCAGCCTACACCAAAATCAATCTTGCCTGCTTCCCCCAACAGAGGATGCAGCACGCCACCATGCTTACAGAACTTACAACCAAGTTCAAAAGTAGTTTGGGGTCAATCAAAATCTTACAGATTGGGGGTAGAAGCTTGATGATCAAGGTCCTATCCCTATCACTACAACTATGGATCCTGAACCTCAGCTCCTACTGCACATGATTTCCTGCATTTGCAGAAAAGGTTGCAGCGGCGGTTGGAGTTGCCGTAAGCTGAACTCAAATGCTCAGCCCTCTGTCGATTTTGTGGTGGCAAAATTATGTAAAAACCTGCAATCTCTTCAGCTAGAGCATTCTGACAACGAGGAAGAAGTCCCCACCCCTATATTGATAAACGGAAAAACGAGCCTGTACCTGCTGTTAGTTCGAGAACTCCTCCAATGAACGTGCACCAACATCAGAGGAAGATTTTTCAAGAAGGCCATCAAAACAAATGGAATTACGATGAGACCTGTTGCTTCATACATGTAAAAACTTATTTTAAACGTTACGTTTTCCCTTGCAATAAAACAAAATAGTACCTATGTGAACTGATACTTTGAATTTTTCAAATTCACTTTTGAGAGAAGCACTTGGCCTACAGGTACCTGTCAGAGCTCAAATTGAAGCTAAAGAAATATCCTTCAATTTCATATCCTGTGAATTTTCTCATGGAATGAGTATTTTTGATAATATTTGTCAAATTAGAAGACCAAAACCAAGAATTTTTACTTTTATGAAAAAATATTCAACTTTTGAAGAACTGTATCTCGGGATCTACTAAACATACAGTATTCGCTTAGGTCTCAAACTGTAGTACATTTAATCTACAGTAGTTTACAAAAGATAAGTATGTTGTCTTCTGTCAGATGCATGTTTTAAACAACATTGAGCAAAAACCGAAAATTGTGCAAAAAATTAGTTGTTTTTTGGGTATTACACAACTAGCACAGGTCTTTCGAAGTTGCAAATTTGGTTTTTTACTATTGGCAGTGGTCCAAACAACATATAAAAAAATTAGAACTACATGACCTTTTGCAAGGTCGGATGTCTAATTTGACTGGACTAATTATACTCATCCATTAAACTCGGCAACGATTGCTTCCTAACCTTTATGTCGTTAAGATTACCACCTGCAAATTCATTCACGAATGTACTTAAGCGAGTCACGCGAGATTTGACGACTGCTCGTTTCTTTGTCAATACACGTTTTTGATTGGCATCCATAATGACTCACGACACAAGAAATGACAAATGGGCTGAACCAGATCGTACTTACTGGTGCAGTTCTGTGTTCTCTAACTCAGATTTTGTTTTTTTTCTTTTTTTTTCTTCAATGCTCTCATTTAGTGTTGACAGTATTGGAGATGCATCTTGAGTGACACAAAACCGTGTGCGCTACTAGACTGAAGTTTGTCAGTTGGGAGGAAGACAGTCAAAGTGAAAGAACGTGTAGACAGTATCCAGCATGGATTTGAAGTTGCAGCAGCATGCATCAATTAGATTTTGCATTCTCCTACTCCATCACAAATAATAGAAATGTTACAGCAAGCAATGGGAAAAAGACTGATCTTTTGAATGGAAGGGTAAAATTGACCCCTAGGATGCCCCACACCCCAGACGACGTTCATCTTTGATGACCGACTTAAATGCCATTTGTGCAAGAAGACCGTCCTGTGTCGATTGCACAGGTTGCAGTACAGCAATTATGAATAGGTATCTCCTATGAATCGACTGAAGACATCATGCTCAATGTTCTCGACTATCACAAAGTTGTGGCATAGTAGGTGCCCCATGTGATGAACGACGCTCAGAAAGCTCAGTGTGATGGCATGCCAACAGTGGAAGAAGAGGCTTCAGCAAGAACCAGTTTTTTTGGCCAGTCATCACATACAATGAAACCTAATTCCATCATTACAAAACGGAGAAGTGCCGTGATGGAAACATCCTTCAAATCCAAGACCCAAGAAGGGCAAGGTTGGGGCCGATAACCCAGATGTTGGCCCCTTAAAACAACAATTATCATTTTCAATGCCAAGGTTGAAGCAAGTGCAGGGAAGATCATGCACCTTGTCTTTTTGATCAGCAAGGTGTCATTTACTATCATGTGAAGAAACAACGCACTATTACTGCTGATTACTACTGTGAAGTATGGAATGGACCACACAAGAGGTAAATTGCTGCTAAAAGACCATGCTCTATCAGGATGGATCCTTCATGGTCAACATG
Organism: Meconema thalassinum; assembly: GCA_946902985.2. Taxonomy (NCBI): domain Eukaryota; kingdom Metazoa; phylum Arthropoda; class Insecta; order Orthoptera; family Tettigoniidae; genus Meconema; species Meconema thalassinum. Next base: position 314,876,545 of record OX336393.1, on the reverse strand, counting down.
CCCATTCGTAATTTGATCAAGACTCGAGAAACAATCCCCACATGAGCATTGAGGTGTTGCCACATCCACCTTATTCACCAGACTTAGCATGGCGTGATTTATATGTATTTCCTATATTGAAAAGCAGCTTCGGAGTTATGATTTTCATAGCAGTCGGGAGTTGAACAATAAAATTTTGGGTATACTCAACTGACTATCCAAGAATGGCTTCAGGGAGTGTTTTGAACAATGGACTGAATGCTACTACTGTTCTGTTGTGTCCAAGGGAGAATATTTTGAAGGTCTGTAAGTTAACTTGAATAAAGGCAGCCATCATTTAATTGCAAAAGATTAATTCAGTTTTTTTTTTACACCTCCTTCATACTCATACATGTACAGTATATGCTACATCCCAGAAATAAACTCAGTATGCGAAGATTGGGTCCTTTTCATACTCATTCTTCTTCTTTTCGAATCACCCACTTTGGGGTACGTCAGATCAATCACTTCTTAAATGATTGTGCTCTCCTTTTCTCACAATACTTTTTCATTCTATCTGATCTCCTCTTTCTTTCCTTTTGTGATATCATACTCATTCATACGTATAATAAACCTTTCTGATCAAAATAATATTGCAGATTTTTTTCTCAGGGAGATTGTCCATCTATCCCCCTCAGTCTATGGGTGCCTTCATTATTATATGTTTGTTATGACCACTGAGTACTTGATGTGTGTTTACCTTTCAGACGTGTTTTTGGTGTCCCGAGAAGTGGAGAGGTCTCTAGCTCGTCGTGAAACTTCCAAGTGCCTTGCCTGGTGCCATGACAATCGCTCCAAATTGAGGAAGTTGAAGTCCACCATGGAGTTCAACCTTCGTATTCAGGAGTTCGTAGAACTTGTTAGGAATGATCAGCGTATGGATGCAGTCAGGTACTATGGTATTATTGGTTCCTTCCTACCATTGTACTCCTGTCGTTGAGATCCCTTTCATTATTTGAATGTTCGCCCATTTTTGGTTCCGTATTGACAATTATATATAAATGATAAGAGGTTGTTCCGCCTAGTCAGTACTTTGTCATGTAATGAATCCTATTAAGGGTACATGTTTTGAAGCATATTATTGCTCCTTCACCAGCCCAAACATTTGTATCAGCAAATAATAACTAAAATATCGACACATACAACGATTTAAAAAGAACATTACACAAGTGAATAAAATGACAACACTTCAAGAATATACCTAGGTATATGGGCATGCATAGTTTTTGTCTTAAAAACATTAAAAGATTTTTAATATCATTGTATGGTGCGTTGTTCTCATTGAACAATTATTAACACTATTTTTACACTTGAAAAACGAATTCACAAGTCTGTGTGAACAATCTAATATGCATGATTTCTTGTTTAAATAAGCCAGTTTGATTTAGTATGGGGTAAAAACATGTTGACTTCAATGCTGTTGTCCTTAATGTTAGTTTTAAGAAAAGCACACATATGTTGTGGAATTGGGTGTGATCGAATAGGGGATAGGGAATAGGGGTCCAGTCTGCGTGTAGGTTGATCACCAACTTCTCTTTTTGTAGTTAATTTGAAGAAACTTGATCTTACAGATTGATGTCAGAATATTCTTATTTAGATGAGTCAACCATCATAATATTGGGCGGAATAACCTCCATTATCCGGTTATTTGGATCTGAAATGAATGACGTTTTTGTCAAATAAAAAATATTGAAACTTGAAAAGGAAAATGATTTACTGTCGACCAAAGTATTATGTGCACTCGAGTTTGAAGGTTGTTTGTGAAGTAACCAATAGACCTACATAAAATCCAAAAACATCATTTTCGTCGTTCTATTTTACGTTAGGTCATGTAGGTTTGGAATTTTCAATATATGTTTTAATATTTTTTATCGCAGTTGGAACACAAAAAGTGTACATTTTTAAGAGTGTTTCAACCATGCGTCACATTTAAGAATTATCTCAAAAACCTGTCATCAGATCGAATCCAAATTTTAACACAATATACATTGGAATGTTGTATAACTGGTTTATTAATTTCAAAATTGTGTGTGTCCAAGAAACAAAGTTATCATTTTTGTAAGGTAACTTTTTCTCGGCTCGGGCTGGTTGGAAAATGTAGTTCTTGGTTGCATTGTAATCCTTATACATCGATACGTTATGCTGTATGACTGTGAAATACGTAAATTAATTCACTTATTTTATATCGGTTTGTATTTCTACAGGGAAATAACACGTTTCACCAGCTAGCCGCTCCGGGAACAGCTGTACAGCATTGCCGAAATGGTGCCCACACGCATCATGGCGCGTCTCGCTCGGAAGTGATAGGCTCCATTTCAGCAACGCTGTACAGCTTGTACCGGAGGGGCTAGCTGGAGAACCATGTGTTATTTCCTCGTACAAATACAAACCTTCCGAGACACGTGCTGGGACTCTGATGTCATTAGCTTTTATCACGTGACCACATCAAGGAGTTACAAAATGGCAGTCATTGATGTTTCATTCCGTCAACATGCTGTGATAGAATTCCTTGTTAAAGAAGAAATCCCTGCTGCTGAAATTCACCAGAGACTTCAGTGTGCTTATGGAGATGTGTGTATGGGTGCTAGCAGTGTTCGGAGATGGGTGAAACAAGATGGGACAGGAGCATTCAAGATCAGCCGCGTAGTGGACGCCCTCAAACTGCCTCCACTAAGTGCAGCATGACACTCGTTGATGACATCATTAAGTAAGAAAGACTTGTCACTGTCAGTAAAATTGCGGCAAGACTGGCAATAGGATACAGTGCAGTGCAGGAAATGATTCGTGAGTTAGGCTATCAAAAAAGTGTGTTCCCGCTGGTCCCACGGATACTCGCTAAAGAGCACAAAGTTTAAAGACAATTTCTTGAACCTGGGCAAAACATAGAACTGCCCGTCATGTCGAAACTCTTCACAAACTTCGTCATGCATTGCATGAAAAACGTCCTGGAAAGAATATTATCCTGCAAGGCGATAACCCACGCCCCAACAGTGCTAGTTTCACCAACAAGAAAGAACATTCATAAATTTGGATGGGAAATTATGCCTCATCCTCTCTACAGACCATACTTGGCACCCTCCAACTACCATCTTTTTGGTTTTGTGAAGGAGCAGATGAGAGGCCAGCACAACAAGACGAACGAGGACATGAAGAGAGCAGTGCCTTCGACGTGCCAGAACGGACTTCTACCATCAAGGGATTTTCAAACTTCCACAACAGTAGGAGAAATGTGTCCAAAGGAAAGGAGACTATGTTGAAAAATAAAGAAAAGTTTATAGTTTGAAATGATATATTCAATGTATTACAATTAATAAACATATATCTGTAAAAAAAAAAAAAAGTTGCTCATTACTTTCAGTATGCCCCTCGTATTGATGGTTTGAATAGCAGAAATGTCAAATAAAACGTAATGAAAGGAGCAGTATGAAGGTGTATGATTTCAAAAGCACATTTGTTCATGTTGCTGGGAATGAGACAACTACCGGTTCCACCATAAAGGCAAGACAACAAGAATCAAGCTCCTACGAGTACCATATATACACTTCTACAGAAGGAATTTATACATTTTATTGAAATCTTCATTTTCATTCTGTAACAAATATTAGGCTGTGTTCCAATAGTACAATTTCAGCCGTAGTGAACTAGATAGTAGACTACTTTACCGGATGTGACGTCAGAAGTCGTGATCCAATACTGCTTAGCACATAGCAATCAAGTCTTTAGTACCTAGTGAACGAAAGTGCATGCTAGATTGTCGACTACGTCAAGGAAGTTATAGAAATTGTAGGTTATGTAAATTGTAGGTTGTCTTCTTCGATCATAAATCCAATAGATGGCTGATGACATCTCGATCAGCTGACTAAAGGGAACTGCGGTAGTTTAGAAAAGGAAACAGTTCATTGAGTATAGTGTTTTCCTTTGTAGCAAATCTAATGCAACGTTCTTAAAAAGCAACGTTTACCAAATCAATAGACTTACTTATTTCCATTTGCCCATGTTGTTTTGTTCACTTTCATAAAATACTGAAGTGAAAGGTAAGGCTGAATGAAAGCTCATCGCACGATAAAATTTTCTAAAGCACCACTACTGAAATTAGCCAAAATACATTTTATGATGAAAAATAAACTAGGAAATGATGTAGTAATAGATTGAACTTGTTGGCAGCCCTCAGGCGTTCAATCAAAAATGACCAGCTACACAAAAACAATTCTGTTCAAAAATCAGTAGGCCTAATTTAGAGTTGGAGTTGTTATTAATTATTTACAAGAGGGGATCCTAGATGTATGATTATTACGGAACACGACAGCCACTTTTAACACCAAATGTGTTACATTCTTAACCTTTGCTACCTTCCGGTACGTAAAGAAACATGCGATGCTCTTCCCAATGTATAAATTACGAAAATGTGTCTAAACCCTCATTAAAAAGCATTTCCCCACCTACTCCTAATATCTTCCATTACGAGTTCCTCTTGTTTCCCCTTTAGTCAGCTGATCGAGATGTTGGCTTCACGTCACAGTGCAGGCGCAGTGTGGCAATGCGCCCTCTATTGTATTTATGCTCGAAAGTTGTCTTTAACTTTAATCCAATCTATGCTTGGCCTATATTCAACGCTTCAACCCACAACCCACGGGGGAAGCATATTATCTTGTTCTGTTGTGATAATTATTTGTTGTTTGGTTCTGTGGTAATCACGACTGAGGATTGCAACAACATCTCGGTTCATGGTCTCCAGCGCACAATAAGGGCCTCGTCTCAAATTTTCAATTTGCTGCTGCCTTATTATCATGATTGCCCTTCTTCTCTTCCTCCTGAACTGTATTCTCTTAATCAGCCAAACACAAACCATAATTAGGGCTCGGCTAAAAAGTGATCTTGGCGCATCCATGATCGTATCTTTCATGTATTGTTTATTTAAAACAGCTGATGAAAGCGCAAAGAGCTTACAAGGAGCAGCAGATCCCCGCCATCTTGAGTGTTGGTTTGGTACCAGCATATAAGACCAGTACGTTTCAGAACACAAGTCTATGAAGGAGGCTGTGATCAAGCAGACATGTCCCAAATCTCCATAGTGCATAGCACATAGTAGCTAGCAGCTAGTCAATAGCAGACAACTTGAGTATTGGGACACAGCCTTACTATCCTCATATCCATGGACCTGTCATAGACCGGAAGCTCCCACGACCATTCAAGAATAATAAACTCTTACTTTTGCTGTCTTATTTCACAAGAACTGACCAGTAGATCCTGCCATCAGGATTTCTGAGAAAAGGTGTAGAGTAACATTTCCCACACAGCACCCTTTCACCTGCTACCCACAGTGATATATCCTTACCAAACACTTAACAACCACTAATGACAATAAGCCGCTTGACAATGTGACCGCCACTTCCTTACAAGAATATATTCTTCTATTTCTGCCATTGTCGAGGGGCGCGAAAGAAAAGTTTGAGAACCTTTGATCTAGACCAGGGTGCCAGTAATATAGATTACATATCCTGGTCGAGTGCCTGAAAAATCCGTGAAAATGGCAATTAACAACGGAAGACAAAAGAGACATCAATAAGAACATAAATTCTCAAATTAGTATACAAAAGAATTGAATTTATAGACGTACTGTTTCATTTATCAAATCACTATTTTTATTTTGTTGAAGTTTTATGGAATTTTGGGAAAATGCTTAATTTACATGTAATGTTAATACTGTGGAAGAGGCTAGTTTACAACACCCGGGTGTCTGGAGTTTGACACGGATAATGATGATGATGATAATGCTGTGCTAGAAGTAGTTTTATTGCAGAAAAACTTGGCGATTCCAAAATTTTGCAACATTTCAAACTTTAGTTCTGCGACACCTGAAAAGACACCGCCGCGTGGCCAGCAGCACGTCGGTAATTCGATAACCACGCTCTGCTTCACCACTGCGACACCAGAAATGGGCGGGCCCAACTTACCTTTGTTTGAGAGGTCCGGGTCACTTCCACAACAAATCACCTCCAGATGACATGTCCCAACAGAAGAGCACCAAAGGGATGGAAGGAAGGTGGAGAAAGGGAACACACAGGCTACCCTACAGACACCCCCCAATAACCGACAGAACTGCTGCCGGTGAAATAATGCCACAACAGAAGATTAAAATTTAACTAAAATTTAATGTTAAAATAAAAGGAGCACCTTCACCAGAAACAGAACATGCATCAACCAGCACGAATTTACAATGAAGGCCAGAAACCGCTTAACATGCTTGCTTGCAAGGCCAACAAAAGAAAAGACTTAAATTAAAATGTTCAAGCACAAAACTTAAAATAAATTAAATATATAGGCATAATTAAATGATAACGGGCTTGGTAATTTACAAGGCAATGCAATATCGATCAAACATGCAGAAGCTCAGGCCACGCCGAAAAAGAAAGGATGAAATAAAATAAAATAAAATAAAATGGGATTAGCATACCTGCCAACTTTTACGGTTTATCCGTAAAATTTACGGAAATTGCAGCATTTTACGGTTTTACGGACGAACGGTGTCATTTTACGATTTCGCGGACAAAAATTTGAAACGATAATTTACATTCGATAATACCGCCCACTTCCGTACAATCGATTGTTTGCGTGGGTCGAAGGCAAGTCCACGATAGTCGATAACTCGTTCTTTGATATGATTCGTACTTTTAACCGTGTGATGGCTGTGTCGTCATCGTAATTGAATTTGAAGCCGGGATAACCGTTCTTGCATGTGAATCTTAGGTGTTGACAGGCTCTGCTTCGCATATTCTTTGTTCCGCTCCGTTCGCTCGTTGCGATTTAAACCATATTCTTTGACCACGTTAGTTGTTCATTGTTCGCGAAGTTGGCGTTCCTTGAATGTTTTCGTCTTTTAAGGTTATGGCATATTTTAATGAAGCGTTCAAGTTTTTGGCTATAACTTCGTGCTTCGCAGTTTCCTGTATTCCTTGGACTAATTACATTCGTTCCACGTGTGTGTGTGTTTATTTTTTTCTACCATGTGCATATTCTATCTTCACGAGGTTGGCGTCGTGTTCATTTAATGGTTGGTGTGTTTTGACATGTTTTAATGAAGTGTTGGCTGTCTTAATTGTTTTATGTTATAATTTTATGTGACGTTCAGTGATCCAGGTTCCTTTCGATGTTTTAGTAGATATCGAGAATGAACAAATCCAACAAGAAACAGTACTTCCAGACATTTAAAGAATCATACTCGGTTGATTTTCCGTGCATACTAAAATCAAGAAAGAGATAAAAATTTGCCTTTTGCACGGTATGTGGGTGTGATATTAATATTGCATATGGTGGAAAAAACGATTTAAGTAATCATGTGAAGTGCGGTAAACACATTAGTTATGTTAAATCGAAGAAGATAGCAAGAAAATCAACACCTTTTTTGCTAAGTCTGGAAACGTTTACAGTGACGTAATTAGGGCCGAGTGTCTGTTTACTTCCTTTTTGGTGGAACACAATGTGCCCTTAAGTGCGGCTGATCATGCTGGAGCTTTATTTAAGAAGATGTTTCCCACATCAGAAGTTGCAAAGAAATATAGTTGTGGTCGCACGAAAACGACATGTATTGTAAATAAAATGGCAAAAAATGCATCATCTGAAGTTGTTAAGTGCCTTCAGAACGGACCGGATACAGATAAATTCCTTTTCTTTTCATCAGTGAGAAACTACTTTTATACTGCCTGTGACTACATCATCAACAAGTTTCCACTCAAGGATGACGTGTTAAAGAATGCTCAAGTTGCTAGGTTAGACAAAATTGAAGATTCACACTTATCTTCCATTCGTTTTTTCTTGGAAAAGTTTCCTATCATGTTATGCAAGGAAGAGAATGAAACTACAGATGAGGTGGTGAATGTGCTTCAGAGGCAGTTCACAGCTCTTCAGGTAGATGACTCTTTGGCTGCACATCAAGATGCTGCAAGTGATTCCAGTTGGGCACAAATATCAAGAATTCGTGGAGCCGATGGACTTCTTAAGTATAACCGAATTTTTAGAGTATTGCTCTCTATTCTCACCATACCCCATAGCTATGCAGAATGTGAATGTTTTTTTTTAGCTTTGTGAAGAAAAATAGAACACAGTTCAGGTCATCCATGTCCAATGAATCTCTGGAGTCTATTTCTATTTTGAAGACCAGGAGTTCTGGTCCCTGTTATGACAAAACATTTTCTCAAGACTGTTTGCAGGAAGCTAAAAAGGCCACAACCATGACTTAAAAGTCGAACTAGCATGTGATTTGCAGTGTGTATTATATTATTTCTTGCCTGTGTTACGTTAAACAAGTTTTATTGTTTAAAGCCTTTTTCAATTATCGTATATCAGCTTAATCTATCAAGGAAGTCCTGTTATGTCTGCTCCAAACCGATATTCACCACGCCTGCTGCTGATTAACATGGATTTCTTCTTGATTGTTATGTTCATCTACAAATCATGTAAGTAGATATGATTTCATTGAAGTATCCTGTTTAAAGCATGAATTATTGTATTTTGTAGCCCAGAAGTATTATTATTTTCGTCAAGCCGGGGTATGTCGAAAATCGTTAGATTTTTTTTGTCGCGCGTGAGTTTTACTGATAGCCCTTTTCAAAAGTTGGCAGGTATGGATTAGAAAACAAATAAATGTTATGCACGACGGCGGAAAACACAAGGACATTTACCAAAAATCACAAAATAAAAATCAACAAGATTACATTTAAAAAAAATATATATATTAAGCTAACACACAACACGTTTGCATTTCGAGGCCGGCGCCAATGGACTGACCTCGAGACCATAAAGCATCTCTTCATAACATGGCCACAAAAACACAAGAAAACCGCATGCCTGATCGAAATTACGGCAAACAATTAATAAAATTAAATTTAAACATAAGCAGAAGGAAATGAACAGCGGAAAACGATATGTCTAAATACTATTACCATAGTGAAAGGCAACGGATCAAGGATAAATTACTATGTCAATCCAAAGATTGGCAAAAGAAAATAAATAATAATTTAAACGTAAAATAAATTAGAAATGTGTCTCCATAAGGTACGAAGATAATAACAAAATAAATAAATATAAGGAAACGTTATTAAAACAGAAATAAAATTAGGCCTATAAAACAAAATAAGGTACAGAATTAAAACAATACTATAAGATGATATCGGAGCTCCATAACAAAAATAAATATGAAGATATAACGTAACGTACCTTACATCCTTCTCAGTGGAGACACACTAATAATAAAATAATTAACACATAATTTTTAAATTCTGTACGGCACTACATGTGCTTCAAAACTGGCTAACCCGGCACATGCGTCGTTTAGATGACAGCACTCGTTCGCATCCAGTTGCGATTCTCCATCACGTTCAGCGTCCAGGCGAAAGGAAGAACTTAAATTCTTATATAGCACAGGCGTTTCTTAGTTGAATATGTATTCAAATTTTCTGTTGAATATATTTACATTTCGTAGAGGATGGGGGCCCAGGCCCCCGTCAGCGGAGACACCTTTCACGACCAGTCGGCTTGATGTTTACTTCACGACGGCTAATGGACTCCACCAAAAAAATGGAGGAGAATTTTCGCGTCAAGAAGCGAACTGCATTCATGTAAAATTTATTGTCCAATCACGGCTTGACACATCAACCAACAATATCATAATTTAGCAAATAATTTGGCGGTATCATGCATACACCGGCATTTGTTTCATGACGAAGAATGCAATTGTCTTTCAATTATGTCATGCATATAAGGAGTTTTATAAGGCGCAGCACACACTACCTATCGGAGAGAGACAGGAACCACCTGCAGACTTTACAAAGTCCGACTGCCGCTACCATCTCGTGGTCACAGGCGGAACTGAGCGACGAAGCTGTCATTTCAAAATTTGTCCAGAATTCCAACCCGGGGTAAATACATGTTTGAAAACTCTTGGGACGGGCACTTGCACGTAACAAGTTCCATTGGATATAAAATGCTGTACCTTATTTACTCACATATAACACCCCCCTTTTTCCCCCCAAATTTTCAACTTCAAAAATAGGGGAGGGTATAATAGGTGAAATTTTCCCTTAATATAGGTTAGGAGGACCTAGCCTCCTTAAATCAACACAAAAAATAGTTATTTTAACTTATACTTTATTTATGAAAAAAGTGATAATAGCCCATTCAAATACCCACTCTCTTGCATCATCACAGCTGACTGGTCACAGGACTAAGGCAGCACCGCAGTCACACAGCAGTGCGTGCGCCGAGTTCAAGGTTAAACAGCATTGCAATGTCATGCTGCAACTACCTGAAATACGAAAGATTTGTTTCTATTAATGACTAGACTTTTATAAAGTACTCTAATAATAAATATTTAATATTTATTTCTTCTTACCTTTTGTGCAAGTGTGCTCGAGATCACTGAGTGGAATCATCGGTATCATCATTGCTGGGTGGTTGGTCCGGATCCTCGGTTTCACTCTCCCCTTCCCAAAGTAGATGGTCGTCAGTTCCATCCAGTTCCAGGATTACTCAAATCTATTTTTGGTCCGTCCAGAGCGGAAGAAATTCCTGGTTTTCTTTTTACTTTTTTCTACGACATCGGGAGTGATTATTTCCCACGCTCTCACAATCCACTCGCAGATTGCACGAAAAGACGGTCGCTTGATTTTGCCGACTTTTGTCAGCTTGTGCTTTTCATTCACCATCCAATGCATGTAGAACTTCCTAATGTGATCTTTGAATGGCTTGTTGATGGAGACGTCCAACGGTTGTAAAATTGAAGCAAGGTCTCTTGGGAAGGTGACTGGATAGGGCTGCGTCATTTCCATCTGCTTTTTTACCTCATCCAGAAAGTGGCCGGGGAAGCTGTCCAATACCAGCATTGACTTCTTTTTCAACAGGGCTCCCAGTCGACGTTCCCACACTGTCTTTAACCAGTCCTTCATTAATTCGTCCTCCATCCAACCTTTCTCTTGTACTCTGACATGTATGCCCCAGGGAAAATCTTCTTTCGGCAGTTTTTTTCCTTTTAAATATGTAATACGACGGAAGCTTTCTGCCGTCTTCACTCACTGCTAACATCCCAGTTCATCGTAATTTTACATTTCCAGTAGTTTTAACTGGAACACTTCATGCACCAGCTGCATTGATTGTGGTATTTGACGGTATATCGAAGAACAGTCGCATCTAATCAGCGTTACAAATTTGAGACCAGAGAAACTGTTGGTCTTTCTGAAGTCTTATAACAAAGCGGTGAAATTTGATCACTTTGTCGGTATAATCCGATGGAAGCCACTGGCACAGTGACGTTCTTCTCTGCAAAATTAATCCATTCCGGCGCATAAAGCGTTCTGCCCAACCTCTACTGGCTTTAAATTCATTCCCTCGTATGCCAAGACTTTGCACAATTTCGCACGCTTGAAACTGAATCATTTTGTGACTTACAGCATGGCCATGGTCTCTTGATTCTCGAACCCACTCCAGAGCTTTTATGTCAGCATTTTCGTACTTTCCTTTTTTCACTCCGCGGAAGGACTAGAAAGTTTTCTTTGTTCCCAGTAATTTGTCCTTCTGGTTACGCCAATAACAAACCATACATGCCTGCACTTCGTATTTACAGCTCGCCACTCTCTCTCTCCATTTACTGCAGCAAATTCTAGCATTTTCAACTTGAAGGATGCCGTAAAACTTGTTCTCTTGCTCATTTTCAGTCCTGCTTGTGTACTGCATGTTTGCTAATTACAGTATACAGTACACACGGCCGTGCAGGAGGAAAGACGCGGAACTCGTAAGCTGAAGAGTAGGAGGAGTGACTGGCCATTGACAAGGTCAACAATAACAGGCAGGTGCTGGTGCAGGTAGAAGCGCGGCTTTTACAGCTAACTGGAATGTTGTAGGCCTACTAGCTTGATTTTCCCGATTTTATTTGTCCCTCCCAATTCCTTTTTATAATTGAATTGGTCGGAGCTGAAAAGTATTGTCAGTTTTCACTACTTTTCAGTAAACAGATAAAACGACATTGACAGAACAGAACTTAACACACACACTATATTAGTCATCTATGTTGTGAAGCAACTATTCAGGTTATATTTGTGTTAGCGGAATATCAATTTTAATTTAATAAACATATTTTTCTAATCAATTTTGCAAACGTGACTTAATGCCTTTCAGCTCCATGGTCAGTTTAGTGTGGCATAAAGCCATCCGGAATGAATATTTCACGTGATATTTTGTTTTAAAATGGATTTGTAGCATAAGAACCACGCTGTGCAAATGTAATTTGAAATAGCACTTAACACGCGGGAATCTTTCAGTGCGGCCAATATTAAGTACGGAATACAGAACTGAAAGGCAGAATGGCATTGACTTAATGCTTTTCTCCTCTGATCACACTTCATTTAGAATTGGTTTCTGGCTTAATCCCACAAAACTAATTGCTTTGAGATGGATTTTGCCTTGCCAGTGAGCTTCCATGCTTGTTCTCCTGCTGGTAAGATGAAAATGTTTTGTATGTAGCTTAAACAGAAGGCTGACTTAATTATTATCATTATTATTATGTTCCTATGCCTTTCCAAGGCCCTTGGGTCAACACTTCAGAATACTAATTCTTAAATAAATGACCATTTTTTACTTAATGCTTTTCAGCTCCGACCAATTCAATTCTTTATTTTTCCCCAATAATAGTCGAAAATTGAGGGGGGCTGTTATATGGGAGTAAAAACTGTGCCTTTCCTGATAATATTCATTCGATTATCTCCCATAATACAAAAAATTGGCTGCCTACTTCTAACATCCCCCCTCCCGAAATGGCATCTAAAATGTGGCCGGCAATCCGCTCGACATGATTATGGCAGTATCAGGTATTGATGAGTCTTCCCTGAACATTTCATTAAGATCAAGGGCTATTTAGGTGCCAATACTGGCTATACTGACGATTGCATGAATAATTTTCGTATGGTAATCGGCATTATGAAATATTATGTCATAGTTGGTGAATAATAATTGAGACAGCTTTATTCATCGTTCGATGTATGTGTTCTGTCCAAGAAAATGTGCTATCCATTATGAAGCCTCAAGTTGGTAACTGTTTGTGAGGATAACAGAACCATTGATTAACCTTTGGCGTTACATTCCTCAGGTCGACAGAGTTAAGGAGTCTAGAATAACTCATCAGAATCAGTAGTGTTTTAGAAGCATTAGGTAGTTAATTGTGATCAGCCACCCAGTTTAATAGTTTTCCTATGTCATTCATATTTTGAATAGCTTTGGGGATAATTGTTGTAGGAAAATATATGTAGGCTTGAAGATCGTCAGCAAACATAATTATGATACTTGACTTGCTGAAAAATTGTAAATACAGTAAAACTCTGTTAAAAAGTTTTTCAAGGGACCATTAAAAAAAAACTTCTTAACAGGGAAACTTCTTAAAAGGGTAGCGGCCTGAAATGCATATGAAACGCACACATTTTTGTTGTTTATGAAGGATCCTACAATATACTGTACATAGTCCTATATAAAAGCCAGAAAAAGAGAAACCCCAATATTAAAATCTATCACACCAGAGATAAAGAGAAATTAATTGGCATAACCCTCACAATTCACATTAAATGAGGCCACTGTTTGGGATGAGCAGGGCAGTGGTCCATAAACACCACAATCTTCCTGTTTTGGCTCCCCATTTTGGCATCTAGTGCTTGAATGTACTCTTCAAATAGGGAGCTTGTCATCCATGCTGATTTATTGCTTCTGTAAGTACATGGCAAAGTTCTGACGTTTTTGAAACACCGGGGCTTTCTTGATTTTCCTATGATCAGTAGTGGCAGCTTTTCCGTCCCATCCATATTCGCACCAACTAGCACCGTAGCTCGCACTTCACTTAATTTGCCTCCTAGGCAAGATTCTCCCTTCAAAACCAAAGATTTATCCGGAACAACCTGATAAAAAAGTCCGAACTCGTCAACATTAAAAACGTCACAATGTTTGTAATTACTGATTTTTGCCGGCAGCAGTGTTTCCTTCCACGCTTCCGTTTCCTCTGTACTTACACTCGCAGCTTCGCCACTAATAGTCTTGTAAACTATGCCAGCCCGATTTTTAAATGCGATCCAGCCACCCATTAGACGCAGTAAAAGGCACTTGTAATCGACACTCGATTTCTTCGGCTTTCTCCTTCACGATAATCCCGCTCAAAGGAATGTTTAAACTTCGCTGCTGTTTAAACCACACGAGCAGAGCTTGTTCTACGTCTTCGTATTTCCCGCTTTTAATCTTCTTGCAGCTTGCCGAAGTATTCCCGGCAGAAGCCAAGATCCTTTCTTTCTTTGCTATGATGCCGTTCAAAGTAGACGGCGGCATTCCAAGCTCCTTCGCAAGAGCAACACGTGAAAGAGTAGACTACTCTACTTTGTTCGTGGCTTTTATCGCTGTTCTGTGTGATCTAACTTGTTAGCCAAGGACTGATCCCTGAGGCACCTCAACCTTAACTAATGCCCGTTCGGAACAACTATCATCATTTTATCTTTAGAAAGTGCTTTTCTTTTGATGTCTTTCATCTGAGATCCACTCATTTTCACAATGATTTGAAAACTTGACTTCACTGACGACGCAATTCTCGTAATCTCAATAATGTTATGCTACGTCTGACAATGCTTGGCTAACAAGTTAGATCACACAGAACAGCGATAAAAGCCACGAACAAAGAATATAGGAGGCCACGAATGAAAGCATGATGCTGTATATTGTAGTCGGTCTTGGGCGGGTGTCGTCATAGCGTGACGTCATTTAGCCTTGAAATACTCACCTGGTCAGTGACCCGCGAACACTCGGAACTACTGTATTCTTTCATTCGGAACACCGGATGTATCTTCCGCGGAGATTGGCGAGTTTTGATTCTAAGCCAGTTGCCTCTCAGTGAACTTCTTATACTCAAAGGGAATACAAAATCTGAACTATTTAACCGGGAAAACCTCTTATGCACGAACACTTTATACGGGAAAAATATACATGTATCTTATGGGACGAATCACGGGACCGAGAATATCGGACGTCATAAGCGGAAAAACGTTTTATGCGGGAACTTGTTTTACTGTATGTCAAAAGTATACAACAAAAATAAAAGAGGGCCAAGGACTGATCCCTGAGGCACCTCAACCTTAACTAATGCCCGTTCGGAACAACTATCATCATTAGCCAGAATTCTTCAATATCTGCTTTCTAATTATGATTGAAACCAACAATAACGCTTTCAGAGAAACCTTGGTTTACAGAGAAGCAGATCATGATGAACACAATCAAATGCCTTGCTGAAATCAAACATAACAGTCAACTGCCGTATGTCTATAGCAAACCGAATGTCCTCAGTGACTCGTAATAACGCAGTGACTGTACTGTGGTGATTTTTAAAGCTCGATTGGTACTCGTTGATTATGTCATGTTCACGCAGATATGAACAGATCTGGTCATATATTATTCTCTCTAGACCCTTGCTCATTGCACATAGGATATTTATTGGATGAACGTCCTTACAGAATTGTTAAGGAATAGCCTTAGCATTTGCAAGTTTCCATTGGGAGGGAAAGATGCTATTCATAAGGGAATAATTATAAATATGTTCAATGTAAGGAAGTAGACTATGGAGACATTTTGTTACCAGAATCATAGCTACATTTTCTAGTCCCTTGGCCTTAGTTCAAATAGAAATAATCAGATTTACTATGACTTCAGGATAAGCATAGCGAAAATAAAATGTTATCATCAAGAGCACTGGAACAGACTGATATCTTATTGTGTTATAATACGGTAGATAACAAAAGGCTCTGCTGCAGTAATGAAGTATTTATTAAGCTCTGAGATTGAAACTGGTAAGTTAAAATTATTAGTACGTGATGCATCAGAACCAACACCTAGGGACTTAGCTGCTCTCCATCAATCCGAAGATGATGTTGAATTTCTAAATAGACTGTGAATGTACCTCAGTTTTGCATTATGTATCGCCTGTTTTGTGTGATTATGATCCTCCGGACTGCATGTTTTGACCAATTTCTTTCTAGCTTTGTCACGATCTCTCATAAGACTCCTTATACGAGTAGATAACCAAGGCGTTGGTTTTGTTTTACTAGTAAATGTTTTCAGTGGGACATGCTTGTCACATAAAGCAAGTAATTGTTCAATAAAGAATGTAACTTTGTCATCTATATTATGCATGTTGCGAATTGTGTGCCAATATTGCATATATTGATCCATCGAAAGACCATGTGTTCCGAATTCCATGTGTATGGACCACAGCCTTAAGCAGTTCTAGTCTTGCGATAGTTAAGTCCTCATGGAGAGTTACCCGGATCCTCACAAGTGTCGCTTCTTTGTGAAAACTTCACGTCTTTTAGCATAAGAAATAAATTTGCAAATACGAGGTCTAATCCAGAAATAAGGTTCCCAAAGACCTCTAGCCGCACGGGAAGGTGCTAGGCGAAATCGGGCAACTCACGATTCCACCCGGTCACGTTTTAATGCGCCGCACAGTCTTGGCTCAGTAGCCATCCGAGATGGAGGCTGCCATTGTTGATCCCGCCAGGTGCGAAATTAGTTCCGTAATTCGCTTTTTGAGCGCCAGAGGGACTCCACCCGTAGATATTCATAGTCAGTTGACAGGCGTGTATGGCGACCACTGTATGTCTGTTCAACACGTCCGAAGGTGGTGCAGGGAGTTTAGTGCCGGTTGGAAGAACCTCCACGATGAAGAACAGAGCGGAAGACAGTCAGTTTCTGAGGTGTTTCTCGAGACGGTCCGACGCAAAGTGCTTCAGAACAGGAGGATCACCGTCCATGACCTTGTTGCTGAGATTCCTGGGAGTTCTTACGGCACAGTGGAAAAAGCTTTGACAGAAACATTGGGGTATCACAAGTGTTGTGCTTGATGGATACCGCGGCTATTAACACCAGAACACGAGGAGAAACGCCTTGACCGTGTTCGCCAATTTCTTCAAAAGTGTCAAGCCGTTAAGGAAGAATTGTTGAATTCCATTGTTACGGGAGACGAAACGTGGGTGTTTCATTTTACTCCCGAAAGGAAAGAAATCCAAACAGTGGCGTCACTCAGGGTCACCAGTCATAAAGAAGTTCAAACACTTTCTGCTGGCAAAGTGATGGCAATTGTTTTTTGGGATCGTAAGGGGATGCTGCTGATCGATTTCATGGAACGTGGGACAACAATCAACTCTGACAGTTATTGTGCAACACTAAGAAAACTCAGGCGAGTTATCCAGAACCGCCGGCGAGGACGACTGACAGCGGGTGTAACGCTGCTTCATGACAATGCTCGACATCACGTCTCCCGTCTAACCCAGGAACCTTTGACACACTTTGGGTGGACTATCATACCCCACCCTCCTTACAGTCCGGACCTCGCGCCTAGTGATTATTACTATGATAAATAAATAAATAATATCGAGGAAATCCGTCAATCAATACAATATATTACTTGTTCCCCAAGTTAAAGGATCACTTGGGTGGCCAATGCTTCCAGAGCGACGATGTCAACACAGCGGTGGCATGCTTCCTCAACGGGTTGGCAGCTGAGTTCTACGACATTGGGATACAGAAGTTGGAGTACCGTCTACAGAAAAGCATAGTAAAAAATGGTGATTATGTGGAAAAATAGAGGAAACTGTCTGCTTTCTAATGATGTAAATTTCAATGAGAATAAAAAATGTTGTCTATATGTAACATTGATGGGAACCTTATTTCTGGATCGACCGTCGTAATAGGCCAAGGACGATCTAGATTTGATATTGGTGTGCAGATTTTACACCAATTCGGTGACTGCGGTCAATATCATCGTCATCATCATCATCATTTTCCAGCTCCAGTTTTCCAGGTGTGGTATACACACGCTCGCCATTTCTTTCTGTCGGAGTAGAGTTGCTGTTCTTCTATATCTTCCCATTTCACATTCAGTTTGTTGACCTCAGACTTCACTGTATCTATCCATCGATTTTTTGACTTTCCTAACGGTCTCCTCACTTCCCTGTTGAATTTTTTTTTTTTTTTTTGTGTTCTATTCTGTCCATTCTCATGACATGTCCAAACCACTGTAATCTGCGTCTTCCTAAGAGTTTAGTGACCGGTATTTTAATACCAACTTCCTGCCTGTTAATTTCATTCCTAATCTTATCTTTCCTGGTCCTTAGGTTAATTGTTCTGATGAATTTCATTTCTGTTGCCTGGATTTTACTATTAGCCTTGTTGAGTAGGGTACATGTTTCAAGTCCATAGGTGGGAATATTGGAATGAAGTAGGTGTGAAACATTCTTAATTTTGCTTTCTGGGGGTATTTTGTCATTCCGTAGTAGATTTATCACTTGACATTAAAAAAAGAGAAGCTCTTCGGGTCCTGTTAAGGATCTCTTGCCTTATAGTGTCGTCCTTTGAGACAACACTTCCAAGGTACTTAGTTAGAAACAGATTGCAGCCGATTTCCCTCCAGAAAGGTGTCTGAACATGGGCCTTTCGTGTTGATAGTCATTTCAACTGTTTTTGTTTGACTGATCTTTAATCCAAATTCTTTAAACTTGGCATTTCAAAAGTTTAGTTTCTCCTGCACTTCTGTTTCTGTGTCTCCCCGCATCAACACATCATCTGCAAATACCAGAGTGTTAGGCTAAGTGTAATGTTCTTTGACAGATTTTATGATCCAATCCATAGTGACGAACAGGAGTGGTGTCAAGGCACTTCCCTGTTGGACTCATCTGCTTGTTTCAAACCAATTTGATCTACCATCCCCTACTTGAACAGAGCTTAGTCACTTTTGGTAGAGCATCTTCACTTTATCAATTAGGAATTTTGGCACACTTAAACTCTCAAGGCATTCCCAGATTTTCGACCTGGGGACACTGTCATAGGCCTTTTCGATGTCCATGAAAACCATTACCAAGCTCTTCCCTTGTTTCCAGTACTTCTCTGATAGCATTCTCACAGCGAATATGAGGTCTACAGTACTTCGGTCCTTCCTGAAGCCATGTTGTTCCTCCTCCAAGAGTGGTTCTATCATCGTCCTGAGCCTTTTCTCAATTATCTTCTCCAAAAGCTTGAGTGAATGAAAAGTAGAGTGATACCTCTGTAATTCCCACATTTCTTCCTATTTTCCTTTTTATGTAAAGGAATTATGCCTTTCATCCAGTCTTCTGGTATCCTGTTCTCAGTCCAGGTGACATAGAGTACTCTGTATAACCACTGTATACCCGGTGCTCCAGCTGCCTTGATCATGTCATTGGTGAATTCATCAAACCCTGAAGACTTGCCATTTCTCATACTTTTAAGTGCAGACTCTACTTCCAGCCAAGTTAACTGGTGTGATTCATCCCTCACATTCAAGATACAGTCTGCAGTGCTAATGTTGTCAAAATTCTCTCCATTTTTAATAAAGTGTTGAAGTTGTTCTTCATTTCATTTCTTCTCTGATGCCTTGATCAGTCGTCACCAGGTTCCCATTATCTGTTTCTAGTGCAAGGATGCTGCCATGCTCACTTCTATTCTTGATTACTTTGTAAAACATTTTCTTATTGCCTTGACAGTCTTCTGTCAACCTGGTGGCGAACTCATGCCAACACCTTTGTTTTTCTTCCTGTACCAGTCGCTTAAGAAACAATTTCTTGTTCTGATACTCCTGTGCTAGTTGCTCAATTTCATCTTCTTGACGGCCTGGTTCTGCTTTGCATAATCTAAATTCTTCCTAGATACATTTCTTTCTTTCACTGCAGTTTTCACCCTGTCATTCCACAATGGTGTTTCTTTCACCCTGCTAATTGCACTAGTCTTTCCACAAAGTGATTCAGCTTCTGAAGCCCGTGTGTATTCTTAAATGACACCCACTCTTCCTCAACCATTCCTTTGTCATTGTTCTGTAGTTTAGCTATGATTTTTCTTTGATATTCTTCTTGTTTCAGAGTTTCTCTTAACACGCATTTTCTTGTGCTTTGTATTGGGCTCACTGACATTTTTTGTGTGTGCTACCGAAAGCCAGAGGTTGCTGTCGGAGGCATTCACTAGGAATAATCTTAACATCAGTGATAAACTGGTTAGCACATCTGTCAGTTATGTAATCTATTACTGTCCTGGACTTCCCATCCCAACTGTAACGTGTAATTTTGTGACTGTGTCTCTTCTGGAACCAAGAATTTTGTCCACACCTTTCTGGGTTAGGATGCTAGCAATAAGTTCAAGAAAAGCTGGCTGCTTTAAAATATCCTGACCCACTGCCTTCACAATACCAGCAAGCTGTTCAGAACTCAGTGGCACCTTCATTCGTCCACTCAAATCTTTTGGCAATTGAGCGCAATGAATGGCTGTGTGTGAACTTCCTTCCAAAAATGCAGGTGCTCTGTATCTTGAGCTATGCTCGTGTAGATGTCGCCTTTGAGCGCTCACGGTCCTTGGCTGAACTTCCTGTAGATGTCACGAGACAGTGCTCACTGTCCTAGGGTGAATCTTTTGTCAACGGCGCATGCGTACGCTCGCCTCCACGTCTATCACTCTTTCCCATGACTTCCACTAACCTCACACTTTGTACAATACTTAATTTGAAAGAGACAGATTAGCCTTGCAGCAACAGTACTTGCGTGATTTACAATATATAATAGCACTTAACTGTATATTGAAAGCTTCCATAATGCAAACATTCACATACACCATCCACTTCCACTTAACACTGAGTGTTATTATAATGCTGTCCGAGAAACGTGCATCAATCTGTCATTAAACTTACAGATGATAGAGAGAGGGGATCTCTTTATATGGCTTGATCCCTATCTAGAAAAGAACACCATCAAAAGACCATAATAATTTGCAAACAATGCGATCAAAGCAAACTCAAATATGAAAACAAATGAACACTTATCAGTCTTACATATAACACAATAGAACAGAACCCGTATTTGTTCTTGTTACTAGGGGCCGATAACCTAGATGTTAGGCCCCTTTAAACAACAATTATAATCATCATCATGTTCTTGTTACTATCGGGCCATTAACAATGAAACACATATATCTCTCAAGCATCTTTATTACCGTAATTAATTTTCCTCAATACCCTAATACATAACATATGAAAATGAAAATCCACAGCCTGCTTCCAGTCTCCGACCGGGTCAGGAATGGAATGAATGAAGCCCCCATCTAGCGGCGAGGATATGAACTGGGCCGGCTGCCAAAGCATGTCGCACTCCTCTGGGGCAATGATTAAATGAATGACAGATGAAATGATAGTGGAGAGTGTTGCTGGAATGAAATTTTTGACAGGGAAAACCGGAGTACCCGGAGAAAAACCTGTCTGCCTCCGTTTTGTCCAGCACAGATCTCACATGGAGTGACCGGGATTTGAACCACGGACCCAGCGGTGAGAGGCCGGCGTGCTGCCGCCTAAGCCACGGAGGCTCCATACATAACATATATGTACAATAATTGTCCATTTATTGCCCGAAGAATGCCATGGAACTCTATCTAATTGTTTTATTCAATCATGAACACCTTTAACATTTCAAGTAAATAGGGGTCAATGCCTCCTAACAAGGTTGACGACGGGTACTATAGTAAACAAATAAAATATCAAAGGATGATTCAAACAACTGTCTCAAAGTCTGTTCTCATCATACAATCAAATATCGAACATAAAATACAAATAAATTCCAATCACATTTAATCATTATTATTATTACTGCTGGGTTCAAAGAACAGAATGCCATAACATCCACAACGTATTCATAAAATCCATCACATACTCTGAGCACTGACACATAATCGCCTGTAATGTGCATTAATCGGGTTAAAAACTGAAGCATGTGAAATTCAGAACCTAACTTAAACCATTGTCCAGCATCATCACTCTATACTAAGTGTGTCAACTTATCCCCTCAATCGTGCATATTCTCGCAGATTCATTTACCTCCAGGCATTGACCTCGCCTGTGTACATATACAAATTAGAACACTTACCTCATGGCATAACACTTCCCTGGCACATGTAAAACCTTGCCTGGGCTCATAGACACATTTACCATAAACACACATCAAACCCTTCGTAGTTGCACTCTGCACATTATTTCATTATCCAACAATTAACTGACACACACACACACACTGTTACTATCTTGACGTCCATAATCTTCAAATGGACGAGGTGATCTTGCATAATGTCTTTATTCGCAGGTCTAATCATAAGCATAGAGCACGTCATGTTAATACTGATATTTTACATGTTATACACACTAAAAGTGGAATTCACTACTTCACTATATCTTAATTTCGCAGGCTTGGTACTGCATACCGCGTGAGCCCAAATATTTCCCAAATTTAATTTACATGCGTACTGTCCGTACTTGAATGCCCATGATGCTTTATAGCACTGTTCGCACTGGTTTGATTTAACTATACTTTCACTTGTAATGTATGTATAAGAACAGCCCTTGGAACTATGAACTACTAGCTGTTACCCGCGGCTTCGCCCGCAATAACATTTGGAATCCCGTTATAACATTAGTTAAATAGATAAGCATGGGTCCTAGTGGAAAATAATTCTATCACCTGAAACCAAAAATGCATGGGACGAAAAAAAACATCAAAATATCATGTTGGTTTCGACCCTAAAAGACGTGAAAAATATAATAATAGTATTAAAAAAAACTATTTTTTGAAATTTCATTCGAATCAATTTTTATCTCATTCCTGGGACTTAGAAAATTCCGGCCTAAAAGTACAAAATCATTAATAACTCCCTAAGTATTCGTCGTATGATGAAATAGCAAGAGACAAAAAAGATATAATGTGTTATTGTCTACAACATAGGCCATGTATATTTTTACACTCAGACATATTATGTTTCCCCCCATAATTTCACCCCTCCCCATGGGCCCCTTAAATTGGATTTATGAAAAAACGGTCAAACACCTATTTACTTATTTTTATGCTGATTTTTTTCCGCAGAGTTCCAAACTCCTCGCCTATGTCGTTTAAGAGATACACGCTCCGTAAGAATCCTTCAACCCCCCACTTTTCACCCCTTTCACCTCATAATATACACCACATCGAAAAACCCTCAGACACGTGTCTTCTTATTTTTAGCCTACTTTTCACATTTTGCAAAAATGAGGAAAAAGTAGACATGAGATCGGGCAAATGTGTGTCTGTCTGGCTGTGTGTGTGTCCCCCCCATCAACTCCTAAACGGCTGCAGCAATCGAAACAAAATTTGGTAAGAGTAAAGATCTATACCAGAATATCTCACGACCATATTTAAAAATGATGTCAGTGCTACCAACTGCTCAAAAATCGCAATTGAAATTTGAGCTCCATGTTGGATATCTTGGAAGGTATGAATGGGAGCTATTTCAAAATTGGCACACATATAGATAATAATATTGCAGTTTAATTTCCAGGAGGCCATACATGGCAGTGTTGCCAAAATGATTATAAGCCTGCTGATAGGTCCAAATTTTAAATGCATATAACTTCTACACTATCAATTGGATTTCAACCAAATTTCGTATGTGGTATGTGTACATAAACAGATATGAAAATGAAATCCACAGCCTGCTTCCAGTCTCCGACCGGGTCAGGAATGGAATGAATGAAGCCCCCATCTAGCGGCGAGGATATGTACATAAACAGATATGACTGAGCTTATTCTTAAGAGCCACCAGGGCTGCCCACTGTTAATAAATGCTCTCAATTTTTATTAATCCAAATACCCATATATCAGAAAGTATACAATCCGACAGCTTTAAACTATGCACACGTATAGTACCTGACATTCTATATTAATTTGGAGTAACTTATATACGTCAGTGCTACCAACATGATTCTAAGCTGCTGATAGGTCCAATTTTAAAATGCATGTAACTTCTTCTATACTGAAAGTGAAAATCCACAGCCTGCTTCCAGTCTCCGACCGGGTCAGGAATGGAATGAATGAAGCCCCCATCTAGCGGCGAGGATATGAACTGTGCCGGCTGCCGAGGCCTGACGCACTCCTCTGGGGCAATGATTAAATGAATGACAGATGACATGAAATGATAGTGGAGAGTGTTGCTGGAATGAAATTTTGACAGGGAAAACCTGAGTACCCGGAGAAAAACCTGTCTGCCTCCGTTCTTTCCAGCACAGATCTCACATGGAGTGACCGGGATTTGAACCACGGACCCAGCGGTGAGAGGCCGGCTTGCTGCCGCCTAAGACACAGAGGCTTCATGTAACTTCTATACTAACTAAATGGATTTCATTCAAAATTGACACAACAATAGATCATATTATTTCAGATTATTTCTGACCAATACATGTATGTCATTGTTGCCAACATGATTTTACGCGCGCTGTTAGATCCAATGTTTATCTGCATGTAACGTCGATGCTATCCATTGGACTTCAACCAAATTTTGAATTCTGTACCTTAAGAGATGGAACTAAGAATATATTCAGTCACCAGGGCTGCCAACTGTAGTTCTCTATTAGGCTACATTATGCCAGGTATACAGTATTTCGAACTTATTAGAAATTTTGATATTACCAACTTAATTTCGTCATTATAATAGATAGATCCATATAGATTAATCATTGGCATGCATCTTAAATTTCAAGAAAAGTAGGCTCTTTAGTTCCTCACGGAACTTCTTGTTAATGATGAGTTTATATGCCGAGTATCGCATCCCCCAATGAAACCAATCGGGAGATACTGTATTGCTATTCAATGAAATGCAGGTCTACCCCCCTTAACACCCCTTTAGAACCTGAATATCCAAAAATCCTTTCTTAGTGGGCGTTTGTGGCCCTTGAGGAAGCTGCATACCAAATTTCATTCCAATCCGTTGGGTGGTTTCTGTAATTTCGTGATGAATGAATGAGTCAGTCAGTCAGTGGTATGTGAGCTTTATATAGTAGACTAGCAGGCACCCGCGGCTTCGCTCGCGTCATAGTCGTGTCATATCGTTATTCAATGACATGCAGGTTTAACCCCGTTAACACCCCTTTAGAACCTGAATATCCAAAAATCCCTCCTTAGTAGATTTTTCGACACACAACAAACATATCCCCTTCTTCTAACTTTAATAGTTTTGGTTGGTCGAAGAGAGTGAACATCCAAAAATCCTTCCTTAGTGGACGTTTTTCTTCCAGAATTTCACCCCTCCCCATAGGTCCCTTAAATTGGATTTATGAAAAAACTGTCGAACACATATTTATTTTATTTCTTTCTTTATTTTTAAGCTGATTGAGTTCCTCCGAGTTTCAAACTCCTCGCCTATGTCGTTTAAGAGATACACACTCCGTTAGGAATCTTTCAACCTCCACTTTTCATCCCTTTCACCTCATAATATACACCACATCGAAAAACCAATAGACATGTGTCCGCTTATTTTTAATGATTGGTATATATGCCAAGTATCACATCCCAAATGAAACCACTCGTGAGATATTGTTCTTCAATGAAATGCACGTTTACTCCCTTAACACCTCTTTAGAACCTGAATATCCAAAACTCTTTCCTTAGTGGACCTTTTCGACATACAACGAACATATCCCCAAAATTTCATGTTTCTAACTTCAATAATTTTGGCTGGGCGATGATGAGCGAGTGAGTCAGTCAGGACATTTTCTTTCATTTATTTTTGAGAATTTCACCCCTCTCCATGAACCCCTTAAATTGGATTTATGAAAAGAACGGTCGAACACCTATTTACTTATTTTAAGCTGTTTTTTCAGCTGAGTTTGATGAGTGAGTGAGTCAATCAGTTAGGACACTTTCTTTCCTGTTTTTTTCCCCCCAGAATTTCACCCCTCCCCATGGGCCCCATAAATTGGATTTATGAAGAAACGGTCGAACACCTATTTACTTATTTATAAGCTGCTTTTTCCGCTTAATTTCAAAGTTATCGCCTATGTCGAATAAGAGATACATGCTCCGTTAAGAATCCTTCAACCCCCAATTTTCACCACTTTCACCTCACAATATACACCATATCGATAAACCCTTAGACATATGTCTGCTTATTTTTAATGATTAGTTTATAAGCCGAATATCACATCCCCAAATGAAACAACTCGTGAGATATTGTTATTCAATGAAATGCAAGTTTAACCCCTTAACACCCCTTCAGAACATGAATATCCAAAAATCCATCCTTAGTGGACTTATCGACATACAACGAACATATCCCCAAAATTTCAAGTTTCTAACTGCAATAGGTTTGCTGGAGGATGATGAGTGAATATCCAAAAATCCTTCCTTAGTGGACTTCTTTCCCCAGAATTTCACCCCTCCCCATGGGCCCCCTAAATTGGATTTATGAAAAAACGATCGAACACCTATTTACTACTTTTTAAAGCTGATTTTTCTCCCTGAGATTCATACTTTTTGCCTCTGTTTTTTAAGAGATACTTGGTCCGTTAGGAATCCTTAAACCCCCACTTTTCACACATACACCTCATAATATACACCACATCAAAAAACCCTAACACATGTGTCTTCTTATTCTTAATGATGAGTTTATATGCCGAGTATCCCATCCCCAAGGAAACCAATCTGGAGATATTGTTATTCAATTAAATGCAAGTCTACCCCCTTAACACCTCTTCAGAACCTGAATATCCAAAACTCTTTCCTTAGTGGACCTTTTCGACATACAACGAACATATCCCCAGAAATTTCATGTTTCTAACTTCAATAATTTTGGCTGGGCGATGATGAGTGAGTGAGTCAGTCAGGACATTTTCTTTCATTTATTTTTGAGAATTTCACCCCTCCCCATGAACCCCTTAAATTGGATTTATGAAAAGAACGGTCGAACACCTATTTACTTATTTTAAGCTGTTTTTCCAGCTGAGTTTCATGAGTGAGTGAGTCAATCAGTTAGGACACTTTCTTTCCTGTTTTTCCCCCAGAATTTCACCCCTCTCAAAGGGCCTCCTAAATTGGATTTATGAAAAAACAGTCGAATACCTATTTACTCATATTTTAAAATGTTTTTTTCCCGCTGAATTTCAAACTTCTCGCCTATGTTGTTTAAGAGATACACGCTCCGTTAGGAATCCTTCAACCCTCACTTTTCACCCCTTTCACCTCATAATATACACCACATCGAAAAACCCTCAGACACATGTCTTCTTATTTTTAATGATGTGTTTATATGCCGAGTATCACATCCCCCAATGAAACCAATCGGGAGATATTGCTATTCAATGAAATGAAGATCTACCCCCTTAACACCCCTTTAGAACCTGAATATCCAAAAATCCTTTCTTAGTGGGCATTTGCGGCCCTTGAGGAAGCTGCATACCAAATTTCATTCCAATCCGTTCGGTGGTTTCTGAGATTTCGTGATGAATGAGTCAGTCAGTCAGTCAGTCAGTCAGTGAGTGAGTGAGTGGTATTTGAGCTTTATATAGTAGATTAGGGCTATACTATTTATGCTGCCAATTCAACTAGGTCCCTTTGTTACTGGACTGCTGAACTTTGTAAAACTTTGTAAATGGTACAGAACTGTCAGTTGATATTGTTAATAAGGCAACACTGAAAAATAGCTTCAAAGCTGTCTTTTGAACTATCAGTTGTTATTATTATTAGACAACTATAATTGTCTTGAAAGAACAATTGTATGCACTTCTGCGATTCAGATTGGCATTGTCTCGCCCTATGATTATGAAGGAAGACTGTGTTATACTTGGTAACAAAGAACAATAGCGAGCAATGATATGACTGCTGCCGACATTGAGTCCCCAAGGCACTGTCAAACAAACTGTCTCTTAGGTCTTCAATCTTCAATTTTTTATTTAGTTTTTGTTGTATTTTCAGAAGTGAAATGTATTTTAAATATTTGATACATTTAGTTTAACTAAAATTTCTCCAAAAATATATACTGTATTAATTCTCTTTTAATTCTTTCAATCATTCACATTATTATTTGAGGGTAAAGGCCAGTGCAATCTGGCTAACAATACTGTCCCCCCCCCCCTTTTTTTTTTTTTTGTGAATTCTTGTTGCATCATAGTTAGTTTTTGTACCTTTGGACCCATAAATTCACATGTACTAGGAAAAGAAATTGACTTCACTTAATTTCCTGTGCTATAGTAATAATGTCCTGCATGTTAAAGATTTGGTCTATGTGTTTCAGGCATGCTAGGAAACACTTCTCCAATTTTGAAGATGATCAGCTGCAAGATGTTCAGCATTGTATGGCACTGTTGGCATTTCCTACTAACACAGGTCTGCACTCATATTGTTTGTGATGTTCAACATAATCCTAAATGAAAACCAAATGTTTATCTCACATGTTTCAGACCATTACACACAATCCCTAATATACAGGATGATCTGCTTCCCTCTGGCAAGTCTCGAAGAGGTAATTAGAGCAGACCTGTCACCAATATAAATTTCAAGTCTTGGTCAAATTCCTGAAAAATCCACAAAAATTATGAATTTATGAAGAAAAAAATCACCAATACAAACATTTATGTAAAGTAATCACGAATTTGTGTGTGTTACCAAAATGTTAAATTTCTAAACATATTGTTCCATTCTTTAATCTCTCGTTTTCATTGTTCATAATAATGTGATGGTGAATTTCCACAAGGGGGAAAATAGGGAAAATCTTAATTTTTTTATTCATTACATCATCTGTGTTAGTTTCTTTAAACAAAACATTAATCTTTTGTTGTGTGTAAAATTTATGAAATCCTGAGAAAATGGCTACCGTATTTACTCAATTGTAAAGCACACTTTTTTTTTTTTGGGGGGGGGGGGGGTAAATAGGTTGTGAATTAGAAGCACCTTTGCGAATGGTGGTCATGTTTGTGTTGATGGTCTAGCTGTTGCAGACAGCCGTTCGCGAAGTCATCTACCATTTCTACATCCCACTACATCCAATAAAGGATGAATGCTTATGACTAGGAACAACAAATACAACATTTGTTTAAATCACACCCAAAGGGACTAGAGGTCATCAACCACTAACACTAACTACTATTCAGTCCCAAAATCCATGAAGTTATCAAAAATTTTCATCTGCCACAACGTTGGAAAAAATAAAGTTTGAATATTTGAAAGTTTTCAATGGGTTCAAGACTCCATTCAACTAATCGAGGTCACAACATAACCTTTATACTCCAGTTTTTTTTAATATGACTTAAAATATGACTTACGAGAAGAAATTCCATAATGACAAGATTGTTGATATCAAGTTCGCGGCTTCGGTGGCGTAGGTGGTAGCGTGCTGAGCTTCTTTGCCCAAGGTCGCGGGTTCAAACCCCTCAGTATGCCTTTCTTCGGAGGGGACAAATGTCATAGATTTATGGTATGAAAAAAACTTTCCACTAACTACAGTACACTTGTGTGAAGCCAAAAATTTGTAGGTTAGAATTGATAACGCTCTATTAGTTCCAACGTGCGCCGCCAGGTGCCAACTGCAATGCCATCTAGTAGGCAAGTCCGCAAGCTAGGTGTCGTGGACGGTAGCATTTGGTATCAAAAGTAGGAACTACTTGAAATTACTGTCTGCAGTCCTTACTTGAATTAAGAGAGACAACACACACTAATACAGCCATCACAATTAACACCGGTTATCAGACAGATTCTGTTGTTGTTTGAGTCTTCAGTCTTTTGACTGGTTTGATGCAGCTCTCCGTGCCTCCCTGTCCTGAGCTAATCGTTTCATCTCTACATAGCTACCACACCCTACATCCGAGGCAATCTGTTTAACATATTCTAACCTTGGTCTACCCCTACAGTTCTTGTCCTCGACCCTTCCTTCCATAACTAAGCTTGCTATTCCTGGGTGTCTTAGTATGTGTCCTACCAACCTATCTCTTCTCTTCATTAGCAGTCGCCAGAAACATCTCTCCTCTCCCACTCGCCTTAATACCTCTTTGTTTGTAACCCTATCTACCCATCTGATCTTCATCATTCTCCTGTAACACCACATTTCAAATGCCTCAATTCTCCTCTTTTCTGCTGCACCAATAGTCCAAGTTTCACTTCCATAGAGCGCCACGCTCCAGACAAAGGCTTTCAAAAATGACTTCCTAATACCTAAATCTATATTCGATGTCAACAGATTCCTTTTTTGTAGAAAGATAGATTCTACACACACCCAAAGTACATGGGCTACATGACCATGTTGTCGCAGCCCCTAAACTGAGGAACCAACCAATATCAAGTTCCAACATCTCCAGTAAATAATTTCATCCCTAAGAAGTTTTAAACCTAATGCATGGGAAATAAATCCATGATAGTTCCTGAAAATTATTGCATGTAATCCATTTATGAATAAGTTGTAAAAAATAATTATAAATTTTAGCAAATATGGTATGTTTTTACTTTAAAATTATCTTATTTTTTTAAATGTTTTATATAAAAAATGTTAAATGTTACAAAAAGTCCTTATGATTGTTAAGTTTGATGAGTAAGTTTAAATTGACAAAATTGTGCTGGAGATTAGTCTCATTTAAGCTGTAAACATGTTCATATCTTAATTTCTCAATGAATGTGTTAGTATTGACTAGGTTGATCAAATAAATTTAATATAATGTAGATATTGTCCATCAATTCAGAATTTATTATAGGAATTTGCATTGCAGAGTTATGTCGCAAGATCGATTACTATCATCCCACTCTCTCATTGTTATTGAATTTGCAATATCCATATACAGTGGAATCTCGGTAGCACGTTCTCGGTTACGACATTTTCCCGTTTAGCGCGATGATTTTCTCAAGTCCCAGTCCCAATTCTACAAAATACATGTTGATATATCCCCTTAATACGTTCTCTATTCCCGCTTACGACGATCAAATTTCCGTTGTACTATTTGTAAGCGAACCTGATTTTATTCTTATTTCATTATAAAATTCGGCTTCTGCAAAACACGACGCGATATTGCCTCATATTCTCTGATAGTTATTGACAGTGTAGATGATTTCATTGTGTTTGACGGTGTAGAAGCGGCTATAGCTATGAGGCAACACAGGTGACGTGTCTCTCTCCCGCTGCCCTTTCTCAAGTCCCTATCCTACTAAATTCATGTTGATATATCCCCTTAATACGTTCTCTATTCCCGCTTACGACGATCAAATTTCCGTTGAACTATTTGTTAGTGAACCGTATTTTATTCTTATTTCATTAAAAAATTCGGCTTCTGGGAAACACGACGCGATATTGCCGCATATTCTCTGATAGTTATTGACAGTGTAGATGATTTTATTGTGTTTGACGGCGTAGAAGTGGCTATAGCTATGACGCAACACAGGTGATGTGTCTCTCTCCCGCTGCCCTCCACCCCCTTCCCTTTGTTTATTTCTCACGTAGGCGCATTATTGTCTTCGTATTCCGCACTATTGTCTTCTAGTTTTTAGTGTTCACGTCCAGTTATGACCTATTTTATTGCGTGTTTCATAATGGATAAGAAGAAAGTACGGCAGATAACTAATGATGAGAAGATGAAATACATTCGAGACGTGGAATGCAATCCTCACATGAAGCGTGTGGATATAGTGCGAAAGTGGAACATTCCTCCGTCTACACTGAACACAATTCTCGGCAAAAGGAAGGAAATCGAACGTGCATTTGAAGAAGGAATGAGCGGCAAAAGGAAACGTGTGCGAGAGGGACAGTTTCCTGAACTAGAAAGCGCTTTATTGAAGTGGTTCAAGCAAGCCCGTGCTTCAAACATATGCGTGCGCGGTCGCCGGTAACTGAGCTGTCACTGGCGGAGCGCAAGAATGTCCTTGCTAAGCAGAAATAAAGACCCTGTTTTATACTGTAGTGTAGAGGTACAGTAATTCATTTTTATGTTATTTATTCCGTGTAAGTTACTGATAACCTATGTTTATGTCGTGACTGTAGTAGTGCATACAATCACTTACTAAGGTCGGCGATTTGACGTCCATATATACGCCGCGTTCTTTCTTATACGTTGTAAATGCAGTATGCATACCTGCCAACTTTTACGGTTTATCCGTAAAATTTACGGAAATTGCAGCATTTTACGGTTTTACTGACGAACGGTGTCATTTTACGATTTCGCGGACAAAAATTTGAAACTATAATTTACATTCGATAATACCGCCCACTTCCGTACAATCGATTGTTTGCGTGGGTCGAAGGCAAGTCCACGATAGTCGATAACTCGTTCTTTGATATGATTCGTACTTTTAACCGTGTGATGGCTGTGTCGTCATCGTAATTGAATTTGAAGCCGGGATAACCGTTCTTGCATGTGAATCTTAGGTGTTGACAGGCTCTGCTTCGCATATTCTTTGTTCCGCTCCGTTCGCTCGTTGCGATTTAAACCATATTCTTTGACCACGTTAGTTGTTCATTGTTCGCGAAGTTGGCGTTCCTTGAATGTTTTCGTCTTTTAAGGTTATGGCATATTTTAATGAAGCGTTCGAGTTTTTGGCTATAACTTCGTGCTTCGCAGTTTCCTGTATTCCTTGGACTAATTACATTCGTTCCACGTGTGTGTGTGTTTATTTTTTTCTACCATGTGCATATTCTATCTTCACGAGGTTGGCGTCGTGTTCATTTAATGGTTGGTGTGTTTTGACATGTTTTAATGAAGTGTTGGCTGTCTTAATTGTTTTATGTTATAATTTTATGTGACGTTCAGTGATCCAGGTTCCTTTCGATGTTTTAGTAGATATCGAGAATGAACAAATCCAACAAGAAACAGTACTTCCAGACATTTAAAGAATCATACTCGGTTGATTTTCCGTGCATACTAAAATCAAGAAAGAGATAAAAATTTGCCTTTTGCACGGTATGTGGGTGTGATATTAATATTGCATATGGTGGAAAAAACGATTTAAGTAATCATGTGAAGTGCGGTAAACACATTAGTTATGTTAAATCGAAGAAGATAGCAAGAAAATCAACACCTTTTTTGCTAAGTCTGGAAACGTTTACAGTGACGTAATTAGGGCCGAGTGTCTGTTTACTTCCTTTTTGGTGGAACACAATGTGCCCTTAAGTGCGGCTGATCATGCTGGAGCTTTATTTAAGAAGATGTTTCCCACATCAGAAGTTACAAAGAAATATAGTTGTGGTCGCACGAAAACGACATGTATTGTAAATAAAAATGGCAAAAAATGCATCATCTGAAGTTGTTAAGTGCCTTCAGAACGGACCGGATACAGATAAATTCCTTTTCTTTTCATCAGTGAGAAACTACTTTTATACTGCCTGTGACTACATCATCAACAAGTTTCCACTCAAGGATGACGTGTTAAAGAATGCTCAAGTTGCTAGGTTAGACAAAATTGAAGATTCACACTTATCTTCCATTCGTTTTTTCTTGGAAAAGTTTCCTATCATGTTATGCAAGGAAGAGAATGAAACTACAGATGAGGTGGTGAATGTGCTTCAGAGGCAGTTCACAGCTCTTCAGGTAGATGACTCTTTGGCTGCACATCAAGATGCTGCAAGTGATTCCAGTTGGGCACAAATATCAAGAATTCGTGGAGCCGATGGACTTCTTAAGTATAACCGAATTTTTAGAGTATTGCTCTCTATTCTCACCATACCCCATAGCTATGCAGAATGTGAATGTTTTTTTTTAGCTTTGTGAAGAAAAATAGAACACAGTTCAGGTCATCCATGTCCAATGAATCTCTGGAGTCTATTTCTATTTTGAAGACCAGGAGTTCTGGTCCCTGTTATGACAAAACATTTTCTCAAGACTGTTTGCAGGAAGCTAAAAAGGCCACAACCATGACTTAAAAGTCGAACTAGCATGTGATTTGCAGTGTGTATTATATTATTTCTTGCCTGTGTTACGTTAAACAAGTTTTATTGTTTAAAGCCTTTTTCAATTATCGTATATCAGCTTAATCTATCAAGGAAGTCCTGTTATGTCTGCTCCAAACCGATATTCACCACGCCTGCTGCTGATTAACATGGATTTCTTCTTGATTGTTATGTTCATCTACAAATCATGTAAGTAGATATGATTTCATTGAAGTATCCTGTTTAAAGCATGAATTATTGTATTTTGTAGCCCAGAAGTATTATTATTTTCGTCAAGCCGGGGTATGTCGAAAATCGTTAGATTTTTTTTGTCGCGCGTGAGTTTTACTGATAGCCCTTTTCAAAAGTTGGCAGGTATGAGTATGGCGTTTTTCGGTAGTACGTTTTCCCGCATATGACGTCCAAATTTTTCAGTCCCTTGAAAAACGTACTAACGAGATTCCACTGTATTGCTTAACGCAACGATACATTGAAAACTTACGTTTTGGCATTAAGTTAAATGCAGATCCCCGTATATATTTATTTCATAAATCAGACTTTCTTGTCACATAAAATCTTGTGCTGTGAGCCATGAATCTATGATCGATCTCTGCCTGATACATTGTCATGCCCACACAACTGTTATCTTGTGGCGCAAGTCTCTTTGAAAAAGGGGAAAGAGAAACAATGAATTGATTTTAAGTGTTGATTGCAGCACTTTACAACATTTTGTGCACTTCAATAAGCGATAATCAAAATTTATTTCACTTTGTTGAAATAACTTCCTCCAACGCCAAGGATAATAGTGATGACTAAGAGTTTTCCGATAAGAACTGTGCTGAAAATAACTTCTTAGCCTGTAATCTAT
Source organism: Meconema thalassinum (assembly GCA_946902985.2). NCBI lineage: Eukaryota > Metazoa > Arthropoda > Insecta > Orthoptera > Tettigoniidae > Meconema > Meconema thalassinum. Next base: position 314,841,915 of record OX336393.1, on the reverse strand, counting down.
TGTTGTATTTCAGTTGAAATACCAGTTGAAGTACATGCACCTAGTAATATTGAGTTTAGTTACCAGTAGTTATTGTAGTTTTAAGGGGTGGAACAGCGAAGTCATCTGCCCCTAATATTCAGTTTGTCAATAAATCAAATTTTATTACAATACAAATGATGGGGTAATATATACTTATTAGAACTGTTCCACCTAGTCAATACTTTAAATTATTATATAATTACTACAAATATTGGTACATCATAACAAATTATTTAATTCAAAAAACTTTAATACAGAAAACAAGTTCAGTAAGTCAGGGATATACAGGTCCAAGTGCAATGAATGTAGTTCAAATTACATCGGGCAAACAGGCAGGAATTTTACAATAAGATTTAATGAACACACACATTCTACCAAACATTACAATACACTCCTTATGCAATGAGAATATGTCCAATGTTTACTTTTCACTGCAGAACTATCTCCATACCGAGAACTGCTGGACGAGAGTCGCTGGGATCGACTCGTAGAACAGTTCCGCCAAGAGAACTATCGTCTGTTCCAGCTGGCATCGCAGTCGGTGTTCACTGTGGCCTTACAGGCTGGTCTGTCTGCTCTCAAAACACCATATCCTTTCCTACTGTTCTGTGGCAAGATAACACAAGGAGAAGTATACAACACGTTTACATCAGCAGCAAGTCCCTGCTGTATGCATCTCCTTGTGTTTATTATTTTAATGTTGTTTATACTCTTTCACAGGTGTTTGGTATTTTATAACTTTTCATTAACAGACCTTTATTTTTACTTTACTGAGCAGAAACTCTCTGAAAACTCTCCCTTGATATGAATGTAATGCGAACCACCCAGGATTGAGTGGAGACTGTCTAATGTAGAACTGAAAACTAAAATGAGAAAAATGTTTAGTTTTCACCAGTGGTGGTTCGTGCTCTTTAAAAAGGTTGGTCCACAGCACATTTTTGAGAGAACATATGTCCATAATGGTGTATGTTGCCTGTACCATGAGTGGACAAGTAAACCAATGTTACTCAATTGGCTTAATTATGGAGGCCATCTAGATAATAGTTTCTTTGTGGTTTTAACGGCTGTAATGGTGCAGCAATCTGCTTGCCTCCCACAGAGGCTGGTCTTGTTTGATTCCCAGTTAATGCTTATGGGATTTCTGGGGTGAAATGTCACGTCTGGTGGCTCGGATAACATAGCAAAGTTAATGGTCACATAATAGTACAAGCACTCTTTCATTTCCTTCCGATATTCCATTTCATGGTTTCATTAAAGACATTGACATGAACACTTCTAATTCCTGAAAATCCAGTGAATATTATTAAGGCCTTAATCGAAGCATTCGCCTCTGGTCTAATAACACTGATACATACCGATAATTGAACATAAGCTGATTCTAATTGCTTACCATTGCCACAGGGTTGACTTGTATGACACACAATGTATATTTTAATAATTGTAAATTTAAAAAAAATGCTTACATTATGGATAACTCACTTTTCTCCTCCCAAAATAATTATGTTTCTAATGACAACTACAGTATTATGTACCGCTAGTAAGGTCAATGATACACTCTAATTAAAGGAGAGGTCACCACATAGGTTTACAAACATACGGTAACTCAATCTTGCAGGCGCCAAAAGTTACAAAGCAATGTAATCATGGAAGTAGGGTTGTCCTCAAGCCAGTTTCGGAATTCTTGTCGTTGTTGTTTCATTTAGGGGCTTAGACATAGTGGTTATTTAGCCCAGTGTACTTGGGTGAGTGTGGGATTGTTGTCTGATAACCCGTGTTATTGTAATGAGTAATGACTGTATTAATGTGTGTATTTGTAATCCAGGTGAGGATTGGGCAAGAGGTGGCCTTGCCTTAAGTTAGGAACCATCCTGGCATTTACCCTGAATAGAAGTGGAAAACCATAAAATACCATTTCCAGAATGGCTGAGGGGCCGGGGGGGGGGAACTAACCCACTTCTCAGTTTTGTCTCACGAGGCTGTGTGTGTCCTATTCCAGCCTTCCAACCAGAATTAAATTTGGCAAAGCCAGTAATCGAACCCACTTCTCAGTTTTGTCTCGCAAGGCTGTGTGTGCCTCGTTCCAGCCCTCAAACCAAAATGAAATTTGGCAAAGCCAGAAATCGAACCCAGACCTCCAGGGTGACAGCCAAGAATGCTAGCCACTGCACCAAGAGGTGATATGATTCCGAGTTACTCTAGATAAAGAGAACGTAGTTCTCCAGTTAGACTTCCTAAACAATATGCTAATGCATTAACCCTAAAAGGACTTCAGGTTATATTTTTCTCCTTATATATTCATTAAGGATGCTATAATGAGCAGGAAGTTCAGTATAGTATTTTTGTTAATAAATTTAGAGAGCGGGGTCATTGCTGTCAATGACCTCGCACCCCTCTGCCACTAAACTTCAACATCCCCATCGCTCCTCTTTCACTACAATTGGTCACGGCCATCTTGCGGATGCAGATTTGTTGTGACCAAAGACTCCGGAATTTCCCATCACCTCATCCCGCTGAAAGCATGAGATGATGTTAAATAGCCAGACAGGGAGAACATGTGGCAACACAGTAGTGGCAGGTTTAGAAATCCGTCCAGCTTCGCTGACATGTGCTCCTACTGGTAGAAAAGTGCACACCAAGTTGAACTCCTTTGTCGTGACATCAGCGCCATTGTTACGGAGAGTGTACCCATACAAACTACTGTATGATACAAGTAGGGTTTAAGGATTTTAATGGAGGGGCACGTGACTGAGTGCCCTCATGCTAAAACCGCCCCTGGCATTCACGAAGAAATTTTACAGAGAGAAAAAAAGAGCAAATGAGGTCATACTCACGATGTATTGTAGAAGGAACTCGTTAGTCTTTGGACGGATTTTCATTGTGTCCCATGCTACAGGAGTATGCCAAAGAGTCGCTCAAATTTTGGGATCTAGGAACTACTCTTGGAACAATATCATGAACATTTGCTAACAATTATGGTAATGCAATATATAAATGTTAGTGTTCAAACCCCATAAATCATCATTTTAATATTATAATTATTTATTTTAAATACAGAGCTAAAACTTCCCATTAATTTGTATGAATGTTGGGCTAAATTTTACCTCATTGAAAGAAGGAAATATTGAGAGGGGGAGATTTGTTGAACTCAATATGATAAGTCTGCTAATGAGGGGGAAACTGTTCAAATAATTAGATGTAAGTCAGTGTGCTTGAATGTTTAAATTTCCTTAACTGTCCACACTCAGTGCTACAGCAGCTCCCGTGACAATCGAAACCCCAGCTGCCCTGTGTGCCAGGACGCTCTCAATGAACTGGCTCTTCCTCTGCCATTTGCTCACTGCTCACAGTCTCGCCTCGTCTGCTCCATTTCTGGTTTGCCTCTCAATGAGCACAACCAGCCCATGATGCTGCCCAATGGCTACGTCTACGGAGAGCAGGTACTGTATGGGTTTCATGTGTTCCAGTCATGGATTTTGGAGGTATGAGAATCTTCTTATTCTGAGTTCTACCTTCTACCTGTGGGGGGAAATTGTAATCTTGATGGGCCTGGGAGCTATGTGGATCAGTATATAAGAATAAAGTAGTGACATACAGTATTACAACGCTTTTACGTTCCCGCAATTCACGTTTTCCTGCCATTTACAACATTTTTCCTCGATCCCTTCAATTTTCCTACGTTTTCAATGCAATCTGGTCCCCGCTTTTACGTTAATGAAATTTTAAATTTCCCGCAATTTACACCTAGTAGACCAGCGAACATAAAGAGAAGACAGCAATTTTAAATAATAATAATAATTACTTATATAACAAAGCGAACAAAATGCCCATGAGACAACCTTGAATGTCGCCAGGCCGTGCCAAGCGGCTTATCGCTACCCCAATGGAAACTAATTTCCGGTGTATTGAATGCAGGTGTAGGACAAAGCCATGTGTTGTTCTTCATCATGTAAGGTTGCATGGGAGTGCTACTTTTTCCACTAAAATAGTGGCGATCGTCTTAACAGATATTGATATTGGTCGCTGTCACTGAAGAGACAGTTTTGTTTGAGAACAAGTTTCAGTTAAACTCCAAAGCACTGGACATGCCGCGTACTATGCAACTACGGTGGCCTTGATCATTCAGCTTCAGCAGGGAATGCACAAAGCGCTTGGAGCAGTGACCGGCACTTTCACCAATAAGTGAAGAGCGAATTTCTCTTGACGAGTTAAGTTATGCAGCTGTTGGTTGGTAATAACTGACTCACTTATATTCTCTATACTAACTGACACTCGGCAGCATATTCTTTGATGCAAATGGCGGCTTAGTTTCTTTCTTCGCATTGCACTTCAAACTGGTGTTAGCATCTTGGTTTTTGTGTTTTTTATTATAGTGAGCAGCTTGTTCAGAAATTGACAAACATAGGGGAAGATCATGTTTGTCGATGGAGAAGAAGTTACAAATCCTCAAGCAGGTGGATAATCATCGTGAAACACGTGTTGATCTTGCGAAGACCTTAGGGTTATCAGTTTCGACATTGAACACAATTGTCATATCGCTCATATTGGCCCGTATTGACGCAAATAGAATTCAGTAAAGTTTATTTTATTTTCCGCCCTTTTCAATACAATTAAACACTTAGTTTATGGAAAACTAGGATATATGTTTCGGGAACATATGGTCCCTTCTTCAGTCCACCTGGTGATCTAAATTTAACACTTTGACATCATACAGAGAAATCGATATAATCCTGGATAGAGTAACAATTATATTAACATTCTAAAACTAATAAACCTTATCGAAAAAACATGCTATGTTAAGTGCCTATGTGTAGGAAAATAATTGGTGTATTAAAAACATATGTAGGTTATTATACTAAAAACAACATTGATACATGTGGCCTTGAGTAGCCTAGAATTCACAGTTTTGGACTGTTGCATTTTGCATAATGAACGGACACACCACAGTCCCAAACCAACAAGCCTTTAATATAGAACTGTCTGAATCATTTTAATCATGTTTTAATATGTCCTCTATTTTTACATTTACAGTGCACGATGTATATAACTAGGCTACTCAAGGCCACATGTATCAATGTTGTTTTTAGTATAATAACGTACATATGTTTTTAATACACCAATTATTTTCCTACACATAGGCACATAACATAGCATGTTTTTTCGATAAGGTTTATTAGTTTCAGAATGTTAATGTAATTGTTACTCTATCCAGGATTATATCAATTTCTCTGTATGATGTCAAAGTGTTAAATTTAGGTCACCAGGTGGACTGAAGAAGGGACCGTATGTTCCCGAAACATGTATCCTAGTTTTCCATAAACCAAGTGTTTAATTGTATTGAAAAGGGCGGAAAATAAAATAAACTTTACTGAATAGAACACAATCGTCAGAAATAAAGACGCAATAAGAGAAGTGGCGAATGAAAGTGGACCAAATTGTAAGAAAGTATGCAACGTATAGCAAATGTGGAGAGCTGTAGGAAATTATGAAAACTGGTTTCAGACTATACATGCTTCGAACATTCCAGTCAGTGGCGTGTTGTTGCGTGAACACGCGCTACAATGTGGTTTACAAAACGTGTGCTGTTGATGATAGTGTCTGTGATTGGCAAGAGGGTAGGTTGAAGGCAAGGTTAGTAGAATACAGGTTGGCTCATAACTCTCGGCCAATGGGAGCGCGCGCGGGAATACGTCACGGGCCTGCTGCGTTTGAATCAGTCATTAGTCCGTAGCGCATTTACGTGCTCAGTAAATAACATTTTTTAAGGGTAGCAGCCATTTCAGAGTATCAACTAATGAATTGTTGTGAATAATAGATGACGCTGAACGCTAAATTGCATGACTAATTTAATTATACATCTCCTTCAACATAATAAAACTGGTATATACAAACATACTCACAGCCGACTATATCTCCAACAGGCGAAGATCAACCCATTCCCATTGCTTCACTAAGAACTGCATTATTATTATAATGCTGTCATTGCTGCCTGCACGTTCGTCTTCATTTCCGCCACTCTCGGAGTCGGCAAAACTGTCACTGATAACAGCACGCACCACAATGTTGGTGACCCCGCGGAATTTAATTCTCACTTTCGCCAACCACGTCAACACTATTAAGTCGAAAACCCCTCAGTAAACAAATTTACCCAATTCTACGTATTTGCCAACAAATTTGACATTTTATTATATTCAATGTAACTGAATACAGTAGAACCTCGATGCATCGTTTTTCAAGGGGGAGGGGGAAAATGACGATGGATGCGGGAAACGATAAATGCGGGTAACATAAAAAAATTGAGTAAAAAAATAAAGAAAGTACGAGTACTGTATTTGGACATATTTCTTCATGTAAACTTTATAGAGACATCAAAATATTGCAACCACGATGTACGCGATATGATTTCATATGTCATTTTATCACTTGCTCTTTTTAGTAAAAAAGTCATTAATTGTTTTTTGTTTCGTCAAAGCTTTACGTTTCAGACGAAACAAAGCCTTCTCAACTTGCATAATGTTCTCTTCTTCACGATCACTGATGACATGCGAGTACATGAAGGATTTCATCTTCGCTAAGACGGCATGCGCTTCGGCGAAACTCGGGACGACTTGGGGCTCACGATCGTCTTCTCTTCATCACTCCTCTGCCCCGCGCCATCATCGCACAGCTCGCCAATCTCCGCGGGAGATACTTCCGGTGTTCCGAATGAAAGAATACAGCAGTTCCGAGTGTTCGCGGGTCTCTGACCGGGCAAGCTATTTCAAGGCTAAATGACGTCACGCTATGACGACACCCGCTCAAGACCGTCTAAATGCTTTCTTGCTGTTCTGTGTGATCTAACTTGTTAGCCAAGCATTGCCAAACGCAGCGTAACATTATTGAGATTACGAGAATTGCGTCGTCAGTGAAGTAAAGTTTTAATTACGAACTACAGATAAAATTGTAATCGCCGCACACGACCAAGATACTACACGGAACCACTCAGAATGAAATGAAACAGCACAATGACGGCTTGGCGCTTCGAGCAGAATCGTTGGCGCCTGAAGGCTCGTAGGCGTAGTTATATAGTGTGGTTGCGCGTAAACAATCTGCGCACTGCAGTCCAGCCTACTTGAACTTGCTTCAGCCGAGAAACTTGCTCAAGCCTAGGAACTCCTAATCGTTCGTACCTCGTACATTCTCGCGTAACAGGTTGCCTCTATGCTGCTTCAAATTCAAAAGAACTTTAGCATATATTTTTCTCATAAACGATCAATGCGGGAAAATTGTGGCCAAGGACTAGTGATTTTTTGACGATCCATGCGAAAAAACGATAGTTCGAGGAACGATACATGCGGGGAAATTTAACATTAGTTTATATGGAAAATTTTCGGGACTAAATTAATTGAACGATGCATACGGGAAAACGACAGTTCCGGGAACGATGCATCGAGGTTCTACTGTAAATTGAATATGCTACAAAATACTATAATGAGAACATGTAAATAACCATTATCTTCATATCTTTGCGGCGGCCAGAGAAATAGTACAGTTTCCACTGTTTATAGGGAGGAAAGTTTCTAAATAATATTTCAACTAATAGCCGCTAAGCTACATTTATGAATCATCGCAAAGTTTAGTACATAAGATTGTGGAAGGCATTGAACTTGTTCTTATGATGAGAGAGAGTATAATTTTCGGTCAGATACAGCACAAACGACATTGCAAATTTACAATTAACTAAATTAGTACGTTCCAAAAAAGTAAATTAAAAAAATCAAAGTTTCTTTTTTCAGTTCCTGTAAAATTTGATTTCTGGTGCTTGCAAGGTCCAATTGATGTTTTTGTCTCCAACAACCAGAAACAATTCACTAGAATGTCCACTTTGTGCACCAATACTTCATGAAACAAGTTTCTTGATCTTCTTGTTCACTTTTCTCTCTTGATCACCCGAGTTTTGTCTTTTCAATGTCGATGCTTCTCTTTTTTTCGTATTAAGATATTTTATTCTTATAAATACTCTTTGGCGGTAGAAGCTTGCAACTAGTTTTCGCGGAATGCTAGCGATCTCCTTTGAAACAATATCAGCTGTAACTGCAATGATACGTTTTCGAAATCTGAACGTATCTCCATGAAACTTCTGATACATCTCCTCCATTTCTTCCACTTTTTTGAGCCAATTTGGTGAAGGTTGTATGAGACCGCCGAAAGATAAACTTCTAACCCAAGACGGTGCACTCTCCCAATGGAAGTCATCTTTCTCGATCTTATGCGTGTGCTTGCCTAGATCGGGAAATTCTTCCTGATGCTTCTTTGCGAGGAAGCCAGCGATGTATTCTAGGCCATCTTTCTCTGAACAGAATTCTTGAGAAGGCATTACGTCATTTAAGGAAGTTGAGAGGGTATCTGCACTTTCCTTTTCTTCATCCGGAAGGTATTCACTTATTTTAGGCTCCTTTATTCCCGCCTCTTTCACGACACTTGCTAACAAGAATTCATTATTTTCGTCGTTCACATTCAAGGTATTGGTATTGTTGTGTACAATACCGGGGTTTTTCCCTAGCAGTATCATCCGCAACCTATAGAGTGCATTTAAAGGTGAAGGGTGGTCATGGAGTCCTCCTCTTGTTCTTATCTGAGAAAAGAGATTCTCTAAGCAATCTTGATTTAATCGATGTGTCAAAATAAAGTCAATCGAGTATTTCTCTTTCATTCTCACGTACATATCGCGCAGTGAACATGAAGAAATTATGACGCCTTTCTGAAACGACTGCAATGATTTCTTGGATGTACATCTCATCCCAAACATTGTGGCTATCATAGTTACTAAAATTTCTTGTTGGGCCTCCAAATTCTTGCCGTAGGGTGGCGCTAATGAAGAAAGTGTGTAAGAATTCATTAACTGGAACCAACTATGCACTAGACGAATGAAACTTGCAACATCTCTGGCTTGTTGTGGGTTACTTCCTGGTAAATACCGATCCAATGCTGTTGCTACAGGGTGGGAAAAAAGCTGAGCAGCTAACGACACATTCTGTCTCTGAGTTCTTTCACAGTTTATATGTAGTGGTGTAATTTTATGGCATGAGTTAATTTCTGAAGATGTGCTTTCTATTAATTTAACTACCGGTTGTTTCTTGATTACGGTACCATCTTGAAGACAGAATCCAGTGTCAATGAACCAGTTACGAATCAATTTAAGCAGGTGAGGTGCGTCTGCGAAAAAGTAGATTTTTTCCTCTGTCATCGGATGCACGTAGTGTGTAGTTTCAATGGTAATACCGAGTTCTTTCCACAGTGCCATATTCCCCCCGCCACAGTCCGAAACACAAGCAACTACATCATAATCAATATTATGTAGTGACGTAACCACTTCATTTATAATGTCTTTCGACATTTTCTTGTCGAAATTAATGTACACAGGTTGCTTCCAGTTCTGAAATAACCCTCTTGCCATTACAACTTGCATGTATGTATGTGGGCCCACGACTTCGTCTGCTTTAGCATCATATTCATAGAGTGATGACACTTTCATTTCGTCGAAAGAAAGAACAGTGACTCGCGCTCGACCATTCTTCTTTCGTCCACTAATTTTCATTACTTCTATTATGTTTTTCAATAAACCGTTTCGTAATTCAACATTGCCTGCCCAGCGCTTCAAAGTTGATAATCCAGGTAATGGATATTTCAGTGTGTCTCTGGTATACTTGTATGCTCGGATGCTTAAATATCTTAAGGTAAATGCCTTCGCTATTTCCTCGTTTGTCCATCTTGCCTTTGTTTTCTGTTTCCTAACAATGTCGACTTGATTTGGTGTCAATAAATCTTTAAACGTATCTTTAATTTTCTTGTCAAAATCACATTCATACTGCTGAATTGAATTCTCTAATTCCCCGTTTCTTGATTGCAAACAGTTTGCTCGAGTCTCTAAGTGTTGCATGTTTTCCTTCAGTTTTTTGGTCCCTTCAAGTAATGCGTTGTATTTAATGAGAAGATCGTTATATTTTGTGTCAGTATCATTGACATTGACGTCATTGACGACGGGATCATTGTCACTGGAAAATGTCGAATCCAATATTTCGTTTAGTAATTGTTTGTTTTCTTTTTTCTGGGAGCGTTCTGTATGTGAAGTTGTGCCTTGGCTCTGTGTTTGAGGCAGTAAATTTAAAGAAGGTATTGACGTATTTTTTAATATTCTAGGGTGAGTATGTGTCAGTCGAGCTCGAATTTCGTCTTCAAAATCACTAGGTATGAAATGTTTGCTGCAAATCCGTTTGTTATTCGGATCGAATTTATCTTCCCTATGGCATTTCTGCACCCACGTTTTCCTACGATTAGCATCCTTTGGAAATCTGAAGAAAGATATTTTTTCTCCCGTTTTCTTAACAATTTCTGAATTACTTTTGCAGACTGCAACACTGCAAATTTTCCCCGGCATTTTAAACAACTGAAAGAAAAGAAAACCCAACGTAAAGAAACAACTTACCCATGGGCTAGAATATGCAAAGATAGATTCCATAGTAATCTGATGTAATTAATTTACATTATATTCACCTGTTTATTAATGTATAATACACCGGATTATCAAAGTCAGGCTTGGACTTGAGAATGGTACAAAAGATTTTATACAGGTTTATGCTCCCCAAACAGGGAAGGTAGATGAATGTCTAGAAGAGTTTCTAGAAGAGCTGGAAAAGTGTATAGAAGACAAAGAAGTGATAATAATGGGAGACATGAATGCACATGTGGGAACAGATAGACAGGGAAAAGAAGAGATTATTGGCCCGTTTAGCTATGGAAATCAGGATGAAGAAGGAGACCTGTTAGTAGATTTCTGTAGGAGGAATGGATTAACTGTTGGAAATACGTGGTTTAGGAAAAAGAACTCGCAAAAAATAACTAGGTATGTATGGGGAGACAGGAAGACAAAGACAATGATTGACCTTATTCTGGTGGAAAAGGATAAACAAAGACAGTTAGTAGATGTGACAGCTATGCCCAGAGGAGATTTTGAAGGAGACCACAAAGTGGTGATAGCCAAAGTAAGGCTTGGTAAAATCACAAAACTAGTAGAAAAAAGGGAAAGAAAAATAAAGGTATGGAAACTAAAAGAGAAGGAGGTAATGGAAAAGTTTCAAGAGGAACTAAAACAGGAAATTCCCAAAGATGAAGCAAAAAGCATAGAAATGGAATGGACATGTTTTAAGAATGGATTTGTGAAGTGTGCAGTAAACACTTGTGGAAGATTATCAGGGAGGAAAAAGGTAAGGGAGACTCCTTGGTGGAACAACAGGGTAAAGGAAGCAGTTAAAGAAAAACAAATGGCATGGAGAAAGTGGATATGCAGCAAAGATGCAGAGAAATGGCAAAAATATAGAGAAGCCAAGAAGGCATGTCAAAAGATTGTACAAGAAGAAAAAAGGAAAAGCTGGGAAAGTTTCACTGAAACTCTAGAGGAGGATATCAAAGGAAGTAAAAAGGTTCTATATGGGCTAATAAAAAACAGTGTGAAAGGTAGGGAAAACACAAAATTTGTAAAAACTGAAGCGGGACAGATATTGTATGAAAGAGATGGTATATTGAAAAGATGGGAAGAATACTTTTCAAAGCTACTGAATGTTAAACACATTGAACTGGATGAAGAAAGGGAACAAGAAGGAACAATGGAGGAAGAAGAAGAACAAGAAAAGGAGATATCTATGCTAGAAATAGAGGAAGCCATAAAGAAGATGAAGAGTGGCAAACCACCTGGAGTGGATGAGGTGACCACAGAAATGATAAAAGCAGCAGGACCAGTAGGGTTGCAGTGGCTGTATAGATTATTTAGAATAATTTGGAAGAAGAAAGAGATCCCAGAAGAATGGGGAAAGGGTTTAATTATCCCACTTTTTAAGAAAGGTGACAAAAAGGAATGTAACAATTACAGAGGGATCACCCTTATTGCCCATGTAGCCAAGATCTTTGAGAGAGTATTGGAATGTAGACTGAGGAGGCAGACAGATGGAGAGATGGAAGAAGAACAGTATGGTTTTAGGAGAGACAGATCAACTTTTGATCTAATCTTTACACTAAGGCATATGATGGAGAAAAGATGGGAGTTTGGAAAAGACATGGTGATGACTTTTATTGATATTGAGAAAGCTTATGACAGTGTGCCTAGACAGGTGGTGTGGGATGTATTAAGAAAAAGGCAAGTTAACAGTGCAGAAGTGCAAATGGTGAAAGCTATGTACAAATATTGTGTCAGTAGCGTAAAGACCACTATAGGAGAAACAGAATGGTTCAAGGTGGAAACGGGTCTCCGTCAAGGAAGTGTATTGTCCCCCTTACTATTCATCATAGTCATGGATGAAATCCACAAGAATGTTAAACAGAGATTGGGACAAGAGGCAATAAAGGCCATGCTGTTTGCAGATGATATAGTGATATGGGGTGAGGATGAAAAGGAAGTACAAAAACAAGTAGATGTATGGAACCAAAAGATTGAGAAGTTTGGGATGAAAGTTAGCACAGAGAAGAGCAAGACAATGGTAATGTCAAGGGGAAGTAAGGAGGGAAGAGGAAAGATAGAAGTGAACGGAAAAATTCTAGAAGTGGTGAAAAGTTTCAAGTACTTGGGAAGTGTGATCACAGAAGATGGAAAGATTACTGAGGAAATTGGAAAGAGAATACAACAAGCGAACAGCTTCTACCAGAGTGTTAGGGGTATTCTGTGGAACCAAGATGTCCCAAAGAAATGTAAGCAGGTATTATATTCAACCTATTATGGACCCGTACTAACATATGCAGCTGGAGCATGGACCACTACAAAAAGAGAGGAGAGTAGAATACAAGCAGCGGAGATGAAATTCCTAAGAGGTATAGAAGGGAAGACCAGAAGAGATAAAATCAGAAACGAGGAGATAAGAAGGAGGACAGGAATCTTGAAGCTGCAGGACAGGATAGAAACAACCAAGTTAAAGTGGTATGGACATATGATGAGAATGGGAGAGGAGAGAGTGCCAAAGAAAGCTTTTCTGGAAAAGGTTTCGGGGAAGAGACCGCGCGGAAGGCCCCGAAAGATATGGGCAGATACAGTGTGGGAGTGCGTGGAGAAGAAGGGAGGAAAACCTGAAGATGTACTTAAAGGGGGAGAGGAGTGGTGGAGAGACAGGCAACGTTGGAGGTCCTTGATTCACAACCCGACCCAGGAAGCTGGAAACGGGAAATGAAGAAGAAGAATACACCACGTAACACAATTCATATCTTGAACAAAAGAAATACTGTATTAACAAACAAGTAAATAACACACGTAGTTTCCTCTGTCCACTGTATAAATGGAGACTGGGGTGACTCTTGCAGGCCCGATGACGCGTTACCCCCACCCTACTGCCAGCGGAAGGCAAGTTACGAGCCAACCTCTCTTCTACTAACCTTGGGTTGAAGGAGCTAACAAAACAGTACAAAAGACATTTTTAACTTCAATGAAACTGGTCTCTTTTTTAATGTCCTTCCAATTAAAACGCTGACTTTCAAAGGGGAAAAGTGCCATGGAAGAAAGCATAGTAAACTTTCCCTTACTGTGATGTTAGGTGCTAATGCTGAAGGCTCTGAAAAGCTTCATCCATTGGTCATTGGGAAATTGAAATGGCCACGTTGCTTCAAGAATGTGAAGACCCTACCCACTAGTTACGATACTAATAAAAAGGCATGGATGACGTCTGAACTTTTTGTGAGGCAGTTGCATGCTCTTGATGCAAAGATGGGAGCGCAGAACAGGAAGATTCTCCTGTTTGTTGACCGCTGTCCTGCACATCCACAGAACTTGCATTTGAAGAATTTTCAGCTTGAATTCTTGCCAGCAAACGGCACAAGCAAATTGCAGCCTATGGGCTTGGGAGTAATCCATGCCTTCAAGTCTTATTATAGAGGGAACATTGTGCATAGGGCATTGAGTTTGATGGAGGCAGGAAAGTTGTCAACCTCCTTCACAATATCCATACTTGATGCCCTACACTTCATTGCAAAAGCCTGGAAGGAGGTTAAAGCATCCACAATCTCCAACTGTTTGCTGAAAGCTGGCTTCTTCAAGGACAATGAAGAAGGAATGAGGGTGGAAGATGATGATGATCATGTGCTTACATCTGCATGGAATGAACTCCGTACTGATTGCTCTGTGGATGATTTTGTGTGCATCGACAATGAAGTTGTCACCGCTGAAACGGTGTCTGTGGAAGAAATCATGGAATCGCATATGCAGGAAGATGTAGGCCAAACTGAAGAAAGTGATAGTGAAGACGTCTGTGAAGATAATAGTGTACTCTGTCATGCAATGGTAACTGCAGCACTTAACACTATCAAAAAATATATTTCTGCTGCAGATGGAAATAGTGATAATTTTGATAATCTGTACAAATTGGAAAAAACAGATCGAGGTGATGCATAAAGAAAGTGGAAAGCAAAAAACAATATTGGACTTCTTTGCCAGAAGGTAGGCACTACATTGTTTGTGTAATCAAATGTTAAATGAATATTGTAAGGTATTTTGTAATTCCATAGTGTTGTGTCAATAATAAGCTTTTGTTTTAAGAGTTTTATACTTTTTTTGGCTCAGAGTGTGTATTAAAAATGTAACCTAATGATTTCCCACAATTTACACTTTCCCTCGATTTTCACTTTTTCAGTCCAGACCCTTGAAATGTGTAAAAGAGTATTCTTAAAATCTCAAAGACTTAACTTTCATGAATAAAGCCTTCCCAGGAGAAATTTATGAGAATTTCCACATTTTGTGATTGTACCTGCTGTTTACATTTTTAAAATTTAAATGCACAATTTTAGATATTTGTTGTCTATAATAGAATTGAAAGAATTGATTCTCATACCAGCCACAACTAAAATAAAGGGAACCAACACAGTTTTTAAAAGGGTTAATATTTCATCAAAATAATGGGCCATTAAAAACGGGGTTTTTATCCTCCTAATCTACCTCTATAACACACATCAAATACAGAGTCTGAATGGAGTGAAATTATTTTTAACCGTACAGATGAGTCCATTGGTCCCTAATATCTCTTCAATCTCTCTGGTTTCACTAGCATAAGCAAATTGGAAGTGATTGTAATCGCATATTTTTGAAAAGTTGTTACAGTTTCAGTGCAATAACTTATTATTAAGAGGTGCCTGTCCAGACAGGAAAGTGCTGTAAAAATGTCAACATTATCAAAACTGCTATTGTATCCAAGCCACTGTGTAAAGCCTTAATTTATTTCGTTGAGGAATATTACCAAGATAAGAAACTAGTTCTACAGCCACTGCATAAAGATAAAAAAAATAAAAACTGAAGATGACTTTAGAATCTTTAACAATTCCAGGTGAATATAATCGTGCATTAGGGTCCCCAGCAAACCAGGAGAGCACAAATAAGTGGACTGTAAATAACGATTAAGACATGTCTGGTACAAGAATATATACTGCAATACGGAACTGTAAACACATACATACACAACAATAAACAACAAAAACAAAATCGTGCCAAAGAAACTAATACTCAGTCTACCGTCGAGCGCTGCAGAGCGAGCGATCGAGCTGGCTGTCGAGATCGAGACAGCTGTGCTCAACATACCGGCCGCCAAGAAATACTTACTTCCTTATCACTACAAATTACACAACAAAACATGAATTACATCGAATCAAACACTGCACTATTAGTCCAACATGTCTGAGCAAGAAATCTATATACACACAAAAAGAAACAAAACTGAAGTGCTATGGTACATTAATTACACTGCACTTGCTTCAGGCAGAGGACACAATTTTACAATCGGTCGTTTGAACAATCCCTTGGCAGTGCGGATGGTTGCCACACAAACCAGTCCGTCGTCTCCAGGATGAACTTGTTCGATCACTGCAACCTTCCAGTGCAGTGGGGGTAGGTTGTCTTCCTTCACAATGACAAGCATCCCAGACGTCCCACTTGGGAAAGAACTGGACCATTTAGCCCGCTGCTGCAGGTGGTGTAGAAACTCATTGGACCACCTGGACCAAAATATCTGAAGTTGTTACTGCAGAATCTCCCACCTGGACAACAAGCTAAGCTTTACATTACTTAGATCTGGCTGAGGTAAACTGGATAAGGCAGTGCCAATAAGGAAATGGCCAGGAGTGAGAACTTCAGTATCATTAGGATCGGAGGAGAGAGGAATGAGTGGTCTGGAGTTCAGACAAGCTTCTGTTTGACAGGTTAAAGTAGTTAATTCCTCAAAAGTAGGTCATAATGTACCCATAACACGTCTGAGGTGATGCTTGAAAGATTTGACACCTGCTTACCATACGCCTCCAAAGTGTGGTGCTCTTGGAGGAATGAAGCTCCACTCGATGCCTTCTCTGCTAGTGAAATTCTGTACCTCAGTTCTCGTTTCTTCTTAATCGAGAAGTTCTTGACGTTCCTTCTTGGCTCCCATGAAGTTAGTGCCATGATCACTGTAGATAGTTTGGCAACGTCCACGACGTGATATAAATCTACTCAATGCTCTCATGAAAGCTCGTGTCGTAAGGCTGCTAACAACTTCGAGATGTACAGCTTTGGTAGCTAGGTACACAAATAGTGCTACGTAACATTTATCCCTTTTCTTTGACCTGAGAGAACCAGTTTTTACAAGAAATAGCCCTGCATAGTCTATCCCACAGTTTAAAAAGGGTCGAACTAACTCTATGCGAACACGTGGTAGTTGTCCCATTAGTTGAGTTGAAGATTTTACTCTTAGTCGGAAACATGTCAAGCAATTATGAATTATTCGTCTGACTGTCGTTCTACCACTCACAATCCAGTATTTCTGCCTAAGGGAGGCCAAAAGAAGTTGACAGCCAGCATGCAAGAGACGACTGTGTTCATGTTCAATTATCAATCTGGTGATGTGATGATGAGGTGGCAAGATCACAGGATGTTTTTGCTCATAAGGCAGATTAGACCGTTCTAACCGTCCACCAACTCGTAGCAGCACGTTGTGGTCTAAACCAGGATGTAGACTTCTTAAGCGACTCTTACAATGAATTTCTTGGTCTGATTCCAGCTGTTTGATGTCCATGTGGTTTGCTAACTCCTGAGCCTGTCTGATGTATGTTGTCAGAACATTCTGCAATTCCTTTAAAGAAAGAGGTCCAGTGGCTCGCTCTGTCTTCAATTTTGAACAATTACGTACAAATCTAAAGGTGTATGCTACAACTCGTTGCAATCTCAATAAGCTAGAGAATCTTGTGATGAGTCCATCCTCGGGAGTAGTCTTTAAGTACCATGCAGGCTTAATCTTCTGCTCTGGTGGTTCCTGCTGCTCTGGGAGATTGTCTAATTTAGGCCAGTGTTTAGAATCTTCACTCAACCAAGCTGGTCCATTCCACCATAACTTATTATCCGTAAGATCCTTAGGATGTACACCTCGTGATATCTGATCAGCGGGGTTAAACTGTAAAGAAACGTGTCGCCAAGTAGCACCTTCTGTAATTTCCTGTATTTCAGCTATTCGGTTGGCTAGAAAAGTCTTCCATCTTGATGATGGTGCCGAAAGCCATGCCAATACAATAGTAGAGTATGTCCACATGAATATGTTCGCAAATGTAAGATTCAAGGCCTTGACTACCCTCTGCAATAATTGAGATAATAGCAATGCTCCACATAATTCCAATCGTGGAAGAGATAATTTCTTCAATGGTGCTACCCGGGACTTAGAGCAAAGAAGTCTTACAGAAGTGGTCCATCCTTGTTTGTGGAGTGTACATACAAGCACCCTCCAAACGCAGCTTACGATGAATCACAGAACCCACTAAGCTGTACAGTTACTGAGCTGTCACCTAGAATTCTGCAATCAATGTAGATTTCATCAATCCATGGGAGCTGATTATTGAGTGATGTCAAAGTTGCAGCCAATTCTTCTGATAAAGGCTGGTCCCAAGATAGCCGTTCTTGCCATAACTTCTGAAGAAATATCTTGCATAAAACTACTATAGGACTGATGAGGCCTAAAGGGTCAAAAATGCTGGAAACAATGGATAAAACTTGGCATTTTGTAAAACCATGTGGATAGGGTTTTGGCTTGAAACTGCTAATAACTTGAAACTGGTCAGCAGCTGGGTGCCATACCAATCCTAATGTTTTAACTTCACCCTTGTCAAGCTGTAGTGGTAACTGAGTCTCCCTTAGCTCCGGTGAGACATTCTCTAGAATACCTGGGCGATTGCTGCACCACTTACGTAGTGAGAATCCACCCTTCTGAAGTATGTTTATCAACTCTTGTTGCACTTGAAGAGCCTCTTCGAAGGTCGCAAATTCCGAGATACAATCGTCAACATAGAAATCTTCCATCATTGATTTATGAGCTTTCGGAAAGGCATGAGCTTCCTCATTGGCCAGTTGTTGAATCCATCTAATAGCTAAGAATGAGGCACATGACATGCCATACGTAACAGTCTTCAATTGATACTCCTTGGCAGCATCTGTCAATTTCTCTCTCCATATTATCCTTTGATATCTACAGTCTTGGGGATGTACCAGAATCTGACCGTACATTTTTGCTATGTCCGCAGTAAAGCAATGGCATGACTTCTGAATCTTAAGATAATAGAGTAGAGATCTTGCTGGATGGTTGGGCCGACGAGTAGGTCATTCAATGACGCTCCATTCCTGGATGCTTCAGAACAATCGAATACTACTCTAGTCTTAGTGGTAGAGCTGCTTGCCTTCACCACTGCATGGTGTGGCATATAGTAACAACGTGCTGTGGTATCTTCAGCAATATCCATATGACCCAAATTTTCGTACTCTTGAAGAAATGGAATATATTCTTCCTTCAGTCCTTGATGTTTGGCCAACTTCCTTTCCAACTGATGAAACCTCCTTGTTGCCATCAGCTTGGAGTCTCCTAGATTTTCTGGTTTTTCCTTGAAGGGATGACGCACTACAAATCTGCCAGAAGAGTTGCGTGAGACGTGTCGTTTGAAGTGAGCTTCACAATCCCTTTCTTCCTTAGTTCTTGGAGTATGGTGTAGCTCTTCGATTTCCCAGAATTTCTGTAGCTGCTGTTGGATGCAGCCTGCAGATTGTACAAAGTAAGATACTACCGGCCGCCGTGGTCCATGTAGGGGCTTACTGAAATCTGTATATTTACCTGCAAGTACCCAACCTAACTCTGTTTCTTGTAGAATAGGATAATCTTTAGTCCTAGTTAGATTTCCTGCGAGCTGAATATATGGACATACCTCTGCCCCAAATAACAAGTCAATGTGACCCGGTTCGTTGAACTTCGGATCAGCAAATGGCAGATTTTTGGGTAAGTTCCACTCCTTGCTATCTATGTATTTGCCAGAAAGATCTTCAGTAAGCATAGGTAGCACTAAGTCCTCGACTGAGGTCACAAAATCATTTATTCGCGATCCTATTTGCACCGAAACACTATACTTAATTTCTGACGTCGTATTCCAAATACCCTGGATCGGTTTACGATCATGAGATCTGCGTAGCCTTAATCGCTGAACACAGGATTCCGAAATAAAGCAAGATTGCGAGCCACTGTCTAAAAGGTCTCTACAAGTCTGCCAAATCCCTTGAGCATCCTTGACCTTCACCAATGCTGTGGACAACAATATGGACTGACGTGGTTCTATCTTAACCCTTTGGGGTCCAATGTCGGACTCAGTCCGACATCGTTAATTTTCAATTCCAGTCCTATGTCGGACCTAGTCCGACACAACTTTAAGGTTATATATTTCGTATGCTGGAGCAAAAATGGCGCCGAGCTTTACACAGTATACAGCCTAGGCCTTTCTCTGGTACTTACTGCCATCTGCTGTTTAATTTCTTGAAGCTGAATTGTATTTTCTTTGGAGATACTTACTCACTGCCACAGCTGTGTTTACTTTTGTTAACAACATGGCGTCCACAAGCCGCATGGAGCCCGATGATATTTTGAACAGTTATGTGACAGTGGCAATATTGATGATGATGATGATTTGTTTACGGATTCTGATAGTGACATTAGTATTCCCGAATGTGAGAATGATATATTGAGAGAGGAGGAGGAAATTGAGGCGGAAGTTAGTGATGAAAGCGGTGATGCAGGATGTGACGAATGGAAAGTTTATGAAGAAGGTGACCGGTTTTGTAGTGAAAAGCCTGAAGTGTGGAGGAAATTGTATTTCTGGGTGTTAGAGGTTGCTTTGTTGAACAGTTTTCACCTATATAATTTGCAACGAAAGGCAGAAAATAAGCCCGAAGTGATACATAAGACTTTCAGGGACCAAGTTATCATGGGGCTTCTTGGGGACGTTAGGAACAAAAATGCCCGTAAACGCGGCCGACGGAGCAGCTGTGACGAAGAAATTCGACTGAACGGGAAGCTACACATCATAGATGCTCGTGAGGACAAGAAAACCAAGGACTGTGCCGTGTGTTCCGACAGGAAGGTGAAAGGTGGCAGAAAGGAGACATAATTTTATTGTGAGACCTGTCCAGGGAACCCAGGACTGCACGCTAACAAATGCTTCCGGAAGTACCATACTTTGAAAAAATATCGCTGATAATGTAGTTAACTTGACTGATAATAAATCCATTTGCTGTTCATATTTTTAATGTAAAAATTCAGCTTTTTACTTATGGGAGTATTTCCTTCCCATACTTGCCTAATGTTAAATTGGACCTGTGCAGGATGCAGGCGTGAAATCAATTGGACCCCAAAGGGTTAAGAGTACAGTAACTACTCGCGCCATGCTGCACCCGAGTCAAGTTCTGATTAGAGGCGTTTTCCGACTTATCTACGTTTGACGAATGCTGGGACACCTCAATATGCAGTAACGTGTGATGCTTCTTGCTGCATGTTTGACAGTTACCAGCCTTGCACTGGGCGACTCTGTATTGAGCATGTAGACAGTTGAAACAGAGATTATTGCGTTTGGCATCAAAATTCAGCATGTGCATTTCTACTGAAAAGTCTAATTATTATTAAAAGGAAAGCGCACAATGTGCAAATACATATTTGTATATAAATGATCAATTATGCTAATGCCAGTCTTATTATTGAGGTTGTCCTCATTTTGCAGTTTTGTGCGTGGTACCTTTCACAATGATCGTTGCACAGGTCACACACACAGTCTTCATTCGGTTGGTGGAAATTCTTGGTTTTGCAAAATCTATAGTGAAATCCATGGGTGGCGTAACGTGTTATTACGTGTCGTAGCTCGTAATTAGCTTGTTTCCACTCTTCTGTCATTATGGCATCTGTGGAGTAAAAGTCGGACCAAATGGCATTTCGTTTCTCATTTAAGATTCGGCGTGCATTCTCATAGGCTTTGGTGTTTGGTAGGTAAAACTGTATTTTGATGTCGTCGATGAAGTAGTCCTCCTTAGTTAATACATATGTCAACCTTGAAGGGGCAGACTTTCCTATGTCTAAAATCCTCTTAAGATATCGGGCCTTGACTTTTTCTATTATCATCAGCATTACCTGGGAAAAAGTCTAATGTAATGGCCTTTAAGGGTAAGGACCCTATCCCCAGTAAAATTTGTCTGGATGGTAAAATTTTAGAAAGAGTTAACGAATTCAAGTATTTAGGATATCATTTATCATTTCAAGAAGAACGAGACATAACTGCAAAAATAACTAATTATACCAGAACAACAGGAATCATCAATCATGTCATGAAGCCATCTCTTGCCCAAAGGCATACACGCTTGCGTTTGTATAACACATTAGCCAGACCAACCCTATGCTATGGCAGCGAGGCATGGACAATAAGATGTCAGGACATCTCCAGACTCACAGCACGCGAAATGACCTTTATGCGCCGAACAGCAGGCTATACTAAATGGGATCATAAGAGAAACGAGGATGTGCTGAAGGAACTAAAAGTGAAACCAATAACTGCATACATTTGTGACTACCAAGAGAACTGGAAGCATCATGTCCAAAGGATGGAACCTGGAAGATTTCCAAAGGAGATCCTTCGCTACCAGCCACGGGGAAATAGATCGATAGGACGTCCGATGAAGAGATGGAGGGAAAGTGCAAGACCGTAACGGGACGTTTGGCCCAATACTTGGAAGGAAGATGATGATGATGATGACAAAAATCTCTATGTTC
Organism: Meconema thalassinum; assembly: GCA_946902985.2. Taxonomy (NCBI): domain Eukaryota; kingdom Metazoa; phylum Arthropoda; class Insecta; order Orthoptera; family Tettigoniidae; genus Meconema; species Meconema thalassinum. The sequence goes on along the minus strand of OX336393.1, from coordinate 314,819,815 downwards.
TAGAGTAGGAATTTGCTTAAAATCCCTACATCTAGCTAAAGCATGTGGAGCGTTGCAGTACACAGTTTATAGTTGTAGTAACATACGTCTGATGAGCGTGTGGTGTTGTCTTAAGATTGGAAAGTTCTTTACCGTTAGAGTCTGAGCTGCTTGAAGGCCTGAGGAGGTTGCTTGAGTTCACTATGTCTAAAGCCTTATATTTACCTTCTAAGAACTTGATAAGATCTTAAAGAGTAGGAAGAATTTTAGAGTCTACAGTATCTTCAAATTCTTTCCTAATGGACACGCACTTTCTCCAAAATCAACTGCGAAACTAGTAGGTCTTCCAATGGCACTGCTAAATTTAGGGCCTTAATAGCATTTAGGTTACTGAAAGTTTGGTTTACTAGTGCGCGGAGTTCATTAACAATCTTTGTGAGCAACCAGTAAGTTTAACAAGTAACCCAAGTGTGCCGTAGCAATCAGTCTTATGTTATCATAACAACTGCGAATAGTTTGCAAAGCAACTTCAAAATTACTGCTAGAAACTGGGATATTAGCTATTAACTTATGAGCTTCACCTTTGATTGTAGACAGCAAGTAGTGAAATTTTGTAATATTGTCTAACTGGTCATTATTGACAACTAGGCTATCAAAGGTGTCCATATAATGCTTGAAACAGGTCACATTACCATCATAGCTGGGAAGTTGTAGTGTCGGTATTCTAATAGCATTCCGTGTACTAGAATGTGAGTGTGGTGGAGTAATAATACCATCAACCTTGTTTTCATTATCACGATTGATCTCGATATTCATTGCAGCTTCGAGATCAAAGTATGCTCATTCAAAGACTTCTCTTTCAGCTGCCTGCTTTTCAATACCCTTAAATAATTCTAACTGCGTTTGAGCACCTTCAAATTTATCTCTAATGTTAGGTAATTCTTTCAGGGCTGGGTTCACCATGGTTCGTTAAAATGTTAACAAACCAATTAAGGCCGTTGACGGACGATTACCGAAATGTTGTGGTTCACCAAACTTTAACAATCCATTAGCTTCCCTAACAAGCCGTCAAAACTAATTGCTCTGTCAACATGGAATTAACGACTTGACGGTCGATTTACGTAGCAATCAAATTCAAAATGGCGTGCAGCGAAAGCTAGAATAGTCGTGCATTAAACTTTATTCTCAACGATGACGATGTTTTTGAAGACATGCTAGATTTTCTTCGACCACTAACTTATAAATAACGAAGGAATTATTTGAATGAATGCAACGACATAGAATTTATTATGAGATTTCGGTTGTCAAAACCTTCTGTGTTGATGAATGTTCTACAGATGACAGAACCTAACCTGGAATTCCCATCTGATAATAAGTAAGATAGCCTAAGCCTATGTATCATTCCTTATTTTTGTGTAATATCGTGTGATGCATTACGGTGTAGCACATGTAGTTAATTTAATAAAAGACTGCCTAGACGTCTCAACATCAGTACTCTTATTTATTTTTACGTGTAATGAATTATGTTATAAAATATCCTAGTTAATTTAACTTAATAAAAGACTACCTAATGGTTACAGCATCAGTCCTCTTATTTTCAACGATTTCACGATGCTCATCCACTGAGTAGATAATCATGTTTCTTTCATTTAACGAATATTTCACAGTCCCCGGCTCTTCTTGCTCTTTTCCTCATCAGCCATGTTTGTTTTTAACCAAGGAGCATGTAACTTTTAAGCCTTTTCAGTTAACGGCCTGATGGATTACACCAAAGGATAAACAAATACCGCCACAATCATCATCTTTCAATGAGTTTTGTACAGCCCTTAACCATAATGCTTTGTTTGCTAATGCCAATCGGCGAATGTGCTGGTGAAACGCCATCGAGCTTAATGCCGATTTTAAAGTTAACAACGCATTTACTGATGGTCTGTTAATGCTGCGTTGGTGAACCCGGCCCTCAGTCTAACAATCACTAATTGAATATCTGACTCATGCTGGAATTCACTAATATACTTTGACATTCGTGTTAAACTTGATTTGGCAAATGCTCGTTGCTGTACGAGTTGCTTCCTGCTTTGTTCTTCCATTGCTGCAGACGCGTTACGAGTACGAATGGTCCGAAAAGGGTGAAAACAAGGAAGGCTAACTTATAGAATGATTAATTAAGAATGTGATCCTTTGTACATGAGCATAACGGACATAAGGAGACAGAATAAACCAATAGGATAAAGGTTGGGAGCATAATCTAAGGTGCCAATCTAAGAATGTTGCAACTTACTTGTTATGCAGAGATAAATCTTGGATCCGTCACTGTAATCCATGATGAGCTGAATAATCCACTGTAGATGTTCTGCTTGACCACACAAACTGAAGCTATAGGTGAGCTATAAGACGTATGTAACACATAAAACACACGAGTTGCATTTTTAGAAGTTCGTTCAGAGTTTGTGTTCCAACGTTTAGTGTTCTTTACATGAGCGAAGTATGCACGATGTGGTCTCATACTTGCAAGAATCAATTTCGCCACGAGGTGACCATGTGCTTTGTACTGTACAGAGAACATGTCTTTCCAACGCGAATACCCGGCCCACGAGGACCATGAATATAACCGTGCATTAGGGTCCCCAGGAAAACAGGAGAGCACAAATACGTTCACTGTAAATAACGATTAAGACATGTCTGGTACAAGAATATTTACTGCCATACGGAACTGAAAACACATACATACACAACAACAAACAACAACAAAAAAACATCATGCCAAAGAAACTAATACTCAGTCTACCGTCGAGCGATCGAGCTGGCTGTCGAGATAGAGACGGCTGTGCTCAACACCAGGAAAACATAAAATTCTGCTGAAGCAAAAATACAAGAACTTCATACCATTGAGGAGGCCGAGAGTGAGTTAGTTAGTTACTGTCGTTTTAAGGGGCGGAACTACAAGGTCATCTGCCCCTAAGCCAAGAGTGATTCAAACTTTGCACTGAAATCTCAAAGATCACAAACGGCAGGTTGAATAGACATGGCCAAGTGAGAGGATCACTTCATCAAAATTCCAATCAAAAAGCCACCTATGAACTGAAGCTCATTGATATGAACAAGGCTATTACAAGTACTTTCACAACAGAAGAGGTACAAGAAACTGAGCCTGAAAAACAACAAGGTGCCTGTATATCCAATGGACATCTCAATGCTCTGCTCCCAGAAGCCGCAGAGCTAATGGATCTATGCCTCAAAATACTAGCAAGATTGATATGAACAAGGCTATTACTAGTACTTTCACAACAGAAGAGGTACAAGTAACTGAGCTTGAAAAACAACAAGGCGCCTGTATATTCAATGAACATCTCAATGCACTGCTCCTAGAAGCCACAGAGCTAATGAATCTATGCCTTAAAATACTAGCAAGATGGAGATCTTCCATAATAAAGTTATTAAACAATGGGAAGGGTGATATGGGCAATCCAAATTTCTATGGAGGAATAGCCTTCTTCAAGCCTTTGAAGTTCATAATGAAAAGAATCTTTGGAGACCAATTTGGATTCGTAACAGGACGAAACGTCCTTCAAATAGTAATGAACTTGATACATTAAGATTTCTACTTGGAACGTTTCATCCAATCTTTATGGACTTCACTAAGGTGTTTGATATGCTCAACAGAAGCATCATATTAAAAGATTAGAATCTCTGATGGTATAGAATTATGAACTAACAGTTCAGATTCATAATATTTTGAATGTCAATACAATTTGAGTCTGAGCATGAGCTTATCAAGAGATTGCAAATAAACATTGTGCTACAGGGAGATTCTTTGAGACCCACGTTGTATATTATTTCCATCCATGATGTCATAAAAATAAGGATGGAGATGGAGTCATTGAAGTTACACTAATTAATTTTGATAAAGCTGTGCATATAACCTTCCAGAAGGGCAGACATATATCATTGGAAGTTCAAATTCTATTAAGAAACAAACAGTTAAAAGTTGTGAATTAATTCTAATATAAGGGCATAACACTAGGGATTACTGTAAATACTTTTAGACTACACACTGAGCAAGGTTAAAAGTGCTCTCCAGACTTTCCCTGCAAACAGCCATATCACTATTTTTAATGCAAGAATTGTTCCAATCCTCAATTGTGGAATCGAGATAGCATGGAAGAAGCTGCCATCAATGACCTCCGTACATTAGAAGCCATGAAAGTGCATTTCTTAAAAGCTACCTTTGGTGTATTAAAGTATCTGCACTAGAGACTAGTGTACAAGCTCGCAAAGGAGACATTCCTGATTGAAGATTTGCGATTCCTGGCAGCTTCATGCTGAAAGAGACTACTAAAATAAAGAGAAGAGAAACTTACCGACATTTGGTTGGAAACCTATTCAATCGAGGTGATGGACCGATCTTGGACAGATGGTAATCAAGAGCTGCGACATTTTGGTGGGCTCTCTGGCGGTGCATGGCTACAACTATCAAATCAGCAAGACGAAAGGGCATCACCAACCTGACCCAAGATGTCTCTGTGAGCTATTATGTGGAAATCATATCCTCAAAAGCAGGAAACTTGATCAACTGTTATCCAAAATAGCAAACTATAAATGTAAAGATTTGAAGCCATTCTTTCAGTGTTGCCTATACAAATGACAGCAAACTATAAAGCCTTCATATTTGTAGTTTGTGCACATTTTGTTGTATAAAATGTAAGTGTAAGTAAATTTATTTCTTATACTTGACTGGTGATAAAGTTCATGTACTCTAGCATATTCAGTAAACCACAAAATATTGTTTCACTTACAATATTATGTGGTGTGCAGAATAGTCTTGTGTACATGAGTAAATGCCAAAAAAAATTATGTACAAGACCCCCAAGTATTGAACTGTCATGATTGACAAAGAATACCACGTATATAAATTTTCAAAGAGTATACTATGCAATCAATGGTACTTGAAACTGAAGCTACATGAAAGTAGATTTCACCTGATGGAAATAATCAAGAATGACTGAAAATTGTTGTTATCCTAAACCTTGTCCTATGCCACACAAATAGTTTCTCAATAATAATAATAATAATAATAATAAGCCTTTCTGATTAATGATTGCATCCTCCTTAATTATTTTCATGTCTAGGTCTAACATCCAGCAGAACTGGACAAAATGGATGATTGCTCTGGACCTTATTATGAGACCATTCCATGCGATGTTTGACAATCGTATTTCACCTTGTACAGAATTGTTGGGTTGTAGGCATTACACTTTTCATTCAGTTGAACATGCTGTTACTCATGTCCCTTACGATAAGGTCCAGTACAGTTTCCACATGCACTGTGTCACAAATGTAAAGCTGGGTGGCCTTCATAGCTCACTCCTTACCAAACCATTACTGACAGAGGGGGGGGACGTGATTTTTCTGGACCATAGAAAAACTCTTCCTGAGAACTTTCCACATATAGGTACCTATTGTTTAGATTGCCACCCTTCTGGCGGTCACTCGCTAAGCAAGGGTTATAGTAGAGGGGGAACTCGAGGAAGTTAAGCATCCTAAGCGGGGTTGTGTTTACATATGTATAGATGCAGAGAGCGGAGAAGTAAAAACTGCAATGGCAACTGTGCCTTTGTACGCATGAGAATGCATTGTGTCTGGGCCTGGTATGGAGAAAGTAGCAGTGACATAAGATTGCCAGCTGGAAAGACACGTGTGTGGCACGTGTAAGGTCATGGGATAGTGACGAAGATAGGGTCATGCAATAAAAAACTGATTTCTGGTATGAAAGGTGACTGGGTTAATGTGGGGGGTGTGAAAGTGTGATGGGGAGCTTTGACAACACTCACCCTTTCAGTTGCTGCCTAAATCTCGTACCGGCGGGCAGAGTCTCCTCCATAGAACTTGTCCCGAAGGATTCCCTTGTGTTAGTTTAGTGTCAGCAGTTTGTTCTTCCTCGTTCCTATTCTTTGGTGTATTTCCTATTCATATGTTGCTGTTATGTCAGGTCAGATTGTTTGTTGCTGAGTTGGAATATTGGTGGTCAAGTCACGCTTTATCGTTGCGAGGCTGGCACGTGTTGGCCTTTGCTGGGGTAATGTTAGAAGTTGCTTCCTAGTTAGTTCCTTCCTGAGTTATTGTAATCCTGTAGTTTTTATGGTTTCTTATATGGTACGGCCATAACTCTATCCTTCTGATGGTCAAAGTTCTCTTTAATGGTGAAGACTTTCTCATCAGTCAAGAGAATGCTCCGATGTCCAGTGGTGGTATGGTATACCACTGCCTTGATTTTAGTTCCCTCTACTGATTTAATGACGTGTAATGTCCAGTGCTCCACCAAACAATTCTTAAATACAAGGTTTTCAGAAAGTACCCTGATACTGATTGTGGTGAAATGTGAGCTCAAGTGCCATTATTGTCTGCTTCCAGATGGAATTTTCCAGATTCTTTATGCCACTGTTTTCTTACTGCAAGGACGACCAACCCTCTTGCAATCCTTTACACAGCCTGTCTTCATAAATTGCTGGTTTGTCCAGTAGATGAACCTCTTGCTGATATTCAGCCCTTCAGGGTTTGGAAAACCTCCATTGGTGACTTTCCAACCTTATGCAAGGCAATTACAGCTACCCTGTTCTCATATTCACCCTACTCCATGCTTCAGTGAAGAAGATCCACACTCTTTCACTTTTGAACACACACTGGTCAAGACTAACCTTCAGTGCAAGGCTTGCCTTCTACCTGAAAAACTGGTTCTACGGTCTAAGCCAAAGTACATTGTACCTCTTTAAATTCTGAATAGATTTTTAATTTTAGTGCTTAGACAATCAGTGACAGTTACTGTATTGTCTTATTGAAGTGCTGATCCAATGTTGCAGACCTTGTTAATTGTTGGGTATAGCACCACCATGATTTTTGTTCTTCATTTCAGGCCTTGGAACAAATGTCCTTGGAAAACAATGGCCAAATTATATGCCCAAAAACAAAGGAGATCTATTCTTTCAAGAAACTGGAGAAAGTGTTCGTGATGTGAGCACAGCAAAAGTACCCGGCAAACTGTTTGTTGAAGAACGATAACATTTTTAGAAACTGGTTGTAAGATACTTGTATACATTGTTCTACTGTTGTCTCTTTTGTAAGAAACATTTGCATGATATTCTCTGTTTAAAGTAATTGTATTTAAAGAAAAAAGATAAAGAGTCTGAATTATTAATCATTAATTAAAAAAATACTATTTTGCAACAAGAAGTATCTTTTTTATTCCCCCCACACCCCACATTGTTTTCAAGGAATCCCTGTTCTATTGAAGCCCTGTTGTCTGGTATGGTTTCCAGATTTCACTGGTCAAGAATGAAAATTCACCAGCTAAACTAATATACAAACAGTGTTGTAATAAACACATCACTTGTAACACAGTTACTTTTTAAAATGACAAGGGGGGGGGGGGGTAACCAGAAGAGTCTACAAGAAGTGAGGAACACTATTAAATAAGACCAGATCTGGTCGCTCAACAATTTCGACTCCAAAGATTGAAACACTCTTTCGTAGAAAACTTGTCTCCAATGCTTGTTCCATGCCAGTAGATATAAGAATTGATTTGGAAGACATTTACAAGATCAAGCTTGGTCTAATCACTATCAAGCAAGAAGCCCTTCATTCTTAAGGACAGGAAGGCCTCACTTGCTTTTGTTAAACAAAATTGTATCCTGGTCAAATCAAGGAGTGGAGTAAAGTAATTTGGATCTTTCAGCTATGATGGGAATTCCATTGTCTCTTAGTTGAGTAACAATTTGCCTGTACAGCTGCTGCTGCTCATCGAGTTGGCATTGAATTCTAGAGTTAACTCTGGCAATAATATAAGGGATCAACAACCACCATAATATATGTTGGTCATGTAATAGCTTCGAGCTGCCTTTATGAGAAGCAATATAGTCCACTGGTTTGAACTGAATTGAAGGCATCCTGGTTGAGTTCTATATGGCAGGATCACTGAAAAACTTATCCTGTGGGTGGTTATATCAGCAAAAAAATTATCCTTAACACACCTCCAAGTTAGTATGTTGAACAATGCCTCGCTAAGAAGAAAGGATTCTTGATTGGCCCAGTCAAAGCCTTGACTTAAACACAATTGAACACTTACGGGATGATGCTAAGTTTTAAAACTTAACAGGTTCATTCTGGTTCCGTATTGATATACTAATTAGTCTAAACAGGATGAAAGTTCCGCCTGATCAATACTTTGCTAATAGAAATCACTGGGTGGTCATTAATGGGACATGTTTTGAGGCCTAAATATTATTATTGGCCCCTTCATCAGCCGCTATGATAGAACGATACAAGAATATGCTTTTGTGTAGCACTTAAAATTCCTTTAGAAATGAATCTTGTATGGTGCACCATAAAGAATGATTTTTTAAAATAAAAGACAAATCAGATCCGGCATTTCATACAATTTAACCTCTTGATATTTGCCAATACAGTATAATAAGTTTGGTTATTTATCATTGCTCCAACAAGACGGATTAGAGGCCTATCTCTGCCATGGCAAGTGTTGAAGTTATGCACTTCTTAAGATCTATATTAGGCAAGATATGATTTCAGTGCAGTGACTTCATTGATTTTATCATCATTATCTTGCTGGTGAAGTATTGAGTGTTAAGTGTTCCTACAGCTGATTCCAACAAAGGTGTTCTGTACTGTTGCTGACGTACCGAAGCGGTACCATACATTTGTGTCTTCAATTCCATCTTAAGTACCAACGTGAGGCGTCCTTTGAAAATGTTTATAGACCTACAGTAGTTCATAAGACTTTTGACATACCGTAACTCATTTTAGGCATAATTTTTTTCAATCATTCTTTATGGTGCACCATACAAGATTCATTTCTAAAGGAATTTTAAGTGCTACACAAAAGCAGATTCTTGTATCGTTCTATCATAGCGGCTGATGAAGGGGCCAATAATAATATTTAGGCCTCGAAACATGCCCCATTAATGACCACCCAGTGATTTCTATTAATAAAGTATTGATCAGGCAGAACTTTCATCCTGTTTAGACTAATGATGTTAAGTGTCAAACATACACAAACAAGCAGGTATATTTCTATTTATTAAAAACATAATGATCCTAAGTCCCTGTTCTAAGTTACCCTTAGAGTAGTTATGGTTTCCATGTATTACACATAATAATATTGTTGTGCACACATTTTCATATACATATAATGGTTGAATTGAGTATAGAGATGAACAAATTATTTAAGGTAAAAGTCTATAAACATTATGTTGACAAAGAGACCAGAGGAGTTAAATTTGGCAAAATAATTCTGGATGATGTGACTATCTTCACTTGTTTATCTTCTGTCTCTCTCTCTCTCTCTCCCCCCCCCTCCCTTTGGGGCAGATGACCTCTTCTTTCCACCCCTTAAAACAATAACTAACTAGTCTCCCCTCCCCTCTCTGCGATTCCAACCTTTCACACAGGACCGCGGCATGCCTTGGTGTGTCTCCTGACCTGCTTGACCTAGGACAGTGAAATAGTGCTACCTCTAGTAGCAAGTTCGTTAATTGGAGTACAGTGGGTAAAAGCACAGCACGAGTGGTCCTTTAAAAATATAGCTTTATTGCAGGTCTAGAAAGTTACACCACACAATAAACACTTAGAAACCAATTAGCAGTCTCAGTCAAGTTCCTCCATTACGGAGACACTCACCTTTTTGTTCTCACTCACAGAAGTTAATCCCTCACTAATGAGGTATACCCGTGTCCTGGCCAGAAATAACTGCACTCTTCCTCTTGTAAACAAGCCAAAGTCTGACACTCACTTGTTCTTGAATACACACTGTCTCGCCGTCTGCAGGCTAGGAAACAGTCCACTGCATTTCGCAATACACCACAATAACCTCTGTCGCACTGGAAAACACAGTTCGTCTCTCGCTGGCCAGGTTGCTCTTATATAGTGGGGCTGGTGACTCAATAGATGTTTCTAGAGTAGACCAGGGTTCAAACCTTCTCGAGATTTCCGTTACTGGGCGGACCACGAACCTTCGAGATGGGGGTCTTTTGTCCTCGCTGATCGTTGCATAAACTGCTGGGTGACACAAGAGCCCAGGGGTAGCCTGGGGCGAGCTGGAGTTATGTGCGAGGCAGCGAAGCAACCCAGCGCTCGTAACACCACCCCCTTCCTAAAAGTTGAACGCCCCGATCAGTCATTGGCCCGTCTGTGTCCCTCCGTAGGCTGCCAGGCGATCTCGATGCACGATCTTAATCTTCGCCCTCGGGCTCTGCTGGATCCTGTAGACGACATCGTTGATCCGTTTCGCGACTCTGTACGGGCCCTCCCAGGACTTCTGCAGTTTGGGTGACAAGCCTTTCTTCCGTAATGGGTTGAAGAGCCAGACCAGGTCGTCCTCGTGGAATCCGCCGGCATCCGTCTGCTGGTCGTATCGGGTCTTCATTCGGTCGGTCTCGATCCGCAGTCTCCTTCCGAACGCGTGCACGTCCTCCAGTCGGTCGACCAGTTCTTGACAATACTGGCTTACTGGGACCGGATCGTCCCCAGGTCGGCAGAAGGCAAGGTAGACGGAGTTCCCTCCCAAACATGGTCCGGGCTGGTGTGCACCCGGTGGCTTCATGCACGGCGGCGTGGTAGGCCAGGAGAAATAGTGGAAGGTGTCTGTCCCAATCCCTCGGGTGCTCGCTGACGACTATCCGGAGATGGTTCTCGATGGTGCGATTGAATCCTCTACCATTCCGTCGGACTGGGGGTGTAGCGGCGTCGTCCTCGTCTTCCGGATTCCCAGCAGCTGGCATAGGTTCTGGAACACCTGCGACTCGAAGTTCCTTCCTTGGTCGGAGTGCAGCTCCAAGAGTACTCCGTACCGGCTGACAAATTCCTTCACCAGGGTCTCTGCGATCGTTCGGCTTCTTGGTTAGGGAGTGCATACGCCTCTGGCCATTTGGTGAAGTAGTCGCTGACGACCAATATGTAACGGTTCCCTGCCTCGCTCAACGGGAATGGCCCAGCAGCATCGATGACCACTCTCTCAATGGGGCCGCCCACGTTGTAGGTCTTCAGTGGGCCCCGTCGTCTTCGTCCTGGGCCCTTGCTGGCTGCGCAATCGTGGCACCTCGCGCAGTGGTTCTCCACGTCTGTTCGGCATCCGATCCAGTAGAACCGCTCTCTCAGCTTCTCCAGGGTCTTCTTTAACCCTAGGTGTCCACCAGATGATCCTCCATGGACTTCCTTCAGGACTTCCTCCGTCATAGCCTTTGGAACGACGACTTGTTCCCGAGATGTCTTCCCGTCGGTGCTCTCCCAGGTACGGAAGATGAGGCAATTCCTTACAGTCAGCGAGTCCCACTGCGCCCAGTAGGACTTGAACTTTGGACTGCAATCGCTCACAATGTTCCACCCGGGTCTGGGAACACAGGCCCTCTTCCATTCGGCTATCAGTCCCAGGTCATCATCTTCCGCTTGTGCCCGCGTGAAAGATTCGCGGCTCCAGCTCCCTTGAAGTTCCACGATAGTCCTTCGGCACTGTATCCAGGTGTTCTCCTCCCTTCTGGCACAGAAGGTGCAGTCTTCGGGGCACGGTCTTCGTGACAGGGCGTCGGCGTTAGAATGCAGTTGGCCTTTCCTGTGCTGGATCTCAAAGTTGTACTGTTGAAGCCTCTCTAACCACCGCGCGAGTTGACCCTCGGGCTGCTTGAAGTTCAGGAGCCACCGCGGGGATGCATGGTCGGTTCTGATGAGAAATTCTTGCCCGTACAGGTACTTGTGGAAGTGTTCAGTGGTCTTCACGATGGCGAGCAGTTCCTTCCTGGTTACGCAGTAGTTCCTCTCTGGCTTTGACAAGGCCTTGCTGAAATATGCCACTACTCTCTCCGCGCCGTCCACTACTTGCGACAGGACTCCCCCTATACCAAAGTCGCTGGCATCGGTATCGACGACGAACCTTGTTTCAGATCTGGGGTAGGCCAGAATAGGTGCGGTGCACAGAGCCTGCTTGAGTTCGAAGGCTTCGTGGCATTCTGCTGTCCACGTGAAGAGTTGGTCCTTCTCGATCAGCCGATGCAGTGGTTTGGCCATGTCGGCGAATCCCCTCACGAAGCGACGGTAATATGTGCCGAGTCCCAGGAAGCTTCGCAGTTGGGACTTGTCCTTCGGAACTGGCCACTCCTTCACAGCTGCGGTCTTCTCTGGGTCTGTGCGCACTCCTTCCTCGGAGACGATATGCCCAAGGTACTGGACCTGCTTCTAGAAGAGCTGACACTTCTTGGGGCTCAACTTCAGCTGGGCAGCCTGTAGCTTCAAGATCTCATTCAGGTTGCTGTAGTGCTCCTCGAAGCTCCTCCCCAGAACGATGACGTCGTCTAGGTAGACCATGCAGGTCTTCCAGTGTAGTCCCCTCAGAATGGACTCCATTAGCCTCTCGAAGGTCGCAGGGGCGTTGCACAGACCGAATGGCATGACGGTGAACTGCCAGAGCCCGCTGCCCACAGACAACGCCGTTTTCTCGCGGTCCTTATGGTGGACCTCCACCTGCCAGTAGCCACTCTTCAAATCTAAGTTGGAGAACCATCTTGACCCTGATGTGGTGCCCAGGGTGTCGTCGATCCGGGGTAGAGGGTAGCTGTCCTTCTTCGTGACGTCATTCACCCGCCTGTAGTCCACGCAGAACCTGGGGGAGCCGTCCTTCTTCTACACTAGCACGACCGGAGAACTCCAAGGGCTATGTGATGGCTCGATCACCCCCTGCTCCTTCATCTCTTCTACCATCCGGTCAACTTCAGCTTGCTTGGCGAGCGGGACACGTCGGAATGGGGCCCTTATCGGTGCGCTGTCCCCAACGTCGATTCTGTGCTGGACCAAGCTTGTCCTGCTGAAGTCTTTGCTCCCCAGGGAGAAGACGTCCTGGAATTCGCGTAGCAGGTCCCGAAGTTGGCGTGATTGCGCCTCACCTTGATGGTCCTGGGATCCTTGGTACAGCTTCTGTAGTTCTTCTGGCTGGGCGCGTCTTCTTCGGATGTCCATCTGCAGGGGTCCGTCCGTCGTGTCTGTGATGCGGGCAATCCAGGTAACGGGCTCGCAGACTCCTAGGGTGGTGTCCCGGTGAACCGTAATGTCGTAGTCGTTCAGGTTGGACAGGAGGACGTACGACCGAGACGTCGTGTTGATGAGGGTCTTGTCAATTAGCAATCCCTTTGTCTGGATATCCTCATATTTTGGCTCGATGACAGCCGCCACTTCCTCAGCAGTTCCGTCGACAATTACGGCAGCGCTGACCTCCGTCCTGGCGGGAACGATGACGTCCTCTCTCAGCCTTACTCATACGGTGATGGCCTCGTGTGCTGGTTGCAAAGCAAGTTCTTCACCTCCGTAGTGTAGAGTGTTGGTACTCAGGTCCAAGATGATGATGTTCTGGTCCAGGAAGTCCAGACGTTTGATTACTTTGTTTGATACATCAGCCACGAACACTGGGTGCTTCACCGCCCGTCGACCAATGACGAACTCCAGTGATGCTTCGCCATGTACCGGTGCGGTTTCTCCAGTCGCAGTTATTAGTTGGAGGTTCCTTTGTGTGGGTTGCACTCTCCACTTCGGGATCACGGTAGGATTGACGATGGTCCTCGTTGCTCCCGTGTCGATCAGCATGGGCCAGCTCACTCCGTCGACCATCAGGCTGCTATTGTCCCTCCGTAACTTCGTCACACGGACTTGGACTGCCGGGGCTTGACAACTGTCACAAGCCAACCTTTGCCCCCCAAGACTGGCTAATACTCGTTTCCCTGGGTCGCGCGGTTTTCAGGCGACTGATTTCCCGACGGATACCCTCGGCGGCGGCGATCACCGCAGTCCTTGCTCAGGTGGCCTTTCTTACCGCAGGTCCAGCAGGTCGGTAGTCCTTTTCCGGCCCGCCTCTCCGGGTGTCGACCGGCTGTGTCGTTGTTGGTGGTGCCGCGACTATCGAAGAAACGGCCTAGCGCCTCCATCAATTCATCGGCTAGGGGCTTCGTCTCGATGGTTTTGGCTGGTTCGTCGGCGTCCACGTGACACACCCGCGCGTGCATTCTAGATGCCTGCTTTGCCGTCTCGAACTCAAGTGCGTGGCTCAGCGCATCTGCCATGGTCTTATTGCGCGCGAGTCGCAGCGCCTGTTGAGTGTCTCAGTCCCGTAGCCCGTCGGTGAAAGTCTGCGTCGCAATCTGTTCCAGAAAGTCGGCCGGCGCTGTTGGATATGAGAGCCTTACGAGGCGTGCGGTGTCCGTCTCGAACTCCTGCAGGGTTTCCGCGTTCTTTTGTATCCGGGTCCGGAGCTGCATCTGGTAGGCCTGTTGAAGATGGCTATCTCCATAACGGGACTCCATATGGGCGATTAGTGGAGCGTAGTCCTGGGATCCAGTCGGGATGGCCTGAAGAACATTAAGGGCGTCCCCTTTCAGCGCTACAATGAGTGCTGTAGCTTTTTCCGTGTTGTTCCACTTGTTTATGGAACAGGCCGCCTCGAACTGACGTAAGTAAGTGCTCCACGGGACATTTCCGTCGAAGGTTGGGGGCGTCACTTTGCTCTGTCCCGTCCCTGACGTTCCCGGTGTAACTTTGGGCGGCCGTTGACGCAGCGCGGCAACTTCCTCTTGTAGAGCGTTGAATCTCTCTTCTACCCCCGTCAGCGGGCGTCTGCGCAGGTCGGCAACTTCTTCTTGCAAGGCGTTGAACTTCCTTTCCACTGCCGTGACTTCCTCACGTAGGCCCTGGCAGACTGTGTTGACTTCCTCCCGCAGACCCTGTTCTAATTTCTTTAGATCCCCTGCTAACTTAATCTGCCCGTCTTCCATCTTCTTCATGTCCTCCGCTAACTAATTCTGACCGTCTTCTAATTTGGAAGTTAGGTCCTCGGCTAAATTCTTCTGGCCGTCTTCCATCTTCTTCAGGTCCTCCGCTAAATTCTTCTGGCCGGCCTCCATCTTGGTTTCCATGCCACTTAACTTTTCTAGCAGTAGTTGTAATTGTGCATCCATTTTACTTGTTTGTCTAGTGATGGGCATGCCCTCGCAGGAGAATTAATGAACTGTGGTAAAATGACCTGCACGGGTTTTGAAACCAGGACCTTCAGGTGTTGTGCTTGGGTTCGTAATCTGGCTTCTGACACCAGTTGCTACGTGCTACCTCTAGTATCAAGTTCGTTAATTGGATTACAGTGGATAAAAGCACAGCACAAGTGGTTCATTAAAAATATAGCTTTATTGCAGGTCTAGAAAGTTACACCACACAATAAACACTTAGAAACCAATTAGCAGTCTCAGTCAAGTTCCTCCCTTACGGAGTACACTCACCCTTTTGTTCTCACTCTCAGAAGTTAATTCCCTCACTAATGAGGTAGACTCGTGTTCTGGGTAGAAATAACTGCACTCTTCCTCTTGTAAAAAAAGCCACAGTCTGACGCTCACTTGTTCTTGAATACACACTCTCGCCGTCTGCAGGCTAGGAAACAGTCCACTGCGTTTCGCAATACACCACAATAACCTCTGTCGCACTGGAAACCACGCTCGCTCAAAACACAGTTCGTCCCTAGCTGGCCAGGTCTCTCTTATATAGTGAGGCTGATGACTCAATAGATGTTTCTAGAGTAGACAAGGGTTCAAACCTTCTCGAGATTTCCGTTACTGGGTGGGCCACGAACCTTCGAGAAGGGGGTCTTTTGTCCTCTCTGCTCGTTGCGTAAACTGCTGGGTGACACAAAGCCCAGGGGTAGTCTGGGGCGAGCTGGAGTCCTGGGCGAGGCAGCGAAGCAACCCAGCGCTCGTAACAACAGATTTCATAAATAAAAGGAAGTGTTGTCATGCATTTCCCTACCCTAATCTGAGCCCATGTCCTATTGAAAAAATTCCTGTCGGCACGCCGGAAGGTGGAGGTAGATTTCACCGTGCAAACTTAGGGATAGGTGAAAATAGGCATAATATGCAGGTTTTCGTAGAAGGATCAGACCTCATTTATTGCGAGAAAGTATTTTATAATTGGAGCTTAATGGACGACTAGACTACTGTCGACCAAAATATTATGTGCACTCGAGTTTGAAGGTTGTTTGTGAAGTAACCAATAGACCTACATAAAATCCAATAACATCATTTTCGTCGATCTATTTTACGTTAGTTCATGTAAGTTTGGAATTTTTAATTTATATATTTTTTTTTATCGCAGTTGAAACACAAAAAGTGCCCGTTTTTAAGCGTGTTTCAACCATGCGTCACATTAAAAAAAACTCACAAACCCGTCATCAGATCGAATCCAAATTTTAACACAATATACTGTGCCCGTTCAGACCGAAGTCCGGACGACCACATATGCATTTCACCAAAAATCAGTCAGCACGAGAATCAAAATATCCCGTGGCGCCAGATGGGTTAAAGTAACTACGGCAACTCAACAAGAAAAAAAGCCTTACTGATTTTCGACTCGATGCAACAATAAGGTTGGCCTGTTCGCCATCTCTTGATGAATACAGTACTTTTGCATTTGTCAGTTGGCACAGGCTAGAGTAAAAGGTGGCTTTTCACCGATGTCTCAGTCTCACTCATGGCTGTGATTATATGGGAGCTACTGAGGTATGGGTGGGGCTTAGTAATGGCATTCGAGGCACAGTCAGTGCCTGTGAATGCTGTGAAAGGTTCAACTCATAGGATTAGGACTACTGTTCTGACTCAGTGAGGAAAGCAATGGCAAACTACCTCACTCCTCTTCTTGCCTAGAACGCCTCAAAATAGTGCTGTCTTGGGTTTTTGTGGGTATCTACTCACATAACGTAACGGCGGTACTTTTTGAGGATCCAACCAGCCTTCGGGCTGACTACCTAACAGACAGCAACAATAAGGATAGAAGGAGATTTTCTGAAATGACTGCATCCGATAAAATTAACTCATTTTATTTAAAATTGACTAAAAGTATGCCAAAATGGCATAAAAGATGAACGACGAATCATATGTTATGTACAAAATATACAATTTCACAAACACATGAACACTTAACAATTGAGACGAAGGTCAAATTAATGTTTCGTTGTGTTTATAGTCGTCTCCGTCCATTTAAAATACATGCAACTTTTGGTGTGTGATACCAGCAGCACTTATTGTCCGTATTTTTTCTCGAGGTGGGCGATCTTCGCTTCACCGCAGATGAGTGTGCTTGGGCCATCTCGAGCTTCCCGAACATAAATCTTGCAGTCCAGTGAAAGCTGTGCAGCGTTGCCAAGATGGGCTCCATCACGCGTCATGGCGCGCCTCGCTCGGAAGTGATGGGCTCCATATCAACAACGCTGTACAGCATTTCCCGGAGCGGCTAGCTGGTGAACCATGTCTTAATTCCCTGTACAAATACAAACCGATATAAAATAAGTGAATTAATTTACGTATTTCACAGTCATACATCATAACTTTTTGATGTATAAGGATTACGATGCAACCAAGAACTACATTTTCCAACGACCCCGAGCCGAGAAAAAGTTACCTTACAAAAATGATAACAACTTTCGTTCTTGAACACACAAAATTTTGAAATTAATAAAACGGTTATACAACATTCCAATGTTTTGTGCCCAAATCCAGTTGCCTAGATTTGAGGGTACAGGCCACAATGCTAAGTCCAGAATTGAAAGTTTGAATAGCGCGCGCCAAACCTTCTTAGAAGGAATTGGAAGCTTTCGACAGCCAAGAAATGGTTAAGTGACGTAGGCCGAGAGCGTCATAGTCGAGGCTAAAATGTCATTAAATATTTCCCGATGGAGTAGAATCTTGAGACTAATATCAGGTTACTGGCACGGACAAGGGAGGAAGAATGTGCTTTATTTCGAAGAAATTGATTGAGCGGAAGCAGAGATATGAGATGTTTTAGTTTCAGCCTTTTTCCCGCAGTGACCTCGAGTGCCCCGTTGAGGAGTATATAAGGCACGCCCGCCCGAGCTAAGTATGTTTACTTCTCCATAAGCACTCCATTGTTATGGATGTTCACTTCTCCATAAGCACTCCGTTGCATTGGATGTTTAGTACTTCGTAAGCGCTCTAGCCGCTAAACACTCTACGACTCCAAACACTGTTATAATCTACGTGCACGATATTGGGAATACAGTTTTGCCTTGCGCAATCTGAACAGTGAGAAGCTCTGCCCAGCAAATTCGACAGAATTTGTACGAGTGCTGAACAAGATTATAAGCGTATTAGGAGTACTGAACACATCACAGTTGGGTCATGTTAATAATTTGCATCATGGATCATTTTGATCAGACTCCTGTCAACTTTACTTCAGGTTTTGAAGCTGGTAACATTTTTCTTCAAGATATTAAGGCTTCAATTATGAATACCGCTATGTCTGTGTAAGACCATTGCGGGTATAAAATGGAGGCCGATACAAAATTATAAATACGTGTCCTAATGGGGACAAGAAGACTGAATAATCTGGTTCAGACCAGATTACGAGCATCAAGATCTACAAGAATGTAAGCTACAAATTTGCATTATTTTTATGCCTGGTTGGCTCCGGCGACCCCAATTAATTGGGAAAAGCCGCAGGAAAAGAGGAAGATTTTTATGCGTAGTTAGCTGGATTTCTCATATTTTTCTACAGTCTTACCAACACATATTTTCTATTCATCGATATGTTTTTGCTGTTGCAAATATTTTCTTTTGCAATAGAAGCTTTGATCTGAGTAGTTTTTACACTCAGAAATCAATGATTCGAAATTTATGGACGAGCAGAACAAGCATTTATTTAATTTTGATATTTTTCTAATCGCGGTCATCAGCCGTCGTAACTGAAGATTTAATAATAAATTTAAGTTGAGGAATGGATATTTATCCATTATTTAGAAGTCAAGGATGATATTCCCCGAACAGTTTAACAACTTTAAATCCTTTTGTTGAGGAAATAATAATAATAATAAGTTGATTTAATAATAACTATTTTTCTACTGTATTTTCTGAAATAATAATAATAATAAATATTTGTGATTTCTAATAATCATTTTCAGGTTGTATGATTTATACATTTGACATTTGAAACAATATTCTAAGATCGGATACTTGTTGATTCCGAAGGTTAGTGGTTAACGCATGCCCACAAATGAATAACATATTAATTCAGTGGAATTATTTCACGCTTGCATTATGCATTTAAATCTTTGAGAAGACACGGAAAGTAATGATACGGGAAGCTAAAAGCATGTATAGAACAGGGTTTTTGCTAGACAGTGGCGTATACTGGTCTGACGATCTGGGCTACCGCTGAGCTTAATATTACACAAAACATGCTTTTGAACTGCCGTGCGAAAAGAGTTCATATTTGAAAACCCTTCCTTTCACGACTAAATAACAAACACGGCCAGCAATACAATTGAGACAGTTTAGAACTGCCAGATAACCTATTCCGCCTAGCATACAGCCTATGATGTGAAATGACGTGTATACATTGGCACACAATAATTATTGCAGTTCAGGTGTAGGCCTTGTCATATGTATAATATGAACTTTCTCACTGTATAGACGACGGCTGAAAGGAACTTCTAACAAACTCTCTATTATACAGTCACTGGCATTTAAAGCCCCCGCATGTGTTTGTTCCGTAATTTTCTCACAAAATCACAACTGGCACAGTTAAAACTAAACACTACATAAATATTCTTCAGCATACAAACATTTAAATAAATCACACATCGAAAATACTACAACTTCTAAAACATATTCATATATATGAGTGCGATAATGTATATTTATTGTAGGCTATTTGTTCCATTAAACGCTTTTAACTTCAAAGAAACCGCTGGTACTCAATTAAATTAGCCTCTGGCTGCGCGAGCCAGCGGCGTGTGGGCCAGATATGCGGGGCGACTAAGCGCTCCTTAGCCTGGGGTTTAACTTGAATCGGGGTTAAAAATTGGCGGTTTCTTGCGTGGTTTCAAGTTGTTAAGCGAATAATTTTTATTTGATGTTGTGTATGCAATCATTTAAATATTTGGTAGTTTGATGTTATTTTGCGTGGTATACATATGTTAGTACCTATTTCCCTCCGTGTTACTCAGACCATCGCCGCTCCAAGCTGTGTTTATTCTTGTTAGGCGCTGTCCAGTATGGTAAGAAACCGCTGGCCGTAGCGGCAACTCAGTCGCTATGAGCGCTGGGCCTGCACGGAACAAGGGTGGGTGCGGAGAGATGGGGAGGGCGGCGTGAGGCTGCCGATTTCTCGAACGGTTTCTGCTGCGTTGCCGCTTGGACTATTGGTGCAGCAGAAAAAAGGAGAATTGAAGCATTTGAAATGTGGTGTTACAGGAGAATGATGAAGATCAGATGGGTAGATAGGGTTACAAACAAAGAGGTATTAAGACGAGTGGGAGAGGAGAGATGTTTCTGGCGACTGCTAATGAAGAGAAGAGATAGGTTGGTAGGACACATACTAAGACACCCAGGAATAGCAAGCTTAGTTATGGAAGGAAGGGTCGAGGACAAGAACTGTAGGGGTAGACCAAGGTTAGAATATGTTAAACAGATTGCCTCGGATGTAGGGTGTGGTAGCTATGTAGAGGTGAAACGATTAGCTCAGGACAGGGAGGCATGGAGAGCTGCATCAAACCAGTCAAAAGACTGAAGACTCCAACAACAACAGCCGCGTTGACTACTCACTAACCATTATTTATTTCGATAAAGAAGAATGTGCATGAAAGTCACGATTGTTTGAATGCTTTGTTGAACCTGTAATAAAGTGTTATTTATTTTTAATGTAATTTTCTTGGGCTACTGCCGGTAGCCCTAAGAATACGCCCCTGTTGCTAGAGTTTGTATACAAATAAAATCATTATGGAGCAACGTCTTGCAAAACGTTTGGCTAAGAATAGACACGGCGTGGAGTTATTCATGTTTTAAACTGATGGTAAAATTATTATTGTAAACTCATTGGTGGAGTTTACCAATTTATAAATTTTCCAGTTGTCGTAACAAGCAAAGGCTTGATTATTCCGTATAATTTGGGAAGAAATAATTGTTGTGTGTGCAGAGAGTTAAAAATGCCATTCAGAGTGCGCAATTAAGTCGCAGGAATGAGGTTGTGTGAAATAAAGCATCAATCATATTGTAGGTTGGATGACTTTGATTTAGTAGAGGAGTCGAATTTAGCCACACTTTCGTCGAGATATAACCAAAGGTTATTTTGTTGAGCCATCATTGTCAATTCACAGTTTACCCACGTGTTCTAGAAGTATTCCTAGTAATTGCTTACCCGAAAATGGTTATTTTTCAACTCGTACCTTTCATTACGGAAAACCTTTACCGTTGTCTGGATGCTAATTATGATTATGCGATTTTTGACGCATTTAAATCGAATGGGCCGATGCTGTTAATTATTTACAACTGTTACTTCTTAACAACCACTACAAACTGAGAGGATTTTGTGATCCTGTAAAAATATATAAACATTTTGCAAATAAGTTTGATGATTAACATATTTGACATTTTGTTAAATTATTGAAATTTTGATAATAACAAATGAAATTGTTTCATGATGAATTTTCTGAATAATATTTCCAATTTTCTAAATAATATTTCCAAGTGATAATTAATTGATTAAATGGTTGAATACATATGGAATGGAATTTATATTTTGTTGATAATACTATTTTGACAATTATATTTATAATTGAGTCAAAAGCTCTGAATAGACTTTGGATCGAGAACAGTTGATTCAGTAAATATTTTCTGTTTATCGAAGTTCGTCGAATCCAAATGCTCCAGGCGCGGATCTAGAGTTTGGTTTTGGGGGGGTCAGAGAATCGATCTAGAGTTTGGCCTTGCGGGGGGGGGGGGGTCAGAGAATCGAAATTGTTAAGAAAAATGGTATCACTAAAAACGCAATCACAAAATAACCAAACGTACAAAACCAGACCAATTTTTTGCAAGCTACATGGATAGAAATTTGATGCGTTTAGCGCACCAAAAATATTCGTACAAATTGCAACGGCGTGTTTTGCGACTTTTACATCGAGCTTCGAGAAAAGGATCAAGGTACGTTACAGTTTCGGCAAGTCGAGTTGGTGCCGACAAAGGGAGAAAGTCGCAGCTTATATTGCCAACCAAGCTTGCGGTTTGGAAGTCGGCAAAAATTTTTGGTGCGAAAAAAGCCCCAGTTTCCTATCCGTGCATTGCTGCACATTCATCGTGAAATCACTATAAACATCGATTCGGTAATCACAAGGTTTGCTAAACAAAATAGACGAGTTGATTTTGTTGTATAACTAATAGTTTTTATACAAGAGGTTTGAAGTTGTAAATATGTACAGTTGTAACAGAACATAATAATTCCAATAAAGATAATTCAGTATTGAATAAAATGAAAAAAAAACTGTTTTTCAGTTAAAATTAGTTAAGTTTTATTTGTCTGGTAATTGTGTTTTCGTTTTTTGAGTTTGCAAAAAAATTTGGTCTCCGTTTGGGGGGGGGTCATGACCCCCGTGACCCCCCCCCCTTGAATCCGCGCCTGAAATGCTCAAGGTCCATGTAAATGATATTATGTTCTATTTCTTGTTAATAACTTTGTATTTGAACAAATCCTGAGATAACTGAATCCTGAAGTGTTAGTTAATTCGCTATGATATTTTGAAAAAAGTGTACTGTGATATATTTTCAACGAGTGATATTTTTTTTTATTTCAATATGTGAATACTCGAATAATATAGGGATCAGTAAAGACAATTAAATTTGCACTAACAAACCCCTACTACTGTAAATAATTCTTTTGAGCTAAGTCAACAGGACTATTAAGTCCTCTATGGAACTTGGTCGGAGTGTATATTTGCTTTTACTCTGTGACGATGTTGGTGTAATTTGCCCAATGTTGAGATGTGAGTGCATATTAAAGTGCTATAATATCCTATATTCAAAACATAATATCTATGATGTGCCTTATTCAAAACATAATAATCACCAATGCATAAGCAAAGATTGGCATTATTTTTCGAGAGAATGTGCTCTAGAGATTGCATGAAATTTGTTGCGCTATTTATGTTAGGATTATATACTGCAATTATATTAATAGTATGCAGGTTATTGAATCGAACAGTATCACTTCTTATAAGCTCTAACTGGATCAAGCTATGGTTACTCTCAACTAGGTTAAGAACTTTTATATTCCATTTTTTGTGGACATAAACTCCCACACCTCCACCGTCCTGATTGTCTCTGTGTACAAAAGCAACAGAATAGTTGTTTAGGTTGAAGTATTTAGCTTCATTACTTTTTACCCAAGTCTCGGTTACCACTATGACTTCTAGATTTTCAACAATACGAATTAGTATCGCGATATCTTCTAGTTTATTTTTGATGCTTCTGCTATTTAGGTAAAGACACTTGATTTGGCTAACCTAATTTTTAGTGTCTGCTACGCAGTCGTGGATCTGGTATTACTCCTTTTTGCAGTGACAAGTTAATTATATCAGCAAGCAATGGAGCCAGATGATTGGCACTTCTCTTAAGAAGTATGTTATTTATTCCATCATCTGTGTAATTCTTTTTATTCGCAAGGTTTTGAATGATTTGTTTAACTTCCGTCATTTTTGTTGGTTTTATGAATAGTGAGTTACAGATCGTCTGGTTCGATTGCAAATTAGGGATCATTGGAGTATCTTTAACCAAGTTTTCTACAACATTTATGAAATACATGTTAAATGCTTTACATATATCTTGGCTAGAGGTGTATTGTATGTTTTCATATTCAATTTCAATAATGTTTCGTTTATTATGAGGTTTGCCAAGTATTTGATTTACTGCCTTCCACATTCCTTTTATCGTATTCCCTTCTCTAATTACATTATTGTAGTATAACTTTTTCAGCTCTCTTTTCATTCTAGTCACATCCCTACTGCATCTTGTGTACTCTTTAATGGTTTCAGTTGAAGGGGTTTAGTTTTAGTTTTTGCATACAAATTAGTTTTTCTTTTTACCGCTTCCAGAAACTCCTGTGCCGGTACCCATGGTTTGTGTGTACCTTCTACCTGTGGTTTTTGCTTAATATTTATACTACCTGTCCTAAGTCCATCACTAATGAAATCGCAAAGCTGTTTATATGCTTCGTTGACGTCAGTAGTTAGATTTGGAAATTTATTTTTTGAAAATAAATTGTTCAGTTTGGCATAACTCATTTTCGGTAAATGTTTCTATATTGGAACGATTATTGGATTGCGTACTCACTTCTGGTTGTGATGCAATTTCTAGAATTAAAATATTATGATCACTAAGGTCACACATAACATTATACAAATAGAAATTATCATTATTGGCAAAGTTAGAATGTATATGGTCAATTAAAGTTGAAGAAGTAGGTGTTATTCTTGTTGGCAGTTTTGTATTTCATTGATAAAAACTAAAGCAATTCAGTAAAGACGAATAGGCCCTGTAAATAATGCTGTCTTTTAGAAAATGTACATTATCGTCTCCGATAAGTAGTGTGTTTGATTTGTTAGTATTGCAAAGTATGTGTTCAAGGTCAAGCATAAATTCGTTTGCATTACTCTCCCTTGGATTATAGTAAGCAATAACATATCTTCTGTGTTTCTGAAATATTTCGATTTGTAGTATACTGTGATAACTGTTAATGGTGTTAATAACTTTGGTCGCCCATTTTCTAGATATATAAATTGACAGACCTCCTCCAGTACCGATTCGTGTTACATGGTGCGAGTCAAAGCTGGGAATGTTTCTTGGTCTGACAACCAATTTTCTGTTATGACTATTATATCTATTTCTAAAATCTCGTCAATAGGGAGCATAATATCCTCGAACTTATTCCGAATACTTCGAGCGTTGATGTAGATACATTTAAATTTTGAATTCAAGATCTGATTTTTAGTCTGTAAATTATAGTTTTCTATAGAATCACAATGAATTTCGACAGAGCTTAAACTAGATACATAATAGTCTCCCCCACTTATATAAAAGCAAATAAAAGGAACTATTCATATTCATTTGGGCACATAGTCTTGCAGATACTGAGGAGGCCGCCTGTCTCTGGTTGATCTTCTTAAATAGTTATCAGCAGGTGGTGGAAGGCTGTTTCGATCAGGGCGTTCATCTGGTTGCAGGATGGTCTGCCTTGTATCATCTGAAGTGTGGGTTTCAGGAGGAATATCATCATTCTCTAGTCTTGACTGGGTTGGTGTTGGTATATTTGGAATCTTTGGCACAAGAGTCGATAATAACTGGTCAACATGCCGCTTTAAAATTCGTCCCGAATCCAATTTCACATCATAGTAGCGCTGGCCGAGTTTAGTTTGTATAACACCAAACTGCCAAATATCATGTTTTTTCTGTTGAATCCGGACTTGCACTCTCTCCTCCACTTTGAAAGAGCGAACAAGGGGTGAGAAACTGGATGTAGTCAAGCACTTATGGTTTGGAAGTAGAGCATCCAACCGGATACGTAGCCGACGTTTCAAATATAGTTCAGCTGGAGACTGTCCACATGCCAATGGCGTTGCTCTGTATTGAAACAAGATGTTCTGTAATTTAGTCGATAATGGTGCTGGGTCATTTACAGCAGCACGAAGTCGTCTCTTCAAAGTTTGGATGTTTCTCTCGGCTAGCCCATTGGTTGCTGGATGCCCTGGTGCAATATATTTCTGAAAAATCCCTCTCTCCTTGCAATTGGATCTGAATACATCACTCGTGAAGATAGTGGCATTATCTGACACAAGGACATTCGGGTACCCATGTACGGTAAAGATATTGTCAAGCAGACTGATAGTAGTTGCAGTGCATGGAGCGTCTTTCACCATTCGGACTTCGACCCACTTGGATTTCGCGTCAACACACATCAAGAAATGGAGGTTATCAAATGGTCCCGAATAGTCAATGTGTATGCGTTCCCAATTTTCTTTTGGTTCATCCCAGGGGTGTATTGGATCTTTTGGTGGACTTGAACGAGTCTGCGCGCACTCTTCACAAGATTTTATAAGCTTCTCATGTATTTGTCTAATTGCGGCCAGTAGACATATCGTCTTGCTAACTGTTTCGTTTTCACAATGCCGAGGTGGGTTAAATGTAACTCTTCCAAAAAAATTCTTTGTAGTTTCTTTGGGATAACAATTCGGTCTTGACGGAATAGAATGCCATTTTCAACTGTATATGGTTCATCCAAGGATTGAGTTTGAAGACGTTGCAGGGTGGCTCTAAGTTCAGGGTCTAACATAGTCTCATCACGGATAGTTTCGTATGTAATGGCTTCACTTGACACTTGAAGAATCGTTTCAGCACAGAGTTGTGAAACTTCTGCATTTATTGATATTTCAATGTTTGGCGAGGTAGATGCAACAGGGGCTCGGGATAGGCAATCAACATTTTTATTTATATTTATTTATTTACATAGGTCCCAATGAGCCTGAGCTTGTGTTAGGGACAATCAAGTAACATAGTTACAGCATGGCATATATATAATTTTTGTAACATTATTGTTTAGTTTAATAGTAACTTATAGATTGCTAGTGACTAACTTTACAGAGATAATTCGGTATGATACATTGCATTGCTTAAGGCTATTGTACATGCGCTATTCATTCCTTAATAGGAAGTCTTTTGTTTTCCTCTTAAATGTTTTTATAGAGAAACTTTCCCTTATGCCTAATGGTAGCAAGTTGTATTCTTTTATTATAGAGGACATAATTCCTTTAGTTCCAAATTTAATGGATTGGGAATGGCTGGTGAATATTTGATTTACTCCTCGTTGCATAATGATGAATGTCATTTGCATGGGTAAAATGGATGTGTGTGTGTATCAATTTGTTTTCTAATTTGTATACAAATACTGTTGCTGACATAGCTATTTGTTTTTGCAGTGGCATAATTTTAGTTCTTGAGTATAATTCATTTGAGGGTGTGAGCCAAGGAAATCCAAAGATAGATTTTATAGCACGTTTCTGGAGTATCTCAAGTTCTTTTATCAGCTCCTTCTTACAATATCCCCATATGAAATTCATGTACATTAGATGTGAATGTATCAGAGCAAAGTATATATTTTTCAATTGTTGGCTAGTAAGACAGCTATATCTTAATCTGAAAATAATACCAATTAAAGGGCTGATTTTATGTTTTACATTTTCTACATGATTTTCCCAGGTTAGTGTACTATCTAGTGTGATAACTAAGTATGTTGCCGATTTAACCCTTTCTATTTCTTTGTTGGCTATGTTGACTATGTTTATGGTCTCAATCTTGTGTAATGGTTTATGGAAGAATAAATATTTTGTTTTAGTGATATTGATAACCATTTTGTGTGCTCTCAACCAATCCACCAGCTTATTGAGATCATAATTAATATTTAGCATAATTTCCTGTTCAGATGTTCCCAGATAGAGTATAAAAATATTATCTGCAAATAGTTTAAGCTTGCCTTTCAATTCTAATAATACTATATCATTAATATAGGCCAAGAAAAGAATTGGTCCTAAGACAGAACCTTGAGGTACTCCTGTGTCAATTCTCATTTGAGATCCTTTTACATTATCGATTGCAACATATTGTTTTCTGTTAGTGAGGTAGTTCTTGAACCAATCATGTGCCACTCCTCTGATGCCTGCAAATTCTAGTTTATTAAGGAGAATCTTATGGTTAACCAGATCGAAGGCTTTTTGAAGGTCAATTAATACACCAGCAGCTAGTTTGTTTTCATCTAATGCCTTTTCTACATCAGTTACTACTTCAAATATAGCACTATCAGCTCCTCTATTTGGAATAAACCCATATTGGCAGTTTGCAAAGTAATCATTTTTCATGAAGAAATTCATAAGTCTTCGTTTAACAACGCTTTCTAGAACCTTGCTGATGGCAGATATAATATTAATGGGTCTGTAATTTGATGGGTGGGTTTTGTCTCCTTTTTTGTAGATCGGGACCACCCTAGAGACTTTACAGGCATCGGAGAATATACCAGTCATCAGTGGAAGATTTATTATTTTGACAAGATATGGTGTAAGGCCCTCAAGACACAATTGTAGCATGACATTAGTAGTGTTGTCCTCACTTATATTGTTTTTGTGTTTTAGGGAGTTTATAATTGATTGTATTTCATTAGCATCAGTAGGTAACATAAAGATTGTCTTAGTGCTAGTAGTATTTTTATAGCTTGTAATGTCCGAGGTAGAACCGTTTCCTTGATTTTCCCATATACTGTTAGCAATATTGACATAATATTTATTAATTTCATCACATATATTTTCCTTTTTTTCGACATTTGTGCCGTCGACTATAAGTTTGACAATTTCATTTTTCCCCTTCTTTGGCCTATTTAACATCTCATTAACAACACTCCACACTTCCCTCTGATTATTTGAATTTTGAATTTTTTGGTCAAAGTAGTTTCTTTGTAGGTTTCTCTTAAGTTTTGTAACTTGGTTGCTAATAATTTTATATTCTTCTAAAATTTCTGCAGATGGATTTTTAACTTTGGTTTTTGTATATATCTTATCTTTCCTGTGTATTAGTGCTAAAATATCTTGTGTGATCCAGGGTTTTATTGGTGGGGCACTTGGCTCCTTATTCGTATATTTCATAGTACAGGCTTCTATTCCTTTATTAATAAAATCACAGAATTTATTGTAGTAGTCATTGATGTTAGTTTCATTGCATACAAATTCTTGAGTTATTAAATATTTATTAAGTTTTTTGTAGTTTATTTTATCCTTTTCTATTGGCCTATCATCACATATTGAGTTCCTGTTTATCTTTTTGTTTCTCGTTTCACAGATGAGTAAATGGTGATCACTCAAATCATTATCAATATTATAGACATTACATATTTTGTCACAGTCGTTCACCAATACATGATCAATTAGAGTAGAGCTAGTTTGTGTTACACGAGTTGGATATTTTGTATTACATAAGACTAGACCGTATGATTTGACTAGGTTAATATAACTACTAGTATATCTGTCCCCAAATAATAGATCGATATTCATATCACCTAGTATTATAACAGGATTCGTTGAGTAAGAACTGCAGTGATTCTTTATTTATAAATCATGTCACAAGTGAAGAGGTAAGAATAGTTATAAAAGAGCTAAAAATAAATTCTGTGCTGGCATTGATGGCATCCCTGATGCAATTTTAAAGAAATGTGCAGAAAATATAATAAATCCACTTACGCACTTTTAAACAGTTCAATTCTCTCAGGAACTTACCCGGATATTTTGAAGTTATCAAAAGTAATTCCAGTGCACAAAAACGGTTCAAAAGATGAATTAGATAACTATCGTCCTATTACCTTACCAACTGGTATTGCAAAAATTGTGGAAAAAATTATGTATAAGAGACTGATAAGTTTCATAGAAAAAAATAAAATATTATCAAACTCACAACATGGATTTAGAACGGAAAAATCTACACAGACAGCAATTTACGAATGTAGTAACAGTATACTGAAATTAATTGACAATAAGGAACATGTAACTGGCCTATTCTTGGATTTATCGAAAGCATTTGATGTTGTTGACCATAACATCCTCCTTACCAAACTAAATCAATATGGTGTTAGAGGTCTAGCTAATAAATGGGTAGAGTCTTACTTAACAAGGCGTAAACAAATAGTAAGCTTGAGACACAAGGATGATGGAACCAAATTACTTAATGAAACATTGTCCAATGAGGGAATTATTGAATTTGGAGTACCCCAGGGATCGGTTTTGGGCCCACTACTCTTTCTTCTATATATCAATGATATAACACAGAACGTTCATTCACATAAGGAAATTTTGTTTGCGGACGATACAACACTCGTAATAAAAGGTGAAACTAAACAGGTCATACAGCAGTCTGCTGACTCCGTTACAGGAGAGTTAACATTGGTCACAAGATAATCGCCTCATAATAAACTATAAAAAGACAGTATGTCTAAATTTCCACACTATACAGAATAGGAATCCTGCGATGCCCAATATAACATTAAATGGTCATCAATTAGAAAATAAATCAGAAACAAAGTTTTTAGGACTATGGATACAACAAGACTTGAAATGGAATAAACATATACAATATCTGAATACTAAACTGAACTCGATGTGCTTTGCGTTACGTATTTTGAAAACCTGCACTAGCATGCACACATTAAGAAATACTTATTTTGCTTATTTCCATTCATACTTAAGATATGGGATCATATTTTGGGGTATGTCGCCAGATGTACTAAGCACGTTTAGGATACAAAAGAGAGGGCGATTAGAATTATGGCAAATGTAAACTCTAGAGAATCATGTCGACCTCTGTTTAAAGATTTAAACATTCTCCCACTGCCCTGCATATATATCTTTGAAAGTATTATGTTTTTTAAAAAGAATTTAATGAATAAAGATGTTTTTCTTAAAACAAACAATGATGTTCATAGGCATAACACAAGACAAAATCAAAACATTCATATTTCACACACACACACAAGCATATATCAAAAAGGAACTGGAGTTAAATTATACAATAAACTACCCCAGTATATAAAACTGGCCCCAAAAATAAAAACCTTTGATAGAATGTTGAAAGCTTATCTGCAGTGCCATTGTTTTTACTCAGTAGTTGAATATTTTAGCGTATAGGAGTGATGGAATCTATAACTATATTTTACTTTTTAATTTAATTTTAATACCTAGCTGTATGGTGTTGTATTTATAGAATTAAGTTTTCATATTATGATAATAGAGTGAGGTGTAAATAGTTGTGCAATAAGATTGTATCTATTAAGATTTGCTATTATAATAAGTTATAAATAGTTATAATCTTAGTAATATATATCTGTTAGTTCTTTTATTTTATGCATGTAAATTCTGACGTGTCCTATATCAAAAATGTATTGAATGCATGTATTTGATCAAATGGAATTAATAAAAATCTATCTATCTAATAATTACTTCGAGATCAGTTAGAAAGTGTGGAATGTTGCTTTTATGAGGGTTATAAGCAGTGATAATATTGTATTCTTGATGGCATTTTCTCACAGTAATGTGCAGTATGCTGTGGGTGGAATTTATTTCCTTTACAAGGGTTGTTTGAAATATACAAAGATACCCCCCTCCAGTTTGCTTTCTAACTATGTGATATGCAACATATTTCTTAATATAGAAAAACATTTTTGTTTGTTCTGTTAACCAATTTTCTGAGATTGCTAGGACATCTACACCTTTGATTCTGTCTAACATTATTTGGATATCATCGAACTTGTTTTTTATGCTATGTGCATTTATGTGTACGCATTTTAGTGTACTGGTATCGGTTATTATCTGTTTACTGTCCTTAATTTTATAATAATCGCTAAGTGTATTACAGTTACACTCGGTTAATTCTAGTGTATTATTATTTGCATTACCTAAAAAATTAATTTCTGTAATTCTAGTTCCATATGGGATAATATTTAGTAGATATCTTACTATTACATAGATTTTAGTTTGAGAGGGCGAGTTCATCCAGTATTTCAGCACTTGATATAAGCTTTGAGGGTCCATTTTGATTTTTCCGAATATATATTTTGCAGTCTCTGACCCATGTTGCAAAGATTTTTCCCTGTTGTCTCAATTCACGGCACTTTTTGGCGATGGTTTCATTTCTTGGGGTCAGGTGTTCATTGATATATATATTACCACCATCACTGTAACCAATTTCACTCGTCTTCAGGGTCTTCTTTTGTCTTCTGCTACTGAGAATCTCTTCCTTCTTCCACCTATTATTTAATTTCACAATTATCGCTTGAGGCCCAGGCTTTGTTGACGGGAGGCGGTGAGCTGCGTCTATGTTTGCCCTGGTGATTTCAACTCCTAACGTCTTGCCAATGTCCGATATTTTGTTAAATACATCCTCCTCTCTTTCAGTGGGTATTCCATACACTATCAAGTTGTTCCTGCGCTGGTACTGTTTTAGTTCCTCCAATTCGTTGATAGCTTTAGATGCTGCCATTTCTGCGTCCTTGACGGTTTTTCTCTCTTTCTTCAGAGTTTCAATTTCCCGGTGGAGTTCATCATACTTTTCTGATAAGAAAGTTGCTAGTTTTCTTATCTCGTGGTTTTCTTCTCTCATCGCCGGAAGGGATTCCTCAAGTTTCCGGGAGAAAGATGCCATAACCTCTTTGAGGTTAGGTTGCGGGAGGCAGTCTTCACGATTGCATGACCATTTGAAAGTATCATCTTTCCGGAATTGTTGGTACGTGTCTTTACTAATTTTCATGCATGTTACATGAAACCAGCGTCCACACTCACCATCACATCCTACAGCCTGCTGATTGTTCTTGATCTTTTTGCCGCATGGAGCACTGTTGACCGTCATGATATTAAATGTTATATGACTTCTCTTTTAACAAGTTATGTATTGTATTTCTCTTACGTATTTTATCTACACTGTTCACAGAATATTTAACACTTTAGTCACTCGCGTAATCCTCGGTAAACCTGCGTAATTTCTTAATTTTGCTTGCGTTTAGAATATAAACCTTTTACATATCCGCCATTTTCGTTATCATTGCCTTTTTTCACTCTTACCGTGTAGTCAAACCCGGAGAGAAACGATGCATATCTTAGGAGCCTTGCGGATGTCATTTGTGGCAGGCCCTTGTTCTGATGAAAAATACGAGACAGAGGTTCATTGTCCGTCACAAGAATGAAATTTCTTGCACAAATATAGTTGTAGAAGTGTGTTGTGGCGAAAATTATTGCCAGCGCTTCCCGGTCAAGCTGACTGTAATTACATTCTGCTGGCGTTAGGGCACGAGATGCATAGGCGATGGGTCTTTCTTGGCCATCCATCTCATGACTTAATACTGCTCCAACACCAGTAGGACTGGCATCGGTTGACAAGATGATAGGCAGTGATGGATTGAATGGGGGTAAGGACACGTTCACTACATAACTCGGACTTGAGATTCAAGAAAGCTGCTTCACAGGCTGCAGACCAGAAAAACCGTTCACCTTTCCGCAATAACTGCCGTAATGGGTGGGACTTCGTTGAAAAATTAGGAATAAACTTTGCGTAATACGTCACCATCCCAAAGAAGCGTCTCACTTCTTCATTGTTTTAGGACGTGGCATTTGTGACACAGCTTGAACTTTCTCTGGTGACTTGCGGATCTCATTATATGATACAATATGCCCTAGGTAGTCTATGTTTTCCTTGAAAAATGAGCATTTGCTTTT
This sequence comes from Meconema thalassinum, assembly GCA_946902985.2. Classification (NCBI taxonomy): domain Eukaryota; kingdom Metazoa; phylum Arthropoda; class Insecta; order Orthoptera; family Tettigoniidae; genus Meconema; species Meconema thalassinum. The sequence continues at coordinate 314,786,682 of OX336393.1, read as the reverse complement.
GTTCAAATGCAGATTATTTTTTGAAAGCCGTTCTAGACAGGCTATTAAGTTCTTGGTGCACTCCTCTTTCGTTGTACCATGTATTATGATGTCGTCAAAATAAGCTTCAGCTTTTGGAAGACCATGGGCGATCTGTGATAATATCCTATTAAATTCTGAGGGGGCAGTTTTGATGCCAAAACTCAGTCAGTGCATCCTGAAGGTTCCTTTGTGAGTGGATATAGTTTGAATCATACTACTTTCATCAACCTTCAGATGTAGATATGCCTTGTATAAGTCTTACTTGCAGAAAAAAATTGAGTTTCTAAGACTATGTAGAACATTATTAACTGGTCTTATGGGATGGTTTGCAGAAATCAACCTTGAATTTACTCCACATTTTTAGTCGACACATAACCTAACTCCCCCATCCGGTTTTGGGATAACAACAAGAGGCGATCCCCAATCACTTAAAGCTGTGGGAGAAATAACTCCTTCTGATTCCAATGAAGCGAGTTCCTTTTCGACGCGTTCCCGAAGAGCAAAAGGAACATCACGTTCACGATTGAGGACAGGTTTCACCCCCTCTCTGAGTTGCAGTTTTACTTCAATATTGGGAACGCATCCAATTTTTTCTTCAAAGATTGTACTATACTGATGTAAAATATCCTGAATTGACTGCACTGAGTTGACAGATTCAGTGTGAAGTGATTGATTTGTGTCATTGTCAATTTCCTTCAGATCAAGGCCGAGGCCCCTGATCCAAACACGACCAAGCAATGCGGCATGGCCTTGCGGAACTACAAAAAGATCTGCAACAATTTCTGTTCCTTTGTATGATACTGTGACAACAATTTTTCCTCTGGGTTTGATAACATGATCAGAATATGATCGAAAACAGACATTTGTTGGCTGCAATGGCAAACCAAGACCCAAGGTTGAACATTCGTTCTCTGGGATGAGTGAATATTTTGCTCCCGTGTCGACTTCAAATCTTTGTGATTTATTGTTGAGTTTAACAGTGATAAAATATTTATCCGATTCTTGACCTACGTCAAAGAGATCTTCGATGCATTCCAGTTGTCCTATCCCGAAATTGGTTTCAAGGTGGTCATGCAAGTTGTCATCTATGTTCTCAATTGCAATGTTGTTTGTATTTGACTGTTGAAGAAGTGTAGTGATACAAACTTTTGCAACATGTCCCACTTTCCTACATGACCTACATTTAAGAGAGTTTCTGTTTGTGCGACAATCTCTTGTCCTGTGGTTTGAATTTCCACAATTCAGGCATAATCCATCAATACCTAGTGCTCTATAATTGATAGAGCTACGGCGGCCCCTGGACTGTGAACGCGAGTGAGAGCCTGGGCTAGGCTGTTGAACAAAACGTGACTGAGTATCACTGCTATATTGATTCATACTTCGGTCATTATATGAACCTGTGGCTTTTGTTACTTTGTTTGTGTCCTCTACAGTGTCTGACGATGCAGTGAGCTGTTTTGACAGCTGATTACTCTCATACCGCGATGCTTCCAAGGCTATAGCCTTCTTCAGGAGATCGTCAAATTTCGTGTCATTAGACTGGAGAAGTTTCTCTCTGATCCAATTATCTCGCAAGCCACGTATAAATTGTGCACGAAGAAAAACATCCGCGATTGAAATTCTGGCGTCACATGTTCACTGAATATAAAAGTCAGAGTCTAGTAAGTGGCTTCTAAGAGTGGCAACAAATCCTGCAATATTTTGACTTTCTTTTTGATTGACGTTCAAAAAAAAGTGTTGGGAAACCACGGTTGAGACTTGAGGTGACAGTATTTGCTTGAAATGTTTTACTAGGTCATTATAACCGAGAGACTTGATTGGTTTATCAGGGCCTAAAAATGCTGAGAGATTGTTATAATGAATTGCCCCTATTGATGTACACAAGAGTTGAGCTTTCATTGTTGGATCGGTGGCATTGTTGAAGTTTGCGTGATTCTCAAATCGTTTTAATACGACACAAATTTTTCCTTTTCAGCATCAAAATTTTCAAAAGGTGTGATGATAGTGGCTTGTGGGGTTGTGACGGACTGGTGAGCTTGATACCTTTCGAGTAACTTCTCTTGAGAATCGGTAAAAATGTTCAGTAACTGTTGAAACTGATTTGCGTCCATCTTGACGGAACGTGGAAATAATTTTAAAAATCACAGTTCAAATATAATAAAATGTTTCAAGATAACCGATTTAAAACACACTGGGTAGTGATCCATGACCGAATATTGTCCTGGGCTTGAGAGAAAGAAAAAAACTTTGCACAACCTCAAACTTCGAACTGCGATAAATATTATTTTGAATATGTGGCATGCAGGCACACGCAGCTGAATATACGATGAGTTGCTTAGGATCGTTTACAAGTACTCTGTGTAAATTTCATGTCGATTTGCCTGATTCTTGATTTTACTCACGTGGCCGTTGAAACAGACGACGTAAATACCGCACTTCATTGATATAGGCTATATCTGTACCGGTGAATCAAGTCCCAATTCCTCGTCGCCAACTATTATGTTTTGAATAAGGCACATTATAGATATTATGTTTTAAATAAAGGATATTATAGCACTTTAATATGCACACACATCTCAACATTGGCAAATTACACTAACATCGTCACAGAGTAAAAGCATATATACACTCCGACCAAGTTCCATAGAGGACATAAACTAGATACATAATAGTGATACAAATATTAACTTACTAAACAAAAATAATGTAACCAAATCATACCTCAATCTACTATCAAGCTATGGTTTCACACAAGGCAATACTCGGTATCCAACAAGAATATGTGAATCAACAAGGACACTCCTTGATCAGGTAGCCACTAATAACTGTAAATATACCTATAGGATAAGCAATATAAATAGTGATATTAGTGATCATAATATTCTTGTAACTGAGATTTTCTGGTCAAATTACTATCCAGGCAAAAGCCCAATCTCGAACATGACATTTAAATACCCCCACAACAAGCAAAGGTCTAGTTCAAAAAACGTAAATAAAAATTACCGGTACGTGAACAAAAACATATTCTCCAATGATCTCAATCAAATAGACTGTTTAGATGATGTAAATGAAACTTACATCGCCTTAAAACACAATATCTTGACACAGACACCCAACAAAGAAAACACTGACACACCTTTGAAGGAAATACACCAGAACCACAATAACCCATGGATAACAACAGAATTAATTCAGCTAATAAAACAAAAGGACCTACTACATGCTAAACTTAAAACAAACATTCACAGAAACAACAACCTCTTAAAGGAAGAGCACGTCATATGTAGGAACAAAGTGACAGCTTTAAAACGGAAACTGAAATCCTCATACTATAAACATAAATTAACATTGAACGCCAATAGCATAAAAGATACTTGGAAAGTAATCAATGAAATGATCTACAACTGCACAACTGAAAACAAAGATGGTCCCAGTGAGATAATAATTGACGGTAAATCTTTCACAGGAAAATAAAATATTTGCAATGCTCTAAACACTCACTTTATAAACATAGCACACAAGTTAGCCAAAAACATCCTCCCAGGGAAGAAAGTTAATGAAATTAATGTCAATACAGATTCCATATTTATGACCCCGACTAATGAGATGGAAATTCACAATATTATATTAAGCCTTAAAATGAAAAGTAGCCAAGACAAAGATGGTATGTCAGTAAAATTGTTAAAAAACTCCATTGACATGCTAAGTAGCCCACTAACTACTTTAATTAATTTATCGTTAGAGACTGGTCTGATGCCTGATGTTCTAAAAATAACACGAGTCATCCAGTCTATAAAGGAGGTGACAAAAGCAATCCAGGCAATTACAGACCCATTTCCATCCTCCCACACATATCCAAGGTACCCGAAACATTAGTAAAAACCGAACTGTTAATTTTTTAAATAAAAATGATTACTTCTACAAAGGGCAGTACGGATTCCGAGAAAACTCAAGCACAGAAATAGCCACAATTGATATAATCTCTAACTTTAGGATGTAATAGACAATAAGATGACAGCGAGTGGCCTTTTCATAGACCTGAGAAAGGCGTTTGATACTGTTGACCATGAAATTCTTTTAGGGAAACTTGATAAAGCAGGTATCCGAGGAGTAGCTTGGACATGGTTTAAAAATTACCTGTCTCATCGTAAGCAGTATGTTGAAATAAATGGCTACAGAAGTGAGGAGGTAAATATAACCCATGGTGTGCCCCAAGGATCAATACTGTGTCCTTCCCTCTTCTTAGTATATATTAATGACAGAGCAACACTCAGTTTTCATGGTAATATAACGTTGTTTCCAGATGACTTAGAGCATCTTTTACAATGCGTACACCACCAACACGCTGATTACACACATGCAGGAGGACATGAATACAATACTTGGCTGGACCCAATCAAATAAATTAACAATAAATGAAGATAAAACAAATTATTTAATAATATCTAAGCGTAGAACAAAGTTAGACATCACTCAGAATATAATGCTGAATGGAAAGGCAGTTAAAAGAGTCTCATCTGTCAAATACCTAGGCCTGATAATAGATGAAAATCTCTCCGGGCAAAAGCACATTGATGCATTAGTTTAAAAAATATCACCCTCTGCTGGGATGATAAAAAAAATTGAGCTACTATATCCCAAAATATCTACTCAGGAAAGTGTATTTTTCCTGAATCCATAGCCACTTACAATATTTGAATACAATTTGGATAAAATACTCAAATTACCTAAAAAGGAAATTGAGGTAATTCAGAATAGATCTATAAGAAATATGTATAACTACCCTATTTAACACCAACCAAACACTTTTATATTACGAGTAAAATTCAACCAGTAGCCCTAAATGCAGAAATCAAATCAATTGTCCTGATGTACCAAATCCTACACAAAGTTATCCACACAAATTTAAACTTCACTAAACAATCTGATTTACATGCTTACAAAACTAGACATGCAGATGACATATCACTTTTCCATATCAATTCCAAACAATATAGCAGTAATAGCATTAAGTATAGTGCCTTTGTAAAGTTCAATAGACTACCAGAAAATATAAAAATTGCACCTAGCCTACCAATCTTTAAAAGGAGGCTAAAACAGTTTATGTGGAATGATTATAAAATGTCAGTTTGAAGAAATTCCAAAATCTGAGAAGACAAAAGAAGACTACATTGTGTACAAAAACTTATGAAAGCTACAAAATGTTGTATATATTTTCATACTGAAAACTTTCTAAACTAAACATTGAATTGTAATTTGTCGCCAACAAGATAAAACTGTACGATTCCTTTGTATATGAGTCCTTGACTCGTTAAGGGATTAATAAAATGCATTATTATTATTATTATAAATGTAAACTAGCAAGAGTGGTACCAATATTTAAAAAAGGTGATGTATCTAACCCCAGTAATTACAGACCGTTGTGTATATTATCCTCACTTGTAAAAGTACTGGAAATAGTAATCAAAAAACAAGTCCTGAATTTCCAAACAAAAAACAATTTTTTCTTCAAATATCAGTACGGCTTCCTTCCCAAACATAGCACTGATTAGTAGCATTTGACGTAGTGTCACTTATATATAAAGCATTAGATAACAATAAAATAGCATCAGGACTATTTATAGATCTTGCTAAGGCGTTTGACACTGTTAACCATACCTTGTTGCTAAGTAAACTATCAAATGCAGGAATTAGAGGAATAGCCTTTGAGTGGTTTAAAAACTACCTGTCTAACAGGAAGCAGTATGTTAATATTAATAAAACTAAAGGGTCCGTTTCTGATGTTAAATGCGGTGTCCCACAAGGGACAGTGCTCGGACCATTGCTGTTCTTGATTTTTATTAATGATATAGGTTATTTAGAGTTTACTGGTAAAATATTTCTATTTGCAGATGATATATTTCTACTTTACGAGAGCGTCTGTGAACAAACGATTATGCAGAATATGCAAGAGGATCTAAATATACAAACAACATGCCTTTCAAAAAGTAAATTAATCATAAGTAGCTCAAAAACAAAATACATGCTATTTCACAAACCAGCTTACAGTCCAAGCACTTGCAACATAGTTAAAATTGGTAATGTACCCATCGAACGGGTGAAACAATACACATATTTAGGCCTAACTTTGGACAATAACTTAAATTGGAATGATCATGTCACAAATGTGAAAAAGAAAATTGTTAGTGTAATTGGTGTTCTAAAAGATTAAGGGAGTATGGAATAAGCAATCAACATTTAAGGAGCATATATGCCTCCCTTATTCATTCTCACCTTATGTACATGAACACAATATGGGGTAAATGTGCACAGGAATCAATAAATGAACTCGAAGTTCTCCAAAAAAGAGCAATTAAAATCATGTATGGTGACAATTTTTGGAAACCAACTGTACAAGTATTTCAGGAGACAAACATATTGCCATTTGAAGCCAGCTCAAATACTCTGAAGCTTTATTTATGTTCAAATATAAATAAGTTATTATTAATCTTAATACTGAACTTCAATGCAGGAAAGATATTCATACCCATAACACAAGATCAGCAAACCAGTTATACATGGAGTCAACAAACACAACTAGATATGGTATTAAAAGTATTTCCTATTCAGCCAGCACATCTTATAACAACTTACCTCCTAAACTGAGACAAATTGTAAACTTAAACAAATTCAAAAAGGAAGCACGCAGGTACTTCCTGAAACTATATGTTGAAGAATATAGATGAACCCATAAAGACTGAATAAATGATCCTACCACCTTAATATATTCTAGTATAAATTACTAAGCCATATTTGTAAAGCCCCCCCCCCCCTTGGGCTACCAGCTCACTGGGACTTTCTGAACCCTATAAATAAATAAATACAGGAAACATTAATGTGAAGTGGGATTGAACACCAAAAGCAATAACTATAATCAACAAACCTCTCTGTTCACGCAATGCATGATGGGAGTCTATTTGTATGGTGCTAGCGTTGTGATTGGCTGAAGTTGACAAAGTCTTGTTTGAATGAATACAGCAGTGGACTAAGTTGTTTTTTTGAATGAACAGTCTACTTTTGAGACCAATATCGCTAAGACAAAGTCACTTTTGAATGTTTACAGAGTGCTGGCACCTCAGGATGAACCTCATAAAGTGAAATTTATACTAAACTCATTTTTTAAATTTCTGGACAAAGTCTCTTTTGAATGTGAGCTCCACATGATTAATGTTTACCGAAAAACCCACTTTTTCCCACCCCTTTGGTCAATGGTTGGTGCTATCAAAAAACTTTTCAAACATAATTTTTTGGGCCTTATCCGACACATCGTATGAACTTTGAATGGATTTGATATTTCAAATATTAAGAGTTATAGCGATATTTCACTTTTTCGAAAAAAAAAAGACCCCCATTTTCACCCCCTTCGACCGATTGTACCCATTAACGAACTCGACCGAGATTTCATAAGGATACATATTATGTAAAACAAGTAGTTCCGTGAAGAACTGTACAGCCTATTTTCATATATCCTGCTCATGTTAATTGCCACTATCAACATACAAAATTTCAGTTTAATTGCTGTAACAGATTCGTAGATATTGAGAACCGTCTAAATATTTCAGATGGTCGCCAGGTTGGATTTTTATTTTTGTACTATTACATTAAGATTATTGTGTACGTGTGGTATTCAAACTTCAATCGCATGATTAGAACACAAGAAGTAAAAACGAGATTTTAAAATTACGCACAGCAGCCATCTTGTGATTATGCAAACAATTGAAATAAATTAGATGCCAGTGGATCAACATTTGTATAAGCATTTAATGTGCTACGTTTCACGGCACTCGGATAGTTAATTCACGAGAAACGTCCATTTAAATATTTATACTTCGCGTCGCCGCCATGTTGGATTTGTGCTCACCAGGTTACTGAAAGTCCTATAGGTGAACATATGTTCATAGTCTCTATGAACATTAAAAAAAATCAGTTTGGTTGCTGAAAAAGATTCATAGATATTGAGAACCGTCTAAATATTTCGGAAGCTCGCCATTTAGGATTGTTATATGTATAGGCCATAGAGTTATGTACCATTCAAGGACAATTATTGCTTAGGTTCAGTATTCAAACTTTCACTTCGATCGCATGATTACGACACAAGAAATAAAAACTTAATTTTAAAATTTCGTACAGCCGCCATCTTGAGGTTATGTAAACAATTGAATTAAATTAGATGGCAGTGCATTACAATCTGCAAAAACATTTACTGTACCACATTTCACTGCGCTCAGAGAGTAAAATCACGAGAAAAGTATATTAAAATATTTCAAATTCGCTTGGTCGCCATGTTCGTTTTGTATTTTACAGGTTTATGAAATGTACATAGGTAAACTTGTAGCAGTACCCTTTATCATCGTACAAAATTGCAGGGTGATATCTGTAATAGTTTGGAGATATAGAATGTCAGTGAAATATTTCACACAGCCGCCATTTTGAGGTTAAGTAAACAATTGAACTAAATTAGACTCCAGTGCATTAAAATGTGTATAAACATTTGCTGTACCAAGTTTCATTACGTTTGGATAGTTAAATCGCGAGAAAAGTCTATTTAAAAGTCTCAATTTCGCTTGGCCGCCATGTTGGTTTTGTAGTCACCAGGTTTTTGAAAGCCTCATAGGTGAACTTCTAGTCGTGCCCTTTATCACCGTACACAATTTCAGGGCGATATCGGTAACAGTTTCGGAGATATTGAATTCTAGTGAAATATTTCGCACAGCCGCCATGTTGGATTGGTGAGACGCAACAAAATTTCAAGGGCACGGTCGAGGTCACCGGGAATAGTGCTATGAACTTACCGAGTTTCATTGAAATCGCTCCAGTCGTTTAGATTTTATTAGGGGGGACACACACACACACACACACCTCACACACACACACACACACACACACGCGGACAAAAGGTGATCTCATAAGCTTATTTTTATTTTTTTTCAAAATTGAAAATAGGCTAAAAATCAAAGTGATTGGTGTTAAATTGCGGTAGTTATCGTGTCCACAAGAAAGTGATATATGTTCATTTATACTATCTTTATATATACATAATTCTTCGACACGTGTGTATGTCACTGAACTCCTCCTAAACGGCAGCTCCGATTTTGATGAAATTTGGTATGTATATTAGGGTGGGTCCCTGTATGGTTTAGATTCACAATCTGACGCGGTAGGTGGAATAAACACAATTTTAGAGCCACAATTTACACACAATGTTAGAACCCCAATATACAGTCAAAAACAGTCGTCATGGAAACCACTAACCTTGGTCTTGGTGAAAGCTGATGTCTTTGGACGGTTTGTCTCTGCACGTTAGAGCCACCTGGTCGCAACCTGTGCAACTACCGCCATAACATACACTCCGCCCGTGGCAGAAAGTTGTGTTTTATACCAAAGGTGGCAGTGATGTCGAATTCTACTGTTTGTCTCTGCAAGTTGGAGCGTTTCAAAGTCACGTATGCGTTCATATACCGTTCATCCCATTGCGATGAAACTTGGGTGAGATGTTGAGTGTACTCCAGGGAGGGTGTTTGGCTTAGTAAATTATTTTACAATAGATAGCGCTACACTATATTCAACAAATGAGCGACGACGCACGAAGCGTTTCAAGAAGGTCCCGTATGCGTTCAAATACCATTCGTCCGAAAGCGATGAAACTTGGATGAGATGTTGTGTACACTCCAGTGAAGGCTTCTGGCTTAGTAAATTCATTTTATAATAGGTAGAGCACGAGTAGATTCAACAAATGAGCGACGACGCGCGAAGCGTTTCAACAAAATCCCGTATAATTTATTATACCACTCATCGATTGAGATGAAACTTTGAAGAGTTGTTGTGCACGCATACCTGAAGGTTTCTAACTTAGTAAATCCATTTCACAGGAGGTTGCGCACGAGTAGATTCAACAAATGAGCGACGACGTGCAAAGCGTTTCAACAAGGTCCCGTATGCGTTCAAATACCATTCGTCCAATCGCCATGAAACTTGGGTGAGATGTTGTGTACACTCCAGGGGGAGGCTTCTGGATTAGTAAATCCATTTTACCATAGGTAGCGCACGAGTAGATTCAACAAATGAGCGACGACGCGCGAACGTTTAAACTAAGTCCCGTATGCGTTCATATACCATTCATCCGATTGCAATGAAACTATGGTGAGATATTGTGTACACTTACGTGAGGGTTTCTAACTTAGTAAATCCATTTCACAGGAGGTTGCGCACGAGTACATTCAACAAATGAGCGACGACGCGCGAAGCGTTTCAATAAGGTCCCGTATGCGTTCAAATACCATTCGTCCGATTACGATGAAACTTGGGTGAATTGTTGTGTACACTTCAATAAAGGTTTATGGCTTAATACTTCCATTTTACAGTAGGTAGCGCACGAGTAGATTCAACAAATGAGTGACGGCACGCGAATCATTTCAACAAAGTACCGTATGCGTCCAATACCATTTATCCGATTGAGATGAAACTTTGGTGAATTGTTGTGTACACTTCAGTAAAGGTTTCTGGCTTAGTAAATTCATTTTTTAATAGGTAGCGCACGAGTAGATTCAAGAAATGAGCGACGACGCGCGAACGTTTAAACTAAGTCCCGTAAGCATTCGTATACCATTCATCCGATTGCAATGAAACTATGGTGAGATATTGTGTACACTTACGTGAGGTTTTCTAACTTAGTAAATCCATTTCACAGGAGGTTGCGCACGAGTACATTAAACAAATGAGCGACGACGCGCGAAGCGTTTCAATAAGGTCCCGTATGAGTTCAAATACCATTCGTCCGATTACGATGAAACTTGGGTGAGATGTTGAGTACACCCTACGGAAGGTTTCTGGCTTAATAAATCCATTTTACAATAGGTAGCGCACGAATAGATTCAACAAATGAGTGACGGCACGCGAATCATTTCAACAAAGTACCGTATGCGTCCATATACCATTTATCCGATTGCGATGAAAGTTTGGTGAATTGTTGTGTACACTTCAGTAAAGGTTTCTGGCTTAGTAAATTTATTTTACAATAGGTAGCGCACGAGTAGATTCAACAAGTGTGCGATGGCGCGATAAACGTTTCAACCAAGTCCTGTAGGTGTTCATATACCATTTATCCGATTGCGATGAAACTTTGGTGAATTGTTGTGTAGACTCCAGGAAAGGTTTCTGGCTTAGTAAATCAATTTTTTAATAAGTAGCGCATGAGTAGATTCAACAAATGATTGATGGCATGCGAATCGTTTAAAGAAAATCCCGTATGCGTTCATATGTCATTCATCCGATTCCGTTGAAACATTGATGAGTTGTTGTGTACACGCCAGGGAAGGTGTTCAACTTGGTAAATCCATTTTACAATATTGGTAGCGCACGAGTAGATGTAACAAATGAGTGACGACGCGCGAAGCGTTCCAACTAAATCCCGTATGCGTTCATATACTATTCATCGATTGCGATGAAACTTTGATGAGTTGTTGTGTACACTTACGTGAAGCTTTCTAACTTAGTAAATCCATTTCAGAGTTGGTAGAGCACGAGTAGATTCAACAAATGACTGACTGCGCACGAATCATTTAAACAAAATCCCGTATGCGTTATATGCCATTTATCCGATTGCAATGAAACTTTGGAGAGTTGTAGTGCACGCTCTCATGAATGTTTCTAGATTAGTTAATTCATTTCACGATAGTTTAGAGGCAGTTAACAGAAATTGAAAAAAATAATGTGTATCCAAAAGCACTTCAAGAAACAAAGTTACAACACTTTCTTTGATTGGCAGGACAACGTCTGCCGGGTCAGCTAGTATATACATAAATATATATAAACTTTTGAACTGACGGTGGTTTTGGGGTCTAGGGGATGTGAAATACGAAGATATGTCGAAATTTTCCGGAAGTCGAAACAAGGTACTGCATCGAAATCATGTCTAGTAGAGAGGAGAAGACAGGACGAGGTACGAACCGAGGACCACCTCAGGAAAATGGCATATTTTAAATTTGGAATTTTCGACTAAATTTGCAGTCTGGATGGAAGAGAATGTTTATATAAGCATTTGGAAAAATTTTCGCCTGAAGAAATATTTTTATTTCAAGAAATAATGGAGATTTTATGATCTGGTAATTTTTAACCAAGAGTAAATGAAAGAAGTACTGTCCTGGAAAGCGACACTTTTAGCGAGGTTCGTTGCGAGAAACCAGTTTTTGATCCAGGGGAGAGAGCAAGGTTGACTTGAGGTCAGACACATGCAAATATTAAAAGTGGGGGAACAGACGCGTGTCAGAAGCGAGCCACTTTTTGGCGAGAACCAATAAGAAAATAGTTTGAATACTGAGGAAGAAATACATATTAAAATTTTTATTTTAATATTTTATAAGAGTGTCACATATTGAATTCACCAGCAGAGAAAAAGAAATTTAATTGGCAAAACGGATTTTAAATTAAATGGCTGAAACAGAAGTTATGTATGAATTTGTCAATATTCATAGAGGTTGGAGGCTAGTTGACCAGATGTGCGGGGGAAATCTGAGCGAGGAGGCTAGGAGACTCTAGGAGTCGAGGCTCTTTCTATTTGGACCGTCGAGGAGACAAGATGTAATTATATTCTCTCTTCGAAAAGTATAGACAAAGGTCTCTGTGAACCCGAGACTTCGAGATGAAGCAACAAATCATGGAAACGCAGAATTAAGTATTATAAGTCGACAGTATTAAGAAAGAAGTTATTCACTGAATTAAGGAAGACATCTACGACGAGATAGAATATTGGAGAGTTACAAACTGAACATCAAACACGTAACTACGCAGGAAGAAAGTCTGAAGAAGTGAGACCTAAACCATTAAGAATTTATCAATCTACACAAGAATGGATAAAACTTCAGGTCGAAGGGGAAGAACTACGACTACACATTATTTCATAGTGAGAATGCTATTTTAAATTCATCATGATGGGAAAGTAGAACTATGCTAAACCGGTGAGATACAGAAATGACCAGGATGACATAGCAGTATGAACAGCGAGCTGCAGAACACCGCAGTTTTTACTCATATAACGTTACAAGCTACTACGAGAGAAATTCACGACATGGAGGTGATTTCTTGTCATGGAATGAACACTGCAAACTACCGCCTTCAAAGAACATCTAGATCTGAGAAGAAGAAGACGAGCGGATTCTTGATGGAGACGGCGAAGAACCCAGGACTGGAGGATGCGAGGCAACCAGAGCTGTGGCGAGTACGTGTCACCATCATGAACGGGGGAAGCGGGTCGGCCGGCGAGGATCCAGATGGAAACCTGTTTGGTAACATTGACCCAGGTCGTTCACCTTCATTGCAGTCCAGTCATAGCAGAGATGACATAATACAGCCAGTCTGTAGGAGTACGCTGCATTCCAGAAACCACATGGTGAGATTCCGAGGACACAGGCGTCATCAGGTCTGTCACCAACGATCTCAAAGAGAAGGTAGATCAGTGCATTTCAATCATCTGTAGTTAGATCTTGTTCACGTTATTCCAGAATTTTGACCAACATATTTGTATTTATAACCTATGTTACTGTATTGTCTTAAAAGTTTTAGTAAATTTCTAGTAATTGCGATAGTTATTTTCATACGTTACTTAGACGTATTTTGAAGGCTTGATCGATGATCTTAGACATCGTTAGTATTTTTCATTGACATTTTAGAGCGTTAAAATTTTACTTAGAGCGATTTTGTTGCGATTGCGAACATATATTCCGTAGATTTGTTGTAACATTGGAGAATTCCGTAAAGTTGTAGTAATATCGAAGAACGATTATATTTATATGTATTGAAACATGAGAAATGAAGCATAACTTTGTGATAAATAACTAAATAATGTATCAGAGAAAGAGTATAGTCATGTGTTTGACGAAAGTAAATAAGTTATAATTTTAAGTAGAGAAAGGAAGGACGGAGACTGTTATAAGTAAAGAGTTTATTCATTTCAGAAACGAAATATTATGTATAAAACGAAGTTGTTGACAGGAGTATTCAATATTGGCATTGAAGGAACTCCAGTAGGCAAGGAAAGTATGGAAATTGTAAAACCCAGATTTTTTTTGTGCGGAGAAGAACAGTATGCGATAATTGAAGGCATAACTGAATAGGAAACGATATTATAAAATGTTATGAATGTATATTTGTCATAAATGACACTGTAAGATGGAAGGATATTAGCATCTATTGTGAACAGAAACGTGAGGGAAGGTTATTGTTATTTTTATAACAGACACAAGCAGACTTGAAATTCAGAATTAAGCGAGAAATTGTAACAAGGAAGTGGAAAGTATTTGAACATAGCACGGAATGTATAATCGATAGAGGAAGTATAGTGTATTCGTGAACGTTATTGCATTTGTGATTTCTAGTAGGAATACTAAATATCATACTTTGATGAAAATAGTTGATATAGAACGGTAGAAGTTTTGTGAATGTGCTAAGGAAAGAAATGTTAATGAAATACATTTGTATTATGAAGGCGTAACAGAGACGCGATGATATGCAACGTGAGTTTATGTAGAAAGGTTTTGTAATATTTGTGGTGATTAAGAGAAGTCGTGTTTGTATTTGGTGAGGATGGGAGTGTGAAACGTGAGGGTAAATGCCACACACACTCGATATTTGGCAGGAGAGCTTATCTGAACAGTCATGCATTGTAAGTTTGTTTAATTATTAATCTATGAAAAACCGGAGTTGTACACTTAAGTGATGAAATGAAATATTAACTTCACTGTTTGTATTCATGATTCACAGGGAATTGACACATAAATACCTATTTTGACCAGTTTTATTGTGTGAAATACGAAGAAGGATGATGAAATAGTAGAAAGATGGTGAGACAGGAGGAAAGTAGTGGAATGAACTCTAATAAATTAGAGACAGTTGTTATGGTATCGTGCGGGTCGCGATGATGTATAAAATGTAAATACTTTATTATCTTTATTATTAACCATTTCTTTTATTAAATTTAAAAGCTTGAGATTTTAGTCAGAAGTCTTTAACGATTGTATTAAGTAGGGAGTGTGTTTGTTATGATGAACGTTAAAGCTCAACTTCAGTCATAAGTTTAAACAATGTGTTTATTAAATATCTTAGAGCAAAAGATACATTTCATATATGTGTAAGGAAGCAAGGAAAAACACTTATTAAGCGCATCTAGCCTAAGTGAGGCATAAATATTTTATTTCTCTTCGTGGTGAAGGGAACATAATTTGTTATGTTGTTTTATTGTCAATAAATGGCAAGCATATTTTTATTCTTCTAAGTTTTTTAGAACAGATTCTTTGATTCCACGCTTAATTACACTAGAATGATACCGCTAGCTAGATGTAGACAATTTATCTTAACGCCCGAGAGCCGAGTTGCTCGTAAATGCTCTACCTTTATTTCTTTTTTCTGTACTGTATGCAGCTAGTTAGTAGTATAGTTAGAGATGTATATGTGTGTTCCTAGGGTTCCCTAGTCATTAGTCCGGTGGGAGTTGTTCAGCTCTTAGCCGGGTGTTGACATTCCCACGATCCATTTACCATCTGCGTGGATTTGGGACTGTGCTCTAGAGGAATTCGGGCGCAGTACCCATTGCAATAGTTAGCTTTCTAATGAAATCTACCTAAAATGCCGCCCCGTACCAGTATCCTCCCATGATCCAGAAGGCTCTATGCTGATCTATCTGCATCTTTATCTTTGAGCAGCAGCTTGGGGGTTTAACCTGTTTTTCGTAGGGTTTTACGCCACTGACATAAGTCAGATGGACATCATTAATGTTTGTGTAAACGCGGTATTTATTTGGCCTAGTTAATTTAATTTATTATTATTATTATTTATTATTATTATTAATGTCGTATTTTATTTTGGAGCTTTTTAAACTGCATAACGCATACAGATAGGTTTTCTATATTTTCATAATAGAAAACACTATCAATCGGATTATTCCGATAGACATTACCCTGTAAATTATTTGATTGAGGAGAGTTAGGACTTTTATTATTCAGTTAAGGCATACGAGAGTTGTGCGTCATCGGAAGCTACAGTCAGGAATAGACTTGTGAACAAAGGGATGTTGAAATCGGCGAGGTAACACTTCAAACTTGGAAAACGTGGTATGAACAGCGATGTCGTGTTAAACGGAAATTGTGAAGGGACGCAGCCTGTCCGGGGCAATGAAATTTCGTGGCGGGAACGAGCGCTTGGGGCGCCCAGCCAATCAAGAGGAGAGCAGGCCATAGCTGGGTGAATTCAACTCTATGAAGACGCACGCGGATTGGTCAAGCCGACCAGGCAGGGGTCTGGGAGTAGAACGATGGGGGGGGGGGGGGGGGGTAGCTTGGCTCGGAGATATAGTCAGCGCGCGCCGTGAAGAGGGATACTATTCTTGTTACAATTTTGTACCGAACGGACATACAATTTTACTTACGTTCCATGGTGAACATCTTCAAACTGATATACTCAACTGACTATATCTTCATGGGGTTTGCACGCGCTGTTGTGTCTTGGCATGCCGTGTATTGTGGCTCACGGAATTAGTTCCACCACAAAACAGTATTTTCAACTTCAATTAAGTATCAACGCAGAAGAAACGAAGACGATGGTGACGATCAGCATTGTGCATCATTCTCGACGGGAACATCTAGCACGTGGGAGAAAGCTTCTCAAATGGTGAGGGAAATAACATAAACCCACTCTCTCTATTTAATTTTTATGTCACTGTAAATTCAGTAAATTCAAGCTTGGAAATAAACGTAAATTCAATCAATTCATCCGACCTCCATTTCAAATACTTTACGCGTGGTAATGATCAATTCTTTAAGCTCCATAATTGTTATTATTATTAATATTGCCACTATCTTGTTTTTGAATATTAAATTAATGTTTACAAAATGCAATCTTTGATTCCAGTAGGTAGCATTAGATATAAAACAAGATCCTTCTCCCAATGCAAATGGTATCTGGGCAGTAGCGGCTATTCAGGTGAAGGGAGTGAAGAGCCTCTTCACTAGCCATCTCGTAAGATAAACATTATATTTTCTTATTTAAATGAAAATGTTGCAGTTGTCTTGCGCTATTTTACCCTAATAGTAGGTAATCTGTGCTATTTTATCGTGTAGTGTACTGTTATTTCTACAGTCCGTTGCTAGATGGAACGCAAGCGAGGCTGTATGACGGCCTTGTGTCAGTTGAACTCCTTGTCTCTAGATTGTGCTGTCGTAACTTGGAGGGGAATCTGCAGGAGTGCAGGAGACGAAGTAACGTGTTTACGTCAGCCACTTCGTCTCGTTGCCATGGCAACCTGACATCGGGTGTGACGTCATTACCTGCCGTTAGACAGTCGAGTGAAGACGTTGCTGTGTCTCCAAGGCAATACGTCAAGTCCAGTTGTTGAAAGTTGGCATTGCGTCAGGCTTCTTTTCTTTTATGCTGAAGCTTGTATTTATTTTTCCAAACGTTACTTACCCTGTTGTTGGTGAAAGTTGATGGCTTTTAGTGTAATAATATTTCCAGTGAAAGACACGGTATTACTTTTATTAGAAATTCCCTTCATTAGGTGGAAAGACGAAGACACAGGGGAGTTATTAAATTGTGGACGGCCAAATTAATTAATAGAACTGTGCAATAAAAATATATTAAGAAAACCGGCAAATCTTATAGCCTTCATTGCAAGGGATCTTGGTTCGAGCAGTTCACATGCTTGTGCAGTAGTTGTATTCTTAAAAACAACCTGTTCTGTTAGCCTTGCTTACTTTTTAGAAACAAATGTGGCGTGTGGAATCAACAAGTTTCGGTGATTTCCAAAACATTCGGCCTACGCGCGGGTTGAACAAACACAAGGACAGAGAGGAACATTTGAAGTGCCAGTTACAGATTAGAACACTCAAAAGAAACACTACCACGTTATCTGATGTCTTGAGGGAAATGCAAGACTACAGTGGTTGCAGAAAGTTTAGGGACAGGTCTAAATTTCGTTTGATGCACATTTGTCCCTAAAGTAACAGCATTTCAGTCATTGTTTTACTTGATATTATTAGTCATTTATATGAGGGGTTTTCGATCACAATTTCGCTGCTCTAGGTCTAATACTTTTGGAGGTGGAATGTTTTTTGTAAACAAGGCTAAAAACTGTTTTTCTTACTAAAATGTATTCTTTCTCAAAAACTGCTAGTCCTACTCCTATGACATTTTTACTGCTGTTTTACTACTATATAGCAATCATAAAAATAACACCCTGGGAAAAAATACTACTTATTTGGTCGCCTCTCAAACAAACTTTCTTCCCCAGTACGGTAATTTTGGCGGCAAAATTGGTCAATTTCGTTTCGCGATAACTTCCGATTGGAAACACTTCGAGCTATTCTGACTACGCAGTTGTTTTCTCCGTGTCTTGTTTGTGATGGATCGGCTGTGGGTACTTTCTCGATATGTTGCCAATCGGAAGTTATCATGGAACGAAATTGACCAATTTGGCTGCCAAAATTACCGGGGAAGAAAGTTTATTTGAGAGGCCATCAAATGAGTAGTAATTTCTTTACCTAGGTAGTATTTTTATGTTTATGATTGCTATATTGTATTAAAACAGCAGTAAGGATTTCATAGTTGTAGGATTAGCAGTTTTTGAGAACGAAAACATTTTATTAGTAGGAAAAACAGGTTTTTTAGCCCTGTTTACAAAAAGGTAAAACATTCCATCTCCGAAAAGTATTAGAGCTAGAGCAGCGACATCTTAAATGAAAACCCCTCATATAGATGTGTAATAACATCATGTAAAACAACGACTAAAATGCTGTTACTTTTGGGACAAATGTGCATCAAACGAAATTTAGGCCTGTCCCTAAACTTTCTTCAAGCACTGTATGTGGACTTAGATATGATGAGAATGTGACTTTAAATAGGGTTGTAATTGGAGTTGTTCTATACTTGATGTCTCACTCTCGTCATAACCTCTTGAAGAGAGTTCCTATGAACTTTAAACTTTACTGTAACTCGTGGGAACTTTAAGGAATTATATTAATTCTATTAATGCAGGCAATGGCCATGCATTTTCTTTGCAGGGCGGGCCAAGGAAGGGAGTTGGGAAGGAAATCGGCCATGGACCTATTGAAAGGAACCGTCCCGGCATATGCCTGGTGGTGAAAATGAGAAACCACAAAAATCATTTTCAGGACGACCGAGTAGATATTTTAGCATTCAAATACGAAAAATATTGCCAATATTCACAAAAGCAATCAAGAACTGCTGAAATTAGAGTTTCGCTCTTCACCTGATTTTTCATCTACGAGCCGCCACTGTATATGGGTTAATGATTCCATCATACCACGGTCTGAGTGTGAAGAGTTTTACATGTGTTCTACGCAAGCTAGGTGTTGATAAATATAAATTTAGGTTTCAACTTGATGTTGATGCCTTGGCGCCCATTCAATCAATCAATCTATCTTAGCCAGAGTAGTTGTAGGTAAGAACCCGTCAGGGAACCCGTTACACTTGTCGCCATCAACGTGGGACCGAAAACCTAGTAACATTTGTGGAAGGAGAAGGATAGATATTTCTATGCCTGTATTTTGGGAGTCTTTTATTTATCAGTGTGTATCAGCATGGGTGATGTTGAGAAAGAGATGAAGTTGCGTAGTGGTCACCAGTTGGAAAGTGAAGAAGGAAGTAGTATGTCTAGTCTTGAGAATGAAAGCAGTACAGGGATGTCGGAGGTAAATCCCGATACTGAGGGGGGAAATGAAAACAGTCCAGCGACGTAGGAAAGTTTGCTTCTCCGGTTTATGCAACAGAATAAAATAAGTACAGATGCTTTAAATGCTAAACTTGAACAGAACAGTAGGGAAAATAAAGAGAGTAATAGGGAGCTGAGCGATAGTTTAAATGCTAAATTAGAACAAAACAGTAAAGAAATTAGCATTAAATTAAGTGAGAAATTTGAAGAGAACAATCTAAAATTAGATAAGAAATTTGAGCAGATTAGAGGAGAAATCAGAGGTGTGATGGAAGAGAAGGCTAAAGAAATTATAGCAGATGTAGACAGAAAATTAGGAAACGTACAGGAGGAGCTGGAGAGTAGGATCAGTACACAGGCTGAGAATTGGAAGGAATTAGTTCAACTTGAAACACAGCAGGTTAAAAAGCAATTGGGGAGAGAAATTGATAAAATTCAGGTAGCAACTAAAGAGGTTAAAGAACAGCTGGGGAGTAGAATTGAGAAGGTTCATGCAGAAATAGTTACTGAAGTTAATGATTTAAGGAAGAATTAGATTAACTGTAACTAGTATTGAGAGAAAAGCTGAGGAGAAAATTGCTGAATTAGAACAGAAGTTGAAAGCTAGGATTAGACAGGAAATTAGTCAGAGTAGGCCAGTTTATGTGAATAGCGCACACAGGGAGATAGAATTGGGAAAGTTCAGCAATCGACAGGGTTGTCCCATGGAATTAATGAATGCTATAGAGAATAAATTTAAGGAGAGGTTGGAAGATGGTAGTATTGAGTGGTGCCAGGTAGTTGA
Source organism: Meconema thalassinum (assembly GCA_946902985.2). Taxonomy (NCBI): domain Eukaryota; kingdom Metazoa; phylum Arthropoda; class Insecta; order Orthoptera; family Tettigoniidae; genus Meconema; species Meconema thalassinum. The sequence goes on along the minus strand of OX336393.1, from coordinate 314,766,124 downwards.
GATTTTGGAATAAGCGTTTGTAGGGGAGACAAGAAACTGGTTTGCTGTCTATAGAGACAATTTCGAGGATATTTCAGATTTTAAAGTTAAATTTTGTGAGAAATTTTGGAATGAGGTTATTCAGTCTCAGCATCGTGAGGGAGTTGTTTGTGGAAAGTATAACCCGAGAGGAAACTACACTATGACTGAGTACTTTTTAGGACAGGTATTAACGTGTAAATATCTGGATGGTTTGAAGGAGGAAAGTGATGTGGTCAGGCTTTTACTTAGGCACTTTCCATATAGGATCAAGGAGGCTGCTTGCATACAAATGTAAAGTCTATTTCAGAAGTTGAGAATTTGTTACGCATATTCGATGTACTTGGCAGAGGAGGTTACGAGGAGAATTTCACTAGGAACCAGGGTAATAATAACAGGCCTAATGAAAATAAAAATCAGGAAGTTCAAGGGAACAGTGGCGAAGAGGCCAATGTTCAAATAATCAGAATCATAATAATAATAACAATCAAAACAGAGGAAATGGATATGGTATGCAATACCAAGGTAGGAATAATGATTTCAGAGGAAGGTAGGAATAATGATTTCAGAGGAAGGCAGGAACAATGATTTCAGGGGAAATCAAGGGAGGAATTACGTTAATAATGGTAATTACAACCAGAATAGGGGTCATGGAAGAGGACAGCTTAGTGGTAATAATGTACAGCAAAACACTGATAATACAACCCAGAACAACCAGACCAATGCCGTAGTCAGTAGTGCTACACCAAGCAGTAGCGGTACTTAAAACGCGAACCAGACTGCGATGTAAGGTCAGAATCTCAGTCTGTAACGTGCCCTGTCCATACACTTATACAGGAACCCTATAACCTAAATGTAAGAAGTGAATTATTACGTGAACTAGATGATGAAGGTATTATTCAGGAGGTGGCTAGTAAGAGCCCCGTGGTAAAACTTAACGTGTCCGAGGCGTACACGGATGTTTTAATTGATAGTGGTTGCATGAAGAGTTGCATAAGCAGTGCATTTTACGATAAAATGAAAGGAACTGGAGTAAATGTTGAGGAGATACCAATTAAAAGCACTTTTGTTATTACAGCTGTTGGGAAGAGGTCTAAAGTAATTTCTAAGCAAGTTTTAGTGGACATTAAAATTAAAAAAGCAGATTTGTCTTGTAATTCCAAATTTAGTATTCAGTGTTATTTTGGGTTCAGATTGGCTAAGTAGAGTGTCTGGTAACATATGTTATGAGGTAGGAAGTTTGAAATTTAAATGAGTGATTCTGAAGTAGAAGTAGCGTTCAAAGACCATGTTCAGAGAAGTAGTGTTGTAGGTGTGATTTGTTCTTTAAATGAGATATCGCCAGCCGTAGAGCGGGATTCTCCAAGTTTTGTGGGCAGTTTGATTACGAACGGTAGTCTAGAGGACTCGTTACGTGACGCTGCATTTCAGGGAAATATAGAGGAAGAACAGTGTGTTCTGCTCTATGATGTATTATTGTGTAATGGGAGAGTTTTTGAGGATCGCATTGGTATGGCCAATTGCTATACACATTCGTTGAACGTTATTGATAGATCAGTATTCACAGGACTTAGCTATCCTGTGCCTTTCGCTTATCAGAGTGCAGTTGAGGCACAAATTAACCAGATGCTTGAAGATGGCATTATTGAGCACTCCAACAGTCCATATGTTAATTCTTTAATTACAGTACCTAAGGTAGATGGTACAGTCCATATTTGTTTAGACGCTCCTTTAGTTAACAGTAGAATCAGTTCAGACCAGCTGAAGTCCATGTTAATAGAGGAATTGATGCAGACATTTGAGGGTAAGAAGTATTTCACTTGTGTAGATTTGAGTTCCAGTTTCTGGCAAGTGCCACTTATGTATGAAGATAGACCATTCACAGCTTATAGTCATAAATATAACCTTTATCAATTTTGTAGAACACCTTATGGGTTAAAGAGTAGTTCCGCTGCTTTAATCAGAGCATTAAACATCGCATTAGGTGATGACACAGGAGAGTTTGTAACCATTTACATTGATGATATGGTAATTAGTTCACGCAGTTTTGAGGAGCATCTACGTCATTTAGATATTGTTTTTCAGAAGTTAGATCAGGCAGGGTTCACTTTGAAACTGTCTAAGTCGTCATACTCTCAGCCAGAAGTGACATTTTTAGGTCATAGAGTGTCGAGTAGAGGTGTGACATCAGAGGAAAGTAGGGTTATGTGTGGACAGTACAACAGAGCATCGTTACAGACACCGAGAAATATATTAGAAAGAAAATAAAGGGATTCTGCCTTTTCAATACTTATATTGAACCTACTCACAGGTACATGTTTCTTCCTCAGCCTGTGCATAAATATCAAAGATAAATTACCCTTATAAGAACATACGTTACATGAAATAAAGATTTGTGAAATAAATAATGTGAAGTTCAACTGTTTCCGATTCTCCACAGAAGATCTCCTAATTGGATTTCCAGGCCTGGGTGCATTAAAAAGCCGCTGAATCAGGCCGGTGTTGTGAGTCGCTGACATTATGACTGAGAAATATGTCAGTTGAGCAACGTGATGACGTTCATTTAAGGGAGCCACTGGCTATATTGGAAGCAAGTGACGCAGAAAACTTTGTAGTTTTCAAACGTATTGGCAAAACAGCATATGTGCTAGAGGATGGTAAAGCAAACAGATTATACGGGACGTGTAATATTCATAGTCTTCGGAAGTATGTGTCATGAAGTAAGTGAGTGTAGCTGGCGAGCCAGCCTATCAATTGAGTAAGTGTGGTATTCGGTGTGTGGGAGATCTGGTCTTCCAGGCAGGCGTATCAGGGGTCACAAGAGGGGTACAGAGAAAGATATCGGGATTGTCGGATGCTGTCGAGCGCTAAAGTGCCTCGATACACCAAGGCCAGAATTTGGCAGCGTTGGTGGAGTCCCATTTGTCTCCAAGAGATGGGGCAGCGCTTGTACAGGGCACGTTTGCTTAGGCGTCCACGAGGCAAAAGATGGGCCATCAGAATGCGAGACAGACCTTCATGAAATTCATACATAACAGCACACGTGATCTCTGTTTGCGACCTCGCCATGTAAGATCCTAGAGTGTGAATTTGAGCTATTATATGTACGAGGTAGGAAACCTCAAGGTAATTAGTACATAGGTACTATTTGAGAGTTGTGTCAACTAGGTCAGGATCGCGAGAAGGACTGGTCTGGGTTGTGCTCTGCTGAATAAAAGAGATATGGAGTGTTGAGAACTGGTGTAAGGTAGAAATTGGTCTACGGGAACTCAGTAAGTTAGGATAGGGGCATTTACGGCACAGAAATATTTTGTGTTATATGTAATGTGCGCTTGCTGTTTTGATGTAATTTACAGAGAGAGTGGGTACTATGGTCACGACTCATTGCCACGACAGTGTGATCGGATGTACCGTGTAACAAGATTACACCAGAAGAAAGTGACAGCCACTTCTTATGAAGTAGTTCTGTGGTGGCAATTCAACTGAACACCTTCAATGCGTGTGATGTAACAGTGTAAATACACTGGGATTACACATGAAGATGTATTTTTTCACATTAGAGTTGTTGAGAGGCGGAAATATCCGGAGAACATTTGAAAGAGTGACAAACATTGGACGGATTGTCTAGAGGAATTCAGTGTTGAGACCGACATTGACGCAAAGTGCGTGAAGTGTTTTATGAGAGTTTATCTATGTGTTAGTAGGGTCATTTCATTTGTGTAACGTGTACTTTTGATTGGGGTTTTGGAACGTGTATGGGTTAATCACGTGAAGTACCGTATTTACGGTAAATCACATGATGATCCGAGGCGAATATGTAACCTGTTTTTCGTAGGGTATTACGCCACAGACATAAGTCAGATGGACATCATTAATGTTTGTGTAAACGCGGCAATTATTTGGCCTAGTTAATTTAATTTATTTATTATTATTTATTATTATTATTAATGTCGTATTTTATTTTGGAGCTTTTTAAATTGCATAACGCATACAGATAGTTTTTCTATATTATCATAATAGAAAACACTATCAATCGGATTATTCCGATAGACATTACCCTGTAAATTATTTGATTGAGAAGAGTTAGGACTTTTATTATTCAGTTAAGGCATACGAGAGTTGTGCATCATCGGAAGCTACAGAGTCAGGAATAGACTTGTGAACAAAGTGATGTTGAAATCGGCGAGGGAACACTTCAAACTTGGAAAACGTGGTATGAACAGCGATGTCGTGTTAAACGGAAATTGTGAAGGAACGCGGCCTGTCCGGGGCAATGAACTTTCGTGGCGGGAACGAGCGCTTGGGGCGCCCGGCCAATCAAGAGGAGAGCAGGCCATAGCCGGGTGAATTCAACTCTATGAAGACGCACGCGGATTGGTCAAGCCGACCAGGTAGGAGTCTGGGAGTAGAACGCTGGAGGGGGTAGCTTGGCTCGGAGATATAGTCAGCGCGCGCCGTGAAGAGGGATACTATTCTTGTTACAATTTTGTACCGAACGGACATACAATTTTACTTACGTTACAGGGTGAACATCTTCAAACTGATATACTCCACTGACTATATCGTCATGGGGATCGCACGCGCTGTTGTGTCTTGGCATGCCGTGTATTGTGGCTCACGGAATTAGTTCCACCACAAAACAGTATTTTCAACTTCAATTAAGTATCAACGCAGAAGAAACGAAGACGATTAGCATTGTGCATCATTCTCGACGGGAACATCTAGCACGTGGGAGAAAGCTTCTCAAATGGTGAGCGGAAATGACATAAACACACTCTGTCTATTTAATTTGTTTGACACCATAAATTCAGTAAATTCAAGCTTGGAAATAAACGTCAATTCAATCAAATCATCTGATCTCCATTTCAAATACTTTGCGCGTAGTAATGATCAAATCTTTAAGCTCCATAATTTGTATTATTGCTAATATTGCCACCATCTTGTTTTTGAATATTAAATTAATTTTTACAAAATGCAATCTTTGATTCCAGTAGGTAGCATTAGATATAAAACAAGATCCTTCTCCCAATGCAAATGTTATCTGGGTTAATGATTCCATCATACCACGGTCTGAGTTTGAAGAGTTTTACAAGTGTTCTACGCAAGCTAGGTGTTGATAAATATAAATTTAGGTTTCAACTTGATGTTGATGCCTTGGCGCCCATTCAATCAATCAATCAATCAATCAATCAATCAATCTTAGACAGAGTAGTTGTAGCTAAGCACCCGTCAGGGAACCCGTTACAGGGGGGACTGAACTCTTCCTATAAACTGGCAATTCATGAACCTTGTAATTATGCCATGTTCCCATTCTTTTTGAATTCTTAACTATTCTACAAGTAACTACAGTAGAGTCTTGATCAACCGAGCATGAATCTACGTTACAGAAAAGCTGGAAAAACGTCACTCGGAACGAGAGGTCGTGGGGTCTTCAGAAAATGGGGACAGTTCAGATAATGAAGACTATTTGCCACTAGGCCATCTTTTCAATCAACTTCCTGTTGCTGAAACCATCACGGAGAAAGATGTGAGCAATTGGTTGAATGACGACGAACAGTGCGAACTTTCCGATGAAGCAATCTCAAATTTAGTGTCACAAAACAACCAGAGTGACGAAGATGACGAAACGCCAAGTGATGTACGACTGGATACCAAAATTAGTCACACTGACGGATTGAGCGCTATTGAGAAGGCACTGCTCTATGCAGAACAACAAGAAGACACAACAACAGCTGACATCATTATGTTACGTTGTCTGCACAGTTTGGCGGCCAAGAAACGAGGCAGCGCAATCAAGCAGAAAACTGCAAAGGACTTTTTCAAACATTTGTAATTTTAGAGGGGGGGGGGGGGTGTACATTATGTACTGTACTTCGTATACTTTTTTATGTAAATAATTAGTTCTTTTGTATGTTTTGAACCAATCCAACAACAGTACCGCTGCTTTCATAATATTTTTTTAAAAATAATTTTCCTTAATCTCTTTCTGAGTGTAAATAATAAAATACTGCTAATGAGTATCCGTGTTAACCGAGGATTTGGTTATCCGAGGTGGCTTCGGTTCTCATTAACTCGGTTAATCAAGACTCTACTGTATATCCGTTGACTGTCCATTAGTTGTGATGCCTTGTGTGGTGGTGAGAAGACGGGATAAAATGTTAGTGACCCGGCAAACAACACATGAAATAACATTTTGGTGCCTGGGAAGCCGAGTGATGAGGACTCTCTCGCAAGTAGTGTGCCTGGATCAGAGCTTCCAACACCCTGGTTGGACTAGCAGGCTCCCGCAACATATACGAGTCTGAAAAATCTGTATCTTACTCTCAATTAAATTATGAAACAAACTATTGTGTAGAGGCCAATGGCATCTCATACCTTTAGAAGTGTAAAACTTACCTTCACTGGCATGTGTACTGTAGTGTAGGGGAATCAGGGTGGGGACCATCCTGTGTATTTTGTATAGAGGGTTTGACTTGGCCTGTGTAACTTGTTTAATATGTGTATTGAGTGTTATGGGTTTGAGAGAAGATTCGGGACATTGTATCCCTTTTGATATCATTTAGTGCCTAGGGAATTTTTTGTTTTGTAGAGCCAAGTTTTTATTGTTGTGCTGTATCATTCTGATGACCTTTTGTTTCTTGGTTTGATTTATTTGTTTTCGTCTTGTTCATTAGCTCAGGATCAAGCTTAAATGCTTTTATGAATCAAGTTTACCTTTTTTAAATTTTTGTAAAGACAGTCAGCCTGGGACTGCCGCTGTGGATGATCCCCAATTATATCCTTTTAGAAGAGTAACAGGTGCTTGATGTTTAACTTAAGATTTTCAGCAGTGTTTGAACTATAAATCTTTCGACAAATTTTGGTGTTTGAGAACAAGATTGGAGATCTTGCTGGCTTCGTATTTGGTGATGTATTCATGCTTTAATATTAATTAATCACCCAGTGGAGCAGGGTGCGGTGTAAATGTTCATTCGATGAAAGCTCGAAGGTTGGAAATATTTGTTAGGTTGTATAAGGAAACAGAGTTTCGTTGAGTAAAATCTTCGCCAGGAATGGGTGTATCATTTTCAAATATTTCACCTTGTTTTGAGAGTAGTAATATGCCCTAAGTTGAGGCTAAGTGGGAGCTCAAATACCTTGTACATGTGTAGGTGTTATGTCACTTTCTGTCCCATTGATAGAGTATAAATTTGTGTTCTGAGCCCCAACTTTGCATTTTTGGTTGCTTAATTATACAGTATCTCCTTCCTTCGAATTGTTTTGATTTCATTTGGGAGGGGAAATGTTACCAGGCTCCTTGAGAAAACTTTCTTTATTTGGACCTCTCTGTCTTGTGCCCGCTTCCACCCCTCGGGCTAGACCCAGTTCCGCCCTCTCCTAACCCTACTGTAGCTGAGTAACTTGCGGCATAGGGATGGTGCGACAGATGGTACTATAGCCCCATTCATGATAAACTGGCTGGATGACTTGCTTTACTTCATAAGAAAATATATGATTATAACAAGTAACAACTGAGGCTATGGGCGCAATAGTAGCTCAATCCACAAGGGGCTAGTTTCCATATTGTATCACACAGGGCCGTCGCGAGGGTGCGCGGGCCCTGGCGCGAGAATGTACGCGGGGCCTAGTAGGCATGAGTTCGCGGGGAGGGGTAGTAAATGCAAATTTTAGACTGTACGTGGCTGTGTTGTACGGAGAGTGGTGTTTTAAAAGAAATTACAATTTTAAGCTAGTTAAAACTCATTTTATTACATTTCTAGTTTCTAAACAAACCTCAACAAATAGGATAAGCATAAAATTGGATACAGGAAGCATCTGATCAGATAAAAGCAACAAGCAATATCAATGGAAACCTGATATAATGAGCTAACGAAGGTAAATTTTTTGGGGTACATAAATAATGTTACAGCCCCAGCCCTTATACAAGGGCTGCGCCTATACCTACATACAAGCTACTTAGACAGGAATAACGGCATGGCAACACGACTGCAAGGGAAGCAGCAGGTCATAGCCCTAAAGTCCACCAGCTAGCAGGCTTGACAGGACACAGCGGACATTACACTTTCAAATACCGCTGAATAGACTGACACCGCACAATTTCCTTATAAATAGGAGGTGCGAGCACGCGCCGCCCTCTCTTGCTTACCGCACGCGCCGCTCTCTTCTTTGACGGACGGCTCTCTAAATCGACGAGTCCATTACGCTCCTTTGAGCAGTGCTACGCTAAAGAACCCCTCAGGGCGCTGCCCTGGGGGTGGTTCCAACACGACATCGAGAACACCTCATCGAGGACACATGGGACCAACGGTAGGGTGAGTGAACACGTGTCTACTAAACTCCTTTTCCCCCTAATTATTATTTCACTCCTAACCCTCTTTTCATCGCCACTAGTAAACAATAAACCCCCTTTCGTACAGTCAAATGCTTATCTCGTTATTTCACTTAGATTAAGAAGCCTATCCCTTTAGATTAGAATCTAGTTTAAGATCTTCACCGAACGCTGCCCAGCAGGAGGCGGTGCACAGCAAGCGTGCGGCCTACTAAGTCACATTAAGGTAAGCAGGGTGAGTATTCCTCCCTCCAGTTCCCCTCACGTTAATAGCTCTCTAGATGTGACCGCAGTACTTCATAAAACACCAAACACTATATTTTCTTTCCTCGCACCCCCTAGTTTTACACCTGGCATAGGCGCTCAGCAAAACTTAGTAAACACTGGAAATGCCGACCAGCCCCTTTGCACACAACGGTTCTACATAAAAGTAGGCCAGACACTCACAACACATGCTCTACATAGAAGTAGAACATACGGGGTGGCGCAGGGGAAGCTCTACATAAAAATTGAACAAATGTAAGAGGCTCGGGGGGGGGGGGGGTAGTTCTACACAAAAGTAGAACAAATGTCGGGAGGCGCGGGATGAGTTCTACATAGAAGTAGAACAAATGGTTGGAGGCGCGGGATGAGTTCTACACAAAAGTAGAACAAATGGTGGGAGGCGCGGGATGAGATCTACACAAAAGTAGAACAAATGGTGGGAGGAGCGAGGTGAGTTCTACATAAAAGTAGAACAAATGGTGGAAGCGCGAGGGTAGTTGCAGCAAGGGCTTAAACAACAAGTCTAGCAACAACGACTCTATACTACTAACATTAGCCAAGCGAGTAGGAAAGTTAAAATCCCCCCGAGTAGATTTTTTTTTTAGTAGATTAATTTAGAGGAGATTTTTTTTACACAGTAATCATAATCCCCCCACCCCCTGTTAGTAATTCGCAACAGACACCTCTTACGCCAAGCAATTTACATATTTACAACCCCTATTCAATGAGTAACTAGGAATATTAACGAAAGCCTAGTATGACGACGTATAGATAACTACCCTACTCTATTAAGAAAATTGCTCATTATTTAAGATTCAACCCCCCAAAATGAAGCTCTATTAGGATTAAGGTTGTGATATCCCATAGGATAAGTTGGAATGAGTAAATAACTATGTATTTTATTACAGCAGTGCAATTATACCTTGTATATGATTGTAGGCTATAAGATTTTCTTTTGAATCCATATTGGTATAGCTTAGTGGAAGGTAGTATTGGCAACATGCATACATAGAAATAGGAGACCTTGCAATCACATTTCTGCAAGGTGCCACGGTAATTAGTTTGTACACGCATTCAGTCAAGACATACTACAGTTCCTCTTTTGTTATGCAATCCGACCCCAGAGGAAATGCCTATTTGTCCATTTTGTACAGGGGAGGGAGGGTTTGGTACCCCGAGGCCAAAGTGGCCTGAAGACAATTAACCTAGTACTATTCTATGCGCTCAATGAAACATGGACTCGAACAGCAGTAGGTATAAATAAGTATATATATTTCAAAGGGAAAGAATTACAAAGCCGAAAGGCTTAGGGAGGGAACACTAATATGCACTCCTACTCTTCATTAAAATGGAGGCCAAGAATATCCCCAAATAAAATGGCAACGCTGCATATTTAATCTGGTCACATTTACGTGATTCACAAATCACATCATATTTAATCTTTTCCAATTATTATCTGGACATCACACAGCAACACGGCTGAAGTATTAATTACAATAGACGAAAACGTGCCACATATGGCAAACTGAAAACAAAGGACTGTCTGCCATTGTTTAACTATAACTGTTACCCACTCCAAAATATCTCGACTCGTAAACTTTAATTGATATTACATATCTTTCAATTAGGAATAAATTCCGAGGTTCAAATTATGTATATTAAAATTTTCAAATTAAAATATCATTGCCTCTACGCGTGTTGCATCCTACATTATATGGCTTGTTCCCTAACCATTTATTTGGCCAGAATAAGAAAAACAAACTATGGGCCCATTATAGAAATAATAAAGAACTTCCACACACTATTAAAATAAAATATCTAGAGCCATTAATACAGCTCTGAACCAAGCCAGGAAAATCTCAAGTTCTTCTTCATGTTTAGCAACACAATGATCAGACGACACCTGATCTCTACGTCTAACTTTAAGAAAATTTGTCAAAATATTTTTCAATACCATATCTGCCGCTCATCATAGATTTCAATAAGAAAGAATGTCTCAACAGTTTTACCTTTTCTGGCCTAACATAGGCATTGTGACCCGAGGCAGTCACGCCACGTCTGTCCCCTACCAGTTCACATGATGATCTCTTTTGTCCAAACTTTTCGTATCTCTAACGACAATAGGACGCCATTTTGCGCATGTGCAGTTAGTTATTTTTAAACAGATAACAACTGAAGAACGTCTGGCACTAGTTTTAATGCCAACCTTGGGAATTAATTTTTCTTCACCTTTTAAATGACCGAAACATCCTTTTGAACCAAATTTAAATTGGCAATACAATTTGCATTGATGTGTCCATCAATGATTGGCTACCCAGTCTTAAGATTGTTTGAACTAAGACCGCCAAATTTCAGTACAGTCCAACACATGAATAATTCACCAGACAGTCAACAATGGCTACATTCATTCAATGTAGACCGGAATAATTTTGTTAATATATTTTCCATCAAAAGATAATTTGTATTTAAATGTCTGTCTTCTTCTCGATTTTTGAAATGAGCCACTATTAATGACCAGGGGCGTCGGCAGAAGAGGGGGGTGTCACATGGGGGCGGCGGCAGGGGCGGCGGCGAAGTATTTTGAGTCGAAACCAATCGGCTCAGTCTCCCCCTGCGATTCCACCACTAGGGGGGGGGGAGATGATGATCCCCGACGATACATGCCAGCAGGATGGAACCAGCTCACCAATACAGCCTCTCCGGACCGCTACAACTGGACATCTCACGAAGTTGTAGTAAATGCCTCCACTCTGACCAGCAGAATGGGTAACCTTCCACCAGATGTTATGTCGTGCATGGTGAAAGTAACCTGTGCACTGGCTACTGCCACGAGTGGTGAGTGATCACATCACTCACGTGACCAACCGGAACAGATACCAGATGGCAATAAGGATCACATGATTGCCATCTCTCATCGATGATCTTCTATGTAGATTTAGTTATCATGTCGTTGTTATAGCAAGTGACATTCCTTTGCTTTTTGGAATAGTTGCAGTATTTGACCAGGTAAGACTGTTAGAGCTTAAACCGACTGACGATGTTTCAATTTAAATTGTTAGTTTACAGTGTGATGGGCAATTACTAAAATGAACATCACAAGTCGATGTTCTGGTAAAATTTCTATCTTGTTCCCAGCCAAAATAAATCCTGTTTTCACATTCTAAGAAATGAATTAAGTGGACGCAGCGTCACTTAACAACATGCCATCCCTCAGCAATCATGGCAATCAGCTCTCAATTAATTGAAGGTACCAAGGTACCACAGTACCTCCCGAGTACTCTCAAACAGCAGTCATTTAAGTTACTTCTGATGTACAATTACTTCAAGCACAAATACACACACAGCTCTCAAGCATGGCTTCAAACTTTGTCAAGGTAGAACAGCAGGCGCAGAACCGCTCGAACAATCTCAGCAACAATACAGCAACCACAATTTCAAGTGAAACAAACTTCCCCAGGACTACACACACATGTGCTCAACTTCAGATAACGCAGGAATTCATCTCACATATGCGACCAATCACCATCAAGTAGCAGTTACTCCTGACACAACTTCACTATCAAACCAAACTCATAGTCAACTTACGACCAACAATCAGCCAAATTCACTCGCACGTTGCCCTCAGCAATCTTCTAACCTCACTGTCACAATGACAACACAGGGGTCTAACCCAACGAAACCAATCAATTCACGACCAATCAAACCAATCAATTCACTCTCACGTTGCCAACTGCAAGGCATACCTTCTTCTTACAGTTCCACGACTCCTTGAACAACGGACAACTTAAGTCTTCAAGCTCACACATGACCACACAACAATCACTCTTGTCAACACATAACCTCACCAAGTTCACCACAGTCAACTTCTAACATCCCGCTACTAACCCAGTGCAACCATCTCAACGATAGGCAGCACTACCAATTCATCAGCAACTTTAGGTCACTAAATGCAACCAACCTCACTTACTTACCAATGGGTCACTTAAGAACAACCAACTTCACTTAGGTCACTATCGCAACCAACTTCTCTTACTTACCAATGGGTCACTTAAGAACAACCAACTTCACTTAGGTCACTATCGCAACCAACTTCTCTTACTTACCAATGGATCGCTTAAGAGCAACCAACTTCACTTTGCAACCAATGGGTCGCTTAAGAGCAACCATTGCTTTACCGTCCGTAGGTGCCAACTGACTACGTCTGTAGAACCAGACAAATTAAATTTCTCACCTAATCAATTATGAAAAAAAACTTTCACCTGAACCGCATACACAATCTAGCTTACAGTTTGCTTCCAAAACTGGCCTCCACACCTGCCACGTGTTTCAGCGACAAGAAATTTCCACCTGCATATGCCTCTTCTAAGTTTCACTGCCTGCATATACCTCTTCTAAGTTTCACTGCCTGCATATACCTCTTCTAAGTTTCACTGCCTGCATATACCTCTTCATCATAGAAAAGGCTCCTGCATATACCTCATCTCGTAATAAGTCAAGGTACCACTCGACTTAATTAACTCAAACTCACCATCAGGGAATAATCATCCTGGAATCACCGACCCAACAAACTCGCGAAGCTCAAATACTACTCAGAGTACTGACAAAAGTATACAACTCCATCCCACCAATACCAACACGGTACCAACAAAACAAGACCTATACATTAACCGAAGAAAATCTCAAATACTCAGACGAGTACCAACGCACAATAAAAAATAAAACACTAACCCTAACCAACCTCAACTAGTACCAACAAGCAGTACAACGGACACAACAACAAAACACTCCCTAGCAAGTACTCACTCGAGCACCAAGTACCAACAAGGTACTTAACATACCTGAAAATAAAAAAACATAATATACCCTCAAAATACTAAAAATACGATGTACGACCATCACCAGCCCGCACGACATCAAGAGTCAGAGGAGCATAGCAATGTCGATATCACCAATCATCACTGAAAGTACCAGAATCATAAATAGTCAGAGACTGGCTACTTCCGCTAGGTTGGTATCACTCCACGATCGCCGCACCAACTCCTAACTTCCCAATTGGCATCCTGAAATGCCCTTAACCTCACTCACTCAACAACACTTACACCAACCATACGTGCAGTCCTGGCACGTCACTCGTTCAGTTTTCTCAACTCTAAACCAGACCTGAAATAAATTTCAAAATTTCTATCTACCGACTGAAGATCAAAACTTCACAGGACCAAAACACGATCCCTAGATCAGCACTTCTTATAACTGCTTTCTGCTTCCTAAATTTCGACCACACGTCGCACGAAACAGCTGCATTCACAACGACCACACACCCAACTCAACGGGGTTTCACAACTCAACAGCTGACTTAACAACATGACCTCGGCCCTAGCAATTTTAGAACTCGCTGCTTCACCACCCGAAAAGCTTCAGCTCGACACTGCTGTTTTACGTACTCACAGTACATTACTCGTTCACCTGCACGTACACTGAAATCTTCACTTATCAATATGTCACAAGACATTACACATTCAACACGATGACAACAATTATCAGCGCACAGATGTTTCCCACAGAACTACAGAAAATCAATTGACTATTCAGTTTACTAAAGATCATTGGCAACACTGCCAGAACAAATAGCAATTCAAATATCGCAGGGAAGGAACACAGAACGATTAGCCATTAGCACTTTTCTTAACAGCTGTGCATAGAGAACTTTCACTATTAAACAAATAGCTACTGTACTGGTTTGATCCTACCTTGGAAGCAGCTTGTAGTACGGAACATCACAGAGTGTGACAATAGAGAGAATCCAGCAGCCAACTTTACCATGCTTACAGAGATACCATGTTCTTGAGTGCCAGTATTAAACCTGGACTTGACTCGTCGTCAGTGCGTTCACGCACTGAGGAATGCCAGCAACGCTTTGTCCATTCACAGCCATGAAAAGAAAATCATAATATTAACCAGAGTACCACAGAAGGCATCCTACCTAACCTTAGTTAACCCTCAGTTACTCACTTCTTCCATGCTGCTCGAATCCACGTGAGTTAATCCTACACAATACCACGGCACAAAACAATACCAGGCAACGGGCTCCAGAAAATTGAACCACGCTCTGCTACCATAACTTATGTACAGGGGGGGGGGGAGGGTTTGGTACCCCGAGGCCAAAGTGGCCTGAAGACAATTAACCTAGTACTATTCTATGCGCTCAATGAAACATGGACTCGAACAGCAGTAGGGTATATTTCAAAGGGAAAGAATTACAAAGCCGAAAGGCTTAGGGAGGGAACACTAATATGCACTCCTACTCTTCATTAAAATGGAGGCCAAGAATATCCCCAAATAAAATGGCAACGCTGCATATTTAATCTGGTCACATTTACGTGATTCACAAATCACATCATATTTAATCTTTTCCAATTATTATCTGGACATCACACAGCAACACGGCTGAAGTATTAATTACAATAGACGAAAACGTGCCACATATGGCAAACTGAAAACAAAGGACTGTCTGCCATTGTTTAACTATAACTGTTACCCACTCCAAAATATCTCGACTCGTAAACTTTAATTGATATTACATATCTTTCAATTAGGAATAAATTCCGAGGTTCAAATTATGTATATTAAAATTTTCAAATTAAAATATCATTGCCTCTACGCGTGTTGCATCCTACATTATATGGCTTGTTCCCTAACCATTTATTTGGCCAGAATAAGAAAAACAAACTATGGGCCCATTATAGAAATAATAAAGAACTTCCACACACTATTAAAATAAAATATCTAGAGCCATTAATACAGCTCTGAACCAAGCCAGGAAAATCTCAAGTTCTTCTTCATGTTTAGCAACACAATGATCAGACGACACCTGATCTCTACGTCTAACTTTAAGAAAATTTGTCAAAATATTTTTCAATACCATATCTGCCGCTCATCATGGATTTCAATAAGAAAGAATGTCTCAACAGTTTTACCTTTTCTGGCCTAACATAGGCATTGTGACCCGAGGCAGTCACGCCACGTCTGTCCCCTACCAGTTCACATGATGATCTCTTTTGTCCAAACTTTTCGTATCTCTAACGACAATAGGACGCCATTTTGCGCATGTGCAGTTAGTTATTTTTAAACAGATAACAACTGAAGAACGTCTGGCACTAGTTTTAATGCCAACCTTGGGAATTAATTTTTCTTCACCTTTTAAATGACCGAAACATCCTTTTGAACCAAATTTAAATTGGCAATACAATTTGCATTGATGTGTCCATCAATGATTGGCTACCCAGTCTTAAGATTGTTTGAACTAAGACCGCCAAATTTCAGTACAGTCCAACACATCAATAATTCACCAGACAGTCAACAATGGCTACATTCATTCAATGTAGACCGGAATAATTTTGTTAATATATTTTCCATCAAAATATAATTTGTATTTAAATGTTTCTGTCTTCTTCTCGATTTTTGAAATGAGTCACTATTAATGACCAGGGGCGTCGGCAGAGGAGGGGGGGGGGGTGTCACATGGGGGCGGCGGCGGCGGCGGCGAAGTATTTTGAGTCGAAACCAATCGGCTCACATTTCAACGCAATCAGCTGTGCCACAAGGCAGACACGTGCTGACCACACCGTCCGCCGGGTAAGGATATTAAACCCGACACTGTGTTGCTAGCTCAGCGAGCACACGCGCGCGGGCGAAAGTCAGACACCTTGAGTTCAACTCCTGGCACTACTCACTAACACGCCAGATGACTTTGCATAGCTTTGCCTTTATTCTTTTGTTTTACATACATTTCTTCACGTATTGCGAAGCGTGCGATAGTAGAAAAACGCACTAATGATTTTAAAGATGTAGGCGTAGAGTACCCTCATAATGTAGAATTCTTTTTCCAGCAGTACATTTGAAGACGGAGATTCGGTTAGCAATCCAGACACCGTTCCCTCACGAAGCAGCATATATAGGAAAGTAATCAAGTAGGAATTCATGAAGTAGCCGACAGATAAACGGTAATATTAATCTAGCGTACACGCGTAAGCACGGGATTGGGAACAGCAGGGCAACATAGCAACGTACGACAATTGTTATCAAGTGTATCATCGTTAATATATTATTAATAAGTATTACATATCTTGTGGTGGATACATGGGTTCATCTAGCCACGAGGTAACGACGTGAGAAAGTATTTTTAAGTGAAGTTGAGGAAATATATTATAAATATCTTGAGGCTGCCACAAGGGTTTGCATAGCCTCGAGGCAACGACGTTATATTATTGATATCTTGCGGCATGTCCAAGGGTGCACCTCGCCTTGAGATAAGGGAAGAATGGAAGCGATAGAGAAGATATTAACATAACTACGTTGATAACAAATGCCATTAATAAATAAGATTATTGTCCACATCATGGCCCAAAGCCCACATTTTACGCAAGCCAAATGCTCAAAATAGGAACGTCCCGCCACGAGGGAAGGAATTAGTTACAGGTATATTGGTCAGAATAGTACTGACAACCGGCGACCGAGGACTATGATTTACAATTCAGGGACCTAGCCAACCCACTGAACACGTAAGAAATAGTCCAGATATTAGAACGCTACTGAACACCGATAGGACCTAGCCACCCCTTTCACGTAGAAGACGTTCGCTGTAATACTTTCGGGGAATTAGTCCCACCGCGTTATACAAGCTAGCGGCGGTCAATTCAACCTAATACGCAGTGAATTTAACGTCCGTTGGGATGCGTTCTGTATCGAAGTACGAACAGTCTGCCAACAGACGATATCTTTACGGTATTCTGATATAATGTTAAGAGATATTTTTACTATAATAAACCTAATACGCAGTGAATTTAACGTCCGTTGGGATGCGTTCGGTATTCTGATAGAATGTTAAGAGATATTTTTACTAAAATAAACCTAATACATAGTGGATTTAACGTCCGTTGGGATGCGTTCCGTATCGGAGTACGAACAGTCTGCCAACAGACGATATCTTTACGGTATTCTGATATAATGTTAAGAGATATTTTTACTATAATAAACCTAATATGCAGTGAATTTAACGTCCGTTGGGATGCGTTCGGTATCGGAGTACAAACAGCCTGCCAACAGACGATATCTTTACGGTATTCTGATAGAATGTTAAGAGATATTTTTACTATAATAAACCTAATACATAGTGGATTTAACGTCCGTTGGGATGCGTTTGGTATCGGAGTACAAACAGCCTGCCAACAGACAATATCTTTACGGTATTCTGTTAAACATTAGGAGATATTAATACGTTTTGTGATATTATAGCATAGTAGGTACTTTGGAAGCCTACACCGCTGGATACATTTTCCGATTTTATATATGGAGAGTAACCAATATTGAGAGAGGAACTGCACATACGCAAAAACTGACAAGTAAAGTTATAAATTAATAATTTTTCAATGTATTACGATTATTTGCGACGGAAGAGGATGCAATTTACACATGTATCATATACCAAGGGTGACAATGCGAATTGGGAGGTCACTCGGTACGGAGGTAACTCCTTAAAGGCAGTGTAAAGTAGACCAAACCACTATACGTATGGGTCACCTGGTTAAGCCGTTTTGGACGATCGCAGCTTTCCTAAACCACAATCTGCATTCGTTGGTCACTCGGTCCCCAAGCCCTCTACGGTACTAGGCTCCGATACCACATTGCACATTGGACGAAGGTCACTAGGATTACTGGCCGTACCTTAATGCCCCATACCATGTTACGTATTTTGCCGGTCCAAGGGTTAAAGTAAGACCTGATAGGCACTGTGAGTCCCGATACCACCCTGCGTATTGCACACCATTTGGTTCAAAATACATCATCGTAAGCATCCATATTTTTCACGACACGAAGGCAACAGAATATATTAAATGAATAAAACTATGCAACTTAGGTAAACTATTAGCAATTCCATATAGAGCAACCCCATTAATTTTATTACAGAGCAAGAGTAGTCATTGCATTGAAGATACATTTTAGAAAATTATCATGACTGCGGATACACCCTAGAGAGAGCTACATCCCCTATCTAGACACACGATTCACCTCCTACCCCATGTATATAGTATACTTAGCTAAGGGAAGGCAGTAATATTAGGTTTAGCATTAAGAATTGCATTAGATACTAAGTCACCCCCCCCCCCCTATCTAACGTGGCAAGTTTAACAAAAAGGTCTTTAATACCATGTCATTAACAACTGTTATTTTTACAGGACATTTTCACATGTCAATAACAAATGTCATTTTTTTTTCAGATCATATTATCGTGTTAATTTCTATTTCCTGAAGTTCTATACAGTGCACAGAATTCCCAAGGTAGCCCGTAGAGGCAATACGTAATTTACAGTTTCAATAACTTCCCGACGAAACAGTCGCCAATTTAACGATAATCCATGTAAGCTTAACGGTCAATTATACACGTAGTGCGAGTGTCCTTACATCATGTCTGCATATCAATAGATTAACAAGCGAATACGTCGCTTAAGTCAAGCTGAGCAAGTGCCACAGTAACAATATTAATGATTAATTCTCAGCTATAGTGAAGGTCTACGATGAGGTATAAGGAAGTTTTTCCAAATATAAATGGTTCAAGTTCTACGAAATATTAAGGAGTATAGAAGGCTTAAGATAGCATATTGACGTTTCACAACGACGCATATAGGACGTGGCATAGTGAATGACCACAATGGCCAATATGTCAAGGAGTACATACTGCACGTTAGTTTATAAGAATATTACTACATAAGTCATAATGCAAAAGCCTCCGTGGCTTAGGCGGCAGCACGCCGGCCTCTCACCGCTGGGTCCGTGGTTCAAATCCCGTTCACTCCATGTGAGATCTGTGCTGGACAAAACGGAGGCAGACAGGTTTTTCTCCGGGTACTCCGGTTTTCCCTGTCAAAATTTCATTCCAGCAACACTCTCCACTATCATTTCATTTGTCATTCATTTAATCATTGCCCCAGAGGAGTGCGTCAGGCCTCGGCAGCCGGCACAGTTCATATCCTCGCCGCTAGATGGGGGCTTCATTCATTCCATTCCTGACCCGGTCGGAGACTGGAAGCAGGCTGTGGATTTTTTCAAGTCATAATGCAGACGTTAAGTAACGAGACTACATCGCACGACGTAACGAACTTCAGTGAAAAATTAACGGTACCAGGGTAAACCAATCCCACTGTACACGAATATTAAGAGTGATTTCTGATTTCAGACTAGTTTTACGCTGTACAATCCTGTAATCCCCACCGTAGGCCATTAATGCAGGATGCCACCCAGACGAACGTGACACAAGACCGAAGTTCCAACGCCCGTGGCAACAACGACAGTCAAAACCTACAAACCATAATAGCCTGTAAGCCGATTTAGGCAGGAGCCTTCAGCTATTTCTTTCCAACACTTCAATGTTATTTTTTTTCTCTTATCACCATAACTACATTTTTTCTACGCAAATACTAAAGCAATTTTAAAGGAATTTCACGTTTTCTAGGATACTTTCTACAATTTTCATTTTCTTTTATCATCCCCACGTTGTAAGGAGATTAATCATAGTAGCGCACCCTCGCAGCTACACTTGGCCTAGTGTAGCCCATACAATACACTATTTTTATTTTTTTTCCCTTTCTTACACACGCTACAGAGGTTACGTACTAGCTCACGAGGGCTAACTATTACTTAAGCTCCTTACAACATCATTTTACATCGTAGGAAATTTACAGCTGTGAATGCACCCTCCCGGCAGGGCTCGGCTTGACGACGTCGTACGCAAGTCACGCACTGGTCCGAGTGCGGTGTTCACACCTTAAATTTCCTATGCGATTTCATTCAAGATATATCTTTCAACTTTATATCTTTCACTTCATATCTCATCGGAAATCCCATTTTTTATTTTTATTCACTCTTAGCAAAACAATGTCAATATTTTAATGAAACTCTGCCAAAGTCTGCCAAATAGGCAACACAAATTATGTCAACAATGCAATATGGAATGTAGACAGATACAACAGAGAACTATCTGCTATGAACTGACTGTATAACAAACCACCCCACCCTCTTGCCACGCCCTCCACCCCCTAGTACGGCACAATTTCACTCACCCTCCCATCTACGAAGAAGAACAGAAGAAACGAAGGACGATACGAAGAAAAAAAGACAGAAGAAGAAGAAGAAGAAGAAGAAAGAAAATAAAAGTTTCCACCCCCACGTCTAGTCCAATAATCGAGGACGATTATTAAAACAGTTGTTACAGTTTTACACAAAAGTAGAACAATAATAATACAGTATATTATGGAAAACAAAGCATGTGCTTGATGTACTTTCTTACCCAAACGCACATAATTAATAATAATACGCAATCACGATTTCATATTTCAACATTTCCACGGCTATACAGTTGTTCATAAACTAAACTACAAATAAAAGGGCTATAAGTCGAATTTCTGTTTTTGGTTTAGAATTTAGAGCTTTTGATTTTGTAAAAGGCGCTTTGTGGGCCTTTGCTAGGGCATAAGTGTTGATTAAATCATTCATTTCTAATTTTTTGGCCGTTTCACATTCGATTGACAGAGTAGCCAAACCGTTCAGATGCTCCTGCACCATCGTTGATCGCAAAAAGTTTTTAAGCCTATTTTCATTTATAAAAAATAGGCTTATAAGATCACCTTTTGTCCGTGTGTGTGTCTGTCTGTGTGTGCGTGTGTGTCCCTAAATAAAATCTAAACGGCTGGAGCGATTTCAATGAAACTCGGTAAGTTCATAGCACTATTCCAGACGACCCCGACCGTGCCCTTCAAATTTTGTTACATCTCACCAATCCCACACGGCGGCAGTGCGAAATATTTCATCAGCATTGAATATCTCCGAAACTATTACTGATATCACCCTGAAATTTTGTACGGTGATAAAGGGAACTACTAGAAATTCACCTATGTGACTTCTGTAAACCTGGTAACTACAAAACCAACATGGCGGAAAGCGAAGTTGCGACTTTTAAATAGACGTTTCTCGGGATTTAACCAACCAAACGCAATGAAACTTGGTACAGTATATGTTTATTTACATTGTAATGCACCGACATCTAACTTCGTTCAATTGTTTACATAGCCTCAAGATGGCGGCTGTGCGAAATATTTCACCGGCATTCTATATCTCTGAAACTATTACCGGAATCACCCTGAAATTTTGTACGGAGATAAAGGGCACTACTGGAAGTTATCTATGAGACTTTCAAAAATCGGTTAACTACAAAACGAACATGGCGGCCAAGCGAAGTTGAAAGTTTTAAATAGACTTTTCTCGCGATTTAATGATCCAAACGCAATGAAACTTGGTATAGCAAATGTTTATACACATTGTAATGCACTGGTATTTAATTTAGTTCAATTGTTTACATAGCCTCAAGATGGCGGCTATGCGAATTTTAAAGTTAAGTTGTTTTTTTTTGTGTCGTAATCATGCGATCGAAGTGAAAGTTTGAATAATGAACCAATGCAATAATTTTCCTTTAATGGTATATGACTCTATGGCATATACATATAACAATCCAACATGGGGACCATCTGAAATATTTGGACGGTTTTCAATATCTACGAATCTATTACAGCAATCAACTGAATTTTTTGATGTTCTTAGAACATAAGTTCACCTATAGGACTTTCAATAACCTGGTGATTACAAATCCAACATGGCGGCAACACGAAGTATAAATATTCACATGGAAGTTTCTCGCAATATAACCATCCGAGGCAGTGAAATTTGGTACAGTAAATCATTATACAAATATTAATCTACTTTCATCTAATTAATTTCAATTGTTTCCATAACCACAAGATGGCAGCTGTGCGAAATTTTCAAATCTCGTTTTTACTTCTTGTGTCCTAATCATGCGATTGAAGTTTGAATACTACATGTACACAATAATCTTCATGTAACAGTACATAACTCAAAGACCAACATATATAAAAATCCAACATGGCGACCATCCAAAATATTTAGTCAGTTCTCAATATCTATGAATCTATTAAAGCAATCAAACTGAAATTTTGTATGTGGATAGTGGCAATTAACATAAGTAGGATATATGAAAATAGGCTTTAGTTTTTCACGGAACTACTGGTTTTGATTAGTTTCAAAATGGAAAAACTATTTTCCCCCGACGCAACCTTTATAAGAATTGTAAGCATAATTCGATATGCCGTCATTTAATTAGGATAGGACTCCTTTATTGGGGCTAAGTACCGGTAGTCTATTGCACCTAAAGCACTTTTTACAGATGACGGAACAGAGTACCAACATATGTGAAGCTCCAGGAAAAGATCTTCTACATCCAAATCTTCAAGCTCCCCTTTTTTAGAAAATTAGAGTGTTTGACAATCGTCTTTCAATTGCTTTTCCTCCAAATCGAAAAGCTTGGAAGGATCGAAAAGAAATCCAAAGTATTCTGAAAAAAAAAAATTTACTTCGTTAAATCTATTTTCTACGCAGCTCAGACAGACAAAAAGCAATTTACCCGAAATTTATTTTCAGCTTCTTTTTAAAGTTCCTCTTCAGTTTTTTCCACCGGTTGATCATTTTGCTGATTTATTTCATCAAGGAACCTTTTGCGATTGCCTTGATGGCGAATAGAAAATTTCTTTGCATAGCCCAAACTTTCCATTATTTCTCTAGCGGTGGACATTGCACTTTTAAAGACAGTGTTGCGATAATTTTGAAAAAATAACGTTATGCCCTGAAGTTCGGTTAAAGCCGTATCTAACGAAGTCTTCTCAGAAAGGAGAGTTTTACTTGTTGAGTTCACAGAAAATAAAATATCGTACCAGATAACGAGGCTTAGAACAAATTCATACGAAGTTGTATGAAGCAACAAAGATTGGGCCTCTGACCGGGTAACAGGTTCTTTGGTAGTTTCTGCCACTTTCTCTAGAGCTTCGTTTACTTTGCCTAACTGGTACCTGATGGGCTTGACACTGTCAATTCAACATTCCCATCTCGTGAGGAGGCCAGGACATAGTTCGCACAAAATGTCCCACCTTTCCGTGGAAGCTACAAACAAAGTGTACAGACGCTGAACTATACCAAAAATGTCATAGCGTCCTTATTGCATTAACCATGTCAACCAAAAGTAAGTTAAGATTATGTGCAACACATGCCGTTAACATTGCTCGTTTATTAATATTTTTTACTCGCGTCTGCACTCCCTTATACTTGGCCTTCATATTAGCACAATTGTCATACCCTTGTCCCCTACAGTCCATGATTTCTAGATCATTATCCTCCAATACTCCCTCTAAAACCTCAGCTAACCCCTTTCCCATAGTGTCGTGTACCTCCAAAAACTCGATGAACGATTCGACGATCCTTGGAGTTTCTGCCATTATATCAACATAGCGGAGGACCTATTTTAATTTGGGCTGGACTGAATCAAACACACTGGTTGGTTCTTAAGTTTAGGGGCTGCAACAACGCAGTCATGTCATTTATGAAAAAAAAAAAAAAAAAAAAAAAGAAAGATGTGAAGCGCAGGGCCTTTCTGAGCGCGCTGCCTGGCACAACCGCACCTCTCGCGCCGCCCTCGCGACGGCCCTAGTATCACAGAGAAAAATAAGCATTAAGGGAATTGAGGGTTTCTGAACCAACCAGTGCAGCCATCTTAGACTTGCCCCTCCAAGCCTACCTACGGATGGGAAGTAAAAATGTAGATCACATCGCTCATTTGGTTCAACAGTGGCATAACTAGAAATCTGCACTTTTTCAGTTTTTACCTGAATGTAGTGCTGGAAAATATTCTTTATAGACTGATTAAATCGACATTATTCTATCATTTTTCTTGGCAACATGATAGTACATAATTCGTTGGGCCAGTTTCCGAAAATATTGCAATTACATCAAGAACACTGATAATTCTTAATTGCGCTGGTGTCTGTTACACTTATCTGAAGCAAAGAAATAAATCCCCAATTCAGCATGGGGTCAAAGTCTTGACATTATTCAAATAATCCACAGTTTAGTAACTGCCTTTAAATCTTTAAATGTATTTCTCACAAACATCATATTCTGAGTAATGTCATCTTTGCAGCAAATGAGCAACATGGTGTCCACACACTGTACTAACAGGCACAAGTAACACTTGTAATTCCTTCACCCATAATGAATATCCACTGACCCGCTTTCGCACTCCTCCCTACTCTATCACTTCTTCAGGGAAAGGAAAGGGAGGTGAGTGGTACAATTTTAACAAAAAGAAAAGAAAATGTATCTAGGCTAATTTTAATAATTTAGAACTAAATGTGATGCCAATTTCAAACTACAATATTGTATCACTATGCTAGCTAGTTAGGCAGTTATTGTTGTTTTAAGGGGCGGAACTACGAGGTCTGCTAATTTGACGATTTTACTGTACATTGTTACAAACAGGATTCAGTTGTATGTCCCATTTTCTCATCCCAGCACGGTTTTCATCAACACAAACAATATTTTCTTCAACTTCGGACTCCATGTTTATGTAAAGAATCATGGCAAACTCCTCAAAGCATTCATATTGGTTGTTGGGGACATATAACATTCTGATTGAAAGAAGGCATAAAACATGTTGTGTTATGAATATATGACAAAATGCTTTATGAATGGATTGGATAACGCTAATGAAGTACTTACATCTGCTAACTCATTTTGAACTTTTTGTGGACATGTTGCTTTATGAACGCCAGCTCCTCATTTATTGTAATACAGGATCAAAGGGACAGGAACTGTATGATTTAAAAAAATACAACAACTTTATTAAGAAATGCAATTTACAATAAATACTGTAAACAATATATACAGATTATGTGTGTATTTCACTCAATTTCACAGCCATGAGACCCAGAATGTTGAAACAGGAACTGTAGTCCTTGTCGCTATTGAAGAGTTGGGATATGCAAGATCACGTCTATGAAAAAGGTGGCAAGTTTTCACTAATCAGGGAAATCAATAATTGCACCAGTTATTCCATGTCAGTTAACATTACAATGTTTCTTTGTTTGGTTATTGTAATTCTAATAATTAGGGATAGGAATTTTTCGGTGATTTCAGAGTAAAGAAAGCAGTATTTTAAAGTCTGCTGACTGGCTCGGAGCTGAAACGTATCACGGAAATTTTCACAAAGATGTTCAATGACTCCCAAACAAAGGTCTTTTTCTGCACACCCTGACAGAATAAATCCAGTCTCACAAGGCAGACGTCTCGGATTGGCTGTATGTGCTACTGATACTGTTCCTCAACAAACTGGGGACTGATCTCCTAGGCTCCATCCAGACCAAGATCCACGAGTGCTTAGGAGTTATACGAGACTTTTTCCCGCATGAGCACCTAATGAATACAGTGCTAAGGTTCCTTGTGGATCGAACGCAGACTCCCAACTCGAAAATTGAAGTGGCAGTCTTGACATTCCTGGCACAACTAACGACCTGTATGGACCCTGCCGAGTTTAGTCCTAGTCCGAAGGATCCTACTCCAACAGCATTGATAACAACAAATAATCAAATAAAAGTTCTTTCATAATTACCAAGTTTTGAGTAAGCTGTATATGCCCCAAGATCTCTAAAGAAATAGTAGGATGCCTTGAAAAAAATTAGAGAATGAGATCAGAATGTCTCGAAAGGGATCCTCATTCTGGTCTTGCCCGCAAAAGGCTACAAGCTATATGCCAAGATTCGAAGGTAACTTCAATGGTAACTTTCAGTCAGTCAACACTTTGTTATTAAATTGGGCGGTAAATAAGTGATTTCACCTAAAATTCATTATTATGTGCAGAGATAAAAATTTTCTACTGGAGGTAGTGGTAGTCGATGAAGTGGAGCATTTAGATACATCGAAGATAACTCATCCAGAATATAAGAAAAATACCTTTGGAACCACACACTTTGATTAAAAACGTATTCCTTCAGCAGAATCCCAATCATCGGAGGACAGTTTAACATCAATTTATCTACCTTACCGGCTTCGGTGGTGTAGTTGGTAACATGCTGAACTGCTGTGCCCAAGATAGCAGGTTCAAACCCGGCCGAAGTCGTCGGATTTTTTAAGAGCATTAAAAATCCTTCAGTATCCCTTCCTTTGGAGGGGAAGTAAAGCCGGCTGTCCCATGTCATAGATTTATGGCATGTAAAAGATCCTTCCACAGACTAAACTTGTGTGAAGCTAAATTGCTAGGTTAGATTTCATCGGAACGCTCTATCAAAGTTCCAACGTTCACCACTAGGTATCATTGATATCTGGTAGCGAAAGTTAGAACTACTTGAAATTGAACGGAACTTGTAGCTCACCCGGGTGTCCGCTGGAAGCAGCTACAGACTCGGGCGAGCCGAACATGTCCTAGGACACTCCCGGCACTAAAAGCCATACGATAAACAAATATCTACCTTCATCACCTTCAAGGACGGTAGAGTTTCATTTGCCCAAGTTTCAACTGTGCCACTGTCAACGGCTGCTGCTTCTCCCTGCATGCACTTGTAAACAAGACCATGCCTGTACTTGAACCACTCGATCCATCCGTTCGACACCGCAAAGTCTTCTACTCCCATCTGGTTCGCAAGGTAACCCGCTTTCTCACGAATTATGTTTCCATTTGTTGCATGGGATTGGTTGAACCATTGCAGGAGCATTTTTGCTTCTTTTGAAAACTTTCCTTTGCACACTGGTCTTCTCTTTCCATTCCTATTCTCTTTGTATGCAACTACTATTTTGCCTCGATTGCTAACAACAGTGTTCAATGTTGAAGGAGCGAGTTTTAACTTTCGAGTCAGTTCCATGCGCGTAAGGTGAGGATTTGTGTCCACTTCTTCAAGAATTTTCATTTTCTCATCACTAGTTAATGATTTAACTACGTACTTTCTTCTCCATTATTTCAATAAGATGCAACAAAATTATCACTAGGTTTCATAACTTGTTTGGTAGTGTAATGCGTATTTGTGTAAATACAGTACTCGCTCACATAAACATTTGGTACGGTTAGCTCGATACATAATGCTAGTTCCCACCGACACCTAGCCTTCTCAGAACACTAAACTTGCTGAATACACAAATCCATAATAAATAGGCTTAATGGGTTAGGGTATTTACCAGCTTGACAAACGAAGTTGCACTATCATACCTGTTATGTTGCAACCCTCGCCCGCCTGTTGGCCGATAACAAGGAATGTTATCTCTGAGCGGACGGGCTCACATTCCTGCAGGGGTGAACTAAGAATGCTTTCAGGGCTGACGAAAATGCAATCGTACTAAGCGATAAGTGGCAAAATATGCAACGTGATGAATGAGTTACTTTTACATTAATTTCATTAGATAAGAATCGGGACTTGAAAATTATGGCGTGATATGCGATAAAACGTTCTAATGAGGGACTTGTTAACGAAAGACTAGGAGTTCTGCCATACATATTCGGCTTAAAATATGGCATTTTGTTTATGGAATAGCACTGATATATGTAACTATATTTTTGATACCATGTACAGTATGTATTTGAGATTCCTTTCCAGGAAGTCTTATTTCATTCACTAATTCAATTTCAAGACATCCGACCTTCTCTTGGCAGTATTTATACCCTGTAATTATTAGCACACACATCCTTCAACCCCTCTCACAGATGATCTCAACAACACTAGGTTCCATCAGAACTGGGTCTATACAGCGGTGGACAGCACTGCCCAAAATCTCGTCCAGGAGGAAGTGCACCAAACTGAAACAACAAGAAGCACATTAGATCATGAAACTCCAACAATACATTGTTCACTTATTAGTTGTAGGTAAACCTACTTTTCATCAGCCACAAATCTCCACAGATATAACTGAAGATAGTGAGTGTCGACCTGGATCTGCTGCAAGCCATATCGACTAAACGTTCGCAACCGTACACATTCTAGGAACGTCTGGAACACAACCAACATTAGCTTCTACACTTCTCCACATGGCTACAAGCAGGAAAGGTAGAATATCACTGGTACAGTAAAACTTTAATAAATCAAAATAGTTGGGACACGAGATTAGGACTTTGATTGCATGACTTTGAATTCTGTCAAACAATACCACATTCCAAAACCAATGAAAACAACACATGACATGCAGTGGTGATCTGTTGTGCACACGCCAAACAAGCCACGTCTAACTCATATGCGAGCAATGCACTATATCTGTGTGAACTTTTGCACAGCATGGCTGTGTGTGCCTTAGTGGCTTCCTTCCACTCTGGCCTGTTCAGACCTTTCCGGAATGATCACCCACCCTAAGTGTAACTTTTCACGCTTTGTAAACTCTGATATTGCCTTTGTCTACAGCAAACAATATTATCTGTATCCAACTCTTCAGTTTTTTCCACTTAAGCTCCCTGATCAAGTCAGCAGTATAGTAGATGTTTGATGTTAGAATCAGCTTCTGACAAGACATTTATTGACAACTTTATCAATATATGTGGGTATTTTTCTTTAGGATTAAGAGAGAGATGAGTGAGCAAAAAGTAGAGGAGGGAATGAAAGTCTTTTTAGATCTTTGCTCGTGAAGTAGATAAAAGAGTGAAGTGAAGGTCCTAATAACCTTGTAATTAGAGCCATTGATTTTCAATGAAAGTAAATTAACAATTTTGTCAATCTTTGGAGAAAATGGGAGCATTGTGTCATATTCCCTAGAACAATATAACAGCCACCAAATATCAATGGGAGAACACACATCTAGTGTAAACTTACCTTTCGAGAAGTTGGCACTACAAGTCATTTACCAGTATAAGCATATCACCATGAGAAATTTGGACTTTTCCAGGGACATGTAAGCGTAGGGAAAGAGTAAATGACATTGTACATATGTTCTCGAGTTCATGGGTACTATGTCGATATATGTTCGGCTGGCCGCCACAAGGTTATCTGTCCCTTGAAAAGACTAGTCTATGCAAGAAGCTTACAAAATGAAATATAATTATAGTAGATGTTTAGGCAAGTCTACATATCCTGTACTTCTTGGAGTAATAAACAAACATACCTTAAGACTAATTTTGATGATTCCTGTAAGTATTGAAACTTTGGAGAACTCTACAGAGGAGAATATCTCAATTCGTTCTGAGAAAAGCTTCTGTATATTGGTGACTAGGCTCGAGTCCAACTGGCTGGGAGCATATGATGACCAGTTTGAACGGTAGGCATGTCTTGACACAGTAACACTGGAACATCATATTCATTGGAACTCTTAATGGAAAGAAAAACATAGTATTTTTTTTACATAGTAGTGTTCTTATCAGAATGTAAACTACCGTATTTACTCGGCTATAGGACCCCCCTTTTTTTTCTAAATTTTTAGTTCCGATATTGAGGGGAAGGTACTATAGACGCGAACTTCACAAAAATCCATTATTTTGGGAAAGAGAGAGAGTAAAAATAAGCTATTTAATTTGATGCTACATAGTACGATATATTTAATCAAAATAAACTAAGTTTACATCTTTAATCAGCCCATTATGAGTCTGCCATAACCTTTATTATCCACCACTATTCCTGGCTATCCCCCAATGACTTTCACTACTATCCCTTGCTAAGCAAAAATCTTAGTATCAAAGAAATAGAATGGACAAAGTATCAGACATGGTATTGCAAACTTTATTTTTATTTGAACATAGGGAGGGAGAATGCATCAATTAGGGAATGAATGATGATGCTGAACGATCACATCTCACTAACATTTGTAAACACAACTGAGTACATATTATTCACATGTTTCACATTAATATACCAATAACATGTCACACAAATGCCGCCAGTTCTTGCAACAAATGAAATGTGTTTAAAATAAAACTGAGAAGAAGGCTGCCGCAAACACTATTTCCAAGGGCACTACATCTTTGTATACAAAACAAAAGAATGCAGGCAAGATATAAAAACCAAAACTTTCATTGGCTGGATTTTAAACTTGGCTCTTCTACTCGGCCAATAGTGTGGCATCTTCTATTGGATATTGGGTGAAGCCTATTGGCTACACGATTCGATATCCTGCCGAATTGCGTACGTGGTATATGTATGCAAAATGGTGGTCATATCGTCTGAATAACTAAATTATTATTATTAATCTTGATTGGTCACATTGGACCACTTGAGTCGTTCCACAATCACTTCTTCTTTTAAGGTAGTACTGCTTGGTTCTTGCGCTCTTTCCAGTACTTTTTCATTCTTTCAGATCGGGATTTTCTCAACTCATCTGAAATAACTAAATAATGTAATAAGAAAAATAATTTTGTCATAAAAGAGGATGAATTTCAGTTGTAATTTTTAAAAAATTTAAGAATTCGTCAAATTCCAAGAATGTTGTATTTTGACTCTCGATAATTAAGAAGAATTTTGTATTTTGGCTCTAGAAAATGAAGGGGGGTAATATAGGCGAGGACGTCCTATAGCCGAGTAAATATGGAATTCCAATGAATTTATCAATACCATAATATCCCTCTAATGCAATAGTAGCCTACATTATGCAACGAGCCTATAATGGCAATAATTAAGACACGAGTATGTTTATAAATTCCATACGAGTGTCTTAATTACCATTATAGGCGAGTTGCATACGACTGTTTATGTTCAACGATAATTATTATAACTATTTTATGTTCGAACATAAAATATTCATAAATACCTGTCGAGATTTCGCCAGTTTTATGTACTGAACAGAGCGCATGAGACACAGAGAATGCCTTGTATTTGGCCATGGCCTCCTCGATTATCCTACTATGACACCAGGCCAGGCAGTGAAATTTAAATTAGAAGGCCGTGGAACTCAGCGCATCTAATTATCTAATTGGTCAAACAACTGTTTCTTGAGCTCTGATTGGTGGGAGAAACTGTTTCATAATGAAAAGTAGTGTTATAATGAGCCTCATTATAGTACAGTTTTCTGACATATAATAGTCAGGGTCGAACATAATAGTAAGATATCTTACAGAAGTCCATCATCATCAAATTCCAGCTCCAGTCGCCCGGGTGCTGTTAACGAGCCCTCGCCACCTTTTCCTGTCCATGAATAGTTGGTCTTCATGGGTCCTTCTCCAGTCTAGCCCTTTGTCTTCAAGATCATCCTTGATTTGGTCCAACCATTTCTTCTTTGGTCTTCCTACTGGTCTTTTTCCTGGGATAATCTTGTTGAAATAAGCTTTTGGTGTCCTCTCATCTCCCATTCTTTGAAGATGCCCATACCATCCTAATCGTTGCTTCTGCAAATATTTTGTAGCACTGATATCTATGCCAGCCTCTGTCCTGTTTGTTTCGTTCCTTACTTTGTCTCTCCTTGTCCTTTGAAGCATTGTTCTTATAAACTTCATTTCTGATGCCTGAATCCTACTTTCTTCTCTTCTGGACAGGGTGCAAGTTTCTACTCCGTAAGTTAGAATTGGGATGTAGTATGTCTTAAACAGTATATGTTTACACTTCCTGGGCACTTTATTATCCCACAGTAGTGTTCTAACTTGTGCATAGAAGGAGGCTGCATTACTAGTTCTATTTGTTACTTCACTGTTGTTGTTGTTGTTATCCTTACACACTGTGCTACCAAGATATTTAAATTGATCAACAATTTGTAGAGGCTGATTATTCAGGTAAATGGTTGCATTAGACAGTCCTGTTGTCATCACTACTGTCTTACTTTGGCTTATTTTCAACCCATACTCCTTGAACAGCTTGTCCCATGAATCCAGTTTTTCTTGTACCTCTCTGGCACTTTCTCCCCAAATCATGATGTCATCTGCAAAGACAAGGGCATTTGTTTCATTACCCTGTTCTTCTTTTATTCTCTTCAGGATTATGTCCATCACTGTGATGAATAGTATTGGAGACAGTGAACTTCCTTGTTGGACTCCTTGTTTTGTTGTGAACCATCTGCTTTCCCCATTACCTATTCTTACACATGTCCTTGTGTTCTCATACAGCATTTTGATCTTGTTTATCAAACCTTTTGGGACATTGTGCCTTTCTAAACATTCCCAAATTTTTGATCTTGCAATGCTATCATAAGCTTTTTCTATATCTAGAAATACCATTACTAATTCTTTCCCTTTTTCAAGATGTTTCTCAATAAGCATTCTTGCAGCAAAGATCAAGTCAATAGTACTCCTTCCTGGTCTAAAGCCATGTTGTTCTTCTTCTACTAAAGCCTTTTCTAAGTGTCTGCGTAGTCTTTTCACAATTATTTTTTCCAAGATCTTTAGACCATGGGATAACAAAGTAATTCCACGATAGTTCTCACACTTTTTCCGGTTTCCTTTTTTAAACAATGGCACTATTACACCTTTAGACTAATCATCAGGGATCTTATTGTCCTTCCATATAGCATGTAATACTCTGTACAACCAATGTATCCCATTAATTCCTGCTGCTTTTATCATGTCTGAACATACTTCATTAACTCCAGTGGATTTCCCTTTGATCATAGCTTTTAAAGCTTCTTCCACTTCAGACCAGGTTGGGGGTGGTTCTTGGTGGTTTTCATCATTGGCCCTTAAATTGATGTTCGTGTCCCCACTGTCATTATTAGATGCATCATTTAACAGTTGATCAAAATACTGTCCCATTAATTTCCTGATTTCATTTATGCTTCTTATCACTTCTCCATTATTTCCTTCCAAAGCTGTAACTGATTCCTGTTGTCTTTTATTGTTTTTCACAGTTTTATATAGTAATTTCTTATTACCTTGTGTATCTTCCTCCAGTTTCTTCGCAAATTCATCCCAAATCTTATCCTTCTCTTCATTAATTATGCGTTTAACTCTTAATTTGTGCTCTCGATATTCTTGAGCAAGTGATCTGATTTTATCCTAATTTCTGTCATTCTTTTGTCTCTCCACTTCTAATTTTCTCTTTACTTTGTTCCTTAATTGAATTATTGTCTTGACTTCCTTATTCGACCAGGCAGTCTCTTTATGTCGAACTTTACTACTTGTTTCGCCACATAATTCTCTAGCTTCTTCAACTAAGACATTTCGAAAATTTTGCCACTCTTCCTCTGCACTTTTGGTATCAGTTTTTGGAACTTTTCCTAAAATTCTTCTCTGAAATTCCTCACGTTTATCAGATTTCTCCAGCTCCCAGATCTTGATCTTTTGTTTCTTTTCCATCTTATAATTAATCAGTTTAACACCAGTTATACTAACTAGAACAAGCCTATGGTCACTGTCGAGACTTTCACTGGGAACGACTTTGACATCCACAACTTGTTTTCCTGCTTCACCCGCTGTTATTACAAGGTCTATCATTGATCTATGTCTTCCATCCCAGCTGTATCTAGTTACTTTATGACTTTC
The DNA here is from genome assembly GCA_946902985.2 of Meconema thalassinum. NCBI lineage: Eukaryota > Metazoa > Arthropoda > Insecta > Orthoptera > Tettigoniidae > Meconema > Meconema thalassinum. The sequence continues at coordinate 314,732,204 of OX336393.1, read as the reverse complement.
TCTCTTCTTAAACCAGGTATTTTGAATTTGAAGACTATTTCGACTGCACATATCAAGCAGGTCTTCCCCTTCTAGATTTCTGTTTCCATAACCAAATGGGCCAATCACTCTTTCTACATCCTCCCTTTTGCATCCCACCTGAGCATTTAAGTCACCTATTATCATAATGTTCTCCTTATCCAATTGGTTCTCAAGCTGTTCCAAGAACTTCTGTTTCTCTTCATCCTTGCACCCCGTTTGTGGGGCATAAACCTGCACTAGGGTTGGGATTTTTTCGTTTGATGGTACCTCTAATCTAATGATTCTGTCGCTAATATATTTAATATCTGCAACAGCATCTACTTTCTTACTTAGAATAAAGCCCACTCCATTATGTGACCCTTTCCATTTACCACACCAGTAAAGGGTATATCCTCCTCTTAAAATTTTCTTCCCTTTCCTTTTCCATTTGGTTTCGCTCAGACCCAATATATCCAGTTGCCTTCTTTCCATCAGATCTACAAGTTCTTCACATTTTCCAGTTTATGTCATTACATTCAGTGTTCCTATTCTCATTTTGGGTTTATCTTTCTTTATTATGTTTTTTCCCACAGCCTTACATTGCATAACATCAGGCTGGATGCCATCATTCCTGTCAACTGTAAGGCGTGTGAGCTGTCCATTTTGGGTATTCTTCTTTCCGAGGCTCGTTTTAACATTGAAAGCGCATAACTATTTACTCCTTTATTGGCTTGCTAGGCCTAACATATTGGAGGATTTTCTGTCAGGGTTGTCTCCCTTAGCCTTTGGTATTCCACTACCACACCTACAAGGCAGCAGGTTGTACTCATATTTAACCCCTGAGTACTGGATCGCCTCTTCCGCCATCTTCACTGTACCAAAGTCCATCTTCTCCACTGCAGATGCCGTTGAGGTCTTCGCACGTAACCCTGTGCACGGGGCCTATGTTATACCCCATAGGACTGGGTCCTCACCAGAACTTAGCCGTTACTGTAGTTCCATGGTATATTACAGTACCTTTGCCCACCCCCACGACGTGGACGTGCCTGGCAAGAATTATCCATGTAGCCAATTTTAATTGACTCATGGACCGGGTTAAGGAGCTGTCTAAATCCAGCCTCCAATTCACATTATCACAATTTTTTCAAGTAGTTATAATCATTTTATACTTGGCCTTGATTTTCCTTTCCTGAATGTAGTTGTTGCTGATAGACTAACAAATTAGAGAGCAAAACTGAAATTAGTACTTTGGTAAATTTTCAATTAATCAAAATGTAAAAATATGTTTGCCTTAACCTTCATCCGCTAACATATGCGGCTGACAGCCGCAATATTTGAAAAGAGCTAGCCGTTCCGCGTTGGCGCGTCACAATGTAATGGGAGGAGCTAGTATTCCTAAGTTACACCCTTCCCCGCTAGGCGGCACGGTTTCCAGAAGTTCCCACGTCAAGTTGGCGCCCAGTATGCCTTCTTAGTTCGTGTCACATCGGCGGCTGTCTCAGCTGTTTGTCACAATGTAAGTGTACGTTATTATGATTTTGTTCTGTGGATTGCTTTGTAAATAGGTGTTTTCAACTACATCAACTACAATATCATTAATGTCTAATACAAATAAGTACATAGTATAAAACTGGTGTCATAATATAAAATATATGCATCCTTACTTAGTTGAGTTATGAACTTTCGATGGAAGTCTGACCTTTCTGACAGCGACCCTTTGCACAATTTAGGCCTATTACTCTATCAAATAGTAGTATATTACTATATCGCTCTGACATAATATATAATATATATTTTTAATAAATAATATAGAACCAATGCTTCTGTACAGCGTAATTTTGGTTTCTGGTTTCTAGGGCCAGATATAGCATTCCCGAGGACATCCAAAGAATTCTAAGGGAACTAGAAGCTGAAGAGGCTGCTGGAGAAGAACAAGAGTGGGATTTAGATGACGACCAAGATCCTGACTTTGAACCTCAAAAAATTCACGACAATCATCATAATTCTGATTTGGAGACTGATATGGATAATGGTGACTTCGCAATGGAAATGGACGACGAGGAGGAAATGCGGTTCTTCATTGGAAAAGATGGGGAGACTCTTTGGTCAAGTAAAGTATTGCGGTCTCAGACAAAGGTCAAAGAACATTGTGAAGGTTATTCCTGGGCCTAGGGCACAAGCTCGACAATGCCAAACACCACTTGAATGTGTCCTGAAAATCATAAGTTCCGACATGATTTCTGATATAGATAGATTCACCAACATTTATATTGCAGCCAAGAAACATGAGAACCAAAGAAATGAACCAGACGATAGAGTTTGAGAGAGCTGATTCAGGTCAATGACGAACACCGAAATTATGTCCGTCATCGGTGCTCTGTTTTTAATTGGTGTAAAAAGGGGAAATCGTGCTGATTTTTCAGAATATTTTGCGACAAACGGTACTGGATTGACAATTTTGCGTGCAAATTTCAGCAAAGAGCGGTTCAAATGTCTCCTAAGGTGGATTAGGCTTGATGACATAACAACTAGGGAACAGAGGAAGGATACTGACAAGTTGGCTTCAGTGAGAGATCTACAAAATAAATTCATAGCCAATAGCCAACAAGCCTACAACATTGGGGAATTTGTAAATTTGTAAATGCTGGTCGCATTTTGAGGACATTGTGGGTTTATTCAATATATGGTGAAGAAACCAGCAAAGTACGGCCTGAAGATTTATGCCCTTTGTGACTCCCAAACATTTTATATCTTCAATCTCGAACTGTACTGTGGGAAACAAAAACCTGGTCCCTTCGAAGCATCCAACAAACCTTTCGACATTGTCAGAAGATTATGTGCTCCAATGGAACAGAGTAATAGAAACCTAACAACCGACAACTATTTCAGTAGCTATCCACTTGCTGAGCATCTCCTGGAGAATGGCATTACATTTCTTGGGACCCTACGTAAGGATAAGGCAGTTATCCCCCCAGAATTTGTGACTGGAAACAAGAATCTTCTACCAGGGAGTCACTTGTTTGGGTGTCAGGAGGAAAAATCGTTGATTTCATTTGCCACCCGAAAGAAGAAAGTTGTAATTTTACTCTCCGCCATGCATGACCGCAATGATAATGACGACGAAACCGGTAAACCTGTACACATCATGGATTACAATGCCATAAAAGGAGGCGTAGACACTGTTGACTTGATGTATTCACATATTACTACGTCAAGGAAAACTCTCAGATGGACAATGAATTACTTCTTTCGCATTCTAGATTTAGCTGGAATAAACTCAATGCATATTTTCCAGATGAACATTCCTACGGACAAATAATTGAGAAGAGAGTGCCTCTACCAGTTGGCCCTTGAACTTATGCAAGAAAACCTTCAAGATTGGGCCAAACTAATACCAAGGCTTCCTAAAGAGTTAGCTCTATTTTTTAATAACTACAAGGAAGAAAGCTGCTCAACAAGAGAAACGCCGGTACGACCAGGAATTTGCTATACAGTGGAATCTCGTTAGCACGTTCTCGGTTACGACGTTTTCCAGTTTAACGCGATGATTTTCTCAAGTCCCAGTCCCATTGCTGCTAAATACATGTTGATATATCCCCTTAATACGTTTTCTATTCCCGCTTACGAAGATCAAATTTTCGTCGCGTAGCATGAGTTATACCGCCCGTACGCACAGAATGCAAGACAGAGACTTGTTTCTTTAAACAAGGTCACGTTGCGTATTTTGCAGCGCATCGCATTTTCGTCAGCCCTGAAAGCATTCTTTGTCCACCCCTAGTGGAATGGGAGCCCGGCAGCTTTGAGATAACATTCCTGGCCAACAAGCGGGCGAGGGTTGCGACATAACGGGTCACAGAACAATGTAACGGGTATAGCGGCAGTATTAAAGCACGCGCCGACAATGTTGCACATCTGTTCTGTACGGCCTCAGTGTCTACGGCAGTTAGATCCTGCGTTAGTTCGTTTACATGGCGAACTCAAATCGATTTGAATACGATCCTATTTTCAGTACGATGCCCATTTACATGAGCAGTTTCAGTTCGCGATTTCAATACGCTGTATAATTTATGGTGACCAACCTGCAGTTATGTTGGCGAACTCGTATTAAACAGAAAAAACATAAAGGACCCGTAATTATCGTCCGACTTTTTCTTTTACGGGTGGTTTGTAAACATGTAAAATGGATGCGCGGAAGATTTTGATGTTGTTTGTTTTTAACAAGTTTATGTTCAGTTTAATAATTATAAAATGTTATTGTTTTTACGTCCCTTTTAACTACTGAAGCTTAAAGCTTTTAGAGATGCCGGGCTGCCGGAATGTTGCCCCAAATGCGATCTGTAACATGCCACAATTTACGTACGGATACACCAGACATTAAAGGTAAAAAAACAAACAAAAAAAACCACAGCCTGCTTCCAGTCGACCGACCAGGTCAGGGAATGGAATGAATGAAGCCCCCATCTAACGGCGAGGATTTGAACTGTCCTGGCTGCCGAAGCCTGTCGCACTCCCCTGGGGCAATGATTAAATGAATGACAGATGAAATGAAATGATACTGGAGAGTGTTGCTGGAATGAAATTGTGACAGGGAAAACCGGAGTACCCGGAGAAAAACCTGTCTGCCTCCGCTTTGTCCAGCACAAATCTCACATGGAGTGAGCAGGATTTGAACCACGGACCCAGCGGTGAGAGGCCGGCGTGCTGCCGTATAAGCCACGGAGGCTTACATTAAAGGTAAAACAGACAAAAATACATTAACGCTGAAAACATGTGCAACAAACTATGCTTATCAACCACGACAGGAACACAAACAGTAACGAAGAATATGGGCAGAAAGTAAAATAAGCGATTAGAGAGTTCGGCGACAGACGAGAATAGGCCTAAATTAGTTCAAAAATGTAACTCAAGAGCGCGCAGAATCGCTTTAAATTTGATACGCGTTTACAATCACGTTCCTGAACACCAGTTTGGATACGGTCCGATTCCACAACTTTACCGTATCGACCTTGAAACTCAATAGTGAAACGGTTTTACTGGCCCTCACTGTTGGGTGACAAATGTAATGGGTTCTATCGCCCTCACTGTTGGGTAACAAGTGTAATGCCCGTTGCTCACGGTAAAATGTTTCTTAAAATTTATTTTACAACTAATTTTATAAAAATTTGACGAAAGCAAGCTGTGTTGTTCACGGTAAAATTATTTTATAAAACCCGTGGATGTATCAGGATCGCCATCTACTGATAAACTTCTGAACCAAGAATCAGCTGTTCAACACACATTGGTTTGAGAGTATGGCTCCAACAAACAAAGCGAACATTGCAAAAATTGCTGCTTTAGCTACAATTAAATGTCGTACAGTGGTAAAAAGGAAGAAAAGAAATGCTAGGAAGTTCTGGACTCGGGAATGGATAAAAAGAAGAGAAGAGTAGAGGAATACTCTCCTTGGTCGAAAATGAGTTGAGGTTAGAAATCAGAATTCATATAGGAATTTTCTAAGAATGGAGGAAAGCAGTTTTAAAAAAACTCCTAGATCTCGTTGGTCCCAAAATTATTCAACAGGACACTTAACATGAGGCAAGGCATTTCTCCTGAAATGAGACTGCAAGTGAGTTCGAAACCCGTTTATCTTCGCCTTCACATCAGACTGGCTTGTGTTCGGTCGAATTTGTGAAACATATTCGGCGATTGAGATTTCTGCCTCCCTTCTTGCATTTCTATTGTGGTATATGGGCGTTTTAACCTCATACAAACACTGATATTTTTGGTACTCGTCCAGTAAAACACTAACAGCTTGGGAGCCCGTATCACACGACACTAGTTAGTATGAAAGCTTCTACCAGTACTGGTGTACACGCTGGTATAGACGCGTCTAGCACCGTGTGATATGTACCTTCCATGCTAGGTTCTGCCTTCCATAATAGCTTCCATACAACTCACGAAATTGAACAGGTGCCATTTTTCCTGCCAGTTTTCATGGAAGTTTGAGTACAACAACCAATCGGATTGCTTTTCTCGTTCAGGTAGATATCCAAGGGGCAATATAAACAAGTAGATTTGTTATGTGGGCAGGCCTACGAATAAATACATCAGAATTAAACTATATTTTCTTTAAACGGTGTCTGTGTGATAAGCGCTAGCTATATCCAATAAATACAGAACGTGTCATATTATTATTATTATTATTATTATTCTGGGATATTTTTTTATTTTTATTTAGTCAATTTACCCTCTAGGTTGGTGGTTCCCACGGACTCAGCGAGAGAACTCACCACTACCGCCTCTATGGGCAGTGTCCTGGAGCTTGGAACATCTAGTCGGGATGGATACAACTGGGGAGGTGTGATCAGCACTTCGCCCAGGCGGCCTCACCTGCAAAGCGAACAGGGGCCTCATGAGGGATGGGAAGGGATGGAAGATTGGGATGGATAGGCTAGGAAGAGGGAAGGAGGCCGTGGCCTTACAGTAGGTACCATCCTGGCATTTGCCCGAAGACGAAGTGGGAAACCACGGAAAACCACTTCGAGGATGGCTGAGGTGGGAATCGAACTCCATCTACTCATTTGGACCACCCGAGACTGAATAGACCCCGTTCCAGTCCTCATACCACTTTTCAAATTTCGTGGAATCCGGGAAATCGAACCCAGGACCTCCGAGGCGGCAGCTAACCGTGCTGACCGCTACGCTACGGAGGCGACTGGGATAAATATTTAACTATTTAAATTCTAATAGTTATCACGAATGGTATCCGTCCATGGTTACAGTATTTAGGGAAAATAAGAATTTTAAATGGGAGAAAATACAAAACATAGTTGCAATATTGCTGTACGACGTAAGGAGGAAATTATTAAATAATAAAAAGGAAGTAAAAATCTCCGCCCCTGGATAGCCTTGAACCCGGGATCTTCAGTTCACCAAGCGAGCGCGATACCACGAGCACACTTTTCCAACTGACTAAAACGCAATTTGTTGCGCTTCTTATCAGCGCGTATGGTTAAATATCCAATTATTACAAATATATCTTAAATATTGATTGGAATGAATTCATTCAGTACCACGCATATTTTCAAAGCAAGTTTCATGACCGCTTTGCGTAAATAATGCGAATCGACTCTAAATTTTACCCCCAAACGACAACCGTCCTCCATGTTTTGTTTTCGAAGAGTTTGTTTACAAGCGAGCTTCACAATCTTCTCACCACGTGGCGCCAGCATAATCTTCATGTCAGCTTCCCTGATTGGTTCGTTTCGTAAAATTAATTTTACGGAATAGAACATGTCCTATTTTATGGAAAGTTTTATCAAAGGTTTTATAAAACTTGAATTTGACCGTGAGCAACATTAATTTTATAAAATTAAATTATTGTACAATAAATTTGAAGGAAAATTTTACCGTGAGCAACGGGCTTAACTGTTTCCTTAGTGCACGTTGAGCGTACAAATGTAATGTTTTCTCTGACTGGGATATGTTGTGTTAATGGGCGCCAAGACCTCAACGCTATGTTGAAATCTAAATTTATATTTAACAACACCTAGCTCTGGTAGAACACCTTCAAGAATCTTTACACTCAGATCGTGATATGATTTGATCATTAACCCAACTAACAATTGTATCAGAATGAATTTGGTCTATATCTAATGCTACCTACTGAAAGCAAAGATTGCATGGTTAAAAGAAATGAATTTATTATATAAAACAAGTATGGCAAAATTAATAATAATAATAATAATAATAATATATTTTAAATTTAAATTAGAGCGTTGCGATTTGAATATTACCGCTAGAGAATTACGTGAAAACGGAGTCGGATGAATTACGGATTTTACTATTATTCCCAAGCTATGAAGTTACTGAAATACTGAATATGAAAAAAAGAGACGAGAGATTATGTAGTTCTGAGTCATTCGCGCTTACCATTGGAAATTGCCGTAGCATTTCCCTCGTACTGGATGCTGAAGAGCTTCCCATAGCCTTCTGGACGTCGTCATCTTCTTCTTTCGTTGAAGAGATACTTGTAGATATGATAACTTATGGTCCGGTCACACCGGAACCAACCACACGAGCAACCACAACGGTCAAGTTTTACAAAGATAGTCGCCCTGCCTCCTCGGCGCGCAAACCATATATGCACTCGTCGCCTCCCCACTCTGGTGCCGTCTTCTTCACGCCCGCTCTTCCTTGATTGGCTGAGCCACCACGCGATCTTCCCCTCCTCCGGGTCATTACACTCGGCGCGACGATGATGTCGATTACCGGTCCAGGCCATTTCGCCTTTTCTTGAAGCAGCAACCCCGCTTGCGTCACGCTTCTCGACAAGAATAAGCCTGTAGCCGAATTCCCAGTGACTCATCTCTCTCAACAAACTCTGACAAAATCCGAAAAATTCCGTAATCATATAATTTTCCGCGATAATGTTGTTTGTAATAATTCGCTTGATAGTGTTTTCTATAACGTCGAAAACCTATCTGTATACTTATAATTTTATAAAAAAAAACGCTCCAAAAATAAATTAATAATAATAATAAGTTACATGAAAACTTCTCGTGGCTGAACAATTTGCCGCGTAAATAAATATTGAATGGCTTCCTACTGACTTATGTCAGTGGCGTAAAATACCCTCGAAAAACACGTTACAATACGATCTGATTCACGCATTACACTAGGAAGAAGTTGTGAAACCTAGTGATAATTTTGTTGCATCATATTGAAATAATGGATAGGCCCAAGAAAAATCGTTAACTAGTGATGAGAAAATAAAATTTCTTGAAGAAGTAGACAGAAATCCTTACCTTAAGCGCGAGGATTTTTTTTTTCTGTACACAGGCGAGCATGTCTAACCTCAAAAAAACTTCGCCAAAGAATACGGCACTTCTTTTCCACAGAATATCAAGAAAAACATGTCTTTAAGCCGAAATCAATTATAGAAAGTTAAATATTTCAACTCGTACTACAGTACCGGTACTTCAATGAAGAGTACGGTACCGGTATACGAAGTACGTCCAGAAAGTAAGTTCCGTTTGGTAATAACATTAAATTGTGTACAGATACAGAAAAATTATTTATTGCACAAAATTCTAGAACCCTTAAACTACTTTTCCACATAACTGCCGAAATGTTGCAGGCATTTGTTGTAGCATGGCACGAGTTTTTGTATACCTTCTTCATAGACGTGTGCCGCCTGTGTCTTCAACTAGTTGTACATTCCGCTGCAGCGCAGTTCCGCATATGCGCGGTAGACGCTCTGTATCAAGGAGAAGAAACGTGCGCCATTTGGAGAGCGCTGTCAGCCACGTACGCGTTGTTGTGCATGTTTACTCGTACAATGTCGGTGTTGATTGAAAATCCCGCCGCTTGTGAAATCAGATCTGTGATTAGTTTTCTGAATGCTAGGAAAGTGAAATCAATTGAAATTTATCGGCAAATTTGCGAACTAATGGACAAAATGCGATGAGTGATTCAATGGTGAGAAGATGGGTCCGACAGTTCAATGAAGGACGTAGTGAAGGGCACGATGAAGAACAAAGTGGGCGTCCATCTTTGGTTACAGAAGAACTGGTTCACGCGATTGATGACAAGATCCGGGAAAATCCGCAGGTTTACAATTAGTACTCTCGCTATGGAATTTCCCCAAATCTCACGATCACTAATTCATGAAATTGTTACCGAAAAACCGAACTTTCGTAAACTTTGCCGACGTTGGGTACCAAAGATTCTTACGGAGCAACACAAAACAAAACGGATGGGTAGTGCACTTCAGTTTTTGACCCGTTACAATGAAGGCGGCGAAGAATTTCTGACACAGATAGTCACAGGAGATGAAACTTGGGTTTCTTACGACACCCCTGAAAGTAAGCAGCAATCAATGGAACGGAGGCACACTTCATCTCCAGCAAAGGTTAAGTCGAAAAAAATCTTGATACCTCGGAAAATGATGTGCACAGTGTTCTGGGACTGGAAAGGCATCTTACTCATTGATTTCTTACCGCGTGGTCAAACAATCAACGCAGATGCTTACTGCGAGACACTTAGGAAATTGCGCCGTGCAATACAGAATAAGCGCCGAGGGTTGCTGTCAAAAGGTGTTGTTTTTCTTCACGACAACGCACGCCCACACACTGCAAATGTGATGAAAAACCTCCTACAGGGATTTGGCTGGGACGTGTTTTACAACCCTCCGTACAGCCCTGACCTCGCTCCTAGCGACTTTCATCTGTTCACACATCTCAAGTCTTTCCTTGGCGGTCAACACTTCAACAATGACGACGAGCTGAAAGAAGATGTTTGCAACCGGTTGAAGACACAGGCGGCAAACTTCTGTGAAGAAGGTATCCAAAAACTTGTGCCACGCTATGACAAATGCCTGCAAAAGTTCGGCAGTTATGTGGAAAAGTAGTTTAAGAGGTGTAGAATGTTGTGCAATAAATAATTTTTCTGTATCTGTACACAATTTAATTTTATTACCAAACGGAACTTCCTTTCTGGACGTGACTCGTAGTACATGTTTCTCTCATTTTCATTGCTCTCGTTTCTCTGTGCTGTGTAAACTAGTTCTGTAATACAATAATTCTGTAGGTTGTTTAAAATTGTTTATTCGATAGTGCGTACTTCCGATTAACACTTTTTTTACTTTTCCCTCACTGGAACAAGTTAATGAGGTTTAATGTTCATTTTTCATTAGTACGTTTTCCCGCTTTTTACGTCCAAATTTTTCAGTCCCTTGAAAAAAGTACTAACGAGGTTCCATTGTATCTGTGGGACACACAAGAATCATCGAACACGGCTCTCCTGCAACACATGCCAAAAAAATGTTGCCAAACACATGCAAAGTTGTTCTGTCATAATTGATATGAAAGTTGTGAAAATGAGGACGACTTTGTGTCTGATGAATAACTTTAGAAACCTGATCACCAACAACTACTTTAGTAGCTAACCACCTGTTGAGCATCTTCGGAAGAGTAGTATTACATTCCTGGGATTCTGCGTGAAGATAAGGTGTCTATCCCCCTCGAGAGTGTGACTGAAAAAGGAATTTTGTTGTGGCTGTTTGTAATTTATGAGGTATGTTTTGTTCAGACAGGTACATTTTAGCTAATAGATATCTTGAATGTTCATGTTTTCTTCTTCACTTTCATTACATTTGATTTTTTGATATTGTGCATACAAAAAAAAAAGACAGTTTATTGACGAGAATTAAAACCAACTGAAAATTGATGTCTTAGAACAATAAGAAATGTGATAATGTTTAAGATTTTAAAATATGTTGTAATGGAGAAATCATTTTGAAAAATAACGACTTAAATTACTTAATACAGTACTTATTAATATTTATTTAAGAAGAAAGCTTGTAGTTTAACGTGGCCGTTAACCCCACGAGCATGAGCCACGGGACCTCCATTTTATGTGGAATCCGAATCACAGGACATGGCATTTCACTTCGAAAATCTCACATGCTTTGGCTGGGAATCAAACCCGGTCTGCCTTGGTGAGAGGCATATAGATTGAGCGCTGCACCACCACGCCCTATTTATTTAGTTGGTTCTTAAGTTTAGGGGCTGCGACAACGCGGTCATGTAGCCCAGTGTACTTTGGGTGTGTGTAGAATCTGTCTGATAACCGGTGTTAATTGTGATGACTGTATTAGTGTGTGTATCTGTTTAAATTCAAGTAAGGACTGCAGACGATCAATTTTAAGTAGTTCCTACTTTTGCCGCCAAACGCCACCGTCAATGACTACTAGTTCAGAACTTAGCTACCAGACGCCACTGCAGTCGGCTCTTGGCAACGAACGTAGGAAACTAAGAGCGTTGTTTACATTCTTAACCTATACAATTTAGCTTCACACAGGTGTAATTAGTGGAAGGTTCTTTAACATGCCATAAATCTATGACATGGGACCGCCGGCTTTACTTCCCCTCCGAAGGAAGGCATACTGAGGGATTTTTAACGCTCTTAAATCCGATGACTTCGGCCAGATTTGAACCCGCGATCTAGGGCATAGAAGCTCAGCATGCTACCGACTACGCCACCGAAGCCGCCCTATTTATTTAAGAAACATGATGTCTATTATACATTTAAAATCAACAATACCATTGTCAAAGAAAAAAATGTAATTGCAGCTAACAGCCACAACGTTAGCCGACGTGTTAAAAAATTGACGTTAGCCGATGAAGGTTAATGAAACTACAAATGAAAAGGTTTACATCTGTTTGCATGTTTATTATGTACATAATTTCAAGAATTTGAACAGAAAAATTATGAAAAAATTTAGTGGATATGCTATGTTGATTTTTGTTCACACAATTATCCGAATGCAAACATTATTTTCTTCCAAAAAGCCATATAATGATAAATGCTAACATTAATACTATGAAATGCTACAGTACAGTACACTACTAATCTTAAGTTGTTAAACCAACCTTAATTATTATCACAACACACATCAGACTTCAACATTAATTTATAATTAACAAATTCCTTCTTCAAGCATTAGGGAATGGATATTAAATTACTACCTCCCCAAAAAGAAAATCACATTCTCATTAATTACCATGCTATTTTAAGATATTGTTGTCTGATTCTAGAGTCTAAATTGGCTTACCTGTGTGTCCGACGACTGGAGTCTGAACTCTGTTCTGTCCGCTGTCCTTCCTCATAGAGCGCACCCACTTGCCCATCTACGGCAGCTATGTCCTCTACCACCCTTTTCATGACTGCACGTACAGTACGGGGTTCTATTGTGTGGAGCCAATCACGGGTCTCCACAGACTTGCGGAGCATCTGAAATGAACAATCTCTATTCACTACGATGTTCCCTATCAATGATTGCATTCTTCTGCTTGTACCAGTAGTGTATTAAATCAGTGTGAGGTATGGATTAGCCTTGTCAATTTATTTAAATGTCAGTACGGAGAGTAAAATAGTGAAAGTTAACAGGACGTGAGTTATATCCTTCCCAAGCTATTATACTTGTCAACTAAACAAGCTGACACAAGAAAACAAATATTTTCCACCTCGGCCACCGGCAATCGTGTCTTGAAAGGCTAATAAGCACGAGGTCATGTACAGCTCACTCTCAGTACTGAGTCCATTGCTTGAGTTCAATCACTACTAATACTTGTGATGTTAGCTCAACCAACAGTGGGACTGCAGCCAAGAAATAAGGGTCTGCATTGAGAACAAGCACGAAGTGCCTTAACGTAGATTGAAGCATTATTCAGCAACAGCAGCCTTCAACTAAACCACAGGCTTTTTTTGATCCATGCCTACATCTTTCTACCATTGCTAGAGCTCAGCAACTCCAACTGAAACCCCGGAAAAAATGCGAACTACAAGCTCGCTGTCCTCTGTGTAACACTGGCTGACGGAGCTAGCGCTCACACAGGGTCGCACTTCAAGTTGCTGAGCTCTATATGGTATGGAAGGTTGGATACTCACTCACTCTGACTCTCTCTAAGAGACTCTAGCATTTAAAATGTGGATGTATAGACGGATGGTCCACATTTCATGGAATGAAAGAATCCCTTATCTCAGGGTGTTGAATTGTCTGGGAAAGACAATGGAAGTCCTGTGAACCTTCTAGAAATGTATTTCGGTCATATAATGAGGAATGATAAAATTCAGAATCCTCCAACTCTCCAACTGGGCAAGATAGCAGGGCATTGTGGATGAAAAATCTAATGGACTGGTACAGGTTGAACGCTTTGTCCTTGGCCTGCCCCACTAAACCTAAAAACAAGAATGCTATGCCGATCACCACCTTCCACTAGAAGATGGCAAGTGAAGAAGAATGTATTGACGAGACTGATCCCATACTTCTTTTTTTCTTTTTCATTAAGTAAATGTGCTACAAGTTGAGAAGTCAATACTGAACCATTAAACATACATGGTTATTTTTCATGTATTCAATCTTCTGCACAGAAATATACCCATAGATCTTAGTAAAGGTTTCAATTTACGAACTATCATTGTGTGTCAAGATGTAAATATAAAACAGGATGGCAGGAATGGAGCAGACTTACCAAAGTAGAAACACATAGCAGACTCATCATTCTGTACAACCTGTGTTCCTATCAAATCTACTGAGTATCTTTAAACCAATGTAAATGTGGGACAAGTTTGGATGCTGGAGAAATTTTGGATAGTTGTAAATGAACGTGTAGCTTCACTCCATCAAATGACCTTACACAAGTGAAAATTATGTTTCTGGTTGTTATTAATGTTGATGACTATGCACGATTCTACTGCAGGCAAAGTGTTGTCCTCTGTTTCAAATCCTAAATATTAAATCATCATCATCATCATGGAAGTAAAGCCGGCGGTCCCATGTCATAGATGTATGGCATGTTAAAGAACCTTCCACTAATTACACCTGTGTGAAGCTAAATTGTATAGGTTAAAAATGTAAACAACACTCCTAGGTTCCTACATTCGTTGCCAAGAGCCGACTGCAGTGGCGTCTGGTAGCTAAATTCTGAACTAGTAGTCATTGACGGAGGCGTTTGGCGGCAAAAGTGGGAACTACTTGAAAAAATTAAAAGTCTGCAGTCCTTACTTGAATTAAAAAACAGATAACACACACTAATACAGTCATCACAATTAACACCGGTTATCAGACAGATTCTACACACACCCAAAGTACACGGGGCTACATGACCGCATTGTCGCAGCCCCTAAACTTAAGAACCAATCATCATCATCATCCGTGTCCAACTCCAGTCACCTGCGTGTTGTAAACTAGCCCCTTCCACTGCAGTCTATCCTTCCACTTCTCCGGCTCCATTACTTCTGCCACAACTAGTCCAATGTTACATGTCTTGTCGGATTTGGTCCATCCATCTCTTTTTTGGCCTTCCAACCAATCTATTACCGTCAACCTACCATTAATTGTCTATTAATACATGATTGTTGTTTTAAGGTGCAGAAAATATCCCCCTAAATATTCACCCTCGCTTGTGATTTATTTTAGGAGGTCCCATAAAATGTTGCAAATATTATTCACAGCAAATTCTATAGTATCAAATAATATGATAAAATGGTCTGGTTAGCTCAAATTATAATTGCCAGTGTTTCGCCCCAGTGTACCATTGGGTTCGTCAGTTGGCTAGCATCATATTTCCTTTGGGAATATTTGATACCAAATTCTGTAGAGTCGGGGAAAACTGGCATAAGTCAATATTCCTTCTCTATTTTATTAATAAACTTTTTGTTTCTGTGTCTTATCCAGCTTGAGAAAAGAGGAACAAATCCTTGGAAAATCAAAAAGGTGACATTGAAGTTTAAAAAGAGCATTAAAAATCCCTCAGTATGCCTTCCTTCGGAGGGGAAGTAATGCCGGCGCCGGCAGTCCCACGTCATAGATTTATGGCATGTTAAAGAATCTTACACTAATTACACCTGTGTGAAGCTAAATCATATATAGGTTAAGAATGTAAACAACGGTCTTAGTTTCCTACGTTCGTTGCCAGGAGCCGACTGCGGTGGCGTATGGTAGCTAAGTTCTGACCTAGTAGTCGTTGACAGTGGCATTTGGTGGCAAGAGTAGGAACTATTTGAAAAATTCAAAGTCTATGCAGTCCTTACTTGAATAAAAAAAAAAAAAAAAACAGATAACACATACTAATACAATCACAATTAACACTGGTTATCAGACAGATTCTACACAAACCCAAAGTACACGGGGCTACCGCGTTGTCGCAGCCCCTAAACTGAGGAACCAACCGAAGTTTTAAAAAATATCAATAATTTATTCGTTAGGACAGTACGGTATTTTCACTCCCCTCTAAATTTTTTTTTTTTTGACTAGTGCCACTTTTCCCAGACACTGCAGAATTCCTTTATAAATAAAAAAATCCACCTCTAATTTCTCTGACCTAAGGTTTAGTTACAGGCAAATGTAAAAAAAAACACTTCAAACACACACAAATTCTGAATATGGCTTTGCTACCTGCCAACAGATCAAGAAGTCCTAACTACAGGAACAGATTCTTGTATTCAGCATTATCCCACACATTGTTGTGAGAATTTTCATTTATAAATCCTAATGAATTATCATTAGAGCCACAAATTTTTGTTAAAATAAAATGATTATTTCATTAGTTTTGATAGACAATTTGAATTTGAATTATTTTTCTTTGATCATTACAAAATTGACCAAAGTTACGACAAACAGCATGTAGAAGTACTGTTTAAACTATATTAAAATGTTTGTGGTTAAAACAGATGTTTCAAAAACTACTCGAATTGAAGAAGTAGATAGTTCCCAAACCATCAGAAATATATCTCCATTGTTATCTTTGCCTATTAATTGCCAATGTTTCTGTCTAAACAGGTAAAACATGGCCAAAAATAAATATTTGATGCATTTCCCACATACAGTAACTTAGCATTCATGTGTGGACATTTGAGGCTTACGGAGCAGTATGGTTAATTACAGTATTAATAATAGTCACATGCCAATATAAGGAACGTTCTGTAAAGGAAAAGCAAAATTTTGGATGTATATGCAAGTATCTTGAACATTTGGCTCCTTAACAAAGTCAAGCTACTTTTGTGAACATTTAAACATCGGTATTTGTGTACACAGGGCGAGTAGGATAAGACTAGGTAACCAGGAACGTATGGTTCCCCAGGTCAGGAAGTGGTGATATATGTGAAAAACTTATAATAAAAGTAGGAGGGGAATTATTTTGTTACGGTATCTAAACATGTAGGCTAATCGTACGTCCTATGGATTGTGCGTTTGCAGTATATTGTGCAGCATAACAAAAATACATTATAAAGTTGGTTACTAAATGAAGACTATATCAGCTACACATATCATAAGATGTGAAGAAAATTTAAACATGCAAGAAGGTATAGTCTTTGTGTTATAATGTAGTTTTTATTGGTTGATGATTGGTTATTACTGAAGAAGGACAACAGACTGTAAAAAACGTGTACTGTGTTTTGTTACAAATATTTTGGTACTGAAAGGTTGAAGACTTTTAGATTAATTATATTTAGTTAATATTTTTGACATTCATCCAGTTATTTCAAAGGCTTCATTTGGAGTCAAAACATGTCCCTTTTCTTTCAATCGACTTACCAATTAATATAAATGTTGACTAGGCTGAAACCTACTGTTTATTCTTTGTGAATGAATTTATTTAAGTTGTGGATGGTAATTTTATCCTACATCCCTGAATAATTATGTACAGTTGGGATAACCAACAATTTGTACCTGAGACACGCTGAGTCCCTGCATGCGCACATAGTGGTTGAGAAGTTGTTGAGCTGCAGCCTGCATGTTAGATCTTAGCTCCGATTCCAGGGTGAGGAGACCAGAGGTGTGGCGATCTTCTATGTTGAACCATTCATCAGTGACACTCAGCTGGAACATGAACACATGGCTTGTCATGTTCCCAGAAAATATTCCCAATACATTTCCAGCAGTTAAGGTTACTGGAAATATTTAGTCAATTGAGGTACTTTAAAAAAAATCATTTATTTCTTTGTAGACCCTTTCAACATGTTCATCATCAGCTTGACTGGTGGGCATATAGACTTGTACCACTGTGGTTCACTATATTGTTGCTCATAATATTCCACCCACTGTCCAAGTTTCCCAGTCAATATGAGACCTACCCCTCCTTGGCCAGTTTGATCCTGGAGTCTCCAGAGCAAAAATCCTGATCTTCCTGCCAGTGCATTTCACTAATTGCAACCAAATCCAACCTCAACCTATCCATTTCCCTTTCTAAGTTTTCTAACCTTCCACTGCCTATCAGACTTCTAACATTCCATGCTCCGATCTGTAGAATATCAGATTTCCTCTTTGTCATTTCTGTGATGTTAACCCCCTCTTGAGTAGTCCCCACCCAGAGATGCGAACGGGGGACTAGTTTACCTCCGGATTGGAATTTTACAAGAGAGGAGGCCATCATCACAGGTAATTATGCATAGAGAGGTGCATATATTCAGGAAGAGCAATACGGCTGAAGTTTCCCGTTGCTTTCAGCTGTGCAGCATAACGCAGTGTATAATCCGGGACAGCTTAAGTAAGTTACTAGATCAAAACAGGGTACGCAACATTAACAGCCGTCCCCTATGCCTAGGTAAATGTTGGTTTATGCTTGCTTTTCTTGAAGTTAAGTTGTTTTCAGGTGCGAGCACATTTTCGCCAACCCTGCTTAAAATCTCGCCATCTCCAAGGACCATAATACCAGTAAAATTTCTTAACACACAGTTGCCGACATTTTTCTCCCAGAATGCATTTTCCACACATTCTCCCAACATAATAATTACGAATTTTACTAATGCCTATTAACTGAATAATTTGACAGTTTTCTTTGGAATTTCAAGTCTAATGAAGTTAAAACCAGTTGTACAAGGTAAGTACTACTAATATACAGTGGAATCTCGTTAGTACGTTTTTCAAGGGACTGAAAAATTTGGACGTCATATGCGGGAAAACGTACTACCGAAAAACTATATACTGCATTTACAACGTATAAGAAAGAACGCGGCGTATATATGGACGTTAAATCGCCGACCTTAGTAAGTGATTGTATGCACTACTACAGTCACGACATAAACATAGGTTATCAGTAACTTACACGGAATAAATAACATAAAAATTAATTACTGTACCTCTACACTACAGTATAATACAGGGTCTTTATATTTGATCAGCAAGGACATTCTCGCTCTCGAGCTCCGCCAGTGACGGCTCAGATGCCGGCGACCGCGCACGCATATGTAGGCCTACGGCAGAATACGGTGCTTAAAATCAGTAGCCTACCATGCAGTTTTACTGGCCATGATTTACAGCAGATGCTGAAAATGTTCCCCATCCGCTTCTAAACACATAAATACCGGGTCTTTCTTTATATTTGATCAGCAAGGACATTCTCGCGATCCGCCAGTGACGGCTCTGTTGCCGGCGACCGCACTCGCATATGTTTGAAGCACGGGCTTGCTTGAACCACTTCAAATAAAGCGGTTTCTAGTTCAGGAAACTGTCCCTCTCGCACACGTTTCCTTTTGCCGTTCACCTCTTCTTCAAATGCCCGTTCGATTTCCTTCCTTTTGCCGAGAATCGTGTTCAGTGTAGACGGAGGAATGTTCCACTTTCACGCTATATCCACATGCTTCATGTGAGGATTGTAGTCCACGTCTCGAATGTATTTCATCTTCTCATCATTAGTTATCTGCCGTACTTTCTTCTTATCCATTATGAAACACGCAATAAAATAGGTCATAACTGGACGTGAACACTAAGAACTAGAAGACAATAGTGCGGAACGCAGAGACAATAATGCGCCTACGTGAGAAATAAAGAAAGGGAAGGGGGTGAAGGGCAGCGGGAGAGAGACACGTCACCTGTGTTGCGTCAGCTATAGCCACTTCTACGCCGTCAAACACAATAAAATCATCTACACTGTCAATAACTATCAGAGAATATGAGGCAATATCGCGTCGTGTTTTACTGAAGCCGAATTTTATAATGAAATAAGAATAAAATCCGGTTCGCTTACAAATAGAACAACGGAAATTTGATCGTCGTAAGCGGGAATAGAGAACGTATTAAGGGGATATATCAACATGTATTTTGTAGAATTGGGACTGGGACTTGAGAAAACCTTCGCGCTAAACGTCGTAACCGAGAACGTGCTAACGAGATTCCACTGTACATCGATTAAAACAGTTTTTACAGTTATTATAGACCCTTGATTATGGAATATGTGTGTGTTCATACCCACTCGCCTGAGATGTTTGCAAGCTTTTATTATTTTTGGATAAATTCTTATTTAGATTTCATCATGACGTCTAAAAAACACGAGAACAAGATTGGAGATGGATTGGAGAAACTCTACGAAGATCACTGGCGAATCAAGTAGGTTTTGAGTAAGTAGCCTAGACCCTATCTACATAATTTAAAGTACAAAGTTATTTAATCGTTGTTTTATTTATTTTTATATTCAGTCCGAGCACAAATAACGTAATAAAGAACCTTAATGGTCTTTCGAAATTTTGGAAAAGTCTTCTGACTGCATTTTTCGTATAATACACACCAAACATAACCTAAAATATAGCCTATGTCTACAAGTTCACTCCCAGGAACATATTCTTAGGATCAATTCGCCTTGTAATATTGTAATGTACTAGTATCTTATTCTCGACTTCCAAGTGCCGTCAGCCATAATATTATAATACATTGCATATGTTACTCGTAAGCTTGAAAGTAGTCTATGATTCACACTCGGCTAGTTGTAGTGTGAATGCATTGGTGATTATTTATGTAGTTGGCTACTGACCTATAGCCTACTTAGTAGTAGGCAGATAAAATATTTATATTAGGCCTATTTTTATTTGTTTCGGTTATGGTTGCGACAGATTAGTGTGGAAGCCTTCAACGAACTTCATGGGTTGTGCAACATGAATCAATCATCATTCTGAAGAGCCATATGCACTTCGCATGAGTCACAGATGCACATTTTCAGAGAATACCAACAATATCTCTTGGCTCTCTTTGAGTTCTCGACATAAGTTACTGCACCACTGAATGTCTGGGTGAAAATTACTGATGTACTTAAGTTGGGTGAGACAAAGTCACTGTTCGCTACTTGGTTAGATGACACAGTTCGGGCGAAGCCACTGGTTGCAATACGTTATAAATATTCCTCGCAACTATAGCCTATGCTACTTGTATTATTAATTCTGAATGAAAGTAGAACGCGGCTTATACAGTTACATCGGATATGAATGTGACTTTTACATACCTTGTGTCCCTGTTTCATCTTCTGGGTGATATTACGTATTGAAATTAGGAACCCTGGTCACTACTGCACTTCATATATGTGCATAAGTACATAAATATGCGTTTTTATTTATTGCTCTTTAAAAACAGCTGCCATGTTCCAACAGCGCTTGAATCTCGTTCAACTGTCAACAAGGCGCACTCTAGCGGCACACACCGATGCGCACACATTGTTGTCAACATGTGAGATACAAAATCGGCTTCCTTTGGTCATAAATGAATATTTTTTCTAAAATTACCTCCCTCGAGAACAGTGCAAACCGCATCAAAATCCATCCAGTGGTTCTCGAGATTACCCGCTTTCTTCAGCTCAATGGATTATCCGCCGAACTGTCAGAACACATCTCTAAAAAAATACAACTCTAGAATAGACGACTGTCTAGACGAAACCATTGGCTGCTACTAGGCCAGGTGACTGTGTGGATGAAAATTACTGCTTTTAATACAAGCAAGGGGGTCTGGGGTATAAGCCCCAGGTTAGGTTTGTATGTAAAGCCTTATTCCGGGTTCACCACGCTCGAACTAAGAGGCAAGACCAGTGCCAAACAGTAATGTTGGCACTGCTGAAAAATGTAATAACACCCTTTAGCGATAAAAAGTTAACTCTTGTATCTTAGTCACATTACGTAAGTTACTGTAGAAAATTTTCCAGATTTTGATGGAGGTTGACTGTTTTTCAATCGCTAGGCAAAGTTCAGAGTAGTGTACTCTCAGCATCAAACACCATATTGTGTTTTACAATCGCTAGGCAGCGCTGCCAAGGGAATTAATGTGGTAGGCAAGTTGGTCATATTTACTCGGTGCTATTTGTGCTGAATAAGCATTAAACCTTTGGAGTAGTGACACTCCGTAGTTGCTTGTTGTGTTTCTCCTACCAGCTGTGAACACTATGATTTGTGTCATGGATTTGTATGTTAATTGCATGAATCTTAATTTCATGGCTTGTTTTCGTTTATTGAAGTGCTGTGATGGCTGAACAATAATTGTTAGGTCGTTACGCCATACAAACACCACCCCTGGTTTTTGTCACGCACAGTGGGGGTAGACACGCATCAATAATTTTCATCCAAACCAATGGTTTGTGCCTAGACCAATAATTTTTAGGCACTGAGGCGCTGGTTTTGCTGATTCGTTCGAAACATGGAATCCTTGCGATCAGCGTTCATTACAGTGGTAAATACGGTTCTACATACAAAACAAACCTAACCTGGGGCTTACGCCCAGTAGTGCAATCAGTAATTTTCGTCCAGACTGTCGTCTAACCAAGTAGTGACCAATGGTTTCGTCCAGACAGTTGTCTAACTAAGAAGAGCCCGATATTTATTTATTTTTTTCCACATAATTGCAACATTACATGTGTCGTCTAATGTAGGCCTATTTTGTATCGGATATGTTGGTAACTAATGATGTCAATGTGATCGCTGCAGCAGTTTCACATACTAAATATGCTGTCGAACATGGCTGCGGTTGTTAAATATACAATAAATAAAAACACATATTTAAGTGATTAAGCACATATATCCGGTGCAGAAGTGATCAAGAAGGTTAGTAGTTACAATTGACAATCCCCCCCGCCAAAAGATGAAATATGGTATGAAAATGATATATTATCAAAGTGAAAGTGAAAAGGAAAAGAGTGATACGTTGTACAGAATTAATCTAAAATTTCCCTACAGTATATAAGTCGTGTTGTAAAGGGGATAGCGGGTGGGTTAGAGACAGCGAAGGAAAAAACATCTATTAGGACATCATTTCCACAATTATTATTCATCATTACGCAAGGTATTTAGGCTAATTTAAGTATTCTACTTGGTTCATCACTCCTGAAGTGTTACCTCTATTACGGTACGGATGTCGTTTTGCTTTGAACATTTTTGCTTGAAGACGGGCTATTATTTTATGTAATTTCTTAATTTATTCCACTAATATGTATCGGTTTACCAATATTTGCATTATTCATGTAAATTTTAGATGGTTGGCTACAGAAAATACTGAAACCTGTTTTACAAAACGCTTTAACTCACAAATTCCGTTACATATTTTTGCAAATCTTACAATTTTCTATTTTTTAGTTATGTTCTTTTGGGCTGTTTTTTTTCTTCTTTTTTCAAACAAAACAGTGTTAATGTTTACACTGCACAACACCACTGGTCACTAAAAACAAGTAATAATAATAATAATATAATAATATTATGGTGGGTGAGTGGTTATAGTGTCGGACTACCAACCCCAAGATTGCAGGTTCGCCCCTGGCCATGGTAAGTGATTTTTGAAGGCGACAAAAATCACGATACTCATGTCATACATTGTTGGCATGTTAAAGAACCCATTTGAATTCAGTAGGCCGTGTTCAATGGCAAAATTAATCTCGGGATTTTCCGCCAACACAAAGTTCCTCCATTCTCTACTTGAAGGCGCTGTAGTGTCAAGGAGTTTAGATATCTAACCTCCTTGACTTTCATAGCGTTCAAAGGAACGACGAAATTCGACATGCAAGCTACCCTCTGGGTGTCAATTAACAAAGCTTGCACCAGGCACCCGAGGCCATACGATATTGATATTATTATTATTATTATTACTAAAAACAAGTGTTTCCACCCTTAGCGTCTATGACAGCTTGTAAATGCTCAGGCATACTGTTCACAACTCGTCGAATGACATTTGCCGGGATGCGATCCCATTCCTCCAGCAGCGATGTTCTCAGTTGTGCCAAGGTGGTGGGGTCACACTGTCTGACATTCTTTCCAAGCATATCTCGTACATGTTCGATGGGGTTTAAGTCAGGACTACGAGCTGGCCAGTCCAGGGTTTGAATCCCCTCTTCCTGCAGATATTATACAACACAGCGAGCAGTATGAGGGCATTATCCTGCATCAGCATGAAATTCTGACCAATGAAAGGCGCAAAGGGCATCACATGGTTCATCAGGATCTCTTCGATGTACCTTTGGGAATTGAGTGTCCCGTGATCGATGCACACCAACTCAGTGCGGGCCATAATGTTGATGCCACCCCACACCATAACCGAGCCACCTCCAAATGGAGTCCTGGAGGAGAAAGCAACAGGGCTGTACCTCTCCCCGCGCCTTCTCCACACTCTTTCTCTTCCTTCAGGAGATCTAAGATTAAAGCGACTCTTGTCAGTGAAGAGAACAGAGGCCCACTGCTCGTGTTCAACAAATGCCAGTTGTTATTCCTAGAACAATAAGCGCGCGGCAACACTCGCAACCCTTAAATGCTTACAGTGCAATTCCCGCCATCGAGGTGGTAATAAAACAACCCTAAGAAATGTCATATTATCAATTACTATTCACGGATGTTTCAGATGTTTGTTCTAATGCGTGAAAAGCTTTTAAAATGTGATCACATCTTTTTCATGGCTAATTTTATACTATTTATATTACATTTTTAACTGTTCCACTTTTTTTGCCGGTCTGTGTATTACTCTGTCGATAAAGCTTGCCTTTCAACGCGTGTATTTAACTAGTCCATTTGTCAGTGAATTCAGTGAATTTTCTGCAAGTGGCTTTTAATGTGCTAGGTGACGAAAGGTCAGGAGAGTATTCTACCAACCGTCCCGCGCTGTGCCACTAGCATTTTTTTGGCAGTTGGTCCTGGTTCGATTTTTGGCTCTGCCAAGAAATTTTAATTTTGGTCTGAGGGATGGAACAAGGCACACTAAGCCTCGTGAGGCAAAACTGAGAAGAGGAGGGTTCGCTTCCCATCTTAGCCATCTCGGAAGTGGTTTCCGCACTTCTACTCCAGGCAAATGCCGGGATGGTTCCAAATTTAAGGCCATGGCCAATAGGCTTTCAATAGCTTGTCTCAATTCTGCTTCCATATATGTAGGCCTATACATGCAAGAAATGAGTATGGTACTTATCAAAAATCAAGAAATAATAAGCTAATATGTACCCTACTATTCTATTTCTCTCCTACTCCTTCTCTGAACACTCATCTTAAAACAGAATGGTCTGCATTTTTGGACTAATTATAAAAATGTAGCCTATAAGAAGAAATGAACATGCTCATCTTTAGCTCCCCGGCAAAACTGGAAAAAACCTTGAGTAAGTATTAATGTTTCTGTTCTTATGCATTTTATATGATGCTTTAAAAATCAATCTATAAGATCTAATTTAAGTTAACTTCACTACCATAATACTGCTTAAGAGTTAGACTGTTGAGGACTGATGACCAAGATGTCCCTAACTTGAGCAAGGACTGCTTCACAACTTAATGTAAAGGGCCTTTACGTAGTTTGGATCATTTGCGTACATGTTACAAGGATGTTGGTGTTAAATGATGTAGGTTGGCCACACCAAATGTGGCGGCCATGTTGGTTTTCTAGAAACTTACTTAAGGTGTCCCGGACTATAGCCACTAGTTGGCTAATATTATCAATATCGTTACCGTCAGTAAGAAGAGTAAAGAATTGATTTATTCTGAAAGGCTGCTACTTAGATCATCTGATGCAATTGTTTATGAAACATAGCCAACTTGATACACAGAAAATATTCCATTTACTCATTTTAAAGAATTAAATTTTATTACACAACATCAATCCATAAAACAATCTTTGTTTAAGAAACCAAACCTGCCATTGAAATAAGTGTAAATTTGAAATAAAGGCCTAGAGACACACCGAGTTTCTCCAGTGGCACTATTACCAACCGCTCGTCAAATTACTATGCTCCTTCCCTCAGATAGCACAAGATTCTATGAGGCACTGTTCACACTGGGCCGAACCGAACTGAATGAAGCGGAGCCTAGCCGTGCGAGTGACTGTTCACTACTCATGGCTTGTTGTTCATGTGCTGCACAGGAAAGTTGTGAAATAAGCTCTTGTTTTAAGTATGGCACTCCATTTGCAGTTATTGCAGTTGATGGACAATGCTTGGGGAAGACATGTTATGCTGAATAGAAGGAGAAGACGCTTCTGGAGACATGAGATAAACACTGAACATGAAAGGAGAGTTCCATGTTCTGTTTAGTGATCTACGAAATGATGAATAACGATGATTAGGCTACCGTGTTTGTAATGGTTTCAATGAGTTATTTACCTATCGCATTGCGTTCATTGGCTACTGCCAACTTTCACGTCCCGATCTTTTATAAAGGTAGCTTTGAAGCCATTTTCCAGGGTTGCCTTATTAACAATTAATATTGTAGCCTTCAGTTAGCAAACATAAAACAATTCCAATTACTGGAATATGTCAAAAATAACCTGAAATAAATTAATAGGATAACTAGTTGTCTTTGATTTCTTTTTCTTTGCTTTCGATTGTTCTACTCAACATTTATTTATCCTCGATATTCACAGGTATAGTTTCTTGTTATGGTATATTTAATTGGGTAGACATACGGTATTTTCTTGTTGTTCTCTAGTTTTTCCAATAAGAACACTTTTGTTTCTTCTGTTGTCAGAAGTCAACCTTATGTTACCAGCTTGACTGCTTTTATCAGTATCAATAATTAAATTTTTGTTGCTTTGTCTCATCATTCCATTCTCCTGTAGCACCACTAAAGTCTTCCCACCTACTCCTTAAAAGTGGTTTCTCCACCCCTTCCTCTCTTTTCTCCACTGTCTGGTAATCCCACCAGGGAAAGGGAAAGAAGTAACATCAGTGTATATATGGGTACAACCACCACAAACAAGTACATGGAATAGATCAAATAAAGTTACTCACCAAGTAGTGGACACTTGAAGTCTCAAACTCCAGACACATCTTGGAGAGCAACAGCAGGAGCGAAGGGGGTGCCTTGGAGTCTCCTGAATCGCAGAAACTGCGTGCAGTGGCCGTCAGATGGTGCAGGAACCCCACCACTAGTTCTTCCCGAACATTGTCCAAGCAGAACACTTCTCGGAAGTGAGGTTTCAATCCAAATGTCAAGTCAGGCTGGGCAAACACCTACAAAAGCCACACACAAAGTGATCCTACATATATTAGCTATAGTATTTTCTCTGTACCTCACACACCCTTCCTTTTAATTCTAAAGGTGGGATACACATCTTACAGTTTACACCACAGGTTTTGGCCGGTCAGCCCTGGTTGTGCAGTCTTACGGAGGACGGACGGTGAGCCTCAGGCATGTGCAATTCATATGCGAGTTGACAGTTGTAAGGAAAGCAACTAATGTTGCACATGCCTGAGGATCGCCATTGGTCCTCTGTTCGACTGCGCAACCAGGGCTGATCAGCCGAAAGCTGTGGCATAAACTGTATGTACAGATTTCTTTCAAAGTTAAGCTACAACTACTGTTATTTGACTCATAGCATATTCACATTTGAGTAATGTATGTTCAAATTTTCACCACTTTTCAAAGACAACATAAATATTTATTAGCATGAACAACACAACTTAAAAGTTTCCTTTATTAATATTAAATAATAATAGAGATAACGCACAATGTGCAAATTTCATACATTAACCTCGACAAAAGTCAGTTAGCGAGGTTCTTCTTTTGTCACAGTAAAGGACGCGGTGTCTATCACAAAGTTTGTAAAACAGATTACAAATGCCCGGTCTTCTGGCTGGTGGTAGCTCTTGTTCTGGCAGATAAGGGGGTGAAAGCTGTGCTCGGCGAGTCGCGTCATCATGTGTCTGAGCTCGTAGTCAGCTCGCATCCAGTCTCTATTTGTCAATGCATCTGTAATATAAAAGTCCATTCAGATGTCTTCCATTTTCGCTCGTAGTTCACGTAAGAGTCGTATATATGCGGACGTAGATGGCAGTGCCAGTTGATGACGCAGATTTTCAATGAAAAATGTTTGTTTTGGCAGTACATACACAAGTCTCGATTTTGTAGTTTTTGAGAGGCATATTGCTCGCTTTAGGAAATTTGCCTTTATTATTTCTGTATCTTCTAGATTACCTTTTGTCAGCTGTTCCCATATTACGTCCAGTCCGTACGTCACGATTGGCATTATCTTTAGTTGGAATAATTTCATTGCTATATCTATGGATAGCTTATGAATATTTTGTATACTATTTGGCGCAATGTTAGCTGCTGCCGCTCTTTCCTTTATGTGCTTGCTGAATTCTGCACCATTTGTCTGTAGGGTGATCCCAAGGTATTTAAACTGTTGTGTGTTTGTCAGTGGAATACCTCAGTATAACATGTTGTCAGTATCTACTGGTTTTCCTCCTTTCCTGAAAGTCATCTTTACTGTTTTTGTTTGATTTATCATCAGGTCATTTGACTCGGACGATTCTATTAATTTGTTGAAGGCTACTTGTAACCTGTCAGTTTTCTGCGCGACAAGAACCGTATCGTCTGCATAAAGATACATTCTTACATCTTCCGTGATGATAGCTTTTGTAACCTCTGCGATAGCTACAGTAAACAGGAGGGGGCTCAGAGGGTCCCCTTGCAACACACCGTTTGTTTGGTCAATTGGGTTTGATATGGAGACCATATCATCAATCACGATGTAATTTCTTGCAAGAATGTTCCTGAAGAGCCTTGTCACACGATTCTTCCCAGCAAATTCTACTAGCTTTTCCATAATGAGTGTTCTGCTTGTTAAGTCAAAGGCTTTAGTATAATCGATGAAAATTGCATGGAGTTTTCCCATTGCATGTCTGGTAGCATCCTATATATCTTCTAGTAAGCATCATATAGCTTGCGTTGTTGACCTTCCCTTACGGAATCCAAACTGTTCTTGGGGAATGGCATTCTCCGTCATTTTGTATAGTCTCTCTGTTAGTAATGTTGTCAGTAACTTGAAGCATGTGCACTCCAATGCTATGTCCCTATATGTGTTGTGGTCTGCAGTGTCACCTTTTCCTTTGTGTAATACCCTTAGTGTTGCGTGTCTCCAAGCTTCCGGTATGTTACCCTTTCTTAAGCATACGTTGAACAGGTTTACCTATTGTTCTTTTAGGGAAGGAGCATATTGGTATTTGGTATTCTTAGGATATGTGTCATTTCTGGTGTTGTTGTTACTGTATCGACTCCACGCGAGTCGGTCGTCTTTACCTATGTGTTTTTTTGTTTATCCCGTTAATATCCAAGAGGTTGTGATTATTCCGATTTCGCCTTGCTTGGTATTTTTATCTTTTATCTGAAGTGCTTTGGTGTAGCGTTCTTAACCAAGAACCCTGTTAGTTGGATTTCTCAGGCCTTATCCTGCAAGCACTGTTGTTAATATTTAGATTCTTTTTAATTATACACCTTTCTCTTACCTTCTTCCTGTCGTTCTCACTAACCATTTAATATGTATCACTCTACTACCTACGTACTCTTGAATATTGTACAGACAAATTATATCGCCAATCCACAGCCACCATTTTTCTGGTATGCTGGTTGCCTTTTATTTTGTTGCTATCAAAATACACAGAAAACATACCAAGAGATCCTGAAGCACTCCCTTGACTTTCTCGACCGTAGCCAGCACAAGTGAGGTAAGAAGCTCGGACAGGCTGTTGGAATTGTCCCCATCTTGACTAATCAGTTTAGGTGCTGCCAGACTCTGCCTCACTCTTGTTAAAGTGTCACTGAAGTGAGCTTTCAGGGTCTGCAGATGGAAACGGCACTGCCTTCTCCCAGCGCGGAGAACGATGTCTGTACCCGTGCTGAAATTAAAAAGTCAGAGTTTCATCAGGACAGTGGACCCTGCCCCGGCAGGAAAATACTAGGAAGAAGAATGTCTCTATCACTAACCTACCTACATATGACATGCTCTAAGACACTACATCTCAGACCCTACAATATAATTAAAATTGAATCTGTCATCTTCTAAAGCCATTCTTACTCTTACACATTAATGCCGAATCCATTAGCCTGCTATAATGCTAAGACCAGTAACTGTACCTGCTCCTCACTATTCCGTCAAGTTTTCTACTCCAATAACCGGCCTGACTTCGTCATTTCTCACTTTATATCTCCTTATTTTTCCTATCATACTTCGTAAGAACTTAATTTACTCTCCTTTCTTCTTGTCAATTTCCAGGTCTCCACTGCATAGGAGTATAGTACATCTTGTCGTCAGCTGCAGCTCGTTTCCGAGTATACAATTTTCTGACAATACACTTCCAAAATCAGGGCATTTTATGAATGAATTTCTGGTGACTAAACAGGCCGATTCTTGCATGGAACATGCGGCCACATACTAAGCATCTTATAGTTGGAGGAGAGCGTGGACGGGTTTGACGAAGCTTGCGTTGGAGTCTCTTCATTTCTGCCAGTCTGCAACGTTCCTGTTCAAAATGATTTACCGAAGCAGATATAGTTTGCCTCCAAAGTACACGATCTTCAGCCAGTGCCTCCCAAGTTAGAGGGTTAATTTCTGTCAACTTGAAGGTTTGTTTCAGCTGGTCTTTGAAGCGCCTTAAAGGTGCACCCTGTGGCCTTTTACCAGTGCAAAGTTCACCGTAGAGGAATTGACGTGGCAACCTGGTGTCATTCATGCGGCGGTCATGTCCTGTGCATCTTAGTCGATGACCAAAGATGATAACTTCTACACTCTTGGTACATGCTTTCTCAAGGACAGCAAGATTGGATACATAGTCATTCCACTTGTCATCTTGTACATCACTTCATTACATTTAATTGGAACGCCCTTCTTCCAAACTAGGTCACTCATACTCTGATAAAATGCATTACTCTGTTGTACTCAGCATCGATCCTTACATTCTGCATTAGTTCGCTTCCTAGATATTTGAAGTTGTCCACATTTTCATTTTCAAGATTCTTGCCGTCAATGGTAACATGTCCTTTCCCTTCCCTATCCCCTCTTGTTATAACCATTGTTTTACTCTTTTCCAGACTGAACACCATTCCTTAATTCTCAATTGTTTTCGACAATACGTGCAGTTGTCCTTGTGTAACGTTTTTTTCGAGGGGTTTTTATGCAACTGGCATAAGTCAGTAGGAAGCCATTCTATATTTATTTACGCGGCAAATTGTTCAGCCAAGAGAATTTTTCATGTTAATTTATTATTATTATTAATTTATTATAATTATTATTAAGATATTTTCGGAGCATTTTATAAAAATTATTAGCATTCAGATAGGTTTTCTATGTCTTAGAAAACGCCATCAAGCAAATTATTACGAACGACAATATCATAGAAAATTATGTGATTGCGGAATTTTACGGAGTTTTCGTCAGTTAGGGTATATAGAGAGACGTGACTCACTGGGAATTCAAGTACACGCTTAATCTTGTCGGAAAGCATGACGCAATCCTGGGTCGCAGCGTCAAGGAAAGGCGAATGTGTGGAACGGAAAACGACTTCTCCCTCCCGCCGAGTGTAATGAGCAAGAGTGGGGATCTAGCGCGTAGGGAGCAGCCAATCAGTTGAGACCACGCAAGCTAGAAGTCAGATGAAGAGTGGGGATGCGACGGGTGCATATATCGTTCAGTGTTCCGTGGAACGAGGACTATCTGTATAGAACTTAACGAGTATGGTTTACGCGGGAGTCGCTCCGATGTTCCGTGAAGTGGAGGACTAACTTTTGTAAAACTTAACCAGTGTGGTTATACGTGTTGGTTCCGAGGTTCGGACCATAAATCTTCAAATCTACCAGAATGTCATCAAACATCGACGAAGATGACGACATCCAGGAGACTGTGGGAAGCTCACAACATCATCCAGTACGAGGGAAATGCTTTGGCAATTTCCAGTGGTAAGCGCGAATGACGCAGAAATACGCAATCTCTCATTTCTCTTTGTTTTATATTCAATATTTCAGTAACTTCATAGCTTGGAAATAAGAGTAAAATCAATAATTTATCAGACTCCGTTTTCACGTAATTTTCTATCGGTAATATTAAAATCACAACGCTCCAATTTAAATTTTATACTTATTATTATTATTATTAATTTTGCAATACTTGTTTTATATAATAAATTCATTTCTTTTACAATGCAATCTTTGCTTTCAGTAGGTAGCATTAGATATAGACCAATTCCTTCTCCTGATACAATTGTTTGTTGGGTTAATGATCAAATCATACCACGATCTGAGTGAATAGAGTCTTGAAGGTGTTCTGCCAGAGCTAGACGTTGTTAAATACAAATTTAGATTTCAACTTTGCGTTGAGGTCTTGGCGCCCATTAAAACAACATAGCTTAGGCAAAGGTAAACAGTTACATTTATCACCCAACAGTTAGGGGCAGTCAAACCGTTACAATTGTCGCTACCAACATGGGGCATTAATTAACATTACACTTGTACGCTCAACGTGGAGCAAAGTGAAACTGCTACAATTGTCGTTCAACGTGAGGGTCAAACTGTTACACTTGTCGCTACCGACATAGGGCTAGCAAGACTGCTACACTTGGACTTCTTCGCTGTTTGTTTCCCACACCACAATACTGTCCGCAAAAAGCACAATTTTCATCTCCTTTCCTATAAAAGGATTCTTTTGTCTGTTTCAAGATTTCATCCATTACCATTATAAATAATAGTGGTGACAAAACACTTCCCTGTCGTAACCCAGTTATATTTCGGAACAGTAGCGTAGCCAGGATTGACCAATGGGGGGGTTATGGGTACTCAAGCCAAATTCTACAAGCATTTCGCCCCGCAGCGTAGCCGCGCTCGTCAAACCTGCACCATGGTTGCGAGGGCACCTGTGGTAAGTACGGATATCGTAGGTTCGAATCCCGGTGCTGACAGCGGTTATCCTGAGCGTGTTTTTTCCCCGGGTTTTGCCACACTCCCTACAGGAAATTGCCGGGATAGTGCCTTGCTCAAGTCCCGGAGCGTCTACTCCATCCCTGTCCCAGATACATTTACACACACAACTATAATCATCACAGCAATACGGGTTGCCAGACAGCTTCAACACACGCCCAACTACACAGGGCTGATGACCAAGGTGTCTCAAGCACCTCAAATGAATTAACAACAACTCTACAAGTATTTCCATTTCTCTATGAGATATTATTACACAAGAAAAGTTTCATGTATTTAGATCCCGAATTTTTCGAGTAATACAATATGCTTAGAGATACGGGAAAATCGCAATTGCGATAAATGCGAATTTTACTTTTTTCTCCTTTTTTCAACTACCTGGTAACTAATATGACTATGTATACCCAAAATTTGCGAAACTGAATGTGCGACAAAGAGCGATAACTAAGAGTTCTTGCGAATTATTCCCATAAATGCGATAAATGCGAAAAGTGCCGAATTTACCGATTAATGTTGAATATTATGTTTTATTACATTTTCGCGCCGCAACTTTGAAATTTGTGAGTTTCCAGCAATGAAAATATCGGCTATATAATCGATATTTACGAGTAATAATCGATATGTACGAACATAGATTATTGTCGTGAAAACAATCCATTACGGTAAAAATTAATTTGAAAATGGTGCTGTTATTATTGCCGCATAATATCCACTGTTGATCGCCAGTAAAACGATGATTTTGGAGAAATTATTTCGTAGTTTCAGTTGGTTGTGCTAATAAAAGGAATATTCCAATCGTTTGTGCCGATTCTTTTTAAAAATTAGAGCAATAAGGTTATGCTTAGGCTATATAGGTTTATATCGTGCCGGCCCTCATTTCTTGTATTTGAAATGAAAATGAAAACTCTCAAGTACGTATCGTGATATGAATAGACAATTTTTGTTAGGCGTTCTCTTTGCTTTGGGAAATATTGTATAATATGATGAAAGTATTCTCTACCATGTGTGAGTTATAGGTTATGTTACATGTCGTCCGGCGATTTCTCCGTGAATTCGGATACTGTTTTACAGATTGTCAGTCAAGAGTCGCAGTGTGGTCAGAAAATAATGAGGGATTAAACATACATTTTATTATTTAGTTAATTATCCATTGTGTGATATTTACACAAAGTTAAGTAAATGTATGAATCACATTATTACTTCCTTTTCAATGAGGGCCATGGATGAGGGGCATTGAATTTCTATTTGCCGGTGGTTTAATGGTCAAATGGCACTTCTTGAATCCTACCTCATAAGATAAGTTATTAAAAGAAATGACTGGAACTTGGCAAGGAGTAAGTAGGAAAACCACACAAAAGGATTTCATAGACATCCTCAGAATTTGAACCAATTCGTCCATCGAGTCCAGGACAGCCTGGTATTGTCGTCATTCCACCTGCCACACAGTAAACTTCGTAAGAAAAGTATTGTTGCCTGACCACAGCTCGCTTTATTCTAACAATTGACACCTTGGTACCAGTGAACTAATACAACTCTCTGCCGGCCCACAATATTTGAGTTGCTGCACAATTGCATAATGAGTTGATTGCATAATGAGAACATGACCTTTGGATCTTTTGAGCATAGCTTAGGTACCCTTGTCTCACATCATACAACCAACCGACAGCACTTGAACTCAATCTTGCCAGTTAGCCAGGCTGATGCCTTTATTTTCAGAAATCTCACATTTCTGAAAAATGTATGATGTCAAGTTTCTACATTTCTGTAATACTGATACTAGGATTTTAATACTTCTAACACTCCCTTAGTAAAAATAAAAACCACACACACAACAGGAGACTTATATTAAATGTTTATGCCGTTTATCAGAAACGCCCATATTTCCAATCCTGCACATGTTTGAATTAGTTTCCGTGCATATTATTTTGAACCTGTTTATTGTACCTGGTGACGAACTTTTAAATGCTACAAAATGCTAATTTTTAAATTTCAAAATGCTCCAAAATGCTATTTTTCAAAATGAAAATGCTACAAAATCAATTTCAAAATGCCATTTTCTCGTATCTTTAAATATGCTCAAAAGACAAAAACGAATCAGTTCTTTAAAAAATTAAGTTGATTGTTGACTAAAATGTCTCACTTCAATGGTAAATATAGAACATTCCTGTTCACCCGACAGGAACAAAATTAACTCAAATATATCTGTGCTACCAACATGAAGACTACGTATCTCTCAACAAGATAAATTATTTACAGAGGTCTCAGCAAAAGTGAGCACGTGCCCTCACGATGTATGATATTGATTTATGAGTAATTCAATACCGGTACTCATTTTTATGTTTATTCAGTTTTTCGAACAAGATCCTGTGCTTAATATTGCAATTAGCCCTGAATGCCTAAAGTATCATTTTCGAAATTTTTTGTTACCTACCAAGGTCCTTCTTACCTTACAAATGCTACATACAGCCGGAAAATGTTTTAATTGCTTACACTACTCATGCGACAAATTTCACTCATTCTTAACTGGGAGATAACCGTAATTCGGGGAATTGCTGGACATATATTTACGTAATATGAAGCAACTCGGCTGACAGTTATCTCATACTCAAGATGTTAATAATGATCCCAAAATTAGTGTTAATGTACCCATAGAATTTTCTAAGTCTTTATTAAAGTGTGTTATTTTTAATAAACACTAGATTAATTTACATATAACTTTTCTCCCGCCAAGAAAAGAAAAAAGAAGCTAATATTGTCCTGCTGTGTGGGATTCAAAATTATTTGGGGCTAGCCTCAGTTTGAAATAAGCTATAAGTTATTTCGCGGGGCAAAAGTTAGATTGGCAACCCTGGGAGGACGGAGTTGTATTACCACAGTCTAAAATACACAGTCGCGAAGCTCGCTGCGCTACGAAATAGCATCCTCTTTGTAGGTGAAGCAACACTAGCGCTCGCGGCGGCCAGCAAGCTGGCAACTGCCTTGAGCACGTTATTCGCAGGACAGATGATTTCACTTTTGCAAGGTTTTTTTGAATTTTAACTCACCTGAGTGTTTATTTCCATTTTGAACATAAGTCACGTTAAATCACCAACTAGTACAGAAAAAAGCCAGGATGTTGATATACTGTACACTTTTAATTCCTAGAAAAATAAAAAGGATGCTCTGTTTTTATTAGTTCAGTCCTCTATAAGTATCCGTAGGCACAGTTGTATGACGTATTTAATGAGTCTTACGTAGAATTCATAGTCCATACTAGTTATAAATTCATGTATTTGTTTTAATGATAGTTGCTGGCATCTCTGCATAAAACCAAGTCCGCGATTCCTGGATGTAACGGGTAATCTCTAAATCCACTGATTGGATTTTGATGCGGTTTTCACCATTCATTAAAGAATTTCTCGAGGATGTTTCCTGTAGGAAAACATTCATTTATGACCAAAGGAAGCCAAGCAGTAACGATTTCAGTGAATCGTGTCGAAGGAAAACCTGCCGTCCTTGCGCCTTTTAAGCTTACGCTGGGTAAATCATAAAAATATCCACATACTAGGAGCATAAGAATTGGTCAGCATGAAAAGTTCTACAAAGAAGTCCCCGACAGCATATCTATAATACATCGCCAACCATAAGTGATTTTAAGTTTTAATTTCTTCCAACAATCTCCATTCAGTGGAAATTTAAATTACTAGCAGGGTGTCTACCAACTCATCTTAAAAGAATTCCCTGAATATTCCCTGATTTTTCCAGGATTAATGAGAGAAATCCCTGAGTAAAGACTGCTACACAATCGCCCGGGAACAGGAAGTGTGATGAAATGCTCCCTATTTTTGGGTTCGTTTTAAGCGCTCTCCATGAACAGGAAGCAAAATGTAATCCAGGAAAGCAAATGGAAAATAGAATTAAGTTTTCTTCTTCGTCGCGAATGGGTCTCTTAGGACCACGCGGAATCAACAATGGTTAGCCTTTCTTGCAGCCCAGTACTCCTTCATACGCAACGAATGGGTTTGCTTCCGTTGTGCAGACCAGGTATGGTGGTATGGCCGTCTTTCTTCCTCCTCGAAACCCCGTGTGAGTGCAAGTGTTCTGATGACATTTCGGTCTAGGAGATTTGGCGATCCTAATTCTTGCAAGTCTTTTTCAGTCTGTTTGTACCAATTTGATCTAGTTGTTTTGTTTTTCAAGTATGTGTGAATTTTGTGAGTTAGTCTATTTGGGTCCATTCTTTCCAGGTGCCCCAAGAATTGGATTCGTCGCATACGCATTTTGTCTGTGATTTTGGAGATGGTTTTATATATTTCAGTATTTGGCTTTGGAAGATGAACACCATCTTTGATTCTCGGCCCTAAGATTTTCCTCATTATTTTACGTTCCTTCACTTCCAACTGATCTCGAAGTGTTCTATGTTGAAGAGTGAGAGTTTCTGAAGCGTAGAGAGCTTCGGGCCCGATCACTGTTGTATAATGTTGAATTTTGCATTTCCAGGAAAGACTCTTTTTATTGTAAGTATTTTTCGTTAACTGAAAAGCAGTTTCCATTTTTTGAATTCTTGTTGTAATGGACCTCTTTTCATTACAATTGTCGGTAATCCATTCACCGAAATATTTAAATTCCTTCACACGAGATATATGGTCAGTACCAATTTCAATTTCAGATGGGGCATTCTTTATATCTGTCATAAATTTTGTTTTATCAAATGAGATTTGCAATCCAATTTTCTTTGCTTGTACTTGTACAAGTTCAAGTTGGTATTGCGCATCAGAGATGTTTAGGGCAATTAATGCCATGTCATCAGCAAATGCCAAACAGTCCAATTCTATGCCTTTAAGTTTTGGTCCAATCCTATGCGTCAGTGCACCTGCTTTTCGCCATTCTCGTACAACCTTCTCTAGTGCACAATTGAAAAGCAACGGGGACAATCCATCTCCTTGTCGGACTCCTGTGTCAATGGGGAATTCTCTGCTCAGTTCTCCCATAAATTTAACCTTAGATTTGGTTTCCATGAGTGTTTCCTTAATAATATTTGTTGTCTTTTGATCTAATCCAAATTCTTTGAGTATTTCGAAAAGGGATTCACGGTCGATGCTATCATACGCCTTTTGGAAGTCAACAAATGTAATGACATAGTGTTTGTTCGATGTATTGCGGAAATATTTCATTGAGTTTTTTAAATTGATAATTTGTTCCACACACGACCTGCCTTTCCTGAAGCCACCTTGGTATTCGCCGATTACTGGATCCAATTGAATTTCTGCACGATTCAGGAGAGCTTTAGACAAAACTTTGTATGTTATGGATAGTAATGAAATTCCACGATAATTGTTGGGATCCGTCCGATTTCCTTTTTTGTGCAAGGGATGTATGAGTGCCATCTTCCAGTCAGAGGGGATTTTTTCAGTTCGCCAAACTTCTTCTAAAATTTCTTGGAGTTTTACAATGAGATTTTCTCCTGCATTTTTCCACAACTCTGCAACAATTTGGTCTTCCCCTGACGCTTTGTTGTTTTTCAATGATTTAATTATCTCTCTTATTTCCTGAACGTTGGGTGGATGCGAATCTTGGTTTTGTTGCGTGTGGATGAATGTGAATGTTTCTTGGGGTTTCTCACAATTGAGCAATACCGAAAAGTAGTTTGCAAGGATTTCACAGTTTTCTGTGTTACTATGAGCAATATCCCCATGTTCATTTTTGAATTGAAGTGATGGAGGGGAATATTTAGTGAGCTTCTGGCAAAAAGTTCTATAGTAGTTTCTAGAATTATGTTGTTTGAAGTCAGCTTCTATTTCTTGTAATATTTTGTTGTCATTCTGCTTGCGAATTCTTCCTATTGATTTCGTGACTGTTGTTCTGACATCCTTGAGATCTTGCAGAGTCTTAGGAGTTTTGTTGCAAGACCAATTGTGCCATGCCTGTTGCCTGAGCCTTACAAGGTCATCACATTCGGCTGTCCACCACGGATGTTTGCGTGTTCTCATGTGTGGTGCTATTTTCTCGGCTGTTTTTATTAATCCTGCTTGGAGCTGTTGAAGTTTTGTGGATTCATTGTTGAGTCTCGTTTTTAAATTTATCATTACCTTGAATATTTTGAACATCATATTTACGGGGTGGGATTTTCTGAGAGAATCGCCTTTTCTCTGGAATAATATGAATTGAAAATTTTGTAGGGTAATGGTCAGAATCCAGAGCTAACCCCTTAAGGACTTTAAGTTTCATTATTTCGAGAGTATTTACTCTGGAGATCAGCACATGGTCCAATTGATATTCTCCTAACAGTGGGTTAGATGACACCCACGTCTTGGACTGAGAGGTTTTCTTTTTGAAAAATGTTGATTTGAAGAATAAGTCATGGTTCTTGCAGATTTCAAGAAGACGCATACCATTCCGATTGGTCTGATTATGTCCTGACCATTTACTTACCCAATATCTATATTTTTTTTTCTTTGCCAATTTGGGCATTAAAATCACCCATAAGTATTTTAACATGATTCCTCGGGATTCTTTGAAGTATATCATCTAATTGGTTCCAAAATTCTTCGACTTTTCCTACAGCCTTTCTGTTGGTGATATTAGTTGGGGCATGTCCATTAATGAGAGTGTAAATTTTGTTTGCTGATTTTATTGTCATGGTGGAGAGACGACCGGAGGGAGAGTGGAAGGTTGTAACTGAATCAAGTAAGGAATGATGTACTATAAATCCAGTACCAAATTGTGGGCAATTTTTCATAGCTCGTTCTCCTGGCTTCCCTTTGTAAATCCTGTAACCTTCAGAATTGAAAGGATATTCATCTGTAAATCTAGATTCTTGAAAAGCAATAATCTTGATTTTACGTTCTCGTGATTTATCTAAAATGGATTTTAGTTTCCCCATCTTCAAGAGAGAATTTACGTTAAAACGTCATTAGCCAAATCTTTGACTTAGGTTTAATCTTCTTACGGGGTGTCGAGGCACTCCGACTTACCTCATCGTACACCTCTGTGGTCTCCCCAGAATCCGAATAGACCACTTGCGGTTTTTCAACCGTGGGATTCGACCCACTGGGGTAAGTTTTTTTGAACGTGCTACATCCATGTTGATTAACTTGGATTAGGGATTTGACTAGAATTGAGGTTCTAGTCGGGTTAAGTTTTATGTTTCCTGTTCTCGGAAATTTCAAGAGCCAAACAGATGTGAGCAATGGCGGCACAAGGGAAACAGTTGTGAAAATAAATTTATTTCAAGAGAATATTATAAGTGAACTTATTGTCCAGTAAAATAAGCAAGGTTTATGAAGTCATGCTGCTTTCACTACGGTAAATCCCCCCAATAAAAGGGACATCGGGAGGTTGAATACACACATCAAGGTGTGTATCATATGAGTGTGATCATCTTAGACCAATATTTAGTTTGTAAAACCATTCATTACCATTGAAAATCACTGATCCTATGTCGCAGGAATGATGATATTCGGTAGCATAAGTCTGAATATAGGCCTACACAGCAATTTACACATATCCAAGGGACGAAGGGAGGCATATTCCAAGTTCTCACTCTCAATTAGGTCCACCTCGTCATGACAGAAGTAATTGAGTTAATCAATTTATTAATTTATAAATACATTTAAATGAAGGAAATCATTATGAATGATATTTCAACCCTGAACACACTATTATCTGTCTGTTAGGTAGTCAGCCCGAAGGCTGGTTGGATCCTCAAAAAGTACCGCCGTTAGGTTATGTGGGTAAATACCCACAAAAACCCAAGGAAGCTCTATATTGAGGCGTACTAGGCAAGGTGAGGAGTGAGGTAGTTTGCCATTGCTTTCCTCACCGAGTCAGAACAGCAGTACTAACCCTATGAGTAGAACCTTTCACAACATCGACAGGCACTGATTGTGCCCTGAATGTCATTACTAAGCACCACCCATTCCTCAGTAGCTTCCATATAATCACAGCCATAAGTGAGACTGAGACATCGGTGAAAAGCCACATTTTACTCTAGCCTGTGCCAACAGACAAATACAAATGTACTGCATTCATCAAGAGATCAGTCTAAAATAATTTAGGTTGGCTGGTTCCTCAGTTTAGGGGCTGCGACAACGCGGTCATGTAGCCCCGTGAACTTTGGGTGTGTGTAGAATCTGTCTGATAACCGGTGTTAATTGTGATGACTGTATTAGTGTCTGTTTCTGTTTCTTAATTCAAGTAAGGACTGCATATTTTGAATTTTTCAAGTAGTTCCTACTTTTGCCGCCAAACGCCACCGTCAACGACTACTAGTTCAGAACTTGGCTACTAGACGCCACCGCAGTCGGCTCCTGGTGACGAACGTAGGAACCTGAGCGTTGTTTACATTTTAACCTACTTTAGCTTCACACAGGTGTAATGAATGGAAGGTTCTTTAACATGCCATAAATCTATGACATGGGACCGCCGGCTTTTTTCCCCCTCCGAAGAAAGGCATACTGAGGGATTTTTAACGCTTCGGCCGGGTTTGAACCCGCAATCTTGGGCATAGAAGCTCAGCATGCTACCAACTACGCCACCGAAGCCGCTAAAAATAATTTAACCAAGTCTGCTTGATAATACAAGGTAGAGTTTGATAGGTGTTGCAAAAACATTTCCTGGGCACAATTAAAACAAAATTGGACATAAGTTCTAGCCTAGCTAAGAAACGTACGAGCAGACAATAATCAATGAATACCGGGATGGAAAAGCTGCGCAAACAGTATTGTCAACCCAGGTCTAAAACATTGTTACCCGGGCGCGCTACTCTATTCCTTACTGCGGACGGGGCAACTGAAGTACACCTAGCATGAGAAGTAAGATGGAACATAGATACGTGTAATTTTACTTGTCCATCCATCAACCTCATCGTCACTACTTTCACTGCTATCATTGTAAATTTCACTCGTATTATTAACGTCAACAGACTCGTCTGAACTGATTATCGCACTGTCAGGTCCACGCGCGCCATGCTACACTTGACAATATACGCGGTAACTGAGTGTTATAAAACCTCACTTCCAGTACCGAAAGCATTATCAAGACAACAATATACATATCTGATGATGATGATGATGATAATTGTTGTTTTAAGGGGCCTAAATACCTATCTGCATTTCGTTGAACAAAGACCTTAGATCGTAAATAACACGTAGTATTTTGATTAATGAACGGCGGAGAGGAGATAATTACACAAGAATGAAGCACCGTAAGAAAACGTGAATTTACGTAGCCGGTTGTCCGCGCACCAATACAAAACTACGTAAATTTACGTTGGCCGTCATCACCCAGTAGTAGTCAAATTTCGATCGCTAACGGGAGTATAAATAATCCCTAAATCTCTACTTAGTATAAAAAGAAAATAATTTCTTTATGTTCAAACGAAACCAAACAGTAACGATATCAGTGAAAAAGTTGAAAAAAAAAAAACAGGCGTCCGTGCGCTTTTTAAGCTTACGCTGGGCAAAGATATCAATATACTATGAGTAGAGGTGTTAGAAAGTGTTGTTATTTTTTTGAAGATTTGTTGATTTAAAATTCAAAAGGTGGTGTTTTGTGTTTTTATTACTTTTTCGGGGGATGACATGTTAAAATTTGGAAAGCGATAAGGTTTGTACAATAAGTGCATTTAAAAATATAAACAATTAATAAAACAAAGTAAAAAACAAAACAGCAGGGTAAAACGTTAAACATGGCTATGGAAGAATGAGATAATACTTATATGGAAGTCACATTTTTATTTTACATTCACCATCTCGAAACACATTTCAGTGAATACCTTTTTCAGTTTTATCCAAATACTGCGGTGAAATCACTGGAAGTAGATCATGGTTAAAGTCTCAGCATTTGCAGCTGTCAATTTTCGCCTCCTATCACTTACTATGAGACTGTATTTCGAAAATGACCTTTCAGAATCCACATTTGAACAAGGATACCACACACACTTTAATGCAGCTGTTGCATAGTCTCGGTGAGCAGGCCTTAATCCCATGAGGATCTCTGGAACATTCACATTATCTTCATGACGCAGTTGGTTCTTGATTGCAGTCAGGTAAATGCTGTGAGCCTCTAAAAACTGTTGAGACTCCATCTTCGTAAGAAATGGGGCATTCTTCTTAAATTGGAGCAGTTCTGTGGGAGATACGTTCTTAGGTGCATGCCGAGGATCAAACAATGACCCGATGGCTTCTACAGTCTTCCTGGCTGGATCCGTGGTCCTTAAAGTCCTGACTTTCACTAGAGCTGACTGGGCAACACACGTAAGCTTGGACTTAACCTTTATCTGCATCGTTTGAGGAAGCTGTTCCAAGTTCTGGAGGATCGTATGATTGAACATTCCACCATCGCCTAATAGCTTGAGCTTTACCTCAAGGTCATCTAGCTTCCCAGCCAGTAAGTCAATTGTTGGGTACTTAGATCCCTCCAAGAAATTAAGCAAGTCCATAAGAGAGGCACCAACAACAGAAACATACAATGAAATGAAAATCCACAGCCTGCTTCCAGTCTCCGACCGGGTCAGGAATGGAATGAATGAAGCCCCCATCTAGCGGCGAGGATATGAACTGTGCCGGCTGCCGAGGCCTGACGCACTCCTCTGGGGCAATGATTAAATGAATGACAGATGAAATGAAATGATAGTGGAGAGTGTTGCTGGAATGAAATTTTGACAGGGAAAACCGGAGTACCCGGAGAAAAACCTGTCTGCCTCCGTTTTGTCCAGCACAGATCTCACATGGAGTGACCGGGATTTGAACCACGGACCCAGCGGTGAGAGGCCGGCGTGCTGCCGCCTAAGCCACGGAGGCTAGAAACATACAATGCTTGTAATTGTATAAATTGTATTGTTGAAGTGGATGCTTGTTGGAAAAATTTGACCCCAGAATTTGAATCTTCCAATGTTTTGAAAAATTCTACCAGATCTTCCACATGCGTGGCCATATACATTGCAGCCTTAAACCATGAATTCCATCTTGTACATACAGGCATTGGGAAAGCTAGAATTTCATTCTCTTTTTCTGTGTTTTCATATTTCTCCCTTAGAAATGCAACGTAATTGCTTTTTCTTTTTCGCGTATTTAAAAAGGCATTCTTTGTCTTTACTATAGACATGTTCAATTCGTCCAGCTCGTTTTCAAATACGCAGCCGATAAGATTGACTTTATGAGCCCAGCACTGGACATGACTTAATTCTTCAATCAATCCTTGAAGAGTAGTTACACATTTTGTCATGTAGCGTGCTGAGTCCGTAACTACTGCCACTACACGCTCCCGTTCAATTTCATAGGAATTCAAGGTGTTTAATATCGCATTGGAGCAATTTACGCTATTGGCAGAATCTAGAACAACAGAGGCAGCCAGATGGGTGTTCATTTCAGTTGATGGTACTGATGGACGAAAAAGAATGTTGAAAACACACCTACCATTCTTGTCAGTTGTTTCGTCACATAGCAGAAACACGTCTTTGTTTTTTATATCTTCCCTAATTTCTTCCCTCCTTCTTTCGCCAATCATGGGGATGTATTTCTGACGAATCTGATTTGCTGATGGGAAATCTCCACTTCCGCGAACGTACTTATTAAACCAAGTACGGATAGCAGGATTGTCTAGTTTCTCTACTGGTATATTAGCTTTCACAAACGCAGTAGTAGTGTCCAAAATAAACTCTTCTTTCATATCCTTCACACGACTAGCATTTGATAATGTTTCTTTGAAGGTGGCCACTCTAGGAACACTAACTTCAAGACGCGAATTTTCTCGGCGTTTTGAATGCTTCTTCGATTTGCAATGTTTGTCTGATGCATCTTTCCTGCGATAATCTAACCGACAATCACAATATTTGCACATAAGAATGCCACAAGAAATTATAAATCCTTCAT
This sequence comes from Meconema thalassinum, assembly GCA_946902985.2. NCBI lineage: Eukaryota > Metazoa > Arthropoda > Insecta > Orthoptera > Tettigoniidae > Meconema > Meconema thalassinum. The sequence goes on along the minus strand of OX336393.1, from coordinate 314,687,913 downwards.
TCTTATATTCTTTAAGTCTGTCTGTGGCAGAAACAGCTACCTTCGGCATTTTTAAACTCAACTGAGCGATGCCCAGTAACAAACACTGTTATCACACGGTTGACTGTAGTCACACGCCAGTATAAATTCGTAACCACACGCAAAATTTATTTCTGAATTCGTGTCATAATATTTAAATTACGTCGCGTCTCATCTTCCTGTACTGCTAAGTTCGGAACTAATACGACGAACACGTGGTCGCCAACTGATTCACGCAAATAACACACTAGCTTCGATGATAACGCACAATTTGCGCACTTTTTATTAAATTATATAGAATTCTCTACTATAATTTACACTCGCTACCGATGTAACAGGAGGCAAACGTAGTTTACATTATGAACAACTATCAAATAGCCTTTTGGAGGTAGTCGGCCAAACTATTCACACCGCGATATAACAGCTGTTTACCACAGCGCTAAAATCCAACGAGTAACGAGAATATCGACAGTATATCGTAATATGACGTATATCGTAGTATTACCCCTCGCGAAACTATACAATCGATCATTCTCTCGAATTGAACACCAACCAAATTCGATTATCGGCTTGTGGACAAAAATGTTCGGATTGGTGTGGGGAAAAAAATATGAAAATTTGTTTTTATTTCGCAGATTGCGGTATTTGTGGTGTTATTCACAAAATTCGCGTTATTTCGCGATTTAATTTCACTTCTGGGCGGCACGAAACATGTAAATACGTGAAAATAAAACATCCTAACCTCTAAATATGACTTTTCGTTTTATCGCGAATTAACAAAAACTAACACCTCTAACTATGAGTGTAAGAATTGTTCAGCATGAAAAGTTCTATAAAAAAAGTCTGCAAGAGCATATCGCTATCTTCAATACATCGCCCACTATACGTGTTTTTAGATTGGACGGGAAGGGGATTTGTGTTGCATGCACTTCGCCATTAAATTATGTCTGACAAGAATTCGTTGCTCATGCTATCTCCATGATAACATAATGAATAGGCCAGTCAGTGATTTTAACCCATCATGCCGAGACGTATAACGGATATAGGCCTAGGTCGTAGTTCATTGACATCGGGGGGAAAAAAGCGCTTGTCACGAAATGCATTTAAAATATTTTGTCGCCAAAGTTGCTACATCTACCGACAAAATCGCTAAATTGGCAATACCGATCGCAACGAACAAAATGCTCAAGGCCCAATAAAATGGCGTAGTTGGCTCCTACGCAAAAGGCGAACGGAAAGGTTGCCACATCATGCGTTCAGTTGAGCTTGAGAAGGCACTGCTCATTGGCTGAGCACTCATCAGTAGCGAGCGATAACTTCCCGCGAAATTCGAAAGTATTGCTTCCACTTTTACGGGATATAGCCAAACTGAGAAAAATCCCTGATTAACAAAGAAATTCCCTGATTCTTCCCTGATTACTTCAGAAATTCATAATTCCCTAAGAATTCCCGGTTTTCCCGGGTCGTAGACACCCTGACTAGCTTCGGAGCAAGTTTACGAGCGAGCCCATCACCCCAGCTTCGGCCAGCATTAACTGTCGAGTTAAGACTTCAGAGAAGAGTAGACTATAAGTGTTTGGAGTTTCGCAGTTCACCTCGGCTTTTCTGAATTGCGTCTGAGACCTACCGTCCGTGCGCCTTTTAAGCTTACACTGAGTGACCCCTTCAAGATACGAGGCGAAGCCGGGGCGGGTTGATAGTATGGATATAATGTATAAATAATGTCAAATTCTAAACCGTATCAAAAGCTAGTTATTGCGTAAAATTGAGTAACATTATAGTTAATTAGTAAAAATACCAGTGTGGTTTATCCCAGTCACTCCATGTGAGATTTGTGCTGGACAAAGCGGAGGCAGACAGGTTTTTCTCCGGGTACTCCAGTTTTGCCTGTCCAAAATTTCATTCCAGCAACACTCTCCACTCTCATTTCATTTGTCATCCATTTAATCATTGCCCCAGGGGAGTGCGACAGGCTTCGGCAGCCAGCACAGTTCATATCCTCGCCGCTAGATGGGGCTTCATTCATCCCATTCCTGACCCGGTCGGTCGACTGGAAGCAGGCTGTGGATTTTGATTTCACCAGTGTGGTTTGTGAAACGAAAAGTATATAAATATCCTATGGTCTCAAATGGCTCAATTGTAGGTACTTCGTATTTTTCTGTGGGTTTGAAACCTTTCATTCCTGAATTTGACAAAATAATACAATGCCAATTTTACAAAATATCGGCAATGTGTACCGTACCTTCACAGCAGTCATGTGGGAGACCAGGTATCTCATAAGAGAATTAACAAACAGTGTACCACATCTAAGTTTGTGAGCATTATCCTGACGACATAAATTGGCTTCCTTCCAAAGGATTCGAGAATAAGTTTATATTATTGTACAAAATCTTTATTCATTAAATCAGCTCTCCGACTATTAAAAAGCCATTTTCTACATCTGAAAATTAAAATGTAGGCACGCATTTGAGATGACATCTTTTACGTTTACTTAGCCTACCATTTGTTTTAATTCTCAAAATGCATAGATATTTATATTTGATTTGCAGCCAATGGCCATAGCAGGGCATTTCACATGAATGCCCGTAGGTTCCCCAATTTCAATGTCAAGTAGTTCCAACTTAAGCTACCAGACGCCACTGTCACTGAAACCCAACGGCGTACGTTTGAACCTGATAGAGCGTGTCTAACCCAATAGCCTACAAATTTTGGCTACACACTTCCAATTGTAGTTGTAAGTTCTTTTACTTGCCATAAATCTATGGCATGGGCCCGATGACTTCGACTGGGTTTGAACCCGCGAACTTGGGCATAGCAGTTCAGCATGCCACTGACTACTCAAACAAAGCCATGCATAGATATCCTAACGAGACATGCTTCTGATTTTAACCGACTGGCTCCGTGACTTAGCGGTAACGTTCTCGCCTGCTGTTCCCAAGATTGCAAGATCTAATCCTGGCACAGTCAGCTGGTATTTAAGGGTGCATAAATGCGAGGGAACCCTGACTGTAGATTGATTGGCACGTTAAAGATCCCCTTCAGGGCAAAATTCCGGCACCCCGGTGTCTCTAAAAGCCACAGTAGTTAAAAGGGACCTAAAACCAATAACATTATTATTGATTTATAACCAGTTAAAGACCTAGTTCCGTTGTTTGATTGAAAAGCTTTATAATACTTTCTACTGCGTACCCCAATTAATTGGGGTCGCCGGAGCCAATCAGGCTCATTTTGGTTTTGGCCGGAGATTTAAGGTCGGATGCCCTTCCTAACGCCACGTAATATTTCAGGTGAATATTCCACCCCACTGTCAGCGGGATTGGAACTCCGGCCGTCCGGGTGATTGACGAGCAGCTAAGCCACTACACCACCACGCTCCCCTTGAAAAGCTTTATAATACTAGCCTAAAATCCATAGATCAAATCTTACCTTTTAGGGTCCTTTGGAAACTCGGGTGTCGTCTTGCTATTTGAACAGTCTGACTTCCCAGTCGGTCAACACGAATACACCGAATTAGATTGGGCGAGGAGTAACATTGAATTTTCCTGTGTAATTCATAACACAATAATTATTTATACATTTAATAAAACGCTTCTCATACAACCCCCCCCCCCCCCTTTATGTGAGAAGTGTTTTATTAAGTGTATACACAATTCATGTATTTTTGTTTCAGGCAGTAGGAGATAAATTGTCACTGCCCACCTGATCTAATTGGGTAGCGTACACTCGTGTTGACCGACTGAAAAGCGATCATATACGTTACTTAGCAACACTGAAATATTGCTGTATATTGAACTGCATATCTCCTCTTGTAAAGCACATGTTAAATTAAAGACATAACCTTTACACAATGCTCACATACAGTAAATCCAGCAACAATAACATACACCAACACAGTGCAGTCGGCACATTCTTGTTGGCTGCATGAGAGCATTATTGTCTGGCAGTAGAAAAATATGAGCCAAGCTTCGCGATCTGTAGATAGACTGTGGTTATACGTTGTTATGAAGACGTGTGTAGCAACCAATGGGGACCCGGGCTGAAAGGCGACAACAGTACATCACCACAGACACAAATCACAAACTGCCGATTTTCCAATGGGGGGGTTTCTAACCCCCAACCCCCCCTTGGCTACGCCACTGTTTCGGAACCAATCTGTTGTTCCAATTTGAGTTTTCACACAGCTAAAGCTTTTGTCATACATCGCTTGTACAATTTTCATTGTCCGGTTTCCAACTCCCTTTCTAGCCATACTGTCCCATACCTTTTCTCTGGGAACACTATCATATGCCTTTACAATGTCTAAGCATAATATAGATTAAAAATTATGTTTAAACCAATAAATTATGTTTTGTGCCACAAGGGAATAAAATATAACCATATAAGCTTCATAAAAAATAAACAATGGCTGATGATCAAGCCCCAAAATTTAATTAACAACAATAACAACGATTTAAAAAACATAAGCAAAAATATAAGAAAATAGGAATTACTGTATATGAATTTGGCTGAGTGGGAAACAAGGAATTGTGAGATATCTGTATCTCTCTTTATACTAGATCTCTTTATAATAGATATTATATAACTTACCTGGCAAAATCAGTGTCTGAGAAGAGTGTCTTCATGGCCTGCAAACGTCGATGAAAGCGATCCAAGGCTCTCACAAGAACCACAGTGTCTCCACCATCCTGTTCCTTTTCGATGCGAGCATTGACGATGTCAAAGTACCGCTGCATGTTACGTAACACAAAGTTGCCCAGTTGTGCCAAGGCCACAGAATCCAAGTCATCACTGAAATGTAACACATCAGATGCATGAAAAGGAGCACAGGAAACAGAAAAAATATAGTGTATTAACCACACTGAAATGTAAACATAGCATATGATGATAATTAGGGCCCGGATGTTGATGACATATCATCTTATTCATTTATGTCATCTAATTACTGAGCTGTCTAAAACAATGCTGAAGTACATAGAAACTCCGGATGGGCTACCCGTCTTCAAACATGTCATTTTTATTTTGCTTTTTTTTTTTGCATTTTTTTTTGTTATTTTTTAATTTTAAGAACATTTTCTTAAGTTTGGTAGATTTTTTGGTCTTATTTTTAGAGAAATCAGCCTTTTAAGGTCACATTTTTTTCCAATTTAGTCATGTCACAGCTTTATATAAGGGAGTTAGGTCTCTCAGAGTTAAGAAGAAGCTACTGTAGTAGCTATGAACATAAACCTTTTGTTAAGTGCTAGAAATCTATTTTGATTGGATTTTCAGTTTGAGCTTCAGATGTAATTTTTGAAATATTGGTGAGTTTATTATTATAAGATCATTCTCTCCTTTTTATAGTGCATTATTCGAATTTTTGAAATATTGGTGACTTTAGTCTATTATTATAAGGTCATTTTCTCCCTTTTATAGTGCATCTTTCGTTTTTGTAGGTCATTTATTACTGTCATTTTTGAAAATTTTAAGTGCATTTTTCAAACTTCTTTACGGCATCAACATCCGGGCCCTAATGATAATGATTGTTTGGTTGCAGCTAAGTGACACAGATCTTTTGAGGTAGTGTGATCTAGATATTCCATCTCAAATATCATCTAGCAGAGAAACCAAAACTCGAATGAGTGACCTGTGGCTGATATTTAATTTTGCCTTATAGTCACTGTATAACCGACTGGGTTAGCTTGGCACAGGAGATGAGCGGGTTCGACACTCCCCCCCCCCCCCCCCCCCCCCCCAACCTTCCATCAACCAGACTTTTCTGTGTCTTCTCATATTCCACTTCATGAAAATACTACAGCTACCTTCTGACACCTTGCCCAATTCCATTCATCTTCATTGACTTCATCTCTCATTAACTCCTCTGACAGTGTTTTGCATCAGGAAAGACATTCAACCATAATAATATAATGTTATTGGTTTTACGTCCCTTTTAACTAATGAGGCTTTTAGAGACACTGTGGTGTCGGAAAGTTGCCCTGAAGGAGATCTTTAATGCTACTGGCACAGCACCCTCGCATTTGTGCACCCTCAAATGCCAACTGGCTGCACCAGGATTCGATCCTGCAACCTTGGGAACAGCAGGTGACAATGTTACCGCTGTTCCGCGCAGCCAGTCATTCAACCATGGGAACAATTCGCCTCATAGAGACTCATCTCACCTTTGCAACAGGTAAAATATGGAACAATAAGAGGGTACAGAATGTTTTTTAAAACGTCACCAAATGTGGTACAAGAGGTCTTTTTCAAGTCATCACTTAATGACTTGGGAGTACTATGGATTTTACCCACCGTCAGCAGGAAAACCTTGGGATCATGATTCACACACCAGATGAGGAGCCATGCAGAATCATAAGGTTCACAGGAAATACAGGGTGAGACAAGATTATGGCTTCATGTTTAATTATTTGTATATGTTTAATTAACATTATTATGAATACAAAAATTTGAGTCAATTAGAAAGGCAAGTCAAATTATCAACAACAATACTGCCAACATTATTTTACACCATTAGCCAAAATGTTGCTGAACATGCAGTCTCAGCAAGTTATTGTAGCAGCATGAACGATTCCATTCCAGAATGATCATGAGGCTGAGACGGGCAAGATGTGGTTTTAATGTAACACTGCTACCATCGACTACAGAGACAATGACTGCTGACCACGTGAAACATTCAGAATGGTAACACCTCACAGTAGCACTGATGCAGCAACAAAAAGGTTTCAGGAAGCATTCGATAACACCCAACAGAAATCAACCTGCCAAGGTGCATGTGAACTTGTGATCAAGTTAAGTCCTGTGTGTCTTGTGTTTTGAGGCACTTTGTGTTCACAAACTGAATGAGGATGATCCTAACAGGCAGTTTGAACTTTATTTGAAAGGAGTGAGAAAACTACGAATTTTGGTATAAAAAATTACATCTTTCTGATGAAACAGTGCTCTGCACGAAATAAAAGTGTTAATTGACACACCTGTTATCATTATGCACGACAAAGATTTAAAATAGCGAATCAGTAGCAGTTTGAGCAATAATTGGATGGGAAGGATTGTTTGGAATATGAGTCTGGATGAGACAATAGTATTGTGAAATCCTTAATTAACTTACGGTACCACTAATGCAAAGTGTTCAATACAAATGTTGCTTATTCCAGCAGAATGGTGCACCCCCTTACTATGCTATTGTGATAAGGGAGATTTTGAATCACAAATTGCCAAACAGGAGAGGGCCAACAGAATGGACAGACCAATCTCCTGATCTAATATCTTGTAACTACTGGTTGTGGGGCAGGTTTACGCTCAAAAAACCACGAGACATCGACCTGCTGAAAGAAAAAAAAAACAACATTGAGGAATAAGTTCATGGTATTCCAGCGTTCATGTATCAGAAAGCAATTTATCCAAAGCTGGTTTTGTTGTGTCAATGGTGCACAATTTGAGGCAATTAATGACTCTGTATTGTTGTAATTGATGTTATTTAAATCTTTACCTCTCTAATGGCTGCATTTTCATATTCATAATGGCATCATGTCATTAAACATATCAAACATATAAACATCCATATTTTTGACTCACCCTGTAGAATACAAGATAATGCATTACCAAAGCTGTGCATCTTGAGGTCTTGGTCTATTGATGAACATGTCATTGTACGAAGCAACAACCAGGCACAAGTCACTGAGGAAGCCTGAACTGCCAGCATCCACAAACTCGATGATATCCTGTAACACAACAAAATAACATACTAAGATTCCCTCGTTAGTGGTGAGGAAGAAATTAATAATCTTAGGAGTGTTTGTGAACATCCCATGGACGGCTTCGGTGGCGTAGTTGGTAGCATGCTGAGCTTCTATGCCCAAGATCGCGGGTTTAAATCCGGCCGAAGTCGTCGGATTTTTTTAGAGCGTTAAAAATCCCTCAGTATGCCTTCCTTAGGAGGGGAAGTAAAGCCGGCGGTCCCATGTCATAGATTTATGGCATGTTAAAGAACCTTCCACTAATTACTAATTCGTTGGGCTCAGTGCTCGGGTGTTGGTGCTCTCCCCCTTTCATGTCTCTGCTGTTTTGCTGTGCTGCCGCAGAAGACCTCCACCGTGGTGAGTCCAGTTATAGTACAGTAGTTTTGCTCTAACCTGTAATTGTTGTGCCAAAGTTTCTACAACACTATGACAAGTGTAGCGCTCGACCTCCCCGTTTTTTGGTTGTTAATTTGTTTTGGTTCTTCTCAACCTAATAAGTGGTGCTGTTTGATGCACTCAGTGTGATCGTGCAAAGTTGTCCTGGTGAAATTTATAGATTTATTCTGATGTGTGTCTATTGATATTTTAAAGCCTAATGTTTTGCAGTGTTGCCATGTAAAGTTGCAGTTAATGTTCCTGGCAGTTGGTCGAGCTGTTATTTAAAGTTCATTGGTCTGGCAGTGTAGCCAAGTTATTGCAAGTTTTGCCAAGTTATCGTCGAAGTGTTTCATTCTGGAAGTTGCCCAGCTGATAAGCTATTGTTCGGTTGTGCTCATAGTTGCCAAGTTGATGAAGTGAAGTTTATTGTCAAGCAAATTATTTCTGGCAGTAAGCCAAGTTGAAAGCTTAGAGCCTAATTATTTCTGGCAGCGAGCCATGTTGAAGGCCGATACCACTTACTATTTTGCCCTTACAAGGTAGATTTGTTAATGCTATCTGGAACCCCAGAGAAGGAGGGACTTCGAACTGAATGTTCGGGGAGTGGAGAGCTGGGAGGTTTCTCCAAAGGGGTGGTTTAGGAGCTGCCTAAAGGATAGTCATGTACACGAAATTAAAAACAATAAAATAACAAATGTATTCAAAAATAAAAGGGGTTACATCGGGGCAGGGACACAATTAAAAAACACTAGGCCTAATGAAAGGTGTGGGTGGAACCCTGAATAATGGTCAGCTTTCGGGCATCACAGGCCTGGCAACAAATAGATCAAAATATAGATAGCACAAATTAAAGGCTCAGGAGAGCGGAGCAAAATTTAATAAAAGAAATGCCAGAGGCAGAAAGCAAGCGGGTGGGAATGTGGCTTGTTAGTCCACTGCAGCTAATTTAATATCACGATCACGTGATGCAAGACAAGAGGAAATTTAAATAATGCCAAATTGATTAATTAACAAGACCACCAAGAAGCTCGTGAAATATACTATTAGGTATTGCATGAGAAGCAATAAGACAACATAAAATCCTTGGCCTAACTTGGCCGTGTGTTGCAAGCACGCTGACAATTGACTGACCAGTAGCGACAACACAAATGATATGCTGCTATAACATTTAAATAAGACCCAATCCAAAATGCTTATCAAACAAAAATAATCAAATGAAATAGTTAAATTTACGTTAGTGCTGTCCTATGGAGAAATAATTAAATGTGGCTACATGAAAGATTACCGTAAAGAGGCAAGCAATAAAGCCTTAGCCCCGCAAATAAAAATTTGAAAGTTCCAACATGTGGTCCAGAAAAATAGCTAAAAGTCCTTTCTACAGCACAGCTCATAACCGCACTTGAGCAGCAAGGTAAAATAAAACTCGGTCGCGAGTAAAGCAAATTAAATAAGCCCAAGCATTTTGTAGAATGTACATCGTACACAAAACCTTAGGCTCAGCAAACATAGCCAAGCTGGCCTCAACGGCAAGCTTCAGAGAGAGCCGGCCACACTCGTCCTAACAGTCACATCTTTCCCAAGCGAATGATAGCGTCACGCCGACTCGACTTCTTACTGCGACCCACGAGGGCAGCCGAGCACACGCGAAGCGATACGAACAGATCGTAGTGCCAACAGCGGCACACCGCAGGGGTAATGCATTGCCTATCATGTCCAAGGCGAAATAACCAGATCAGGGTGGCATCAAATACCGGTAATTTACCATAAGTCAATGCGGAGTGGAAATATTTAAAATCCTTCAGGAACACCGTAGAATGTTCGAGGCTTACTTTTCGCGCCGGAAGTATATTATGGCAGAGGGGGTGGGAGAGTGGGAATTTCAAATGTTCGAATTGTTCATAAGTTCATAAGAGGCTACCGCCTGGGAAACAGGCCCTGGGGAAGGAAGGGGGCGAATTATTGTGAGTGTCGAACCGACCATCACACTTATTATAGGTATTAAGAGGTTACTCTACTTCCTGCTTAGAGTTTAGGCAGTGGACTTGAGAACTAAACAAGAAAGTGAAAAGAATTTAATTATTTAAATATTCTAACTAGTCAATACACATTAGAAAAGGGAGTTTAGTTCTTCATCAGTATGAAAAATTCTCACCTGTTCCTGCATGTCTTCCAGGAACGTCAACTGCTCAACCAACCGTGTATCAGCGTGTGATAAAAAGTCAGCACACAAGGACTTGGCTGGTTCCTTCAGCTGCAGGAGCAGATCAACAGACTCAGCCAACTCCTTTGCAGATGCCTGTAGTCAAACAACAATAACATAAATATCTGTTGAATAAGAATCGAAAAGTGACCACAGTCAGGATTTGAGTCTGGATCTCTTGCTGTCCAGGCAGGTAACATAAGCATTTAATACAAGACTGACAATTTAATGGATTTTGGGTTAATCATGCTTCCTCATTAAAAGCCAAGAATAACTTTGTAATAGAAATTGAAAATGACCTTCAAGAAATTAACGTAACAGACAAAATTTTATGGGACATGCCTAGATTCGGATCGTTGGTGAAGAAACATCATTTTGCTGCAAACCCCCAAATGAGAGCCTCCACTGCATAGTCAACAGAAAGGAAGAAAAATCATAGTGAGAGAATGAATAGATTTTGGGAAGAGAAGATGATGATGATGATGATAATTGTTGTTTTAAGGGGCCTAAAATCTAGGTTATTGGCCCCTAATGGTCTGTGTGATAGCAAAACTGACAATGAAATGGAAATCATAACGAAAATTAAGTGAAACTGAAAATACTTACAAAATTGAACAAAGTTTGAAACGACTCACAAAATGGAGAGCGGTAATACGTACAAAAGTAAATTTAGAAGGAAACACACACAAAAGGTACGTTAGTTTCAAAATACATACAACATGCAATGTAGAGTCGAAATACTTACAAAATGCAATTGAAATTAAAAATACTTACAAAATGCAAATGAGATCGAAAATACGTACAAAATGCAATTGAAATTGAAAATACACAATGCAATATAGATTGAAAAATGCCGGTCCAGATTCAAAATACTCACAAAGTGCAGTTGAAATTCAAAATACATGAATGAAAATCCAATTGAAATTGAAAATGCTTACAAAAAGTATGGTAAATTCAAACTGCTCCTTTGGATTGACAATACTTACAAAATGCAATTTAGATTGAAAATACTTACAAAATGTAATTTAGATTCAAAATACTGTACTCACAAAATGCAATTACAATCAAATTACAGTAACTACAAAATGCTCAACATACAACACGCAATTTAGATTGAAAATGCTTGCAAAATGCGGTTTTGGTTGAAAATACTTACAAAAGGCAATTGAAATTCAAAATACTCACTAAAATGTCCTGCTCCTACATTGAAAGACTTACTAAAAAGCAATTTAGATTGTCAATCCCTACAAAATGCAATTGAGGTTGAAAATACTTGCAAAATGCAATTTAGATCAAAAAGACTCACAAAATGCAACTTAGAATGAAAATAGCCACAAAATGTAGTGTAGATTTAAAAAATTCGCTTAAGATAATTTGGATACACGGGGAGCCAATTAACAAAAACAGTGCGGGAATCTGAAAGAGACAAGGGAATAGAATGAAAAGAAAACAAGAGGTCTGACCCCTCGAAGAATGAGGGATCAGGAAAGATGAGACAAGGGCCAATTAAGGCAGGATAGGAAGAGACTCTCTAGGCCTTGGATACTCTAATACCGTCGGGGTCGGAAAAGAACAAGAGTTGATGAAGGGAGGTAGACAGGAAAGAAGACGGAGATGAGTCCGGCACAAGTAAGTAGGGGAGGCGGGAAAGAGAAGAAAGATAATTCTAATTCATCTGTGAAATAGGTTCAATCGTGCTCCTTAGTTGGGCATATTGCTCTAAAAAAAATGTTATTGTTTTTATGTTCCTTTTAACTACTGTAGTTTTAAGAGACGCCAGGGTGATGGAATATTTCCCCGAAGGGGATCTGTAACACTCCAGTAAATCTACTGACATGGCCCCCTCGCATTTTCACAGCCTAAAATTCGATCCTGCAACCTTGGATACAGCAGGCGAGAATGTTTCGCTGCTCCACGCAGCCAGTCTATTTATTTATTCCCTGGATATCTACATAATGGATGACATGGGATTACTTTGTACTTGTCTGAGGAAGAACTTGTGGTAGACAGTATATGCAAGTGGCCACATAGGGGGAAGAGACATGATTCACCTGGCATTAGCCTGCAGGAAGTATGACTGCAGCGGTAACATTCTAGCCTGCTGTGCCCAAAGTTGCAGGATTGAATCCTGGCACAGTCAGTTGGCAGTATAACATCCCCGTCGATTCAAAATTCCGGCACTCTGGCGTCTCTAAAAGTCGCAGTAGTTGAAAAGGACATAAAACCAGAACATTAATATCTGATACACCTGCCAATGGGGTAAAGAGCACAGTAGCACTGGTTGTAGCTTTAGAAAATGAAGAATGTTAACTAATCTTTGTTTCATAGGGCAGTATTATTAGGCATCCCCTTTAATTGACTGATAAAATAAGTTTTTTTTTCATTGTTCAAATTATTTTTATTTTTACTGGGTGAACATAATAACAAATCTTGCAATATTGGCAATTCAATCTAATTATCAACAGTAGTTTAAGAATGAATGAGAAAAGAAATTAAAGAGATTAAAGCAAGGGAAGGTGGACATGGTTGCTAAATGTGTGTATCATAGCAATGCAATGTCCACACAGACTGATAATGAAGTAATCGTCTGCAATAATTATTTTTGGATGTATTGAGTTTGGTAACTCCTAAATCCACGTAATGAACGGTAGATAGAGCAGCGTTGAAGGTGTACTGCACAAGATATACAGCTGCTGAAACCACGGTCCAATCAGGATTAAAGGCTTGCACAAGGCACGGCACGTGCAAACTCAAGACCATAGTGTGAAAGGGAATCTCGACAACAAGAATACAGAAGCTGTAGAACTTCACCAACTGTGCAACATGAGAGACATTCTCCAACTGATATTATAACTTGATGACAACTGACTGCATGGATGACATACAATGTGCACAAACTTAAGATAGTAGGATGAACAGTAATCTTAATACCCTGCAGGTTATTTTTAGGATGATACTGTGGTTGATAATAAATGCTTACATGTGCGACATATAATATTGATATTGCAACATTCAGGGGCCGATAACCTAGATGTAAGGCCCCTTAAAACAACAATTATCATCATCATCATCATCATATTGCAACATCAATTGTCAATAAGGCAACACTGAAAATGGCTTCAACGCTATCTTTACATATAATGGTCACAGGGTGAGCAGGAATCTTGATACATCATGAGATATTCTCCCACCAAAACGGCGGACTGCTGCTGTGTCAAAATAGCGTGCATGAAGGCAAGTGCATAGGACAAGGAAGAATCTTCTAGACTGGCTTAAGCATGGAGCTGGTTGTGTAAGGTAGCAATACCTACAGTTCATTAGTCGTATTTTGTTAATCTTCTAATTTTTCTTCTTTCACCTCATTATGATTGTTTGTATATTCTGTCTGTTAGGTAGTCAGCCCGAAGGCTGGTTGGATCCTCAAAAAGTACCGCCGTTACGTTATGTGAGTAGATACCCACAAAAACCCAAGGCAGCACTATTTTGAGGCGTTCTAGGCAAGAAGAGGAGTGAGGTAGTTTGCCATTGCTTTCCTCACTGAGTCAGAACAGTAGTCCTAACCCTATGAGTTGAACCTTTCACAGCATTCACAGGCACTGACTGTGCCCCGAATGCCATTACTAAGCCCCACCCATACCTCAGTAGCTTCCATATAATCACAGCCATGAGTGAGACTGAGACATCGGTGAAAAGCCACCTTTTACTCTAGCCTGTGCCAACTGACAAATGCAAAAGTACTGTATTCATCAAGAGATGGCGAACAGCCTTGTAAGTCGAGGAAGCATAATAAATAAATAAATATTGGAAGGAGTGACATTCAGTATATATCACCTCATTTTACATTCAGAAGGGGCATGTGACATGGATAATCATCAGGTAACCATAATTTGAAAATAATAAGTAGCATCTGCACCTGGGGCAGTGTACCAGTTATTTTAACTATTCAAATTGAACTGGCTTTGTAAATGGCCACTAAACTCTACAAATTCAGCAAACTTACAAATGGATATATCACCCATTACCATAATAATTATATTTCTAACTACGCTGCTCTTTAAACATGGATATGATTTGTCTGTTCATATTATAAGTATTGCACTCACTTAATCGAGTGGGAGCTAAGTGTGCTTGCACTTGTTGCCATGGTAACTACGGTAGGTGTCGTAAATTTGCACCTGCTAATTCCAGATAAACCCCCAGTGCAAAAACATACCCATGTTAAAAAGAATTATGTAATAATTGTATTAATGCAGCCAATGACCATGTACTTTTCTTTTCAGGACGGGTCAGGGAAGGGATATTGGAAGGAGTGACTCAGTTATACCAACAAGATTTATCCCCTAACTAGAATATTTAAGAAATTAAATTTTTATGTAGCTCTCAAAACCACCAACACCAATGATAAAACAATTTTCAACTTCCACACTATAAATAAATGTAATCAATTTCAAAATGTTTGCATTTACCACAAAAAACAAAAACTTGTGCCACATATAAAGCAGCTTATGTTGGCCAAACAGGCAGAAGCATTCCAACCAGATACAAAGAGTAAGTCAAAGTCATAAGCATTGAAAATATCCCACCACCGGAGACAATGTACCTCAAAACATGAAACTACTGCACAGAACAAATAAAGGTCCTGTCATGAACACAAGGAAACTAAGGGAAATACACATGCTTAAAAAACTGCTTTTGTCGTTCAACCTAAATTAGGTAAGGTAATGGAGGGTAACTGTACGCACTTAATGTTCGAGGCTTTATAATATTGTGTTCCTTAACTATTTTTGAAACATCAATAGATATTTTGATAGAACGGAACATGGGAAATATTTATATATTGTTAAGGCAGCGCTAAGTGATGAGGCTTTATTATGACAAACAAGTTTAGATAAGTTTACATATGCCAACACTTAGACCACATATGGGGGTAAGTGTACGCAGACTGTAGTCGAAGTGTGCGCATTTGTTTTTCCATTACAATTACATATGTTTCACTCAAGAAACTAATACAGTACAATTCTTTTAGCAATGATCACAAACAAATCTCCATGTCCTCCGTACGACGTGCACAGCTCATGTCATCACTCATGACATTCACTACATTGTACCCAATCGTCTTCACAAGTTTCATCACATCCAGGACAGATGTAGGTACCTGAATATTGCTCACCACTAGATGTGCTGGGCCCATGTTAGCTTTCGTGTAGTAGAAGGTTTTGGATGGTCTCCTTTATATTGTTTACCCATTTTTTTAGTTTTAGATACAGTTCTTTATTCCTTGTTGCCAGCTGCTTTTCAGTTTTTGCAATCAGTCTTTCTTGTTTCTTCCTTTGTTCCTGTTCCCTAACATTGTGTTTCACTGCTAGACTATTTTCATAAGGAGACAATGTTAAAATCTCAGATTTTTGACCCATTCTTTTCCTTTTATTTTTATTGTCACACTAAGGCAAGGGATGAATGTTGGTGATTGGTACTTGAGGGCCATTCATTGCTACTTCCCCTCCTTCCTGTTGTTTATCTCCATCTTCGTCCTGATGATCACTATGGTGCCGCCATCGTTACTTCCGACTTGACAGTTCACCGGCTGGCGATACGGTGTTGCCAGTCCACTAACGCGAATCAGCTGACGTACATGATTATAGCCGTAAAGTTAACAAACCACTCGTAATGTAAACAGACATGTTTACACACATCATACTCGTGAATAAGTACATAGTAGCAGGAACTACAAATATACTGCAGTTAATAGAATATTTCTGATAATGAAGCAGAAAAAAATTGTAACAAATAAATTACTCACCATTACCGCTCGCGTCCGGAGTCGAAGATAATCAGAGTTCGAGAAAATGTAATATAAAACCTATAAAGGGAACACACCATTCATTACAGAGTCATGTCGTCACGTAAAGGAATGTTGTGGTATGTCAGCCACTCAATGAGCATATTCTTTCTTGCTGCCATTGTTGGAGCTTTGTCGTGAATGACACTATGATACGGGGCATTGTCCATAACAATTGTGCTTTTCTCAGGCAAGTTGTTCAGCAATATTGCTTCAAACCATTTCCTCTCTTGGCGCTTGTCTTCCTCGTGCTAGACCCTGGCATGACACTATCACACACTCACACGACAGAAATAACACAAACACTCACTGACCTAAAGCTAACCTACAACTACACGTAATTATACTACACTATGTCAAACGACAAACAAATACTTAGCTATTAAATAACAACAGACTAGAATAATATCAAAAAGAAAAATATACGAGAAATACGAGAATACACAAAGACCGCCAATGAAACTTACCGAGCGCAATGCAAACAGCTGACAACAACATGTGAACGCAAGATGTTAGCTGGCAACATCGTCAGCGAAACTCGATTTATCTCGATATATCAATTTGAATGGCTGCCTGTGATTGGCTGGTTAGAGTGTAGCTGTGAAGTGACACTGAAACTTCAAGTCGGAAGTAAGGATGGCTCTAGTATAATTAGACTGATCAATATGTTCAACAATTTGCAAGTCGATCCTACGCAAAAAGTCATCCTCCGTGACCGCGTGAGGATTGTATGTATAAATTCCTGTGTCTCGGAAAGCAGCTACAGCTCTTCCAGCTGTTGCCATCCTCTCAAAGGTCTTGCGGAACAAACCAGACTCTTCCATTTGTGTTACAGCTCTTCCTGGATTACTGCAAAGCCATTTTTCTACTTCTTGAGATTAGAATTTCCTTAAAGGGGCAAATATCACTTTATCTAATAGCTGCAAGATATGACTAACGTGGAGGGGCAAAGTCAGTAGAACAATGTTGCTTTCTCTGCAGAAAGTGAACAGTGTGACACATGGTTGTCCAGAATTAACAAAACTGGATCATCAACAGTCGGTTTAACATGTGTAGCAAAGTGTTGCAACCAAACTACGAAAAGCTCCGAATTCATGTAGCCTGATTCACTCCCAAGTCCAAGAGTTCCTGTGGGAGCGTTATTGTAGAGTTGTGGCTTATTCCGCTTACGGAGGAAAATCAAAGCTGGTGGTACGAAATGTCCTGTTGTATTCACACAAAAAACAGCAAACTCTCTGCAAATTTTATTTTCTTCACTGATCTATTCCCCTTTGTAGCAACAACTTTGGCAGTCTTATCAGGAACAGTCGACAAGCCACTCTCGTGCATGTTGAACACACTATGAGAAGGACATTTTACTTCTCGAAACATTCCTTAAGGTTATCAAAATACCTATCAACTTGCACCTTGTTGAAGCTGCACTGTTCAGGCGTTCTTAAAGAAAGACCCGAATCCACAAGGAATCGGTACACCCAGTCTTTGCCCTCAATCTTCAGTTCATCATTAAACCGATGCTGCAATCCACTTTGCACAGCAAACTCATAAGCCACTTTTATTAACGTCTAGCATGTCATTCCATAAAATCTAGCTTCCAGATCTTTAATATGTTTCTTCAGCTGCCCTTCCATCTCTTCATTGAACACCTTGCTGTACCTTCCCATTGAACTGGCCATGGTGTCCTAAATAATAATAAAAATATAAGTTACATTATAATTCCATAATTTAGATTTCAGTCAATGATCTTTATAATACAGTAATTTAATTGAAACTAAACCCCTTATTTATAAAACTTATTTATGAAATAATTAACTGTTCTGCTCACCAGTTTCAGTCTTTTCCTAAGCGTTGCTTCACTACATACTATTTTGTTGGCAGCAGCCCTCGGGCTAGCTCCCTCATCAAACTGTTCTTGTGTGAGACAAGATTTGTTGGTTTTTCTTGTACATTTTCCCATATTTTATTTCAACTGCAAGAAATAAACACAAATAGTTACTTTCATCATATATAAAATAGCAGTGTAAGGTCCCTCGTGTAACCAGCCGGGTGGAAGTGTACGCTAACATGAATCAGGCACACACTTGCCCGGCTGTTGTAATGTTTTCTTTGATTCCCGATAGATGGAACTAGTGGTACTATCTGTAAGTGCAAACAATGGCACCCTAACCTACAGTAATTGATTTCTTCATGATACTTATGGCAGACAGATGCCGTTACTCTGGAAAGCTCAGGAGTTTATCTTACATCATTAGAAACATACAGTAAAATTATTCAAAAACTATTTCTTACCTTGTATGAATTATCGCACAAATAACGCATTGAAACAGCTGCAACCACCTTTCATGTAACACATCACCACACTACACACTCAGCTGCCAACCAGTGATGCCAACAGCTGAAAAAAGGGACTACGTATACTTAGCTGCGTGCGAACACTTACCCTCCACCACCTTACATTAATTACAATGACAACATTCTATTTAATGAGGTCACAGAATACATCATACAAGAAAACTTAAAATATCAACATTAAGTAATCAAAGGGCCCCTCCTCCATAGAAACGTAATCTCATCTTCCCCATAGCCAATACATAGCTTACCCCTCCCCTTTGCCCTAGCCACATGACTCTGGCCCTCTGCCCACTCACAAGCATAATAGCATAGTAACACTACTTGTCATTTCATGCGGGGTTTCCGCTGAGACAATTCCCACGTGACTGCAATACAGTAAGCTAACGTTTATGTTAGCCATTTAATTTTCTTTTCTTGTACTCTTATTTTATCAAAAAATAAAATTACGACTATTTCCAATTTTTCTTGTTTTCATTTAGGCCCTTTGCAGCACTTGAGTTGGTCACCTTTTTGCAGTTCTTTCCATTAAATAAGCCTGGAAGCTACTGAATTTATTGTTTGGACCCATATTGAATTCTGAATTTTGAATAAGTTCCAAATATTTATTTATTTATTTACATAAATTTACTTAACCAAAACAAGTATATACATATCTCAAAAACAATATTAAAGAGTCAGCTTCTTATTTTTCTTCTTTTCCCAAAACATTTTCATTCTAGTCGACCTTGCCGCTCTCTCTGCATCGCTTATGGTGTAAGTTTTGCGGGCAAAGGTTTTTAAGGGAAGTCGGATGTTCTTGTTTTTCAAGATATTCTTCTCATCTTTGTTAGCAATTTGGGACATTGTCAAGCCGAGTTCATCCAGATCATTTTGAATTTCCATAAACAAAGAGTTCTTTGTTTTACTTCAAAAAAAAAAAAAAAAACTTTTAATTGTCTGGCATCCGGCAGGCGTGAGATATGACAAAAAAAAGCAATTCGCCTTTTTCGCATAGTATCGACTATAGACTCAGTTTCTTTATAAACCACTTCATTTGGTAATAGACGCCATTGACCATCCACCTGATGTTTTTTATTAATTATATTTCTGAGAATTCTTCTATCAATCTTCTGTAATGTGTCAGTAACTGATCGAGTGTTTAACTTGAAAAGTGTTTCACAAGCATATATTGCTTCCGGTTTAATAACTGATTCGTAATGTCGTAATTTGGCATTTATGGAGAGTGATTTTTTTTTGTAACTAGACCAAGTAATATATTGCGCTTGTCTTAACTTTGTTGTTCTATTTTCGATTGACGCTTTCTCATTCAAATTCCATGTTATAATCTCCCCTAAATATTTAAATTTATGTACAACTTTAATTTCTTTATTGTTGATCAATGTAATAGCTTGTGTTTCCACATCAAAGGATGCCATTATTTCAGTCTTTACAAATGAAATTTGAAGTCCTACTTTTGCTGCAATAGACCCAAGTTCTTCAATTTGGTGTTTAGCCTCATCTATACTGGTTGCAAGCAGTGCAAGGTCATCCGCAAAGGCCAAGCAATTCAGTTTTATATTAGTACCAATCTTTACATTTGGAGGAAAAGTTTTGTTCCACTCACGCATGATCTTTTCAAGAACACAATTAAATAATAACGGTGATAGACCATTTCCCTGTCGAAGTCCAGTCCGGATATCAAATGGTTCAGACAAGGCACCTCGAAATTTAACCTTTGATTTAGTATCTTTCAAAGTAACGCCGATGAGGTTGATAAGCTTTTGATGTAACCCAAATTCCCTAAGGATGTTAAGTAATGACCCTCGATGGATACTGTCATAAGCTTTCTTAAAATCCACAAAAGTAATGACCAAATCCTTTTGTCTCATTCTATGATATTTCATTATCCATTTCAGACTGATGATCTGATCCGGACAGCTGCGACCTGGTCGGAATCCTCCTTGATATTCTCCTAGTTCTTGATCGAGTTGTTGTTGAATTCTTGTCAAGATAATTCTAGATAGAAGCTTGTATGTTACATCAAGCAAAGAAATCCCATGTAGTTGTTCGGGTCTGATCTATCACCCTTTTTATGAATTGGGTGGATTACAGCCATTCTCCATTCCTCTGGTATTTGTTCCATACATCGATGAGGCGTTTATGGAGGTTGGAGATGGTTTGTTCATTTGCATATTTCCATAGTTCTGCTACCAATGAATTCTCTCCTGCTGCTCTATAATTTTTGAGCCAATTAATCGCTGCACATACTTCAGTCAAGTCAGAAGGAATAATGTTCTGTAAATTTGTTTTATTTTTTGGATTAGGCTCAAAATCAAGATATTCCTTAGGTTCATCAGCATTTAGTAGTTCTCTAAAATAATCTGCTAGAATTTTAGCATTATCAGTATCATTGTGGGCTAGTTTACCAGATTTATCTTTCTTTAATAGTGTAGGAGGGCTGTATTTAGAATGATATTGACGAAATGTCCTGTAATAGTCCCTTGTTTTGTGTTGCTTAAAGGAATCATCAATAATTTGTATGGACTTTTTTTGATTTTCTCTTTTAATTCTCCTAATTTCTTTGGCAGTTTCCCTTCGAACAATGGTTAATTCTTCTCGCGATTGTGTGGTCCTCTTTTGCTGATCATTGAGCCATGCTGTGTGTCTTTTCCAAATTGCAGCATCACATTCGGCATTCCACCATGCATGCTTTTTCCTTTTCCTAATAGGGGCAATTTCGACAGCAACGGTTTTCAGTGTGTCAACCATCGTTTCTAGCTTGTCACTTAAGAGAGTTTTAGACTTTTCCTTATAGGACACATTATTTATTAAATAACTAGGGTCATATTGCCTTTGCATGGTCGAGTTTGACGATTTTTGTTTACGTCGTGGAGTTAACTAGATCTTTATCTTGGATATATAATGATCAGAGTCAACATCGACCCCACATAGTACCTTCACGTTATATATTTCTTTGTAGAACTTTTTATCCATTGCAACATGGTCTATCTGGAATTCCCCTAGTGCACTATTAGGGCATTTCCAGGTCATAAGTTTGTGTGGTCTTCGCTTAAATCTAGTAGTTTGGAGACGTAGGCCATGTTCTTCACAAAGGGTGATTAATCTTTGACCATTCTTGTTAGTGAATTTGTGAGCTGGCCACTTACCAACTATTGGACGAAATTTTCTTTCTTGACCAATTTTTGCATTAAAATCCCCAAGCAAGATTTTAGCATGAGTGTCTGGAATGTTTGATATTAGTAAGGCAAGTTCTTCCCAAAAATTGTCCGTTTCATCTCTAAATTTTTTGACATTCTTGTCATTAGTTGGGGCATGAACGTTTATCGAAGAGTATATTTTGTTTCCTGTCCTAATTGTTAAAGTTGCTAACCTTGATGAGTTCGACGAAAAGTCTTCCACTGAATCAATAATACTGGTATGTACTAAAAATCCCATACCAAATTGGGGGACATTTTTCATAATTCGTGGTCCTGGAGGTCCCTTGTAGAGACAGTATCCTCCAGATTCAACGGGGTCTTGATCTGTGTTTCTAAGTTCTTGAAGTGCTGTTATTAAGATCTTGTGTTGGTCCAATATATCGGTTAAATGCTTAAGTTTTCCAATTTTAATTAACGAATTTATGTTTAATGTTGCAAAGAATGAAAATTCCCTATGTTTGTTAATTTTGAGTTTGTATTTGGACTTTCGGGTTTCCAGGCGCTCCGACTCACCTGACTCTTCTACGCGGCACCCCACCGTATCCGAATGGTGCCTTGCGGTGGAAGAGTTCATTAGAAGACTGTTCATACTTGAGTTGATTGTCTGGTCTAGGACCCATGATCTGACCGTAGTCAGGGATTACAATTCCAGATGTGATCTGGAAAGGTGATGAATGGAATATGATAGGATGATTGATGAGAAATGGGAGTCCAAATATTAATATAAATATTAGTGTAAAATGACCTTTTCATGGTTGTATCTAATAATTATTAAATAAATAAATAAAAAAATAAAAATATATGACATAAGATCAGTTAACTTTAACAATATTGTAACAATAATTGTTAATAATTCAATATGGAAAATTAAAAATGACAGTAGTCAAAGATATATCTTTATCACTTGGACAAGGAGAAGGAAAGCAAATAGAGATGCAACAGTGGAAACCCCTAAATATGAAATTTAAACCATACCTCTCGATTTAAAATTCTCTTGGCTCTACAGCTCGATTTAATTTCTGAACTTTTACCTTATTTATTTCGCCCTGCTTTAGAACTATAACTAGCTCCTAAATTACACATACTGTATATGTCCACACTCTTCTACTTAGTCATTACTAAGCAAATAAAAGCAGTATGCAAAATAATTAATTAATGTATAATTTTATTATTATTATTAATAATAATAATTACAATTATGCTTGTCAAATTCAGCAAGCTATGTTTACCCAGAAATTCTATCAATTGGAACACTGTGAGTCACCATCAATATGTATACATGAAGTAGTTTTGCCGTTAACATGTAGGTCATCAGCCTTAAGTGAGAACAAATAACAACTAGCCGTAAGTGAAAACAAATAACAACACTGCAAAATCAAAATAAATTGTAGGCACGGATAATACTTCAGTGATGAGTGCCAGCAGTTCAAAGATACCACAATGTTTCACCTATCGATACTGTAACTTCGTATGATACATCTCAAAACATTTTTCAGGATGTAAACCTGGCTTCCGAGTATTTTCGTCAATATAAGAGTCATTCAGATCAGTGTCACTGCTATCACTGTGTGTGTTATCACCTTCACTGCTTATTATGTCGCATTCATCAAATTCAGACTCACATATGTCATCACTATCATCAAAAACTTGCCGTATTTCATCCTCCGTCAATGTCTGATCAGCCAGGTTTGCTTACTATCAGTATGTTGGTCGCCTAGTAACAGCTGACAGGTTGCACGGCCTTCCAAATAAGTGTTTAACAGTTGCCTGCTTCGCAATATCGAGATTTCACAACGTTGCTCACGCAACCAACAGATCGCAGCACAAAATAGGAATGGATAATTTGTCGGGGCAGAGATGATAGACGAGCTGTAGAGGACACAATTATGATGTCAGGGCTCGCCCGACACACGACTGGAACGGGAAATTTGTTATGTCGGGGCTCGCCCGACTGACGAGGGGTAAGGGTTAAAAAATTGTGTGCTTGAAAGTATCAACAGTGTAAGAGCTAAACGCTTAAATTTTTTATACCATGAGAAAGCCTAAAATACCCTAAGATAAACTCAAAATATTTTGATAATGTGTATTGTTTTATTTAATAGTGTGTTTTTGTACGTCCTTGAGTTTTAGGTGAAAATGTACATTCATTGTGATTTTAGCCTGAAGAATGGTACAAATATTACATATGTATGAAGAAGAACAGATTGAAGTCCAAAACATGTCATCATCATCTTGCACAGTTTCCAGCCACTGGCCGGGTCTGTTTGGAACACAAGCCTCTCCAACGTCTTCTGTCTTCCCACCATCTCTCAGCCTCCACCCTTGTCCAGTCTTCTCCTCTCTTCTTCACGATTTCTTCCACCCCCTTCAGCCACCTGTCTCTCGGTCTTCCCCTCGGTCTCTTTCCTTCCCACTTCGTCTCATGTACTCTCCTGGGTATCCTCTTCTCCTCCATTCGTTTTACATGTCCATACCATCTAAGTCTAGATTTCTCTATACCATCCTGTAATGGTTCCTCCTTCATTAATTCTCTGGTCCTCTCATTTCTTATTCTGTCCATCTTTGTAGCTCCAATACTGCTTCTCAAGAACCTCATCTCACTGGCCTGTATTTTGCTCTTCTCCCTTCCTTTCATAACCCAGGTCTCCGAGGCATACGTCAGGATAGGGACATAGTACGTCCGATATATGATCTTTTTGCTGTTCTGAGGGACATCCTTGCTCCATAACATGCTTCTCACACTCCTCCGAAATGCTTCTGCCTGCCTCCCCCGCTCATTTATTTCTCTATCGTTTCTTCCATTATCTTGTATCAGGCTTCCCAGATACTTAAAACTCTCCACTTTCTTCAGCTGTTCCCCACCAATTGTTATTCCCGTTGTGGTTCTTTCCTTCTTCCTTGTTGTGATCACCATCTCACTCTTATTTATGCTAAATTTCATCCCATATCCTTGTATTATTCCTTCCCACACGTCCAACTGTTCCTGTACCTCCTCCTCCTTGTTTCCCCAAATCATCAAATCATCTGCAAACACCATTGCTTTCATCTTTCCGTCCCCAATTACTTGTGCCACTCGGGTCATTATGTCATCCATCACCACAATGAAAAGTAACGGTGACAGTGCACTTCCTTGTTTCAGGCCGTTTCTTTGTTCCAACCAGTCAGATCTCTCTCCTCCCACTTTCACACAGCTCACGCTTCCCTTGTACATCTCCTTTATCCTCTTTATAGTCCATTTCTCTACTCCTCTATCCTCCAGGGACTTCCATACTTTGTTTCTGCATACACTGTCATATGCTTTCTCAATGTCCAGGAAGGCCATCAGTAGATCTGTTCCATACTCATAGTGCTGTTCTTGTAACTGCCTTACAGCAAAAATCAAATCCACTGTGGACCTTCCTGCTCTGAAGCCATGTTGTTCTTCCCTCATCCCTCCTTCTATCCTTGTCCTAATTCTCTTTTCCAAAACTTTCTCGAAGATCTTTGCACAATGACTCATCAGTGTTATTCCCCGATAGTTTCTGCAATCTGTTCTACTACCTTTCTTGAAGATCGGGACAATGATTCCTTTTTTCCAGTCCTCTGGGGTCTTCCTTTCCTTCCATGCTGTCCTCATCACTCGGTACAGCCACTGTATCCCCACCTCTCCTGCTGCTCTCACCATCTCCACACTCAACTCATCCACACCCGGTGCCTTCCCTCCTTTCATCTTGTTCACTGCATCTTCCACTTCTTTCCATGTTAAGTCCTTTTCTGTTTGCAGTTCGTCTTCCTCTTCCCCGATTTCTTCCTCCTCACCATCTTTTCCATTTGGGTTCAGAAGTTCTTCAAAATATTCTTTCCACATTTTCTTCAGTTCTTCCCTATTTTCTATCTCTTGTCCCCTTTTGTTCACCATTCTAACATAATCCGTAGGATCCTTCCGCCTCTTATTTTTTACCATCCCATACAGGACCTGTTTTGTACCTTCACTATCCTCCTCCATCATCTTTGTCCACTCTTCCATCCACTTCCTTCTCTCCTCAGCCACCACTCTCTTCGCCTCCTTCTTTCTTTCCTGGTACTCTTCCCTTGTCTCTACCGTCCTATTTTGATACCACCTCCTAAAGGCTCTATTCTTTTCCCTTACTATATCTTTTGTCTTCTCATTCCACCATGGTGTTTCCTTCCACCTCTTCTTACTACTTGTCCTCCCACATACTGCTTCTGCTGCACCCACTAGTGTCTTCTTAAATCTAGCCCATTCCTCTTCCACCCCTCTTTCTTCATCTGTCCCTTAATATGTCATTTTAAGTATTGACAGCAGACAAGCCACAATTTTATTTCTATTAAATAAATTATTTTATAAATCAAGCCATGATATCTGTATAAATGGTACCGTTTTTTTTTTCTTCTTCTTTCTAATTTTAGTTAGTTTTAGGAGAAGTAATATCTTAGTCATTTACCAAGAATGTATAAATGTATCCATAGTTTTGTTCTATTGAAAATAGAAGCAAGGTCCCTCCCAAAACGTGTAGGGTATTTCAATACAGTAAACTCTCACCAATTACGACTAATGGGGCGAGGTCTAGTCCAAATTATAGAAAGGTTTTCTAAAATATTGTACTGTACAGTTGAAAAGTTCTAAAATCATGCAAATATGCTTTGAAGTATCTACATACCTTTTCCGGGATTGGTTATCCATCGTTAAAGTTTGAAAACAAAAGTCGACTTACTAATGCCAAACTCTGTCATAATACTCTGAGTAGAAGCACCGTCTTGGATTTTATCCAGCACTCTTATTTTGTCTTCTAAACTTAGCAATGTATATTTACCCCATCTTAGTTACTGTATTCTAGCGTGGACAACAGTACGACACTTTCAATAGTACATTATGCAATGAGCCTATAATGGCAATAATTAAGACATGAGTATGTTTATAAAACGAGCGTAAGCGAGTTTTATAATTTTCATACGAGTGTCTTAATTACCATTATAGGCGAGTTGCAAACGACTGTTTATGTTCGACGATAATTATAACTTTACTATATGTTTTAACATAAATATTCATAAATATCTGTTGAGAGTCAGCCACTTGAATTTTGTGATCGGAGAGCGAGCGCTGGGTATGATATCTCTGTCTTTCAAGATCTCAGACCGACCGACACATGCGCTCTGTTTGCTTGCAATGCCATATTATGCTGGCCATATGTTTACATCTGCCGTCCCTCAGTAATATTGTCACCGGAGTCGTTTGAAGGCAATGCGCTGTGTAGAAATTAGTGTTGGTGATATTAAGGTACAGTGCTATTTCTTGTCTCATATTCGCCAGTTTATTTACGCGAACATATGGACGGTGCATATTCCATGTCAGTAATTTATTATAGTTCGATGTTGTGTTTATGTCCGACATGTTGGATTTTGAGCGCATGCACGAAGGTATCGCTACCCAATTGGTCAATGAACGAGCTCTGATTGGCTGGAGAAACTGTATCGTAATGAAAAACAGTGTTATAATGACCATCATTATGATACAGTTTTCTGACACATAATAGTGAGGGTCGAACATAAACACTTTTAAGCAATCATAGAGATAGAATTCGACATAATGTAACTCGACATGTGGGCTTCAAAAAGCTAACTGAGCTGGCACTGCCTTTGTTGCGTGCTTGTGACCAATAATGATACATACGGTACAGTAAACCAGTATTAGTACCTTGGATGCTTAATATCAAGTGACAACAGAATACAGCTTGAATTAAATAACCATATTCAGAAATCAAGTCAATTCTATCAGCAAGTTCGATATCTATTCTGGAATAAGCAAGTGTCACTAAGATCAAAACAAACTCTGTTTCGAATATATTTTGTCCCTATATCTCCGTGGCTTGGTCGGCAGCACGCCGGCCTCTCACCGCTGGGTCCGTGGTTCAAATTCCCTTCACTCCATGTGAGATTTGTGCTGGACAAAGCGGAGGCAGACAGGTTTTTCTCCAGGTACTCCGGTTTTCCCTGTCACAATTTCATTCCAGCAACACTCTCCACTATCATTTCATCTGTCATTCATTTAATCATTGCCCCAGGGGAGGGCGACAGGCTTCGGCAGCCGGCACAGTTCATATCCTCGCTGCTAGATGGGGGCTTCATTCATTACATTCCCTGACCCGGTCAGTCGACTGGAAGCAGGCTGTGGATTTTCATTGACTTATGGGTTGGAAACCCGCACAACTACCAAAAAAGATGACTTCAGGCTTCAGAAATTAAGTTTCTAAGAAGCATGCTTCAAAAAACTAGGAAAGACAAAGTAAGAAATGAGAAGATAAGAGAACAATCTGGAATAAATCAGTCCCTGAAGGAGACCATAACTAGAGCACGTTTGCGATGGTTTGGTCACGTCAAACGTATGGCAGAAGGAAGAATTGCAAAACAATGGTTACATACTGAGATTACTGGAAAGAGACCTGTAGGAAGACCTAGGAGGAGATGGCTGGACCAAGTGAAGGAAGATATCACATCCAAGGGAATCAACTGGGATGAAGTCTTGAAGGAGCAGTGGTACATGAATCGACTAAAATGGAGAGCGCTCATAAACCACACCCGGGAAACTGGAGTGGAAACTTGATGATGACAGTACTTAATATTGGCCGCGAGTGGAGTGAACGGGAAGGGAGGGGGATGCGTTCGATATTTTACAATAGATGGCCTAGGTGCGAATGATGTCTGGCGCAGTACTGCGGCGATGAAAACCTGTCCAAATTATCCGAATTCCGAATTAGTGAAGCCCGAAATAGTGAGGGTTCACTGTACTTTATTCATTTTCACACGTCTGTAGTTATTTATGTTTTCCACTGCAATGTTGTACTGTATTTAAATTACTCAATTTTATGTTCTTCTTTAAAAACGTTTTCCTTGTTTTTATGTTGGCTATCCAATGGAGTTCTTTTATGCTCAGTTTTTCAACCCCTTAGGAAGCCCCTCTGGGGGCCAAATATGTAGGATGTGTCATGCATAAAGGATATCTTTTCATCACTCAAAACTTTAAAGGATCCTGAAGATATTCTAAGAGATGGAGAGAAATGCTGAACTAACCTCCTTGCTCTTAAAGTGATCCCGCAGCTTCTGTTTGAGCTCCTCTACGATAGCCTCACAATCTCCCTGGATGCCCTGGAATGATGCCATGTTGCCATACTGATGAAGGACTCTTTGGGCATGGATGTAGTCTTGTACCGCCTGTAACAATACCAAATTTTAATTAAATATTGTATCTTTCTGCACAGTTATGACTTGAACCTCAAGCTGCAATAGTGTGTTGTGAAATGTTACAATTTGGTCAGTCCTCTTATAGCAATGAATTGCTGGACTTAAAAAAAAAAATAAGCAACATGCTGAATTGATTAGAAGTATTTGAAGTATGGATCCAACCAACAATGCAGTGGATTTCATGGACTGACCCAATGCACAATAAAAAAAAGTGCTGAGATGAGTGAGAACAGGAAGACAATAATAACAAAATTATGCAAAGTTGCCTATCCAAGACATGTTTATGCGGAGAAAACTAGTTTCCTTTGGACCATAATAAAGGGGAAAATAGTGGGCAACTGCGATAGAGAGACCTCCGAAGGTGGACAAACACAGAAAAGTCTGGGGATCTCTTTTTAAGATAGAGGCGCGACTCCGTGGGATTAAGCCTGGTCTTTTTTCTCGATCATTAGTAGATTAGGAAAGCCTTTGTCTGGAGCGTGGCACTCTATGGAAGTGAAACTTGGACTATTGGTGCAGCAGAAAAGAGGAGAATTGAAGCATTTGAAATGTGGTGTTACAGGAGAATGATGAAGATCAGATGGGTAGATAGGGTTACAAACGAAGAGGTATTAAGACGAGTGGGAGAGGAGAGATGTCTCTGGCGACAGCTAATGAAGAGAAGAGATAGGTTGGTAGGACACATGCTAAGACACCCAGGAATAGCAAGCTTAGTTATGGAAGGAAGGGTCGAGGGCAAGAACTGTAGGGGTAGACCAAGGTTAGAATATGTTAAACAGATTGCCTCGGATGTAGGGTGTGGTAGCTATGTAGAGATGAAACGATTAGCTCAGGACAGGGAGGCATGGAGAGCTGCATCAAACCAGTCAAAAGACTGAAGACTCAATCATCATCATCAGTAGATTTTCTTGAAAGTATAGAAGCAAGGCCAAATCCCAATGTTGGCAACAACATCTCTCAAGAGTCCCACGAGTCAAAAGGTTCCAAACAATGTGACTTAATTATGCGGGACACTGAGCATGGCAATTGAAGATCCTATTAGAGCCAAAATGATGCATTTTACATTCACGGAAATATATTAATAATACCTGCGAGTACTGCTCCTCTTGAATCCTAGTCTTCAACTGAGCTGGTAACTTAAACAGGAACTGCAACCTCTTGAGAAGGGAATGCACTCCAGACAACTCTGTGATCTGCTGCCTTGTGTCCTAGAATTAATGAGCACTGTTTATAAAAACTTGAAACCAGGAGGTGCAGAGGCAAGAGTAACAATATCGAATAAGGTATGAGAAAAACAGATGATGATAGGGGCAGATTACATAGATTTTCTACTCCTTAAAGCAACTCTCCACCTCAGATGATGATGATAATGGGCACTTCCAGAGGCTTTACTCCCAGGTTATAGATGCCCTGAAAAAAATAGTAAAATTTGAAATACAGTATAATAAGACTAGTTAGGTGCTCAAAAGAAAATCCATTGTAGAAGCACATTTTGGTTGTACCTAGATTGCTATTGGCTGCATGCATAAACTGTTAGCAAGAAGCGACTACAAAAGTAACTGTTGAATATTCAGAGTAAAATGCATGGAAATGATAATGCTTTATGCGTTTAAAGCCATGAAATTTGAGCATAGATTGACCACATACATGAAAGGATGAAAACAAATGATGTAGGCCTACTGTATTAAACATGAAAGTAAGGCTAAATGGGTAGGTACAGTAATTTAATAACACCAAAAGTTATTCAGCAAGTGTCGGAGATTTTGCCGCCGTACTATGTCATGCTTGAGATGTTATGATAATACAGTTCTGATAGTATTATTAGTCAACTCGTCCAATTCGAAATCTTTGATATTTCCCTTGACGGTTCCATCAACTTAGAATTAACCAAGATTGACTGTATTCAGACATTGCTAAGTTAATAATTATTTTAACATGAATGTGATTCTGGCCATTCTTTGTATCTGAAATTTTGTATATTGGGCCTATTGTGGTAATGGCATGGATAGTTTTAATTATAATCCTCAGTCAGTTGGTCGAGGAATTGAGAAATGTAGCAGATCATATAAGGGACCATCCATGAAAATATGTTCCCTCGAATGGGTGGGATCCTTACAATAATGTGACAAAAGTGTACCATAATTAGGGGGAAGGGGGTCTTTACGAAAATGTGTTTCATCAGTTTTTTCTGTTACCAATCACCCAATTTGCAAAATCCAAGTGAACTTTCTTTCCATCATCATCATCATCATCAATTTCCGTTTTCCAGATTAGGCCGGGTCGGAGCAAATACGACACCCCTCCACCTAACTCTGTCTGTCCACCATCCTTCATCAACCACTGAACTCCACTACAGGTTCTGTTCTCTCATACTGTCTTTCACTAAATCCATCCACCCTACTCTAGGTCCTCCTCGTCCTCTCTGTCCAGTCATCTGTCCCTCTATCACTTGTTCCAGCATTCTTTCATCATTCATTCTTTTCATATATCCATACCATCTTAGGTAATCTGTTCAGCTCCAAGGGGCGTGGTGGTGCAGCGGTCAAGCTCTTTGCCTCTCACCAAGGCAGACCGGGTTCGATTCCCTGTCAATGCATGTGAGATTTTCGAAGGGAAATGCCAAGTCTCGTTGTTCGGATTCCACATTAAAGGGAGGTCCCGTGGCTAATAATCGCGAGATTGACAGTCACTTTAAACTACAAGCTTCCTTCCACTGCTCCAGCTTATCATTCAGCTTCTGTATATTCACTTCCTTTCGAATGTCTTCATTTTTCACTCTATCTCTCCTAGTCTTCTGTACCATCCTCAGGAATTTTATTTCGGCTGCCTGTATTCTCCTGGTCATCAGCCAAGTTTCTGCTCCATACGTCATTATTGGTCAGTAATAGGTCTTATACATTACTTCTTTAGCCTTCAGTAGTACGTCTTTATCCCAAATTTAACTCCAAACCTGATGGTAGAAAACACTCCCACATTGCATTCTCTTGTTGATCTCCATATCCAATCTTGCATTCTTCATCAATTCACTTCTAAATATTTGAAGTGCTCTATTACTTCCAGATATACAACCCCAATTTTAACAATCCGTTTTTCTTCTTTCTTTCCTCGTCATTACTATTGTCTTACTTTTCTCTCCACTGAATTTCATTTCCAATTTCTCAATATTTTCCTTCAGTACATCCACTTTCCATGTACAGTTTTGATTACAAGTTGAGGTAACTCTACCAGTTTTCGTCACTGATCCAGTCATCGTCAATCTCGTATATAAGTACAAAAAATAAGCATGTCAACGGTTCTTTCTCAACGTACGAATCTTACAAGATGCGTCATACCATCGTTGCCGAAAAGGAACAACTTTGCGAAACCATGCGTGCGATGTAATAGGTGATTCTCAGCGTCAAACATCTCCTGTGAGCTGAGCTGCCTTGACGCGCCATTTGCTTCTCGCATGTGCTAAGCAGGCTCGCAAGTTAATTATGTGCATGCGTGTTATGTTCCGACATTTTAAAATGTACAAGTGCGTGATATAGTTGGTAATTGTTTCTGTAACATATGTGATTTGTTATTTCGTGCTCATGTGCCTAGTTTTGTTAAAAATGCCGGTGACGAACACTGGATTTTAAAAAACGCACTTTACCAATGTTCGTCATTTGTGATGAAAACTAGCACATTATCATTTCTCCTTGTAAGACCTAACTAACAGCGGCAATATACTTATAATGTAGCTCTAAAGCACCCTGTATTAATTAAATTATCATTTGATCATCGTGTCCAGTAGTCATCATAGCTGACGAACTTAAGAGCACATTCGTTACAAACATTAGTGCACGATAATGTTGACGTTTCGCAACCAATAAACATTTACAGTGTATTATTATTATTACGAAGGTCTCTCTTCTTGACGGCCACACCTCAGTAGGCCTAGGTGTTTTTGGCTAGACATACTACAGAGGATTCATTTTTATTTTATTGAGATGAAAAATATTATATTATTCTAAGACTAAATCTTTGCTTTCAGGCAATATGTGGAAAGGCACAGTTCTGAATTATGATATTCAGCAAATGGAAGCTGCTATTAAGGCCGTTGTGGAGGACGGCATGAGTATTAAAAAGGCCGCGGAGAGGAATGGTGTTCTGAGAAACACACTCTCCGACAAAATTAAGGGAAAATCTCTTAGAGAGAGGAAGATGGGGCTAAGTTCATTTTTAACAAAGATGAGGCTATGCTAGTTCAATGGGTAATCTCACTACGAAAAGCGGGGTCCCGGTAACAAAGGACGATTTGCAAAATAGCGTCCAGTGCCTCACACAAGAATTGAAGAAGGACTTTCCTTTCAAAGATGGCGGCCAGGAAGGAAATGGTGTGAATCTTTCCTAAAAAGAAATCCAGGTCTATCTTTACGAACCCCTCAAAATTTGACAGTAAGCCGTGCTGCAATTACAGAACATCAAATTAAAACCTGGGTTTCAGAAGTCTACAGCTATTTGGTGGAAAACAACTTCCAGTCTATTTTGTCAGACCCTCGGCGACTGTTCAACGCTCACGAGACGACTTTCTTTCTCAATCCACAAGGTACCAAAGTGCTGGCGAACAGGGGTGACAAGACAATATATCAGCAAGTGAATTCGGATGAGAAAGAATGCTTAACGGTACTTGTAACAGGCAATGCCCACGGCGATATTTCTCCTTCCCTTGTAGTGTTCAAGAATGAACGTCTGCCGCAAGACATTATTGCTGCAATGCCAGCACACTGGGGCATTGGCAAATCACCAAATGGGTGGATGACGGGGGAAGTGTTTTACGAATTTCACAGTAACATATTTCATCCTGGGTTCGTTGAGAAAGAGATTCCTCTCCCTGTCATTCTATTCATAGACGGGCACTTCTCACACTTGACCATACATACTAGTAAATTTTGTGAGGATCATGGAATTGTTTTGGTCGCTTTACTACCTAATGCCACACACGTACTTTAACCCATGGATGCAGGGGTTTTTAAGCCACTGAAGACTGCCTGGAAGAAAAGTGTACATGAGTGGTGAATTCAGAGGGTTGCTAATAGCGAAGATACTGCACTGAAGAAGAAGGATTTTTCAAAACTTTTGGCAACAACGATTGGTGTTAGGCCTCGGCGAATGGTCATTTTACGGGCTGTTATGCCATGGTCTCACTCGTTTAGAGCAGAATTACCATATTTTCATGCTCGTATGTCTTCTACCCACCATTCCCGCTTCCCAATGCCATCTTTTTTTTTCCATTTTTTTAATAAAAAAAAAAACAATTACTGGTACTGTTTTATTCATAAATGTTAGCCTCCAAGTCGATAAATCGGTGTCTTACGCAACAATTGACAGAAATGCATTATAAACAGCAGACAAGGAAAACTAACAATGTGACGGCAATTGGTGCAAACGGGTGACGAATATAGGAAAAATCCAAATACATCATGCCGAGGACTGGCGCAAAAACACACTTTTTTAAAATATACGTAATTTTTTCCTAAAACGAATATCTTCGATATTTAGACTTTCCTAGTGTTTGAGGTTAGGTACAGTGCTTTTGTTGATTAAATTTACCAAAATATTAAGGTGTATATATTTTCTTGACTAAATCCGTCTTGACGACCATTGGTGCATTTATCTTACTTATTTTTCAATATGGACCAAAACAATGGAAGTTAATTCGGTTGAACTATAGCTTGCGATACACCGGCGTTTGGGGAATATTTAGGGGACTCTATGACGTCAGGCGTCACGTCACGGCTGAAGTATTGCTATCCGTAACGCTATTGGTAGTTCGGAGATGTTTGTCAGCTGACTACTACGTCAGTTCCGTGGTTAGTTCGTTGCGGGAATTTGTTGAAGTCGGTGCGCCATTTTTGTTGTTGGCGTTTTTGAAACGTAATATTATAATAAATAATCCCTTGCACAACCTATAGAACAAGATTTTGAAATAAGCAGTGTCGTGTGCTCGATTGTGTCGGCGATTTGTATTAAAATTGTTGAATTCCTGAAGTTGTTGAATTCAAATAAAATGTCGTTACGTGCGTGAACGTGTGCTTGAAAATTACTGCCTCTTTTTGTACATGTGGAATAATACAGCATTTGGGATATGTCGGTGAGTTTTTACATAATAATAATAATAATAATATCGTATGGCCTCGGGTGCCTGGTGCAAGCTTTGTTAATTGACACCCAGAGGGTAGCTTGCATGTCGAATTTCGTCATTCCTTTGAACGCTATGAAAGTCAAGGAGGTTAGATATCTAAACTCCTTGACACTACTACAGCGCTTTCAAGTAGAGAATGGAGGAACTTTGTGTTGGCGGAAAATCCCGAGATTAATTTTGCCATTGAACACGGCCTACTGAATTC
The DNA here is from genome assembly GCA_946902985.2 of Meconema thalassinum. Taxonomy (NCBI): domain Eukaryota; kingdom Metazoa; phylum Arthropoda; class Insecta; order Orthoptera; family Tettigoniidae; genus Meconema; species Meconema thalassinum. The sequence goes on along the minus strand of OX336393.1, from coordinate 314,652,589 downwards.
AAATGGGTTCTTTAACATGCCAACAACGTATGACATGAGTATCGTGATTTTTGTCGCCTTCAAAAATCACTTACCATGGCCAGGGGCGAACCTGCGATCTTGGGGTTGGTAGTCCGACACTATAACCACTCACCCACCGTGGCAAGCAGTTTTTACATTGTTCATATATATATTTTGGTTGTTGCATTTAATAGGAAAGTTGTCTAAACGATAATATTACGTCAGGAACGGTGTTGGGGAATACGCCTGTTAAAATAGTAATGGATGGGTAAAATTTAGACAAATTGGCATTTACATGAACACCTGCAAAATAGATATGACAATGTTTTTGTATTAGACCTATCGGCCTATAGGTCATATAGTATGTCTGTGAGGCATTATTAAACAGAATTTGCAGCCAATATTGGAAAACATAAAAATACCAACCTATGGGGGGGGGGGGGGGGGGGGTGGCAGCTCCCCCAGCAAAAACATTATTGACCACAATGTCTGCAGCCAACTTTGGAAAAAAAAACGAAACTACACATTAACATTATTGACCACAATGTTTTATAAGAATATTTCAATGTGCAGCTAGGTTAATGTATTGATGTCAACCGGCGATTATTACAGACCGCAATCGTTTGCGCATAAATATATTATAAAAACAAATTGGCTGTTTTTGTTATGTTATCAACCACTTGACGAAATGCTTCTCTGGCAAGATTATGGGAAAAGCCTTGGTTATAGGGTATTTTGGGTGGTGAGAACTCAATAACAGAAATGAGCATCAAAAAACTTCGAAACGTATTGTGTTTCGTCACATGTAATTTATTTATCGGCCTATCACAATTTGCCACGCCGAACATACGAAAATATTTTACATTTATGACATATTTTTAAAATTCCGTTTCGGGATCTGTAATTCGCCTATATAGTTGAATTACAAATGACGTTAAGCGTCGTAATTAATTTAATTTTATATTTATATATATATAGCTCAATTAAAGATTTCGATGCAATGTTTCATTAATATGAAATTATACTAATTACGATGTGTATCGTCATCTGTAATTGATCTACATAGGCCAATTATAGAATTATAGAATATCAACTGAAATTACGATGTGTATCGGAATCTGTAATTGACATCTATAGGCCAATTAAAGAATTCCATGCGGAAATTGTTAAGTATAAAGTTAAATTGCAAAATTTTATTCACCATCGGAGCTATATAGGTAAATTATAGATTTCGATGCAATGTTTTTTATTTACGAAAAGAAAATAATTATAATGTGTATCGGAATCTGTAATTGATCTACTTAGGCCAATTATATATTTCGATATGGAAATTTATAATATATGACATGAATTTGCGAATTTTTTATGTATCTGAATCATTAATTGAACTATATAGCTCAATTAGATTTCGATTCATTGGTCAATTTGACGGTTTTTGTGTTTGCCCATCCAAAAAAAACTATTACCCAGGCCTTTCCCGGATATATATGGCGTGAATTTGCGAATTTCTTTAATGTATCGGAATCTTTAATTGAACTATATAGCTCAATTATAGATTTCGATACATTAAAAAAATTGACGGTTTTTGTGTTTGCCCACCAAAAAACCCCTATAACCCAGGCCTTTCCCGGATATATATGGCGTGAATTTGCGATTTTTTTTATGTATCGGAATCTTTAATTGAACTATATAGCTCAATTATAGATTTCGAAACATAAAAAAAATTGGCGGTTTTTGTGTTTCCCCGCCCAAAAAACTCCTATTACCCAGGCCTTTCCCGGATATATATGACGTGAATTTACGATTTTTTAAAATGTATCGGAATCTTTATTCTCTATATATATAAAAATGAAAGTTTGTCTGTTTTTTCTGAATTTCCACGGAAATTTGAGTTATTTGCACATTTCAGACTGTTTTTTGACGGATGCGCGCAAAATTAAATTTTTGTCTGTCTGTCTGTCTGTGGACAACTTTGAGTCCTTATAACTTGAGAACGGCTGGGTGGATCAACGTAAAATTTGATACAGATATCCATCAGAGGCACCACACTAATCATTGATGTAACTCTTCCGTACCTCTCATATGAGGGGCATACCCCCTTAAAATGCATGCTGAAATAGGTGTAGAAGGGCCAGACAAAGCTCATTTTCAGCCCCTCAATATCAGAAACAAAACTCGAGGCCCAAGGGGCCCCGAAAACCACATTTTAAGGCCCTAAAACCAATAGTTTTTGAGTTATTCCCAGAAAACTAATTTGATTTAATAAAATAATGAAAGTATGCAACCCAGTAACTATAGCAACAGAATCTCACAGGTCATTGTTAGACGCAATACAATTCCAATTATTAGATTACTGTGAAAGTTTGTAAATGGCTATACGGATCGTCGTCGTCGTCGGCTTTAACTCGTTTCCGAGTATACATCTTCTTCCAAAACAGTCTAAAATAATCTAAGGTTGAGGTCTGTGGGCATGTTTGCGGTGACTGAACAGCCCAATGCGTGCATGAAACAAACGTCCACACAGATCACACAGAACTGTTGGTGGAGGGCGTGGCTGTGCTGCACGGAGCTTACGTGCTTGTCGCTTGGCCTTAACAATTCTACGACGTTCTTCTTCAAACATTTTGACAGCAGCCGGGATGGTCTGGCTATACGGATATCACGGAACCAAATTACGGTGTAAAATGCATCAATACATACAGTAAACTGCGCTTAAGGGGGTCAAGAGGTACTCTAGAATTTTTTCACGTGATTTACACGTGTGGGTGTGGTACGGAAGGTCTATTTAATCCCTATCTCTATATAATTATACAATAATTATTATTATTATTATATAATGGCACACAACGACGAGACAAAGCTCATTTTCAGCCACTCTGTGTCGGAAACAAAACACGGGGGCCCTAAAGTGCCCCGAAAACTAAATTTTAAGGCTCTATAACCCACAGTTTCTGAGATAATCCCTGAAAACTAATTTCATTTAATAAACTAATCAAGGAATGCAAGCCGGTAACCATGACAACAGTATCTCAAGAGATGACATCCAACTTTCCATCTCTTTCTGTAAGAAGCAATACCACTCCAATTATTACATTTCTGTGAAAGTTTGCAAATGGCTATAAGGTTATCACGGAACCAACTAAGACTGTAAAATTCGTCAATGCGCTTAAGGGGGTCAAGGGGCACTCCAGAATTCTTTCACCCGACTTACACGTGCGATATGTTGTACAGAAGGTCTATTATATCTCCAAACAGCAATATTATTTTCAAAAATTCCTGAATTGAAATAGTATTTTTGCGGCTTTTTAGGAATTTGAGGTATTTAATTTTATTTTCACGTCAGGTAGTACACGTTAGGTGAATTTAGTTTGAGAGCATATTTTAACTAATCATTCTTTTTGTCAACAAACGGGTACATCGTAAGGGTGATTTTGTTTGAGTTAGTTATTGTTGTTTTAAAGGGTGGAACTACGAGGTCATCTGCCCCTTGAATTTGTTTGATACTGTGTGGTTGATATATCCATATTTGGACATCTGGATGATACGTTGTAGTCAATAGAGTTCGTTTGCCTCATGGCCACTAGCTGCCTTTGCTCTTGCATAAATACACCTATCTACAAACATATGATTGTTTGTTTATTAAAGTTTCAATTTTGTTTCTTTTACGCGTTTCGGTATGTTTTTGACGGATGCAAGCAAAACGTGGATTTGTGTGTCTGTATTTCTGTGTATCTTTATGTACGCCTATAACTCGTGTTCGGATGCTTGGAGCATCGTAAAATTAGGTAGGTATCCATGAGGGTCAATACACTAATCATTTATATAACTCTTCACTGTACTTCTCAGAGAAGGGTGGGTATAGGGAAAAAAAGTTTCAAAATACATGCTAAAATAGGCGAAATATAAAAATTATTCTAGAAGGACGACCAAAGCATATGTTGCGCTTCTCAATGTGAGACACAAAATTCGGGGGACTATAAAGGGTCTTCGAAAACCACATTTTAAGGCCCTTAAATTAACAGTGTGTGTGATATTCCCAGAAAACTAACTTCGTTCTGATAAAACTTTTGAAGGAATGACAAACCGTTAACCATTGCAACAGTAGCTCAATTGATAACGTCTGGTTATTCATACCAAAGACCGTTCGAAGAACGGGTACTTCTGCTAGTTGAACTATATAGCTCAATTATAGATTTCGATACCAAAAAAATTGACGGTTTTTGTATTTTCCCACCCAAATAACTCCTATTACGTGAATTTGCGAATTTTTTTATGTATCGGAATCTTTAATTGAACTATATAGCTCAATTATAGATTTCGATACATTAAAAAAATTGACGGTTTTTGTGTTTCCCCACCCAAAAAAACCCTATTACCCAGGCTTTTCCCGTAAGCTTGCCAGAGGAGTATTTCGTGACGTCGTTGATGACGTCACGGAAGCCGCCATTTTGTTTTAGGGGAATTTCTTACGCGGCCGTATCGCAATGTATAGTAGTCCAATTCTAATGATCCTTTCTTTTCGTGCGTTAAGTTGCACAGTACATTGATCAGGGTGGGCGGGATTTATTTTGGACGTCCACTTATGGGGATCTGAATTAAGAATTGTTACATGTTGCAATGCGGGAGGGGGGTTACATTTTATGGTATTTTTGCAAACATATTTAATGGATGACCCCTAACAAGTAGGTGACCAACAGAATCTAAAGTGAGACATCATTTAAGGGTCCAACTGCTACATGAGATTGAATGTTCATTACCTGTAATGTATGAGAAATCTGCTCTGAAAATGAAGTAATTGATTCCATATTAGCTGCAAGTAAATCCATTTCATCTTCCATTTTCTTGAAATCACTTTTCATCTAAAAAAGGTAAAGATAATAAATATTGTGTTAAGTTAAATAAATAAATAAATAAATAAATAAATAAATGGGGCCAATAAATAAGTAGCTTATAATCCTAGAGGTAAGTAACACCCTTTTTTATATACTCATACAGCACTTAATTTCTGGGGGAACAGAGGGAAACAGCAATTTCTTACCTATTTACATATTTCCCCACTTAGTTTGAGTGGCTATCTTTATTTTGGCCTTAAAACAGATGTAGGGGCTGTGAGATGACATGGTTATTTAGCCCCATATACTTTGGTGTGTTTTGAATCTGTCTGATAACCTGTATCATTGTGATGGCAGTACAAGTATGTATAATTGTAATTGGGGCTAGGATTTGGTAGCAGGAAGCCGTGGCCTTAATTTAGGTAGACTATCATCCCGGAATTTGCCTGGAGAAGAAGTGGGAAAACATGGAAAGCCACCTCCAAGATGGCCAAGGTGAGAATTGAACCCACCTCTTGTCAATTCTGCCTCACAAGGCTGAGTGTACCCCATCTCAGCCCTCAGACAGAATTGAATTTCTTGGCAGAGCCGGTAATCAAACCCAGACCTCCATAGTGACAGCCAAGAGGAGGACTACCGTATAATTATAAGAGTCGCCTAGGCATAGTTCATGCATAGTTGTTTGAACTATACTTAGAAGAAAGCGAGGAATAAATAGTGTGTGTATGTATGTATGTTGTGTATAAATGTTCAGTATTGACCATGACCTACCCTACAGCACAGGTATACAAAAAATAATAATAAATAATATTCAGTTCACTTAGTATCTATCTAGATAAATAAAAGTTTGGTGTGTACATTGTTTAAAATCAATTTTTGGCCAAATATTAACCTCAGCTAACAGCAAACTAAAAAGCCAATGAAACAGTGTGAAAAGTATCACACAGTTCCTACTACCCCTAGAGATTCACAGGCCTACCCCTCAATAAACCAGAATCAATCATTTTATAACTAGAGGGTGTTATTGCATTTTTGTAGCACTGCCAAACCTATTGTTTGACTCTGGTTTTGCCGCTTAGTTTAAAAGTGGTGAACGCGGAATAAGGATTTGATCAAAAACACAAACCCCCTTGCTTGTAGTGCAAGCAGTAATTTTCGTCCAGACAGTCTTCTAACCTTGTACTAGCCAATGGTTTTGTCCATACAGCCGTCTAACCCACTAGTAACCAATTGTTTTGCCCAGACCATCGTCTAACCAAGTAGCAACCAATGGCTTTGTCTCACCCAACTTTAACTTAGTACATCAGTCATTTTCATCCAGTCAGTCAGTGGTGCAGTCTGTCGAGACCTAAGAGAGAGCTATGAGATATTGTTGGTATTTCTTCATCTGGGACGCATGCACAGGATGAGCAGTTGAGTATTTTAAGGATTTGAATTATAGTTTGGCCGTGAGTCTCTTCTGGGAAAGAAGATCCCTCCGGTTTTTATGTGAATTCCAAATTAAATGTGCTTGAAAGGTATTAAATAATAAAAAATAATGCTATGGGTTTTAAGTCCCTTTAAACTACTATGGCTTTTAGGGACGCCGGGGTGCCGGAATTTTATCCTGAAGGGGATCTTTAACGTGCCAGTAAATCTACTGACACGGCTCCCTCGCATTTCAGCGCCCTCAAATGCCAACTGACTGCGCTGGGATTCGAACCCGCTATCTTGGGCTCAGCAGGCAAGCCACGCAGCCAGTTTGAAACAAAAATCATTGGCAACAGGACAAACACTATGGTGAGAATACTCACCTTTCTTATGGTGTCAGTTGCAGAAATAAATTTATTATAATTTTCGTAAACAAGTGTCTGCATTTCAGAATGAAGTGCCTGGGTGTCTTGCACTATTTCACCCTCTTGATCCATTATCTGTTGCAAAGAATACTCCTAAAAGATAAAATAAAACTTTAAAGCATATAACAAATAAAGTTACATCAATTCCCCAGTAAATTACGAAAATAATACTGCCAAACACAAAGAGGGTGAGGTTATGTTTGACAACAGGTAAGACAGTTAAAACATGCCTCAAACATTGAAAGCACATATAGGCCTATCACCAAAATTTCGATAAAATTACCTTGAGAAGTCTTTGTAGATACATATCTGGATTAAAATGCGGCCCATTTATATCGTACGGATTACCTGTCACCTCCCCCATCTTGCTTGTTTCCAAAAGTTACGAACGTCATCTGTTATTTTTGTCTGGATATCAACCAATACCAACCTCCAACTAGATACATTCCGTAGCAGTTGCTGCCGACCGCTACACTGTAATATATATATATATATACTTATAATTGGTGGTCCAGCTATCTGATTTGCCATCTAACGGTGAGAATAAGAATCTTACTAAGTAGGATAAATTCTCCACGTGGTGACAGTTTGTATTGTTTCTTGCATGGGTGAACAGAGTGCATTAAATTGTTCGTGTAAAATATAATATAAATTTAGCCAAGATAATCCCATAAAGGCAAAGGCATCCTGCGAGCAGGGACGTGCTCTGGCTTAAACGCGTTAGGCGAGCAAGTCTCAAGGAGTTGTGTACAAATTATGTAAAGCATTGTAAAATTAAAATCCCAAAACCTCTTCATTAAGACACAGTTCCTTTGTGATTTAGTTAACTACTTGGCAATTATGATCTTAATTTGTTAACTTTAACTTCGGTATTTTAGTACATCTGTACAAAGTGCCTAAATATTGAAGCAAAGACTGACAGTGTTATTTTATAGATTAGGTTAGATTTTTATTTATCCATTTGATCATATTATTCATGTATACAATACATTTTTGATATAGGACACCTCAGTAATTACATCTATAAAATAAAAGAACTTACAGGTATATATTACTAATACAATAACTAATTATAACTTATTATAATAACAGATCTTAAGAGATACAATCTTATTGTATTGTTGTATTTATAGAATTAAGTTTTCATATTGTAATAATAGAGTAAGGTGTAAATAGTTGTCCAAAAAGATTGTATCTCTTAAGATATGTTAGTATACTAAGTTATAAATAGCTATTGTATTAGTAATATATACCTGTAAGTTATTGTATTTTATAGATGTAATTACTGACGTGTCCTATATCAAAAATGTATTGTATACTGAGCCCGTCAGACGAGCTTTTAGGGTTGCCACTAACCGAAATGACTTCCCGGACAACTCATCATCCGAACACATATGCCGAAGAGGATTGGATGTACTTCCTATAGGTCAGTTGTGCACGAGCGCACGAAACGCAAGATCCCAAGGCGATCTGGGCAGACAAGGTATGTGTCATGAATGACCCCAAGAAGTACACCGCAAAAACACTTAAACTACAAAATAATAACATCCAGACTTATGTAAACTCGGGTAAAATTTATTTAAAAAATAACAAACACCTGGCCTAGTTCGGAGGGTTTTTTCGGGCTAATCCCGCAACCTAATAAAAAAAAGGGTCGAGAATCCTACACTGATTGAAGTTTAAAACCCTCTCAAAAGTTCTAAATACAAGAAAGCAATGACAGCAAAGCTAGGGTAGTGGCACGAAAAGTACACCCTACACAGATGAAACGGGCTACTTATGAAAAAGAGAAGTTAAATTAACAATAAACAAGCAAAAGAATGTTGATGGTACCACTCCCAAATTTACATTTAATTAATTAATGAAGCTAGATAATTCCTAACATTACAACAAGAGTTTACGGCGAATGACTGCAGTAACAAGCAAACATTTATAACAAAAGCTATGTGACAACCAGTAATAAAAAAAAACATTAATTACACTTCTTACTGGCTAAGGGTACAATAGGTGATTATACAATGTAACACTCAAATAAATAAAAGAACACAGCACTCACAATATTTCTTGTTAACAGCCTGCTTACACGCAAGAATACTGTTTGTATTCAAGGGTCATCTAACAATGTAATTATGGTGGCAACGGTGTGATCAAAATCATGACTTGGTCGCATGAGCATCGTGCGCCACCAGTTAAGAACTAATGGTCCGAACGAGCTCCGTCGTCCCAAAATAGTGTATCAAAAAGTCAACAAGTCATTTACCGTTGGAAATGGGACACATCCATATAGAATCGTGCAGCGAGCGCAATATCGTAGATCAAGATTAATTCACAGTCATAGTTATTTAGCATTTTATTTATAATAATTAGTTGTCATTATTATTAGGAGCACGGTTTATGTTGTTGTAGATTCATGACGAATGATGGTGATTCTAATGCACACCTCGGCTTAAACAGCGTGAAGTCTACTGAAAGATCATCACTAACAACCTCGGCTCGACGGCCGGAAACACAATAACACGAGTTAGCAAGACTCGGTTGCAACAATATTGTAGGGGCACGCAGCTCTCCTGTACAGTCCTCAGGCTAATCCTGGAATAAAGTGATCGCAGGGCTCTCCCTGCACGACAGTGCATCACGGGCACTCAAATATAGCACATAGAAAGCCTCGAACAGGGTGTCTCAATCACCTCTAAATAAAAGACAACAGGGCTTCCTAACAAAATCATACAATCTCAAATATTGCTCAAACAAGGTTCGCTTTCTGAAGCGTTAACAAAACAAGTTACATGCCCGTCCCATGACGTAAGCAAAAACATCTGATCACACAATAACACTCCTGGCCTTGACCCAAAAAATGGCCATACTTCCAAATGGTAAAATATGAACGCATGCGCATTCAGTCTAACAGTACAGCAGTGTCTCGCAAGGAGCGTGACGGACCGTGGGCTTGAAAACCCGTTCTCACTGGTGTGAACGAACACACTTCTCATATACAGTCGCGTGTGGCGACACATTGCATTCAGCAGGCGTTAATTCACTCAAAAACAGTTCGATTGTGAATACGCTGGCTTTAACATCATTATAAATAACTGTAAAATAAATGTGGCATCTTTACCACGTAAAAATACGGAGAACAATAATAGGTTATGTTACAAACTTCCAAATAACAGCATATACATTCCAATGCTTATGGAGTGCTTTGGAGTCGACGAAGGCATGTCACTCCACTCATATTTACATCCATTCATCACAAAACATTTACGTGTCCATGACTCAACACAAAACAAAAGTATAATGAAATTTGACAATCTTACCAGCTGCTAAGATGTCTGAAATGATACGAAAGGTATCCGGGGTTCAATGCACAGGCAGCTTATTTAATACAATTCCCCTCTTGTTCTAGCTGGAACTGATGTGGCTTCAGAGCTCACATAAACAATAAATAACTTAATGACATCAAAAAGGGTAATGACAACGGTCCTTCATTAACTGATACGCCCATACAAGGCAAAAACAAAAACAGTGGCGCCAATGGAAGTGTCGCGGAAAAGGGGTCACAGTAAAAATGACAAAGAATGGTTGTCCATCCTTCAAAAATAATCTTGCCCACATGAAGGGTCGACCAAACCAAATCCAAATGATTTGTGGTCATGTCAGCAGAAAATACTAGGACTTTACCTCGTGCGGACACATCCAGAATGCACCAAGAAAGCATGGTGTCTAACTCTCACTGTGAAGAAATAACAATTCTAACTAGAAAAATCCTACCTAGCCGTTCATCACAAGTTCGGTTAATTTCTACATTCTAATCTACCACAGCTAAACCCGTACAAGGAAGAGAAGTTGTAGACTCGCATTTAAGTCACCTCATGGACCTGGACGGTAGTAATGGTTTTCCAAATTAGACTCCTGGCATAGGGTTTCCCTCGTTCCAGTCTCCTGCGTCTACCAGTTGGTCTCGCGAACAAGATCTCCTCCTTATGGTCAGCTGGTGGGTTGATGGACTCCTGTGCTCCATGTCCCTCAAAGTACATGGTCTGTTCTCCTGCCATGACGAAGTTGTCTCTTCTTGGATATATCTCTCACATAGATGGGGGTCTACTGCATAACACTGATGGATAGCACTTGGATAGGTATGTACACGTGGTCGGCGTTATGATAGCACGTTGTGATTGTTTGCACACGTATTTAACTGATTCTATTTGATTTAGCACAGTATAAAATTGGCTCACTGGCGTTACATGCAGACTTGTTACAAAAATGGCCTTCACTGTTTGCTCCACTGATTTTACACGACACGTGGTGCCGAAAATCACAGATTCTAGTGTAATTGAGAACGAAGAATATCACAATAATCAGGCACAAAAGTCACTTTACAGAGTGCATCGTTGAACATTATTAATATGTGGTGCCTGTTCGCACATGGTGGTTCGTGAATTTGTCAGAACTTTGTAATATTTCAGGTCCCTCGTGGACTAAGATTTTATGGCCCACGAGTAGAAATGTGGTGTTACTGATGGCCAAAAATATCCACTAAAATGTAAGATTAAATCTGCACCTTTCACTCGTGCACTAGTAGATTTATCACACAGTTGATTTATCATTCACAATTATGATTCACTTGCAACTTACAGCTGATGATTGTAGATTTACTTCCGCCTCGTGGACGGAACAAAATGGTCATCGTCTTACAGACGGAAATAATTCTGTCTCACATGGACTATAACAATTTTCACTTCGAAGCACTGCACACTTTGGAGCAAAAATATAATTTCACAATTCACCTCGACGATTGTCGGTTTCAAACAATTACCTTCACCCCGTGGGTGGACTTAAACTTTCTTCGTCTTCAAGACGGACGGTGTCAGCAGGTCTTACTTCGTCGGCTTCTAAACAGGTAGTCTTCGAGCATGGAGCTCACTTACAGTGTCAAGACGGTCACTTGAGTCGTTGACGGTCTAACTTCCTCCCGCCAATCTGCGGCGTAAATTACCTTTTACCGAAATATAGAATTTAGAAACATCATAATGATTCTCTTATGCAGAATTACGTGCAGACTTTTGACAGCAATGAATGTGATATTGGGTGCTCAGACCGTTTACGGCATTCAGTCATAAGTATAACCTTTATCAATTTTGTAGGACGCCTTATGGTTTAAAGAGTAGTTCATCAGCTTTAATTTGATCATTAAACATCGCATTAGGTGATGACACAGGAGAGTATGTAACCATTTACATTGATGACATGGTAATTAGTTCACGCAGTTTTGAGGAGGATCTACGTCATTTATATATTTCATTTCAGAAGTTAGAAGAGGCAGGGTTCACTTTGAAACTGTCTAAGTTGTCATTCTGTCCGTCAGAAGTGTCACTGTTAGGTCATAGAGTGTCTAGTAGAGGTGTGACGCCAGAGGATAGCAAGGTGAATAAAATACTTAAAGCAGAGGTGCCACAGTCTGTAATACAGTTAAAGACGTATCATGGAATTTGCAACTTCATTCGCATATTCATTCTTAAATACTCAGGGTTAGTAGAACCATTCAGGGATTTGTTAAAAAATGGAAATTGGTGGAGATGGGAGCCCAAAGATGACGAGGCATTTCGAGCGCTGAAGGAAGGTTTCGAGAAGGCTGTAGTGTTGAAATATCCTTTGAAAGATAGGGAATATGTGGTTATGACAGATGCTTCACACATAGATATTACTGGAGTATTGTGTCAGAAAGACGAAGAGGCTAACCCGCTCATTGTATGTTTAGCCTCTCGAGGACTTTCAGCAGCAGCGAAGAGATAAACTATAACAGAGTTAGAGCTTCTAGGCATTGTTTTCAGTTTAGGGAAATTTTGAATGTATTTAGTAGGGGGGAAATTTGAGATCCATACAGATCACCACGCATTACTGTATACGAGAACTTGTAAACTCAGTTCTAACAGAGTTAGTAGGTGGATTATTGCACTGCAGGAATACGAATTCACAGTTAAATATATCAAAGGCAAAGGTAATATACTGGCTGATATGATATCTAGGGACACTAATTTATGTAGAGTTAATCCTGTTGTTAAAGCATAAGAAGGTATTTTATTATGTGCGTGTGTGGACAGTAGCAACAGGGCATCGTTACAGACACTGAGTAGTATGTTGGTAGAGCAATGTGATGACGTAACTTTAAGGGGGCCACTTGTTAAATTGGAAGCAGGTGACGCAGAGTGTGTGAAAGTTGGAAGGTTAACGTACAAGATGCAGGATGGCCTTCTTGCACGGAAATGTAGGAAGAATCACTGAGCAATATGTGTTCCTGCCATTTTACGCGAGGAACTAATTTGGTTCATATATAGGGAACTTGGACACTTTGGATCCACCAATGTTTTCTATGAAATTGCTCATAACTTTATTTGGAATAAAATGGCAAGGGATGTAGAAATTATAGCTAAGTGTGACACCTGTCAGGAGTATGTATCCAGTTAAGTATCTTGTGGGTGAAAGATCTGCAGTTCTCACCAGTAGTCCCAGTGAACTACTGCGTGTGGATTTATTTGGGCCGATCGTTAAAGGACAGTACGGCTACGAATATATATTCATAGTTATTGACGCATTTAGTAAGTATGTCAAGCTATATCCGCTATGGAAAGCCACGGAACTTGCATGTAGCAGTCTGATCGTTAATAAATATATACCAGAGTTTGGCATTCCGCTCAGAATATTATCTGACAGTGGACCACAATTTACTGCAAAGAAAAGGAGAACCAGCATGCAGGAAGCTGGTATCAGGGGCAGATCTAGTGGTGGGCGAGAGGGTGACCACTCAGGGCCCCGCGGTCGGGGTGGCCCCGTGCCATGGAAAAATATAATTTAATTAATTAATTATACTTTTCAAACTTGAGCCGATTGACATCTGCTCGACATTTTCCACCCCTCGTCGCCCCTTGGTCATCATCACAGACTCAGTTCAAAGCCCAGTGGTCACCCTTATGTTTCCCAGTTTTAAAAGAAGAAATATATAAACTGAATTAATATCTTCCCCATGAACTATCTGGCCTTGGTTAACCGGTTCCATTATTCCGGAAGCCAATAATTAACTTGGCAATATATGCCATTCTTGGGAAATGTGGCAGTTTATATGACCCAAACTGTACAAAAATTCGCGCTCTATGAACATTTCAACTTAAACTGCCCTCAGAGTCAATCAGCGCCTGTGTTTTGCGACGGCATGTGCTACCAACCCAATAGCCGTGCAAGTGACCATTTGTGCCATATACATTCACTAAATTCATGCGTAATATGTTGGCAGTATGACTCTATTCAACTGTTGACTAGTTCTGTTTATCGTCACTGCAAGCAAGAAGCAGTGGCGAATGATAATCGCGCATGCGCATAAACTAAGTATTCCTCGGCGTTGCTTCTCGGCTTGGGGAAGCCAAACATTCCAGGATGTGATTTTGAAAGGTGTGGACGTGCCTAGGGCTTCGGCACCTAGGCCTTGTTCCTTAGGGAACATGAAGCTGCTTCTTCAGGTAAAACTGTTAGAACTTGAAAACCAACGATCTTGAAAAATAAACTAAAGTTTCCGAAAAGGATTAATTGAATTAACTGTGTGAAAACTTAGCTTGCGGAGATTCGTGTCGTGGATCACCATTGCGTCGATTCCAAGTCTGTAGTTTTTGCGTGGCATCGTCTTGTTTCTGGCTTGATCTACTTTTATGTAGCAGATTTTATTTAATCAGTTATGGGCCCATAATTCTGTGATTAGGCCTAACGGTATATTTCTTAATTCTTATTATATTATTTGTTTCCTTAGTTTTTTATCGATGCCAATTTAAATTTTAGGATGCCTTCCTAAGCTAGGACTAGTTTAAGTTATATCAAAATACTGTTCTTGTATCTTAAGCTGTGGTTCTATTTTGGATCTATGGGTTAAATTTAAACTATGCCATGGCGTTTGATGCCTGGCGACTTTTGTTTCTCGACCCATTATTATTAATTGTAAAATAATTGAAGTTAGTTAAGATGAATGAGGCCATGCTCTATGAGCAAATGTTGACTGTGCTTCGTGCTAACTTAATTACGAAAGTAACATTTTAAATATTCGGATTTTGTTCCGTAAGAATTGATTAGGTGTTGCTACACCTTTAGAGAATATTTCTAGTTCTGGAATAGTAACCCACGTCTTTAATGTGTTGAAATATGATGAATCCTAAATCAGGATTTTCGAGTGGCTTGGTCGCCATTGCTATTTTGGTGAATGCATTCCTTGCTAACTAATTTTGGTTAATTCTTCCGAAGTTGCCCTTGCTTCGTAATACTCAAGTATTTATTTCAATTCTCGTATTTTTACGGGCTAGTTTTCTTGCCTGAATTATTTGTGTGATTTTATCACTTCGTGAAACCCATCTTGGAATTGTTCCGATCACAGTATTGTGACTAGATCAGAGAAGTATAATCGCGGTGAGTTCTCCTGCTTGTTCTCACTCGGTTCCATTATCTTGATTAACCGGGTTTGTTTTCTTTATTTTTATTGCCTGATTCTGCTCATTCGTGAGAATATTAACTTTAACATACCCGTGGTCCGGGATTTTTCTTATTTTGCTTCCATGGCTCTGATCGTCCACGATCATTTTAATTTAACATATCCGCGGGGTTTCCTTAGGATTTTCCTGATTGTATTTATTATTTGATAATTAACCAAAATGTTTCAAATGTGTACTGTAATCTGTCAAGAACCACCTTGCAAGTGTAATTTGTTTTTCTCAATATATATATTTATTGTTCACGTTTTAATTATTTTCCCAAAGGTTACGGCATATCGCCGCGGATTCAGGGTTAGTGGTTCAAGCTTTTATCACTGGACATTCTGTCCGAACGTCCTTACCTAAGGGTACTTCGATCTCCTCCAGGCTTCGAGACCGGGATCCCAACCAGGGGTCACAGCCTTGAAGTTGTGTAGGGGTAGATATACGGGACAGTTAGTGGTAGCTATATAGCGTGGTTAGGATTACTGCGATATTTATTGTAACAAGCAAGTTGGTTGTTGATTACCTAAATTTAATTAAATTTAATTTGGTAAGGATTACTGCGATATTTATTGTAACAAGCAAGTTGGTTGTTGATTACCTAAATTTAATTAAATTTAATTTGGTAATGTGCTGTAATTGTGTATTTGGCTAATCCTTGTTTGGTCTCTTTCATATCTTCACCTTGGCGGAGCGCTATGTACCAGATCCTCTTTACTTGTATGAGGATGAAATCAACTATGAGTTAGACATAAGAAACGTTGTAACACCACCAGATCTGGCCTCGGCTCGTGTTGTTTTGAGGAATTCCTTGCATGTTCCTGTCGAGTTGCTTTCCTTGGATCGTGATCAAGACTTCCAATTGAGTAAGTTCCAGATTCAATATAAAGTTGATTTGTGCAGTAGTATCGTAAATCTTTTCTTTTTGGAGGAATATGGAACAGCATCACAGTATGACAGATTGAGAGCTAGGTTACGGTATTTATTTACTCGGTGTGAGGATATTTTCGCTGCATGTGTTCATAGATCTGATGATGAGTTAATTGAAATAATTGAAGCGCATTGAGTTTAGTAAGAAGTGCTGAAAAGGTATTTGAGGATTCCGATCCTATTTTCGATGTTAGTGATTTTCAAGATCTTGTTCAGTTGAATAGTCAGTTGAGTACGTGTTCTGATATGCCTCCTGATCGTACTGAACATAATTCATTACCTGTAGTTAATGATGGTAGGCAAAGTCTTAATGTAATTCAGTCCGACGAGGTAATTCAAGTGAGTGTTCCAAATTCTAATCCTTATAGTAATTTGCCGGTAGAGAGTAGTGCTCAAAGGAGCTCAGTAGTTGGAACTGGTGATGGAAATAGTCCTGTAGTACGTCCTGTTCATATGACTAATCCTTTATTTCAGTTGGATGATGCCTGGCTACTGCACCTGTGTTAAAGGTTGAGCAAAGATTTTCTGCTGATGGAATTGTTGGTAGAAGGAAGGATTTTAAGTTCGGTATGTCAGGTGTTCTTGTTGATGAAAGGAAAGAAGTTAGTGAGGGGTTGATGTCACGTTTTGCTAAATTGGACGTGGGAGGAGTGCCTCCGGCTAAAAGGGATGTGGTCAAAGAATCACGTGTGTTGTCAGAATTCAGATTAAGGGTTGTGTCTGATGAACCAACTTCACCGTTAGTTAATTCAGGGATTGATAATAATAATTTATCGGTTGATGATTTGAGATCATACTTGGATGAACCTCGTTCCATGCAAGGAAGAGATGGGGAGTTTTCGGTTTATAGTGGAATGCCAGGAAGTGTGTGCAATGAATTGCCTGTGTACACAATGAGTAATTCGTGTAGTGGTGTAACTTATAGTAATTCTGTTGTCAATTCTCGTCCTGTATGCTCGGTGTCCACTACTGATAGAATTCATGCTCGTGTAGTTGTGAATAGTAATGAAACGGTAGACTTATCTAGGAGAAGAAATTTCGCTGTGACTAGGCTGGACCAATCTGATTTTCTGGGTGGTATTGGACAGCATCATTCTTCGTTTTCTGAAAATAGGGAAACTAGATAGAGAAATAAATTGGATTTTCACCCCAACGTGAATCGAGTGAAAATGATTAGTTGGCCGAGTCGTGAACTTAGGTCGCCTGTTCGGAATGAAATAAGAGAGAGAGGTAATGGACGTTCTGTATATTCGAACAACAATTTTGGAAATTTAACTCATCCGTTAACTGCTTGTGTTGGTAAATTAAAAAATCTTTGCACCAATACTACTGATGGTGTTATTCAGTTCTTGAGAGAATTAGTTGACATCTACGAGTATGCTGAAGTATTTGATGTTACGGACATTCAAATTTATCAACTAATGTTCCCTATTACTAGCGGTGTGATAAGAAGTATGGTAGTGGAAGCCACGGGGCGAAATACTCGAATTATGGAGTTTATTAATTTAATTTTATCAAATTTTGTGCCAGTGCGATTGAGGGGTCCAGTTGAACACCAGCATTTCTCTCGGGTTCAATGTTTTGGAGAGTCTCTGAGCTCGTATGTTCAGGATAATCTGAAGTTTGCCATGGTTTTTTCTATTAACTTTACTGAAGAGCAGTGTTGTGTTGGCAGCAAGCACAAGAGTGTAGTGCAGTATCTTTGTCATAGTCTTTGATATCAGTGAAGTTCAGTGTCAAAAACAATATGGTGTGTGTCGTGTGAATTGTGAATCTTTCCACAACAAATAATAAAATATGCATTCTAGAGGAGTCTATGTGATTTATTAAGAAGTGAACCTAACATTTTATGGCGACCGTGACAGGACTCATTCATAGTAAAAGGCTCCCGTGAAGAAAGAAGATGGAAAGACTCGCTAAAGAAAGAACCGTAAAGCGGCGGTTATTTACGCGCTCACACAATCAACTAATGGCGTTGTTAGAAGATGATCAAACTGAAACGGAAAAAGTGCAAGTGCAACTTGAAATCCTTCAAGAAAAGTATGATGATATCTCTAATTTAGATGGATTAATATTTCAACAGATGATAGACGACGAGTGTGAGGATGACGAAATAGAAACGGAATGTGAATCAGCTGATGATTACAAACACAAATTCCTTAGCTGTAGAACAAAAGCAACACGTTTCATGAATCCCGTTGTTTCCATTACCCGTCCACAAAGTGTAGTGAAAGACAATGTTTGTGATAAAAAGAAATATAGACTTCCAAGAATAGAATTTAAGAAATTTTCTGGTGAAATAATTGATTGGTTATATTTTTGGAGCCAGTTCCGTAAAATTCACGAGGATGAGGACATTGGGAAGGAAGATAAATTCCAATATTTAATTCAGGCTATGACAGAAGGTTCCAGAGCATATGAATTAGTTACTAGTTTTCCACCCACTGCCGAGAATTATGACAAAGCTATAGAGAGTCTTCAAGCTCGATTTGGTAGAGAGGACTTGCAGGTGGAAGTTTATGTTCGTGAATTGCTCAAACTAGTGTTGACGAATGCAGTCAATTCCAAAGAAAGGCCAACACTGAGTAGCTTGTATGATAAATTAGAGTCACATCTCAGATCGCTGGAAAGTTTAGGCATTACTACATAAAAATGTACTGCAATGCTGTATCCCCTCATTGAATCATCTTTGCCAGAAGACCTATTAAGAGCATGGCAGAGGAATACTTCCTTCAGGTGTGATTCCGTATCCAAAGATCATTTGCAGCAGCTCATGGCTATTCTTCAAAATGAAGTAGTAAGTGAAGAAAGAATTTCATTGGCTATGAAAGGGTTTAGTATTAGCACATCCCAAGGATCTAAGATTAAGGGAGACAAGAAACCAAGGGATGTCATTGAATCAAATATACCTACTGCTTCTGCTTTGTTTGCTGATGTTTCTAAGAGACAGGAGTGTGTTTTTTGTCTTAAACCTCATTCGAACCCAGAGTGCATTAAAGCACAAAAAATGACTGTAGGGGAGAAAAGGAAAATCTTAACTGATAAACACTGTTGCTTCAATTGTTTAAAGAAGGGCCATGCAAGTAGAGCTTGTAAATCTATTGTCAGGTGCATTGTTTGTGGTGGTAAACATGTGGTATTAATGTGTTATAAGCTCCGTGACAAAGAAAATGAAAGTGTGTCCAAACAGAATTACGAGGGAGACAGGAATTTGGTTCTCCAGGATGTCAATAATGTGGATAAGGCTTTAGCTAATGTGTCTTGTTCTCCTGAGGTGTACTTGCAAACCCTGGCAGTTGTCGTTAAAGGAAAGGGTAAACAAAAAACTGTACGAGCTGTCATTGATACTGGGTCTACTAAATCCTACATTGCACGTGACCTAGCCGAAGAAATGGGGTATCAGTCAATCAGGAAGGAAACGTTAATACATTCCTTGTTTGGTGGAGTACGTTCTCGAGAAGCAAAACACGACTGTTACAGAATAAGTTTAAAGCGATTGGAGGGAAACTATTCCAAGGAGCTGGAAGTTTTAAGCCAAGAGATAATTTGTGAAGATGTCCCATATATTAAGAATGGTTCTTGGAGTGAGGAGATAAGGGATCTGAAAATATGTTTAACTGATGTACGAGAGAGAGGGCCTGTGCAGATTCTGATTGGGGCCGATAAGGCAGGTGAACTGCTCACTGGGAGGAAACATCAACTAAAATGTGGCCTAGTTTTGGTGGAGACTTCCCTAGGGTGGACACTAATGGGAAAAGTTATAGGTAACAAGGCCCAAAGGGATTCGGCATCATTATTAGTGTCATCATTGTTTTCCCAACATACAAGAATTTCTGATCTCTGGGACTTAGAAATTCTTGGAATTACTGACCCCGTTGTAAAAGAATCTATCGTCGAGAGGAATGAGCGTGTTAGAAATAACTTCCTTGAGACTGCACGGCTGAATGAAGATAACAGATATGAAGTGTGTCTGCCTTGGAGTGAACAACATCCACCTCTCCCTGACAACAGAGAAATTGCTCAGCACAGATTACAAATCACTACAAAGAAACTACAAGCTGAACAACATTATCAGGAATACGATAATGTCTTACGAAGTTGGTTGGAGCAAGGAATCATCGAGAGGGTACCTGAAGAAGAACTGAATAATAGTGGACATTATCTACCTCACCGACCTGTCTTCAAAGAAAACAGCACCACCAAGATCAGGCCTGTTTTTGATGCCTCGGCGAAGCAGAGAAACGCTTCATCTCTGAACGAATGTATTGAAAAAGGGCCTAACTTCATAGAGTTGATCCCTAGTTCGCTACTGAAGTTCAGAGAAAATGAGATCGGTGTGACGGCCGATGTAGAAAAAGCATTTCTTCAAATAAGTGTCAATCCTAGAGACTGTGATTTTCTGAGATTCCTTTGGTGGGAGGAGGAAAGTACAGGGAAGGTAGAAGTGTTCCGTCACAATAGAGTTGTCTTTGGACTTGCATGTTCTCCGTTCCTATTGTCGGCAACCATCAAACTCCACTTGAACGAGTTGAAGAGACAAACAGTCGATAATAGTTCCTACTCAACTTCAACAATAGAAAGATTGGAAGAATGTTTTTATGTGGATAACTGTGCTATTAGTGTTAACAACAGAAATGACCTTCATTCATTCATGCGAGAGGCAAGCATAATAATGGATAAGGCATCTTTCAATCTCCGAGGGTGGGAGTATTCTCAGGATGGTACAGCTGAAAATCTTACTCATGTGCTAGGGCTCATTTGGAATTAAGGAGAAGATACCATTGAACTGAATCTAACTCATGTTAACGATTTCAAATATGATGTAATCACTAAAAGAGCTATACTAGGTGCTGCACATAAGGTGTTTGACCCTATTGGCTTCTCATGTCCAGTATTTCTCTGTCCAAAATTAATCTTGCAAGAACTATGGGCCACTGACTTGGGTTGGGACACCAGAGTAGACGAGACAACAAAGAGAAGATTCATGAAGTGGTTGGCAGAACTACCTCAGCTGTCTGAGATTAAGATTCCTAGATGTTTGATCGGTAGTGTCCAGTCGGTTGAAGATATATCTCTTCACGTGTTTTGCGACGCCAGTCAAACTGCGTATGCTGCAGTTATATTCTTGCGAATACAGAGGGTTGACAATATAGAGCTACGATTTGTACAAGCCAAGACAAGAGTGGCACCCAAGAAGAGTATCACCGTACCACGCCTGGAATTATTAGCAGCTACAATAGGCGTTCGACTAGTGACGTCAGTACTGCCAACATTAACTGCAAAAGAAATCGTTACAGTCGTCGACTGTGTTGTCCTGGATCAAGTTAGACGAACCTTGGGGGACCTTCGTGTGGAACAGAGTGCAAGAAATTCGAAGACTGTCCAGAATAGAACAGTGGCGGCATGTTCCAGGAACCATGAATCCGGCTGACCTGGCATCAAGAGGATGTAGCACAAAACAGTTACTTCAACAGAGATGGTGGGAAGGGCCAAAATGGCTAAAACAATCCACTACACAATGGCCTAGCCCCGAAATTTCAACAAACGATGATGAAGTCTTCCAAGAAAGAAAAAAGAAAGTCAACACTATGACGGTGTTAGAAGACAAGTCCAATACCCAAGAATGGCACCTTGACTATTTCTCAAGTTTCCGTAGAACAGTTCGTATGATAGGATGGATCTTGAGGTTTCTGTATAATTGTCGACAGAAAAATAATAGAAGAACTACCGAACTATCCATTGAAGAAACCACAGAAGCAGAAAAAGTCGTGATGAAGTTCATACAAAAGGAGTGTTTTGTTGGTGAAAAGGATGAAAGATTCAACTTACTATGTGTTTTCATGGATGATGAGGGAGTGATGAGACTGAAAACGAAAATTATATCGCGCAAAGATGATTATGCTTTCCGTTGTCCTGCTATCCTTCCTGCGAAGCATACAGCAGTTCACGCTCTCATTAGGGAGAAGCACAAAGACTTATGTCATGCTGGAACCCAGATTCTGCTCAGTGGGCTCAGACAGAAATATTGGATCCTTGGAGGAAGGAGAACAGTGAAGGGTGCAATTAAAACATGTGTTGTCTGCAGGAGGTGCCATGGAAAACATCTTGAAGCAGAACAAACTCATCTCCCCATAGACAGAGTAAGAGAAGCCTCAATTTTTGAAATAACAGGGGTCGACTTTGCCGGGCCTCTGATTTTGAAAGGTGGAGAGAAAGCCTGGGTCTGTCTGTTCACGTGTGCGGTTTTTCGTGCAGTACACCTGGAGTTAGTAACATCTTTGGCTACTGCAACATTCCTCGAAGCTTTTCGGCGCTTCGTGTCCAGACGTGGAAGGCCAATGATTGTCTATAGTGACAATGGGACAAACGTTCAAGGCACCTGCAATATGTTGGAGACAATTCAGTGGGATAAAATTGCTGAATATAGTTCTGTACACCAAATAAAATGGAAATTCAATCCTCCCACTGCAGCATGTTGGGAGGATGGTGGGAGAGGCTGATTGGTGTCCTCAAACAAATGCTCAGGAAAGTTCTGGGAAGGTCATGTCTGTCGTACCAAGAAATGATGACTGTTCTGTGTGACATTGAAGCTGTCATGAATTCACGACCACTTACTTACCTGTCCAATGATGGAGAAGACTTGATGGCTATCACCCCTGCAATGTTCCTACAGGAAGTCAAGGAGATTGGAATGCCCGATATCGACATGATAGAGGACATAAAACTTGACAGAAGATTCAGGTACAGACAGAAAGTAAAGGAAACATTAAGGGTAAGATTCAGGAATGAATATCTTGGACAGCTAATACAGAAGAACCACATTAGGAAAAGTCATCACAAACCCTGTGTAGGTGAAGTAGTACTGGTAGCCAGTGACAACACGAAGAGACTAGACTGTCCGCTGGCAAGAGTGACGGAGGTCATCCCTGGCAAAGGTGGTGTCGTGAGAGTTGTTCGCTTGGCGACTACAAAAGGAGAGCTACTGAGGCCAGTACAGAGGGTGTATCCACTTGAAGTGACATCTGGAGAAGATCATGCTTTAAGACTGCAAGTTGAGCGGAATGAACATGAGAAGAAGGAGAAAAATCCAAAGACGGTTAAACCATCTACTAATACTTCTGATCTCATCAAAACCAGTAGTGGGAGAGTGGTGGTTAAACCAAAGAGATATTTTGAGTGACTTATTTATTTCTGTGTTCATTTATTTTGTGAAAATATATGTGTTATGTTATTGTTTTGTTGAGTTGTTTCCACAACTCAAGGTGGGAGAATGTTGTGTTGGCAGCAAGCACAAGAGTGTAGTGCAGTATCTTTGTCATAGTCTTTGATATCAGTGAAGTTCAGTGTCAAAAACAATATGGTGTGTGTCGTGTGAATTGTGAATCTTTCCACAACAAATAATAAAATATGCATTCTAGAGGAGTCTATGTGATTTATTAAGAAGTGAACCTAACAAGCAGTTAGTTTCACATATTTTGGATGGAATAGGTCCGGAGTTCAGGTCGGTAATTGGAGTGAGGTATCGAGCACGTACCTTATCTGAATTGAATGATGTGGTTGTGCATGTTGAGTCCGTGAGACAAGGTGATACTCAGAGATGTCATATTAGTCAGTTGTATCAATCGGGTCGTGGTAGGACGCAGGAAGGATCCAATCGTTGGGATAATTCCAGATTTCAAGGTAAATCTGAAGCGTGGGTAAATCGAAGACCTCAGTGAAATAACAATCGTTGGGGAAATGTTCGACCCCAAGGTGGCCAGGATCGTCCTCGTGAGGTGAGGAATCAAGCTAATCCGCCTAGAGAAGGTAATATTCGGGCACATAATAATCAGGATCGTCGTGGCACATTCAATGGACAAGGTGTTGGTGGTCGAGAGGATGTTAATTTGGTTAAATGTAATCGTTACGGTCAGGGATATCATTCAGATCGCGAGTGTAATGCTAGTCAGGATTGACAGGGGAGGACTGGTGGCATCGTGAGGAACAGGTGATGATACCGCCGATGTCAGGTACGGTTCACGTACTTGAAAAAGATAGTGAACTGTGTTCTAAAATTTCTTCGATCAAATTATTGGCCTCACCTGTTATCGAAGTTATGGTTAATGATGCTAATGTTCATGCATTATTGGATTCGGGTAGTGCTGCATCTTTAATGAGCGAAAAGTGGTATATGGGGATGAAAGATATTTGCAAATTTTCACCCTTGACTAAAGTTGATGTGAAATTGTTTTCGGCTAATAATTCGCAATCAGCGATCTTAGGCTCTGTCAAACTTAAGGTTCGCATTTATAATTTCTCATGGAAATTTTCATTTTGGTTTGTTTCCGACTTATCGTGTCCGGTAATTTTTGGGGAGAATTTCATGTCATATTCTGGTTTGTCGTTGAATATTGAGAGGGAAACCTTCTGGTTTAATTTTTGTCCTGATGTCAAATTAAAATATTTAAATTCTGTGAAATGCGAGATGGTAGTTGATTACGTGGAAGTTGACGAGCAAGAGTTACTTGAAACTTCTTTCGGTGTTAATGATTTAGATTTGGGGAATCTGTCTGATGGTCAAGCTATCATTATAAGAGATTTATGCTCACGTTTTCCAGAAGTTTTCACTGACATGTTAGGGGTTACCAACCTGATGTCTTATAAAATTATCACTCTTGTCAACATTCCTGTGAGCCATCCCCCGTATAGGTTGAGCCCACCGAAAATGGTTGAGTTGAAAAAGATAATTGATAAAATTTTGGCAAATGGCGGAATTCGACCATAAACTTCTGCGTATTCGTCACCGATTTCTTGGTGCCAAAGGCAGGGGGTGGTTTTAGGCCCGTCGTGGACTATCGTAGGTTGAATACAAAGGTAGTTCAGGAGTCAATACCTCTTCCTGACCTCCATAACTGTTTTAGCTGGTTCAAAAATGCTCGCTATTTCACCCTGCTGGATTTACCGCAGGCGTATAACCAGATACCGTTGGCCGAGAAATCCCAGCCGTTGACAGCATTTTCTACTGATTGGAATTTATTTGAATTTAACCGCGTCCCATTTAGTTTGTCGACTGGTGGAGCAGTCCTGAGTAGACTATTAGATAGAGTTTTCTCTGGCATTAAGTTCAAGTTCTTGTACCACTACTTCGACGATGTCGTCGTCTTTAGTGAAAATTTCAATGATCATGTTCACCATTTGGAGGAAGTCTTGGAAAGACTTAAGACTGCTGGTTTGACTGTAAAAATTTCCAAAACATCGTTTGCCAAGAAGCAAATTTCATTTTTGGGTCACTTTGTTTCTAGTAAAGGGGTATCTATTGATCCTTCATGTACTGAAAGCATTAGGAATTATAAAGTCCCGGTGAATGTTAAGGGAGTTGCTCGGTTCGTTGGGATGATTAATTTCTTTCGGAAATTTATTCCTGATTTTGCTCGACGAGCTCTGCCTTTAAATCGTCTTAGGCAGAAGAAGGTTGCGTTTGAGTGGGGCGAATCCCAACAGTCTGCGTTTGAGGACCTTAAGAATGCGTTGTGTAAGACACCGGTGCTAGCCGTTCCGGATTTCAATAAAAATTTATTATTCAAACTGATGCATCGTTGGGAGCTTTAGCAGCTGTTCTATTACAGGATGGGGATGAAGGTCGGAGGCCAATAGCTTTCGCCTCCAGGACTTTAACTGGGCCTGACTCAAACTATTCCGTTTACGAACAAGAGGGGCTCGCTGTAATGTTAGCGCTGGAGAAGTTTAAGATGTATGTGGACATCTGGAGTTTGATCTCGAAACAGATAACCAGGCCCTGAGCTGGGTATTGGCTAGACCTCGAAAGACGGGCAGAATTGCAAGGTGAGCGACCCGTATTTCGTCATTTAAGTTCAATGTTCGACACATTAGGGGTTTTGAAAACGTTGTAGCAGATTCTCTGAGCAGAATGTACGAGGAAGCTCCGTTGAGCAACAAAGATGTTGATCCTGTTCCAGCTAGTATTGTGGCTGTCGGGGTGAATTCTGCCCAGCACATGATAAACAACTCTCCCTTGTTATTCAAGGATATTGCTATCCATCAGAAAGAAGATTCGAACTTATTAACTATCATTGATAAACTTAATTCTGGTGAAAGTGTTCACCCTTATTTCCTACGTTCAGGTATTCTGTGTTATGTCGCTCGCCATGATAAAAAAAACTAAGGTTGTGTTGCCAGTTCAGCTAGTAGACGGTATGCTTAGTTACTTTCACGAGTCACCCGTAGGGGGTCATTTGGTTATTTTCAAGACTCACCAAAAGATAAGGAGGTCGTCTACTTGGAAACACATGGACAAGGACATCAGGAAGTTCGAGCTAGGATGCCGAGCTTGTAACCTCAGTAAACCTGCTGTCTCGAGTAAGGTAGAGTTTTTGTCTTCCGAACCAGCGTCCAGGCCCATGGAAAGGTTGTTCATGGATTTCGTAGGGCCTTTTCCGAGATCTAAACTTGGTAATAGATTTGCTTTTGTGTGCGTCGACGGATTTTCCAGATTTTGTTGGATCTTTCCAACCAGGATGAGTAATACCAGTTCTGTCATTAAATGTCTGCAAAGCATCTTCAGTTCGTTTGGGCCATATCAATATCTAATTTCGGATAATGCAAAGATGTTCACCTCTGGTCAGATGAGGAACTTCTGTTTTGATTACTCTATATCACACGTAACTACAACCCCGGATTATCCTAACCCTAGCTTAGCAGAAAGAGTCAATCGGAATCTAAGGGCTGCACTGATAGCTTATCACAGGGAGAATCATACTATGTGGGATTCGTCGTTGCATTGGCTTGTCTATGCTTTCAATACCGGAGAACATGAGTCACAAGGGAAGATTCCGTTTTCATTGATGTGTGCTTTTGCTCCCAACTCATCGCTGTCAAATTTATGGTCGTTGAATGAATTACTGCCCGATCAACCTACCCCGGAGAGAGTCAAGGAGATTTGGAAGGAAGCACGAGAAGCTATAAAGATTTCTCACGATAAGTTGGCTATGAGGTATAACAAAGGAAGCGTCCAGGGAAAATTTAAGGTTGATGACATGGTTTATGTCAAGAATTTTTGGAAAAAGACTCCAGGTAACAAGGTGTCAGGGAAATTGATGCCGCGATTTAGTGGCCCGTATAAGGTGTTGGCATTTCCAACAGAAGTTACTGTGCTATTGGAGGACGCAGGTAGAATACGCATCTTTAGGACTCACTTGTCTTACTGCGAAGGTGCTGGTGAGAGGGAATCGGAGGAAACAGCTGTAGCAGAAAGTTCATAATAATACGTGTTAAGCTGAGATGGAACCCTTGTTGTGTGTTTATCATGTGGAGTTGCTGTTGTTGACTAATGCGAGAATTATAGAGTGAGGTAGGTTATCCTGTCAATGTAAAATCTTGTCTGTAAGTAGAAGGTGAAGTGTGCCAATGTATGGTTGGTTGTGTATCATAGTAAAAAATAGGGGGACTTGTGAGTCATTTGACAGAGTATTCTGGTGTCGTGTTAGATGCTCGAAATTGGTGTTGGTTTGGTTTGGCATTAACTTAGGTCTGTGGATTTTCGGTGAACAGTAACCCACAGTTTCATTTCTTGTGTTCGGCGAAGCCTTCTTGAGGCGTTTTTACCGTCTAAGGTATTTTCTTCCCATTCTTTAAAAGTCCGGTATGTTTAATCATTAGGAGTTCCTAGTTAGCTACCATGTTTCGAGTCTCTGGTTGTGAAGTGGTCGAAGTTGAGTTTCAGTTGTAGTTTTGACGAAAGAGGGGTTGACCCGCATTTGTTCGTGGGCACTCTTGGTTCGATTTTCTTTGAATAATTCATTATTAATGAACTCCTTAGTAATGTTAGTATTGAGAAGTCTCAAGGTTATGAGATGAGAGGTATGAGTATATGTCAAAGTTGGATTTGTAAAGTTGAAAAGAAGTGAGAAGAAGACAAATGTATTCACAAGTACTGGAGAAGTGAATCGAGGTTGTTGAGAAGTATTAGAAGTTGTGTAATGTTGGAGTAGGAGTGATCCCTACGTTGAAAAGGGTTATATTTTATCCTTTGGTTCGATTTATCGGTTGGTGCTACGTTGGTCACGACAAGTATAATAAGAGAGTTGCATTGATAAAGTTGAAAAGTTTTCGTAAGGTAAGCGTTGTTCTAGTGGTGTCAACAGTTGGCGTTGGGTGGTTACTCGGTATGAAGGAGTAGGGTGTCGAGGGTTCTATTTTCTCGGATTGGGTTGAGTATATGTCTGGAGAGGATTCTTTCTCTATGCGTCCTTGTTTCTTGGTAATTGTGAACCATCTGTGATATGAGTGTTCCTGTCTTATGTAACTATTCTTTAATGTAATTAAATTATCTGGAACTACCTCAAGGCAGCTCTTGAGTTTTGTTCACGTCAGCCGAGTCACCACGATCTTGGGGAGTAATATTACTTTCAGTAGCGCCCCGTATCATGATTTTTGTAATTTCACTGATTAGTATGTCAAAGGTTAGGATTTTGGTGGTGAATTAGATCGGGTTTCATCGGACCATCGGTTTGTGATGTTCCGTTTTATTGCTAATTCTTTTATTTGTCAATATTATAAAATTTAATTATTAAACTTAAAGTTATTGAATTAATAAGTTTGAAACGTCTGTTGATTTGTTCAAGAAGGGAATCTGTGAAGTAAGAGTAAAGTGATACGGAGAGAGGACTTGCAGTAGCATCCAATGATAATAAAAGAATCGTTGGTGGAGGGGCTTTAAGAAATATTTAAGAGATTCGAACACGAAGAAGTGAATGGTGACAAGGTCGACATGAAAGAAGATCTTCAAGAGTCGTATCTTGAGTGCCTGTTGCCTCCTTTCTGCTGTTTTGATTCTGTTTCAGCTTGCCCAGTATGAGTGGGGTTCTTCCTCACTATCGTGACATAGCCTAAGAGCTCGGGCTGTTGTCACCACGTACGAGCACCTGTCATTTGGTGGTTAGTGTCCACAAAACTGCTGGTCGGAGGAGTGGAGGCTGGCTGCCACACTGTTATGCTGGAGTTGCTGTGACAGTTTTGATTCCTGTCGTTTGGTGAGACAAAACCGGTTTTTTTTTTCATGGAACGAGAGATCAACTGCAGGCCCCCTGGTAGGCCTTTGGTGGCGGGAAGCTGAGCCGAATGACATCTGCTGGACATTTTCCACCCCTCGTCACCCCTTGGTCATCATCACAGACTCAGTTCAAAGCCAAGTGGTCACCCTTGTGTTTCCCAGTTTTAAAAGAAGAAATAAATAAACTGAATAAATATCTTTCCCATGAACTATCTTGCCTTGGTTAACCGGTTCCATTATTCCCAAAGCCAAAAATTAACTTGGCAATATTTGCCATTATTGGGAAATGTGGCAGTTTTTATGACTCAACTTGTACAAAATGCGCGCTCTACGAACATTTCAAATTAAACTGTCCTCAGAGACAATCAGCGCCTGTGTTTTGCGACGGCATGTGCTACCAACCCAATAGCCGTGCAAGTGACCATTTGTGCCACATACAGTACATTCACTAACTCTATGCGTAATATGTTGCCAGTATGTACTCTATTCAACTGTTTACTAGTTCTGTTTATCATCACTGCAAGCAAGAAGCAGTGGTGAATGATAATCGCGCATGCGCATAAACTAAGTATTCCTCGGCGTTGCTTCTCGGCTTGGGGAAGCCAAACATTCCAGGATGTGATTTTGAAAGGTGTGGACGTGCCTAGGGCTTCGGCACCTAGGCCTTGTTCCTTAGGGAACATGAAGCTGCTTCTTCAGGTAAAACTGTTAGAACTTGAAAACCAACGATCTTGAAAAATAAACTTAAGTTTCCGAAAAGGATTAATTGAATTAACTGTGTGAAAACTTAGCTTGCGGAGATTCGTGTCGTGGATCACCATTGCGTCGATTCCAAGACTGTAGTTTTGCGTGGCATCGTCTAGTTTCTTGCTTGATCTAAGTTTATGTAGCAGGTTTTATTTAATCAGTTATGGGCCCATAATTCTGTGATTAGGCCTAAGGTTATATTTCTTAATTCTTATTATATTATTTGTCTCCTTAGTTTTTTTTTCGATGCCAATTTAAATTTTAGGACGCCTTCCTAAGCTAGGATTATTTTAAGTTATATCAAAATACTGTTCTTGTATCTTAAGTTCTATTTTGGATCTGTGGGTTAGATTTCAACTATGCCATGGCGTTTGTTGCCTGGCGACTTTTGTTTCTCGACCCATTATTATTAATTGTAAAATAATTGAAGTTCGTTAAGATGAATGAGGCCATGCTCTATGAGCAAATGTTGACTGTGCTTCGTGCTAACTTAATTACGAAAGTAAAATTTTAAATATTCGGATTTTGTTCCGTAAGAATTGATTATGTGTTGCTACACCTTTAGAGAATATTTCTAGTTCTGGAATAGTAACCCACGTCTTTAATGTGTTGAAATATGATGAATCCTAAATCAGGATTTTCGAGTGGCTTGGTCGCCATTGCTATTTTGGTGAATGCATTCCTTGCTAACTAATTTTGGTTAATTCTTCCGAAGTTGCCCTTGCTTCGTAATACTAAAGTATTTATTTCAGTTCTCGTGTTTTTACGGGCTAGTTTTCTTGCCTGAATTATTTGTGTGATTTTATCACTTCGTGAAACCCATCTTGGAATTGTGCCGATCATAGTATTGTGACTAGATCTGAGAAGTATAATCGCGGTGAGTTCTCCTGCTTGTTCTCTCTCGGTTGCATTATCTTGATTAACCGGGTTTGTTTTCTTTATTTTTATTGCCTGGTTCTGCTCATTCGTGAGAATATTAACTTTAACATACCCGTGGTCCGGGATTTTTCTTATTTTGCTTCCATGGCTCTGATCGTCCACGATCATTTTATTTTAATATATCCGTGGGGTTTCCTTTGGATTTTCCTGATTGTATTTATTATTTGATAATTATCCAAAATGTTTCAAATGTGTACTGTAATCTGTCAAGAACTACCTTGCAAGTGTAATTTGTTTTTCTCAATATATATATTTATTGTTCATGTTTTAATTATTTTCTCAATGGTTACGGCATATCGCCGCGGATTCAGAGTTAGTGGTTCAAGTTTCTCTCACCGGACATTCTGTCCGAACGTCCTTATCTAAGGGTACTTTGATCTTCTCCAGGCTTTGAAACCGGAATCCCAACCAGGGGTTACGGCCTCGAAGTTGAGTAGGGACAAAACTAATTTATAATTCATATTTTTCCCGTGACCGTGGCTTTGGAACGAAGTATGATTTAGGAAGTTATAAACGGAAAATAAGTGTTCAACGTAAAGAAGAACAGAGACTAAGTGGATCATTAAGTAAATATATTAAAACTACGGAGATCTCCGGAAATAAGCAACTTTGTCTGGTCACAAAATCCCCATCTTCCCCTTCTGAGTATATTGAGTGTCAATTTAATGTGAGTTGTGAGTTTTCTGGTGAAGGTGTGGCAAGTCCCAGTGGCCAGGCTCCTGCGAGAAGCAATACGGTGTATTCTGAATCAGCAATCTTAATAGCAACAATGACGACAGTGACGTACACAAGGAATCTGCCGACGTCGAAGATGTCGATTTACCCATTACAACTAATCTAAATGTCAGTAATTCCTTTCTGTGGCCAGAAAAATTGAGTGAATCAGAATTTGCAAGGATTGTTGAAATAGGACCTATAAAAATCAAATTAAATTCTTATCTCGTAAATGAAACTGGGATACACTTTATTGACATCCATTAGTAGTGTTAGAATGGTGGAATTGTCTCACTTACGAAGTAGTGAGCCCCTGGCGGCCTTGGTGAGGAAGGAGTGCTATTTACGGGGATGTAGGTGTTGTAAAGGTGAAAACCTGGACACATGTTTTTTTGGTCTAAAGATGGGTTTTTGTGATTTTCCCTAATATTGGGAAAACTGAAAAAGTGATCATGACGTGTGTGATGTTTCTTTTTTTCGTCTCGTCGTCCTCTTTACTGGGATGTAGGTATTGAAAAGGTAAAACGCTGGAAACATGGTGTTTTGATCGAAAATGTGTTTTTGTTATTTTTGAAGATATTTGGAAAACGAATCAAGTGATTTCTATTACGGCCATTTCGCTGTTTTCGTCTCGTTGTCCTCCTTAGTGGGATGTGGGTATTGAAAAGGTGAAAAGCTGGAAACATGGTGTTTTGATCGAAAATGTGTTTTTGCTATTTTTGAAGATATTTGGAAAACGAATCAAGTGATTTCTATTACGGCCATTTCGCTGTTTTCGTCCCGTTGTCCTCTTTACGGTGATGTAGGTGTTGAAAAGGTGAAAAGCTGGAAACATGGTTTTTTGATCGAAAATTTGTTTTTGTTATTTTTCAAGATATTTGGTAAACGAATCATATGATTTCTATGATGGGCATGTTGATGCTTTAGTCTCCAGGTCCTCTTTACGGGGTTGTAGGTATTGAAAAGGTGAAAAGCTGGAAACATGGTTTTTTCATGGAAAATGTGTTTTTGTTATTTTTTAAGATATTTGGAAAAGGAATCATGTGATTTCTATGACGGCCATGTTGATGTTTTCGTCTCATCGTCCTCTTTACGGGGTTGTAGGTATTGAAAAGGTGAAAAACTGGAAACATGTTTTTTTGATGGAAAATGTGTTTTTGTTATTTTTGAAGATATTTTGGAAAACGAATCATGTGATTTCTATGACGGCCATGTTGATGTTTTCGTCTCGTCGTCCTCTTTACGGGGATGTAGGTGTTGAAAAGGTGAAAAGCTGGAAACATGGTTTTTTGATCGAAAATTTGTTTTTGTTATTTTTCAAGATATTGGGAAAACGAATCATGTGATTTCTATGACGGCCTTGTAGATGTTTTCGTCTCGTCGTCCTCTTTGCGGGGATTTAGGTGTTTAAAAGGCGAAAAGCTGGACACATGTTTTTTTGGTCGAAAATGCGTTTTCGTAATGCTTCCAGATATTTGAGGAAAACAGGAAAAAAGAAAAGAAACCAGATTTGAAGTCACGTTGTGTTGGCGTGTCAGGCACTGTGATGTTGCTAAAAATTCTTATTTGCTCACACACAGAGAGTTAGTTTGTTGAAATGAGAAATGCAGGCTTGAAACCGTCCACTGCGGGAAGGCAGGCATGTGCTCTTATCATTTGCGTGGTCCGCAGCAAGAGAGATAACAGCCTGTATTTCTCACGCAGGTGCTGTTATCTAACACAGACAAGTAATCCGATCTTTTGTTGAAGGACAGTAGGGGGATGAGGGGAATTCTATTACACTCTAGAACCCACATCACCCCACTACTAAGCCTCAGCCATGTGATATTTGCGAAAGCTCAAGAACCCATGGTCGGATTATAACAAATGAGGTATCGTTGGACTCGGGCTGACGCCCCCTTGCCAATGGACAACTCATTTCAACCCCAAAATAAAAACTACCCCTACTAGGGGTAGTATGAAATGAAATGCTGTTTTACATAAAGCGCATGCGTACTGCTGAATGCCGCTATGATTTAACATTTTTGTTTTTACGCATGCGCACTTGAGGATTTTGTAAGAGGACGGGCTTTTTGAATAAAATTTATGGATGAGTGTTTTTTTAATCTAACGAAAAGATGTAAAACTAATAGGTCATGCGCTTTTTAATATCTTGTGAACCCATAAGGCTACGGACTTGTATATGGGGTCGTTGGATTTGGGGTGACGCCCCGATTTTTAATTTAGTTTTGATTTTTGTCAAAAGGGCTTAAGTGCACTTTTGTTATTTTTTGAGATCGATGAAGGCTATGGACTTGTATGAGGGGTCATTGGATTTGGGATGACACTCTGTTTTTGAATGTAGTTTTGATTTTTGTCAAAAGGGCTTAAGTGCACTTTTGTTAATATTTTGAGAACGAATAAGGCTACGGACTTGTTGAGGGGTCGTTGGATTTGGGATGACGCCCCGTTTTTGAATTTAGTATTGATTTTTGTCAAAAGGGCTTAAGTGCACTTTTGTTAATATTTTGAGAACGAAGAAGGCTATGGACTTGTATGAGGGGTCGTTGGATTTGGGATGACGCCCCGTTTTTTAATGTAGTTTTTATTTTTGTCAAAAGGGCCTAAGTGCACTTTTGTTAATATTTTGAGAACGAATAAGGCTACGGACTTGTATGACGGGTTGTTGCATTGGGGATGATGCCCCGTTTTTTTTTAGTTTTGATTTTTGTCAAAAGGGCTTAAGTGCACTTTTGTTAATATTTTGCGAACCAATAGGGCTACGGACTTGTATGAGGGGTCGTTGGACTTAGAGTGACATTTCCCTTTTGAATGTATTCTTTAATTTTTGAAAAAAAAATACAAAGTGTCTAACGCTATACTAGGCCTATATGTTGAAAAAATATATTTTTTCTGTTCAAATTTTTATTAAGAGTGGTTGTTGAGAGAGACGGTACTGCTGTTATGTGTCTCAACGAGCGTGTTGTCTACCAAGGTGACCATGCCCGGAAGAAATGAATTGCTATTTTGTCGGGATGGTGGGGCGGCTTATTACGGTTGGTTTTGTGATATTTCCTATGACGGATGGAGGCGAATATTTGAAAATGTGATAAGTGTGCTAGGATTTTTTACCCTGAAGGGGATATTTAACGTTTTAGTGAACGGTGATGAGTGAGACCACTCTCTGACACAGCAAACGGTTGTAGGATATGACAAAGTGATTCTTGGACGTGGTAAAAGTATGTGGTTAACATGATCATGTATTAAGGATGGCCGCTTGCTAATAATTATTATTACAGTAAAATGTTTAAGAATAATAATAATAAGACACACATGTTTTCAATGCTAACACACACACAGTCCTGTACGCTAGAGACTGAATACTGTATCTAGCCAGAGGCCTTGTCAGTCTGCTACTGCTGATAAGGCAGGAATGCGCATGCAGGCAGGAAGTGCAAAGTCGAGTTACTTGCCTAGTCGTGGCCATCAGGTGTGACGTTTAAGCAGAGACCGCCATTTTGGTTCTGAGACAGTATGACTACGATTGTAGAAGAGGCAGCCATTTTGGTTCCTTATTAAAAACATGAAACTAGTATAAGGTGCGCGAATCTTATCGCGTTTGAGGAATGTGGCGAGGCGTGGGAACATGTGAGAGAGAGAGGTAGAGAACCTTTCAAGGTCAAAACGCTGAGAAAATGCAACTCTCTCTCTGTTGCTAAGCTGACTGATAAGGATTGCGTTAGTGATGCACTTGCCGTTTTAGCATACAGATGTATAGAGTAGAGCTCTAAACTGAACTTTGGAATAAAATCCTTTTGTTTTTTGGTAAGTACCTTCATCATCTTTTTTCGGCTTTTCCCAATTAATTGGTGGTCACCGGAGCCAACCAGGCTCATTTAGGTTTTGGCCGGGGATTTAAGGCCGGATGCCCTTCCTGACACCACGTGATTTTTCAGGTGAAAATTCCACCCCGCTGTCACCGGGATTCGAACCCCGGTCGTCCGGGTGAAAGACGAGCAGCTAAGCCACTGCGCCATCACGCTCCCCTTTTTGGTAAATACCTATTAATGATTATTTTAATGATATCATGCTAATGAACCTTAAATTTATAGTTATTGATATGGTAATTAATGATTTTTTACTTTATTTGTTTGCAGATAACCGGTATAGCTGTCATGTCTGAGAGAGAGACCCTTGCACTTTTGAGTCCACTAGAAGAAAACAGCAACAAGCCAGTACAAGTCAAGGTGAGTTTTTTTAAAACTAACTTGTTTAATTTTTGTTTGATATTTTTTAATGAAATGCATGTATTAACCTAAATTGAGGTATTTATAGCGGTTTATTTTATTTCTTTTTAGAAACTTGGAAAGAAAAGCCTTACCGCCATAGCAGTTGCTGAAAACCCGAGACGCAGTAGAGTGCAACCATTGTTTCCAGGCAGTGAACAATTGAAAACTCAGGCAAGTCTAACTTAAAAAATGATATTCCATTTTACCACTAATGAAAAGCCATAGACAAAAAAATATTAATTACCTGTACATGACTGGGACGATGATTGCTTTCTTGATTAATGACTATGTATTGGCAACCGGTACAAGACCATATTGGTTGTTTACCGAGAAAGTACAAGCCCATATTGGATTTTCTAAAAAACAAAAATTTAAATTCAACTGACATGTCGTTCCCTATGGACTCAACGAATATCCACAGGTTTCAACATGACAATCTGAACAAACTGACATGACATTCATTTTTGTTTATAAATTGGTTAAAGGGGGGTGTAAATGACTGCAGATTTATAAAAAAGAAAATAAGTACATGGGTTACTGTTAGTTGCGACATACAGTTTATTATAATTTTTATGGTGTTTTTTTTTTCATTTAATGTCAATTAACGTTAAAGTTTTATTTACAAGTATTGATTGATTGATTGATTGATTGATTGATTGATATATTGATTGATTGAGTGATGGGTTATTTTGTTTGTTTTCAGGTGTGGTCATGCGCCGTGAACAGACAGTGAAAAAGCATGCATTGTGCTTAAAAATACTCTGTGCTCTTGTGCAACGTTAATAACTTGCAATAAAAAAAGTTTTATGATAACACATAGCGTTAGTACCACCAAATACAACAAGTGAGCAAGTCGGTTTACCATGTGGGTTGAATTTAAAATCGGAAAACGATCGTTGGTTAACATTTGTATCCTGGCCTGTAGGCTTTTTGTCGGCACATAAACTTGCTGGAGCTGGCCAACACAAAAGCCAACACAAAAAGCCAACACTAAAAGCCAACACAAAAGCCAACAAAAAAGCCAACACAAAGGCTAACACAAAAGCCAACAAAAAGCCAACACAAAAGCCAACACATAAGCCAATATATAAGCTTATGGTAGGTCACTCCATCAGCAAAATAGTTGTAACCTTTGTAGTGTAAACATCGTACTGACAGGTCAGTTATTACTATGGAACTTTCTACAACCAACAAAGGTAGGTAACGTGCACTCTATCAAGGCTACTCTTATAACTATAATCGTCAGAATGTGAATGGAATAATATTCTGGCGATGCTCAAAAGAGAGGTCAACAAAATGTCGAGGCAATCTGAAAAGTAAAAATGGAAAAGTTTTAAGTGTGAGTGTTCATCAATGTAGTGCTCCAAACGAACCACGGTTGCTGTTTACAAACAATTATCAAAATACTAAAAAGCAAGTTCAAGAAAACGATATTGCGGCTAAAGATAGTGCAGTGTTTGTTCAAAAGGACTTATCATGTCCTCAAAAAGTCATGTTAGGACAGTTGTCAACGTCCAAGAAACCTTCAACACTATCAAAGTCAACACAGACTATAAATGAAGTGGTATTGCAAAATGATCAAAAAGGACTATGTAGTAATAGTGATGATGGTCATGATGATAATGATGATTATGATGATGATAATGATGATAATTATGATGATAATGGTAATGCTTTTTTACACCTAAAAATTCATTTGTTAAATTTGTATACTGGAACAAACCCGGTAAGCTAATTCAACGGCTTCGACACTTGCATGCTTTACAACAAGCTGGGCATACCGGTCACGATTAGGAAATCAAAGAAATTGAACAAGAGCTTCGTCGTGCTAAAATTATTGTATAATTGGTCTACCACTTTGCGATCACTTTTACCCCACTCTTGGTTCTTATATTTGTTTATTTGCTTCCACTTTTATCTGAACTCTTTGGTTCCATATTTGCTCTCACATTAAACTATTATTCTTATTACCAAGTTGACTAAGATTAGGAAAGCTCGCACCGGTAGGTTCCCAGGGGGAATTGTTGTTTTAATTAAAGAAGAGGTGAGGGAATTATCAGAATTTATTAGTTCAGAACTGGAAGAAGTAGTGTGGGTAAAAGCAGATATTAGGGGGAGGGGGAAAGGAACGGTATGTTTCGGCTTTGTCTACAACCCTCCGGAGAATTCCCCGTTTGCAAGAGAAAGCTTTTTCGATGAGTTAGCTATTGAAATAAACAGAATTCAAAATATATATGAAGAGGCAGAGATTGTGCTTTTAGGGGACTTCAATGCGAGGGTTGCAGACAGAAAGCCCCTTTACAGCAAGGGGGTTGCCGAGGCCGTATGTGGGGATAGGCACAGCAAAGACAAGGAATGTAGCAAGAACGGAGAAAAGATCTTGGAACTATGTGGTGCAGAAGAGCTATATATATTAAATGGTGTCTGTGTGGGGGATGAAGACGGTAACCTGACGTATATAACAGAGATTGGAGGAAGTGTAATAGATTTAGCAATATGTTCCAGAGGAGCACTAGCCCTAATTAAGAGGTTCACTGTTGAAGAATGGGGGGAATCACACCTACCAATTGTCGTCAACATGCAGGGAGCGGTGACAAAATCAAAAGGGAACCCACAAGTTAAAGCTATAGAGAGAAAAGTGAATAGATTCAGATGGAGGGAGGAAAACTGCAGAGAGTTCCAGAACTACTTCCAGGGAGAAAATTTTGAGCTGATAAAGGTAGGAATAA
The DNA here is from genome assembly GCA_946902985.2 of Meconema thalassinum. Taxonomy (NCBI): domain Eukaryota; kingdom Metazoa; phylum Arthropoda; class Insecta; order Orthoptera; family Tettigoniidae; genus Meconema; species Meconema thalassinum. The sequence goes on along the minus strand of OX336393.1, from coordinate 314,614,043 downwards.
GTTTAATGATCAGTATTGATGAAATTGAAGGGGTAATACGTATGATTGAGAATGCAATTATGATGGCCGGGCGGAAAATGCGCGTGAAGGCTAGGGGAAAATTAGGGAGAATTAAAGGATGGTACGATGAATCTTGTAGAAGGAAGAAAACCGAAGTTATTAGGGCACTGAAGTTATACAAGAGAGGAGGGGATGATACGATGAGAGTAGAATTTTGTCGTCTAAGGAAATAATATAGGGAACTGCTCAGTAAAATGAAAGATGAATGGCAGGGTAAGGAAGCAACAGCACTAAATAAGGATTCTAAAGCTAACGACTGTAGCAAAGTGTGGAGCAGGATAAAGTCTTACTGTAGGGGGAGCAGAAGTGGTGGGGGGAGCTCTATTAGTGATGAAATATGGATTGCATATTATGAGAATCTGTTAAATGCTGAAGATAATTGGAGGAAGAGGGATGAGTTTGGCGTCCCGAGGGGGCTGGAGGCCACTCTGCCTATGCTGGACCAAGTCATATCGATAGAGGAAATTAAGGAAGTAATGACAAAAAGTAAAGGAGGGAAGTCAGGTGCTATTTCTGGGATAACAAATGAATTTTGGCAAGAGTTGAGTAGCAATAGGTTCATGATGGACAGCTTGGTAAAAACCTTTAACAAAATCTTTGAAGGAGGTAGATTTCCAAGGGCGTGGCAGGAGGGGATAATTTGTCCAATATATAAGAAGCGTGGGGACAATCTAGACCCAGGCAACTATAGAGGCATAACTTTGCTTGATAATTTGAGCAAAATGTACACCAGGGTCTTATCCAAGCGTTTAATAGCATGGGCAGAGGGCTGTTCGGTGTTCTCGAGACTCCAGACAGGGTTCAGAAAAGGAATGAGGACCAGTGACAATATAATGGTGGTTAAAACGGTGATGGACAAGTACATAAGAAGGAAAAGAGGTAAGCTGTATATCACAGCTATTGATTTGGAGAAGGCGTTTGATTCAGTGAGCAGGGGAGCTGTCATGGCTAAACTGGGAAAAATCGGGGTGGCACATAAAATGATACGAGCAATTGAGAATGTGTATTCCGAAGTGAAATGTGCAATTAAAACTAAAGATGATGTAATTGTAGGAGAGATAACGTCTAATATAGGACTAAAACAGGGATGCAAATTATCCCCGGTGCTTTTTTTTTTGCTATTTATCAACGATATTTTCGAGTCAAAGGGCTTTGAGCAACGGTCCAACCCTTGCTTGGACAATTATGATATCCCGGGCCTAGCTTTCGCTGATGACATCCTTCTGCTTGCTCTAACACCCTATAATATGCAATATAGTATTGACGAGATTGTGAGATACTGTGAGGACTGGAACTTAAAAATTAACCCGAGTAAGACCAAAGTTATGGTCTGCAAAAAGGGATTTAAACTGGCTAAGAATGAAAAGTGGGTCATGTATGGGTCTCAGTTAGAGACGGTGAAAAAACTTGAGTATCTAGGGACGATAATGGCGAGTAATGGTAAATGGACCGAACAAATTAAAAGGGCAAAATCGAAAGGGCTAGTGGCATTGGCGAATGTTAAAGTGTTAGAGCGTAGGTTACCGAATCTTGACTACAAAGTGTATAAGAATGTGTTCAACGCACTCATCGTTTCAAGAGCACTCTATGGAGTGGAAGTATGGGGTTTAGAGGAAGGAACGAAAACCCTGGACAGTATTGTAAGTAGGTTTGCCAAGATAATTTTGGGGCTACCTAGTTGCACGGCGAATTGTGGAGCGAGAATGTTGTGTGAGGATGTAAGCATTAGACAACATATCATAAAAAGGGTCATAAAGTCTTGGATTCGTTTAAAAGCAGGTGGAGGGGGGTAAATGCTTAAGGTAGCCTACCTGCACCAAATGAAGCATCAGCAAGAGGGCTACTGGGTGGACGGGGTAAGAAGTGTACTGGAAAGATTAGGAATGGGTTATCTATGGGATAGGGACTTACAAAGAGAGGAAGGTAGGGTGTGTAAAAACGTGTGCAGAAGGGTTAATGACGTAGAGTTGCAGGTGCTAAGGGAAGAGTGCACCAGTAGGAGGACCTTAACGGAGTTCTGCGAAATAAGGAACTTTATGAGCATAAAGCATCAATGCCTAATGAAAAGAGAAATGAGAGGTATAATTTGGTGGTTAATGGGGGTGTATAGGAACAAAGCGTTGAGAGAAGTAGGTAAAGAGGACATTTGCCTGTTTTGTGGGAAGGTTATGGGTGCGGCGCACCTGATCAGGGAATGCAAGGAAATTAAAACGATAAGAGCAAAGTTTGTAGACAAAGCAGATCTAAACAGAATAGAAAATGAAAATGAGTATCACACTTTAATTAAATTACTAAAAAGGGAATGGGGAAAAGCAGGTCAATTAGCAAAATATTTTAATACCATCAGGGCAATGTGGAATAAGAAAGCGTCGGATGAGATTCAGAACAAAGATGCATGTAAATTAAGCATTCAAGTACAGGAGATGGCTTCCTAAGCTATAAATCTTGTTAAAGCCTAGGAGAGCCTATCTGTATTAACTAGGTAGCCTATACGATTACTACCGTACAGCCACATATTGCTGTCTGTAGATTTTTCCTGTGAGTTTGATGGGTTTTTTCCTTACCACAAAACTAATCAGACTCTTACAGTCAGTAAGGGCTCGATAGGGAAATAAAAGTAATTCTTTCTGTGAGGTGTCTCCCATGGATGAGATTCAGAACAAAGATGCATGTAAATTAAGCATTCAAGTACAGGAGAACACTGTGTCCACATTTATGATTAAGAAAGATCTTTGTGCAGTTTCCATCAGAAAAGTTGCCCAGTGATATTGTGAATGAAGATAACTACTGCAAAACATTATTAAGTTTTGAAATAACAAGGAAGCTATGAAATGCCGAATGGACATTTGGTTTAATTATCTAACGCCATACTGCAAATTTATGTCATCTATGTGTTTATTGTCTGTATGTCACGATATGACTCTCTGAGTTAAAGTGACAATTAACAAGTAGACTTGGTTTAAATAAATAAATAAATAAATAAATAAATAAATAAATTACCAAGTTGACTTTACTAGAAAAGCCTCCGTGGCTTAGGCGGCAGCACGCCGGCCTCTCACCGCTGAGTCCGTGGTTCAAATCCCGGTCACTCCATGTGAGATCTGTGCTGGACAAAACGGAGGCAGACAGGTTTTTCTCCGGGTACTCCGGTTTTCCCTTTCAAACTTTCATTCCAGCAACACTCTCCACTATCATTTCATTCCATCTGTCATTCATTTAATCATTGCCCCAGAGGAGTGCGTCAGGCCTCGGCAGCCGGCACAGTCCATATCCTCGCCGCTAGATGGGGGCTTCATTCATTCCATTCCTGACCCGGTCGGAGACTGGAAGCAGGCTGTGGATTTTCATTTTCACTTTACTAGAGCGTAGTCTATGCTTGACAGTTGACATGGAAGTATCACTGACTAGGTATGGTAAGCCTTATGCATACTATAAAGCATATTCATATATTATAAAACGAACAAATAAAAATGGAACTGTTATTTGGCGTTGTTCAAAACAACGTTCCAAACATTGTCGTGGTGACTTAAAAAGTAAAAATAGTGAGGTCTTAAGTCTCAGTGATCATCAATGTAGTGTACTGCATGAAACACAGTTGCCGTCGACAAAAAAGTCAAGAAAACCATATTGCTACTAAAAATAGTGGATTGTTCCATGAGCAACGTTTAACCCCTGTTCTAAAAGTTATGTTTAATCCATTTTCCACGTCGCAAGAGCCATCAACATCACAAACTACGCAAGAGATAGTGTTGTTGTTTTAAAGAGTGGAACAACTAGGTCATCTGCTTTTGATATGCAAAAAGGTAGTATTGGAAGATGATCAAAATGACTAAATAGTAATCCAATAAAGTTTTATGTCTATAAAACCATTGCGGTTTCCCCTGTTTTCGAAGACAACAGTGAATGGACATTTCTATAAAAATATCTACAACAAGCCTTGTGTTTTAAAACTATAACATGCTATTGTAAAGATATAGAAAGAGTTGTATTCAGTGTGCATCTATTGTCATAATCATGCATACTCTGCAATGTTAAATATTCTAACTTTGTATAAATAAAACAGCATTGTAACATCATTTTGCATTTATTTACAAACTTTATATACATTTTTTTGGTTTCATGATAATATTTTTAAGACAATACTAAAAACTAAAATATTATTATTTTATACACATATTTTTTTCTTCCAGTCCATTGTCATCACTTATATTTTCTATTATTATTTCACATTTGTTTTTATTTAATTAAAACGAACCATGCACCTATTGTTCTTAAAACCTTCATGAATTATGTGTACAGGTTGTACAGCATTATTCACTTCATCAAAAATACTCTCCGACATATCATTAAACCGTGAAGGCAGAAATGTCTCAAAGTTTTCACATACACAAAGTACACGATCACCATATGCTGTTTTCAATTTCCGAATCTTCATAATGCGGATTGGAATATGCGTTGGCAATTCGCTGAGCTTCTTTGTTTCTAAGCCACATGCTTGTCCCACAGCATTCAAAACATTCATTGTAGTAGTCTATAAACAAAAGAAAAGCATACCTATTACACTCCAAAACAGCTTGTAATAATATTGTGCATATAGGTATTTTGCACTATGCATTGCTAATAAATTATACTATTTATGCAAGAAATGCCTTAACTGTAGCAGATACTACTTTTCTGCATATAGCACAAGTGTTAAGTTCTAATGCATACTTGACACATGCTATCATGTGTCCACAAGGCAAAAATACAACACCTAGTTCATCTTGATAACAAATTTTACATAACTGTTGGACACACTTTCGTATCTGTTCGTGAGACAAGTCTTTTCTTTCAGCCTCATGTATTTGCTCCACGTGTTCTAACTCTAAAGGCACTTTTATGTCTTGTGCTGCAATCACGTTTTCTTTACGAATAGTGTTCACAAATTCCTGACCTTTCAGCAACACCATGTATTTACAGTTAGGTAACCAACGAGCGTGTTCCAAAAAAGGGTAATCAGTCATTTGCAAAACCTTTAAAGCAAATCCACAATGAAAACATATTGATTTATCCCCTTCACCAGTATAAAAAATCCAGCTTCACTTAGCTGTTTTGTAAGGTGTTTTAATATTAATGGCCTAACATTCTTATAAGATTCTAAACGTTTTTCAACAGACCTGTACTCTGGGTGTACTAGCGCTTTAGTCTTGGAAACTCCCAATTTTTCAAAAGCACATGCCAATTCAACACTGTCTATGGCATATGGACCACATATATCGAAACTACCGTTGGCTGGTAATACATCATTATTATTTATTTGTGATTCAGCAACGTAAGTAGCGGCCAATGGCCTTGTGGTTCGGTAAAATGGATACACGGGTATGTTACCCCTTGTTTTCCAAGCATGTAAGGACAACAAGGAGACCATCGCAAATGGTCTCTAAAGGGATCATGCCCTTCTTCCCAGTGTGAAAGTTCAATACGACATAACACAGAGCGCACAACATCTTCTCGGTTCAAGTAACAGAAGCCAGCTCCAGCAAGTTTATGTGCCGACAAAAAGCCTACAGGTCAGGATTCAAATGTTAACCAACGATCGTTTTCCGATTTTAAATTTAACCCACATGGTAAACCGACTTGCCCACTTGTTGTATTTGGTACTAAAGCCATGTGTTATCATAAAACTTTTTTTACTGCAACTTATTAACGTTGCACAAGAGCACAGAGTATTTTTAAGCACAATGTATGCTTGTTCATTGTCTGTTCACGGCGCATGACCACACGTAAAAACAAACAAAATAACCCATCACTCAATCAATCAATATATCAATCAATCAATCAATCAATCAATACTTGTAAATAAAACTTTAACGTTAATTGACATTAAATGAAAAATACCATAAAAATTATAATAAACTGTATGTCAGCACTAACAGTAACCCATGTACTTATTTTCTTTTTTATAAATCTGCAGTCATTTACACTCCCCTTTAACCAATATACAAACAAAAATGAATGTCATGTCAGTTTTTTCAGATTATCATGTTGAAACTTGTGGATATTCGTTGAGTCCATAGGGAACGACATGCCAGTTGAATTCAAATTTTGGTTCTTTAGAAAATCCAATATGGCCGTGTACTTTCTCGGTAAACAACCAATATGGTCTTGTACCGGTTGCCAATACATAGTCATTAATCAAGAAAGCAATCATCGTCCCAGTTGGTGTATTGTTTGGAATACACGTTAAGATAGAGTAAGTTTTTTTTCTCTTTGCTTTCGTTCATCCCTTCCTTTTTTCTCAAACAACAACAGTGATCTCCTTATTTCTCTTTGTTGGTATATGTCTCTCATACTACCTGTAGGTCTGTTCTAGATATATATCTTCCATGACCCACCTAGCGTCATCTAGCAGCGAATCTCTGAAGTTCCTCAATTCTTCCTTGTACAAGAGGAATTCATTATCAATCTAGCCACCAGATCTCGTCGCCATCGCCAGCTATCATCTCCGTGATCAAGAGAACTTCGTCTACTTTTTCACCCTCCAGGCTGCGCTAGTGACTCCTTCTATCAACTCTTTGAAGACCATTTCATCAAGAAGATTTTTATAACTGTAAAGTTGGCTATTCTTATATGTATTCCTTTTGTCTCCTACCCCCACTCTTTTTCCATTCCCTGGTCCCTCCGCGCTCCGTTGAGCGTGTCTCACTTGTACGTCGGAAGTCAAACCAGTCAGTTAGAGCTTAAGTAAAGCTCGCCTCCTCCACTCAAGAGGAAAACTTTTAAATTCGACGCCATGTTCGAATTTTAGAACCAACCGTCAACAGCAACATCGCCTTCTTCATGAAGCAAAGATAAGTACCGACTTCATGTTTTAACCTCATTCTCATCGCTTTTAAAAGGCTCAATGCCTTTATTTGGATTTTATAGACAGTGAAAGTTGCTATGTGATAATAACTGCTTTCAAGAGATCTTCTTGATCAAACTTAAACTATCATGTCTAACTTTCAAAATGAAAGATTTTTTGAGATGCTATCTCACATCAAGGGATATTTCCAAAATACCCACTGTCTAAATAATCTAGTTTTCCGCCGAGGGATTCTCTACCCAATTTAAACAAGTCATCCTTGCTCTGGAACCTTCCAGAACCTACACTCTATCTACCAGTTATACTGTCATGTATTTTCCACTCACATATGGGAATACTTTTTCAAACTAAGGAATCTTCCTTATGAACTGCTCATCAATATCTAATTTTTCTTCCTCCGTTGGGATTTTTCTGGTGCATTCAACTATAACCTACAAGTTTTTCAAGCAATAGACTCTCGCAAATCTAGTGTAACTAGTTATTATCCACCATTGCAATAACTTTCTTTGCCATCAACTTTTAGTGCTACTACAGTGAACTTTTCAACTATATCAACTGACTATAGTGAAAACAGTGCCTGTTCAACTTTTCATCCGCGTCGCGCTCGTCCGAGTACAATAAATATGGCCATGAACACTTTTCCACAATCCCATTTGATCTTTCCCAAACCCTTTACTAACAAACTAAAACAATAAAATTGTTACTTTAGGTCTTTTTTCAATGAGGTGTCACTCTACATAAGTGCCCTCCCTTATTTGCTCCATGTATAAACGAATTAATGTCTGTAAACTTTGTGTCTAGTACACGCCTTAAATTATATTGTTTCTCCCTTTTAATGAGGGAATCCAATTCTTTCAACTCATAAGTGAGTTATCTCTAGGTTTCACGAAAGGGAAACTTGCCCCATTTTTCTCGTGATCCCTACTTAAACATAGGAGTTATAGAAACTTCCTTTCAATTGTTCTCTTCAGGTTTCACAATAAGTGACCTGCCCTATTTGTATAATCTAACCACGTAGTTCAGTACTAATACAAGAAGTTATAGAAACTTCTATGTCATTTCTTCCTGTTTTTTTGTTGTTGTTACTTTCGAAGTTGTTATTATTTCTAAGATACTTATCTAGAAATCTTTAAAGTACACACCTTGTACTTGACTTATTGTTTAACTTTAATTACGTCAGTTATCTTTAAATTTTTCATTTATTCATCTTAGCCATTTCAAAATCCTACGAAGATTTTAAAGCATATAAAAGGTTTAAAATCAAAAGAATTATCAATTGCCTGGCGCAAGCTTTAGATGTTTTCGGAGGTCTGCGACCCCAATTGTTTATAAATATCAAAATTATATATTTGTTACAAACACTACTTCCTTTTACATTGTTAAATAAATTAATGATTTGTTCTTTGCTTTATCATTTCTCTAACATAACGGTTAGGCAAGATCCTGTCTTCCTTGACTCTTCCTATTTAATAAAAATAAATCTATTGATAGGGTTTTCACCACTTGTTGCATTTGAGCAAGAACTCTTAGTTATTAACTTAGTTAAGTCTCTTTTAGCTTTATTAGCTAATTCTAACTGGCCAGTAAGGCAAGCATAGCTCGCTACGCCAGCTTCCTGCTTGTGGAGATTCTCTCTAACACTTACGGTTGGTTTTTCAAAATATAAGTGTTTCTCACTGTCTAAACATTTAGTCGGCGCCTCGCTGGGTAAAAGCTTAGTCATTCCTAAATGCAACTATTGGTACACTTTCCAAAATTATTCCCAGGGTATAATTGCTTTATCCCTATCCTTCTTGGAAGCGTTTGATCGCTCTTTAGAAATTCTACAATTTCAAAAACTAAAATATCGAAGCTGATTCAAATTATTTGCACTCTTCAAATTACTTGTTTGGAAACAAACTTCTTTGAACAGATACACAATAAATCTGTTACTCTTTGCTTGCCAGACCACCACCCTTCCCCATAGTAGGCATATGTATGCTTGAGGGGAATACATTACAGCAGCTTTCTTGCGAACAGCCCAAGTTCCAGCTGCGTTTCCTGTTAGGTTCGCCCATTTTAGGTATCGGAGAGCGGATTTGCAGTGGCAGCTGCCTTTGAGTATACTTAAAGTTAAAATTACAACTTCTGTTGGACTCTCGTCCTATTTTTCCATCCTTTTTCTCCAGTCCGAAACCCACTTCTTTTCTTCATCATCTTCCCTTGGGGGTTAGGTTATTCCCAAGCTAATAATCTACCCAAAATTTGGTGACAAAACCCGGGAGATTCCATTTATGACATTTTTTATTTTTGTCAAGGGTTATTTGACAATATTTTGCAAATCATTAATATCTTCTTTGAATCTTTCAGCTATAGCTTCACCGTGCAAAGCCTGTGAAGAAGAAAGAGGCCGCTCCTGTCTCCTTTGGTGTGTCCCTTTCTTTCAACTTATTTGCTGCTGCCAGTCTGACAGCATTTCCAAGGTTCCACAGTTTCGTAAGTTATACTCTAATTTACCTATTTTGTCATGGCTCCTACAGAAAAGGATAAGGATGAAAAACTTACTTCTAAACGAGCATCCTATAAAGGGTAAATTACCCGATTTAGAAAATACATCAAAGAGCTAGATCCCTCAGAAGCTCAATTAGATTTGTTAAAACATCGTGTAAAGGATTTTGAACGTTCATAAGAAAATTATTGTAACATCCAAACTGAAATCGAAACGTGTATGCTCAATCAAACTGAAGATCGAGTCGAAGTAGAAAACCAATATTACGAAGGTATAGGTTCTGCTTTTAAAATAATACGCCAACTCGAAGAAGAACAGTAAAAGGACGGTTCTGTTCTTGGTTCCCTTCACGAACAACAAACCTCTTCTCGCGATGGCACTCACAAGCCCAAACCAATCCTACCTAAGATTGATTTACCCCACTTCTCTGGAGACGAATCTACTTGGGATTCTTTCTATGAACTATATTGTTCTCTTGTTCATGACAATGAAGACATTCAAGTCATCTACAAGTTTCATTATTTGAGATCTATCCTCCGAGGTCAACCTTTGCAGTTAGTTGAAGCACTCCCATTAAGCGCCGAAAATTACCCCATTGCCTTTAACTTGTCGAAAGTAAGATACGATAATTCACGGTTATGTATTCAACGCCATATGAAGGCTCTATTTAACTTACCTGCATCACAGCACAATGACGTCACTAGTTTGCATACTCTCATTGACACAACACAACTTCGCGTTAAAGCTCTATCCCAATTAGATCAACCCCCTGATCACTGGGACACTTTCCTAATACATTTAGTGGTTTCTAAAGTCGATGTTGCTACCCTCAAAGCTTGGGAGATTGAACTTTCCAGAGAAGACGATTACTCTTACGAGCATTTAGTCACTTTCATAAATGCTAGATGCAACTCTTAACTGCTTTAGCTAATCAAAATGAACCCTCATCCCCTAGTTCTAAATTTGAATCAATGTCTCTTAAACCTCAAAGCGAACGCTTAGCGTCTAGTACCCAAAAACTTGGGTCCAGCTCATCTAAACTCAAGTCAAACGCCACTGGTTACCCAACTAGGTCTAGTGAACGCCGTATTGCTAGTTCTCTCGTTTTAAACACTCAAAGCGAACCCCGCAAGAGTTTAAATGAACCATTAAATTGCATACTTTGTAAAGATTCCCACGCCTTATATCTATGTAAATCTTTTAAAGAACTGTCAGTCGACGACAGAAGAAAATTAGTTTCCCAGAATAAACATTGCTTCAACTGCTTAGCACCCACGCATTCTGCTTCAAATTGCAAGTCCACCAGACTTTGCTTCCATTGTGAAAAAGCTCATCACATACTACATCGTCATGATCAAGCAAGGTCATCGACCGCATCTACTTCTCAGAAAAGTGACAATGCTAACAGTTCCAATGTTTCATCTTATATTCAAGATGCCAAGTCCATACGTAGTGCCCAAGTACTATTGTCCACTGTCCAAATCAAAGTTCAGGATAACTTTGGCAACTGGGTCCGTGCACACGGTCTTCTTGATTCAGCGGCAACTCATGATTTTGTGTCTATTTCTTTGATTAGAAAACTAGGCCTACCTGTAAACCCCACTTCTATTAACGTATCGGACATTAACAGCTCAAAATCGCAAGCTTTACAGTTTTCAAAGCTAACCATAAGAGACATTTGTCACAGAAACAACTTTCTCAAACTGAATTGTCTCATTCTCAATAGCATAGGAGAAGATACTCCAAGTCACTCTGTGGATATTTCAGGTTTAAACATTCCCTCGCATTTAAGGCTAGCCGACCCTCTGTTCAATGTACAAAACCCCATTGACATACTCTTTAGTGCCAATGTTTTCTGGAATTGCCTTCATAAACAGGTTCGCAAGTTATCCTCGAACGTGGTTGCCAGACACTAATTTTGGATGGATTGTCACCGGTCAACTTCCTCATTATTCTCCCCAACCCGCATCGCAATGTTATTTCGCTAATACGGATTTGGAGCAGTTCTGGGGGCTCGAAAGTGTTGATACTCCCAACGTGACCTCTTCAGAAAACGAATTCTGTGAGCAACATTTTCTGAACACCACCACTCGTTCTTCTGATGGCCGGTTCATTGTTCAGATGCCAAGATTACATAATCCCCCTAAACTTATTAACACTCAACCCAAAGCTCGAAAAGCTCTCTTTGCTATCGAGAGCAAATTCAAGAAAGAACCTCTCGTTAAACAGCATTATACTGATTTCATGGATGAGTATGAAAGCCTAGATCATATGGAAGTTGTTAGCAAATCTGATGACGAATTGCACCCTTCATTTGAAACGGTTTTCTTAAATCATCATCCCGTGTGGAAAAACCCTCTTGTAAAGGATAAAATCCGAGTCGTTTTCAATGGTTCATCACCTGTCGTTAATGGCAACAGTCTTAACGATACTCTTTACTCTGGTCCTGCTATTCAGTAAGATTTATCTGCTATACTCTTAAACTTTCGATTATTTCCCATAGCTGTTATAGCGGATATAAAACAGATGTACCGTCAGGTTTTAATTCAGCCTGAACAACGAGATCTCCAAAGAATCTTGTGGCGCGACGAAATCAGCAAGCCCATTAAGTTATTTCGCTTAAAGACGGTTACTTATGGCTTAAAACCTTCCGCTTTCCTTGCTATCCGATCTCTACACTTGTTAGCCTCTCAAGATGGTCATTTATTTTAATCTAAAGCTTCCGAAGCACTAACTACATCATTCTATGTTGACGATTACTTGCAGTCCTTCCCCACTCTGGAGGAAGCTTCCTTCGTGTCTCTAAAACTTCTAGCATTGTTAAAGAATGGAGCATTCCCACATCATAAGTGGAATTCCAACTCCCATGAGTTTCTCGCCCGGTTTCCTATTGAAGATGTAGATCCCTGCTCCGTCGAAATTTGTGGAGACTCCGAATCCATAAAAACCCTTGGAGTTCATTGGTGCACTAGCACTGACACTCTCATCTATAAAGTTTCGCTTGCAGAAGAGCTCCCTAACACAAAAAGACAAATTCTCTCTGAAATTGCAAAAAAAATTTGATCCGCTTCACTTCCTTGCCCCAGTTATTGTTATAGCCAAACTTTTCATGCAAGAGCTATGGTCGCTCAAATGTGAATGGGACGACACTGTTCCCCTTTCCTTTCTTAACAGATGGCTCTCTTTTCGCAGCAATTTGCTTGATCTTTCCCTTATTGAAATTCCCAGGAATTTAATTAACGCTCATCCTAATGCATCTTTTTTTCCTTCATGTGTTCGCGGACAGTTCCGAAAATGCTTACGGTTGCTGTGCATATTTGGTTTATCGCGGTTCATTAAATGGATCTTCAGTTTCCAACCTTGTTTGTGCCAAATCGAAGGTGGCTCCTCTTAAAACTATCACTTTGCCTAGGCTTGAATTGTGTGCTGCACTCATGGCCGCAGAACTTGTTAAGAAATTACGGGAAGTCTTAAAAGTCGAATTCTCGCAAATCTATCTCTGGAGCGATTCCATGATCACCCTTTCTTGGATCGCCAAAAGCCCCGCTCATTGGCAAACTTTTGTTGCAAACAGGGTTTCCAAAATTCAAACTCTTTCTTCGGGATGTCAATGGAGGCATGTGCCCAGCGCTGACAACCCTGCCAACATCATTTCTCGTGGATGTTTACCCTCTCAATTGGTTGCTTCTCAGTTGTACTGGCATGGGCCCTCGTGGTTAATCGGAGACTCTTCTTGTTGGCCTTCTAAACCTCCAGCTACAAACTTCAACTTGCCTGACGCTAAAGTATCTAAATCTACTGCTTCGTGTCTTGTTTCCAACGTTTCTCATCCCTTGTTGTCCCGCTATTCTTCCTTTCACAAATTAATTCGAATTGTTGCCTATCTTCTCAGATGGAAATATCTTGTGGTCGACCAACCCCTTCTCCCCAAACCACACCGTACCAATCATGAATTGAATCTCGCTACCATTAAGGTTTTGCAACTAACACAGCAAGAAGCATTTTCTTCTGAATTATCTTTACTTTCTTCTAAAACGGATCTTCCCAAATCCAGTCGTCTTCGTGCCTTAGCCCCGTTCCTTGATGACAATAGGTTACTCAGGGTAAGTGGTAGGCTCTCGCAATCTTTGCTTTCTGAGGACAAAAAGCATCCTGTTATTTTGCCTTCTAAACATCACGTAACTTCCTTAATTATACGTGACTTTAATTATCGCAATCTGCATGTTGGTACACGCACACTGCTTTTCCTCTTAAGGGAAAAGTAATGGATTATAAATGGAATTCATGAAGTTTCCTCTGTAAGTCACAAGTGCATTCCTTGCTTCAAAGCGAAACCTAAAGTCAATACTCAATTAATGAGCGATCTGCCCTCCTTTCGCTCTTCTCCTATACGTCCATTTGCTCTAACTGGTGTGGACTATATTGTGACCGATATCGCATGGTTATGAGAGCTCTGGCAACGTCGCATAGCCGGAGGAAGAAAGCAAGCGGAAGTAACCTTAGGTTGATGTTTTTACGTCATGGACATATTCGACAGCATGACTAGGCGAAGGTTCCAGAAGTGTAGAGGGCGCTGATGAGCTCCAGGAAAAGTCAAGGTGGAAAGGTCACACCGGAGAAGCGGGTCACTTTATTTTGCATCGCCGTACAACGAAGTTCACTTTCTTTTGTGTCGCCGTACGCCGAAGTTCATCTTTATTTTTGTGTCGCCGCACGCTGAAGTTCCAAACAAGTGTGTAGTAGCAGTCGTACTGTGGCCGCTTGGAACCAGTGTGGTATTCCGACAGTTTTTGGGACATAGCTGAAAGGCTCAGTATTATTTCTTGCGTGGACAGCTCTGTATTAACGAATACTAAAGCCGAATGTGGCGAGGTGATATTATAACGCAGATCATAATGCATTATGTTGTGGGACACTAGTCATTTGTACGACGAAGTGCGAGCAGACACACGTGGTGTCTCAAGCTTTTACTAGGTACGGGACTGTATGGGCCGTGCGCGATATAATTGACGCCCAGAACATATGAACGAAGCGATGTGCTTTTGTTTGACGAGCAGACAAATGAGTATCCAGGGTCAGTGAACTATGAGAGATAAACTGAGTGTAGTCCAAATATAGAGCGACATTCAAGGCCAAGGACGGACGTAATCTCTTATGAGTGCAGGCTGGTGTGGATGCGTACGATATAACCTGTGCCGTTATAGAGTTATTATCACGGCCATAAGTTGATATTACTTGGCATGTTCGACATGAAGATTGCAGCGATGTATTGGACGGACATAAAGGCTATCAGTACAGACCAGTGCGAGTTTTGTGTCAAGAAATTTACGAGCGAAGATATGACCAGCTAAGTCTAGAAATGTGGAAGCTGTTACGATGACGTGGAAACGAAGGCGAGCCAGGACCATGGACACCTCGAGGGTCGCGAGCTGGATCCAGGACGAGAGGGGAGGATGTTCAATGGGAAGAACGTGGACCCAAAACCCCCAGGAAACGTGTCAGCGGAACCAAGACTGAGGTGGTCGAAAGGTACTGAAACCATGTTAATTCTTAAGTAGTGGTTAATGAGTAGTGGTTACTAAGATTTGGACAGATGGGCTTAAATCGAAATAGAAGTTAATCATAAAGATAAAATGCGATAAAATGACATGATTATTAGGATAGTAAATTTTAAGTTTTCTTTTGAGAGATTAATGCAGTCATATTTAGGGTTTAAAATAAAATATATGGATGCTTTAAAATATAATCTGAGTACAGGGTTCTTTCAGCGTGTTACGTCGCTGTGTTCTTTGAATTGGTGCAACCTGGGTGACAATTTATGGTTTGAACAGGCTTAAATTACAGGGGATTCATTTACACTTAAGGGGCCACTTTTTGTGTGCACATCATGAGATTTATACTAAACACTCACACGTCACTGAGGTTTCCCTTTACATGCTAACATAAGGAGATGCGTTTGGTAGGTAACTGATGCAAGGTTGTGTAAATAATGAAACTGCATTGATAAAATAGTAGGGTTGCCTAATACGAAGTTATGATGAATCTAAAGGTTCTCGCTATAGCGAGGTGAATAAAATAAATGATTATAATTAATGTTACGTGATAGGTTCAAGTATATGAAATTTTGAGGCAATTGTCAGATGAAAATAATACAGATAGGCAGAGGCCATCTACTTAAATGTTTATGGTGTAGTTATAAATATGTGAAGAGCATGCAGTGATTAACAAATAAATAAATAAATGTCTGGAATCATAAAGATGTTACAATGTAAAGTAATAAATGTAAAAGCCAACAACCAGTCATTTTTTTGAGTGAGGCACAGCTGAACGAAAACCAGTGAAATAATAATGAAAGTATTTAATCCATGAATAAATGGTCTGAAAATAAATTCTTTAATACAAGGAGATCGAATGAGGCAACAATTTTTTTCTTTGAATATTTTCTCAGGTTTATGCACCTGCTCATTTATGGACTATTCAACGGAGAGGTGACATAGCATTTTGAAGTAATGGTTGTAATACTAGAGTGATATAGCTCTGATCTCCGTAA
The DNA here is from genome assembly GCA_946902985.2 of Meconema thalassinum. NCBI lineage: Eukaryota > Metazoa > Arthropoda > Insecta > Orthoptera > Tettigoniidae > Meconema > Meconema thalassinum. The sequence goes on along the minus strand of OX336393.1, from coordinate 314,598,101 downwards.
GTTATTTTGTATCCAAAGATTAGGACGCCCGGAGATTTTTGTCCTCATTAATTTGAATTTTGCTTCTGCGTCATTTATTTATTTGCACATCAAGAGTAATTTTGAGAAGTCTCCGAGCGAAGGTAGGCTTCTGTGTTTGATTTTATGTATTTAGTGGTGTGGTTCTGTAATAAATGGTGGATGAGTTTTATTTTAACAGCGGAGTTTTTTGTCATTCTTGTTCGTTGTCATACTTGTGTGTCCACCGGATCAATTTTGAGATTTTACCCCAGTTGTACCCATCATTATAAAGACCCAGAGATTGCTTGAATCTCGTTCCCGACAGTTTTTTTAAGGCCAAAATTGATTCGGACATTCAAGATTTTTTTTCTTTTCGAGTTGTACTGAATTCTGGGTGAGGGTTGAAGTGTGTGTCGGGCCACCCAATCCAAAGCCAGATTATCGGGCACAACAAGATGGCGCCCACCGTGTAATGGCCTCGAACTGGGAATATCGTACCACGCAGTGGTATAGCCGACATTTGGAACTCGAAAAAATTGGAACACCAGAGGAGAGTGACAAGATGGTGAACGACCAGGTGGCACAAATGGAATGGAGAGAAAACCAATTGAGTGCTGGTACCCCATTTCATTGTGCGATATGTCTGTCAATCTGTTAAAGTTCACTTTGTAGGATTTTTGTGTGTGTTTGAATGACATAGAGCGAAGCGATTCAGTAACGTTAGATCGCTGTGTTTAAGCGATACCATCCACATTTATTATTTCCACATTATATTAGATTTCGATTCCACTGTCAAATTGAAGTAACCACTAGTCCTTAGTCTAAGTTAGTCACTAGATGTAACAGCTTCCATGTTTATTTGTTGTGAAATATGGGAGAATTTGATGAAATTAAGGGATTGATGGGACAGCTAGGAGAGAAGCTAAAGGAGTTAGCTAAAAGTCAAAAGAATATGGAGGAAGGTTTGAAGACTCAATGGAAAGACTATGAAGGTGGTATGAACACTAATCTAGATGGGTTGGATAGACAGTTGATTAAGATGCAGGAAGGATTAAATACTAAATTTGAAGGTCTAGACACTCAATTTAAAGGTTTCAACACTAAATTGAAAGATTTAGACACTAAATTTGAAGGTTTAGACACTAAATTTGAAGGTTTAGACACTCAATTTAAAGGTTTCGACACTCAATTTAAAGGTTTAGATACTAAATTCGAAGGGTTTGAAAAAAATCGTGGAATTCAGTCAGGGGACTTGCAAGGAGGATTGGAATTATTTAAGGAGCGCCAATTCGATATGAAACAGTACATGGAGAAGGCTCAAGCCGAAATGACCGATTTAAAGGAACAAATTAAGAGGGATAAGGTCGAAATTGAAAGTAATATGGGGACACAGTTGAAATCATTGGAGAAAACCGTTCAAGAGAAAATGGATCGAAGCGTGGAGGCATTGACCGCCAAGATGGAAGAAAGGGATAAAGCAATCAACGCAGAGGTCTTAGTGTTAAAGAAAGAGGCGAAAGCAGTACAGCAGAGATTAGCGAAAGATACCAGGAGCATGACCGATAAAATGTCTCAATGCACCATGGAGCAGGAATGCAAGATGGAAAGTCTTAGGAGTCAGATGGGGGAAATGAAATTAGAGTTAAACGACGAAATTAAAACACAGATTGCAACAGCGGTTTCGTCAGTACAAGATAAAGTGAGTATTACTCACGGAGAACAGTTAAAGAGAATTGTTGAATTGGAAGGAAAGATGGTAGAATCAAAATCGATAGATGAAAACAAGGAGCCGAGTCCGACAGGAACAACATTCACACCATTCAGTTACAGCTCAACTCAACCGATTACCATCATTAGGAATCAGGAGGACCGCCCAAAAAAAATTCAAATTTGACTGGCATTACACCCATAGATTTCTTGCGGGACCTGAACGAATACATGGATGAACATAGGGTTCCTAAAGAGAGAGAAATGAGGGTAATAGAAAGAGCTCTTGAAGGCCAACCGCTAAACTGGATGCGAGCTTTTAGGAATCAGTTTAGAAGGTACGATGACTTTGCGAACGCTTTCCTGAAGAGATTTTGGTCCTCAGAAGATCAACAAAGTATAAGGGCTGAATTATACTCAAAGAAATACGCGACCACCAGGCCAACACAATACGCTGGGTATTTCACGAATCAGGTAGCCAGGCTACAATTTTTGGATCCACCGTTGGAGGAGCAGGATTTGGTGCATGCCATAATACAGCAATATCCGGTAGAAGTCCAGCGTGTATTAATTGCATCGGGTGCAAATAGACTCGAGGTGTGTGACGAGATTTTGAGGAAACTAGACCACACGAGCAAGATGACGGAACCTCGTAGTCCAAGGACAGAACAGAGAGAGGCAAATATGGTGGTAATGGATCGTATGGCGCAGACGGAACCTCAGCGAGGTTATGGAAGGAACGATAGAGATGGAAGGGATGAAGGAAATGGCTTAAACAGATACAGGAATCAAGGAAAGCCATATGACCGGAGGCCATATTATCAGGATAGAAGTGGACGATTTAATCAGAGGGACTACGGAAGGTCAGGATCTAGAGGGAGAGAATCGTGGTCACGTGATCGGAGACCATACAATAACTACCCAAGATACGGGAATCAAGAAAGGCAAAATTATAGGCCATCATTAGAAGAACGTCACCAAGAAAGCCAGAGATACTTTGAACAATTAAGGGAAAAGGAACAAGAAGAAGAATCTCAGGCAAAACAGCATGAGGAATCGAAACCCGGCACCAGTGGAGTCAAATCAGGAAAGAGAAGCTGACAGGAAGGAAATGCCGAGTTTGGACAGGGACTCACAGGCAGTAATAATGATTATTTGCCCATTAATAATGATTTTCGCCCAGATGTCATGACAGTCCAAATTCAAGCCATTCACAGCATTACTGATGATGATAGGAGATATGAAGACCAAGACGAAGAAGAAAGTAGAATGAGTGAAGAATGGATAGAGCTACCGTTTCAGGAGGAGAATACCACAGAAGATGCAACTGAGAGAGTTATAGGCAAATTCAACGCAGCTAGCCTTAATGGTACCACAAGAGAGAGTAAGCACGCGATATGGAGAACTTATTGAAGAAGTGGATTGTTAACCCAACAGAATAATAATAATCGAGATGTTTCACGCTTATTATTATTCCTGGTTGAGGGGGATTTTTGACCGATATCGCATGGTTTTGAGAGCTCTGGCAACGTCGCATAGCCGGAGGAAGAAAGCAAGCGGAAGTAACCTTAGGTTGATGTTTTTACGTCATGGACATAGTCGACAGCATGACTAGGCGAAGGTTCCAGAAGTGTAGAGGGCGCTGATGAGCTCCAGGAAAAGTCAAGGTGGAAAGGTCACACCGGAGAAGCGGGTCACTTTAATTTGCATCGCCGTACAACGAAGTTCACTTTCTTTTGTGTCGCCGTACGCCGAAGTTCATCTTTATTTTTGTGTCGCCGCACGCTGAAGTTCCAAACAAGTGTGTAGTAGCAGTCGTACCGTGGCCGCTTGGAACCAGTGTGGTATTCCGACAGTTTTTGGGACATAGCTGAAAGGCTCAGTATTATTTCTTGCGTGGACAGCTCTGTATTAACGAATACTAAAGCCGAATGTGGCGAGGGGATATTATAACGCAGATCATAATGCATTATGTTGTGGGACACTAGTCATTTGTACGACGAAGTGCGAGCAGACACACGTGGTGTCTCAAGCTTTTACTAGGTACGGGACTGTATGGGCCGTGCGCGATATAATTGACGCCCAGAACATATGAACGAAGCGATGTGCTTTTGTTTGACGAGCAGACAAATGAGTATCCAGGGTCAGTGAACTATGAGAGATAAACTGAGTGTAGTCCAAATATAGAGCGACATTCAAGGCCAAGGACGGACGTAATCTCTTATGAGTGCAGGCTGGTGTGGATGCGTACGATATAACCTGTGCCGTTATAGAGTTATTATCACGGTCATAAGTTGATATTACTTGGCATATTCGACATGAAGATTGCAGCGATGTATTGGACGGACATAAAGGCTATCAGTACAGACCAGTGCGAGTTTTGTGTCAAGAAATTTACGAGCGAAGATATGACCAGCTAAGTCTAGAAGTGTGGAAGCTGTTACGATGACGTGGAAACGAAGGCGAGCCAGGACCATGGACACCTCGAGGGTCGCGAGCTGGATCCAGGACGAGAGGGGAGGATGTTCAATGGGAAGAACGTGGACCCAAAACCCCCAGGAAACGTGTCAGCGGAACCAAGACTGAGGTGGTCGAAAGGTACTGAAACCATGTTAATTCTTAAGTAGTGGTTAATGAGTAGTGGTTACTAAGATTTGGACAGATGGGCTTAAATCGAAATAGAAGTTAATCATAAAGATAAAATGCGATAAAATGACATGATTATTAGGATAGTAAATTTTAAGTTTTCTTTTGAGAGATTAATGCAGTCATATTTAGGGTTTAAAATAAAATATATGGATGCTTTAAAATATAATCTGAGTACAGGGTTCTTTCAGCGTGTTACGTCGCTGTGTTCTTTGAATTGGTGCAACCAGGGTGACAATTTATGGTTTGAACAGGCTCTTATTACAGGGGATTCATTTACACTTAAGGGGCCACTTTTTGTGTGCACATCATGAGATTTATACTAAACACTCACACGTCACTGAGGTTTCACTTTACATGCTAACATGAGGAGATGCGTTTGGTAGGTAACTGATGCAAGGTTGTGTAAATAATGAAACTGCATTGATAAAATAGTAGGGTTGCCTAATACGAAGTTATGATGAATCTAAAGGTTCTCGCTATAGCGAGGTGAATAAAATAAATGATTATAATTAATGTTACGTGATAGGTTCAAGTATATGAAATTTTGAGGCAATTGTCAGTTGAAAATAATACAGATAGGCAGAGGCCATCTACTTAAATGTTTATGGTGTAGTTATAAATATGTGAAGAGCATGCAGTGATTAACAAATAAATAAATAAATGTCTGGAATCATAAAGATGTTACAATGTAAAGTAATAAATGTAAAAGCAAACAACCAGTCATTTTTTTGAGTGAGGCACAGCTGAACGAAAACCAGTGAAATAATAATGAAAGTATTTAATCCATGAATAAATGGTCTGAAAATAAATTCTTTAACGCCAGTGACATTCATATATAAAAATATTTTTTTATATTTTGGTGATTACATTTAGTTAGAAGGAGATCGAATGAGGCAACAATTTTTTTCTTTGAATATTTTCTCAGATTTATGCACCTGCTCATTTATGGACTATTCAACGGAGAGGTGACATAGCATTTTGAAGTAATGGTTGTAATACTAGGGTGATATAGCTCTGATCTCCGTAAGTTATTTTGTATCCAAAGATTAGGACGCCCGGAGATTTTTGTCCTCATTAATTTGAATTTTGCTTCTGCGTCATTTATTTATTTGCACATCAAGAGTAATTTTGAGAAGTCTCCGAGCGAAGGTAGGCTTCTGTGTTTGATTTTATGTATTTAGTGGAGTGGTTCTGTAATAAATGGTGGATGAGTTTTATTTTAACAGCGGAGTTTTTTGTCATTCTTGTTCGTTGTCATACTTGTGTGTCCACCGGATCAATTTTGAGATTTTACCCCAGTTGTACCCATCATTATAAAGACCCCGGGATTGCTTGAATCTCGTTCCCGACAGTTTTTTAAGGCCAAAATTGATTCGGACATTCAAGATTTTTTTTCTTTTTGAGTTGTACCGAATTCTGGGTGAGGGTTGAAGTGTGTGTCGGGCCATCCAATCCAAAGCCAGGTTATCGGGCACAATATGGGTCCGTTCCAATATCAACACAATTCCCCTGAAGCTAAACGCAAATTGTTTGGTAAGCTCTATCTTTCTCTCTTTGTTTGCATGGTTACTGGCGCGATCCATTTGGAACTAGTAACGAATGCCTCTACTTCTTACTTTTTTATCAGCTGTCTCTCGCTTCGCAGCTAGGCGTGGTGTTCCTTCGGAGATGTTCTCTGATAACACTTCCACTTTTTAAGGCGCAGCTTCCTTGTGGAAGAAAACTCTCACATCTTCTCCTGCCTTGGAACAGATTTCTAATTTTTCATACTCAAAGGGTTTCAAAAGGCGTTTTATACCTCCCTACGCTCCTCATCACGGTGGTAGGTGGGAATCCGGCGTAAAGCTCACTAAACGTCATTTAAGAAAGGTTTTAGGTAATCGCATTCTGACTTATGAAGAATTTAATTCGCTGTCTGTTCAGATTGAAGGTGTTGTTAATTCTCGCCCTTTAACTCCGCTTTCCAATGACCCTGATGACCTGCTTCCACTCACACCTGGTCACTTCCTTATTGGCACTTCTCTTTCTGCCCCTCCTCCCCTTCCCAACTCTTACAGGGATTCTATTTTACCTATTGTTTGGCGTAAACTTGAAGCCCTCCGCAATTCTTTCTGGAAGAGGTGGAATTTGGAATACCTAACTTCTTTGCAACGGAGACAGAAGTGGTTTCTATCCAATCCCGACATTAAAGTGGGGGACTTGGTCTTGATTAGGGATGTTTCTCCTCCCTTGGTCTGGATTTCAGGTAGAGTGACCGAGTGTTATCCTGGAAGGGATGGGAGAGTTAGGGTAGCCAAGATCTTGACCACTAATGGGCATATCTTTAATTGCTCCTTTACCTTTAAACTTTTAATTTCTCGTCTTTGTTCTCTGTTGGTGTTTCCCTCCCAGCTTGGTGTATTCTTTGGAATACACGGTAAGATAGAGTAGGCTTTTTTTCTCTTTGCTTTAGTTCATCCCTTCCTTTTTTCTCAAACACCAACAGTGATCTCCTGATTTCTCTTTGTTGGTATATATCTCTCATACTACCTGTAAGTCTGTTCTAGATATATATCTTCCATGACTCACCTAGCGTCATCTAGCAGCGAATCTCTGAAGTTCCTCAATTCTTTCCTGTACAAGAGGACTTCATTATCAATCTAGCCACCAGATCTCGTCGCCATCGCCAGCTATCATCTCCGTGATCAAGAGAACTTCGTCTACTTTTTCACCCTCCAGGCTGCGCTAGTGACTCCTACTATCAACTCTTTGAAGACCATTTCATCAAGAAGATTTTTATAACTGTAAAGTTGGCTATTCTTATATGTATTCCTTTTGTCTCCTACCCCCACTCTTTTTCCCTTCCCTGGTCCCTCCCCGCTCCGTTGAGCGTGTCTCACTTGTACGTCGGAAGTCAAACCAGTCAGTTAGAGCTTAAGTAAAGCTCGCCTCCTCCACTCAAGAGGAAAACTTTTAAATTCGACGCCATGTTCGAAATTTAGAACCAACCGTCAACAGCAACATCGCCTTCTTCATGAAGCAAAGATAAGTACCGACTTCATGTTTTAACCTCATTCTCGTCGCTTTTAAAAGGCTCAATGCTTTTATTTGGATTTTATAGACAGTGAAATTTGCTACGTGATAACTGCTTTCAAGAGATCTTCTTGATAAACTTAAACTATCAAGTCTAACTTTCAAAATGAAAGATTTTTTGAGATGCTATCTCACATCGAGGGATATTTCCAAAATACCCACTGTCTATATAATCTAGTTTTCCGCCGAGGGATTCTCTACCCAATTTAAACAAGTCATCCTTGCTCTGGAACCTTCCAGAACCTACACTCTATCTACCAGTTATACTGTCATGTATTTTCCACTCACATATGGGAATACTTTTTCAAACTATGGAATCTTCCTTATGAACTGCTAATCAATATCTAATTTTTCTTCCTCCGTTGGGATTTTTCTGGTGCATTCAACTATAACCTACAAGTTTTTCAAGCAATAGACTCTCACAAATCTTGTGTAACTAGTTATTTTCCACCATTGCAATAACTTTCTTTGCCATCAACTTTTTGTGCTACTGCAGTGAACTTTTCAACTATATCAACTGACTATAGTGAAAACAGTGCCTGTTCAACTTTTCATCCGCGTCGCGCTCGTCCGAGTACAATAAATACGGCCATGAACACTTTTCCACAATCCCATTTGATCTTTCCCAAACCCTTTACTAACAAACTAAAGTAATAAAATTGTTACTTTAGGTCTTTTTTCAATGAGGTGTCACTCTACATAAGTGCCCTCCCTTATTTGCTCCATGTATAACGAATTAATGTCTGTAAACTTCGTGTCTAGTACACGCCTTAAATTATATTGTTTCTCCCTTTTAATGAGGGAATCCAATTCTTTCAACTCATAAGTGAGTTATCTCTAGGTTTCACGAAAGGGAAACTTGCCCCATTTTTCTCGTGATCCCTACTTAAACATAGGAGTTAAAAACATCCTTTCAATTGGTCTCTTCAGGTTTCACAATTAATGACCTGCCCTATTTGTATAATCTTACCACGTAGTTCAGTACTAATACAAGAAGTTATAGAAACTTCTATTTCATTTCTTCCTGTTTTTGTTGTTGTTGTTGTTACTTTCGAAGTTGTTATTATTTCTAAGATACTTATCTAGAAATCTTTTAAGTACACACCTTGTTCTTGACTTATTGTTTAACTTTAATTACGTCAGTTATCTTTAAATTTTTCATTTATTCATCTTAGCCATTTCAAAATCTAACGAAGATTTTAAAGCATATAAAAGGTTTAAAACCAAAAGAATTATCAATTGCCTGGCGCAAGCTATAGATGTTTTCGGAGGTCTGCGACCCCAATTGTTTATAAATATCAAAATTATATATTTGTTACAAACACTACTTCCTTTTACATTGTTAAATAAATTAATGATTTGTTCTTTGCTTTATCATTTCTCTAACATAACGGTTAGGCAATATCCTGTCTTCCTTGACTCTTCCTATTTAATAAAAATAAATCTATTGATAGGGTTTTCACCACTTGTTGCATTTGAGCAAGAACTCTTAGTTATTAACTTAGTTAAGTCTCTTTTAGCTTTAATAGCTAATTCTAACTGGCCAGTAAGGCAAGCATAGCTCGCTACGCCAGCTTCCTGCTTGTGGAGATTCTCTCTAACACTTATGGTTGGTTTTTCAAAATATAAGTGTTTCTCATTGTCTAAACTTTTAGTCGGCGCCTCGCTGGGTAAATGCTCAGTCATTCCTAAATGCAACTATTGGTACACTTACCAAAATTATTCCCAAGGGTATAATTGCTTTATCCCTATCCTTCTTGGAAGCATTTGGTCGCTCTTGAGATATTCTACAATTTCAAAAACTAAAATATCGAAGCTGATTCAAATTATTTGCACTCTTCAAATTACTTGTTTAGAAACAAACTTCTTTGAACAGATACACAATAAATCTGTTACTCTTTGCTTGCCAGACTACCACCCTTCCCCATAGTAGGCATATGTATGCTTGAGGGGAATACATTACAGCAGCTTTCTTGCGAACAGCCCAAGTTCCAGCTGCGTTTCCTGTTAGGTTCGCCCATTTTAGGTATCGGAGAGCGGATTTGCAGTGGCAGCTGCCTTTGAGTATACTTAAAGTTAAAATTACAACTTCTGTTGGACTCCCGTCTTATTTTTCCATCCTTTTTCTCCAGTCCGAAACCCACTTCTTTTCTTCATCATCTTCCCTTGGGGGTTAGGTTATTCCCAAGCTAATAATCTACCCACCAGTCATGTACAGGTAATTAATATTTTTTGTCTATGGTTTTTCATTAGTGGTAAAATGGAATAGCATTTTTAAGTTAGACTTACCTGAGTTTTCAATAGTTCACTGCCTGGAAACAATGGTTGCACTCCACTGCGTTTCGGGTTTCAGCGACTGCTACGGCGGTAAGGCTTTTCTTTCCACGTTTCTAAAAGTAAATAAAATAAACCGCTATAAATACCTAAATTCTGGTTAATACATGCATTTCATTAAAAAAATATATCTAACAAAAAAGAAACAAGTTAGTTTAAAAAAATCTCACCTTGACTTGTACTGGCTTGTTGCTGTTTTCTTCTAGTGGACTCAAAAGTGCAATGGTCTCTCTCTCAGACATGACAGCTATCCAAAAATCATTAATTACCATATCAATAACCATAAATTTAAAGTTCATTAGCATGATATCACTAAAATAATATTAATATGTACTTAACGAAAATAAAAAGGATTTTATTCCAAAGTTCAGTTCAGAGCTCTACTCTATACACCTGTTTGCTAAAACGGCAAGTGCATCAATAACGCAATCCTTATCATTCTGCATAGCAACAGAGAGAGAGTTGCATTTTCTCAGCGTTTTGACCTTGAAAGGTTCTCTGTCTGTCTGTCTCTCTCTCTCTCACATGTTCCCACGCCTCGCCACATTCCTCAAACGCGATAAGATTCGCGCACCTTATACTAGTTTCATGTTTTTAATAAGGAACCAAAATGGCTGCCTCTTATACATTGGTAGTCATACTGTCTCAGAACCAAAATGGCGGTCTCTGCTTAAACGTCACACCTGCTGGCCACCACGAGGCAAGTGACTCGACACCGCACTTCCTGCCTGCATGCGCATTCCTGCCTTATCAGTAGTAGCAGACTGACAAGGCCTCTGGCTAAATACAGTATTCAGTCTCCAGCGAACAGGACTGTGTGTGTGTTAGCATTGAAAACATGTGTGTTTTTATTATTATTCTTAAACATGTTACTGTAATAATAATAATTATTAGCAAGCGGCCATCCTTAATACATGATCATGTTAACCACATACAGTACTTTCACCACGTCCAAGAATCGCTTGGTCATCTCCTACAACCGTCTGCTGTGTCTGAGAGCGGTCTCGCTCATCACCGTTGACTAAAACGTTAAAGATCCCCTTCAGGGTAAAAAAATCCTAGCACACTTATCACATTTTCAGTGACAAAACACATGGGGGCTTGCTAGCAGGCTACCACCTACAAGTGTTAAATCATACATTTCATTTAACCATTCAAAGCTTACGTTTCATCCTAAATCTATCTCATTACAGAATTAGCATTTGCATTAACGCTCATGCCCTGCCTTCATACAAATTGCTTGGTCGTCTGAACGTTATAGCATTATATCCTAAAACTGTCTGCTGGCCTATGAACATGCATCAATGCCACAGAGCCATGTCACTAATAACCGTTTACTAACAGGTTAAAGAACCCCTTCAGGGTAAACCATCCTAGCACGCTTCACACGTTTATTTTTGAATATTAGCGTTCATCCATTCACCATAACAAATATCGGGAAACGAACCGTCGTAAACCGTCCCACCGTCCTGCCAAAATATCCACTGTTCTATAGGGATACGGCTACCATAGCTGGCGACAGGCTCGTTGACACACATACCAGTGATACCGTCTGTCTTGACAACCACGCTTCATTTAAAATTAAAAAACAGGTGAACACTTATTTTATTTTTCCAACATGTATGGCGTTAGGCCTTTGCAAAACAATAACTACCACATTCGAAAGGGGGCGTCACCCAGAATGTCCCATGAGTCCTCGTACACGTCCCTAGCCGCATTGGTTCGCGAGATATAACAAGAAGTCTAAAATCACTTTTTTATCCCAAAATGGTTTTTCATTCCTACTCAACTCTAACATTCTCGGCAAGAGGGCAACGCTACGAAAACAATGACACCTCGTACAACTCTCTATCCTTATTGGTTCGAGAGATATCAGCAAAAATCGCAAAACCACTTGTTTACCCCAAAATCGAGTTTCCAATTAAAAAAAAGATATAATGAGTGGTCCATAGCAAAGCCCCCATCAGCTCGAGTCCAACGACACCTCATTTGTCAACATCCGACCATGGGTTCACCAGATATTAATTATTTAACATTTACATCTGGTACAAAAAAATGGGTGGGGCAGAAACCCCTTCGCGAGATATAACAAAAAGTCTAAAATCACATTTGTACACTGCACAGTTTTTGTCCTAGAGACTTGAAATTTATTTTAGAGGTAGAGGGGGGTAGGGACCATTCATTTACGTCAAATAAACATTTTTGTAGAAAACCTAGGTTTCAAAATGTAGGAATTTCAAATTGGACTGTTTTAAAAAAACATAAAAAATAAAAAAAGTTTCATTATTGTTACGTGCAAAAGCCCGTCCCAACGTTTTTTATATGCATCTCCTCTACACATTGTATTCCTGTCCTTTAAAGCGCCCGCCTAGATGGCTTGGTTTCGCTAATGAACTCGAGGTGGCAGTATCTATCGGCCACTTCTAGCCGGAGTTGTATCCGACCGCTAGAGTGTGTGAGTGGTGTCTTCTGATCTCGCCTAATCGAAACATATTTGAAGGATATTGTATTCTACGTCATTGAACAAAAGACTATATATACATCATGCCGCCAAAATAATTATATAATCTGCACATAGTTACTTGATGTGTCAATCTGTGATTGGACAATTACAATTAACATTAATGCACTGCGGTTTTTGACTTATAGTCTCCGCCATCTTGGCATCTTCAGAGTCTGTCGTCAAGAAAGCAACAAGCTTGTTGGTCGTGAAAGTGGTCGCCGCTGCCCGGGGACTTTGCCCCTGGCCTCAACGAAATATGGATGTATTTAAAAAAAAGGAAACGCCTGTGCTCTTAAGGCTATAATTTCGCCATTTCGCCGTGAAGAGGAAATGTGAATAATTATCTCATCTCGCTGCAAACAGAAGTGCTTGTGACCCAAACGGAGCATGTGCAGGGTAGGCCATGTTGAGACAAATCTAGTGCCTTATAATATTATTTTATTGGTGTGTTAATGATTTTATTATTATTGTGTCTCCACAGTGAAGGATTTTAAGGTACGTTATTATTTAATATATATATATATATATTGTTATGGGAGCTCCGTTACTGGCCATATATTAATGTTTTTATTCTGTATTATATTTCGTGTTCCAGGCTTAATATTTCTGTTTGTTAATGTTACCTGATATGTAAATATGTTTTTATGCCTTCCGGAGACACGTACCTAATTATCGTACCTGGTAAAAAAAAAAATATTTGGTAATCTCAGCGATTGCTCTATTATTAATTTGATTTACGATCCGTTGCAGCCTAAATTGCCTCGTGTCAATAGTGTTAAGGCGTAATTCTTTCCTCCCTTTCTGTTCTCTCTGGTGTCGTTTAAATTTAAAAAGGTAATTGTTTGCCGTGATTCGACCTGACATGCGGTCGTCTATTTGGTGGCCATGTTTGTTTTTTGTTTTGCCCGAGTGCATTCTAGTCTGTGGAGTGTAGTTCTCTTGGCTTCGAGCGGGACACTCAAACGTGTTGTGGCGTGAGACTTAATAATTTTTGTTAATCTTATTGTTTTTCCTTTGTGGTTTTTGTGAGTGTTCCTGAGTTTTCTTTCGTCATGAAAGTTTTAGTTTTGTGAATTTATTCTATTTTATTTAAATTTTGTTTAACTTTTCGTTTTTTTTCGTGGCCTTGATGTCTGCATGTCGGGTCGGTATTGCGTACCTTAGTAAATTATCAAGCCCTTTCTCATTTGGTAATACCTGTATTCTGGTTTTCTATCTTTTGGTCTTTAGTATTTTAATTTAAATTTAAATCTTTTCTTTTTTTTGCTTTGCAAGCAAGCATGTTTAGCCGTCTCTTGCCTACTTATGTAATTTAATTATGTTGGCCTTAAGCCATGTGCATCACCAGAGAGAGGTTGTTGTGGCAATAGAGTTTCCTCTTTATAATTTTGTTAAATTATATTTTTCTTGCCTCTTTGTTTGCTGAGTAAATATTCTTTTAAATACTAAGCAACTGCTGTGGCATCATTTCGTCGGTGACAGTTCTATCGGTAATAGGACTGTGTCTGTAGACGAGCCTGTGCGTTTCCCTCTTCTCCATCTTCCTTCCACCTGTAGGTGTTCTTCTGTTGGGGCATGACTTCTGGCGGTGATTTTGCAGTAAGCGACGCGGACCTCTCAAACAAGGTAAGTAGGGCCCATCCATTCCAGGTGTCACAATTATAAAAAATAAAGATCATCGAGACCGTTCGTTTAAGCCATTGCACAACATTCTATCATGTTTGGTTTTCAAACTATCGCCTAATTTCGAAAACAAAAATTTTCAAAAAAAAATATAACGGGCGGTCCATAGCAAAGGGGGCGTCACTCTTGAGTCCAACGACACCTCATTTGTCAACATCCGACCATGGGTTCGCGAGCATTCGCAAATATTACATGGCTGAGGCTTAGTAGTGGGGTGATGAGGGTTCTAGAGTGTAATAGAATTCCCCTCATCCCCCTTCTAAGGACAAACAGCTCTGTCGAGAAGCTGAACATTGCTTTCCCACACACACGCAGAGTTTGCAAATCTTGTGAGAATTATTCTGACTAGAGCGTTTTACGACATCCTACACGTAGGAACAAAAAAGTAAGGTGTTAACATTGCAACTTGTTGAAGAGACATGTACGGACTGAGAGTAAGATATAGTCATTATTCTTGTGATCACCTTTGAAGACGACGGATGCAAGTGCCTTAAGCTCTTAGTAAAAAAATACGTGAACCGTGGGTGTACTTGTAATAAGGTAAGTTCATTATTGTTAATTATGACATGATTGGTTTTATTGTTATTTTGTGTATGCGTGGAAAGTAAGTTAGTGACTGATTGTATATATTTTTTTTTGGATTTTGTTTGTTGCAGATTTTCAAAAGCAAAAAATTCAAAAAAAACACTCCAAGTCTGGGAAAGCAGACAGAGAGAGAGAGAAAGAAAAAAATATATAAAAAAGCAGCAGCAACAGTGACAGTGTCGGCAAGAGAGCACATTTGCTCAAAGGATTATAATTCTTTACACGGTGAGTACATGTTGTTCCATTTCTTTTATTGTTGTTACTTGTTGTTGTTGTTAAATGTATGCCATTTATTTCATGGAAATTTATAAACTTATGGCGTGTATTTCCTATTGTTACAGAATTAAGACGTGTATCGAGTGAACGGGTTTCAACTACCGTCACGCTTGCGATATTTAAAAATAATGTGAGCTATGAATATATATTATTTCTTTTCTTTGTAAATTACCTTGTTATATTTTGAGTGAGTGTCTTATCTATGTGTGCACACTTTAAACCTTTTCTTTTTAGCAACTGCTATGGACGAATGAATGAATGAATGCTAATGTTTACTGTATATAATCATAACTAATAACGGATTTTATTGGTTTGCTTTCCAGATAAATCGTTGGAAACAAAAAATAAACCTTGTTGGTGATCGTCTCATACTGGGACCAATTGTATCGGATCAACATCAAATTGCTACAACCATTCTGTTTATCTGTGTGTGGTTGTGTGTCAGTGAATAACAACAACAACAAGTGTGTCCGTGTGGAATTGATAGTTTTGGATTAACCTATTCTAAGGTAAGGTTTGCACGTTTATTATTCCATTTTATGATCATGTCCATATCAGAGAGTGAAGTGTTAGTGTGGCAGCCTTTGGCCAAATGTTACAAAACGCGAGTATCCTCCGGTCGAATTTATAATGCGAAACACTGTCTGTCCCCTAAAGATTTTGTGGAATCATGTTTACCAATTTTTTTTGAGTGAATGTCAACAAGACTTTAGATTGCATCACGCCTTAAAAATAATTTTTGAACTACTATGGGAATTTATCTTGATGAAAAATAATGTTGAAGAGAAACATACATTCAATCTTTGTACAAAAATGGATAAATTACTGATGGCCGATAATTTAGAAATGTGGTATCAGGAAAAAGCTATTGATGGACTTATCACTAAATTTGATAAGATGCAACAGAGTCCCAGTGGCTTGGCCCTCAATAGCATTGTGTATTTGCAAATCAATATTTGTGAATACAATCCATTAAATGCAGGAAGTAGCTATATTCCCACACCGAGCTTTATCGCTTCGAGAAAGGCAGTGATCAACATACGCAATAAAGACGATTACTGCTTTTTGTGGAGTATAGTTAGCTGTCTGCAACCCTGTGAAGGCAGTAATTGTGATAGACCAGGGCAGTACAAAGATGCGTTTAACCACATGAAACAAACTCTCAATCTGAAGCGTGTTTCATTTCCCATATCTTTAGATAAAATGCATTTATTTGAGAAAGACAATCCAAATTTCTCCTTCATGATATATGGCGTTGAGGGATCCAATATTGCGGGCCCCTCTTATGCTAGCAAAGAGACAAAAAAATACCATATTCACTCATTATTATTGTCTCAAGGGGATAAAAGCCATTATTGCTGGGTGAAGAATTTAAGTAGATTGGTAAGCAGCCAAGTGTCCAATCACAAGTGTGCAATACACATTTGTGAGCGCTGCCTTCAGTATTTTACAACTGCTGAACTTTTGGAACCACATATGAAAGACTGTAAGGGGCATCCGGCTGTAAAGCTAGTCTTGCCCGAAGGGAATGACGCAGTCTTGAAATTTAAAAACACTAATAAACAAATATTGTACCATTTACTGTTTATGCCGATTTTGAGGCCCTCACTGTTCCCCTTCAGGGATGTGAACCAAGCCCCCATACAAGCTCAACCTATCCAGTGCAGAAACATGAGCCTTTTTCTGTAGGCTATTTTGTTGTCTGTCACTACGATAAATCCCATTGTGAGTATGTAAGTCACAAAGGTTCGGATTGTGCGCGGTGGTTTGTTGATTAAATGGCGGCTTTAGAGGGCAAAGTAGAAAATATTTTGAACAACCCTGTACAAATTCAGATGAATGAC
This sequence comes from Meconema thalassinum, assembly GCA_946902985.2. NCBI lineage: Eukaryota > Metazoa > Arthropoda > Insecta > Orthoptera > Tettigoniidae > Meconema > Meconema thalassinum. Next base: position 314,581,448 of record OX336393.1, on the reverse strand, counting down.
GTACAGAAAAAAGAATATGATCAAGCGACCACCTGCCACATAAGCGAAAAGCCTATTTTAGGCGGAGAACAAAAAGTAAGAGATCACTGCCACAGGACAGGGTATTTTAGATGTGCCACCCATAGGGAATGCAATTTAAAGTATTCTACACCTTGCTCCCTCCTCGTCTTCTTACAGAATTTCTCTCACTACGACCTTCACTTCATTGATAAATAATTTGCTTATGTAGATAAAAGCAAATTCAGCATTTTGGCTAAGAACCTTGAGAGCTTTATTTCTCTTTCATGGAGAAAAGGAACAATGAGCATTCGTTTTCTAGACCCATTCAAGTTTATGTCTAGTTCGCTGGATAGCTTTGTGAGAGGCTTAAGCGAGGATGAGTTGAAACATACCCAATCCCACTTTACGGATACAAAACAATTTAAATTGTGTGTTCGTAAAGGTCATTTTCCGTATGATTATGTGGGAAGTTACGAAGTGCTTGGAGAAACGACTTTGCCGCCACGAGAAAATATATTTTCTCAGTTAACTCAAAGCACCATCAGTGAAGAAGAATATGCGTGGGAACACCATGTTTGGCGAGTGTTTGGCATAGAAACCATGGGCCAATATGCTCTTCACTACTTAAAATGAGACGTGTTGTTGTTGACAGACGTAATTGAGACGTTTAGTCAGCTATGTCACACGATATATGGCATCGAGCCCGCCCAATACTATACCAGTCCAGGGTTAAGTTGGGACGCTGCCCTAAAATTTACCGAAATTGAGCTTGATTTACTGACGGATCCCGATATGGTACTGATGATGGAAAGAGGGATTCGTGGGGGGTTTGTATCGCTCAATCAGCCACATGCCTAGGCAAATAATCATTACATGCCTGATTATTGTCCCGAGGAACCAGAATCCCACCTAATGTATTTTGATGTAAACAATTCATACGGTCACGCTATGAGCCAACCGCTGCCGTACAAAACCTTTGTCTGGCTGTCTGAGGTTGAAATTAAAGATTTTAATATGCATAGCGCCAGCGAGCAACAGGACGTAGGATATGTCTTTGACGTTTACTTAGCTTATCCCCTCATCTCAGACAGTGACATGGTGGTTTTCCCTTTTGCATAGAGAAAATGGTGCCGCCCGATAGTAAGGGCAATCATAAAAAAATTGATGGGCACTTTGTATGACAAAAATCACTATGTGTTTCATATTAACATGCTGGTAGAATGTTTAGCCCAGAGCTTCACCCTGAAAAAATCCATAGAGTTATCTCTTTCTGTCAGAAAAGGTGGTTGAAACCCGACATGGATTTAAATACCAGTCACAGACGAAGTGCCACTCAGCCATTTCAAATATTTTTTAAACTGATGAATAATTGTATCTATGGCAAGAGTCTGGAAAATGTACGGCAGTATAGGGACGTTAAATTGGTCAACACATGGCATGGCGGATGGGGAGCTCAAAAATACATTTCAAAACCAAATTTCAAATTTTTGAACATTATTGATCATGATCTACTGACTATTGAACTTGCCAAAACTAAGGTGGTCATGAATAAACCTATCTATTTAGGCCAAGTCATTTTAGATTTTTCAAAATTGCATATGTATCAATTTCATTATGGTTTTGCAATGCGGCAATTTGGTACCATTTCCTTGTTATATACAGACACAGATAGTTTCATTTACCATATCCGTGACTGTGATCCATATGTCGTTATGAAAGAAAACCCTTAATGGTTTGACACGTCCTCGTTTTGTGAGAAGAACGTGTTTAATGAAAGATGAGTGTTCAGACACCATGATGACTGAATTTGTTGGACTTGCACCAAAAATGTATAGTTTTCGGCAGGTGGATCGATGTGAATCTATGCGAGCCGAAGGGATTAGCCAGCACGTGGTTAAACGACTCTGTGTGGATGATTATTTACATGTCCTTCAGACCCACACAGTCATGTCACATAGTAAGTTTAGGATTCTGTCTAAAAGACATGATTTATTTTTAATGAAACAGCGAAAACAAACACTCGCTTTGTTGGACGACAAGAGACAGTGGTGTCAGGATATGACACGCGTCCCATTTGGTTACAACCAGTAATGTTGTACAACACGACAAGTGTTTGGTTTGGTTGCTATAACATGTATGTTGCCATCTCGAGCCTCGGAATAAAAATAAAAAATTGTAGTTTATCATATAATTTTTGTTTTTTAACCTGTGTGCATGGATGTATGCATGGATGTGTGAATGCGTGTAAATAGTTGTTCATAAACTGTATGTCTTGTGCTATTTGCCTGTCAACGCATAAAGAGAGTCATGCATCTACGTTTGCATGGCTCACTGTGCACAGGCTAGATTAAAAACATGTTGGCTTTTCAGGTGCGGCTTAATAGGCCTCACTACGTTGTGGCTTAATAGGCCTCAAGTTTCAGCAAAGGGCCGATAACCTAGACGTTAGGCCCCTTAAAACAACAATTATCATCATCACCATGTTTCAGCAAAGTGACCATTCACCCTCAGTAGGCATGCGGCTTAATAGGCCTTGCTAGGTCGTGGCTTAGTAGGCCTCATGCAAGAACAAAAAATAATCTGCTGCTTTTACTGTAAACAATCTCACTTTATGGCTAGTGTTATGAGTGGTGATATATTTGAAAACAACACCAGTCGAATATCTGAACAGAAATTGATTTTTTAAACCTGATGCATGTTATCGTTGTGACCTACAGGTAAAGAAGCCAACAGACAGATGGTTATTTTTTTGTGTTTTGCTTATTGTTTTCTTTTCTTTTTGCTATTCACTTAGGGGACAGACAGTGTGTAGGTACATAGTATTTTTTTAAATTTACTTAGTAAACGTCAGCGACTACTTTTCAGATTCAATGATGAGCATTGATGAAGATTCTTTTATCGCCACCAAACACACCACGTTCAATGAATATGCCACGATGGTTTATCATAATCCGCAACGTGTGGGCTATCTTTCAGAATATAGAAGCATGAAAGTACGCATTCATACCACTTTTTATGACAGCATCATTGATGATGATGATGATGATGATGATGATGATGAAGACTTGTTTGATGATCCAGCTCATCACTATTGCAAATCCCGTATGCTAAATTTTGGCTTTCAAAATAATGTATCCACGCAAGTGATTCATAAAGCATGGTACGGCTTAACAATGAAGCAAGTGATTGTTAAATTAGCTGACGAGGAATATTTTGCAGATTTTTGGTGTACATTATGTACAAAGCCCATGTTTAATGTTTATTTTCCAATAACCTCTCAAATGTTTTGTTTTCGTTTGTATACATTTCCTGCTGAGGAACGAATCACTTCGTATCGGCAACAAGCATTTCGCCAAATTTGTCTTAGCTTACCTATCAATCAATATTCGCCTCATAGAACGAGTTCTGTTAGAAACTAACAACATGTCATGATCATGGTGTCTTTTTTTTCATTCGGCTTTCAGGACCATACTTGACGTTTAGAATACATTTGGCTATTTTTTTGTTTGTTTTACTTTATAGTGTATTAATGTTGATGGACACACACACACTGGCTTAAATTTATAGTTTTTCTATGTTGTTTATTTATTTGTTTGTTGGATATAGACATGGTTATTAAATGCATAGCGTGTTAACTTTGTCTTTTTAAGGGCTACCAACAGCATTCAGATGTGTGCTCATAGTATCTGTTGATACTATTTGTTTATTTAACAGAATGCAGTGTGAATTTGCACGACAACAGAGCAAACAAATACAAGTCATTCAACAAGGGCATTATATGCGAATTTCCATTGACAACAGAGGCATACATTTACCTCCAGGAGATCTTGAAAATGATTCGCCTTTAATTTTGATAAAACATTTACTATTAAATAATTTCCAAATGTATGTTTTGACTGAAAATGAATGTCAACTTTTAGAAGTCGGCTACACACTGTGGCTCAATTATTTGCTTGCTTTACATACGTTTAACCGAAAGGTAATGCACTGGTCATGTGAACATTGTCCACAGGCCTACGTTTTTGTTAATCTGTCAGGGAAACTGTTGCCACAAATCCTTGAACCTCCCATATAACAAGTAATAATTATAATATATAATAACTTGAGGTTTTTGTTATTTTGTAGAAAAAAATGTATGAAACCCTTTGCTCAGAAGTTGAAGATCAGTTACTCATGATACAACATAAACAATTGTTAGTTGTATCCAAAAAAAAACATCCTTAGCTGTTAATCAACCTTTAAACCAGGGTCTTATTTTAGATTTTATAGATGTGAGAGCCCCACTATTTTTAATTAAAATGATGGTGATTTGATACCATTTAGATATTTGCCAGATTTTGAAAATACGTTTCGTCAGTGTCAATTCATTAACACATGCGCAAGTGATTCAACCCTATCCCTATAAATACGTTTTAATTGATTTGTCTAATGATGCTCTAGCACGTTTTCGATGTGATTGAACAACCCCTCCACCCTGTGGTAAGAATCAACCATTCTTTTTTAATTTAAAATAAAAAATAAAACAAGGTCTTGGTTTATTTATAGCTTTAACAAATAGTTTAAAATGTTAGCTTGGTTTATTTTCCTTTCTTTTAGAAAACATGAGCATGTACCATGATATTAACCATCATGTGGCAGACACTCTGGTTTATATGCAGCAAAACAGGTGTTGCTTCTTCCAGTGTTAAAAACCACTTGTTTTGACGGACGTGGCACGTGGCAAAAAATTCATCAAGCACTATTGATGGACGTCATACGCACCAAAACACAAATTTTTCTTATCGATGATCATGGTCATTTACAAGAGTATACCTATTTACGTCATGTGGACCATGAAACACAAAAAAAATGGCTGTTGATGTTGGTTCAACAGTTATCGTGTACCTCCTATAAATATTATTATATTTTTATCAATTTATCCAATACTATCTACAACTTTAGGCAATAAACGCTCAGGCTTTAAACAAACAACACACTCTGATGTATAGACAAAGTTATTGTTGTTATTGTTGTTGTTGTTGTTGTTGTAATATAAGGACGAAAGTGTTAAAAAGTAACACCCTTTTCTTTCCTTATAGAAAACCATGGACGCCTTGAACGCCATTGGCCAAGATTGCGGCTTTGCACGCAAGAAAATGAGTGAATTGCCTACACAATCACCCTCTCGCATTCATAAAATACAAAAATTAAAAACCAAATTTGGTGAACGAGCTCTTTGCATTTGTTAAGACTTTGAGACTTTTCTTCCCACACGATTTAATAGTTTACCTGATGATGTCATGGAAGATGTCAATTCGAGTATTCACCCAGTCTATTTAATCTATGAGGGTGAAAAAATAATCGATGCATTATTCGTTTTGTAAAACAAGAAAACAAATAATCATTGTACGCTAGCCATGACTTTGTTTATAGATGCCTTACTATAACAAAAATATTTTTTGGTGCTCAACCGTTTTTACGTTTATTAATTGTTGCTCAACGTTTATGATGGTAAATAATAATAATAATAATAATAATAATAATAATAATAATAATAATATTTCAACTTTTTATGTTTGTTTTTTGTCTTAAGCTATGACAATACAATGATGTCTATGATGAGCATAGGTCATTTTTTTTGTAAGTTCTCCTAAATGGGAGAATTTTTTTTAGTCTTAGGCGACGTGAATAGAATCATGCCTATGACGCATGTTTATAATTAGTTTACCTTTTTTACTTTTGATGTACATGAATAGTTTAAACAAAGTTGAAACGTTATGCGCTTAAGGATCGCTTGTTCAATCACCACCCCCTTATGCACCACAGCCACAATTAAAAAAACAGTTTGAGAGACTTTTTTAAGAAAACTACACACATCAAAAAAAGTTTTGCATCACCTCGGTTCCCAGATCTCCGGCATATAGACGTTGACTGTGTATATTGTATCCAAGATAGAGTCCCTTTGACTGTTCATAGATGTCACTAAAACTGCTCAAAGATGTAAACAACCATGCATGAGCAGGGCCTATTAGACGGAGGGGGTACGACAGCCGATCAGTTCCAGTCATTCCACCAGGACGAAGGTACGCTGCTCATGTTGTCTGTAGTTCTACCATGCCTAGAAGGTCAATACCGCAGTTCGATCGCGTCCGCATTGTTACTTTGTGTCAAGAAGGGCTCTCAACAAGGGAAGTTTCCAGGCGTCTCAGAGTGAACCAAAGCGATGTTGTTCGGACATGGAGGAGGTACAGAGATACAGGAACTGTCGATGACAGGCCTCGCTCAGGCCGCCCAAGGGCTTCTACTGTAGTGGATGACCGCTACTTACGGATTGCCGCTCGGAGGAACCCTGACAGCAATGCCACCATGTTGAATAATGCGTTTCGTTCAGCCACAGGACGTCGTGTTTCAACTCAAACTGTGCGCAATAGGCTGCATGATGCGCAACTTCACTCCCGACGTCCATGGCGAGGTCCAGCTTTGCAACCCCGACACCATGCAGCGCGGTACAGATGGGTCCAACAACATGCTGAATGGACCCCACGGAATTGGCATCACGTTCTCTTCACCGATGAGTGTCGCATATGCCTTCAACCAGACAATCGTCGGAGACGTGTTTGGAGGCACCCTGGTCAGGCTGAACGTCTTAGACACACTGTCCAGCGAGTGCAGCAAGGTGGTGGTTCCCTGATGTTTTGGGGTGGCATTATGTGGGGCCGACGTACGCCACTGGTGGTCATGGAAGGCTCCGAAACGGCTTTACGATACCTGAATGACATCCTCCGACCCATAGTGCAACCATATCGGCAGAATATTGGAGAGGCATTTGTCTTCATGGACGACAATTCTCGACCTCATCGTGCACATCTTGTGAATGCGTTCCTTCAAGATAACGACATCGCTCGACTACAGTGGCCAGCATGTTCGCCAGACATGAACCCTATCGAACATGCCTGGGATATGTTGAAAAGGGCTGTTTATGGACGTCTTGACCCACCAACCACTCTGAGAGATTTACGCCGAATTGTCGTTGAGGAGTGGGACAATTTGGACCAACAGTGTCTTGATGAACTTGTGGATAGTATGCCACGGCGAATACAGGCATGCATCAATGCAAGAGGACGTGCTACTGGGTATTAGAGGTAGTGGTGTGTACTGCAATCTGGACCACAAATGCTGAAAGTCTAGCTGTATGATGGTACAACATGCAATGTGTGGGTCTCATGAGCAATAAAACGAGCTGAAATGTTGTTTGTGTTGATCTCTATTCCCTTTGTATTTAACGGTTCCGGAACTCTTGGAACCGAGGTGATGCAAAACTTTTTTTGATGTGTGTATTTAACACTATTTACTAAATAACTAATAATTTAAAGTTATCGTCACATTGCCTTTACTTCAAAAACATGGTCCTAGACTTGATAATGATTTCATACACCAGTATCACCTACTTTTAAAACATAATTTTGTTTTACTAGTGGCTGCAGTGCATGAGGTGGTGTTAGATCAAAAACAAGTGAGCCTTGAGCACATGACGTTTCAACTTACTTTAATTATAAAGCTAAAACAGAATATATGACAACGGATGCTGGAGAAATCGGAACAATCCAAGTCGACGGCGATGATCTGCCTTGAACGACAAAATTTAAGTATCTTGGCTCTACGATAACTGTTGAAGGTCGTCTCACCGAGGAGGTCAACATAAGGATTAATGCTGCGTGGATGAAGTGGCGAACAACGACAGGTGTCATGTGCGATCGCCAGATGAAAGACCACCTAAAATCGAAGATTTACCGCACTGTCATTCGTCCCGTAGCGCTTTATAGTACCGAATGTTGGCCGACCACGAAGGAAGCAGAACGTCGGCTAAGTGCCATGGAGACCAAGATGCCTAGTTGGACAGCAGGCATTACTAGGTTGGATCACATCCCCAATCAAAGAATAAGGGAACTTTTTTTTAGCGTATGGCTTTTAGTGCCGGGAGTGTCCGAGGACATGTTCGGCTCGCCAGTGTTGTAGCTGCTTCGAGACGGACACCCAATGGGTGAGCTACAAGTACCGTTGGGGAGGGAAGTTGGAAGGTAAGGACGAGGATTTGGAAGGTATCGGCTGTGGCCTATAGTTAGGGACCAACCCCGGCATTTGCCTGGAAGGAAGATGGGAAACCACAGAAGACCATCATCAAGGTTGCCGGCGGGGGGATTCGAACCTCCTCGCCTCCCGGATGTGAGCGACTGCCAACAGTCATGCCGTAACGCCCACGGCTAACTCACCCGGTAATAAGGGAACGATTTGGTATCGCAGCAATCAGTAACAAAATGCGTGAGGGTCGTCTGCGATGGTTTGGGCATGTGCTACGGTCAGGAGCGGACACCATTGAAAAAAACAGGGCTACACACTGGAGGTCGCCGGGAAAAGACCAAAGGGGCGACCGAGACAACGTTGGGGCTATACACTGCACAGGGATTTGAAAGGCGTCAACCTTCATCCGGACATGGCCCATGACCGAGTAAAGTGGAGACAGCGGACTCAATTAGCGGACCCTGCCACGAGGTGGGACAAACGCTAAAGCAAAAGAATAATAATAATAATAATAATAATAATAATAATAATAATAATAATAATAATAATAATAATGGACTCTTGTCCTTTTTTATTGTTTGTGATTTAAAATACCATTTATAGCAATTTTTATACAATTTTTGAATATTATTATAATCATGTTACTATTGATGAATAATGATGTACTTTTGTCCTGTTTTTATCGTTTGTGATTTAAAAATAGGTTCAGTACAATTACCATTTATATGATTTTCTATACATTTTTTATAATGATAATAATGAAACTATTATTCAATAATGATGGACTTTTGTCCTTTTTTATTGTTTGGGATTTAAAAATAGATTTGCTACAATTAGTAATTTTGAATTTTTTATAATGATCATAATGATACTATTGATGAATAATGATGCACTGCTGACCTTTTTTATTGTTTGGCATTTAAAAATAGGTTTAGTTCAATTACCATTTATATGCTTTTTATACAGTTTATTTATAATCATGAAACTATTAGTCAATAATAATGGAAAAAACATGGACTCTTGTATTTTTATTTATTTTTTGAAATGTTAACAGTGATACTATACATTTAAACAAATAAATTCATGATGTTTAAGTCCATATCTAGATAAAAGTAATTTGCTCTTCATAGCACCAATCTCCATAAATGCTGCCATTCGTTCTGATAGACTGGCATCTGAAGGTGTTAATCGTTGCTTGGCAATGCTTAGCAAGACTTTGTCGGCAATGCGTCTTAGTGTGGGATCACTGTTTTCATAAGCTATATCATGATTACGGCATGCATGATCCAAAGCATTAATTCCCATATCCCCTCTCCTCAAACGATCTTGAAGACGAGTACCAGGGCCGCAAAAGCTGTAAGCAGGTAGGCGAGCTTCGAATGGTAAGTTTTTAATGATGTTATCAATAATTCCACGGCCAGTACACCTGGGACATAGAGGTTTCAATCGGTGAAAAACACTTTTTTTGTTGGTCTTCTTCTTCTTCTCCTTTTTTCTGTTGTTGTTGTTGTTGTTGTTGTTGTTGTTTGTCTGCGGTTGCTGACGAGCATGGTAGGTGGTTGTTTTCCGTATGACAACCAGGAAATGATGAAACTATGTCTTTACAGTGTGTTTTGTGACCAATATATAATTTCATCAATTGGCATGTGGTACACTGTCGAATGGAAGGTATTTTTGCCATGGTTAATTGCTTGTGATGGGAAAAATGGCTGCATGGTTGTAGTTCACTCAATACAGGGTCAGTAGTCCACTCGGCAGGCGCCTTTTCCCAATTTTTTTCACAGCGTTGGCAACAACATAAAAAAAATGATTTAGGTACTGCTAATAATTCATGATGTTTAAAGCTAATAAATTTTTTCTTGCACACAAAGAACTTTCAAATAGCCTTGTCGATTGTAGTGGCGTCCATGTTTATAACGTTGATGTTATCACCGCACGTGTACAACTCACACTGCTATCATTGGACGATAAACTTTTAGTTTTAATTGTATTTAATAACTCCCAACATGCATTGGTGGTGAGCCAGTGATACAATTGCCACGCATGCGCTAAGGCTTTATTTTCAATATTGTTGCAAGGAAAAGTATCCATAAGCGTTTGCAGGGATGGACAACCCTAATCTAAAAGGTCAATACATTGACAGTGAGAGGGTAAAAATGGTTTAACAAATAACACATTGACCGAGGACAAATGGGCTTTCATGACTATGTCAAGATACTTGTAGGAAATGTCACCCTCTTTCCATACTTATTGCAAATGATTTTCAATCCATTGGTTCTGCTTTTTATCTTTTTCACTAAGCAACTCAAAAGCATAGGGAGGTTTAAACTCCAAATGAATGGGGTTAGACACCCAAAACGTACTACAATCAATAAAAGCTACTTCCTTAAATATAAATTTGTTATCTGCAATTTTAAACCCCTGACAATCCACGATGAGTGTACGCATGTTTTTTTTTTTTTTTTTTTTTACTTGTTACCTCGTTGACGACTAATCAACAACTAACCCATTTCATGGTTTAACATTGCAAAAGTCAAAGAACTTGAGAAAATAAAAGGAACAAATGAATTGAACAACAGCTAAATATGTTTTACAGGTTTTATTCATAACATAAAAAACACTCAAAATTTTATTACATTTTTTTTTAAATCTGGAACAACATTCAAATGAACAGTTTGCACATACGGTCCACAGGTATATTGCCCACATGATAGCGATTCAGGTAAGGACAGGATGTACTCCATCGCTGATGATCACTAAATGGTCGATCATCCATCTCCCAGTTTCCAATTTCAATGTTGCAATAAATACACTTGACCACATCCCCACGATTTAAGTAATAAAATCTGGCAGCTGCCAATTCTCCATAATCCTTAAAGGGAACTGTCCATGTTTCAAAAGTTTTCAGACGATTAAATTCACATTTTAAATTCCATGATTTGTCTGTTACGTTGTTGGTGTTATTGTTGTTGTTGCTTATTGAGGGACACGTGACGTTTGTTGTTGTATGTGTGAACAGTGCCAGAGCGCAACAGATAGTGTGCATGTATGAATGATGATTTTTTTCACCTGACCACAGTTGGGTTACATGCTGGTGACATAATTGGACAAAGGATGGTATTTTACTTGTCTGGCATGAATAATCCAACAGTAGGCACTGGTATGCTCTGGCACATTTTTTGTGTTTCAAAATCTACTCTTAAATCAATGGTGGTGATTTTCATAGATTTTTCTAAATACGAACAATCGAAAACAACCCGTGGTGCCTTTGCTTTAAACCCTTGCGGCGACAACATAGGACAATCCTGTTTTTCATAATAAGACGATTGGAATTTAGCAAACTTATCATAAAGGGGGCCAAACTTATTTTTTGAAAAATTCAGTTCCAACCCCTCATCGGAAAAGCAAACATTATTTAAAAATAGTCGTATATTTCTCAAGTGAATGTGATCAAACAGGGTGATATCTTTGCTTTGTTGGTATTTTCTATTGGTTTGAAAACCAATAATAACATAGAGGGGTCTCTCGGTAGAGCGAGCCGATTTCACACTCCAACTATGAGTGTCTTTAGTAGGTAGCAAGGGCTACTCATGTAGACTCCAACTTCGAAAGGCGATAGGCAAGGCTTTATCTTTTTGCACCAAATTTAACATGCTTAGCTTTTTACGATCCGATAGCGTCACGGGGGTGCTTTCCATAGTAATTGAAGCAGTTGAATTTTTGAGTCTATCACTTGGTCGGAGGCTCCTTTTAGTGCATTATAATCATTGCGGTCTCTCACCAGATACAAACTTTGTCTTGCGTTTAAAATAATACGCTTGTGATCTTCGGCAAAGCCAAGGAGTACTTTTAAGGGTAGGAAACCTGTAAAAGTGCCATCGGTATGAACTAGCCAGTCATTGCTACTGTTGGGGCACCACCCTTGCCATAGAAAGCGTTTTACTTTCTTCCTCGCTATAGAAAGGATATAATTTCATAAGACCAGTCATGCCCACATTTCGAGTCATATCTATGACAATATCATTTATCACATAGCGTACTTCAGAAAACAGGAAAGCCAAACCATGATTCGCCACGTAGACGACGTGGGTGTGCTGCCATCTGCTTTCATTAATTTACCCTCAATTTGAAGGACACTTTCATGAGGTAGGGTAAAAATATATTGATTGTTGATGATGAATTGAATCTCGTCATTGTTATTGAGTCCTGTTGCTTGAGGTTGATAGGAATGCATATCAATGCGCACGACGCCATCTTCCACTTGTAAGGGATTTCACACTTGCAACAGCTCCTTGTTCATGATTGGGGATGTAACGCATAACCAATGCGTTGTAAACGTTGTCGGTTTACTCGTGTCAACCGTTTCATACACGGCGGGCAACTAACCGACCTCGTAGACGTTGTTGTTTCTTTGTAGATACATTTCATAGCGTCTTTAAAACCAACTTGTAGGTCACAGGGGTGTGGGCATCCAAAGCAATCAGTTGTTGCTTTCTATTTACTAAGCGTAAGCACGGTCGACTCTGGAGTCGACCGTGACCGTGGCGTAAGGTAATATTACTAATATCGCTGACACACACAAGATGATATAGAACCACTGAAGGGTTTTCACGAATAATATAGCCACAAGGGGAGGTGACAATTAAATCATACAGGGAATGGCTTTGTTCTTGATTCGTAAATACGTCTCTAATAATATTGCAGAAATGTGATGGTCCTCGATGAATTTCACTGGATAATCTGAATCATGGGGTTGGTGAGCAGCCAACACTCTTGGTTTAAATCCTAGTAAAGGGCCAATAGAATGAACTCGTGTTTCAAAGTCAATGTTAAACGTAGAAAAAATACGACAGCGATGAGTAATCGTATTGGCTGTAAGTTCAAATTTGTGTGTCCCATCCGCAAATGGTTTGACACCAAATTGTTTTATCATCGACACGCTAATGGCTTCGTGCACATCGTCTATGGTATAACCTCCAGGGGGTAGCCTCAACATAAATAATCATCATAATAAAATTTGTCATTAGTATCCAGTTGTATATTGTAAATTCTGTTGTAACTTTCCAAAGAAATTAATCCCAGCACATACGATTGTTCGGCTTGCAATTCAATAGGAGAAAGAAATCCAGGGACACTTCAGGTCCGCAGCTGTGCACGGTAAAGGTCTTGGCGTTGACATTCATAATGATGAGACTGCTGGCTTAACGCGACCTCTTATATAAAAAATGTGAACACAAACGTCCACAATCTTGACTGTCAAAGGTTTGTGGACGATTCACATTATAGAATATCTTTGACCCGGTTTCCCCAAATAACGTAGCAACTCGATCGGGGGTGGTAAATTTCCATAACTGTCAAAGTACCATACTATGGAACCTTGTTTCACATAGGCTACAAAATGGGTTCCTGGGCCTGCATTATCATCTAAATTGATGATGGTTCGTTCTTCTTTCCTCGGTGCTTTGGGTAATTCATTTCGCATAAATACACCTCGAAAATGAGAAAACTCTAGTTGTTTGGCATAGCTTTCCACTTGTTCATGGATCATGGCATGACGAGGCAAGTAGGGGAGTAATAGGAGTTCTAACGCACTCTAGAACCCTCTTTGCCCTACTACTAAGCCTCAGCCATGTAATATTTGCGATAGTTGGCGAACCCATGGTCGGATGCTGACAAATGAGGTGTCATTGGACTGGAGCTGACGCCCCTTTGCTATGGATCACTCGTTATATTTTTCACAAAAAAAAAATTGGAAAATTTTGTTTTTGAAAGTAGGCAATAGTATGAAATCCAAACATGATAGAACGTTGTGCCATGGTTGAAACGAATGGCGTTTATGTCCGTTATTTAAAAAAACCTTTTTTATTTTTTATGTTTTTTTGAAAACAGTCCAAGTTTGAAATTCCTATATTTTGGAAACTAGGACTTTTACTAATAAGTTTGTTGGACATAAATGAAAGATCCCTACCCCCTCTACCCCCAAAATTAATTTCAAGTCTCTAAGATAAAAATGCAAAAAAGTAGTAGTGGGATGAGGGGAAAGCTGTGACTCCTCCTACTTTCATATAAACTTTGCCGATATCTCCCGAACGCATGATCGGATTTTAACGAACGAGGTGTTGTTGGCGTTGGGATGGCGTCCTCTTTGCTAAGCATGTGTGTTGGTATTTTATTTTTTATTTTTGAAAATCTTCGGTTTTTGGATTGGCGCTATTTTGGAAACGGTCAATTTTGGGGAAACGTTTGTTTCACATAAATGAAAGGTCGCAATGCCTTCTAGGCAGACAGCAAGTTTCAAATGTGTAGGACAAAAGAAAATGATAGCCTACTTTCTCGCGAACATTGGCGATAATTGGTGAACGGATGGTCGGATTTTAACAAATGAGATGTCGTTGGACTTGAGCTGACGGGCGCGTTGCTGTGGACCACGTATTATAATTTTCAATTTTGTTTTCAAAAATTTTGTTTTTGAAAGTAGGCGATAGTTTGAAAACCAACCATGATAGAACGTTGTGTCATAGTTGAAATGAATGGTATCTAAGACCTATATTTTTATAATAAAACTTTTTATTTTTTGAGATTTTTTGAAAACACTGAAATTTTGAATTTTAAATATTTTGGAAACTAGGAATTTTACAAAAGAGTTTGTGTGACATAAATGAAAGGTCCCTACCTCCTCAACCATGGAAATAAATTTCAAGTCTTTAGGACAAAAACTGTGCATTTTAAAACTTTTTAACCTTTTTTTAATAAAGAGTGTTTGTAGACGGAGAGACGGTACCGCTGGGGGCGTGTCTTACAAAGAGGCTATCACCGGCCATGGTTAATACAGGAAATGGCTATTTCGAGGGGCAGCAGGGCGAGGGATCGCTTTTCGATATTTTCTATGACGTATGACCAAAGAACAATATTTCGAAAATCCCCTTATGGTGATCTTTAATCATGTTAGTAATTGTTGATCAGCAACCCGACAAATTCATAAAGGTATGCGACGAATAAAAGCAAGGCTTTTATAGATGTTAACAACAGAACTTGTTTTTGTAGTCTGACTGGCAGCCAGAACGGAAAACAGAATATCTGCTCGAGAGGCCTGCTTGGAGCCTGGCTAGCCGTCTAAGAGAATGGAATGTGGGTGAGAGCTGAAAACATTGGTGTCAGGTGATAACAGGTTGCAACAATCTGACATCTCTGTAGAAAGGTTGATAACGGCCAGCCAGGCGAGCCGAGCAGTAGCAGGCAGGGCCCCGCAGAGAGGAAAGGGGAGAGGGAAAACCGAGACATGCAACAGGAAATCACATGACCACCCATGACAGCCAATAGCTGAACGAGTTGTATGTCAACATGGATTGAAGGAGTGAGACGCAGGTGTGGAAAGAGAAAGACAAACATGTATGGGCATGCACGAAGCGCGGAGCGCCATACACAGAGCTCTCGTACAACATGATTCAATAAAATAAATAAATATATAAATAAATAAGTGCATAGGTTCACACAACATGCAATTTATTGATCCAAGAATTAAAGGTAGAGTTGAATCCCAACCATTTTACATATAGTTTATTTCCTTTTTGTTTCAACACTTTTTCCACAAGGTAATGTTTAGGAAACGCTGTTTTCTGAAGTTCATGGAGATAAAATCTACCTTTTCTGGGTTGATGGTTGAGGTCCTGGAGTAAATAGGTGACTGGGCTGTCCAAGTTGACTTGACGAATTCGAAATAGTTCAGTCCCCCACTGAGGCATGTAGCCCTTATTGAAGGCAGACTTAAATTTGCTGACACGAACAAAATCCCCAATTTTCAGTCGGTGACGTTTAGGGTCTGCTGTTTTATGGGGTAAAACAGTTTATCCAGTCGCTGAATATTTTTGGTCACGAGTCGTGGCTTGGTCCCAATCGTTCTATGTTTGGTGTCATTTTTACGTGACACTAGCTGTGGTAACATGTCCAACCAGTGATAAGTGCCCTGAGCGGTAAACGCATTCCACATATGGGTTTTCAATGTTCGATTTAACCGCTCAACGGCGCTGGCTTTGAGATTGCTGTGCGTGGTGTAATGGTGAATATCCTTAGATTTGAGAAAACTGGAGAAATCTTTGTTGAAAAATTGCTTTCCCTGATCAGTTTGCAGCAACTGAGGTTGGCGTTTGGATTGTTGAATGATATGTTGAAAGGCCTTGGTGACTAGTGGACCAGACTTGCGACGCACAGGTTCAACAAAAGCCATTTTGGAATTCACATCAATGATAGTTAACATATAGCGTACACCGTTGTTAACGCTAGCATAGGGTATCATTTCAACCAAGTCGGCCTGCTAAAGTTCATCCACACCTCATGAAATCACATTGAGTCGTGGATAGTGACGCCTAGCTGGGCGATGCAACTCTTGAGCAATACCCATTTTAATGGGTGAGGGCTTAAACAATAATTTTGTCATTTCGAAGTTCTTGTTCAATTTCTTGAATTTCCCAATCGTGACCGGTATGGCCAGCTTGACGTGAAGCATGCAACAGCTGTAGTCGCTGGACGAGCTTATTAGGATTGTACCAGTAGGTAACATCCACAAGGGGTTTTAAAGGTTTAAATGTCAATCCCCAAGCGGACGCTTTACGACGAGTACTTTGACGGGTGGGAAACATTTTTGCAATGATGGTTTTATATTTTTGAGATATAATGGCATTCACTTGTTCAGCTGGATCATACTGTCTTTTGTGGGGATGGGTGTCCAATAAAATGGATTTATATTTGCCAAGGTCCACTGACGTATAATCATGAAAAGAGGGTGTTCGAGAAAAGAGCAGCTTTAACAGTCCTGGCGTTAATTTATAGTTGATGTTTTTAATGACACCTTTTTTACGAGCAAATTTAATGGATGAATCCCCAATTTTAAAACTATCATCCTCATAGCGAACACCATACGTGGTATCTGTGTTTCCAATAAATAGATCTGTGAAATAGGGTTCCAGTGTTGACCCATAATATTTTATTAAAATGTTTTTCAGTTGAGCTTTATGTTGAGGGCTGGCCAAGAGTTGTGAAAACGGAGACGATTTGGAAGGGCAAGGTATTTCGACCATAACCAAGGATTTATTTTTTCTTAAAAACACTGCAAGGGGTGAGGCCTTTTTTTTAGGCGTAAACACTTGTTCCTCGTCATCCTCAACTTCGCTAACACTAGTCAAATCTTCCTGTCACTGTTCCTGTTCCTCTTCCTCTTCCTCAGGGTCCTCGTGCAGAGTCTGAGTGGCTTGTGAAACGGTGGGTAGCGTTTCAGATGGCTTGAAAGAGGGTTTCAACATGGCTTTTAGCGGAGGTGCTAAATGTTGTTGAGTAAACAAAGCATGATCCGCACGTGATCGTTTCAATTAACGAAACTTTTGGCGAATAGTATTTTTTGATCTAATAATATGCTTTTTCAATTGACTCTCTGCTAACGCCATGGTGTCTTGACAAATGACTTGAGAGGGAAAGAGACAGTGCCTTAAATAGCAATAAAATGATCAAACCCTAAGCGATACCGTCCTTGGTTGAGTTCACTTTGTTTGTAAATCACTAAACAAGGATGACGTTGAATGTTCCAGCATTGGCACACAATTCACTAAACATTTGAATGGTCATATCCGGATTCACATGTTCATAATAAATGTAACGACTGTTCCACTCGTCCTGGCGAAATAAAACAATGACATTGGCATTGTCACGAATCAACTGTTTGGACACTTTAGAATACGTTTGTCCAAGATAGAAGCAATCGATATGTTTGTGTCGACCCATACTGAAATAGCTTTGAATGATGCCTTGATGTTCAGTGGATACATCATCGAAAATCATGAGTGAATCAGGCTTTACCTCATCCGGTGAAATAACATTTTCTTGCGTGGAAAATGTGAAATAACCCATATTCTCTTTTTGTAATCCAGACATGACTTGATCCAGAAACACGTAGAGGGGTTGGTAGAGTGATTTTGCAAAAATATAAATATTTTGAAAACACAGACCATTGGGCGCTGTGATGAGTGTTAGCAAAAGAATTGTCCTTCCACAGCCGGAAGGTCCCACAATAATGCAGCGAATGGAAGATGGAAACAGTGAACCATGGCGTTGTTCACGTGATGTGGGACAGAGATGGGAAACCATGTCCCCCACGGGGAATGACTCTTGCTGCTTAATAATCTTCATATCAACTAAGGCTTAGCCAGGCTAGCAGGCTGTCTATATACATGGCACCGAGCCTTGTCATAGAAACAGTAGACGCGTACTACAGGTTGACGATGGATGTCTTTGGACCTGCGTTGATAGCCAAAGCTATGTCTGTTCCCATACATGATCCTAAACAAGAGACAGATCCTGCTAATAAACACTATGTGGATAGGTCTGTTGTGCCACGCACAAAACAGGGAGATTATGACTTTAAGGGAAAGCGGTTAACCCATGTGAATCATCCTCAAGTGTCAATAGACGTTACTTCAAAAAAGCATGTGGTTAACAAGGTGTATGAGTTTTATGACAAAGTGCCCCAGCTTATGGTGAATGGCTATAGCGCTAATCATCACCGCATTATTCACGTGGAAGACCCGCAAGACGAAGACGATGTCTGTACCAAACGTCACGTGACCTATGAAATGAAAAGGCTTTATAAATTTATCCCATCTGTATTTTTAGTGTATGTGACAAATGAAAAACCTGTGAATGACAGAAACCATTTACCGCTAGTCCATGACCTGCACTTGACCTATGTGCTTGCTTCGGGTTTAAGCCACTATCGATTACACTATGATGGAACCATTCACATCAAATACGCGATGCCTGATGAAAACCATTTACATGTAGAGATAAACAGTCATAGGATGTTGGTTCATAACCATGAAATGGTCAATGCAGGTGACGAATTATCCTTTCATCTCATGTTGACATGGGATGAAACGCAAGCAGGAAAAACCATAAACGATTTCCCACTTTATGTGGAATTGGAATATACAACCATAAAATAACAACCCGACGTTAGTTGTGGCTTAAACTTCCTTGTGAAAGGTTGTTGGTCATCATCATCATCATGGTAAAACAAAGGTATGTGGTGAGAAAGACTAAAAAGACTAAAAATAAGACCCTGTCCTAGGCAAAGCATGGGCTTAAGACAATCGTGGACTAGCCCTTGCGAAAGAAAAAAAATAATGTGTTGACCATAGGAAAAGCCCTTCGAGCAGCACAGAGACATGTTTTACCAAAACGCTGGCGACAGGGTTTAAAACAAGGGCGAGTGATTCCCGTCCCCAAACGAGCTGGGTTTTACCTGCATTATTTGCCGGTCTGGCTGCTCTGGGTTCACTTTTGGGCGGTGCCAGTGCGATGGCGAAAACCATCAAAGCCACACAGCAGGGCAAGCAACAACTAAAAGAAAGTCGGTGACATAATGAAACGATGGAAGCCATTGCTATGTGGGCTAGAAATGTCAATTTGAAGCCAGCCTTTTATCAACAAGGATTTGGGATTTCACCATTTCAAAATATTTAAAAAAAATAACCTCAGCCATAGCAAGACATGCCCTGACGCATCAAGAAGTGGAAAGCTATGCTAAACAACTAAAGCTTTCTCATTTTCGAGGTGTGTTTATGCGAAACCAATTACCCCCACGACCCTGGAAACAGGAATGTGCTGTTGTCAATTTGGATGATCACCGAGGACCAGGAACGCATTATGTAGCTTATGTCAAAGAGGGATCCACCGTATGGTACTCGGACAGTTTTGGGAATTTGCCCCGCCCATGGAAATAGTGACCTATTTTGGAAACAGGATCAAGATATATTATAACGTGAAACGTGAGCAAACGTTTAACAGCCAACCGTGTGGACGTTTGTGTTTAATTTTTTATATAAGACACAGCATAAGCAAAAACGTTCACAGTATGTCGGCAGAAACTAAAACGTTTACACTGCATGGACGTGGACCCGAAGTCAGCCTTAACTTTTACCCGCCTATCGAATTGAGTGAAAGACCTTATGGTTTGGGACTTGTTTCTTTTGAAACGTACAATCGAATATACAACATACGTGAAAATGTGAACAACAAGTTTTACTATGATGATTCTGTGCTCACCCTGAGCTCTGGTGGATACACGATCGATGATATTTATGAACACATTTATGTGGTGTTGATAAATCAATATGGTTTAAAGTCATTTCTCGACGGAACGCGCAAGTTTGAACTTGTAGGAAATACCAACACTCATCGCTGCAGTATTTTCTCCTCATTCAACATTGACTTTAAAACACGCCCCGATTCCATTGGTCCATTACTAGGATTTAAACCACGCATGTTGGAGCCAAACAAAAAACATGAATCAGACCATGAAATGAAATTCATTGAGGACCATCACGTGTCGGTGACGTGTAATATTATTAGCCAAGTTTACACCAATCAAGAACCATCACATTCGCTTTATGACTTTATTGTGACATCGCCCAAAGGCTATATTATACGTGAAAACCCTCCAGTGGTGCTTTTTCATTCTGTGGCTGTCGATGGTATTAGTAATATAACATTAAGACTGATCAATAGAAAGCAACAACTCATTGATCTAGATTCTACCACACCAGTGACACCAAGTTGGTGCTAAAGCCACTATTAAGTTTGTGTATAAAGCAACAACACCGTCTAGGAATTGTGTTAGTTGTTTGCCACGTGAATACACGTTAACATCTCAAGACAGGCAGATTTTACAGCATTTGGGTTACCACGTCAACCCCCATGATGAATTATATCCTAGAGGTAGCGAACCGCATCGAGGAGCAACCAGGAGTGGTAAGAATTGATCTCCATTCCTATCAAGCTCAAACACCTGGACTCAATAACAATGATGAAATTCAATTTGTTATCAACAACCAAGATATTTACACCCTACCGCATGAAAGTGTCATTCAGATTGAAGGTCAGCTCACCAAAGCCGATGGCTCTACACCCACCACATCCAAGTTGGCCAACCATTCTTTTGCCTTTCTGTTTTCTGAGGTGCGGTATGTCATTAACGATATCGTGGTGGATAGCACTCGAAATGTGGGATTTCCAGTGTCATGAAACTATATCCCACTTATAGTGAGGAAGAAGCTAAAGCGCTTTGCATGGCGGGTTGGTGCCCTGACTCGACTAATGACTGGATGGTACACACCGATGGCACCTTTACTGGATATTTAACACTTAAACTGATTTTAGGCTTTGCCGAAGATCACCAGCGCATTGTGGTCAATGCAAGGCAAGTGCTTTATCTGGTGAGAGACAGGAGTGATAATAATGCACTCAAGGGAGCCGACAATGCCCCCATAGATTCAAAAAATTCAACTACAACGCTTGCTATGGAAAGTGCCTCATGTGACCCTTGACGATAGCAAAAAACTGGACATACTCAAAATGGTAACGAAAGATATGACTCTACCCATGGAATTTAGAAGCTGGGCACTCCATGAGTACCCGCTACTGCCCTCCACCAACACACACAGTTGGTCTGTAAAAACAGCTCGCTATACAGAGAGACCTCTTTACATGATCGTGGCTTTTCAAACAAATCGCAAGTATCAACAAACCAAAGATGCCACGCAATTTGGTCACCTGCAATTGAGAAATGCACGTCTTTTCCTCAACGGAGCTGTGTTTCCCTATGAAGGATTGGATTTAGATTTTTCAAAAAATACGTTTGTTCCCCTGTACGACTTGTTTTCTAAATTTCGATGGTCATATTATCAAAAAGAGAACGGCCCCATGCTGCTACCCCAAGCGTTTAAGGCAAGGGCGCCACTGATTGCCTTTGACTGTTCTTACCTGGAAGAGTCTGTCAAGCCATCTAATATTGACATTCGACTAGAATTTGAAACGCATGACAATGTACCAGCCAATACGACGGCCTACTGTTTGATTATTCATCACAAACAAGTCAACTATTATCCACTGTCCAACCAAGTGACGAGTGTATGAATAACAGGTCAACCCACGTCAAGCCGCTCAGTCATGTCTTGCTTTAAAGCATCAAGAGAGGTCACATCCATGAATTTAAACTCTGGGGAATAACGTTTCAAGACTTTTGCAACATCGCCAGTGCCTTTCATAAACCCTCATGCCTTGGCGGCCACTGGATTCTACTATTTAAAAACAAGAGATGACGTGAAATGTGCCTTTTGTCCCATCATCATAGACCAATGGCAGGAGAGCGATGAACCCATGCAGGAACATCAGCGCTGGTCACCTGCCTGCCCCTACCTGTGCAGAATGGAGGTGGGAAATATACCCTGTCATTCAAGCTATCCATCACTCGTGCCTCTGAGTGATGAAAAAACAAGCTACGATACGTGTGAACTGTATGGTGTCCACGGTGATTCGGTGAGCAGCTCACCATCAAAAACCCTAGTTTAGAGACATTGGGACATCATCGGTGTTATGGACGTTATACACACAAGAGACTATATTGTTGTATCAGTTGGTATCGTTCTTATCCCAAAATGACAAAAGCCTGTAAGACGTGTTATGATAATAAAATTATGTAATTCTTAAATTCTTATTTTTTCATGTCCCCCTGTCCTACCCTAACCTCTTTTTTTTTTCAAACTAGTATGGCAGGTAAGTCCATGTCATGGGTAGACTTTAGTGCCCAATGGTCAGTCAGTTGTCAGTTGAACTTGGTTTAGGCAAGCGTCAACATGTTGCGCACACTCATCGTGGATTGCCAAGGGTTTAAAATTGGTGACAACAAATTTATATTTAAACAAGTGGCCATTATCGATTGTACCACGTTTTGGATATCGCAAGCTACGCATTTGCTATTTAAACCGCTCCATGCTTTTGATTTGTTGTGTGAAAAAGACCGTAAACAAACCCAGTGGATTGAAAATCATAGGCATTTAGACTGGAATCAACGAACCATTTCCTATAAATATTTGGACGTGGTCATGAAAGCACCTTTGTCCTCGGCCAATGTGGTATTTGTGAAAGGTAATGAAAAACGTGAATGGTTGCAACCATTTTTGGTGCCATACTGTCAATGTATCGACCTCATGGACTTGGGTTGTCCTTCATTACAAACGCTCATGGATACTTGTTCCTGTGGCAACATTACCCATACAGCCCTAGCCCATGTGTGGCATCTCTTTCATTGGTTAACCACGCATGCCTGCTGGGAGTTGTTGAACAAAATTAATACTTAAGATTTACCTGTGAATGACGCCAGTGAGATTTCTACAAGCAATGTATAAACATCAACAGCACGCCTTACCATGGAGAAAGGCAATGCTACGGACAAAGCCATTGGCAAGTTCTTTGTGTGTAAAAAGAAACTAGACAGTTCTACCAAAAGGAACTCTTAGCGCTGCCCAAGTCGTTCAATTATTATGTAGCTGCCAACGCGGTGAAGAAAATATGGCAACATGTACCAAAATTATGGACTCAAGACCCTGTGTTGAGTGAATTGCAACCCTGTACCGATTACGATCATCATAAGCAAGTGGCCATGACAAAAATACCCTCTATGCGTCAGTGCGCGACTTGTCAGCTAGTGAAACTGTATCACGGTCATAAAAGTCAGAGTAAAGACTTTGTTGAATCATTCCACGGGTGTCATGGCGAGAAAAAGCAACAACAACAACAAACACAAACATCGTCCACAGAGGAGGAGGAAGACCAAACCTTTTCACCATCGATGGAAAAAGATATGCCAGACCTGTACTGGCAATGGCGTCATTGACAAAGTGATTCAATACTTACCTTTCGAAATCTATCTTCCAGGTTATCGTTTTTGTGGCCCTGGAACTCATCTTGAGAAACGTTTGCAGCGTGGTGATGTACCCATTAAACGTTTGGATCAAGCTTGCAAAGAACATGAACTTTCTTATCTCCATAGTCATCCTGGTTTAAGACATGTGGCAGATAAATTGTTATTGAAAAAAGCTAAACAACGTTTCACATCCTGTGAAGCCTCAGTGGGTGAGAGGATGGCAGCCCTGATTGTGATGAGTGCTATGAAAGGAAAGTTGATGATGCGTGGACATAAACATTGAGGAATTCAGGAGTGAGGAATTGGGATGTGTTTGTATTCTATTTTCATTTGTCAATCCCTATGGTTATGAAATAAAAACAAAAGGTTTACCAGAGCGCGATGTTTTTTTAATTTAAAAAAATGGTGATGTTGATGGGCTGATTTTTCATTTTCACATTTCACACATGATGAATTCAAAAATTCCATTTGCCAAACTGCAATTTGGAGTTTTTTAAAATGTTCGTTTCAACTTTTGTGTTTTTGATGATAGGGACTTTTCCATTTTGCTGATTACACTTTTTAAGCAATGTCTGTTTGAAGTTTTTCTGAATTTGATATTTCACACTGGCCATTTCCAGTTTAAAAAATGTCTGTTTGAAGTTTTTGAATTTTGGTCATATGGAAACATGGATTTTCCATTTTGCTATTTTCACATTTTTCCATTTGGTGTATGTCGAAAGTTGAGATTTATCAATGATGTTGATGCGAGTGCTTGACCATCATGATACTGGAATGTGTTTATTGGATTGTGGAAACGTGAAGGTCTACGACTACTGCAGGTAAGACTGTTTTCACAAAAATAATGTCTATTGACCGCTACATTTCAAAGGGAAAAAAACCATTCACCATTTTATATATAAGTAACAATTTCCCCCTCACCACCCACCCTACCTCACCGTGTTTGCTCTGGTCATACATACACACCAGCTTTCTCTCTACTCATACATTCACACGACCATACCTGTCTTTTGGGAACAAACACAACCACTTTATTTATTCCCATAAGCAGATTCTCTACATGCACTCATCACAAAAGAACTTTTTAGTTTACCATTCACACTAAAAAAGCCATTAACGTTACTAAAAATAATATTACTCATTGAATATTTACACACACGAAAAAACAAATAACACTCTCGTACAGCTTTAAAAATTCAAACTATTTACCAATCAAAAATGTTAAAAAATTAAGGTTGCATAGTACTTTTTAAACAGCAAAAGGTCGAAGTGGGTTGCCACTATTTACAAAATCTACTATTTACAATGTCAAAAACCAATATTTACAAAATACTAAATCTACGAGTTACAAAAAAAGCCATGTCCCTAAATGAACAAACAGAAAAATCACACTTCCTCCTCCTTGCGATCATAACCCCAGGGCAGGCTGGTAAGCAGGTCATCAGCCCACACACGTTTGTTATCCATGGAGGCGAGGGTGCGTTTTCTCTGTTCCACAAGATACAAATGATGGTTGATGGATTGTATCCTGCACTGTGTATGGGACATAGCTTTGCCAGTGCGTAAAACCGCCAGGTAGTCATCTACACGTAGCGATTTTACCACTGCTCTACCTACACCTTTTGCTCTTATGGCTTCCTTACAGTCTAGTGTGCGATAAGCATACATTTTTGAGGCCAAACCTGCGAATTCCGTCATGATGGAATCACCGCATTCATCTTTTAAAACACCCATTTCCTTCTTGTTTTTATGGGCAGCTGAAACATGTTGTCAGCGCTATAGGAAGAGGTGTCGAACCAGTCATTATGCTGCCTCATGACGTCATACGGGTTGCAGTGGCGAATGTGGTAAATGAATGAGTCCGTATCCATATACAAAAGAGAGACGTCCTAAAAATGGCGTTTGGCAAACTCATAGTGGAATCGATACATGACCGATTTAGAAAAGTCTAAAATGACTTGGCCCAAGTAAATGGGCTTATCCATGGTCACGCTGGTCTTACTCATTTCAATAGTAACCAAATCATCATCGATAATGTTGATCGATATAAAATTTGGCTTGGCAATGTACCGCCGGGAACCCCACCGCCCGTCCCAGATATTCACCAATTTGATGTCATGGTATTTGCGGACATTTTCCATGGACTTGCCATAGATGCAGTTGTTCATTAATTTAAAAAAAATCAAACTGCTGTGTTGCCATTTGTCGGTGCTCTGTGTTGAGTCGCATGTATGGCTCGAGCCATGCTTTTTGAGCAAAATACATACCCCTATGGATTTTCTTCAACACCAAGCCTCGGTCTACGCATTGCACCAACATTTGGATATGTAGCACATACCGATTTTTGTTATAAAGTGTGCCCATGAGTTTTTCAATTTCCACTTTACTGTCAGGGGGAACCATTTGCTCAACGCAGAATGGGAAATCGTCATGTTCATCATACAAGGATGAGGGATATTCAATATTAACTTCTAGCACATATCCACGGCCTATTTCTTGACTAGCCATGTTCACATCAAATTCTGACACTTGTTTCTCTGTCAGCCAAGCAAACTTCCCATAGGGCAAAGGCTGACTCATGGCGTAGCCATACAAATTATTCACGTCATAGTACATTAAGTAGGATTCTGATTTATCTGGTGAATAATCAGGCATGAAGACATTCTTCGCTTCGGCATGGCGCTGGTTAAGCGACACAAAGCCGCCACGAATGCCGTTTTCAAAAAATAGGACCATGTCTACATTAGTGAGTAAATTCAATTCCACTTGAGTGTATTTCAAAGTGGCATCAAACGAGAGCCCAGGACTCGTATAATAGTGAGCCGGGTCAAGACCGTAAATGTGTTGACACAACTCACGGAATTTTTCAAACACATTGGTGAGCAGCAATACATCCAGTTTTAGGTAATGCATAGCATATTCACTTAGCGTCTTAATGTCAAACACTCGCCAAACTTGACATGCATGTGCATAGTATTTATCGGAAACGGTACTGCGTGTTAGTTTTGAGTAAAATTTGTCTTGTGGTGGGAGTTTTGTTTGCTTTAACACGTCCCAGCTGTTGCAGAAATCATACGGGAATATACCTTTCCGAATGCACAATTGAAATTGCTTAGGATCATTAAAATGCATTCTGGTATTTTTTAATTCCTCTTCATCCAAGACATTCACAAGACTGTCTAGCGAGGATGCCATTAACTTAAAGGAATCCAAAAATCGAATGCTAAAGTTGCTCAACCGCCATGTCAGGGCTGTAAAACGCTCATGGTTTGGGAGGATAATGGTAAACGAGCCCTTGTTGACATGACTCAATTCACGAATCAAAAACTGAATGTCATAATTTGCCAGATTGTGGAAAAAGACACTGATGAAACGAGGAGCTGAAAAGTTCAAATTGCATTTACTATGCGCAGCTCCACGAAACTCTCCCGTAAAGTGCGAGTGATCACGAACGGTGTCTTCAGCACTGATCAGTGGCTTTTCACAAATATGGCATGTCGTGGCATGCTCATACCGCTGCTTCTGTTCTGGAGATAGGCTCATGGGTACTGGGTGGTCCAGTAATCACTGTACATGATCGGCCAACTTTACAAGTTCATCCAAAAACCATCTGGCACAATCTGGCCCCTCACGTTATTTGTAAACGGATTGTGTGAGGTCATAGGGACACACCACATTAAATCCTATGGCAAAGGGTTCATGTTTTTGAATGGGTGTGGTTGAGCTAATAGTGGGATCTGGTTCACATCCCGCCACGGGTGTGGTAAGAGCTTCGAAATCTGCATATACCACATAGGGAACAGTGTCACACTTATGAATGTCCTTAAACTTTAACACAGCCTTGTCCCCTTGTGGCAATATCAGTCTCACCGCTTCCTGAGAAACACAAGCTACCCTATGACGTTCTAAAAGCGTAGGGGTGGTAAAATATTGGAGACAACGATCACAAATGTGCTTCTTACCATGTGCTTTGGACGCTTGACTGCTTATCAATCTACTTAGGCTTTTAATGAGGCAATAGTGATTCACCTCTCCCTCAGACAGATATAAAAGATGAATGTGATGTCGTTTCGGTTCTTTTGTGGCATAAAGAGGACCCACAATCTCATTACCATCAAGGCCATACTCCATCAACGAAAAGTCCTGGTTGTCTTGTTCAAACCTATGGATCTCGGTTAAGTCCATAGGAAACGATACTCGAGTTAAATTTAAAGTTTGTTTTAATTCAACAAACTTGGTCTTGCATATTCCTGGTCGACAACTGTCACGTTGTGCTGGCAGCATATATCCAGCCGTACACCACAGAAAGCAATCATTGTCATGGTTCTTTATATTGACCACAGCCTTTTTCGAAGCTATTGCTGGTGGTGTTTTAATAAAGCTAGACCCAGCATTCAATGGGTTGAAATGAAAAATGTTGATTAGTAGGTAATGGATTTTGCTTAACGCTAAACCACTGGGTCCTTGTTGCAGTTTATCAAATTTTGATAGCAAGGCATTTATCACGTTGGATTGATACCAATCGTTCAGATTATCGGCTATCAAAAGCTCTTACATTTTACTACCAATATAAAATGTGTGTTATGCTCGCCGTCCTTGAAATCGCACACGAGTAATGTATTGACCTTTAACGCTGTATGCAACCTTTGCACTGTACAAATTTGTTCTTAAAAATTTCAAAACATAATTCGATAAAGTCTTTTGCAATTAAACTCTCACTAACATTCACCACACGGCCAGAGCAGACACGTGACTTGAAACAGGACTCAAGAGGTTCCCAAGTTAATGAATCGCTAGCAGTGGCAAAATATTTTTTTATAAAAAACAATCTCACAAAAATGTTCAACGGTAGACTGTCTGGTAAACAAGGGTCCCAAACACACACGTTCTCAACAGCAGTTGTCAGACTAACACTCTAAAAATGAAATAAAATAAACCACCATGAGTATATTAATTCCAAATAGCACCTTTCATAAACAAAAATAAATAAAATAAAAAAACAGGTTTTTATATATAATTTTCAAAAGAAATTACCTGGGTTTTGTGAAAAAGCTCTGCTTTTCCCTTTTCCTAGTCTCGAGCGTAATGGTTTGTCTCTGTGCGACTGCCTGTCTCGTCCTCTTTTATCCCAACATGTATGCAGATTATCTAAAACAAAAATAAAAATTCATCAATCAAATGGTAAAACAATAATCATTTAAACATTTGTTAGCATAAAAATAAACTAAACAGTGTTAATCACGCACTTACCTCAAATATATAATGTATCCAAGGAAGGAAGCTTGTAGTTTAACGTGACCGGTAATCTCTAGATCATGAGCCACGGGACCTCCTTTTTACGTGGAATCCGAACCACAGGACATGGCATTTCATTTCAAAAATCTCACATGCATTGACCGGGAATCGAACCCAGACCGCCTTGGTGAGAGGCATACAGCTAGACCGCTGAGCCACCACGCCATATATATTGTATCCAATATAGTCACTAATTGAATATTGAGCACCCGAATGCAATTACTTTTACACACATAAGACACAGCCTATGTTAACACAGTAACGTTTACCATAGGAATGACGTGCAATGTGCAATGACAATCTCAATACTCTCTTACCCGACCCCTCACTTCCCCGCGGTCCTCTGACCTCGTCCCTCACCACTCTTGGCAGCCTCTGCAGTGGTCATGTGATTTCCTGTTGCATGTCTCGGTTTTCCCTCTCCCCTTTCCTCTCTGCGGGGCCCTGCCTGTTGCTGCTCGGCTCGCCTGGCTAGCCATTATCACCTTTTTACAGAGTTGTCAGATTGTTGCAACCTGTTATCACCTGACACCAATGTTGTCAGCTCTCACCCACATTCCATTCTCTTAGACGGCTAGCCAGGCTCCAAGCAGGCCTCTCGAGCAGATATTCTGTTTTCAGTTCTGGCTGCCAGTCAGACATACAAAAACAAGTTCTGTTGTTAACAACTATAAACGCCTTGCTTTTATTCGTCGCAAACCATTATGAATTTGTCGGGTTACTGATCAACAATTACTAACATATTTTAAAATATTGGTCTTTGTCCATACGTCATAGAAATATCGAAAAGCGATCCCTCGCCCTGCTGCCCCTCGAAATAGCCATTTCCTGTATTCACCATGGCCGGTGATGGCCTCCTTGTAACACACGCCCCAGCGGTACCGTCTCTCCGTCTACAAACGCTCTTTATTTTAAAAAAATGTAAAAAAAAAATTCCACAGTTTTTGTCCTAGAGACTTGAATGACATAATAATTGATTCGAATGAAATTTCCAAAAATAGCTTTTTAATACTTTTATTATATTTTTCACGTCTTTTAGGGTCCGAAACCAGCATGATAATTTGATGTTTTTTTCGTCCCATGCATTTTTGGTTTCAGGTGACAGAATTATTTTCCACTAGGACCCGTGCTTATCTATCTATTTAACTAATGTTATAAAGGGATTCCAAATGTTATTGCGGGCGGAGCCGCGGGTAATTGCTAGTTCTATATAAAGCGGAAAATCATTCATCGTTTTCCCAACTTCCTTTTCATCAAACGTAAGCATAAGATGAAAGGATAATTCATCTCCAACATTTACTGTTTGATGGTTGTGGACCAACAGTCTATCACAGTTAATTTGTATTTTTAAATGTTTCTGATCAGGCATCGCATATTTAATATGGATCACGCCATCATAATGCAATCGATAATGACTTAAACCGGAAGCAAGCAGGTAGATAAGTCCATCATTCACCAGTGGTGGTGGTGGGGAATGGTTTCTGTCATTGTCCAGTTTTTTATTTGACAGATACACTAAAAATACAGATGGGACAAATTTATAAAGCCTTTTCAATTGATAGGTTACATAGCGTTTCGTGCAGACGTCATTTTCGTCTCGAGGCTCTTGCACATCAATAATACGATGACGATTGGCTGAATAGCTCTTGGCGGTTAGTCCGAGGCCATGTGATAGACACTTTGTACTTTGCGATCGACATAGCTTTTTGTAGCCATCTCTCGAGACTGTTTTGACAAAGAGGCGGCCGTGGCATGGTTACACGAGCTCGCCCAAACACGTCCATGGTGATAGACGTTAACTAACCTATCCTACTCACCGCTTGCATATATATATAAACCTTATACACACATGAAAAAACTCAGTCGTCGTCACTATGGAATTAATTATACAACCCCATGCTTTGCCCGTCTCTGATTTGGTTTCAGAGCTATCACTGTCCGTGTGCGAACCTAAACGTCATGGCACCCTATTCCCATCTACCATTCGATGTATCATGGTGGGGCCTCCAGGATGTGGAAAGACCAATGTTTTGCTCAACATTATTACCGCACCTCATGGCCTACGATTTCAAAATATTTATAATTTTGCCAAATCCTTGTACCAGCCTCTGTACGTGTATCTGGAACAAATTATGACTTCGTTAAATAAAGAAGCCATGGGATATTTTACATTCACCTCACCTCAAGATGTCATTCAACCAGACCGCATTAAACCAGATTCCATTATAATTTTGGATGATATTGCTACTCAACGACAGGCCATTATTCAAGAGTATTTTAGTATGAGACGCCATAAACAAGTGGATTGTTTTTATCTGGCTCAGACCTATTCTAAAATCCCCAAACAGTTGATTCGTGACAATGCCAATCTCATCGTTCTCTTCCGCCAAGACTCTAGAAATCTCTATCATATTTTTCAAGATCATGTGAACCCAGATATGTCCTTTGCAGCTTTCACGCAATTGTGTGCCTCTTGCTGGAACCATCATCCACATGTCTGTTTGTTCATTAATAAACAGAGTGAACGATGTGAGGGACGTTACCATTTGGGTTTTGATCATTTTATTTCTGTTAAAAAAGACCCAGGATTTGACATTTCCTGTTAGTGTGTCTCTACCTTCACCATGGCGATCGCCATAGGGTACAAGAAACATGTTCAAATTATGATGCGTATTATTGAGGCACGAAATAAGATTCGACATAAATTTTGTGAATTACAACGTTTAAAAATCGTGAATCCTTTACCCATGATAAAACATGCTCCATCATCGGTTGATCCCATGAGGTTCAAACCAAATGCTTCTGCTGCTACTGCTGCTGCTGCTGCTACCTCTCAAACCAAACCCTTAACATTTTCAAAATTTACTCAAACAGATTCAACACGGCTGGTAAAATCCTCCTCCTCTTCCTCCTCCATTGTTAGTCAACAAGAACACGAAGAAGAAGAAGAACAACATGGACAAAGTGATAGTGAAAGCGAAACCGTATTTAGTCCTGAAAGAAAAAATCCTCATCCCTTCAACAGTTTCTAAAAACTAAACAAAAATCATCCATCATAGCATGAACACCGTCTTCCTCCACATCGTCTCCGTTTTCACAAGTCTTGGCCACCCCTCAAAATAAAGCTCAACTCAAAAACATTTTAATCAATCATTATGGGGCAACGCTGGAACCGTATCTGACCCATTTATTGGAAAGACAGATACCACGTATGGTGTTCGCTATGAGAATGATAGTTTTAAATTTGGGGATTCATCCATTAAATTTGCTAGTACTAAAGCTGTCATTAAAAAGATCAACAATAAATTAACACCAGGACTGTTAAAGCTGCTATTCACTCGCACCCCATCTCAACAAAATTTTACGCCCAAGGACCTTGCTAAATATAAATCCATTTTATTAGACACCAACGCTCACAAAAGAAACTATAAATCCTCTCAACAGCTCAATGCCAATATATCCCAAAAATATAAAACCATAATTGCAAACATGTTTGGTAAACCAAAATACCACTCTGCCTCTGGTGTGAGGTTTAAGAAATTAAAACCATACTTGGATATAACCTATTGGAATAATCCCAATCAGTTAGTAGAGCGCTTATACATGCTTCATGCGTCAAAACAAGCTGGGCACACAGGACATGAGGCAGAAATCGCCCACATTGAAGAAAAACTCCGAGATGCCTAAATTATCTTATAAACCATCACCCATCAAATTGGGCATCGCTCATGAATTGCATGAACCAGCCCGACCTATTTATGAACGCTGTCGTGTCCTTTCCAAAGGAATCGATGATTTATGGCAGGCAGACCTGGATGAGATGATACCTTATTCTAACGTTTACGACGGTGTACGCTATATGTTGACCGTCATTGATATCTATTCCATAATGGCTTTTGTTCAACCAGTAAAAAATAAAACTGGTGTCTTAGTCACAAAGGCCTTTCAACAAATTATTGAAAAATCAAAACGCCAACCCCACTTCTTACAAACCGACCAGGGGAAATAATTTTTCAACAAGAATTTCTCCAGTTTTCTCAAATCTAAGGATATTCACCATTACACCACGTATAGCAATCTCAAAGCTAGCGTAGTTGAACGCTTCAATCGAACATTAAAAAGTTATATGTGGAAAGAGTTTACAATATATGGTTCCTATCGATGGATAGACTGGTTACCTGAACTTGTGTCACGATACAACACCATTTATTCCACCATTGGCATGAAACCTCGTCTCGTCACCAAGAACCTACCCAGACTCAATAGATTGTTTAACCCTATAAAAAGGGCTGACCCTAGGCGACATCACCATAAAATTGGAGATTTTGTTCGCATCAGTAAACATAGAAGTGTGTTTTCAAAACCGTACACTCCACAGTAGTCGACAGAATTTTTTAAAATTCGTCAAGTCAAGCTAGGTCAACCAGTGACATATCTCTTGGAAGATCAAAGCGGTCACACCATTCAAGGACGATTCTTTTATGAAGAAGTGCAAAAAAACATCATATCCCAACGATTATCTCATTGAACGAGTAATTAAAGTCAAAGGCTCAAAATATTTTCTAAAGTGGTTAGGGTTTCTTTCCACGTTTAATTCATGGGTCAATAAACAACATTTTTTGTTATAAAACCCTATTTGTTTATTTAGTAATTTAGACAAATTCCCCTTTCTAAAAAAATGTATCACACTACCTTTCACTAATCCCACCCTTTTGTTTACATGTTCAATGACCACTTTGTTCAACCCCATGTCAATCTTCTATCATCATGTTATACACCCACCCATCGTTTGAAACTTTGCGCTGTTTTATAAATCCATTATGAACCAAGACTATGACATACTCAGTATAAAGCCACACTGTATAATGATACCTATCTCTTATCTCTTTTTGCTGCGGACCACGCAAATGACAAGAGCACATGCCTGCCTGCCTGCCCGCAGTGGACGGTTTCAAGCCTGCAATTCTCTTTTCAACAAACTATCTCTCTGTGTGTGAACAAATAACAATTTTTAGCAACATCACAGTGCCTGACACGCCAACACAACGTGACTTCAAATCTGGTTTCTTTACTTTTTTCCTGTTTTCCACAAATATCTGGAAACATAACGAAAACGCTTTTTCGACCAAAAAAACATGTTTCCAGCTTTTCACCTTTTAAACACCTACATTTCCGTAAAGAGGACGACGAGACGAAAATAGCAATATGGTCGTCATAGAAATCACTTTATTCGTTTTCCAAATATCTTCAAAAATAACAAAAACACATTTTCCACCAAAAAACCATGTTTCCAGATTTTCACCTTTTCAATACCTACAACCCCGGAAAGAGGACGACGAGTCGAAACATCAACATGGCCGTCATAGAAATCACATGATTCGTTTTCCAAATATCTTCAAAAATAACAAAAACACATTTTGGATCAAAAAACCATGTTTCCAGCTTTTCACCTTTCCAATACCTACATCCCAGTAAAGAGGACAACGAGACGAAAACAGCGAAATGGCCGTAATAGAAATCACTTGATTCGTTTTCCAAATATCTTCAAAAATAACAAAAACACATTTTCGATCAAAACACCATGTTTCCAGGGTTTCACATCACACACGTCATAATCACTTTTTCAGTTTTTCCAATATTAGGGAAAATCACAAAAACCCATTTTTAGACCAAAAAACATGTTTCCAGCTTTTCACCTTTTTAACACCTACATCCCCGTAAAGAGCACAACGAGTCGAAAAAACGAATCCACGCACGCCCTCCTAGCATCACTCCTTCCTCACCAAAGCCGCCAGGGGCTCACAACTTCCTATGTGAGACAGTTCCCACATTCTAACACTACTTCCATTATATTAAAATACTAACTAATGGTGTAAAACAAGATAGGCGATGGCTAGTTTATTCAGGGTCAAACAACTCAGTTTACTGCTTTGCAAGTCGCAACTCTAGCCTTAAACTCTACGGCGCTCTTGGATCGTCTGAAGGCCTGAATGACTGGAAATATTTGTCTGATAAGCTAACATCTCACGAAAATAATAAATTGGACAAAGAATGCATGGTGAAGGGGCTGGACCTAAGGAAATATTATCAATGCAAAATCCCAGGCTCAAAGTGAACAACAGTGGTGGAAATAAATTTTGGAGAGATTGTAGGCCATCGTTCAGTTTCTATCTGTACACAATTCGTATTTTAGAGGACATGAAGAAAGTTTCTTTAATTCAAAATCTAGCGGCAACTTTTTGGATTTGATCAAGCTAATTGCTCGGTTTGACCGTAAACTTCAAGAGCAGATGCGCCAAGTTAGGGATGGGACGGGTCTTACAAAAACTCATTAGGCTACCTGAGTAAGACGATTCAGAATGAATTTATCGAATTAATGGGCAACCACGTTAAATCAAAAATTATTCAAACTATACAGCAAAATAAATATTTTTCAATAATTCTTGATTGCACTCAGGTTATTGCGCGAATATGATAGTTTTATATCCTCCCAAGAATAGTAAACAAAGAAACAGCCGAAATCGAAGAATATTTTTTAGGATTTGTAGCTGTAGAGAAAACTACGGGCGAGAAGTTGGCCGACTATATAATTAATCAATTAAAGGACATAGGCCAACTACAGAGGACAGGGCTACGATAACGGAGCCAACATGCTTGGGGCAAAGAGTGGTGTGCAAAAAACGGCTTCTCAATTTAAATCCTTTAGCATTCTTTGTACCTTGTGGTGTATTCTTGGAATACACGGTACAAGAGATTATAATTTTCAATGCTTTTGCATGTTCTTTCCTTCCTCTTTGTCAAACACCAACAGTGATCTTCTGGTTTTTCTTAGGTGTTCAGGTCGCTTATATCTTTTATGAGTCTGTTCTAGATATATATACTCTGTGACTCACCTAGCGTCATCTAGCAGCGAATCTCTGAAGCTCTTCAACTTTTCCTGGTGCAAGAGGACTTACTTATCCATTTGGCCACCAGATCCTGTTACCATCGCCAGCTATTTTCTCCTTGAGCAAGAGGACTCTGTCTACTTTTTTACTCACCATGATGCGCTAGTATCACCTGTTATCAACTCTTTGAAGACCAGCTCATCAAGAGAAAATAATTTTTTGTTATAAAGTTGGCAATGTTTATATGTTCTCCTTTTGTCTCCCATCCCCCACTCTTTTCCCCTTCCTTGGACCCTCCGTGCTCCGTTGAGCAAGTCTCACTTCTCAGTCGACAGTTGAATCGATCAGTCAGGGCTCAACTAGGGCCAGTCTCCTCTAACCAAGAGACATTCTCTACGTTCTACGCCATGTTGGCGCATTAAGTATCGGTTAAGGGAACCTCACCTTCACCATGCAACAAAGATAAGTACCTGCTTCAAGTTTTAACCTCATCTTCATGATTTTACCGACCACATGCTTTTAACTATCTTTTATAGGCAGTGTGAAATTACTTATTTTGGGGCAAAATCATCGTCCGCGGGATTTTCCATGTTGAGCTTTTGTTTAATCAAGCAAATCTTAGTGAAAAGCAGCATTTCTTATGCTTGCCAAATGAGAAATCTTCTCACTACGTGGGATATTATCTAATACCCGCTGTTTATAATTTACAAAGCAAGTTCCTCCGTTGGATTTTCTTAACCCCATTTTTCTACTAAGATCGTTCTGGAACCTTCCAGATCTTGTACTCTATCTGCGAGTCTTGCCATCAGGTATTTTTCACTCACTTGTGATAATAATATTTAAAATGAGGAATTTTCCTTACAAATTACTGCAATAGCTAACTTTCGTCCACCGTTGGAATGATCTATGGCGCATCTAATTGTAATTCCCAATTTTTTCAAGAAATAGACTCTCGCCTACCTAGTGCAACCGGTTCTTTTCAGCATTGTAATAACTTTCTTTCTCATGAACTTTCGTGTTTCTATAGTGAACTTTGCATCAATCTTTACAGACTACAGTGATAACCAGTGCTTGCTCCACTTTTCTACCGCGTCGCGATCGTCCGTTTATATTAAATACGGCCATGAACATTGATCCTATATCCCAATGATCTTTCCTCAACCTTCTACTAACAACCCATATTAATAAAATTGTAACTTTTCTATAAGGTGTCACTCACGAAGTGCCCTTCCATTTTTTCTTGTTTAACATTAATTAATTACTGTATAACTACGTGTTTCAAACACGATTTAAATTTACATTGTTTCTCCCCTATAATCAGGGAAAACAATTTTTTTCCACTCTTGAGTGAGTTATTTCTAGGTTTCACGAAATGGGAACTGCCCCATTTAGCTCGTGATTCCTACTTCAACGTGGGAAGTCTAGAACCTTCCTTTTGACTTTCTTCAGGTTTCATAGTAAATGACCTGCCCTCTTGTATAATGGTCATAAAAGTAATGCAGCTTAAATATAGGAAGTTGTAGGAACTTCTATCTTATTTTTCATGTTTTCTTATTGTTATTTTAGAAGTTTTTACTCTTTCTCGAATATTCTCTCCGGAATTTCTTAAGGTACACTCTTTGTACTCCAATTAACGTTCAAACTTTAATTACTTCATTGGTTATTTGTTTAAATCTTATAAAGATTTTAGAAACATGTAAGGTTTTAAACCTTGTAAATTGTCAATTGCCTGGAGCAAACGTTTAATGTTGAGAGGTCTGTGACCCCATTTGTTGAAAAGTTCAAATGAACTATGTTTGTCAAAAATATATTACATACTTATTAAATTCATTAACCTTCTTTGAATTGTTTAATAAATTAAATATTTGTTTTTGGATTTATCATTTCTCAAATACCACGGTTAAGCAAGAGTCTGTCTTCCCTGACTCTTCCAAAGTTTATGCCATCGTTAATACAGAACTATTCTGCTACTATTGTCTGGCCAGACCATCACCCTTCCCCATAGTACTTTTATGCATGCTTGGGAGGAAATACACTAAAGCCTTTCTCTGGCAAACCGCCTAAGTCTTAGCTGCGGTTCCCGTTAGCTTCGACCAAGCTCGTACCTACTTTAGGTATCAGAGAGTTAATTTTCAGTGGCAACTGCCTCTAAAGGTATTTAAAGTTAAATTTACTACTTTTGTGGAACTCTCCTCCTATTTTTCTATCCTTTTTCTCCAATCCAAAATCTACTTCCTTCTCTTAATCATCTTCCCTTGGTGGGTGGGTTATTCCTCAGCCAATAATCTACCCAAAAATTGGTACCAGAAACCCGGGAGAGTCCATTTGCTATTTCTATTGTTTGTCAAGTGTCATTTGACAATACTCTGCAAATTATTAATATCTGCTTTGTATCTTTCAGCTATATCTACGTCGTGCAAAGCCTGTGAAGGGGAAAGAGGCCGCTCCTGTCTCCTTAGGTGTGTCCCGTTCTTTCTACCCATTCGCTGCTGCAAACTTGACAGCATCTCCAAGGTTCTACTGTTTCGTGAGTTACATTTTCATCTATTCTCTTTGTCATGGCTCCTACTGAAAAAGATGAAACTCTCATTGCTAGACGTTCTTCTTATAAAGGGCAACTCACCAGATTCAGAAATTTCGTCAACAAATTAAATCCCGCCGAGTGTGATTTAGACATCCTAACACAACGCCTTAAGTTGTACGAACGGTCTTATGATTATTACGATCAAACTCAAACCGAGATTGAATCCGCTTGCCCAGAACTTCAATCGGATCGGGACGAGGTCGAACCCTTGTACTTTGAAGGGATTGCCAAGGCCCACCAACTGATCCGCAATATCTCAGAACCGGACACTAGGGTCATCAATCCGGCCCAGTTCGCACCCGCTTCAGTTCACAAGAACAAACCGAAACCGTTACTTCCTAAGATAAGCCTACCGCACTTCTCAGGCCAGGAAGGTGAATGGTATTCTTTTTATGAACTTTACTGCTCCCCAATTCATGAAAATACTGAGATTCCCGACATTCATAAATTCTACTTCCTCCGTACGTCTTTGGAATGCGAGGCCCTGGCCTTGGTGGAGTCACTGCCTTTAACCGCAGACAACTACCACATCGCCTTTAATCTCCTTAAAGAGAGATATGGCAATTTACGTTTGAGTGTAGCTCGCCACATACGCTGTCTCTTCAACCTGCCAGCCGTCAAACCTAATGACGTCACCTCTTTAAGAGACCTCTTAGACTCTATGCAGTTAAATGTTAGAGCATTATACCAACTTAAGCAGCCTGTCCAAACATGGGACACCATACTCATTCATCTGGCTACATCAAGATTCGATTTTTCGACTTTGAAAGCTTGGGAAATTGAACTCGCTCGCAAGGAAGAATTTTCGTTCGAACACGTAATCTCGTTTCTCAACAGCCGATGCCAAGTCCTTACAGCACTCGCATTTCAGTGCGGAAAGGTCGAAACGAATCATCAGTGTCAAATTTTTGAAAAAAAAAACTTGCTTCTTCAAAGGGACATCAGCCCCCATCTGTCGAGAACAAGCAAACCCGTTCTTCTTTCAATCATTCAAGAGAACATATCAGGCCGCTCAACAAATCTTTAAAATGCACGCTCTGTAAAAAGCTTCACACATTGTATTTGTGCAAATCCTTTAAAGAATTGTCTGTCGAAGATCGAAGGAAGTTTGTCTTCAATAGCAAACATTGCTTCAATTGCTTGTCACCTAAGCATTCTTCTTCAAACTGCACGTCTTCCAATCTTTGTTTTCATTGCAAAAAACGCATCATTCTTTATTGCACGTTCACGATAAATCGAGGTCACCAGCACCCGCCTCTTCAAGCTCCTTGCAGAGCCGCTCCGAACAAACTAATGCTTCTTCCTGCATTTCTAACGCCGAAACTTCTCGCAGTGCGCAAACCCTTTTGACCACTGTACAATTCGAAATCCAAGATAAATTTGGAAATTGGGTTCGAACCCGTGGTCTTCTCGATTCTGCTTCAACGCACAACTTTGTTTCGCAATCATTAATTAAAAAACTAGGTCTTTCGTCATCGCATACTCCCATCAATGTATCTGGCATTGACAATTTGAAAACTCAAGTCTTGCAGTCTTCAAAATTGAAAATCAGAGACGTTTGCCAAAGAAACACCAATCTTAACTTAAACTGTCTCGTTCTTACCAGTATTGGCAAGGATACTCCTAGTAGCTCTATTAATACTTCCGGTTTAAACATTCCCTCGCACTTAAGGTTAGCTGATCCTTAGTTTAATGCTCAAGGTCCCATTGATGTACTTTTCAGTGCCAATGTTTTTTGGAAGTGCATTCGCAAACAAACACGCAAGTTATCTTCAACCGTGGTCGCCAGAGACATCGATTTTGGTTGGGTTATTACTGGTGAAATCCAGCATACCAGTGTTCAAACCAAAGCGCAATGTCATTTCGTTACAGCTGACATAAATCCCATTTCTGAAAAAGAGAACGCTCATGTTTCAGATCTCAATATTTTTGAAAAACACTTGCCGAAACGATGTCTTATCGTGAACAACTACGCTACCTCTGTAAGTTGTTTAAATGGTTTTTCCTTCTTCCCGCACAATATGGCAATTCAAGTTCGCCTTGCTTTGTGTTACTTCGTCTACCTTCTCGTCATTTTTATAGCAGGTAATTGCTTAAACTCTTTCTCGAAAACTATCTTCCCCTTGTGTAAAACCATGGCTATCAGTCACCATCACTTTGCTGTAAGCCATGTTTCACTTCTTTCGCTATTTAGAAGGATGGCCACGGCCGGCTCCTCCCCCCTTCCTCACAATTGGAAGCCGCTTTTGAAACCGCTTGAAAATCTGAATTCTCTAACATCTAGAATAACTATTCTTACGCATGAACTCCTTCTCAATGTCCCAGCTTTTCTTCTTTGCTCGGAAGAATTAAGCTTTTTGCTGTTGAAAATTGTCGGATTCCGTGATCCTCAAAATCATGCGAAATTGATTTCCTACTTTATTTCATATGGCTTTAAATTGTTTGTTCACGTCCAAGCTACGGATGACTGTATGTCGTGTTACTCGTTCCGCTTTAAGATACAGCTGATTCAACTAGTGTTGTTTGGTTACTTCAAACTGCTTGTTTGTCAACCTTGTTTGTATACAAGCCCGAGTAAGGTCAAGTCACTGTTTATTTCCGGCATGCCTGCCAAAGGTCAGAGCAAACTTCCCTTATCTCAACTCTGGCTGATTGCCAACCATTGTCTAGTGAGTCGCTCCTGCAAGTACAGAAGCCGTTCAACTCATCACCAAAATAAACTTGTTCCAGTTAAGGACTCTTTCAGCTATTTATATTCCTTATCTCGTTGTACTATGTGGGTCAAGGCCGCGCTTGCTTATGTCTTCCACTTACTCACGCTCGTATTCTACAATTGCTTCGATTCTCGTCTCGTAACATCGTTGCATATCCTTTACGCGCTTATGTATTGCACTTTGCTTACATATTTTGCACCTTTAATGTTCATTGATGAACAAATTTATTTTTTCTCGTCGTTACATTCGATGTGTTTTTGCATTTATACTTGTCACGTCACGTTTCTCGCTGATCAACCCCTTTGATACTCATTATAACTTGAGGTCATTGTTTATGGCTACTCGTTTGTTACCTATGGCGTTCTTGCTTTCTACTCGCATAGTTTCTTTGTTTATTTGGTATATTCTTATCCTTAATAGATGTACTTGTTTCTATACGGTTTGTTTAAACTTGTCAATTCTCCTTTCGTATCGTATCGTAATCTTTACTAGAGGCATACTTCTCGCAGCTTCTAGCTATTTTGTGATTGAAGGTGTTGTTAATTCTCGTTATTTAACTCCGCTTTCTAATGACCCTGATGACCTCCTTCCACTCACACCTGGTCACTGTCTTACACGCACTTCTCTCTCTGCCCCTCCTCCCCTTCCTAATTCTTACAGGGATTCTAATTTACCTATTGTTTGGTGTAAACTTGAAGCCCTCCACAATTCCTTTTGGAAGAGGTGGAACTTGGAATATTTAACTTCCTTGCAAAGGAGACAGAAGTGGTTTCTTTCCAGTCCCGACATTAAAGTGGGGGACTTGGTCTTAGTTAGGGAGGTTTCTCCCCCCTTAGTCTGGATCTCGGGTACAGTGACCGAGTGTTATCCTGGAAGAGATGGGAGAGTCAGGGTGGTCAGAGTTTTGACCCCTAATGGTCAGATCATAAGACCACTTCTCTTCAATTACTTTATTACTCTTAAATGTCTAACTGCTTATTTGTTCTCTGTTGGTGTTGTCCCCTCCCAGTATGGTGTATTCTTGGAATACACGGTACGAGAGATTATAATTTTCAATGCTTTTGCATGTCCTTTCCTTCCTCTTTGTCAAACACCAACAGTGATCTTCTGGTTTCTATTAGGTGTTCAGGTCGCTTATATCTTTTATGAGTCTGTTCTAGATATATATACTCTGTGACTCGCCTAGCGTCATCTAGCAGCGAATCTCTGAAGCTCTTCAACTTTTCCTGGTGCAAGAGGACTTACTTATCCATTTGGCCACCAGATCCTGTTACCATCGCCAGCTATTTTCTCCTTGAGCAAGAGGACTCTGTCTACTTTTTTACTCACCATGCTGCGCTAGTATCGCCTGTTATCAACTCTTTGAAGACCAGCTCATCAAGAGAAAATAATTTTTTGTTATAAAGTTGGCAATGTTTATATGTTCTCCTTTTGTCTCCCATCCCCCACTCTTTTCCCCTTCCTTGGACCCTCCGTGCTCCGTTGAGCAAGTCTCACTTCTCAGTCGGCAGTTGACTCGATCAGTCAGGGCTCAACTAGGGCCAGTCTCCTCTAACCAAGAGACATTCTCTACGTTCTACGCCATGTTGGCGCATTAGGTATCGGTTAAGGGAACCTCACCTTCGCCATGCAACAAAGATAAGTACCTGCTTCAAGTTTTAACCTCATCTTCATGATTTTGCCGACCACATGCTTTTAACTATCTGTTATAGGCAGTGTGAAATTACTTATTTTGGGGCAAAATCATCCTCCGCGGGATTTTCCATGTTGAGCTTTTGTTTAATCAAGCAAATCTTAGTGAAAAGCAGCATTTCTTATGCTTGCCAAATGAGAAATCTTCTCACTACGTGGGATATTATCTAATACCCGCTGTTTATAATTTACAAAGCAAGTTCCTCCGATGGATTTTCTTAACCCCATTTTTCTACTAAGATCGT
This sequence comes from Meconema thalassinum, assembly GCA_946902985.2. Classification (NCBI taxonomy): domain Eukaryota; kingdom Metazoa; phylum Arthropoda; class Insecta; order Orthoptera; family Tettigoniidae; genus Meconema; species Meconema thalassinum. The sequence goes on along the minus strand of OX336393.1, from coordinate 314,538,225 downwards.
TCTGAAACCTTCCAGATCTTGTACTCTATCTGCGAGTCTTGCCATCAGGTATTTTTCACTCACTTGTGAAAATAATATTTAAAATGAGGAATTTTCCTTACAAATTACTGCAATAGCTAACTTTCGTCCACCGTTGGAATGATCTATGGCGCATCTAATTGTAATTCCCATTTTTTTTAAGAAATAGACTCTCGCCTACCTAGTGCAACCGGTTCTTTTCAGCATTGTAATAACTTTCTTTCTCATGAACTTTCGTGTTTCTACAGTGAACTTTGCATCAATCTTTACAGACTACAGTGATAACCAGTGCTTGCTCCACTTTTCTACCGCGTCGCGATCGTCCGTTTATATTAAATACGGCCATGAACATTGATCCTATATCCCAATGATCTTTCCTCAACCTTCTACTAACAACCCATATTAATAAAATTGTAACTTTTCTATAAGGTGTCACTCACGAAGTGCCCTTCCATTTTTTCTTGTTTAACATTAATTAATTACTGTATAACTACGTGTTTCAAACACGATTTAAATTTACATTGTTTCTCCCCTATAATCAGGGAAAACAATTTTTTTCCACTCTTGAGTGAGTTATTTCTAGGTTTCACGAAATGGGAACTGCCCCATTTAGCTCGTGATTCCTACTTCAACGTGGGAAGTCTAGAACCTTCCTTTTGACTTTCTTCAGGTTTCATAGTAAATGACCTGCCCTCTTGTATAATGGTCATAAAAGTAATGCAGCTTAAATATAGGAAGTTGTAGGAACTTCTATCTTATTTTTCATGTTTTCTTATTGTTATTTTAGAAGTTTTTACTCTTTCTCGAATATTCTCTCCGGAATTTCTTAAGGTACACTCTTTGTACTCCAATTAACGTTCAAACTTTAATTACTTCATTGGTTATTTGTTTAAATCTTATAAAGATTTTAGAAACATGTAAGGTTTTAAACCTTGTAAATTGTCAATTGCCTGGAGCAAACGTTTAATGTTGAGAGGTCTGTGACCCCATTTGTTGAAAAGTTCAAATGAACTATGTTTGTCAAAAATATATTACATACTTATTAAATTCATTAACCTTCTTTGAATTGTTTAATAAATTAAATATTTGTTTTTGGATTTATCATTTCTCAAATACCACGGTTAAGCAAGAGTCTGTCTTCCCTGACTCTTCCAAAGTTTATGCCATCGTTAATACAGAACAATTCTGCTACTATTGTCTGGCCAGACCATCACCCTTCCCCATAGTACTTTTATGCATGCTTGGGAGGAAATACACTAAAGCCTTTCTCTGGCAAACCGCCCAAGTCTTAGCTGCGGTTCCCGTTAGCTTCGACCAAGCTCGTACCTACTTTAGGTATCAGAGAGTTAATTTTCAGTGGCAACTGCCTCTAAAGGTATTTAAAGTTAAATTTACTACTTTTGTGGAACTCTCCTCCTATTTTTCTATCCTTTTTCTCCAATCCAAAATCTACTTCCTTCTCTTAATCATCTTCCCTTGGTGGGTGGGTTATTCCTCAGCCAATAATCTACCCACCTTGCGGCAGTCACAGCTGGAATCTAGTTTTGGGAAACGCTGCTTCATCATGTGCCCAAGCCCAGACTCTCTTCGGCCTTTTACAAAAGTTTACACATTTTTTTCTGGCTCGAGTAAACGATGGAATATTCTTGAGTTATATTTTGATATTACTCTTAAAACTCTTTCTTGAGACGAGGTGGGAGTGCAGAATTGAGCCAGTAAAGGCCGCGAGGTACCAATTGAGTAGAACTTAGTGAAGAACTGGATGTTGTCAATTGTCTACGATGGAGAAAGAGATGATATACTTGCGATACTCAAGTACATTATTCAGAACAGCTTGTAGATGTCCACCCAAATGTGTTCATTGCACTTCGGATAATTGCTACAATTCCAGTCACAGTAGCACCTGCAGAAAGGAGCTTCTCCAAACTCAAGCTCATCAAGACATATTTAAGAAGCACAATGTCACAATATCGTTAGTCATCCATAGCTATACTCTCAATAGAAAACGAGTTGACAGCAAGTTTAGATTTCAGTGAAATAATAGAACACTTCAGCCGGAATAAAAGTCGCAAAGTAATATTTTTAGATTTCATAGTTTACATAATTATCTTCAAGCGGACTTAAAAGTTTATTTCATTTTTTAAAAGCTTGCCACGGTGGGCGAGTGGTTATAGTGTCGGACTACCAACCCCAAGATTGCAGGTTCGCCCCTGGCCATGGTAAGCGATTTTTGAAGGCGACAAAAATCACGATACTCATGTCAAACATTGTTGGCATGTTAAAGAACCCATTTGAATTCAGTAGGCCGTGTTCAATGGCAAAATTAATCTCGGGATTTTCCGCCAACACAAAGTTCCTCCATTCTCTACTTGAAAGCGCTGTAGTATCAAGGAGTTTAGATATATAACCTCCTTGACTTTCATAGCGTTCAAAAGAACGACGAAATTCGTCATGCAAGCTACCCTCTGGGTGTCAATTAACAAAGCTTGCACCAGGCACCCGAGGCCATACGATATTATCATTCAGGTGACTTGCCACCATTATTATATCCCAGTGTCGTCGTAATATATCCCCTGACCAATAAGAATAAGGCAAACGAAAAACAAACCAAGTAGCACCAACTACACATACAAAAATACCACATGCGGGAAATGTGCACAATCCATCAGTGTCCAAACAATTGGCAACTCCAGCTACCTGATATGACATCTAGCGGTAAAAATGAGAAACCTACCATGTAGGGTACATTTGTCACTTGGTGATGGTTTGTATATGGTGTCTTGTATTGGTAAGCAGATCGTGGTAAATTCTTCGTATTTATACACAAGTAATATGTTTTACTCGTTGATATGAGTGCAAAATGAATAAAAGCAAAGTATATTGCTCAGTTTACGGCTGTAAGTCGATGCATAACAGGGCTGCGGATATACGTTTTCATCACTATCCAAAAGATGCAAATAGCAAAGGCCGAAAGGTGACGATAGCAAATAAATACGGGCAACAAGAGCGGGTTGGACCACTCACCATTACACTCACTGACGACAGGGCGGGTTGTTCACTTACGCCAAGTCAAGCCGCACCTAGACAGCCAAGCACAGTCTTGCCGAGCCAGGCCGTACCAAGGCAGCCAAGCCCACACCAGCCGAGAACAGCCAAGCTTCTTCAATCAGGTATCCTTCCCCGCTACCTAGTTCATTTCCAATAACCCTACCAACCGCCATCTCCTCGCTCTGCGAATTCCGAGCCATTCCACTACGAGTCATATAGGCCTAATTTTACTTCGCAGGGTTAATACTGAACCCATGTACTGTTGGTTCAAGCGCCGAATCCATCATGTATTGGTAAAAGAAGGGAGGAAAAATACAGTCTTTAGTAGAACTTAGAAAGATTTTATGTAGAGGACTGGTATAATGTTGTGCAAGAATAAGAGTCCAGGTGGCACCAGGAAATGATATCACGCGTGACGCCCCGATAGGGAGCCGATCATAGCTATTAATAGAACGATAAAAATTTTCCGCTGTGTGTAAGCGAGAAGAGGTTTCGGAAATTGAACTTACACAGCAATAAAATGGCAACATCGCAGTTGTGCAAGAAGAGGAATAATTAGATTTAAGCCATTTGCGAGAATATAATTAATAAAAGAAATACATCATTGTGAATCATTTTGGAATAGAGATTTTTGTGTGGGGAAAGATGTTATAATAATTGCACAGGAAAGAAGTGCAAACGCAGCATGACGTAGTTAAAAGTTCCCCGAGACCCGAGGTGGTAGGGATTAAAAATCAACTGCAACACCCACGTATCTGAAGAGCAAATTTTATTTAATATCTCAGAATTGTACGATCGATTTTCATGTGCAAAGAAGTCAGTTTACGTTTAGAAAACAAGCTTTCCAGAGATATAAGTTTCAAAAGTGTGCGACTTGTGCTTCAAAAGTTAGTTATGAAAAAGACGGAGACTTTATCTTTTTGCCGCCGATCTGTAAAAAAGCCCTGGAAGAACCAGACCAATTATGCAGTACTTACTAGACCTCGAGAGGTCGTGATACGCTGTATCACCAAAGAACACCCGTAGGGGAGAGGCCGAGAAGTATCATCATAGGATCGCCGTGTGAAGACTTAGTAAAATCCTAGTACAGGATTTAGTTCAGCAAGCGTCAGTCTTTATAGTGAGAGTTCCGTATTACAGTCAAAGTTAGGCTGCGAACTTAAAGAACAGGCGATAGGTCTTCAAATAACAGTTCAGTTAAACGACAGAAAGTATCGTAACATTTTGAAGTACCAACGATAGTGAAACAAACATTTCTATCAAAGTTAAGGAACCCGATCAGGGTCGGACGAAATAAGTAACGCCTAGTGTACCGAAAAGATAGAAACTAGAGCGCAGAATAATAAGAAGTGAGAATTTAATCCAAAAACGTTGTCTACAGGAGACAAGCGAACAGTAATAAGCAATAAGCTACGAAACTAAGGAATAGCAGTAAATGCTAGGGAAATAGGAAGGTCACCGATAAAGTATTCGAGAGGCCGTAAACAGGACAGACTTTCGCTAGACAAACTAAATAGTGTCTAGAAAGAAATGACTTCGAGCTAGTAAAAATAGAAGCCGATAGTCAGAAAACCGGATCTGAAGAATTACCGTTCCAGGGAGGGGTAGATTGATCGAGACTTTCATCATCTTGCCAGATTAGGGAGCTGACGTCTAAGAGTGTCACCCTTGGAAACGGGGAAGAAAGAAATCACGTGTGTAAGGCAAAAATCAAAGCCTCAGTGATTTAAAAGCAGTGTAATATAAATATAGTAAAATTTGTTTTAGTGTAAGAATTTTTAGTGAATTTATTTGTGTAAGATAAAAGAACACAAAATTGTATTCAAGATGTTACCAGTGTTTAAGGTAAATAATGTGTATGTGTATCAAGAAGTGTCATTGTGTGAAATGGGATTAATCAAGATGGCTTAAACACATTGAGTGGGCAAAAATGAAACATCGCTGGAGAATTCGGTCGGTGACCGTAATATCATGTGAGTAACCATTTCATTATGTTATGTGTTGGGGAAGGTTTGCGTACAATCCACCTAAGAACGAAAGAATAGGGATGTTTTTGAATAACAAATAACAGAATAATAGCGCGATCTGAACGATTAAAATTGAGAAAGTATAAAATAATTATGTGAAATAAATAAATCCCTTGGGGGAAATGTATGAAATAAAATATCAGTGTATTTGATAAATGATTTAAATATGGGAAAGCAAGCGTAATAATAATAATAATAATAATAATAATAACAATTATATAAATGAATGAAGATTATGATGATTTATATGAAAAATAAGAGCTTTTGAGCTCCTTTAAAAGACTTAATACATGTTGTGAACACATGTTCTTAAGGTAAAGCGATTATTGTCACGGGAGAGGATTAATGTAGAATTTAGATGTAGATCAAATATTGATTTTGAATTATCAGTTCATTGAAGGCAACTTGGCATTAAGGTATAAGCGCCATATAGCGCATTGAAGTAATTTGTCACGCTAGGAATGCGTTAAAGACTCGGTAACACTAATTATGAGGGGCAGTTGGTCGTGGTAATTGAACTATGGTAAGTCCTCTAAATAGTGATGTGATCACGAGGCCATGTGTGTATTGTATTGTAAAAGGGTGCGAAATATTTATTGTATTATGAGCGCAGGTTCAAGGTTAAAGGCTGCCCTAAGTCGCGAATGTTATAAGTCCTCCAGTATGGGATATGGTTCCCGAGGCATTTGAAAGAATCGAACCCAGATTCGTCTATGTTGAAGCCCCTAAATATTTGTTGTTGTATTGAATTATTCTTACCCGCCAATGAGGACGCTTCATAATTAATAAATGCCGAGTTCAAGAGGATAGGTCTGTGGAACCTCAATATGTTGTTAAAATAAGTTGAATGAAAGCCTTGCCTGTTCAAAGAACTGCATTTAAGAAACAGCTGTATAAAGCTGAGGGTAGCTTGTCTCGTGTGGGTGAGACCATGAAGTTCCTGCTCCCGGCACTAAATCACGCTAAGTGGCCCAGGCCAGACCCTTACTATTGATGTGTTGTGGTAGGTCTGGAGAGTCGTCTGTTTTAAGTTATATTACACCAGAGTGTTTAGAGTTTGTTTTAACGACCCGGTCTTCGAACCGAGGTTCATTTAGATGAAGATTACCGCTTGCAAGTTCATATCGTTGCTTTTTATGAGATAATGGTCTTTTAAGACAAATAATGAGAAATCCCTAATGTTATAATTATGATGTAGTGATTCACGAGTTTAGTGAAGACAATCAGATTCCGGGAGTGATCTTAATTTTTGACGTGTTCAAGTAGTCTTTTGTAGCTCGGGAGTACGCAAGTGTTTCCCAATCACGGTAGTGAATTGTTGACTTGAGAGAGAGATGATAACCGAAGAACATTGTGAAAGCCCAAAAATTTAAGTAAATGAGTGACAGTACTGTAATAAGGATTATATATTTTGATTATAAGATATACTCATGTAATGGGAAATGATGTGTTGTAAATGAAAAACACAGTGTATATAAAAAGTATCGAGCCATTTGGAGCTCTTGATTTTAGGGAATTTTAGAAGGACGCTATATGGAAGTGAAAAGTAATATGAGTTTGTTGGTTTATGAAAACCATTTACTATGATTTAATCTTTGTTTTATTATGTATTCCTTGTTCATTTGAACAAGTATGAATTTTTATTTGTTTAATTTGTTGTAGCGCCATATATTTGAGTAATTAAATGTTTTATAGTAGGAGTTGATTTTGTTTATTATTTTTGGAAGTGTATCCTCTAATTAATCGAAAGTGTGTGAGTCACAGAGTGGGAGAACATACCATAACCCCGATAATCCCGATTTGAGCATGGCTGGCATACTGTGATTTGCATATTTCATGCTGAATGGGCACAATACCTACCATCGAAATCAAGCAATTCCTGTCTACCCCGAGCTTTAATACAAGTTAAACTCATCCCTTCGCCCTACCAAGCAGTAAATAATTTCTAGAGTCTATGGTACAGTGAGCAAACTCAAATACAGCTTTTAAACGTAACAGCGCCATGACTCGAACTGCACAAAAACAAATACCAGCAGACAACCTATGCTTGATAATATGCAATTGACACATAAACTCCAATGGAACTCACAAATTAGATCACGTGTATCGCACATTTATACATATATACAATTGAAAATAACACTGTCATTATTTTTGGGACCACATTTATTGATTATGACCGAAAAATAAAAAGTGTTCCATATCAAACGCGTGTTATTGAGTATTTTTACTCTACTTATCCAGACCGACCGCAGCGCCCCATGTGTTAGTTTGAGTTGCCAATACGCTTATCATACGATGTTGGCATGTTAAAGAACCCATTTGAATTCAGTAGGCTGTGTTCATAATTGCAAAATTAATCTCGGGATTTTCCGCAAAAACAAAGTTCCTCATTTCTCTACTACAAAGCGCTATAGTGTCAAGGAGCTTAGATATCTAACGTCCTTGATTTTCATAGCACTTCAAGGCGCGAAAAAATTCGACTTGCAAGTTGCCCTCTGAGCGTCAATTAACAAAGCTTGCACCCAGCACCCGAGGCCATATGATATTAAATTATATTGTTAAAAATGTACTGTAGTGTATTGAAAATATTGTAACTATTCTTTATTTTATTATTATTGCACAACTATTTTCCATTTGATTTGATAATTTTTTATTTCCTAATGTTGTGGGCCCCACCCTATCATATCGCCCAGGGCCCCGAAAGGCCTAGATCCGCCACTGGCTGGTCAATCACATGTTCATTCCTGTGTAAGGTACCCCCAGGGTAATTCTGCAGAGCGACCATTAAGGGAGGTGGCTCGTCTTTCTTTGCACTCTAGTGCATGACAAATATTCGGCCTGGGTAGGACATCTTCCCAAAGTCGAGACTTGGCTGAATTCTGTCCAGCATGAGAGCACGAATATGACACCGTACGAAGTTCACTTCGGGAAGAGACCACAAAATGAACTAGCGAGAGCATTGGGATTAAATGATGGAAAGCAACCGGGGATGGATTACAATGTCCAGTTGGCGAAGCAGAATTTATCTAAGTTAGCACAAAAGAGAATTCGCCAACAAAAAGAAACTAAATTCGACCAATTCGAGCCTGGAGATCATGTCTTGCTTAGGGTACCGAAACAGTCGAATAAGCTAGAGAAAGTAATGAGCAAGTTCTTCTATCTCTACGAGGGACCCTTTATAGTTTCCAAACGTATGGCAAAACAGCATATGTGTAGGAGGATGGTAAGAATAATATCCACAGTCTTCGTAATTATGTTTCATGAACTGAGAGTGTAGCTGGCGAGCCAGCCTATCAATTGAGTAAGTGTTGTATTCGGAGTGTGGAGTGTTCTGGTCTTCCAGGCAGGCGTATCAGGAGTCATATTGGGGGACAGGAAAAGATGTCGGGATTGGAGGATGCTTTTCGGCACTTAAAGGACTCGATGCACCAAGACCAAAGTTTGGCAGCGCTAACGGGGTCCCATTTGCCTCTAAAAGACGTGGCAGCGCTTGTACAGGGCACTTTTGTTCAGGCGTCCGCGGGGCAAAATATGGGCCTTAGGAGGCGAGACTGTCCTTCATGAAATTAATACACTACATCACACTTGATTTCTGTTTACGACCTAGCCATGTGAAATCAGTGTGAGTGGATATGAGCTATTTTGTGTACGAGGTAGGAGACCTCAAAGTTATTTGTATATAAGTGTTATTTAAGAGTGGTGTAAACTAGGCCAGGTTCGCGAGAAGGTGACTGGTCAGGGTTGTACACTGCTGACAGAACGAGATAAGAGAGATGCAGAGCTGATGGTAAGCAGAACTAGGTCAATTGTAACACAGAGGGATGCAGACATATTTACGGCACAGAAATATTTTGTGTTATATGTAATGCGAGTTTTTTTTTTCAGAAGTAAAGACAAATTAAATGTAATCCACAGAGAGGTTGAGTGTTACGGTCACGAATCGTAACCACGATATTGTGATCGTGTGCTCGTGTGAAACGTGAAAAAATTACACAAGAAAGCGACAACCACTTAAAATGAAGTAGTTCTGTTGTGGCATAAAACTGAACATCCTGAATGCGTGTGAAATGTTATCATGTATGTACACAGGGCTCACACTCATGAATGTATATCTTTCCTACACAGAGATTAATAAGAGGCGGAAAGATCCGCGGAACATTTACTAAATGAAAAACATTAAACTGATTGCAAAGGGCAATTCGGTATCAAAACTGACTTTAACGCAAAACGCGTGAAGAGTATTATGAGCGTTTTATATATGTATGTAGGGTGATATAATTTGTGTAACTTGTACTTTTGGATGGGGATTTTAGAAGAACGTGTCTGGGATAATCACGTTATGTATCGTGGTCACGATAAATCACGTGATAATCCGAGGCGAAATGTAACCCGTTTCTCGGAGGGTGTTTACGCCACTGACATAAGTCTGATGGTATCTAATTAATGTGAGATTGAACGCGGCAAATTATTAAGCCAAGTGAATTTAATTTAGAATTATTATTATTAATTACATATTTCAAATTTCGAGCTTTCTAAATTTTAAACCAATACAGATAGGTTTTCTAACTAATAGAAAACGCTATCAATCGGATTATTCCGATATCCATTATACATGTAAATTATTTGATAACGGAGGTACGGATTTTGTATTCAGTTAGTGTACGGTAGAGAGAGTTTGCATCATCGGGGAAATTACGAGTCCAAGAATAGCCGCTGAGAGCAACAACATATTTCACAACCAGAGGGAACATCTCCAACTTAGAAAACGTGAAACGTTTGAACAAAGCGTGGCGTCAGTGAAAGTGCAATGAACTCAAAGGCGGGAACGAACACGTGGGGAGTGACGGCCAATCAGAAGGAGGGCGGCCGAAATCAGCTGTGTTGGGTAGCATGAAGAAGGACGGTGATTGGTCTTCAGGCTAGCCGGGAGGCCGGCTGGTTGGTACCATGGTAGGGGAGCGAGCTCGGTGGTATATAGTGGGCGAGCGACGTGAAGAGGAGAACTTTTAACTATTGTTCCGTGGAGGGCTTTTAACTTTGATTCCGTGTGGGACCATTATATCGAGTCAACATTCATTGATTAACATTATAATCTACGTACTAGTCTTCGGACTTGATTTATATTTTGTTCCATGGTGAACGATAACATAACTGGGATATTCCACTGACCTATTCGTCATGGATATCATACGATCTGTTGTGAATAGGCAGATCGTATAATTGGTTTTGGATTCAGATCCACCACTAACAGTATATAAACTTTCAAATATAAATTCACAACGCCGTCATGAAAAGAAGATGATGTCGCGGAAAGGGAAGCTACAGCAATCTCTCTTGAATGGAGATGTACGAAGGAGGCAAAATCTCCAATGGTGAGCTGAATGACGCATATCCACGCAAGCTCTCTCTTTTTTGTTATTATTTTATCGGTTCAATTCAGTACATTCTTAGCTTGGTAATAATCTTAAATTCATCCGACCTCCAATTTCACGTAATTTTCATGTGGTAATGGTAAACACTTTTAAAGCTCCTTTTATTAATATTAAATTTAGCACATCATTGTTTTTGACTATTAAATTACTTTTATTAGACATGCAAATGTTATTAGGGTTAATGATGGACTCATACCACGGCCTGATTTCAAAGAGTATCTCAAGTGTTCTACGCAAGCTAGTGATTGATATATATATATAAATATTATGTTTCAACTTCATGGTGTCTCCTTGGCGCACATAATCAAATCAATCTCATACGTAGATGTTAAAGTGAAGCACCCATCACGTTACATTTGTCACCCAACAGTAAGGGCTCTCACAGAAAACCATTACACTTGTGCGCCCTAGTGGGACACGGAAACCATTACACCTGGAGAGCTCAAGGATTCAAGTTACTGATGAAACACCTTATCATAATAAATTGTACCCTATAGCAGAGAAACACAGAACTCAAGTGAAAGCAATTATCAAAGACCTGGCACGAAACAACATAGTGGAAAAATTCCCAAGCTCATACGTGAATCCTCTGGCAGTAGTTTCAAAACCAGATGGAAGTTTGAGAATATGCTTTGACGTAAGAGCCTTAAATACTAGAATATTACCAGAGTACGACAGACCTCCAGTTATCAAAGAATAATTAAGGAAATTCATAGGGAAGACATGGTTCCCAACAATAGATCTTACATCGTCGTATCATCATCTAAGGCTGAGTGAAGATTCTAAGAAGTAAGTACTGGGTTCATGTTCGAACAGCAAACCTATGCATTCAAAGGTCTACCGTTCGGTATGAAGACTACTGGATCTGTATTGATCAGAGCCTTAAATCAGAATCTTAGGCCTGAGTTTAAAGACTCGGTGATATGTTATATTGATGATATCTTAGTCTGATCAGGTTATTTCACTTGGTGTGTAGGATTTATGAGACAGGTGAGGTACCCCCTGATTTCAAGAAGAATGTTATTATCCCTATACCAAAGAAAGTGGGAGCTGACAGATGTGAAGATTACCGTACAATCAGCTTGATTACTCATGCTTCAAAGATCCTGGCTAGAATAATTTACAAGAGGATGGAAAGCCAAATAGAAACGGAGTTGGGTGATGACCAGTTTGGTTTCAGGAGAAATGTAGGAACAAGGGAAGCTGTCTTAGGCTGATTCTGGAAGGTAGAATAAGGAAAGATAAGAGAACGTTCATGGCATTTGTAGACTTAGAAAAGGCTTTTGAAAACGTTGATTGGACTAAATTGTTTGACATTTTGAAATCTATTGGAATAAAGCACAGGGATAGGAGGGTGATATACAATCTATACAGAAACCAGACAGCAGTCATTCGAGCTGAAGGACATGAGAGAGAAGCTGGTATTCAGAAAGGTGTAAGACAAGGCTGCAACTTATCACCCATACTTTTCAATCTTTACATTGAACAAGCAATGAAGGAAATTGGAGAAAAATTTAAAGTTGGAGTGAAGATTCAAGGAGAAATAATTTCAACTCTGAGATTTGCTGATCACATCGTCATCTTGGCCGACACACCTGAGGATTTGAATGAGTTTTTGAATGGTATGGACTCCGTCTTACGGAAAAAATACATGATGAAAATTAATAAATGTAAAACAAAAATACTGGAATGCAGCCGAAATAAATCAGAAACCTCCATGGACATCAAATTGGCAGGTGAAAAGCTGAGGGAAGTAGGAGATTTCTGTTACTTAGGAAGCAAAATAACCAGTGATGGACGAAGGAAAGAGGATATAAAAAGTAGTTTGGCTCAGGCAAGGAAAGCATTTCTACAAAAAAGGAATCTGTTGACATCGAATATAGATTTGGGTATTAGGAAGTCATTTTTGAAAGCCTTTCTCTGGAGCGTGGCGCTCTATGGAAGTGAAACTTGGACTATTGGTGCAGGAGAAAAGAGGAGAATTGAAGCATTTGAAATGTGGTGTTACAGGAGAATGATGAAGATCAGATGGGTAGATAGGGTTACAAACGAAGAGGTATTAAGACGAGTGGGGGAGGAGAGATGTTTCTGTTGACTGCTAATGAAGAGAAGAGATAGGTTAGTAGGGCACATACTAAGACACCCAGGAATAGCAAGCTTAGTGATTGAAGGAAGGGTTGAGGGCAAGAACTGTAGGGGTAGACCAAGGTTAGAATATGTTGAACAGATTGCCTCGGATGTAGGGTGTGGTAGCTATGTAGAGATGAATTGATTAGCACAGGACAGGGAGGCATGGAGCGCTGCATCAAACCAGTCAAAAGACTGAAGACTCAAACAACAACAACAACAACTTAGTGGCCTCTGAAACAAGAGAACAGCATTTACTTCACCTCCAAAAACTTTTCAGAAGATCGAATTACGAAGTTAACCTGAAGTGTCAGTTTTTTCAGAAGGAATTTAAATTCCTTGGGCACATACTAGATAGTTAAGGTATTCGAACAAACGAAGCTAAAATACAAGCTATAGCGAACTTCCCAAGACCAACCAGAGTGAAGCATGCCCGTAGTTTTCTCGGCACAATTTTTTCAGGGCACTGTCCCAGATATACAGAGATAGTTGCACCTTTGCAAGAGTTGTTAAAGAAGGGGAATGAATGGAGGTGGGATGAGACTAGCGAACCATCATTTCGAGAAGCTAAAGAGTTACTTGTTAATAGCGTGAAGCTAGAATACCCTGACTTTAGGAAGAACTTGATAATTGAGTCAGATGCATCCACCATGGGAGTAGAAGCCATCTTACTTCAAGAAGATGACGACCACTCAAGGCATTATTTATCATTCATCAATAGTCGAATTGGTTAGCGCGCTAGGCATTGGCCCGAAGGGTCCCGGGTTAGATTCCCTGCCAGGCCATCAGGGATTTTCATCTCATGTAGTTGACTCCTCTGGCCCGGGGACTGGGTGTATGGGACGTCTTCATCATCACTTCATCACTCGGACGCGCAGGTCGCCCACGGGCGACTTACAAGTAGAATGTTTTCTTTTTCACGAGTCAGGTATTTTTGTACTCTTAGGCTGCGTAGCCCAATATGAGAGTAGGTTAGGAAAAACTTTTTGTTAGAATCAGGGATTAAAATCCTGGATCCGAATATTATTAGATAGTTTAATTGTTCAATTTTTGAGTTGCTGAAAATATATTTTTCAGTTTGTATCTGGAGTTGTGATTCACATTTTTCTTGTTTTTAGAGTACCGTAGCATGTATTCTGAACTGGGACCCTTCCTACTTTCCTGATTTATACCTGCTCCGCACTGAGACAAAAATCTCGTCCTTCGAGCCTAGTTCAGTTGCATGTGTACAGTTGTTCTGGGACTTGGGCGCACATGGAAATGGATTATCACTCTGCTATCCTGGATCAAACAGGCACAGTATGTATTGAACCCTATTGATCTACTGTAGGCTGGATAAATACGTTCATCTGTGATTAAATACAAGAAGAAGCTTGTAGTTTAACGTGACCGTTAATCTCGCGATCATAAGCCACGGGACCTCCGTTTTAAGTGGAATCCGCACCACAGGACATGGCATTTCACATCGAAAATCTCACATGCATTGACTGGGAATCGAACCCGGTCCGCCTTGGTGAGAGGCGTACAGCTTGACCGCTGCGCCACCACGCCCCCAGATTAAATACAGTATACAGCGAAAGTGAATATTTCAATGCATGAGAGCTGGCCAGGGTCTATGCTGGAAAGGTGCACTCGAGACGAGAAGTGGGCAGGCTATCGGCTTACAATAACAAACGACCACAGATTACATTCCGCGACGAGGGGCTCGGGGAGATACCACTTCTTAGTAAGCATGCAATACGAGGAGCCATCTTTCAGATAAAAGCACGTGACTTTAATAAATGCCGTATTAAAGCTGATTTGGAGCAATTACAAGGAAATGACAAGACACCCGATGTTAAATAACATAAGATCCTAATTATGAAAGGATAAAAAACTAATAATGAAAATAAGTACTGCACCCATTTCATATGGAAATGCTTAATCACGTGCTGGCTAGCTGTTGCGGTTCGGGGCGTGTTACGTCCAACCCACAACGTCATTTCACATTTGATATGATAGCACCTTTTTTATAGGATCTACAAGACTAGATTGAAAACAAACATGTTTCAAAAGACATGAGTTTATTGTATAAAACTCCCAGGAAATATTACAAACCATTTACAAACAATTATATTTTGGAAACATCCAAATGTCAAAATATCAAATACATAATAAATTCATATAATCTTATATTATCGCGTTGCCTTGCTTAGGTATCCTTTATCATTGGATATTCATCTATATTTTCTTTCCGCAACATTTTATTTACTTAGACATAGAGCATGCCTATCATTTTATATTATTTTATCTAAGGCTTTTGCGGATATTTAACTGTGTTATTAACATCCCTTCTGGGCTTTATTCATACTTTATTTACTTTAAATCTCTTTATAATCATTCATTTAAGTTCTGTTACTTTTATCAGTAAGCCTTAGTCTTCATAACAAATCAACACTTTCGAAACAAATACATGTCCATCCTCGAATTCACGTCCCATCACAAATCATTTCCATGCAGTAGGGTGGCTTATAAGTGATGTACCACATGCTATTATTTTACAATTTCAGTTACTTTACAAACTCAAATTTGAGTTAACCTGTTTGTTATTTCATACATTTCTTTAAGGCAGGAATCGACGCATACTTAATGATCAACTTATTTTTGACTACTATGGTCAAATATTATCCAATTTTTGCAAATTTAATGTGGGAATGATTCTCAAAAACCCACTAATTCAATTATTTATTTCACAATTTCATAGCACCTCTTATTTAAAATTTGCGTGTTCCGCTACGCACATTTAATATCCATTCAGCAACCCTTAACCTTTGTATACAAAGCTCCATTGTATTCTACCCCTCGTTTTTAGGAGCGGTCAGCCGGCAGCTCGACCTCCCTCGTTTAACGTGATTTATTACATTCTTCTAGCCCCATTCATTGACTTTAAACTTCCAAATGTTTCATTCCCTTTAAAACAAAGCGTATGATGATCCGAGCTACCACATTACTTCATTAGCTGTATCCCTTACTGACTCATATTCATTTCACTTTCCTTGTGACCCGTGCCATAATTTGAGATCATAACTCATTACCTTTCATTTCACATACTTTATTTGGTCGGTTAACATAGCGTCGTTGTCACAGTACAGGCCATGTGACTCTGGGCTCACAGACACTCTGTGGCCCTCCAGTTGAAATCACATATCGTAGAAGCACTAGTACTCTCCATATTCATACGTAGCAATTGCCCGGCGGGACTTAGATTGCAACACAATGCCCTTGCTTCGAACCCGTGTTCGATCAAGCGGGTTGAACCCTCGCGCAAACAATACCAACAATTCTCAACTATAATGCCCTTGGCTCGAATCCCTGTTCGGTCAAGCGGGTCGCACCCTCGCGCAAATAATATCGACGACTTTCCGACAACTATACCTTTTATCTCCAAACTTATGCACGTCACAGGATATATTCACTTCATTTGCTAGCATTTACTTTATTTATTCTTTATAGGCCTATTTCGGCAACACAACTTTTATATACCTTGGATCGTCATCGCATCTCTAACAACTTTGCTCGCATTAGCATTTTTACTTTACCGTGGCTCAATAGCTTATAACTTCATACATAATTTCTTTGGTGTTCGATTACCACCTATTATTTTTAGCATATTACTTTTATTACTTGCTGAATAGCGTTATTTTTATCATCATATTAAGGTATCCCAATGATCCATCAATTATTTTTATTATTCCACGTACTTCAATTATTTTACTTATTTAATCATTCAACTCGAGTTTATTATATCATTATTTTTGATCAACATTCATTAATTCATTATTAATTTGCGGAATGCAATTTGTTTACTTTAACATTAACATCTCGGAGTATAAAACGCAACATTTCTTATTTTGGAGTTTAAAACTCAATATTTATTATTATTATTATTATTATTATTCAACGGTGCTTGTTTCATTTACGTTACTTTTATTTATTTGGCATACATTTTACTTGCCATTTACGTAATTACATTCGATTCCTCCTTTCAGATCATTATTTCATCGTTATTTAACCATTTTTACGGGCTTTCAATATTATTATTATTATTATCACTTTTGCATTTTTATCATTATTCTTAACATTTTCGCAAGCCGTCTTGGCGGTTGCCTTATGACATCTTAATATCATTTGATTACTCATTGTGCACACATTTCATACATAAATTTACTGAAATAGCATATGATACATTCACTTTAATATTATAAACATTTTTGACTCACCCACATTTCAGCACATGACTTGATTTCTGGATGATTTCACCCACATAATTTCTTCAGCACATCATCTTCATATTACAATAGACCCTTTCTAACACTTGGTCATCATATCGACACACGACAATATATTGATACATTTTCTTAATTTCACTTTTTAACACTTGTTAAACATAAATAAAATTCACTTATTCACTATTTACAATCGAACACGGACCAATTCTCAGCGTACAAATGGTGGAAAACAGCCTAGATGGTTTCTCCCTGTACAGCTTTGAACGTGTGATTTTCCTATCTTCCTCCCTTCGGTAAGTCTCTCTTCCTATTATTCCCGAGATCGTAATTGTCTCTTTCTTGAATTTTCTTCTTGATAGCCTTTTCTCTATGTATTAATGTTCTATCTGTCCTTGTGCTATCGCGCTTTATTTTTCCTTTACCATTGCCTATCACAATTTATAGTTCTCTTCCTACTGTAATCTTCCCTGACGATCGTATAAAAATGTTCTTCAATTTAACTGTTTCTTCCTGCGCGCTATAATTCCTCTCTCTATATTCAATGTTCGTAGTTCTTACCTCCTACAATGTCCTTATATTTTCCGCACTTTGTTCTTAAAAGTTCATAGGATGCTATTGCGTCTCCTGCCTTTACTTTGACTGAGCGCGGCTTGGTTTCGAACCAATACTACTTTGCTAACTTCGTTCGATTTAGTTACTGTCTATCGCACTTGATGTGTGTTTGTCTTTTGTGAGACTCGAACTATAGTGTCTCTGAATGTAGTTCTTACGATTTTCTCGCTGACTTGCGCACTTCGTTCCCGAGGCTTGACCTAACTTGTTCGTACTTATTAATTTTTAAGTAACATGCCTATACAAAGGCTGTTAACAAACTGGCTAACAGCGTATCGCACTCGAACTGTGGTCTTTGAAGATTCTTGTATAACCTGCCTCTAGCAAAGTCTATCTCTCGACTGATGAACTTTGATTATAACGTGACTGTACTTTATATCTGGTAGACTGAATCTGGTGCGACGTGCACTTCTGCACGGCTTCTCGCAGACTGATGAGACTTCCTGCATCTCCTCTGGCTTTAAGCCTATTTATTAATTTCTGTCCAGAAATTAGTTCCTTTCAAATTTGGGAGCTGAATTTCTGATTCCATGGCCTAATCTTCTCCATAATTTAATTTAAAGTGTATTTTATAATTATATTTTGATTGCCGGATGGCGGAATTGACGTACTGTAGTACGTAAAATGCGGCCTGACAAAAATATATAAGAGTGACGTAGATTTGTTGCGAAAAATACGTAGTCGGAAAAATTGTCATTTGTATAATAACTAGCTGTACCCGGCATGCGTTGCAATGCCAATCAAAGAAAGTGTTGGCGTTGTAACTTTGTTTGTTGAAGTGCTTTTGGATTCCCAATATTTATTTATTTTCCGTTAACCACCTCTAAACTATTGTAAACTTGATTTACTATCTCAAAACAAATCATGGGAGCGTGCTCAACAGCTCACCAAAATTTCATCGCAATGAAATGAATGGTATATGAACGCATACGGGACTTTGTTGAAACGATTCGAGCGCCGTCACCCATTCGTTGAATAAACTCATACGCCACCTATTGTAAACTGGATTTACTAAGTCGAAAACCTTCCCTGACGTGCACACAACAACTCATGTACGTTTCATCGCAATCGGATGAATGGTATATGCACGCATACGGGACTTGTTTGAAACAATTCACGCGCTGTCGCTCATTAGTTGAATCTACTCGTGTGCTACCAATTGTAAAATGGATTTAACAAATCAGAAATCTTTGCGGAAGTGTAAACATTTCTCTAAATTTCATTGAAATCGCATGACTGGTATGTGAACACATACGATTTTTTTAAACGATACGCGCGCCGTTACTCATTTGTTGAATCTACTCGTGCACTACCTATTGTAAAAAGGATTTAATAAGTCAGAAACCTTTCTTGGAGCGTGCACAACAATTCAACCAAAGATTAATAGCAATCGGATGAATGGTATTTGAACGCTACGGGACTTTGTTTAAGCGATTCGCGAGCCGTCGATCATTTGTTGAATCTACTTGTGCGATACCTATTGTAAAATGGATGTACTGTGCCCAATCGGTCACGGCAGACTGGCATCGAACTCGGGTCTTATCAGAGAAGACCAGGCACATGATTCTGCCTAGAGTCGAACCATTGATCTCTGAGGGGGAACAGCTACAGGGAACCCGAAGAGCAATGAGATGTATAATGACATATAATAATATAGCATGATTTCACGGCCAGATTGTGGATATCATAGCTGTTTAAGGGAATAATTGTCAGAAATTGCAGTCATATGTACGTTTTCAAAGTATAGAAACGTGAAAGCAGGCCAGCTTGACATTTTACTAATTGCAGCCAGCGAATGGGAGGAGATTCATGGCACCGGAGGGACTTTTTCCGTCTGGACCGAGGAGACAGCTCGAAATTAATGACCCTGGGAGTCCCCAATGGACAACGCTTGAGACTGTAGTGGGGATGATTGCCCACGGAAATTAATTGATTGCAGCCAATTGGAGCATTGAAATGGAGTGAAATGTACACCCAGGTGAATATATTCTGGGAGAGATAATTTAGGAGAGGTCTTACACCTTAATTAAAGCCTATATCTCTAAATGATTGTGTTAACACCGAGCTTACGCTTGAGAGGAGTGATTTGGTGACCAGCAAAGGGGGATTCACCATGGTGGCGTCATAGCGCTACGAAAAAAGGCAATTAATTGTAATTAATTGGCCGAAGCGATCGCTTGCACGCAAGTGATTATGGGACCTCCACATCTAGATAAACAAGGTGTATACGTCATTTTGAATGGAAATACATTATTTCAAGAAAGGAGTCGCTCTCTTGTGTCCTGTGGACTACATTTTACGAGAAACCTTTATATAGGGGAAGCAGCACAGACCAAGCCAGTTCGTCTTGAGTTCTTCTTCAGTTGTCTTCAAGTTGTTCTGCAGTTCATCGTTAATCTACACGTCACTAATACGCTGCCAATAGTGCGCGAAATGTTAGAGTATCGACGCTCGAGTGTATATGAAGAACAATGGAAGCACATCATATAGCTTCTTAATGGTAATCATGAATCGCGTAAGATTTAATCTACAGAAGATATTTATCCATTATTATACGCAAGTGTAGTTTGCTACAGCGTAGCAATAATTTAGGATGGTTTTGGACACTGAATACCAGGAGGTATTGTCATACTTTTAAATGACGCAGTATCGTCAGGATCATTGCAGTTATGGGAGCCCGAGAGGCATCACAAGTAATTATGACGGTGAAATAAACAGTATTGAAGGGAACGAGAATCGAACACACGTACACGCAGATAGACTTGCACGGAGACCAGCGGTTGTCATAGCTTCATCGCATCTCTGAGGTCATGCGGTAGGAGGAGTCCGATTAAGGATCAACCTGTGAAATAGTGAAAAAGTGTATATAAATTTTGTTATAGTGATTTCAAAAGTATTTATGTGTATTGTGAATAAAATGTGTCGTGTTAAAGTGAGAAAAGCCACTGATAAAAGTATGATTATCGTGTGTGAAAAATGTGATACCATGTGGTATGTGACATATAACATGATGGCTTAAATCAAGCGTCATGGCAGGCCCGGAGCTGGCGTGCTGGTATAGTCCAGCAAAAATGAAAAAGTGAGTACCAATTTACATTGATATTCTAACTAAATAGTTCACCATACAACGATGCATCACTTTGAGACTAAGATGTAACAGTCACTTATTGTACGAGCTTTCACCACTCGTATTTGGTAGAATATGGCTTGGAAGGTAATTTGTTTATGGCCATTCAGGCGAAAATTGTGATGAATGTAACGGTAACGTTAAATGATAATAATAATAATAATAATAATAATAATAATCTGGGGTCGGTAACAGTAAAGTAAAGTAATAGGCAATTCTGGCCTAAATAACGTTCAAAGTGTGTCATGTCTAATATAAAGATACTGTATTTGGTAAACAGTAGGAAAGTAACGTGAAATATAGCGAGATACGAGAGTTTTTCAGTGTCAAATGAAGTGTGGAATGAATATTTGATATGGCCAATTCTTAGGATTGTTTTTGAGAACCATTAAAGTAATGTAAGCCAGTAAATTTATACTTGTTTTTGGGAGCTATTTGAAGCTTTGACTTAAGTGTAATTGCAGAGAGGACGCGGGTACCTCAATAATTGAGTCATCTGTGAGAAGTATTGTTTGAAGCCGCATAGAGCAAGCGAAGTAACGTAGAATCAAGTGATTTATGTCAATAATAGTGCGGGGACCATTCTAGCATAGCTTGCACGTTAGGTGAAATGTTGGCTAATCTACGAGATAGTATCGCCGTAGTGCATACTTTTATTATTCGCAGCGAATTGGACAGAGCCTGTCTGTATCCATCGCTTGCAGGAATAATTGCCACGAGGGAAGCTCTTCGAGACCCCGTGAGCACATGTATAAAATGATCTGCCCTGAGAGGAGAATCATGTTCGTCGTATAGGAAACGCAGATTTCCTTATTATGATATATTGGAGGCAGCTGCTGGTGAAGAATCTTGTATTTTCATTATGATGCGCGCTCAAAGCCACTTGTATTCACCACAGAACGGCAAGGCTATCACAGGACCCATCCCCAGCCGTGAATGTTAATTAAGGAGCCGAGTTGAGCCCATTACACTATGAATATAGCTGTTAAATAATTAGAATGACTCAATTACTTGAGACAATACTCTGGGTCACTCCACTGTACTGCAATTGTAAACAAGGATGACCTTGCTAGCAGATGAGAGAGGTGTGGAAGTAGTCCACTGAGACAGCGGCCATCTTGCGCGGCCAGGAGGAACTAATTTTATTGCCTGCTAGGGAGAGGGGAGGTCGGTCGGCCGGATCCCATTAAATTAGAGTCATAGTGGGACACTGAAGAATCTTGATATTTCGATATGTAATAAAGATATGATTGTTATGATGATGCCAATTGAATTAAATGATGTGTTTCAACACACATACATTGTCGGATCATTGAAATCGGATAATATTTGGCCCAGTTATTCTCTGAGGAGGAACACTGAACCAAATAAATTGTAGGCATCTTTTTAAAGTGCATTTTTGCCCAGTTCACACTAATTTATGCAGACGGGTATGTGATTTCTAAGAACATGACACGTTGGTAACGATAATAACTTCGACCAGACCCAGAAAATCGTTGTATGGTGAAACTATAAACATTTCTATCCATGTGTATTTTTGGAAGGGAAAACGTACCACTTTTTAAGCGTTTCATATTGATGGGAAGGAGGAAGATGATTCACGCGACACAACAACATTTGTTAATTAAGGCATAAAATAATGAATTTATGTTAATGAAAGTAAATGCCCGTAAGAAACGGATTAATATTTTATTATTACAGAATTAATGACATTTAAATGTGATATGCGACTTTTGTGTTGTGATACTCCAGTTTTGTAAAATTGTGTCACATAAAGAACACTATGGAGACTCGTAGAGGTCTGAAAGTATCAATGATAGGATGCTAGAAATAGATTTGAGTGCAG
Organism: Meconema thalassinum; assembly: GCA_946902985.2. Lineage (NCBI taxonomy): Eukaryota > Metazoa > Arthropoda > Insecta > Orthoptera > Tettigoniidae > Meconema > Meconema thalassinum. The sequence continues at coordinate 314,515,717 of OX336393.1, read as the reverse complement.
TGTAGCACTAATTAAGAAGAGACTCACAAAATAACCCTGATTTTAATTGTGGGAATTAAATGTAAATTATCCTTTGTTTGTATTTTGTTGTATAGCCATGATTTTATATCAGTAAATGTGTTATTTAGGAATATGTTGTTTCTTTCATGTAGAGTAGTTACCTGGTAGACTCAAATCCTGAGCATGTGGTTGTATGGTGGGCAGGAACGTCCCATACCTCGAAAGACCGTGAGTTAGCTGGGATACGAACACATGTTCCACATGATGACAATTGGGTACAGTACTAAGCCAGAAACATTCCCTGAAGTGTACAGAACATCACACCCAAGTTTCATCGCAATGGGATGAATGGTATGTGAACGCATGTGGGACTTTCTTGAAACAAACGCACGCATTTTGTTGAAGCTACTCGCTCGCCCTCTATTGTAAATTTGATTTACTACGCCTATAAATTTTCCGGGACTGTGCACAACAACTCACCAAAATTTGATCGCCATCGGATGAATTGCATATGAACGCATCGCCATTAGAGCTTAGCAACTCTAACTGAAACCCCGGAAAGAATGCGAACTAAAAGTACTTCCCCCTGCTCGCTCTGACCAACTCACGCAAGACCAATATCTGTGCAGAGGGGTGTAGTCCATCGCTGGCCGGGAGCTAATAGATGTGTTGACAAGCGTTCACAGTCCACTCTCTCGCTCAAGCTCGCCCTCCTCTCTGTCACCAGGGTCTCACTTCAAGTTGCTGAGCTCTACGCATTTGTTTAAAATACTCGCGCGCTATCTATTTTGAAATGGATTAACTATGCCTATAAACATCCCGGAAGTGTGTACAACAACTCACCAAAATTTGATCGCAATCGGATGAATGGTTTATGAACGCATAAAACACGAACAGACATTCCTTTATATATCATCATCATTTATTGAACAATTAATTCCAACGAGCCAGAGGCTCTTACATAGGAATTGTACAATACAAATTTATTGGCGTCTACTACAATTTTATATACATACAGTATATACCTTACATACACATTTGCTGCGTGATTAAGTTAATTTTCGGCAATGATACTTGACCTAACACTGTAATTAGCTTACCAAAAGAATATGTACAATGTAAATAACATAATAAAAGTAAAATAATAATTAAATCACTCTTTCACCGAAAAGCTAAAAAGAAGACCACTGGAAAAAAATATGGACGGAGGAACGTAAGAAGGGGCATAGCGAGTTCATGAGGAGATTTTGGGAGGAGAGGAAGAGGAAAGCTCCATCAACCCGAGTCAACAAGTTCAAGCGCGCTCCCTAAGTGGGCAAAACGAAGAAAGAAGAAGAATTAAATAATAATTAAAATAATAAGTTTATCAATGCAGAGTGAAATGAGACATGATGATTCACTAAATTTGGCTACCTACTTTATATATATACATATATATAAGATATAAGATGAAGACGGGCAATGCCTTTACGTAGAACGAAAATCAAAATAAATAATAATAATGTGGGAAGGAATTTTGGCAAGTAAATAAACCGAACACGTCTTGAAGTAATTTTAAGTATAGAAACTACATTTAAACTTATGATTACAAAATATGAGATTGAACAGAACTTGACGTGGCATGACTCGCCACAAAACTGTAACACTGATCGTCTTCCTTTCTCGCGACTTCCCCTCGACGCCTCTACGCGGCGCCACTGTGCGGTGCCAAGGCTGGCGGGAAACCCAAAAAGGTTCATCATCTTCCGATTCTCACAATCGGCCATCATGCAGATCATTCGCCTCGGATGATGAGTCGTCTCCAGCCCAGGGTTTGAGGAACTCAGCACAAGTAGTTGTTCAGTAGGGGCCTACGTGATCCCCTTCACGACAGACGTCGTAAGTGTCATTCGGCTTGACTCGGGAGATTCCGTAAGGCCCAAGGTACTTTTTCTTCATGGTGACGATATCGCCAACTTGGTACTGGTGTGCAGGCCGTCGACGTCGATCAAACGACACCCTGTTTTCATGATGCACTTTCTGGATTTTTGTTCTTGCTTTTTCACGGTAAACACCTTTTCTGGTCTCAAACTCGTCTACCATCTCTTTATTGACCAACTCAACTATTCTCAGGTCATTTTCCCAGTGCATTTTGACTCCTGTCAAAAGTTCGAACGGCGTCTGCTTGATACTGCGGTTGTAAGTGGGATTCATGGCTCTCTGAGTGGCTTCGATGTGTTTGTACCAATCTCCTGGGTTTTGGATGGACAACTTAGTCAGCACGGAGATGATCGTGGAGTTCATCCTTTCTACCTGGCCATTGGCACGAGGTAGTATTGTGATCAGCGAGTGCGTGATGTTGTTGGCAGTGCAGTACTCTTCGAATTTGTGTGAAATATAGGCGGTTCCACGGTCGGTGACGATCTGCGCAGGATTACCAAATGCTCCTTTTTGCACGTCCAGCTTCACAGTAGTTTCCTTTTGGTAGTCGTTTTAGTAGGATACAGCCACACAAAGATTGTGAAGCTGTCCGTTATTGCGAGAAAATGCCTGTATCCTTTTTTCGTTGAATCCAAGGGTCCGAGATGGTCATCACGATAAGTGTGAAATGGTGTGCTTTCATTAAATAAGGGATGCAAGAGTCCTTGTTTCATCGTGAAACTCATCTCAACGCTGGTACGCTTCTCCCTGCGCGGCGCGTAATCATTGGCCATCTTTCCGATTCTCAAAACAGCCTCTTCCGATACCTCTCCTATGTCCAACTCCTCGGCTTTCACGTCGATTCGCTTCTGATACCTCCTTGGACATCTTGACACCGGTTTTGCTGATGGTGGTTACGGCTTGGTCCAGCAAGTCGTTACCCATGATAGCTGGCAACTTGAGTACATCTCCAGATACCACATCGAAATCAGTCAAGTAAGTGTCGTCGTCAACCTGGACGTCGGTTGGAAAATATCCTAGGGGTGGCACCTCGCTATCTCCACACCCCTTGAGTGCTATGGCGGTTGTCTTCAGCTCCGGATCGCCCATCTCTGTGTAAATGTCTTCACGGATCAGATTGATTAGGCAGCCCGTGTCCACCAATGCGTTTATCTTCTGGTCCTGGAGCAACAATTCCTTCGTCTTCATATTCGACTTGGTTCCCAAAGCGACGTTCACTGCCTTCTTCTCTGCATTCTGCTCAGGGTTTCGTCACTTGGAAGTTATGTGTCAGAAGCTGCTGCAATTGAAGCACTTTGGACCCTGACTCTTGTGTGGACATTCTCTGGACTCATGACTGTTCTTCTGACCACAATTGTAACATCTCTTTACAGAGGAGGTCTGCTTCTGCCTGTCGTCTTCTCTTGATGTATATTTGTTTCTCGTCTTCTCATTTATCGTCACTTTCTGGGAGTTTCGTGCGTAAGCACTCTCGAAGATCCTCAACTTGTCCATGAATTCCTTGTTGTACCTTGCTCCAGATAGAATCATCTTGGATCCAGTGTCATCCTCGATGCCATTGATGACGTATTGTATCAGCGATTTATCATCGATTGCCAACCTGCTGGTTATTTCTCGCATCACCAGGGAATACTCCTGAAGAGTTTCAACTTTTGTTTTTAGTCGGTTGGTTAGCAGTCGATGAATCTCTGCTGCACTGGTAACATCTCGGAATTCTTTCTTCAACTTGTGCCAGGGTATGATGCACGTTCACTCTGCACGAACAACTTAACCAGGCCTGTCAGAGACTTTTTTTTTGCAAATACGTATTTATGCATCTCGTCCCAGCCCATCAACGTTGCTGATTCCTCGAAGTCCTCAATCCAACGTCGTACCGGATAGTTCTCACTGCCGTCATAGGTTCTGACAGAGCCCTCTACAACTCGGAAAGTCAACACAAACTTGTGTGCGACTCCACGGTTTGCAGTGTGCCGCAAGTCCACCACGTCCTGGTCGACTTCCCCTTCACCTAAGCTTCTTTCTACAGTCTTCGCTTTGTGTTTGGTCTTTTTGTTTTGTTTTTTTATTTACCTCCTATTGCTTTGGAGAGTTTCTGGTCTTCGGACGAGCTAGGTGAATCCGATGATGATCCTGACGTGCTAGAGGTTGAACATTTCGTGGATTTCATCCCAGCCATTTTCTCCTTTAACTCACGTAATTTCTCCACCAGTGCTTCGTTTGCCTCTTTCATCTTGCTCATTGCATCTTTCTTTTTACCAGTCTCCTCTTTTTCTTCTTCTTCTTCTTCTTTACACATCCGCATCCACGAAAGGTCCATTAAGTTATCACAGACGCGTTGCACAAGCACGGCTTTCTCTCCGGTATAATCAATGTTTAACACTGTACAAATGGCAATCAGGTCAGCCTCAGCAAATTCGGTCTCAATTAACTTGAATTTCACCAGGTGTTCTGGTGAGTCACGTTCAAACTCGAATCCTGGGAATTCTCTTCAGCGTTGCCTGTTCTTTCGATCACGTGGCAGTTTTTCGAAAATGAGGTTATGTAACGTCTTAATCACGGCCGTAGCGACGTCTTAATGTTATTATTCACTTTTTCAATATCTTGTTAACACGCCACTTTGTCCGTCATTTTTCTTCGCCTTTCGGCACTTCTCTTTTCGTCGTCGTCTTAGGCTTCAGGATCCTGGAACTTGTCTTTTGTTGCCAGCTCGAACCACCACGTCCTTGGAAGTTGAACAGCTACTCGACTTCTATATTCCACGGACCCGCGTCGTCGTCGTAAATCTTGCCAGAAAAATGTCGTCACTTCACGCCTAGTCGTCCTCCGTCTTGGTTTTATCGCTGTAGCCAAAATTGCCGTTCCGCACGCGAAATCCTTCGCATCCCGGACGAGCCCCCAAATGTGGGAAGGGATTTTGGCAAGTAAATAAACCGAGCACGTCTTGAAGTAATTTTAAGTATAAAAACTGCATTTAAACATAAGATTTTAAAAGATGAGATTGAACAGAACTTGACGTGACGTGACTCGACACAAAACTGAAACACTGATCGCCTTCCTCTCACGCGGCCTCTCGCTCCTCTACGCTGCGCAACCGGGCGGTGCCAAGACTGGCGGGAAATCCAAAAACTGTTCATCATCTTCCGATTCCCTCAATAATAATAATAATAATAATAATAATAATGTCTTTATGTAGGATGAAAATCAAGATTAAAAATAATAATAATAATAAGGTCTTGACTTTGAGGAAAAATTAAGAATATTAATGATAATAATAATAATCACATTATTGTGCCAAGGGCAAATTACGAATAGTAGGAATAATAATAATATTAAGTTACCGGTATGGAAAAATCAGGAATAAGAATTTTATGGATGTTCAAGCCGCGGTGGCCGAGAACGCTGACGCGTCATCTCGTGTCCCTCTGGCACCGGGAGAGCGTGGGTTCGAATCCCACCTCAGCCGTCCTGAAAATGGTTTTCGTGGTTTCCCATTTTCACCACCATACAATGCCGGAACGGTTCCTTTCAATAGGTCAACGGCCGATTTCCTTTCACAATCCCTTTCCTGACCTGTCCTGAAAAGAAAATTGCATGGCCATTGGCTGTTTTAATAAAATTATAAGTGTTTTTGAAACCATAGAAATAGGGTGCACGATGTGTGGCGGTAGCTAATCGATCGAGAGATTAGGTGGTTCAGAGAAAGCCGATTGGGTGTAAGGTAAGTCAGCGTACATGTTTTGAAAGTGTTTAATTGGGATGAAATGAAATATACGTCGAAGGCGATTAGGTAAGACCTCATATATGGAAGTGAAATGTAATTACTTAGGAGGCCATCAGGTAAGATCTCAGATATAGGAGTTGAATTCAGGGTGGAACAGTCCCTCGAAATTACGTCAGAGGCAAATTGCATAAGACCACATATATATAAAGTTCAAGGGGGGAAAGTTCTTTGAAAAGTAAAGTAATTGCACTGTAAACACGCTAGGAAGAAAGGAACACTCAGAAGAAATAAGACAGAACCACAAGGTAAGTCACATCGCCCATCCCCAGTTGTATTTGCCTAAGTTAGGATTCAACTTTATCAGAAGACCTATCCTCTGCGATTATAGAACAGTATAGATGGCAGTCAAGCTCATATTGAGTTTTATTGAGATATTTTATTGAGTTTCATGGAGCGATTGATTTTTAAGTTTGATTCTTGATTTTTACACTTTGTTGTGGTCCATGTCAGTGTATGGTACTGCCCCTGAAAAATGAATTATTTAGAACTTAAATGAGAATATTTTCCAAGCCCATGATACAGTTTAACATGGCAATATAAATGCTGGAACTTGACACAGATTCGTGTTAGCTAGAAGCAAGGCAGGGTGATTCCGATCACGTGATATGTTGCGCAACAGAAGTTTCTAGAAGGTTGAAATCGACCTAGCAACAGTGAATTTGCTAAGGGATATTATAATTATTGTTATAATTTATGTCATTGGACATAAGCCCCCAGCCAATGAGGAGAGCTCTTGTGGAAGACGGGAATACCTTCAACTATATTATATGGAGATTTTAAGCATTTAGGCCCCAAGAAGGATATTGTATTCATTGGTAATGAGAAGAATATTAAAGGAAAATACAACAGAGACTTTAAAAGGAGCTGAAAGGTCTAATTACGCAGTAATAAGCATTGTTAAAGTGCGCGCTAAATATATGGGGGGAGTCAGAAATGGCCGCCAAAATTACGACTTGGAGAGGGAGACCCAAGCATCGAGGTACTTTATCCTACAGACTTCGAAGGGTGTAGATGTGTTTACCGGATTAACCGAGATCCCGAAGGTTATCCGAGTACGGTAGTGAGACCACTCCTGGAGACAGTGCGATCACCGGGATATATATAGGAGATCCCGAGCTCTGAAACTAGGCGAAGTTTGCAAGTTTTTGATATTGCACTAACTCAGTAGTATTTGAGAATAGACTTCGGCCAATTGTATAATCAGACAGTACAGACTGTATTCTAGTATTTACTGAAATTTAAGCGTCACAAGTTATATAGTTTCACTGTTATAAACTTTTTTAAAGTGACATAGAAAAGTGTCGGACGCAGAAGCTAATAATCATTTTAGTTGAAACGAGACCGCAGTGAACACAAACCAAGTGAGTAACAGTGTCTTTACTTACACATTGGAGCAGTATATAAACATTTTCACTATGACTGCTAATCTTCATCAGGACTTGTTGTTCGATATTTATCACGATGTTGCGATGAAGAGATAAGAACATTATGCGCGAGGGACATATTTGAAGCAGAGATTTAGATACAATATGGAGCTTCGTTAACCAGAATACTTCAGAATGTAGACGTTATATACACTTCCATCTTGTGCATTAACGTCATTCTACGAACATTATAAAACAACTACGAGCTCTAGAAATATTTCATTCACCATCTATATGAATATTTCTACGATAATTATTCTACGATGACACTGAACTATATCCAAGACGGAGAAAGAAGATACAACATAAGAAGATTTGTCAAGATGCCCAGGGAAAATCCCGGCAAGCCATAAGAATTATTCCAGAAGGATGTCGTTCGATGCCAGACGGATGTTTTTCAATACACGCTTACCGGAGAGGAAACGTCTTTCCTTATCCGAGATTGCTGGTCCGAGGAAACGAACTGAGATCCAACTCAGTATCATGGATTGAGGAACATCTAAGTATTTTCCCAAAATACTTATATAGATCTTCTAGATATCGTCTGATAAGGTAGCAGTGTTATTTACTTTTTATTGAGAGCTATTTAGTGACATTCTGAGCAAACATTTTACTCTATATTTTACGTATTCCATGTTTCGACATATATTTATTCTTCATGTGTGTAACAAGATTTTATACTGCAAGATCATTTGAGATGATCGTCTTTCATCATTTTTATATTTATTCTACGGATCAGTTTCTCAACTGATATATTTATTTGTTTAAGGAATCAGTATTCCTTATTTAAGACCAGTCATTTTAACTTTCGACGAATTGAATTTTATTTCGAGTTAAGGCTGTAGACATTTAGTCGCGGATGCCAATTAAATTCTTTTTATGTAATTTAATTTGGGCACCTCATTGTAAAGAAATCATCAAGAACAGAAGAAACCACGAATGATATTGTTATATCATCATAATTACTATGAACTTAACGTCGCTCTGACAAGAAATATTTGTCAGGATATGATAGAAGTCATACTCCTAGACATTCAGTGTATCGAATGGAGACACATTGCGGAATTGACAATCCTTACTTTATTTGTGAAAGCTATGAGCTTTAATCATTTAATTGTATTTGGAAATAATTTTATAGAAGATAATTTCTATCTTCCGACAGGGACTCGAAGCTGGTTTACCCTAGTCAAAATTGAAGTCTAAAGGACACGACAAATAACATATGGTTATTTATACACTATATGAGGTGTCACGTCGTATTGTGGACCTGACATTGCATAAGCGTGTAATTTAAAGCAAGATTAGAAAGGTGGACGGAATAGTATTTTTATTAATTGTATATGTAACAATACTGTGGACAGTTAAGTATCTTTTGTGAAGTAAACTTATGGAGGTGATAGACGACTTGTTTACAGTCGTTCTTTATTAAAGGAAGTTTCTTTTAAGAACTGAAGGAAGAGTTCAATATGCCAGAGATTGAGTGATACAATGCTGAAGATAATGCCAGTAATTTAACTGCAATTCTTACAGAAGAAATGTTGGTAACAATGACTGTATTGTCATTTAGACTTTCACGGCCCGTGTTATTATTCATAATGTTGAATTTTGGGCTTATGCCGTGTTTTATTATATTGCAATTCGACGCGTTTCGAAAGAAACCATGTCTTTCATCGTCAGGAATAATCTGGAATACGACAATGTTGCTAAGAGAAAGCAACGAAGAACATATAGAAGGTGCCCAAAGATGGACGCCATTATAGCCCCATGTTAGGGACAACGGAAAGCAGCAGTGAATTACTTTCTCAGGGTTCTGATAATAGGTAGCCAGGATTCACTGAGATTGTAGCCGGTGTCGCGGTTGAAATTATCTGGGTGTTTACGTATTTCAACCGCCTCCCTGATGATTCTGGGACGATATTGCTTTATACGGGCAAGAACATCCACCCCTTGGAACATGACATCATGGCCAGGTGTTAAAGCATGATCGGCAACAGCTGATTTATCAGGTTGAATGAGCCTGATACATCTATTATGTTCCTTAATGCGAGTGCATATTGTTCTCGAAGTCTGCCCGATGTAAACCTTGCCACAAGTACAGGGAACTCTGTAGATACCCGGTTGTTGCAATTTAGGCAAACTGTCCTTAGTTGGTCGCAGGAGTTGCCTAATCTTAACAGAAGTTCCAAATACAGTCCGTATGTTGTATCGACGTAGGATTTTAGCAATACGATCCGTTGTGTTATGTATGTACGGAAGGTAAGCAGTTCCTCTTACATCTCTTTTCTCAACTGACGTCCTATTATTATTTGTTGGTTTCAGAACCGTAGAAATCAAAGCCTTGCTATAACCGTTGCTCTCAAAGGTGGTTCGCAGGGTGTTAATTTCTTCTTGTAAAGAAGACACTTCACAAATCCTCCTAGCCCTGGTAGTTAGAGTTGTAAGGATACCGTGTTTCTGGGCAGGGTGATGGTGAGAACTTGCGTGGAGATATCTATTGGTGTGTGTTGGCTTACGAAAAACGCTGTGTCCTAAAGATCCATCCTCTTTCTTGGTGACGAGAACATCTAAAAAAGGTATTTTGCCGTCAGATTCCTTTTCCATGGTGAAACAAATAGAAGGGTGCTGGAGATTAAGGTGATCCAGGAAATGGCTAAGATTTTCCTCACCTTCCGTCCAAACAACGAACGTGTCATCCACATAACGCCACCAGATCTTCGGTTTGAAAGGAGCCGACGACAAAGCTTTCTCTTCAAAGTTCTCCATGAAGAAATTAGCCACAACAGGAGAGAGAGGACTACCCATGGCCACACCATCAGTCTGCTCATAAAAATTCCCATTCCATAGAAAGTAGGAGGGAATTTTTATGAGCAGACTGATGGTGTGGCCATGGGTAGTCCTCTCTCTCCTGTTGTGGCTAATTTCTTCATGGAGAACTTTGAAGAGAAAGCTTTGTCGTCGGCTCCTTTCAAACCGAAGATCTGGTGGCGTTATGTGGATGACACGTTCGTTGTTTGGACGGAAGGTGAGGAAAATCTTAGCCATTTCCTGGATCACCTTAATCTCCAGCACCCTTCTATTTGTTTCACCATGGAAAAGGAATCTGACGGCAAAATACCTTTTTTAGATGTTCTCGTCACCAAGAAAGAGGATGGATCTTTAGGACACAGCGTTTTTCGTAAGCCAACACACACCAATAGATATCTCCACGCAAGTTCTCACCATCACCCTGCCCAGAAACACGGTATCCTTACAACTCTAACTACCAGGGCTAGGAGGATTTGTGAAGTGTCTTCTTTACAAGAAGAAATTAACACCCTGCGAACCACCTTTGAGAGCAACGGTTATAGCAAGGCTTTGATTTCTACGGTTCTGAAACCAACAAATAATAATAGGACGTCAGTTGAGAAAAGAGATGTAAGAGGAACTGCTTACCTTCCGTACATACATAACACAACGGATCGTATTGCTAAAATCCTACGTCGATACAACATACGGACTGTATTTGGAACTTCTGTTAAGATTAGGCAACTCCTGCGACCAACTAAGGACAGTTTGCCTAAATTGCAACAACCGGGTATCTACAGAGTTCCCTGTACTTGTGGCAAGGTTTACATCGGGCAGACTTCGAGAACAATATGCACTCGCATTAAGGAACATAATAGATGTATCAGGCTCATTCAACCTGATAAATCAGCTGTTGCCGATCATGCTTTAACACCTGGCCATGATGTCATGTTCCAAGGGGTGGATGTTCTTGCCCGTATAAAGCAATATCGTCCCAGAATCATCAGGGAGGCGGTTGAAATACGTAAACACCCAGATAATTTCAACCGCGACACCGGCTACAATCTCAGTGAATCCTGGCTACCTATTATCAGAACCCTGAGAAAGTAATTCACTGCTGCTTTCCGTTGTCCCTAACATGGGGCTATAATGGCGTCCATCTTTGGGCACCTTCTATATGTTCTTCGTTGCTTTCTCTTAGCAACATTGTCGTATTCCAGATTATTCCTGACGATGAAAGACATGGTTTCTTTCGAAACGCGTCGAATTGCAATATAATAAAACACGGCATAAGCCCAAAATTCAACATTATGAATAACAATGACTGTGTTATGAATTGTCCAACATAGTGGATGTGATTTTAATACCATATACTGTGGATATATGAGGTAATGTGGAGAGATGTGTGTACTCATGCGTAGGTTTTACCGCATTGGAGGGTTGTTATTGGAGTATAGTTCTTTTGGAAAGAACAAGGCATTAATAGAGAAGGAGTCATTGTGTTGAGAACTCCTATACTTGTTAATTTTCGACTTTAGCAGGAATGACAAGAGCGTTGATAAGCGGAAAACAATTAGAGAAACAATTGTCCACATATGTTCACTTATACCTTTATTAACTTTTATTAACACGGAGTTGAGTACTTACGTGCAATTGACCTTTGGTGGTTGGACGCATTTGACTGATATTGTCTATTAAACTAATTACGACAAAGTGTGTGCAATATATAAGAACATTGATAAATGTTCAAGAAAGTATATCTGAGGATCACATTGTATATAGAAGAAAGAGTAGTATAATTGTTGAAAGAGAGCTACGACTCTACTTTATAACGTTGAATATAACGATTTAGTTTTTATAAATATTTTCGCAATTATTTAGTTAGGGAAATATTTTTTATAATAATTATTTGTTCGATGTTTTTGAATTATAGTGTACTTTTGAATGAATGTTTTTAGAACGAGCGCTTTTAATGTTGTTAAGAATGATTGACCAACCCTATGGGTCATGAACCATAGAGGAGAGTGTATGAATACGAGTGTTAAAATCCAAAAGTGATTGTTTGAAAGGTGCGCGAGATATGAGGAGTTTTATAAAGAGAGAATGTCAATTTAACACGGTGACTGTTCGCTCCATAGCGCGGCCACAGTAAATGTGGGGATGTGTATCCCGTTAAATCTTTCAAGGCCGGTCTATTATATAATGTGGACCGTTGTTGTCAGTCCACCGCCTTCTTAAGCGAGATAGCCGCACAGCTGATCGAGAATGTGTGTCATTTTCTGAATGAGAGCGTAGCCAGGTGTGTTACGAGAAGCGTGCCGTTTTTTTTTTGTCGCTCTTCAAGAATGTTGGCATGCAGATATTTGTCTTAAACGTTTTAAATACTTCTAGTAGGCTCAGGCCAGTCAAAATTAGTTGCTATTTGACTGATAGCATAGTAAATTCATTAGCGTATTTGTTGTAGTAGAGGAGTGCGTATGAATGTGTGTAAATAATTAATTAATTGTTGTTATTTATTGTTTATATTAGTTATAGTTTACCATTGTTATAATAAATTTATTCAGTTCATTTTTCGTTGTTGTCTTCGAGTGATTTATTTTAAATATAATGAAAACAGTGGTATCGTGAAGCCATTTTTAGGTTGGAGCTAAGTCCTGCAGAGACCCCGAGAACTAAAGGTCGGTGCTTCTGAGCCAGTGTATTTTGTTGTATATTCACGATACCATTGATCATTACTGTGTAGATTCCCGAAGACCTTGTTGGAGCAATTTCTGATGGATTTTAGCCGGAGCTCATTTAGAAATAAAACAACCCAGTTTGTGCTATGGATTCCCAACAGACATCTTCCCGAATTTACGGGTACAATACATGTAGACAGTAAATCTAAGTATACCCGCAAGCTAGCATTTGATACTGCACCCGAAATTTGGATGATTTATGATGAAAATAATGTTATTATCTGAGCCCTTGATACATTTTAACATTGGAACATAAATCTTGGAACTTGGCTCAAGGCGAGATTTGTTAGCGAACGCAAGCTATGGGAGAAACCCATCACGTGATCAGAGACGCCCAGAATATTCTAGATCATTGGAAAGTGCATAGCAACAAGGAAATTGCGCGAAATATTATTAGTTAATTGTTATAAAATATATCATTGGATATATGCTTTCAGCCAATGAGAGGAGGGTTTATGGAAGCATACATGGATTTTACCTAGTTAATGTGATTAACTACACTCCATTGAAAACATTAAGAAAATTAAAAGAAGATATTACTACTACTGTGAATGACGTTAAACGGGCGAATTTCACCGTAACAAGCATTATTACAAGTACGCGCCACTAACTGCGCGGGATCAAAATAGTGCGAACTTCAGACGAGTTGAAGGGGGAACGACAGCCAAGAGTGTTCTTCTCTCGACTGACTTCATAGCGACAAGACGTATCGTCCGGAGGTAGTTCATTCCCGTAGGCGTGATACAGAGTGAGGTCCTACGTGACACAAGAGGCAGCGGTGTTACCGGCCAAGAGTTTCGAGAGCCCCGCATCAAACTAGGTGAAGTTGAGCGGTGGATATTTGCCTTAATAGCGGACAAGTGTTCGACTTTGTCGAGTTATAAGAGTTTTCATTTTACTTATCCAGTGATAAGGCTTCACCACAAGACGATTCATTAAAACCCATCGAGTATTTTCAGAGATATTAGAGACTTTGTGTTGTCAGACAATGTTATTCAACTCCGAGCGGAGAATATCATTTTAGTGCAGTGCGACTTCAACCCAAGCAAGTCCACGTTGCAGTAGGAAGTAAGTACAGTGATATTGTATGAACATAGTGACTTTATGGTGTATGAACATTATGATGGCTACAGACAATTATGAAGTGGAATTGGTTTATGCCTTTTAAGTATGTGTGTGATGATGAATTAAACTATTAAGCGTTTGGGATATATCAACACAAGGTTGTGATAGCAACGATGGAACAACGTTAAGAAACAACGAGAAGATCTATAACATCTAGATAGATAGAATGCCGAGACAACGTGACGCATTATGTACACTTACATCCAGTACATTTAATGTATTTTCACGTACTTTCATTCTCGACTATGAGCAGATATAATCGTTCATTGACCAACCGAATGAACTTTAACATCTACGATAGTGAATCGACATTCAACTTACGAATTAATTTTGTAACGATGATATTATCCAGGAGGAACTTCCAGAGATGTCGGCGATTGAAGAGTCATCAGCGGAAGACAGAAGATCAGCCCGAGGATTGTTCGAGATGGAATTCAAGTCCGAGGAAAGAAGTTCGATACCAGGAGGAGACGAATCCTTTCCATTCTCGAGGTCGCAGCTCATATCCGATGGAGGGGACTGGGTTTGATTTCAACAAATCATACCTGGATCCAGTTGGGTATTTTCTGATACCCGACAATGAACGTCAATTTTCTACAAGACCAAAGTAGAGATGTTTTCCATTATTATATTGTTTGAGTGTGTTTGATGGCATTTGGAATCAACAATTCTCCATATTTGTTTTATGTATTTTTACTTCGATGTTTAGTAAATTTTATTCTTCGAGACTGTACAAGAAGAAAGTCAGTTTTCATCTATACATGTTAAATATTTCATGATTCAGTTTCTGAACTGAAGTCAACTGTTTGAGAAATTTATTTTCCATTGGGAAAATCTTTACAGAAGTTATTATTCAACGATTTCGATTTTTATTCAAGACTTCAGACAATTAGTCTAGGACATTCAATACATTCATTTTGTTTAAAATGAACTTGGGTGTTCGTTTTGTGAGAAGAAATTTATAATTAGGAGAAGAAATCTACGAGTGATATAATGTGAAATATCACCTAATATTATAAACAATTCGGCGATCTAGCAAGCTACATTCGTTATGAATACGACGTGAAAGTGAATAGTTATGAACATTCTTCGTGTACAATGAAGATACATTCAGTTAATGACAAATCAATGGTGAATTGAAGGAAGGCTTTGTTTGCTCTTCATTAAATATAAATTATTAGAGACATATCTTTTGAAAGATAATTTATTCGATCTTAGGAAAGTTTAGTTAAGACCCTTTCCGGTTGTGATCGATCCTTATTGAGCGATAAGATAACACGAGATGTTATCAAGGCATACGTGTAACTCTACGTTATGTGTCAACGTAGTATTGCAACCGTGCACTTTTTAGAAATGACCAGTATGAGGAAACATGTATATTTTTATTAAATATTTGGAGACATGGAGTTTTATGTCTGAGTAATTTTGTTTAGTAAACCATGAAAGATCCATTAATACCATCGTTTGAACCGGGTGAGTTAGCCGTGGTCGTTACGGCATGACTGCTGGCAGTCGCTCACATCCGGGAGGCGAGGAGGTTCGAATCCCCCGCCGGCAACCTTGAAGTTGGTCTTCTGTGGTTTCCCATCTTCCTTGCAGGCAAATGCCGGTGTTGGTCCCAAACTATAGGCCACAGCCGCTACCTTCCAACGCCTCGTCCTTCCATTCCAACTTTCCTCCCCAACGGTACGTGTAGCTCACCCATTGGGTGTCCGTCTCAAAGCAGCTACAAAAACTGGCGAGCCGAACATGTCCTCGGACACTCCCGGCACTAAAAGCCATACGCTAAAAAACATCGTTTGAGAACGATCAATGTACTTGTAGAACAGATATCGCTGTTCATTGATATGTTGTATTATTGTAACAACAATAAGATCTAAGCTAGGAGAAAGCTATACCAGTACAGTGAAACCATTGTTGAGGACAAGTGAGTTAATGACATGTGTGTTTTATAGTGGAGAGTTATGGAGGTTTTTGTCATAAATAGTTGTTTGTAATACGAAGGGGATTACCGTATTCATTGTCATGAAGTACTGAGGATTGTATAAAGGTAGCATTGTTGTTTTTTAAGGAGAGTCAGTGAAGACTTCTCATGTGATCTGATCTGCGACACGACAGTCGTTTATTGGCGGAACTTCATTGGGAAAAGATATAATGTCCATGTTCTCTAAATTATTATTAACTATATTAAACTGGAGTTGTAAAAATAATGAACTCATCTTGAATGATCGGTCATTGGTATACCGATGTCTTTTAACTCGATATGACAAGAAAGTGGTCAAGCATTGTGTAAATAGAAGGCTATAGTAAATTATACTATCAGAAAGGAGCGTTGATAATTAAACTAACGCGGTCGTATCGCTCAAGAATAAGTCTTAGAAGCGATAGACACTTGTATAGTGTATAAATATTCCCATTTGTTAATATTGAGAGTATTGAATTTTAATAATAATAATAATTTTTAAATGTTTTTGACTTAGGTTATAGCTAGTGGGACAAACGCACCCACGCACGCAGTCGATTGCCAGATTGAGAAACCAAACAGGTTTCTCGCATTCGCGGTAAAGGACCCGCCGTGGATCTAATAACCCAGTTGTGTAGCTTTTTCACATTTTGAACTAGATGGAGATACAACTACTAAAAACCACATCTCTCGAGTAAAGGTTGTAAACAAAATTTACAAGGTTAACAAAAGGAAACAATAAAAAATATATTAAAACACAATAAAGACATAAAAGACGAACAGAGTAGCCTAACACTGGTTAGATTGGAGATCGCATCAAAATTACAAAATGAAATCAAAGGGAATGCTAAAACTAATAAATTCGAAATAATACTTTCGTCCCACCAAAGGCTGATTACAGAAGTAACCAGAAGAAATATTCTAACTAGCATATGAAGTCGTACAAGCTAAATAAACCCGTTAATAAATTAAAAACAAAAGGTATCACCAACAAAACTGCAGTAAAGGAAAATCGGTCAAAACATCCACTACTACAGAACGTTACCAACAAAACAAGAAAACCCCAAGATAATAAGATGTAGATACAAACATAATCCTTAAATAAATAACAACAACCCCTCGATCAAACATAACCCGACTTCATAAGCCACCTGAATAAATCTTCTATCCGGACGAAGTATGTGATTCATACATCTTACCAACAGTAAAATGAACATAGACAACAGGCCCGGGTCCATGCCATAAACATCCACGTCACTAACAGTAAGAAAACCTGATAAATCTAATTAATAAACGTAAGAGATAATACGTGTTGCTTCTTAACTGAAAGTTACAAAACAAAACCCAAGAACTACCCTCAACTTTCAGTCAAGCTCCCACTTAAACAAAACATTAACCCACCCTTAAATACATGTCTAGAAACGTGATAATAATATGAGAAGCCTATCGGTACATACAGGTTCTACTGTCTACTAGGCTCAAATTACAATAAAAACAAACGAAAGAAAGAGGGAAATTCCAAGGAGCACTGGTCGACCGAACAGAAGACAAAAACAAATACGCTTACGAAGAAATGTCTGCCCAGCCCTTAAGGACGAAAGAATAAAAACCCAGAGGGTTATCCAAAAGGGAGCACAGATGTGACATAGCGTAAAACCCTAAATAAAACAACAACCAACATTTTGTGTTTTCTCACTATTAAGACTGACGAAGTCAGCCAATGTGTAAACACCACACACTCCTACGTCTAGGCTCAAATTACAATAAAAACAAAAACTTTACTAACCCCTCAAGGTCCAAGTAGCATCCCATACTGATACAAGGGGTAGAGGTTAATAAGAAATACAGCCCATAGATTACGATCACGTTTCATGACGGACAAAACAAAATCACGAAAAGGAAATAACACTAAGAAGAAACTATGAACCGCAACGAACAAAACATAAATAAATACAACAACACGATTCATCTCTACATTACGTGAATATAAAAGAAGGAGGACACAAATTAATAAACAAACAACAAGCAAGACAATCTACAATCTAACTTGACTGTCGAAGAATCTGGGACAGTTTAACACTGAAAAGGGGAGGACATGATGTTATTCCTTCATAGAAAAGGTACTTCTTAAACCTTAGCTTTTCACCAAGATAATATAAAACCACTTAGCTTTGGGAGACGTTCTGGAAGATCTCAGGATAGATTACATAATAAATTTCACATACATTTTCATCCCAGCATCAGAATCTCATCCGCATCTTGTCATATCTCCAATAACATCTTCAGTCATTTAAATATTATAATCTCGCACGGTGAAAGCAACTTTTCAAAGACCCTTTTTACATATTCTCCCTCATGTCTGCCGACTTTTTTTTCATCTCTCCATTAACAAAGCCTCTCGATATCGCAATAATACAGGTCGAGTTCCTCAATTACATCTCTTCTACTCCACTGCGGGTGCGTTTCATTTCTCTAGAACGAGTAGCGCCTCAAATACACAGCAATAGATGGCATAGCTAAACACTTCTCGAATCACATCGGTCCGTTATCATGTAGTTACTTATCAACTAGAGAGTGTGAATGTTTTTCAAATGAGTGTTTGAATTTTTATTGTTAATATAGTGTGTATGAACAACGATAGCGAATGTAAGAATGATTGTTTCAAGTATGAATGAGTTTCAAGTAGAATTAGCTGAGATAGAACAGTTTTTGTAAACTTTATTTTATGAAATGCGAGAACTGCGTTTAGCATGTTCATTGCAAGCATAGAGTGTCCAGTGCCGACCACGACAGCTGAGAAACGAGCAGATCCCGTTTCTGTGAAGGTCGAGCAAAATAAATGAATGAAGTTCTCACACCTGCGGTGTGAAGGACGGACAAGAAGGCTATTACATAACCAGTCCAGTTTTGTTCACGTACACGCGACTGAAATATGCCAGTAATTTAAATGGAATGCTCGCTTTGAAGGAGCAGCAGTAAAATGTAGAGATTTCTTTCTAACATTTGCAGACGACAGAGCGTCTTTAAATTTCAACAGTTTACGCTTGTATGAATGTGAGGAGTTTTTATTTTAGTGTCAGTGGCGTAAATGAATGTTTAATTTTAGGGTTGTTATGTAGATTATTGATTGTTATTTAGTCTTATTAATACATTTATATTTTTCTACACGTTTGTTCGGTGTTCCTTTATTACTCTATAAATGGAGACATGTTATGGAACAGCCTAAAATAGAGTGGATGTCTTTTTCCCTTCCGACAAAGCCCCGAGAAAAGCAGGTAAGTTTGCACACTTACGTATAAAAGCTAGTTTGTTATATCCATAACATGTTTCAAGCTTACTGTGTATAATCTTGGAGAGCTCACTGGCGGGACTGTGATATGATCTTTAGCCGGGACTTTCACTGTACAAAAATCCAGCTTCGCTTTGGATGCCCCGCGAGTACCTCCTTGATTTTTACGGGTACAATACGGAGGTATATGACCCCGATTAACGTAACTAATAGATGTTCATTGTCAGGCAAATTTTCCGACTAACGTGAGAAAAGGGTTATATGTGAATTAAGTGTTAGAGCAAAAATACAAAGTATCTTGTTACCAGTGTTTTATTGATAGGGTGGTAACAAATCTATGTCCAGAAATTCATGTTTAGGTTGTGTCAGAGTTAATTAACTCTTTATACCATGACATATGTAAATAATTGCCTTAGAGGGCAGAGATTATCTTTAGATTAAGTATTAATCTAATCAGGGACCAGGTCGCATTTATATAAAATCCCCCAGTTCTTAAATGTTGCAGTACTCATCAAGGACGGCGTAAAGCTGTAAGGAGAATGAAAACGAAACATCACTCATCTACAGTATAATACATTGCCAATACTTTTTTAAACATTTTTATAAACACCCTTTTAAAACATTGCAAAATCTCCTAAATGAATTGCCAATACTAATGTTATCGAGAGTGACCAATTGTTTATTAACAAGAAGTTATAAACAATTATTATTTTATAAACAAACAAAATGTTATAAACAATTAAAATTACATCTACAATTACATTTCATTAACGATTTAGTTATTAACAATACCTAAGTTATAAGCAATTAAAAGTACATCTACAATTAAAGTTAATAAATGATTCAGTTATTAACATTACATTATAAACAATTATAGTTTTATAAACAAAAAAATCTTGTAAACGATTAAAATTTCATCTACAATTAAAAGTCATTACCCATTAGTTGTAAACAATTACATTTGTTAAAAACAAATAAAATTTTATAAACAATTAAGACCACATCTATGGTACAATTAAAGTTTATAAACGATTTAGTTATTAACAATAAGGTCAGTGAGAAGATTGTGTTCCCTCCAGTTGATTCTGTAAATACGGATTATGCTTGGGCATCATTCAACAACTGCGTAACTAGTATAGCTCAATCTGAGCTTGGTGTAACACAGCCCGGCACACGTAGAATTGATAAACAGACGTGGTTGTGGACAGACAAGGTACAAGAAATGGTGCATGAAAAAAAGCAGCTTTTAAACAGTTGCGAACATCACCGACTGAGGAGAATCTTCTGAAATACAAAGCCACCAAGAAGGAGGCGAAAAGAGCAGTTGCTGAGGCTAAAGTAGATCACTACAAACATTTATATGATCAACTGACAACTAAAGACGGAGACAAAATTATCTACCGACTAGCCCGAGCACGGTGTAGAGCAGGTCAGGATATAGAACACTATATGTGTGTGAAGGATAAGAATGGTCGATGACTTCACGATAGCAAGATGATTCTGCACCGTTGGCGAGAGTATTTTATTGAAGTATTCAACACTGAATTCCCTCACCCACAAATACTAGACAACAATGTTACAGCTGGACCAGTACCTTGTATCACTGAAGATGAAGTCAAAGTTGCCATTCGTAGCATGAAAAATGGAAAGGCCCCAGGGCTAGATGACCTTCCTGCAGACATCTGGAAAATTGAGGAACTTACTGACAACGCGACCACCTGGCTGACAGAGTTCTTCAATTCAATTATTCTCTGTGGTCAAATTCCTACAGATTGGTCAACTAGTATCACAGTACCTATCTTTAAAGGTAAGGGTGACCCAGCTGAATGTACCAATTACCGTCCAATTAGACTTCTCTCCCACACTATGAAAATATTCGAACGTATCCTAGACAATAGGCTGAGGAACATCGTACAGCTCTCAGCAAATCAATGTGGGTTTGTCAAGGGATGTGGCACGATAGACGCAATCTTTGCTGTGTGCCAGCTGATGGAGAAATTCCGAGAGAAGAGGAGGCCACTACATCTTGCTTTCCTTGACCTCGAGAAGGCATTTGATCGAGTACCACACCAGATGATTTGGTACGCTCTCCGAGACCATCAAGTTTCAGAAATGTATATAAACTGGATAAAAATGCTGTACAACAACACCAAAAGCCACGTGCGATGCCCTGCAGGACTGACTGACAGCTTCCCTGTGACAGTTGGGGTTCATCAAGGCTCAGCTCTGTCTCCCCTGCTCTTTGTTATCGTCATGAATTCCATAACGCGAGACCTGCAGAAGTGTGTCCCATGGACATTGCTATACGCTGATGATGTCATGCTTGCGGCAGACTCCAGGAAGGATCTTGAAACCCAAGTGCAGACATGGCATGATTGTCTGCAAGGATTTGGTCTTCGTTTGAACATCCACAAGACTGAATACCTCGAAACAATTCCATCCCCTGGAACTATAGGTATTAATGGAGCTCCTCTTACCAAGGTAAATACATTCCGATACCTAGGCTCACGATTGAATGGCGACAGCTCTGTGAATGAAGATGTGCGAGCACGAATCAATGCGACTTGGATGCGATTCAGAGATGTCACCGGTGTTCTTTGTGATAAGAAGATGCCTATCCGCCTAAAATCAAAGATATACCGCACAATGATGAGACCAGTTGCATTATATGGTACCAAGTGTTGGCCAGCACCTAGAAGTGCTGAGCACTCGCTTCATGTCATGGAAATGCGGATGCTGCGAAGATCATTAGACATTTCTCTGCTCGACCATATCCCCAACACAATGATTCGACATACAGCTGGCGTGGCTCCAATCAATGAGAAAATGCAGGAATGGAGACTCCGTTGGTATGGACACGTTGTCCCTGCACCACAAAGTTCAGTCATCGGCTCGGCCTACCATATAACGGTCGACGGCCAGAGACAGCGTGGGAGACCAAAATTGCGGTGGCTCGACACCATTAACGCCGATTTACGATCAAGAAACTTGAAATCACGCGAAGCATTAGATCGCAAGAAATGGCGTGCATTGATCCAAAAAGCGGACCCCGTTCCTACGGGATGACGCTAAGCAGAAGAAGAAGAAGAAGGTATATAAAATTATAATTTGATAAACAAATACAATTTTATAAACAATTAAAATTACATCTACAATTAAAGCTTATAACGATTCAGTTATTAACAATAAGTTATAAACAATAATAATTTTATTAACTAATAAAATGTTATAAACAATTAAAATTTCATCTACAATTAAAAGTGATTAGCCATTAGTTGTAAACCATTACATATTTATAAACAATTACATTTTATAAACAATTACAAATTTTAATTACGGTAAACTAAACGATTTTTAGGCTAATTCTTAGAATTGGTCTCGGTTCAATTAAGTATTGGCAGATTCAAGTGCATAGTGTCCATGTTAAGTAGCCTCAATATTGGAAATTTGAGTAAAGATTGGTCAAGGAAAGTAAATATTGTTATACTTGGAAATAAATGACTGTGTGTAAGGTATTCAGCTCAATAGGCAGATTAAGCCTTATAATTATGGCAGATAAATGGTGTAATGTGTGGAAAGTTATGGTTATGTGTGAGACCAGATTCTATTGTTTTGAAGATGTACAGTTATACTAATGTAAAAAGATGGTATACCGTTGGCTTTCACGGCCCATGAATTAAAACTCAGCAATTTTTCTAGGTTTATGCCTTGTCTTGTGTGGGGTTTCACCCATGTAGTACTTGGTCGCATTGTAATCCTTATACATCAAAAAGGTATGCTGTATGACTGTGAAATACGAAAATTAATTCAATTATTTTATATCGGTTAGTATTTGTACGGGGAAATAAGACATGGTTCACCAGCTAGCCGCTCCGGGGAAAGCTGTACAGCGTTGCCAAGATGGAGCCCAACACACGTCATGGCGTGCCTCACTCGAGAAAAAGTTACCTTACAAAAATGATAACAACTTTCTTTCTTGGGCACACAAATTTTGAAATGAATAAATCAGTTATACAAATTCCATTGCATATTGTGTTAAAATGTGGATTCAAACTGATGACGGGTTTGTGAGATAATAATTCTTAAATGTGACGCATGGTTGAAACACACTTAAAAATGGGCACTTTTTGTGTTCCAACTGCGATAAAAATTATTAAAATATAAATTAAAATTTCCAAACCTACATGAACTAATGTAAAATAGAATGATGAAAATAATCATGTTATTGGATTTTATGTAGGTCTATTGGTTACTTCACAAACAACCTTCAAACTCGAGTGCACATAATATTTTGGTCAACAGTAATGTACTTTAATAATTTTGTTCTTGTCAGTTTTCTGACATTAAAAAATTCATTTTTCTTATTTATAAATCCACCCAAGTGTATGCATCTTTATTTTAGTAGTTCTGATAATCCCCAGACTTGAATTAGTGCCAAACGTGATTCCCAAATTTTAACCCGGCACACCCCGAGTGACAGATTGAGCTTATTTTTGATTTTATATTATTTCGCCCCTAAATTCAAGTCCATGCCACCGACAAAAGGTTACAGTATATGTATGTATATCTCATATTATTCCTGTTTCCTACAGATTGGGATGAGGATGTGATAAAGTTCTATGTTGTGGGTGGTTTTTGCAGCTAGATGTTCTTCTGATATCATATCACACATCAATTGTCTTCATGAATCTGGATCAATCTCGTTCCAAGAAAACATCTTAAGCAAAGCCAAGCATCAAATTCATAACACTTAGACAGAAACTAGTTTTATTAACCAATGAATCACACTTAGAAGAAATACATATTTAAAGACTCATAGGTAATATTGAATATGCAAAATTTCAAGAGCTATTGTAACCATGCCTTAACTTTAAAATTATCTTTTGGATTCAGCTAACATCTAAATTTAAGTACCGGTAGTTTTAAAAATTTCTAGAAGGGCATAGACTTTCTTTCTCTAATTTGTAATAACATGGGCTAGAAAATAGACAATAATGAGAGTTATTAAGTTCTCCTTGTATCATAGTAATGCCTCTAAGGAATATTCTAAATGAGTCAAATACATTTTTGACAATATAAAACACATATATATATATATATTTAATTTATTTGAATTGAAACAGTCTTCCTTCTGCGAAATCTTCTCAAACCATCACATATTTATAATACCATCAACCTTGGAGCAATATTCATTGACATCAGCTCTTGGAAGAGTAGTTTAGCTGCATATGGCAATCTAACTTGAGAAATCTGAAAGAGAAAGGGGGAAGTAAAATATAATAAAACCCAATAACATTATTTTGTAAAAAGTTAAGTTTAAATAAATAAATGAAAATGTTTAAAGGTACTGTACTAATGTACTGTACTAATGGACACATTAGTTATATTTAAATGTAAAGGAAAAAAGGCTTACAACACCTTAAGTGAAATTAAAGAGTGATTTTTTGAAGTTTAGGATTTTCCTCATCAAATTGATCTGTTACATGCCAAATTTCAAGTTTCTTGCTACCTTTTTTAAAGTGATTACAACATGTCT
Organism: Meconema thalassinum; assembly: GCA_946902985.2. Lineage (NCBI taxonomy): Eukaryota > Metazoa > Arthropoda > Insecta > Orthoptera > Tettigoniidae > Meconema > Meconema thalassinum. The sequence goes on along the minus strand of OX336393.1, from coordinate 314,491,157 downwards.
CTAACATCATGTATATTTCCTGACTTGCTCAAAATACACTGAAGAAAATGGAAATTGCAACACCCAGAAGGAGTGGTGCTACATTGCTGCAATTGAACATGCAGGACGAGTGTTCGGTTGTGATTCGATGATTACACTTTCAGGTCCCTCTGACCGCAAGTTTGGACAACAATCAATACAGGATGTGCCCACCACGAGCTGCAATACATTGATGAATTCGGCGAAGCATGGAGTCAATAAGGCCATGGATCGCTTCCTGAGGAATTGTGGCCCATGCTTGCTGCACTGCACGGGTCAGTTGTTCCAGAGTTGTGGGTGGCTAAGGACGGTTGGCCAGTTGTCGACCCATCATGTCCCACACATGCTCAATAGGACTGAGGTCCGGGGATCTGGCGGGCCATTCTAAGGTTGTGATGTCGTGGAGAGCTTCTCTGGAGATGCGTGCAGTGTGAACCCGGGCATTGTCCTGATGAAACATCCCATTAGCAATGTTCGCCATCATAGGGACAACCACTGGATTGAGTACCCTATCAACGTACTGTAGAGCAGTCATAGTGCCCTCAATAAGCACTAATTGTGATTTCACATTAAAGCCAATAGCTCCCCAGACCATAATGCTTGGTGTCGGCCCTGTGTGCCTCTCGACAATAAGGTCTGGGCGGCCCCTCTCCCCGGTATGTCGGCGCACACGATTATGGCGATCACTGCGGGCAAGACAGAAGCGCCATTTGTCGACCCACGTCGATAGTTCTCGACACCAGGCCAGCCTTACACGTCGCTGTTGTGGGGTCAATGGAACACCTTCTGCAGGGACACGGGATTGTAAGTCAGCTGCACGCAGGCGATTACCAACTGTTTGTTGTGTAATGTGGGGTGCCACAGCTGCTCGAATTTGCACTGCTGTTACATGGGGTTCCATCCGGGCCAACCGAATGATGCGGCGATCCTCTCTCACAGTTGTCTGTCGCGCTGGGCCTGTGCCAGGTCTACGAGTGTGGGTACCTTTATTTGACCACTGCTGCAATGCACGTTGTACCGTAGATGCCTGTCGGCCAACACGTGCAGCGACAATCCTTAGTGATAATCCAGCCTCACACAGCCCAATTATCCGACCCCTCTCAAACGGCGACAGTTGTTGATAGCGTGCTCTTCTCTGGCGTCGAGGCATGTTTGACGGGGAACACTTAACTGCACGGACTGCAAGTCAACTACGCTACACCAGAGTCTGTATACTGGTATACTGGAGTTGATTCCTCCGGGACCAATCACGTGGGGAGACCTGTAGCAACAATCCAATGGGTCTGAAACTTTGATCGTTTTCATACCTACATGGCATCCTTCCATATCTTGAAAATCAACACAAACGACCAATGCCTTCATGGTGTTGCAATTTCCATTTTCTTCAGTGTATCAAAGGCCATACCTTTAATATAATTTAAAAGTGGGAATAGGGCCTCAGTATCAAATTGTAGACCAGTTACATCGCCATCTGTTTTCTCAGTAAATATATATATACATACAGTATATAGTGGACAAAAAATGAGAATTTCATTATCAAACACAATATTCTCTCCAAATGTCACATTTATTTGGTTTGAAACCAAAAAAGCAAATCCACGAAGGCTGCTATTTATAGTTATTTAGACTGTTACATATTCTTGGACATGTCCATCGGAAGGATGATACGAGACTACCACGCCAGGTTCTGTATGGTAAACTCAGCTCCGGCACCAGACCTCATGGAGGCCCTAAGAGACGTTACAAGGACCAATTTAAACAGAATATGAAGTTGACAGGTCTCAATCCACAAACTTGGGACCAGCTTGCTAAAGACAGTTCAACTTGGTGCCAGACCATCCCGGTTGCTGTCAAAATGTTTGAAGGAGAACGTCTTGGACTTGTTAAGGCCAAGCGACAAGCACGAAAGCTCCGTGCAGAACAGCCACGCCCTCCATCAACAGTTCTGTGTGATCTGTGTGGATGCTTGTTTCATGCTCACATTGGGCTGTTCAGTCACCACAAACATGTCCACAGACCTCACCTTAAGATTATATTAGACTGTTTTGGAAGAAGTTCTATACTCGGAAACGAGTTAAAGCCGCCGCCGACTCTTGACTAAAGAGAACCTATAGCAGGCATATTTCTGGACTTATCAAAACCATTTGACCTTATAGATCATATTATTTACTACAAGAAGTAAATAAATATGCTATTCATGGCACTACAAACGAATGGTTTGGATCAGGGATGCCCAACATACAATCTGCAGGCCGAGTTTCAATGTATGATTTTCATAGATACCAAAAATCCTAGTTACCGTAGTAAGAACTTTGTTGTAATTGACGGAGAAAGGAGATAAAATCATCAGAAAAATCTCTGAATTATCCGTAGTTTTCATCTTGACGTGATGTTTCTTTTACTGGCCGTAGGAAAGTTCTAAGATACATAATTATTCCCACCTTAAAAGCAGGTAAGAATTAGACTTTCACCATTAATTTCTTGGAATTACAGCTGCAGACTTCCGCAGAGAGTGCAAGATTTGCTGCATTCTACAGGGGATTGTATAGGTACAATTATCTTGGGACATCCACAGGAAATGGCCAGTTTGTACTCGCAAAGTGCTTTGGGAGATACATTGTGGTTTACTACTTCACCTACTGTGAACTGACATTCGTACGAACTAATGACATTTAAAGTTGTTTTAATAATTGGTTGGTGGTTGGTTCCTTAGTTTAGGAGCTGCGACAACGAGGTTATGTTGCCCCGTGTACTTTGGGTGTGTGTAGAATTTGTCTGATAACCGGTGTTAATTGTGATGGCTGTATTAGTGTGTGTTATCTGTGATTCAGGTAGAAGGACTGCAGACGATTAATTTTTTCAAGTAGTTCCTACTTTTGCCACCAAATGCTACCGTCCACGACACCTAGCTGCTGACGTGGCTACTAAATGGCATCGCAGTCACCACCTGGTGGCGAAAGTTGGAACTAACAAAGCGTTATCAAACTAACCTACAAATTTTAGCTTCCGCAAGACTGTTTTACAGTGGAGGACAGGAGGCAAGAAATGGAGTAGGAATGATTATAAGAAAGGATGTCCTAGAGTATGTGGAGGAGGTGAAGAAGATAAGTGACAGGATGATCATAAGAAGGATACAGTTCCAGGCAGGGACAAAGGATCTGTTTCAAGTATATATTCCACAAACGGGGAATAAAGAAGAGAACCTAGAAGAATACCTAGAAGATGGGGAAAATATATAGAGGATAAGGAAATAATGGTAATGGGAGATTTGAAAGCACAAGTGGAAAGAGAGGAGAGGAGATTTTTGGACCATATGGTTATGGCAGTAAGAATCCAGAAGGGGATTTCTTAATGGACTTCTGTCAGCGGAACCAATTATTTATAGGGAATACTTGGTTCAGAAAGAAAAATAGTCAGAAGATAACGAGATATGGATGGGAAGTTAGAAGAACGAAAACTCTGATGGACTATGTATTAGTCGAAAAAGGACATCGGAAAGAGCTAATGGATGTCACAGCCATGCCAGAGGAAGCCTTTGGAGGAGACCATAGGGCAGTGGTAGCAAAACTAAAAGTAGGAAAGGTCATAAGATTACCAGAAAAAAAGGGAAAGAAAGATTAAGGTCTGGAGACTAAAGGAAAAGGAGGTTGCAGAAGAGTTTAAGAAGGAATTGCAAGAACAGATATTAACCATGTGGAACAAGAATGGGAAAATGAGTGCATTTGTAAACAGTGCAGAGAAAACATGTGGTAGAACATCAAGAAAGGTACGGGAAAAGGCGAGAAAATGGTGGAATGATAGAGTGAAAGAAAAGGTAAGAGAGAAGAAGAAAACTTGGAAGGAATGGAAAACAAAAAAGACTGAAGAAAGTAGAACAAAATATATACAAGCAAACAGAGATTGCAAGAAAGTAATTGCAGAGGAAAAGAAGAAAAGCTGGGAAGAATTCACCCAGGAAATAAGGGAGGATTTACATTGTGGAAAAAAATTGCTATTTGGAATTATAAAAAGTAGAAAGAATCAAAAGGTTCGTGAAAAACAAAGAAGGTGAAATATTGACAAAACCAGAAGAGATAACAGACAGATGGAAATAATATTTCAGCGAGCTAAGCGACCTGTTGAAGGTGAGACGTCAGGCATGCGGAGAAGTTACGCAAACAGCCAAAACGGTGGAGGAAAAAATAGAAGAAGAACCAGACATTACTATGGCAGAAGTGGAATGGGCAGTTTGGAAGATGAAGATGGGGAAAGCTGTGGGAATCGACGAAGTGGCAATAGAAATTATCAAGGCAGCAGAACCAGTGGGACTGCAGTAGACATACAGACTTCTCAGGAGTGTGTGGAGAGAGAAGAAAGTTCCTGAAGACTGGAAAAAGAGAATAATATTGCCAATATTCAAGAAAGGAGACAGGAAGGTGTGTGGTAACTACCGAGGAATCACCATCATCTCACATGTTGCCAAAGTAATGGAAAGAATCCTAGAAAAAAGAATTGGAGTAAAGGTAGAAAGCCAAATAGAGGAGGAGCAGTTTGGATTTAGAGGGGGCAGGTCAACATTGGAACCCATTTTTATTCTGAGACAGAACATTGAAAAGAGTTGGGAATATGGGAAGGATATGGTAATGACTTTTATTGATCTAGAAAAGGCCTATGATAGCATCCCTAGAACAAAAGTTTGGGAAAGCTTAACAAATAGGGGGATAGGTAAGGAACTGAGAGACATGATAAATGGAATGTGCATGGATTGCTACAGTAGTGTGAAGACTAGAGTTGGGACATCGGAATGGTTTAAAATTGACACTGGGCTAAAGCAAGGAAGTGAGTTGTCACCCTTATTGTTCTTAATGGTGATGGATGACATCATGAAGGCAACAATGAAAGACTATAGTAGGGCAAAGATGAAGGTAATGTTATTTGCAGACGATGTTGTGATCTGGGGCGAGGATGAGACGGAGGTACAAGAACAGTTAGACGTAAAATATGAAAAGATTGAGCAATGGGCATTGAAGACAAATGTGGAGAAGAGGAAAACAGTGGTGATGAGTAGAGGTAAGAAAGGAGGAAAAAGAGTAATCAAAGTCGAAGATAAGGAATTGGAAGTGGTTTAACACTTCAAATACTTGGGAAGTGAACTGACTGAAGATGGAAGACTAGATTTGGAAATTAGGATAAGAATACAACTCGGGAGTGCTTTCTACCAACAGGTATGGGGACTAGTATGGAACAAGGATATACCAATTAAGGCTAAAGAAGTTATGTACAAAGCATATTATGTTCCTATAATGACATATGCAGCAGAAACTTGGACAATGACTAAGAGGGATGAGAGCAGAGTACAGCCAGCTGAGATGAGATTCCTGAGAAGTAAGGTCCAGAAAACAAGGAGAGACAGAGTGAGAAATGAAGATATACGGAAAGAACTGGGAGTACAGAAACCAAATAACAAACTGGAGCAAAACAGATTTAGATGGTTTGGACATGTCAAACGGATGAATGAAGTAAGGCTACCAAGACGAGCACTGGAACAAAGGATGACAGGGAAGAGAGGACGAGGAAGACCAAGAATGCGTTGGATGGACTCGGTGAAGTATAGCATTAAAAAACGGAACCTGGATTGGAACACCGTGTCGGAAGAGGAATGGTGGAACAACAGAACAAAGTGGAGAGGAACCATATTTGCCCCCACCCAATGTCAACTGGAAAAGGTGAAATGAAGATGATGATGATGATGATGATGAAGTGTAGTTAGTGGAAGGTTCTTTTTCATGCCATAAATGGGACCGCCGGCTTTATTTCTTCTCCGAAGGAAGGCATACTGAGAGATTTTTAACGATCTTAAAATTTCCGACGAATTCGGCCGGGTTTGAACCCGCGATCTTGGGTATAGAAGCCCAGCATGCTAGTTTTAATAATTTATTTATGAACAAAATTGTCCCTTTCCACACTTAGAAAAGTGGACAGTGAGGGCCATGTTTTTTTAAAGAAAAATGGACGGATAACTAGTTTTGGATTGAGAACAGTGGGAAAGCATAGTGTCTCCATGTAAGGAAAATATTTCCGTTTTAAAGAGTACAACAGGTGACATTATGATTCTAAACACAGATCTGTATATAATAATAATACGATGTAGTATTATGGAAGGAAAATAATATTTAAAATTTAATGAAAGATTTCCCCGCTTAAAACCAGATGTTCACGAAAGAGATCGAGGAAAATTCAACTGCAGTTCGCGTTAGTTATAGAGTTACACATTTATTAACCGCGAAAGAGAAACCATTTTCCAACGGGGAAAACTGTATCCTTTCTATAATAGAAGAAGTGCGTCCTGAAAAGAAACAACTTATAAATTCGGTCAGCTTTTCGCAGAGCACAATGACGAGAAGAATAGAAGAACTTGGGGCTCATTTGTGCTCACAACTGTGCGAAAATTCAAAAGCATTTGAGTGCTGTTCCTTGGATTTGGATGAAAGTAATGACATCCGTGATATAGGACAATAAAAGGTTAATACAAGCTTTAGGCTACTCATCATGTTATTAAAGGCAATATTATTCTTTGTATTTCATAAAACTTTAACAATGCCTTAAGCGAATCTTTTAAGTTTTAACATTTCCAATTCCTATTAACTCCTTAACATTATCTCTTCTTCTCATAAATTCCTTTCCTATCCTTTGTTGATTCTATTAAGAAGTTATATTGCAATTCTAATGAATTCTTTAAGGTTGCTTACTCGTTTTAATAACACACAGCATTCATAAAACCATTTAGAATGCCCAAACAAATACGGTATATGAAAATCATTAAAATTATAATACTTGTTAATAAGAGGGGCAGATGACCTCGTAGTTTCGCCCTTTAAAACAACAATAACTAACTACCATATGTTAATAAGATCTCCAAATTTACATATTGATAAGCCATTTTTTTGCGAACTTAAGAACTTTTAATACATTACGGTACGGTACCCCATCTAATCCTTATTTCTTCTCTTAGTTCTATTGTTATGCACTTGTCATTTCACATGTCATAACCAGATGATAATAATATAGGCTAATCTACACACACCCAAAGTACACGGGGCCACATGACCGCATTGTCGCAGCCCCTAAACTAAGGAACCAACCTTTTAATACGGATTTGGCAGCTTTCCGGTCGGTTAACACAAATTGTGCCCAATTACATTAAGCGGGAAAACAAGTATTTATATGCCCTTACATGAAAAATATTACATAAGATATTTAACACAAAATAACATGCTTTCATATACAAAAATAGGTACTGCTTAATTGGATGACATGTTTCGTACGTCAAGCGTTATGCTTACATGATATGTATCCAATTCGGGCAATGACTACAAAACTCCTTACGCAGGTATTTTCTTCTTCACTCTTGATGTTTCTTTAAGGGGTAAGTTTCTTATATACCGTTACATCTACACCAGTATGAAAACGTATTTGGTTTTCCTAATTGTTTTTCTTTACTTCCTGTTGTAGCATATACCTGATAGACATTTGTTTAACACTTAATTGAAGGTACTGTATTTGCAAAAGAACATTCAGATACCGGTGTATAAGAAAATAATATTTATCTGTAGGAAACATACGAAAATTCATCTCTATTAGAATATTTTCATTTCAATTGTTTTCACTTTGTAATTCATCATCATCATCTTGTACAGTTTCCAGCCCCAGGTTGGGTCTGTTTGGAACATAAGCCTCGCCACTTAGTCCTTTCTTCCCACCTCCTCTCCGCTGTCACTCTGGTCCAGTCCTCACCTTTGTAATTATTGATTCATTTTCATGTATTTTGTATTAATGTTTTTTAATTATCTGTCATTTAAAATATTGTTATTTTATATATCTTATGGTATTAGCCTTTCTTATAATACTCTGCTTGTTTTTACATTAACAATGAAGTTTGTGCAGCCCCATTTTGTTCATCATTGATCACTTTCGTGATGTTTAACTTGTCTATATGTTCTGTTATTTAACTGCTGCATTTGCCCGTCATTGTTTATTGTTTTCCGAGACCACCGAACGAGCCATATTTATTTATTTATTTATTAATTTCTGTTAATATTATATTGTCTATTACTAGTGTTCTCTCACTATATATATCTAAGACTCTTACCTCAGAGTGTTTAAGGTCATGCGCTTCCAGCATACGCTCACTTACTGAAAGGGGTGTCACCTTGCTTGCTGCCTTCCTGCCTTCCTGACGTCACAGCTACGCCCTGGCTAATCATCGCCCGCCAGCCTGTAGGCTTCCAGATGCTTCTCTGGTGCCATTATTTAAGCGGCGGCGTTTTGCTCCCCATCGGCATTCCTTCTTCAACTTTCTTCGGCCTTCTTCATCGGCATTCTTCATTCTGCGATCGGCATTCGTGCCTTCTGCCCTTCTCCGGGGCATTCTAAGCCTCAGGCCAAGCTACATTTCATGGTTGAAACTACCATGCAACGCAACACCAGGGAACTTCTGCACTGAGAAAGTGCATTCTGCACTTCACTCCAACCGCAAGAAGCTGTGCCAAATCGCAGTTATAAAAATGCCATGTTATTTGGCATTCGAGAAATAACATCAAACCTAAGGATGTTAAACAATGTACAACGCTGGTGAAGAAGAAGATCGCCCTAGCGAGGTTATTTTCCTGATGCTGGACATCCCAAATTTTACTGCTCAAAAATCAAGTGTTGGCCACGGCAGTCTCCGCCAGCATGCTTTCTAGTCATCGCCACCAAAGATAAGTTTGTGCCTTTTTATTATTGTTTTAATAATCTTCGTTTTAAGTTTTTTTGCTAGCAAGTGCAATAATATATTAAACTTGTGTGTGCATCAAGCAGAATGAACTTTTGTCTATTAGCACATGGTTGTGCCAACCTACTTGAAATTAATGAACATTTGCAATTGCCCCAGGCGGGCCAATATAATTAATTTTTTAATTAAATCTTATTTATTAATGTGTTTGCACGTTTCACCATATAAATAAAAATATTGTATTTACTCTCAATGTTCAGTAAGGCAGTGAAAGAACCAGGCCGCATTTCCTCAGCCCAATCCTTTCAGTCTAAGCTTCTCTTAAGGAAGTTATTTTGCCCAGGCCTTAAGCTTGATGCTGTTCTCCCGTTTATGTGGATGAACTTGGGCTGATCTTCACATAACCAATCATCATCATCATCTTCATTTCCTGGTTCCAGTCTCTTCCTGGGTTGGGTTGTGAATTAAGAACCTCCATCTTTGCCTGTCCCTCTACCACTCCTTTCCTACTTGCAGTACATCTTCTGGTTTTCCTCCCATTTTCTCTACACACTCCTTTACTGAATCCATCCTTTTCGGGGTCTTCCTCGTGGTCTCTTTCCTGTTAACTTTTCCAAAAATATTTTATGTGGTACTCTCTCCTCACTCATTCTCATCATGTGTCGATACCACTTCAGTTTAGTTGTTTCTATCCTATCCTGGAGTTTCCAGATTCCTGTCCTTTTTCTAATTTCCTCAATCCTTACTCTATCTTTCCTTGTCTTTCCTTCGATGCTTCTTAGAAACCTCATCTCTGCTGCCTGTATCCTGCTCTCTTCCCCTTTTGTCGTCGTCCATGTCTTAGCTGCATATGTCAGTATGGGTTCATAATAGGTTGTGTATAGCACCCGGGTCCACACAATACCTTTCACACTGTGGTAGAAAATTATTATTATTATTTAATGTTTTTCTTTAATTCAAATTCAAAATTTATTATAATGTATGTTTAAACAATTCATTTAGTTGATAGGAAGTATTTATTTTAAGGTCTTTAGTTGCTGATGAAGAGATACATTGATATCTCGAAACATGTCCAAAACTTCCTAAAGTTTTGTTTTAAATAAATATTGACTCGATGGGTTTCATTCAATTTTTATAATAACTTTTGTTTTTGAAATGCTGATTTTTATACCATATTCCCTACATTTCTGTTTCAAGTTGTAACATATTGGCTTTTAAGCCTTTGACGGAGTCTGTCATTATAATCAAGTCATCAACACAAGCCTGACTGCTTACCTGGTTTCCACCTAATTGAATCCCACCTAGCCAATTTATACCCTTCAGCAAATAGTCCATATATAAGATTAACAGTAGTCTTGCGCATAATAGTTCGCGGCTGGGAGCGATCAGTTTAGTTCGCAGCTCCTTAGCGAACTAGTTCACTCTTTTAGTTCGTTAGTTCCCATCTCGAAGACAGATCGTTCGCTCGCCTTGCTACTGCACGCACTCCTCGTTTTTTATAGCAGTCTGTCACCACTCATTACTCGTCAGGCACTGGTGCGCGTAGTAGTTCGCGGCTGGGAGCGATCAGTTTAGTTCGCACTTTCGCAGCTCCTTAGCGAACGAGGTCGCTCTTCTAGTTCGTTAGTTCCCATCACAAGCCCTGAAAGACAGATCGTTCGCTCGCCTTGCTACTGCTACTGCACGAGCTCTTTTGCTTGTTATAGCAGTTTCTTTATAACGATCAGTGCAGTCAATGCCTGGGTTATTACCCGTATTTTGGGTAATTAAACATCAAATGGGAAAATAAATCAGTAGCCTAATTTACACAAAATGTAAAATGGCATATTCAGCTATTCTGTTCTTATTAGCCTATTTTCAATTTTGAAAAAATAAGCTTATGAGATCACCTTTCGTCCGTGTGTGTGTGTATGAGTTTGTGAGGTGTGTGTGTGTGTCCCCCTCCTAATAAATTCTAAACGGCTGGAGCGATTTCAATGAAACTCGGTAAGTTCATAGCACTATTCCGGGCGACCCCGACCGTGCCCTTCAAATTTTGCTACGTCTCACTAATCCAACATGGCGGCTGTGCGAAATATTTCACCAGCATTCAATATCTACGAAACTATTCCCGATATCACCCTGGAATTTATTACGGTGATAAAGGGAACAACTACAAGTTCACCTATGTGACTTTTGAAAACCTGGTTACTACAAAACCAACATGGCGGCCACGCGAATTTGCGACTTTTAAATAGACGTTTCTCGCGATTTAACCATCCAAACGCAATAAAACTTGGTACAGTATATGTTTATACACATTGTAATGTTCCGACATCTAACTTCGTTCAATTGTTTACATAACCACAAGATGGCGGATGTGCGAAATATTTCCCCGGCATTCTATATCTCTGAAACTATTAGCGGTATCACCCTGAAATTTTGTACGGAGATAAAGGGCACTACTGGAAGTTCATCTATAAGACTTTCAAAATCCGGATAACTACAAAACGAACATGGCGACAAGCGAATTTGAAAATTTTAAATAGACTTTACTCGCGATTTAATGTTCCAAACTCAATGAAATCTGGTACAGGAAATGTTTACACACATTATAATGCTCTGGTATCTAACTTAGTTCAATTGTTTACATAACCTCAAGATGGCGGCTGTGCAAATTTTAAAATTAAGTTTTTATTTCTTGTGTCGTAATCATGCGATCGAAGTGAAAGTTTGAATAATGAACCTACGCAATAATTTTCCTGTAATGGTACATGAATCTATGCCCTAAACATTTAACAATTCAACGTGGCGACCATCCGAAATATTTAGACGGCTCTGAATGTCTACGAATCTATTATAGGAATCAAACTGAAGTTTTTTATGTTCATAGGGGCTATGAACTTAAGTTCACCTATAGGACTTTAAATAACCTGGTGATCATAAATCCAACATGGCGGCGATGCGAAGTATAAATATTCACATGGACGTTTCTCACAATTTAACCATCCGAGTGCAGTGAAACTTGGTACAATAAATCCTTATACGAATGTTAATCCAATGGCATCTAATTTATTTCAATTGTTTCCATAACCACAAGATGGCAGCTGTGCGAAATTTTAAAATCTCCTTGTTACTTCTTGTGTCCAAACCATGCGATTGAAATTTGAATGCTATACGTACACAATAATCTTCATGTAACAGTATATAACTCTAGGACCTACATATATAAAATCCAACATGGCGACCATCCGAAATATTTAGTCGGTTCTCAATATCTACGAATCTATTAGAGCAATCAAACTGAAATTTCGTATGTTGATAGTGGCAGTTAACATAAGTAGGATATATGAAAATAGGCTGTATAGTTCTTCACGGAACTACTTGTTTTTTACTTTACATACATTATGAGCGTACTCGTAGTATTTTAATTTTTAAATGGATTTGTTAATTTTTTAAATTCTTTATTTTGTCTTTCAATTGTTAATTGGATGAAAGCGTGTTTTGTTTTCATTTGCCGGATTAAATTTCCGTTTGAAGAAATATTACTTATATAATATTCTAAATACGTTTATTTTAGTAAATAAAAATACCATTATATATGGTAACAAAAATACTTCTACTATTGGGTACAGGTTAAGTAGGCTATGCCGCACAAGCAATATTACCAATATTAATAACCCTTTATGGGATAGTGGTCTCTATATTAACCACCTGTCATAAGGACAGTTTGTGCTTTCAAAGATGCTGATAGTTGAATCTTTCAGCCAAATTTCTGAGAATTTTCCTGCCGAAGTGAAATATAGTTCGCCAATTTTCTAAATAAATGGAGATATTTTCAAATAATCCCGTATGACCAAGTTAAATAAAACCGTGGAATTATCCCCACATCTAAATCAGTTAACTATCAGTAACTTCAATTTATGAACCGCCACTGTATTACATTACAAATATAAGGTAGTTATTACCTGTTAGCGTGTTAGCACTAGTAGTGTGTTATGCTGTTATTACTATATTATAAACCAACATTCAACATTCGCCGCACCGCGCCAAAACTTGACAATCTTGCAACTAACAATAGATACACCCAATCAACTGCACCGAACTAACTGACTGAACGAACCAAAGCGCATGTGATTGTGCAATGAGTGGTGATGTGACGAGGTGACGAGCTACGGCTGTCCCGCGCTCTCGCGCTGTTAAAAGGATCGAACGAACTAACAAGCGAGGGATCTGGGAACTAGTTCGGTAGTTTGTCTGTGGGACCCGCTCTTCCGAACTAGTTCGTTCGCGAACTACACAAGACTAATTAACAGTAGTGGTGAAACATTACAGGCCTGTCTCACTCCTGTATCAACTTTTAACCAAGAACTCATCCTACCATCAACTCTCACTGCAGCCTAAATATCAACATAAATATTTTTGATTGCATGTAGCAGCCTTCCCTCAATACCATAATCCCTCAGGATGCTCAGCATCTTTTCCCTTGTTACTCCATCGTACATCTTCTCTAGATATACAAAACACAAACACAAATGTTTATTCCTCTGGTAGCATTTCTCAATAATTGGCACATATTAAAATTTGATACTGACATCCTCATTGTGATCTACAGCCAAACTGGTTTTCATTCATCTTACTGTCCCGGGCAAAGTGTAGGTACTCGGGTATTGTAGAAAGAAAAGTTCAATCATTAGCCAACAAAAGACAAACAGACAATAATTGAAACAGGCCATATTTGGCCATTATACACCTCATCTGGAATAAATACAAAGTTTTAGCCGGATATTCAAAATGTTCAAACAGAAAGCCTACTTTTTTATAGAGATAATACTACAGTATACTAACAAATATGACAGTTGCTTCTATATGACCCATTTATCCATTTTCAAAATCTGGTCATGAGCCAAAATTTTAAAATATATTAATGTTGGATTGGTTGGTTCCGCAGTTTAGGGGCTGCAACAACGCGGTCATATCGCCCTGTGTACTTTGGGTGTGTGTAGAATCTGTCTGATAACCAGTGTTAACTGTGGTGGCTGTATTAGTGTGTGTTATTTGTAATTCAGGTAAGGACTGTAGATGATCAATTTCAAGTTGTTCCTACTTTTGCTACCAAATGCTACTGTCAACGACACCTAGATGTGAACTTGGTTACTAGATGCCACCACAACTTGCACATGGCGGCGAACGTTGGAACTAATAGAGCGTTAATCAAATCTAACCTACAATTTTTAGCTTCACACAAGTGTATTTAGTGGAAGGTTCTTTTACATATCATAAATCTATGACATGGGCCTGCTGGCTTTACTTCCCCTCCAAAGGAAGGCATACTGAGGGATTTTTAACGCTCTTAAAAAAATCCGACGACTTCGGCCGAGTTTGAACCTCCGATCTTGGGCATGGAATCTCAGCATAATGTCGGATTAAGATGGAAAATATAATCTTGTTGTGTGTTTATATCCATTTATAATTAAACAAACTATCATAATTTTTAAAATAAAGTTCTTTCTATTATTTTAAAGAAGGGAGCTGCTTGGGAAGTTCTGAGTATTTCATATACAGTCTGTTTGTTGAAAACACATGTTGTGATATTCTTGAGGGTTTATGACATGTCAGTGACAGCAATATAAAATAACTAATTAAAACTGGAGTGCACACAAAGACTGGATAAATAGTGGCAGGGCTGGTGTCTCCATGATACAATGGATGCAAGCTACTGTCTGCAACATGTAACAGGGACTTCATCAAATCTTATTTTCATAAGCTTTGTACTCTGCAGCTATAGAGCACAAATGAAAAAGTTTTAAAAATAGCCAGTGAAAAGAATGGTTGGTTGGTTCCTCAGTTTAGGAACTGCGACAACATAGTCATGTAGCCCCGTGTATTTTGGGTGAGTGTAAAATCTGTCTGATAACCGGTGTTAATTGTGATGACTGTATTAGTGTGTGTTATCTGTTTTCAATTCAAGTGAGGACTGAAGACATTGAATTTTCAAGTAGTTCCTACTTATGCCGCCAAACGCCACTGTCAACGACTACTAGTTCAGAACTTGATTACCAGATGCCACTGCAGTTGGCTCCTGACGACGAACGTTGGAACCTACGAGTGTTTGTCGAATGTTTAACCTTTATATAATTTAGCTTCACACAGGTGTTATTAGTGGAAGGTTCTTTAACATGCCATAAATCTATGACATGGGACCGCCGGCTTTACTTCCCCTCCGAAGGAAGGCATACTGAGGGATTTTTAACGCTCTTAAAAAATCCGACGACTTCGGCCGGGTTTGAACCCGCGATCTTGGGCATAGAAGCTCTAAAGCAGAGAAAATACAGACAATAAAAAATAATAAAATTGATTGGGCATCTTATACTTGGTCAGTCACGAGGGAGGGAGAGGAGGGAAGGGCTGGGGGAAGAGGAAGGAATGATAACAGTTGTTGTAAGGGGCAGATCAGCAAGGTATAGTAGTACAAAATAGGGTTCAGTACACTCCTGATGATACTGAAGCAACTATTACCTGTGTTTTGTTTTTACACCCTTTACATTCAAAGGTGTTGTTTCGCAGGTTGGCGATGGCAATGATCCCACAGAAGTTACACACGTGTATCCTGTAAGGATCTGAGACTTCAAACAACCTCTCTCGTAGGAACTGAGCAGCTCCGTGCGAAATCTGGCAATCTCGCTCCATCTCTCCGAACCGCAGACCACCATCCCTGAGAACGAACAATACCACACTTTACGTAATACAGGTTGTGTTGTAAACTGTACGGACTTCTAATGTTTACAACATTATCAGTGTATTCTGAATCTGAGCACTGAGCCATCAATAACAGCAAGTACATTCCAAATCTCAATAAAAACATCACTGATGCGTAAGCACTGTTTCATGGAATATCTGAGCCTATGGAGATGACAACTACTGTAAATCCATCAGTAAACCTGACAGGCTATTGGGAAGGAAGGAAGGTATTGATTGGGCGGAGAACAAACAAACCCCATTTGATAGTTGTAAAGTCAATACGGAACTCGAAATGGAAAATTCTCCAAATAATCTAGAAGATAAAGCGAGCCAGGCTAAGAGGCTAAGATTTAAGTATAAGACCTTAAACTTAAACTTTCCACTACTATTAAAGACATAGCTTTCATTAAAAAGTGCATTAAAGGTATTGATTGGGCGGAGAACAAACAAACCCCATTTGATAGTTGTAAAGTCAATACGGAACTCGAAATGGAAAATTCTCCAAATAATCTAGAAGGAAGGAAGTTCGACAGATAGATTTACTGTCGACTGTTATTCCTATCTAAGTATACAAATATCTTTCTTTCCCCGCAAGTCTTCTTCAGTCTTACTCTAGTTCAGTGGTTCCCAACTTTGTGTGGCCCATCTCCTCTTTCTGGAGGTTGACTAACACCTATTGCCCCCTTTTCATTTTCATTGTATGCCTAATTTTAATTTGAAGTAAAGTGTAAATAATAAAGCAGATTTATTATTTTACACAATTTTATTACCGTATATAAAAACAACCAAAATGGTTTTATCTGGTCGTTCTTAAATAAAATAGAAAAAAAAAGTACATTTTTAACAGACTTTTTTTAAGAACAAAGAAGTGAAATAATTAACTAAGATCATTGACGTACATTTAAAAAACAGAAGTACATGTTTTCATTTTGAAATTGGAATCTGGAAAAATTAAGAGAGTTGCCACTTAAAATTTGTAAAAGTGGATGAAAGTTTGAAAACTTTGTTATTGTTTTATTTTACCTTTTCAACGGCTGTCTTGTGCTTGGTGGATTTCAGTTAAAGCTTGACTATCCGGCTTTATGTTCGTCAAGTTCAGGTGCAAGTCTCCTTTGAGGCAAATGTCAACTTATTTCTTTGTTTCGTGAGGAGCTGGACAATAGAACTAAATCCTTTTTCAACTGAATATGTTGACTGGAACAAGATGAGAAGTGGTTCAGTTTTTTCCCCATAGTTGTGGATAAGTGTCCATAAGCTTCACCCAGACTAACTCGTAACCGCTCTGCTTGAAAATGATTTTCGCCTCAAAGTCTTACTTCAGATATAGAAACTCCATCTGCATTGAGTTGTCAAGCTTATCCACAGCTTCAAACAAGAACGGATCTAGAATCCAATCCGGAATTTGTAACTTGGTCAAATCTTCAAATCGTGATTCCATGTCAGTTTTTAACTGGTCGAGGTGATCAGTAAATTTAGGATTTCGTCTTCCGGGAGTTCAGGAGTCTCGTTATCTGACAATGAACACTTTTTAAGGGTCAGCTCTTTATGGCCAATATTTACCTTGTGAATATCAAACTTGGTGATGAATGATGAAATAATTCCTTTGGCCTTGATACGGTTCATCTTGTTTTTTGAAGCCTTATATTGACTTCGTTCATTCTTTCAAACATATGCCAGTTCCAACTTGCATTGCTTCAAATTCTCACTTAAAACAGCATCAGATGTGTCAAAAAACTCAGTAACCTTGTCAAATAATTCGAAGAAACGGCGCAAACAGTTTTCTTTGGAAAGCCACCTCACGGCCGTATGTAGAAGCAGGCGTTCGAATTCCTAATTATTTTCATGGCAAAGTTGTCGGAACAGATGGTCATTAAGGGAATTAGCTTTGATTTTGTGGACACCAGTAATAACCAATTGTAGGGTTTCATGCAGGACACCACTCAATTTTTTCGCAGCTATGTGCTGACGATGAATGACACAGTGAATATTGATGACCTCTGGCACTTCTTTCTTAAGGTGGGCTAGAAACCCAGCATGATGACCTAACATGGCAGGAGCACCGTTTGTTGCGCTGGCGCTCACGTTTGTTAGGGGAATCTCTTTTTCCTCAAAATAATCTTGCACCACTTTAAAAATCAACGATCGCTTCGTATCAGTGATCCAAATTCTAGCAAACATCATTTCCTCGTAATTTCCTTTTGTTCATTGATAAACCTCACATAAGCTAATAAAATTGATTTGTTATCAATCACAGTTGATTCATCAATCTGCAATGCAAATTTACTTTTTTTCAACACGTTGGTGAGTTTGGATTCAACGTCCGTGGCCATTTCGTCAATTCGCCTGGAAACAGTGTTGTTGCTCAAAGGAACCGATTGACTTATCTTATTACTAGGGCCCTCACCTAGCATGATTTCAACAATTTTTCGGGTAGCCGGTAAAACAAGAGTTTTGCCAATTGTGTGAGGTTTACCACATTTAGCGATCAATAAAGACACGAATTCCTGACCACTCCTTTTTGTTCTGAAGCCAGGACATTTGTCTTCTGCAACATCCTCATCGGCCATCTATTTTTCCTTGTAATATTAGTTAAAGTAGCTGGTATTTTTGGTTTCTAAGTACAAGGTGTGTTCAAAAAGTAACGAGCTGGAGGCTGGAATGCGCAAACCAGTGATGATATCGGCTAATCGTGGCGTGTGTAACGAGGTGTGGTTCCGACTAGAACGTGGAAGGGCACAGCCCGTCGCTAGAGGGCACGCTTGCACGTCACGTGACGATACAAAGCGAGCAGCAGCATGCATCAATTGTCCAACGCTGCCAGTCGCATTGCAAACAATGACGTGGAGGCGTCAACCGAAGAGCAAAGAGGTGTTGTTCGGTTTCTGACAGCGGAAGGAGTAGGGGGAACGGACATTCATCGCCGAATGTCACAAGTGTATGGCGAACACTGCATGTCCCTTGCAAGGGTCAAGGCATGGCACAAGCGCTTCAGGGAAGGACGGGTGTCGTTAGCCAATGATGCCCGGTCTCGGGCACCCCCCTGCATTACCGATGACAACGTCCAACTGGTTGATGCACTCATTACCCAGGACCGCCGAGTGACAGTAAACGCCATAGCACCCGTGGTCGCTCCACGACAATTCACGACCTCATACGGCCAACACAGTCGCGGCACTCCTGCAGAAAT
The DNA here is from genome assembly GCA_946902985.2 of Meconema thalassinum. Classification (NCBI taxonomy): domain Eukaryota; kingdom Metazoa; phylum Arthropoda; class Insecta; order Orthoptera; family Tettigoniidae; genus Meconema; species Meconema thalassinum. Next base: position 314,472,480 of record OX336393.1, on the reverse strand, counting down.
TCAAATGGGAGGTTCTCGGCCACCCTCCATACAGTCCAGACCTCTCTCCCTGTGATTACGCTATGTTTGGTCCCCTGAAAAGGGCTCTGCGGGGCCAACGATTCACCTCGGACGCTGATGTCCAGCTGTACGTGCGGAACTGGTTCACATCGCAGCCCAGGGAATTTTACGAGACAGCCATTCACTGCCTCGTGTCACAGTGGTTCAAGGGCCTCAACAGCCAGGGCCAATACTTCTAACATACAGGTACTGGTTTCTGTAATTATGCCTCCAACTCGTTACTTTTTGAACACACCTTTTACATGACCTAAGTATGCAGTCTTGCGACATTTAATTGCAGACAAAAGTTGATGATCACTGTTTGCTCTCTTTGTAACTTTATCGGTCCAGGGTATTTTTAGCATTCTTCGATGGATCCACATTTTGAATGCCTCGAGTTCTTTTATTATACTAGCCTCCAAAGTCCAAGCTCCATACCATATAAGAGTGTCGATCAGATGTAAGTTCTAGCCATTCTTTGACGGAGCTGGTCCTTAAATCGCTTCTTTCTTCTTCTTCTTCGCCTTTTGAGACCACATAGGATCACTTTAACCAACCATTAGTTCGTCGACTTGTAGGAACTGTACGAGCCTTGCGGTCCTCCCAGTACTTCTTCATGCGTATTGATTGTCTTGCCCTTTCTTGGGCGGAAAATATTCTTTTTGAAATTTTCTTTTTTGTGAGTGGAAAATGAAAAGTCACATTTTTAAGTGCTGTAGTTAAACGTTTCTTATTTGCAGCATCTTCTGTTGTTAGGCCAATTTCTTTTAAGTCCTCTCTGATTTCTTTTAACCATCGGCATCCAGTTGTTTTTTTTTTTTTTTAAGCAAGATTGTACTGTACTAGTTGTTTTAGAAGACGTGAATCTGGCATTCTCATGATGTGCCCAAAGAATCCTAGTCTTTTCTTTCGCATGGTATCAGTAATGGGTTCTAGGTTGTTATAGACCATATTGTTAGGTATTATTCATCATTGCCCATCATTTTTATATCCTTTATTGATACAAGTTCTTCCAATTCGCATTTCGATCTTCTGTAATCTGTCGGTTTTAGAATGTTCATTTAGATGGAACAATGTTTCTGCTGCGTATGTGGCTTCCGGTTTTATGATTGTATTGTAATGTTTAATTTTTGCATTAATTGATAAGCATTTCTTTTTGTAAGTTTCCCATACTAATTTTTGTGCCCTAGATAACTTGTTGGATCATATTTGAATTGATGCTTTCTCACCTTAAATCGCTTTAAAGGAGCTCCCCGAGATCTTGTACCAGAACTAAGTTTTCCATAAAGAAATCCTTGAGCTTTATGGCAGACATATTCTATCCATCTAAGATGATGGCCTATGATGGAAACTTCATTGCTATTAACATGCACTTTCTCCAGAACTGCAGTAATGGTGGCATAGTCGCCCCACTTGATGTTCAAGATGGATCTTAGCTTCACACCTACATAAATCAGTATCACCTTTCAAATGATAAAATAACATTACATCTTAATTTCAATATAATATACTCATGGAATTGTTGATGGAACACGAAATGCGAATCGGCTCAGATCGAGATAACTTTACTCATATGAGAGCAGAGTACTGTCGTACATAAATGTCGCCCACGATGGCTAGGCTTCGGATGGTCCCCAATCACCGCACTCGATTCACGGGTCGCCAGGAATTAAGTTCTCCCGCACCACGACTGTTCCCTTCGAACTTTCATGACATAAGACCCCTTCTTTCTGCTTACAATCTCCCAGCAAAGCTTCCCTTGCCGCCATTTTCAACTCCGCAGGAAAATGACGCGCGTACTTGTATTAACACAAAATACAGTGTACTGCGTACTTCCAGTGACTTTCAAAGTACTGATAAATTCTTCTTATAATATTTTGCATTTCTCCAAATAATAAAAAGTCTTTCACAGGGCCAAATGTAATAATCTAATTATATTAATGAGGCTTTGATAATCCTTCCTTCCATTAGACATCTTCTCATTGGCTAGATTACCATATCCAATAGCATAATTTATACCAATACAATGCTCCAAATTCGCGGCAAACTCCCTGTTACCATGCGATTCGACCTTGGCAGAGCGTCCTCTTGGCATCACAAATCATGTGACTAGGATTCACCTCGCCTGAAACTCGCCAACAAAACCGGTTCCTGTCACTAATCCAGCGACACTTTTCCAATGTTAAAAATTAACATGGGCTTGAAAAATATCATCAAATTTACCAAAAATACTTCAAATTTGGGTTCAGTATATACATTTTACAATAGGTAGTGTACGAGTAGATCCAACAAATGAGCGATGACGCACGAAGCGTTTCAATTAAGTCCCGTATGCTCTCATATACTATTCGTCCGATAGCGATGAAACTTGGGTGAGATATGTGTACAATCCAGGGAAGGTTTCAGGCTTAGTAAATCCATTTTACAATGGTAGCGCACGAGTAGATTCAACAAATGAGCGACGGCACGCGAATCATTTCAACCAAGTCCCGTATGCGTTCATACCCTATATAGTCTACCATTCATTCGATTGCGATGGATCTTTGGTGAATTGTTGTGTACAGTCCAGGAAAGGTTTCTGGGTTAGTAAATCCATTTTACAATAGGTAGCACACGAGTAGATTCAACAAATAAGCGGCGGCACGTGAATCGTTTCAGCAAAGTCCCGTATGCGTTCATATACCATTCATGGATTGCGATGAAACTTTGATGAGTTGTTGTGTACACTTACATGAAGGTTTCTAACTTAGTAAATCCATTTCACATTAGGTAGTGCACGAGTAGATTCAACAAATGAGTGACAGCGCACGAAGCGTTTCAACAAAATCCTGTATGCATTCATATACCATTCATCCGATTGCGATGAAACTTTTTGAGTTGTTGTGCACGCTCCCACGAATGTTTCTAAGTTAGTTAATCCATTTACGATAGTTTAGAGGCAGTTAACAGAAATTGAAAAAAAAAATTGTGTATCCAAAGCACTTCAAGAAACAAAATTACAACGTCAACACTTTCTTTGATTGGCGTTGCAACGCATGCCGGGTACAGCTTGTATGGTATAAAAAAAATAGAAGGAAGTTTATGAAAATATTTCAGTCATTGCAAAGATTGTGTTAAAGCTACCACATCCAAACTTACAATTAAAAAATAGAAGTAATTTGCTTATACAGAATGTTTCAAAATGGTGGTACATCTTTTCCAATAATATATGGAAACGTATTTGTCTAAATTTGAAATCGCAACCTGTCGGCAATTTGTTTTTGAGTTAAAAAAAGTTCAAATATTATACCATCCAGTAACTTGTATTTTGAGTCTCCGAATGCGAAAGGAATACAGGTAGCTCTTTCTACGAGTAGCTGTGTAAGGCACATTTCATATAGCATGTTGGGATGATTCACTAACCAGCCTTCATCAAACAACTCCATTTAAGGACATGCCAGCATGGTTGGTACACCACTCTCAGTCAGCCAGTGCCAGGAGTTTTGGGACCTTCGGGCAACTTAGAACACTTTCTTATACAACTAATTCATATATGATGATGTAATCTGTAACTGCTGAAAAGCTCTTCAGTTAAGTAGGTGTATCATTATCGAGCAGGAAGGAATGATTTGGGGGAGAATCTTAATGTATTGACTTACAGAAGCATGGCTCATGTGCTGGCAAACCTGACAAACCCTTCACTAGACAACTGAACATTAGTAAGATATTCTATCAAAGGTTACGACTTGAGAAGTGACACTTATTTTCTCAGTGCCTGATGTAGTCTACCGCCTTTGATAAGGGGAAAACATATCACAGTAAGATCGACAAGAAGAACAACAAACAAACACATGTATGCAGATAAGGCCTCGATGCTTACATGAGTAAGGCATTCGGTCTTCTCTATTATTGCTACCATACACACAGTACAGCCAAAACAGGTCTTCAGTCCAGTGGTGAAGAACGTCAGTGTTTGAGTACTAATATTTTTTTTTAGCTTTGAGAAATTCTTTCAGCACTGCCAGAGGCATTATTATTCTATTTAAAATCGCTACAAGACTACTGAAAGTTAGGCCCATGTCAGATACCCAAATAGTTATATAAAATACTGTATTGCAATTATCACCAGAATGACTCCACAATGAACTTTGCAATTTCATATTTGGACTGATATTTTCACTGAAAAGGCAGTCACAGTTTTGAACACCCTGCATGTATTTCAATAAAAAAAAAAAAGCACAATAAAATGGTGACAGTGCTTCATAATTCACAGTAACTATTCATTATTTTCTAAAAACTCAAAATGAAGACGCCCCCATACATGCATTCAAATGTATGCAGATGAGGAATACATTTTAGAGATTGTAGGACCTACCACATAAACAACCAGCATTTGGTTCTCCATAATCAAAATATTATTTGAAGTAATCAGAAACAGATATCTCCAGAAACATTATGGTCAGTGCCATTACTTAATCTAATTACTATAATGCATAGCTTCAAATTTATTAAAGATTTTGTTTTTGACATATTTCTGTGGTAAAAACTTTCAGCCAGAACAGAGGGACATTTCAAGTGTACTATAGACACATAAAAACTGTATTAGCAACAATCACCTTGCTCTTCCTTCCATGGGCTGACGAACCAGAATCTGCACAGGACCTCGAGCTCGGCTATGGATCTTGTCATCCACCATATGTTTCAGTCTCTGGTAGTAAGTAGGGCCCAAGAATACCTGAGCATTAATCTTACGTCCTGTATGGCCGTTGTACATAATTTCATTTCCTCTCAGTTGGTACCCATACTCCTGAAGCAATGTTGAAATCTTTTGCACATTCACGGCATCGTTAAATGGTGTAGCATCACCGATTTCACCTTTGTTGGAGGAGACCTGAACAAGAATATCATTTTCTCAAAACATGTTCCTGAAATATTCAAAATTTCATATCTCCTGTTGCTATCCACAGACACTCACCTTGCCTTGAAGGCACTCGATCAAGTGACCAATCGTCATACGAGACGGAATGGCGTGAGGATTGATGATGATATCAGGTGTAAGGCCTTCACAAGTGAAAGGCATGTCCTGCAAGAAAATATTATGTTTTATAGCCTGTGAAAAATATTATTATTTACTGTATTATCAGTTCAAAAGGTACAGGTGTCCAAAACTTTCCTCAGTATTTCTTTTCAACCACAATTTTGTGGATGCTTCACTATATTGAGAAAATGTTAATGCAATTTTAAATACAGTAATTTAAAATTTAAAATACTAACATAAAATCCAAAAGCAATGCAGCTAACTTCAGAAAAAGTAAATTCAAACAAACAAAAAATTAATTATTAAATAAAATATAATTAACACCAGCATTTTCAGAAAACTTATTTCATAATTTAGGGTTATCTTGTATCAAAATCAGTGTAAAGTAATTACTTAGAAACCTCACCTCCTGTCGGTACTGTATCCCACACGTCCCTTTCTGGCCATGTCGAGATGCAAATTTGTCCCCAATCTGAGGAATTCTCACTGAACGTACACGGATCTTACAAAACTTGTATCCTTCTGAGTTCAGAGTCAGCATCACTTGGTCAACTATACCTGTCTCACTGTTACGAAGGAATGTGCTCGCATCTCGCTTGCTGAAACGCTTTGTCGTACCTTCCAGCTACAATCATGAAAATCAGTTTTGATATTTATTTCCAGGAACAATTTCATAAACTTCTGATACACCTCAAAGATATTGCAGATTTATTGTGACTATGGTACAGTACATACTTCATCCTCTGTTTCAGGAAGCATGATTGTTTTTCCTATCACAACATCATCACCAGACACTCGAAGTCCCGGAGAGATGATGCCATCATCATCCAATTTATCATACAGAGCATTGCGCATACCCTAAAAACATACATTCATTACTTAGCATTAACAATCACAACCAAATTATATACCAGATTAGAAAATTAGACATGCCATTCTATTGGATTTAAGCACAGTCAAGGATAACAAAAACAGGACATACACTAGACAGGAAAATCAGAATAGAAAAACAGAAAAAGGACAAATAAAATGGCAGACAGGTGGAGAGAAAGAAAGAGGTATGACAAGAATGATTTCCAAGCGTAATGGCTAACAATTTAATTATTTAATAGAAACTAGGGCCTTGGGTTCGAGACTTCACATTCACATTTTTAACACTTTCTAGTTAAGATGTGTTTAATGCTTATATTTCACAGAAAAAAGAAAAAATATCAAACCAACATATAATGCAATGAATGAGCCTATTTTTGTGAACTTAAGTTCTCGGAACATGGTGTAAAAATTATATTAATGCCAAGAATTAGCACCTTCATTTTATATCCAATAGGCACGAGACATGTTCTGTAGTTTGATGATTACTTCTTTAATGGTTTGAATAATTTATTGGTGAATGTTCTCAATTGGGCTCTGTTTCATATGCCCATCCTTAACTAGCATTATACCACTTATTAGTATATTAGCTTTCCCTCTTCGGGATCCATTTATTGATCTCTTTATTTCTTCCACATTTTTCAGTCATAATCTCCATAACCATACTAAATAAAAATATAAAACACACACAGAGAGAGAGAGTGTGTCCCATCTATGTGATGGGTCGGCGAATGAAGCCCCATCTTCTGTCTTTGTTCTTTTGTTCTTCAATGCTGTCCCAGTCTTCACCTAGTTGCAAGAAGTTGTTTCTCACCATGTCTTTATACCTCATCCTTGCCCACCCTCTTGGTCTTTGACCTTCCAACTGTAGAATTCTGGGTATTCGTCCAGCATACATCCTTCTCATGAGACCATACCACATGAGTCTACAAAGAGCTACATTTTCTTGCAGCCTGCCTTGTTGGGCCATTTCCGTGATATTCTCATTACGAATTCAATCTCATCTTGTTTTGCCAACCATGGCTCTGACAAATCTTATCTCAGCTGCTTGAATCCTCCTTTCATCCTTTTCCTTCTTGGTCCAAATCTTATATCTTTAGGTCAAAATTGGCATGTAATAAGTCAGGTAGATTGCTCTTTTGCATTTTAGTGGCACTGTTGGGTTCCATATTAGATCTCAAACAACTCTATAGAATGTTCCTCCAGCTTGAATCCTGTTAAGTTCCTCATCGATGGATCCTGTTGTTGATATCTCGCTTTCTAGATATTTAACTTTATTTATTTATTTATTTATTTATTTACATAGGTCCCAATGAGCCTGAGCTCGTGTTAGGGACAATCAAGTAACATAGTTACAGCATTGCATATATATAATTTTTGTAACATTATTGTTTAGTTTAATAGTAACTTAGATTGCTAGTGACTAACTTTACAGAGATAATACGGTATGATACATTGCATTGCTTAAGGCTATTGTACATTGGCTATTCATTCCTTAATAGGAAGTCTTTTGTTTTCCTCTTAAATGTTTTTATAGAGAAACTTTCCCTTATGCCTAATGGTAGCGAGTTGTATTCTTTTATTATAGAGGACATAATTCCTTTAGTTCCAAATTTAATGGATTGGGAATGGCTGGTGAATATTTGATTTACTCCTCTTGTTGCATAGTGATGAATGTCATTTGCATGGGTAAAATGGATGTGTGTGTGTATCAATTTGTTTTCTAATTTGTATACAAATACTGTTGCTGACATAGCTATTTGTTTTTGCAGTGGCATAATTTTAGTTCCTGAGTACAATTCATTTGAGGGTGTGAGCCAAGGTAATCCAAAGATAGATTTTATAGCACGTTTCTGGAGTATCTCAAGTTCTTTTATCAGCTCCTTCTTACAATATCCCCATATGAAATTCATGTACATTAGATGTGAATGTATCAGAGCAAAGTATATATTTTTCAATTGTTGGCTAGTAAGACAGCTATATCTTAATCTGAAAATAATACCACTTAAAGGGCTGATTTTATGTTTAGTTCGATATCTTGAGTTGTTTATCTTCCATTTCAATGATACCTTCTGCCAGACCATATCTCTGCATAACCAACACTTTACTTTTCTCCGACTGAACATAAGCAGGTGAATATGCGTTAGATGTTTCTGTCCACACTGTGATCTGTTCTTGATGGTCCTACTTGGAATCACCCCATATACAGATGTCATCTGCAAAGAGCATGACTTTCACTTTGTTGTCACCAATGGTTTGACATACCTGTTGTTTAATCTTGCCTTAGACCTGAAGTTATTCTAAAGGGTTCTGACATACCTGATGATGTTTTGATGTGACTGCTGATGTTCTTATATATGTTTTCAATTCTTTTCACTATGTCATTATTGATCCCACTGTTCCTCAGCACTACCCAGACTTTGTCCCTGCACACAGCATCAAATGCCTTTTTAATATCCAGAAAGGCCAGCCAAAGATCTTGTTATGGTCATAATACTTCTCTATCATTACAGATTATAAGCAGCCATCCAAGCCGTCTCGTCAAATTATAAGCCTCAAAATAAAGAACTGAAATAAATTTTTTGTATGATAAAAACCCTTCAAAGACTCCACAAACAGATCTCATTTCAGTGGATCCCTTCTCATGTTGGAATAGCAGGTAATGAAGAGGCAAACAGATTAGCAATAAAAGGTACCACACTACAACAACCTGTCAGTCAGACTGATTTTATGTCAGCAAAAGGGATTTTGAAAAATACTATCAAAAAAAGGTATGATGAAATTACAAACAAAACAGTAGAAACCAAATTATGGAAGGACATTGATGATATATGGGATCAATATAAATTAACACCGAGAAGAGAAGCTGTAGCCTTCTTTAGACTTAACACTGGCAATGACTGCCTTGCAGCTCATCTGAAACGAATCAACATCCTGAGATCTGAAAAATGCACACTTTGTCACGAACCTGGAAGTAAAATGGATAAGGGGCACCTGCTACATTGCAACAAACTTGATGTGACTGCTAGAACTTCAGGAAACCTCACACAACTCTATTGGAATGCAAGAAAGCTGATGGATTGGAATCCGGGCTAGCCATAAGAAACAACAACAACTTCTCTATTAGCTGACAAAGTCAAAATATTAGATCAACTGTTGATCTGCCCTTCCTGAATCCATACTGTCCCTCTGATAGCTTTAACTCTACACATTATTGATTTTCCTTGCTATGTTCCTTTCATACAGTTTTCCCACTTGAGATGTTAATGTGATGTCTCTGTAATTGAAACATTTTTTCCTGTCACCGTTCTTAAAAAGTGGAATGATGATACCTTTTTTCCAATCTGTTGGTATCTGTCCATTTTCCCAAATCTTATGAAAAAGTGTGTACAACATTGTTTTCCTGGAGTTCCCATTGACCTGATCATTTCACCACTCACGTCATCACTTCCTGAAGATTTTCCTGTTTTTATATACTTTCAAATTTGAACAGGGCATGGTGACGCAGCTGTAAAGCTGTTGGTCTCTCTCCATGGCAGATCGGGTTCGATTCCCGGTCAATGCATGTGAGATTTACAAAGTGAAATGCCATGTCATGTGATTCGTATTCCACGTAAAAAGGAGGTCCCGTGGCTCATGATCACGAGATTAACGGTCAGGTAAAACTACAAACTTGCGTTTGCTCTATACTTTCAAATGTGTTCTAACATGAAAACAAAAGATCAAATATTACTAACCTGGCATGTTTGTCTAGTGGGCTTCTCAAATTGTTCTTCCTGATCACCGATCCGTTTAGATTCAGCGTCTTTATAAGATCGAAAGAAAACAGATCTGAAACAATATATGTGCACAATGAACAGGAATATAAACAAAACAAAAAAAGTATAAGCCAGTGCAAGGACAAACCTACAAGTGTAAAACCCCATTAATGGTTGACTAGGGTCTGAATTTGTAAATAAAGCACCTAACAGACGTAAGGTACTGCTTGGACTATACAGTATACTAAACGAGCTGCAGTTTAACTGTGGTATTTTAGAAAACTGAAATGTTTGTGCAACACACAAATATCAACTGATAGTTTACTCAATACAAACAAGTGCAGAAAATGACTGTGTTTTACTGATGTATTTATTCATTATAAAAATAAAATGCATTGGAGAAGAGGTTATTGCTTATTTTAGGGGTTTCAACATTGTGTTCATATAGCCCCATGTATTTGGGTGTGTGTAATTTGTATGATAACCTGAGTTATAGTGATGGCTGTAGTAGTGAGTGTATTTGTATACTGGGGATAGGATTGGGAAGGAGGCAGCCGAGTGCCTTAAGTTAGGAACCATACCAGCATTTGTCTGGTAGAAGTCGGGAAACCATGGAAAAATACTTCCAGGATGGGTGAGGTGGGAATTTAACGCTCCTCTTCTAAGTTTGCCTCACGAGGCTTAGTGTACCCCGTTCCAGACTTCACACCAGAATTAAAATTTCTTCGCAGAGCCAAGAATCGAACCCAAACCTCCAGGGCGACAGCCAAGAATGCTAGTCGCTACACCACGAGGTGGCCATAGAGAGAGGAGAGTTAACATTGCATTTAAGGCATAAACTTTTGTTTGGGATATTGCTAAATGCATTTTTTATCTGTGTGAAGATTAAGGGTGGTGAGGGTGGGGTTTGTTTAGGAATCCCTTTTGTCCCGGTTTTGCCAGATATTCATTTATTAACATAGTTTACGGCCACATTGGAGCACTTAAATCAATCCATATACACTACAGTCTTTACAATATTAGTTGTAATGGCTTCTCAACTTCCTCTTCTCCGTCCAGAGCTTCTTTAATCTCTCTGACCTGGCCGCCCTCTCTTCATTTGTAATGGTGTACTGTTTTCGTTTGACTGTTTTTAATTTCAATCTTGTATCCCTACTTCTCAGAATCCTCTTCTCTTTTCTCTCTGCAATTTGTTTCATTGTAATATTTAGCTCGTTTAAATCATTCTGGACCTCAACGAACCAGTTGCTCTTGGTTTTACTTTTCCAAAAGAAATTGAATAATTGTTTCAGTAGTCTGGTGTCTGGTAGTCTTACTATGTGGCTGAAAAAGGCAATTCTCCTTTTTCGCATTGTATCCACAATTGATTCATTTTCCCGATAGACTATTTCATCAGGCAGCAGTCTCCATTGTCCATTTACTTGATGTTTTTTATTGATGATTGTCCTGATGATCCTTCTGTCTATTTTTTGGATTTTATCTGTTGTTGCTTTGGTATTCATCTTAAACAGGGTTTCACTTGCATAAGTTGCTTCAGGTTTAACTACTGAACCATAATGTTTGAATTTGGCGTTCATCGAGAGAGATTTCTTCTTATAAGTTGACCATGTGACTCGATGTGCTTGTCTCAGTTTTGTTGTTCTGTACTCTATTGCGGATTTCTCATTTAGGTTCCAAGTTATAGTTTCCCCAAGATACTTGAACTTTTTTACAACCTTAATTTGTTTGTTATCATTTAGTTGAAGGACAGGGGTGTCCACCTCTAAGGTTGGCATAATCTCTGTCTTTTCAAATGAAATTTGTAATCCCACTTTTGCTGCAATGTTTTCCAGTTGTTCAATTTGGACTTTAGCCTCATACATTACTTAAATTCCAAATAAAAACGTTATCAATCAGTTAAGACACTGAAATTTGAACTCTATGCACTAACAAAGCATGGAGAACATCATATATGTTATTGTTGATTCATTTAGGGACTTTGTGGGACTATGGTCATGTAACCCCATGTACTTGGGTGTGTGGATGTAATCTGTCTGATAACCTGTGTCATTGGGATTTGTTTGTGTATTTGTAATTGGGGATAGGATTAGGATAAGAAGCAGCTGTAGCCGTAATTTAGATACCATCCCGGCAGTTGCCGGTGATGCTGTCACTGGTGATGAGTCGTGAGCGTACCACTACAGGCCCGAAACCCACCAGGCCTCTATGGAGTGGAAACATGCTGGTTCCCCAGTACGGGAAAAAAAAAATGTAACTCAATCTGCTAGGAAAGTGCTTGTGACAGAGTGGTATGTTATTGGAGGACTTTGCTGAACATGGGACCACTGTGAATGCTGCAGTCTACATTAAAACTTTGGTTAAGTTGTGTCGTGCCTTTCGAGACAAACTCCACAACATTAATGCTGACAATGTCTGCCCCCATGTTGCTGCTCCTGTCCATGAGAAAATCACCCAATTTGGGTAGGAGGTGCTCCAGCATCCACCGGACCTGGTACCATCAGACTTTCACCTGTTTTGTCCCATGAAGAAATTCCTGGCCGGCCAGCACTTTGCGACAGAAGCGGAAGTGAAATCAGCAGTCGGCAGATTGCTATACTCCAACCAAACAGACTTCTACGAACAGGGCATATTGAAACTGGTACCACGATGGCAGAAATGTGTTGAGAAAATTGGTAACTATGTAGAAAAGTAGGTCAAAGATATAAGTTCATTTGTGATTTGTTTGGTTTTGTTGCCTATCAAACTTTTTGGGGAATAAATGATTGAGCGTTACTTTCCGATCTGTCATCGTACTGTCATGCCAAAATGAACCATTCATACATGCAGGTAAAATACTATAAATAATTTTATGTTGGACCCTGACTATTATATGTCAGAAAACTGTACTATAATGAGGCTCATTATAACACTATTTTTCATTATGAAACAGTTTCTCCCACCAATCAGAGCTCAAGAAACAGTTGTTTGACCAATTAGATAATTAGATGCTCTGAGTTCCACGGCCTTCTAATTTAAATTTCACTGCCTGGCCTAGTGTCATAGTAGGGTAATCGAGGAGGCCATGGTCAAATACAAGGCATTCTCTGCGTCTCATGCGCTCTGTTCAGTACATAATACTGGCAAAATTTCGACAGATATTTATGAATATTTATGTTCGAACATAAAATAGTTATAATAATTATCGTCGAACATAAACAGTCGTATGCAACTCGCCTATAATGGTAATTAAGACACGAGTATGTTTATAAAACGAGCGTATGCGAGTTTTATAATATACATAGGCCATCATAGGCTCGTTGCATAATGTACTATTACACCTACAATCCACTATAGATAAAATCTATTGTAACCTCCATTGGTGTAGCATTTAACAGCTTGTCACTTATGGCACACTGATTTTCTACAGACAATGATATGGGATCCCTAGGTTTATTGTTATAAGTAGCTAAACATCAAAGCTACCAGGGGTATATATTAAAATTGAAAAGTTATAATAAGTCTTATTAGTACCATACTCTTCGTAATCATTTCCATATCAACAGGAGCTCATAATCAGACATAAAAGCTCCTTAGTCTTAAAATAACAATAACAACAATGAAAACAAACTTTTCTCTCTAAATATTACCTGAATAAGTCTCTCCTCACAGCATAATTCTCCTCCTGGTTGCACCAACACAGAATAGCTGCTCTGTCTCTGAGTCTTACCTGCTGAAGCCTTTCTCCACAGTATATGTAGTAATTATCTTCCTGGTAGCACCAACACACGATAGCTGACTCTCTCCAAGCCTTAACTGAAGAAGCCTCTCACCACAATATAAGTAATTGTCTTCCTGGTTGCACCAATACCGAATAGCTGACTCTCTGAGTCTTACCTGAAGAAGCCTCTCTCCACAGCTGAAGCATTCAAGATAACACTGTCCTCCTGGTTGTAGCCAGTATAGCACAGAATGGCTACAATAGAGTTGATCCCTGCTGGTAACTCTCGGAAGCGAAGATACTCCATGGATCGTGTTGTTACTAATGGTTTGTGAGGGTAATAGAGTACATGAGCCAGTGTGTCCATACGAACATGGAAGTTAGTGATGTAGACGCCCATGGCTTGCTTACCCATAGCACTCTGAAAACAGAAAATATTTCCAGTATGGGGAGGAGCATGTGGTAGATACCCTCTCTCCTCCCAGTCACATAATTATAAGTTGTAACTATGTTGTTGGAGAAGTAGGAAGGGAGAACTAGGAATGGAATTTAGATTCAAGGATAATAATAATGATCGTGTGGCCTCCAGAGAGGCCGAGTGCAGGTCTTTCTAGTTGATGCCCATGGGCGACCTGCGCGTCGTAATGAGGATGAAGTGATGATGAAGCAGGGTGTCGAGCGAAGACCTTTTTTCAAATTCCCGTATTTCCCGTACGAAAATCCACCAAATTCCCGTATATTTTAGAATCCTCTAAGACTAGAGTTTGCATACCGAATGGCTGAAAAATGAATCTTAAAGCGCGAATCAAGATTTTCTGGCGTAAGTGTAACTGCATTTTTGGAGACACTTCTGCAGCCCACGGGTGATGGCGAGATTTAGGCCTAATCCGTAGCGTGAGCAAAGCACGCGCGCGAGTAAACTCTCTCGCGGATGGGATGAGATGCTACTAACACAAATAAAATACCGTTTACCTGGGGAGAGCTGATATAAATGACTGTTTTACTGAGGAGGGTTGAGAGAGTAGAGAATAGGAGTGTCACATAATAAATGTTTACGGGAAGTGACTGAATTGTATGGTACCGTAACCGTATAGAGCTTCAACGAGTTAAAATGGCACCGAAGCTTATGCATAGCGAACTTCCGGTCCGCGAATCTCCATTTGATTTTCATTGGCAGTGAATCGTTCGTGATTATCTTCTTTATTATTTCGGATTGTGGTTTTGTTTTTAGGCGTTCAACTTATGAAATAAGAACTAGAGGGTTGGCCTTTCATGAATATTCCAAAGACAAGTGTCTCCTAAAAGAGTAATTAGTAAAACTTCGCATCAGAGATGACCATAACAAACAGCTTGCCTACAAAGTGTTTGATTTGCACATTTCAAACAGCAGTGGTCTAACATATCTTAGACTACAATAATTAAGTTGGTGCAAATTAAATATGTTATATGTGAGAATATTATTATAATTTGCAATCCGGTTGTTATATTAGTATATTATGCATTAACGTGGCCCGTTGAAATGCTAAATTGTGACGGATGGTATGAGTTATAGGCTATTCGCCGTACCGGTAGGCCTAATATTTACTAACAATGCAACGTTTCTTCTTTAATATTTATTCAATCATTATAATTATAATAGCCTATCTATTAACACTTATTTAACCAATAATCATTTTATAATTCTATACATATTCCAGGTATTGCAAGAAAGCGATATTTGACAGCACATGTGGTTCCACCTTAAAATCCAACCGTGCCCAGTTTTCAGTACCTATGAAAAATATTACCGTAAGTTAATAAACCAAACAACTGGCGACAATTTTTTTAATAATGCTCATTTACATCTTCACCCTAGTCTACGTAAAGTACCATACGGTAATCACTGAAAGGGTAGGGGGAATATGACCTCAATTTCACAAACGAACGAACCTCATTTTGCATGAATTATGGAACCCGAATCCTAATGGAGGTATAGATTGTCTGTATTTAGAAATAATTTAAAACAAGATGCCAGAAAACTAAATACAAAAAGCTGCGTGCCTACTATGGTGTAAAGTTGCCCTTGAAAAAAAAAATACACCTCGCCAAGATTATATGATGTGCATACAGTTAAATACAATCATCCAATTGGAGAAACACTTTCTTTGTCACGATCTTATTAGCAATTCAAACATAAACTGATGTAATTTACGGGAAAGTGTGCAACATTTAGAGACTACGGGTGTTGTATGTGGCACAACGTTAGCTGACATTTCGCACCATTAATACATAAGGAATGAACACATACAGAGCTTTCTCACTGCACACAGCTGAAGATCATATCATTGCTTCCATTACCTGACTACTAAACCAGAAGCTGGTAATGCATAACCATACACCGGTGGCATGTCCTATGGCAAATGAAAGATCGAAAGAAAATGTAAGCTCTATAGGAGCCCGGAACAAGGCGATACAATTTTCTACACTACTGAAAATAGTCAAAATACCCTTTGTAATAATAAAAATCTCAATGTTTGTCTGTCTGTCTGTTATGTATACAAATCCACATCGTTTCACTGATCTGAACCAAAATTTGTATATTTACCCTTCGGAACCCTGCGGGTAACCCTATCCACTTGAAATTTCCGACAGACCACCCCATTCCCTGCATTTAGGCCCTTTGGCCCAAATCCACACCGTTTCACCGATCTCAACCAAAATTTGTATACTTACCCTATGTAACCCTGTGAATAACACTGTCCACTTAAAATTTCGGACAGACCACCCCATTTCCTCCATTTAGGCCCTTTGGCAAACATCTACACCGTTTCACCGATCCGAACCAAAATTTGTATACTTACCCTTTGCAACCCTGTGGGTAACCCTGTCCACTTGAAATTTCGGACAGACCACCCCAATCTCTGCATTTAGGCCCTTTGGTCCAAATCTACACCGTTTCACCGATCAGAACCAAAATTTGTATACTTAGCCTTTGGTACCCTGCGAGTAACACTGTCTGCTTGAAATTGCGGACAGACCACTCCATTCCTGGAAAGAGGACAGGGTCCGTCCCAAAGGCAATGGAAAAAAGGGGTAAAACCAGACCCGCTCAGGAAACCCTCAGGGTTGCCAGCTCCTGAACTCACCAGCCATGAGCCCTTGAGGATGTAGCACTATCCAGGGTGCACCAGAAGTGGTGGGGCTACACACACCCTGCCTCCTTGAGGGTCTTGAGCAGAAGACATGAGATATTAAGAAAAGAAAAAGAAGGCTGACACCTCGAAGAATGACGCTATCAGGAATGATTAGACAAAGGCCAATTAAGGCGGGAAAGTGAAAGAGTCGCTAGGCCTCGGATACCCTGATACCATCGGGGTCGGAAGAGAACAAGAGTTTGACCAAGGGAGGCCGACAGGAAAGAGAACTGAAAGGAGCCCGGCACCAGTAACTAGAAGCAATGCCGGACTCATCTGGGGTCCCGTGATCGCAAACCCACATCCCACAAGTTGTGAGACCCTGGAGGGTGGAGGGGGGGAAGAGGGGGCAGGTGTGAGAATAGCTTGCTGATTCATCGCAAGGTGACATGAGAGAAATGTCCAGAACCTGCCGTGTTACCTGGTATTGCTGACTATGCTGATGTTCATACAGGGTCTTTGCTCAAACCACTGTAGTGTTACGAAAGAATGAGTGATTCACCGGTCAATGTGAATAGGACCGGGAACCCCCCCCCCCAAGCGTCTGTCATCATATATCATCATCATCTGCAATATTCTCAGGTTCGAGCAGCTTGGACCCGAGCAGTACTCGATAAGCTCTTTCACTACACGCATCGAGTATAGGCATAAGCCAGAAAATAACGTTCAGACTTTGGAAGACATTGAAGGTAGAAATCTGAATTACCTATATCAGATTTAAAATTACACCATGTTCGTTTAGTAGTCATTTTTCATTACCTTATTATTATCATAAGAGCAAATGACCTAGATGTTACGCCCATTATACCACTGATCACCACACACAATAAGTCTTCATCGTCTGTGAATTTTGAAATATTTCTTTCTATCACGGTAGTTTGTAAGTTTGTCGTGTCAATTCAACAGTAGTTTTCATTACCATCCTCATCAAAAGGGCAAATGACCTAGATGTTACGTCCATTATACTACTAAGAAACACCACAGTCTTCATCGCCTGTGATTTTGAAAATGTGTATTTCCATTAGTTTGTAAGTTTGATATACCCGTTCAGTAGTAGTCGTCATCATTATCATCCTCATCAAAGGGGCAAATGACCTAGATGTTACATCCATTATACTACTAAGCAACACCAGAGTCTACCTAGCCTGTGATTTTAAAAATATGTATTTCCATTAATTTGTAAGTTTGATATACCCGTTCAGTAGTAGTCGTCATCATTATCATCCTCATCAAAAGGGCAAATGACCTAGATGTTACGTCCATTATACAGTACTACTAAGCAACACCACAGTCTTCATCGCCTGTGATTTATAAAACGTGTATTTCCATTAGTTTGTAAGTATGATATACCCATTCAGTAGTAGTAGTCTTCATTGTCATCCTCATCAAAAGAGCAAATGACCTAGATGTTACGCCCATTATACTACTAGGCAACACCACAGTCTTCCTCGCCGGTGATTTAAAAATATGTATTGCTATTAGAGTGTAAGTTTATTATACCCGTTCAGTAGTAGTCGTCTTCAGTATCATCTTCATCAAAAGGGCAAATGACCTAGATGTTACGTCCATTATACTACTAAGCAACACCACAGTCTTCATCGCCTGAGATTTTTAAAATGTGTATTTCCATTAGTTTGTAAGTTTGATATACCCACTCAGTAGTAGTCGTCTTCGTTATCATCGTTATCAAAAGGGCAAATGACCTAGATGTTACGTCCATTAAACTACTAAGCAACACCACAGTCTACCTAGCCTGTGATTTTTAAAATATGTATTTCCATTAGTTTGTATGTTTGATATACCCGTTCAGTAGTAGTCATCTTCACTATCATCCTCATCAAAAGGGCAATTGACCTAGATGTTACGTCCATTATACTAATAAGCAACACCACAGTCTTCATCGCCTGTGATTTTTAAAAGCTGTTTTTCCGTTAGTTTAAAAGTTTGATGTACCAGTTCAGTAGTCGTCTTCATTATAATTCTTATCAAAAGGGCAAATGACCTAGATGTTACGTCCATTATACTACTAGGCAACACCACAGTCTTCCTCGCCGGTGATTTAAAAATATGTATTTCTATTAGAGTGTAAGTTTATTGTACCCGTTCAGTAGTAGTCGTCTTCAGTATCATCTTCATCAAAAGGGAAAATGACCTGGATGTTACGTCCATTATACTACTAAGCCACACCACAGTCTACCTAGCCTGTGATTTTTAAAATATGTATTTCCATTAGTTTGTATGTTTGATATACCTGTTCAGTAGTAGTCGTCTTCATTATCATCCTCATCAAAAGGGCAAATGACCTAGATGTTACGTCCATTATACTACTAAGCAACACCACAGTCTACCTAGCCTGTGATTTTTAAAATATGTATTTCCATTAGTTTGTATGTTTGATATACCGATCAGTAGTAGTCGTCTTCATTATCATCCTCATCAAAAGGGCTAATGACCTAGATGTTACGTCCATTATACAGTACTACTAAGCAACACCTCAGTCTTCATAGCCTGTGATTTATAAAATGTGTATTTCCATTAGTTTGTAAGTATGATATACCCATTCAGTAGTAGTAGTAGTCTTCATTGTCATCCTCATCAAAAGGGCAAATGACCTAGATGTTACGCCCATTATACTACTTGGCAACACCACAGTGTTCCTCGCCGGTGATTTAAAAATATGTATTGATATTAGAGTGTAAGTTTATTATACCCGTTCAGTAGTAGTCGTCTTCAGTATCATCTTCATCAAAAGGGCAAATGACCTAGATGTTACGTCCATTATACTACTAAACAACACCACAGTCTTCATCGCCAGAGATTTTTAAAATGTGTATTTCCATTAGTTTGTAAGTTTGATATACCCGCTCAGTAGTAGTCGTCTTCGTTATCATCCTCATCAAAAGGGCAAATGACCTAGATGTTACGTCCATTATATTACTAAGCAACACCACAGTCTACCTAGCCTGTGATTTTTAAAATATGTATTTCCATTAGTTTGTATGTTTGATATACCCGTTCAGTAGTAGTCATCTTCACTATCATCCTCATCAAAAGGGCAAATGACCTAGATGTTACGTCCATTATACTAATAGGAAACACCACAGTCTTCATCGCCTGTGATTTTTAAAAGCTGTTTTTGCGTTAGTTTAAAAGTTTGAAGTACCAGTTCAGTAGTCGTCTTCATTATAATTCTTATCAAAAGGGCAAATGACCTAGATGTTACGTCCATTATACTACTAGGCAACACCAGAGTCTTCCTCGCCGGTGATTTAAAAATATGTATTTCTATTAGAGTGTAAGTTTATTATACTCGTTCAGTAGTAGTCATCTTCAGTATCATCTTCATCAAAAGGGAAAATGACCTGGATGTTACGTTCATTATACTACTAAGCCACACCACAGTCTACCTAGCCTGTGATTTTTAAAATATGTATTTCCATTAGTTTGTATGTTTGATATACCCGTTCAGTAGTAGTCGTCTTCATTATCATCCTCATCAAAAGGGCAAATGACCTAGATGTTACGTCCATTATACTACTAAGCAACACCACAGTCTTCATCACCTGAGATTTTTAAAATGTGTATTTCCATTAGTTTGTAAGTTTGATATACCCGTTCAGTAGTAGTCGTCTTCGTTATCATCCTCATCAAAAGGGCAAATGACCTAGATGTTACGTCCATTATACTACTAAGCAACACCACAGTCTACCTAGCCTGTGATTTTTAAAATATGTATTTCCATTAGTTTGTATGTTTGATATACCCGTTCAGTAGTAGTCGTCTTCATTATCATCCTCATCAAAAGGGCAAATGACCTAGATGTTACGTCCATTATACTACTAAGCAACACCACAGTCTTCATCACCTGTGATTTTTAAAAGCTGTTTTTGCGTTAGTTTAAAAGTTTGATGTACCAGTTCAGTAGTCGTCTTCATTATAATTCTTAACAAAAGGGCAAATGACCTAGATGTTACATCCATTATACTACTAGGCAACACCACAGTCTTCCTCGCCGGTGATTTAAACATATGTATTTCTATTAGAGTGTAAGTTTGATGTACCCGTTCAGTAGTAGTCGTCTTCATTATCATCTTCATCATTAGGGCAAGTTACCCACATGTTACGCCCATTACTATAGTAATAATCACCACGAACTATGATTCTTAAAATTGACTTTGTCTATTTATTTCTAAGTTTCATGTGTTCAATGCAATAATAGTCATTAGGGGCCAGTGACCCATAATATGCTCCGTTCATACTACTTTTAAATAATACGACATAAAATCTTTATTGACTGCGATTTACAGGTACATGGTACGCCCTTTGGTATAGTAACAATCACCAACGGCTTTCCACTGCGAATTTTTCTTTTAACTATTTCAAAATGCCTCCTAAAAAGCGACAATCTATTGGGAAAATCAGCCAACAAACCAAGAAAGTTAGATTATTAAGGGCTGCTGAAACACCTGAGCAGCGTCAATATCGGCTTGAACAGGACGAAAAAAGGCACGCTGAGCTCAGGACTGCTGAAACTCCTCAGCAGTGTCAAGACCGGCTTGAAGATCAGCAAATAAGGCAGTCTCAGACTAGGGCTGCTGAACCATCTGAGCAGCGTCAATATCGGCGTGATCAGGATGAAAGAAGGCATGCTAAGTTCAGGGCTGCTGAAACACCTCAGCAGCGTCAAAACCGACTTGAACAGGACGAAAGAAGGCACGCTGAGCTCAGGGCTGCTGAAACTCCTCATCAGCGTCAAGACCGGCTTGAACAGGACGAAAGAAGGCACGCTGAGCTCAGGGCTGCTGAAACTCCTCATCAGCGTCAAGACCGGCTTGAACAGGACGAAAGAAGGCAGGCTGAGCTCAGGGCTGCTGAAACACCTCAGCAGCGTCAAGACCGGCTTGAACAGGACGAAAGAAGGCACGCTGAGCTCAGGGCTGCTGAAACACCTCAGCAGCGTCAAGACCGGCTTGAACAGGACGAAAGAAGGCACGCTGAGCTCAGGACTGCTGAAACTCCTCAGCATCGTCAAGACCGGCTTGAACAGGACGAAAGAAGGCACGCTGAGCTCAGGGCTGCTGAAACACCTCAGCAGCGTCAAGACCGGCTTGAAATCGAACGTACGCGACTTCTTCAATCTAGGCAAACATTTAGGCAGTCTGATTTGAAATTAGAGGCATTTCAGTATGATCTCACTTACAATTATGGAATACACCCAAAAGTAACAATTGGAAAAATGGATGGTGTATGCCATCACTGTCTAGCCAAAAAATTCAGATCGGAGTCGCCTGGAATATGTTGCTCTAACGGGAAAATTAAGCTAGCCGCTTTAAATCCTCCTCCTGAACCACTTCTTTCGTACACGTCAGGAACGACTCAAGAATCTAAACACTTCCTGAAAAACATTAGGAAGTACAATTCATGCTTCCAAATGACTTCTTTCGGTACAACAGCAATAGTAAAAGAAACTGGTTTCATGCCAACTTTCAAAGTGCAAGGACAAATTTATCATCAACTTGGATCAATTCTTCCCTTCACTAATGAGAATCCAAAATTCTTACAAATCTATTTTATGGGAGACGAACGACAACAAGCCGATCAACGTTGTAAACATTTTCCCAGCACCAGAAGGGAGATTGTTATAGCTCTACAGAGGTTGTTGCAAGAGCGTAATAACTTAGTAAATATGTTTAAGACCGCCCTGGATCGAATGCCAACGGATGAATATAAGGTTGTCATATCAGCAGTCAAGAGACCAGTTGGTGAACATGAACGTCGTTTTAATGCTCTGACCATTGACGAAGTGGCCATTGTAATGACAGGACAAGAATTCGAGAAACGTGACATAATCATTCATAGACGGAGTGATGTTTTGTAACGAATTTCAGAAACTCACAGATCGTACGATGCCCTTCAGTACCCATTAATATTTTGGGAGGGTGAGGATGGGTACCACTTTAATCTGAGGCAAACTGATCCAATCAGTGGTACAGCCACGAATAAAAAGATATCAGCTATGGATTTTTATGCCTACAGAATAATGATTAGACCAGGATCATCAAACCATATATTGAAAAGCGGACAACTCTTCCATCAATTTATTGTTGATATGTACGCCAAGATAGAAAGTGAACGCCTGCTCTACATCCGATTAAACCAAAATAAACTTCGAGTTGATGATTACATTCATTTGCGTGATGCTGTAGCCAATGATGGCAATGTTGTGGACATTGGAAAAATGGTTATTTTACCGGCAACATTTACGGTAAGTCCAAGACATATGCACGAATATGCCCAGGATGCCATGTGCTATGTTCGGATATACAGATGTCCAGATTTATTTATTACAGTTACATGTAATCCTGCCTGGACTGACGTTAAGGAAGAACTTTTCTGTGGCCAGGCAACTACTGATCGCCATGATTTGACAGCGAGAATTTTTAAACAAAAATTAACAAAGCTCATGGATATAATAACCAAGAGCCATATTTATGGAGAAACTCGCTGTTGGATGTACTCAATTGAGTGGCAAAAAAGAGGCCTTCCACATGCTCACATATTATTATGGCTCAAAAGCAAGATACGTCCAGCTCAAGTGGACAGTGTTATTTCTGCGGAGATACCCAGTAAAGAACAAGACCCCATGCTCTTTGAGATAATTACAAAGAATATGATTCATGGACCATGTGGAGCTATCAACCCTAAGTCACCCTGCATGAAGGAAGGAAAGTGTAGCAAAAAGTACCCCCGAGAATTTGCCCAGGAAACCCAAACCAGAGATGATGGCTACCCTCTGTACAGAAGACGAAAACCAGGAAACGGAGGCTATACTTCGAATATTAATCTTAAAATAAACAACCAGTACAGACAAACTGAGGTAGAAAACAGATGGGTGGTTCCATATTCTCCTCTACTTTCTAAAATGTTCCAAGCACACATCAACGTTGAATACTGCAATTCAGTGAAATCCATTAAATACACCTGTAAATATGTCAACAAGGGTAGCGATATGGCAGTATTTCAACTTGAAGGACAAACCAGGACTATCGATGAGCCTACACAATTTCAGTTGGGAAGATATATCAGCAGCAACGAAGCAGTTTGGCGAATCCTTAATTTCCCAATTCATGAACGTTATCCAGCTGTTGTTCATCTCAGTGTTCACCTAGAAAACGGACAACGAGTTTATTTCACAGCTGATAACGCCCAAGAGAGAGCTGTACAACCTCCTAACACGACACTAACAGCCTTCTTTCTTTTATGTCAACAAGATCCATTTGCTCATCATCATCGGCTTTAACTCGAATCCGAGTATAAATCTTCTTCCTTCAGTCCAGTTTGTGGATGTGTTTACGGTGACTAAAGAGTCCAATCCTGGCATGGAACAAGCGACCACACAAGTCGCATAGTATTGCTGGAGGAGGACGTGGTTGGGCTGCTCGAAGTTTCCTAGCTTGACGCTTGGCCTCTTCATGTATGCGTCGATCCCTTTCAAACGTCTTTACAGTATCCGAGATGGTACGGCGCCAAGTTGAGCGGTCTTCAGCCAGCAAGTCCCAGGTTTGTGAATCAAGACCTGTCAATTTCAGGGTCTGCTTAAATTGGTCCTTGTAGCGCCTCTTAGGACCACCATGAGGTCTGGTGCCATAGCATAACTCACCATATAGCATTTGACGAGGTAATCTCACATCATCCATCCGATGGACATGACCAATCCATCTAAATTGGTGACCTATTATGGATGATTCTATGCTGTTGATTTGAGCCTTTTCCAGAACAGCAATATTGGTAATGCGGTCTTCCCATTTAATCCTCAGGATTGATCGAAGTTTTTGTAGGTGGAAACGCTCAAGCTTCCTAAGATCACGTCGGTAAAGGGTCCACGTTTCACAGCCATACAACAATGTAGAAATGACTACTGCTTTGTACACCATAAGCTTTGTACTCATGGACAGATCTTTATTCATGAAGACCCGGTGCGCTAATCGTCCATATGCTGCATGGGCTGCACCAATTCTCTTATCCACATCCTGCTCACAGGTACAGCTCACAGAAATGGTACTGCCCAGGTAAGAGAAGTGGTCAACCTGTTCTAATGGCAAATTTGAAATGGAGATATTGAACTGAGGAAGAGGTGTGCCTGGTGAAGGTTGTGCCAAGACTTTAGTCTTATTGACATTTATGGTAAGACCAAAGCGATCACATGCACTTTTGTAACAGTTAACTGACTCTTGAAGCTCTTCTGGTGTGAGAGTTGGTGACGCAGCATCATCTGCATACAACATGTTAGTAACCTTAGTAACCTGAGTTTTCCTCAAGGAGCGGAGACGAGTTAGGTTGAAAAGCCCTCCATCAAAACGATACTTGATCTCCACACCTGGGATGTTTGTGGGTGAATCATAAAGCATTGCAGCCAAGTACAGCACAAAAAGCGTTGGAGCCAGTATACATCCTTGTTTCAGTCCATGGGTAATGGGAAATTCATCGGACCTGTCATGCCATCATGGAGAGCTTTGATTAGATCTACAAAACGCTGAGGGCAACCAAACCGCTTCAGCACTGCCCACATGGCTGGTCTTGGAACCGAATCAAATGCCTTTTCCAAGTAATAAAAGACTAAGAAGAGTGGATTCTGTTGTTCTCTACATTTTTCTTGTAGCTGTCTCACACAGAAAATCAAGTCAATTGTGCTTCTGGAAGTTCTAAATCCGCATTGTGACTCTGGGAGGATCCTCTCAGAGATAACCTTGAGGCGGTTAAGTAGAATTCTTGCAAGAATCTTCCCCACAATTGATAGCAGTGATATACCACGGTAGTTGCCACAAACACTCCGATCACCCTTTTTAAAGAACACTGATGTATGCAGAAGTTCCAAGATATTATCATCATCATCATCATCTTGTACAGTTTCCAGCCCCAGGCTGGGTCTGTTTGGAACATAAGCCTCGCCACTTAGTTCTTTCTTCCCACCACCTCTCCGCTGTCACTCTGGTCCAGTCCTCGCCTCTCTTCTTGACACATTTCTCCACTCCTTTCAGCCATCTATCTCTTGGTCTTCCCCTTGGTCGTTTCTTCTGCATCTGCATCTCATGTATCCTCTTGGGAATCTTCTTCTCATCCATTCTCTTTAAGTGTCCATACCACCTCAGTCTTGATGTCTCAATCCTACCTTGCAAGGGCTCCTCTTTCACCATTTCCCTGACCTTTTCATTCCTCACCCTGTCTATTCTTGTTACTCCGATCCTACTTCGCAGGAACTTCATTTCACCTGCCTGTATTCTGCTTATGTCTCTTTTCTTCATTGTCCACGTTTCTGAAGCATAGGCCAGTATCGGGATATAGAAGCTTCTGTATAACACTTCCTTGCTTTTTTGTGGGACATCTTTATTCCACACTAAGCTCCTAATGCTTCTCAGAAATGCTTCTGCCTGTCTGCCACGTTCCGTAATCTCTTTGTCATTTCTCCCATTTTCCTCCACTATACTTCCCAAGTACTTGAGACTTTTCACCTTCTTCAGCTGTCCACCTCCAAGTGTTATCCCACTCATTGGTCTGTCCTTTTTCCTGGTCGTTAACAGGATCTCACATTTACTGATGTTGAACTTCCATCCGTACTCTCCCACTGTTTCTTCCCAAGCCTTCAGTTGCTCCTGAATTTCCTCCTCCTTGTTTCCCCAGACTATGAGATCATCTGCAAACACCATTGCTTTCATCTTATCTTCTCCTATCTTTCCTGCTATCCGTGTCATTACCTCGTCCATAACCACAATAAAGAGAAGGGGTGACAGCGCACTACCCTGTTTCAGGCCACTCATTTGTCTGAACCAGTCTGTTCTTTCCCCTCCAACTTTCACACAACTCACACTTCCACAATACATCTCCTTCACTCTGCCTAAAGTCTCTTTTTCCACTCCCATGTTTTCCATTGCTTTCCAAACCTTCTCCCTACACACACTATCATAGGCCTTTTCGATGTCCAGGAAGGCCATCAACAGATCCTCTCCAAATTCGTAGTGGTGTTCCTGGAGCTGTCTCACTGAAAATATGAGATCCACTGTTAATCTCCCAGGTCTGAATCCATACTGCTCCTCTCTCAATTTTCTCTCCACTTTGGCTCGTATTCTACTTTCTAATATCTTTTCATATATCTTGGCACAGTGAGGTATGAGTGTGACTCCCCTGTAATTTCTGCACTCCTTTCTGCTTCCTTTCTTAAATATTGGGACAATTAATCCTTTCTTCCAATCTTCTGGGGTCTTTTTCTCCTTCCATATCACCCTCATCACAAGGTACAGCCACTGTTTCCCAACCTCCCCTGCTGCCTTCACCATTTCAACACTCACTTCATCCACACCTGGTGCCCTTCCTCCTTTCATCTTGTCTATAGCCATTTCCAGTTCTCTCCAAGTCAAGTCCTTTTCCATTCCTGTGTTGTCTTCTACATCTTCCAATACATTGTCTTCCTCCCTATGACCATTTGGATTCAGCAAATCCTCAAAGTACTCTTTCCACACTGTCTTGAGTGCCTCTTTGTTGTGTACCTCATTTCCTTTTTTGTCCATCATTACCACATCCTCTCGCAGACCTCTTCTTTTACTTTTGACCATCCCATAAAGTACTTTCTTATTTCCTCTGCTGTCTTCCTCCATCATCTCTGCCCACTTTACCATCCACTTCTTCCTCTCCTCTGCGACAATCTTGTTTGCTTCTTTCTTCTTTATCTTATAATCTTCCCTTGCCAGATCAGTTCTTTCCTGGAACCACACTCTGAAACATGGAATAAATCTACCAAAGTGTTCTGCAAGAGAAAACAAGGTGCTTTAGTTCCAGGACATGATGTGCGTGCAAGTGATGCCTTAGGCCGGGTATATACAGTTCATCCCAACAACGCCGAATGCTATTACCTTCGATTACTACTTCACACGATTCGAGGGCCAACATCACTCAAATATCTGAAAATTGTGAACGGGGTAGAATGCCAAACATTCAGAGAAGCATGCCAACAGCGTGGCTTACTTGAAAATGACCAACATTGGGACATAACATTGTCCAAAGCATCCCTCACATCTTTTCCATCTCAACTAAGAAGTCTCTTTGCAATTATAATAACAACTTGCTCCCCATCGAACCCTCAGGCTCTTTGGGACAAATATAAAGAAAGCCTTAGTGAGGATGTACTTAGAGAACAACGAAGAGCTAATCCAGCTTTGGTTTTGAATGTTTCTCCTCATGTACTTAATGAAGCCCTCATAATGATTGAGGTTAAATGCAATGGCAAAACTCTCATACAGCTTGGTTTGCCAGCCCCATTACGCACTAATACTGACGTACTTGATAGGGACATATTGAGAGAAAGAAGCTTTAACACTGATGAGTTAAAAAGGTTCGTTGAAGACAAAAAGCCTCTCTTAGTTGATGACCAAAGATTTGCATATAGTGAGTGCCATAATGGATTTAATCAATAACGGAAATGGTGGAATTGTTTTTCTTGATGCACCAGGAGGAACAGGAAAAACGTTTATCATTAATTTGCTACATGCAGAAATTCGGGCACAGAACGAAATTGCATTTGCAATGGCATCATCAGGAATTGCATCCACACTACTCACTGGAGGTCGAACAGCACACTCAGCTCTAAATCTGCCATTAAATCTTGCGCAGTCAGAAACTC
Organism: Meconema thalassinum; assembly: GCA_946902985.2. Lineage (NCBI taxonomy): Eukaryota > Metazoa > Arthropoda > Insecta > Orthoptera > Tettigoniidae > Meconema > Meconema thalassinum. The sequence goes on along the minus strand of OX336393.1, from coordinate 314,444,255 downwards.
CAGTATGTAACATCAAGAAGGGCTCCGGAAAAGCTGAAATACTTAAAACATGCAAAGTCATTGTTTGGGATGAGTGCACTAGGGCCCATAAGAAAGCTCTTGAAGCGCTTGATCGAACACTGAAAGACATACGAGGAAACAGTCAACTAATGGGAGGAGCTGTTTTAGTTCTGGTGGGTGACATTCGCCAAACATTACCAGTTATACCACGATCAACTCCCGCTGATGAACTCAATGCTTGCCTCAAAGCATCGTATCTTTGGAGACATGTTTACAAAATGACACTGACGACCAATATGAGAGTCCATTTACTAGGAGATGTGACTGCACAGAATTTTGCGCAACAACTCCTGCATCTCGGTAATGGTGATTTCACGCCTGATGCGACAACCAATCTCATTTCTTTCCCGTTAGACTTTTGCGAACTGATGCCTTCAGTTCAGGAAATGATGAACGAAGTATTCCCAAATATTCCTGGAAATTATAAAGACCATCAGTGGCTTAGCGAGCGAGCAATTCTAGCGCCTAAAAACGAAAGTGTACACAAAATGAATATTCAGATCCAAGATCATGTTCCTGGTCCCAGTACGACGTACGAATCTATCGATACTGTTCTGGAGACTGACCAGGCTGTATTTTACCCTACCGAGTTCTTGAATTCTTTGGAACCACCTGGATTTCCACCACATAAATTAATACTAAAAGCTGGATCATCAATACTGCTATTGCGTAATATCGATCCACCAAAATTGTGTAATGGAACGAGACTCTGTGTGAGAAAACTCATGCCAATTCCCTGTACGTCTTGCATTTGCAATGACCATAAACAAGGCCCAAGGACAGTCGCTCAAGGTAGCAGGCCTTAATCTGGAAAGTCCATGCTTCTCTTATGGTCAGCGACAGTATTGACAGGCCATGCCAAAGGAGAAGATATCTTCATTCCCCGAATTCCTATGATCCCTACTGATATGCCTTTTGATTTCAAGCGACTGCAATTTTCTGTACGTCTTGCATTTGCAATGACCATAAACAAGGCCCAAGGACAGTCGCTCGAGGTAGCAGGCCTTAATCTGGAAAGTCCATGCTTCTCTCATGGTCAGTTATATGTAGCTTGCTCAAGAGTGGGCACACCTAAACATTTATTTATTTATACACCAGAGGGAAAAACAAGGAATATCGTTTATCCTAACGCACTCCATTAATTTCAATGTTAGCTACAAACATGTTAGTATTTATTAAATAACAACTGTGAAGTGAGATGAAACATTTCTCTGAAGTTCAACCATTACATCGCATATTAGGCCGTGTTACTTTGCATGTCATCTGTCTAGGATACTATTTAATCTACTGTCACTGTATTCATTTATGTCAATGATCTGGTTCCTCTTCTTGAGAACCTGTACTGAAACATGTAAGCCGGTCACGTAGAAAATTCACAGCGAGTGTTATGGTATATCGTACATCTCTTTTCTATTTTATTCCTCTCATTCCTTTAAAGTATCAATTTTTCCCATTCATTGATAAGTTACATGTGCCAGTAGTCAAATCAAAATCACTTTATTTGCAATGAGGTGTCCACCTCGGTGGCAAATGAGGTACATAATTTACAAACACTCTATGTTCATCATCACTATGTAGAAGATGTTTTGCGTCAGAAGAAAAGACAACTGGATGCTCAGGATGTTAACGATATATCGACTGCGAAATCTGGAAGCTTCTCTTGGAGGAATTGCTTCAGACATTTATCGTACAGTTTAAACCTTAACAAGACGAAACTTTTAACCAGATAGCGATCTAAGTGGGAGCTTTTTGGCAAAAAATAATCAAGTCTTTCCCGAAATGTGAGTCCTAAAAATAACTTTTTCTATTATTTTCTAAGTTTTGTATGTCAGTTATGTAGTAATTTTCAATATCATCCTGATCAGTAGGGCAAATTACCTAGATGTTACGCCCTCAACGTCATTGGGGGCAAATGACCTAGATTTTAAGTCCATTATATTTCTAATCACCACCACATAAAGTCTTCTACGACTGAGATGTCACGAATTCTGGGACCGCTAACGACAAATCTCGACTTGGACTGAAGACAAATATCACGAGAATGATCATTATTTTACAGAGCCTTCCCATAGTGATTTAAGTATAAACATTGTCACTGGGTTTGATAATGTAAGAAATGAATACATAAATAAATACTGTATAATTTATGACGTTGAGTGTTAAGGAGAGAGAAATATTATCATCATTCCACCGGGCGAAGCCGGGTACTACTGCTAGTGAATAATAATTTTGGGGGTCATGTAGTAATAGATGTTACCCACCCACTAATCCTTTTTAGATCACGACTTTTATAGTAAAATTGGAGGTGTGTCCGCTATTACACGCGTAAATTATGGGACAAATACATTATTGCAAACCCCGCGCATCGGTACTGACAGCCTTCCTGTCACTTTACCCCGCTTTTCCTCTCCGCAACCCACAGTCGCCACATAACAAGACCCTACGTCCAACCCCCACACGGCAAGAACTCTGAGCATGCTTCTACACCCTGTATTTCGAAGGAAACAACACGAAGGATATGTCGGGAGCTTGGAACAGCTGAGCTGTGTAGCTAAGTTTTTAGTGTTGTAAATCAACTGATTCGAATAATACACAGCGCTACACCTCAGACATTATTTCTGTATAATTATACGTAATATATTTTTTTAAAAGATCCTGAGTCAACGCCGAGGACATTCAAAGAGACAAATACGATATTTTTAGATGAATAAATAAATTACACACCGAAGCTATGGTACTTTTATCATCGCTATTCAATTCAATAAATACGACAAAGAGGGCAAACACTCTACAGCTAATGAATATAAAAACACTCACCATGCAATGATTATCCTTTTACATGAAACAAGAGTCTGAGTGGAGGTCGTTCACAGCTTACTACAGTAGTTGACAGATAACACCATGCACACTCACTGAATCGCGCCTCTCTACGGTGATAATACAAAAGTAAAGTTAAGGTAAAGACATATTTAACATTGAGCACTCAAACAAGCCCCTCTGTGGCGATATTATTGCCTTGGTTTTATATTGTAGAGTTGTAGGCTATTGAATGGTGGACGGTATTTTAAACACTATGACGGGAAACAATAGCTTGTGCTCTATTATCGATTGACGCAAGCGAACTGACACCAATAAATAAATTATCCTCAGTCACTTGGCAAGGGCTTCTTTGACACTCTCCATCCCTTCACTGTCCCTATCGTCATCTCCACCATCATTGTCTTTGTCAGAGCTTGATGAATTGCCAAGGTTAATAATCATTTCATCCACCGCGATATCCAGACCGCCTTCAGTATTTCTTTCTGTACATGCTGTACGGGATGTGTCCAGTCCTCGGGTCGAACTTCGGCGAAGTAAAAGTAACGAAACAATTACAATGAAAGGAAATCCGACACAGACAGTGGTTAACAAGCGATTGAAACAATGCCTGCCCATATGAGAAGAATGCTATCACTTGTGTGGTGTATTTTGTAGCCACATGTTGGTGACGGGTGTTTGATAGTAAAATGTCGAGAGCTGTGAGATATTGTTTGTAGTTTTTGAAATGTATGCATGTGTGTCGCATTTGCATTGAGTGTTTCCACGGACTTGAAAACAATTTGGTATGTGGATCTCCCCTGCGAAAGAAGACCATGGAAAGGCTAAAAACAGTTAAATTCCACACGTGACACGCCGCGAATACTTCTTATCATTTCAAATGATCTTGTCGACTTCGTCATTATGCTTTGGGTCTAACGTTATGCGGGACGGAGACGGTTGCGTTACGGAGACTGTGACATCATGCAGCCGCGCGGGAAGCCTAAGTTAATGGGTAAAGGAGGCAGGTGCGTGACGTCATGCAGCCATGCGGGAAGCCTAAGTTAACCTTTTCCGCTCGTGTGTCGACCTGAGGTCGACAGCCTTCACTTAGCGTTATAGCTCGTGTGTCGACCCTGAGTCGACACAATGTTTGGCCGCTCGTTTCTAGGTTACCTGGCATGCTAGGGCTTTTGTACTTCGTTTGGTAAGTGCTGGCCCCTTCCAGAAACCGGAAGGAACCAAACCGGAGTGTTTTAGTTTCTCTTTGCTCGGCAAAACTGCACCGCTTCCTTGACATGGAAAGCAGTCGCGGTGAAGCAACATGGCGGCGCGGCGCCTCGTTTGTAGGTTACCTGGCATGCCAGGGATTTTGTACTTCGTTTGGTAAGTGTGGTTCCGGAAACCGAAAGAAACCGAACAGGAGTGCTTTAGTTTCTCTTTGCTCGGCAATACTGCTCCGTTTCCTTGACATTGAAAGCAGTCGCAGTAAAACAACATGGCGTTATAGCTTGTGTGTCGACCCTGAGTCGACACATTGTTTGGCCGCTCGTTTCTAGGTTACCTGGCATGCCAGGTCTTTTGTACTTCCTTTGGCAACTGCTGGTCCCGGAAATCGAAAGTAACGAAACAGGAGTGTTTTGGTTTCTCTTTGCTCGGGAAAACTGCTCCGTTTCCTTGACATGAAAAGCAGTCGCGGTGAAGCAACATGGCGGCGCACAGTCTGACCGAAGCTGAGATCCGGGCGTCTATTTCGGCTGATTTTGATGATATTTGACCATAAGAGAGATGCAATTTTTGAATCTGGCGATGAAAATGATATATCCGTGAGTGATTCAAGTGACTATGTTGATATCAGCGTCGCAAGAAATCATGGAGGAGGCGATAACATTATGTGAAGCAATCTGGGTCAATCCAGGCATTTGCTCTGAACGCTTCCACACCCTCAAAGAAAGTTAGAAACATTATTTTGTGTCATGTAAATGCCATACTTTCATTAATTTTGTAGTTCCTTCCTGTATATATTTTTACAACCAGTACTTAATACCAGGTTTTAAAATATGAAGAATGCTGACAGAAATAAATACGAGTTGGGAGAAACCGGGACTTACAATAATTCGAGTGGAAAGGGTTAATGGTTAATGGAGTCTGTTGAAAGAGTCCTGTGGCGTCGAGCGACCTGGGGCTTCGAGCGAAGCGAAAAGAATACAGGGTGACTCCTAAAGAGGTGTACAAGATGCCAGATAAGAATACAGGGTGACTCCTAAAGAGATATACAAGATGCCAGAATACAAGGTGACTCTTAAAGAGGTGTACAAGATGGCAGAGAAGAATACAGGGTGTCTCCTAAAGAGGTGCACAAGATGTCAGACAAGAATACAGGGTGACTCCTAAAGAGTTGTACAAGATGTCACACAAGAATACAGGGTGTCTTCTAAAGAGATATACAAGATGCCAGATAAGAATACAGGGTTCATCCTAAGAGGTGTGCAGGATGTCAGAGCAAAATACAGTACAAGATGCCAGATAAGAATACAGGGTGACTCCTAAAGAGATATACAAGATGCCAGATAAGAATACAAGGTGACTCTTAAAAAGGTGTACAAGCTGGCAGAGGAGAATACGGGGTGACTCCTAAAGAGGTGCACAAGATGTCAGACAAGAATACAGGGTGACTCCTAAATAGGTGTACAAGATGTCACACAAGAATACGGGGTGACTTCTAAAGGGATATACAAGATACCAGATAAGAATACAGGGTGCCTCCTAAAGAGGTGTGCAGGATGTCAGAGCAAAATACAGGGTGACACTTAATGAGGTGTACAGTATGTTAGATTCAATTCAAATACAGGGTGACCCTTAAAGAGGTTTGCAAGATATCAGATTGAAACCTTTAACCCCTTATTGGATGGAACTAATTATTGAAATATTTTGTTCGCTCGAAGCCCTCCTGCCTTTCTAACATGTGTAGCATTTGTAGCATGCGTCATTTGAAATGATATAACGTCTAGTCATTCAGACTGACTGTAATTTTTTAATTTAGATTTATTTTATCAAAGTAGATAATAGAAAATAAAATAATGCAAAACGAAATTAAATAAGTCACTTTGACAAATACAAGATTGTTACTAGGAACTTCAGTTATACACAGCACAAAATTAATTTCTTTTGACAGTATTTTTTTTCCCCAATTCCTGGAGATCTTTCGAGGCTTTTCTTTCGACTGCCACCTTAGGCGTCGCTTCGCACCTGTTTTGCTTCCTTGAACACGGCGTAGGAGTTTCGTGCAGTATAGACTCTTGCTCACAGTTATCTTTTCTACTCCACCAGCTGCCATCACAGCGTCCTGAACAGTATGCATGCCAATCAGACTTGCTTCTTTGTGATTGACGATCATGCACTCCTTGTTCAGGGAGGTACCTCTGTCTAGAGCTGCATTGTTGTGATACAAAATCAGTATCATTTTAACGAAGCTTGTGAGATCGTTTTTGGCAGGAACTGAGGAAGGTGCTGAAGCCACTAATTCAGACAACAGCACGTCGGGCCATGGCTCTTTTCCGTCGAACTGCTTCAAACGCGCAGTGACGGAGGGCAGTCTCAGAAGTGCGGAGTAGCTGCTCATGATGCGGTCAGCCATTGCACCAGAAAGCAAATTCTTCTGATTAAAAAGAATTTCCAGGGCAATAACGATCCTAAATTCTTCCAACTTAGGAGTATCAGCGACCCCTATAGGGTCTAGGCAGGAAATAGCACGGGTCTCTTGTGAGCAAGATTTGACCTCTCTTTGATTTTTCAGCCATAGGATACGAATGTACAATTTTCGGCAGTTGGTGCGAAATTGCAGCATATCCGCGTCTGGAATTTTCTGAGATCTTAAGCTGTTAGCTTTTTTTAAGGGCTGCTCTTGTCGAGAAACCCAGGTCTCCTCTGTGAATAACAATGCGGACTGATTCCTGTATGTCATGTCAGCAACGAGCGCGGAGAGGGTACGGCCGGTGGTCGGCCAGGCAAAGCATGCATTCGACGTTGGCTGGGTTCTCATCCCGCTTAGCGCTCAATCGGTGGCACAAATTGCGGGTGGCAGCGCGGTCTGCAGGCGAAATAAAAGACTGAGCAGGAGGACTCTACCGAGCGTTCGGGGGCTAAGAAGTCAGGCATTATGAGACTTTGCAAGATTTCCCGTATCAAGTGCGAATTTCCCGTATTTTTCCCGGGTCACTAAAATTCCCGTATATTTCCCGCATTTCCCGTATCGCTCGACACCCTGTGAAGATGTCACATACACCCAGTCCCCGAGCCACGGGAATTAGCCCCTGGAGATTAAAATCCCTGATGACTTGGCCGGGAATCGAACCCGGGGCACTTTGGGCAGAAACCTAGCGCGCTAACCATTTAGCCATGGAGCCGGACATATTCAAGGATAAGAAATGATGATAACTGGGCAAGGACTATGAAATGTGGCTGGAAGACATCTGGTAATCTTATTACCATTAAATTGTAAATTGGCAGGGAAAAAGTAAAGGAAGGAGAAGGATATTTGCTACTTAAAAACAAATCAATAATTAAAGCGACTGTGAAAATTACAGAGGCATATGTCTAATAAATTCTGGTTATAAAATACAGGGCGATTTTTTCCACCTTGTACAAACTGTAGGGATTGATCGAGGAGAGGATTCGGAACAGAAAAGGTCTAATGAACTTATGTCCAGAAATGCATGGTTTGTTTGTTAGGGACTATTTATTAGATCATTTTTAGTTACAGAGATGGCGGACTAATACACACTGTACCATGTAGCCACAGTTACAGTATGTGTCGAAAATGGTTTCCATGTGCCTCCACGCATGCATGTACGCGCCGTAGCATGTTCCGTCTAACACATTCACATCGGCCAGGCAGCATCAGAACAGTGTCAAAGGCAGCATGAATACGCTGCTCCAGTGTCTCCACATCTGGAATGGGCTCTGCATACACGAAACCTTTGAGATGGCCCAATAACCAGAAATCGTACGGGTTGTGATCTGGTGAACGAGCAGGCCATGCAACTGGACCTCCTCGTCCGATGCATAGACCAGGGAAGACACCCTTGAGATACGTCCGGACGTTAACGGCGAAGTGGGGTGGAGCACCATCATGTAGCAGTTACATAACCCTGCGAATCATCAATGGTACATATTCCAGCAAGGGAGGCAAAGTCACCCGCAAGAAACGCCGATAGTTCCAGCCTGTTAGGCAACGTGGAAGGAAGACTGGTCCCTAGCACGGACAACATGCATTTCCGGACATACATTCATTAGACCATTTTTGTTCCGTATCCTCTCCGCGATCAATCCCTAGAGTTTGTACATGGTGGAAGAAATCCCCCTGTATATGCCAACATCATTAAAAAAAAAAAAACTATATAAACCCTATGAAAACATTTTAGGAGAGGAACAATTCAGCTTCAGGAAGGAAAGATCTTGCTGTGATGGCTATTTCACAATGAAAACCCTTCTCGAAATACACCACGAATTTAATATAGAAACACACATTGACTTGTAGATTTCAAAAAAGCTTTTGACAAGGTAAACCGCAATACCTTACTTAATATTTTAATATCTGATCACACCCCACAACAGATGGTGCAAAACATAAGTAACCTTTACAAACATAACTGGATTTCTGTAAAGGTTAATAATACATTATCAGAGTGAAAATCAATAAACACAGGAGTAAGACAAGGTTGCGGCCTTTCCCCTCTCCTGTTCATAATCTATATGGATGCTCTTAAATGAGAATTTAGAGAAACAAAACATGGCTCCATCCACATTAACAGAAATCTACAGCTCGACGCAATATTATTTTCTGACGACTTAGTGCTGGTTGCCACCTCAGGAGATGATTTACAGCTTTCAATGTATAACCTGAAACTAGTCTCAGGAAATTACTCAATGGAAATATCTCTTGAAAAAAATAAGATAATGGCCTTCTGTGGCACTGAACCAGTAAAAAGTAAGATCTGCTTGGATAATAACATTTTGGAAAGACTAGGTGAACGTTTTTAAATATCTTGGTTACAAACTATCTTTCCTTGAAGAAATGGACATACCCGAGAAAATCTTCAAATTCTACAGATGTTTAAATCATCAATAAAGTTTTCAGACCATCATTCGTTCAGAAACACACCCGAACAAGGATCTACAAAACCTTAGCAAGACCAGTACTTTGTTATGGAAGTGAAGCATAGACCCTGAGGAAATGCGATGAGAGACGAATAACTACCGCCGAAATGAAATATTCGTACAATCGTAGTTTTGTATTGATCAGGCGGAATTCCTGTCCCTTTATATTTGAAATATATGCGACGAACAGCATGAGTCACTAAGTGAGATCACAAACGAAGTGCTGAATGGTCTTAACAGCAGACCTGTATTGGAATACATCCATGAATACCAGAGAAATTGGCTAGGTCACCTCAACAGGGTGGACAGAAGCAGGATCCCTAAAGCAGTCATCAACTACTGTCCCAGTGGGAAGAGATCTCTAGGTCACCTCAGGAAAACATGGTGTGAAAATGAATCTTCTATATAGACCGTAACAGTTCTTCTAGGACTAATACATGAAAGGATGATGATGATGATGATGATCAATAGTTAAGGGTGAAGCTAAGTTACCCCAAATAATAGAGGTCGTTGGACAATACCTGGTAAGTGTTTCTGGGACTCTGGTTGTGATCTGGAAATGGAATGATGGATGCACACACACCCAGAATCATAGCAGGATGAATCTCACAATGAGTGTATGTTGTACAATATGCATATTCCTTGTCTTGCCGCAGGTCATCCGGTGACATGGCAATCATCACAGTCTCTTCTTCCAAGGTGTCAATATACTCCACCACACCACTTGCCACCAGGACCTGCCATCTAAGTACAATAATACAAACAGTTAAACCTCTTAACTGGGCACGATGAACAAAGTATATTTAATGAGCATGCTGAATATTTATGCACTCTATCTTTTAGTATTAGCCTTTCAAGATACGAGTGCCACTGAACTTGGCTGGAGTCTTACAGGATGAGGAGGGGACACAGCAACGACTGAGCGCAGTCAAGCAGCATTGCCCGCGCTACTTGTGTTACACAGAAGTTATATTGTGAATTGTAAACATAAAATAATAATTGGCAAATTGGTGTTTCTAATTGTTTTGCAACAGCACAGCTAAGCGTAACAGGAGCTCATATCACCACGGAGACTGAGGCTACTGGAGCTGAGTCATGTCCCAACCGAGCAGGCTGACAGCATGCCGCATGTAAACTAAGAATAGTACCCACCTCAGCCGCCAGCACCCGTATCTTGAAAGACTAATACTAATGTCTCCAAGTTATGATAAGCTATGTGGATTGTTGCCTCTGAAGAAAAGCAGTAAACACTATATGTTCCGCCTCCTAAATGGTGCTTTGTGCTACTTGTCAGTAGTAAGCAGGCCAATCAAACCGGTATCTAGTTTGAAGCGAAAGTAAATGACCTTTAAGTTAAAGTAGAATGGTTAACAATGTTATTAATATGATAAATATTTTATTTCTACTACTTGTACTAAAAATCAAAACATTAAGTTTTAGACAGGCAAATGACCTTGTAGTTCATTCAAAATTATTAAATATGCCATTAACATTCCGTCATGTAGCAAACATTGGCTGCAGAGATGCACAGAGCAGTTTACACAATGAGCTTGAAAAATACATTAATATGCTTTGTATACAAATAATGTCCACATGTTGTTAGGTCACCCAAACACAGAATGAGCACACTCTTTTTAATAATATATAATTTAATTTAACGGATCAAAGGACCTAAATTTTTGCATCATGTTCCTTCATTTAATTTCCCAAAATAATCTACTAATGTTAGCCGATCCGTTACTCCCACATGTGCAGTTGTGCCTATGAGAAATAAAAAACCATATGCTCATAGACTGCTGCAGTAGCCACCCAAGTAGATGTACGTCTGCCAAGCAGAGAGAAGGTGTCTGTTTCTAAAAGCACAGTTGGGAAGAGCAACAGGTTTGAAATCTGAAAGTTCCAGGTTCGAGTCCTGGTCATTACAAGACGTTTTAACTGTCTGGATTAACATCTTGATGGCTGGTACTTCATGCAGACAACATGACCTAATAGCTGAAAGATCTCATGTGTAATTCAAACAATCATGAAAATACAACTTTGAATAAGCCCCACAGAGGACCTCTGTGCTGTTGAGATGGTGGCAGTAGTCACTCCACTAGATGTACATTTACCAAGTAGAGAGGAGGTGTCTGCTTGTGGTAGTTCAGTTGGAAAGAACAATGGGCTAAAGATCCGAAGGTCGCAGGTTTGAGTTCTGGTTGCGCCAGATATTTCCACTCTTGGGTTAACATAATGATGGCTTGTGCATCATGTACACAACACAACCTGTGAAAAACCTCGTCAAATCTTCCACAGATGTTTGATATTAAACAACTGTTTGCAAGAAGACCCCCCACTTTGTACCTGTGGAGCCGTTTTCACCATGGCCCACATTTTAACCGAGTGTATGGATCTTGCTGATCTACGAAGAAACCTTTGTTTGCAAATGACATTCGAACTTATATTAGCCGATTATGTGGTGGCTGCTGATCTTGTCATCTGCTTTATAAGTGAGAGTGGGTTAGGGACAGCAATCTAAATTTTCAAGTGATCATTGACTCAAAGACTTGGTTCTTTTTTGAATTCTGAATTTTTGGTTTTTGTATATTTTTGTTTATTACATTGAAGAAAATGGAAATTGCAACACCATGAAGGAATCGGTCGTTTGTGTTGATTTTCAAGATATGGAACGATGCCATGTAGGTATGTAAACGATCAAAGTTTCAGACCCATTGGGTTGTTGCTACAGGTCTCCCGACGTTATTGGTCGCAGAGGAATCAACTCCAGTATACGGACTCTGGTGTAGCGTAGTTGACTTGCAGTCTGTGCAGTGAAGTGTTCCCCGTCAAATATGCCTCGACGACAGAGAAGAGCACGCTATCAACAACTGTCGCCATTTGAGAGGGCACGAATAATTGGTCTGTGTGAGGCTGGATTATTACTAAGGACTGTCGCTGCACGTGTTGGCCGACAGGCATCTACGGTACAACGTGAATGGCAGCAGTGGTCAAACGAAGGTACCCACACTTGTAGACCTGGCACAGGCCCAGCGCGACAGACAACTGTGAGAGGGGATCGCCGCATCATTCGGATGGCCCGGATGGAACCCCATGCAACAGCAGCGCAAATTCGAGCAGCTGTAGCACCCAACGTCACACAACAAACAGTTTTTTTTTTTTAATATACCAAGGGCCCGTCAGCTAAGCTCCGGATGTACTGCAGCCTAAAGGCTTATTGAACTGCCCTGTGTGCTCAGCACCAGTCCATTATCCCTGTGTCTTTAATAAGATGGTACAGTCCCATGATGGATTCTGTTTTGATTTCTTTTGGTTCAATTGTCGATCTCCCAAAAAGATTGAATCTCCTGCAATCTAGAGCTTCGCAAGAGCAGATTATGTGATGGGCTGTCTCCGTTTCCTTCCCGCAAAGTCTGCAGTCTAGGTTTCCTTTGATTATGCCCATTTTGTTTAGGTGCTTTTTCACGGGAGCATGGCCCGTGAGAAGAGCCACTGTGTATCCTACCTGAATTCTTTTTACATCTGAGTTTACTTGCATGGTTCATTGATGAACATTTTCCCATGTTTCATACCAGGGTTAGTTTTCCATCTATCCCTAATGTTCCTTTTTGATCCAGTCTTTAATAGCTTCTCTTATGGAGCATTTAGGTACTCCTAGAGCCGGCTCTGGTCCATAAAAGATTGTTGCCGCTCCCTTTTGGGCGAGTTCATCGGCTTTTTCGTTTCCTTCAATGCCCTTGTGTCCTGGGACCCATTACAATTTGACGTTGTTATGTTCCCCCAGTTTAGTTAGGGCATGAAGACATTCTTCCACCAGTCTTGAGTTCACTTTAGGGCTTTTTAAAGCCTTCAGTGCTGCCTGGCTGTCTGAGTATATAATAATCTTCTTATTTGTATAAGATCTTTTTATATTTTCATATATGCGTTGTAGTATTGCATAAACTTCTGCCTGGAATACCGTGGGATATTTTCCCAGGAGAAAGCTAATGCTTTTTCCTGGTCTCATTCCATATACTCCCGAGCCTGCCCCTGAGTCGTCTCTTGACCCGTCTGTGAACCAGATCAAAGCTTCCTCAGGATGCTTGGGTTTTGTCTTCCAAGAGTCTGTTTCAATTATTACTTCAAATGTTTTATTGAAGTTGTATTGTGTAGGAGTGTAGTCTGATCGCATTTCAAGTATGGAATCTTCTACAATTTTTGTTATTGATGATATTCCTGATTGTTAATCAGGAATATTTCCAGCTTTACCCTGTTTCAGCCTATGTAATGCCATCCTAGCTTCCCCTTTGATCAGAATGTCAAGAGGGGCCAGGTCTAGTAAGGCCTCCATAGCCGCTGTGGGGATAGTTTTAAATGCTCCGGTAATTGCTAGGCAGACTTGTCTTTGAATTCTTCCCAGCTGTACCAGAGTTGTTTTATTTTGCGCCTTGGTCCACCATCGAAATAGCGAGTAAAAAAGTTTCCGCCCAATCAATACCTTTCACACCTTTCCACCATACCAGTGCACCATATGTTATCGAGGGTCTCAGTACCCTAGTATACAACCAGTGTATCATCTTAGGTTTTAGTCCCCACGTATTTCCATACATCCTCCTCACAGTCATGAAGGAGGTTACAAATTTATTGTATATTTTGTTCAAATGCTGGTTCCAGGTCAACTTGGAGTCAAGAATTACTCCTAAGTATTTAACCTCCAACAAACAGTTGGTAATCATCTGCGTGCAGCTGGCTTACGATCCCGTGTCCCTGCAGAAGGTGTTCCATTGACCCCACAACAGCGACGTGTAAGGCTGACCTGGTATCGAGAACGATCGACGTGGGTCGACGAATGGCATAGGGTCGTCTTTAGTGATGAATCGCGCTTCTGTCTTGCCCGCAGTGATCCCCGGAATCGGGTTCGCCGACGTACCGGGGAGAGGGGCCGCCCAGACCTTATTTTCGAGAGGCACACAGGGCCAACACCAAGCATTATGGTCTGGGAAGCTCTTGGCTTTAATGTGAAATCACAATTAGTGCTTGTTGAGGGCACTATGACTGCTCGACAGTACGTTGGTAGGGTACCCAATCCAGTGGTTGTCCCTATGATGGCGAACATTGCTAATGGGATGTTTCAGCGGGACAATGCCTGTGTTCACACTGCACGCATCTCCAGAGAAGCTCTCCACGACATCACAACCTTAGAATGGCCCGCCAGATCCCCGGACCTCAGTCCTATTGAGCATGTGTGGGACATGTTGGGTTAAAAACTGGCCAACTGTCCTCAGCCACCCACAACTCTGGAACAACTGACCCATGCAGTGCAGCACACCTGGGTCACAATTCCTCAGGAAGCGATCCAGGGCCTAATTGACACCATGCCTCGCTGAATTCATCAATGTATTGTAGGTCGTGGTGGGCACATCCTGTATTGATTGTTGTCCAAACTTGTGGTCAGAGGGACCTGGAAGTGTAATCATCGAATCACAACCGAACACTCGTCCTGCATGTTCAATTGCAGCAATGTAGCACCACTCCTTCTGGGTGTTGCAATTTCCATTTTCTTCAGTGGATTATACATAATAGTTTTATTTAGGTCATTTTCACATTTAGGTATCCACCTCTAAATTTTAATTTGTTCTAAATTTGTATAATTTAATCTGTGCTATTTATTTACTCGTGTCAGGAACAAAAATATTACAGAAGAAATTATGTACAAAATGGGCAACAAAAATGACAAAACTTGAACATTTAAGGCTCTAAATAATGCATGACCAATACTTTGCCATGTCATGTCCATTTGATTTAGCCTTCACCAGAACTCAATGGTGCACAGTATAGGACACAGACTGCACTGAAGCAGATGACCCATAGTCTGTTCTTCAACACATTCACAAAGGACCAAGTCGCAGCAAAAACCCCATTTATGAATGTTGGACTTAGATCTGCCAATCCCAGATCGCAATCTGTTGAGAGACTTCCAAGTTGTCCAAGCCTCTGTATGTCCTGCTGGGAGCCTTTCAGATGGAGCCTTCCACTGAGTAATGTGGGGGCTTCTGGTCAACCAACATGTAATCATCAAAACCTGAGGTTTGTCAGTTAGAATCTGTGCTAAGAGGGGAAGATGACCTCGCTGTTCTGCCCCTTGAAACAACAATAACTAACTAACTGTTTGCAGAGTTTCTGGGAGAGCTCAGAATAGAAGAGCCTGAATTTCTTTTGCGGAGAGTACGAGTATCACATTCCTCAGTAATGAGGGAACGACCAAGAGAAAGAGAGAGATGTTTTGTTTCCTATGGGAGAAACCTATCCATATTTTGCATGTAGTTTAATGTATTTATTTTATTTCTTTAAACAGTAATGTAACCCATTTCTTTAGTTTATGGACTTGCCCATAGTTGTTGTATTCCCGCTCCTTGAGCATGTCGATGTGTTTCTTCTTGAGCAGCAGACTGCCAGCCTCCACGATGAGCAGTGGCCGGCAGATACGGCCAGCATCCGTGTATATGCGGATCTCCCTGTCACGGATATCTCGAATCATTGATACTTCACTGACAATGATGTCCATCTGACGACGCAGTTTACGGAGCGTGGCCATTAGTTGCTCCGGATCACGATGGATACCAACCTACACAATTTATTGGAGCTTTAGAAAAAGCATTAAGGGTAGAACATAAATGAAATAAAGTTCTTTTGATAACAAATTGGTTGGTGAAAAGCTTAAGAAGAACAAGAATTCTGCTGCTTGAGGAGCAAAATAAGCAGTGATAGACAATGAAGATATAAAGAGTAGATTAGCAAATGTAAGGAAAGTTTCTCAATAAGTATTAGCAAGTAATTTTTGAAAGACTGCCTGGGGTGTGGAAGTGAAACTTGGACTGTTGGTATAGCAGAAAAGAGAGAAATACAAACATTTGAAATGTAGTGTTACAGGATAATGATGTAGATTAGATGGGTAGATGGAGTTACAGGAGATATTAAGGAAAGTGAGGGGAGAGATATTTTTGACAAGTCTTAATGATAAGGAGAGATATGATGGCAAGGAACATACCAAGGCACCCATCAATAGCTAAATTATAAAACGGAGGGTGGAGAACAAGAACTGTATGGGTCGATGATTCAATCTAAGTACTGAAGCTTCAACCCCTATGCATGCTGTATAGGGATTACTTTTAGTTATTAGTGTTGTTTTAAGGGGTGGAGCAACAAGGTCATCAGGCCCAGGGATTACTTTCAAAAGATTCAAACTGAAAGTTATTGTACATACCCAGCATCCATTCACAAATATCTTGGTGGCATCAGCTATGGCAGAAGGAGCAATCTCCTCCAAGTTCTCCATACTCCACTCCTCCAAGAACTCCAGGATGGGTGATGGTTGTGACCCCACAGAGATGTAGGCCATCAGGGCAAGGTTCTTCACCAAACCTGGATATGCCAAGCAATTCAATATTAACCAATATAGCCTGCTTACTGAACTATGTCAAGAATAATAGGCACAATTGTGATTTGGAAACACTGCCTTGCAGAATCTTATTATTATCTTCAGCCCTTTCTGAAGCACTTTATCCAATTACTCAATAATACTGCACTCACCCACAGCAGCTCCTTCAGGTGTCTCTGCAGGGCAGATCATTCCCCACAGTGAGTTGTGCAGCTGACGAGGCTTGGCCAGTTTACCATCCCTGCCGATCGGAGAATTTACACGCCGCAGATGGGACAAGGTGGAGGCAAATGTTAACCGGTTTAACACCTGAGGTATATAATGAAACATGCAGTGATCATTACAACAACAACAGCAGCAGCAGCAGCAGCAACAACACTGGCTTCTAGAGAGGTCTCGTGCAGGTCTTTTGAATTGATGTCCATGAGAAGTCTGCAAGTTGTGATGAAAATTAAATGAATTATGAAGTTGTCAATAACACCCAGTTCCAGAGCCAGGGTCATTAACAGTACAAAGTTAAAATCCCACAACCTGGCCTGGAAACTAGTAAAATGAGCACAGTTAAATTGGGCAGGAAAGAACAATTATTTGATCACATCTACTAACCTGAACATTTGTTTAATACAGTGATGAACAGTGAATGCGACTACAGGTTTTTCCTGTTATCAGATAAGTGCTTCACATTCTATACATTCAATATTCTGTTAATGAGTACCTAGGTGTTTGTAATTAATAATACTTATAAAAGCCATCAGTTAGGCAGGAACATTGAACAAAAGGGTTCTTCCTGTAATCAGACAAGTAACTCACTTCAGTAGCAAATAATGGTATCAAGGTATCTGCGTGTCTTATCTACATAACTAGTACTAACCACACAAGTGCATTTACAGGAGTATTATAAACTAACGGAATACAATAGGAATTTGGCACGTTATAAAAGTTATTTTTAATAATTTAATATTGGGATATGTTGTTGTACAGTGAGATTCTTTTGCTGGAGAGGAGCCGGCGGCCGACTGCCGGGCGCGCGCACCTTCCACCAGCCAACCAAGCTCAGACCGCAGGGTTGCCCGAGGCGAGCTAACCAGGATTATTCAAGTCATTAAGTCACTAAAATTTTATCAACGAGGGTGTGTAATGACAGCGCATAGATAAGAAGGTAACATTAACAACAGCTGCAAGATTTAATTAAAGAAGCACAGGTGTTCTTTTTTATTTCTTGAGAATCTGGATGACCTCAAGTCACCAGTTAAAGGTTAGAATTTGTCTTTTCACAGAAGATACTAAAATTGTTCTCCTTTAGCTGAAAGAGAGTAACTTTGGAAATTACATCATTACATTATGTAGCTACTCCTGCACCCACCTGCGTGTTTACTGTAATTAATCGAAGCATGGATCTAAGCCCGTTTGATGTTCAATTGAGAGTTAAATTAAAATACAAAGTGTACAGATCAATTACCCATACTCTAGTGGTGCTGGAGAACAATATACGGCAGCAGATATCCCTCACAACAGAAGGGAATTACAACGTGTAAACGCTAATTTATTTACACGGTACAACGCCTGTCTGTCAGTTGAAGGAGAACATTTCCAGCATCTTCTGTGAAAAGGTAAGTTCTTTAATCATGATTTGCTGGTGAATTTACCATTAATTAATGTACTTTGTTACGGTTTCCACCTGCGCGCAAGTTGCGGTACGAGCTCGGTTGGCTAGCGGAAGGAGCGCGCTCCCAGCAGCCGGCCGCCGGCCCTGCTCCAGCAAAAGAATCACCCTGTGCATAAGTGTTATACAGGATGAATTGTAAGTACACCGACAAACTGCAGGGAGGGCTTCCTGACTGGAACTGGAGCAAAAACGTTCATATCAACATATGTCCGGAAATGGACGGTGAGTGTGCAACAACAGCAAATAGTCCAAGCACACAGCACATGGTCTGAAGCTCATCCATTTCACAACATGTGTTCAAAGTGGTCTCCATGAGATCCAATGCAAGCATTCACACGTCGCATCATGCAATGCCTCATTCTTTCGAATATTCTGGCCTGTACCTGAATAGCATCACAGGTTTTGCGGACACGCTGTTGAAGGGTCTGCACACAGGAAACAGGCGCACTATACACAACACTTTTCAGATGCCCCCACAAGTAAAAATCCACGGTAAAAATTCGGTGATCGAGCAGGCCATGGAGCGGGGCTTCTGCGCCCTATCCAACGTTTGTAGAAGGTGTTGTCGAGGTGTCAGCGAGTGGCAATGCGGAAGTGGGCTGGCGCTCCGTTGTGCAACAGCCACATAACCTGTCATATTGCCAAAGGCACATTCTCAAGCAACGGTGACAGTGTATTCTGCAGGAAGTTATGAGAAAGTACCGTCTACCGTGCCAACGACACATTTCTGGACATATATTCATGTGAACCTTTTTGCTACATTTCCAGTCAGGAAGCCCTCCTTGCAGTTTGTCGGTCTACTTACAATTCATCCTGTAAACTGAACCTAAAAAAAAGGACTAAGTGAAAAATATGTTTGCCTGATGAATGAAACAATCATCCGATAAACCTCTCACACCATTTTTTTTTTTGGACAAGTGTTTACAAAGTGTATTCATGTAAGAAATTTGGATAGTAGATGTGATTAGATAAGTGTTATTCGTTATTCCCTGTCCAATTTAATTGGGCTCATTCATGTTGACCGACTGAAAAGTAATTATTTTACCAGAATATGAAGGCAACACTGAAAATAGGACTTCTAAAATTTCTATACTGACCTGCAATTGAACCCAGAACCTTTCAGACCAAAGCCGAGTCTGCTAGCCAATTAACCACAGAAGTGAGTGGTATAATCATAATTAGAGCACAAAGAGCAGGGGATCAACAGGATAAAGTAGAAGTACAATGAAGTGACTGATTTAAAAATTTTGAATAGCTATAGGCAATGCACTTTGAGATAATGGAATTTGCTCCATGATCAAGCAATACTGGACAGGAATCCACCTTTGTTACGGTCCAAAAACACCAAAATTGCATCAGTAGTGACAAATTTTGGAATGAAGATTTGCATCACAAAAACCAAGACCATACTCATATCACAGTACCCAAGGATTCTGAGGTAAATTGTCAATGATACTATGATTGATGAAGTTAGAACTCTCATCTGCTATTAGGACTAGAAATACACTGGCCGACATAAAAATTTGCACCCAAGAAGAAATTGCTGGTTTGACGCAGATTTCAGCATACAGTTACATCTCAGACATATGATAATTGTATAAAGATTTATTTATTTATTTATTTATAAAGATGATTAGTGAAACGGTCTTGTCACCAGAGGCTGTGCACATTTCCCCATCTGAGACCTAGTTAAGGGCTCACACAGGCTACTAATAATAATTATATCGTATGGCCTCGGGTGCAAGCTTTGTTATTTGATGCCCAGAGGGCAGCTTGCATGTCGAATTTTGTTGTTCCTTGCAAGGCTATGAAAGTCAAGGAGGTTAGATATCTAAGCTCCTTGACACTGTAGCGCTTTCTAGTAGAGAAAGGAGGAACTTTGTGTTGGCGGAAAATCCCGAAATTAATTTTGCCATTATGAACACGGCCTACTGAATTCAAATGGGTTCTTTGACATGCCAACAACGTATGACATGTGTGGCATGATTTTTGTCGCCTTTCAGAAATCACTTACCACGGCCAGGAGTGAACCTGCAAGTTTGGGGTTGGTAGTTCGATGCGATAACCACTCACCCACCATGGCACGCACAGGCTACTCAAATGTGGTGGACCATTGTTCCTAGTCGTGTGAACATCGTCGACCATTCAATGTGCCTCCACGATACATTCAAAGTGCATTTGCCCCGCATTATTGGACTGCTAGAGGCTAGATGGTCATTTTCGCAAACCGCCCATCAGCTAGGTTGTTCTGACCAAACTGTTTGGGCCTATTGGGACCAGTGGACACATGAGGGCACATACGCACAGTGACGGGGCTCAGGACACCCTTGTTGGACCACCAGAGGAGACGATTGTTGGATCATCCAAGAAGCACGTGAAGATCCAACTGCTTTGTTGCTAGCTACCCAGAGACGGGTGGTATCAATGTTACAGGCCCCTGTGTCGGTCTGCACCATTTTCAGGTGCTTGGCTGAAGGGAATTTGGTCCACAGCGCACCGTTACGTGTCCTGCCATTGACACCTACCCACAGTTGCCAGTGGTGTTGTGATTTAGAAAACCTGACCGCAACAGACTGGAACTGGGTTGGCTTTAGTAATGAATTTAGGTTCTGTTGGTGATCAGACAACGGTTGAGTTCATGTTTGGAGACCTTGTGGTGCGCACCATGATACGGTGTTTTCTATGGTGCGTCGATTTGCCCCCACTGCTGACCTCTGGAAGCTTTACGGGGGTCAATAACAGTGCAGCGATATGTGTGGAATATCCTTCGAACACATCTTGCCACTTAAAGCAGGGAGTCCTGACGGTCTATTCCATCAGGTTAAAGCTTGAATGTACACGGCAAGGCTGGCACAAATCTGCCTCCACAACAATGCTGTGACCCACCTGATTCCCAGATTTGTTACCAATTGAACAAGTCTGGGGCAACCTGGGAATGCCAACTGCAGAGCAAAGGAGTGCACAAGATTTAGACGGATATGCTGCAGTGTACTATACGAGCACTGGGGGAGGACCAACAGGGTACTAGAGCCTCTACGCAGGTCAATGTTCCATGATACAACTGTTAGTTTGTAATAATGTTGTGCCGCTCATTAGCGCCACAATGGCCCTTGTGCCCTGAATTGAATATTTTTGTCTCACATTGGGATTGATCTGGGTCCTTATGTGCCTACCCCTCCTGATTATGAAGATGAACTATATCACAGTATCGTCTTCAATAACGTGCGACATGATGGCTGGCATATTTATTATGAGCTGAACTGTACATAACTTTCTCGAACCTTGAAAACTGGCTGACTTGGCGGTTGTTTGAATATTGCGCATGCGCAGTGACCGTACCGGGACTGTGTTGCATATCTGGCACGGATTGCGTCGGTTGTCTCCTCTTGGACTTTAAAGAGAGTTGACGTACTTATTGGCCTCAGTGTCACCACTCGGCTGGCTTTGGCCAACTGCCGATACAAACGGTACTGTGTTCGATGTATTTTTATCCTTTTAGCCTTGTAAGTTGTCAGTGCAGTTCGGCAACTGCGCAGTAAGACTTTCTAGTGTATTCCGTAGGAAACTGCGCCAATGTAAATCAGGGATTCTTATTATTATCTTTTTTATTTCAGGGGATTGGGATTTCTCTTAATGTAATTGTGTGATTGTGTTCCTATGTTTATTTAGAATTAGGTATATATGGTTTTCCTTATTCCAGTTTTATTTCCGTTCAGTGTCAGTGTGGGCATTCCGGCCCGGACCTCTTCATTGGCCCTTCTTCCACTCCCTGGGTATTCTACTCATCATTCTCCGACCTGATTTGGATGGTAGCAGAGAAACCTCGAATCAGTAAACGAGACTCTGCGCTTGCCCTAGGTCCCTGGATGAACTTCTAGGACTAGCAGGGGTACAAATGTATGTACTGTACATCATCCATAGCCGGTTTCATGCAATTCCCACAATTCCATCTTGGAGTGTGAATTTTGTTTTGTTATCCATTGTCGTTGTCGACTCTAACTCATTTCCGAGGATAAATCTTCTAAGAGTATTATTCTCCATATTAGGTCCGTATTGAATATTCTACTAACTTTCAGCAAACTATTTCCGTCTTGAAAAGACGTGGTTGTGCTGCACGGAGTTTTTGTGCTTTGCCACTTGCCGTTTTCCCTTCAAACGTGTTGATAGCAGTCGGGATTATCTGATGTCAGGTTGAACGGTCTTCAGCTAGTGTGTCCCAGGTTTTCGGATTGAGACCTGTAAACTTCATAGTCTGCTTAAACTGGTCCTAGTAATGCCTCATAGAACCTCCATGAGGTCTGGTGCCTGAACAAAGTTCACCAAAGACAATCTGGCGTGGAAGTCTCGTATTACCCATACTGCGGACATGTCCAATCCATCTAAGCTGATGACTAATGATGGATGATTCTATACTATTGGCATGGACTTTCTTAAGAACAGCAAGATTGGTGATGTGGTCTTCCCACTTGATCCTAAGGAGGATTGAAGTTTTTGTTGGTGGAAACGCTTGAGCTTTATAAAATCATGTTGCTAATGTGCCCAAGTTTCACAGCCATACAGCAATGTTGGTATGACAACAGCTTGGTATACCATGAGCTTTGTGTTTATGGTCAGATCTTTATTCAAGAAGACCCCGTATGATAATCACCCAAATGCTGCGTGCCGAGTGGAATTAAGGATGAAAGGTGTTCAACAGAGAGCAAGAGCCAAATTACTCAGGCCAAGTCAGTTTTCATGCACTACAGCACATTTCTTTGTGTTAGCTCCATCTTCGCTTAGGGATCTTACATACATTCAACCTGAGCCTCTGCATGCCTCAGGAACAAAACTTATAGCTGGCACCATGAAGTTTCTGAAATGCGGTGATTCCACAAGATGATTAAGACATGCAGGGATATGATGACAGATACTGGGGTTCTGCAGAGAGTTACAGTATATCTATCTACTAATAACAACTGATGAAAAACAGCCACCGTAGATTTCCTTTGTCTTCTTGTGGTGACCTGTTGCATGTCAAACAGACAGCACCACAGTACATGTTGCTACAGCATGTAAATACACTGTATAATGCAGGTAAATAATAATAGTAGTACCCAAAACAAATTGTAAGGTGTCCCACATCTAGGCGACGGAGGCATTTCTGCATATGGGTTCCCTATGTCAAATAATGATCCTTGTGTCTGTTGCCAGCATCCCTCAAAGTTTGCATTATCATCATGGAAACCCTGTGCATATTACGCAAACCCATAAACGATTGTCTTACAGTTAAAAATCAGTTGGAGGGGAAAGTCTTACCTGAGACACCCCAGCTCGAGCCATGTGAGCCTTCTTCTGGTCTCCCCAGTTTCCTGTGGCCAATGAGTACCGTAGTCCATCTGTGATGATCTTTGTCTTGATGGCCAACTCCAAGTTGAAGTCCTTGCCACGGTCAATGAACTTCTGGGCATACATCCTCACCTCCTTCATCAGAGTTTTGAAAAGTCTAACAAAAACGAATGAAAAACATAAAATCTTAGGATAATGAACAGTCGAATCCACTTTCAGCAATGCTAAGACTTCAACCAAAATATCCTAGTATCCAAAAGTTAGGCATAATCAAGTTAAAAGGACATATTTCCTTAACAGGATGTTGGAATGGTTACAGAATAAAGTAAAAGTGAACCACAAGACATTTGACATACCGCATTATCCGTTTTGTTTTTTTTTGGTTTTTTTTTCCGTGGTCAGTTTACCCTCCAGGTAGGCTTTTCCCATGGACTCAGCGAGGGATCCCACCTTTACCTCCTCTATAGGCCGTGTCCTGGAGCTTGACATCGGTTCGGGGGACACAACTGGGGAGGTGGGACTAGCACCTCGCCCAGGCGGCCTCAAGTGCGAAGAGAAAACAGGGGGCCTCATGAGGGATGGGACGGGTTGGGAAGAATGGGAGGGATCGACAAGGAAGAGGGAAGAAGGCAGCCATGGCCTGACGGTAGGGACCATCCCGGCATTTGCCCGAAGATGAAGTGGGAAACCACGGAAAACCACTTCGAGGATGGCTGAGGTGGGAATCGAACCCCCTCTACTCATTTGGACCACCCGAGGCTGAGTAGACCCCGTTCCAGTCCTCATACCACTTTTCAAATTTCGTGGCAGAGCCGGGAATCGAACCTCGGACCTCCACGGTGGCAGCTAAGCATGCTGACCACTACACCATGGAGGCGACAGCCGCATTATCCAAAACATCAAGATCAAAAACGTGCTGATATGGTAACAAAATTACACATTAAAAACTATAACCAAATCTGAATATCTTGTCCTAATTGAACTTTTAGTTGGTGTTGTATTAACTGGTACTGGTGGTATGCGGTACCACCCATGATAATAATTTATGTAATTTGATATTTAGTGTTCTTTAATCTTTCCAAACACGTTAGGAGACAGAATTCGGTTCAGGTCTTTTACTATATGCAATAAAGATTTATTTTAAGTGATGAACGTCAGATGGACCAAAGAATGCAACACGAAGCGTCACGTTACAACACGACTCTCCATTCATGGGTTTCACCCCAAGATATGTATAAACAAGAAATTCCACGAGCCCGACGAAGAATGCAAGTGTATATTGTGCGGGCAGAAGTGTAGTAGATATCATATCATAACATGCACAAAAAGAACCAGGACAATATTATAGTCTATAGCAAAGATTGATATATGTGAAATTAATCTAATGCTCAAACTTGAGTGAACATTTCTCAATAATCATCATCATCATCAAATTCCAGCTCCAGTCGCCCGGGTGCTGTTAACGAGCCCTCACCACATTTTCCTGTCCATGAATAGTTGGTCGTCATGGGTCCTTCTCCAGTCTAGCACTTTGTCTTCAAGATCATCCTTGATTGGGTCCAACCATTTCTTCTTTGGTCTTCCTACTGGTCTTTTTCCTGGGATAATCTTGTTGAAATAAGCTTTTGGTGTCCTCTCATCTCCCATTCTTTGAAGGTGCCCATACCATCCTAATCATTGCTTCTGCAAATATTTTGCAGCACTGATATCTATGCCAGCCTCTGTCCTGTTTGTTCCGTTCCTTACTTTGTCTCTCCTTGTCCTTTGAAGCATTGTTCTTATAAACTTCATTTCGGATGCCTGAATACTACTTTCTTCTCTTCAGGACAGGGTGCATGTTAATATATTGTTATAATCAAAATATGGATTTATATAAACAAAATTTTAAAAACATAATGAGATATAATTAAGATATAAGGCATGGTAAGAAGTTTCCGTTTGACGGCCGTACAGTTCAGAATCAGTGTGAGCATTGAGGTACCCATCCCACCGATGTGAAGATCTCCGTGGGGTAAAACGCTGTGTCCTGCTGTGTTAAGACGTCCATAACCGCCAACTGCACATCCTTGTTCAACAGGACCCTTCAAGGTCTATTTTAAGGGACCGAGGACGTGATAATCTCATGGGGAGAGATAATAATAATAATAACAATATCGTATGGCCTCGGGTGCCGGGTGCAAGCTTTGTTATTTGACACCCAGAGGGTAGCTTGCATGTTGAATTTCGTTGTTTCTTGAAGCACTATGAAAGTCAAGGAGGTTAGATATCTAGTAGAGAAATGAGGAACTATGTGTTGGCGGAAACTCCCGAGATTAATTTTGCCACTATGAACACAGCCTACTGAATTCAAATGGGTTCTTTGACATGCCAACATCATATGACATGCGTGTCGTAATTTTTGCCGCCTTTTAAAAATCACTTACCACGACCAGGAGCGAACCTGCAAGCTTGGGGTTAGTAGACCGACACGTTAACCACTCACCCACCGTGGCAAGAATAGGACTATAGGGTGGATGATCAAGTGTCTCCCACTTGAGTTGGCGTACCTTCTGCGTTACGGCCTATGTGGTATGGGGACGTGCGCTATCATGAAGCAGCAGCACCCCCTGTCGCATTTTTCCCGGACGTTTTGCCTTAATTGCACGCTGTAATTTCTTCAGTGTTGCACAGTACTGTTCCCCAGTGATGGAGACACCAGGTTCCTTGAAACCAATACGCAATGGGCCCCGGTAATCAAAGAACACGGTGACCATCACCTTGCAGAGGATGGTTGGTTCTTGAACTTCTTGGGACGATGGATGACACCAATGCATCGTCGACGCTTTCGATTCCAGTTTCCAGTGGTGGCACCAGTTTTCTTCGCCTGCAACAATGCGCTCCAGGAACGAGTTGCCTTCAACATTGAAACGCATAAGTGCTGCTGGCAAATAGCCACCCGGTGTGCTTTTGTTCGGCATTCAAAGCCCGGGATAAAGCTGCAGCAACGCCTTCAAACGGAAAATTTTTGATCACACCTTACATCATGTCTACTTAGTATAAAACAAAGTCCCCGATTCTTGGATGTCACGGGTATTCTCGAGAACCACTGGATGGATTTTGATGCGTGTTTCACCATTCTGTAAAGGATATCTCGAGGAAGATTTCTGTAGAAAATAATTTATTTATGATCAAAGGAAGCCAAGCAGTTACGATTTCAGTGAAAAAGTCGAAAAATGAACCTGGCATCCATGCACATTTAAGCTTGCGCTGGGCAAACCGTTAAAAATACCAATATGCTAGGAGTGTAAGAATTGTTCAGCATGAAAAGTTCAACAAAAAAGTACGGGAGAGCATATCCCCATCTTCAATACATCGCCCAATATACATGTTTTTACTTTTTCATCTCTTCCAACAATCTCCATTCAAATTATTACTGAGTCGACAGTTTATGAGCTAGCTGGGGGCAAATTGTCGAGACGTATTGAGTTAAGACATCAGAGAAGAGTGGTTGTGTTTGGAGTTTCCCTGGAAGTGCAACTCGGCTTTTCTTCATTTCGCCTGTGAACTTTTCGTTTCATGCACTTCGCCTTTCTTAAATTACGTTAAATTACTATGATATAATTAATAGTCCAGTAGTGATATTAACGCCATCATACCAAGACATAAAACGGATATAGGTCGTAGTTCATTGAAATCGAAAAAAAAAAAAAAAAAGCACTTCAAGTAATGCATTCATAACTGTCCCCGGGTGAAGCCGGGGGCGGGTTGCTAGTTTAGTATAAAACAAAGTCCCCGATTCTTGATGTCACGGGTAATTTTGAGAACCACTGGATGGATTTTGATGTGGTTTTCACCTCTGTAAAGGATATCTCGAGGAAGGTTTCTGTAAAAATAATATTTTTATGATCAAAGGAAGCTAAGCAGTAACGATTTCAATAAAAAAGTCGAAGAAAGAACCTGGCATCCGTGCGCTTTTTAAGCTTACGCTGGGCAAACCGTGAAGAATATCAATATACTATGAGTGTAAGAATTGCTCAGCATGAAAAGTTCTACAAAAACGTCCATGAAAGCATATCTCTAGCTTCAAAACATCGCCCACTATAAGGGTTTTTACGTTATCATTTCTTCCAACAATCTCTATTCACTTACTGAGGCGACAGATTACAAGCTAGCTAGGGGCAAGCCTATCACCCCAGTTACAGCCTAGCTAGCGGGCGAGCCTATTACCCCAGATACAGCCAGCAGCAAACTGTCGAGTTGTGTGAGTTAAGACTTCAGAGAAGAGTGGTTGTGTTTCATGCACCTCGCCATTCTTAAATTACGTCCGACAAGAATTCGTTACACATGCATCTCAATGATAATATAATTAATAGTCCAGTCAGTGAGTTTAACCCATCATGCCGAGACGTTATACGGATATAGGTCGTAGTTCATTGACATAGGAAAAAAAGCACTTATCACGTAATGCATTCATAACTGTTCCCGAGCGAAGCCGGGTCGTGTTGCTAGTATACAATATAAACTCATAGAGACCATACTACAAGATCAAAAGCTAAGTACTTTTGCTAATGCTCAAGAGTATTCCTCTAACATTGCACACAACTCTGCTAACAAACTCTACAAAATCATTGTTAAAAATTACTCTATGAAAATAATCACACAGATACCCAAAGAAGACAACAGAACTTCTAATACCCCAAACCTGATCCACTGGCGTGCATGTCTTGTTGAGCGTGGTTAGACAATGCCTTACTGAGAAGATCAACAGTGTTGGCTAGTCCAGTTTCAATTAGTCTGCACGGTATCGAGACTGCTCACATGAGCTAAAGGTTAGCAAAACAGTTAATAGGGTCATCATCATCATCATCTTCATTTCCCCTTTTCCAGGTGACACAGGGTGGGGGCAAATATGGTTCCTCTCCACTTTGTTCTGTCGTTCCACCATTCCTCTTCCGATACAGTGTTCCAATCCAGGTTTCGTGTTCTAATACTAATCTCCACCGAGTCCATCCAACGCATTCTTGGTCTTCTTCGTCCTCTCTTCCCTGTCATCCGTCGTTCCAGTGCTCGTCTTGGTAGCCTTACTTCATTCATCCGTTTGACATGTCCAAACCATCTCAATCTGTTTTGCTCCAGTTTGTCATTTATTTTCTGTACTCCCAGTTCTTTCCATATATCTTCATTTCTCACTCTGTCCCTCCTCGTTTTCAGGACCATACTTCTCAGGAATCTCATCTCAGCTGCTTGTACTCTGCTCTCATCCCTCTTAGTCATTGTCCAAGTTTCTGCTGCATATGTCATTATAGGAACATAATATGCTTTGTACATAACTTCTTTAGCCTTAATTGGTACATCCTTGTTCCATACTAGTCCCCGTACCTGTTGGTAGAAAGCACTCCAGAGTTGTATTCTTATGCTAATTTCCAAATCTAGTCTTCCATCTTCAGTCAGTTCACTTCCCAAGTATTTGAAGTGTTTCACTACTTCCAATTCCTTATCTCCTACTTTGATTACTCCTTTTCCTTCTTTCTTATCTCTATTCATCGCCACTGTTTTACTCTTCTCCACATTTATCTTCAATCCCCATTGTTCAACCTTTTCATTTATTAGGTCTAACTGTTCTTGTACCTCCATCTCATCCTCGGCCCAGATCACAACGTCGTCTGCAAACAACATTACCTTCATCTTTGCCCTACTATAGTATTTCATTGCTGCCTTCATGATGTCATCCATCACCATTACGAACAATAATGGTGACAGCACACTTCCTTGCTTTAGACCAGTGTCAATTTTAAACCATTCCGATGTCCCGACTCTAGTCTTCACACTACTGTAGCAACCCATGCACATTCCTCTTATCATGTCTCTCAGTTCCTTACCTATCCCCCTATTTGTTAAGCTTTCCCAAACTTTTGTTCTAGGGATGCTATCATAGGCCTTTTCTAGATCAATAAAAGTCATTACATATCCTTCCCATATTCCCAACTCTTTTCAATATTCTGTCTCAGAATTAAAATGGGTTCCACTGTTGACCTGCCCCCCTCTAAATCCAAACTGCTCCTCCTCTATTTGGCTTTCTAGTTAATAGGGTATTTAATTTTATTTATTAAATATTATTGATACAATACATTATTGAAATATGTCTCACAAATCTAACGGCAAATCCAGTACAGATTTTCTGTGAGACACATTAATTATATTATATTAATTATATTATATTATATTATATGGTTAATAATAATAATTTTAATTTAATTTAATTTTAATTTCTGTTTTCAATTTTAATTAGAATTTTATTTTTATATTTATTTTTAATATTAGTTTATACTTATTTAAA
Source organism: Meconema thalassinum (assembly GCA_946902985.2). Classification (NCBI taxonomy): domain Eukaryota; kingdom Metazoa; phylum Arthropoda; class Insecta; order Orthoptera; family Tettigoniidae; genus Meconema; species Meconema thalassinum. Next base: position 314,414,519 of record OX336393.1, on the reverse strand, counting down.
AGTTTAATACTAAATTCTGAATTATTATTATTGATTTAGTGGCTTCGGTGGCGTAGTCGGTAGTATGCTGAGCTTCAATGCCCAAGATCGCGGGTTCAAACCTGGCCGAAGTTGTCGGATTTTTAAAGAGCGTTAAATCCTTCAGTATGCCTTCCTTTGGAAGGGGAAGTGAAGCCGGCAGTCCCATGCAATAGATTTATGGCATGTAACAGAAACTTCCACTAATTAAACTTGTGTGAAGCTAAATTTGCAGGTTAGATTTCATTGAAACACTCTATAAAAGTTCCCACGTTCACCACTTAGTATCAGTGACATCTGGTAGCGAAAGTTGGAACTACTTGAAATTGAACGGAACTTGTATCTCACCCCATGGGTGTCCGCATTGAAGCAGCTACAGCCTCTGGCGAGCCGAACATGTCCTTGGACACTCCTGGCACTAAAAGCCATATGCTAAATAAATAAATACTGTAGATAAATGAATGAAAATCCACAGCCTGCTTCCAGTCTCCGACCGGGTCAGGAATGGAATGAATGAAGTCCCCATCTAGCGGCGAGGATATGAACTGTGCCGGCTGCCGAGGCCTGACGCACTCCTTTGGGGCAATGATTAAATGAATGACAGATGAAATGAAATGATAGTGGAGAGTGTTGCTGGAATGAAATTTTTGACAGGGAAAACCGGAGTACCCGGAGAAAAACCTGTCTGCCTCCGTTTTGTCCAGCACAGATCTCACATGGAGTGACCGGGATTTGAACCACGGACCCAGAGGTGAGAGGCCGGCGTGCTGCCGCCTGAGCCACGGAGGCTTCACCGTAGATAAATAATTGACTTAATTATTTCTGTTATTACGGTATTTATTTTGCACATGCGCTTACACATTCTCAGCATATTTGCTGGAAAGAAAACATTTACAATCCCAGATGTACATCATAAGGAGCAAATTCTCAGTGACTGCATTCTATAGTATATTTACATTTTTCCTTCAGGCTTGATTAGCCAAGAACAGCCTTACTATGTGACACGTCGAAACATAATTTTCTGCATAATCTTAGTTGGTAGGTTGGTTCCTTAATTTAGGGGCTGCGACAACGTGGTCATGTAGCCCCGTGTACTTTGGGTGTGTGTAGAATCTGTCTGATAACCGGTATTAATTGTGGTGACTGTATTAGTGTGTGTTTCTGTTTTTAATTCAAGGAAGGACTACAGACATTGAATTTTTTCAAGTAGTTCCTACTTTTGCCGGCAAATGCCACCGTCAACGACTACTAGTTCAGAACTTGGTTACCAGACGCCACCTCAGTCGGCTCCTGGCGACGAACGTAGGAACCTAAGAGCGTTTGTCAAATGTTTAACCTAATTTAGCTTCTCACAGGTGTAATTAGTGGAACGTTCTTTAACATGCCATAAATCTATGACATGGGACCGCTGGCTTTACTTCCCCTCCGAAGGAAGGCATACTGAGGGATTTTTAACGCTCTTAAAAAATCCGACGACTATGGCCGGGTTTGAACCCGCAATCTTGGGCATAGAAGCTCAGCATGCTACCAACTACGCCACCGAAGCCACCTTGCATAATCTTTAAAAGGCCTGGGTCTAATTGCAACTCTGTGAGAGATTTTAAGTTTCTCGAAATCACGCCAGTGCTGGAAATGATTATAGGAACAGTCCTGACTTGTGCCATGCGCCATTGCTTCCTGATCAGTTCTGAAAGCTCTTTATACTTTGACAGCTTTGGTATTATGATTATTATTATTGATTTAAACCCACTAAGGAGAGCTTATGACTAGTTCTTCTTCGATGCTCTCTTCCATTTCAGAATAACAGGTTTGATTCCTAGTGAGTAGGAAGACAGATGTTTTAAGAGCAGGGAAAGTCCACAGTATTCCGAGTTAATACGATGCCGGGCTTGTAAAAGATCTCTTGTTCTACATTCGGTGATTACAAGACAGAATTAATTAAATCACAGCCACAGGTTGCCCAATAGGGTTCCGTTTTTTCAGCTATTTGGCTGTAGGTCTACACCAGGTAGCTGAGATCATATGATTTATTTTTGTTATTATTATTATTATTATTATTATTATTATTATTATCATCATAAATTTGAATACTGAGGTCATATTATCACTTATAAGTTATAATCTAACAGAAAAACCAATCTGGCAATATAGAATAAATAAATTGAACAAAGCAAATTGTATTACAAAAAATACATACAACAAAATATAAGAACTTATTGATTGCAGCAAAATTAAAACATTATAAAATAGTTACACCGCCAGAGGTAACTTATGCTAGTGAAACTATTCTCAAAACTACTAATACAGCTGAGGTAGATAAAATACTCAAAACGGAAAGGAGAAGATTTAGAACATGCCTAAATAAACAATATCAAGTAAATGGCCATTGGAGAATAGCTTCAAATAACACAGCCTGTAAGGAAATTGAATCAGTATTGAGCACAATTAGAAAGAAATCTATCTCATTTTTTGGACATCTTCTTTGAACACCGGAAACTAAGACTTAGTAAAAGACTTAGCAATCTTCTTCTACGCGATCAGGCCCAGTGGACCGCGCACCGCTATAAGTTTCCTTCTCCATCGTCTCCTATCCATAGCTGCCATCCACCATGTGTCCACACGTATCGCTGCCTGTTGCAGATGCACTCCACCGCTTCCTGGTGGTCTCCTTCCTGTGGGGATGAAATCCAGTAGCTTCCATGGCCATCTTTGGTCTTCCATCCAGGCTACATTTCCATCCCACTGCAGTCTTCTGGTTTTGATGATTCCAGCTATGTTGGCATCATGGTACAGGTCTTCTACTTCGTAATTGTGTCTAATCCTCCATTCACCCATGTGTATATCCCTCACCGGTCCGAAGATCTTCCGAAGAACTTTTCTCTCAAATACGAGTAGTTTATGAAAGTCCTGTTTTCGGATACTCCATGTCTCACAGCCATATAAAACAACGGGTTGGATCAGAGTTTTATACAGATGAATTTTGAACTGTCTGGACAGACATCTGGACCGAAGACTTAGTTAACAATAGCAGGAATAAATGGATTACAGAAATTAAGGATGATATCAAAGAACTTCAAATAACATTAGACGATCTCAAGAATAAAACTGATAAAATCAAGATTCTACATGACCTATATGTGAGACTCCAAACCAAAATAAATAAAAGGGCAAAAGGAAGGATGTTGACATCTGAGAAGATGAAATATTGAAAGCATATAAAAGCAAAATTGTCTTTGTATAATTTATTGTAGTGGTCCTATGTTGGCCATAAAATATGAAATAATAAAACAAAATCATAATCATCATCAACACTTTACTTGTGGAGAAGAAGATCTTACCCTCGGAAGAGGAAAGCCAGCAGTGGCCCGGCCAAGTCCAGCCTTTTGTTTCCATAGTGATCACGGTCATCAAGCTCCCGACGACCCAAGGCCGCCAACAAAAGGCGGTGCACCATATACCTACAAACACAGTATTACTAACTTAAGTTTCTTTATATACTAGCAAAAGGTTAAGACTGAGAGAACTGCAAAGTACAATGGTACATGCTTACATTTAGATATTGAGCAAGGGAAAAAGAGGTTTGTTTTATATCTATGTACGAGATATAAGATATGCAACTATACGCTAGGTCAGCATTTCTCAAAGTGTTGCCAAAAAGCAATTTCTATCCTGGATGTCACAATCATTATTACCGTATTATCATTTTTATAATGAAATAATTTTGGGCTCTAAAGTTGTTTTTCTAACAAAATAATTCTAGCTTTGGCTGACTTAAGTTAACGACAGCATTTCTTTTGACTTATGAATCACATTTCCGCTGCCTTTTCAAAGACAATATTCATCAGGGGCATATTTTCCATGCATTCAACGCGTTCACTGCATGTATCATGAAGACCTGAAGAGATATCTAAAGTATGATTTAAGCTTATTTAATTTCACATAATTATTTTATCTTTCAGAAGTTCAAGAGTTGTGCCCTATTTAGTTCTACTTTTTGACTACATGTGGTGCTACTATATTCTTGACTTTAGTGCCCCTCATAGACCACCATAGAGAAAAAGAGAGTAGTGAGAGAAAGTATGCATTTACAATTTTTAACTATTTGCACTTCTTCATCCCACTACCAAATTTGTTTATCAATGGCCCGCTTTCCTGGCTTAGTCTTCCCAATGACAGCAGTCGGTGCAGTGTGGACTTGTTCGACCAGTTCATCCCACATGACCAGTGCAGATTAGGTCATGTCTATATCAACAGGGCCAAGGGGAGCCACGAACTGAGCCTTGCATTCTGGTAATCACCACCATTTGATGTGTTCCACACCAGTGATTTGAAATCACTTCCAGTTTATCCCCATCATTGTCCAATTTAATCCTGGAAAAAGTGATTCAGGAATGGATGGCCTTGCTAATATTTCCAATAATAGGCAAGAAGCAATCCATTCCACAGGAAAACTTGATGAAACAGCAACCATAACAGGACTCCAAATTTCTTATGAGAAGACTAAATATATGGAACGAACTAAACAACCAAACTTTAATCACCAAATATGAAAATACCTCCCAAGTAAATACATTCAAGTATTTAGGAGAAATTATTCAGTCAACGGGGTTAAATCAGGAAGCCAACAAGGAAAGAATTGCAAAATTACAAAATACATATAAAATAATATAATAAAAAATCCATTCTTAAAACTCACAAATTTTCTGCAGAAATGACACATAGAAAGCCTATGGAGATTTCAGATGAGTTGAGAAAATCCCGATCTGAATGAATGAAAAAGTACTGGAAAGAGCGCAAGAACCAAGCAGTAGTACCTTCAAAGAAGAAGTGATTGTGGAACAACTCAAGTGGTCCAATGTGACCAATCAAGATTAATAATAATATTAATAAAAAAATCCATAACACAAAAAACACAAAATTACGAAACTGCAATACTGTCGTTAAACCAGAAGCACTTTACGCATATGACAATTTGTTCATTGGAGGCAGATCACAAATTAAAAACATTGAGAAATAGGAGAGAAAAATCCTGAAAAAGGGGTTTGGATGAAAAAGAAACCTCATGAAATCCACCATAGTATTGAAAAAAAAATCACAGGTTCCATCAGGAAGAGGAGACTGAAATTTTATGGTCACATATACAGAATGGATGACAATACGCTAACAAAGAAAATTTTAAACCTAGCACTCTCTTTGAAAAACCACAACTGGCTAGTAGAAATTACACAAGACCTACAAGCAATTGGTATAAACAAAGAAATCATTCACAATAGAACGTGATTTAGAGCGCTAATAAACTGACACAAATTTGCCAAGAAACCTACATGGAAGAATACATGTTGGATAGAAAAAAGAGAATATAATAATGTTATTGGTTTTACATCCCTGTTAACTACTGAGACTTTTAGAGACACCGGAGTGCCGGAATTTTGCCCCGAAGGGGATCTTTAACATGCCAGTAAATCTACTGACAAGGCTCCCTCGCATTTTCGCACCCTCAAAAGCTGACTGACTGCGCCGGGATTCGATCCCGCTATCTTGAGCTCAGCAGACGAGAACGTTACTGCTGAGCCACGCAGCCAGCCTGAGAAGAAGAAGAAAAAAGAGAGAACAGTTAATGGATGAAGTGATATTGGGAAGAAAAGAGGAAACATTGTGCTAAATAATTTTAAACATGCTCTTAAGTTGGGCATAACGAATCAAACAAGAAGACTAAGAACTTTTAAAATCATCATATATATAAAACACTAAGGTGTATGTTTCACAAAACTTATACCAGAGGGAGTTACACGTGTAGTTTGTAGTAGTTTGTACCAAAATCATCTGAATAGTACAGGAAAAATCTTGCATTTCTTGAAAAGTCAAAGGAAATATATGTATTTGTTTAAAAAGTATGTTAGCGATTGCCCCTGCAAGAACTGTGTCGCGTCAAGTCCGCATAACAGCAAAGCCGAGCTGGACACATCAGCTCCTACATCAGCCCCATCAACAAAGCAACCATTTAAACAAGTGAACAAAATAAATCTGACAATCACAGGTTACGACAGGACACAAAGAGGAAACGTACTCATAATAAATTACCTATTACTTGCTGTTATGTAAGGTGAATGAACATAAACATTGATGTTGAACTGTGATATTTCGCACACGGGTCCCCTAGTATTATCATAATTACCGGTATCTAGAGCTAAATGTCAACAAATTATTCACATTAGCAATTCTTGACCTACCAAATTTGCTGAGAGCTCTTCAAACCGTGGTCGTGTCTTTGAAAAGCAGAATCTCAGAAATGCTCTGGCTGTTGTCAGTTCATTATGTTAGTTTTCATGAAAAGATGTTACGGTAATATGCAGTTGAAAACAAAAGCTATACTTCCATAACTTTGTTGTCAAAAATAAGTTCTATTCTCAGTTTTATCCATAATGAATATAATGACTCTCTATGCTTAGGGAAACTGTAATGGAAAGCTTTGTCACTCATGACTTCTTACTCATTGAAAAGCTATGGTGACCCATCCTAAAAGTCACGGCGACCCATAGTTTAAGAACCCCTGTGTTACAAAATGGTTACTAGTCTCTAAGACACTCCACTGATATTCAACATTAGTAAGGAAACTAGACAGACCTATAATGCAATGAGTATGAATAGGACTGGGTGTGGTACAGACATTTACATAATTTCACAGTTAAAAATCTAATTAGAGTAGAATTAGCAATCATTAAAACTTTCTACCAACTTTCTTTTCTTTTGAGAAATGATGCCCTAGTTGCTACTTTATTTTCGTGGCCTAACATCAGTGTGCCATGCAGGGCAGACAGCTTAGATTGTCTTCCTAAGAACACCAATGTTACTAAGAGCAACCAACCAACAAACTGAAACCAGTTAATAAGATCATGCGAGATATAAAACACTACCCACACTTGTTGATTTTGATAAAGGGTAAAATAAATATGAGATCAACAGAACACTGATAATTACACATTGAAAACAAAAAGGTTTAATAAATTCATACTAGACCAAATGAAGTCTAAGAAGATAATACCATAAGATAAAGTACAAAATTTCCCAGTTTCAAGAACTCATTCTCGGTGATCATTGCTGCATCGTCAGTGTCAATGTCTGTATTATGAATTTATATGTATTATTATGGCACTAAAGCACAATAACCCAGTTTAAATTACAGTAATAAAGTAAATTCCTTCTCCATTCTTTATATAACACAGCATGTCTGATGAACCTGTCCATGGAGCTACCAGTCTGGTCTAGATGGAGTCTTTTCGCTGTTTAATGAGACATTTGAATTCTTGTTGTTGCTGTTTGAGTATCCAGTCTTTTGAGCGGTTTGTGCAGCTCTCCATGCCTTCCTGTGCTGAGCTAATTGTTTCATCTCTACATAGCTACCACAACTGCACCTTACATCCAAGGCACTCTGTTTAACATATTCTAACCTTGGTCTGACCCTACAGTTCTTGTCCTCAACCCTTCCTTCCATAACTAAGTTTCCTATTCCTGTGTGTCTTAGTATGTGTCCTACCAACCTATCTCTTCTCTTTATTAGCAGTCGCCAGAAACATCTCTCCTCTCTCACTCATCTTAATACCTCTTCATTTGTTACCCATCTGATCTTTATCATTCTCCTGTAACACCACATTTCAAATTCTTCTATTCTCCTCTTTTCTGCTGTGCCAACAGTCCCAAGTCTCACTTCCATAGAGCACCACACTCTAGACGAAGGATTTCAAAAATTACTTCCTAATACCTAATGTCAACACATTTCTTTTCTGTAGAAATGCTTTCCTTTCCTGAGCCAAACAACTTTTTATATACTCTTTGCTTCATCCATCACTGGTTATTTTGCTTCGTAAGTAGCAGAAGTCTCCTACTTCTGTTAGCTTTGAACCTGCCAAAGTGACGTCAATATGGGTTTCTGATTTCTTTCATTTAATTACACTAACCCAATACTGCCATGGCTAAGATAAAATAATTTGAGCATACAAATGACATATGATTTCCTTTGTTTTGTTTTGGAAAGATTTCTTAATTCTTGGGTTACAGAATTGTAAATTTTCTGACAACCCTCCTTATGGTTGCAACCAACTTCCCTTTTGCTCTATGACTTTCTTTTCCACATGTGTTATTCAATCCACCAAATCATTCATCTCTGCTCCTTCCATAAGTCTCTTCCTGACTGATATATTTTCTATGATTCTTCCTGAATGTTCATAAACCCTGACATAAAAATTAATCATGCAAAACCAGCACTGTTTGGTGCCTTGAGAAACTAACAGCATCACAAACTCAGAAAGATCACACTCACAGCCTCATGCTTCTGTGGTGTGAACAAATAAAAGTAATGAATAACTAAAGATTGAGCCAAGCGCCATTTTCCATTACTTCCTGTTACAGTCAAGCAGGTAGATGTATAGGCGGAGATACGGCTACCAATCCCCCAAGCTCATAGGAAGGTGGGTGGTATAATAATGAAACACTGTACTCTCAAGAGCATACAGGACCCCGAGCTGAGTGAAACATTGCTTCCATTTGCTTCTCTTCTTTCTGTTATTCTTCATTAGTGAGGCCATAAATGAGCTGTTAACCGGTGGGGAACAGTTTGAGTGCACCTAGTGTTACTCGTAGATATTGATTGATGATTCAGTATAAGAGGTGTAACATAAAGATCAGCCCCATTACTGAAGGAGGAGTTCTGGTCCTTTGATGAATGAGGGTGTCCAGAAAAAAAGGGGAGGCTGTGGCAGGCAGGAGAATGAGGAATACTCTAGCCTTCCAATGCTGTAATAACATCAGACACAGGAGAGGAAAAGAATTGGCCTCCTGAAGGTCGCTCTCGGAATCTCAAAGTTCACCAGGTCAAGATTAGTTTATGAACTCATGAGAGAATCCTTCCTAATACAGGATCTGAGATGGAAATTTGACTTGTCCTCTACAAACAGCTGGGAAAAATTGTTAGAAGACAGGGAGGGAACAGAAGAGGAAGGATATCTGGCCTGAATTTTACACATCTGAAACTATGCTCAACAGATCATGGACTGGTACAAACCAGAAAATCTGCCATTTTGTGAATTCCATGGCAGTACACAGATATCAACATAAAGTGTGCACGCTGACTTATCACCACAACCCAGGATCTGACTGCATGTGTAAACTCTGTGGTCAGTACTGTGACTGTTATCATGTCGTGACATGTGATAAAAGTGTGAAATCAAGAGTAGTCTATTGCCAGAACGGACATTTATTCAGTCAAATATGTAAATGTATAATAATTTTGCACAGTTTGTGCACGTTTCTTTAAATAAAAGAATTGGTCAAGAGAGGTCGAACAGGTAAGATAAAAGAGAGGAGCATGGCACAATTGGAAGCTATGCGAGACTCAGGTGGGGGCCCATGTTCACTATTAACTCATCAGTAATAAGCCCTTGGAGAGACAGTCTATGACGTTCATATTAATGCACTGATGACCATTAAATCCAAACATTCATCTTTATCTCCGCCTAGGGTAGATGTAAACACAGGAGGGACAACATGTATGCTTGCAGCGAGCAACTAAGATTGCACATCAGGGGCCACAGGACATACCCCAAGAAATAGGCCTTTTTGGTCTCACAAAAGTCTGATACTCCAACATGAGGCAACATTTCCTTCTGTAAAATTTCCCGAGCGTACTTGATACGCTTATCTTTGGTGACGCCGGGCCGAGCACCTCTCGACCCGATGAAGTTGAGAGCAACATTCTGCTCCTGGATTACAAAAGCTTCATCCAAAGATGGCTTCACCTAGGTGAGTTGAAAAACACAACATGCACCAAATTACATTAGGTGCTGAATAGAAACAATATTTACCTTACTGGATGTTATCTGCAAATATGTAGAAACATTGATAATAGAGATAGATCAATTAGGAATTTTACCAGTTTCAGTACAAACTTGAATACTGATGTACTTTGTAGATCTGTTGAACTACTTTATTTAAAACTGCCCTAGTCGGAAAACTCATCTGGATAAGAGGAAATCTTCTGTGGCATAAATGTTGGCCATCAGCACAGTGCAGAAGAAAAGAATATGGTAAGCAACAGAGACATATGACATAACATTCCAACATATTCTTAGTTGTTTGTATTTATACCCTTTATTATTTCTGTTTGTGAAATGGGTGATTTCTATGGCATGTTGACATTTCTGATGCCAACCTCATCAGAGGAGTTAATGAGAGATGGCATTAATGAAGATGAATGATACTGAGAAAAAGAGCTAGAAGGAAGCTTCATTGACCTTTTAGAAGGCACTTGCCTACATTTGAAAATGGGAGACTCCAGAAAATCATTTCAAGGATGGCCGGTGGTGGGGTTCAAACTCACTCCTCTTTAGGGTCCAGGGACAGCCTGACCCCATGGCCTAGTGCCTTAATGAACATAGCTACTCGGATCAGTTCATTCTCTTAATTCCAAAATAGAACAATAACATAAAAGTGATTCAGAATGAGTTTTCTTCTGGGATGATCATATATTGCAAGAATACAATTTCCCTATACTCTCCTTGTTTCTAAAGGAATATTCATGGAAAAACAAATTAAACTGGACACCAAAGGCTAAGGGAGTAAACCCCAAAAGAAAATCTTCCTCTGTGTTAGGTTTAGCAGGTCAACAGAAGAAAAATGCTTTAGTTGCTTTCAAGAATAATACGAGCTTCGGATGTAATAGAAATTCAAGACAGGGACGTCAGTTTGGTGTGAATGATGGCTTCCAGCCTGATGCTACACCAGCTACCCGAACTAGAAAAAAAGCAAAGTATCCGGATGGGAACATTAAATATTCTGACACTAACATCCAAAACTGAAGAACTGGTTGACCTCATGGAAAGGAGGAAACTTCTAATTATGGGGTTGAGTGAAACAAAGTGGAAGAAAACAGGGAAAAGAAATGTCAGATTGGACTATACCCTATACTGGTGTGGAAATGAAGTGGAGTCAGAGAATGGAGTAGGATTTTTAATCTATAAAGACATAGACGCTTGCAGTCAGGTTGAGTTTGTTAGTGAAAGGATAATAAAGTTGTCTGTGAACTTGAGAGGAAAGAAGTAAAATGGGGTCCAAGTCTATGCCCCACAAGTGGGATGCTCACAAGAGAAAAAGGTTGAGTTCTTTAATGACTTGGAAGAAAATAAAATTTGATTGTAATGGGTGACTTTAATGCACAAGTTGGAACACACCGAGCTGGATATGAATCCATACCGGGCCCTGATGGAATGAGAAAGAGAAATACAGAAGGAAAGAATATGCTAGACCTATGTTTGAGAAATAACATGATGTTGAACAACACTTGGTTCAAAAAAAGGGACTCCCATAAAATCACGAGATACAGCTGGGATGATAAACAGGTACAATAATAGATTACATACTAACAGATCGGAATGCATGGTAAAATGTGAGTGATAAGTCATTCCAAGTGAAGACCTTGGTGGAGACCATAGACTACTAGTTGCAGTTATTGGAGAGAATAGACCTCCGAGGGTCTGTAACAAAAGAGTCCCAAAAATTAAAATTTGGCAGCTAACTGAACCATGTATTAAGGAAGAATTACCGACAGTAGTGGCTCAGCTGGCTAAAGCGCAGCATTAGGTCATGGGACCAAGCTCTCTGCTGACTCGGTAGACGCGTGGGTTCGAGCCCCACCGTCGGCCGTCCTTGAAATGGTTTTCCGTGGTTTCCCATTTTCAACACCAGGTAAATGCTGGGACGGTACCTTCTGATAGGCCACGGCCGATTCCTTCCACATCCTTGCCCAGTTTCATTCATTCACCTTCCTCCATTCCATCTCTCATCCCGACGCGCAGGTCGCCCACGGGCGTCGAATAGAAAGACCTGCACTCGGCCTCCGAGGAGGACACACGACAAAAAAAAAAAAAAAAAAAAAGAATTCAAGGAAGGTGTCCGCAAAATGTTGCCAAAAGAAGAACTGACATAGGTAGATGAAGATTGGAACACTCTAAAGAAGGTCATGGTAGATACAGTAGAAAAAGTATGTGGATGACAGAGCAAAATAAGAAAGCCTAAAGAAACTAAATAGTGGAATGATGATATTAAGAAGGCTATTAGTGACAGAAACTCAGCAGGAAGAGCACTTTATCGAGCAAGAACGCAGGCAGATCCACGTGTATTAGAAGAGAAGCTTACAGACAGAAATAACTACATGTGAAACAGCTAGTTGTAGCCGAAAAGCAGAAATGTAATGAAGATCTGGCTACCAAAATAACACAGGAGGGGAGTAAGAAACTATTGTACAGTATCATTAAGAACAGAAGAACTGCAAATGAATCTATCCAATCAATAGAACTTCCTGATGGCGAGGTGACGAGAGATAGTACTAAAATACTAAATGAGTTCAAAAGGCACTTTGAAACTTTACTGAATTGTAATGAAAATGTAAATGTTTCAGATGACTGGCCTTGTGATTTTAACAGCCTTAATGCAGATAGTTTGACATGGTTGGAAGTAGAGACAGCAGTATCTCAGATGAGGAACAACAAGTCACCTGGCAATGTTGAATTCTGTGTTTAGATGATTAAAACTCTTGGAGGGATCTGTCAACAATGGAAAGCAAATACAATACCCAATGATTGGAAGCAGGGAATCATCATCCCATTACTGAAAAAGGGTGATAGGAAGAAATGTACAAACTACAGAGGTGTCACTTTGTTGTCGCATGGCTTAAAAATTTATGAGTCCATCCTTGAGGGAAGGATAAAAAAATATGTTGAACCAAGACTTGAAGAGGAACAACATGGATGATGTCTTGGTGTGGGACGAGTCAGAAGAGGAGGTGCAAGCTAGACTAGATCTTAGGCAGAATGAATTTGCGACCATGGGTCTTAAAATCAGCAAAACCAAGACAGTTGGTTTGGTGATGAGTAGAAATCCTTCAATGGTCCATCTATGACTTGGAGATGAGGAGATAAATGTTGTAGAAAAATTCCACTATTTAGGTAGTACAGTGAGTTCCTCTCATGACTTGGCCGGCCAGCGCATCGAGCTTATCTGCCTCCCGTTGACTGATCACTTCCTGTTACACAGCACGCACTTCGCAGTTCTGAACAAGTGAGCCAAGTGCTGTTCTGTTCTTATTGCTATGCTATGCCGAGCGGGGAGTGATGAGTCAACGGTAGGAAGATAAGCTTGGTGCGCTGACCGGCCAAGTCATGAGAGGAACTCACTGTATTCTTTTCTCGGACAATACCATACATCAAGAGATAAACAACAGAATACAGAAGGCTTCCAATTTCAATCAGGCAGTCAGCTACTTTGGGACGAAACATTTCCACAAGCTTCCAAGATTAGTTTGTTCAAGATATACAAACATATGGACTGGAAGCAGCAACCCTTACTGAACCAACAAACAGTTGTCTCCAGGCAGTAGAAATGAAGTTCCTCTGTTCTTGCCTTCAAAAGACGAAAATGGACAAAATAAGGAATGAGGATATCTGACAACAACTGGGATTGGAAAGGAGCCTGCTGGAGACACTCAAACTGAAGAGATTGAGATGGTATGGTCATATGAAGAGGATGGCTGCACACAGGATACCTCGAGTGTACTTTGGCCTGAGTGTCCCCGGGAAGAGACCAAGAGGAAGACCTCGCGATGTGTGGGAGAAGCAAATTTATAAGGACCTTGAAGCTAGAGATAAGAACTGGCTTCAAATACAAGAACAACAGTTATGGATGGACAGGGCAAATTGGAGACGGCTCATTCATAACCACACCCGGCTTGCTGGAGCGAAGAAACGATGATGATGATAATATAATAATATAACATGATTCAATTGCATTCATACTCACACTATACAATTTGCATCGGTTTCTTTGTTATAATAATAATAATATCGTATGACCTCAGGTTAGAGTATTGTTCTCAGGTGCCGGGTGCAAGCTTTGTTATTTGACGCCCAGAGGGCAGCTTGCATGTCAAATTTTTGTCATTCCTTGGAGCACTATGAGAGTCAAGGAGGTTAAATATTCTAAGCTCCATGACACTATAGCACTTTCTAGTAGAGAAAGGAGAAACTTTGTGTTGGCGGAAAATCCCGAGATTAATTTTGCCTTTATGAACACAACCTACTGACTTCAAACGGGTTCTTTAACATGCCAACAACGTATGACATGCGTGCCGAGATTTTAGTCGCCTTTCAAAAATCACTTAACACGGCCAGGAGTGAACCTACAAGCTTGTGTTTTGTAGTCCGACACGATAACCACTCACCTACCATGGCAAGCTCTTTCTTTGTTAATAGTATCAAACAATAATATGTGAGGAGATGGTGAAAAGGTTTTCACATTCATAATCCAGGGAAGAGTGAATGGAAGATGACTAATAGTGGCAATAAGAACTTACTGTAATTACTGGATGGCAACAATGGGTAGCATGAGATCATGAGAAGTTCAAGTGAAAAATAATATACCAAACAACCCAAGGAAAAATCATCACAGTGCAATGAGAAATTTCAATAAAAGAACAGAAGGGTGCCAAAACTTTGGTTTCAAAAATTAGCATATTTGTTCAAACTGAACTACCCTGGAAATTATTAACCACTATGATTTTCCCCCTTTTTTGAGAACAATGCAAGAATGTACTGTTATAACAATATAATACTGATACTAACAGTTTGTAAGTGACTACGAGCCGGCCCCGTGGCATTGGGGTAGCACGCCTGCCTCTCTCCCGGTTGCCCTGGGTTCGATTCCCTGCTCCGTCAGGGATTTTAGAAACTGACACAAGTCTCGAACGGGGTGCACTCAGCCTCGTGAGGACAATTGAGTAGCTGTCTGACAGTGAGGCAGCGCCCCGATCAAGAAAACCAAGATTAACGGCCGAGGGGACCCGATGTGCTGATCACGCGTCACCCCAATATCTGCAGGCCAAATGGCTGGGCAGCGGTCGCTTGGTAGGCCTAGGCCCTTCATGGTCTGTAGTGCCAGGGGTTATTTATTTCTATAAGTGACTACTATGAAGACAAAAGTGCAAAATGGGGGGAAAAAAAACATAATGTAAAAGAGGAAACAAAAAAATAAAGATTTAATGTATTTACAGTACAGCATCTGTAAAGAACTACATTACCTGTATGTGAAATCCAAAGTAAATTTTTCAGAAATTTCCTATGGCACTCGGATTTTTCTTGGCCAAGATATCTTATTTTCCATATATCACCGGCATTATGGGAACTTCACTTTAACAAAAAGAATCAAGTCTGAGGGCCATGGAAAGACATCAATGGAAGGCTGGTCTGGAAGATGTGCATTAGCGTGAGATGATTACAAATGTAAGATACAATAAATAATACAAAGTCCCTTCTTGCTCTTAATGTACCCTTTTGTACCTGTTGAGAATTATGATTATTCTATGATTATTCCATGATGCTTTGAAGGTTACATACCATTTCCATCATCTCGGGGTCATCAAAATCATATATGATATGTTCCAAGATGTCCCGGTCAGCTACAAAACCCAATGCTCGGAATACAATCATGATGGGGATTTCCTGTTTGATGTAAGGGAGGATGGCTATAATACGCTGGCCAATGGCAGATTTCTTGATGCTCTGAAACAGAATGTAGCCTGTTTCTTAACAGAGTCAGTCCAACACAAATTTATTTGTTTATATTGCTACATATTAAAATTTCATACAACCAGATTGGTAGTAAAGGAATGGAGCTGAGTTAGCGTTTAAAGAGTCTTACAGGATATGAAAATTTTTATATTACCTTCCCCTATAAATAACTTGATTCAGCTATAAATTGAATGGGTGAAAACCATAATGGTATAAGTGATAACTAAGAACAAATGAATTCCGACCATAGTTTTATTTAGATGACCACATCATTTGAACTACAGAGAATCACAATTTGTTACAGATACCTTAAGCTTTCAAGTGTCAAGAGATACAACTGAATACAGCATGTAGCAGCTTCACAATGAACCAATGAATATGTTTTTATCACACACATTAAATTTTAATAACGTTGTGGTTTTCACCCAATCGATTGATACTTGAAAAATAAACTGGTATATATTCTATTAATTAAGGTTCATTTTGGATTAAAAACTTAAGTGCCAAACATTTATTTCTAATTTACCCTTTCCTGATTTTACATCTAGGTCATGTTGTATGCCTTACCTGTCCTCCTCTGGCCATCATATTCACCCACAGTGTAGACGTAGGTCTTGAGGAGTGCTCCAGACAGGAACGGATTTCAGCTTTGAACGCATACTTGCCATCTTTCATACTGAACACATACACAGTGTTGGTGGCCATCTTCTCTTGAGCAATCAGCACCTGAAATAAATTATCAATATAACTTATAAGGAGAAGAGAAAGTTGAAGGATGATGCAAAATGAATGTACAGTTCATACTCGTAGGTGTAAGTTACATTTGCAAGTCAATGAATAGAAATACTCTTTAATCAGAAACTGATCCAAAACTGCAGCCTCAGTGATTGTTGCCAGATGGAATTTCCTCCACAGGTCCAATATTAAACAAAGAACAGTCCCTCTCATATCCACCTGTAGAGCTTGACAGACTGTAACTTGCACTTTGCTCTAAAGTACTCTAATGTAGGTGGGTAGATATTTTACTTTTCCGCATTTACTTCGCTGTGTTATTGTTCACTGATTTCCAGATGCACAGTAATATCTAAAATGATACTGCATTTCTTGGAGCTATCAATCACTATGGTATCAACACCCCAGTACTTCCACCCAATTCCTAATAATTCACTTCCTCATTCACTTCCCAGAACATTTCAGAAGGCATCCGTAATCAAATTCCTAATAGTGTGATGGTACACATTTCACAGTAGAGTGCCAAAAGGGCAGCAGCCAAGAATATGTGATGATGATGATGATGATTGTGGGGTGAAACAGGGCATGCCTGAAGTAGTTGTCCCCATCACTCCTGCCAAACAAGCTTCTTACTGGAGCTATGTCTGTGACAATTTTGAAGCTCTCGACCCATTCTGACGTTGTCAGAAAACCACTAATTGCCCTTAGAGCACTGAGCAAAAGGGATAAGCACTTTACATTTCTTGGAAAGAGAACACCACGTCCAAATTCCTTGTTTCTTAATTTCTCTCACATGTTTCTGCTGTTCTTCAAGAGTTTGTTTCTTTGGTCTGCTGTGGACAATCATATCTTACCTATCATGCAGTATTATGTGAAGCTCAAGTTTATTTTGCCGGCCCTGTGGTGTTGGGATAGCGCGCCTGTCTCTTACCCGGAGACCCCGGGTTCGATTCCCGGCTCCGTCAGGGATTTTAGAAACTGACGTGAGGGCTGGAACAGGGTGCATTCAGCCTCGAAAGGACAATTGAGTAGCTGTCTGACAAAGAGGCAGCGTCCTGTTCACGAAAACCAAGATTAATGACCGAGGGGACCCAATGCGCTGACTGCGTGTCACCCCAATATCTGCAGGCCAAGTGGCTGGGCAGCGGTCGCTTGGTAGGCCCAGGGCCCTTCATGGGCTATAGTTATTATAAGTTTATTTCATGAAAAAGCACCCCTACGCTGTAATCCAACTCCTACACACACGCTGGCAGGTATCGTTCATCCAACCTAAACCCTCCCATCAGACTGGCACATGGCATAGAGTAGAGTGCGATTCAGATTCCAGAGTATACGATTTCATTGGTCCCTTTCCTAGTGGTGTTTTTCTTTACACCATTTTCAGTGGTACTCAAATGAGAAATGTTTTGGTTTGTGGACGGCTGATCATCCTACGAACATGATTCCTCTTAAACTCTCTGCAGAGTTACAGTGCTGGCTGGACAATCAGTAGTACCGTGGACCTCTTGGTGATTGATTTTCTTATTGTCTAGTGATTTTCCCAAAATACCTACTTCAAAGCTTGACAGTCCCTGTCTGTATCTGTAATTAAATAAACCCACCTGTCCATAATTTTGTTGTGGTTGTGCCTTCACTTTTCCACTTCAGAATCACATCAACAGTCTGTAAATTTACCTTTTCTGATCCATTAATGATAAAGTAACCACCAGGGTCCAAGGGGCACTCATTCAACTCAGTGAGATCACGATCTGTGAGCCCGCTGAGAAGACAGTAGGTGGAACGCAGCATGATGGGGATCTTGCCTGAAATTACAAGCACACAGTCAGGGGCATACCCAGAAAAGAATGGGGGTGGGGTGGATATAAGTTCAAATTGTTTTATACAGTGACTGTTCTAGGGTTGCCCTTGAGGTGGGGGGAGGGGATGAAAAACCAGCACTTTCTTTTTTTGGGAGGTAGGGGAGAGAGTATATCCCCCTAATTCCCTCTCCCCCCTGGGTATGTGCCTGCAGTAACTTTCTTCAACTGATTGATAACTTTCTGTTGTTCAACACGAGTACAATCTCATGTTAGGAAATATGATACAACTCAATTTTTTTGATCACATTTTTTTCAGGTGAATCACATTTTCCAATAATTGGGATGTACTCGTGTTGACTGACTGAAAAGTTACGATATCAATTATTAATACGGCAGCATTGAAAAGATGATTATCATCAGGTGATAATAAAATTACATTGATTTTAAAGCCTGAAATTCGAAAAATAATATGTTCAGGACATGCACTACACGACATGATCCTTAAAGAAAGAAAAAAAAAGTATTATGAAGAAATGTACCGGTAACAGATGTAATTAATGATGTAGGTTATTTAGAGTTTACTGGTAAAATATTTCTATTTGCAGATGATATATTTCTACTTTACGAGAGTGCATGTGAACAAAGGATTATGGAGAATATGCAAAAGGATCTAAATATACTAACAACATGGCTTTCAAAAAATAATTTAATCATAAGCACCTCAAAAACAAAATACATGCTATTTCATAAACCAGCTTACAGTTCAAACACTTCCAACATAGTTAAAATTGGCAATGCGCCCATCGAACGGGTTAAACAATACACATATTTAGGCCTAACTTTGGACAATAACCTAAGTTGGAATGATCATGTCACAAATGTGAAAAAGAAAATTACGAATGTAATTGGTGTTCTAAAAAGGTTAAGGGATTATGGAATAAGCAATCAACATTTAAGGAGCATATATGCCTCTCTTATTCATTCTCACCTTATGTACATGAACATAATATGGAGTAAATGCACACAGGAATCAATAAATGAGCTCGAAGTACTCCAAAAAAGAGCAATTAAAATCATGTATGGTTACGATTTTAGGAAACCAACTGTACAAGTATTTCAGGAGACAAACATATTGCCATTACGAAGCCAGCTCAACTATTCTGAAGCTTTATTTATGTTCAGATATAAACATGGTCTTATTAGTCTTAATACTGAACTTCAATGCAGGAAAGACATTCATACCCATAACACAAGATCAGCAAACCAGTTATACATGGAGTCAACAAACACAACTAGATATGGTATTAAAAGTATTTCCTATTCCGCCTGCACAACTTATAATAACTTACCTCCTAAACTGAGACAAATTGTAAACTTAAACAAATTCAAAAAGGAAGCACGCAGGTACTTCCTGAAACAATATGTTGAAGAATATAGATGAACTCATAAGCACTGAATAAATGTTCCTACCACCTTAGTATATTCTAGTATTAAGTTAGTTACTAAGCCATATTTGTAAAGGGCGGTCCCCCCTTGAGCTATCAGCTCACTGGGACTTTCTGTACCCTATAAATAAAAATAAAAAATTATAGGTTAGGGTTCCCATAATGAAATTTATAGACTACCATTCTTACTAAGATCTATGAATGCAAATGCTTACCATGTAACATGTTTTTCTAGGGGGTTTTATGCCACTAACACAAGTTAGTTGGACTATATCATATTTGTTAAACGCGGCAATAATCCGGCCAAGTTAAATTATTTCAGTTTATTCAATTTCATATTATTATTATTATTATTTATTACGTCATTTTTTGGAGCTTTTAAATTTGGAAGATTACAGATAGGATTTCTACTAGTAGAAATCCGTATCTATATTGGATGATTCCAATATATAATGTTGCACGGCAAATCATTTCATACGTAAAGTCAGGATTTTATTCATTAGGGGTAAGAGAGAGTGGTGTGTGACTCACTGGGTATTTCAATACAAGAATAGATTGGAGTACAATTGAATTACGAAATCCGAGGGAACACTTCAAAGCAAGAAAACGTGTATGATTTACGTCTTGCCCGGAAACGGAAAATATAAATACGGGGAAGGAGTCTCATGGCGGGAAGAGCCACGTAAGGTGACCAGCCAATCAAGGGAGAAGAAGCAACGTAGCGGGGGCATGGCGAGATTCGTGACGCACGCGGATTGGTCGAAGCAGCAAAGCCGCGGTGTTAAGCTAGACCCTGGTGGGAGAAGATTGAAGCATATAGTGGACGCTGGGTGAGAGGAGACATTCATTAAGACATTACGCTTGGTACAGTAAGGCGTACTTTGTTCGTTAGTCCCAAGTGGGACAATTTTATTCACGCTAACTCCGCTGATCACATCAGATCATGGGTTCCACGCGTCTTGCAGTGATTAGGCAAGCGACATGTTGTGGCTCATGGAATAGACTCCACCACAAGCTGTAACGATTACTTTTGATCAACGAGGAAGGAACTGACGCCGTCAACACCCATGCAGAACATCCGACGCGACGAGACTTCAAGAACGTGGAGACAATGTTTCCGTGGGTAAGCACAAGTAATCTACGACACACACACTCTGTTTTTCGTTAGGGCCAATATAAATTCTTTAAGCATTAATTTGGAAATAAGTTAAATTCACGTTATTCTCCCGACCGGCGTATTAAGTAATTTTGTTCGTGGCAATGGTTAAAGTTGTATGCTCCGTTAACAGGGTAAATTTTATTCAAGATGCTGACATATTTTCTAAGTGTATTAAATTCAATTATTACAAAGTAGATTCTTTAATTCCAGTAGGTAGCAATAGTTATAATACCACATCCTTCTCCACAATCAAATGTTGTCTGGGTTGATGATTCAATCATCCCACGGCCTAGTCATTAAGAGTTTCTCATATGTTCTACTCACGCAAGGGGTCGATATTAAATATATAAATTTACCTTGGAACACAGTGTATCCAGCTTGGCGCCCAACATAGATCAAACTTAGCAGTAGTATTTTCTGGCGAATAGTCCGCCCAGGTAGAAAACATTACATTTGTACGCTCAATGCAAGGAGCAGTAAAAACATCACATTTGTTCGCTACCAACGTGGAGCGGTAAAAAAAACACATTACAATTGTCGCTACCAACAACCATCGACCCCTTGCGTGAGTAGAACATATGAGAAACTCTTAATGACTAGGCCGTGGGATGATTGAATCATCAACCCAGACAACATTTGATTGTGGAGAAGGATGTGGTATTATAACTATTGCTACCTATTTGCCGCTCAACGTGAGGGCTATGTAAACCATTACAACCATTATAGCAGAATCCCTGGGGGGAAATTATATGGAAACCTTCTACAATTTCATCTTTGCAGTATCCATAGCACATAACGGAATATGCACCAAAGACTAAAAATGTGTTTGCATTTTCCTGTGAAGTCAGGTCAGTATTATTGCTGCTAAACGGCTCAAGAGCAACAATAAACATACGCATGAACTATAACGTGAGAAGTAATTTTCCCGCAAAATGGCATGAGAGTGGTGCTAAACATCCTTGCGAACTACGGGCAGCAATTTTCCTGCAAAATAGCATGAGAATGGTAACAAATATCCTTGCAAACAAGGAACAGTAATACTTATGCTACACAGTGCTGAGCTGTACTGTTATGCGGGCTTCTATAAATATGTTTATTTGTTTAAACGCACTTTTTAAACAAATTGTTGATATTTATTAAATCAGAGTGCAATTCGTCACTGTTGCAGGTAATTCCGTTTGAATATTCTTTTCAATGCACAATGGGTTGTGTGCACCCCATGTGTACAGACTACCCGTCCAGCCCTAGTGTTATGCAGGCTGGACGCAACACAGTTCTGCCAGGGACTATTGTCTTGTTTATTTGTTTAAACAAATAAATATATTTCTATCAACTTTCCAACAAATGCAAGATTTTTCCTGTAATATTGAGATGATTTGGAAGATTTTGACACAAACCGCACCTTCTAACTCCTTCTTGTTCAGGAGCTTAAGGATTTTGTCGGATGAACTTAGCGTATTAGCGGACCCGTGCGAGAACTCTCTCATAATGGGTTGTGTGCGCCCCATGTGTACAGACTACCCGCCCGGCTCTAGTGCTATGCGGGCTGTACGCGACAGTTCTGCCAGGGGCTATCTGGGTTGTGTGCACCCCATGTATACAGACTACCCGCCCGGCTCTAGTGCTATGCGGACTGTACGCGACACAGTTCTGCCAGGGGCTATTTGTTTATTTGTTTAACCCTTTATAGGGCAGAATATTCTGACAGGTATATTATTTGTATTTATTTAAACTAATTTCAAATATTTTAGAATAATTTTATTTTTGTTTTGTTTTCTTTTACATTTCAATGTTCATATTTATTTTTATAATTATTATTTGTATTTATTTTATTAAAATTAAGATGATAACATTATTATAATTTTAATTCTTATAAGCTGATTTATTTTTATTGTGTGCAGACATCGATAAATCATGTAGGTAGACTGATTGATTATTTTGATTTTTATAAGCTTATTTATTTTAAATTTTACAAGCATAGTTTGTAATTTAAATTTTTATTATCATATTTTATTCTTTATTTTTTCAATTTTAATTGTTTTTCTTAAAAAAAACAAGCACTTTAGTCCAAGGAGATAAAACGGGAGATATGGAACTGTGCCCATAATCAGTGGTATTTCCAGACCCTTTTAATTAGGCCGATTGAACTGCGCCCATAGTCAAGTCGGCTGTTAGCCCAAGGTCGGTTTAAGAGGAAGTGACGGACTGTCTCCCACCACTAGCTTCTGCACTGCTGATAATAAGAGGTAGTCCCCCGTCCCGATAAGCAGCTGTACTACGGAACTCCGGGGGTGGCAGCTAATCACACTAACCACTACACCACAGAGGCGAATAATAATAATGATAATAATAATAATAATAATGAAAATCCACAGCCTTTTTCCAGTCATTGGACCGGTTCAGGGTTGGAATGAATGAAGCCCCCATCTAGCGGCGAGGATAGGCATTGTGCCGGCTTCAGAAGCCTGTCGCACTCCTCTGGGACAATGATTAATGAATGACAGATGAAATGAAATGATATTGGAGAGTGTTGCTGGAATGAAAGATGACAGGGAAAACCGGAGTACCCGGAGAAAAACCTGTCCAGCCTCCGCTTTGCCCAGCACAAATCTCACATGGAGTGACAAGGATTTGAAGCACGGAACCCAGCGGTGAGAGGCCGGCGCGCTGCTGCCTAAGCCACGGAGGCTACACTAATAATAATAATAATAATAATAATAATACAACTCGCTCTAATCCACCATAAATAACTACCCCTCTAGTTTTGTTACACAATAATAAAATATAATAATCTTCTAAATGGTAAGATTACCTCAAACTAGATTATTAAACATTTGCAATAACAAAACTGTTTTTAAAAAATGGTTAGGTTGTCGAAAACATCCCTATGTACCAGTTAATGCTAATATTGCTAGAACAAAAATTAAATATTAGTCCGTTTTGAAAACTGTACCTGTTTTATGTATCCCAGGCCAACACTAATCTCTTGTCCGCAATCTGGACAGGGTATATTTAGTTGTTCGCAATCTGGACTGTTTTTGACTTGTTCGCAATCAAGACAACCGATTTGAAATGAGTCACTTCAAATTCACACCACTCGACACAACATAATTCGGTAGAGGGGTGGAGGGAGGGAACCTACCTGACCGCTCTCAATGGGCGCAGTTCCACTGCCACATTTCGAATGTTGATGCTAATGACCAGGGTCATTAGTGAAGCTTGGGTGCAGTTCTATACAACCCGATAAAACATATTTGGTTTTCAGAAATATTAACACTTCCAAAACAAAATATGGCTAAAAGATTCAACCATCTGCATCTTTGATAATATTGTTTGTCCATATAATAGGTGGTTAATCTAGACCACTAACCTATAAAGGGTTAAAAGCACTTTATATTTCTGTTGACTTATCAAGAAATGCAAGATTTTTCCTGCACTATTGAGATGATTTGGAAGATTTTGGTACAAACCACACCTAACTCCCTCTGGTTTAGGAGCTTGAGTTTTGTGAAACATACACCTTAGCGTATTATACAGGGTCTTTCACTCAAAGTGGAGCCGGCCACACGGCCTGCGCAGCGCCGCAGGTAGAAGGTCGAGCCGAAGGTCAGATGAGCACATGGCAACCCGTAGCTGAGACAGTTGCAACGTATGATTTGTCAAGTAAAGTTGACTTCGTTACTTCTTTTATTGCCTATTTTAAGTTACAAGTGTTATAAGTTTATAATGTGTGTACTTAGTTATTGTTTAATTTGTTATCATGTTCCAAAATTTTATAACGTGTTATTGCTAAGAGTTAAATCATATTGCTTCAATTTTTAATGATGGAGAAAATTGAAAAATAAGGTTTATGCCTCAAACCCTCACACTCTAGATGAACTCAAACAAAATAGCATGAGTGAAATTGAGGCTATTTCGGTGGATGAACTAATGCGTGTGAATGAAAATTTCCTTAGACAATGACAGAAATGTGTAGATGCAGGTGGAGGACATTTACAACATCTTCTGTGATAAGGTGAGTAATTATTTTACTTTTACTATGTGTTAATATTTGTGGTTGTTACTTACATGCGATTCGTACGGACGCTCTCCCAACCCCACGCTCAGCAAGTTGCCATGTGCTCGTCTGATCCTCCACGTGGCAATAAGATATTTGTGAGTTGAAGACAAACAGGTGAGGTGAGATGTGGTGAATTCTAATGAAATGTAGAGAAAGGTTGGTAGGACACATATGAAGGCACCAAGGAATAGCTAACTGTTACGGTAGGAAGAATGGAGAACAAGAACAGTAGACGAAGACCAAGATTAACTAATGTTTGACAGATTACTATGGGTGCAAGCGGCATTTGCTATGTAGAGATGAAACAAGAAGCACAGGTCATGGAGATCTTCATCAAACCCATCAAACCAGTCATTGGACTGATGACTCAAATGCACACAGGCACATAATCAATTCCAGAGCAACCTTTACTTTCCAGATCTCTGAATACTGCCATTGTAACATTTTACAAAATTATAGTATATTTCTCACATTTTAATATTTCTACTAGTACTAGGAACACCAGCCAGTTATGTGTTTTCAAATGGTCTACCAGCTTTCTCTGCTTAGCAAATTGCTTCACAACTTGCTTCACAACACTATCATTCCACGAGACCCATTTTTAACAATCAAAAGTTTGTCAATTTCAAGATAAAATATAGGCTCCCTGAAAGTTGTTGACATTCAGTGCCTTATCATGTGCTAATAGCTCCTAAAATTCCCTTGTTAAATAATGAACACTAACCTATGAAGGTCTTCTGATGTTGTGTCTCAATGGGCTCTTCTCCTTCCTTTTCAATGGTCTTTGTTATGTCAACATAAAGAGGAGCCGAGTAGGTGAGGTTCCTGAGTCGAGCTTCATTTGGCATCATCGGTGATGGAGCACCATCCTTCTCCCAGTGAGTTGGCTTGGACAAGTAGATTTGCTCGAACTTCAGCAGGTAGTGAGGCTGTATAACACACAACATGGAAGAGACAAGTTTTCACACAAAACACAACTGGTCAGTGAAGCATTTGACATGTAGAAAGAGAAAGGCCTCTAAAATAAAAGTATGGAAGGACATGTAAAAAATCATCACAGATATCAATTCAATTAAAAATAGCATAACGTACAATAGGAACAAAAAACTTCAACACAATGAAATGATAATATGACATTTAAATTGAAAAGTATAAAATACAAAGAAAAGCTCTAAACACTAAAAGGTCAATACAATTATCAGCTTTAACCTATTAATTGAACAAACAAACCCAAATACAATAAAATCTGACACCATTTTACCCACATATTTTATTTTAGAATAGTTTGACTGTCTCTGAGAGGAAACAAGAATATTTTAAGTCTGAAGGATGCCAGCTTGTATAATTAAGACATTTTGGTTTGCTTACTATTTAAATACAGTAGGGACTGGTTTGTATGAACAAGGGAATCAGATTTAACTATGTACAACCCAGAATTATTCTCACACCAGATCTAATTTTTGAGAGGTTATTTTAATTGAAATCTAAATATAGTAAGCACTCATACAATTATTGACATGTGTATGCTACAGTGTATTTTAAGTTTAGCTAATGCCCTGTAAGCCACATTAAAAAATACAGTATTGAGCCCGTATTCGCTCATGCTGGTGATGATTCTTATGGGAACCATGAATTTTTAATATCTGAGAGATGTAGAACGCACCCAGGAAGCATGCTCTAGCTTCAGATGCACTTTTGACTTTACTCAGATGCTCCAAACATTTTTCCTGTCAGATTAAAGATTGAATCTTTAATGTGCAAACTAGAACGTATCATCTACGGTCATTCTGCATAATTTACCACGATGAGTTGGCCTAATAATTATTTAATTATTATTTGAGACAAAGGTATAACCTCGCAGAGATGTGAACCGGATGTAAGTAGTCGCTACACGACTCAGGATGTATCGACGCCGGAACGTCAGATTCCGAGAAGAAGCATACCTTCTTGTGCGTTGGTAATGCATAGACGTGTTTGTCTAATGGTCTGGTAGACCAGGGTTATTGAAGAACCAAGGAGTCCCTTATCTGTGAATATCCAAGTATATCAAGTATATTTTGGCACCTAGTGTACTTGCATTATTAAGTTGCCTGCAGTAGCAACGAGTGTATAATATTTCCGAGTGACATTGTGAAAATCAACATTTTTGCAACCAAGCACATGGTCATTTTTCATGCCACATGGCAGATATGTATTTTTCAACGAAGTTCCAAATCATGGAAAATATCAGTGTTATACAGTGAGTTGTACCATTAAAACGCCTGCACTACTAATTATATACGAGCTGTGCAAACGCCGAGATTCCCATTATCACGATTACTATGATAATTGGCGATTACGATTTTTCATAAAAGTTATAGAATCTGTGTTGCAAGATACACAAAGTATCATAACTTCAGTGAGCAGACACATGGTCATTTTTCTACAAGTCTGCACATTGTAGAGGCAGTGTTGCTCAAAGAAAACTACGTTAAAATCAGTGATTAAACTCCATTTTTCACCAACCTACACGATGCTGATACTGCACCACGTGATGAGAATCTTTTCCTGTTTGACCATGCTGTTTATCATGGCCTAAGCCATCCTGATGAGGGGGACATCGAACATCTAGTAGCATTACGAGATGGAAGAAGAGGAGAGAATGGCTATGCTCATGGACATGGAACGGAGGACTTTGCCAAAGCCTATAGGAAAGGATCTACCACTCAAATTTTCCTTGATGGACGAGGTGAGCTATGTTGCGACGCGAGTCATGCATTAATTCTCTTGTAAAGGTTATCGGTCATGGTGGAGTAGTTCTAGCAACCGCACTTGATAACAGTCATGTAGGTAGGATTTTCATCTTTGTAGACACCACTTTGGTGATTTTCCAACTTCATGAGCTTCCTCACCGTTTGGATTCTAAAGCTCATGGTTAGTCACCCATTGTGTGTTTGCACACTGGTGCAATATTGTAAAACATGTAATTTCCAAACTCATGGAAACCAGAAAGTGTCTTTAAATAAGGAGCGGCTTCGGTGGCGTAGTCGGTAGCATGCTGAGCTTCTATGCCCAAGATAGCGGGTTCAAACCCGGCCGAAGCCGTCGGATTTTTTAAGAGCGTTAAAAATCCCTCAGTATGCCTTTCTTCGGAGGGGAAGTAAAGCCGGCGGTCCCATGTCATAGATTTATGGCATGTTAAAGATCCTTCCACTAATTGCACCTGTGTGAAGCTAAATTGGATAGGTTAAGAATGTAAACAAAGCTCTTAGGTTTCTACGTTCGTTGCCAAGCGCCGACTGCGGTGGCGTCTAGTAGCTAAGTTCTGAATTAGACCTAGTAGTCGTTGACGGTGGCGCTTGGCGGCAAAAGTAGGAACTATTTGAAAAATTATAAGTTGCAGTACTTAAAATTAAAAAACAGATACACACACTAATACAGTCATCACAATTAACACCGGTTATCAGACAGATTCTACACACACCCAAAGTACATGGGGCTACATGACCGCGTTGTCGCAGCCCCTAAACTTAAGAACCAACCAACCAACCAAAGATTTTCTTTATCAGCTCATGCTGAATTTCATGTAATATTTTTGAGCTCCCTTTTTGTAAATTACTAGCACGCCACTGACGGGCGTATCATTTGGATGAGAAGGTTTACTCTTCCCACCTTTGTGATTATTGTAAAATACTTTTTTAAGTGATTTGAAAGCCACAAGTTTCAAGCTGAATCTAATATCTGTGTAATGAGTGCAGCAAGTTGTAGCTCACTCTGATCCCGATTGCACGATAATATCGTATCATTTAGAATTAACACCAGGAGGATAAGGTGTTGTAACACATTTGTAGTCATTTTACGTGCCTTGTGTGCACAAAATTGTATAAATTTAATCCACAGTGGTGTGGAACATCTTTCAAAGAGATTCAGATGGGAGAAATATCTTCATTTTTACCTTCTTTGCTTTTGACAAAGCTGTTACATCATTGTACATAATTTTGAGAAGTCTACAACACCGCATTATGAACAATTCTATTGTAATGTTACTCAAGTGTGTATTAGGGTCACTAGTGAACAGTGATTTTGTGAACCCTACGTGTATTGAAACAGTTTAAAGACTTTGCCTGAGAGCAATTTACTCACATGCAGTGAAGGACGCTAGAACTGTGCCGAAGCACATGACAGGTGTTTCCAAGGCCAGGCATCCCGTTGTAATATTACCCATAAAACCAGCGTGATTTCCAGTGAGACTTCGACTCTTATAATGACACATTTCCTACACATATTTTGTAAGAGATTTTCTGATTGAGCCAAGCTTGTGAATGCTCGATGTTTAAGTAGGTCAAGTAACAGCAGTTACTAATTGCATTGATACAGGGTGACTCAGAAGTAACGAACTAATATTATATTAAATAATTCATGCTTTTTGGGCTTACGCCGTGAGTATTTAGATTAGAACCATACGTTTCGGAGAAACCTTGCCTCCTTTTTCAATGGTTTCAAACAATGTGGCTAAAGAAAGTATATCAATGAGATTACAAAAATTACAAAAATATAGATAAATTCCTCGGTTCATCACCAGAGAGCAGCTGCCAGAAATTAGTGTATGGACCATGGTAGAACGGCGGTCAGAGTAGTAAGTAAGGAGAAGGTTAAGGGGGTGGGGTGAAAATATAGAGACTCCTCAATGAATGAGGATGTCCAAAAGAAAGGGGGGGGGGGGAGTTGGGAGGGTTAAATGGATATAAGGATATATAAACAAGAGGGAAGTGTATCTGAACGATACCTAACGTCATACAGGCAACGGCGAAAAAAACAGATGGAAACTCCTCCAGTGACGAACAAAGGAGATCAGATCCAGGCTCTGTAGCCATAGAGGAAAAAAAGTACAATTTGAAATAGGTGAAGAACAGAGAGACTGAGAGGAACTATCTTCCTAGATCCTTAATAACTGGTAGCCAAGTGTCACTTAGCTGATATCTAGTGTCTCTGTTAAAATTATTGGGATTTTTACGAATTTCAACTGCCTCCCTTATAATTCTAGACCAGGTGTGCTTAACAAGGGCAAGCGCACGAGCATCATTGAAACATACATCGTGCCCTGAAGACAGGGCATGTTCAGCTATAGCTGATTTGTCAGGTTGGTTTAGACGGATGTTCCTTTGATGCTCTTTGATGCGAGTTGCAATGGACCGTTTTGTTTGTCCAATGTAGACTTTTCCACAAGTACAAGGGACTTCATACACCCCAGGTTGTAGTATTGGGGACAATTTATCTTTGTTTAATGCTAAACGTTGACCAATTTTCGTCATAGTGCCGAAAACTGTTTTTATCTTGTGCTTACGGAAAATCTTAGCAACGCGGTCAGTGGTGTTGTGAATATAAGGGAGGTAAGCAGTTCCCCTCACGTCGGAGCTCTGAGAAGGTTGTCTATCCCTCCTTCTGGGATGTAGGGACCTATATATAGTGGATTCATTTTAGCCATTACCCTTAAACATGGTTTGTGAGGCATCAACTCTTCAGGAAGAGTTACATGCGTTACATGCCATTACCCTTAAACATGGTTTGTGAGGCATCAACTCTTCAGGAAGAGTTACATGCGTTACAAAACATGTTTAAGGGTAATGGCTATAATGAATCCACTATATATAGGTCCCTACATCCCAGAAGGAGGGATAGATAACCTTCTCAGAGATCCGACGTGAGGGGAACTGCTTACCTCCCTTATATTTACAATACCACTGACCGCGTTGCTAAGAATCTCCGCAAGCACAAGATAAAAAAAAGTTTTCGGCACTATGACGAAAATTGGTCAACGTTTAGCATTAAACAAAGATAAATTGTCCCCAATACTACAACCTGGGGTGTATGAAGTCCCTTGTACTTGCGGAAAAGTCTACATAGGACAAACAAAACAGTCCATTGCAACTCGCATCAAAGAGCATCAAAGGAACATCTGTCTAAACCAACCTGACAAATCAGCTATAGCTGAACATGCCCTGTCTTCAGGGCACGATGTATGTTTCAAGGATGCTCATGCGTTTGCCCTTGTTAAGCACAACTGGTCTAGAATTATAAGGGAGGCAGTTGAAATTCGTAAAAATCCCAATAATTTTAACAGAGACACTGGATATTAGCTAAGTGACACTTGGCTACCAGTTATTAAGGATCTAGGAAGATAGTTCCTCTCAGTCTCTCTGTTCTTCACCTATTTCAAATTGTACTTTTTTCCTCGATTGCTACAGAGCCTGGATTTGATCTCCTTTGTTCGTCACTGGAGGAGTTTCCATCTGTTTTTTCGCTGTTGCCTGTATGACGTTAGGTATCGTTCAGATACACTTCCCTTTTGTTTATGTATCCTTATATCCATTTAACCCTCCCAACTCCCCCCCCCCCTTTTCTTTTGGACATCCTCATTCTTCGAGGAGTCTCTATATTTTCACCCCGCCCCCTTAACCTTCTCCTTACTTACTACTCTGACCGCCGTTCTACCATGGTCCATGCAGTAATTTCTGGCAGCTGCTCTCTGGTGACGAAACGAGGAATTTATCTATATTTTTTGTGATTTTTGTAATCTCATTGATATACTTTCTTTGGCCACATTGTTTGATTCCATTGAAAAAGGAGGCAAGGTTTCTCCGAAACGTATGGTTCTAATCTAAATCCACATGGCGTTAGCCCAAAAAACATGAATTATTTATACAATCCGGGCCGTGAAAGCCTTAATATACACATTAATATTATATTTTCGCACATGTTGTAAGCGAATGAGGGTTAATTATTCTCATGATGTTATACGATCAGAGTTTTCATTGGATGAACCAGACATTTATAATTAGGCTATTTTCTCACTTTATGTGAATTGTCATGTCCGTGTGTTGGCACGAGGAGTACTATACTCTGTTTGTGATGGCCGGCAGATCTTGGTTTTGTACTAGACTGACCGAGGTTTTTCTAGTGTTCTCAGGAAGCCACTTAGATTACATTTGATTGGTGGCGGAGCTTTTTCGTAGCCCGTAGTGTTATAGTGACATTGCATGTCACGTGTTTACTTTTTTGTGAGTACCGTTCAGGTAGCTCACCTGTTAGAAGCCTTGTGTCATATGGTCATTCGTCATAAATAATGAACTCTTAAACCGACGATAGTAATAATCATTTCCTAAATCATGAAAACTTATGCTTATAAATCTACGAGGTTAAGATGTTCGTTAAATAATAACCGCTCGTTGCATCTTGATCTGATTGCCTACAGTTGACCGATGCATTGCGCTTGTAAGATATTTTCCTGAAGGAATTGTTTAGGAGCTTACACTTTTTTGACTGACAGAGATCACTGGCAACCAGTAGTTTGTAACTCAGGGGCCACAGTGACCTCATGGTGAGACACTGTTTTATAGTGCATTTATTTGTTTCATTCTTACACATTTAGATGACGAATGGTAGCAAAGAGTTATCCATTCTGTTGTAGGCAGGGGAATAAGAATGCTTTTGAGTGTTGTATTTATTATGTGTGTAAACCCATTGTACCCTACTGTATATTCTTTAGCTTTTGTTGTACAGCTATTGTTCTAATGTACTTATTGTAATCAAATGACAGTTATCTTAGCTTTGTTTAGTTTTTGCTTACACAGACGCTTCTCACCGTACTTTATTATCAGCCAGGATTAGCTAGAATAGGTAACGTTAACTGTAAATATGGGAGTGGTACCAGTATAATTTAGCTTTGTTGTCATGATTTGACATTCTTCTGATATGATGTTTTCTTTCTAGAACCATCATTATTTTTGCTTGTATCTTCAATCAGGGTTGTTTTTCGTACCACGTCCCAAGCTTTGCCTTGCTTTTCCTTATGTAATTAGGACCTGTCAAGAGGGATAATATCATTCAGTTAGGGGTTGTTTTTTTTATTGAATTAGCTTTGCCTACTAGCCGATTTCAAACCCTCCGATAGTAGGATAGGGGTTTGATTTTTAAATAAATAATTCCATGAATTTTACTTAAGCCTGGATATTTTCATTTATTAGTTTTGTGTTTTGGGGGTGCATTTCTTTGGGTGTCTTTGACATTGCTTATGATGGGGCCTGATCCTTTGGGATATTGAGTCTTATGCCGGCTAGCCCCACAAGAAGTGCATCCGATCCTCTTCGGCAATGTGTTTGAAGGATGGGTTTATCTGGGAGGCCACGCACAGTTGGTGGTAAACAGATAACCTCCTCTTACAGGCACAGTATTTATATAGGGTATTAATGTATTCTCAAATATTAATTTACTACTTTTTTAATGGAACTACTGTATTTCACTATAAAATGATTTGGACATTATGCAATTAGAAGACTCATTTAAACAGACACAATACTGAGATGAACTAATGCCAGGCTAGCTCAAACCGGGCATTTCGCCAAATGGGCACCCGCTCCGTACACAGGCAAAGTCTTGGCAGCGTAAACCAACCGATTGCGTCACTGCAGTAACAGCTGGTGCTACGGATATGGAGTCAGCTGAGGAGAGACCAAGTTCTACTGCAAATAGCGTGCAACAAAAATCCCAATGGGAAGGGCAGTGGCTTTCTGTGCCAATTGGAGAACCTGCTAAATGTTTAGTATGTGGACATTCTGTGATAGCTAAAAAATATAACGGTGGGCGACAGCTATAATGAGCATGTTTGGTTCTACATATTTATGTGAACAACTTTTCTGTGCTTTAAAGCTTTGCAAATCGAGACATCGATCACAAATGACAGATAGCCATCCAAGAGTCATTCTTCGACTGCACACCAGTAGTAATATTTGTCCAGACATTTCCTAGGTTACAGCAAAACATGGGACATATGCATCATAATATACACACATGAATGCCTGCATGTTTGTTATGTAATGTAAATACAGTACATTGTCAATAATAAAACAGTATTAGATTGAACCTGCTGCTCCTGAATCCCAATCGCCACTCGCAATACCTGCCCGGTTCAACTGTGCATGCTATCTCGCTTTGTCTCACTACACTGTGACGTATGCACGCTGGTAAGTCGCCCGTATTTACGTCACGCCTGCCCGGCTGCACTGGGCCAGGGTAAACGGGCGCCCAGCTGACCACCACTGAACTAAACGAACCCCAAATGATTTGTTTACTTCATAATCCATAGGTTTTGTCTTGGTAGTTTTAAAGCAGCATACATTCTGGGACTTTCCCATAACAAGGGATAGAAGTACATGCGAACGATCAAAATTTGAAGCTAGCAGAATAGTTACCTGAACTCCACTTTGCCGCCGACAACTTTTGAATCTCTGTCAAAACACTCTTGTTTGTTTGTTTGTTTGTATGGTTCATGTGGAAAATAGTAAAACTTATAAAAGCCAAATGCAAGTACACGAAGATTAAAAACACTTTCAAAAATGATATATTATAAAGGAGAATTATGTGCAAGACAGCTACGCACAACTCAGAAATGTGCACAACTCAAGATCGTTCGTAGTTAAATGGTGTATTCGCAGGGACCTACTAGGAAAATCAAGAATGATGTACAATTAGGTTACATATAAACCGGTTTAAACTGCATATGATACAAATGTGAATAATAATAGTTATGTATCATTGCTATTCTAAAGTGGCTGTACAAGCAGCGGTTTCCATCAATCAGCTTCAGACAAACCATTACGGAATATTAGAGTAAGAGAAGCTTTCAGGTATCCAACAACTCACAAGAAGATTATCCTATTTCCAGTGGGTCCCCTCCCACATTGGACTGGAGGAGAATGAGACCGCTGACTTGTTAGCGACAAGACAATTCAATCTAATGCTGCTAAAAGATCACGAAGAGAAAAGTTGAGAGCTTGAATCACATGGAAGCCAGACAACAGGCCAATGGTGAAAAGAATGGGAAAGGATAAATGATGAGAGCAAAGACCAGAAGAGAAGCAGGAGCAAATTGCAGACTGTACGTTGGCCACAATTGTTCAACAGCATATTTGGCCCATATTAGTATCTTTTGGTCAAGTGATTCTCCAATCTGTTGAATAACTAGGACCATTTATACATGCAAATCATCTTCAGTACAACCCAGAGCTCAATATGGACTCTGGAGGGACAATGGACAAACAACAGTTTGACTTTATTGGGACGCCAGGAAGAAAATGGCAGAACTCCCAATTTAAGCTGTAGGAACAACTAAAACTTAACAGTTTTTCTCTATTATTCTATTTCAAGCTATTGTTCACCATAGTATTAGAGGTGCTATATGGGGTGTGAAGGTACCTGACCAACAATTAATACCTCCCTGGTTTTATCATATTTACCGGGTTCTCAATCTCTCCAGATATGTGCTGTGCCTCTGCTTGCAGGTCTATCTGTGGGGAGTCCTCCACAATACGCTGCACTGACATCTGTATAAACTCATCAAAGGAGTCCAGCTGCTGTCGTACCAGACCCTTTTCATCAAAGTAAGCATTGATAACAATCCAGCAAGCCTCCTGCCACAGTTCTGATGAGATCTCCTCAGCATCATCTTCTTCATACTGATCTATTGGAGAAAAAGAAAAACGACATTTCTGTCACAACCTGTTCAACAAAAACATCAGCATTAGGAATATCTGATTTTAAATTAAAGCATTTTTGAATATGTGATTTAAACCATTAAAATTAAAATTCATGAACTCAGACAAAACTATTTGAATCTAAAACACCCAATTGTATTTCTAAATATTTGTGTAATTTTAAACTTCAACCCAAATGATCAGGATCTGATGATGACCACATGATGGTCAAAATGTGTAATCCTAAAGCTCCCTCTTTATCAGTGAATAATATTAGTACGTGTAATTTTTTTCAGGAAAGTGTGTTATATACTGTATATAGTTACCCCGCCTAATTTAATTGGGCAAAAGCATGTTGACCAACTGAAAAGTATAAATTGATAGTAATAATAAAGCATTGTCAATACAGAAAAGAAAAACTTAATCCTACATTTTTGTTCACCTCTCCCCCAGCAAAAAGCTTCTTCAGAGATATACCGTATATTAACGTATATCTACACAGGAAAATAAAAGGTGTCTCACTGAGCAAAGACAATCCATTATTGCGGCTGTGGAAGTGACTAAAGAGGGATCCCAACCACCCCTTAAGTTCCTACCAGAATTCGTGCTATTGTTGATCAGATTGATGGTGTGAATGCCTGCCTTTGAAGACAGTGGTGGGTTGAACTGGGGATTGTCCACTTTATGTGTTTGTCCTTTATTTCCCTTTTATCTCTCCCTCTGACCACTCCTGCCTGACATTGTGTTTGTCCGTTCTTACATGTTTCTATCCCTCTTTTTCTGTTCAGTGATTATTTCTATGATAACTTAGAATTACTGTTGGTTCTAAAAACATTGCTAATTAATTTAAAGGAATCTTAAAATATTCAGATTTTAAAAAGTCTGAAAATGTAAAAAAAAAAAATCTATATTGAACATATACAGGGTGATTCGCTCCTCTATAGTAGGTAAAATGCAAGGTGGGGATTCGGGAGGTGATAAGGAAGCTAACATAGCCAAGATGTATACTCCAATTTACTACTGTTTGCATGTTATAACAGTATGTTACAAGATCAGCAGCTGATAACTTTAGAGCAACTACGAGCGCGTTCAATATATAATGCAACACATTTTTTTTTCTAAAAGCAGGTTGGTTTTATTGAGGATTCAAATACACCATGTTGTTCCCCAATCCTTTGGTACAATACCCTATTTTTCAACATAGTCTCCGTTCAATGCTATGGCCTTACGTCACCGTAATGTGAGGGCCTGTATGCCTGCATGGTACCACTCGACTGGTCGATGTCGGAGCCAACGTCGTGCTGCATCGATAACTTCCTCGTCATCCACGTAGTGTTTGCCGCGGAGTGCATCCTTCATTGGGTCAAACAGATGGAAGTCATAAGGCGCGAGATCCGGACTGTAGGGTGGATGAGGAAGAACAATCCACTGAAGTTTTGTGAGCTCCTGTCGGGTGCGCAGACTTGAGTGAGGTCTTGCGTTGTCGTGGAGAAGGAGAAGATTGTTTGTATTTTTGTGGCTACTAACACGCTAAAGTCACTTCTTCAATTTCCTTAGAGTAGCACAATTCACTTCAGAGTTGATTGTGTCACCACGAGGGATACCATCGAACAGAATAACCCGTTCAGAGTCCCAGAAGACCATAGCCATGACTTTACCAGCTGAGGGTACTGTTTTGGACTTTTTCTTCGTGGGAGAGTTGGTGTGGCGCCACTCCATGGATTGCCGTTTTGTTTCCGGTTCGAAGTGATGAATCCATGCTTCATCACCTGTGACAATGTTTGACAAGAAAATGTTACCTTCAGCCTCATAACGAGCAAGAAATTCCGCACAGATGTTCCTTCTTTGCTTGTTATGGTCTTCCGCTAGGTGTCGAGGGACCTAGCAAGAACAAAGCTTTGAATACTCCAAGTGGTGGATAAGTGTGTCTGCACGACCAACAGAGACGTCAAGTTCAGCAGCTAGGTGTTTGACTGTGATCCGTCGATCACCTCGAATAAGGGTGTTCGCACGTTCCAACTTTGCAGGCGTCACAACAGCAACGGCAATCCATGGAGTGGCGCCACACCAACTCTCCCATAAGATAAAGTTCAAAACCGTACCCTCAGCTGGTTAAGTCATGGCTACGGTCTTCTGGGACTCTGAACGGGTTATTCTGTTCGATGGTCTCCCTCATGGTTCAACAATCAACTCTGAAGTGTATTGTGCTACTCTAAGGAAATTGAACAAGCGACTTCAGCGTGTTCGTAGCCACAAAAATGCAAACGAACTTCTCCTTCTCCATGACAATGCAAGACCTTACACAAGTCTGCGCACCCGACAGGAGCAAACAAAACTTCAGTGGACTATTCTTCCTCATCCACCCTACAGACCGGATCTCGCGCCTTCTGACTTCCATCTGTTTGACCCAATGAAGGATGCACTCCGCGGCAAGCACTACGTGGATGATGGGGAAGTTATTGATGCAGCACGACGTTGGCTCCGACATCGACCAGTCGAGTGGTACCATACAGGCATATAGGCCCTCACATTACGGTGATGTAAGGCCATATCATTGAACAGAGACTATGTTAAAAAATGGGGTATTGTACCAAAGGATTGTGGAATAATATGGTGTATTTGAATCCTCAATAAAACCAACCTGCTTTTAGAAGAAAAAAAATGTTTTCCATTATATATTGAACGCCCTTCGAACATATCTGTCCTTAAGAACACTCATAATGTATGCAGGTTAAGCCTAAATATGGATAAATGGGTGTTTAAATCCATTATTGTACTCCAATCTACAGGTGGACTGGAGATGTAAACACATCGTTCCATAGGGTCTGCACTGGGCCAAGAGACACTATGTCATTGCAGTTACTCGAAGTTCCTTCCCTCGAAGTGTATGCAAGCTTCACAGCACTGTCTAATGTATCTAATGGACCGAACAACATTTGCTAACTAGCAAGGGATGACAGCTAATGTTAGCTGCAGTATTCTGTATGCGATTGAGATTTTCACGGGAATGTAGATCCGTGGCATGGAATGTGTCCTTCATACAGTCCTACAGAAGTATGGGGCTTCTTGGGGGTCAGGCCACTCAACCAATCTATCTGCCAGAATCGTTCATGTCCATCCATTGATGCACATGGCAGTAGTAATGGGGAGGTGACCTGCCATGTTGGAACCACATGAGGGAGAGTAAGTTGGAGAGATGTCCTTCCAGTAGGCAGGGTCCCCACTATTCCTGCTCAGACATCAACTGAGTATCTTTCCTGATAGGAAGAATAATGCACCGAATGAGTACTCTCCACAGTCCAATCATGTGTGTTATGGATATTTATTAATATTTTCCTCAAGAACTGTGACTCATCCGATTATAATACGTAGCTTAGAAAGTCTGGCTCATGACAAAGACAGCAACAGCCACTGAGAGAATTGGAGCCATTTTTCTTCACCCCTAGGCAGATTACTTGAAGAGGTTATAAATATGAAATGGGTGTAGTTCATTCTCAAGTAAAACATACCATACTGTACTTGGTTTTATGCCCAGTGGAGGAGCTACAGCTTCGTGAGAGGTGACTGAAGATTTGGCATGCACTAAGGCTTCTCCTATTTCGACGTTCCGTCCTGCATGCCACGTAACAGATCTCCCACTTAAGGTCCTGTTTTCTCAAGGGTTGCGATTTATTGGCTCAAAAACGTGTCTATGTGGTTTCATGTATTTTGAGAATCGAAGCTGGTATTCCCTTATGGCTACTAGACATTGCCATCACACAAACCATACATATTTATTTTGATGAATATAAATTTATTCTACATTTGTGAACTGTGCCATCATGCTCTCTGTAAGGAATGACAATTGCTCAAACAAGGAATGACCGACATAGCTACACAGTTGGCGACAGGTATGGATACTTAACTAGGGGAGCCAGTGTATTTCCTAAAATATTGCATACTTTTTATAATACCCTCTTTAAGTATAGATACTATTTAGGGAGGGTGGGTTTCGTTGCAAGACAAGGTGCTGTCTGACTCATAGCACTACAAAGAGAACTCTTATTTTACTGCGCTGTGGCTTGACAAGGACGTAGCCTATAGCGAAGATCGAGTAGGTAGCTGGGTCACTTCCTTCTTGCAACAGTTAATGGTAGTGGAGGGGAGAGGGAACACGATGGGTAGACCTGTTTGCTTGCTACGGCCAATGCCAAATGATGTTCACACCATACACTAACTTTGACAAGCTAACAACATTTCTTTGCATTTCTGTTTCCACATTACTATATCTATCACCTTGTTAAAATTTGTCATAAAGAAGAGAATCACCTTGTATGGACTGTCAGAATAGCCATGTAGCATACCTCACTCACGGCTGATAGGATTCATGGCTTGTACAAACTCAACCAGAGATTGATTGAATATACATTGGATGAAAAAAAATAATCCTGCACCACAGAATTGTGGGAATTGGATGAAACCAGCTACGGATGACTGAAACATTGATGTACATCTATTATTAAAATATCAAAGCAAACTATACATAAATCGCAGAACACTGACCACCTACATGAAGGCTCTAGTGCTGTTGGGCTACCTCTAGGTTGGATACAGGCTGCAATATGGGTGGGCATGGAGGCATACAGGGTTCGTATGATATTCTGCAACATATGTTTCCATATTTGTTGCAATTGGTTCTCAAGATGTTGTGCGCTCCTCAGCTCCCACAGTTGGCATTCCAGATGGTTCCAGACATATTTGATTGGTGACAAATCTGAGGATCAGCTGGGCCATACCAGTGTGCCAACATTGCGGAGGCAATCCCTTGCCAGTCTTGCTGTGTGTGATGAGAATTATCATGCTGGAATAGACAGCCTGGATGCCCTGTCTCTCAGGGGCGTAAAACACGGGGGGGGGGCATGCCCTCCCCAGTTTTAGGTGCCAGCGAAAATTTCTAAGTAGCTTACCCTTACAAAAAT
The DNA here is from genome assembly GCA_946902985.2 of Meconema thalassinum. Classification (NCBI taxonomy): domain Eukaryota; kingdom Metazoa; phylum Arthropoda; class Insecta; order Orthoptera; family Tettigoniidae; genus Meconema; species Meconema thalassinum. The sequence continues at coordinate 314,374,229 of OX336393.1, read as the reverse complement.
AAAAGTAAAATAACCAGAAAGTATTCTCAGGGATTCTACCGGTGACGAAAGTAACAGAAAAAATAACTAATTTTACAAACAGGGAACGGAAGTAACAAAAAGTAGCTAATTTTTAAGTCTGGATAGTTGTAGGAAACGAAAATTCGCCGCCAATTGTGTAATAAAGCTATATTTTCCCAAGCCCGACTTGAGGAAATGCGTACTGAGGATACCTTGAGTGGTATACATTGGTTCAACGTATATTTTCGGCATCAAGAAGAGTTTTTAGTTTAGTGTGAAATATTTGTCTGCATTATTAAAGACCCCGACTTCCCGAGACCTTTATTTGCGAAATCTTCTGAACACTCAACAGAGATCTCTCTTTGCCCTATGAATTTCGAGACTATCTCAACTTGAAGTCCAGAAATGACGCGAATTAATGTCCTAATCTTGCAAAATGATACTGTTTTGAAAATAAATTGGGAAATAACATGAAAATACCAGTACATATATTTTAAAAATCTCTCCGTCTCGTAAGTTTGCGACGTCCAGTATGATTAATTCGAAATTCTGTTATATGAAGATATTTCCTTGGAACTTTCGTTCAATCAGATGTATTATAATCAAAATGGTTATCTCTAAAACGCGTATAAATGTATAATTCACGATTCGAATGAAAATGAGCCCATTTGTGGTATGGTTCGTGCATTCTTCTCAGAATAATTCGTAATATTCGATACGGTACCTACTTTGAACGTACATCAAGACGACCAGCTGACCGCATGACTTGCCGGCGGGAATCTCGTCAAATGGATCGACGCTGGTTGCGTAAAATCACAAAGCCCGTGCCCGATCATGAACTTGTGACTACAAGTGAGGACTGCGGGAATCCCGTCAAAGGTGATTGGGCGCCCATCACTAAACATTCCAAAACCTACTCGCCACTTTTCCCATGACAGTGTTCTTAAAAGCGTACGGGGAGAGAGAAGTGCATCAACCTACTTAAAAACGGCATTGACTACGTAGCATTGCGATACTCATTTCTCCTCGTGATCCACCGCGAACTCCCAACCACAGCATGTATTAAAATTTGAAGAGCACGATCGGGGTAGGTCGAAATAGTACCGTACCATGTCCTTAACGAGTTTAAATTAAATCGCTCCAGCCGTTTAGATTTGTATTAGGGGGAGACACACACACGGACAAGACGTGATCTCATAAGCCTATTATTTTCATCTTGTCATGTCCCTCTTTTATAGAATTTTAGTACTGCTGGTAATATAGCCCATGGTTAAAACAACTATCTCCATCATCATCCTGCCTTTGAACTCTTGGTTCCTTTGGTTGCCCTACTATGTACTGAACCCGCTGAGCTAAGGTTCATGTGATATTTTTCATGACACCACATTTATGATGGGATGTACTACCTTTGAACACACCCAGAAAGCTACGAGAAGCTGAGAGCTTATACAATTCTCTTTGAAGTAGCGGAGAATCGCACTTTTGACTTTGGTGAAGTCTGCTAATTATTTATCTGAGGTCTTATTAAACAATTTTATCTTTCCACGAGACTCAGAATATTCCATTTCGTCATTCAGTATTATTGAAACATTTTGGAGAATGTTTTTTCACTTTAAGGTATGGTAATATCATTGCAGATACGCAAACAGGAATGTAAGTAGTCGCTCAACGACTTAGTTTGACGACTTGCTTCCACGAGGAACACAGTTCCTTGCAATATGTCTGGAGAATCCGCCCTGTGTAGGCGTGTAATTATATCCGTCGCATAAGACGTGGCAAACAGTCCGCTTTTCAGCGTGGAAAGCATTATCAGGTGCCATCGAACACAACTGAACTACAAATCACTGTTGTTGATGTGCAGTGATCAACACGAATTGCATAGTGAATCATTTGGCAAGTATTGTGAAATTTACGACATTTCTGTAGCACCACATTTTTTTTCACCCACGTGTTTGTGGAGGGCCGAGAGCCTGGTACGAAAATATACAGGTAAATGTGAAATTATTACTTTGAACAAGTGTGATTATAAAAGTACACTATACACTGATTGCTACGGTGAATTTATCTATAATAAAACGACGCCCATTTCAAGGATGCCACGTGATAGAAAAGGTAGCGTCTGTACACGTGTGGAACCGCAGAACAGTGCATAGCCATTTATCATTTACATCTGCAAAGTGTAGAGGCTGTGTTACCAGTTATATTTAAAGCCTGTGATATCTACGACGAATATTGTAATTTTCAAGTGAAAATAATGAACTACTACAAGTCTTATTCTACCGCCCACGTGGTCAACTTTTTCAACACCATGTTCGAGGCCGAGACCATGGGCTAATACCATTATGGTATGAGGGAGATGTCTCGGATGGGACGAGCATGATTGTGGAACTTCTAGAACATCGAACGAGAAGGAAGGAACAGAGGATGCCTTTCCTAGGCATGTCCAGTCCATTCACGAGGTCAACTACAGGGACAGACCGAACCCTGGTCTTTGGGAGAGCCCAGATGGAAGTTCTGATGAGGACGATGCCAATCCTGCAAGCCAGAGGTACTTTTGTTCAACCCTTGACGTTAGACAGAGAGCTAAGTGTGGGCTCCTTCATATCGTGAGTTTTGTACACCCTTCCTTGTTCTAGTTTTTGGTGGTATAGTTAAATTAGTGTAGTTTGTGAACCAACCGAACATAGTGACAGCCATTTCATAGGTAGGGAATGTAATTAGTCTAATTAGATGTCATTTATCTACAGTGATTGTGAGTCACCCTTGGGTTCGATATTTTGGTCAACCCTGGTGCAGCTTGATGGACGTCGTGGGACGCCAATTTCTATCTATTGCTAAACGTGACTGTAGTCATTTTGAGGCTACTTTGTTTAACCCTATCTGGGGTGATTTTTCAAGTCTTGCAGACTTTAGTTATGGCAATCTGATGCCATGATCATGTTTCTTTAACTGCACTCTTTGCAGCCAGTCTATATTACGCCCCTGACTTCGTTAGAGTAGTCGTATCATTTGGGTAATCGACTGTAATTACCAGTTTTGTAACTGCATTATATTTCATTAGAGATGAGCTCAGAAGCCATCCAGGTCAAGTGTAGACCTTATAAGTAATAGGGATGTTTCGTTGCCCAGCATCGAACCCAGTTCCCAACGTATCATTAAGCAGATCCAGCAGAGAGTGGTATTTGCGCCACAATTATTATTTTGTTAGTGTCAAGTGTGTTGACACGTGATTTATTTGATGTTTGATACAAGTAACTGATGAAGAGTATTTTATCGTTGAGAGCAGAGAGCTCCAGCAATGAGTGACATTGCTACCTTTTAAACGTCTTTGATGTGAAAGACAGAGTTATATGATTGTATTCAGATTTATAGCGTGCTTTTTATGCACAGATTCTTCGAGGTTTATAACCTATGGTAAAGGTATTATGATGAGGCCAGTTGTACAGTTATTATCTTGTTTAAATTGCCGGCCTAGTTAGTGTGTTGTGTCATTCAGCGCAGGAATCTTGTAGCCTGCAGCGACACGAACAGGTTTTGTGTATTCTTTCCAGCGCCCGTGTGAGAGCGCATGCTTCTGAGTGAGACGGACTGATATTAACATAGGACAGAATGCTTTTAGCATTCACTTTCCCTTTCATTGCAATTATAGCTAATGGAACCCAGTGTCCATTCTTGTATCTTATCATATGTTCTGTAGATTGTCATTTGTTAGTTAAACACTGTTGCGTGTACCGTTGTTTTTGACGAGTACAGTTATGTCAGGTTTCTATAGTACGTTGTAGGCTAGCCCCGCTAGGGAGGTTTTTCATGTATGATGGTATTGTGTGTACCATGTCCGGGATTGTTCCCGTGGACCAGATATTTAGGGAGGGTAACTGATTGTGTCCAGGCCCGTCCCAGAGTTATTGAACGCGAGCTGTGCGCCGCTGGTAACTTGTGTTATTGTGTGTCCGAGTTGTTATTGCTCGTTGATTGTATTCCGACTTTTGAGTCGAGGCTTTTTGGCAGAGATGATCTCAGGGGAGATGCTCCGTGCCCAGGCTTGTCAGTATTATTCGCCATAAACCAACGATAACCTAAACCGACATCTTAATAATAAAACGCATAATTTTGGTAAACAAAACCTAACTAACGAATTCTTTCTATTTAACCTTGTTCATTTGCATTTGGAACCTGCTGACATAGCCGTGCTAATGAAGGTATTTCCTGGAGGAAATGACTTGAGGACAGCTGACACTTTTTTGTTGTTGCGACTGAAGCTTGCTCGAACCTTGAGTTCGTAGCTGGTGGAGCGCAGGCCATACGATGTCAGACGTAGTCTTCACTACGCAGTCGTCACCGTAACTACACACATTAGATGACTATGGCTTACAAACAGTAAACCAAGGTGCAGGCAGGCATTTGAATAAAACTGTGGTCTCTTATTTATTTATTTGATGATGTAAAAGTGTATGAATCCTCTATGTTACCCTTTTGTGTGCTGATTAGCACTTAGTTCCTAAGAATGACTTAGATGTTTTTTTTAATGGCTGGTCACTTAGCTTTGAATGTAATTGTTTGATATTACGGACGTCACCGCCGTAAATTTTGTGATTAATTGATAGGACTTAGCTAGATGAATTAACGTTAAATGCAAATGCGGAGATGGTATCATCCTAACTTAGATTTGTTTTGCTACCCTGTTAAATGTAAATTCTGATATTAGCTTGATCTTGTAACTTGACCTAGGGCTTTGCGTCGTACCATTTTCCTAGTGTTGCTGTTGTTGCTTTATTATTGTGAGACAGATCTTTCGCGAGGGTTTACTGTAACTTCTCAGGTAGGGACCTGCTCTTTATTTTTGATTATTTATTAGCTTGCGGATTAGCCGATAGAAACCCTCCGAACTAGGCTAGGGGTTTGTAAAATTTACAATAAATTTTCACGGTGTTTTACATAAGCCTGGATGTTTCTTTTCTCAGTCTAGTTTTTAAGGTGAACCTTTCCTTAGGCAGTCTATGACCTTCGTCACCATGTACCACGATCCCCGTGGACTACAGTTTCTCGTGCCGCTTTGGCCTATTTGGAAGTTCACCTGATCCTCACGACAGTTAGGTCCGACGGATGAGATGTTAGGGAAGTCATTGCGGTTGTTGGCTATCCTGGCAGCTCCTCTGACGGGCACATACACTATATTGATTTTAAATGGCGCCCAACGTGGGGACGACGTTAACGTGGTGACCGTCAGTTCCATGTTATTTAAGAGGATCTTAATGTTGATTAATGGTAAATTGACCGGACTGGGACGAACTTAGAAAGTCGTACTGCAGATCAATTAACCGCATGGCATTCATGTTTGATACAAGCCCATGGGGTGAGGCTTTTGTGTTAGATAAATGATGGATAGAATTTTCTTTGATGATGCCTCATCCTGAGTAAATGTAATACTTTGCTTTGCTCGCCGTTGTCTTTGTAAATGTAGAAGCACTTAGTTTGCATACTCCAGCTGTACTCGTGATGTTTATTTAAATGAAACAAGCTTTATACCACCAAGTAACTAATCATAGCTGTAAGTTCCATTAGAGATTGATCCCTCTCTTTCTCAAATAATTTTCTTGTCATGGATGAGGAAACAATTCGTCGTGTGTTTGGGGAGATGATGGCAGGTGTCAATGCCAATCTCCAGCAGATTACTGCTGACTTAGGTGAGAATACCCAAGCTGTCAATAATGTCCGGGGTGATCTTGAAGTTAACACCCAGTCAATCAATAATGTTCGAGGTGATTTAGAGGTTAACACCCGATCGATAAATATTGTAAGTGGTCATGTGGACCAAGTCAGAGATGAAATCAATAATGTTAGGGCTGATCTAACGCAGGTCAGGGCCGACATGGACGCTTATAGAGTAGAGGCTAGGAATGATCTTACGGCAGGTTTAGCAGCTGTTAGGGTTGATGTTATACGACACCATCAGGAGGCTACCCAGCGTATAGATAGTTTAACTGATCAGATGAATAGTGCTAGGGAGGACGTGCAGACCCGATTAGAGGAGCACACCGCTCAGATCCAGACAACGATTAACAGAGTCCAGATTGATATGAGGGCCGACTTGGAGCACACTCGAGAAGAATTTGGGACTCGTTAAACTCACGTCGGGGGATTCATGGATAACGTCAAGAAGGACATGGCGACCATGAATATAGGACTCATACTGATGAGAGGTGCAGCGAACGCAGTCAACAACAACGTCAAGACGATCGTCGATGGTATGATCGAGGTCAAGGACGAGTTGAACACAAACAGAAAGAATATTACGGAATTAACTGAGACAGTAACAGGGCTACGTGAAACGATTGATGTTCATCGAGAGGAGAATAAGATCGATGTCATGATGTTGAGGGGTGACCTCAATGAACATAAGACCACTATGGAGGCAAAGGTAGCCGAGGTCAAAGATGACGTTGGTAGGATCCAGGACAACATGTCAAAAGTCGAGGAAGAAATCGACTCCCTACAGAAACGATTCGAGGAAGTCGCGATAACCGAGAGGTTAGACTTCAGTTATAACTTGAGGACGGCTATTCGCGAAGTCGACACCAACCTCAAAGGCAAAGTTGAGAGGATAGAATTGCAGCTCAACGATCTGGGAAATAAAGTCGCAGCTAAGACTATCCCAGGGCTCGAAGTTATCGAGAGACGTCTCGACCGACTGGAGACGCAGCCAAGAGACACACATTTACCCTCACAGATGGGAGACTCTCAGGCGACACCAGGATCGCAATCCGCAGGGATCATGCCTGCACATTTTCAACCGAGCGCACCCATGGAACCGCAACCATCTCAATTTACCGGTTCAACGCAGAGTCAAGCGTTAAACTTTGACGCACATCCTTTCCAAACCGTACCTAATCGACCAAGTCAAGAGACGAGTACGCCGACGCATAACTATATGCCGAATTCGTTCAGACCCGCGCACACGCAGGGGAACGTAACTATTATCCGTTCACGAGAGGAGCAACCAGCTCGATTCTCAGGCACTGGAAGTGGTATCACTCCAGTAGAGTTTTTGGTGAATGTAGAAAGCTACATGAGAGACACAATGGTCACTCCGGAGAGAGAACTCCGAGGTATTGAGCGTTTGCTTGAGGGGCAAGCCAGCACTTGGTTTAGAGCCTTCCGTTACTCATTTGTAGGCTACCAAGATTTCAGAGAAGCCTTGCTGAGGACTTACTGGTCAAGCGACATCCAGCAGAGTATCAGAGCTGAGATGTACACTCGCCGATACAGCTCAAACACTCCGACGCGCTATGCGAACTACTTCGCAACCCAGCTTGCGAAACTACGTTGCTTGCAACCCCCACTGTCAGAGCAAGACCTGGAAAACACCATCGTCTGGCAATACCCGGCAGACGTGCAACGTGTATTGATCGCTGCTGGAGCATCTACTTTTCAGCAGTGCGACCAAATTTTGCGACGATTGGACGCTAACACCGAACAGTTTCCGACACACCGTCAGCAGAAGGCTGACAGGCGTGAAGAGCGACATGTCAACTTGACAACTGTGGACAAAGTGTGCCAAACGCCACAGCAGACACAGACTCAAGATAGCTCTGGACAGCGCAATGACTATAATCGTGGTCGGAGAGAATGGAACAACACTCCATATGCTAGAGACCAGAGAGATGACCGTCGTAGTCACTGGAACCGGCGCTTCGATCGAGGGACGAACGAAGACCGTCGTCACGATAACGACCACCGAGGGAATAATAGTCGGAACCCACAGCACGGAAGTATCCGTAGGGATTACCGCTATAGCAGAGGTTACAATAGAGATCGAGACCCCAGATACCAAACCGATCGAGACTGGAGAGGAAGAGCACGGGAGAGTCGTGAATATCTTCAGCAACTCCAAGAACTCCAAGAAATACAAGAAGGGAGTAGGTAATATAGGGCGGTTCTGGGGCAGGGGCTAATGGGCAAGATGGCCGCCACGCGCAATCACTCTATGCTATTCTTATGGAGGGGTCAGTCAGAGCTGGGGCAGGGGCTAATGGGCAAGATGGCCGCCATGTCCTGAGACCATGAATGATGTCACAGGGGGAGTTCGGCCGTGTAGTTGGTAAATGGAATATTTATTATTATTATTATTATTATTATTAGGTAATTATTAATTGATCATGTATAATCAAGACCAGCCTTATATTGTCAACCACTTAGTGTAGTGACTAGCATTCTTGGAGGTCATTCCTGAGGTTCGAATCCCGGCTCTGCCAAGAAATTTAATTTCTGGTCTCAAGAGTGGAACGGGGTACACTCAGCCTTGTGAGGCAAAACTGACAGGAGCTGGCTGGCTTTTGATTCATACTGCAGCCATTCTGCCTAACCCAATTTCACCTAACCTAACCTAACTTCACCTAACCTAACCTAACCAAACTTTAAAGTCAGAGCAAAAAAAAGTAAAAGCAAATGAGAGAGCACACATAATAAACTAAGTTATAACCTAACCTAACCTAACCTTACCTAACCTAACCTAACCTAACTTCAAAGTCATAGCAAATATAATAGCAAATGTAAGAGCACACATAATAAACTAAGTTATAACCTAACCTAACCTAACCTAACTTAACCTAACCTAACCTAAAAGTGCGAGAAAAAAAATGTGAGCAAAAAGTGTGAGCAAAAAAGTAAGAGCAAATGTGAGAGCACAAATAATAAACTTAGTTATAACCTAACCTAACCTAACCCACAGAAACCTCATTTAAAGATTTTAGATTTTGCATTTTAACATTTTACATTTTAACATTTTAGATTTTAGATTTTTTCATTTTATATTTTTTAGGTTTTACATTTTACATTTTTGATTTTTTGTATTTTAGTTTTTAGTTTTTTTTAGATTTTACATTTTAAATTTAAGATTTTTTGATTTTAGATTTTACATTTTACATTTTCCGAAAAGAGTAAACTACAAGGTCACATACCTAACCTCACTAAACCTAACTATACCAAACCTAACTTAAGCTAATCCAAAGGCTAATGCACATACACAAAGTATATAAGTGCTCATGCAACTATCCTTATGCTAGTCTTATAGGCTACTGTACAATAAGATCACTACCCCAACCGAGTATTTTTTTCTTTCATTTTGTTGTTTACGCATTTGTCAATTTTCTAATTTCCCATTTTTAGTTTTTTTAATGTTAATTTTAAGTTTTACAATTTCATAATATGGAAACATGGAATTTGCATTTTGTTGTTTACACATTAGTCAATTTTCCAATTTTCCATTTTCAGTTTTTTTATAACAGTTTTAGGTTTTTCAATTTCATAATATGGAAACATGGATTTTGCATTTTATTGTTTACACATTTATTAATTTCACAATTTCCCATTTACAGTTTTTAAAATGTCAGTTTAAAGTTTTTCAATATCATGATATAGAAACATGGATTTTCCAATTTGTTGTTGTGCATTTGTCAATTTACGAAATTCCCATTTACAGTTTTTAAAATTTCAGTTTAATGCTTTTTCTATTTTGTCAATATGGAAACATGGATTTTCCAATTTGTGTTTTACATGTTCATTTTGCATTAGGAGTGGAGAGAGGTGGGTAGTAATTAAAAATGTACAAGCAGTGTCCATACAATATTTTTTATTTTAAATACATGTACACTATTTACACATAATACATTTTTATATATATATATTCTTTTTTGTTATAAATTGTACAGTTGTTTTTATTTTGTTTTCTATTTATTTTTTGATTATGATTACTATTTTATTTTATTTTTGTAGTGTTATTGTTTTATTTCCTAAATTGTTTTATGTATTTGCTAGTTGCAGGCAGATGATTTTGATATTCATAACTTAACTCTTTAAGCATGGTCAATGATTGAGTAATGACCATAGGCATGTGTACCTATACCGTTAGCATCAATCACTCTTTTATCATCACTAGGACACAAAGCAATTTTGTTTAGTCTTATAGATGATATGTCATGTTGTTTAGAAGTGATAATGTTCATGGGTATTCTTTTTACATTGTTTTTCATGACACAATCCTTATAATCTTGAAAGCTTATACAATTTTTGACAACACCTCTGTTAATACCTTTAATCTTTTTGATTTCTTTACCAATTATGTCTAAAGCGTACATTTTAGCTCTAAGTCCAACAAATGCTTTTATAATTTGTCCACAAGCCTCGTCTTTAAATTTCCCCAACGTTTTCTTGTTTGATGTAGAGTAACATATGTGATTAGTAGGATAATCTGATGTGTCCAGGTGTTCTAGGAAATCCAACTTGTCTTGATATACATCTGGGGTGTTAACCAAATAAATGAACGAGTCGGTATCCATATACATGAGTTTAAGATTGTCCATTCCATAATAGGGTAGCAGGACATCATAGTGGTGGGAATACATTAGAGTTTTTGAAATATCCAGTATACACATTCCAATATATATAGGCTTATTGAATACAATGTTACGTTTAGCCATGTGGAAAGCAGCTAGGTTGGGACCATAAATTGTTCTGTCGATGAATGTTGGTTTAGCTATTAGCTTTTCTGCCTTTTTGCTGTCAGTCACAAGACGTATGTCTATTCTTTTACGGATATTTTCCATTGTTTTCCCAAAAATGGCATTGTTGAATAATTTGTACAGATTTTTCTCAAAATCATTTCTGGCTTGTTTTCGAAGGTTGTTATTAAAATCAACGTATGCCTTTAACCAAGGTCTTTGTTTAAACTTTAACACACGATGAATTTTTATCAATTTTATTCCATGATCTAAAGCCTGTTTTAATGCCATGTAGTGAACAACATATCGCCTTCGATTTCCAAGATGAGGAATTAGTTTTTTCAGAGACGAATCCTTAGGTTGTGTACACTCTGGTAGGAAAGGTAAATCGTTGTGTAGATCATGAAGGTCAGATGGGTAATCAACATCAACGTCTAGAATGTATCCCACAGGATCGTCTTTCTTTAGTTTTTCTAGATCAACAGTATCTGGAGAAACCCACTGAAATCCACCATAAGGAAGGGAGTGGCACATAGCCCACCCGTATTGGTTGTTGGCATCATCATAGGTAATAAACTGCGATGGTTTCTCAGAATCATAGGTTTCCATGTATTTATTGTTAGCTTCAGCATACCGATGAGACACCTGGCATATGCCTCCACGTATTCCAGACTCGATTAAAAGAATCTGATCGTAATCCTGTAGCAATTCCAGTTCAATGCCTGTGTAAAGGAGCATTGCCTCGAAACTTAAACCAGGCGAAGTAAAGAAGTGTGCAGCATCCACTCGGTGTGTTTCTAGTGTTTTGTTTCTAAACGTTTCAAAGCTGTCTGCAAGAAGGAGTACATCTGATGTTAGGTAGAGGTCACTATATTCCCCTAGAGTTTTAATGTTGAACTGATTCCAGACATTTTTGGCATGTTCGTAGTCTTCTTGACTAACATCTTCTTGACTTAATTTGTTAAAGAATGCCTCTTTTGGAGGTAAACGCGTTTCACTTAACTTTTCCCATGAGTCAATGTAGTCATAACAAAATACCCCTTTACGAGTCATGAGCATTGCATTTTCTTTTCCAAAGTACTTGTCTGTTTCAGGGTATGATGTTAAGTTGGAAACTAAGTTTTCCAAACTACTCGGCATTAACCGAAACGTATCCACAAATCTAAGCTTAACATTTCCTACATATTTGGTAAAGGAAATGTACTTTTCTTTGGAGTTAGCGATAACATCCACTCTCTCAGTAGTACACCCCAATTGCTTTACAATGAAATTTGCGTCGTAGCCACTCATATTATGTAGAAACACAGGAACGGGGGTTCGTGTTTTACACCTCAAATTACAGTTATTGTGAGCACTTCCACGGTATTCCCCTGTAATATGGCAGTGGTCTCGAACTTTCCAGTCCTGTTGGGTAAATGGTTTTTGACACAAATAACAGGTTTCAGAACATTGGAACTCTGCTTCTTGAGCCTTAGTTAAGGCCTTTGGAACATTTAAGCTGTAAAGGCGATCAATTTCATTAGCTATTGAGATCAAACAGTCCATAAACTTTTCTGCAGCGTCAGGCCCACGATAAATAACAGGTTGGCTTGAAAGATTTGTCTTTATGTGTTCCACAGCAGGTGAGGGTTTAACGTATATACCAAAGCTCATAGGAACATGACTCTGGTATGGCACTGTATAACTTGCCTCAGGATTAGGTAGACATGTTTGATAGGGTAACATTATACTTTCAAAATCAGCATAGATAACGTAAGGTATTCTCAGCATTTTTTCAACATTTAAGAATTTGACAATGGGGTTTTTAATAGGCATTTCAACCCTAGCAATGTCATGCTGGACACACAAAGCTCTATGTTCTTTCATTTTTTCCATTCCTTGTTGTCCATATCGATTATCAAAGTGTGTAAAACACCGTTTACACGTATATATTTTATGTTCATGGCGGGTAATCTGATGTCTTACTAGTTTATCAAAATCTTTGATAAAGACGTAGTGGTTCTGGCCGGATGATGAACTTAGCAAAAGGAGGTCGCGATGGTCTTGCAGCTCTTGATCCACAACCTTCAGAGGGAACAATTTCTTGTCTTGTTCCAATCCAAATACATTAATGGATATATCGTTGGCTTTTTCAAATTTGGGAATGTCAGCTAGCGATGTAGGAAATGATATTACTGAAAAATCATACTTGTTTTCCAGATCCTTGTATTTACTAACGCGTTTAGCATCAGTTTTAACCAGTTTTGCTAAAATGGCATACATAAAACACCTCTCGTCCTTAAAGTTTTGAGGATTAATGCAGGCTTTTCTTGCTTGTATAGCTGCTGGTAATGGAATATATGTGCTTCCACGCAAGGGATTGTACTTATTTATTTTCAATCGTACTCCTTCCACTGCTAACAAAGCCCAATTACTGCCTTTTAGCTCAGATTCTTCCATTTCCGTAGTTAACTTTGTAAATTGTGTTTCCAAGAAACTACTTAAGTCCGTTTCCAAAAATAGGGCCTGATTTCGTGTTTTAAAAGCACGATCTGTAATTTCATTGGTAGATGTATGAATGAATCTACATTCAGCAACAAGATTAACTTTTATCGACTTGTGCATTGCTAGTTCTTTCTGCATAGCTTGTATTATTTGCTGTTTGGACTCTTTAAGGTATGAATTTAAATCCTTGCACGTATCGCAACGAATGAAATAGGATTTAAGTCGACCTTCAAAAGATGTCTCATATTCAATAAGTCCATTTTTGTCAGGGACCAATGACAGTAGGTAATGTTTTGTAGGCTCTGCTTTTTGTCTCTTAGCTGCCGACACAACATTACAACATTCTTCATGACGACGTCCATTGTAGGCATTGTTGAATGTACTACCACAGGTCTTGCACTCATGAAATTCACCACACGATACTTCATGTCGCTTCCTATGATAGTCTCGAAGAAAAGTCTTTCCACACTCTTTACACATATAGCTAGGAATGGCTTCTTCCATTATGAATGTTGATTTCTGCAAACAGCTGCTTACTGCGTATCACAGGGCTAGAGGTTGGTCGGTGAGACGGTCTTTCACGATGTGAACACCGTGAGAGGTAGTAGTCAACTGGTGATATTCTTGTTAAGGGTCCACTAATATACCCCTAGTCTAGACCAACAGCTCTTTACAGCGTATGACAAGGCTGTAGACTGGACAGTGAGACGGTCTTTCACGATGTGAACACTGTAACAAGTAGTAGTCAACTGATTATATACTTGCTAAGGGTTCTCTAATATACAATAGTCAAGACCAACAGCTACTTACTGTGTAGTACAAGGCTGTACAATAGTTGTTTTGACAGTCTTTCACGATGTGGTCACTGTGAATGGTGGTAGTCAACTGATGATATTCTTGATAAGGGTCCTCTAATGTACCCCTGGTTAAGGGTAACAGCTGCTCACTGCTTATGACAAAGCTAAAGACTGGTTGCTTCAACGGTCTTTCACAATGTAAACACTGTGACAGGTAGTAGTCAACTGAAAATATTCTTATGGCCTACTCAAGGTTATCAGGTACTTACTGCATATCAAAAGGCTGTACACTCATGTGTGTTAGGCACTCTTTCTTGCTAAGGACCCCAATATTCCCTACACAAGGCTATACATGTTAGTTCTAAACACTTAGTGATTAATTGTATATTCAATTTTTGTACAAAGCTTATACAAGCACGTTTTTATGAGGTAAAACTTTGTTAAATAGCTGCATGCGACACACAAAGTATGTTGCAGCTATCTAGCGGTGACTATGAGAACTACTTGAACGACCAGCATGCTACCTAGTGCTCCATTTCAACACTCGCTCACTGAACGACCAGCATGCTATCTAGCGGTCGATAGCAATACTTCTCAACTACCAGCCTGCTATCTATCGGTCAATATGACAACTCACTCAACTACCAACATGCTACATGGCTTTTTTGGTCAGTTTTTTGTTGGCTTTTTTTTGGTCAGTTTCTGTTGGCTTATGTTGGCTTTTATTGGCTTTTGTTGGCTTTTGTTGGCTTTTGTAGGCTTTTTTGTTGGCTTTTGTTGGCTTTCATATTTGCTCTTGCTTGTGGGGGCTTATTATTTGGTCTTGGAAAGTATGTCAGTCCTTTTTTTTATGGCTGCAAAATGCTTACAGCCATGTTTGTAAGCAGCAACAACAACAACAACAGCAACACACAAAATTCCAAAAAAAAATCCAAAGTACTCTAAGGTTTATCAATGACTCTCAACTCTTACACTTACCTCTATCCCATGCATAGTCAAAAATTAGTGTATTTTTCAAATTTTTCAAAAATATTTGGAAAGTTGGCTATATCATTAATCTAAAAATCCTGAAAAGGCATATGTTAACTCCAACACCTACCTCTATACCACTCTCAGTCCAAAAATGGTGTATTTTTCAAATTTTCCAAAACATATTTCCAAAATGGGTTATATTTCCAAAATTAAAAAGTTAACAAAAACGTTTGTTTGACATAAATGAATGGCCTTTGTCCCCTCTACCACTATACCAAGTCCCAGGTCTCCAGGACAAAAAAATAAAATTTTTAAAAAGCGTTTTATTTCCAAAATTAGGAATTTTACAAACACATTTGTCTGACGTAAATCAATGGTCATTACCCCCTCTATCCCCACACTAAGTCTCATGTCTTTAGAACAACAAAAATAAAATTTTGAAAATGGACTTATATTTCCAAAATTAGGAATTTTACAAAAACGTTTGTCTGACGTAAATCAGTGGTCATTACCCCCTCTACCCCCCACACTAAGTCTCATGTCTCTAGAACAACAAAAATAAAATTTTGAAAATGGGCTTATATTTCCAAAATTAGGAATTTTACAAAAACGTTTGTCTGAAGTAAATCAATGGTCATTACCCCTCCACCCCCACACTAAGTCTCATGTCTCTAGAACAACAAAAATAAAATTTTGAAAATGGGCTTATATTTCCAAAATTAGGAATTTTACAAAACCGTTTGTCTGACGTAAATCAGTGGTCTTTACCCCTTTTATCCCCATACCAAGTCTCAGGTCTCTAGGTCAACAAAAATAAAATTTTGAAAATGGGCTATATTTCCAAAATTAGGAATTCTACAAAAAAGTTTGTCTAACGTAAATCAATTGTCTTTACCCCCTCTATTCCCATACCAAGTCTCAGGTCTCTAGGTCAACAAAAATAAAATTTTGAAAAAATGGTCACTATTTTGGAAACTAGGAATTCTACGAAAAAGTTTGTTTAACATAAATGAAAGGTCTCTATCCCCTCTACCTGTAAACCAAGTCCCAGGTCTGTAGGACAAAAATGAAAAAAGTTCAACTGGGAAAGTAGGCGATTTTTCATAAAACCAAACATTCTAAAAAGTGTTCTATGGGTATAAAAGAATGGTCTCTATGTCCTTTATTTTTATAATAAAACTTTTTTATTTTTTATATTTTTTTGAAAAAGTTCAATTTTGAAATTTTTATATTTTGGAAACTAACAAGTTTACAAAAATGTTTGTTTGACATAAATAAATGGCCCTGACCCCCCTCTACCAACAAAATAAATTTCAAGTCTCTAGGACTAAAACTGTACAGTAGTGGAGTAGTGGCGCTTCTAACGCACTCCAAAACCCTCCTTGCCCCACTACTAAGCCTCAGGCATGTAAAATGGGTGGGTTAGAAGCACCACTACTCCACTACTGTACAGTTTTAGTCCTAGAGACTTGAAATTTATTTTGTTGGTAGAGGGGGTCAGGGCCATTTATTTATGTCAAACAAACATTTTTGTAAACTTGTTAGTTTCCAAAATATAAAAATTTCAAAATTGAACTTTTTCAAAAAAATATAAAAAATAAAAAAGTTTTATTATAAAAATAAAGGACATAGAGACCATTCTTTTATACCCATAGAACACTTTTTAGAATGTTTGGTTTTATGAAAAATCGCCTACTTTCCCAGTTGAACTTTTTTCATTTTTGTCCTACAGACCTGGGACTTGGTTTACAGGTAGAGGGGATAGAGACCTTTCATTTATGTTAAACAAACTTTTTCGTAGAATTCCTAGTTTCCAAAATAGTGACCATTTTTTCAAAATTTTATTTTTGTTGACCTAGAGACCTGAGACTTGGTATGGGAATAGAGGGGGTAAAGACAATTGATTTACGTTAGACAAACTTTTTTGTAGAATTCCTAATTTTGGAAATATAGCCCATTTTCAAAATTTTATTTTTGTTGACCTAGAGACCTGAGACTTGGTATGGGGATAAAAGGGGTAAAGACCACTGATTTACGTCAGACAAACGGTTTTGTAAAATTCCTAATTTTGGAAATATAAGCCCATTTTCAAAATTTTATTTTTGTTGTTCTAGAGACATGAGACTTAGTGTGGGGGTGGAGGGGTAATGACCATTGATTTACTTCAGACAAACGTTTTTGTAAAATTCCTAATTTTGGAAATATAAGCCCATTTTCAAAATTTTATTTTTGTTGTTCTAGAGACATGAGACTTAGTGTGGGGGGTAGAGGGGGTAATGACCACTGATTTACGTCAGACAAACGTTTTTGTAAAATTCCTAATTTTGGAAATATAAGTCCATTTTCAAAATTTTATTTTTGTTGTTCTAAAGACATGAGACTTAGTGTGGGGATAGAGGGGGTAATGACCATTGATTTACGTCAGACAAATGTGTTTGTAAAATTCCTAATTTTGGAAATAAAACGCTTTTTAAAAATTTTATTTTTTTGTCCTGGAGACCTGGGACTTGGTATAGTGGTAGAGGGGACAAAGGCCATTCATTTATGTCAAACAAACGTTTTTGTTAACTTTTTAATTTTGGAAATATAACCCATTTTGGAAATATGTTTTGGAAAATTTGAAAAATACACCATTTTTGGACTGAGAGTGGTATAGAGGTAGGTGTTGGAGTTAACATATGCCTTTTCAGGATTTTTAGATTAATGATATAGCCAACTTTCCAAATATTTTTGAAAAATTTGAAAAATACACTAATTTTTGACTATGCATGGGATAGAGGTAAGTGTAAGAGTTGAGAGTCATTGATAAACCTTAGAGTACTTTGGATTTTTTTTTGGAATTTTGTGTGTTGCTGTTGTTGTTGTTGTTGCTGCTTACAAACATGGCTGTAAGCATTTTGCAGCCATAAAAAAAAGGACTGACATACTTTCCAAGACCAAATAATAAGCCCCCACAAGCAAGAGCAAATATGAAAGCCAACAAAAGCCAACAAAAAAGCCTACAAAAGCCAACAAAAGCCAACAAAAGCCAATAAAAGCCAACATAAGCCAACAGAAACTGACCAAAAAAAAGCCAACAAAAAACTGACCAAAAAAGCCATGTAGCATGTTGGTAGTTGAGTGAGTTGTCATATTGACCGATAGATAGCAGGCTGGTAGTTGAGAAGTATTGCTATCGACCGCTAGATAGCATGCTGGTCGTTCAGTGAGCGAGTGTTGAAATGGAGCACTAGGTAGCATGCTGGTCGTTCAAGTAGTTCTCATAGTCACCGCTAGATAGCTGCAACATACTTTGTGTGTCGCATGCAGCTATTTAACAAAGTTTTACCTCATAAAAACGTGCTTGTATAAGCTTTGTACAAAAATTGAATATACAATTAATCACTAAGTGTTTAGAACTAACATGTATAGCCTTGTGTAGGGAATATTGGGGTCCTTAGCAAGAAAGAGTGCCTAACACACATGAGTGTACAGCCTTTTGATATGCAGTAAGTACCTGATAACCTTGAGTAGGCCATAAGAATATTTTCAGTTGACTACTACCTGTCACAGTGTTTACATTGTGAAAGACCGTTGAAGCAACCAGTCTTTAGCTTTGTCATAAGCAGTGAGCAGCTGTTACCCTTAACCAGGGGTACATTAGAGGACCCTTATCAAGAATATCATCAGTTGACTACCACCATTCACAGTGACCACATCGTGAAAGACTGTCAAAACAACTATTGTACAGCCTTGTACTACACAGTAAGTAGCTGTTGGTCTTGACTATTGTATATTAGAGAACCCTTAGCAAGTATATAATCAGTTGACTACTACTTGTTACAGTGTTCACATCGTGAAAGACCGTCTCACTGTCCAGTCTACAGCCTTGTCATACGCTGTAAAGAGCTGTTGGTCTAGACTAGGGGTATATTAGTGGACCCTTAACAAGAATATCACCAGTTGACTACTACCTCTCACGGTGTTCACATCGTGAAAGACCGTCTCACCGACCAACCTCTAGCCCTGTGATACGCAGTAAGCAGCTGTTTGCAGAAATCAACATTCATAATGGAAGAAGCCATTCCTAGCTATATGTGTAAAGAGTGTGGAAAGACTTTTCTTCGAGACTATCATAGGAAGCGACATGAAGTATCGTGTGGTGAATTTCATGAGTGCAAGACCTGTGGTAGTACATTCAACAATGCCTACAATGGACGTCGTCATGAAGAATGTTGTAATGTTGTGTCGGCAGCTAAGAGACAAAAAGCAGAGCCTACAAAACATTACCTACTGTCATTGGTCCCTGACAAAAATGGACTTATTGAATATGAGACATCTTTTGAAGGTCGACTTAAATCCTATTTCATTCGTTGCGATACGTGCAAGGATTTAAATTCATACCTTAAAGAGTCCAAACAGCAAATAATACAAGCTATGCAGAAAGAACTAGCAATGCACAAGTCGATAAAAGTTAATCTTGTTGCTGAATGTAGATTCATTCATACATCTACCAATGAAATTACAGATCGTGCTTTTAAAACACGAAATCAGGCCCTATTTTTGGAAACGGACTTAAGTAGTTTCTTGGAAACACAATTTACAAAGTTAACTACGGAAATGGAAGAATCTGAGCTAAAAGGCAGTAATTGGGCTTTGTTAGCAGTGGAAGGAGTACGATTGAAAATAAATAAGTACAATCCCTTGCGTGGAAGCACATATATTCCATTACCAGCAGCTATACAAGCAAGAAAAGCCTGCATTAATCCTCAAAACTTTAAGGACGAGAGGTGTTTTATGTATGCCATTTTAGCAAAACTGGTTAAAACTGATGCTAAACGCGTTAGTAAATACAAGGATCTGGAAAACAAGTATGATTTTTCAGTAATATCATTTCCTACATCGCTAGCTGACATTCCCAAATTTGAAAAAGCCAACGATATATCCATTAATGTATTTGGATTGGAACAAGACAAGAAATTGTTCCCTCTGAAGGTTGTGGATCAAGAGCTGCAAGACCATCGCGACCTCCTTTTGCTAAGTTCATCATCCGGCCAGAACCACTACGTCTTTATCAAAGATTTTGATAAACTAGTAAGACATCAGATTACCCGCCATGAACATAAAATATATACGTGTAAACGGTGTTTTACACACTTTGATAATCGATATGGACAACAAGGAATGGAAAAAATGAAAGAACATAGAGCTTTGTGTGTCCAGCATGACATTGCTAGGGTTGAAATGCCTATTAAAAACCCCATTGTCAAATTCTTAAATGTTGAAAAAATGCTGAGAATACCTTACGTTATCTATGCTGATTTTGAAAGTATAATGTTACCCTATCAAACATGTCTACCTAATCCTGAGGCAAGTTATACAGTGCCATACCAGAGTCATGTTCCTATGAGCTTTGGTATATACGTTAAACCCTCACCTGCTGTGGAACACATAAAGACAAATCTTTCAAGCCAACCTGTTATTTATCGTGGGCCTGACGCTGCAGAAAAGTTTATGGACTGTTTGATCTCAATAGCTAATGAAATTGATCGCCTTTACAGCTTAAATGTTCCAAAGGCCTTAACTAAGGCTCAAGAAGCAGAGTTCCAATGTTCTGAAACCTGTTATTTGTGTCAAAAACCATTTACCCAACAGGACTGGAAAGTTCGAGACCACTGCCATATTACAGGGGAATACCGTGGAAGTGCTCACAATAACTGTAATTTGAGGTGTAAAACACGAACCCCCGTTCCTGTGTTTCTACATAATATGAGTGGCTACGACGCAAATTTCATTGTAAAGCAATTGGGGTGTACTACTGAGAGAGTGGATGTTATCGCTAACTCCAAAGAAAAGTACATTTCCTTTACCAAATATGTAGGAAATGTTAAGCTTAGATTTGTGGATACGTTTCGGTTAATGCCGAGTAGTTTGGAAAACTTAGTTTCCAACTTAACATCATACCCTGAAACAGACAAGTACTTTGGAAAAGAAAATGCAATGCTCATGACTCGTAAAGGGGTATTTTGTTATGACTACATTGACTCATGGGAAAAGTTAAGTGAAACGCGTTTACCTCCAAAAGAGGCATTCTTTAACAAATTAAGTCAAGAAGATGTTAGTCAAGAAGACTACGAACATGCCAAAAATGTCTGGAATCAGTTCAACATTAAAACTCTAGGGGAATATAGTGACCTCTACCTAACATCAGATGTACTCCTTCTTGCAGACAGCTTTGAAACGTTTAGAAACAAAACACTAGAAACACACCGAGTGGATGCTGCACACTTCTTTACTTCGCCTGGTTTAAGTTTCGAGGCAATGCTCCTTTACACAGGCATTGAACTGGAATTGCTACAGGATTACGATCAGATTCTTTTAATCGAGTCTGGAATACGTGGAGGCATATGCCAGGTGTCTCATCGGTATGCTGAAGCTAACAATAAATACATGGAAACCTATGATTCTGAGAAACCATCGCAGTTTATTACCTATGATGATGCCAACAACCAATACGGGTGGGCTATGTGCCACTCCCTTCCTTATGGTGGATTTCAGTGGGTTTCTCCAGATACTGTTGATCTAGAAAAACTAAAGAAAGACGATCCTGTGGGATACATTCTAGACGTTGATGTTGATTACCCATCTGACCTTCATGATCTACACAACGATTTACCTTTCCTACCAGAGTGTACACAACCTAAGGATTCGTCTCTGAAAAAACTAATTCCTCATCTTGGAAATCGAAGGCGATATGTTGTTCACTACATGGCATTAAAACAGGCTTTAGATCATGGAATAAAATTGATAAAAATTCATCGTGTGTTAAAGTTTAAACAAAGACCTTGGTTAAAGGCATACGTTGATTTTAATAACAACCTTCGAAAACAAGCCAGAAATGATTTTGAGAAAAATCTGTACAAATTATTCAACAATGCCATTTTTGGGAAAACAATGGAAAATATCCGTAAAAGAATAGACATACGTCTTGTGACTGACAGCAAAAAGGCAGAAAAGCTAATAGCTAAACCAACATTCATCGACAGAACAATTTATGGTCCCAACCTAGCTGCTTTCCACATGGCTAAACGTAACATTGTATTCAATAAGCCTATATATATTGGAATGTGTATACTGGATATTTCAAAAACTCTAATGTATTCCCACCACTATGATGTCCTGCTACCCTATTATGGAATGGACAATCTTAAACTCATGTATATGGATACCGACTCGTTCATTTATTTGGTTAACACCCCAGATGTATATCAAGACAAGTTGGATTTCCTAGAACACCTGGACACATCAGATTATCCTACTAATCACATATGTTACTCTACATCAAACAAGAAAACGTTGGGGAAATTTAAAGACGAGGCTTGTGGACAAATTATAAAAGCATTTGTTGGACTTAGAGCTAAAATGTACGCTTTAGACATAATTGGTAAAGAAATCAAAAAGATTAAAGGTATTAACAGAGGTGTTGTCAAAAATTGTATAAGCTTTCAAGATTATAAGGATTGTGTCATGAAAAACAATGTAAAAAGAATACCCATGAACATTATCACTTCTAAACAACATGACATATCATCTATAAGACTAAACAAAATTGCTTTGTGTCCTAGTGATGATAAAAGAGTGATTGATGCTAACGGTATAGGTACACATGCCTATGGTCATTACTCAATCATTGACCATGCTTAAAGAGTTAAGTTATGAATATCAAAATCATCTGCCTGCAACTAGCAAATACATAAAACAATTTAGGAAATAAAACAATAACACTACAAAAATAAAATAAAATAGTAATCATAATCAAAAAATAAATAGAAAACAAAATAAAAACAACTGTACAATTTATAACAAAAAAGAATATATATATATAAAAATGTATTATGTGTAAATAGTGTACATGTATTTAAAATAAAAAATATTGTATGGACACTGCTTGTACATTTTTAATTACTACCCACCTCTCTCCACTCCTAATGCAAAATGAACATGTAAAACACAAATTGGAAAATCCATGTTTCCATATTGACAAAATAGAAAAAGCATTAAACTGAAATTTTAAAAACTGTAAATGGGAATTTCGTAAATTGACAAATGCACAACAACAAATTGGAAAATCCATGTTTCTATATCATGATATTGAAAAACTTTAAACTGACATTTTAAAAACTGTAAATGGGAAATTGTGAAATTAATAAATGTGTAAACAATAAAATGCAAAATCCATGTTTCCATATTATGAAATTGAAAAACCTAAAACTGTTATAAAAAAACTGAAAATGGAAAATTGGAAAATTGACTAATGTGTAAACAACAAAATGCAAATTCCATGTTTCCATATTATGAAATTGTAAAACTTAAAATTAACATTAAAAAAACTAAAAATGGGAAATTAGAAAATTGACAAATGCGTAAACAACAAAATGAAAGAAAAAAATACTCGGTTGGGGTAGTGATCTTATTGTACAGTAGCCTATAAGACTAGCATAAGGATAGTTGCATGAGCACTTATATACTTTGTGTATGTGCATTAGCCTTTGGATTAGCTTAAGTTAGGTTTGGTATAGTTAGGTTTAGTGAGGTTAGGTATGTGACCTTGTAGTTTACTCTTTTCGGAAAATGTAAAATGTAAAATCTAAAATCAAAAAATCTTAAATTTAAAATGTAAAATCTAAAAAAAACTAAAAACTAAAATACAAAAAATCAAAAATGTAAAATGTAAAACCTAAAAAATATAAAATGAAAAAATCTAAAATCTAAAATGTTAAAATGTAAAATGTTAAAATGCAAAATCTAAAATCTTTAAATGAGGTTTCTGTGGGTTAGGTTAGGTTAGGTTATAACTAAGTTTATTATTTGTGCTCTCACATTTGCTCTTACTTTTTTGCTCACACTTTTTGCTCACATTTTTTTTCTCGCACTTTTAGGTTAGGTTAGGTTAAGTTAGGTTAGGTTAGGTTAGGTTATAACTTAGTTTATTATGTGTGCTCTTACATTTGCTATTATATTTGCTATGACTTTGAAGTTAGGTTAGGTTAGGTTAGGTAAGGTTAGGTTAGGTTAGGTTATAACTTAGTTTATTATGTGTGCTCTCTCATTTGCTTTTACTTTTTTTTGCTCTGACTTTAAAGTTTGGTTAGGTTAGGTTAGGTGAAGTTAGGTTAGGTTAGGTGAAATTGGGTTAGGCAGAATGGCTGCAGTATGAATCAAAAGCCAGCCAGCTCCTGTCAGTTTTGCCTCACAAGGCTGAGTGTACCCCGTTCCACTCTTGAGACCAGAAATTAAATTTCTTGGCAGAGCCGGGATTCGAACCTCAGGAATGACCTCCAAGAATGCTAGTCACTACACTAAGTGGTTGACAATATAAGGCTGGTCTTGATTATACATGATCAATTAATAATTACCTAATAATAATAATAATAATAATAATAAATATTCCATTTACCAACTACACGGCCGAACTCCCCCTGTGACATCATTCATGGTCTCAGGACATGGCGGCCATCTTGCCCATTAGCCCCTGCCCCAGCTCTGACTGACCCCTCCATAAGAATAGCATAGAGTGATTGCGCGTGGCGGCCATCTTGCCCATTAGCCCCTGCCCCAGAACCGCCCTATATTACCTACTGAAGGGGGAGATCAGAACCCGACTTCGAGGGAAACACGGAATGTTTCGGCGGAAGAAACGGAGCGAAACCAGCCCGGTACTTCCCGCCAAGGTGGAAAAAAACGCCGAAAAACCAGTAGATTCTTACCCGATTGAGCCCAGAGTAACTGCCACCATCTTACTCTGGGAGCCAATTCAGGAAGATCTATTAGACGAACGACGAACCACAACTACGAATTGACGCGTCTACCGAAGATTGTAGCTACCCTGAATGGATGTGACGTAGTCATTCTCATCGATACTGGGGCGATGATAAGTGTCATTTCCGTCGATTGCCATGCCAGACTGATAGCAAACTCTGAGGTGACAGAGCTGCCAGTTTCTGCAGTAAGAGTCAGAGGAGTCATACCTGACCGTGTTGTAACGTGCAAAATCCAGATTCTATGCACTTTGGAAATTTCGAGCCACGTGTACTTGCACGTATTTCTTGTGATGAAAGGCTTGCATCATGATGCCATATTGGGTGCAGACTTCATTCGGAAGTATGATGGAATCATTGATATGGGACGTAATACGGTGGAGTTTAAGCCGAACGAACCCATTCAAATGAACTTAGTAGAGGAAGAACCGGAATTTGAATCCGAAGTCAACGTTGTTGAGAATTTAAATGGCAAGGGAATTGAGGAGACACAAGATGCCGACGAAGAGGCAGAACCATTATCAGCACCCATACGAGAGAAACTAGATGCAATATTAAGCGAATACGAGGATATATTCGACACCACACCTGGTGAGATATTGGACTACGAGTATGATCTTGTACTACTGGATGATTCCCCATTCCAGAAGAAGATTTATCCTATCGCAGAGAAACACCGCGAGGAAGCTGCTAAGAAGATCCATGAGATGGAGGCAGCAGGGACAATCAAGAAGTCACCGACTCCTTTCTTGAATCCTATAACACCTCTGGTTAAGGTGGATGGAAGCTTGAGACTTTGTCTCGATGCAAGGGCCTTAAATGAACGCTTAGCTCCTGAGCATGATAGACCGCCCAAAATTAGGGACATCCTCAGGAAGTTTAAGGGAAAGAAGATATTTTCGTCATTGGACTTGGTACAATCCTACTACCATATAAGATTATCTGAGCATACTCAGAAGTATACAGGGTTTCTGTTCGATCAGACCACCTATGTCTTTCGAAAACTACCCTTTGGAGTGAAGAATGCCGGAGCTGCATTAATTAGAGCACTTGATGCGAAGCTGACTCCTGAAGTGAAACAGAAGGTGATATGTACGTGGATGACATTATCATAGCTTCGGAAACAGAGGAAGAACATTTAACAACTTTACGCCTTGTTTTTGAGAATCTTCGACAGGCCAATTGTAAAGTGAAATTCGACAAGTGTCGATTCTTCCAGAGAGAATTCAAATTTGTGGGACACATAATTAACGGAGATGGATACAGGCCGAATCCGGCAAAGATCAGAACCGTTGCCGCATTTCCAACACCAACCCGTCTGAAACACGTGAGACAATTCCTAGGAATTCTCCAATTCTTTGCTGCTCATTGTGAGAGGTATTCTGAGACTGTCGCACCACTGCAAGGATTACTGAAGAAGAATTGCAGATGGGCTTGGAATGACGAGTGCGAGATAGCTTTCAGAAAAGCTAAACAGATGCTGGTTGATTCGATTCAGTTAGAATATCCAGACTACTCCCGGAATTTTATTCTAGAGACTGATGCATCTGCGATTGGAATAGGTGCCATCCTACTGCAGGAGGATGATGAGAAGAAACGTCATTACATCGCTTTTTTAAGTCGACGTTTGAGAGCGCATGAATCTCATTATTTCACCACTGAGATTGAAGCCCTTGCGATTGTCTACGCGCTTGAGTACTGGCAGAAAATTTTGTTAGGCCAGAGGATCATTGTGAGGACCGATCACCATGCGCTGACCTTCATTTTACGAACAAGACTGGCAAGCGACAGGATCACACGTTGGACGCTGTTTCTCCAACAGTTTGACTTGGAAATTGTTTACCGACCAGGCAGAGAGAATGTGTTGGCCGACATTCTCAGCGGGAATCCTGAAGCCACTGTGAATGCCATTGTCATCGAGGGAGTATGCGAGGAACACCTTCGCCGACTTCGTCATCTACCTGAAGGACAACGACGTGAGGAGGAACTCAGGCATATTATCCGTTTCCTGGAACGACGAATGGATCCACAGGATGCTCACTATGCGAGGATTGCTGCTCTTGCAGATGACTATCTGATCTATCATCGTGTCTTGTATAAGTTTGTGGACGAGGACCACACTCAGCTGCGTGCAGTTATCCCGAGGAGATATCAAGAATCTGTTATTCTTATGGTTCATCTATCCATTGGGCATGGTGGGACTGACAAGACCATTGCAACCATCAAGGAGTCTTTTACTTGGAAAAGGCTAGGAACCACCGTTAGACAGTGTTTACGTGCTTGCGACGCATGCCAGCGGAACAAGTACACGTCACACTTGTTGAAGGAACCACCTAGACCAATACTCCCAACTCAGCCTAGAGAGTTATACGCACAGGACCTTTATGGCCCAATACCAAGGGCCCGTCGTGGGAATCGCTTCATTGTTGTAACCATTGATGTGTTCACGAAATATACGATGCTTCATCCGATTCAGAAAGCCACCGCACATCAGATTATCCAGAGAATTAGACGACAAGTGATACCGGAGGCAGGAAAGCCACAATTCCTGTTGACTGAGCATGGATCACAGTACACCTCCGCAGAATTCGCCAATGCTATGAACGAGTTGGAGATAGGTCATGTTTTATCGTCTATTCGCCACCCAGAGAGCAACCCAGCAGAATGCGTAATGTCTACTATCGCAAAATTCTGTCGATTATATTGTCAGGAAGAACACTGGCGATGGACCGAAGTCCTAGTTATCATGGCGAAATGTATTAACTCAACAGTCCATGAGAGCACTGGTCAAATACCGATGGTTTTGCAATTGAACCAGATGCCAATGAGAATATGGAATCGTGTGATTGTAAATCCACCTTGTTTACAACCATCACACGCCAGCAGACGTTTAGCTGCAAGGGACACTTTGGACAGGCAAGCTGCCAAACGCTTGAGAAGAACTAGACGCCAGAGATTCAGAGAACCACTAGTCGCGGGAGACCTTGTCCTTATATGGAGACCCGGAATTTCGAGTCCTATAGACCGCATATATGGGAAATTTCTGTCTTTATATTATGGCCCCAGTCGTATCCGACAGCCTCTGAACAATGGAAGTTATGTGATTGAAGACATTCGGACAGGAGAGCGCATTGGAACCTTCAACGCAGCTAATCAAAAAAAATATCACTTATGAATGAACTTTGAGTCAAATAAAAATGTCGTCCCTACATTTTATTTGAAACGACGGAGAGGCAGATGAACCCGCTGAGCTAAGGTTCATGTGATATTTTTCATGACACCACATTTATGATGGGATGTACTACCTTTGAACACACCCAGAAAGCTACGAGAAGCTGAGAGCTTATACAATTTTCTTTGAAGTAGCGGAGAATCGCACTTTTGACTTTGGTGAAGTGTGCTAATTATTTATCTGAGGTCTTATTAAACAATTTTATCTTTCCACGAGACTCAGAATATTCCATTTCGTCATTCAGTATTATTGAAACATTTTGGAGAATGTTTTTTCACTTTAAGGTATGGTAATATCATTGCAGATACGCAAACAGGAATGTAAGTAGTCGCTCAACGACTTAGTTTGACGACTTGCTTCCACGAGGAACACAGTTCCTTGCAATATGTCTGGAGAATCCGCCCTGTGTAGGCGTGTAATTATATCCGTCGCATAAGACGTGGCAAACAGTCCGCTTTTTCAGCGTGGAAATCATTATCAGGTGCCATCGAGCACAACTGAACTACAAATCACTGTTGTTGATGTGCAGTGATCAACACGAATTGCATAGTGAATTATTTGGCAAGTATTGTGAAATTTACGACATTTCTGTAGCACCACATTTTTTTTCACCCACGTGTTTGTGGAGGGCCGAGAGCCTGGTGCGAAAATATACAGGTAAATGTGAAATTATTACTTTGAACAAGTGTGATTATAAAAGTACACTATACACTGATTGCTACGGTGAATTTATCTATAATAAAACGACGCCCATTTCACGGATGCCACGTGATAGAAAAGGTAGCGTCTGTACACGTGTGGAACCGCAGAACAGTGCATAGCCATTTATCATTTACATCTGCAAAAAGTAGAGGCTGTGTTACCAGTTATATTTAAAGCCTGTGATATCTACGACGAATATTGTAATTTTCAAGTGAAAATAATGAATTACTACAAGTCTTATTCTACCGCCCACGTGGTCAACTTTTTCAACACCATGTTCGAGGCCGAGACCATGGGCCTTCCATTATGGTATGAGGGAGATGTCTCGGATGGGACGAGCATGATTGTGGAACTTCTAGAACATCGAACGAGAAGGAAGGAACCGAGGATGCCTTTCCTAGGCATGTCCAGTCCATTCACGAGGTCAACTACAGGGACAGACCGAAACCCTGGTCTTTGGGAGAGCCCAGATGGAAGTTCTGATGAGGACGATGCCAATCCTGGAAGCCAGAGGTGCTTTTGTTCAACCCTTGTCGTTAGACAGAGAGCTAAGTGTGGGCTCCTTCATATCGTGAGTTTTGTACACCCTTCCTTGTTCTAGTTTCTGGTGGTATAGTTAAATTAGTGTAGTTTGTGAACCAACCGAACTTAGTGACAGCCATTTCACAGGTAGGGAATGTAATTAGTCTAATTAGATGTCATTTATCTACAGTGATTGTGAGTCGCCCTTGGGTTCGATATTTTGGTCAACCCTGGTGCAGCTTGATGGACGTCGTGGGACGCCAATTTCTATCTATTGCTAAACGTGACTGTAGTCATTTTGAGGCTACTTTGTTTAACCCTATCTGGGGTGATTTTTCAAGTCTTGCAGACTTTAGTTATGGCAATCTGATGCCATGATCATGTTTCTTTAACTGCACTCTTTGCAGCCAGTTTATGTTACGCCCCTGACTTCGTTAGAGTAGTCGTATCATTTGGGTAATCGACTGTAATTACCAGTATTGTAACTGCATTATATTTCATTAGAGATGAGCTCAGAAGCCATCCAGGTCAAGTGTAGACCTTATAAGTAATAGGGATGTTTCGTTGCCCAGCATCGAACCCAGTTCCCAACGTATCATTAAGCAGATCCAGCAGAGAGTGGTATTTGCGCCACAATTATTATTTTGTTGGTGTCAAGTGTGTTGACACGTGATTTATTTGATGTTTGATACAAGTAACTGATGAGTATTTTATCTTTGAGAGCAGAGAGCTCCAGCAATGAGTGACATTGCTACCTTTTAAACGTCTTTGATGTGAAAGACAGAGTTATATGATAGTATTCAGATTTATAGCGTGCTTTTTATGCACAGATTCTTCGAGGTTTATAACCTATGGTAAAGGTATTATGATGAGGCCAGTTGTACAGTTATTATCTTGTGTAAATTGCCGGCCTAGTTAGTGTGTTGTGTCATTCAGCGCAGGAATCTTGTAGCCTGCGGCGACACGAACAGGTTTTGTGTATTCTTCCCAGCGCCCGTGTGAGAGCGCATGCTTCTGAGTGAGACGGACTGATATTAACATAGGACAGAATACTTTTAGCATTCACTTTCTCTTTCATTGCAATTATAGCTCATGGAACCCAGTGTCCATTCTTGTATCTTATCATATGTTCTGTAGATTGTCATTTGTTAGTTAAACACTGTTGCGTGTACCGTTGTTTTTGACGAGTACAGTTATGTCAGGTTTCTATAGTACGTTGTAGGCTAGCCCCGCTAGGGAGGTTTTTCATGTATGATGGTATTGTGTGTACCATGTCCGGGATTGTTCCCGTGGACCAGATATTTAGGGAGGGTAACTGATTGTGTCCAGGCCCGTCCCAGAGTTATTGAACGCGAGCTGTGCGCCGCTGGTAACTTGTGTTATTGTGTGTCCGAGTTGTTATTGCTCGTTGATTGTATTCCGACTTTTGAGTCGAGGCTTTTTGGCAGAGATGATCTCAGGGGAGATGCTCCGTGCCCAGGCTTGTCAGTATTATTCGCCATAAACCAACGATAACCTAAACCGACATCTTAATAATAAAACGCATAATTTTGGTAAACAAAAGCTAACTAACGAATTCTTTCTATTTAACCTTGTTCATTTGCATTTGGAACCTGCTGACATAGCCGTGCTAATGAAGGTATTTCCTGGAGGAAATGACTTGAGGACAGCTGACACTTTTTTGTTGTTGTGACTGAAGCTTGCTCGAACCTTGAGTTCGTAGCTGGTGGAGCGCAGACCATACGATGTCAGACGTAGTCTTCACTAAGCAGTCGTCACCGTAACTACACACATTAGATGACTATGGCTTACAAACAGTAAACCAAGGTGCAGGCAGGCATTTGAATAAAACTGTGGTCTCTTATTTATTTATTTGATGATGTAAAAGTGTATGAATCCTCTATGTTACCCTTTTGTGTGCTGATTAGCACTTAGTTCCTAAGAATGACTTAGATGTTTTTTTTAATGGCTGGTCACTTAGCTTTGAATGTAATTGTTTGATATTACGGACGTCACCGCCGTAAATTTTGTGATTAATTGATAGGACTTAGCTAGATGAATTAACGTTAAATGTAAATGCGGAGAAGGTATCATCCTAACTTAGATTTGTTTTGCTACCCTGTTAAATGTAAATTCTGATATTAGCTTGATCTTGTAACTTGACCTAGGGCTTTGCGTCGTACCATTTTCCTAGTGTTGCTGTTGTTGCTTTATTATTGTGAGACAGATCTTTCGCGAGGGTTTACTGTAACTTCTCAGGTAGGGACCTGCTCTTTATTTTTGATTATTTATTAGCTTGCGGATTAGCCGATAGAAACCCTCCGAACTAGGCTAGGGGTTTGTAAAATTTACAATAAATTTTCACGGTGTTTTACATAAGTCTGGATGTTTCTTTTCTCAGTCTAGTTTTTAAGGTGAACCTTTCCTTAGGCAGTCTATGACCTTCGTCACCATGTACCACGATCCCCGTGGACTACAGTTTCTCGTGCCGCTTTGGCCTATTTGGAAGTTCACCTGATCCTCACGACAGTTAGGTCCGACGGATGAGATGTTAGGGAAGTCATTGCGGTTGTTGGCTATCCTGGCAGCTCCCCTGACGGGCACAGTACAGTACTATATTTCCTTTCTCTTAGAGCAGAGGTTCCCATTAGGTGGTCCGCGAAGTGTCGTCAAGAAGTGGGCTACGGTAACACCATAATGAACATGGAAAACGGAGAAGTACAATGAGTTCCTTAAAAATAATAATAATTATGCGTTACCACCCACAGCATAAGTGGCACACTCATATGTGGCGTAGCATAATTTGAGCTTTCCAAGTTTCCCGCTAGAGAGCATTCTGCTCCTGTTTCTCTGTGTTCTACTCTCTGCCTCTCTTGAGCCTAGCCATTCAAAGAATAAGCCTACTGCGAAAAGTAGGAAATACGACATAAAATATTTGGAAATTGGCTTTACGTATTGTGGACCTGAAGATTGTCCTAAGCCTCAATGCGTGATATGCTTTGAAACCCTTGCCAACGAGAGTATGAAACCTGCAAACCTCCGGAGGCATCTACAGTTGATGCCTATCACTCGGAGCACAAAGGTAAATCCACTGAATTCTTCAAAGTAAAGTTAGTTGAACTGAAATCATGCCAGAAAGTAATTACGGTACCAAAAGTTCTGGTGCCAATGTGAATAAAAATTCAACGCCTGCAGCCTACGAAATACCTCAGCTTGTCGCAAAACCTGCCAAAACCATACAATTACTGAAGGGCTCATTCTACCTTCAGCAATTATTTTGTACAAGAGAATGCTGGCCGATGTTGCCGCAAAGCTTGTAAGTGCCGTCCAGCTGTCTAACAATACTGTGCAAATGCGAATTACAGATATGTCAAGCAATATTGAAGAGACGTTGTTGGCAAGGCTCCACATGAGTGACATGTTTGCTCTGCAGTTGGATGAGAGTACCGACATATCAAGAAAGACGATAATGTTGGTCTCTTAATGTTGGATTTTGTACGTTTTATATGGCATGATGAATTATATGAAGATTTTCATTTTAGCCTATTTTCATAAAAATAAAAAAAATAGGCTTATGAGATCACATTTTGTCCATGTGTCTGTGTCCCCCCTAATAACTTCTAAATGGCTGGCGCGATTTCAATGAAACTCGGTAAGATCATAGCACCATTCTGGTCGACCCTGACCGTGCCCTTCAAATTGTATTGTATCTCACCAATCCAACATGGCAGCTGTGCGAAATATTTCACCAGCATTCAGTATCTCCGAAACTATTACAGATATCACCCTGAAGTTGTGTACGGTGATAAAGGGCACTACTAGACGTTCACCTATTAAGACTTTCAAAAACCTGGTAACTACAAAACCAAAATGGCGGCCAAGCGAAGTTGAGACTTTTAAATAGACTTTTCTCGCGATTTAACCATCCAAACGTAATGAAACTTGATACAGCAAATGTTTATATGCATTGTAATGCACTGGCGTCTAATTTAGTTCAATTGTTTATATAACCTCAAAATGAAGGCTGTGCGAAATATTTCACTGCCATCAATACTTGATTGGGCGGAGAACAAACAAACCCCATTCTATACCTCCGAAACATTTACAGATATCACCCTGAAATTTTGTACGGTGATAAAGGGCTCTGCTACAAGTTTTACTATGTAACTTTCAAAAACCTGTAAAGTACAAAACGAACATGGTGGCCAAGCGAAGTTGAAACATTTTAATAGACTTTTCTCGTGATTTAACCATCTGAGCGCAGTGAAATGTGGTACAGTAAATGATTACACATATTGTAATGCACGTGCATATAATTTAGTTCAATTGTTTACATAACCTCAAAATGGCGGCTGTGCAAAATTTTAAAATTACCTTTTTATTTCTTGTGCAGTAATCATGCGATCGAAGTGAAAGTTTGAATAATGAAGCTACGCAATAATTTTCCTTTAATGGTACATAAATCTATGGCCTATATATAACAATCCAATATGGCGAGCTTCCGAAATATTCTGACGGTTCTCAATATCTACGAATCTTTCACAGCAATCAAACTGAAATTTTTTATGTTCATAGAGGCTATGAACATAAGTTCACCTATAGGAATTCAGTAACCTGGTGAGCACAAATCCAACATGGCGGCGACGCGAAGTATAAATATTTAAATGGACGTTTCCCGCGATTTAACCATCCGAGTGCAGTGAAAATTTGCACGTTAAATGCTTATACAAATGTTAATCCACTGGCATCTAATTTATTTCAATTGTTTTCATAACCACAAGATGGCAGCTGTGCAAAATTTTAAAATCTCGTTTTTACTTCTCCTAATCATGCGATTAAAGTTTGAATACCACACGTACACAATAATCTTCATGTAATAGTACATAAATAAAAATCCAACCTGGCGACCATCTGAAATATTTAGATGGTTCTCAATATCTACGAATCTATCACAACAATCAAACTGAAATTTTGTATGTTGATAGAGGCAATTAACATGAGTAGGATATATGAAAATAGGCTGTATAGTTCTTCACGGAACTACTTGTTTCCTATGAACTAGTACACATAACAGCAGACGATATTTACGCAGCTCTGAACGAGTATTGTAGTAAACATGATATCGCTTGGAAGAAATATGTGGGTCTGTCTACAGATGGTGCGAAAGCTCTGTCCGGATGCCGGAAGGGCCTTTAAGCTGAAGTGAAAATGGTAGCTCCAGATATTGTAGCAGCTTCGCTAGCCCACACGTTGAGCGTACAAGTGTAGCAGTTATTAATGCCCCATGTTGGTAGCGACAAATGTAGCAGCTTCGCTTGCCCCTAACTGTTGGGTGATAATTGTAACTGTTGACCTTTGCCTAAGCTATGTTGTTTTAATGGGCGCCAAGACCTCAATGCACTGTTGAAATCTAAATTTGTATTTAACAACGTCTAGCTCTGGCAGAACACCTTCAAGACTCTATTCACTCAGATCGTGGTATGATTTGATCATTAACCCAACAAACAATTGTATCAGGAGAAGGAGTTGGTCTATATCTAATGCTACCTACTGAAAGCAAAGATTGCATTGTAAAAGAAATGAATTTATTATATAAAACAAGTATAGCAAAATTAATAATAATAATAATAAGTTTAAAATTTAAATTGGAGCGTTGCGATTTTAATATTACCGATAGAAAATTACGTGAAAACGGAGTCTGATAAATTGATTTTACTCTTATTTCCAAGCTATGAAGTTACTGAAATATGAAATGTAAAACAAAGAAAAATGAGAGATTGCGTATTTCTGCGTCATTTGCGCTTACCACTGGAAATTGCTAAAGCATTTCCCTCGTACTGGATGATGCTGTGTGCTTCCCACAGTCTCCTGGACGTCGCCATCTTCTTCGTTATTTGATGATATTCTGGTAGATTAGATAATTCTATGGTCCGTACATCGGACCCAAACCGTACAACCACCACGGTTAAGTTTCACAAAGATAGTCGCTAACTCCACTGAACATCGGAGCGACACGCACTTGCAACCGTACTCGGCAAGTTCTACACAGATTCTCCCCGTTCCACGGTGCGTCGAACGATATATGCACACGTTGGCTCCCCACTCCGGAGCCGTCTTCCAGCTTACGTCGTCTCCACTGATTGGCTGCACCCCACGCGCTATACTCCCCTCCTCTGCCTCATTACACTCGGCGGTAAGGGGAAGTCGTATTCCGTTCCAACAATTCGCCTTTTCTTGACGATGCGACCCAAGCTTGCGTCATGCTTCCCGACAAGATTAAGCTTGTATTTGAATTTCCAGTGACTCATGTCTCTCATAATATACCCTAACTGACGAAACTCTGTTAAATTCCGTAATTACATAATTTCCTATGATATTGTCGTTCGTAATAATTTGCTTGATAGCGTTTTCTAAGACATAGAAAACCTATCTGTATGCTTATAATTTTTATAAAATGCTCCGAAAATATCTTAATAATAATTATAATAAATTAATAATAATAATAAATTAACATGAAAAATTCTCTTGGCTGAACAATTTGCCGCGTAAATAAATATAGAATGGCTTCCTACTGACTTATGCCAGTTGCACAAAAACCCCTCGAAAAACACGTTACATATTCGCCTCGGATCATCGGATGATTTACCGTGACAACGGTCCATTATCCGATTATCCCAGACACGTTAATAAACCCCATCCAAAATACATATTACATAAATGAAATCACCCTAAATTACAGGTATATACACTCATAATTTTTCTTCACGCACTTTGCGTCAAAGTTTGTTGTCACTATGGATTGCACTTTGCAACCAGTCCAATGTTTTACATATAGAATAGTGTTCCACGGATATTTCCGCCTCTCAAATTTCTCTATGTTGGAGAAATAGACATAATTAATGTGTGAGCACTATGTATTTATGATGTCATATCACACGCATTGAAGGTGTTCTGATATATTTATATCTCCATAGAACTTCCTAATTTCACTGGAGGTCCCTCCTTATGGTGACATTTAATTCCACTTATCACTGACCACACGATCACACTATTGTGGCAGAGCCTCGTGACCATAATACTTAATCTCTCTTTAGATTAAATTAATATTGACTTCTGAAAAAAAAAAACAGTAAATGCGCATTACATATAACACCAAATATTTCTGTGCCGTAATCGCCCTGTCTTGTTAAGTTCCCGTAGACCATATTCTACTTAG
Source organism: Meconema thalassinum (assembly GCA_946902985.2). NCBI lineage: Eukaryota > Metazoa > Arthropoda > Insecta > Orthoptera > Tettigoniidae > Meconema > Meconema thalassinum. Next base: position 314,338,011 of record OX336393.1, on the reverse strand, counting down.
TACTAGTTCTCAACACAGACCAGTTCTCCTCACACAAATAATACCTTTGTACAAATTACCTTAAATTACACACTTACAAATCTTTCATGGTGAGGCCGTAAACAGAAATCACGTGTGCTGATATGTATGAGTTTCATGAAGGACTGTCTCGCATTCTGATGGCCCATCTTTTGCCTCGTGGACGCCTTAAGCAAAAATACCATGTACAAGCGCTCACCCATCTCTTGGAGGCAAATGGGAATTCACCAGCGCTACCAAATTCTGGCCTTGGTGTATCGAGACATTTTAGTGCTCAAGAGCATCCGACAATCCCGTCATATTTCCCTGTACCTTAAAAACTCTCATTTACTTACATACTACCCCCCTGTGTGACTTCTGATACGCCTGCCTGGAAGACCAACTCCTCCCACGCACCAAATACCACACTTACTCATTTGATAGGCTGGCTCGCCAGCTAAACACACTCACTTTATGACACATATTTTCGTAGACTATGTATATTATACGTTCCGTATAATCTGTTTCCCTTACTATCCTCCAGCACATATGCTGTTTTCCCAATAAGTTTGGAAACTATAAATGTTTCTGCGTCACCTGCTTCCAACCTTGCAAGTGGCTCCCTTAAATGAACGTCATCACGTTGCTCTACCTAGCATATTTCTCAGTGTCTGTAACGATGCCCTGTTGCTACTGTCCACACATGCTAACCCCACTTTCCTCTCGTGTAACACCTCTACTTGACACTCTATGACCTAAAAATGTCACTTCTGACTGACAGAATGACGACTTAGATAGCTTCAAAGTGAACCCTGCCTGATCTAACTTCTGAAAAACTATATTTAAATGACATAGATGCTCCTCAAAACTGCGTGAACTAATTACCATATCATCTATGTAAATGGTTACAAACTCTCCTGTGTCATCCCCTAATGCGATGTTTAAAGCCCTAATTAAAGCTGCTGAACTACTCTTTAACCCATAAGGTGTTCTACAAAATTGATAAAGGTTATATTTATGACTAAAAGCTGTAAATGGTCTATCTTCGTACATAAGTGGCACTTGCCAAAAACTGGAACACAAATCTACACAAGTGAAATACTTCTTCCCCTCAAATGTTTGCATTAATTCCTCTATTGACATAGATTTCAGCTGATCTGAACTAATTCTACTGTTAACCAAACGAGCGTCTAAACAAATACGAACTGTGCCGTCGGTCTTGGGTACCGTGATCAAAGAATTAACATATGGACTGTTAGAGTGCTCAATAATCCCATCTTCAAGCATCTGGTTAATTTGTACCTCAACTGCACCCTGATAAGCGAAAGGTACAGGATATCTATGTCCTGTGAATACTGACCTATCAATAACGTTCAATGAATGTGTATAGCAATTGGCCATACCAATGCGATCCTCAAAAACTCTCCTATTACACAATAACACATCATAGAGCCGAACACATTGTTCCACCTCTATATTACCCTGAAATGCAGCATCACGTAACGAGTCCTCTAGACTTCCGTTCGTAATCACACTGCCCACAAAACATGGAGAACCCCGCTCTACGGCTGGCGATATCTCATTTAAAGTACAAATCACACCTACAATACTACTCCTCTGAATATGGTCATTGAACGCTACTTCTACTTCAGAATCTCCCCATTTAAATTTCAAACTCCCTACATCATAACATAAGTTACCAGACACTCTACTTAGCCACTCTGAACCCAAGACAACACTGAATACTAAATTTGGAATTACAAGACAAATCTGCTTCTCTACATGATTATTAATTTTAATGTCTACTAAAACTTGCTTAGAAATTACTTTAGACCTCTTCCCAACAGCTGTGATAACAAAAGTGCTTTTAATTGGCATCTCCTCAAAATTTACTCCAGTTCCTTTCATTTTATCATAAAATGCACTACTTATGCAACTCTTCATACAACCACTATCAATTAAAACATCTGTGTACGCCTCGGACACGTTAAATTTAACTATGGGGCTCTTACTAACCACTTCCTGAATAATACCTTCATCATTTAGTTCATGAAATAATTCATTTCTTACATTTAGGTCATAGGGTTCCTGTATAATTGTATGGACAGGGCATGCTACAGACTGAGATTCTGACCTTACTTCGCAGCCTGGTTCGCGTTTAAAGAACCGCTACAGCTGGCCGTAGTACTACTAACTACTGAACTGGTCTGGTTGTTCTGGGCTGTGTTGTCATTGTTTGGCTGTATATTACTACCACTAGGCTGTCCTCTTCCTTGACCCCTATTCTGGTTGTAATTATTGTCATTATAATTTCTCCCTTGATTTCCCCTGAAATCATTGTTTCTCCCTTGATTTCCCCTGTAATCATTGTTCCTCCCTTGATTTCCCCTGAAATCATTGTTCCTCCCTTGATACTGATTACCATAGCCATTTCCTCTGTTCTGATTTAGCTGATTATTATTATTATTTCTATTTTGAGCGTTGGCCCCTTCGCCACCGTTCCCTTGAACTTCTTGATGCCTGGCTTCATTAGGTCTATTATTATTATTACCCTGGTTCCGATTGAAATTGTCCTCATAACCCCCTCTCCCTAGTGCATCAAATGTGCTTAACAAATTTTCTACTTGTGATATAGTCTTTACATTCTGGATACAAGCAGCCTCCTTGATCCTATAGGGAAAGTGCCTAAGTAGCAACCTCACCACATCATTTTCCTCCTTCAAGCCATCCAGATATTTACACACTAATACCTGCCCTAAAAAGTATTCGGTCATGGTGGAGCTTCCTTTAGGGTTATATTTACCACACACTACTCCCTCACGATGCTGCAACTGAATAACCTCATTCCAGAACTTTTCACAGAATTTCATTTTAAAATCATTGATATCAGTAAACTTGTCTCTGTAAACAGCAAACCAATTCCTCGTTTCCCCCACAAACACTTGTTCTAAAATTTCAACTACCTGGCACCACTCAATACTACTATTTTCCAGCCTTTCCCCGAATTTATTTTCTATAGTGTTCATGAACTCCATTGGGCACCCCTGTCGATTGCTGAACTTACCCAGTTCTACCTCCCTGTGTGTGCTATTCACAAAAACTGGCCTATTCTGACTATTTTCTTGCCTGATCCTAGCTTTTAATTTTAACTCTAATTCTGCGATTTTCTCCCCAGCCTTCCTCTCAATACTGTTTACTGTTAATTTAATGTTTCCTTCTGATTCTTCTACTTTATCATATAGCTTTGCTTGTTTCTCCTCAATCTTGCTAATGCTCTCTCTATTACTCTCTCTTAAATCATTTACTTCTGCAACTATTTGTGAGTGGACTTTCTCAATTCTACCCCCCAGCTGTTCCTTAACCTCTTTAGTTGCTACCTGAATTTTGTCAATTTCTCCCCCCAATTGCTTTTTGGCCTGCTGTGTTTCCAGTTGCACTAGTTCTTTTAAATTTTCAGCCTGTGTACTGATTCTAATTTCCAACTCCTCCTGTACTTTTCCTAATTTTCTGTCTACATCTGCAATAATCTCTTTAGCCTTTTCTTCCATCACCCCCCTGATCTCACCTCTAATCAGTTCGAATTTGTCACTCATTTCCCTACTGTTTTGTTCTAATTTAGCATTTAAAGTTTCAGTACTCTCTCTATTTTCCTTACTGTTTTGTTCTAATCTGGCGTTTAAAGTTTCATTACTCTCTCTATTTTCCTTACTGTTTTGTTCTAATCTGGTGTTTAAAGTTTCATTACTCTCTCTATTTTCCCTACTGTTTTGTTCTAATTTAGCATTTAAGGCATCTGTACTTTCTTTATTTTCCCTACTGTTTTGTTCTAATTTAGCGTTGTTTTGTTCCAGTTTTGCATTATTCTGTTCTAACTTTGCATTTAAGGCATCACTACTAACTTTGTTCTGATACATGAACTCGAGAAGTAAAGTCTTTAATTCTGGTTGGCCGCCTACACTCCCTGTTTCAGTATCGGGATTTACCTCCGCTACCCCGGTACTACCATCACTCGACATACTGCTCGTATCATCACTCTCCCGTTGATGACCACTACGTAACCTCATCTGTCTTTCTTTCTCATCCCCCATAATGATATACACTGATACAGACAAATAACCCCCAAAATACAGGCACAGAAATATATACCCTTCTCCTTCCACAAATGTTATTAGGTTTTCAGCCCCAAGTTGTCGGCGACAAATGTAACGTAATTGCTAGCCCCTCATGTTGAGCGACAAGCGTAACGTTAATTATTGCCCCATCTGTTGGTAGAGACAAATGTAGCAGCTTCGCTTGCCCCTAACTGTTGGGTGATAATTGTAACTGTTGACCTTTGCCTAAGCTATGTTGTTTTAATGGGCGCCAAGACCTCAATGCACTCTTGAAATCTAAATTTGTATTTAACAACGTCTAGCTCTGGCAGAACACCTTCAAGACTCTATTCACTCAGATCGTGGTATGATTTGATCATTAACCCAACAAACAATTGTATCAGGAGAAGGAGTTGGTCTATATCTAATGCTACCTACTGAAAGCAAAGATTGCATTGTAAAAGAAATGAATTTATTATATAAAACAAGTATAGCAAAATTAATAATAATAATAAGTTTAAAATTTAAATTGGAGCGTTGCGATTTTAATATTACCGATAGAAAATTACGTGAAAACCGAGTCTGATAAATTGATTTTACTCTTATTTCCAAGCTATGAAGTTACTGAAATATGAAATGTAAAACAAAGAAAAATGAGAGATTGCGTATTTCTGCGTCATTTGCGCTTACCACTGGAAATTGCTAAAGCATTTCCCTCGTACTGGATGATGCTGAGTGCTTCCCACAGTCTCCTGGACGTCGCCATCTTCTTCGTTATTTGATGATATTCCGGTAGATTAGATAATTCTATGGTCCGTACATCGGACCCAAACCGTACAACCACCACGGTTAAGTTTCACAAAGATAGTCGCTAACTTCACTGAACATCAGAGCGACACGCACTTGCAACCGTACTCGGCAAGTTCTACACAGATTCTCCCCGTTCCACGGCGCGTCGAACGATATATGCACACGTTGGCTCCCCACTCCGGAGCCGTCTTCCAGCTTACGTCGTCTCCACTGATTGGCTGCACCCCACGCGCTATACTCCCCTCCTCTGCCTCATTACACTCGGCGGTAAGGGGAAGTCGTATTCCGTTCCAACAATTCGCCTTTTCTTGACGATGCGACCCAAGCTTGCGTCATGCTTCCCGACAAGATTAAGCTTGTATTTGAATTTCCAGTGACTCATGTCTCTCATAATATACCCTAACTGACGAAACTCTGTTAAATTCCGTAATCACATAATTTCCTATGATATTGTCGTTCGTAATAATTTGCTTGATAGCGTTTTCTAAGACATAGAAAACCTATCTGTATGCTTATAATTTTTATAAAATGCTCCGAAAATATCTTAATAATAATTATAATAAATTAATAATAATAATAAATTAACATGAAAAAATCTCTTGGCTGAACAATTTGCCGCGTAAATAAATATAGAATGGCTTCCTAATGACTTATGTCAGTTGCACAAAAACCCCTCGAAAAACACGTTACAATATGAAAAGGACACATATCTCGAGCCACCTTTTTCACTTCATTGCTGTACACATTGGACACAATGCTTTATTCACCGGGAAGCATTAGTAGCAAAAGACTGCCTGAACTGTTCCAGAGCACCCTTAATGAAGTGGTGAAAATAATAAACAATGTCAAAACCAGCTCCATAAAATGCAGGTTATTTGCATTGCTCTGCAAAGACATGCTTAGCGAGCATGAGCAGCTTCTCATTCATACTGAAGTGCGATGGCTTTCAAGGGGCAGGATCTTAACGAGGTTTTTCGAGCTGAAAGATGAGGTACAGATCTCTCTTCTTGGGGCAATACATGAGGATTTGCTCAATGACATTTCTTGGCTTTGCAGAACTGCATACTTGGCTAACGTGTTTGATCACTTTAATGATTTGAATTTGAGTTTGCAAGGTGACTACGTTGATGTCTTCAGAGTTGAAGACAAGATCAGTGCGATTGTGAAAAAGTGTAATATTTGGGCAGCAAGGGTCCAAAATGGCTCATATGCTAATTTCCCCACACTAAAAACGTATCTGCAGTAATCTAACGAAGGTTTGCCTTGCGAGGTAAAGAAAATATAACCGAACACCCTCGTAGTCTTGCAACTACCTTTCGGGAATATTTTCCTGAGCCCGATGGCGATAACTGCTGGATTCGAGACCCATCTCAAAATTGAAAGTATTCAGCTTCTATCAGAGCAGGAACAACACCAACTCGTTGAATTGACCTCAAGTAGTGAAATGAAGACAAGTTTTAATGAAGAGAAGCTAGCAGACTTCTGGGTGACAGCTCGAAAGGATTACATGGGAATCAGCGATAAGGCAATAATAATTATTCTTCCGTTTGCAACAACTTACTTGTGCGAAAAAAACTTTTTCCAAAATGTGCGTAATGAAAAGCAGATATTCTCATTTCAGGGTGAACATTTTGAAATTGCAACCCGACCTCGAAAAATAATTGCGGGAAGAACAGGTTACGTTCGTCTTAATGAATGCCGGCTCCTTTTACACATTAGTGCTCTTAACAAAATGATAATAAACAGTATTTGTTCCTTCTCAACCACTGCACTGTTATTTTTAGGTCTGTAGCACTACCTACCTTTACGACTTTACTATATGATGTAATAGGATTAAATAAATTAATATTAACATACAAATAATTCAGCACAGTACTCCATGCCAGAAGTTCCCATTAAGAATTTAATGATTTGAAGTCTTGACTTAAAGATTTTTGCTTACATAACGATCGCTTTAGGGGGTCCGAGAAAAATTCCTAATGGGAACCACTGTTTTAGAGTACTGTTGCAATGTTGTCTTGGTAACCTATATCGAGCTTCCCTCTGTTTGAATCTTTTCATGGTCAAACTCACATCAGGCTCAGATATCTAAAGCAATTTTCTTCTTCAACCTGAGATTAACCTTGAAGTTAAATAATAACACAGGGGAGTCCTTCTTCAGACAGTGTCTAACATCCCAACGAACTGAGCAGTTCGCAAAGCAGAACACAACATGTAAGTTAACACATCACAGCATTTTAACAAAGAGATCATAGACCAGCACTACTTATTTGTGTCTATAATTGTATTTTGTGGGCTTATCAGTATAGGGCTCGTTCCATTTTTGAAAGCATTTGGTTTCATCCACTACTGGCTTGCTGGGCCTATCGTAGCTTCACCAGAGTCCCGTTAGCCGTCACTTTTCAGGGTTCCTGTAGGACCTTCACAGCTACCGTAACGGTCCCGGGGCACACGAAGTCCCCACTGTACTTCGCCCCTACAGGCGATCCCCTACTTTGTGCCGTTGCCCGTCTCCCATGTTGTGGACGAGGGGTTGGACTTATGGAAACTGAAAGAAGGGGATAGAAGGGTCGAGTACCTCAAAATGGTAAAGGAAGGAATTCCAACAGATGAAGAAAGAGGGGTGGAAGAGGAATGGGCTAGATTTAAGAAGACACTAGTAGGTGCAGCAGAAGCAGTATGAGGGAGGACAAGTAGTAAGAAGAGGTGGAAGGAAACACCATGGTGGAATGAGAAGACTAAAGATATAGTAAGGGAAAAGAATACAGCCTTTAGGAGGTGGTATCAAAATAGGACAGTAGAGAACAGGGAAGAGTACCAGGAAAGAAAGAAGGAGGCGAAGAGAGTAGTGGCTGAGAAGAGAAGAAAGTGGATGGAAGAGTGGACAAAGATGATGAAGGAGGATAGTGAAGGTACAAAAAAGGTCCTGTATGGGATGGTAATAAATAAGAGGCGGAAGGATCCTGCGGATTGTTAGAATGGTGAACGAAAGGGGACAAGAGATAGAAAATAGGGAAGAACTGAAGAAAATGTGGAAAGAATATTTTGAAGAACTTCTGAACCCAAATTGAAAAGATGGTGAGGAGGAAGAAATCGGGGAAGAGGAAGATGAACTGCAAACAGAAAAGGACTTAACATGGAAAGAAGTGGAAGATGCAGTGAACAAGATGAAAGGAGGGAAGGCACCGGGTGTGGATGAGTTGAGTGTGGAGATGGTGAGAGCAGCAGGAGAGGTGGGGATACAGTGGTTGTACCGAGTGATGAGGACAGCATGGAAGGAAAGGAAGACCCCAGAGGACTGGAAAAAAAGGAATAATTGTCCCGATCTTCAAGAAAGGTAGTAGAACAGATTGCAGAGACTATCGGGGAATAACACTGATGAGTCATTGTGCAAAGATCTTCAAGTAAGTTTTGGAAAAGAGAATTGGGACAAGGATAGAAGGAGGGATGAGGGAAGAACAACATGGCTTCAGAGCAGGAAGGTCCACAGTGGATTTGATTTTTGCTGTAAGGCAGTTACAAGAACAGCACTATGAGTATGGAACAGATCTACTGATGGCCTTCCTGGACATTGAGAAAGCATATGACAGTGTATGCAGAAACATAGTATGGAAGTCCCTGGAGGATAGAGGAGTAGAGAAATGGACTATAAAGAGGATAAAGGAGATGTACAAGGGAAGCGTGAGCTGTGTGAAAGTGGGAGGAGAGAGATCAGACTGGTTGGAACAGAGAAACGGCCTGAAACAAGGAAGTGCACTGTCACCGTTACTTTCCATTGTAGTGATGGATGACATAATGACCCGAGTGGCACAAGTAATTGGGGAAGGAAAGATGAAAGCAATGGTGTTTGCAGATGATTTGGGGAAACAAGGAGGAGGAGGTACAGGAACAGTTGGACGTGTGGGAAGGAATAATACAAGGATATGGGATGAAATTTAGCATAAATAAGAGTGAAATGGTGATCACAACAAGGAAGAAGGAAAGTACCACAACGGGAATAACAATTGGTGGGGAACAGCTGAAGAAAGTGGAGAGTTTCAATTTTCTGGGATGCCTGATACAAGATAATGGAAGAAACGATAGAGAAATAAATGAGCGGGGGAGGCAGGCAGAAGCATTTCGGAGGAGTGTGAGAAGCATGTTATGGAGCAAGGATGTCCCTCAGAACAGAAAAAAGATCATATATCGGACGTACTATGTCCCTATCCTGACGTATGCTTCGGAGACCTGGGTTATGAAAGGAAGGGAGAAGAGCAAAATACAGGCCAGTGAGATGAGGTTCTTGAGAAGCAGTAATGGAGCTACAAAGATGGACAGAATAAGAAATGAGAGGACCAGAGAATTAATGAAGGAGGAACCATTACAGGATGGTATAGAGAAATCTAGACTTAGATGGTTTGGACATGTAAAATGAATGGAGGAGAAGAGGATACCCAGGAGAGTACACGAGACGAAGTGGGAAGGAAAGAGACCGAGAGGAAGACCGAGAGACAGGTGGCTGAAGGGGGTGGAAGAAAGGGTGAAGAAGAGAGGAGAAGACTGGACAAGGGTGGAGGCTGAGAGATGGTGTGAAGACAGAAGACGTTGGAGAGGCTTGTGTTCCAAACAGTCCCGGCCAGTGGCTGGAAACTGTGCAAGATGATGATGATGATCAGTATAGGGAGAAGATAATGTTAAGGGAACTGTTAGTTCCCACAACAAAGAAGTGAGATGTGCTTCATTACGGGATGTGGTGCATGCTCCTCCACCCCAGTGGCGGTGGGCAGGGTGTACCAAACGCCTGCTGATGAGACTGACTTGGTGCACCTAGGTGAAACCCCACAACAGACATGGGCTAAAACCTAGACGATTTGCTCGAATTTAATTGCCTGGCCATAAAAGCAAATACCGGTATTCCACATCTATGACTGTTTCTATCATTTTTACTAGTGAAGTTTCACTCATTTTGACTATACCAAATAATTCAGTAGATTATTGGAGTGTATTTTGGAACATCATGCAGTTTTTCCTGTTGAGTTATGAAATATGTTGTAATAGAGTGCCAATAAAACATGGTCGTAAGAAACAATCCATTTTTAGAAATTAATTGAATTATTAGTGTTATTCCCAACATTTAACACCTTCCTTTATCTCGCCTTCTTGCATTTCATTTGTTAGGGCAGGGTTAGAAACCTTGTTCACGTGCAAAGGCCTTCCAGCCACATTCTCAACCTCACTGAAGTAAGGAACAAGTCGAGAATGAGCAGCTCAGCCAAAATCACATTACATGAAATGGTGAGTTGGATCAGACATGCCTAGCGGGTCATATCTACCTCACATGTGAACAACACTCCATCCAAGTAAAATTTGCGGTGTGGCTGTCTTAGAGGGCAATATAGTGCTCTTATTAATTCACCAAACACATTAGTCAATTTTTAAAGTAATTTTGCCACTTTTGCTTGCACCCACAAATTTTAGGGATACCTTGGCCACATCAAACTGTGTTGAATTTGTCTGTTGACTAATAGTGGAACTGAATTACTGGGGTTAGGTGACCTGGGACTTTAAATAAGGAACCATCCTGGCATATCTGCAACACCTCCTGGAGTCACTCCTCACCAAATTTAGGCAGTAATACAAACCAAAAATGGTGTTACCCAGTATGGAATTAGGTTTGTTCTTGAGGGGATGACTAATTTTTTGTCCAGTGTGCTTAGAATCACTGGGCTACAAGATTATCACATTTAAGATACCGCAGCAGGAGAGGGGATTCCTCACAAACTGGGGGATAATCTGAACTAGAAGGATGAATGGTAATGAAAAATCTGCTTAACAAGAAAATGCTCTTAATATAATAGCACTTTGACAATACCCTTGTTTTTTCTGTTTATATTCCACTTCTGTGACTGTTTCTGTCACTTTTACTTGTGAAGTTTTACTCATTTTGACTGTACAAAATAATTTTCCTCTACTTGAGAATAGGCTCTACTGCTTTGGTGTGATGGTATGTATTAACTCTTTTTTTAAGATGGTAATATTTCTGTGGGCCAGGTGTTGATCTTGGAATTTGCTTCGTCATATATTAACAAATATGAAAAAATAATAATTGTTCGTTAGTAATAAAACCTGCACTTCAGATTGTTGAGCAGAGTTTATGGATATAATCAAAATGAAACAAAAATATTAAGAGCCAGAGAGTGACAGAATGGTTTAAAATGTATCCAATCTTTTGTTTTTAAAAACTGTATTTCTCATTAAATTTCACCGTCTTGATCCACATATGCTAAGAACAGCAAAGGATTTTCAAGAGGAAGATTTGCTTAATATTTCTCCACAGAGCACAGAGTTGCTTCACCCTTGCTTAAACTATCACTGATAACTTAAAAAGAGGTTAAAATGCATTTTATTTTCCCTTAAATCATCCAATTGTAATGGTTTGAATGTAGGGAGTATTTTTTGTAATATAAAATAATTTTATCAGTGAAATATTACATTTAATACTTTGTGGTTGGATATGTAAATAGAATATAAACAAGAGTTTAGTGCTTTTCAGTCGGTCAACACGAATGTACCCAAAAAGAGATGGGTTATGCCCTAATCCTGAAATAAATTACATGAGATTAAAAAATACACTAGGATGACCAGTTTCGATCGTCAAGCGATCATCATCAGATCCATTACACTTAGGCTATAAAATCTATGTTTGAAATACAGGTGAAAATATTTACAATATGTACAATTATTTAGTTGCAGTATTGGTACTGCAACTGTCAGTGTATGCTAAATGCAGTATATATGATGTTAGGTGAAGTGCTAAATGGTGATAGATATCCGGAGTTTGTAATTTGGAGTGATTATATGGTTGTAAAAATCATCTGTGGTTAAACTATAATATTATAGGCTAACTACTTATCTGATTGTCTTCCTAACTAGAGCTACGCGCAGTTATCGTGTTCACTGTAACTCACGGTGCAGTCGATTGCGGTAGGGTTGTTATCTTAACGACTGTTTTTTCCTGCTTTCTCCCCCCTGTCCATGTGCGGTGCGGAGTCAATGCGATGTGTTTATGTGAGGTGTTGCCAACCTAGATAAGATGTATGTTATTGAATGAGGTGGGTCTACAACTATTAAAGACCGTGGATTAGCCCTCGCCACGCGTGGACCATAAGCCATTCAACTAAGCGCTGCCCGGTCTTACGAGGACGTCCCGGCACCTACTGCCGCGAATATGGGCCTTGGTTTATTGTAGAAGAAAAGTACATCGTACACCTGGATCCAGATAACATTTACCTATTAAAAACCCCGTGTCTTGTTTCCGACAGGGTGTGTTTTTTAGTAGCGTGAAGAGGTGTGAGCTCTCCATGAACGTGTGTTCATTTAGATTGTTGGGATTGTTTCGTTTGGCAAGGTGTATCTCGATTGCTTCCCTTATGTCAAGAGCTCTGCCTTTCGTTCACAACGAAAAACACAACCGGTAGGCACTTCCTAAATAGTAATCTACATCAACATGACCCGTATTCAAGGTCAGGGGTATATTCTATAACGTGCCAAAACACCGGTTGTCAAGCTAATTACATCGGACAGAGTGGAAGATGAGTAGACACACGTTATAATGAACATAGGAATGCGATGAGATACGGAACACATTCAGCCGTATGCGAACATATGTGTGACGCAGGGCACAGCTTTACCAACATAGAGTCGGACCTTAAAATAATCCATTACGAATCGAAAGGCAGAGCTCTTGACATAAAGGAAGCAATCGAGATACACCTAGCCAAACGAAACAATCCCAACAATCTAAATGAACACACGTTCATGGAGAGCTCACCCCTCTTCACGCTACTAAAAAACACACCCTGTCGGAAACAAGACACAATTTAGCGACACAGCCAAGCTAGATAAAAAGGGGGGGGGGGGGGGGAAATTAGGGGTTTTTGAATAGGTAAATGTTATCTGGATCAGGTGTACGATGTACTTTTCTTCGACAATAAACCAAGGCCCATATCCGCGGCAGTATTAAAGGTGCCGGGACGTCCTCATAAGACCGGGCAGCGCTTAGTTGAATGGCTTATGGTCCACGCGTGGCGAGGGCTAATCCACGGTCTTTAATAGTTGTAGACCCACCTCATTCAATAACATACATCTTATCTAGGTTGGCAACACCTCACACTGACTCCGCACAGCACATGGGCAGGGGGGAGAAAGCAGGAAAAACCAGTCGTTAAGATAACAACCCTACCGCAGTCGACCGCACCGTGAGTTACAGTGAACACGATAACTGTGCGTAGCTCTAGTTAGGAAGACAATTAGATAAGTAGTTAGCCTATAATATTATAGTTTAACCATAGATGATTTTTACAACCATATAATCACTCCAAATTACAAACTCCGGATATCTATCACCATTTAGCACTTCACCTAACATCATATATACTGCATTTAGCATACACTGACAGTTGCAGTACCAATACTGCAACTAAATAATTGTACATATTGTAAATATTTTCACCTGTATTTCAAACATAGATTTTATAGCCTAAGTGTAATGGATCTGATGATGATCGCTTGACGATCGAAACTGGTCATCCTAGTGTATTTTTTAATCTCATGTAATTTATTTCAGGATTAGGGCATAACCCATCTCTTTTTGGGTACATTCGTGTTGACCGACTGAAAAGCACTAAACTCTTGTTTACTAAGGCAACACTGAAAATATGGCTTCAAACACCACAATAAATAGAATATGTTAGATGACCCATGCTATTTAGGTGTATGTACTAGTGTATGTGTGAAGTGGCTTGTATAGCTCGGTTCCAAGCCCTGTGAACTTGCGGGATGAAGGGCAGAGGAAGAGTAGGAGCAGGTGAGAATTGAGAAGCCTGTCGACAGCCCGCCGTGTTACCTGACATTCTCGTCTATTCCAATACTGCTAACATGGGTCTTTTCTGGAACCAGTGTGGCGTTGGGAATGAGTGACTGAGTCACCGACTAATGTATTTGCTTCTGTTATTACGCAAGGACCGAGAAACCTCATCACTCGTCACCACCACTACTAATAGTCTGCGATGCACATTCCTCTCAGGTCCACGCAGCTTAGACTCGAGCAGTAAGTGGGTCTGAAATTAGGAAGGAGATGAGAGGTAGGTACCATCCCAGCATTTGCATGGAGGAGTAAGAAACTATGGAACTCCAGTGCTAGGATGGCCAAAATGTGATCCAAACCCACAGGCTGAGTGAATCCCATCTAATCCTTAGACCAGAATTAAATCTTGTCAGAGTCAGAAATTGAACTCGGCATCTTTGGAGCAGGGGGATCAATAGTTTACAGTTTTATCGGCGAGACAAGTTTCACTATAAAGATTAAGTATGTTCATGTTGCATCTTACAATGTAATAGCCTGGGAAACCAGACATCAGTTGTGTACTTTCTACATCTAAAGTGGGTCTGATAATTTCTGTAAATGTTACGTACCTAATGAAATATATATTTATACACCAAAATGTTTTATTGGGCAAAGGTTGCTGACATTTAAGGGTGTTTAAATACGAGAGATCTGTTTCAGTAGAATTACTATAATGTTAGTTATCTCTTTCAGGGTAAATTCACATCATCCTGCCATCTTGAAAACCACTACAGATACAGAGGATGTGAAACACATATTACTATTATTAGTCATGGTCATGATATTCTTTTGGGTTCTAGTCACATTGAAATACAAAATTTAAAAATAATCTAGACATTTCATGAAGAAAAACACAAATTCCTAATGATAAACATCTAGAATATTTTCATTTTCACCTAAAAGATATGATTAGTATACTGAGCCATGAAAGCCTTAATCAGCCTATTATTATCACCAGCTCCATTGTGCTTTCCTCGCTTGACTGAGAGCTTCAATGCTAAGCCTGGAAATAGAGCATCACAGGAGCCCCATTGGGTTTTCTGGGTTCTCAGTCTGTTTGGGTCCCATTCTGCCCATAGTGAACTAAATCCAATGGGTTATTTTGTTGACCAGTGCCAACAGGTCTGTAATGCATTGGATGAACTGGGAGGCCAAGCTACATATTAAATGGGATGAATGGGTGGGTCCCATTCATGACCTTTCCACATGGACAGCTGGAGAAAGAACTGACCAACTAAGGCCAAATGACCGCTCTACACTCTCCGCACACTTCAGTCAGCTGCCAGTGCACTCTATGCCTGGCATCATTTGTAAACAGACAAAATCTGCTACAGTAGTGTCAGTGCTCTTGAGCCCTTACTCACTGCTGTGAGTGGTTACATATTGCTTGGTATTCCATTACAAAATATTCTATGCATACAGTTTATTCAGATTTCGGCCAGTACCCTCGACATTTTACATAACGATGTGCATGCCCACGTTTTTGAGACTTACAGAGTGTCTGGTATTCTGCTGCACATCCAACTCGCTGGCAGAGAACAGTGTAGTGGAGTGAACTGTACAGTTCCATTCATAGTATTTGTTCAGTAATTAATAGGGATGGATCTGGATCCATGAAATGATATGAAAATCCACAGCCTGCTTCCAGTCTCCGACCGGGTCAGGAATGGAATGAATGAAGCCCCCATCTAGCGGCGAGGATATGAACTGAGCCGGCTGCCGAGGCCTGACGCACTCCTCTGGGGCAATGATTAAATGAATGACAGATGAAATTAAATGATAGTGGAGAGTGTTGCTGGAATGAAATTTTGCCAGGGAAAAACCGGAGTACCCAGAGAAAAACCTGTCTGCCTCCATTTTGTCCAGCACAGATCTCACATGGAGTGACCGGGATTTGAACCATGGACCCAGCGGTGAGAGGCCGGCGATCTGAATCCATGGACAACAGCAATTCCAGTTGGGTTTGAAACCAATTTCCATGATCTCATGTCCAGTCCCTCTGGGTCAGGATTGTTTAGCGACTACAGTTCTGTCACTGTGTTTTGTGCACATATTTGACACACTATTCCTTGTAATCATACTAAGCAGTTCAATCTGATACACCACCAAATCGGGCACCTCAATTTATTGTGTGCTCATGGGCAAACCCGACCACAATCACCAGCCTGTTGTATCTTTGCTTTGACCTATATTGATATGCTATTTACTTACAATTGACTGGCACCTCAGGCCACATCTGCGGCAAGGGGTTATGTGGTCACATGTTACCTGAGCAATGCCATCATAACGGGATCACTGCATTCTCAAAGGGTTGTGTAATTATTTATTTTTATTCAGGGTGCTTATATCAAAATTACAACTGGGGAAGCTGATCAGTCTATCATCCAGGCATCCCCCGACTGGAACTACCAAGATGGAAAATAGGATTGGTACAGGGATGTATATTCCTTGCATTCAACACATTAATGGCATGATGTTATGATGGAATGAAGAGTGACCCATACCATTTTAAGCTGCACATTAATAATTTCATTTTTAGGTCAAACACTGCATATTACTTCCTGTCTACATGTAGCACTACCATGTTGTCAAGACAACAGCCATATTTGTCAACAATTGCAGAGAGAAAGGATGATGGGACTTTCATCTGTAAACATACTAGTTTCTAAGCCATATGGTGTAGAAGAGGACTTTCTCCACTATACCATACTCCTGAATTGGCATACAAGGAATTTGAGAAGGCTTCTGCCTTGCTGAAATGGGAAATCACAGAAAATTATTTTTAGAATGGTTCATTGTGGTATTTCAATCCCCTTGTTTACCAAGTCCAAACTTCAACACACTGAGCCAATCTAGCTATTTTAGAGCATGTTAGGCTTGCATAGATTGGAAACACAACTCAAGGGCTATTTTATCATAGTGGAAACTTTTCCGCACATCACCATTCTTTGGAATGAAATATAATAATACAAACAAATGACCTTAAGATGCAGTGAGATTTGATTTCTGAACATTTGAACCTGTTAGCATATCCACACTGCTTGTGACACTTAAATGAAACTCATGAAGGTATGAACAGTCTTGAAATAATCGTCGTTTTAAATTTTATAAGGAATATTTAGTGCATATTCTCTTTTTTTTCTTTTTGGAATGGCCAGTATAACTGTAAGGAAATGTAAGTTAAGGAGAGCTACTCATAAAGGATGGCAGAGGAAGACAGAATGAGAGTACAAACTTTCAAACAAATTTATTTACAGTGCATTTAACAATATCCATGTTAACATGATTTAAAAAATAAAAAATCTATGTGCTGTTCAAAGTATTTTAAAGGCTTTCTGGTGAATTAAATTAACTCAACAATAATCATAATAACTTTCTCAATTCTCACTAATATACAGTACATATTCTTCCACATGAATATTTTAAGCACAAAACAACAATAGACTAGTGATAAAATTAAATCATTCATAACCAGCCAATATACAGACTCTTTTCGAACAGATCTCAAAGCTAAACGAATAAAGCAAGTGCTCTGAAACAAAAACCAAGTCAAGTTACATCACTTAGAGATTAAGCCAGAAGATTGATTTCAGAGATTGTTTGAATTAGCTGTACCAATGTACAGAGCATGAAAGACAGCCTTGCTCAAGCTTTCTTGATAAGTGGACTGCCTGCCAAGGCAAAAAGAAAAATAACCAATTGTGGAGGGCATGGTCTCAAAACAGCATGTTTCTCAAACCAGTTACCTCATGTAACTTACCTAATATGGGGAATTTCTGGATACTCACTCCTCTTTTATCCCCAAATCAAGCTGTTTGGTAAGGATGTTGAACCTCCATAGCCCAAGGGATTTCCATTGAGCAATTGTACTACAAACTTTTCTCATTAAACATTACTTGAATTACTGTACCTTATAGCCCATGAGGATAAAGAAAAAAGCACACATACACACTCTCATCGATAGCCAGATTTATGTAAATATTCAAAGGTTAACGGTAGGTGATTTATAAGTTTAAAATGAAATATGTTCATTTATATATTGTTTTGAACTGTAGCTTATATGTGGAGACGGTAAATTTTATCTTGTTCAACATCAGTCTGGTACATGATTTGTCTTCGAGTAGGCCTATGCTGAGCATACTTTTGACAAAAGTTTTATTCTGTGTTCAGGACACATTTACCTTCCACATATATCAAATTTGCTTCCAACTTTCCTGCCTTTCTTTCTTGAGCAAGAGCAGCTCTTTACTTCGATTGTTGTTGCTTATTTTAGGGGCTGCAATATCGCGGTCATATAGCCCCATATATTTGTGTGTGTAATAACCTGTGTTATTGTGATGGCTGTACTAGTGTGTGTATTTGTAAATTGGGGATAGGATTGGGAAGGAGGAAGTTAGGAACCATTCCAGCATTAGCCTGGAGTAGAAGTAGGAAACTACAGAAAACCACTTCCAGGACGACCGAGGTGGGAATCGAACCCTCCTCAGTTTTGCCTCGCGAGGCTGAGTGTATCCAGTCCATTCAAGCCCACACACCAGAATTAAAATTTCGTGGCAAATCCGGGAATCGAACCTGGACCTCTGGAGCGACAGCCACGGATGCTAGAATACCACAAGGTGGTCCACTTTACTTTGAAGGCAACTACTATCATAAATGCATTGATGGTGCAATTGTTTATAAGTTGGAACAAAATTGTTATAATTGTATTTCTATGACAAGTCATATTTTTTCCCTTAACATTATATCTTACAGTCTTGTATTTTCAACACATTTCCAAGCATTATAATCAAAATTAAACAGGTTTCATTGGGCATATAAATGCATATTTAGGCTTTCTTAAGTTTTATGGCATATTTTGAACAAAATACCATTATAAACAGCATATTTTGGTAATTTTAATTTGAATTTAGTTTTATAAAAATCAGAATAAGCTCTAGAAATTATTGTTCAGGATAAACTGGAAGATACTGTACTACTGAAGAACCATTCTAAAGTAGTGTATGGAACGTTTCTAACAGGTAGGAGCTATTTAGATCGTAGGCTTTCACGGCCGGTGTCTAGTTTATCATCTAGGTTTACAGGATGGAGCCGCGTCGTATATCGGTGATTATTTCCCGACGTTTCGGCTGACATTGCAGCAGCAAGCACCTCTGTCTGGCATGACCGTTAGTTTGAGTACGGACACCAACTCGTACCTACCCATGATTAAGGCTGCTGCAATGTCAGCCGAAACGTCGGGAAATAATCACCGATATACGACGCGGCTCCATCCTGTAAGCCTAGATGATAAAAAAGGTAGGAGCTATTGTTTGCTATCTGGGTCAATTCCTGGAAACCGGGCTATTGTTTACACGGAAGCAGAGGTAATTCCGCAGTTATTTGTCATCGTTCTTATCTCTCTCCTTGGCCCTTCCCTCTTCCACCTTCAACACACTGAATGACCTTGGTCACTCATTAGGAAGCTTGTCATTCAGTTCCTTTCAATATGCCTAAAACAAAAGTCTCAATTTGTGGAAAGTTGCGAAGATTTGTTCGCGAGTTTGGTGAAAACATATTCAGTACGGATGGAGTGATATTATTCTGTAAATTGTGTGAGGTAAAAGTTGCTGCCGAAAAACGCTTCTCTGTGCTACGACATTGTAATACTCCAAAACATAAGAATTGTGTAACTAGATATCCTGCACTCGAAAATAGGCAACGTCTGCTATTCGAAACCCCGACATCAAGTTCACAGTGTTCACAATTTTCACAAGATCTTTGCAAGATGATGGTTTCGTTTAATATTCCTTTAAAGAAACTTAACAACCGAAGCTTCAGACAGTTTCTTGACAAATATACAAAGCATCCTGTTCCCAACGAATCAACTTTCAGGAAAGACTATCTGACCCCTTGTTATGAAGAGATTTTGGATATAATAAGGCGTGGCGTGGGAGACAGTAAGATATGGGTTTCTATAGACGAGACCACAGATGTGGCTGGAAGATATGTAGCAAAATAATGTGATCGTTGGCATGCTGAAGGAAGACCGGCCTGGAGATATGTTCCTCCTGACATGTGAAGTCTAGAGAAGACAAATCATTCCACCATTGCAGTTCTCTTCGACAGTTCAATGAATCTGTTGTGGCCAAACGGGGCAAAGAGAAAGCATATTTTTCTATTTGTAACTGACGCTGCTCCGTATATGGTGAAGGCAGCCAAGGTACTTTAAATGCTGTACCCGAAAATGATCATGCCTTGCATAGGGCAGCCGAAGAACTTTGAAGTAAACAAGATGGTAGCAGAGGCAGGAGGGTACTGTAATCAAGAAATAAAATGCAAGTTAGAAATTAATATGATAGACGATGTAGTTCAAATAAGCCAGCTCGGATTCATATGTTTAATGATTTCAAATGAGGAGCGTAGAAATAGAGGAGACTACAGTGCTACTGGGATCATGGAGGTACCTCATTTGCTCACAGAGGCTTGCAGGTCAGTTTGGATGTGAGAGGCAAAACAGTCTATGAGAAAGAAAGAAAAGAAAGAATTGTGGGCTTGCTAATTATCCACTGTCAATAGCCATTTAGCTGCTGTTGCTACCTACTTGATAGCTTACGACCCACTCCTCCCCTCCAACTGATTTACCGATTTACTTCCAGTTGATGAACTTCCCCCCAAACAAGTGACATCTACTTGTATCTCAAAACTTATTTTAACGGCATCAAGTACCCCGTACATGGTTAATGATAAAAATAAAATAAAAAAATAACCCCTGGCACTACAGCCTATGAAAGGCCTAGGCCTACCAAGCGACCGCTGCCCAGCCATTTGACCTGCAGATAATGGGGTTGACGCGTGGTCAAGTGCATCGGGTCCCCTCAGCCGTTAAACTTGGTTTTCGTGACTGGGGCTCTGCCTCACTGTCAGACAGCTACTCAATTGTCCTCACGAGGCTGAGTTCACCCCGTTCCAGCCCTCACGTCAGTTTCTAAAATCCCTGACGGAGCTGGGAATCGAACCCGGGGGCTACGGGTGAGAGGCAGGCGCGCTACCCCAACACCACGGGGCCGGCACATGGTTAAGGATTGCCTTTTGTTATTACAGCCAATTCATTTTTAACTTTGTACTAGGTGTTGAGTATGTGAGACATGAATTGCCTAGAAAGTGTAAACACATTTTATAATAATTATGCAGGACTGAGCTTCATATCCCAGAATATTGAACATTTTTTTATAATTTTCAATTATTGTGGTGCTTTTCTAATTTGCACAATTCCAAGGTAAATGTTGTTTGCTATACCCAGTATTGTCAGACATTAAAAATTGAACAAATTACATCTTTATTTTAATCTGGATGTGTATTCTGAATGTGTATGCAATGCAAAGTTTGAAGGCAATTAAACTTTCAAACTGTCTTAATTAACATGTTACACATAGAGCAACACTGTAGGAATTGTTGAAACTTTGAGATATTCTAAGTATAAAAAAAATTCATTAAATTTTCTTATTTTTCCATGTTTTCCTTTTTAGAGTGTTAGACATCTGGCTATTTCATAATTAGGGCTCGGATTTTTAGGTGCTAAAAATCGGGAAAATATTTATTTTTTATGTATTAAATATACCTGAAATAATATGTGACAAAAAAGTGAAAATATTTAATTATAATTTAGTTTATTAATGACAACATACGGTAAACAATATGCAGTATTCAAGAACGCAATTTATGCTATGTCTCACTGACTGCTGAAGCATTACAATACACGACGAGATACATCTTGAGGTTGTCCATCACAAATGACCGACGATTATCGCGAAACACTCCTGAAGGCGTGAAACTGCGGCAATATGTTTCTTCCCGTTGAGGTGTTGTGCAACTTGAGATCGCTTTTCAGCAATGATTGCTTTCCCACATGATTGACAGAACAGAACGCCCCTATCAGATGTAAAATTATCTTTAAATTCTGCAACAGGCGATAACTTGTAGTTGTTTTTACTTTAGGCATCGTACAACTGCCTTACACTTCACAGTGCCAGAAATGAACTGCATGTGAGTGACACTGGTTCAAGGTAGCTGGGGGAGGGGTGCAATATGGCTATGGACAAGGAAATCTCCGACTTCCACAGTGAGTGGCACGGGGTGACAAGTTAAGAATAACACAGTTGCAAGCTGACATACGCTCTGCAAGAAAATTAGATAGCTCACAGGTTCTTCCCCGTTGAAGTAACACAGAACAATAATGTAATTAACTGAAATATCTAGCATACTGAGTTTAAAAAATGTAAATATTATATCTTATTATGTGCTAATAAGTGAAAAGCAGGAATTTATGTATTTATAGAAAACACGCTTAAAATATGTATTTACATTTAAAAATATGTATTTACCTAAAAATCCGAGCCGTATTCATAATATATTTCCACACCCACATATTAGAACACATTTTACGGGGCTGAATGTGGGTGGAGTTCGCTTGAGTAGGATACTTCTAAAAGTAAGACCCACTGCATTTGTAAGATTATACAGAAAGGAAGTGAGAAGACAGATAAGGTTATTTCCAATATCTTCACCAACATCTACGGGGCTGAATGTGGGTGGAGTTCGCTTGAGTAGGATACTTCTAAAAGTAAGACCCACTGCATTTGTAAGATTATACAGAAAGGAAGTGAGAAGACAGATAAGGTTATTTCCAATATCTTCACCAACATCTAAGTTAAATAATCTAATAAGACATGCATTCTGATGCACAGATTTAGTTTTGTTAGTTTAGCCAAGAAAACTGCTCCAGAAAGTCCATAACTTTTGGCCCACCTTATACTTACTGATATACCACAATTCATTACTGCCAATGAAATCTACTTGATACAGAAAATATTTCTCTAAAGTAAGATATCACAAAATACACTAGTTTAAAGCATTTTCATGGGTTATATACAAAAATAATGGAACCTGATTTATGCAGACACCTAAGATACTATAATAATAATAATAATAAACAACTGTTATAAGAGATGTCTGCTTAAATAAGGCTGTCCAAAGTAATGATTACAATACTGATAATCCTAATGATACAAATATATGGATGTCTAGGAAAAAGCCATTTTTTTAAAACGATTTCAGCCTATTATATAATACGAGGTTAATATTATAAATTTATAAACAATCATACACACAGTGAAGTTCTGATTATATCTGATCCAACATATCTATATGAGAAGCTATTTATTTGTGAGCACTTGCATTGTTTCCATGTCCATAATGCTGGTTACTGCTGTGATATGGGCATTGGAGACACCCATCAGAGATAAATTATTAGGATATGGCATGATCTCACCACAAGAGAAACAAATTAATCACTTTTTTTTAAATGTAGTGATTTTTTATAAGCTACAAATCCACTGTTCTGTTACATCACCCTCATAATACAGTATATTACCAAGATCAAACTGTACAATAACTACTACAGGGTGTTCAAAATGTGATGCAAGTTACAGAAGAACATGTTTGTTTCTTTCTTTTGTTGCAGGTAAACCTTGTTTAATTGAAATTAAAATTGGTTACACATTATAGCAGAGAATATTCATCATCACCCAGTACATTAGATGTGACAGTTCTGTTCAGACCCAGAAGGCTTTCACAGAAAAGTTTGGTATTGATGCACCAAACAAGTCCTCTATACAGCAGATGTATGACAAGTTCCAAATGACAGATAACGTGGCAGATGCTGTCAAAAGTGGTTGACCAAAGTTATTTTTGCTTTAAGGGGTGGAACAGCGAAGTAATCTGCCCCTCTTAACAAATATAAAATTATACAAATTTGGATCAATTTAAATATTTAGAAGTGGATGCCTAAATATGATTTAAAACAAGTAATTCCGTGAAGAAATAAATAGCCTATTTTCATATATCCTACTTATGTTAATTGCCTCTATCAACATACAAAATTCGGTTTAATTGCTGTAATAGATACGTAGATATTGAGAACTGTCTAAATATTTTGGATGGTCACCATGTTGGATTTTTATATATGTAGGCCTTAGAGTTATGTAGTATTAGATGAAGATTATTGCATAGATTTAATATTCAAACTTCAACCGCATGATTAGGACACTAGTAATAAAAACGAGAATTTAAAATTTCGCACAGCCACCATCTTGATGTTATGAAAACAATTGAAATAAATCAGATGTCAGGGGATTATTTGTATAAGTTTTACCGTACCAAGTTTCACTGGGCTAAATCGCGAGAAACGTTCATTTAAATTTCGCATCGCCGCCATGTTGGATTTGTGATCCCCAGGTTATTGGAAGTCTCATAGCCTTTATCAACATACAAAATTTCAGTTTGATTGCTGTCATAGATTAGTAGATATTGAGAACCGTCTAAATATTACAGATGGTCGCCATGTTGGATCTTTATATATGTAGGCCATAGAGTTATGTACTATTAGATGACGATTATGGCGTAGGTACATTATTCAAACGTTGACTTCAATCACATGATTAGAACACAAGAAATAACAATTGAACTAAATTAGATGTCAGTGCATTACAATGTGTATAAACATTTGCTGTACCATGTTTCACTGGGCTCGGATGGTTACATCCCGGGTAAAGTCTATTTAAATCAGTGGTTCTGAACCCGTAGAAGTCTGCGGACCACTCAGCTTGAAATTGAATCATGTACGGACCACCCCCTCCGACCCCCTTCCCCTCCCCCAATACACCTTATCAGTTGTAACATTTCTCCAATAACACTTATTAGATATTTCAATTCAAAATCTGATAGTCATCGCCGCGAATACATTCGGACGATTCTCATTCAAAGCACATCGTTTCCGAAATCCTCATTTATCAGCCAATTTTTTATACGTGCTGGTGGACCCTTTTCTCGCGTGGACCACTCCTGAGGCAGTGGTTAAGAACCCCTGATTTAAATGGTTCAACTTCGCTTGGCCGCCATGCTCGTTTTGTATTAAACAGGCTTTTGAAATTCACATAGGTAAACTTTTAGTAGTGCTCTTTAGAAAAATTTCAGGGTGATATCAGTAATAGTTTCGGAGATGCATAAAAAAGGTGAAATATTTTGCACAGGTGTTGGATTGGCGAGACCTAATAAAATATGAAGGGCATGGTTGGGGTCGGACAAAACAGCACTATGTCCTCACCGATTTCATTGAAATTGCTCCAGCCGTCTAGATTTTATTAGGGAGGGACACACACATATGGACAAAAGGTGATCTCATAAGCCTATTTTTCCATAAATGAAAATAGGCTAAAAATGCCTAAAATTAATAAAACAAAAAATAAAATAAAAGTGATAATTCTTCTTCTTTTACGGCCTCATTGGACCACTTCCGTCTTGGTCCTCTTCTTCAGTAAGTTTCCTTTCCGAGTTACCCAGTAGCTTTTCATTCACTCTGATCTTCTCAGGCGTTCCTCATCTCTAAATACCCTGTTTTATTGTACATGAATTGTTTTTTTTAGTTTTGGCACCTTAGTTATAACTGGATTAATAACTCAGATGGTTCCAAGTTTCACAGGCCCCCGATGTAGTCCCCACCGTTGCGTACAACGTGTTCCCAGCGATGCGGAAGTCGTTGGATCCTGTTGGCACTGCCCAATCTATTGATGGTACGAAGAGAGCGCTCGGCAGCCTGCTTAACGTCTTCAATAGTACGGAAGTGCTGCCATACTGTTCCCCAAACGCAAACCGTTAATGCGGCGTACTATTGTTCGTTTCAGCAAGACCATCTCCGAGGAGCTCTGAGAAGGAAACGGCGCCACCACATGGTTACACTGCCCATCGTTCTGCATGACAATGCTAGGGCACACACAGCAGGCATTGTGTCGGCATGTTGGATCGCTGGGGCTGGGAAGTCCTCTATCACCCCCCATAATCTCCCGACATCAGTCCCTGCGACTATGATCTCATCCCGAAGATGACAATGACGTTAAGCAGGCTGCCGAGCGCTCTCTTCGTACCATCAATAGATTAGGCAGTGCCAACGGGATCCAACGACTTCCGCATGGCTGGGGACACGTTGTACGCAACGGTGGGGACTACATCGAGGGCCTGTGTAACTTGGAACCATCTAAGTGAGTTATTAATCCAGTTATAACCAAGGTGCCAAAACTAAAAAACCAACCTATGTATTACGTTTGTTTATTTTTACCTAAAACCTTATTTTTATATCTTTAAATTTTTAAAAATTTTTGTAATGTTTTGCAAGCCACCCAAGGTTATTTCTAATTCTTTCATATCTTCTCGAATTTCCTTAATCCAACCTACTTGTTTCATATTCCAAAGTTTCACTACAATTTTTCTAGATAACCTGGTTTCTGGTGTCCTCATGATGTGACAAAAAAAAAAAAAAAAAAAAAAAAACAACACCAACGTTTCTTCCGAATAGTATCAGTGATGGGTTGCGGTTCACTGTATACCACTTTATTTGGTACTATCCGCCACTGTCCATCTTTCTGATATTTTTTATTTATGCATGTTCAAGCTATTCTTCTTCCTACTTAAAAAAAATTGTCGATTCTGTTTTCCTGAGTAACTTTAAAATGAGTTTCGCTTCCATATGTCAACTCTGGTTGAACCACCATCTTGTAATGTTTTAATTTTGTTGTGCTTGATAAACATTTTCTTTTATATGTAGACCATGTTAATTTTTGGGCTTTTATCATTTTATTAATTCTTTCTTGCAATGCAGGTTTTTCATTCTAGTTGTAAGTAATAATTTCTCCACAGTATTTAAATTGCTTCACAATTTTAACTTTCTTGTTATTTACTGTTATGTGATTGATTACAAGTGGATTTGCTATCTGTCTTTTCAAATGATATCTGAAGTCCAATTTTTTGTGCTATATTTTGTAGGATTATTACATATTATTAGCCAGTAACGCTAAGTCATCTGCGAATCCCAAGCAATTTAAGTCTATTTGATCTTAGTTCCAATTCTTATGCTCCTAGGATTTTCCCTGTACCATTCCCTCATCACACATTTCAAAGCACAATTGAAAAATGAAGGCGAAAAACCATCTCCTTGTCTTAATCGTAAACAGCTCAGATATTTCTCCTCTGAATTTTACTTTAGATTTGGTGTTTGATAGAGTTAGTTTTATAATTTTTATTAATTTGGGATGAAGATCTATGTATACAATCATAAGCTTTTTTGAAGTCTACGAAGGTTATGACTTGCTGTTTTTGTCTACGTTTGTAGTAGTCCATTACTAATTTTAAGGTGATTATCTGTTCAGGGCAGCTTCGCCATGGCCGAAATCCACCTTGGTATTCTCCTATTTCCAGTTCTAATTGATTTTCACAACGATTATATAGAATTCGTGACATGATTTTATATGTGATATCCAAAAGGGAAATTCCTCGATAATTGTCAGGATTTGATTTTTCCCCTTTCATGTGTAATGGATGTGTTATAGCTATAGTCCAATGGTCTGGCAGTTCTTCTTTGATCCAAATGTTCACTATGCATTGGTGTAATGAAATCTTTACTGGTTCTGCTGCATATTTCCACAATTCTGCAAATGTTTGATCTTCTCCACTCGCTTTGTAGTTTTTGAGCTCTCTCAGCGCTTTGTAGACTTCTTGGATTGTGGGTGGATTTATGTTTTCTGATGGTGTTTTAATAGTGGTGTCTGTATTTATTTGAAGCAGTTCTGGTGGATCTTCGCAATTGAACAACTTATTAAATGTTTCAGCTAAAATTTCTGTTTTTTTTATCACTATGAGCTAACTCACCATTTTTGTCTTTTAACATTAATATTGGAGGTTCATATCTTTGTAAGTTAGTTGTTTGCTAAAAATTTTGTAGTAATCTCTTGAGTTCGTTTTCACGCTATTTGTTTCTATCATCAGAAGTATATCCTTTTGGTATTGCCGTTTAACCCTTCATATTATTTTTTGAGTTATCTTTCTTTGTTTTATGAGTTCCAAGTGTGATTCATCTGTTTTTTTTTTTTTCACTCTGATACCGAAACCAGGCTTGATGTCTTATCTTCCACTCTTTTATCACACTCATCGTTCCACCATTGGTGTTTCTTCCTTGGATTTATTGGGGCTACTTGTTCAGCTATTGGTTTCAATTGGGAAACTATTTCCTCTAGATCATCTGTTATTTTAATATATGGTATCTAGTTGGTTCTTTGTATCCCTTGTTATTTATTACGGAAAATAAAAATTAAAGAAGAACATAGTCTTTGTGCAAATGTACACTTGAAAATTTAGATTGCTAACCTACTCTCACTTATAAAGCGGATAATGAGATCAGCAGCCACCAGATCATCAGCTAATATACGATAGAGTGTATTCTGCAAACCAAGGTATTTAAAAAAAAAAAAGCAAGATCCATGCACTCGGTTAAAATGTGGGCCAAGGTGAATATGGCTCCAAAGGTACAAAGTGGGGGGTATTCCCTTCTCATTATGTATGAGTGGGTAGATATTACATGACCTATCCTTAGTCTACACAAAATAATGGACTCCCTCCGTGACCGGAAAGAGCTCCGCCACACACAAGTAGTTCCCTTGAACGCTCTCAGTTTACTAGGCATTGGGTCAGCTAGCCACTAACTCTCCTAGAAAGCCAGTACTTATCTATAAATATAAGGTCCACTTTTCAATACAACAATAGCTAGCTGCAATTGCCGTTCCATAATTGCCATACTTCCAGAGCAGTAATCGGAGCCAAATAGTCTACATACAGCATTGTGTTGTATTGAAAAGTGGACCTTATATTTATAGATAGATATTCCAATATGGGTAAAAATGGTGATCATGACGAAAGTCATAGGCATACATAAGCCAGTACTTGTCGATGTAACTGGGAGTGAATATTTCTAGCGGGTATCTTCGTTGGCCGAGGTGGTAGCAAAACCGCCCCTTTTGCAGCTTGATCCCCTAACTCATTTACCGCAATTTCCATGTGGCTTGGAAGCCACAGAAAGATGACTCGAGTGTCAGTGCTACACAACCTGGCTAGTAGGTCGTGGATTCGCTGCACCAAGTGGTGTTGCGGATAACATGAAGCAATTGACTGCAACGAACTCATAGAGTCGGTACACACATGAAAGTGGATTCATTCACCCTGTAGTGCAAACTGCAGAGCTTGATAGATGGCAACGAGCTCTGCAGTAAAGATACTACAGGTCTGTGGCAGAGAGATCTTGGCATTTACACCATCAATGACGGAAGCACAACCCACCTTCTAACCATCCGTGTAGAGAAACCCAGTGTCCAGAAATTGGTGAAGTATGCTGTGGAACTGCCTCTGATAAACGAAGGCTTCCATGTTAAACTTAGGACCTTGGTGTAGATCTAACCAAATGTTCCGAAGCGAGACTTGCCACGGAGGCACATCACTGCTGTCGACCAAAGTATTATGTGTACTCGAGTTTGAAGGTTGTTTGTGAGACCTACATAAAATCCAATAACATCAACATTTTCGTCGTTCTATTTTACGTTAGCTCATGTAGGTTTGGAATTTTAAATTTATATTTTAATATTTTTTGTCGCAGTTGGAACACAAAAAGTGCACGTTTTTAAGCGTGTTTCAACCATGCGTCACATTTAAGAATTATTCTCTCAAAAACCCGTCATCAGATCGAATCCAAATTTTAACACAATATACATTGAAATGTTGTATAACTGGTTTAATAATTTCAAAATTTTGCATGTCCAAGAAAAAAAGTTATCATTTTTGTAAGGTAACTTTTTCTCGGCTTGGGGTGGTTAGAAAATGTAGTTCTTGGTCGCGATGTAATCCTTATACATCAAAAAGTTATGCTGTATGACTGTGAAATACGTAAATTAACTCACGTATTTTATATCGGTTTGTATTTGTAGGCGGAAATAACACATCGTTCACCAGCTACCCGCTCCGGCAAAAGCTGGACAGCGTTGCTGTGATGGAGCCCATCACTTCCGAGCGAGGCACGCCATGATGCGTAATGGGCTCCATTTCGGCAACGCTGTACTGCTTTTGCAGGAGCGGGTAGCTGGTGAACGATGTGTTATTTCCGCCTACAAATACAAACCGATATAAAATAAGTGAGTTAATTTACGTATTTCACAGTCATACAGCATAACTTTTTGATGTATAAGGATTACATCGCGACCAAGAACTACATTTTCCAACCACCCCGAGCTGAGAATAAGTTACCTTACAAAAATGATAACAACTTTGTTTCTTGGACACGCAAAATTTTGAAATTAATAAACCAGTTATACAACATTCCAATGTATATTGTGTTAAAATTTGAATTCGATCTGATGACGGGTTTTTGAGATAATTCTTAAATGTAACGGCATGGTTGAAACACACTTAAAAACGTGCACTTTTTGTGCTCCAACTGCGACAAAAAATATTAAAATATAAATTAAAAATTCCAAACCTACATGAGCTAACGTACAATAGAATGACGAAAATGATGATGTTATTGGATTTTATGTAGGTCTATTGGTTACTTCACAAACCACCTTCAAACTCGAGTGCACATAATACTTTGGTCGACAGTAGCTGTCCACATCATACAGGTACCTACAGCCACTCCTAGTTTATTACACGAGCCATCAAGTTTAATGCCAACTGGCCGGGTGGCGTACCACTGGTGGTATTAGGTACAGATGGGAGCTCAATCAGCATATGGTGATGTCTATAACTGAGAGGTGTAACACCCGATTTGGCGAGTAGGCTGGAAATCAGGCTGGTCCGGAAGGAACCAGTTGCCAGCCTAATGCCACTATGGTGAATTTTGTCCAGCATGTTTAAGGTAGCTGGCCTTGCTGAACCATATGCCGCATTACCATAGTCAAGCCAGGACAAGACAAGGGCTTGATAAAACCGTAGCAACACCGCACGGTCAGCCCCCAACATAGTGCCTCTAAGAAACTTGAGCAAGTTCAGATTCCCAAGACATACCGTTTTTTGTTGCCATATATGGTGCTGCCATGTTAACTTGCTGTCAATACGAAGTCCCAGGAAGCTATAAGTGTCAACCACCGAGCAATACAGCATCCCGGAGTGTAGTTCACGGTATAAATGTAGCTTCTAGAGCCAACAAAAATGCACAAGGAGTTTTTCGCTGCAGAAAAACTTTCGGTTTTGAGCCCCCCTCTCGACTCTGTTTATAGCTAGCTGCAATTGCCGTACTTCCAGAGCTGTAATCGGAGCCAAATCGTCTACATACAGCAATGGGACTATCGTTGGCCCAACAGTAGCAACAATGCCATTTATAGCAATCGTGACACACAACACCGAACTTGAGGAACTCCTTCCTGGGTATAGTATTGAGATAAATGTCCTACGGTACCAAATTTTACACTGAAGAGTCAGACGGAATAAAGTTTGCAATGAACTTCGGGAGATTACCATGGATTCCCCACTCATGAAGGGTTGAAAGGATTCTGTAGGGCCATGTGGTGTCATAAGCTTTTTCAAGATCGAAGAAAACCATGACTAGGAGCTCCCTTTGGAGAAACGCCTCCTATATGGAGATCTCAAGTCGCACCAGATGGGTCGACCGAAAGTGCTAACACCAAGAAAATTAATCGATGTGTAGGCTTCATATTCTGCGAGTCCCAAGAAGTCTATCTGATGCCCATCAATCCAGTCTGGTCTCTCAGAGGGTAGTGCCCATATGGCATTGCGCATGTGTTTAAAGATGTATCCGTACAGGATGCAAGCTGTTCATCAATTGTTGCCTACATACAATTGTTAAATGTGTTTTCTCCAATGCCAAATGGGTAAGAATTCGATGATTGGTTTTGGTCCGACGAGACATGGTTCCGAATGCACTAAACTCACGCATTTGGGCTACGGAAAATCCACATCAGTTGCACGAGTCTCTTAAAAAAAAAGTGTGTGTGGTGTGCAATGTCATGCAGCCGAGTCTTCATTACATTCTTTCCTGACACAGTGTACAGTGTTCGCTACATACCAATGATGTAACAATGTGTCAAAATTATACCTGCAGACTGACTACTGAACATGTGGTTTCAGCAGGACAATGCTGCTGCTCAGTCAACAACACCATGGCTGGATCAGTGTTTTCACGGACAAGTGATTTTGAAGAAGTTGTGACCCCCTCGATCTCTTAATGCTGCCTACTTAAATCATCCTCACACCATTGCTGACTTGTAACAGAAATTTGAACGATGTGTCACTGTAATTCTGCAACAAATGTTACGTATGTTTAGGAGCTTGCATCATTGTATTTAATTATGTGCATGGCGTAATGGTGACCACTTTCAACACCTATTGTAACCTATTTATTTCCCCACTAGGTTACTTCACTTTTTGAACACCCCGTAGTAAACATTACTTCATATTGCTCTGCACTTCAATTTAATTCAGAATTATTTCGAAGTACTTCTTCTACAGCATATACAGATTCTTTTCCAACCTAACTTTCCCCAATTTTTTAGCTGAATATTTAGGTTTATACCTATACTTATAGCTGAGACACTTATGCTATATACCAAGAAAATTGTTTCCTTTTTCATATTTACAGTAGAGCCTCGCTAATTCAACATCTCAAAACCAAATTAGCACCCAACTATTACAAGATCATGCAAATAAAAGACACGTATCATTTTTGTAAGATGAATCAGTGTATATAATTTAATGGTCATGTTACATGTGCACACTGTCAAGTACTGTTAAGTCTTCCCGAGGGGAAGCAGGAGCAAAACATCCAGTAGGGAAAGAACGTTGCTTGTGTTAATTTATTTTAGACTTGGGACACCTTCAGTATACTTTGGTGTATAGGATTTGTCTGATAACTTGTGTTTTTCTATGTAACTGTAATTTTTAGGGTCAGGGATTGTGTAGATGCTACAGAACTTGATCTCTGCCAAGAAATTTAATTCTGGTCTGAGGGCTGGAGTGGGACACACTCAGCCTCATGAGGCAAAACTGAGAAAAGATGGGCTTGATTTCCACCTCAGCCATTCTAGAAGTGGTTTTCCATGGTTTCCCACTCTACTCCAGGCAAATATTGGAATGATTTCTAGCTTAAGGCCATGGCCACCTCCATCCCAATCCTAGCTTCAATTACAAATATACTCTCTACTAAAGATGCCACAATAACACGATTATCAAACAAATTCTACCCATACCCAAATGCATGGGGCCGAAACAATCACAATATCCAAGCACTTAAATGAAACAACATAATAGTTCTATACTTATGGCTGGTTTCCATAGCCGGCACTCATGTGTCAATATCTTTCGAGGCTGTGGGTGAAAACAAGGCATTCTCTTGCTCGCAATTAATTATCTTTCTTATGCAGTTTGGATGACTTTGTCATAATACATGAGGAGGCCAGGGCAGACATAAGAATGATTCTTTAATTATTTTGATGGGAGGTGTAATTAAAGAGTTACAAAAACATCCTTTACAGATACATCATACACCAAATTTTTTTAAATATTTTTCTGCAAATGCTGGCATAAAATTACCCTCCTTAGTTTTTAAATCAAAGGAGTTAAATATAATAAATGTTCCTGTCAATATGTGGCATGTAGCAAATCCAAGTGAAATGATCCAACATAAAACCAGCATCAACCAATTTCTCTCCAGTTAACACGTAATAGTTTTGTCTCGGAAATATTTTGCCCAAAGAAGGCTATTGAGGTTTACAAACAAATGGATTGTTTTAGAATGTAACAGCAATTAAATGAACATAATTGTTTCAGAATTAGGATTTGATGCACATTATACTTCTCAGTAGGACTTTCATTCAACAACCATACTACAGTGAATGACATACTTATGTGTTTTGTGTTTGGGGATGTTTTGAATTTGTCATTTGGATTAGTATCTATATATATAAAAATGAAAAGCTGTTCGTTAGTCTCGCTAAAACTCGAGAACGGCTGGACCGATTTGGCTAATTTTGGTCTTGAATTATTTGTGGAAGTCCAGAGAAGGTTTAAAAGGTGAATAAATATGAAAGTTGTAGCGCACGAGTAGATTCAACAAATGAGTGACGGCACGCGAATCGCTTAAACAAAGTCCCGTATGCGTTCATATACCATTCATCCGATTGCTATGAAACTTTGGTTGTATTGTTGTGCACACTCCAGGAAAGGTTCCTGACTTAGTAAATCCTTTTTGCAATAGGTAGCGCACGAGTAGATTCAACAAATGAGCGACGACGGCCGAAGCGTTTCAACAAAGTCCTGTATGCGTTCACATACCATTCGTCCGATAGCGATGAAACTTGGGTGAGAGGTTGTGTACACTGCAGGCAAGGTTTCTGGCTTAGTAAATCCATGTTATAATAGGTAGTGCACGAGTAGATTCAACAAATGAGCGACGACGAGCGAAGCGTTTCAACCAAGTCCCGTTTGCGTTCATATACTATACGTCTGATAGTGATGAAAATTGGGTGAGATGTTGTGTACACTTCATGGAAGGTTTCTGGCTTAGTAAATCCACTTAACAATAAGTAGCGCACGAGTAGATTCAACAAATGTGCGACGATGGGCGAAGCGTTTCAACAAAGTCCTGTATGCGTTCACATACCATTCGTCCGATAGCGATGAAACTTGGGTGAGAGGTTGTGTACACTACAGGCAAGGTGTCTGGCTTAGTAAATCCATGTTATAATAGGTAGCGCTTGAGTAGATTCAACAAATGAGCGATGACGGCCGAAGCGTTTCAACAAAGTCCTGTATGCGTTCACATACCATTCGTCCGATAGCAATGACACTTGGGTGAGAGGTTGTGTACACCACAGGCAAGGTTTCTGGCTTAGTAAATCCATGTTATAATAGGAAGCGCACGAGTAGATTCAACAAATGAGCGACGACGAGCGATGCGTTTTAACAAAGTCCCGTATGCGTTCATATACACACATCAAAAAAAGTTTTGCATCACCTCGGTTCCAAGAGTTCCGGAACCTTTAAATACAAAGGGAATAGAGATCAACACAAACAACATTTCAGTTCGTTTTATTGCTCATGAGACCCAAACATTGCATGTTGTACCATCATACAGCTAGACTTTCAGCATTTGTGGTCCAGATTGCAGTACACACCACTACCTCTAATACCCAGTAGCACGTCCTCTTGCATTGATGCATGCCTGTATTCGTCGTGGCATACTATCCACAAGTTCATCAAGACACTGTTGGTCCAAATTGTCCCACTCCTCAACGACAATTCGGCGTAAATCTCTCAGAGTGGATGGTGGGTCAAGACGTCCATAAACAGCCCTTTTCAACATATCCCAGGCATGTTCGATAGGGTTCATGTCTGGCAAACATGCTGGCCACTGTAGTCGAGCGATGTCGTTATCTTGAAGGAACGCATTCACAAGATGTGCACGATGAGGTCGAGAATTGTCGTCCATGAAGACAAATGCCTCTCCAATATTCTGCCGATATGGTTGCACTATGGGTCGGAGGATTCATTCAGGTATCGTAAAGCCGTTTTGGAGCCTTCCATGACCACCAGTGGCGTACGTCGGCCCCACATAATGCCACCCCAAAACATCAGGGAACCACCACCTTGCTGCACTCGCTGGACAGTGTGTCTAAGACGTTCAGCCTGACCAGGGTGCCTCCAAACACGTCTCCGACGATTGTCTGGTTGAAGGCATATGCGACACTCATCGGTGAAGAGAACGTGATGCCAATTCCGTGGGGTCCATTCAGCATGTTGTTGGGCCCATCTGTACCGCGCTGCATGGTGTCGGGGTTGCAAAGCTGGACCTCGCCATGGACGTCGGGAGTGAAGTTGCGCATCATGCAGCCTATTGCGCACAGTTTGAGTTGAAACACGACGTCCTGTGGCTGAACGAAACGCATTATTCAACATGGTGGCATTGCTGTCAGGGTTCCTCCGAGCGGCAATCCGTAAGTAGCGGTCATCCACTACAGTAGTAGCCCTTGGGCGGCCTGAGCGAGGCCTGTCATCGACAGTTCCTGTATCTCTGTACCTCCTCCATGTCCGAACAACATCGCTTTGGTTCACTCTGAGACGTCTGGAAACTTCCCTTGTTGAGAGCCCTTCTTGACACAAAGTAACAATGCGGACGCGATCGAACTGCGGTATTGACCTTCTTGGCATGGTAGAACTACAGACAACATGAGCAGCGTACCTTCGTCCTGGTGGAATGACTGGAACTGATCGGCTGTCGTACCCCCTCCGTCTAATAGGCCCTGCTCATGCATGGTTGTTTACATCTTTGAGCAGTTTTAGTGACATCTATGAACAGTCAAAGGGACTGTATCTTGGATACAATATACACAGTCAACGTCTATATGCCGGAGATCTGGGAACCGAGGTGATGCAAAACTTTTTTTGATGTGTGTACTATTCGTCTGATAGTGATGAAACTTGGGTGAGATGTTGTGTACACTTCAGGGAAGGTGTCTGGCTTAGTAAACCCACTTAACAATAGGTAGCGCACGAGTAGATTCAACAAATGAGCGACGACGGGCGACGCGTTTCAACAAAGTCCTGTACGCGTTCACATACCATTCGTCCGATAGCGATGAAACTTGGGTGGGAGGTTGTGTACACTACAGGCAAGGTTTCTGTCTTAGTAAATCCATGTCATGATAGGTAGCGCACGAGTAGATTGAACAAATGAGCGACGATGCGCGAAGCGTATCATGATGATGATGATAATTGTTGTTTTAAGGGGCCTAACATCTAGGTTATCGGCCTCTAATGATATGGGTGATAGCGAAAATGAGAATGATATGGAAACCAGAACGAAAATTAGGTGAGGCGGAAAATACGTACAAAGAGAAACTCAGATGGAAACAACTCACAATATGGTCTTACAAAAGGGAATTTAGAACGAAAAGATTCACAAAAAGAATAGATTGAAAAAGACCCACAAAACGTAGACTAGATTCAAAATACGTACAAAATGCAACGTAGCGTCGAAATACTTACAAAATGCAACTGAAAGTCAAAATACTTACAAAATGCAAATGAGATCGAAAATATGTACAAAATGCAATTGAGGTTCAAAATATGTACAAAATGCAATTGAAATTTAAAATACACAATGCAATTCAGATTGAAATAGGCCCTATCCCAGTTCCAATCCAAATTATTCACGAAGTGCAATTGAAATTCAAAATACTTACAAAATGCAATTGAAATTGCTTACAAAATGTACGGTAGATTCAAATGGCTCATATGGATTGACAATACTTACAAAATGCAATTTAGATTGAAAATACTTGATAAAATGTAATTTAGATTCAAAATACCCACAAAATGCAATTGAGAATCAAAATATGTGCAAAATGCCCACCAAACAAAATGCAATTTAGATTCAAAATTCCTGCGAAATGCGGTATTGGTTGAAAATACTTACAAAATGCAATTGAAATTCAAAATACTCACTAAAAGGCCCGTCTACCTGCATTGAAAGACTTACTAAAAAGCAATTTAGATTGTCAATCTTTACAAAATGTAATTGAGGTTGAAAACAATCGCGAGATGTAATTTAGATCGAAAAAACTTACAAAATGCAACGTAGATCAAAAATGCCTCAAAAATCGCTAAAAGGGAATTTAGATACACGGTGAACCAAGTAACAAAAACAGTGCGGGAATCTTAAAGAGAAAAATATGGAAAAGAGGAGAGGAGAGGGTCCCGCCCCAAAGGTAAGGGACAAAAGTGGAAAACGGACCCAGCTCAGGAATCCCTCGGGGTCGCCAACTCCCGAACTCACCAGCCGTGAGCCCCTGAGGGTGTAGCATTATCTAGGGTGCACCAGAAGTGGTGGGGCTACATACACCCTGCCTCCTTAAGGGCCTTGAGCACAAGGCAGGAGGTAAAAGGAAAAGAAAAAGAAGACTGACCCCTCACAGAAGGAGGGTTTCAGGAAAGATGAGACAAGGGCCAATTAAGGCGGGAAAGTGAGAGACTCCCTAGGCCTCAGATAACCTAATACCGTCGGGGTCGGAAGAGAACAAGAGTTGACTCGAAGCCTATCAACAAAGTCCCGTTTGCGTTCATATACTATTAGTCTGATAGCGATGAAACTTGGGTGAGATGTTGTGTACACTTCAGGGAAGGTTTCTGGGTTAGTAAATTCACTTTACAATAGGTATCGCACAAGTAGATTAAACAAACGAGCGACGACGCGCGAAGTGTTTCAACATAGTCCCCTATGCGTTCATATACCATTTGTGCGAAAGCGATGAAACTTGGGTGAGATGTTGTGTACACTTCAGGGAACGTTTCTGGCTTAGTACATCCACTTTACAGTAGGTATCGCACAAGTAGATTCAACAAATGAGTAACGGTGTGCGTATCGTTAAAAAAAAATCCGTATGCGTTCATATACCATTTATGCATTTGCAATGAAATTTGGAGAAATGTTGTTTCTACTCCTGCAAAGATTTCTGATTT
This sequence comes from Meconema thalassinum, assembly GCA_946902985.2. Classification (NCBI taxonomy): domain Eukaryota; kingdom Metazoa; phylum Arthropoda; class Insecta; order Orthoptera; family Tettigoniidae; genus Meconema; species Meconema thalassinum. The sequence continues at coordinate 314,299,851 of OX336393.1, read as the reverse complement.
AGTAAATCCATTTTACAATTGGTAGCGCACGATTAGATTCAATTAATGGGCGACAGCGCTTGAATCGTTTCAACCAAGTCCCGTTTGCGTTCATATAACATTCATCCGATTATCATAAAACTTTGGGGAATTGAGCACAGTCCTGCGAAGGTGTATGAATTAGTAAATCCGTTTTTCAATGGGTGGTACACAAGTAGATTCAATAAATGAGTGTCGTCGCGCAAATCGTTTAAGCAAAAACCCTTATGCGCTCATATCTCATTCATCCGATTGCGATGAAACTTTCAGGAGTTGTTGTGTACATGCCAGGGAAGGATTTCACTTAGTAAATCCATTTTTCAATAGGTAGCGTTCAAGTATATTCAACAAATGGGTGACGGCCGTTTCAACAAAGTCCCGTATGCGATCATATACCATTCATTTCATTGTGATGAAAATTTGGTGAGTTGTTGAGCACGCACCCATGATTTTTTTTGAGATAGTAAATCAATTTTACAATAGTTTAGAGGTGGTTAACGGAAAAAGAAAAACAATATTGGGAATCCAAAAGCACTTCAACATACAAAGTTACAATGCCAACACTTTCTTTGATTGGCATTGCAACGCATGCCGGGTACAGCTAGTCTGTAATAAATTATTCCAACAAAGGTCCTCTTCACATGTGGCAATTGAGAATGGAATTCTATGGTTGGTTGGTTCCTCAGTTTAGGGGCTGCGACAACGCAGTCATGTAGCCCCGTGTACTTTGGGTGTATGTAGAATGTGTCTGATAACCAGTGTTAATTGTGATGGCTGTATTAGTGTGCGTATCTGTTTTTTTAATTCAAGAAAGGACTGCAACTTTGAATTTTTCAAATAGTTCCTACTTTTCCCGCCAAACGCCACCGTCAATGACTACTAGGCCTAGTTCAGTATTTAGCTACTAGATGCCACTGCTCTTGGCAACGAATTCTAGGCATATTTAAATATTTAAAATACATAAATTGTTGGTACAAATAAACACCTAATTCTGTCACCAAGAGACCTCAGAAGTTTAAGCAAATGTATGTTTTTATTTAATAGCCATATATAAGAAGTTTTATGCATTTTGTATACCATGTTCCATACATTAAAAAGTTTATATAGCACATTTCTACGATTTTGGTCAATTTATTTATTTATCGTATGGCTTTTAGTGCCGGGAGTGTCCGAGGACATGTTCGGCTCGCCTGAGTCTGTAGCTGCTTCCAGCGGATACCCTAAAGGGTGAGCTACAAGTTCCGTTCAATTCCAAGTAGTTCCAACTTTCGCCACCAGATATCAATGATACCTAGTGGTGAACGTTGGAACTTTGATAGAGCGTTCTGACGAAATCTAACCTAACAAATTTTGCTTTACACAAGTTTAGTCTGTGAAAGGATCTTTCACATGCCATAAATCTATGACATGGGACCGCCGGCTTTACTTCCCCTCCGAAGGAAGGCATACTGAAGGATTTTTAACGCTCTTAAAAAATCCGACGACTTCGGCCGGGTTTGAACCCGCTATCTTGGGCATAGCAGTTCAGCATGCTACCGACTATGCCACCGAAGTCAATAATGAATATTTAAAAGTTTTCATGCAAAATTGTAAAATTATTTCCCATTTAGATTGATTATATTAGGCTTATTCTGTTCTCGCAGTTTTGGCAACTGCACAATATATTTGGTAAAAACACCAGGTTTTTCCCAACACAAGTTTTAAATAATGGGTGGTACTATGCCATTCCCAGCCTGCAGTTCTATTGACCCATATCTTATTTTCCTGTTTTAGATATCAGAAGTAACTGGTGTGTTTGTGTAGAACTTCAATGAAAGTGACCAAGGCTTTCTGAAACAGAGTTTGAGGCTGGGATTGAGAAGACAGCTGTGGCCTTATGATACGTACCACCTTGAAATGGAGAAAATTGTAATTCTCTTACACAGTGCAGTTCAAATGCCCAAAGGGCTCAATTATTATTGTTTCAATTAAAGGCACTGGTAAACATGGTCATCAGATTCGTACACTGGGATACATGTGGAATCGGCCTGACAACTCTGTAATTGTGGTGTCTGTACTATTATAGGTATTTGTTATTGAGGCTGGGATTGTGAAGACAGCTGTGGCCTTACGATAGGTACCATCTTGAAATGGAGAAAATTTTAATTCTCTTACACAGTGCACATGCTGACCTATCCTCCCAAAACTGTTTCCACAATGGATCACAGCATACTATAGCTTACAACTAATTACCTAAGATATTCGTACAAGGAAACATTAGTACACAGTATTGAGGATTACGACTATTAGAGGTTTTAAAGCGGCAATGAAATGTAATGCTCGTTTAAATGTAACTCAACTGATTTATTTAACACAAAATACATGAACTGTTTAAATGCGTTGTGCCGTGAACAGATCATAAAACGAACTGTTTAAAAGTTAGTTGAGGGCGCTAGTTGCGCCTATCGATCAGGATGGAGGTCGATACCGGCGGGTGCCGAATCTCACCAACACTTCCCCTCGACCAACAGCCGGAGTCATCCTGGTGCATGTGGTCTCAAGCCAAGGCTTTGAGCACATTTCTCGTGCTTGGGCCTTGACAATCCTTTTGTCAATATGTCGGCAGGCATCTCATCCGTTGGAGTGTACTCCACCGAAACCACCTTTTTGGCCACGGCATCTCGGACGAAATGGTGCCTGACGTCGACGTGCTTCGTCCGTGATTGAAACATAGGATTCAACGTCAGCTTCTGCGCACCTACATTGTCGTTCTTCACTGGGACAACATCTATCGGTTTTCCGAAGTCTTTCAGGAGTTTCCGCATGTGTAGAGCTTCCTTGGTTGCTTCTGTCAAGGCCATGTATTCGGCCTCCGTCGACGACAGGGTCACAGTAGGCTGCTTCCTGGACTCCCCCAACTCACTGCAGCGCTGCCTAGTGTGAACGCATATCCGGTGTACGATTTTCGATCAACCAGGCAGTTTCCCCAGTCAGCGTCCACGTACATCACCGCTGGATTTGGAGTACAAGAGGCCAAGATCACGTGTGTTAGCGAGGTATCGCAAGACACGTTTTGCAGCCTTCCAGTGCTGCTGTCCATGACAGTCGTTGAACTGAGAGAGAGAATTGACTGCATGGGATATGTCCGGCCTCGTTCCCACTGACAGGTACATTAGAGCTCCTATAAACTGTCGGTAGGGGACGCTCTCCGCTTGTAAGCCAGGGTTCACGTCTTCCTTCTGCAGCTTCGTACTTGGATCAATGGGAGTGATGACAGGCCTGCACTCTGCCATTCCGAATCTCTCCAGGACCTCGTCTATGTATCCTTTCTGGCTGAGTTTCATCTGGTTGGCGCTCCTCTCGAACTCCAGCCCCAGACAATACCGCACGTCCCCCAAGTCCCTGATCTCGAACTTGGTATTCAGATAGTCTCTCACCACGACGATCTTCTTGTCGTCTCGAGCCATGATCATCATGTCGTCGACATAGATGATTATATAAATCCTATCTTCGACCGGTCCGATGTGGTACATGCATGGATCTGCATCCGAGCGAGTCGCCTTGAGATTTTTCATCTCTTCCTCGAGACGGTGATACCAAGCGCGTCCTGCCTGTCGCAGTCCGTACAACGCTTTGTTTAGTGAGCACACCATGTCACGGTTGGTCAACTTCTCCAGCATCTCATCTGCGGTCTTTCGCACAGTCTCGTCAACCGACTCATCTTGAACGGTATGGGCAAGAACGCCCTCGAAGTGGTCCGGGGCCTCCATGAAGATTTGCTCCTCGACTTCTCCATTCAAGTACGCTGTCTTGACGTCTAGCTGTCGGATCTTTAGATTATCTTGTACGGCTAACGCCACCGCAGTCCTTATTGTGCTCAGCCTTGCGACTGGAGCGAACGTGTCGTGAAACTCTATTCCTGGTCTCTGCGTGAAACCCCTCGCTACCACGCGCGCCTTCCGCTTGCTGATAGTGCCGTCAGGGTTAAACTTATTCCGGAGAACGAATCTGCTTCCTATCACACGTTGCCCCTTGGGACGGTCGACCAGCTTCCACGTATTGTTCCGAATCAGTGAAACTGCTTCGTCTGACATTGCTTCGATCCACGCAGGTGAGTCCTCTCCGGAGATAGCCTGGGTCACTGGGATTTCAGCGACGTTAGGCGCTTCCCCGGGTCGATCACCGTAGTTCTTGCGGGGTCGCCCAGATTTTCCAGTTCTAATCAAACGAGGCCATCCGCCTCTTCTCCTAGATGATGCCGCTTGTTGCTCATCGGATTGGATCTCCGGTTCAACAAAGTAATCGTCGGCAGGAAAGCCTATGAAGCCATTGGGGAATTCCCATTCAGCAACATCAGGTTGGTTTTCTGCCAGAATTTCGTCTCTCGACACCAGCTCGAACTCCAGTTCATGGATCGGATCCTCTGGTTCAATGCGTACTTTGTTCGGAGAGTCACGCGGGAACAGATCATCGACTGATATCTTAGGCACGGTCATCTCCTCACGAAAAACAAATTCTCTCGTGATCTCGATCTTTTTCGTTTCAGGAATCCAGATACGGTAAGCCTTCGACTGCTCCGAATATCCAACAAAAATTCCCTCTTTTGAGCGAGGGCTAAACTTCCCCTTGTTTGGGGTCTTGTCCAGGCAGAACACCTTGCTCCCAAAGTCCTTGAAATAGTGTGCAGTCGGAGTTCTGTAGAACCAGCGCTCAAATGGAGTCTTCCCGTTTAGCTTTTTGGTTGGACATCGGTTCCTCAGATAATTTGCGGTGTTGATCGCCTCCGCCCAGAATGTCATCGGTAGGCCAGATTGCAGGAGTAAACATCGTGCTGCCTCTTCAAGGGTCCAATTTTTCCTCTCGGCCACACCATTTTGTTCAGGCGTATATGGTGTTGTGAGACGGCGCACGATCCCCTCAGATATCAAGAAATCGTCAAATTCCCTGTTGACATATTCACGTCCATTGTCGGACTGTACGCACTTTATTTTCAGACCGTGCTGCTTCTCGACGAAAGCCTTGTACTCTCGGAACATTTGCAACGCCTCGCACTTCGTCTTCATAAACCGTACCTCTGTCCATCTCGAATAGTCATCCGTAAATGTGATCATGTACTTGGATCCACCGTTCGACACAACACCCACAGGGCCACAAACGTCTGTGTGAATAATATCGAGCTTACCGGTCACACGATTTGACTCTTTCGGGAAAGGTATTCGAGTCATTTTGCATTTCGTGCAAATGTCACACGTTAGATCTCCACATCTCCCTTTTAGTTTATTCGAAGAAGAGTTCATTGCAGGTTCCGTGTTGACGTTTTATAATTCAGTATAACAAATTTCAAAGTTTCCGCCTAATCAACACTCATTTATTATTTTAGTTAGCGTCTTCTGGGTACATGTTTCGGAATTTGTTCCAATTCCTTCTTCAGCCCTTTATAATTCATATTAGGTACATCATTACATAGACCAAAAAGACCTCGTCCATGTAGAAACATATCACACTAATATTAAAATACTATAAAAACTAATTAAACACTTTAAAACATGATAAGCTTATGGACAATACAAACAAATAAAACATTCCTACTGTTAATAGCCACTTAATTAATAATCACTATTATGCACTTCTTGTTAGGTGTGCGATGGTCAAATTGCGCAGTCGTTGATCACTTTTTGTGAACAAAAACAAAGATTACATTATATTAGTGTCCATGACCCAAATAACTTGCTGTACTGGTGGGTAAATGTTGACATAAGTGGAAACTTTGGTTCGGCACTTTCTTGAAAGTGCGCTGACATGTGCTTTATAGATAATAAAACGGGGAAACTCATTCGATTATTTGACTTGGAATTTGCACATTAAATGGATGTGTTATCTTGTGCTAAGAGCTCCACGGACCTGAAATGAAATCATTCGGTGGTTTGAAATATGTTGAAAACAAAAAAAATTTAAAAAAAAAACTTAAATGCCGCCCTAAAAAAATTGGACTTACGTAGCAACGATTTAAAAGCAAAGCGCCAATGTCATGATATGGTGCTGGGTGATTGGCTCCTACACCTGAAGCGAAAGTTGAGACAAAAAATAAAGGAAATTACTTTGAAATAATGAAAAGTTGCGTGGAGCAAATTATGTTAGATTAATTTACCGACGTGACTGCTGGTGCAATGCGATGTAGGTAGGTCAAGTGCCTGGCTGTTTGTAGTCCTATGTGTATGCAACTAATCCACTAGTGCTGTGAGCGGAGTCACGCTGCTGCCTGATGCGGTTGAGGAGCGCACATGAGCAGTGGGGGAAGTGGAAGGGTGGAACTGCTCGGAGTGGAAATGACCGGCGCGGCACTGGGTGGGGCGGGAATATAGATGTCAATGACCTTGCTGTTGTCTATGGAGGTTTTAATTTTTTGGAGATGAGGTGGTCTGCTAATGTATCGAAGAATACATTGGTGTCAAAATTGATTCCAAACGTGTTCCAAAGGTCCAATGCACACAAAAACTTGAAATCAATTTTGACACCAATGTATTATTCGATACATTAGCAGACCACCTCATCTCCAAAAAATTAAAACCTCCATAGACAACAGCAAGGTCATTGACATCATTGGTATTCCCGCCCCACCCAGTGCCGCGCCGGTCATTTCCACTCCGAGCAGTTCCACCCCTCCACTGCTCATGTGCGCTCCTCAACCGCATCAGGCAGCAGCGTGACTCCGCTCACAGCACTAGTGGATTAGTTGCATACACTTAGGACTACAAACAGCCAGGCACTTGACCTACCTACATCGCATTGCACCAGCAGTCACGTCGGTAAGTTAATCTAACATAATTTGCTCCACGCAACTTTTCATTATTTCAAAGTAATTTCCTTTATTTTTTGTCTCAACTTTCGCTTCAGGTGTAGGAGCCAATCACCCAGCACCATATCATGACATTGGCGCTTTGCTTTTAAATCGTTGCTACGTAAGTCCAATTTTTTTAGGGCGGCATTTAAGTTTTTTTTAAATTTTTTTTTGTTTTCAACATATTTCAAACCACCGAATGATTTCATTTCAGGTCCGTGGAGCTCTTAGCACAAGATAACACATCCATTTAATGTGCAAATTCCAAGTCAAATAATCGAATGAGTTTCCCCGTTTTATTATCTATAAAGCACATGTCAGCGCACTTTCAAGAAAGTGCCGAACCAAAGTTTCCACTTATGTCAACATTTACCCACCAGTACAGCAAGTTATTTGGGTCATGGACACTAATATAATGTAATCTTTGTTTTTGTTCACAAAAAGTGATCAACGACTGCGCAATTTGACCATCGCACACCTAACAAGAAGTGCATAATAGTGATTATTAATTAAGTGGCCATTAACAGTAGGAATGTTTTATTTGTTTGTATTGTCCATAAGCTTATCATGTTTTAAAGTGTTTAATTAGTTATTATAGTATTTTAATATTAGTGTGATATGTTTCTACATGGACGAGGTCTTTTTGGTCTATGTAATGATGTACCTAATATGAATTATAAAGGGCTGAAGAAGGAATTGGAACAAATTCCGAAACATGTACCCAGAAGACGCTAACTAAAATAATAAATGAGTGTTGATTAGGCGGAAACTTTGAAATTTGTTATACTCCCTTTTAGTTGCACACCTCGAATGGATCCGCTCTTCACTGCCGTATCTAGATCACGAAAGTTAACGTGACCCATCCTTCGATGCCACAGCTGCGCCACATTCTCGTCGCGCTTGTCTTCTGACACTGCGTTTGGACATTTTTCCAGTTGGGTGCCCTGTACATAGTACAGATTGTCCTTGCGCTGTGCAACTAACCTCGTCAGTCCATTCTTGTCAAAAACTTCCGCCTTCTCTTTGCCAAAAACAACCGAGAAACCACGGTCTGTCATCTTCGAGACTGATAAGAGATTAGTGCAAAATCTCATTGAGAGTAACGTTGCAAGTTTTACCGTCTACACTTGTTGCAATTTTTGCAGTTCCTCGGGCCTTTATCTCTGCGGTTGCGCTGCTCGCTAACTTCAGCTTGCCAGTCTCGCCCTTGTCCATCTCCGTAAACACAGTCGCATCACCGCACATATGAGACGTGCACCCACTGTCGAGACACCACAGGTTTTCGACGCTGCTCGTCGCGATCTGGCACGTATCAGGTTCCTCAACTGATAAGAGTGACGCGTCCGACAGCTGATTTTTGTTGACCTTAACATAGCAGTCCACTGCCTTATGTCCCTTGATTCCGTACTTCGAGCATTTGAACGGAAACGATTTCTCCTTGTCACTCTTACCACCGGAGTAGCCGTGGTTTTGGTTTTGAGGCTTCGACTGTGGTTTCCTTGAAGAACCTTTCTTCTTCACGTACATGGCACCTTGATTTTCCATCGGTGTTGACGAGGCAACTCTGGCATCGTGTTCTTCGATTATCTTCGTACGTATATTCTCAGGCTTCGGTAGATCGTACCGGCTCTCGATGGCAATTCTGAAATTTTCAAAACTTGCCGACAAACTGTACAGCATCATGATGGTAAGTTGGTCTGGATTAATAACTACGTCCATGTCAGCCAACTTGTCGACACAGTCAAAGTAGTTGTTGAGGTGCTCACGGATGTCGCCACCTTCAGTTATCTTTTGCAAGGTTAGACTTTTCAACAACGTGGCCTTGCGAGCCGGCCCCTTCGACTGAAACGTATCCTCAAGTTTCTGCCATATCTCGCTTGATGACCTGCAGTTCTTCACAAACTTGAGCTGGCTTGGTCCGATGGATAGGATTAGGTCTGACATGGCCTTTTCATCCCTAGTCGTCCACTCGGTCACTTGGGCTGCATTGTCCTCACCCGGCTCGGGTTTGACGAACTTGCGGTTGACATAACCTCACGCGTCATTCTTTATCAGAATGGCGCGCATTTGCATTTTCCAGGTGTCTTAATTATCGCGCCCTAAGGCCTCGATGCGCACTACACCGTTTGAATTCATTGTCTCACTTCAATCGTGCCGCGTGTCAATGTCCGGAACACTCACGATTGTTCACAATAAATTTGCTGTGCCGCGTGTTATTGTTTGAAACACTCACAACCGGCCATACACTTTGCGTCGCGTGCTATTGTCCGGAACACTCGCAAATAGGCCTACAGAATTTTGTGCCGTGCGCGTTTGTACACAACTCGCACGTTAAGCACGTTTTCTTGCGTCACGTGTTATAGTTCAAAACACTCGCAATAAGCCAAAATTCGCGTCGCGTGTTAGTGTCCAAACACTCGCGATTGGCTTTTTCACTGTTCACTCACGATCAAGCACACAATATTCGAGAAGACGGCGTTTGTTCCTTCTCGCTTTGTCAATGTCCAGAAGTTTCTCGAGTGAGCAAGATGTCTGCCGATTCGATGCGTTCTTCTCTTTTTGTGTCTCCGCTGTTTCCAGTTAATTTAAATCTGAGCCAATCATTCTGGGTCCATAACCTATTAGAGGTTTTAAAGCGGCAATGAAATGTAACGCTCGTTTAAATGTAACTCAACTGATTTATTTAACACAAAATACATGAACTGTTTAAATGCGTTGTGCCGTGAACAGATCATAAAACGAACTGTTTAAAAGTTAGTTGAGGGCGCTAGTTGCGCCTATCGATCAGGATGGAGGTCGATACCAGCGGGTGCCGAATCTCACCTACAACGACAAACTAAGAATTCTTATTTATTTTCATAAGGCATATATTTGTTATAGGTCCATTTTTAGTGCATGAACTTTTGAAGTCTAGTGATTAACATGTGCTACATGTTGTTCTTTTGTGTACTTATAAAAGTGAGAAACCATGCTAACTGAATCTGTGCAATCAGGTGTTTGCTATATAGAGCAGATTTCAGTTTTCAGACACGGTTTCAGAAAGCCTCCATGGTAGCGTTCTTTGAAGTTCTACACAAACACACCATTTTGCAGTAAACACTTAATGTCTTCTGGTGCTTTACTTTTGATACCTAAAACAGGAAAATAAGATGTGGCTTGAGTGAAGTGAAGACTGGGCATGGCATGCAGACCTAGATCTGGAGAAAGAGAAAACTGGGCACACAAGAACAGGCAATGAAATACCGTTACTACACAATATTTATTCAAAGACCAGTTTGAAATCTCTTTGGGACATTGCAAACCTTTGTTCTACAAGGATTTTGTATTTGGTATGTTAATGAATGCTTTTGGCATACAGTTTGTAGACTATCAAAGAAGTCTGCATGAAACGTTTCATGGAAATATTTATATAATATATTGTCTGCTTGCAGGTGGAACACCAAGTCAGAGAAAATGTTCTCAAGAAGGTGAGGCTCAAGTCTCTATATTTACAGCTCATTTTCTAATTGATATGGCAACTATTCAGTTGGTTGACCGAATGAAACATTGCAATATCAATTATCAATAAGGCAACACTGAAAATTTGCTTCAAAGTTAACTTGTTTCATCCTGTTTTTTGACTTATTGTTAGTGTGTTTCGCTTGTAAGCTGACGATTTATAATCTACTTTCTACCTTAGAAAACTCCTGAAATTTGCAGACTGGATAAACTGAAGAAAGGACCATGTGAGAACATGAAAAATATATGTATATATACATATGAAAGCAGCAGGGATAATATTATAAACAGCACATAAAGACAAGAAAAAAAACCTGTGATTAATAAAAATGCCTTCATGTTGTAAAATGAGAATGCAGAGCTAATTTCTTTATGAAAACAGCAAGTTATAATTTGTTTATTGCCTAGCTATTATGTTACACACAACTTTGATAGTACCCATTAGATTGAAAACAACAGCCCATACAGAAGAGCAATGACTATTTTAAATGCCGTGAGGTTTAAAATTACTGGTTGAATCTGTATACCTTAAGTTAAAGTTGACCTGCAACATGCAATGAAGAACTGAGAATATGTAGTCCTAGCAAGCACACAACACACACTGTTTTACATAAAGGGCTGAGTTGTATACTACAGAAAGTTGTGGAGAAGATTACCACCATATATTGCCTTTAGCTGTGAAGGAGGTAAACATCTCTGTATGATGAATGAACAGTCCATGACAAGTACCAACCATACAAGCAGACTGGTTGGTTAATCCTAGGGAAAGATTACCACAAACAAAAGCTGCTAAACAGGGCAAGTAAATTTAACAAGGTGATTATACCTATGAAAGTTTCCGCCTAGTCAGTACTTACAGTTCACTAAAATCATTCACAAGTAGGTTTTTTCCTTGTTCAGTTTCATGTATATAAACGCAAGTATTAAAAAAAAAGCATCAGTAAAATACATTAAAACCATGTATCATGCTTACAAGTGTAAAAATAAATAGCATATGCAGTATAACCCTATTATAGCACGGTCCAATTTACAACAGATTCTTATATAATGCAGGGAAGGGTATGTTCCCCAGTAAGAAAATATATATTTATTATGAAACATTTTCATTTACAATGCAAGTAAACACACACATACTGAAATGAAACTGTTGGTTGGTTTCTCAGTTTAGGGTCTGCGACAACGCAGTCATGTAGCCCCGTGTACTTTGGATATGCGTAGAATCTGTCTGCTAACCGGAGTCAATTGTGATGGCTGTATTAGTGTATGTTATCTGTAATTCAGGTGAAAACTGCAGACATTCAATTTTCAACTAGTCCCTACTTTTTGTGAACTTGGTTACTAGATGCCACCGCAGTCGGCTCCTGGCGACGAACATTGGAACTTGAGAGCTTTAGTCAAATCTAACCTATAATTTAGCTTCATACAAGTGTAATTAGTGGAAGGTTCTTTTACATGCCATAAATCTATGACATGGGCCCGCCGGCTTTACTTCCCCTCTTAAGGAAGGCATGCTGAGGGATCTTAAACACTCATAAAAAATCCGACGACTTCGGCCGGGTTTGAACCAACGACCTTGGGCATAGAAGCTCAGCATGCTACCAACTACGCCACGGAAGCCGCGAAATGAAACTGCCCAACAACCTTACACAGTACTGTACAGTATTATTTTGATGTCTCTGCTTTTCTCTCAGGTGAAACAGAAGGGAACGGTCATGTTTATGAAAGAATAGGGTCAAGAAAGGGCGTGAATGAACATTCCAATGGTTTCCAGATGCTTCCTTCAAATGTTTTAACTGGAGAGTTAGTTTTATGGACAATGGAAATGAATGTGTACTGTCAATTGTGGTGATGAACATCTCACAATCACCGTAGCCCAGACCATAGTTTTAGCTAGGGAAACCCGTTAAGTCAGCTTTATTAGTCGGGCATCATTTGGTACGTAAGAAAGGAGGCTGGCACAATCCTTGGAATGGGACCTCGTTACTGTATACTCATTCTTAATTCCCAGAATGATTTTTAGAAACCAAATTTGTAGGAATGTAATAAACTGAATCGATGATTAACTCTTTCAATGCTAGTTTTTTTAATGTAGACCTACTCCCTCAGTGCTGTTCTTTTTTTCAAAAATATGCGATTATTGAAAAATAGCTTTACTAGTTATTTAACTGCATTTCCAACCACATATTTACTGTCACTGTCTTCCAGAAAGTCATTATCCGAGTCACTATCAACTAAAAACTGTTCAATTCATCATTGCCAAGGCATCTCCCCTTTCGTGATGCAGCCATTTTGATTGTTGTGGTTGGAAGCACAGAAGGTCTATATTTCATCATAGCTAGGAAACAAAATCCTTACGTAAATGCGCGGAAAAAGTGAACTATCGCTACTTTAGAACTTCCTTGAACTTCTGGCATGCCATTTGAACTGATCCAACGCTGCACGTATCTTTACGGGTTTAGCAAAGTGACCACTGCATGAAAACATATCTTTACGGGTTTAGCACGGGCGGCTTGATATCGCACAACTTACATTTACAGTCTTATTTCAGTTTCTCAAGTATTGTAGAGTGAAAGTTTAGCATATCGTGTTTTAGTTGTGTGTCATATGTTCTGAGTTTTAATTGCATTAGACGTTAAGTGCAGTAATGTCACTAAAACGAAAATCATATTCAGTGAGCAAAAAGCTTCAAATTTAATATATGTATACAATTGTCGTGCATTAAATGAACAGGTTCATCCATTTATATGTGATTTGTCATTTCCCTAACACGTAGATTTTAATAATTCAATATATATCGTGGTTCAGCTGTAACGTGGGGGTTAAGGATGTCCCCCAACAAGCGTGTTATATCAGGATTTTACTGTAATCAACATTTATACATTGTAGGAATTGCACGGACTGTTCATTTATTATACAAAGATGTCTACCTCCTTCAAAGCTAACTGCAATACCTGGTGATGATACTCTGCACAACTATTTGTACTATACAACTCAGCCCTTTGTGAAGACTCCAGCACAGACCAGCCAACAAGCACCACATAAATTCCCGCAACAATGTTAACGAAATAAGTTACTACTGTATATAGTTTCCACCTTCTTCATGTCCAAATGAACCGTCTTTACGTTGACATAAGAAGATTCATTCTTGGTCTCACATGACATATCGCTGCAAGATCCACACTCGTATGATCCCAAGTCAGTCAAATGGGACCACCCCCAATGTCAATGTGTCAGATATTAAGAACAATCTTATTCCAATTGTATGACAGATTGTGAAGAAAAACGTTCCCAAAAATCTTCAACCTCAACTTCACAATTCATCAGGACAACATATGGAGTTTCCCCTCACAGGAAATAGTTTTAACTATAGACATTCAGTAATTAAACATAGTTCCAACATTTTTAACTCCACTATTTAATACTCAGGATCCCGATAGCTTGAACAAATTTGTTTTGAAGATACAACATTTTTGACTAGAAAGTGTTTTAACAAGTCGAAGGACAGTTTTCCAAGAAAGTGCTTTTAACAAGTCTAAACAATGTATAAATGTAGAGTTTAAAATGTTATAACATTTTTATACTTGTAAGCATGATATGTATAGTTTTAATGTATTCCACTGATGCTCCTTTTTAAATACTTGTGTTTATACACATGAAGCGGAACAAAGGAAAAGCCTATATTCCCTAAGCGTGTACTTGTGAATGATTTTAATAAATTATAAGTACTGACTAGGTGGAAACTTTCAAATATATAATCACCTTGTCAACTAAACAGTCAGCATGGACTAATATTGAATAGATTTATTCCTACAGGGCAAGTAAAACCATTAAATAAACCTGGACCATGCAAAATGTAAGGAGCAATTCAATCAGCTTGCTATCAAACTTCCATGGGTACAGCTGAGGCAATTAACATTGTGATGAAACTTGCCAACGTTTAACTGAAAGTGTACATACATTTTGGGTTGTAGGAAGCTACCACCATCTATATCACGAAATACTACATGGTTCAATACGTAATGCACATTTTATTTCTAGTCACCCTTTCACTGAAAATTAGCAAAACTTTTTAGAATGTACCATCAATCCTTCTTTAATGACGCCACAAAGTTTCATTGTTACTCGACAGATTTCGTTGATGCAGTTCAGTTTCAAAATGGTGGCTGCTAGTGAAACCCGTACAAAGCAGAGAGCTGTGATTGAATTTCTTTGTGTGTAGCAGGAGACCATTCCAGACATTCACTGACGTCGATGGAGATCGAGCAGTGGACAGGAGTACTGTCTGTCGATGGGTTAGCCGAGGGTCAGAGGCAGAATGAGGTAAAGCAAGACTGTCAGATCTCCCACGCTTGGGAAGGCTACACAATGCTGTGACACTGGAGACAGTTCAAGGCGCCGATGGGCTTATTTGGGACAGCAGGCAAGTAACAACCAAACAACTTCCTGCTCAGCGAGACATCTCTGAGGGTAGTGCCAACACATTTATCCACCGCTTAGGCTATTCAAAAGTTTGTTCCAAATGGGTCCCTAAGTGCCTAACTGAGGACAATAAAGAACAAAGAATCTAGTGCCAGATGACCTCGTAGTTCTGCCCCTTAAAACAACAATAACTAACTAAGGAACAGAGAAAGACCATTTGTGCAGAGTTGCTTGGACATCACGATACTGACCCGGATTTCTTATCCAAGATTGTCATAGGGGATGAGACATTGATTCACCATTTCGAACCCGAGACCAAACAACACTCCATGGAGTGCCATCACACAACTTCCCCTAGGAAGAAAGAGTTCAACTCAGGACCCTCAGCTGGCAAGATTAGTGTTTTGGGATTCTGAAGGAGTTATTCTGAGGGGCACATTGCCAGCTGGTGAAACAATAAACTCAGAGGTTTACATCAATACTCTAAATATGCTGGAAAGAAAATTTGCGCATGTTTGTCCCCATAAAAACGTGAACTAAATTCTTCTTCAACATGATAACGCAAGACCACACACTAGCCCGCGCACCCGTCAAGAGATCACAAATTTTGGGTGGACTACCATGCCTCATCCGCCCTATAGTCTCGATTTGCTCCTGACCTTCAATTGTTTGGGGGTTCTGAAGGATGCTATCCGAGGGAAGCGATATGACAACGATGAGCAAGTCATATGAGACGTCAAGACGTGGCTGCAAGAGAGACCAGCTGAATAGTACAGAGCTGGCAAACACAAGCTGACATCTAGATGGCATTAATCCATAGATTTGAATGGAGACTATGTGGAATAAAGATACCTGTAGCCAATAAATAGTGAAAAATATAATGTGTTTGGATTTGTAATATAACAAACCTTGAGTAACAAAAAAAAAATTGTGTGCATTAGTTATTGAATGCCCCTAGTATTAAGGAATCTTACTTCCTATTATACTATCTGGGATATAAGAGGTAATAAACATCTTAAGTCAAGTCAACAGCCTTATTTAGAGAAAAAAAAATCACCAGGTAAGATGTAACCCTACTTAGACGGCAGAGGGAACAATTCAGAATGGTTTCTACTTTCTACCTTAGAAAACTCCTGAAATTTCCAGACTGGATTGTACTGAAGAAAGGACCAACCATTTGAGAACATGATAAAGTGCTATAATACAGTAAGATGGTGGTGGCGATTGTTGCTTCAAAGAATAGAACATCAAATAAGAAAATTTACATTTATTCATGTAATAATTTCAGTAATATTGAGATGAATCATGTGACGCTAGAAACAAAAACATCGATTCATTGAACTACTGTAAATTCTCAATGGCTATATTATCTCTCAATGAATGTTCAATATGATATAATGCTTGTTACTTTTTAATGATCAACAGAATAAACACCATGAAGAACTGTCTTTACAATAAGAACATCTTCTCGACAAGATTTATGCCTGATGTATAGTTTTCGGTTCAATCCACCTTTTCTGTGGCCTTCCAGAACATGACTTATCAGAGAGATATTTATGGCATTTCATGCAATACTCAAACTACACAATTTTCAAATGATATACTGTATAACTACTTGAAAAATGTAATTAGATTTAGACTATAAAGTAGCAGCAGCAACTCATTAAATCTGTCAAGATGATCCCCGAGTATGGATGTTAATACTCATCACAACTACCTTTGCCACAAAATACATAATGAAATGAAGAAAATTACAAGAAAACACCCTAGGAGAACAATAAATTAGTCCAGTTTTGTTAGAAATCACATACGGTACCTTACGTTTGAGAACATGAGACAAAGCATTAGAATGACCTTGGTTATGCGTAAGTTAAGTAGTTGGAGATAACAACTCTTAAGTATTCACAGAAAACTTTTGTTTGGAGCATAATTTTCAATCACACGGGAAAGTCTCTTCAAGTGAGAATTACTGGGGTATAGATTTTTTTAAATTTTCACCATATTTTGTGAGTTGAAGTAAGTAAAATTAAGTACATCTTGAAATATGGTGTTAAGCTGACTTCTGATTTAAGACAGATTTTATGAAAATAACTTGAAATTTTCAAAACATCCCTTGCATAACATTTTATGTTTCGACACTATATTTATTTATTTTAAAATCCCAGTTGTTATAATATTAGAATATTTTTCTTTGAGAAATACTGGGATAAGAATAAGATGAATATTGCTGGTTATCTTGATGTTGAAAAGGCATATAACCATGTACCACGGAAGCATATTTGGGAAAGCTTGAAGCGAAAGGATATGCCTGAAGATACATGGGTTGGTTTTTTAGTTTTGGCACCTTAGTTATAACTGGATTAATAACTCACTTAGATGGTTCGAAGTTTCACATGCCCTCGATGTAGTCCCCACCGTTGCGTACAACGTGTTCCCAGCGATGCGGAAGTCGTTGGATTCCGTTGGCACTGCCCAATCTATTGGTGGTGCGAAGAGAGCGCTCGGCAACCTGCTTAACGTCTTCAATGGTACGGAAGCGCTCCCCGTGCATCTTCATCTTCGGGATGAGATCATAGTCGCAGGGACTGATGTCGGGAGAATATGGGGGGTGATAGAGGAGCTCCCAGCCCCAGCGATCCAACATTGCCGAAACAACGCCTGGCATTGTCATGCAGAACGATGAGCGGTGTAACCATGTGGTGGCGCCGTTTCCTTCTCAGAGCTCCTCGGAGATGGTCTTGCAGAAACGAACAATAGTACGCCGCATTAACGGTTTGCCCTCGGGGAACAGTATGGTGAATGATCACACCATCCCAATCATAGGCAAGAATCAACATTACCTTCACATTGGTAGGGGTTGGTCGAACTGTTTGTTTCTGAGGTGATCCGTGGTGCGGCCACTCGTTCGATTGGCGTTTTAACTGTGGCTCATAAGATCTGGCCCACGTCTCGTCAATGGTTATGTATGATACGCCGTAAGAAGGCCTCTCCTTCGCGCTCATAACTCTGCAAGTGCATACGACAAGCGTCATATCGCAGCCATTTGTGCATGTCGGTTAAGTCATGCGGAACCCATTTGGACGCAATCTTCCTCATTTACAGAAAGTCCTTCAGGATGTGGAGGACAGTTGAATGCGCCAGTCCGGTATCTTGCTCTAATTGACGAATCGTTACGTTCCGATCCACCTCTACTAACGCGGACACCATCTGTACATTGTCATCACTTACTGGTGGGTGACCAGATCGAGGCATGTGCTCCACACGTTCGCGCCCATCTCGAAAGGCTGCAACCCATCTTGCTACCGTTCTGAAAGGTAACGCAGCTGCATCGCACGCTTCCTGCAATCCTCGGTGACACTGTTTAACACTGCGACCCCTAGCACACTGAATTTTTATCCACGTTCTCTGCTCCTGCTTGGAAAATATTGTGACTGTCTTTCGCGAGCGCTGGTCTCACACTACTCATCTAACAGGCACGACTGACACGAGCGGTGGTGAGACGGGCGAGGTCATGTGCTCTGAGAGAGGGGATGCAGGGCAGCAACCGTCGGTAAAAGTGGCAGCGCCCAACATTGTTGCAACTTGGCACTGAAGCTTTGGTGCCAAAACTAAAAAACCAACCCATATATTATTACCCATGTCAGACATCTCTACCAGGAGACAAGGAGCTGTGTTAACGTCCAAACCAACAGATCAGAGTGGTTTGAAACCAAGAGTGGTGTTCAACAAGGTAGTTGTCTATCCCCACTACTCTTCATAAATATTATGGATTAGGTAATAAAAGCTGGAAGAAGATAGATAAAACAACAAATGCATTAGTCTTTGCTGATGACGTCATGTTATGGGGTGAGACAGAAACGGAAGTACAAACGAAGCTAGATCTTTGGTAGTCCGAGTTCGATAAGAAGGGACTAAGCATCTGTTGACAGAAGACAGTTGGCTTGGTAATGAGTAGGAAACCCGAAGAAATCCATCCCAGACTCGGTGATGACAGTATAAATATTATTGATAATTTTAAGTATTTGGGCAGCTATGTCTCTGCAGATAACACCATTACACATGAAATCAGGAATAGAGTACACATCTCATCACATTTCTATCACTCTGTATGCAATTTACTATAGGATGAATCCTTTCCTTTGACATCCAAAATCACCCTTTACAAAACCTATCACATGCCAATATTGAGTTATAGACTTGAAGCAGCCACTTTAACAGCACCTGACAGTAGCAGACTTCACGCAGTTGAAATGAAGTTTCTCCGATCTTGTCTCCAGAAGGAGGGATAAAATATGAAAAGAGGAAATTAGGAACAGCTCAATTTGGATAGAAGTCTGCTTGACACACTAGAACTATCTAGATTGAAATGGGCATGTAAAGAGAATGGCCCCTGATAGAACACCAAGGTTATATTTTGACCAGGTCATCCTAGGTAAGATACCAAGGGGAAGCCCTCGAGACATTTGGGAGAAGCAAATCTGGTGAGAATTGGCCAAGAGGGTTGCAGATTGGCAGAAGATATTGGAGCACAATATGTGAGAGGACCGGACAAACTGGAAGAAGCTGTACCTGTACCCGGCTTGCTGGAGCGGAGAATGGATGAAGATGATCACAATGTTTAAAAAAAGAATAGATCTCACTTTTGCATTTATGATGAAAAATAACTATGCAAGTTATCATTATTTTCTAAATTGGATACCAATTATTAATCACTATATGCAGTACCGGTAGTTCATTCATTCATGCACATAAGATTTGAAGACAATTGCATCAAAAACTGTTATGCAGAGAAATTTTTGAACACTGAAAATTGTAATTTTTATTTGTAAAAATGATGTTTAGGTTGTCATGCAACAAAACCTCTCAGCAACATACATAGCCCGCAGCTTCCTTTGTCAAATTCTATCTAAATTTAAATTTACTACACAAATACAGGGCGCCAATGAATGTTCTCCACAGTGCTGCTGCGAGAGATAGCGTCATCAGTTACGTTGACAGCACGGCTGTTGCTTGTATCAGAAAAAAACAAACAGTAAACTTTGTACTCACCACAGTCATTCATAACATACTGCTGCACTCTTCCAATAACCTAACTATACACACTGACGATTTCGACAGCCCACAGCCCACACATGTGGCCTTCATCCTATCAAGGACACACGTCTGGCTGCGTGGCTCAGGGGTAACGTTCTCGCTTGCTGAGACCAAGGTTGCAGGTTCGAAACCTGGCGCAGTCAGCTGGCATTTGAGGGTGCGCAAATGCGAGGGAGCCGTGTCAGTACATTTACTGGCACGTTAAAGATCCCCTTCGGGGCAAAATTCCGGCACCCCGGCGTCTCTAAAAGCCAGGGTAGTTAAAAGGGACGTAAAACCAATAACATTATTATTATATTATCAAGGACACCATGCTCCCAACTTAACTGATGACGCTACCTCTCGCAACTGCACGTAGCAGCTGCGTAGAACATTTCCTGGCGCCCTGTACATTTTGATCAGTACTTCATAAATTGCATGAGAAAATAATTTTAACATATTTCATGTACACATCCAAGTACATGAACTGCTGAGCATGACATCCTAAGTCCATAAATAAATTAAGAACTACTATTTAAAATTGCAACAGAGCAGTACAAGCCAGTCTGAATGTGGTTCAATTACAGAAATGTTAAAATAATAATAATAATAATAATAATGCAACATTTCTCCATGGAAGGAGGCGTGCTCATTTAATGGGAGCAGCAGGCACCATTTGGCTGGTAGTAAAGGACATTTTTATTAATTTTGTACCAGCATAAACGTTATTCTGCATTGTTCTGGAGATCCACCAAATTAAAGCCGGTGGTGTAACGCTAAGGCACTCTATGAAAAGAACTTCTGTTTGCATTTCCATATGAAACGCACATTATCAACTAATAAGTTACTCTTACCAGATAATAATATTATTATTATTACCAGATATGTTTGAAAAATGTAGATTTAATGCACACACTGTCAAATGTGTATACAATATTTGGTTCACAGATAAGATTTCTTGTTTGTTTCATCACAATACTGAGTTTATAGTACATCATCTACATACTGGAAATGTGTTGTGTGTTACAGTGATCAGGAGAATACACAGAAAACAGGGGGTGAGAGAACTGAAAATATTGTTGGACTAGAAATCTTACAAGGAATACTCGCCTTGTTCGAAACTGGGATTCGTTCGGGTTGCACAAGTAGCTGACCAGGGAGATGTGCTTCTGACATTAAAACAGTTTTGACCCAATGACATTCAGGGCTGTCGTAGAGTGTTGAAAGTTTGAGTGGCTGTCATTGTAATTGGCACGTCGCAGCCACTATAGCTGTCAAACTTGACCTCTACTATTTCCAAAATCTCTCCCATGTGATGAGCACAAAGCATACTGCTCCTAACTTCAATGCTCAAAATCCCCCATAAATATCACTCCGAGTGAAAACCACTTCCTGTGCTAACTGAAATAGATCCCAGTTTTAAACGAGTTGAGTGTTCATTGTTAGTTTCAACAAGTTTATCAACTACCATTACTTATGATCATTGACAACTTGAAAGTTCAAGTAATTAGGAAGAAAAGCTCAGCAAACTGCATATCTCAGATAGACATTTTCAGGACATATACAGTAAGTTATATGGTACTTCACCTCACCACTGGTTCTTTTCTCCCTTAAAATATGTAAGGCAAGTATAGCATGCGATTTATAGCATCGAAGCTTTTCAGATTTAGTATTTAACAAAGTGATTGAAAAGAACAATTATGTGTAACATTACTTTGGTATTAAAATTATATAATTTAAACATATATGGGGCTGATAACCACGGTTTTAGGTCCCTTGAAACAACAATAATCATCATCATCATGATCATATAATATTAACAGTAATAAAATTTTCAAAATACAGTACAGTACTATGAAAATAAATACAGGTATAGAAGAAAATAGCAAAGTCATGAGAAACACACATGTATACACGTGCAAGTGTATACATTTACAATGTACTGTACTAAAACGAACATATTAATAATGCACCATCAATCACACCCGGCTTTGTCTGGATCAACGGCCTATTTCCTAGAGTTCATGACTCTCTGTTACATCATTTTAGCTGCTATATAATAGAGTACAGGATGCCTGATGCCATAGCAAATTGATGTGAAATAATTGGTGCATTACCCATGAGTGAAATTCAACTAAGACCACTTTGGATACAGTGCTGCAAGTCTGAAATGCAAAACGACATGTAAATGAGTAAAGTGGTCTTATTACAACACACCTCCAGACAGTTCGATTGCTCTGGCTCAGGGGTAAAGTAAGCATATTGAGTCCAGAGGTTTTCTTTTTGGTTAGGCAACATTTTTCTGTTTTAATCTATTGGAAACTAGATCTTGATAGAGTTTGTAGAAGTGTGACCAATGAAATAGTTCAGATCTGCAAGACTCGAAACAAAAATGGTTACATAAACAGTGTTAGCTGTTTTGTGTTACTAGGCAGGAATTTTCTATTTGAGGAAAGCACAAAGTGTGACTTCAAACAACAAACTATATTGAAATGACATCAGAAATGGATGAATTTTTACTTTAAAGTTCGAATGAAGATAAAACAATGCAGGCATGTTCCTTATTGATATTCTTCTTCTGTGCTCTCCTGATTTACTTTTTCTCTAAACTCTATGTGGATAATGATTGGAGGGAAGAAATCTTTTTCGATGAATCGACATTCAGTCTACTGTATTTTGGTTTATAGGCCTCATGGTACATAAAAATCTGCTCAAGTACATAAAGTCTAGGTCACGAGAAGATAGAGTGAGCATTTCAATCTGGGTGTGAATATCAGACCAGGGTGCTAAGATCCTTTACTGCAAAAAGTATAACCATGTGTTGAATCACGTAATGCTTCCCAGTGCGAATATGCAATACCCTGATAGTGTCAGTAAATTTCAACAACACCAATCGCCGATACACAATAGTGGAGCCATTCAGTTATGGTTTTCTGAATGACTAGACACACTTCTTGTATGGCCACCTCATGTTCCAGACCTTACTCTCATTGAGAACGTGTGGGCCCACAAGCTGAATCTGCCCCAAAGGTTGCAGGAAGCTCTCTGGCAATTAATTAATGAGGCTTGGGCTATTTGTTTTGAGATTTAGTAGCTATTTATAGTAGCTATTTCTCAACAAAATTCAAGATGTAGAGTGGAACAGCTTTTGGATGCCCTACTGAGCGGAAATATGACTCTGGGAAAACAGCCCTTCCTTTTCAAACCTTACAGAATACTTTAAGTATAGTTCCATAAAATATGGAAACCAATAATGTTCATCGAAATGGATTAAAGAACACTATGAATCAAAAGATAGATCTGTCAGTGAGCTACCATTGAAGTGTGTGCTAGCTCCGACAGACCTTGCCAGAGATTAATATATCCGAAACAGTGCATCTTATGGCCATAAAATGGGTTTTCTGAATTGCTTAGATACCAAGTTTTGTTTTTCACATAGAACATTTTACATTCAGATTTGTCCGGTCTTAAGTGAAATGAAAAATGAAACAAACTGTTAAGGGGTTAACCTTTTAACGAGTCATATGGTGAAAAATTATAGCAATGTTTGGAATCATGCCTGTGATGGATAGATATACCAAATTGCATGTTTATTCATCCAGCTGATCACAAGTTTTAAGCTTGTAAACAGATAGGCAAAGAAAATTATTTCTGTGCACAATTATCCAGTCAGAAACATGTGAAAAACCTAAAACTCTGTAGTAATTGGACAGATATATAAAAAACGACCATAGAATTTAATATATAGATAAAAAGGAAGTATTTTGGTATGGCCGGAAAAGAGATGCCTCCTACAGATCTCGATGCAGTCAGCCGAAAATGGAGATGCTTTACCAAATAAAAATATTATCTAATTTTTATGAAACATTATGCTAATGTTTTCTAAGAAAATTAATTAATATTCTTTAGACAATGCAGGCACAGCTCCTAGCAAAATATCCAGCACATTTCAATTAGTTTTAACAGGGTAAAAATCCAAAAGAATATTATGAATAGTATTCTGGGCCATGAAAGCCTTAATTTATGTTAAGTTAATTAGATTTGTAAAAAAACAAAAGATCACATTTATTTAGCAGAAAACAAACAATTTTGACCTTTGAACCAATGTGGCATTTTGTCGCTAATTTAAAACGGTTAAAATCTGCATGAAGAGGTCATAAAACAATGAAATACATCAATATAGGCTACCAGTTATGAGCAAAATTGCCATCTATTGTTATTGCTACAAACCACAAACTCTTAAGATAAGCTTTCATTTTATCCATCTGTTCTTCCTAAATCTTACATCCCTTGTACACAATCTACTTTTCATCAAATTCAATACTTCATAAGACCATAGATTTTACAGGTTTTTTCGTCAAATTCTTTTCAATATTTTGCAGGACTTGAGAAACAATTAGAACATGCTCTAAACTATCATTGAGTTGACAATTCTTTGAAGCAAATTACTAATCCCATACAAGGATTTTGTACAAAATAAACACCTTGGCCTAGAGCATATACAAATATGCCGATTAGATTATGCGAATTGATTTGTCGTCTCTACACCTTCAAATCTGTAAAATATTCTTATTTAACCTATAAGAAAATATCTCAGCTAGGCTAATAATATCTACTACTTGTAGATCTTGATGAAGTTCAGGAGAGAGGCAGATGAAATAATTTAAATTACTAGATTCACAACAAGGAAGAAGGAAAGAACCACAACAGGAATAACAATTGGTGGGGAACAGCTGAAGAAAGTGGAGAGTTTCAAGTATCTGGGAAGCCTGATACAAGATAATGGAAGAAACGCTAGAGAAATAAATGAGCGGGGGAGGCAGGCAGAAGCATTTCGGAGGAGTGTGAGAAGCATGTTATGGAGCAAGGATGTCCCTCAGAACAGCAAAAAGATCATATATCGGACGTACTATGTCCCTATCCTGACTTATGCCTCGGAGACCTGGGTTATGAAAGGAAGGGAGAAGAGCAAAATACAGGCCAGTGAGATGAGGTTCTTGAGAAGCAGTATTGGAGCTACAAAGATGAACAGAATAAGAAATGAGAGGACCAGAGAATTAATGAAGGAGGAACCATTACAGGATGGTATAGAGAAATCTAGACTTAGATGGTATGGACATGTAAAACGAATGGAGGAGAAGAAGATACCCAGGAGAGTACACGAGACGAAGTGGGAAGGAAAGAGACCGAGAGACAGGTGGCTGAAGGGGGTGGAAGAAAGCGTGAAGAAGATATAATAATAATGTTATTGGTTTTATGTCCCTTTTAACTACCTTGGCTTTTAGAGACGCCGGGTGCCGGAATTTTGCCCCGAAGGGGATCTTTAACGTGCCAGTAAATGTACTGACACGGCTCCCTCGCATTTGCGCACCCTCAAATGCCAGCTGACTGCGCCAGGTTTCGAACCTGCAACCTTGGGCTCAGCAAGCGAGAACGTTACCCCTGAGCCACGCAGCCAGCCTCGTGAAGAAGAGAGGAGTGACTGGACAAGGGTGGAGGCTGAGAGATGGTGGGAAGACAGAAGACGTTGGAGAGGCTTGTGTTCCAAACAGACCCGGCCAGTGGCTGGAAACTGTGCAAGATGATGATGATGACTAGATTGAAAACTGTATTAGTCAAAATTTATATTCAATGACATTTATAACATGAAGGTGGTGAAGCCTACATCTGCACGTGGAGCCCTTGCACAGGTACTTGGATTTGAGGACCTCTTGGCTATACATTATGGCAAGATTAACAAGCGGTTCTTTTCAGAACCAACACATCAGAAAGCTTGGAAGTGGATATATCTTAAGAACTCAATGTACAGTATGTCTTTCAATTACATATTAAAGATTCTAGGGCAATTCCAAAAATACACAAAGTAGATACATCCTTCAGACCGACCATTAATTACAGAAATAGCCCTACGTATAAACTAGCAAAATTCATCTAAGAGAAAAACAAACCACCAACTGTTAAAATTGAACCCACACCAGTTTCATAAATAGATGATGATGATAATTGTTGTTTTAAGGGGCCTAACATGTAGGCTATCGGCCCAGTTTCATAAATACCATAGAATTTTGCAACAAAACAAAACAAACATAAAATAGGAATAAAACCATGCATTCATATGATTTGAAAGATATGTACTGAAACATTTGTGTAGAGGAAGTTCACAATATGCAAAAACCTATTTAATAAAAGTGAACTCTGTTCAGTAGAAATAAAAGAATTTATGCCCTTACATTATCATTCGCCTTAAAAAACAATTATTTTACATTTAACAACAGTATATATAGTATAGACTCTCGGCTGTCCAGCTCGTGACCACCTGTCCTGCTTAAAAAATACAATACTTTTCCAAAGCTTTAGCAAGCATGCACCTGCTAGAATCCTATGTGGTCTTTCAAATTATTTTATGCATCTCTTGTGCTTCTGGCACATGTGGAGTCACGATTATAAGGTTCAGTAAATACTGTACTGGATTGCTAATATGCATTGAATAAAATACCGGAAAAAACTCGTGAACAAACAAGATCTAGAAGCTCTCTTACAGCCCTCTCAAACAACAATGAACACACATAGAGAGCCACTCTTTGATCATTGCTTTGTCAGTGGTATATCGCATGTCCAAAGGGCGGACGTTGGTAAAATGTTAATTTTTGCACTCGGTTGATGGCAAAATGGGTGACAATAAAAAAAAGTTGTAACGACTATGGATGAGAAACTGCGTGCTCTAAGGCGACTGGATTCTAGGGTAACAACCAAAACTATTGCTTTGGTGTTAGGGGTAGGAAAGAGTACAGATGGAGACTTGAAGAAAAATTGAGCAGAAATAGAAAAGTTGTATGCTTCCCAATCTAGTGGAAATGGAGTGAAAGTAAGATAAACGATGTTGAAAGGTACGCATTATGTATTTTAGGAAGCTTTATTATTGTGGCATGAACACTTAAGAGGAAATGGCTTGTCCGTTACTGGGGTCGATATTGCAGGACATAGCATTGCAATTTCAGCGACATTTAAAAGGATAAGATTCAGAATTTATTGCCAGTGATGGATGTTTGGATCGGTGCAAAAAACGATTTTTTTTTTCACCAGATTACCATTAGTGGAGGGGCTTTATCCACTGACAAAGAGGCTGTGCCATTGTTTAAAGACTATCTTTCGAAGCTAATTGATGAGGAGGGAATTTCTGGGGAACAGTTGTACAATTGTGATTAAATTACAAGATACTCCCTTTGAACATGTTTCCTTCAAAATAAGAAGCTGCGGCACCAGGATACAAGAAAAGTAATGAATGAGTCACCATCCTGGCTTGCAGTAATGTAGCCGGCAACCGCAAGCTTGGGCTTACAATAATAGGGAAATCATGGAAACCTAGAGCTTTCAAAAACCTGAAAAATCAGGAATCACTGCCCCTACATTACACACATCAAAAGAAAGCAGGGATGAATTCAGAAAATTTTAAAACCAGGTTCTAAAATGGATTAGTGCCAGCAGTAGAGAAATATTGGAAAGACAACATTTTGCTGAGAAAAGCTGTGCTGCTTCTTGATAATGCGCCTTTGCATTCTACTAGTGACAAACTAACAGATGGAGATATCAAAGCATTATTTTTACCACCAAATGTGACTGATCTTAGTCAGTCGATGGACCAGGCCATCCTTGAAATGCAAGAGAAAAAGTACGGCATTGCTGGGGTCTTCTCAGTTCGTTGATATCAGCAATTGTTAAAAATGAAGACTGTGTAACCATTCTGAAAAGGATTGACTTGCTAGATGTCATAAGGTGGTTCGCCGAAGCATGGGAAGAGAATCCAAACATATCACTTGTAAGGTCTAGGAAAATTCTTTTGGACCATGAAGGTGGAGATTTTAACTTTGATTCCATGCACAAAACTGAAGTCAAAGAACAAAACAATGATATTGTTTCGTTGCTCAAAAATGTAGGCCTACCGGTCGATGAGGATGTCAATGCAGGAGATGTCACAGAATGTATGGCAAATGATGATGAATTGACAACGATATTGTGGAATGGGCTAGATTTAAGAAGACACTAGTAGGTGCAGCAGAAGCAGTATGTGGGAGGACAAGTAGTAAGAAGAGGTGGAAGGAAACACCATGGTGGAATGAGAAGACAAAAGATATAGTAAGGGAAAAGAATACAGCCTTTAGGAGGTGGTATCAAAATAGGACGGTAGAGACAAGGGAAGAGTATCAGGAAAGAAAGAAGGAGGCGAAGAGAGTAGTGGCTGAGGAGAGAAGAAAGTGGATGGAAGAGTGGACAAAGATGATGAAGGAGGATAGTGAAGGTACAAAAAAAGGTCCTGTATGGGATGGTAAAAAATA
Organism: Meconema thalassinum; assembly: GCA_946902985.2. NCBI lineage: Eukaryota > Metazoa > Arthropoda > Insecta > Orthoptera > Tettigoniidae > Meconema > Meconema thalassinum. The sequence continues at coordinate 314,271,693 of OX336393.1, read as the reverse complement.
AGAGGCGGAAGGATCCTGCGGATTGTTAGAATGGTGAACAAAAGGGGACAAGAGATAGAAAATAGGAAAGAACTGAAGAAAATGTGGAAAGAATATTTTGAAGAACTTCTGAACCCAAATGGAAACCACGGCGAGGAGGAAGAAATCGGGGAAGAGGAAGATGAACTGCAAACAGAAAAGGACTTAACAAGGAAAGAAGTGGAAGATGCAGTGAGGAAGATGAATGGAGGGAACGCACCGGGTGTGGATGAGTTGAGTGTGGAGTAGGTGAGAGCAGCAGGGGAGGTGGGGATACAATGGTTGTACCGAGTGATGAGGACAGCATGGAAGGAAAGGAAGACCCCAGAGGACTGGAAAAAAAGGAGTAATTGTCCTGATCTTCAAGAAAGGTAGTAGAACAGAATGCAGAAACTATCGGGGAATAACACTGATCGAGTCATTGTGCAATGATCTTCGAGAAAGTTTTGGAAAGGAGGATTAGGACAAGGATAGAAGGAGGGATGAGGGAAGAGCAACATGGCTTCAGAGCAGGAAGGTCCACAGTGGATTTGATTTTTGCTGTAAGGCAGTTACAAGAACAGCACTATGAGTATGGAACAGATCTACTGATGGCCTTCCTGGACATTGAGAAAGCATATGACAGTGTATGCAGAAACAAAGTATGGAAGTCCCTGGAGGATAGAGGAGTAGAGAAATGGACTATAAAGAGGATAAAGGAGATGTACAAAGGAAGTGTGAGCTGTGTGAAAGTGGGAGGAGAGAGATCGGACTGGTTGGAACAGAGAAACGGCCTGAAACAAGGAAGTGCACTGTCACCGTTACTTTTCAGTGTGGTGATGGATGACATAATGACCCGAGTAGCACAAGTAATTGGGGAAGGAAAGATGAAAGCAATGGTGTTTGCAGATGGCTTGATGATTTGGGGAAACAAGGAGGAGGAGGTACAGGAACAGTTGGACATTTGGGAAGGAATAATACAAGGATATGGGATGAAATTTAGCATAAATAAGAGTGAAATGGTGATCACAACAAGGAAGAAGGAAAGTACCACAACGGGAATAACAATTGGTGGGGAACAGCTGAAGAAAGTGGAGAGTTTCAAGTATCTGGGAAGCCTGATACAAGATAATGGAAGAAACGATAGAGAAATAAATGAGCGGGGGAGGCAGGCAGAAGCATTTCGGAGGAGTGTGAGAAGCATGTTACGGAGCAAGGATGTCCCTCAGAACAGCAAAAAGATCATATATCGGACGTACTATGTCCCTATCCTGACTTATGCCTCGGAGACCTGGGTTATGAAAGGAAGGGAGAAGAGCAAAATACAGGCCAGTGAGATGAGGTTCTTGAGAAGCAGTATTGGAGCTACAAAGATGGACAGAATAAGAAATGAGAGGACCAGAGAATTAATGGAGGAACCATTACAGGATGATATAGAGAAATCTAGACTTAGATGGTATGGACATGTAAAACGAATGGAGGAGAAGAGGATACCCAGGAGGGTACACAAGACGAAGTGGGAAGGAAAGAGACCGAGAGACAGGTAGCTGAAGGGGGTGGAATGAAGCGTGAAGAAGAGAGGAGAAGACTGGACAAGGGTGGAGGCTAAGAGATGGTGGGAAGACAGAAGATGTTGAAGAGGCCAGTGACTGGAAACTGTGCAAGATGATGATTGTGGAATGGTGAACAGGGTGAATGAAGTAACAGAAGAGGAGGCACGTTTAGACGACATGAAAAATCTCAAACCCACATTTGGAAGGGTTCAAGATGATGCTGCAGTACATTAGAGAACAGGAGGAAGCAACACCAGCTGATATCATCTGCTTGTGTAAGTGGAGGGATATTGCAACACGGATGAGGGCTAATGGTGAGAAGCAGTAATCTATCAAAAGACATTTTAAAAACTCAAACCTGTAAGTTTCGACTTTTATGTTAGTTCTGCCTTTTCACATGTGTGTGATTATTTAAACGTGCAGTGCATTACATACATACAATACACAACAAACACTTATAACTAGCATGTATTATGTAAGAAGTCAGAAAATATTAATAAAATTGGATTTTGATATCACAAAGGGTGTTTTTAATGGCACGGCTGGGATCAGAAGAGGGTATTTATAGAACCGTGGCCTATCCGGCTTATTTGCTATCTGGGTTAACCTACAGCCCCATTAGGCCGGATAACTGAGAGGAAAAAGACCAAGAGGAGGGCGAAGGAGACTGTGGATACAGTATGATCAGAGGTGGAGAAGAACGGTTTTAACTGGGATGATATACAAGAACAAATGGTGTACCATGATCGGAAGAAATGGAGAGTGCTTATTTACCACACCCGGGAAACTGGAGATGGAAAATGATGATAATGAACTGAGAGAATACTGTATCAACAAACAGATGGTCTCCAGTCTCAGGAATCATAACTAACATTTATATGGATTACTTATTTATTGGGGCAGGTACATGGATGATATATTCATCCTAATAGACGAAAATGCCACCACAGCAAATCAATTATTAGATAAACTCAATAACATGGACAACAACATAAATTTCACTTTCGAGTCAGAAAACAACAAAACGATAAATTATTTAGACCTATCTATCAACAAAATACAATATTTACAGAAAACCAACACAGACAGAAACAATAATAAAAAATGAGTCAATACATCTGGGCAGTCATAAGAAAAAGCCATTTTCCGTAGTCTAATTAATAGAAAACTAAAGAAAAAGAAATGAACATAATTCCTTAAATTGCTAAAAACAACTGTTACAAACGTTCGTAAGTAAATAATATAGTTAATAAAATTAAAAACAAACTTGCTATGTTAAGAAACTAAAAAAATGAAAATCATCCATACTGTACATAAGCTTTACTTTTTTAAACAAAAGTGTTCATTCAGTAACAAATGATTTTAAAAGATGTACCATCAAAATAGTATTCAAAACGAAAAATAAAAATATTTTTTTCAACCACCAAACATCAAATGCATACAATTAGAAACCACAGAAATTTGCATTAATTTTGAAATAAAATAAAATAAAATTGAATTTTGTGTTTTACCGCGATAATTTTGTGTAAATCTGAAAGGGATTTTAGGTAAATAGAATAACGCTATATATTGAATGGACGATATTATTCGTGCAAATTATGACAATAATGTATCAGTTTATTACAAATATTTAAAATACACCATTTTACAATAGTGAGAGTAAACAGTAATTCAAGATCTCAGATCTGCTTTTTTAAATTTATTGACTGAAAGCATAGCAGAAGTCACTAAATTATTTTCTTTCATTTGCGTCTACGTTCACTAACAATTAAATTATACTTACAGAAAAATCTTCTTGCATCAACAGATGCACAAGGAACCCATACATATTTCAGTACACCATATCTCTAATTCTCAACTACAACTGAATATTGGAAAAGTTACTAAAATAGCGACTTGCAGACACTCTTGATGGCCTTGGAGTTAACACCAGTACCCATTAGGGTTTTACCCTCCGCCAAGTGTCAGTGATCGCCGGGTGTTTATCTTGGTCACCTTTGGAATGTGCTCTTTTCCCATCCCAGCTTTGGCTTGAACAAAGCGTGGCTGTCATGTTCGCAATTTAAAATGATTAAGAGGTGCATGGAATATTAAAAAAAGCAATGAATACAAAATGTCAATAAATTTCGCTTTTCTTTTTGCCAAAATAGTTTATTTCACTATTAAAGATATTCATCGCAAAAATTCGCAATAAAAATATTGCAATTTTAGATACTGTTGCAAAGAAATTGTATTTTCTTTTCAATAAACAATTTATTGATTTTATCGCGACTGCGAAAATCTATGGTCTCTAGATACAATAAATCAGGAATTTACGAATTGAAATATTAAAGTGCAGTGCAAAGTACATAGGTCAAACCGGAAGAAATATCTTGACTAGATATAAAGAGCATGTCAATGCAAAAAACACCAGATTTTTCTTCAAGGCAAACCACACGGAGGAGGTAAGTCATAGCTTCACTAACATAAAAACAGATATGAAAATATTACATTGCCACAACAAAGTAACCTTTTTAAACATCATTGAAAGTACCGTATTGATATATATATATACACATTGCAGAAACTGAAACCCTTCAAAAATATTAATGACATAAACTACGTAGATAACATATTATTTAATATTATCGCAAATTACATAAAAGCACAGAATAAACAAAACGGAAAAGACAACAATGAACAACAAAAAAAGGCATAATTCATTAACAAGACAACAATCCACCCCTCGTATTAACACTCCGCTGCTACCCGGATCTGCTGCATTGCCAGTGCTTCTTGGCAACAGTGCATCATCAATAACAGTCTTATGACAATAATACTCAATATGTGCCATTGTTACTGTCCCTGTTTGTTGTTACAACAGCTCTCTTTCAATAGAGAGGTATATTTCTTCTGAGACGGGTGTTTGAATGTAACTGTTCTTCCGCTTACCTCAAAAGCACGGCACACCAAAGGAACTAAGTAAATATATCCAGTTATGCAAATATGCCATGCAGATGAAAAGTATGTTTGTGTAAATGACATACAATATTATGACAGTTGCAGTTTTTGATTAGAAATTTGTATATAACTGTGACATATGTCACGCTAGGCATTGCAGAGTATTCATGAATATATATTGATTCCAGATCACTGATGGTACACGAAGTGTTGTCTATTCTTGAAGAGGAAGATGTAAGGAAGACTGTAGTTTTACGTGACCGTGAATCTTGTGATTATGAGCCACGGGACCTCCTTTTTACGAGGAATCCGAACCTCAGGACATGGCATTTCACTTCGAAAATCTCACATGCATTGACCGGGAACCCAACCCGGACCACCTTGGTGAGAGAGGAAGATGTACATGGACACACAGTGTTCATTGAACCTGCTAAGGCCAATGTTGATTCAGATGAGTGAAGTTGAGTGTATGGGTATCATGAAATCAATATTTTTTTTTGGTACAATGCCTAGCTTGACATATATGTCACACACAATATTATAGGAGTTGTGGAATATATTTGTATTTTTTTGTTATTGATGTATTCATACGTTCATTATAAACACATTGAAGTAAATATTCTGAATTTATTTAAAAAATAATAATTCAGGCAGAAATGGGTTAACACAGCCTCAACATGTCATCCCACTTCCCTCCCCTCTCCACTCTCTCACATACAACGGAGCGAGCAGCAAGCTGAACAGCTCCCAATCTGAGCTGATCAGCAACAGGGCACGGGCCAGGAAAGAGTAACTCTCATTCAAATATGTAAATAGCCTCAAGTCTAAATAGGGAAAATTTTCAAACCTTTTCACAAATCATCAATTTTCAAACCTTTTCACAAATCATCACTATGTTCATTTCTAAATATTGTAATTTAAACAGAATTTTTGATCTCTTCGTAGATAACTGCATTCAACAGTACAATCAAAGAAGAAGATCCACATAGAAGTTTTTAAGTTTTTTCTTCAACCAATGTACAAGAATAAGAAACTAAGACACTATAGCTTATATTTGCTAATTTAATATAGACCTGTGGCTTAAAAAGATCTAAAAAAAAACACCCTTGGGTTTGCTGTTAGCTCTCAGTCGGAAGATAATTAAGAATTGCTCAAAGGCTTTTTAAATTACAATTATACCAATAAGTAGAGCAAAAAAAGTTTTTCAGACAAAACATTCCTCAAGGATACAAAATGAATGCAGTTGTAGCACAAGAACAAGAAAACAAGTGTATTTAACAAGAACCTATTAAATATGGCAAATCTTTTTATATTATTTATAGGACAAAGTGCAATAACAAAGTTATTTCTAGGCGCAAGGTGTGCTGCTGCACAAAAAAAAATCCAGAATGGCATTTTAGTGTATTTAAAAATAAAAAGTTTTTAAAATTTCTTGCAGATGTATAGTTGATAAGGTTTTGTATTTGTGAAGTACTTAATCACTGTATAACAACAAAAACGACGCACCGGGAAGGCGTTGTCCGATTGTAAGGAAATTACGTATGCAAAGACTTCCGGCCGAACATGCAACTGATTAAAGCTTCATGTCCAATGAATGAATGAATGAATATCAGGTGCGATTCTGAAGCGTATGCTCAAAGTAGCTGTTGCATTTGACTGCGATATCTGAACGTCGGCTGTAAGAATGCAAAGCCGAAGGATTCGTGCTCATTGCGAGCAGATGTCAGAGTTTGAAAGAGGTCGTACGATCGGATTGAAAGAAGCTGGTTGGTCGAATCGAGCTGCCACTGGACATTTGGGTCGAAGTGATGCGGCGATCAGACAATGCTGGCAAGCGTGGGTCAGCAACGGCAGGTATCAGCGTCAGGACGGCAGTGGTCGACCGAGGGCCACAACTGCACGGGAAGACACAGCGATTGTCAGAACAGCTGTCATAGCACCGGAGTCATCGTATTCAACGATCCAAGATGTGACCCGCACACATGTGTCCACCATGACCATCAACAGACGCCTGAGCGACAGGATTTTATGCTCGCGCCGCACGTTACGCCGCTTACCACTCACGCCGCCCGTTACGCCACTTACCACTCACGCCTGTTCACCCTCAAGTCAGATTACAGTGGTACCGCGCTTGAGGTACATGGAATTGTGCTGACTGGGGACGTATAGTTTTTAGTGACGAGTCCCGTTTCCAACGGTGCCCTGACGACAACTGCAGACGAATTTGGAGACATCTAGGCCAGCGTGGGGATCCTGCCTTGACTATAGCACGCCACACAGCCCCACAACAGGGGGTGATGGTCTGGGGTGCCATCTCCTTTGATAGCCGGACCCCTCTGGTAGTCATTCCTGGCACACTGACAGCACAGCGGTATGCTGATGACATTCTACGGCCGGTTGTGTTACCGTTCCTTCAGCGACATCCAGGCCTTACTTTCCAACAGGATAATGCCCGGCGCACATGGCATGTGTTGCTATGGACTGTCTTCAAGCTTGCACTATCCTTCCTTGGCCAGATCGATCGCCTGATCTCTCTCCCATAGAGCACATTTGGGACGTCATGGAAAGGCGAATGCGAACATCCCGGAATGTCGCTGATTTAGCCCAACAGTTGTAGACCATTTGGCATGAAATTCCGCAGCACACCATCCGGGAACTTGATCAGTCTATGCCACGTCGAATGATAGCTTGCAACCAGGCCAGGGGTGGACCAACACCTTATTGACGTCCTCACTTTGTAACGCTCTAACTCTGCAATAAATCATTCGATTGTTTTGCACTTTTGCTTTTCTATGTCTGCTCCTCACATCCACCGATTTTTATCGCCATCGGACAATTCCTTCCTGGTGCGACGTTTTTTTCTCTTTCTTATACAGTGTATTTTAGCCGAGTGACAGAAACATGGCGTAATCATGGTCAAATAAATATATAAAATTATTGAAAGATGTCAATACGGATCACAATGACAAGCTTTATAGCCATGTATATTAAAGATCCTGTTGTAATGTTATAATTCTATTCAAGAAATAACATGAATATTATAACATGAAACGTGTGAGAAATCTGACAGGCGACAGCAAGTGTGTGGCACGCAAAGAGAAACATGAAATTAATATTAACTACCAGGTCGGTTCTACTACCCCAATGCTGCATGGACCTAATTTTACTTACTCACTACAAACTCAGACTGTAACAACTATAGAGGAATCACCCTCATCTCACATGTGGCACAGGTATTTGAATGGATACTCGAGGGTCGATTGAGGATGGTAGTGGAAAAGGAAATGGAGGAAGAACAATATGGATTTCGAAGAGACAGATCAACTTTTGATCTTATTTTTACGATGAGGAACGTGATGGAGAAAAGGTTGATTTAAGACATGTATCGTCAGTGTGTCAGTAGCGTGAAGACCAAGATTGGACAACAAACTGGTTCAATGTAGAAACAGGTCTCCGACAAGGAAGTGTATTGTCCCCCATACTTTTCCTCACTGTCATGGTTGAAATCCATAACGAGTGAAACGGAAAATGGGAAGTAAGAATTGGAAGTCCAAGAACAAGTTAATGTTTGGAACCAGGAGATAGAAGAGCATGGAATGAAAATTAGTGTGGAGAAGAGTCAGACGGTAGTGATGACAAGAAATGTGCAAGATGGTAGGGGGAATATTGCAGTAGATGGAAGACCATTGCAAGTTGTGAAAAGCTTCAAATACTTAGGGAGTGTCCACACAGAACGATGGAAGGATAAGTGAGGAAATTGGTAAGAGGATCCAACAAGAAAATGGGTTTTACCAGAGTGTGAGGGGTCTGGTGTGGAACCTGGAAGTTCCCGAGAAATGTAAAAAGTCTTGTATTCAACATATTACACACCTACAGTAGAGCGTCAATAATTCGAACGCCCGCTTTAAACACGTGAACTGTACTTTTTCACGGCGCTGTTAGAGAACAATGACCTTGGGAGTGTTTGTTTTGAACCATCCACTCCCCTTCCCCCCAGTGGTCCAGTCTATTTTTAACCCTGTCAGTTCAGTTGCTTCACCTGTTCAGAAGTTGCATGTTGTGGTTTGTAGTGCGTACATAATTTGTATTTTAATTACACTACTGTGTGTGTGCCTTGTACAGTGTCATATTATGGCATCATCAGGGACACTGAAGAGGAAACATAAATTTCAAACTATAGAAACCAAACTCGAAATAATAAATAGACTTGAAAGAGGTGAAAGTGGCTCGTCTGTCAAAACATTATGGAGTGGGTAAAGCTACCATCTCGGGCATTAAAAACAAAAAAGGTAGCATTCTGACTTTTGCTTCTAAGTTAGATTCAGATGATGGGTCTAAAGTCAGAAAAACAACAAGAACCGCAACTGACAGTTCACTAGAACAGCGTTTCCCAAACTGTGGTACGCTAGAGCTGCTGCAGTGGTACGCGCTGATGTTACGAAAAATATAAAATTCAAAAGTATAAAAACATTCATATTTTTTTTTTTAGGGCTGATGACCTCGTAGTTCCGCCCCTTGAAACAACAATAACTATAATATTGATATGTTGCCGGAGGACTTTAAGGCCAAAGATAAGGAGCAGTTGTATGAATTGAATTGTGATTCAGAACTAAGGCAAACATTTTCAAAAATGGCTCTTGTGAACTTTTGGGTTGAGAGGCGTGCAGACATAGCTGACAAAGCAGTTAGATTCTTACTGCCTTTCACTACTTCGTACTTGTGTGAGACTGCATTTTCTTCTCTTGTTTATCTCAAGAATAAATACCAGAATAGACTCCTTACAGTGGAAAACTATCTTCATTTGAAACTCAGCAATCTTAAACCAGACATTCCTAAGTTGGCTTCTAATCTTCAAGCTCACCCTTCACATTGAAGTTGTTAGTTGAACTTTGGATTTTATGTTTAATTATTAAGAGTTTCTTTTATTAATATTATTTGTTCAGTGTCATTTCTGATTGTTTGAATTGAATACTTATTGTAATAAATAATAAAACAACTGGACACACTTTTTATTATTTGAACTCTAACAAACACAACTTACAATCGAGGGGCATTTGCACAAAACTTTTTATCTGCAAAAAACTTTTTTTTTTCAGGAGAGCTGTTTTTCTAAATACACCCATATAATGATGATTAAAAAAAAATACATGTGGGGTGTATTTGAATCTTAGAATGGAATAGATTAATGTATTTGGAAGAAAGGATTTATTTTTATGTAGATTATATCAGTAAATTTCTAGAATTTTTACAAAACTCGCTATCTGCATATACTAATATGAAGCTTACATGAATTATGCTCCACTAATTATATGGTGTAATAATACTCATTTTAATATATTGACATTGCATAATTAAGTCGAACATTTCGAAAGACAATTATTTTAAAATTAACATTTTTTTAAATTCATGAAAAAGTGTAATGTTTTCTTCACTGTGGTCTGGATAAGTGTCTTTCAAAATCTTACTTTAAACCCATTCTATGATTAGAAAAGTATGTCCAAATTTTTGGGAAACCATCACAAATGAATATGTATGTCCACAGTGTAACAAAAACACCGAATTAGGATAGTTCAAGAACTAAAACGAAGCTTCTGCCTGATATTCTTCTTCGATGTTGTCGTTATCATTATCGTTCTGTGCACACTCACTGAACACGTCCTGGTAAAACAACTTGGCTTCCTGTGATGCTGCGTCAAATTATTCAATTAACTTATTTATATCAGCACTTTTCTTTTTGCTGACATGGTTTCTCAGTTTAACCTCCAATGCCTTGTCCATATTTCTCAATGTTCTTACTCCTTTCTTCAATGTTTCCACCTGAATCATAGGTCCTGCATATGTTGTGTTTACGTGCACTTCATCTTTGACAAGCCGAAGCACACGTATCTCACTGATTTTAAATGGCAGCCTATTCTTCAGAAGAGTTGCAGAAGTGGTTTTCAAGTCGAAAATCTTCCAATCTTTTCCAAGGACTAAACATTTGCCATATTTTCTAAGAATCTCATAATACCGAGAAGGTACAGTGATTGTATCTAAGCATCTATACTCCTTCTCAATATTTCCAAAGATACGATCCTGGTGGTACATAACTGTGACCTCTGATGGGAAAATAGTGTAGTATCTTCCTGAAAGTCGTCGACTTCTCAATTATCCTCATTAATGTGGCCAGCATTGTAGAATTTCTATTTTGTGAGAAGCAGGAATCAGAGAAGAGTCGTAACTTTGCTTCCAGCTCCATAATATAATGTCTGAGAGCTGATGCTATTTCGTTGGAGCCTCGAGAACTTTGTGTTTCCAGCCAGGTGTAGTGGGGAACATTTTCACACTTGTTGTCACCCTGTAGCTGTAGAACTGTTAAATTATACAGCCACACCTGACAGCTGTAAAATATTTCTCCAATGGGAAGTTTGGGAAGTGGCTGGTTCTGCTGGCAGTCAAAACAGATATTAATAACATCATCTTTAATTCTGGAAAAAATTTTTGGCTCTCAATTAGTGCAGCCTATACTCTGTTCTCAGTTTGTTTTTTACTTCCAGATCAGAGGTAGCTTTAATCTTTAATAGAAACTGTGCACATGTAGAACAAGTATCCGTGTTGGCGTTACCAAATCCCATATTGAAATATTTGTAAAACACAGATTTGTACTTAGACAAAGAACATTTTAAATCACCATCTCGAACACGCTCATCATTGTACCGTTTCCATATCATCTTCAAGTTCAGTTCCGGTGGCAAATACGAACGACAGGTATCTCGACGAGAGTAATGTGCCAGCCGACATCTGTATTTCAAAATATTTATTTTAATCTGCTGCATCTCCTCATCTTTTTCATTCTGCCGCCGATCACCACGATTTTCTTTTGGAATCTGTCTTGTGATGACATATTTTCTAGCCAGGCATTGTAGTCTATCCTTTGAAACACTCAGGATACTGGCAAAAGTAGAAGCACATACGTCAATATCTTCCCTTGTTTCATTTTTTACATGGTAGGATATTGTCATGGATCTGTTTCTCTTTTTCTCCTCTTCAACGGTAGTTCGCCTTGCAGGGTTTGTGACGGTCATATATTGGCTTAGAAAGATATCTTGCTTCAACTTTGTATCATTATTATAAATTTTTTCTCTAAAGTGGATCAAGTCATTTAGAGACAATCTAGATGCCAAACAATGTTTATTAATTTTCCTTTCTCCTTCCATGTCAAGGCCATGGGTACAAGCAAGGTTAGGCGTATCACCAGAATCAGCATACCTGGAGGTTCGTGGTGTACAGGCTTCTCCTCGACGCCTCTTGGAACTTCTTCGACTGGGGACACATATTCACTCATTTCTTTACTTTACTGATATTTAATATTACTCAGATTAATAGGTCTGCAGAATGCTGAATGAACGGCCTTTTCAAACAATGTGAACCGTTCCAATAATGAAAGAAACCATTTAATCATATATAACTTAACCAGTATAGCACGATACGTCTGGTAGGAATGTCTACGACACGATCACTTCACACTTCCACACAGAGTTACTCCTCTCACGCTACTGTCTCTTACCCTTCGCTGAAACAGCATTTCACTGTATGTCGCTCTCCGAAGGTCAGCTTTCTTTCATCACAAACAGGAAGCTTACCAGCAAAATCTGTCTCACGGTCTGCCTCGGTATCTGTGGAGACTTATTTCTAATGCACTGTTTAAAATTATTGCAAGTCCTGAGGATAACGAGTTCTGTAAAAACTCACCAACAGTAGATACCGAGTTTTGAAAAGTTTCTTGTTTTTCCAACATCAGTTTTCTGAAGTATTTACCAAGTTTAGCTTAATTCTGACAGTGTCATTCAATTCTCCTGACACCAAAACATCGGAATATGTCAAAACCTCAAAATTGAAAAAAATGTAGTTACCGAGTTTTGTGAAAACGCCCCTCATCCATCTTTTGGTCTGCAAAGTAGTGGTGGTGGGGGTTTAGTTACTATATATCCCAACCATTAGGTGGTATGCGAGAGATTCTTATCTCTTAAACTGGTACACACACAAAAAGGTTTGGGAAACACTGCACTAGAAGATGCTGTGCTTTTATGGTTTCCTCAGAGGTGAAGTTTAGGGGTACCCGTATCAGGACCTTTGATCTGTGAAAAGGCTCTTTACTTTAACAAAAAGTTAGGGGGTCCAAGTGACTTTAAAGCCAGCACAGGTTGGCTAAAGAATTTTAAATCTTGACACGGGATAAGGGAACTTAAATGTTCAAGGGGAGAGTTTGCTTACTGACAGCTCTGCTGCAGAAGATTTCAAAACTAAGTTTTTGAATTTTGTTTCTACCAATGGCTTTCTAGGTTATGTTCGAAAATCCGAACCCCCCTCCCAGTCCCAATTAGTTCGGATTTTTGACGATCTACTGTACATTGATGTATGCAGAAGGCATGTGGACAATAATTAAACGGGAGGAAACTAGAATCCAGGCAGTAGAGATGAAGTTATAATTGGAAAGACTCGCAGAGACAAAATCAGAAACAAGGAAATTAGGGAGAAAACAGGATTCCCGAAGTTACAAGACAAGATCGAGATCAGTAAACTAAAATGGTATGGACATATGATACGAATGGGAGAAGACAGAGTTACAAAGCGATTATTTACTGAGAAAGTCACAGGAAGGCGCCAAAGGGGAAGGCCGAGGATGAGGTGGATGGATGCTGTGAGGGAGAGCGTTGAGAAAAGAGGAGTGAAAGTGGAGGATGTACTGGAGGAGGGACGAGAGTGGTGGAGAGACAGAAAAGTATGGAGGTCCTTGATTCACACCCCGACCCAGATCACTGGAACCGGGAAATGAATAATAATAATAATAAGACTACAAACTCAGACTCATGCTATAAGGGCCGATAACCTATTAGGCTCCTTAAAACAACAATTATCATCATTGTTATTATTGTATAAGAGCATGTAGATACATAGCTGGTTTAAGGCTGGATTTCTGGTTTAAAAATCCTTCCCATCACATGTGTGGCCAATGACAAAAAGCTGCCAGTCAAGTATGGTTGCTCAAAATGTATTTGTATTGACCACCAATAATAGCATGCATCTTTGTAATACTTGGATTGAAAAGAAAAATGGACATTACACATTGATAAATGGTTAATGTGGAGAGTACTGCACCAGTACAATTTTTTGTTTGTTAAACTGTCCTCCACTACAGATAACTAACATATTTTATCTTTGTCTATATGTTTCTAAAAAAAAACCTCCATTATTATGTCCATTGATGTTTTACTATGCAACAGGTTTAGAGTATAACATCCCTATTGGAGATTGCAGGCTTCATTGGATAACATACTTTTTCTATCCCAGCTCTCACCTTAAAAAAAAAAGCTGTTTTCCTGCTCCACCAACCTTGACCTGTAGCCAGGTCCTCAATGTCATTTGTCAGCATAGTAACTTATTTATATACTTCATTAGTTTTCAAAAAAACATCGCAAATAAGGCATTTAAAAAAAATTATACCAACATGGTTTTTATACCGGTAATGTTAGCTAACACTCTCCAGATTTTTATCACAAATGACCTCGATGTTCTGCCCCTTAAAGCAACAGTCACTGCCACAAGTGTAGTACCTTCATTACTTCTCTGGTAAGAACCAATATATGCACTTAATGGTAATTATGTTATAATCTATAACTACACAGGATGATAGTTCAGTGTTCTAGCATGTTGCATGCTGGAGTAGCACACCATCCAGCATGCAACAGAATTAGTTTTGACTTTCCAGCACAGACCAATCTTTGGCTTCTCACAAACTACTGAACTGAAGTAAATATTTCATTGTGTACAAGCCCCTTTTCTACACATTCTGACAAAAATATTACAAAAGGTCATATTATTTTGGGATCAATTCAGGCATTATGTATTGCAACTGCTCAGAGGAAGGATTTTACATAAAAATGAATGTGTTCATAAGAATTCTGATCCTAAGTTAATTGTATGTGCCATAAGCTGATTAGTATGCATTATAGCAAGAAAGTAAATTTCAAATAGACTTGATGTCAAATTTACATTACATAATATCTGAAAAGCAATTTTATTGTTTTACATTTAATATGATATAAGTGCAGATATGCAACAAAGAAACATACATAAACAATACACTACTTGCAGAACGGCACATCTGAACCACGTTGTAGTAAAGTGCTGTCCTCGCACATTTAGGGAGAGGCAACTGATACCAAATGAGATATGTCACAGCTGTGTGCATCTGCTCAGACACTAGTTTATATGGTAAATTATTTTATTAAAGTGTGAAGAATTACTTCTTACCTGAATTGTTAAAACATGTTGTTGGAAACAGTGGTTTTTCAAATTTAATAAAAACTGCAATAGTATGCAATATTTTGGAACATGAGGTGCAATTCTGGATATTATTACTTTTATTCTTTTCCACAGCTTTGAGAGTTTCTTCCTGTAGAGGCTACATTTTACTTCACACTTGCTCAAATATCATTATGATGCTAAAATTTTAAAGGGGGCCTGAACTTCAAGGTCACAAGCTAAATTCAAAGGTGCAAACAAGTAATTTAACAACGCACTTCTATGCTATGTGTGGAGTCGTTATTAACTGGTGAATACTGAGTATAATGAGCATAATGCAGTATTAAACAATTGTGTGTCTACAATATATCAATGGAGAATTTCTACTCAAAACACTGGCGATTTGGACTACAACATCCACAATAAATTTGTACAAATTGCAGCAATTTGTAAACCACTGTTACCTTCCATACAAGAAGAATTTCAGGACATAACTAACACAATGATTTCCCACAGTTTATTTGAATTTTTATTTGAATTTCTGTGATAGATTACTTTGTGGACAAGTCTTCATCAAGAACTAAACTTGATTTCCATTATTTTGAGAATAATTCCTCAACACTACTTCACAACAACGACTGCAAACCTAGGAGCAACTTCTATGCATGCATGTCATGCAAGCTGATCTTTCTACAAGAAAATATCATTCAATGCTTGAGACAATAATGTTATTTCACATATGGTGGTGGGAAGATGCGCACAGCTCTTAGATCTCCTCACTTACGTACAGTTAAATCACCCTGTATAAAGGCTCTGAACATAATGATCTGGGTAGTCATCCATCACAACCACATTCTTACTGAAGAACTAAGCCAATCTTGTTTGGGGCTACAGAAGGACAGCGCCAATTGTAAAGATAATACTGCAAATTTCCATCACCAATTCCAAACTTCAGTGTCTCAAGGAACTCCTTATTTTCCATTAAATCAAGAGCATTGAAAACATCAAAGCTGTTATTTTTTGCTGAAACTAGTGCATCACTCATTAAATCTATCCAGTTAGTCTTAGTTGAAACATTGTAGAAGGAATATGCTGCTTTTAATGACTTGTGGATGGGATGATGCATAACAGTTGATGGTAGAGTGTAATAGCTAACAAAATCAGTCAATTCACTTCCATTGTCGACCACAAAACTGTCCACAATGCCTGTCTGAGGTAAAAACCAATGATGAAATTCTTCTTCAGTGAACAGAGGAGCCAGATCAAACTGCTTCAAATACTCATCTAAAAGTTTGTGAGCTCGTGGTAAATCTGCAGCAGTCATTTTCCTAAATCCTTGAGTTTTTGTCACCTCTGGAAGTCTGTAGAGTTTTAGTGTGCGTTGCATTGTCATGTTACGACTTAAATGAGAGAACTTTACTTCAATCAACTTCTTTGGGTTGAGTGAACGATGCCAATATCGGCAAGTTGCAACAGGTTTGGGCAGTACCACACCGGCAGTGTACACTGCCTGGAAGATTCCTGTAAGATTCACTCGCCGCGTAATCTCCCGAATCAGAACAGGGGCAACCCTCTTAGAACGAAGTTTCTTATGAACGCACAGGAAGTTTATCTCCACAGTTAGTTTTGTGACATTGTAAATTCTAAGTGTAGCTGGAATGGCACTGATGAAACCAACAAGTCTGCCACTCTTGATCACACGAACTCCACAGTGCCAATTTTGTCTCCAACCAGGAGGCTGCAGTGCCCATTTCAAGAATTCTGGTGGATAATCAAAACGAAACATGGCATCATCATCCTCTACATAGTTCTCGTTCAGAAGCATGTACAGTTCCTTGAGGACAAGAGGTTCGTCCAAGTTAAGTGTATCCCACTGAAAGCCATCAGGTAGTGAGTATGGCTCCTGACGAATATCAACCACTTTCTTGTCAGGTTCAATTGCTTCATTGCAAGTGATTTTTTCATCCATTTTTGGTACAGGTTGTGTATTCCAGAACTGGTATTGCTTATGTAAAGCTTCCTCAGTGGTCTTTGCAGGTTTCTGTTGGAATGATAGGACCTCCATTGCCTTGCGAATGTCTTGGAGTGATATATTGTACCCTGCCTGAATTTCTTCCTCAAGAACGCTATCTAACACCTTATCACCAGCACTTCCAGAACCATCCACAACCCCAGGATCTGCAGGAAATGTAACAGTATGTGCAGACTTTTTACGGCGGTTTCTCTTCTTAGTACTTTTACGTCCAGCCTGCGACGAAGAATCTGACAAACTGCCAGATGGTAGGACAGGATCTGATCCATTCTGCTGCTGTGGAGTAGGTGGTTCACTATGATTTCTTGCTCTTTCTGCATCAGCCCGTGTTGTACCCAAAAAATCATTCCCTTTCTTCAGAAATGACTTAACCACACCATTAAGTTGGAGTTGTTTATCTTCTGGCATTTTGGAGACATCTGTATCACCTTTTCCTTCAGGGCACTGATCTGGATTTGTGAAAAGTGAAACACAAGGATTAGGAAAATCTTCCAGGAAGAAGAAATAAGTACATTAACTTTTACTAACATATCTTGCTACACACATCACCCACACAAATACCACTTTCAAAACAAATTCAATACTACAGTTTCCCATCACATTAATAGTATGGATACAAGGGCAATATCTGTATTGCAGGTAATTAGTTGGGACATATCAAATGAAGAAACTTTAATAAACACAATGAATACAGCGAATTGAATAGCTCAATTCAGTATAAAATTTTCATCTTTCGCACATAGGGAAAGTGGTAGTGTTCTTAGTTTGCAATCAAACATGCGATACAATGAACAGTGTAGACCACAGATTTCACGCAGTCATTGAATATTTCATAAAATCCTTCCCTATTACAAAGCAGTAGTGAAACACGTGTATTGCACCCTTCGTGTAGACATGACGTAACTTGAAAATCTCTGCTTTCCATCCCTCATTGGAATATCAAATATACCTAGGTAGTGCTTGTTCGGCATATGTTTCCATGACCTACGAGAGCTGTGAAGAAAGTATTGCCTACATTGGCAAATACATTAAACCATTTGTTTTAGAACCACCATACTTCTACAGGCCTTAAGTGTAATGTTGCACCCATTGCCAAGGTGCAGGATACGGGTAGCAGTGCCACCTTTGTTGATGTCTGTGATAAGAGTGTCCTACTGCTTGAAGTTAGGTGTTTCGTATATGGAAATGCTTCCCTTCAAATGGTTCCTTTAGTTTGGAGCATAGATTGAAATCACAAGAGATTCACATTTAATTTAAAAGAAAAGGAGGATGCTCCAGGACCACTCACCTCCACCAAGCCAACAATTCCCTCACAGTTGCAGCATTGCATTGTGTTTGGAAATCAGACAAGATTCCTGCACAGTACAGGACAAATATATATTCCAGAAATTTTGGATGACAACGCCCGCCATCACAATGCTGCTACAGCGAGGGAATCGTAGGCAGGGTAAAGGTGGGTGGTCTTGGGACATCCATCTTATTCACTAGATATGAATCCCTGTTTTCGCCGAACTCAAGGAACCACTCCCAGGGAAGTGTTTCCATACACAAGACACTATACTTCAAGAAGTAAGGTGCTCAGTTTCATTCATCAATTAACATGGAGCCTTCTACACATCTGGCAATGGGTGCAACATGGTGCTGAAGATTATGCCTGTAGAGGTATGATCGTTCTACAAGAAATGGTTTTATATATTCGAAAATATTGCCATCACTTTCTTTACAGCCTTTCTTGTGGAATGGAGTGGAGGCTTAATGGGCAAGGGGTTAGCTTCCCAACAGGAGAGACCAAAGCCCTAGTAGTGGTAGAGACTTAACAAGAAGTTGTTGTGAAGTCCATTTAGATACTGGCTCCCCTACCAAACAAAATTGTTTGCCCATCTCAGCATCTTACCTTCAGTTCAAAGTTGAATCCTAGCTCAATTTGATGATACTGCCAGGGACATGCCAAGTATCTAGGAGTGTTGTGTAAGTTGTTAAATGAGGTGTGACTATTTTTTGCTGATTCACTTAGGCTCTAGAAGTACCTCTGTAATCAGCCCTGTGTACTTGTATGTTTCTAGAAACTTCCAGACAATGTTATTGTGGTGTCTATAGAAGTGAGTATAACTGAAATTCTCAAGACCTTGGATTCTGGTAGGTGCCCTGGAGTATGAATATATTTTTAACCATTCCTCCAGTGAATGTGTTAATACTCTGGAGAAAAAAACACACTCATGATGACAGTTGTCATTGCTCGGATTCAAAAGGTGCATAGGTTGTCTTACTTAATTTAAAATTTTAAAGCAGTTATTATGGGTCCGAGAGATGAGTGCCGCTGACCTAGGCTGAACTAGCGTTTTATTGATTGTTGCAGATGGAACCTTGTGGGACGAGGAAGAGGACACAACAATGACAGAGCAAAGTCACCACATATGTCTAGCACTGCCACGTCTAACAAGAGCACATGTGACCATGGAAGAGAGGAGAATGATGACTAAACTACTGTGCGACTGTACTACAAATAAACAAAGAATTGTTCCCAAATTGGCCACCGGCACTCATTTCTTAAACGGGTAATGATAGTACCCTTTCTGCATAAACTCTCATGCATCACATCATAATACAAAATGGGGAGAGAGAAATTTTATTAATCCCTCGATGTCAAAATTTTTCAACCCCCCCTTTTTTTTTACTGAACAGAATCTATTGGAATGACCGTTTTCCAAAGGATCCAGTCAACAGTCATTCCAATATGGATAGCCTTGGTAGGCTAATGTTTTTAATAAAGGGAGCATAGCTCTCAAAGTACATTGGCACTGCTTGTGGCATCATTTAGCCTTGCAGTGGCCTTCCCAATATGTACTGATGAGCCGGATGGTACACTGGGGCAAAAAGTTATCAATATTGAATTAAGCTAACCAGATAAATTTTTCAAATTATTTAAATTTGATGAACAGAACTTACAAGTTACTTTACTGTGTACAATAGGAGCAACATATTTTTTCTCCCTTCTTAGCTGCGAGAAGCATTTTTGTTAACATTTTAAAATGAATATATTTCAGCCCAAGATATGGAAGCAAAAGCAATGTGTACCAAAATCATGCAATATGAGTTACCGAATGTGAAGTTTGTTTTAATAATTATGTACAAGTTGTTTGGGCTTGTAGGCCGTGGCCTGGCCCATGGACTACGGCCTACAAGCCCGGACACCTTGTACATAGTTACGAACGCCGGCCGTGAAAGCCTAAGCTGATATATTGTTCTTTTAAATTAAAATGAGTCTGTTGCATCATTGTTCATAAACAAGTCTTGGCCGTACTTCTATTGTTCAAAACGGTTTGATTATTTTAGAGGGATTCAAGGAACAGGGATAAAGGCCTCTAAACTACACCTGCAGGCAAAATTATCTGATCATTAGTCAGCACTTTCTCCATAGCATGTTAATTTCTCAAATTTAACGGGAAATAAAAGATTCTGAGTTTTGCATATTTTGCTATGTTATTCATCAAGAACATTAACTATAGTACAGAAAACTGTTGATACATAAATGCAATATCTTGCCATGGAAATAAAAAAACACACATCAAGAAAATCTGAAATGTAATGAATGCAAATGCTTCTCGGTTAAAAATTAATCATAGAAATGGAAAGCCACTTGGAGTATACAAACAGTATGCAATCTCAGTATGGGCCCTCTAGCTCTGATAACAGCCTGGATCCGCTGTGGCAGAGTCTCAATTAATTACCGAATAGCTTCTGGTGGAACAATTCTTATTCCTCCAGAGTTACACCTATGATTCTGTTCTCCGATATCATTGAAATCGGCACAAAATTGATTTAAGAATATTGTATGGAAATGCTGGAAGCCAGAGTTGAGATAATGTGATTCAGAGCATTAGGAATGACCAGCTAAGTAATCAAGTAAAGAAACTTGTAATTCGACAAATAAATTCTCATTTAATTACGTTTCTGATGATGGCGTGATTGGATAATTTTGCCTGTGTTTTCTTGCAAAACATATCAATTTATGTACCACTACCATCATAAATTCCTCTTTTTTCAGCCAAATATAATGACTGAACTATCATTCTACCTACATATCTTGAAAGAAAGGCAATGCTTACAAGAATAACGTGCACTATTCTATTCTTTTGAACACCAAGGTTCGCCTACTAGACGAAAAACTAACTACATATTTCAGTCAATACGTTACATGAATTGAATGACCCAATTATAAATCTTCTGCAATCAATTTATTTACTACCTCTAAATATTTCAAACACTACTTACTTCATGCATCTGGATTTCAATTCTCTGATGCTTAAGTAACTACTGATAATTTTTCCTTACTGTTAATTCAAAATATCGACAAGGGATTTTCTTGCTAATACATACATGTATTATCATTTAATTTTATGCACAATTTGTGCGCAGTATCTTTAATACTTATCATTTAACTTCATATCTGTTCGAGAAATGTTACACATTTTTGTTTGATCTTTTTCATGTTCTTATTAAACAGAGTGGCTACCAGGGTAACTTAAATCTGTTTTCTCTTGTATTTTCCCTGCATTAAAATTAAAGGGCTAGAGTACACAAGAGTGATGCTAGCATACGTTTATCAATACAGTATAAAACATATGCTTTTTGACAAAAAGTCTTACTGCATGGGTCTGGTAAGGGGGAAAAATAAACAAAAATGTACGTTATGACTTATGTATACCATACAAATCTTAATAATATATCTTAAGCATATCCAATTAAACAATACATGGTTCAAAACAGCAATGATGGAAGAATGTCACAGGATATTGACCTTGAGCAACAAGAAATGAACTTAGAATCGATGTAATTTTTGATTAATTTCCAATGGAAATTTAAAAATGATTTTCCACCCATCAAAACAATAATTATTTTAATATCAATCAGTAGGCTACATGTTTTGACCCATTTCGTATTTTCTGAAGCTGAGTATGGTATAATATACATCCTCAAATGTTTTATCTTGATTATGTAAACATTGAAAATGCGATGAAACCATACTTAGTAATGAAATAAATATTAAAATAATGGTGATGGACATGTAATGTGAAATGCCATGAATGGTTTAAAAATACAATGAAGGTTATAAAAACATGCACAATTATAGGTTCATAAAGTTTTTTTCAATCTTAAGGTTATAGAATTAAATGTCATCAATGCAATATTGAAGGTTTATGTAAGTCTTTTTCAATCTAATGTTGGGCTAATTAAATTCCCTTGTGTGCTCAAAATACTGGTGGAATTATTGTGTCATGCTTGTAAATTTATATGATAACTCCCTAAACAGTCCTTCATTAAAAATACTCTTGATTTTAACTGGAACAGGTGTGGATCTTAATTTGTAGTTAAATTGCATGTTGACAGGTACTAGGTGAATACTGTTCAAAAGAACCCACCAATATTGTTCCATTCGCAAAGCTAGTCGATGAACTAGTTGACGTTCCGGTATGGGAAATCGTGCCAATAACACTGTTAGATTCGAGATATCCGAAAAACGGTACAAAAAGACAAGACAATTTGATATGTGAAATTGAATAATAAATTGAAATTAGACAGCGAAATTACTTAATAACTTACATGTAACAGGGTAAAGCAGGATTAGCCTATACTCGGGTGGTATGGAGAGTGACTTGGGAAGGTGTAGGTCTACTGTTGATGGTGAGCAGTATTTAGTGTGCGAGTGTACCTAGGTACTTGGGTTGATTTTAAGATGTGATGAATGATTTTCAAATAATGTATTTATTAACTTCAAGATTAATAAAGGCTAAAAACATATATTTAAGCCTCTTTTTAAGTCTTTAATAAGGATCAAAGAATCACTTTTCTGTCAGACAATACAGTAATGTGTCCAATTTAGGGCAGATGACTTCTCTGTTCCAGGCCGGACGTTTGTTTTAGACGAGTGAAAAATCTTAATGGAAGCCTGGAGGCGAGTTACTGCAGTACCTGTGTTGGTTATCAGCTGCCCCAAGCGGTCCGATGATTGACAAAGCTGTCTTACACTCCTACTGAAGTACAGTCATTGGCAAATATAATGACGTTCGGTTCGTAAATACGTAACGTGTACTTCCGCGTCACACAATACTTCGACGTTGACTGTACTGTCTGCAAGTCCGTGTCGCCACGTGCTCAAGTCTGGAATTCCATTACATCAGATAGGTGGTGACAAATGTGAAGCGATAGGGTGAGAGAGTGACTGTGTACAGGCTCACCCGCAGGCTTCAAGGTCAAGGGCAATCGTCTAAAACAAACGTCTGGCCTGTCCACCCCTTAAAACTCCAATAACTAATGAGACCAATTAAATTGCATGGTGCTTAACAATTATTTATCACACTTACTAACTTGGAAAAATAACATGGATTAATTATACATTTGTACACTACAGTACACTTTTCAAATAATGAGATTTACACAAGCTGTTAAAGAGGCCTTTAACAAAAGGGAAAGTGTTCTTGCAGTTTTCATCGATTTTAAAGGAGCCTATGATACTGTATGGCGAAACATGCTGCTAAAGAAGCTTATCAACTTCAAAGTAAATGGATGTATGTTAAACTGGTTTTCAAGATTCCTTTCACAAAGAATGATCAATGTTTGTTACAACAACAAAACTTCAGGTTGCAAGCAATCAAAACTAGGCCTCCCACAAGGAGCTGTATCAAGCACAACTTTATTCAATGTGTACATCAATGATCTTCCAAAAACAATAAAGGAAGTAGGTAATGTGAATATGAGCATGTTTGCAGATGATGTTATCATTTGGACCACAGCACGTAACAGCCCAAATCAGCAAATGCTTCTTGAACACAGAATGAACCAGGCACTTATAAAACTCAAAAACTGGACTGAAAACAATAATATGGAAATCAATACTACCAAAACAGTATACCAGTTTTTCTCCCTGAGACACCACAATCCTACTTTCAGTCTCAAATTCAGTAATCAAGACCTTCCAAAAAGTGAAAGTACAAAGTACCTAGGCATCATTATGGACAAGAAGCTGAACTGGACCAAACACATACAACATGTGGAGGATAAGGTAAGCAAACGGATGAAATTACTGAAGAGACTAGCAGGAGCTACTTGGGGGAGCACTCAAGACACACTCAACAAAACCTACAATACTTACATCAAACCTATCATAAAATATGGCGGTGAAGTACTCTCTACAGCACCCCAGTCAAACATTGATCGCCTCGAGAGGTGTCAGAATAATGCCCTACGAATCATAACAGGCGCAATAAAAACCACACCTATAACCGCCTTGCAATTTACCAATAGAAGAAGAGATGAAACATCAAACAGCCAATGCATATCTCAGTATACAAAGACTACCTCAAATGACATGGATCAAAAAACCAGTTTCTAGCCCCAATCTTAAAACACTAAAAGATCCCTTAAGTCTCGCCAAAGAATGTATCAATATATCAATAAGAGCAATCTGCAAATAAAACATGAACCACTCCGTATGCCAGTCAACCCCATTGAATATAAACAAGTGACTACAGATCTTACATTGCTATAGAGCATCCAGCGTTTAGAAAAGACTGTGGAGCCTTATGGCGACAGTGTTGCTAACTCGAGGCAGAGGTAGCGCTGACGTCATACGTTATGTTCACCCGCTTCGAGTACTGCGCTTTCATAAGTTAGCGAGACAACACAACCCCAACAACTGCTCGGTTCCAAGCTCTGTGAACTTGCGGGATGAAGAGCAGAGGCAGAGTAGGAGCAGGCGAGAATTGAGAAGCCTGTCGACAGCCCACCGTGTTACCTGACATTCTCGTCTATAGTGAGTCAGCGACCAATGTATTTGGTTCGGTACTATGCACGGACCGAGAAACCTCATCACTCGTCAACACCATTGCTCATAGTCCGCGATGCACATTCCTCTCAGGTTCACGCAGCTTAGACTCGAGCAATATCTGAAATAGGACACGCCCAGGAAGGAGCAGTTTTGCAGGTGTTAACGGATTGGACCAGTATTAAGGATACCGTACGCGAAGAGAACCAATAACAACATTCATTTCGTTGTGATATGACGCATTACTGATTTACAGATGTCGAGAGCACAACCCTTCCTTCTTGGATGTACTGTATGCTGTCGATGTTAATAATTTTTATGTCAGCAATACTGTTAATCATCACCTTTTTTGTTATTAGTTAGGCTATAATTTAGTTTCTTTCAAATTTATTCTTGTTTTGTTTAGATTAATATTTGTACTATTGTATGAGTTAGCCGTGAAGCTGTGAGCTTGCATTCGGGAGATAGTGGCTCGAACCCAACTGTCGGCAGCCCTGATTCGATCGAACAGAAAATAAAACACACACACAATAATAACACCAATGACGGATAGTGCTTCAGAACTTATGTTGCCGACGGAACTGAGCAAGTTCTCCACCCCGGGATAGCATGCAGCACAGGACAAGGCTCTTCCTTCCAGCGTGCTAACCTCGAAAATTTTTAAATTACTAAGACGTAATTTAAACGATACTTGTATGCAATAACGAGGTAATCAATTGGCAGATAATTGTAGCAAGCTATTATGATGAAAAATATATATGTTCAGAGTTCCTTCATGATAAAAGGTAAGGTAACAAAACCAGTGTAGGGGGGTTTCCGTTAAAAGTAAAAGCCCATAAGACCCATAGTCTTTTCTAAACGCTGGATGCTCTATAGAAGAGGTCGGCAAGAAAGACTCTTCACCACATACTAAAACAACTGGCCCTCTGTACAATAGAAGAAAGATATCCGTCTAATCAATGGCTAAAAATATTTACAGATGGCTCACAAGACAAAAAGAAAATAGAACTGGAGCAGGAATACATTCATCTCTCCTCTCACTCCACTTCCCAGTAGGCCAAAACAAAACAAACTTTGATGCTGAGATGAGAGCAATTTCACATGCACTCTTATCAGTTATTAGGCAGAAACAATGATTATAAAAAAATGTGTTATCATTACAGATTCAAAAGCAGCCATCCAAGCCGTCTCGTCAAATTATAAGCCTCAAAATAAAGAACTGAAAGAAATTTTTTGTACGATAAAAACCCTTCAAAGACTCCACAAACAGATCTCATTTCAGTGGATCCCTTCTCATGTTGGAATAGCAGGTAATGAAGAGGCAGACAGATTAGCAAAAAAAGGTACCACACTACAACAACCTGTCAGACAGACTGATTTTATGTCAGCAAAAAGGATCTTGAAAAATACTATCAAAAACAGGTATGAAGAAATGGCAAAGAAAACAGCAGAAACCAAATTATGGAAGGACATTGATGCTAAATGGGATCAATATAAATTAACACCAAGAAGAGAAGCTGTAGCCTTCTTCAGACTTAACACTGGCCATGACTGCCTTGCAGCTCATCTGAAACGAATCAACATCCTGAGATCTGAAGAATGCACACTTTGTCAGGAACCTGGAAGTAAAATGGATAAGGGCCCCTGCTACATTGCAACAAACTTGATGTGACTGCTAGAACTTCAGGAAACCTCACACAACTCTATTGGAACGCAAGAAAGCTGATGGATTGGAATCCAGGCTAGCCATAGGAAACAACAACACTTTCCAAACTAAAATACAGTTTAAAAATACAAATTTAGATTAGTTATAATTTAGAGGTGGATGCCTAAATATGAAAAAGCCAAATATTAATAAAACAAAATATACAGAATACAAAGAGTTCATAGTCAAATAACACTTAAAAATTTAGATGGCTTAATCTTTGTTTTCAAATGTTCATCATTAATAATTGATATAATAATAATTCAATTAACCTATAATATACTATAATTATATACAAAACACGACTGAGGTGAATCTAAGCCAAAATGGGGTGAAACAAGTACTAATTTATATTAGAATTATTATATAGCTTCAACAATTACACCATGAGAGTATTATATGAGCTACCTTTGGTCATGGACCATTCATGGTATAATTGGTTTGCACACCTGCCAGAAATGCAGGGATTTGAGTTCCGAGTACCGACAGTGGTCTCAATTTCAACATTTATGCTTCAAAGCACCTATACTACTCTCTAAATGAATGGGTAAAAAATAGGTGCTAGATTCTGGGAAATGAAGAGCACATGTTTGTACATTTTCGATGATTACGAGCTGTTCTTTGGAGAAAAAAAACCTACACTTTCTATAGCTTGACAGCAGGAGAACTGTGTATGGAAATTTTTAAGTCCCATGGTTGTGAGATTTACAGCACACAGTGCAACTGTGCTTGATTTTAGTCGTTATATGCAGTAAACATTTTATACCACCTAGAAAATAATAATATAAATAATTATGTTATGGGCAGCTTTACATGCTAGCATGCCAGAATTTTTGCTCAGATGGGGATTTTTTATGTACCAGTAAATGCCCCACATATCACCCCCAAATGCCAACATACTGCACCAGATTTTGGTCCCACAACCTTGGGGACAGCAGACTGAAAGCTTACAGCTGCACTACCTAAATAAGTTACAGTGAAAAATTCATCATTGATCATAAGTGAAAAGCACTACCTGATCAGTATAATACGGAATATTCACAGCAGGAATTACGTAGAGCGTTCAATAACTAAGTTACACATGTCGTACGGTGCCAGGTGCATTGTGCAACACGAGCGGTGCATTGTCTGAAAAGAGGGCATGTGTAGTGCTTCCCGCAGCGACAGTTCTGCTGCGATACTGGTAAGAGGTGCATCGTAGTGAGTGAGCGAAATGGTGCAACAACTGGAAACATATGGTACTCCAAAGTGGAAGTACGTGGCACCGTACGATTCTTGTGATTCACAGTGAAATTGTGGCAGTGTATGGACCAAATGTATGTCATGGCCAGCAATTGTGAAATGGTGCCAACAATTTGAGCACGGCCGGACAGATGTGTGTGACTGTAACGGAATTTATTCAGTTACTCATTTGCAGTACACCTTGTTTGTGTGCGTTAACAATCTTGTTACAATTAGGCGCAAATGAACGTGTTACAGACAAGTGTAAACAACTTCTCAAATTCTGATATGAAATGCCCGCTCGGAACCTCTGTTTGTTGCGTTTTAATATGGAAAAGAATCTTTCACATACATAAATAGAACCGAACATACTCATAAGTTTGGCGGTCTCGTGATGAAAGCGAGGAAATTCATTATGGGGGAAATTTTCGTAGAATTCGGTCAGTTTACTTGCAGCAAAGAACTTGTCCCTCAACCGCGCATTGCACTGTAAATCAATTAGTTCCAATTGTATGAAAGAACAAATTAAACATTTTGAGTTGCCTTCGTCAGTCGTAAATAAATACTGTAACTCCCATTCTTTCTTAATTGCTGTTGCACATCACCGCTCCGTCACTTTTTAGCACTTGTCATGTTGTAATGGTATGGTCACTGACCTTGAACAGATCGCAAGGGAGTAGTCTGATCACGAATTGATAATGAAAGACACGAGTTGCATTGCAGGATATGTCCTTCCGATAATGCACGCGCACTGTTGTCTAGTGTGACCGACCAGACACCATGCCTCTGCACTGTACATTCACAGGTGTGGCAGCTTTGCGACTTTGCACAATGTGAAATACTCTGGACGCTGCTGATCTAGGTGCATCCGGAAGTTTGCAGGTTTCATACTCTCGTTGGCAAGGGTTTCAAAGCATATCACACATTGAGCTTAGGACAATCTTCAGGTCCACAATAATTAAACCCAATTTCCAAATATTTTATGTCGTATTTTCTACTTTTTGCAGTAGGCTTACTCTTTGAATGGCTAGGCTCAAGAGAGGTAGCAGGCGGCCCTTTCACTTCTACATTTATTAACACAGATTCCTCTTCATCACTATCTGTAGCAGTGGGTCTACTTCGTTTTAAAGATCCACTCTTCAAGCAATGATCTATATTCAATGGACTTTTAACAATTAAAACAATCAAAAGTTTCAACTTCCAAAACTCATTTAAATATGTTGACACACAAAATTTAAAACGGCTGCGGAGCAGAACACAGAGATAAAGGAACAGAAAGCTCTCTAGCGATAAACTTGAAAAGCTCATATTACGCTGCGCCACTTATGCTGTGGATGGCAATGCATATTTATTTTAATTTTAAGGAACTCTTTGTACTTTATCCGTTTTCCATTTTCATTATTGTGTTATTTCTTGACGACTCTTCGCGGATCCCTTGGCAAACCGTGGGGGTCCGCGGACCACCTGATGGGAACCTCTGGTCTAATGGGTGATTCCCTAACCCTGAAAAAGATTTTTCGCAGATTAAAGGTCCATTCACACATATCCGTGACGTGTCAGTTCCGTGAAATTGCATCAGTGATGATTCATATCGTTATGTTGAATTTCTCTGACGCGTTCACACTTGTCCGGCGCAGTGCCGTAATTTGTGTGTCAGTATCAGTGCAGTGTCCGTTCCGTGATATTGAGTATTGTCGCCAACGATATTTTTGATGTTTTCACGGACGTGCTGTGGGGTGATTTTGTTCGTTCTTGTGAATATAGGCTAAAATGAACGACGAATAACTTATTGAACTGGTTCGCAATAATGCTGTTCTGTATGATTTATCGCAGTCAAAGTACATGGACAGCGGTTTCAAGATTGCAACTGCTAACCGTTCCCTCGGTGTTATGGCCTTTCTCCAGCGGATGTCTTATCATTTTAAATGAACCTCCAGTTTACGTAGCAATATGTTGAAACAATTTCCAGACATTCTGAAATATTCAAAAAAAATTAGTTTCATCATCAATGAGTTCCTTGTACAGGGTAGTGAATTCGCCATCATGTTCTCTATTCTGCCATGCCTCATGTACCCACTTCCGTTTTTTAAACTGAAGCTGTTCCTCTTCCTCCTCTTCATCTACAATTATAGCATTCGATGCCAATTCCACATCCGTAAACTTAGCCATTTTGACAATCACTGAACTGAAGCAACACTGATAGGTGTGTATAGCCATCACTGAGACACGACGGATACAACGGAACTGACACGTCACGGATATGTGTGGATGGATCTTAATAAATGGATGACCAGTTTCGATCATCAAGCGATTATCACATCCTTTACACTTAGGCTAATTATCTATGTCTACAAGTATGGGTTATGATATTTACAATATACAGTATACACTTATTTAGTTGCAGTAATCTAGGACAAATAGTCAAGATATGCTATTTTTTGCGGAGACACTGATAGTGGTGATCGACTTTCAAGTTTGCTTGCTTAGTGTCATTATGTGATTGTTATTAAATTGTCACGTTATTGTGTCAGCAAAGGCGCCTACACGTTGTGCACAAAAATGGACCACACATCGCTCAAACTGCTGAGTGCACCATCTACAATAACCTGACGATTTAATAACAATCACATAATCACACTAAGCAAGCTAACCTGCAGGTCCATCACCACTATCAGTATCTCAACAAAAAATCACATATCTTGACTAGTTGTGCTAGTTTAATTGCTATTTCAACTAACTAGGTGTATATATTGTAAATGTCATTATCCATACTTCTCCACACGCAGTAGATTTAATAGCCTAAGTGTAAAGGATCTGATGATGATCACTTGACAATCGAAACCGGTCATCCCAGTGTACTTATTAATATCAAGTACCGTAGTATTTTTTTCAAGATTAGGGAATCACCCATTACAATTGGGTACAATCGTGTTGACCGAGTGAAAAACCCTCAATTTCGATTACTAAGGCAAGCCTGAAAGAGGGCTTCCAACACGATAATCCTTGGAGCGAAATTAAATAAAACCTAAAAGTGGGTGATGAGCAGTGGCTAGCATTCTTGGATGTCACAACAGAGGCCTGGGTTCAATTCCCGGCTCTGCCAAGAAATTTAATTCTGGTGTGAGGGCCTCGTGAGGCAAAACTGATAAAAGGCAGAATTGATTCCTACCTCAGCCATCCTGGAAGTGATTTTCCATGGTTTCTCACTTAAACTCCAGCAAATGTCGGGATGGTATCTGATTTAAGGCCACGGTCGGTTCCTACTCAAATTCTACCTGAATTACAAATACACACACTGGTACAGACATCGCAGTGACATGTTATCAGGCAAGTTATAAACACACCTCAGTACACGGGGCTAAGTGACCACGATGTTGCAAAGACTCTAAGAGAATCAAAAATATCACCCATCATGGGACCACCCAGGCTAACCATGTCGAGTGATTGCATTAATAAGAAACCAAGTTGTGTCCTAGTTTGTCGATTCTGTGAAAGCGAAGTTAAAAGTGCGAAATACATTGATTAATCGATTATCCGGAATACCGATTAACCGTTTTTGCGGCAATTAATCGATTAAAAGTACCAGCCCTAGTTTATATACCAAGGAAAAACATAGGTCTGTTGCCATTGCAAAATGTTTCACCATTTCAATATAATGGAAAAAGTAATGTTTCATTTCAGTAGAAGGTGCAGATGCTCTTGCCCACACTTCTCACTTCTAAATTTCTGCTTTTGATTCAAAGTTCTATTAATCAAATTAGAACAATAACAGTGTTCGGAGTGTAAGCTGCTCACCTGCACGAAGGACAGGCAACCAGCTAATAGGATATATATCTGCTCCACTACAGCAATGAATGGATGCAAGAAATTAAGAACTATGATTTACTATCATGTGAAAGTTAAAGATATTGTAAAGCATAACATGTTAAGATGCAATGGCATGATGACATGCCATCATAAACTAAGTCAAACCTCTGTCTATAAATGCTGTTTTGGGCACGAATGCTCACAAGTTCATGCGGAGTGTATGCTGCAAGTTTTCATATCCTGAAAGATGTAATTACCCATTCGACCTACCTGACACCCTCTACTGTATTCTATACTTATAAATTACTGTAAACATAGTTAAAATTACTGTTACACTAACTAAGGTACATAAAGAGCTTTGGTGTTGCCTATTGATATCCAGCTTGTCTCTCTGCAGAGCTCTTAAAAATGGTATGGCAGAGGCTGGAGTAATGTAAACAGCTAATGTTTTGGCCTGGAATGCAGGCGATTAGTGTCTGAATCCTGTCTGCAGTCTCATTTTCAAGTATTCTCATTGTTTATGGCCTCTATAAAGAGAGTCACACCCTAAAATCATTCCTATTTTTCTTAATTTAACATTATGAAGTCTTTGAGCTGATTGAGATGGTGAGGTCTGTGAAGAGAACGGGGGAGGAGAGATTACCTAAGAGGGTAATGAGTTCGGCTATAGAGGGTAAGAGAAGCAGATGGATATATTCAGTGTCGAATGATTTCAAAGTGAGATGTATACAATTAGAAGAGACCGCAGTGCTAATTGCTAATAGGGTATCATGGAGGCAACTTGTTCACAAACAGAGGCTTGCAGACTAGACTGGATGCTGAAAGGCAAAACAGTCTCAAATGAAAATGTATGTAAGTCTTTGTGGCACAAAAATATGCATTCTGTGTTGACTGCTGCCAAACCCTTCATAACGATTATGGTAGGAAGTGCAGCTGAAATGAGTGAATCACATTCAACCATCAATTGACCAAAGTGCCCGATTCAATGGCGACTTGTTCTTGGCTAAAAGAGAGTAAACCGAGAGGAAGTCTGAGGATTTTCTCATCTGTAATTTCCCAAATTGAACTTTAAATTTCTCCATATAGCACACTATGTACCAGGAAGGTTCCTCAGAATCCTAACATGAACTCCACCAAGTATACATGAGACCAAGGTGGCTATTCACACTATTCCAGGCCACTGGACAATATTCAAAGTTGATAACTAGTGAACTGTTTATATACCGGTACTGTAGTTCTACAGGATGAAGGGGTTAAGAGGAAGCCTTTAATTGTTTTTGGCTTTTCTTCAAAATGAGTGGTTTAATTTTGTAAATGCACGGGACAAAAGTCATTGTAAATTAAATCATGAATATTTTAAGAAAAAAAAAAAAAAAAAATTTTTGATTGAAAGATCCCTCATTGACATAATGCAAAAAACAAGGGTAGGAAAGAATTGCACAAACTGTAAATTGATTAGATGTCATGTGCACGGAGACAACTACAAATTTCTCACCACTACTGCATTAAGGCGAGAGGCACATCCTTTCAACATCTGTAAGTCTCAATCAAACATATCGTTGGTTTACAAGTGAAACTTACTTAAGTCAGAGAACAAGTTTATGCAGAAACGAGCTGTACACAAGGATACTCAAGGCTCATCTTCTCAAGAAGGTATTCACCCACTTGTGTGTTTCACTTGTAAGCCAACAATATAAATGGCCAAGATATCTAGCATTCACTTCGCACTGACCGTGGTATGATTTCAAATGCACACTGCTTAATCTTTGTCTCCAGCCAGGAGCAGGGATGATCAATTCTCTTCAGAACTCTCTTATGTTTATTGCTGTTTCACCCTAGTTAGTTTTTTTTTTTTTTTTTAGATGGAACAGCAAGGTCATCTGCCCCTTATAACACACATAAATAGATACAAATTTAGATTGATTTCAAGTTTAGAGGTAGATGCTTAAATATCAATAGAAAAAAATAATAATCAGAAATTAAAAAAGGAACAAGTTCTATGAATAAATACACACTTGATAATATAGATTGCTGGCCTTAGCACACACTTGCTTATAAAGCGGATGACGCGATCAGCAACCATCGCATCTTTGGCTAATACAAGATTGAGTGTATTCTGCAGACCAAGGGTTCTTCGTAGATCAGCAAGATCCACTGGTTTTTTCTTCTTCTTGACAAAGAATGTGCTATCATTGATACTTGCTATGGATTCCTATTTTAGCAAGTACTTTACTCTTAGCAGAACATCGAGTTAGTGTAATTTACTCCCCACTATAAGCGATTTAGAGGGTCAGGTTGTCCTCCATTTTTCAGTCAGTTCTTTTCTTCTTTGACTGGGATATGACTTGGAAGTTGTCCTAAAAATTTTGCTTTTTTTACTCTATGAACCTGTTTACAATGGCTTACCCAAGCTAGTTATAAATAAGCACAATATGTATTTACCAAGAGTTTATTGCAGAGAAGTTCAGTAGTATGTGTTTTTCTATGATGTTTGCACATTGCAGTTTGAACTAGGCACGCTTATATTTCCCGTTAGTATCTTCCTTATTGCCAAGTTTATATGCAGCAGCTACAAATTACCTGCCCTAGAGATAAGAATCGATATTTTGCTATAGTGGGCAAGATCAGATTTATATTCTCATTCCTTCAATTGTACATATATTTTTAAATTCTAAGCATAATAATAGGAACCAAGTGAAAGCCAGCCATAGTTACCTTGGGGTGGAAATTGATAGTGATCACATTCTAGTTGCAGCTAAATGTGATATAAGGTTCAAGAGGAATAAAACATTTAGACGAAAGAGATGGTGTTTAAATAAGCTTCAGGATCCTAATGTAGTCCAAAAACTTAAAGATGTTAGCACATTGGTTAAGGATGAGACTTTAGGATGGGATGATAGAAATGGCTTAGAAACAGCCGCAATGGAAGTACTAGGCAAAAGAAAATTGGATCCGAAAAAGAAATGGATGACCCAGGAAATCCTAAAGCTTATTGAAGAAAGGAGCAAATTTAGAAATATAGACACTCAAGCGTATACGTCTCTAAAGAATCAAATAACAATGAAATGTTGCAAGTAGAAAGAAAATTGGATGAAGCAGGTATGCGTGGATGTTGAAGATGACCTGAAGAATGGGAAACATGACAAAGCTTATTTTAAAGTGAAATCTTTGAGCTATCAGCAATGTAGTTAAGGATTCAAAAGGGAAGCTATTGTTTGAAAATGAAAAGGTATGTGAGCGATGGAAGGAATACCTTGAAGATTTGTATGATGGACCAGATATTACTGACAATAGTATTTATATAGAAGCTGAAGAACTAATTGAAGAAGATGATAAAGGTCCAACTATAACTAAAGCAGAGTTTTATGCAGCACTCACTAAACTGAAAGGAAATAAAGCAACTGGTGTAGAAAACATTCCTGCAGAGCTCTTAAAATGTTGTGATGTGAGCATGAAGGAATGCCTTTTGCAAATCATTACTAAATGCTATGAGGACGGAATTGTACCTCCTGATTTTATTAAAAGTCGAACAATCACACTACCCAAGAAAGGAAATGCTTGTGAATAGAACTTTAGCCATTCTTTCACATGCATCAAAGATTTTTATTGACCATCATCAAAGATAGACTCTGGATAGTGATCAGTATGGATTTAGAACAAGGAAAGGGACTAGGGAGGCTATCCTAGCATTACGTCAGATTTTAGAAAGAAGACTGGAAGTTA
Organism: Meconema thalassinum; assembly: GCA_946902985.2. Lineage (NCBI taxonomy): Eukaryota > Metazoa > Arthropoda > Insecta > Orthoptera > Tettigoniidae > Meconema > Meconema thalassinum. The sequence goes on along the minus strand of OX336393.1, from coordinate 314,236,609 downwards.
ATCGAAAAACCTATATACTGTAGTATTCATTGATACAGAAAAGGCATTTGATAATGTTAATTGGAAACCCTTATTTCTTACATTGGCCAAAGTCGGGATAGACTGGAACTTATATAAAAATCAAGCTACCGAAATGACAGTTAATGGCAATATAAAAAGGAAGCTTGTAGTTTAACGTGACCATTAATCTCGAGATCATGAGCCAAGGGACCTCCTTTTTACGTGGAATCCGAACCACAGGACATGGCATTTCACTTCGAAAATCTTACATGCGTTGACTGGGAATCGAACCCGGACTGCCTTGGTGAGAGGCATTCAGCTAGACCGAATGGCAAAGAGGTGTAAGGCAGGTTGTCCTGTATCACCATATCTTTTTAATAGACTATCTATATAGAAGCTGCAGTAAATGCATTAACCCGAGAACGGTCGCTGTGGGTCATCATGGCCGACACGCTAACATTTCTGTTCATCCCCCCTCCACCAACAGTGACACAGCAACCCCCTTCCCAGTACCTTCTTAAATCTATCCCCTCTATACAGTACAGCGGGCACTATTTGGTTCGAGCGTAGCAGTTCTCGAGGAAAGTATTGTGCGGGTCACCACGACCTTTTGTGTTCACATAAAAATTATTAGTAAAATATTTCATTTGAGTCGTTTCCCTTGTTTCGGTGAAATAGTTGAGAAAGAAGCAGACCGTATTCGTTCCATGCTGAATGAATCATTCTCGGCAGAAATAAACAATGAACTGGGTGGTGATGAAAGTGATGTAGGGACTGATGTCGATCCACAAGAAGAGATACAAGACGACCTAGTCTGGAACACAGATACGGAACAAAGTGATGGCAGTGATGACGAAGTAGCTACTGAGGGTGAACATTCGGAAGACGACTCCACTTCAGATGATGACATCCCACTGCTTGTATCACTTGGTTTTAGCAATTATTAGTTTCTGTTAATTCTTTGTATGTTTACTCGTACCAAAATTTTTGTGTGAAAATCTTTGAAAAATTCAATATGGTGCCTGTTCCAAAATTAACTTAAAGACTTTCTACGTGTTCTTAGAAGCCATTAGTGGAAAATTATTTCTGACTTTTACCAATATTCCAGAAAAGAATACCAGCTTTGTATCACATGCAATTAAGAAGTTTTGTATTAACTATTTAAAAACAAATCTGTAGTTGTATAATAAGAACATAAATAATGGCACGGTTGTTGTTATGTCTAAGATAATAGTAGGCTACTAATTGATGTACAAACAGAATTTAAAAAAAGTGCAAGTCCTGACGAATTAATTAAATAATAATATATGGGTCATGGTGACCCACCGCGACCTCCTTAAGATGCACAATGTGTGCGACCACTGCCGGGTTAAAAGAGAAAACAAAAGGATTAAAATTTAATGGAGTACAGGTTCATAGCATTCGCTTTGTAGATGATATTGCACTTTTAGCAAACTCTGCACGTGAAATGAATAGAATGTTAAAACATTTTCAGAAATTCTTAAGAAAATTCGGGCTAAGAGTTAATTCTCGGAAGACAAAATTAATTGTGGTTGATAAAAAGAAACAACCAATTTTAGCTAATATTATGTTAAATGATAGTGCCATTGAACAAGTAACGGAATTTTGCTATTTGGGAAGTGTGATTAATTATGATAACAGATGCATCTCAGAAATTAAGAAAAGAATAGTGTTGGTGAAGAAAGCCTTTCAAAATAAGAAGAATTTGCTGCTCAATGACCACATCAACTTGAAGATAAGGAAGTCATTTCTCAAGACCTTTGTTTGGAGTGTGTTGACCTATGGTTGTGAAACATGGACAGAGAAGAATCAAAACTCGAAGCAGCTGAAATGTGGTTTTGGAGACGAATGACCTGAACAAGCTGGATGGAAAGAAATACAAATGAGCTTGTTCTGAACCAAATTGAGGAGAATCGATGTCTGTTGGAACACCATCAAGAAAAGGAAAGCAAAATTCTTGGGACACATACCCAGACATGACTCTCTCCTCCAGGTAAATTTTGAAGGAAAAATTTTGGGGAAGAAACCAAGGGGACGACCAAGACAATCATATCTCAAGAACATTGTCAAGGAAATGGAATGTGACTCGTATGTCATTATGAAGAGGACTGCTGAAGACCGTAAGAAATGGCTGCAACGACAAGGCTTTTAGCCTTTAGAAGCTGATGATGATGAAGCATAATAATAAATTCAGTTTCAAAGGGAACAACACGAAAACAATACAATAGATCAATTACCTTACTAATGCATGTTCCGGGAGAAAAAGGAATAACTTGCATTTACAAATACACTACTGTTTGTAGAAAGTGAAACACCCAGAAGAAATGGTCGGAGACACTCCAAGAACAGGGGTCGTGTAGGCCTGCGGTACCATACTGTGACAGACTCGTGCGAGCGAGTTGGCTGCAATTGTGAGTTGGACCGGCAAGCTGGCAGTGGATGAATCGAGAAGGTGACGATATGAGAGAGAGGAGATTGAGTATTCTGTGAAAGGACCAGAGTTGGGATTGGAGAGTAGAGTTTTGAGAAAGACTAGAGCTCGACGTTCCCAGATTAGATATTAATGAATACCACATTAATATTTAGTAGTGTAAGGTTTGATAAATAAAGAAGTAGTGTATTTGTATAATATGCCTGATCGTGTAATTTCAAGAACCGTAATCGTAACAACTGGTGTCAGTTGTGTGGGGTCAGGCTATAGAGTAAATACATAGTGAAAGGGTCTGTCTTGAGGTGCCGCATTTAAGAGTGTGAAATGACAACCAGGAAAGTTAAACTTTCAGCACTGAAGGTTTCGGAGTTACGTCAGGAACTGGAAGAAAGGGAAGTTGATTCTACAGGAATAAAATCTGTGCTGCAAGCGAGATTAAGACAGGTACTGGTGGACACAGGTGAGGACCCAGAAACATTTCTTTTCGAGATTGCTGGTGGGACTGAGGGTTTGTGTCAGGTATTAGAAAACATGGAAAAGAAAATACGAACAGAAAATTCAGAAATATATAAAAATTTGGAAAAGAAAATAGTGGAAAACTCAGAGAATTTGGAAAGGAAGTTAATGGAAAATACCGGGAACCTCGAGAGGAAACTTAAAGAAGAAACACTCACTACCGAAACCAAACTGAGGGAAGAATTTCAAGAATCCCTGCGGAAGTTCGAGGACGAGCTTGCGAGCGGTGTGCTTCCAAATAAAGACAAGCCGGAAAATTAAATCATTACCTCTGGTGGACCATCGGAAGGTAAGGAGCGTATACCTATTTCCTCGTTTGGGCGGACTGACCTGCCGACTTTCGATGGGAAGTCTGCATGGGAAGAATACCTCACCTTTTTCGAGACCGCTGCCATGATTAATGGGTGGTCGGATGCCACGAAGGCTTCAATGATGAGTTTGTCGCTGCGTGGGGAGGCCCTACGAGTCCTGCAGGCTGTTCCCTTGTCGGAAAGACAGATCTACAACATTCTTGTACAGAAACTTGAAATGCGGTTCGGTCATCGTCATATGGAACAGCTGTATCGCTCCCAGTTGAGAAACCGTTGTCAGAGACCCAACGAGAGCCTACAAGAGTTCGAAGCAGACATAGTACGACTCGTTAGGAGCACCTATCCAACAGTGCCCAGCGTCGTGTACGAAAGTCTTGCTACCGAGAAGTTTCCTGATGGGCTCCGCGAGACAGACGCAGCGAGCTGTGAAGCTGGCGCGCCCGCAAACATTGAATGATGCCTTGACTCTGGCTCTTAGTTTGAGGCCGTCGAACAATCCGTGTGCGGCCAGGCTCGCATTCGAGCTCTGGAGGGAGACCAGGAGGTCCAGCCAGTGCCTTCCATAGAAGAAATCGTGGAGAAAGTACTTCAAGCCTTGCAGTCCAAGAAGAAACGGACGAGGTGCTGGGGCTGCAGGGAGATGGGGCATCTCAGAGTTCGATGCCCTGAGTTTATGAACGGGAAGCACCAGCCACAGGAACTAAACAGGGTTGATAGAAAGGGGCGACTGTCAACCCGCGGCAACACCAGGAATGCCCCCCACTTCTACTATCGTCGCGTCTCTGGGTTGTCAAGCCAACTCTATTTTTATTAGTGGCCATGTGGATGGAGAGCCCAGAAACCTACTGCTGGATACAGGGGCCACAATGATAATAATCAGACCAGACATCGTGAGACGAACAGTAACAACCACGAGATGGACACTGCGAACGGCCACGGGGGAACCAGCCAACGTTCACGGGGAGATAGTCGTCAACTTTGTCATCGGTGATACCCAGTTTCGCCATCGTGTCTTGGTCGCTGAAGTGGAGGAGGACGTCATTCTCGGGATGGATATCATGACTGAGTATAAATTTGGACTGAACCTGGAGAGTGGGATTTTGAGAGTCGGAAACGAGGAGGTAGTGCTGCAGAGGAGGAACGCCTCATCGGTACGGGCGATCGCAGCGGTAGATGTTGTACTACCTGGGCTTAGTGAAGTGATGGTAGAAGGGAAGCCGGACGGTGGAGTTCCTCACGGCTGTGTCGTAATGGTAGGGCCTACATTTGCTGACTATGAACCTGAATGTGGAATACTGGTAGCCAGAGCTTTGATCCGTGCAGGGGCGAAAATTCCTGTGCGAGTAATGAACCTTAATGATCGCCCAATAATCGTTCAGAAAGGAACCAGTTTGGGAAGCTGTTCGTCTGTGTCCTCCGTTGTATGCCCCAAGTACAAACAGCTACTTCCTTATCCGATATATCTTCAGTGTGGCTCGACGGTCTTATCGAGGCAGCGTGTCAAGAGCTTAATCCTGGGCAGAGCCGAGAAGTGGGGGAACTACTTCGACGTCATAAGGATGCCTTCCAGGACGGGACCAGTAATGGAAGAACGAACGTAGTTCAACATCGCATCGATACGGGTGACACAAGACCAATTCGCCAGACTCCCAGAAGATTACCACTAACCAAGCGAGAGGAAGCAGAGCAGATAATAAATGATATGGCTCGCGATGGGGTGATTGAACCTTCATGCAGCCCATGGGCTTCGCCAGTGGTCCTGGTGAAGAAGAAAGATGGATCTACATGGTTTTGAGTAGACTACCGTCAACTGAACAATGTGACGAAAAAGGACAGTTACCCACTACCACGCATCGATGACACCCTAGACACCTTGGATGGGAGCACGATCTTCTCCACGTTGGATCTCAAGAGTGGATACTGGCAGGTAGGATTGGACCCCAGAGACAAGGAGAAGACCGCCTTTAGTTAGTTAGTTAGTTATTGTTGTTTTAAGGGGCGGAACTACGAGGTCATCTGCCGCCTTTACGATTGGTTCTGGGCTTTGGGACTTCACAGTTATGCCATTCGGACTCTGTAATGCCCCTGCGACCTTTGAACGTCTGATGGATCGCGTTTTAAAAGGGCTGTCTTGGGAAACATGCTTGGTCTACTTGGATGACATCATCGTTCTGGGAAGAAATTTTGAAGATCACCTGAGAAATCTCGACCAGGTGTTCTTACGTCTTAAGCAAGCCAACCTTAAGCTTAACTCCAAGAAGTGCTTCCTGTTTCGGAAACAAGTTAACTACCTCGGCCATGTTGTTTCTGGAGAGGGAGTCACCGCGGATCCGGAGAAGATGAACATGGTGAAGGAATGGCCAGTACTGAAAGATAAGCAAGAAGTCAGGAGTTACCTCGGACTGTGCACCTATTAGCGTCGATTCGTGCCAGGATTTGCTAACATTGCTAAGCCTCTGACCAGACTTACCGAGGAAAGTCGGAGTTTTGTGTGGGACGCGACCTGTCAACAAGCCTTCGAACAACTGAAGGAGGTATTGACCAATGCTCCTATCCTGAGTTACCCACAACCGGAAGGACTATTCGTTTTGGACACTGATGCTAGCAATGTGGGAGTAAGTGGCGTGATTTCCCAAATGCAAGGTAGGCAAGAAAAGGTGATAGCTTACTTCAGCAAGGTTCTTTCTAAACCGGAGAGGAACTACTGCGTAACTAGAAGGGAATTGCTTGCTGTAGTGAAGTCAGTGGAGCATTTCCACAAGTACCTCTATGGGAGGAAGTTCCTTCTACGGACTGATCATGCAGCGCTTACGTGGCTACTGAGCTTCAAGAACCCGGAGGTACAGGTAGCCAGGTGGATTGAAAGGCTCGAGGAGTACAACTTCGACACTGAACACAGGACTGGCCTTAAACACTGAAATGCTGATGCTCTGTCAAGGAGACCATGTGCACAAGACTGCAAGCACTGCAATCGGATTGACGAAAAAGTTGCAGCAGTGAGGAGAAGCACTGTGATCGACGACCACTGGCAGGATGAGGAAATCTGTAAGGATCAAGAAAATGACCCGGACTTAAAACACCTACTGCGGTGGAAGAAGTCTGAGCAACGGCCGACTTGGGAAGAGGTAGCTCCCTTCTCGCGCACTGTGAGAGGCTACTGGGCTCAATGGAATTCCGTGATTTTGGAAAACGGGGTGCTAAAGAGGGTACTGGGGAGAAAGGACGGGGCTCAGGAGAGGCTACAGGGTATTGTTTCACGAAACAGAATGCCCGAGGTACTGCAGTTACTGCATGATGGAACGTCTGGGGGGCACCTTGGAGTTCGGAAAACCATGGAGAAAGTCCGAGAGAGGGTTTATTGGGCTAATTACTCAGATGACGTACGTGAATGGTGAAGGAAGTGCGTGGTTTGTGCCACTGCGAACGGGCCACAGAAGAAGAGAAGAGCAGCGATGAGACAGTACAACGTTGGTGCCCTGTTTGAACGGATCGACATTGATGTAGCAGGCCCTTTCCCTACGACTGAGAGTGGGAATAAATACATCTTGGTGGCAATAGATTACTTCAGCAAGTGGGTAGAGGCATATGCGTTGCCCAACCAAGAAGCTGTGGTGGTTAACGAGACGGTAATAAAGGAGCTGGTGAGCCGATTTGGTGTACCCTTTGAACTGCATTCCGATCAGGGGCGAAATTTCGAGTCGTCGGTGTTCCAGGAGATGTGCCAGATTCTCGGAATCCGGAAAACGAGAACGACTGCCCTTCACCCACAGTCCGATGGAATGGTGGAGCGCATGAACAGGACAGTAGAGAAATACCTGTCGAAAATTGTCTCCGACCACCAGCGGGACTGGGACAAGTTTCTCCACTTGTTTCTATTGGCATATCGCTCTTCTATCCATGAGACCACAGGCCAAACATCAGCTAATGTGCTTTTTGGTCGAGAACTGCGGTTGCCGTGTGACCTGGCGTTCGGTTGCAAACCTGAGGATAATGTCGTTGGGGAGGACTACATCTCCGGCCTTCGTCGAAGGATGGATGACATTCACGACCGCGTTCGCACAAACATTCAGAATGCGAGCGACAGGATGAAGGAGCGATACGACGCAAGAGCCGAATCAGGTGGGGTACCAAGCAGGAGATCAAGTCTGGCTTTTCGACCCTAAATGACGGCGAGGGATCTCTCCAAAGCTGCAACGCTCCTGGGACGGACCATATGAGGTACTGAAGAGGATTAACGACGTCGTCTACCATATCAGCAGGAGACCGAATGGCAAATCCCGAGTGGTCCACTTCAATCGGCTGGCATTGTTCCTGGGCGACAACCAGGACGAGGGGCACGGGCAACTCGCCCGTATATGTCGAGTCCCGGAGTCGGAACGATCGTTCGAAGAATTCATGGCCCAATGTGGTACTGGCCGCAAAGTTTGTTGTGGCGTCAGTACTGAGATTTGACAGGATTTATTCCAAACCCCCAGTGAGAATGCCTTGACTCACTGTGTCGCTAAGGACCTGAGGATGAGCCGAGGAATCGCCGAAGTATTCCGGCGGAAGTATGGTGGGATTGAAGAGCTGCAGCGTCAAGAGCCTCGTGTCTGAAACTTGTCGTATTTACCCAGGAACGAGCGATCGCTATTCTATCTAGTGACGAAAGAACTTACCCATCAGAAACCGACCTATCGTGCCGTCTGGGATAGTCTACTTGCGATGCGGGAGCTCCTACTGCAGCGGAACATATCCAGATTGGCTGTGCCCAAGTTGGGCTGTGGGCAGGATGGATTGGACTGGAGGATCGTAAGAAGCATGCTAGAAGAAGTCTTTCGGCGCACAGGGATTGAAATTCTGGCATACTGCTGGTCCGGGACGGAACAGTCTGAAGGAGGGGACAGTGTGACAGACTCGTGCAAGCGCGCCTGGTGGCAGACTCGGGCTGCAATTGTGAGTTGGACCGGCAAGCTGGCAGTGGATGAATCGAGAAGGCGACGATATGAGAGAGAGGAGATTGAGTATTCTGTGAAAGGACCAGTGTTGGGATTGGAGTGTAGAATTTTGAGAAAGACTAGAGCTCGACGTTCCCAGATTAGATATTAATGAATGCCACATTAATATTTAGTAGTGTAAGGTTTGATAAATAAAGAAGTAGTGTATTTGTATATGCCTGACCGGTTATTTCAAGAACCGTAAACGTAACAATACCAAGTGATTGAAATCCCAGAGAGATGCCATTTACATTGGCCCACAAGTGCTCGCCATCGTGGGATCGGACAGGTCAGTATACCGCACAGCTCTGTCGGCGTGGGGCCGCCATACCAAGTGGAAACGTGTAATCAAGTGCAACAACGCCTCGCTGACAGCACACAGTGGACTCTCAGCATGTGAGTGCGGTTGAACGGGGCAGAATGCTTGGGCTCCGGGAGGCGGGTTTGTTGTTCCGGGACATTGTGGCTCGTACAGGGCACGCTGTGTCAACAGTAAGGCGTATGTAGATCCAGTGGAGAGAGGAGGGCCGTACACAGCGACGACGACTGCAATCTTCTCCGTATGGCTGTATTGGACAGAACAGCGTCGTCCTCGGTGTTGGAGCACTGCAACGGGGGTGGACATGTCTGCGTTGACGGTGCAGCGCTGTCTTTTGAGGGCTGGACTGGTAGCACGCATGCCACTGCGTCGGCTTCCATTGACTGGGAACCACCGATGCCTCCGACTACAATGGGCACGTGCATGCCGACACTGGCAGGCTGAGTGGCGAAATATAGTGTTTTTGGACGAGTCCCTCTTCAACCTGTCCTACAGTGATGTCTGCATACGCGTTCGCCGCCGCCGAGGAGAACGCAATCAGGCAGACTGTATTGTTGAGCGGCATAGCGGACAAACACCAGGTGTAATGGCTTGGGGCGCAATTGCCTATAACAGGCGATCGCGCCTCGTACGTCTTGCGGGCAATCTGAACGGTGACCGCTACATCAGGGAAGTTTTACAGCCCGCGGCACTGGCCCTCTTGCAGGCTGTTCCACAGGCCATATTTCAGCAGGACAATGCCCGCCCACATGTGGCGAGGAATGTGCAAGCCTTCTTCGCAGAACGACTGATACCTCTGCTTCCCTGGCCTGCCCATTCGCCTGACATGTTGCCCATCGAACATGTCTGGGGTATGGTCGGTCGGCAACTTGTTTGTTCAGGTCCACCTGCCGCCACTGTTGATGCTTTGTGGATGCGTCTACAAACCGCGTGGGACGGTATTCCCCAACAGCGAATTCAAGCACTGTATGATTCCATGCCACAACGTCTAGGAGCTCTGAGTGCAGCACGTGGTGGTGCGACGCTGTACTGAAGATCGACCGCCAACGTGCATGTACCGGACTGTCCTTCTAATCAGTAATGTATTGTCATGTCCCTAATCGGTGGTATAAAGTGCAATGTGGTCACATCTCTTGTTTTTGGTGTTTCAGTTTCTACAAACAGTACTGTACAATCTTTGTATTACTTGTTTCAAGAAGCATAATTGCCTGGACTAAATATTATGAAGGCTTCTGTTGATTTTCTAAATGTAACTTTTATTATTATTTCTACTTTTAGCCTAATTTCTTTGAATTACTTTTTCTAATACCTTTCTCCCATCACTGGATTTCTAAGTGTTAAGAAAGAAAGAAAGAAAGAAAGAAAGAAAGAAAGAAAGAAATCAGTGGATTAGATTAGAGAATGTTTTCAATTGTTGATTCTTCAGGGGTTTGAAACTTATTTTTGGTTTTGAATCTGCAGACAGAGATTCCTGCTTAAATTTCTCTTCCCCAACAGAGATGGTGCATACTGGTGCACCTGTTGGAAATTTCTGCAATAGCCCGGTGTCACGCTTATTAGGGCCTTTATGGCAAATTTCAGAAAATAATACATTTCTGTATTAGTAATTTATTTAAAAAGCAATAACATTTACCATGATAGGTAATGCAAGATATTTTCTATATTGTTTTATAGCTTTCCCTTAAAAATAATACGCCTATCAATACAATTCATGAAACATCTATTAAATTGTACAGTTTTGTCCCTTCGATGGAGTCTTCATCAGCTTATATCTGATTTAAAATCTATTCTAATTAAAACTTAGAGCAAAGTAACTAAACTGTAAATAAATAAATAAATAAATAAATAAATAAATAAAAACAAAAGTTTGGTGCTTTTCAGTCGGTCAACAGGAATGTACCCAAACGAGTTGGGTTATAACCTAATCCTGAAAAACTTACATGAGATTAATAAATACATAAATAAATATTTGGGTACATTCGTGTTGACCGAATGAAAAGCACCAAACTTTTGTTTACTACGGCAACACTGAAAAATGGCTTCAAACCCCATAATAAATAAATAAATAAATAATTACTAAAATCACAGACACAATCCATATGAGAAGGATCCAATTCATGGGACATTTGGACAGAATGGACCCAACTAGGTTAACAAATAAAATCTATACGTTTTTGCAGAAAAAGGCAACAAGGTCCAATTGGAACAAACAGGCGGAAAAGGACTTGGCTGAATTAGGTTTTCCCAATCTCAAGGATCGAGAGGAAATTAGGAAAATTACTAATACACGGGGTTTTGAGGCAGAAGAGAGAAGACCTACCAAACACGTCTGGTCGCAGCAACGAAGACTAGCTCAATCGTTGCGCATGAAGAGTTATTGGGCAAACATCAAGGCCAAGAAGTGTTGATTCCGCGTGGTCCTAGGAGACCCATTCGCGCAGAAGAAATAAATATCCTTATAAACCATTAAATTTAGAAAATGATATATCTGAAATTTCAGAGTTACACATCAAATAAAATCTATCAAACAAGATTTAATGATCCATTTCAGTTTGAAATATTACATACATACATACATACACACACACAAACATTTACCGGATATATCAAGGACAGAAATTTAACCTATAACGTATAGCAAACACAATAATATCAACAAGTGCCAATGAGATATAAATAAAATTATTAAGCTTTATAATAATCAAAAGATGGTTTATAAGACGATAAAAAGTTTTCACTATAACCAACATCTTTCAGTTAACAACCCAGTGTGTCATGAGTTCTAAATCAGAAGATGTTTTCGATTTTGATGATTGGATACACTATTTTCATAATAACTCAAGAAATTTTCGGTTTGATATCTGATTGCATGTAATTTTTGACAATATTTATAATTTTTTGACATCTTTGATTAAATTCAAAATTATATTGTTTCAATTTATTTTCTAAATTTAATGTTTTTGTAAGGATATCCATTTATTTCATCATCTAGGCTTACAGGATGGAGCCGCATCGTATATTGGTGATTCGTTTCCCGACGTTTCGGCTAGTGTTGCAGCAGCCTGTAAGCCTAGATGGTAAATTAGACAACGGCCGCGAAAGCCTACGATCTAAATCCATTTATTTATTTACAGTTTAATTATTTTTACTCTAAGTTTTAATTAGAATAGATTGTAAATTAGATATAAGCTGAAGAACACTCCATCAAAGGGTCGAAACATGTACAATTTAATAGATGAGGTAGTATACACTTATTCTGCGGAGGTGAGATAAAAACCTGAATTCTTTGTGCCTGTCTCAACTACTAAATAAACAATGTACATTTGTTTATGAAAAGTGAAGGAGTGTCGAATGAGGTCTTAATTCCTTTGAAAAGAAAGAAAGCTGGATAGAGTGGTAGCTACAACAAAAGTGCCAGAGAGGATCATTAGAAGTATTCTTAAAGAAAGAAGTAAGTGTGAGGAGCAGGGTACCTCGTTCGGAACACCACGCAAAGCCCATCGGCTACCTAGATGCATCACTGACATTGATTTTGATAAATGTGACATATTGCGAACTATTAATAATTTTTATATTCAGGAAAAGACTGTGCCTACTGTGCCCAAACTGCTCGTAAAACTAAGAACAGTATTCAGTATAAAGGTGGCAGTTCAAGTTTAAGGCGTACATTACACGGTATGGGGTTCAAGAGGAGGGAAAAACATATAACAGAGCCGCTTTAAGAGAAAGAAAAAATATTTGATACTGGCACGTTCATGGTGCATTAGATGAATAAAAGGAAGAGGGCAGGCCTATAATTTATGAAGATGAATCATATACTACTGTAGTTAGTTGCTTAAGGGGCAGAACAGCGAAGTTATCTGCCTCACAGCAGTCACACCAGAACAAAAAACTGATGTGATGACAGTAAGTCAGGATAATTGTCCCCTATATCTAAAGGACAGGGAGTTATCATAGTTCATGCTGTGAATTTGTTCCTGGTGAATTTCTCATGTTCAAGTACAACATGAAAACTGGAGACTATCAACATGAGATGAATTCTGAAAACTACAGAAAATGCTTAACAGAGAAATTAAGTTAATTCCTAATTTACCACCACGATCAGTCATACTCCCACAAATTCGTCTAACAAATTAGTTATACAGGACTGGCTTAGAGCAAACCACGTGCCGTTTCACGAACAGATGCTGAAGATATAACTCTACACTCTCACAAATAAACATAAACCACTTTGTATAAGATATTTAATTGATGACTTATTAGTTGTGAATGGACATTCTGTTTTTAGACTACCCTCATATTCTCTGAACATCAATCCAATAGAACTTATATGGACAGATATTAAACAATGGATAGCTGGCCAAAACACAACTTTCAAGTTAGGTGATGGGATGATGCTGTGTCAGCAACGAGTAAATGGCATTACTGTAGAAAAGACGGGAAAGTTTATGACCATGTTGAAAAAATTGAGAAACAATACAAGGAACAGGAAGGTATTTTAAAGCAGGGATTCTCAAACTTTAAAAAAATTGTACCTTCACCAAATTTTTTTCAAAATTAAGGTTGCAAGTCAATAACATTTAACAGATAAAAGTATTATTAAAAATGTGGCAAAGTATTTATATTAAAAAAATCCAATAATGTTGTAGTTTAACATAATGTGTTTTAGTATTGTTAAGATCAGTAAAAAAAAAGTTCTATCCAGTTTCAATCAAACCTTTCTGGTAACTGCACTTTATAGCATTTTCTTTCCTTGCACTTCTTAAAGCTTCAATACTGTACATTGAATTGATAAGCAATACTGTCACCCTAGCTTGTATTTCCCCATGAACTTTTCGTTTCCATTCCCGGCAAACCTAAATTTGTTTCAACACCTAATCTTTCACACTCCTACGTTATCCCTTCAGTTCAAGGGCAGATGTAATCTCCCGGAAGGCTGGTCGTAGCGTTATGGGGCTTGGACAGCTAGCTTCAAAATTTTAAGTTCTGTTGCATAGGATCATCAAATTAATTGAATGTATAATGATTTTTGTGCGCCGAGAAAAAATGATTTCACACGGCACAGCAAGCCGAGAGCGTTTAGTTATCTAGGCAACGCTGCGCTATACTATTGGCTGGCGCGGGCGAGCGAATCTGGCTCCTCACTCATGTTCACAGTTGTATTATGTTTGGTATAGGTGTGGAAGCTGCCTGCAATTTGTCTAGTATCACAAGATATATCATCCTTCTGCAACGAAGCACTTGGTGACGCATTGAGTTACACAAGAGGCATGACATGCCAGATGTTAGCTTATCTCAACGGAAAATTACTCTTGTGAAATAAGAGGTTTATTTTGAAGGTATTATTGTGCAGGTCAAATGAATTTGAGACTGGAAATAGATGACTTGTCAGATGATGCTGCAATACACAAAGCAATGTGTAAATTACGGGAAGTTAATTTCCTTTTTCATCTGCTCTGATTTTTCTTTGTCCCGTCATTTCTTCTCTGTTAGTTTTGTGTCTTCACCTGCAATGTAGTCGGCCAGTCCTGGTTCCCTAGGTCACAGTAAGAACAACTTATCGTCTTTTTTGTTAATTAGTTGAAGAACATTTGTTTGATCTATATCCAATAGATCATGTAGACTATTTCCAATTTTCTCCTCAAGATGCTTAATAATAATTTTACTTTTCTTAGGTTCCTCTATTCATTATATAACTCTAGCAGCTTCTAGATTAGCACTTCACTTATGGTCAAGTTTAACTATTCGTATATTGAATATATCGTATATTCACAGTTTGACGTCAATTTAGAACCAGATATTTGATGGCTAATCTTCCCCACTAAAAAGAATCTCTTTATTCAGTAGGCCTACTATGCATGCTTCCTGAGATAATGTCAGCATACTGGAAAGAAATGCAACAGCCTAACATTACTGCAATACCAACCAACAAATATGCGAATGCCATAAATGAAACCATTTTGGTTTAATAATCTTTAAGGTTTTGTTTTTCCACCTAATCAATACTAATAATTTCTTGAGTTAGTGGTGCACATGTTTCTAGTCTATTTTACACTTTTTCAGTGTGACATGGGTGAACTTCCTTCAATTGTGGTAAAATTTTACTAAGGCAGGCTTAATGTCCCTATAAACAATTTTAATGGGTTGTCATTAGAAAATGTAAAAGTTGATCGCACAGCAAAATAAGGACAGAACAGGTCTAACTCTAACGGATACCAAGGGCGTCCTGAATATATATGCCATCACAACTTAGAGAACTATGCTTTAAGGACTGAATTGACAGAAACTATGTATTAATAAGAATGCTAAAAAGGCATGAATTAATATTCACAAAACTCATTTCATGACACCCAATAAGTCATGAATTAATATTGAGGAATTGTTCCATTCATATGAACCACATTAACTATGATCTAGCAGTTGATCATCATCATCATCTTGCACAGTTTCCAGCCACTGGCCGGGTCTGTTTGGAACACAAGCCTCTCCAACGTCTTCTGTCTTCCCACCATCTCTCAGCCTCCACCCTTGTCCAGTCTTCTCCTCTCTTCTTCACACTTTCTTCCACCCCCTTCAGCCACCTGTCTCTCGGTCTCTTTCCTTCCCACTTCGTCTTGTGTACTCTCCTGGGTATCCTCTTCTCCTCCATTCGTTTCACATGTCCATACCATCTAAGTCTAGATTTCTCTATACCATCCTGTAATGGTTCCTCCTTCATTAATTCTCTGGTCCTTTCATTTCTTATTCTGTCCTTCTTTGTAGCTCCAATACTGCTTCTCAAGAACCTCATCTCACTGGCCTGTATTTTGCTCTTCTCCCTTCCTTTCATAACCCAGGTCTCCGAGGCATACGTCAGAATAGGGACATAGTACATCCGATATATGATCTTTTTTCTGTTCTGAGGGACATCCTTGCTCCATAACATGCTTCTCACACTCCTCCGAAATGCTTCTGCCTGCCTCCCCCGCTCATTTATTTCTCTATCGTTTCTTCCATTATCTTGTATCAGGCATTGATGCATTGTACAATTTAGTATAATTAGATAATATAAATTGTTCAACAATGAGATAAATTATCCATTATATAGCTTTGGGGCTATTAGGTCGAGTGGAAATATTTTAGATACCGACGTTTCGAGACAACTGCTTGTCCCTTTATCAAGGTTGGTAATGAAAGAAGGAATGAGTAAACAATGGCATATAGCCTCCATAGATAAAAGGTATAAGAAAGGAAGCCATATCGAAACAAATAGTTACTCCATGACCTCCTGAGACCAAGAGGAAGTTGGTAATGAAACTATAGAGGGCAGCCATGATCTACTTAAGGCGATACTCCTGAGATAAAAAAGTATTTTTTACCCGATGCATGGATTTTCACGAAACTTTGCGGGAATGTCACACAAATAAAAGTAGAGATATCACAAACATTTGTTTCATATACAATTAATAGTTTTTCCAAAATATGTTTTTTTTTTGAATTTTTAATTCCATCTTTTTCATAGATTTTAAATGACATGCTAATGGAAATTTGGGATTAGGTAGATAATACGTCTTTAAAAAGCACTACGTATCGATTTTTCTGTAAATAATTGATATAATGAGATTTTATCATACTAAATTTGTGTAATTTTTATGTCCTAAAAATTTGGACTTTTAAATCACTACTACTGGGTAAAATTCTGCAATCAAGAATTCCATATTCAGGTTTCCTAATATAGCTGTGATACATATACCAAATAAATTTTGTTACATTTGGCAGAATATTATGGGAGAAAAATGTGATTTAAATGTAAAATTACAATTGGCGGGAATTTTAAAGCAAAGTTCAAGTGACGTCATCTTCCTGATCCATTACCTAAAAGTCACCAGAACCGTATGCTTTTCCTCCCTTTTCTTTCATAGCAGCTTCTGTACGAATATTGGTAATTCTGGAAGCTTGTCTCTTCTTCTTCTCCTTCTCCAAAGAACGGCGGACACTTTGTTTCACTCTACGACGGTTTACTCAGGAGTCTCTTCACTTCGCACATCGGGCTCCTATCTGGAGTTTTGGCAACTTCAGTACTATATTGGCCCTGGTTGACCAATGAAATTGCTTCTGTCACAGCCATTACAATTTTCTTCCTGGAAACGAAGATTTCTTTTGGGCATTTTGACCAGATAATGCTGTGGAGATTTTCATTAGCATTTTGTGTCTTTGCAGCACTGCACCTTGCTAAAATGGATTCTATGCAGTCTCCTGTACACAGGCACAATTTTCAACAAACTATCCATATTCAGTGGAGTGTGAATTGCTGACTTGTGCTTGATATACAACTACAAGAGGTTACTTGCGCGCAAACTTCACAAAAGTAAACCGACTGGCCATGCCATGCCCATTTCTGCTGTGTGCAGACTGACAAACAAAGCACTATTAAGGTGATAAATTGTTTGAATTCAATGGAATAACTTTGTGACAAGAAAGAAGAAACCCAATCCTTTCAATTTTAGTCATTAAAAAATTTTCACCAAAATGAACAAAATATCGACTTTTATCTCTGGAGTGTCGCCTTAAGGGATAACCATCACCTCTAAGTTTTTTGGTTGTTTACTAATTAGTAAATTAATTAGTTGTCTTGAAACGTGGGTATCTAAAATATTTCCACTTGACCTAATAGCCCCAATGATACACTGCCTGACAATTGCTAAGGAAGAAGTGATCATTGCCCAGTAACGACAGACAAATGCGAAGGAACATCGACCAATGAGAGTAAAAGGCACTGGAGAGGGCGGGATGTGTTATCTGCAGTGAACAGGAACAGACATCTCACTCCACGTCAGATAGAGCTGCAGACCTTGCAACCTCTACCAGTATCTAGCAGAACCATTTCACGGTGATTATATCAGGCTGGTTTGTATCAGTCCTCCCACTTCAACCAAGCCATCGTCGAGCAAGAGTTAGATAGTTGGTGTAAGGAACATGTTGGTTGAAGTCAACAACAGTGGTCCAGAGTGATGTTCTCCGATGAATCCCTCTTCACTGAGACAAATGATTCTGGCCACCAGTAAGTGTGGAGGGAGAGGGGATCATGTTACGCACCACAGAATGTTCACGAGCATCATCGGAATGACCTCGGAGTTATGATGTGGGCCGGCATTATGCACAATTGCCGAACACCACAGCATATCTTCGAACAAGGTACCGTTACATCACAGTGGTATTGCATTAAGATTATTCAGGACCACATTTGTCTTTTTAGGGGTGAGGTAGGTCCTGACTTTCTGTTTATGGACGACAATGCCCGTCCACACAGGACCACTGCAGTAACGGCCACACTGGGAAGTGAAAATATTGAATGTATGGAAAGGCCTGCATACTCCCCGGACTTGAATCCTATCGAGCATGACTTGGAAGCTCTTGGCAGACTTGTTTCTCAACAAACACCCCCCTCCCCGAACCGTGCAAGATCTTAATATCGACTTGAGAGAGGAGTGGGAAAATATCCCCCAAAGACTCCTAAACAGTTTAGTACACAGCATGAATAACAGGTCCAAAATGTGCATTCGTGTCCGAGGAGGGTATATTCCTTACTGAGAGACTGCTATCGACCTTCAGTTTCTGAGTCTGAAGTGTTTCGAACAGGAACGTCATAATATTGATTTCTTTATATCTGTTATCCTGCTTTCCCATGAGATCAAATCTATACTAATTAGTTTTCTTAGTATTGTTGCTGATAAGAAATGAAACACTAAAATAAATAAAATATTTTTAATAAATCCCTTTAAAATAGAAGTACGATGATATTCAATGCACTCTTACAGCATAAATGATGAGTGAGTATTTTTTTTATTTTTATCATTTGACACAATTATTAATGAAATTATGAATTAATATTCATGATAATTTAGTTTAGTGAGACGACTGGAAAAGCTTTGTACTGGTGCTTAAAATTTCTCTCCACTTAGGATCGAAGTTAGTTGTACCAATCATTAATAAGGATTTTAAGTGTTCATCAGTGAGTCAATGACCTTGGGTAGGGATGCACGCGCACTGCTTTGTCCACTTGGCTTTAGTTCTTTCAAAGTTTTGGCGACACGGCACAGACGCGGAGGGGTGGGCCGGACAAAGTAGT
The DNA here is from genome assembly GCA_946902985.2 of Meconema thalassinum. NCBI lineage: Eukaryota > Metazoa > Arthropoda > Insecta > Orthoptera > Tettigoniidae > Meconema > Meconema thalassinum. The sequence continues at coordinate 314,217,927 of OX336393.1, read as the reverse complement.
CTTGCGGGCCGTAGGTTGGACAGTTTTGGTGTAAGGCATTACATACACGTGCTGAGATCTCACTTGAACCGCTGTCACAGTTTAGCATGCCAAGCCTCCGACTGGGCAGACGGTCCGTTCAGAACTGCTGCCAGTGAGCTACAGAAGCGAAGTGTGAGGGGCGTGTTCTGCCACTATCGAGCCCACCCAAACATTGCCGAAGATCTGTGCAGGCTTCTGTGGCAAACTCGTCTTGCGCATATTCTAACAGAGATAGATTATATTCGTAACCGTTCAAATTGACTTCAGTTTTTGAAAAAGGGATTCTAGAATGTTTGAATCGACATATAAATTTTCATTGTGGTGTTTGAAGCCATATTTTCATTGAGACTGTTTAGTCTTTCAGTGTATAGTCTAGTCTGCAAGTCTCTGTTTGCAAACAAGTTGCCTCTGGGATGCCCTATTAGCAGTTAGCATTGCGGTGTCCTCTGCTTCTATATCCCTCACTTTGAAATCGCTCAACACTGAATCTAACCATCGCCTCCTAAGTCTACCTCTACTTCTCTTACCCTCTACAGCCTAACTCATTACTGTAACCTCTTAGGTAATCTCTCCTCCCCCATTCTCATCACATGACTCCTCCGAGTCGGCTCATACTTACAGCTTCATCTAACTTGGCCTTTACCTCTTCATTATGAGTACCTTCCTGCCTTTGCTCCCATCTATTTGTCCCAGCAATCATCCATGCTACCCTAATTTCACTCACCTGTAGTGTATGTATCAGTTATCCTGAATTTACCCAGCTCTAACTTACATAGAGCAAGGTCGGTGTAAATACTGAGCGATGTAGGGAGAGTTTCGTGGCTGCACTAACTTCTTTCTTGCAGAATACTGTTAGATCACAACTGAGAACTCACTGCATTGGCTATTCCACACCTCGACTCTATTTCCTTCCCCATACTGCCATCCTGAGAGAATACACAATCCAAGTACTTAAAATGCACCAGCTCCAATTTAGTTCCTCCTACCTGGCATTCTATTTTCTTGCTTTTCATTCCTACTGACATAACCCTTCATCTTTGAAATGATCTTCATACCATACTCCCCTATATTTCTTTTCGTTGATTTGGAAGCTTTCGATGGAGTCCGTCATTACAACCAGGTCATCAGCATAGGCCAGACTACTTAACTGGTTCCCACCCATCCAGTCTATGCCCTTCACCAAATGTTCTCCATATATAAAATAAACAGTAGTGGCGAGAGGTTACAGCCTTACCTCACTCCTGTAACCACCTTGAACCAAGAACTCATCCTACTATCAACTCTCACTGCTGCCTGATTATCAATATAAATACTTTTGATTGCCTGCAGCAAACCTCCCTCAATACCATAATCCCTCAAGATGCTCAGCATCTTCTGCCTTGGCATTCTATCGAACGCCTTCTTTGGATCTACAAAAGACAAACACGAACTGACTGTTCCTCTCGTGGCGCATACTAAAAATGTGATACTGAAATTCTCGTAGTGGACTCATGGCACACGCTTTCATCTATATTACTCTCAGCCAATGATCGAACTCCCCTTTCTACAATGCCCGAGTACACTTTGCCAGGGATACTTATCAAAGAAATGCCTCTATAATTATTGCTTATAAATTGGTACGATTACTGCTTTTATCCAGTCAGAGAGTACATTTCCTAAATCCATTGCCAATTTGATTATTCTATGCAATCATTTCAGTCCTGCATTCCCACTATACGTTACAATTTCTAGCCTAATTTCATCTACCCCTGCCGCTTTGCGAGATTGTGTCTTTTAACAACCCTCTCTACTTCCTCAACCGTGATCCCGTTCCTGTCCTCATTCTCCTTCTGCAAAATCTCAAAATCTGCCACATTGCCAGATAAGTCTCCACTAACATTTAGCAAGTTTTTGAAGTATTCTAGCCATCTTCCCATTGTACGGACATTGGTTGACAATTTGTCTGATTATATCGTGAATTAGCCACAGGAGGAAGAAATAGCAGTTTGTTGTTTTAAATTTGGACACCATGTGTATTCAGCAACTGTGCGGTGGATAAAATGAACGTTAGTGGAAGCATTACCACATCCGCATATCAAAGAGAGTTTAATTCCTGCTCTTGAGCATAATGCTCACAGAACCACCGTGCATCAAAATATTCCACAACTGTGCGGTGGATCACCATGTTGGACTTGGACTCAAAATTTCAACAGAACAGTGAAGTGACTTCAAATATCATAAGTATTTATTCTTTGTAGATAGACAGGGCATTTTGCCAAATCCCTGTGGGCATCAGTCTATGAAAATGGCTGGAGCAAGCATGGTGTATTAAAATTGAAAGAATAAGACGGGTAGTCCATTTCAGTTCCAAAAATAGTGGTGACCCCGACGTGATAAATAATGCAGATATTGGTAAGTCTCGATCTGGTTATATTCATAATTTTTAACAATGGATGTGCTTGTAAAGAGGCGAAAACCTGTGAGAACGAGGTTCACTAAGAATTATGACGACCTGTTGCAAATATTAAATGATTAAGTAAATTCCAAAGAAGAAATTGTAAGAAGCAAATTATCAACTCTGGAACGGTTAACATTTGAAGGAAAATAGATGAAATCATCATCTTCTTTGCATTTTTACCATTTATGTGGGGTCTGCCTTCCTGCAATGTTTCCTCCACTTCAATCGATCCATAGCGTCCCGGGGGCGGAGTTTAGAGAGCCGCATGTCATCTCTCACCCTATCCAACCAGCGTGTTTGAGGTCGCCCTCGAGGTCGACGACCCTCCACATTTAGTTGAAGGGCAGTCTTAGCAACTGAGGTTTCACTGCTATGGAGCACATGTCCATACCACCGCAGACGTGATTCACGCATTTTCTCTGTGATTGGGGCAACCTTGAAATCCTTCCGCGCGGCATCATTCCTAATATGGTGCAGTCGAGTCAATACATTAGACCACTGTAACATCTTCATTTCCATTACATGAAGCGCCTGTTCATGCTTCGATGTTGTAGGCCAGCATTCCGATCCATAAAGGGCCATCGGTCTAATCACTGTGCGATATACTTTAGATTTTAAATGCAATGGAATTTTCTTATCGCCATTTCATCCATGCGGCAGTGACTCTTGTTTTGACATCAGGAATCGTGCTGCAGTCTGAGGTGATGCATGACCCAAGGTATTTGAATTGGGTCACTTGATTAAGTTGAACCTCACCAACAGTGATCGTGCCATCAGTTTGGTCACCGCATTCCAGGTATTCCGTCTTCTTCAGGTTCAATTTCATCCCAAATTCTTCAAGACGCATGTTCCACTCTTATACTTGCTGTTTGAGGCGCCCACGGGTCTCGTTAGCTAACATGACATCACCCGCATATAATAATGTCCATGGATGCCTGGTTTGGATGTCATGAAGAGCAAGGGGGACAAGGCTGATCCTTGATGGACACCAACAGTGATTAGGAAGGTATCGGACATTCCTGCTGCGCACTGCACTGAGCTTGTTGTCTTTCGGTACAGAAGTTTCACCCAGTTTACATAGGCTTCAGGTACACTGTGTAGCCTCAGTGCCAGCCAGATGAGATCATGTGGTACTCTATCGAACGCCTTTTCCAAATCAAGAAAGGCTAAGTGAACTGTCTTCCTTTTCTCATGGTGTCATTCTATCAATAGACGAAGTGCATGGAGAGCGTCTATTGTTCTGCTGTTTTTAACAAAGCCACACTGGTTAGATGAAACAGTGATGATGTTCGGTAACCTCGCATCAAGAACACTTTCAAAAATTTTCATAGTGTGGCATAGGAGGCGGATTGGCCTATAATTTGAGCATTCCACTCCTTTTCCTTTCCAAATAGGAATTGTGATACTGGTTATCCAGGCCTCTGGTACTGTGTCTTCCATAATAATTTTGTTGAAGTCAGTAAGCCATACTACGTCTTGTTCCTCCAGGAGATTCCATACTTCGGCTGGTATATCATCTGCACCAGGTGCTTTCCCCGACTTCATTTTGTTGATGGCAGTAAAGATATATATATATATATATATATTATTGAAGGGAATTTAACGTTCTACAACCCTCTGGCCGGTCTAAAAGAGCAAAAAATGTCAGGCAAAAATGTTTTTTTCTTCTTCAAAATTACAGACTTAAAGAGCGGATAAAGCGAAAACTATACAAGATATCAAAAAACTTGTAGCAAATTTAATCAGCTTTCATTTTGCATAGCGTGGTCATTTCGCTAGGATGCATAGTTTCCAAGATTTAAGAAAATAACCGAAAAATGGGACCTTCAAACCCCCCCTCCCACCGGCTCAAAGGCGGGACTTTTGATATGTTCACCTCCTAACTAGTCCAAACAAAGTTACAATTTTTTTTTAATGATACGCATAATGGCTTTCTTAAGCCGGAAATTGTTCTATGAGACGTTTTACTGCATCAACGTTGTGGGGAGGTGTTTTATTACCAGGTTCACCTTTACCTCTACCATCAGCACAGAGCACAAACGGACTATGATGCATAGGTCACTCCTGCTCTCAGTGGTATCTATCGGTGGTTGCGTGGAACAGCAATGTTAACGTTGCTAACTAGGACAAACTTTCAGATAAACAGACAGATCAACAGACATTGCATCATATCGTATAATGTTATCAGTTAATAACCTATCAATAATTCAAATGCACAAAAAATGTGGGTTAGTCCGCTTGTGCTCTCTGCCTCAATTAAAGGGTTAATATATAGTCAATACAGACAAATCATGTTATTACAAACATTTGTTGATGCGAGAATATAACATGGCCTACTTGCTTAGAAATAGTTCCGTATTAAAGCTTCGGTGGCGGCGTAGTTGGTAGCATGCTGAACTTCTATGCCCAAGATCGTGGGTTCAAACCCGGCCGAAGTCGTCATATTTTCTAAGAGCGTTAAAAATCCCTGAGTACGCCTTCCTTCGGAGGGGAAGTAAAGCCGGCGGGACCATGTCATAGACTTAAGGCATGTAAAAGAACCTTCCACTAACTAAATTGTGTGAAGCTAAATTTGTAGGTTAGATTTGATTAATGCTCTATTGTATTAAGTTGCAACGTTCGCCATCAGGTGCCAGTTGCATCTAGTAGCCAAGTTCGCGGCTAGATGTCGTTGATGGTAGCATTTGGTAGCAAAAGTAGGAACTACTTGAAATTGATCGTCTGCAGTCCTTACCTGAATTGCAGGGATCAGAACTCTGCGATTGTGGCGAGAGGCAGATAATATTACACTAGTGTTCCTGCGAGCTGTGCCCATACTCTTGCACAACACAAGAGTTTATGGAAGTTTGTGATGGTGCTATGGGAGTGGCTCATTTCTGGGATAAGATCATCTAATCTGAGACATTTCTTTTTATTTTCTTATTAGTGTATTGCATATAATATGTAATTGCTTCCGACTCGAATAAATAAATAACCTGAATTACCGATAACACACACTATTACAGCCATCACAATTAACACCAGATATCAGACAGATTCTACACACATCTCAAGTACACGGGGCTACATGACCGCATTATCGCTCCCTAAACTGAGGAGCCAACCAAAAACATATATATATATATATATACTGTATATATACATATATACACACATACAGTAAAACCTGCCTTCAACAGAAACAGGATTTGAAAATTTTTCTGTTAAAGATAGGTTTATGGATAATGAAGGTTGATCTATGCCAAATACAGTCGAGTCCCGCCAATCCGAACAGTGCTAGGAAAAAATATCTACCAAATTTGTTTTGAACTTTAAAACATTGAAAATAAAAACAAGATTAACCATAAACTAGTTTTTCCAAGTAAAAAGGTAAATTTATTAGCACAAAAAAACATGAAATAAATGCTACAGGAGTAAAGAGTGAATCTGTCGGCTGTCTTATACACAAAAACTGAAAAACGGAAGGCCTAAACCTACTAACAATGTGCATAACATAGTTTGAATGCAATTTTCTTAACGTTAACAACAAAACAAACGGAAAAGCAAATCAGCACTTAAGAAGTAAAGTCAGTGAATTTTGTAAAAAGCAGGAGGTGAGTTCATGTTCATGTTTTTGAAATACCATGGTTTTGCCGATTTCCATTAGTGGAAGCTTATGTGTCGCAGAGGCATTGCTGCAAGCTAGGTAAACACCAACAGTGCTTATAAAAGCATCATAGTCCAGTATTGGTTATTGAGCCTTAAAGTCGTATTGAACGAAAATCCACCTAATCCGAACATGGTTCGGTCCCAATTAGTTTGGATTAGTGGGACTTTAATGTAATTAAACCAAGGACATGCATATAATGGACATACTGGGAAAAAATAAAATGGTGTACATACCTTTTTCAGTGTCATATTTACATATTTCTACTATGAATTTATGCAGTACTATACTCTAGCATTAAGATCATGCACAACTCTTGCTTTTGAAGCCATAATGGCCACTGCCGAACTATGTCAGTAATGTAAGCTCAGTTAAAAGCTGATTAACAAGGGCCGAGACAAAGACAGACATAATAATATGTTAATTGAGAACTCGTTAAAGCGAGGCTATTAGCCACACACTTTGACGGGTAAGATGGAGAACATAAGAAGGAAGACCTAGTTGCACATTCCTTGATAGCCACAGAATCAAAATAATGTTACAGCAGATAAGTTACTTTCCACAGGGTGCCTGAAATTTTCTAAACACTGAATTCCGGAACTTTGGAAATTCTCCGTTAAAATGCATATTTTGATTTCCATTGTCCACATAACACAATTTCCGTTTAATAAAGGCAATTTAACAAGTTTTTCACCCCTAAGACAATCAAATATTTCCCTTTAAGACAAGTTTCTGTTTAATTACTGTATTAAAGGTTCATTGAAGGCTGGGTTTACTGTATACCGGTATATATACAGGGTCTTTCATATAAAGTAAGAACGGCGAGCGGCGGATTTGTAGTCCGTTGCTCCAGTGGCGTTGGCCGAGATTGTGGCGCGCCACGGCCCCCTGATGTAGTATTGAAAGTGCGCGCATTGTACATACTTGACCTTGCAATAAGCATGCAGGTGTTCAGTTGCCAGTCTGTATCTCAGATGCTAACATGGTGAGACAGTTATCATTACCACATCGTATTTTTGTATGTAAAACTTATACGAGTTGGCTCGGCGGTTACGTGATGCATTTGTTCAGCAATATCCTGATGAAGTGCCACCTTCACTAGCACAGATTCACGTAATTGAAAATGAGTTTGACACTACTGGCCCAGTGCTCAATAAAAGATATAAAATAAAAGATCAGAAACATTACAGTGGCAGAACTCACTCGCGTCAGCCAGAATGTGGTTACCAGATACAATGCCTGTATAACCCAGGAAGGAAGACACTTCGAGCATCCTTTACAAGGTAATATTTCGTATAGGATTGTAAACACGCTTAAAACCGGGGGCCGTGGCACACCACAAGCTCGGCCAAGGCCACCGCAGCATCGGATAACAAAACTGCCGCTTGGTTTATTTCTTCAAGAAAATTATATTGGTTTTTATCTGTCCAATCAATACAATATACTGTTAAAAGCCTTCGTTATTTCATTCATGTGCTTGGACATTGCATATTCAGCCCCGTGAACTTGGGTGAGTGTAGAATCTGTCTGATAACTCTGACTCTAGTGCTTACTGTGGAATCTACTAGTGCTGGTTCCAAGGCCAGATAAAGAAGGAGTTAGAATGGCTGGTAATATAGCCTTAAAGGGTGCACTTATGCAGAGCAGATGCATCCACAAAATTCTTAGAAATGCTTTAGCTGTAAGAGTCAGTGACACCAAGAGAACCTACCAGTAACGGGGAGGGTGAAGGCGAGTACCTGGCACCCTAAGATGAGGCTTTCACGGCTAAGGTTTGATAACCCTGACAGAAGAGTCCCTGTTCCTTCAGGTTAAGGGTTGGGTGTAGGGTTAACTCACCTACTTCGTAAAAAGAGATTTGTTATAGATACCTCAAGATTATCTTGGTAAAAATAGGATACCTTCGAGACGACATGACGAGAAAAACGACAGATGTGAAAGAAAACTGATATGGTATTAGCTACTTGGAATGTTAGGACATTGAAGAGACCTGGACAGTTAGGTTATTGTTTTAAGAGGCAGAACATCGAGGTCATCTGCCCTTTTTGAACACAGATAAAATTATAAACATTTAGAATTATTTAAAATTTAGAGGTGGACGACTAAATACAACAACACAAAAACATTAAATAAAACTAATAATTATAATGGATTAAAAATCTTGGAGAAGACTATAGATACGTGACTTAGAAAAATCATTGAACCACTTTTGGAAGAAGAGCGGTATGGGTATAGGAAAAACAGGAGTACAATTGATTTGATCTTTGCAACGAGAAGTTTGCTTGAAAAACATCTGGAGAAGGATAAAAATATCTCACTGGCCTCTCTAGACATAGAAAAAGCATATGACAGCCTGCCAAGAGCAAAAATCTGGGGATGCCTTGAGAGGAGAAATGTACCTAGGACCCAGATTGAGAAAGTTGAGATGTTATATCGGAGGAGTATTAGCTGTGTTCGCGTAGGCAATGGACAGAGTGAATGGTTCGAGACCAAACAAGGAGTTCAACAGGGTAGTTTCTTGTATTCATTGCTCTTCATCATAGTGATGGACGATATCTTGAAAAAGTTGAAGGAACAACCTGGACCAGAATTAAATGCAATGGTCTTCGCCAATGGTGTCATGAACTGGGGAGATAAAAAGGAAGTGCAAGAAAAACTGATTATATGGAACCACTACTTTGAAGAGTTTGGTCTCAAAGTCGGCGAATCTAAGATTGTAGTCATGAAAGTCAGCAGATATGGAGGGAATACAGATTTACAGCTGAATGGAAGATCCCTGGAGAATGTTCCATAATTCCAGTATCTGGGCAGTGTGATCGACAGGAAAATTTCAACTCAAAGTGAAGTCCTAAACTGTACGCATAAAGATGCCCAATTCTACACCCAAATAGATATCTCCCATAAGGCAAAACAAACCATCTACCATACATACTACATTCCAATCTTGACCTATGCATTAGAGACGTGTGCCTTGATAGAACGAGAAAACAATCAAATTCAAGCTGCAGAAATGAAGTTTGATCGATCTATGCTAACACGAACAAAAAAGGACAAGATAAGGAATGAAACAAATAGAATGGTAGCAGAAAGATGGTATATTGGCTTTCATGGCCAGGTTTGAAATTTAGTGTGTTGAAGCAGGCTAAGTTGATATGGTCATGTACAGCAGATGGAAGGAACAAGAATTGCTAAAATGCACACCGAAATGGTTGTGATTGGGAAAAGACCTGTTGGAAGACCAACGAGGAGATGGATCGATGTGGTTAAGAAGGACAACTCTGTAAGTGATCTTCGGTGGGATAGAATCCAAGAGGAGGAGATGTAGAAGGTGGAAGAGGCTAGTCACCACACCTGGGAAACAGGAGCTGTTACTTGTTGATGATGATGAATTATAATAATAAAGAAAAATATGGATAATTAAAAAATCTATTATATAAAGAAAGTGTCCTGACTGACTGATCAACGCCCAGCCAAAACTATTGAAGTTAGAAACATTAAATTTTGGGGATATGTTTGTTGTATGTCGAAAACGTCCACCATAGGCTTGGGTTCTAAGAACCGACGCATGCGAGGCTCGTGGTTTACCACGCTGCGAAGTGGATCCGTTGCAGAGCACATGTCTTGTACAATGGATCTCGCAGCCTGTGTGCTAGTCTTGGAAGAGGAAGTGGATGATGAAGAGGAAATTATTCTGCGTTGTTTTGGCGGAGAAGGCTGCAATGACTTTAAACTTCCAATTTCAGTGCGATCATTTTCCATAAGGTGTCTTTCACAACGTTGTTTTTATACCTCTTGTATTGTAAATTATACAGCACTGGGTGCATTCACACTTCAATCAGTTTCTCGTCCATTTCGTCCGTAAATATTGCTAATATCAGTGGAAATATAAGAACAGAAACAATGTCGCCTAGCACTGCTGTTGCCTCGCCCAAATCTGGCGGGACGAATCAATGCGGGGTGATGCTGCCAAAGACTCGTGTAGTCTGGATATGTGCGAGGCCCTGCAGTTAGTTAGTTGTTGTTTTAAGGGGCGGAACTACGAGGTCATCTGCCCCTCTTAACACAGATTGAAGAAAACAAATTTGGAATTGAATTGAATTTAAAATTTTGAGGTGGACACCTAAATTTAAAAAGACCCAAAATTAATAAAACAAAAAATTAAATAAAAATTATAAAAATAAACAAAATTTATGAAAAAACAAAAAAATTATCATTCGAACAAGTCGTTGAGTCAATTTACACGGGAAAATTTAGGTTCTGAGAAACCAAACCTTTAGGAAGGATTTTTGGATATTCATGTTCTAAAGGGGTGTTAAGGAGGTTAAACACGCATTTCACTGAATAACAACATCTCACGAGTGGTTTCATTTGGGTGTGTGATACTCGGCATACAAACTGTTCATTAAAAATAAGCAAACACGTGTCTAAGGGTTTTTCAATGCGGTGTATATTATGAGATGAAAGGGGGAAAATGTGGGCATAGAGGATTTTGATTTGTGTAATTTTATGATGTGTACTTTATTTCATAGGAATTTAGGTAAATGGATTTTGTGTTTAGTCAGCGGGTTGAATATATCTCATTTATTTTATATTTACATTTGTGGACGGAAACCGTGTTGTGATTTTGAGTCGAATTTTATACATGCAATGTGACTTGACGTTCGTGAGACTTTTGGGATCTATATGCCATTGCTGAGTTATGTTGTCTTTATTGTCCGATTGTTTACGGTCTTTGCCAAATTATTATCATTATTTTTCAATATTAAATGATAAGTAAGTCATAGCACTCATGATTGAGTCGTTGCTAAGTGTACTCTTTACTCGCGAAGGGTAATGCTAGTCATAAATAAAAAAAGAACAAATTCTTGTGAGAATATACTCACCAGAGAATTGAGATTGCTGGCCCTAACCCTCTCTCGCATATAACGAGGATGCAGAGATCAGCAGCCACCATATCATCGGCTAATATAAGATCGAGTTAATCTGCAAACCAAGTTTTTTTCGTAGATCAGCAAGATACACACACACACTGTTCAAATGTGGGCCACAGTGAATAAGACTCCACAGGTACTAAGTGGGGGACTTCCCTTTTCGTTAGGTATGAGAGGGAGAATTTTGCATGGCCTATCCTTAGCCTACACAAAATGACGGACTCCCTCTGTGACCAGAAACAGCTCCACTAAACGCAAGTAGTTCCCTTGATCACTCTGGTGTCAGTTCAGCTAGCCACTGACTGTCTTTAGAAGCTTGATCTGCTAACTCACTTCCCACAATTCCCATGTGGCTTGGAAGCCACAGGAAGGTGATTCGAGTGTCAGCTCAGCACAACCCGGTTAGTAGGTCGTGGATTAACTGCACTAAGGGGTGTTGCGGGAAACATGAAGCAATTGATTGGAACAAACTCAAAGACTCAGTACACACGAAAAAGTGGACTTGGGCAACTGCAGAGTTTCATAGATGATGATCTCCGCAGTAAAGACACTACAGGTCTGTGGCAAAGAGATTTTGGTGTTTGCACCATTGATGACGTAAGCACTCCTACTATCTAGTCCAGAGAGAGAAGTCTGTGTAGAGAATGCCACAGTCTGGAAATTAGTGAACACTGCTCTGGAACTCTGTGTTCATCTTAGGACCTCGATGTAGATCTAACCAAATTTCTGGACGTGGGACTTGCCATGAAGGCACCTTGCTAAATGTCTGGATCACACATGGGCCTATATCTATTCCTATTTCATTACACAAGCAATCAAGTCTAATACCAACCAACCAGGTGGCACTAGGCTGGTTGGCGTACCTCTTGCGGTATTGGGTACCGAAGAGAGCCTGATAGTTAGTTATTGATGTTTTAAGGGGTGGAACTACGAGGTCATCTGCCCCTCTTAACACAGATTAAAGAATACAAATTTGGAATTGAATTTAAAAATTTTGAGGTGGACACCTAAATTTAAAAAGACAAAAATTTAAAATTATAAAAATAAACAAAAATTACGGAAAAACAAAATATTATCATTCAAAAACGAACAAGTCGTTGAGACAATGTTCACTAGAGAATTTAGATTGCTGGCTCTAACCCACTCTCACTTATAAAGCGGATAACGCGATCAGCAGCCACCGCGTCATCGACTAATATAAGTTTGAGTGTCATCTGCAAACCAAGGATTCTTCGTAAGTCAGCAAGATCCACACACTCGGTGAAAATGTGGGCCACAGTGAAAACGGCTCCACAGGTACAAAGTGGGGGCCTTTCCCTTCTCATCAGATACGAGTGGGTGGATCTTGTATGACATATCCTTAGCGTACACAAAATGACGGACTCTCTCCGTGACCGGAAAGAGCTCCGCCACATGCGAGTAGTTCCCTTGATCGCTCTCAGTTTACTGGGCAGTGGGTCAGCTAGCCACTGACTCTCCCAAAAAGCCAGAACTTGTAGGCGTAACTGAGAGCGAATATCTCTAGCGGGTACCTCCATTGGTCGAGGTGGTAGTGATACCGCCTCTTTTGCAGCCTGATCCGCTAACTTATTTCCCCCAATTCCCATGTGGCTTCGAAGCCACAGAAAGGTGATTCGAGTGTCAGCGTGGCACAGGCCGGCTAGTAGTCGTGGATTCGCTGCACTAGGGGGTGTTGCGGGAAACATGTAGCAATTGACTGCAACGAATTCAAAGAGTCGGTACACACGAGAAAGTGGATTCGAGCATCCTGTAGTGCAAACTGCAGAGCTTCATAGATGGCAACGAGCTCCGCAGTAAACACATTACAGGCCTCAGGCAAAGAGATCTTGGTATTTGCACCATCAATAACGTATGCACAACCCACCTTCTCGTCCACCTTCGAACCATCCGTGTAGAGAATGCCAACGTCCAGAAATTGGTGAACTATGCTGTGGAACTGCCTGCGGTAAACGGAGGCATCCGTGTTCACCTTAGGACCTCGGTGCAGATCTAACCGAATTTCCGGACGCGGGATTTGCCACGGAGGCACCTTGCTAGGTGTTCGGATTGGCGTACCCCTGGTGGTTTTGGGTACCGAAGAGAGCTTGATAGGTCGGGTGTTGCGGCATTTGACGCACATTGGCAGCATATGCTAAAAGCATATGTTGGCGTCTATAAAGGTGGAACACCCGATTCGGCGAGTAGGCTGGGTATCGGGCTGGTCCGGAAGGCACCGGTAGCCAGCCTAATGCCACTATGGTGGAGAGAGAGAGAGAGCCTGATAGCTCAGTCGATGCGGCATTTGACGCACAATGACAGCATATGCTGGCGTCTAATTAAGAGGTGGAACACCCAATTTGGCAACTAGGCTGGGAATTGGGCTGGTCCAGAAAGCACTGGTAGCCAGCCCAACGCCACTATGATGAATACTGTCCAGCATTTACAAGGTTGCTAGCCTTGGTGAACCGTATGCTGCACAACCATAGTCAAGCCGGAACAGGATGAGGGCTTGGTAGAAGCACCACATGGTTATCGCCTCATGTAGTGCCACTAAGAAACTTGAGCATGCTCAGTTTCCTCAAACATCCAGTTTTTAGTTGCTCTATATGATGCTGCCAAGTTAACTGCCATAATGGAGCCCCAGGAAGAGATCTGTCAACCACCAGCAATTCAGCATCCCAGAGGAATAATTCCGGAAGTAAATGTAGCTTCTAGAGCCGACAAAAATAGACAATGGAAGTTTACACTGTTGAAAAACGAAAACCTTGATCGTGAGCCCACCAGCTGACTCTGTCAATAGCTAGCTGCACTTGCTGTTCATAATTGTCATATATCCAGAGCCAAGTCGTCTACATGGTGATCGTGAACAAGGCGACACTTAACACAAAACCCTGAGGAACTCCACCTTCTTGGAAGAGTCGGATGGACTTAAAGTTCACATTGAAATTTGGTAGATTACCAAAGAGTCTCCACTCATGAAGTGTGGAAAGGAAACCACACTGGTACTCAGACAAGAGGCCACTCTCCTTCAAGAACCACACAAACCGACAGCTAACCATCTTCTCTAGCAGCTTACATCTTGTTATCATTTGACTGTATACAACTTGTAAACATTGCAGTGAAGGCATGTCAGCGTGGTCTATTGGTCAGCATTGCTATCTGTGGATCATGACGTAGGTTCGATTCCCACTTCCGGCATTTATTGTTTCCTACTGCTCCCTTATTATTGATACAGCATGGACCAAATAACACTACTTTGAATAGGTACAGTGCATACTTTGTTTACAAGCATATTTATGTTTTAATTCAACATTTAAAGAAAAATGAAAGTTCGTCTTATTATGGATCGTTTTGTGGGCAGTTTAGATCTTTTCCCTGTAGACGAAGATGAATATTTGATTTTCATTATCATTGTATCTTTGAGAAGGATTTAAGAAACCTCTGCCATGACCCAGGTCAACAAAAAGGTGATGAAATATCTGGCTACACGAACTTGCATATTTATATCTTGGCTTACACTTCCTAGATCCTTCTCTACTTCGCACAATATAATAATCCTATTAACATAACAGTACATTAATATGCCAATGACTTTAACCACGTATGTGAAACAGAAGGGATCTGTTCCGTATGCAATAAAACAATGGTTTGGAAATGCTAACTTGCTGAATTATAACATTGTATTTTTTTTTTTGAGTCGTTTCGGCCATCAATGGACCACGATGTTCTTCACTCATATGATCACTGTAAAGCTTGTTTTCTTGTCTGCCAGTAGATCTTCATTCTTGACGAATGTTCAGCTCTCCTTTCTTCCGTCCACTTGCAGTGAGGGCGAGGCATCACAGATGTTAAAGGGTGTAGATTACTGGTTGATTTAACCGCCTTTCTGAACAGGTTCCTATCCCAAACCAGAGTTTGATTGATTCGAGCTTCTGTTAGGTCCTTTTTAACTTGCATCGACCATTTACAATAGGAATTTTTTTTAGAGATTGATGAGTGGATTCGATATGGAAGTCGATGATGCTCCATCCGCTCCAAATGTCCAAAGAAAGACATTCTCCTTTTTCTCATCGCACTCACCAAATCTTCTATATGTTCAAATAATTCATTGTTATGTCTTCTTCTGTAAGTACCATTATCATTAACAGGTCCTAATATAACATTGTATATATATATATATATATATATATATATATATATATCTCAGTCCTACTAAAACATTCACTATGAACGATTTTAACTGACAATATTTGAATAATAATGCACCGGTAACAATAAATAAGAGCGGAGGCTTCATAAAAATACTTTTCTATAAGAGGAATTGAATCTCAAATTTCATGCTGCAAAGCAATCGACTCTAACCACATAGCCACTTTTATTATTACGTCCGTGCCTCATTAAGCTCTATGAACAAGATGAATTCTTTTTATGTACTGTAATGTGATGAATACACCACATTAGGTTACGACAAAGATCTTTGTTATGGCAATAATAGGACGTATCTCAACTCGGAATAAAGAGAGAAATGGTCTTACTGTTGACGAGATTTAACGTCCTATACATTTGAAATATATTTGGCGGTCTGAATACAATCGAAAATAGAGGACACGCCATTGGGTCCGCGACTCCGCTGCACAAAAGTAGGCCTGCAATCTTTAGTATTTCATTGTAGGCTATAGGCCTACTTGTTGGTATCTGCCCGCCTCTCATACGGACATGGTAGCACGCAATCAAAGTTGCCAAGGACTTTATGCTGGCAGATTGTTTATCTCCGGTGCAGCTACCAGCAGGTGTACGCGGAGATGGTAGAACCGACCCTAAGAAACAAAAACTGAAAATTGGGACTGTTAATATCCTCGCTCTCACTAGTAATAGTGAAGAGCTTGTTGACCTAATTGATAGGCACAAACTAACAATATTGGCGGGATACTTGCCAACAAAATAGAAGAGATAAAGCTCTATTTGGAGAAAAAATTAGAAAGGAAATTCACACTGCCCTACCAATTGATCGAGAGAAATATGCTGCATGGGAAAACCTGTTACAAAGGAGAGAGCGCCCTAGCCTCCTCGCACTGCTGTCAAGAATAACGAGAGTACAGCACTATCTAATTCTCTAATACAGAAGGGCTTTCTCCAGCTACTAGTAGGGATTTACCACAACAGAGGCAACACATTATAGATACAGGAGATGATGTCCCCCAGTAAGACAACTCTACTGAGGATGATTGCCTTTTCTCAGACGTTGTATCCAGAAGAACAAGGAACAGAAATTTCCAACAGCCCAAGAGGGCGTCAGTAATTGGTGCAAAAGAAGACTCGGTACTTAAAGCCATAGAGGAAATGGCATGGCTTTTCGTAGGAAGACTTAAGGACGTCACAACAGCCAAAACACTCAAGAAATACCTTGAGAAACATGAAATAGACTGTGACATTGATGTTGAAGAGATTGAAACTAGTGGAAGAGCCCAAGCCTTCAGAGTTGGTTTCCGCTTTTCGTATTTGGAGAAAACTAATTCTGCGGACTTCTGGCCAAAGGGAGTTAATAGTCCATCTATTTCTTTTTCGAAGGGTGCACTACGAGGGAGTTACTCTCGACACATAAGAAACGCCTAACAATAATGAATTGGAATGTCGAAGGTCTAGTCACGGCTTTCCAACATCTAAATCCCAATATCTTAGCCGACAAAGACGTGATTGTTCTTACAGAGACTTTCCTCACCAAAGATTGGTCCTCTACCATTACAGCACACAGTACGTTATTTCGCCTTACAAGGACAATTAGGACGACCCAAAAGAATAATAACCATATTTCACGAAATAGAAAACATTCTGGCTGGGAAGATCAAATCCAATGTCATGATGGCCGCATATTTCCAACCAGAGCTAGAAATACATCATCTTACCGAACTGAGCTAGGTCATAAACAAGATAAATAAAGAGGAGATGGTAATAATAGCTGGCGATCTGAATTGTCACATTGATATAAGTTAGTACATGAAAAGACATATGCTATTATTTCATATTTTGAAGAGATAGGTCTCTCCTTAATAAATGATAAATGTGATAAAACCTACAACTGCCATAATGGCAGCAGCACAATTGATCTAATTTTCTCTAATTTGAAGAGACTACAACTTAGACAGGAAAATAGCTAATGTTGCAGTAATCAGAAAACACCTGTCAATCATCGCATCCTTCATCATGGATGCCACTTGAAGCACGGTGCCAAATCGCAGCACAAAATCATCAAGGTAACTTTTATCGGAACAAATGAAGATCAACGACCCAAGAATAAAGACAGAGATAGAATACATCAATGGGGGTAATATGCATACCGGATTAGAAACTATGGAAAATATTATCAAATCTGCCATCATTCCGGCAAAATCAGACGAGAACAGCTCAAACCTGGTTCAGCCCAAGCTGCTATGAAGCACGAAAGACAACACTATATGCCCTTCACAGAGCAAGGGACTTGGGCCTCGTAGATCACTAGAAGGAATAGGCCTACTCAGACAGTCGCAAAGTATATAAAATGATACTCAAAGAAACCAGAAACCAATATATGGCCCAGGAAGAAGCCAGGCTTTTACGGGACGCAGAGAACGCCCCCTACAAGGCTCTGAAGTGTAGAATCCCACGTTTTCCAAGAGATATACCCATTCAAAAGTCGGAAGACCACTTCCGGGGTCTCCTCTCACAGATGGACATAAGTACAGATACTCGGTGGTTAGAATCCACAAGCCACACTCAGAAATTTGCTGTAGCAGAAGTGACGGAAGCCATACAATCAACATAAAATAACAAAGCAATGGAACCTGATAATATCTGCAATGAACATCTCAAAGCTTCTCTGCACATCATACTCAAGAAGCGAGGACAGGGCTTTTCAGCAAATGCATTTCAGCAGGAACGATTCCAGTTAGATGGAGATCTTTCACTAGGAAAGTATTATATAAAGGAAAAGGCGACATGGGTGGTATGATTGCTTATAGAGGAATCGCCTTAGAATGTTCCATGTATAAGGTTTTAAGCAAGCTATTCTACAAAAGACTAACCGAGTTGACTAACAACATGATACCGGAAGAACAATTTGGTTTCAGTCAGGGATGATCAACCTTCTAGGCTGTCCAATGTCTACTAAACGATGTTCATGAGGCACTAAAAACATAAGAAAGGGAGAATGGTATGCACTTTTGTGGATTTCACAAAAGTCTTTGACTTACTAGACCGACAAAATATGGTTCAAAAGCTAGCAGATACCATAGGACCAATGCATTATATCACAAATTCTTCTTCTTCTTCTGCTTTTACAGCCTCATTGGACCACTTCAATCATTTCTTGGTCCTCTTCTTCAGTAAGTTTCCTTTCCGAGTCGCCCAGTAGTTCTTCATTCGCTCTGATCTTCTCAGGCGTTCCTCATCTGTAAATACCCTTTTTACTGTATTACGTTTGTCTATTTTAGCCTGAAATCTTATTTTTATATCTCTCAGTTTTTTTAATTTTGTTGTTTTGTTCTGCAAGTCATCCAAGGTTATTTCCAATTCTTTCATATCTTCTCTAATTTCCTTAATCCATCCTACTTGTTGCTTCATATTCCAAAGTTTCACTACAATTTTTCTAGATAACCTGGTTTCTGGTGTCCTCATGATGTGACCAAAGAAAGAAAGCCGTTTCTTCCGAATAGTATCAGTGATGGGCTCCAGTTCTCTGTATATCACTTCATTTGGTACTATCCGCCACTGTCCATCTTTCTGATATTTTTTATTTATGCATGTTCTAGCTATTCTTCTTTCTACTTTTAAAATTTTGTCGATTCTGTTTTTCTGAGTAACTTTAAAAAGAGTTTCACTTCCATAGGTCACCTCTGGTTGAACCACCGTCTTGTAATGCTTTAATTTTGTTGCGATTGATAGACATTTTCTTTTATATGTAGACCATGTTAATTTTTGGGCTTTTATCATTTTATTAGTTCTTTCTTGCCATGCAGGTTTCTCATCCAAGTTGTAAGTTATAATTTCTCCTAAGTATTTAAATTGCTTCACTATTTTAACTTTCTTGTTATTTACTGTTATGTGATTGATTACAAGTGGATTTGCTACCGTTATCTCTGTCTTTTCAAATGATATCTGAAGTCCAATTTTTTGTGCTATATTTTGTAGGCTTATTATTTGATTTTTGGCTTCTTGAATATTATTAGCCAGTAACGCTAAGTCATCTGCGAATCCCAAGCAATTTACGTCTATTTGATCTTTCTTGGTTCCAATTCTTATGTTCCTAGGATTTCCCTGTACCATTCCCTCATTACATATTCCAAAGCACAATTGAAAAGTAGAGGCGATAAACCATCTCCTTGCCTTAATCCTGTTTTAATCGTAAACGGTTCAGATATTTCTCCTCTGAATTTTACTTTAGATTTGGTGTTTGTTAGAGTTAGTTTTATAATTTTTATTAATTTGGGATGAAGTTCGAAATTCCTAAGTATTTTCAGCAATGAAGATCTATGTATAAAATCATAAGCTTTTTTGAAGTCTACGAAGGTTATGACTTGCTGTTTTTGTCTACGTTTGTAGTAGTCCATTACTAATTTTAAGGTGATTATCTGTTCAGGGCAGCTTCGCCATGGCCGAAATCCACCTTGATATTCCCCTATTTCCAGTTCTAATTGATCTTTACAACGATTATATAGAATTCGTGACATGATTTTATATGTGATATCCAAAAGGGAAATTCCTCGATAGTTGTCAGGATTAGATTTTTCTCCTTTCTTGTGTAATGGATGTATTATAGCAGTAGTCCAATGATACCACAACTATAATAAAATATATCCTATCCTCAAACTACATAGAGGTATCTGGCCACTTCCAATTCCATAAAACAAACCATGGGACATTAGAACAGAATGGACCCAACTAGTTTAACACATAAAATCTATAAGTTTTTACAGAAAAAGGCAACAAGGTTCAATTGGTACAAACAGGCAGAAAAGGACTTGGCTGAATTAGGTTTTCCCAATCTCAAGGATCGAGAGGAAATTAGGAAAATTACTCATACACAGGGTTTTGAAGGAGAAGAGGGAAGACCTACCAGACAAGTCTGGTCGCAGCAACGAAGACTCGCTCAATCGCTGCGCATGAAGAGTTATTGGGCAAACATCAAGGCAATAAGTGTTGATTCCGCGTGGTCCTAGGAGACCCATTCGCGCAGAAGAAGAAAACAAACCATCGACGTATTACAAGGGGATCTATTAAGCCCACTGTTCTTCAATATAGCAACCATGGTCCCCATTTGATTGGAAATATTAAATTCTCCAAAATTAACATTGAATGTATGTAGCCTATTTTTCTTGTTTCTGGGATGAGATAAAAAAAATGTGTGCAAGAACAGATTTTTTGTATGGCCTGATATCAGTCACAAAGGAGTTAATGAGATGAAACTAGGCAGAGCCTACAAATGATACCATACTATTATTAGACAGGAGTTGAAAATGGGCAACCAGAGTAAAACATTTCAAAGACAGCAGATTTCTCCGAATTTAGGATATAGCCAAGTCTTATGGCCCTGTGTGCTAAAATGTTAGCTAGTCTCTCAACAAGTTGTGGTGTGTGGATGCGTGAGCAGTTGACCGAGTGATTCCTAAGAGTAGAGATAGGCTAGTTTGGAATGGAGAAGCAGCGAGCATTAACAAGTCCTAACATCTGTAGCCACATGGAGCAATACTTTCCACTTGGCAGCTTTTAACCAAATGATCTGATACTGCCTCAATCACACCACTCGATGAAACAAAGTTGAAAGGTTTGATTTCACTGTTCATACCGTGGCCTACGTTATAATACAAGGCCTGGAAATGAGGCGCCAGACAACAGTACGAGAGATGGTTCAAACTTGTTCCGCATTTTGCCGCTAGGTTCGCTTTCTGGCGCCCTTATTCGTATCGTTTGCATTACTTACAATGTGATTTGTATCTCTGTATTTGAATGGTGAAGCGTTTCGCATTACTTTTGGTCTTTATGAGCAAGACGTATTAAAAAGCAAATTTTATTCCAGTAAATGTGGCATGCATATGGGGTAAACAACTTAGTTTAAATCCACGGAATATATTTTTGTAGTTATTAAGGTTTTAAGGGGCGGAACTATGAGGTCATCTGCCCCGATATTTTTTGTAGAGTAACTTACGGGCAAATTGTAGTGTTATAATTATAAAAAATGGTGCATTGTAGCGAGCTGTGTTGTATATCTTGTGAAGTTAAAGGCAATGAATGGATTATTCTCATTAAACGCTAACATACGGAGACAATTGGTTCTGTTTCACATCAGGGGGTAAATCCAGGGTCCTCATGGACACCAAAATAATCTTCTACAATTTGTGGCAAGCATTTCAAGGATTCTAATTATTGTATAAGTAGACTACCACAAAGAGAACGCTCTTACTTAACGCATTTCCGACGGGTTTTGAGGACTACCCCGAACATAAATAAGTACAAATAAATAGACATACATGCGAATGAGCATGTGTTGATAAAGACAACCACATAAACAATTAAAGAAAATCTTCAGGTGATTTAAATAATATGGAAGACTGTTATGATGACGAATTGAGGAAAACTATGATCAAACACTTGTTAGTGTAGGAACACATGTTCTACAATAAAGCCAACTTATGGGAAGTCAACAAAATTAAAATTAAAGAGGGCACTAAGAAAATATGCAGTGTATAGAACTACAATTAAATCATTTAATCGGAGGTTGATTTTATTAAAACAAAACTTACATTCTCTGCAACGTCAGGACAAACTCGATGCTCAAATATCAAAGCTCACGAGTGAAGCGGATCGTGGGGGTCTTGAAAGCTAATTTCTTACTTGAACAAATTCGAACTTTCACGAAAAGAAAGTGTATCCTAAATACAACGAAACAATCAAAATGTTTAATAAATCAACGTCCATTTACCGCGTACTGAGGGATATAAACATTTTACAACTTCCTCATCCACGAACACTGAAAACTTGTAAGGGGCATATAACTCGCATTAAAACAACGATAACTACATTGTGTACACGAACGGAGAGGCGGATGTCACGCCACTTGAAAAAGCTAGGTTGACAGCTGAAGAAAAGTCACTGACTCTCGATAATGAGAGGGGTTGGTTCATTAATCGTTAAAAGGGGAGTAGTAAAGCCCTATATTGCCAATTTTAAAATGACAATATACAGGGACTTTGTTTTATATGAGACGGGGGTTTTCGTTCGCCCACGTTGCGAGCCTATCTCCCGCCAGGCACTTTTCCGTAATGCGGCGCTAGCACGGCACAGAGTCATTGAGTATAGGAATTTGTACTTACATTTGTACTTGAATGTGATCCTTGACCAATTTTTTGATGAACTGACTTAATGGAGAGCGATTGTCAACTTATTTTCAACAAGATTCTGCCACTGCTCACACAGCCAAAGCATCCATGACAGAATTGCGTCGCATTTTCGGTACGTGGATTATAAGTTGGAATGTGTGGCCTCCGCGAAGCTCCGACTTATGACCATGCGACTTTTATCTGTGGGGGACACTTAAAAATAGAGAGTATGCGAGAAACCCTCACACTATAAATGAGCTTAAACATTAACAGCTGAAATACAGTCAACTGAGGAACTTCAGAAAGTAAATGACAATTTCATAGAGGTGCCAGCGATGTGTAGCAGTGAATGGCGAACATTTTCATTACCAGCTGTGAACTAGGTAAGTACAAATCCCTATACTCAATGACTCAGTGCTGCGCGAGGGCCGCATTACGGCAAAGTGCCTGGCGGGAGACAGGCTCGCAACGCGGGCGAGTGAAAACCCCGTCGCATATAAAACCAAGTCCCTGTATATGCCCCATTTTCTCAGCATCTATTAGATATATGATTTTTTTTACAGACTGTTTATTGGTTCTTCCACAGTGTACTGATCCTGATTCATATGACAACATTAATAGAATTTTTTAAATATTTTTTTCATTAAATATTTGGTGATTTAAAAAAAAAACTATCTACTTGAACAAATTGACTTTTCGAGGATCCACAGTATTGGTGTGCAATATACATTGTATGGCAAAATAATTATGGAAATGCCATCAGTAGTTCCTGAGAAAACGGGGGGGCTTTTATTTTGAAAAAAGTAATGTTGATAAAATTGATGTTTTTAACCCTGGAGAGGGCGCGAAAGAATAATCACGTGAGGAAGCGCGCATGGTGTTTTCGACCGGGTCGCGAAAAATTAACACAAATGACGCAAAAACTATTTTTATTGTTACAAAACAAGTAAATAATAATGAACCAACTTATAAATAATGCTCAAAGTCACTTAAACAATAAAAGATTAACTGAAAAATAAGAGTAAAACTTAACTCATAAACACGCATACGTCATGGGGCGCGACAGAAGGTTTAGACCGGGTCCGTTAAACACTCCGCACTCTGGCTGAAACTGAGGACCGGGAGGGGTGAACTGTTTACGCACATTGACAGTGGACGAGTCCAATGTAAGGTACTGAGGGGATGCAAACTAACGGCCCACTACGTTAAGAACTATAAACATTTATCTCTGCACCCGGTCGAAAAGACCCTGATGCGCCCCCTCCAGGGTTAAAAGTAAGGCCATTTCGTATTCAAGCATTTACACACTATTTCACTTTCCCTCTACAAATATTACAACTAACAGTGTCTCTCAAAACTGAATTCAATGTAACTAATTAATATGTTAATATTTTTTACAATATTGTGATGATGATAGCCAACACTCGTCTCGAGTAGGTTGGCCTTCCAATGCCGAATGACTCTTCATTGACGAGTTCGGAGGTGCCTAAAAAGCCCAATGCGGGAGACACACAGTTTTCTGCAGTGATGACAGGTAGTGTCAGATCCAGGTGAGACATCTGCATTCATTCTCTGTCTTCTAATGAACACACTGTTCTTTCTGCGCTGTCTCCGATCTTCTACCATACATCGGCGGTTTTCATCAAATAGTATCGCACCACGATGAACAATTGATCTCCAGGATGAGCGATCAAGGGCTAAGGTCTCCCAGTTGTTATCAATGTGGCACATTTGCATATTAGCCTTTAGTACTGTAACCACCCCGGTTACAAAGGAATCAAAACCTTACTCTGGGGAGTTGCAATTTATTTAATCATATGTATATTTTTATTTGATGCTTCTTTATGTTTTAGAGTTATTTATTAGAGTGTATTTGATGACGCGATTGATTTTCAATTAATTTGTTTAGCTTTTAAGCATTGTAATTTAGCAGGATCCAAATCTAGGGAAGTTGAAATATTTTAACATTGAGATAATCTAAAGTTTTGTATCTGGAAAATGTACACGGACAAGGAAGTACGAGTTGTTGTTGAAGACAGGGTTAAACCCGAGCGCCTGTGGAGGGTGAGTCAGAGGTGAAACTTGACATCTATGTACGAGCGAGGACGATGGACTGTTTCCATATTTGGTAATGTTGAGAATCGGGCAATGTGATTGGTGGGAGTCGCGGTTGAACCCAGGTAAACCAGTGATTGTGGAAGGGGATGATGACGGTTACTTAGATTTTGTGACAACTAGTGGAAGACACTCTTATTTCAGACCGAGTGTGGAATGGGACTCAACTTTAGGATCCCATGGGGATTAGACTCAATTTTGGAACCGCGGGGAGGTGTAGTCTCAGTTTCCAGACCGCGTGTAAGCGGAAAGTATTCTTCGGTACTCCATGGGAGTAGGACTTGTCCTTTTGGTTTTGTGTGTTGAAGAAGAGGTATTACAGTATAACACTAGTCGTGTTCTTGATACAATAACCAAGTTGCTGGCTGCAAGTTCTTGATTGAATGATGAGCCTAGTCTTAAGTATATCGCCAAGATTACTTATTTTGAACAGCACGATGTATTGTAACCTGATATCTGTACATTTGCATTTCAACTATAGCGGCAAAGTATTCGTCCATGAATGCTAGTTAAATATGCTATGCATTATTAAAGTCACGAGCGGAGTTAATGCGACGATCCAAAACGGATTCCAAGCATTTGTATGGTACTAGATCCACGACGCAAATTAAATCGTTGGATGCTGGTTACAAAAGGAACAAACATAATAGTCATCATAAAAGTAGAAATGGCGTGTGAAACAAAATTAATTGTGCTGCGAGTAAATAGGGCTAATTCTTTGGGAGCACTAACCCCAGAATTAGTAGAGTTAGGTCACCACTACTGAAGCCAACATCTGTAAGTACCAGTCAACTTTATTCCTGAGGGTCATCTATATCATGTCAGATGTGTATCTGTGTAAATACGATACGGAGTGTAATTATTCTGTACGAGGAGGATCCTGCGAAATGTGTGTTTTATGTCTGGTATAACAATATGTTATCAATTTTACCAGAATCTGAAGGGTTTTATTTATTAGGTCACTTAGGAGTAGTTGGTTGTGAATGTCTATTGCTGTTGGTATTATCGTACAGGTGTTTAACCCCCACGCACCCCATACATATAGAAGTATTGAGAGGCAGGCATATTACGTATTGGTCGCCCTAGTGAGAGGCTGGTATATTACAGTACATCTTTGAATCGCTTCCTCGGACCTCCCGCACATCGCTTGCCCTCAGTTAGTTCAGAGCAAAACACCTGCTTGGGAATGCGATTATTGGGCATGCGGATTACGTGTCCTGTCCATCGCAGCTGACGTTTTAAAAGCACGGCTTCAACACTGGTAGTCTGCACTTCTTCGATAATGCTGGTGTTTGTGCGTTTGTCTTGCCATGTCACACGTAGAATTCTCCTCAAACATCGCTAGTGATATTGCTCCAGCTTTTTAAAATGACTTCTGTAGCATGTCCAGGATTCAGATCCGTAAGGTAAGGTGGGAACTACAACTGAGTTGTACACAAGGATCTTCGTTGCAGCATTGATATCATGGTTGTCAAAAAATCTAGACCTTAATCTTGCAAAGGATGCCCCAGCACAGTTAATCCTGTGTTGGATTTCGGAATCAATATTTGCACTTGATGACAGGGTGCTGCCAAGATAAGGGAAGGTGTTAACTTCTTGAAGCTTCGCTCCATCGATGGTGACATTGATGTTTCTTTGTCCTTGTCCAGGGAAGGTTGGTAGAGGACTTGGGTTTTACTGGTGTTAAGTTTCAGCCCAATCTTTTTGTATGCTGAAGAAAAAGCATTCAGGATTTTCCTAAGTTCGTCCTCTGATTGAGCTACTACTGCATTATCATCAGCGTACTGTAACTCAACCAATGCAGCAGGAGATGTTCGAGTCTTTGCCTTTAGACGGCTCAAATTAAAGATCTTCCCATCCATCCTGTAAGTTATTTGTATGCCTGAAGAAAGATCATCTTTGACTAACTGTGTGACAGTGGCAACGTACAGAGAGAACAATGTAGGGGCAATCACACAGCCCTGTTTAACGCCGGTAATTATATGAAATAGTTCTCCAATTGAGTTGTTACCAATGACATTTTCCTTCATATCAGTGTAGAGTAGTCTTAGGATGTTAATAAATTTTAGTGGAAAACCATACAATGCTAAAATCTTCCACAAGGCTTCACGGTTTACCGAGTCAAATGCCTTACTGAGGTCTATAAAGGCAATATAAAGAGGTCTATTTTGCTCTCTACATTTCTCCTGAAGCTGAAGAACAGTGAATATCATATCTGCGGTTCCTCTAGAAGGCCTGAAAACACATTGGCTCTCTGGGAGTATTTTCTCCACCAGGGATAGAATGCGATTCGCCAAAATACGAGCCATAAGCTTTCCAAGGCATGATAACAATGATATACCACGATAGTTGTTGCAGTCTGCAAGATCACCTTTCTTAAATATGGGAACTATCAGACTATCTCTGAAATCAGCAGGTATTTTTTCAGTTCTCCAAATTTTAATGATAAGATCATGTATGTGGCTTATGAGTTCCTCACCTCCTTCTTTCAGAGCTTCCGCTGGTATTCCATCACATCCATTGGCTTTGTGTCGCTTTGCTTGATTAACAGCACACTTAACCTCATCTAGTGTTGGCAGGGTACCGAGTTCTTCCTTGATAGGTGCTTGTTCTAATATATCATACACCTGCTAATCAATAACTGAGTCCAGGTTCAAGAGGTCTTCAAAATGCTCCTTCCACCTATTCATGATGGAGTATTGATCTTTTAGAAGTGTACTTTTGTCACTGGACCAAAGTGGATTTCTACCAAATGTGGAGGGGCCATAAATCGCTTTTGTGGCTTGGAAGAACTGTCGCGAATCTTTGTCTGCTAGATATTGCAGCTCTTTAGCTTTGGATGTCCACCATGCATTTTTGAGCGCACGAGTTCCTCTTTGGACACGCCTTTGCATGACAAAATGCTTCTTTCTTAGCACGGGAGTTCATATCTTTTCTCCAAGTTTGCAAGGCTTTTCTCTTTTCTGAGATTAATGCTTCAATTTCTTCATCATTTTCATCAAACCAGTCTTGATATTTCCTGGTCTTATATCCCAGCGTTCCCTTGCAAGCATTCTGAATAGTGGTCTTCAGACTCTCCCAGTGCTGTGTTACATCTGGATGGTATTCCTGTGGCAATGTCTGGCTAAGCAACTCTTTATATTGGGAGATATGCTCTGACTTACCAAACTTCTCGGTATCAAAAATATGTCTACAGCTCTTCTGTTGCTTCCTCCTCTGTGTGGATAATGGTATACGCATAACTGATCTGATAAGCCGGTGATCTGTCCAACAGTCATCGGCTCCTATCATTGCTTTGGCGGTAAGAACATCTCGTAAATCTTTCTAGCGTACAATCACAATAGTCAATACAATGCCAGTGCTTCGATCTAGGGTGCTGCCATCATGTTTTAAAGCGATTCTTTTGGCGAAAGATGGTATTGGTGATTACCAATTCATGTTCAGTGCATTTGGAGAGCAGTCTGATACCATTGGAGTTTTCGCTCCCAACTCCCTCCTTACCAATGACACCATTCCAAACATTGTAGTTCTTGCCCACTCTAGCGTTACACTCTCAGAGTAAGATGATCCTACCTTCACGGTTGATGTTTGATACGACGGTATCCAGATCTGAGTAGAACCTTTCCTTAATGTCATCATCAGCATCTAGTGTGGGGGCGTATGCGCTGATCACCGTGGCATGCTGGTTGTTATATAACCGAAGTCTTAGTGTCATGAGGCATTCAATATACCCAGTTGGAAGCTCTGACAGATCCTTGAGAAGCTTGTTCTTAATGGCAAAGCCAACTCCATGTATTCTGTGTTCGTCCGCACGTTTACCCTTCCAAAAGAAGCTGTACCCTGCACCTTGCTCTTTCAACTGACCTTCCTCAGCAAGACGGGTCTCCTGAAGTGCTGCTATGTCAATGTCATATCTCCGTAGCTCTCTACCCACAATAGCTGTTCTCCTTTCAGGTCTCTCCTTTGCGGGGTCATCAGTGAGTGTTCTTACATTTCAGGTTGCAAAATAAAATTTGTTACTTATACATTTTCGACCGCATGGAGGTGACACCTTTGGGTTATTCCCTAATCATGAAAAACAAATGAGAAAAATAAATAAATTAATAAATACACTTGGATGGCCAGTTTCGTCAAGCGATCATCATCAGATCCATTACACATAGGCTATTAAATCTATGTCTAAAGGTTTGGGTGAAAGTATTTAGTTGCAGTAGTAGTAGCAACTATATAAGTGTATTGGGCCCGTCACACAGGGATGTCGGGGAACCATCGACCGCTGACACTCATCTCGAGAGAATGGCCAACTGATGATTTCCTTTGAAATATAAGCCAAACCTCAGCCTTCTAGACCAAATAGTTTGTGAGATATGCTGTTTATAAAATCTTGCAAGATTTTTTAAAGAAAAATTAGGATTACAGTAATTTAAAAAAAAAAAAAAAAAAGTAGTAATTATTGGACTATTATAATAAAGCACATACCAAATTAATCAGAATGAATCATATATTATTAATGCATAAAAAAATGAAAATGTCAAAATTTACCGGTATGGATCCCCCTGAAATGGCCATAAAGTTTAGACTATTGTACGTCAGGCAGGGCTCGATTTGTGACGGTACGCCGTACCGAAACCTCTGATCGGGGGAACAGTAGAATATATAACATAATTTTTAGAACTGTGGAACGTTAGTTGTAGGTCAAGGTCAACTTGGTCTTTGACTGGATAATTCTTTCAGAAAACTGAAGACAAAATTATAAAACAAGAAATAAAAGATTGTTGGTGAACATGCGTGTATTTTCAAACCGAATGTTTTTCTATTTTTTAATTACGTAAAAAAATTAAATTGAAATAATGTACATTGTTTGAATGGTAGCCTAGTTGGCCTACATTAAAATTTAATACAGGCCAACGGCTATGGTAAGATAAATAGTGCTACAGCAGTCTCAGTTTAATCTAAAATTGCAAGCAAAATAAGACTGCTATTTTGTCCACTGATTAATTTTTAAAGGTTTCACAAAAGAGTAGAAATATTGTTTTTAGAACTTTATATTTCAATATTCCATAAAGAACCCCCCCCTCCCTTCCAGCAGCTTCGGTGGCGTAGTTGGTAGCATGCCGAACTGCTGTGTCCAAGATAGCGGGTTCAAACCCGGCCGAAGTCTTCGGATTTTTAAGAGCCTTAAAATCCTTCCGTATGCCTTCCTTCGGAGGGGAAGTAAAGCCGGCGGTCCCATGTCATAGATTTATGGCATGTAAAAGATCCTTCCACAGACTTAACTAGTGTGAAGCTAAATTTCTAGGTTAGATTTCCTTGGAACGCTCTATCAAAGTTCCAACGTTCACCACTAGGTATCATTGTCATCTGGTAGCGAAAGTTGGAACTACTTGAAATTGAACGGATTTGTAGCTCACCCTATGGGTGTCCGCTTGAAGCAGCTACAGCCTCTGGCGAGCCGAACATGTCCTCGGACACTCCCGGCACTAAAAGTCGTACGATAAATAAATAACCCCCTCCCTCCACCACCCGGTAGCCCACAGTACCGGAAACTCTATTTTTACAAATCAAGAACTGACGACAGGAATTTGGACATGTTTCTTGGCATCAGATATTGAGAAAGATGCAATTAGAAATGAATATAAATTGGCTAATAAATTATAATGCATACTGTACTAATAATCAAAAGATTTCCTCAGTTCTGCATCGTCAATACAATTTATTCAAATTTTTGTGATATAATCACATGACACTTAATTTACATCGGTACATGTTTCGATGCCTATATGCATTGGCATCATCATCACAGCCTTCAATGTATTGGCAGCACTTAAAAATCACTTTGTACATTGGATGTGATAAAATGTTAATATAAAAACACACTAAAATCACTTTAAAAGTTTTTTAAAACATTATGGTAGGCACTCCTTACAAAACCCTTGAAGGTTTTAATTTCTTGAGGTTTTCAAAATTCCTGGTCAATGGTTTCCATTCCCAACTGGAAAGAAATGATGCTAGGAGTAAGAAAATTTGAATAATAGAATGAAAAAAATTTAGAAAAGTATCCTTACTTATTTGCAAAACTTACGTAATTTGCGGCAAGAGTCAAACATAGTGATGCTAGATGGAGACTGTGCTACACTGAGTTGGCATGCCAGCGCAGGAAGTAGCAAGTCAATACGGAAAAATGGGCGACTCTATGAGTCAAAAAGAGCATACTGTACTGTTGAACGCCCTGCCATTTTTACTGTCGAATGGCCTGTAATTCTTCTACAGGATACCAGGGTATAGGCCGGACGTTTGTTTTAGACGAGTGCAAAATCCTAATGGAAGCCCGGAGGCGAGTTACTACAGAACCTGTGCTGTTATCAGCTGCCTCAAGCGGTCCGATGATTGACTAAGCTGTTTTACACTACTACTAGGAGTACAGTCATTGGCAAATATAATGTCATTCTGTTCGTAACTACGTAACGTGTACTTCCGCAACACACAATACTTCGATGTGGACTGAACTGTCTGCTCAAGTCTGGAATTCCAATACATCAGATCGGTGGTGACAAGTGTGAAGCGATAGGGTGAGAGAGTGAGTGTGTGTAGGCTCACCTGCAGGCTTAAAGGTCAAGGGCAATCGTCTAAAACAAACGTCCGGCCTGTACAGATTTCAAGTTTTCTCGATAAAAAGATGAGACTTACGAAGGAAACTATCAAGTTTTGGTGCTAACAACTTCATCAACCGTGTCCTGCCTGCGATTTCTAATCAGTGTCGGCTTCCATTATGTAATTATGCGGAATCTCTCAAGTGACGATATAGAACTGCTTTTCAGTCACCTGAGATATAAGCGAGGTAACAATAACATGATGGACGTGAGATCATGTCTGCATGCCATCGAGTCAACACATTGCCCAGGAATTATCGTATCTTCTAGAAGTGGAAATGTGGAACTACGGGAAGATGCAGTCGTAACAGGTGCCTTGACCAAGTTACTGAAGCCCAAATGGTCGCCGGAAGGTGCAAAACCAGGCCAGTGCTAAAGAAACACCACAGCTTCCGACACATGTATTGCAGATTCAACGTAGGAATATGGGGCATATAGGCTATAAAAACATTATGATTTACATTAACCGTATTTTAGCATTGAAATCTCTTTGTTTTCAGAAAAGCCGGTGCCTATATCTTCCATTTCAATTCCATTAGTAGTGGGGTTTCTTGTACGAGTGGCAGAAGAGCGTTTAGAGAAAATATCAGCTCCAGCAAGTTCAAACCTATCATTAAGATTAATACATTTTCAAGGCATGGGAGGGAGTAAGCTATCCCAATGTTTCTTTTATATCTCTATTGGAAACAATTCCTTACATAAACAGGTGTAAATTTCATGTCTCAAAAATATTTAGTGTCACATTTCACTAATATTTTAACTGACATAGGCCTACACTAAATGTGTGAAGTGTATATTGACAATTAACTCTGCGTGCTTCATTTGCAAAATTTATCAAGGCCACTTTTAAAGAATATTGGTGTAAACCACACTCAATGACAATAGTAGTGCAACGTTTCTTAATCTAAGAAGTAAGCTACTTGACAGGAAGATTCTTAAAGTGAAGTGAAATACAGCCAAGAGTGGGCCATATTAACCATTTGGGAGAAACTGGAGGAAAACGGAAGAAATACTAAGAAAACATGTGTTTAGTGTATTTGAGTTGCATGTAATGCATTGTCAACAGCAGACAACTAGGGCGCCGAACCACGATCCTAGTGGCGTAAAATAGAACTACCAGTTTGGCGCTCCAAGTACCTGCTCTACATGGTGTCCACAAAATTTTCAATGTCAATTTTCCTGACAATTTTTAAACAAAATTCCTGACTCGCGAAGTCATCGTAACATCAGAAGAAAGGTTTACTAAGGAAATATATATATCTTTTTTATTTACAGCTGCCCAATGCTTGCCTCTTGATTCATTTAAAATACAAAATCAAGTAAATTATAATGCAATAATACATAAATCAAAGTACTTAATAACCTAAACTATAGTGATGGGATCGCCACATCCCTACGCCAACACCAAAAAAGCATACAAAAAATAGGTATAAGAGATTTTTACTATGATGCACTGTAAAAATGAAAACTTACTATAATGTCCAGTGAGTTATTGCTTTTTATCTTCAGAGATTAGTTGAACCTAGTAACATCAAAATATGGCTGAAAAACACAAAATACTGTATGGTTAATAAAAAATTCCTGACTTTCTAATACTTTTCGCCATTTTTTTCCTGACTCACGCCATTTTTTCAAATTCCTCACTTTTCCTGCCTGTGGACACCATGCTCTATTTCCAGGCCTTGAGGAAGGAAGCTTTTAGTTTTACGTGACCGTTAACCATGCGATCATGAGCCACGGGACCTCCTTTCTAAGTGGAATCCGAACCACAGGACATGGCATTTCACTTCGAAAATCTCACATGCATTGACTCTGAATCGAACCCGGTCCACCTAGGTGAAAGGCCAACAGCTTGAACGCTGCGCCACCACGCCCCCCCCCACAGGCCTCGAGTATAACGTAGGCCAAGGTTCATACATATGTCGCCACTTCTCTAATGGGCTGTAGCCAGTTGGTACAAGAAGCTTAGTAGTAAATAATAGCTTACATTTAATCAGCCTAGGCTCAAAGACAACATGCTCTTCATGCATGAGAAAATTATGGCTGTGTGTGGGTGGTAAGGAACAACAGGATGAATAATTCTGCATACTACATTTATTCTAACCTATTAGTCTGTCACAATACACAAGTCTCAAATATATGAAAATAGGTCGCGAAAGAGGTAAAAGAAAATTCCATTCTACATTTCGTCCAAACCCAATGTCCCAATTAGCAACAAAAAATACTGGCAAAAGAAAATTCTGTTTTCCTACATCCCAACCCAATGTGATGAAAAATACAAGAGGGCCTGTTTCATTTCATTTATTAGCTAGGGCATAGGCCAATGGTCATTTCATCCCCATGTACTTGAGTGTGTACATATGCCTATATAGAAATGATCTGATAGCCTGTGTTATTGCAGTGTCTATAATACTGTGTGTATTTGTAATCGAGGTGAAGATTTGAATGGAGGCAGCCGTGGCCGTAAAATAGGAACCATCCTGGAATTTGACTGGAGCAGAAGTGGGAAACCATGGAACACCACTTCTTGGATGGTTAAGGTAGGAATTAAACCCGCCTCCTCCCAAGTTTTGCCGCATGAGACCGAGTAATCCCTGTACCAACCCTCAGACCAGAATTAAATTTCCTGGCAGAGCCAGGAATTAAACCTGGACTACTGGGGTGACAGCCAAGTATGCTAGCCAATAGGCCTACACCACAAGGTGGTAAATACTGAAGTTGTAAGTCAGAAATAAATATCTAGCCCCCCCCCCCCCCTAAAAAAGATGCTTTGAAAACATAAGTCATTCTTTCCCTTTCATACAAAGCTATTAAGATATTTTGATTAAATCATTTATCATGGGATAGCCAATGCCAACAGGAGATTTATGCACCTTAAATTATAAGAAGCAAAATATTCAGGATGAATCTTGAACTATGCAAGTTTAAATGTCATCTAGGCCTATTGATCCAAGAGAAGAGGGTGTTTTGTTTAATCAGCGCAGGCAGATTATAACATTCTAGCGAGAAAAGCCAGACCAAGGGTCGACATTGCGTGTAAAAAGAAAAAAAATAAAGGCATGAAATAATAAAAACCATGCTCTGGAACTGAAAATCTAGCAACTCATGCAGTTCTCCGAGACGCTGTGATTTACATGGATTACAGTTTGAACGCCTTTCACACTTATTAGATGATGGGGCAAAACATAAGGGTTATCCGCCCCGTTCACACTCCTTTCTACAATACATAGGGCACACATTAAGGCCTACATGCTTTATATGCGTACCTTCGTCAATTTCGTACATTCTGCCTCAAGTAGAGAATCAACGGCACGACAAAATGCAATCAGATTCCTTCAGCCACGGGACATCAAAGGGGCTCGTAACCCAACTGCAGCTTGCTGAGAAAAGGAATATATTTCTCAAGAAAGTAAATACACGGCTAAACCTAAGCACAAAATACACATGCTAGGTATAACACGAAGCATTGACAAGTATAGAACACGCACTGGAGGATATCCCGAAATTTATAAATAACAGCCGAACTATCCAGTACGGAAAGATTTCACAAGTTTTAATTATTGGGCTATTGTATATAACTAAAGAAGTATCAAGTCTATCAGTCGTAGACTTGCGTTGAATGCAATACAGAACGAGCTACAATTCTTTCGCATATTGTTACATCCGACTTCCACAAGATGTCTCAAATGCAAGGGCTCGTTTGTGAATGTCGGGCAAGAATGCTGGGACGCGACTATACAAGCCGTTTCCATATCAACTTGATTTTTATAGTTTTACTCAATGCTTGGATCGTGCTACACGAACTGCATTAGCATTTTTTTTACAGCATTTTAGGGCAATTTCCCATCACTTTCTCTATATAAAAGAGGACATCATGCCTATCGCTCACTTCTATGCGCCTTGTACGAAATATTTGAACTCGCCAATAAAATCGCATCAAAATTACGCGGGAAAGTAATGGAGCATCGGCCTATGGTTTTCCAATGGGCGCCACTTGTGTAGGCAAGATTACTGTTGGGTGAGATTTTGTCTATTTTAATGTTATAATGTAAGGAACGAAATTTCAGTTTAAGTGATGGGGGACCTTATAGTTTCCCTTCATATCTCTAGTTTAACGCCCTGTTTACCTCATAATCATTGTAAAAATCACTGACACAGTGTAGGTCCTACATCTACAGTACAATGTATTTAATGATTTTTTTAAAGAAGTAATGTTTACTGATTTGTTTTGGAAGCAGCTTTCCCTCCTGTTATGTATCAGTGTATGTAATGTATATCACATTCCAGACAAGTGTGTTTGGTAATTGTAAAATGCAATGCCGAAATGGTGCAAACAAAAAACCAAGTCAGTGACAATGTTTAGTACTTGGTTGGTTGGTTCCTTAGTTTAGGGGCTGCGACAACGCATGTTTAGTACAAAAACTAGCTAGATAGATAGTTCTATTAATTCCATTTGATCAAATACATGTATACAATACTAAGTAATGTCCTGTACATTCTGTATTTCTCATGCACACTTGTGCGAATTTATTCAATATTACTGTATATACACTCTAGTCTATATTTCAAATTATTTCTCTTCCATGCAGTCTGTGGAGAAAATTTTAGAGTGTAGCAAAAGCTTTTAGGTAAATGCAATTTTAATGCTGTTAGGCATGAGACTCACATATTATATTGGTTCAGTATTTTAACTATCGTTCCTTGAGAAAATTACTTGCCTAATGCTCATGTTTTCTTTTTAATTCTAGGGTGTGATATGATTTTAGAAGTATTTACATTGATGAAAACCATCTTGTATATACAATTAACTTGCTCCTGAAAGTAAACCAAAACATGCATAAATTAAAGACTTACAGCAATAAATCTGAGAGTGTCAAACTAGAGAATGGTTTGGATAATGATCTTGCTCAAAGCGATGCATCAGATAACCCTCCATGTATGGCATCTGCACCATTACAGGTATTCCTGGATTGTACTCAAGTTATTGATGAACAAAAGTGTGAAAAAGTACCGAATGATCCACTCACTATTCTAGACCATATTAAGGTGGAAAATGGACCTTCAGTGAATTCAAAGGAAATTCCTGATAGCCCTGTCAGTGGAACTGGTTCAGGTAAAAGTCGTTATGGAAGGGCTCATAAGCCAAAAATTAGTGAAGATTTCCTGCCTACAGATAAAAAAGTTGGTGCAATCCTTGGCCTTAGTCCAAAACAATCTAATGGAGCAGGAAATTCACCTAAGGTTAAGGAAGTTCGTAAAAAAGCAAGAAAATTGTTTGATAACCTACCAGAGAATGATGATGCAGGCAGTAAAGTCAAGTCTAAACGAACGAAAAGACAATTTAGTGTTGTGAATGGAACACCGCAGAATCACAGTACTCCTTTGGCGACTGGTGCTGCTAAGCCAAATGTTGCAGTATTGACACCAAGTAGGCCTGCTCCCTCTTCAGATGTTCCGATTCCTTGTGACTGGGTTGTAGGAGACTTGGCTTGGGCTCGAGTCGGCAGACATCCTTTCTGGCCTTGTATGATTACCATGGATCCAGAACTGGGAGTGTTCACCAGTGTAAAAAGTGAGTGTATTTTCATCTATGTGCTGTTACTTGTAACTTAAGAGTATCTTAGTAGGAAATTAGTAGTGGCATATTGCTGTACGTTTTGCTTACAAAGGAAACACTCCTTATCTAGTGCTTCTTGGAGCTGTATGAAGTAATATGTGTAACTGATGGTTCTTGAGAAATCATGAACATTACTAGTGCATGAGACGGGAACCTGACTTTCACAATTTCACTTACATGGTAAGTGATATTTGATTTTCATACCTTTTCAGTGGTTCCACAGGACAATACCTATTGAAATTCCCCTTCATTATGACTAATATACTGGAAATATGTGCTCAATTACGTTATTATGTGTGTTTCTTGTTGAATTTGAACTACGGCGGCCATATTGCTCACTCCAGCTGTGCGAGACATGAGAGACACTGATGTCACGGCAGTGTGCCCAACATGCAAGATATAAAATACACATCACTATGAAATCTGGATGCGTTAGGCTGTAACCATTGTCAAAGACCATTGGATTGGACTAAGCGAAGGTTAGAATTGTAGAGTGTAGGTGCCATTGGATTGGATGTGTTAGGCTGTAACCATTGTCAAAGTTTGGTCTAGGCTAATGTAACTTTTACTAAAACAAATTTTATAATGCAGAAAAAAACAATATATAAGGTAAATGCACCAATGGTCGTCATGTTACTGGAGATTCAGACAAGAAATCATATACACCGTACACATTTTGGTAAATTTAATCAACAAAAGCACTGTTCCTAACCTCAAACACTAGGAAAGACCAAATATCAAAGATATTCGTTTTACCGTCACATTGTTAATTTTCCTTGTCTGCTGTTTATAATGCATTTCTGTCAATTGTTGCGTAAGACACCGATTTATCGACTTGGAGGCTAACATTTACGAATAAAACAGTACCAGTAATTATGCTTTTTAATAAAAAATGGAATATAAAAAAAAAAAAAAAATAGACTGCATCAGGAAGCGGGAATGGTGGGTAGAAGACATACGAGCAAGAAAATATCGTAATTCTGCTCTAAACAAGTGAGACCACGGCATAACAGCCCGGAAAATGACCATTCGCCGAGGCCTAACATCGATTGTTGCCATAGAAACCCTCTGAATTCGCCACTCATGTACATTTTTCTTCCAGGCAGTCTTTAGTAGCTTAAAAACCCCTACATCCGTGGGTTGAAGTACGTGTGTGACATTAGGTAGTAAAGCAACCAAAACAATTCCATGATCCTCACAAAATTTACTAGTACGTATGGTCAAGTGTGAGAAGTGCTCGTCTATGAATAATGTCAGGGAGAGGAATCTCCTCAACCAACCCAGGATGAAATATGTTACTGAGAAATTCGTAAAACACTTCCCCCCCGTCATTCACCCGTTTGGCGATTTGCCAATGCCCCAGTGTGCTGGCATTGAGGCAATAATGATGTCTTGCGGCAGACGTTCATAATTGAACACTACAAGGGAAGGAGAAATATCGCCGTGGGCATTGCCTGTTAGAAGTACCGTCAAGCATTCTTTCTCATCCGAATTCACTTGCTGATATATTGTCTTGTAAGCCCTGTTCGCCAGCACTTTGTTACCTTTCGGATTGAGAATGAAAACCGTCTCGTCAGCGTTGAACAGTCGCCGAGGGTCTGACAAAATAGACTGGAAGTCATATTCCGCTGAATAGCTCTAGACTTCTGAAACCGAGGTTTTATTTTGATGTTCTGTAATTGCAGTACGGCTTACTGGCAAATTTTGAGGGGTTCGTAAAAGATCTGGATTTATTTTTATGAAAGATTCACGCCATTTCCTTCCTGGCGGCTATCTTTGAAAGGAAAATCCCTCTTCAATTCTTGTGTAAGGCACTGGAAGCTTTTGCAAATCGTCCTTTGTTACCGGGACGCGGCTTTTCGTAGTGAGATTACCCATTGAACTAGCATAGCCTCAGCTTCCTTTGTTAAAATGGAACTTAGCCCCATTTTCCTCTCTCTAGGAGATTTTCCTTTAATTTTGTCCGAGAGGGTGTTTCTCGGAACACCATTCCTCTCAGCGGCCTTTTTAATACTCTTGCCGTCCTCCACAACGGCCTTAATAGCAGCTTCCATATGCTCAATATCATAATTCAGAACTGTGTGTTTCGACATATTGCCTGGGGCAGATGACCTCGTAGTTCCGTCCCTTAAAACAACAATAACTATCTAACATATTGCCTGAAAGCAAAGGCTTAGTCTTAGAATAATATATTATTTATCATCTCAATAAAAAAAATCCTCTGTAGCATGCCTAGCCAAAAAAAAACCTAGGCCTACTGAGGTGCGGCCGTCAAGAAGAGAGACCTACGTAATAATAACAATACCCTGTAAATGTTTATTGGTTGCGAAACATTAACACAAACATTAACATTATCGTGCACTAGTGTTCGTCACGAATGTGCTCTAAAGTTCGTCAGCTATGACGACTACTGGACACGATGATCAAATGATAATTTAATTAATACAGGGTACTTTAGAGCTACATTATAAATATATTGCCGCTGTTAGTTAGGTCTTGCAAGGAGAAATGGCAATTTGCCAGTTTTCGTCACAAATGACGAGCATTGGTAAAGTGCATTTTTATAAATCCAGTGTTCGTCACCGGCATTTCTAACAAAACTAGGCACGTGAGCACAAAATAACAAATCACATATGTTACAGAAGCAATTACCAACTATATCACGCACTTGTAACATTTAAAAATGTCGGAACATAACACGCATGCACATAATTAACTCGCGTGCGTGCTTAGCACATGCGAGAAGCAAATGGTGCATCAAGACAGCTCAGCTCACAGGAGATGTTTGACGCAGGGAATTACCTATTACATCGCACACATGATTTCGCAAAGTTGCTCCTTATCGGCAAGGAAGGTATGACGCATCTCGTAAGACTTCGTGCTTTGAGAAAGACCCGTTGACATGCTTATTTTTGTACTTATATACGAGAGTGACGAAGACTGGATCAGTGACGAAAACCAGTACAGTTACCTTAACAAAAAATAAAAAATATTCACTCCGAAAAGGTGCGTAATCTTGCACAGTGTTAAAAGCATAAATGAACTGTTCCAACACCGAAAATGGATGCCAGAGCTGGAATTTTGACTATATTAGTCATGTTATAATTTGGGACGGTGGGTGGGTTATAGACTACCGAGGAGTGAACGACGACATTCTCAGATCAATTTTGAATCATTAGAAATGGTGGTATATTGGCTTTCACGGCCGGTGAATTAAAACTCAGCAATTCTTCTAGGTTTGTGCCGTGTCTTTTGTGGGGTGTTGCCTAGGACACCAAGCTGGCTCATCGGCGGGCCCTTGGTGTCCCCGCCCGGACCCCGGAGTGACACGGCACAAACCTAGAAGAATTGCTGAGTTTTAATTAGAAAAGGTATTTATTGCAAATTTCACAAGTTTTTTTTCCCCCCCCTGGGTTCATGTCTCCTGCACCGTTACCGTGGGGGCAAATATGGTTCCTCTCCACTTTATATTGTTCCACCATTCCTCTTCCGACACGGTGTTCCAATCCAGGTTCCGTTTTCTAATGTTATTCTTTACAGAGTCCATCCAACGCATTCTTGGTCTCCCTCGTCCTCTCTTCCTTGTCATCCGTCGTTCCTGTGCTCGTCTTGGTAGCCTCACTTCATTCATCTGTTTGACATGTCCAAACCATCTCAATCTGTTTTGCTCCAGTTTGTCATTTAGTTTCTGTACATCCAGTTCTTTCCGTATATCTTCATTTCTTACTCTGTCTCTCCTCGTTTTTTGGACCAAACTTCTCAGGAATCGCATCTCAGCTGCCTGTACTCCGCTCTCATCCCTCTTAGTCACTGTCCAAGTTTCTGCTGCAAATGTCATTATAGGATCGTAATAGGCACATAATAGGCCTATGCTTTGTACATAACTTCAACATCCTTAATTGGTATATCCTTGTTCCATACTAGTCCCCGTACCTGTTGGTAGAAAGCACTCCCGAGATGTATTCTTCTGCTAATTTCCAAATCTAGTCTTCCATCTTCAGTCAGTTCACTTACCAAGTATTTAAAGTGTTTCACCACTCCCAATTCCTTATCTTCGACTTTGATTACTCCTTTTCCTCCTTTCTCACCTCTACTCATCACTGTTTTACTCTTCTCCACATTTATCTTCAATCCCCATTGCTCAATCTTTTCATTTATTACGTCGAACCGATCTTGTACCTCCATCTCATTCTCGCCCTAGATCACAACATTGTCTGCAAACAACATTACCTTCATCTTTGCCCTACTATAGTCTTTCATTGCTGCCTTCATGATTTCATCCATCACCATTAAGAACAATAAGGATGACAACACACTTCCTTACTGTAGTCCAGTTCCAATTTTAAACCTTTCCGGTGTCCCGACTCTAAGTCTTCACACTACTATAGCAACCCATGCACATTGCATTTATCATGTCTCATAGTTCCTTGCCTATCTATTTGTTTGGCTTTCC
Source organism: Meconema thalassinum (assembly GCA_946902985.2). Lineage (NCBI taxonomy): Eukaryota > Metazoa > Arthropoda > Insecta > Orthoptera > Tettigoniidae > Meconema > Meconema thalassinum. Next base: position 314,176,709 of record OX336393.1, on the reverse strand, counting down.
CAGACCTTTGTTCTAGGGATGCTATCATAGGCTTTTTGTACATCAATAAAAGTTGGTGTTATCTCAGTGGGAAAGTGACCACGACATTTGCCCTGCAATCTTAGTGGTGTATTATCTGCCTCTGGTAGGGTAATCAGGCTGAACAACACTCCAAAATCTGCTCTGCAATGGTAACCCTGAAATTAGACAAGCTAACCATCATTTTTCCTGGATTCAGAAAGTGGTGAACAATGCGTGAATACAACATGGCCAGAAATATATTTCCTTGTACCCTTTGGCATACCGTCTCATTAGTGGTTTATGATATGAGGTGTTGGTCATGTCCATTCCAGAATTTTAGTCCACAGTCATGTTTGGATTTAGAACTAGTTTTCTCCTTCTGTTTCTAGTGTCAACAAAGAATGATCTTCGATGCACCATTGAGAGAATATATACGTTCCTTTTATCGACCGATTTTGTAGCCAAAATTCCATTTGCGGTGGCATATGTAATTTCCCCTTTCCTAAAGTTTGTTGATGCAAGCTGGGGTGATATAAATTTCCTATTTGGATGCACTGTTCCAACAGCAATGGTATTTCTCAGCAGTAAATGTCTGAAAAGAGTGGGTGAACTATACTAATGGTTCTCCATGATCCCAGCCATTTATCACACAGTTCTAGCACAATAGATTTTTTTTGGCACTAGCTACTGTACTAAATGTAAAACAAAAAAAACGGAATGCAGCCAAAAGAAATCGGAAACCCCCATGAACGTTAAATTGGCGGGTAAAATGCCGAGGGAAGTAGGAGACTTCTGTTACTTAGGAAGCAAAATAACCAGTGATGGACGAAGCAAAGAGGATATAAAAAGTAGGTTAGCACAGGCAAGGAAAGCATTTCTACAGAAAAGGAATCTGTTGACATCGAATATAGATTTAGGTATTAGGAAGTAATTTTTGAAAGCCTTTGCCTGGAGCGTGGCACTCGATGGAAGTGAAACTTGAAATGTTGGAGCCGCAGAAAAGAGGAGAATTCCAAGTATTTGAAATGTGGTGTTTCAGGAGAACGATGAAGATAAGATGGGTAGATAGGGTTACAAATGAAGAGGTATTAAGAAGAGTGGGAGAGGAGAGATGTTTCTGGTGACTGCTAATGAAGAGATAGATTGTTTGGACAAATACTAAGACACCCAGGAATAGCAAAGTTAGTTATGGAAGGAAGGGTCGAGGACAAGAACGGTAGGGGTAGACCATGGTTAGAATATGTTGAACAGATTGCCTCGGATGTAGGGTGTGGTAGCTATGTAGAATTGAAACGATTATAGCTCAGGACAGGGAGGGATGGAGAGATACATCAAACCAGTCAAAAGACCGAAGACTCCATAGACTGTATTTCATCAATGCATTCTTTACCAACATATATCCAAAAATTCTAGCAGTACTGTAACTAGTATCAGAGCAGCAAACTTTTTAGAATTTCTGAAACTTGTCCTTTTTGAGGGGCTGAACTGGACGAATCCCAAGCCCCGTCTGAACTTCATCAGACTTCCATCAACTGATTCTTTTCCCTCTCCGAAATTGGTCCATAAATTGCTGTAAAATATCCTTTTCATTTCTCAGTTTATCAGGCACAGTTTCTGAGGAATTGGGGGCAAAATGGAAAAAATCAACTTATAATATTGAATCTCCTGTAAGGCATTGTTTCTAAACCCTCCTCTTGGACCACTTTTTGTCTTGAAGAGAATCTTTTTAGTTTGAGACATCAAAATACTCTTTTGCGAATTGAGCTTTATTTTATCTTTAGTAACAGGAAACCAGTTTTCCTCAACATAACTGTGCGGCCACCATATTCCATCCAACCATTCCACCAGCTGATTCTATCATTGCAAGGTTAGGGGCAAAGGAAGCGAAGTAGGCCTAAGTAGAATTTAAAAAAAAATGGAACACACTAACACTTGTATAATTTCTGTTACATATTTAATAAGTTACTAGACAAAACGGTAAAATTACTCCAGAAGACACAAATTTAATAATGTCAGAGTTCTGTTCTACTGTTGACCAAAATATTGTGTGTCAAGGCCCTGCATAGCTATTGCCTGTAGTATGTTCTATCCTGCTGTACCCTTACGGACAGTCTAAGAAGTAAGCCACAAGCGCGTGACATCAGGCTGAGAGAAGCATCAAACAATATCAAACTTAGAACTACTACAATATCAAAACTAAAAATGCGATTAATGCCTTAGAAACTTGGGCGACGAGAACAAACTTCAGATTAACACTAGAAAAACAGTCCAGATGACTTACAGAAAAGGAGGTAGGGAGAACCCCCAAGAAAGGATCGAATACAAGAAAGAATAGCTCCAAACAGTCAACTCCTTCAAATATCTGGTCATGACCCTTCAGACAACCATACAATCTTTTAGGATTCACGTAACAGCAGGAGTAGCTGCAGCCACAAAGGCAATCTTTGATATAAAATCACTATCAAGACTGTCTTTAAATGCTGCCATGAAACTTTTCGAAGCCAAGATCATTTCCGTTCAAACGTAACCTCTGAACCTTCACTTCAAGGATACGGCAGGGGAATTAGTCACCAACAATAAAGACAGTATGCCTTCCTTCGGAGGGGAAGTAAAGCCGGCGGTCCCATGTCATAGATTTATGGCATGTTAAAGAACCTTCCACTAATTGCACCTGTGTGAAGCTAAATTTGATAGGTTATTGTAAACAACTTAGCCTAGTAGTCGTTGACGGTGGCGCTTGAAAAATTCTAAGTTGCAGTACTTAAATTAAAATGACAGATAACACACACTAATACAGTCATCACAATTAACACCGGTTATCAGACAGATTCTACACACACCCAAAGTACACGGGGCTACATGACCGCGTTGTCGCAGCCCCTAAACTTAAGAACCAACCAACCAACCAAAGACAACTGTCAGTTGCTTGCCAAATATTTTGAGCAACTTCTAAATTGTGAAGAACCAATAGAAAGATTAAGTTTCAAAGCACCACAACAGGTGAACCCTCCGTCAACTCCACCGACGTTACAGTAAGTTGAAGTGTATATTGAACAACTTAACAAGTAGTTCCGTGATGAACTATACAGCCTATTTTCATATATCCTACTAATGTTAATTGCCTCTATCAACATACTACATTTCAGTTTGATTACTGTAATAGATTCGTAGATATTGAGAACCGTCTAAATATTTTGGATGGTCGTCATGTTGGACTTATATATATGTAGGTCTTAGGGTTATGAACTGTTACATGAAGATTGTTGTGTACGTGTAGTACTCAAACTTCAATCACATGATAAGGACACAAGAATTAAAAACGAGATTTTAAAATTTCGCATAGCTGCCATCTTGTGGTTATAGAAACAATTGAAATAGATTAGATGCCAGTGGACTAACATTTGTATAAGGATTTACTGTACCAAGTTTCACTGCACTTGGATGGTTAAATTGCGAGAAACGACCATGTGAATATTTATATTTCGCGTCGCAACCATTTTGGATTTGTGATCACCAGGTTATTGAAAGTCCTATAGGTGAACTTATATTCATAACCCCTATGAACATAAAAAGAATCAGTTTGATTGCTGTAGTAGATTCGTAGATATTGAGAACCGTCTAAATATTCAGGATGATCGCCATGTTGGATTGTTATATGTATAGGCCATAGAGTCATGTACCTTTAAAGGAAAATTATTGCGTAGGTTCATTATTCAAACTTTCACTTCGATCGCATGATTACGACACAAGAAACAAAAACTTGATTGAAAAATTCGTACAGCCGCCATCTTGAGGTTATGTAAACAATTGAACTAAATTACATACCAGTGCATTAAAATGTGTATAAACATTTGCTGTACCAAGTTTCATTGCTTTTTGATCATTAAATCGCGAGAAAAGTCTATTTAAAACTTTCAACTTCGCTTGGCCGCCATGTTCGTTTTGTAGTTAACCGGTTTTTTAAAGTCTCATAGATGAACTTCCAGTGGTGCCCCTTATCTCCTTACAAAATTTCAGGGTGATACCTGTAATAGTTTCAGAGATATAGAATGCCGGTGAAATATTTCACGCAGCCGCCATATTGAGGTTATGTAAACAATTGAACAAAGTTAGATGTCGGTGCATTACAATGTATATAAACATATCCTGTACCAAGTTTCATTGCGTTTGGTTGGTTAAATCACGAGAAACGTCTATTTAAAAGTCGCAAATTCGCTTGGCTACCATGTTTGTTTTGTAGTTACCAGGTTTTCAAAGGTCACATAATTGAATTTCTAGTAGTTCCCTTTATCACCATACAAAACTCCAGGGTGATATCGGTAATAGTTTTGGAGATATTGAATGCTGGTGAAATATTTCGCACAGCCGCCATGGTGGATTGGTGAGACGTAACAAAATTTGAACGGCACGGTCGCGGTCGCCCGGAATAGTGCTGTGAACTTACCGAGTTTCATAGAAATCGCTCCAGCCGTTTAGATTTTATTAGGGACACACACACACAAGAATCACACACACACGGACAAAAGGTGATCTCATAAGCCTATTTTTTCAAAATTGAAAATAGGCTAAAAACAATAAGGCATCAGGTGAGGATGGGATACTACCTGAAATGTGGAAACTCGGTGGTAGAGTGGCAGCTGCAGCCCTCCATCAGGTTATCAATGATTGTTGGGAAAAAGGGACAATACCAAATAATTGGAAAAAAGCTATAATCCACCCTTTACATGAGAAAGGGGATAGGACGAATCCTAACAATTATAGGGGTATTTCCCTTCAGCCAATAGCTTACAAAATCTTTTCCAAGTCATTTTTAAGCATTTTAATTGAAACTAGGGATTGATGAAATTACTCGAAAGCTGATTGACCAAACACTCACTGATACATCCTTAAGAGTTAAGTTTTTGAATGAGATTTCAGACCCTTTCAGCATCAAAACTGGTGTGCGACATGGCAATGTGCTTTCGCCAATGCTCTTTTAATTTCGTATTAAACAAAGTTATGGGTGAATGGGAGACCTTATTACAAGAGAAGAACATTGAAGGGATCCATTTGGGAGAAGGCAAAGGGAGATTTGAAGTGAAATGTCTTGCCTTTGCTGATGGTATAGCGATGATTTCAGAGAACAAACTTGAAGCACAAATAATGATTGAAACACTACATGCAATAGCAATTAAAACTCGTCTTACCATTTCATATGAAATAACGAAATATATTGAATAGAGACATAATAAGGAAAAGTATTTACCACATCAATATGGTCAGATTCAAATAGTTTATAAATTTAAGTATTTGGGTGAATGGATCCAGTCAAATGGATTTGATAACATTGCGTGCAAGGAGAGATTGATGAAGATGGAATTTGCCTATAAGCTTACTCACACCCGTTACAACAAACGCTCGATATCGTTCCAAACAACAATTAGGCACTATGCAACTGTCATTAAGCCAGAGGTATTATATGGTTCTGAATGCTTCACATTGAATAAAAAAGGAAACCAAGTTGAACTAGAGAAAGAAAAATACTTCGAAAAACATTGGTTCCCCTAAAGAATAAAGAAAATTGGTGGTTGAAGAGGAGAAATGAAGACCTTTATCATCATATAGAAGAAATTACAGTTTCAATTAAAAAGAGAAGACTAAAATTTTATGGACATCTTTTCAGGATCAGTAATCAGCTCTCGAAGAAAATTTTTCATTACATCTCTAAATTAAAAACCACTACAGGATGACTGGAGGAGATACGATGGAAACTGCAACAACTGAAGATCAGTCATTCTCTCGGACAGGGAGGAATTTCGGCGACGGGTTCATTCGGCAGATGTTACACGTTTCAAAGTCCAACGACGGCCTACGAGGTTGATGTCAGTGGAATAACGGCAAACGATTAGCCGCCGAATGCAAGTTCTGGGGGAAAAAAAAGGAAAAATAATGTACATGTCTTAGATTCTAAGCGGTCTATAATTGACTAAATTCTGTATATTTTATTTATTTATCGTATGGCTTTTAGTGCCGGGAAGGTCCGAGGACATGTTCGGCTCGCCTGAGTCTGTAGCTGCTTCCAGCGGATACCTTTAGGGTGAGCTATAAGTTCGGTTCAATTTCAAGTACGAGGGTGGATCAAATACAAACGGGAATTTGATTGTAACGCTGCTGTTAGTAATAAATCTGAGGCGGGGCTTTGCCAGAATACTGGTCGGGGTGTGTGAAGAAGTGGTTTGCGCGAGCACGCGCGGCGGGGAGATGGGCTGCTTCAGTAAGCTATAACTGAGCAAGAGGTGCAAACACTGTCCCAGACTCGAGTGTATGAGTGGGCAAAAAGAATTGTGGCAGGAAGAGAAGCTGTGGAAAATGAACCTCATCAAAGGAGGCCGCGGACAAGCATCACTGCATACAGCATTGTTGCCATTCGTATCGTTATTGAAGAAGATCAGCGCATAAAAATTTCTGAAATTGTTTCAGCCATAGGAATAAGCGTATTGCAACAAGCGACTCCGGCAACTGATCCAAAACGTCATTCTTCTCCACGACAATGCAAGGCCTCATACAGCTGCTGTAACGTGGGGAAAACTGGAGGAAATTGATTGGATACCTATGGAACACCCTCCGTACAGTTCAGATTTATTGCCATGCGACTACCATTTGTTTGGACAGCTCAAACAAGACCTAGAAGGACAGCGGTTTGATGATGCAATTGTAGAATAGTTTGTGCGCAACTGGATCCGCACACGTCCCTCTTCTTTCTATCAGGACAGCATCAAAAAGTTGCCAATCCGTTGAGAAAATGTGTATCCATGGCAGGACACTATGTAGAAAGGAGACTTCAATGCAGCTTCTCCAGTCTGGGGCTACAACTACCCAAATTCAGCTGGTAAAACAATAAAAGACCTTATAGAGAGTAGCTCTCTTGAGCTATTATATAGTAACAAAGACCCAGCAACATTCATTCACCACTCTGGTTCCACAACTAACCCAGATCTCATATTAGTCTCAACAGATCTTACAAACCACAGTCACCGATCAGTACTCGAAGATCCAGGCAGTGGACATAGAATGTCCCTTCTTACTATTACATCATACAGTGAATCTGCGCAAAGTGCAGACCATAAGATTCGGTGGAACTTTAAAAAGGCAGACTGGAAAAATTTCAGAAACAAACTTTAAACAAAAATGTCAGAAATTGATCTTGATGCACCTCCTAACATCATCCTGAATAAATTTACTACAGCCATAAAAGACATAGCCAAACTGTGCATACCCAAAGGTGCCCAAACAAAATATAAACCTTTCTGGTCAGATGAATTGAACAATCTTAAGTCCGCCAGAGACAAAGCAAGAAGAACAGCTGAACTTACTCAGGATCAAAATGATGTACGGAAATGGTGACAAGCAACAGCAATATTAAAACAAGCAATAACAATATCAAAAAGAGAATCTTGGAATAAATTTTTAACAACGGTTGACTATAGGACAGACACAATAAAGCCCACAAACTTATCAATTTTCTAAACAACAAACACGTAGTCACTCCTTTGAATCCTATTATGATAAATGATAAGGAAATTACAGACTGTCATAAAATAGCAAACCACTTCTGTAAACATTTCACTTCAATTAGACTATCAAAACAGAAAACGAAAGAAGACAAGACTCTCAAAAAAATAGTCAAAAAATCCATGAATAATAATGCAGATGATATCTTTAACAATAAATTTTCAATGGAAGAGTTAATGTTAGCAATAAAGAACACACAAGTCAGAAAACAACCAGGACCAGATGAGATATTCCCAGAATTCATAAAAAATCTAGGTCCATCTGCTCTAAACATACTGCTACACATATTCAACAAATTTTGGACATCAAATGATAACCTACCTAAAGACTGGACTAAAGCAACCATCATTCCAATCTTAAAACCAGGCAAGCCAAAAAACCAAGTCCCCTCGTACCGACCTATAGCACTTACCTCCATTCTGGTAAAATATTCTAGAAAGGATGATTACAAATAGACTCAATTGGTACTTGGAAACAAAATCTCTTCTATCAGAAGAACAAGTAGGGTTTAGACAAAACAGGTCTTCCTCCCACCAAATAATGAGATTTACACAAGCTGTTAAAGAAGCCTTTAACAAAAGGGAAAGTGTTCTTGCAGTTTTCATCGATTTTAAAGGAGCCTATGATACTGTATGGCGAAACATGCTGCTAAAGAAACTTATCAACATCAAAGTAAATGAATGTATGTTAAACTGGTTTTCAAGATTCCTTTCACAAAGAATGATCAATGTTCGTTACAACAAAAAAACTTCAGGTTGCAAACAATCAAAACTAGGCCTCCCACAAGGAGCTGTATCAAGCACAACTTGATTCAATGTGTACATCAACGATCTTCCAAAAACAATAAAGAAAGTAGGTAATATGAATATCAGCATGTTTGCAGACGATGTTATCATTTGGACCACAGCACGTAACAGCCCAAATCAGCAAATGCTTCTTGAACACAGAATGAACCAGGCACTTATAAAACTCAAAAACTGGACCGAAAACAATAATATGGAAATCAATACTTCCAAAACAGTATACCAGTTTTTCTCCCTGAGACACCACAATCCAACTTTTAGTCTCAAATTTAGTAATCAAGACCTTCCAAAAAGTGAAATGAAAAGTGAATGACAGTAGGTATCATCATGGACAAGAAGCTGAACTGGACCAAACACATAAAACATGTGGAGGATAAGGTAAGCAAACGGATGAAATTACTGAAGAGACTAGCAGGAGCTACTTGGGGGAACACTCAAGGCAACCTACAATACTTACATCAAACCTATCATAAAATATGGCAGTGAAGTACTCTCTACAGCACCCCAGTCAAACATTGATCGCCTCGAGAGGTGTCAGAATAATGCCCTACGAATCATAACAGGTGCAATAAAAACCACACCTATAACCGCCTTGCAATTATATACCCACAACTTACCAATAGAAGAAGAGATGAAACATCAAACAGCCAATGCATACCTCAGTATACAAAGACTACGTCAAATGACATGGATCAAAAAAACAGTTTCTAGCCCCAATCTTAAAACGCAAAAAGATCCCTTAAGCCTCGCCAAAGAATACATCAATAAGAGCAATCTGCAAATAAAACTTGAACCTCTCTGTATGCCAGTCAATCCCATTGAGTATATACAAGTGACTACAGATCTTACTTTGTTAGAAGAGGTCTGCAAGAAAGACTCTTCACCACAAGATCTAAAACAACTGGCCCTCTGTACAATAGAAGAAAGATATCCATCTAATCAATGGCTAAAAATATTTACAGATGGCTCACAAGACAAAGAAAATAGAACTGGAGCAGGAATACATTCATCTCTCTTCTCACTCTACTTCCCAGTAAGCCAAAACAAAACAAACTTTGATGCTGAGATAAGAGCAATTTCACATGCACTCCATCAGTTATTAGGCAGAAACATTGATTATCGAAAATGCGTTATCATTACAGATTCAAAAGCAGCCATCCAAGCCATCTCGTCAAATTATAAGCCCCAAAATAAAGAACTGAAAGAAATTTTTTTGTATGATAAAAACCCTTCAAAGACTCCACAAACAGATCTCATTTCAGTGGATCCCTTCTCATGTTGGAATAGCAGGAAATGAAGAGGCAGGCAGATTAGCAAAAAAAGGTACCACACTACAACAACCTGTCAGTCAGACTGATTTTATGTCAGCAAAAAGGATCTTGAAAAATACTATCAAAAACAGGTATGAAGAAATGGCAAAGAAAACAGCAGAAACCAAATTATGGAAAGACATTGATGCTAAATGGGATCAATATAAATTAACACCAAGAAAAGAAGCTGTAGCCTTCTTCAGACTTAACACTGGCCACGACTGCCTTGCAGCTCATCTGAAACGAATCAATATCCTGAGATCTGAAGAATGCACACTTTGTCACGAACCTGGAAGTAAAATGGATAAGGGACACCTGCTACATTGCAACAAACTTGATGTGACTACTAGAACTTCTGGAAACCTCACACAACTCTATTGGAACGCAAGAAAGCTGATGGATTGGAATCCGGGCTAGCCATAGGAAACAACAACAACATAAATTGAAAAAATAAAACAATTCCCCTTTATATTTGATCCACCCTCGTAGTTCCAACTTTTGCTACCAGATATCAATGATACCTAGTGGTGAACTTTGGAACTTAGATAGCGATGAAATCTAACCTAACAATTTAGCTTCACACAAGTTTATTCTGTGGAAGGATCTTTTACATGACATGGGACCGCCTGCTTTACTTCCCCTCCGAAGGAAGGTATACTGAAGGATTTTTAACGCTCTTAAAAAATCCAATGACTTCGGCCGGGTTTGAACCCGCTATCTAGGGCACAGCAGTTCAGCATGCTACTGACTACGCCGTTGAAGCCGCTAATTCTGTATATACAGTGAAATCTAATTTATTATAATCCGCCCTTTCAATTTAAATTCCTATTTCTACAGGTACATTCAACGTGCCGAAATGACTTTATAAACACTTTCTTATTATAAAAACATGATAAAACATGTAGAAATATACTCACTCCTGTATACTATTACCTTGTATTGAACCATTCTAACATATTATATTTGCATGCATTGTATATGGTGGTTATTTAAAAATCCATTTATACATAAAAACATTGGAAAATATTATTATGGGTGGCTCTGAGTTGGCCTCCTCCTGGAATCCATATCATTATTGCTTCGATGGGACTCTTTGTCCTTGATAACACATGTGTCTTGAGTTGCATTGATATTTGTAGACCTAGTTATTATGAATGTTAATTCTACAGATGTCTCCAGCTTGGCATAATTTGTTGTGGTATGCGACCCATTTCTTCCCTTCGGCTAGGGCGGATGAAAAGAAATTGCTGTTTCAACTTGTGCAAAACCAGTTACTCCATAGCATGTGGGTGACGAATTCTTATGGTTGCGAGGATACAGCAATTTCTTTTCATCCGCCCTAGCAGAAGGAAAGAAATGGGTCGCATACCACAACAAATTACGCCAACCTGGAGACATCTGTAGAATTAACATTCATAATAACTAGATCTACAAATATCAATGCAACTCAAGACACATGTTTTTAATAAGCTATTTCATATAGGAAATAGTCAATAATCCTATACTTATCAGTCAAGGATTTTAACCGTAAATTTTCCATTTTTGTAAATTGTATGGTCAAGGACAAAGAGTCCCACCGAAGTAGTAATGATATGGATTCCAGAGAGAGGCCAACTCAGAGCCACCCATAATAATATTTTCCAATGTTTTTGTATGAATGTTTTTTTAAATGACCACCATATATATATGCATGTAAATATAATATGTTAGAATGTTTCAACACAATGTAATAGCATATAGGAGTGTACATTTCTTAATGTTTTATCATGTTTTTATAATAAGAAAGTGTGTTATAAGTTATTTAAGCAGGCTGAAGAAGGGACGATTGCATCTCGAAACATGTACCTGTAGAAATAGGAATTTAAATTGTATTGAAAGGGAGGATAATAATAAATTAGATTTCACTGGATTAATTTGTCTCAATACGGGGCCAAAATCAGCAACATGATGAATTCTGTATATATATATATATGGTAGAGGACCCGTGCGAGAAATCTCGCATGTTCATAAACAACACTTTCCTCATCATCATCTTGCACAGTTTCCAGCCACTGGCCGGGTTTGTTTGGAACACAAGCCTCTCCAACGTCTTGTCTTTCCACCATCTCTCAGCCTCCACCCTTGTCCAGTCTTCTCCTCTCTTCTTCACGCTTTCTTCCACCCCCTTCAGCCACCTGTCTCTCGGTCTTCCCCTCGGTCTCTTTCCTTCCCACTTCGTCTCATGTACTCTCCTGGGTATCCTCTTCTCCTCCATTCGTTTTACATGTCCATACCATCTAAGTCTAGATTTCTCTATACCATCCTGTAATGGTTCCTCCTTCATTAATTCTCTGGTCCTCTCATTTCTTATTCTGTCCATCTTTGTAGCTCCAATACTGCTTCTCAAGAACCTCATCTCACTGGCCTGTATTTTGCTCTTCTCCCTTCCTTTCATAACCCAGGTCTCCGAGGCATAAGTCAGGATAGGGACATAGTACGTCCGATATATGATCTTTTTGCTGTTCTGAGGGACATCCTTGCTCCATAATATGCTTCTCACACTCCTCCGAAATGCTTCTGCCTGCCTCCCCCACTCATTTATTTCTCTATCGTTTCTTCCATTATCTTGTATCAGGCTTCCCAGATACTTGAAACTCTCCACTTTCTTCAGCTGTTCCCCACCAATTGTTATTCCCGTTGTGGTTCTTTCCTTCTTCCTTGTTGTGATCACCATCTCACTCTTATTTATGCTAAATTTCATCCCATATCCTTGTATTATTCCTTCCCACACGTCCAACTGTTCCTGTACCTCCTCCTCCTTGTTTCCCCAAATCATCCAATCATCTGCAAACACCATTGCTTTCATCTTTCCTTCCCCAATTACTTGTGCCACTCGGGTCATTATGTCATCCATCACCACAATGAAAAGTAACGGTGACAGTGCACTTCCTTGTTTCAGGCCGTTTCTCTGTTCCAAACAGTCTGATCTCCTCCCACTTTCACACAGCTCACGCTTCCCTTGTACATATCCTTTATCCTCTTTATAGTCCATTTCTCTACTCTATCCTCCAGGGACTTCCATACTTTGTTTCTGAATACACTGTCATATGCTTTCTCAATGCCCAGGAAGGCCATCAGTAGATCTGTTCCATAGTGCTTTTCTTGTAACTGCCTTACAGCAAAAATCAAATCCACTGTGGACCTTCCTGCTCTGAAGCCATGTTGTTCTTCCCTCATCCCTCCTTCTATCCTTGTCCTAATTCTCTTTTCCAAAACTTTCTCGAAGATCTTTGCACAATGACTCCTCAGTGTTATTCCCCGATAGTTTCTGCAATCTGTTCTACTACCTTTCTTGAAGATCGGGACAATTATTCCTTTTTTCCAGTCCTCTGGGGTCTTCCTTTCCTTCCATGCTGTCCTCATCACTCGGTACAACCACTGTATCCCCACCTCTCCTGCTGCTCTCACCATCTCCACACTCAACTCATCCACACCCGGTGCCTTCCCTCCTTTCATCGTGTTCACTGAATCTTCCACTTCTTTCCATGTTAAGTCCTTTTCTGTTTGCAGTTCATCTTCCTCTTCCCCAATTTCTCCGATTTCTTCCTCCTCACCATCTTTTTCATTTGGGTTCAGAAGTTCTTCATAATATTCTTTCCACATTTTCTTCAGTTCTTCCCTATTTTCCATCTCTTGTCCCCTTTTGTTCACCATTCTAACATAATCCGTAAGATACTTCCGCCTCTTATTTTTTACCATCCCATACAGGACCTTTTTTGTACCTTCACTATCCTCCATCATCTTTGTCCATTCTTCCTTCCACTTTCTTCTCTCCTCAGCCACTACTCTCTTCGCCTCCTTTCTTTCCTGGTACTCTTCCCTTGTCTCTACCATCCTATTTTGATACCACCTCCTAAAGGCTCTATTCTTTTCCCTTACTATATCTTTTGTCTTCTCATTCCACCATGGTGTTTCCTTCCACCTCTTCTTACTACTTGTCCTCTCACATACTGCTTCTGCTGCTTCTTAAATCTAGCCCATTCCTCTTCCACCCCTCTTTCTTCATCTGTTGGAATTCCTTCCTTTACCATTTTGAGGTACACGACCCTTCTATCCCCTTCTTTCAGTTTCCATATCCTTATACGTCTTTCCTGGTTCTCAGTCCCTTTCTTCTCCTTACTCCCTCTCAGGTTCATTACCAGCAATCGATGGTCGCTATCCAGGTTCTCCGATGTTATAACCTTGATGTCCGTGATGTTCATATTTATTTATTTCTCCTCAATAGGTTTATAATGAGAGCCTTAAAGAGAAAGATTGCTGTAACACTCACCGGTTATTCGATATTTATGAAATTATACGATTTGAGTACTCATTCCTTTGATTTACTGATCTGAAATCCACGCAAAATGATAGGCTAAAGGAAAGAAGATCTCAGAATGTTAAAATGACATGAAACAGGCGTCACAGCGGCCAAAATGTGAAGTGGACAGCAATTATGTAGCGTAGTTTCATACAGCAACAGTATTTGCAAATCGCACACTTCGTACATTTTTTAAAGAAATTATAGATATTTATGAAATCTTAGTGCAATTCGTCACTGCTAATGTCTATTCTCTTTAATTTGTATGCTCATTGTCACGATCGGTCGCTTGTGAGCGTCGCAGGAGGGATCTATACTGTTGAAATAATATATATGATATATATAAATAAAAGATAAGATAAGCCTGTAGATCCGTAATGGGCAAGGGCCTACTACCGGAGTGGTAGGGGGTGGCTCAGGTAGTCTCCCAAGAGGAGCCAGTTCTTGAGAGATGTCTTTCCTAAATACATATTGACACACATTAATATTAAATAAATTAACACATCCTTACTACGGTATTTACATTGTTACACTATTACACTGTTCTGAATTTCCTTCCATAGCTTTCTATCCCTGGCATTTCTGGTCCACGTAACTCCTGCCTCGAACCTTATTCTTCTTCTTGAATCCAGCTAGTTGTTGCCCTTTTCTCCCAAAGGTACTTGAATATCCTTTTTGTTAATCTGGAATCATCCATTCTGTAAATATGTCCAAAAAATTGCAATCTTCTTTTTCTTATCGTTTCTGTTATATTTTCTATGTTCCTGTATATTTCATCACTAGATCTTAATTTCCATACTTCTGCTGTTTTCACTGGGCCTAAAATATTCCTCATGATTCTCCTTTCTAGTACTTCCAAGTTTATCTAATCTATAGTTTAGTACCAGACATTCATTTGCGTATAGGCATTCCGGTTTCACCACTGTAGTGTAGTGCCTTATTTTAAGATTTTTAGATAAGCACTTTTTGTTATAAAAATTCTTAGTGATACCATATGCTCTTTCCATCTTGTGTACCCTTCCTTCTGCCGAAGATTTTTCTAAACCATTTTCTTGAATTATTTCTCCCCGATATTTGAATTTCTTTACTTTTTCCACTGGGCCAATATCAGTTGCCAAATATTTTGAAGCGTTCTTGATGTTTGTAATAAATTTAGTTTTTTCTATGGAGATTCTCAAACCTGTTTTGTTGGCTATTTCTTCCAAGAGATTGATTTGTGTTGTTGCACTTGTTAGGTTTTCTGACAATATAGCAAAATCGTCTGCAAATGCTATGCAACTTATTTCAATGCCTTTGTTTCTTCTCCCCAAAGTTACTGGCGAAATGTTATGTTCTTTTAGCTTTAAATTCCAAATTCTTACAATTTTCTCTTAAACACAGTTGAACAGAAGGGGTGATAAACCATCACCTTGCCGTACACCTGTATTTATCTTAATAGATTTTGATATCTCAGCTATAAATTTTACTTTTGGAATCGTGTCAGTAAGGGTTTCACGTATTAGGTTTGCCAATTTAGTTTTCACTCCAAATTCACGAATTGTTTTATCTATGGTTTCTCTATCAACCGAGTCAAAGGCCTTTTTAAAATCTACAAAAGTCACAACTATGGCCTTTGAATTCAATATCCTATGGCGAATTATGGATTTTAAGTTAAATATTTGTTCTGAACAAGATCTACCTTTTCGAAATTCAGCTTGATACTCGCCCAGTTGCTTGTCAAGTGATGTTTCTACTCTATTCAGCAATATTTTTGAACATACCTTGTATGCAATTTGAAGGAAGAGAGATGCCTCTATAGTTATCATCGTAGGAATCCTCTCTGTTCTCCAAATATCTTCAAAGATTAACTGCAGTTCTTCAATGTTTTTTGATTGAGACCATTTCAAAAGTTCAGCTGTTAAAGAGTCCTCTCCGCTGGCTTAATTATTTTTTAGATTGTTAATTGCTTCTTTAATTTCTTCAGCATTGGGTGGTATATCTTCTTCCAGATTTTCAGTTGCTTGTGAGAATTCCAACTTATGATCTGGTTCAGGGCAGTTTAAAAGTTGATCAAAGTGCTTCGCAAGTATTTCACAGTTCTCAACCTTGCTTAGGCCAAGTCTACCATTTTCATCTTTAAAGCATATGCTAGGCGCTTGATACCCCTTTAATTGACTCTTAAAATCAGATAGAAGTTTCGAGAGTTATTATTAGCAATAAAATGTTTTTGGGTACCAATAGACTACGTCTCATACTGTTCCCGAGTACATTGACGATGAATCCTCTATTATTGGATGGATTCATTTATAGCAAGATGAGGTCATTTATACTTAGGCATCCCCAAACTTGATAAATGATTAAACAATTTTGATGTTGTTCCTCTCGCTTATTCGAAACGTACCACAAGCTTTAAGTTCTCTTTGAAACCTACCGTTTGCTCTAAACGACCTGTCTTGTTATGCCGATGGTTACTTCTCATCTGATGGTGGGGTCCGGCATAAATCTTCTATCCTCCTTATGGCCAATAAGAATTACTATGCTCATTGTATTTTTGCTTCTAACACGAGGAAGACACGAAAACATGGATCGCGTAACATTTCTAAAATGTTACAGCTTCATCTTGGATCTATTTTGGTGATTCCTAACGTTTGTAGTGTGTAGTGAATCCCCTTCTTAATTATGTTTTTTGAACGTGAGCTAGGATATCAAGCACTCCACAGTGTTTGCAGCATACAGAGTATGCAGAGTATGCCCATGGAGGTCTCACACAAGAGCAACCTTTGCTTCCACCTATTTGTGCTAGGCTACTCCCTTTCATGTCTACTTCTGGATTGATCGATCTCCATAAAATAGGGTGATTAGATAATTTTTGTACTTTCGCAATCAAACTGCAAGTTCATTGTGTAGATCCCCTTCAGTCTTCAGTGCCGGCTATTTATATTCCCTTGCTTCCTAACTAGTAAATCACCGTCTTCATCGTTATCACCATCTTCATCATCATCACCGTCCTGACAACCTCCTTCGTTGTACAAACACAAATTATGCAATATATCAACATGCCTTCAAGCAATTCTTGCACTGTATATGATGATGATTACTATACTTTGGAAGTTCATTCACTGAAAATTGTAAAATTTGCTTCGAGGTTTTCCTATGTCCAGAACATAGAATGCTAAGAAAATCAAATATCTTAAAAAAGATATGTGGATTACATATACAAATGCAATTAGATTAACTCATGAGGGCTACTTGTAGCATAGGCTTTTGTGAATATTTTATGGAAGCTATTCTAACAACTCCACAAACTAATTTGCTCTCTGAGTTCCCATATCAATGTTCGAATTGCAGAATAAGAATGTAGAAAAAAGGAAACTCGTGCCCGCTGGCCTGGTGCAAGTCCATGAAATGAACACCGCTTGGATGACTTACGTATCGATACCATTTCGGTACCTCAAACTGAAATTAAATTTCTTGGCAGGGTATGGAATCAAACCCTGACCACCCCCGACAGCCAAGAATGTTAACTGCTGCACCTCAAGATGGTCTCTTCCATTGTCAGCCCAATAAATTGCATGATACCATGTAATTTCTACACTGCACGAACTATAATAGTACACATTTCTTAGTATTTTTGGCATTACATAGCCCCTGGCAAGTTAGGAGGGCGGTTTGCATACCATAACCCTAGAGCCGAATAATTCCAAATACTAACAAACAAAACAGTTTTAAGCACTCCACCAACAAGCTGGTAGAAAGATAGACAACATATTCTGTAATTTTCAGAGCAAAATTGTTTTACAATGAATGGCACTCGGGTCTACATACTGTTGAAATAGGTAACTCGACCGGTTTTCGTCACTGAGCCAGTCGTCGTCACTCTCGTATATAAGTACAAAAAATAAGCATGTCAACGGGTCTTTCTCAGCGCACAAAGTCTTACGAGATGCGTCATATCTTCGTTGCCGATTAGGTACAACTTTGCGAAATCATGCTTGCGATGTAGTAGGTGATTCCCAGCGTCAATCATCTCCTGTGAGCTGAGCTGTCTTGACGCGCCATTTGCTTCTCGCATGTGCTAAGCAGTGGGCACGCGAGTTAATTATGTGCATACGCGTTATCTTCCGACATTTTAAAATGTTACAAGCGCGTGATATAGTTGGTAATTGTTTCTGCAACATATGTGATTTGTTATTTCGTGCTCACATGCCTACTTTTGTTAGAAATTCCAGTGACGAACACTGGATTAAAAAAAACGCATTTTACCAATGCTCGTCATTTGTGACGAAAATATCATTTGATCATCGTGTCCAGTAGTCGTCATAGCTGACGATCTTTAGAGCTCATTCGTGACGAACACTAGTGCACGATAATGTTAAAGTTTGTGTTAACGTTTCGCAACCAATAAACATTTACAGTGTATTGTTATTATTACGTAGGTCTCTCTTCTTGACGGCCGCACCTCAGTAGACCTAGTTTTTTTTTACAAGGCATGCTACGGAGGATTTTTTTTATTTTTTATTGAGAAGAAGAAAAATATTATATTATTCTGAGACTAAATCTTTGTTTTCAGGCAATATGTCGAAACACACAGTTCTGAATTATGATATTCAGCAAATGGAAGCTGCTGTTAAGGCCGTTTTGGAGGACGGCATGAGTATTAAAAAGGCCGCGGAGAGGAATGGTGTTCCGAGAAACACCCTCTCGGACAAAATTAAAGGAAAATCACCTAGAGAGAGGAAGATGGGGCTAAGTTCCTTTTTAACAAGGGAAGAAGAGGCTATGTTAGTTCAATGGATAGTCTCACTAGGAAAAGTAACAAAGGACGATTTGCAAAATAGCGTCCAGTGCCACACACAAGAATCGAAGAGGGACTTTCCTTTCAAAGATGGGTGGCCAGGAAGGAAATGGTGTGTATCTTTCCTAAAAAGAAATTCAGGTCTATCTTTACGAACCCCTCAGAATTTGACAGTAAGCCGTGCTGCAATTACAGAACTGGTTTTCAGAAGTCTACAGCTATTTGGTGGAAAACGACTTCCAGTCTATTTTGTCTGACCCTCGGCGACTGTTCAACGCTGACGACACGGCTTCTTTTTTTTTTAATATTTCATTTTTTTTAATAAAAAAAACATAATTACTGGTACTGTTTTATTCGTAAATGTTAGCCCCCAAGTCGATAAGTCAGTGTCTTATGCAACAATTGACAGAAATGCATTATACACAGCATAGAAGGAAAACTAACAATGTGATGGCAATTGGTGCAAACAGGTGACGAATATAGGAAAAATCCAAAGATATCGTGCCGAGGACTAGTGCAAAAACACACTTTTTAAAAAAATATGTAATTTTTCCTAAAACGAATATCTTCGATATTTAGACTTCCGTAGTGTTTTGAGTCGAGTTTGAGGTTAGGTACAGTGCTTTTGTTGATTACATTTACCAAACTGTATAAGGTATATATATTTTCTTGACTAAATCTTCCTTAACATGACGACCATTGGTGCATTTACCTTAATAAAAATTGTCCTAAAACTTCAAAAGTTAGAAGGATTTCGTGTCAACTTGCTTATTTTGCCGTATATGTTATGCGTAGATAAATTCCATGAGGCATTGTTTCAGGCGATGTTGAAAAGATGAATATAAAATTACCTTAGATTGTGACGGAATATTTTTCCTTTTAAAATCCTGATAAATTTACTAACGCGTGTTTCTCGAACCCGCATATCCCTGAACAGCATTAATCTAGTCAGTTGGTGAATTCAGAATCTTGTTATTGAAATACAGGTTTATAGACCTAATGTAGTTTGTTCTTGGGTCTTCCCATAATTATTCCGGTTGCTATAAGGTAGGAGATGTGGTGAAACAGTTTCCTTGTGGGAATGATTTTACGGATAGATGCCCTGTATGATGCCAATCTCATGAGAGGGGTTAATGACAAATGAAATTAATGAGGTAAGGTACTTTATGAAGTGGCTGTGCGTGATCTTTTGAGTTCGGAGTAGTCTTTCCATGCACGTTAACGTGTTTAGCCACCTCTGCTAGTTTGTGACATTATGTCAAGAAATTAAAATTGTATCTTAACTCTCCTGGTTCCATACCGGCCCCTGTTATTGACACATGCATGATTCCATTTTTAGGAAGATTATATCTCGCTGCACCTGCTGCATCACCCAAAAAGTACGCAAATTCCTGTATCCTTGTTGCAGATCTGGTTCATTTACATTCAAATATCATGTTTTATATGTCTTCGGTGTGTTTCATTAATCTGTGACTCTCCCACTATGCTATTTTTGTCCTCCCCATGCACAAAAGACGTTTTGAACATGGCAGACCACACTCATGACAAACTGTTGGCTCTAGTGCACCTAGTGTGCAGGCTCTGCGCTCAGTACTAAACGTACTGCAGTACCCCTGTCAAATGGACAGTGCTTGTGCGACTAAGCGCTGCAGTGCTAGTGTGCTGTCGAGCGGCACTGCTTAGAAATGGGAAGGGTAGGGCTGCGCTTCGCCGGCACAAGTATATATCTCGCTAGCACTGCTTCACCTTGCCCATTGCACGACCCTGTTGTGTGTACTAGAGTTTGAAGGTTGTTTATGAAATAACCAATAGACTTACAGAAAATACAATAACATAATCATTCTCCGCATTCTATTTCACATTAGGTCATGTATGTTTGAAATTTTTCATTTACGTTTTAATATTTTTTTATCGCAGTTGGAATGCAAAATGTTCACGTTTTTAAGCGCGTTTCAACCGCGCACTAACTTAAAGAATTAATGTCTCATACACCTGTCATGTGATCAAATCCAAATTTTAACACAATATACATTGCAATGTTATATATAAGGTGCGTTCAAAAAGTAACGAGCCGGAGGCTGGAATGCGCAAACCGGTGACGACATCGGCTAATCGTGGCTTGTGTAACGAGGTATGGTTCCAACCAGAGGGTGGAAGGTCACAGCCCGTCGCTAGAGGGCACGCGTGCACGTCACATGACTATACAAATCGAGCAGCAGCATCCATCAATCGTCCAACGCTGCCAGTCGCATTGCAAACAGTGACATGGAGGTGTCAATCGAAGAGCAAAGAGGTGTTGTTCGGTTTCTGGCAGCGGAAGGAGTAGGGGGAATGGACATTCATCGCCGAATGTCACAAGTGTACGGCGAACACTCCATGTCCCTTGCAAGGGTCAAGGCGTGGCACAAGCGCTTCAGGGAAGGACGGGTGTCATTAGCAGATGATGCCTGGTCTGGGGACCCCACTGCATTACCGATGACAACGTCCAGCTGGTTGATGCACTCATTACCCAGGACCGCCGAGTGACAGTGAACGCCATAGCCGCTGTGGTTGCTTCACGACAATGCACGACCTCATATGGCCAACACAGTCGCGGCACTCCTACAGAAATTCAAATGGGAGGTTCTCGGCCATCCTCCATACAGTCCGGACCCCTCTCCCTGTGATTACGCCATGTTTGGTCCCCTAAAAAGGGCTCTGCGGGACCAAAGATTTACCCCGGACTCCAACATCCAGCTGTACGTGCGGAACTGGTTCACATCGCAGACCAGGGAATTTTATGAGATAGCTATTCACCGCCTCGTGTCACAGTGGGACAAGTGCCTCAACAGCCAGGGCCAATACTTCTAACATACAGGTACTGGTTTCTGTAATTATGCCTCTGGCTCGTTACATTTTGAACACACCTTATATTTGGTTTATTAATTTCAGATTGCCGAGTCTCCAAGAATATAAATCATTTTTGTAAGGTAACCTTTTCTCGGCTTGGGGTGGTTGGAAAATTGTGTTCTTGGTCTCATTGTAAACTTTATACAGTGGAACTTTGATAATTCGAACCTCAAGGATCAGTACAAAAATTCGAATTATCCAAACATTCGAATTAAGAAAGTTCTTTGAAAAGGGTAGAGAAAAGATATTGTATTACGTTTACATAATGATTTACGTTCAACAAAGCATATTAACAGACAAGTTTCAAACGGAAAATGAAACCAAATATACTATTCACCTATTTAACGACAGTAGTAATCCAGCAATCTAGTTTAGTCATAGAGAAATCTACTATTTTTCAAAATAGTAGTTACCTGTTTCTTACAATTAAGTCTCTCATCCATCACAAAAGAACCTAACAAATTTAAGGAACGGTAAACAGAACCACTTACGTGATTTCTATTTTCAAAAAAACGCCTTAGTTTGTTGCTCGGGCTGCACTCAGAACAGTTTTTTCGGAAACTGACCCAACTGTTTGGCTTCCGATCGGCTTTTTACACTAAAAACTTCGAATTATCCAAAATATAATTCGAATTAACCATGATTTTTTAGCATTGATTGTATATAAAATGCTAGGGACCAAGAGAAAAATTCGAATTAGAGAAGATTTCGAATTATAGAAGTTCGAATTAGCCACGTTTCACTGTATATCCAATGGTTATGCTGTACGACTGTCATCATCATCATCTTGCACAGTTTCCAGCCACTGGCCGGGTCTGTTTGGAACACAAGCCTCTCCAACGTCTTCTGTCTTCCCACCATCTCTCAGCCCCCACCCTTGTCCAATCTTCTCCTCTCTTCTTCACGCTTTCTTCCACCCCCTTCAGCCACCTGTCTCGCGGTCTCTTTCCTTCCCACATCGTCTCGTGTATCCTCCTGGGTATCCTCTTCTCCTCCATTCGTTTTACATGTCCATACCATCTAAGTCTAGATTTCTCTATACCATCCTGTACATGGTGTCCACAAGCAGGAAAAGTCAGGAATTTTGTTTTTGGTCAGGAAAAGTGTGAAAAAATGGTGTGAGTCAGGAAAAAAGGGCGAAAAGTATTCGAAAGTCAGGAATTTTATATTAACCATACAGTATTTTGTGTTTTACAGTCATATTTTGATGTTACTAGTTCAACTAATCTCTGAAGATAAAAATCAATAACTCACTGGACATTATGGTAAGTTTCCATTTTTACAGCAGCCTACATCATAGTAAAAACCTCCTTTACCTATTTTTTGTTCGCTTCTTTTGGCGTTGGCTTAGGGATGTGGCGACCCCATCACTATAGTTTAGGTTATTAACCCTCTTAGTGCCAGCCTCCTTATCTTCATGTGTGCTAAGATTGCCAGAGAGAAAATGCGTATTATGCAGCACTGAAGAAAATAACATGTACTACCCTCACTTTTCAAGATATTTCACTGTAGTTTACACCTCCTTGTAGCTAAGTGATGCCTTTCTTTACTCATTGTAATAATATCATAAAAATAATTCACAGTGCCAAGTAAAAAAATAAACAAATCAAATTTGGATCTCTATACTACCTAGTATTTTGATTGTACTCGCCTAAATTTTTATATTTCTGTGCACATTGACTTATTGTTTACCACTTTACAAAATATCACTATCTTGAGATAGATAGTTCTTCCAAAAAACAACTTTTCCTGATCACCACTCACACCTGTTATATGTACGTTTAGGGCCAGGCGTCTGGAGAAATACAAGAGAGGGTTGAAATTGGACGTCGTGATCAGATTAATTTCACGGAAATCTGGAACCTGATCATCATCGTTATTATCTCCGTCAACTCTGGCATTATTCCCGTCCCTATCATTACTGTCTGAATCAGAAATTTCATGAACCACTGTCGCACGAGTAGGTTTGTTTACATCATCACAGTCGTCATTATTTGAATTATTACCGGCATCATTATCACTCTCAGCATAATCTGAATCATCACCTGATTCGACATAATCAGAATCATCACTCAGTGAGTTAACATACTCTACCAAATCATCATCATTTTCAAACACAACACGAGAACTAGTCGCCATTATTACAAACACATGGACTGCAGGTAGGCGCCAAACAACTGAAATTGAAAAATTCGTAACATAAACACAACACGCCACACAGAGATTCTAGTGGTAGATTTAGAAACTACGTAGTTTCTTCCACAGTGCGGTACCGACTGGAGCTGCCATCTGTCATATTATTTGCCAACTATTACAACTTATTTCGACAGTTGCAACACGGAGCGCGATCTCGCTCCTGGCACTTTTAGCTAGCATATAGAGGAGCGCTATCGCGCTCCCCGGCACTCTAAGAGTTAAGTACTTAAGTTATATGTTAGTTATTGTTATTTTAAGGGGAGGAACTACGAGGTCATCTGCCCTCCATTAAGTACTTTGATTTATGTGTAATTGCATTATAATTTACCTTACTTTCTATTTTAAATGAATAAAGAAGCGAGAGTTGGGCAAATTCTGCAAATGAAAAAAGATATAAATATTTTTGCAAAATAAACCTTTTTTCCAATGTTACGATGACTTCGCGAGTCAGGAATTTTGTTGAAAAATACTCAGGAAAAGTCAGGAAAATTGACATTGAAAATTCTGTGAACACCATGCTGTAAGGGTTCCTCCTTCATTAATTATCTGGTCCTCTCATTTCTTATTCTGTCCATCTTTGTTGCTCCAATACTGCTTCTCAAGAACCTCATCTCACTGGTCTGTATTTTGCTCTTCTCCCTTCCTTTCATAACCCAGGTCTCCGAGGCATACGTCAGGATAGGGACATAGTACGTCCGATATATGATCTTTTTGCTGTTCTGAGGGACATCCTTGCTCCATAACATGCTTCTCACACTCCTCCGGAATGCTTCTGCCTGTCTCCCCCGCTCATTTATTTCTCTATCGTTTCTTCCATTATCTTGTATCAGGCTTCCCAGATACTTGAAACTCTCCACTTTCTTCAGCTGTTCCCCACCAATTGTTATTCCCGTTGTGGTTCTTTCCTTCTTCCTTGTTGCGATCACCATCTCACTCTTATTTATGCTAAATTTCATCCCATATCCTTGTATTATTCCTTCCCACACGTCCAACTGTTCCTGTACCTCCTCCTCCTTGTTTCCCCAAATCATCTGCAAACACCATTGCTTTCATCTTTCCTTCCCCAATTACTTGTGCCACTCGGGTCATTATGTCATCCATCACCACATTGAAAAGTAACGGTGACAATGCACTTCCTTGTTTCAGGCCGTTTCTCTGTTCCAACCAGTCCGATCTCTCTCCTCCCACTTTCACACAGCTCACGCTTCCCTTGTACATCTCCTTTATCCTCCTTATAGTCCATTTTTCTACTCCTCTATCCTCCAGGGACTTCCATACTTTGTTTCTGCATACACTTTCATATGCTTTCTCAATGTCCAGGAAGGCCATCAGTAAATCTGTTCCATACTTGAATAAAGTTGTGCATTAGGGTCCCCAGAAAAACAGGAGAGCACCAATAACTGGACTGTAAATAAGATTAAGACATGTCTTGTACTAGAACATTTACTGCCATTACGGACTGTACACACACATACAACAACAAAAAACTGGAAGCCAAGCACGCAAAAGTTCTCTCGTCTCCCGTCGAGCGCTGCAGAGCGAGCAATCGAAATGGCTGTCGAGTGATCGAGACGGCTGTACTCAACATACCGGCCGCCAAGAAATACTTACTTTCTTAACACTACAAATAACATAACAAACGAATTGCATCGAATCAATCACTGCACTATAGTCCACCATGTCTGTTTGAACAAGAAGTCTATATACAATACAATGACACTGAAACAAAAGAAACAGAACTGAAGTGCTATGGTACATTAATTACACTGCACTTGCTTCAGACAGAGGACACAATTTCACAATAGGTCGTTTGAACAATCCCTTGGTAGTGCGTATGGTTGCCACACGAACCAGTCCGTCATCTCCAGGATGAACTTGATCGATCACTGCAATCTTCCAGTGCAGAGGAGGTAGGTTGTCTTCCTTCACAATGACAAGCGTCCCAGGCTTCACACTTGGGGAAGAACTGGACCATTTAGCCCTCTGCTGCAGGTGGTGTAGATACTCATTGGACCACCTGGACCAGAATATCTGAAGTTGTTGCTGCAGAATCTCCCATCTGGACAACAAGCTAAGCTTCACATTACTTAGATCTGGCTGAGGTAAACTTGATAAGGCAGTGCCGATAAGGAAATGGCCAGGAGTGAGAACTTCAATATCATTAGGATCGGAGGAGAGAGGAAGGAGTGGTCTGGAGTTCAGACAAGCTTCTATTTGACAGGTTAAAGTAGTTAATTCCTCAAAGGTAGGACATAACGTACCCATAACACGTCTGAGGTGATGCTTGAAAGATTTAACACCTGCTTCCCACAGGCCTCCAAAGTGAGGTGCTCTTGGAGGTATGAAGCTCCACTCGATGCCTTCTCTGCTGGTGAAATTCTGTACCTCAGTTCTCGTTTCTTCTGAGTCGAGAAGTTCTTGAAGTTCCTTCTTGGCTCCCACGAAGTTAGTGCCATGATCACTGTAGATAGTTTGGCAACGTCCACGACGTGATACAAATCTACTCAATGCTGCCATGAAAGCTCGTGTCGTAAGGCTGCTAACAACTTCGAGATGTACAGCTTTGGTGGCTAGGCATACAAATAGTGCTACGTAACATTTATCTCTTGTCTTTGACCTGAGAGAACCAGTTTTTACAAGAAATGGCCCTGCATAGTCTATCCCACAGTTTAAAAAGGGTCGAACTAATTCAACGCGAACACGTGGTAGTTGGCCCATTAATTGAGTTGAAGATTTTGCTCTTAGTCGGAAACATGTCAAGCAATTATGAATTATCCGTCTGACTGTCGTTCTACCATTCACAATCCAGTATTTCTGCCTAAGGGAGGCCAGAAGAAGTTGACAGCCAGCATGCAAGAGACGACTGTGTTCATGTTCAATTATCAATCTGGTGATGTGATGATGAGGTGGCAAGATCACAGGATGTTTTTGCTCATATGGCAGATTAGACCGTTCTAACCGTCCACCAACTCTTAGCAGCCCGTTGAGGTCTAAACCAGGATGTAGACTTCTCAAGTGACTCTTACAATGAACTTCTTGGTCTGATTCCAGCTGTTTGATTTCCATGTGGTATGCTAACTCCTGAGCCTGCCTAATGCATGTTGTCAGAGCATTCTGCAATTCCTTTAAAGAAAGAGGTCCAGTAGCTCGCTCTGTCTTCAATTTTGAACAATTATGTACAAATCTAAAGATGTATGCTACAACTCGTTGCAATCTCGATAAGCTAGAGAATCTTGTGACGAGTCCATCCTCGGGAGTAGTCATTAAGTAACATACAGGCTTAATCTTCTGCTCTGGTGGTTCCTGCTGCTCTGGGAGATTGTTTAATGTAGGCCAGTGTTTAGAATCTTCACCCAACCAAGCTGGTCCATTCCACCATAACTTATTATCCTTAAGATCCTTAGGATGTACACCTCGTGATATCAGATCAGCGGGGTTAAACTGTGAAGAAACGTGTCGCCAAGTAGCACCTTCTGTAATTTCCTGTATTTCAGCTACTCGGTTGGCTACAAAGGTCTTCCATCTTGATGATGGTGCCGAAAGCCATGCCAATACAATAGTAGAGTCTGTCCACAAGAATATGTTCGCAAATGTAAGATTCAAGGACTTGACTACCCTTTGCAATAATTGAGATAATAGCAATGCTCCACATAATTCCAGTCGTGGAAGAGATAATTTCTTCAATGGTGCTACCCTGGACTTGGAGCAAAGAAGTCTTACAGAAGTGGTTCCATCCTTGTTTGTGGAATGTACATACAAGCACCCTCCAAACGCAGCTTCCGATGAATCACAGAACCCATGAAGCTGTACAGTTACTGAGCGGTCACCTAGAATTCTGCGATCAATGTAGATTTCATCAATCCATGGGAGCTGATTATAGAGTGATGTCCAAGTTGCAGCCAATTCTTCTGATAAAGGCTGGTCCCAAGATAGCCGTTCTTGCCATAACTTCTGAAGAAATATCTTGCATAAAATTACTATAGGACTGATGAGGCCTAGAGGGTCAAAAATGCTGGAAACAATGGATAGAACTAGGCGTTTTGTGAAACCATGTGGATAGGGTTTTGGCTTGAAACTGCTAATAACTTGAAACTGGTCAGCAGCTGGGTGCCATACCAATCCTAACGTTTTAACTTCACCCTTGTCCAGCTGTAGTGGTAACTGAGCCTCCCTTAGCTCCGGTGAGACATTCTCTAGAATACCTGGGTGATTGCTGCACCACTTACGTAGTGAGAATCCACCCTTCTGTAGTATGTTTATCAACTCTTGTTGCACTTGAAGAGCCTCTTCGACGGTCGCACATCCCGAGATACAATCGTCAACATAGAAATCTTCCATCAATGATTTCTGAGCTTTCGGAAAGGCATGAGCTTCCTCACTGGCCAGTTGTTGAATGCATCTAATAGCTAAGAATGGTGCACATGACATGCCATACGTAACAGTCTTCAATTGATACTCCTTGGCAGGATCTGTCAATTTCTCTCTCCATATTATCCTTTGATATCTACAGTCTTGGGGATGTACCAGAATCTGACGGTACATTTTTGCTATGTCCGCAGTGAAAGCAATGGCATGACTTCTGAATCTTAAGATAATAGAGTAGAGATCTTGCTGGATGGTTGGGCCGACGAGTAGAAGGTCATTCAATGATACTCCGTTGCTGGATGCTGCAGAACAATCAAATACTACTCTAGTCTTAGTGGTCGAGCTGCTTGCCTTAACCACTGCATGATGTGGCATATAGTAGCAACGTGCTGTGGTATCTTCAGCAATATCCATATGACCCAAATCTTCGTACTCTTGAAGAAATCGACTATATTCTTCCTTCAGTCCTTGATGTTTGGTCAACTTCCTTTCCAACTGATGAAACCTCTTTGTTGCCATCTGCTTGGAGTCTCCTAGATTTTCTGGGGTTTCTTTGAAGGGAAGACGCACTACAAATCTGCCAGAAGAGTTGCGCGAGACGTGCCGTTTGAAGTGAGCTTCACAGTCCCTTTCTTCCTTAGTTCTTGGAGTATGGTGTAGCTCTTCGATTTCCCAGAACCTCTGTAGCTGCTGTTGGATGCAGCCTGCAGATTGTACAAAGTAAGATACTACCGGCCACCGTGGTCCATGTAGGGGCTTACTGGAATCTGTATATTTACCTGCAAGTACCCAACCTAACTCTGTTTCTTGCAGAATAGGATAATCTTTAGTCCTAGCTAGATTTCCTGCGAGCTGAATGTATGGGCATACCTCTGACCCAATTAACAAGTCTATGTGACCCGGTTCGTTGAACTTCGGATCAGCAAATGGCAGATTTTTGGGTAAGTTCCACTCCTTGCTATCAATGTATTCGCCAGGAAGATCTTCAGTAAGCTTAGGTAGAACTAAGCACTCGACTGAGGTCACGAAATCATTTATACGCGAGCCTATTTGCACCAAAACACTATGCTTGGTTTCTGACGTCGTATTCCCAATACCCTGGATCGGTTTACGATCATGAGATCTGCGCAACCTTAATCGCTGAACACAGGATTCTGAAATAAAGCAAGATTGCGAGCCACTGTCTAAAAGGGCTCTACAAGTCTGCCAGATCCCTTGAGCATCCTTGACCTTCACCAAGGCTGTGGACAACAATATGGACTGACGTGGTTCTATCTTGAGAGTACAGTAACTACTCGCACCATGCTGCACCTGAGTCACGTTCTGATTAGGGACGTTTTCCGACTTATCTACGTTTGACAAATGCTGGGACACATCAATATGCAGTAACGTGTGATGCTTCTTCCTGCATGTTTGGCAGTTACCAGCCTTGCACTGGGCGACTCTGTGTTGAGCATGTAGACAGTTGAAACAGAGATTATTACGCTTGACAAAATCTCTACGTTCTAGAGTAGGAACTTGCTTAAAATCTCTACATCTAGCCAAAGCATGTGGAGCGTTGCAGTACACACAGTTTACAGTTGTAGTAACATACGTCTGATGAGCATGTGGTGTTGTCTTACGATTGGAGGGTTCTTTACCTTTAGTGTCTGAGCTGCTTGAAGGCTTGAGGAGGTTGCTTGAGTTCACTATGTCTAAAGCCTTGCATTTACCTTCTAAGAACTTGATAAGATCTTCAAGAGTAGGAAGAATTTCAGAGTCTACAGTATCTTCAAATTCTTTCCTAATGGACACGTGCACTTTCTCCAAAATCAACTGCGAAACCAGTAGGTCTTCCAATGGCACTGCTAGATTTAGGGCCTTAATAGCATTTAGGTTACTCAGAGTTTGGTTAACTAGTGCCCGAAGCTCATTAACAGAATCTTTGTGAGCAACCGGCAAGTTTAATAAGTAACCTAAGTGTGCCGTAGTAATCAGTCTTATGTTATCATAACGACTGCGAATAGTTTGCAGAGCAACTTCAAAATTACTGCTAGAAACTGGGATATTAGCTATTAACTTATGAGCTTCACCTTTGAGTGTAGACAGCAAGTAGTGAAATTTTTGAATATTGTCCAACTGGTCATTATTGACAACTAGGCTATCAAAGGTGTCCATATAATGCTTGAAACCGGTCACATTACCATCATAGCTGGGAAGTTGTAGTGTCGGTAATCTAATAGCATTCCGTGTACTAGAATGTGAGTGAGGTGGAGTAATACTACCATCAGCCTTGTGATCATTATCACGATTGATCTCGATATTCATTGCAGCTTCGAGATCAAAGTATGCTGATTCAAAGGTTTCTCTTTCAGCTGCATGCTTTTCAATACCCTCAAATAGTTCTAACTGCGTTTGAGCACCTTCAAATTTATCTCTAATGTTAGGCAATTCTTTCAGTCTAACAATTACTAATTGAATTTCTGACTCACGCTGGAATTCAGTAATATACTTTGACATTCGTGTTAAACTTGATTTGGCAACGGCTCGTTGCTGTACGAGTTGCTTCCTGGTTTGTTCTTCCATTGCTGCAGACGCGTTACGAGTACAAAAGGTTCGAAAAGGGTGAAAACAAGGAAGGCTAGCTTATAGAATAATTAACTAAGAATGTGATCCTTAGTACTTGAGCATAACGGGCGCAAGGAGACAGAATAAACCAATAGGATCAAGGTTGGGAGCATAATCTAAGGTGCCAGTCTAAGAATGTTTCAACTTACTTGTTATGCAGAGATAAATCTTGGATCCGCCACTGTCATCCAGGATGAGCTGAATAATACACTGTCTATGTTCTGCATGACCACACAAACTGGAGCTATAAGACCGGCAGCTGAACACGTGCCGTGGTATGTGTTGTAGGTTATGTTACGTATGTAACATGTAAAACACACGAGTTGCATTTCTAGACGTTCGTTAAGAGTTGTGTTCCAACGATTAGTGTTTTACACGTCCGAAGTATGCACGATGTCGTCTCATACTTGGAAGAATCCATTTCGCCACGAGGTGACCATGTGCTTTGTCCGCGTTCTGTTATATCGTACAGAGAACATGTCTTTCCAACGCGAATATCCGGTACGCGAGGACCATGAATAAAGTTGTGCATTAGGGTCCCCAGAAAAACAGGAGAGCACCAATAAGTGGACTGTAAATAAGATTAAGACATGTCTTGTACTAGAACATTTACTGCCATTACGGACTGTACACACACATACAACAACAAAAAACTGGAAGCCAAGCACGCAAAAGTTCTCTCGTCTCCCGTCGAGCGCTGCAGAGCGAGCAATCGAAATGGCTGTCGAGTGATCGAGACGGCTGTACTCAACAATACTCATAGTGCTGTTGTAACTGCCTTACAGCAAAAATCTAATCCACTGTGGACCTTCCTGCTCTGAAGCCATGTTGTTCTTCCCTCATCCCTCCTTCTATCCTTGTCCTAATTCTTCTTTCCAAAACTTTCTCAAACATCTTTGCACAATGACTCATTAGTGTTTTTCCTCGATAGTTTCTGCATTCTGTTCTACTACCTTTTTTGAAGATCGGGACAATTATTCCCTTTTTTTAGTCCTCTGGGGTCTTCCTTTCCTTCCATGATATCCTCATCACTAGGTACAACCATTGTATCCCCACCTCTCCTGCTGCTCTCACCATCTCCACACTCAACTCATCCATACCAGGTGCCTTCCCTCCTTTCATCTTCCTCACTGCATCTTCCACTTCTTTCCATGTTAAGTCCTTTTCTGTTTGCAGTTCATCTTCCTCTTCCCCTATTTTTTCCTCCTCGCTGTGGTTTCCATTTGGGTTCAGGAGGTCTTCAAAATATTCTTTTCACATTTTCTTCAGTTCTTCCCTATTTTCTATCTCTTGTCCCCTTTTGTTCACCATTCTAATGTAGTCCGTAGGATCCTTCCGCCTCTTATTTTTTACCATCCCATACAGGACCTTTTTTTGTACTTTCACTATCCTCCGTCATCTTTGTCCACTCTTCCATCCACTTTCTTCTCTCCTCAGCCACTACTCTCTTTGCCTCCTTCTTTCTTTCCTGGTACGCTTCCCTTGTCTCTATGGTCCTATTTTGATACCACCTCCTAGAGGCTCTATTCTTTTCCCTTACTATATCTTGTCTTCTCATTCCACCATGGTGTTTCCTTCCACCTCTTCTTACTACTTGTCCTCCCACATACTGCTTCTGCTGCACCTACTAGTGTCTTCTTAAATCTAGCCCAGTCCTCTTCCACCCCTCTTTCTTCATCTGTTGGAATTCCTTCCTTTACCATTGTGAGGTACTCGACCCTTCTATCTCCTTCTTTCAGTTTCCGTATCCTTATATGTCTTTCCTGGTTCTCAGTCCCTTTCTTTGCTTAGTCCCTCTCAGGTTCATTACCAGCAATCGATGGTCGCTATCCAGGTTCTCCGATGGTATAACCTTGATGTCCGTGATGTTCTTATTTAATTCCTTCTCATACAGTATATAGTCGACCACCGACTTCCTGGTCTAGTCATCACTGTACATGTGATTGTGTGGCTCTCTCTTTTCTTGAACCAGGAGTTCCCAATTAGCAGGCTGTTCCTTTGGCAGAAGTCCAACAGTCTCTTTCCTACCTCATTTCTTCCGCCCCAACCCTCTGGTCCAAGCACACTCTCATACCCTTGTCTTTCTCTTCCTACATGGGCATTCAGATTTCCCATAACAATCATATTTCTTCCTACCAGCTGCTTCTGCAATTCCTCTCCCCCTTCTCTTCAGAGGTGCAGCCTACTTGTGGAACATACACTTGCACTATTTCTATGGTCTCTCCCCTCAGTGCTATTTTCACTTTCATCATCCTATCATTTATTCTCTTCACTTCTTCTTTTACTCGTACTACTACTCCCACTCCATTCCTCTTTCCCTCTTCATTCCCACTCCAGTACAGTCTATAGCTTTTTCTCAGTTCTCTCCTTCCTTCCCTTTTCCACTTTGTTTCTGCCAATCCCAATAAATCCAACTTCCTTCTTTCCATCATATCCACTACCTCCTCTACCTTCCCCGTCAGTGTTCTTATGTTTAAAATTCGAAATCTTAGTCCGTGTTTACAGCCGTGTCGTCGTCTATTATATCCATCATGTCCGAGGCTCGTTCCATTCTTGAAAGTATTTGGTTTCATCCACTACTGGCTTGCTGGGCCTATCGTATCTTCACCAGAGCCCCGTTAGCCGTCTCTTTTCAGGGTTCCTGTAGGACCTTCACAGCTACCGTAACGGTCCCGGGGCACACGAAGTCCCCACTGTACTTCGCACCTACAGGCGATCCCCTACTTTATGCCGTTGCCCGTCTCCCACGACGTGGACGAGGGGTTGGACTTACGGGAGACGCTGTACGACTGTGAAATATGTAAATTAATTCACTTATTTTTAATCAGTTTGTATTTGTACGGGATAGAATGACATGGATCAACAGCTAGCCGATACGAGGAAAGCTGTACAGTGTTACGGTGATGGAGCACAACTACAGCTGGAATTGGCCGCTTCTCCACTATTTAAAAGTAACCTGTGATTAACTTCATTTATTCAAGCAAATGGTATTAAGAGACCATGAAAAACGTTTCCCGTCAGCTTTTCTCATGAGGGCTTTGGCAGCGTAAACCTTTTTTTAAATGTTTAAATTATATTAATTTTTGTAATGTTCTTATTTGTGCATATCTAACTTTATATACATTGGTTTGAGTCATCTTACAGTTCATAACCAGAAATATCGTCATCAATTTCTAATTCATGCCAATCGCTTTCAGACCGGTCCCGTGGTGTTGCGGTAGCGCAAGTGCCTCGTGCGGGGAGGTCCGGGTTCGATTTGCAACTCTATCAGGGATTTTAGAAACTGGTGTGATGGCAGTAACTGGGGTGCACTCAGCCTCACAAGGACAATTGAGTGACTGTCTGATCCGAGAGGCAGTGAAAATCAAGACTAGTGGCTGAGGGGACTCGTCGCTCGGACCATGTTTTGTCTATTTGGAATATCTTGTAGCCGTCTTCCCGAAGTCAACGAATCCTTCTTAAAAACGCGTTGTGCCCGATAATCTGGCTTGAGATTGGGTGACCTGACATGACACATCAATCCTCACCCAGAATTCGGTACAACTCGAAATACATTAAAAAACCCTGAATGTTCGAATCAGTTTCGGCAAAAAAATGTCGGGGACGAGATTAAAATAATCCCAAGGTCTTAATTAGGATAGGGTTCAACTGGGGTAAATCTCAAAATTGATCCTATGAACACCCAAGTATAGCAACAAAACAAGAATGACATAGAACTCCGCTGTTAAGGTAAAACTCATCCACCAATTTATTATAAAACCACATCAAGAAATACACAAATAAAACACAGAAATCGGCCTTCACTCGGAGATTCTTCGAAATTAATCTTGATGTGCAAATAAAAACATTAACGCGAAAGCAAAATTGACATTGTCAGGGACAAAAATCTCCGGGCGTCCTAGCTTTCGATATAATACAAGTTATGGAGATCTGAGTTAAATCACATTACTATTACGATAGTTACTTCAATCATCAAATCACTTCTCCATTGTAAAGTCCACATGTGAGCAGGTGTATACTTATGAAAGAAAAAAAAGAATTTCCAAAAAAAAAAGTTATATTGTCTCATTTGATCTCCTTCTAACTAATTGCTACTGTCAAGAAATATGGATGTCACTAGCGTCATACCACTTATTTACAAATTAACTCGTGGATTAAATGTCTTCATTATCTCATTAACTGGTTTCCATTTAACTATACCTCATTTGAAAAACACTGGTTGTTACATTCATCACATTGCGTTATAAAACCTTTATGAAACATTACATATTATAATATACCACTTTTACTTTTCACTTCTATGAATTTACGTTCACATCTCTGATTTTGTTTATGTTCAGATTTTCAATTGATCACCGCATGATCTTTACACCATTCACAAATACTTTGGAAACATTTGTATAGCTGGCCTTAAGCCTTATTGTATTCTTCTTAACTAACAGTGACCTCAGATTAACACACACCTTTGTTAACTATGTCACATTAATTATAATCATTTACTTTTATCAACCTCTTCATAGCGAGAACATTTAGCTTCAATATATCTTTCTTTCAAACAGCCATTCTGTTTCACAAACACTGTTTCATTTCAATACAACCTTGAATAACTTTGCTACAAAATGCATCTGCTCATTTCAACATGTAAAAAGCCTCATGTGGTGTGAGAGTGTTCCGTATAAATACCATGATGTGCACAAAAAACAGTGACCCCTAAGTGTGAATGTTTCTCCCTATAGGTTTAGAATGCTCAAACAATGAATTGGCATCCTACTTGAACCATCTAAAAGAACACTGCGATGTAACACGCCGACTGATCCATTTACCTATACTATATTTTAAGACATCCATTTATCTCGTTTAAACCCTAATAATAATTATAATAATCGCTCAAAAGAAACGCCTGTCCCTAATAACTTAATCATTTTATCGCAGTTTATTTCGATATTTCGACCATCTGCACAAATTTCAGTAACCACTACCCAGACAGATTTACTTATAAATTAACATGTGGTTTCTGTATCTCTCTTGCCGCCTTGATCCTGGTCCCGTCGACGCATTTCCTGTGGGTGTTGGTTCCACGTTCTCTCAAGGAACCCACTCTCTTCTCGTCGTGGGTCCAGCTCGCGACTCCTGGGTCTCCGTCGTCCATGGTTCGCCTTCATCGTCACGGCCCCCACATACATCGCCTAGCCGGCCATCTTTCCGTCATGACAGTTCATAACGTGGAACTCACACTGACGCACACTGATATCCATATTGGACATTCTGCAGTTCGCTCCAATGTTCATTCTTTAAGTGCCAAGAAATATAGGTTCGTAGCCGTGCTAATATTTCACTGACAACGCAAGTTGGCTTATATAATCTCACGCTAGCTTGTCTCGTAATAACCAGTCTTCGCCCTTGACCTTCGCCGCGCCACATATGGACATTGGCCTACGTCCACTTTTACTGAGAGTTTGCTGACCCTGCTACTTTCATTTGTCAACTATTCAAACAAATGCCTGGCGCTACACTCGTTTCGTGCGTGAAAAAGATCGCCAGAAATTAAAAATCTGTAAGAAGACACATGAACCCTAGTGATAATGGGTTCAATGTTTTTTATTTGACGGGCCTAGAGCAACCCATTGCCGAGATATTTAAAAAACCGCAGATGCTTACAAACACGAAAAAACCACGATCGGCCTATAACAAAATGGCCGCCATTTAAAAAACGGTAATTCAAAAAAAGTTCAAAAAACATATTTTTAAGCTCACTTCATGATAAGGAACAAACCCAGCAAGTATCAAATTTTTCTGAGATGGTCAAGCAACCATTTATTTTTATATTGGACCACTTGGCCTGGATTGACCCTGGAGCACGACGATACAGAAGTGAACTCCTTCTTAGGCTTGACCTTCCCAAGTAGACTTCGCACGGGGGTTAATCAGCGCCCTCTACGCTTCTGGAACATTCCTCAAGTCAAGCTGTCGACTATTTTCATGACGTGCTCGTGACAACCTCAGGTTACTTCCGCTCACGTCCATTATATCCATAAACAAAAGATGCAGCATACAGAATACTTAAAAAAAAAAATTCTTGCCTTATATTGGTTCCTTCCTCGCGCATTTTCGGCGCTCATTTCATTCCTTAGCCTCCTCACTTTCTTCTCCCTGTCATGCAATGTTGCCTGAGCTCTCAGAGCCATGCGTGTAGAGGCTGCTCCCGAAGTCTACGAATCCTTCTTAAAAACTCGTGTATGGAGGCTGCTATCGATAACTATTCCATAAGAATATGTTTCTTTATTCAGTATTTTAAATCGAAATCTGATGCTGTGAACAATTTTCCGAGTTTCTCAAGGGATCTTTCTGGACAGTCTGTCATTGAATGTTCAAGTCATTCTTTTAATTTTGAAATTGACGGAAAACCCCTCAACAAAAAAGCTACGAATGGTACGTTTCAATAACTCCAATATTCAGCTGATCTATTACAATATGAGGTCATCCTGCTGACAGTCGTCTCTTCTTTGCAGTAGAAGATTCTTGACTGTTTTCTTTGCTGTCATTTTCTTTATTCTTCACCGCATCTTTTACAGCCTGAAGTAATATTCCAAGGCAATCAACTGTTTGTTAACAAATAGGAAACAGATCTAGCTTCTCGCCCTCTAAGGTAAAAAAGAAAAGAAACGGCATTCACGATCATCTGAAGCAAAAATGCAGTGAATGTTGGTCTAGGAGGCATCTTTCAGGAATCTGCACTAACCAACACACTAAACAGGACTGAACTGATAAGAAGAAGTTTATTTTGGGGTGGGGCACCACCACAAGCGAATTCCATTGACTCGTATGTGGGAAGGCCAGGTAGGGTGCAGCGAAGAGGTCATGCTGGCATGTAAACAGGAGGCATTGCTTGTGCAGCAAGCTACTGGGACATGACCTCTTATTAGTGTTTGAATTAAAACTGATATCCAAACATACATGACCTAACGTTATGTTGTCGTCTGCTGTGCAGGATCGAATCCTGGCACCATCAGCTGGCATTTGAGGGTGCTTGAATTGAATACGAGGGAACCATGTTAATAGATTGCCAAGTTAAACAATCCTGGGTGGGGGGGGATAAAAGAAGCAGTAGTTAAACAGGACATAAAATCAATAACATTATTTATTTGTTTATTTAGTATGTTTCGACCCATACAGGATCACATAAAGCAAGTTATGATCTGTTGCTGTTATTTTTCTTGTTCTTCCAGAATTCTTTCATCATGTCGCAATGTTTAGCTCGACGTTCGTCAGTCCATTTTCCCCTAGGTCTGCTGGGCTTATCTTCTGATGCAGCTTCCCAAGTGTAGATCTTACGTCTGAAAGTTTTGCGGTCTTCGATATCTGTGGGTATGATGTTGGCATTATTGAGATCAGTTTGGACTTGTTTAATCCAAACCGTTGTCGTCTTTAATTTTTGTGAGTACATCAATATTTTCTTTGTTAATCGGTTGTCATCTAGCCTCATAATGTGTCCATAAAATTTCAAGCGTCGTTTACGGAAATCGGTTTCAATATTTGAATATTTTTCTGTGATCTTGTGCGATTGTGAACGATATCCTTCATCTGTAAGTCTTGGGCCAAGAATTTTTCGGATGATTTTCTTTTCAGCTTTCTTGATGTTTTCAAGGTCCCCTTTATAATTGAGGTTTAAGGTCTCACTGGCGTAGAGTGTTTCGGGTTTGATGACCGTCGCGTAATGTCGAATTTTAGTGTTAATGCTCGTGCATTTTTTGTTATAGATGTTAGCGGTTTTCCCATATGCTTTCCGCATTTTGAGTTCACGAGTTCTTTGTGCTATTCTTTCTGTGCCTGTAGGTTCAATAATTTCACCTAAGTATTTGAAATGATTAACCTTGTTGATTGAACCGTATTTTGTTACCAAAGTTTGGGTTTCAATGTGTTTTGTAGCCATGAATTCAGTTTTTGTGAAGGAGATTTTCAACCCTACTTTCCCAGCACATTCATTGAGGACTTCAATCTGGTGAATTGCTGTTCGTTCATCTCCGGAGAGGATTGCCAAATCATCAGCAAAAGCTAAGCATGTAACATTGATATTATCCTTCTGTCTTATTATTATTATTATTGATCTAACATAAAATAGAACGGGGAATCTGATAGTGCTATTGTATTTTCTGTAGACCTATTGGTTATTTCATAAACAACCCACAAACTCGAGTGCACATAATATGTTGGTCGACAGTCGTATGGAGTCTTCCCGAAACACGTCAATGCGTTTTATATCTTAACCTAATACCCTCAAAGCTACGTTATGGATTA
Organism: Meconema thalassinum; assembly: GCA_946902985.2. Lineage (NCBI taxonomy): Eukaryota > Metazoa > Arthropoda > Insecta > Orthoptera > Tettigoniidae > Meconema > Meconema thalassinum. The sequence goes on along the minus strand of OX336393.1, from coordinate 314,137,580 downwards.
CAGTGGTCGTAGAAGTTTATGTCACAGCAGAATTTACAGATGCATTACTGAGAGATTTGATTAATATAAATATTGAGAGAAGAACTTGACTACTTTATCCTTAACGATGAGCTCGCCTTTGAAAACTCTCATGAGTGGGCGCGTAGCAGCCTCCCGAAAATTGTTTTCCCACCCCTAAAGCAGCCCAGTATTTTAGGGAGAAGGAGGTAATCTCTCTATTGACCTGAATAAATATATATTTATGCCTGGAAAATTTTAATGGCCACCAATAGAATTTATTTCTAAGGGTATTCTCGAAACTGTTACTCAAACTGCAAACTTAACAAACTACAGCAGTCGACAATGATATCAATTACTGTAGGCTATGTCAAGGCTTATGAATTTGAGAAATCTATCAATGGATGTCAGAATATTTTTGCAAATCCCTTTTGGGCCAGGAAAAATCTTGATAATATTTTTCGCTGGTACTTTTGAATATGCTTGCCAGTGGCGTAGCGTGAACTTTTGAGCTGGGGACGCCAAAGTTTTTAACGACAAACTAAGGAACAAATCAAAAAGCTAATAAAGATACTGTCACATACCTCACACAGTCTTGTACATCAGCTCCATTCGTCTTTTCTTCTTTTCTGCGAAAATGTCAATGATGTGTTCAAGAAATGCCTGCTCTGATCTCACCTAATAACTGTTTTTCAATGGCCAGTGAATTTAAACACGACAAGCGACTATTGCTCATAGAATTTCTAAGGTAGGTTTTAATTCTATTCAGCAAGCTCATGCTGCGTTCACTACTAGCTGTAGTAGTTGGAATAGTCAGTACTAAGCATAGTAGTTTAGTTACTTCCTGATAGATGGAGTCGAGACCGTTGGCAACAAAATATTTTAAAAGCTCTTTTGGAGCTAAATGCTTTGTCTGAAACAATGTGAAGTTCATTTAGTAATTGGTTAACATTAAAGAATGGATACTGTTTTACCAAAATATCTAATTTGCTCTGGGGGAATGTTTCAGTGTATTCTTTAAACTTCTTTTCTTGTACTAACTCAATGAAATTTAGATTATTAACCTTTACACTGCTACGCCCGAGATATCTCGGGTGCGGTAGAACGTCGCGTCCTTGCTGCGCCCGAGATATCTCGTCGGCATCTTCATCTGAATAACATACTTTTAAAAATGTATTCAGCATGGAGGGGTTTGATAGTCTCTCACAATATTAGCAGTGAAAAGGTTAAGATCTTCAAATCTACTTTTCATTTGAGCTGTTAGTGAATCTACTATTTCAAAAGTTAGCACTCTCAAAGTGTTCTTTTTATTGCCATCATACATTACGTTTTCATTCAACTGGATGCTTTTTTGAATGCATCTGTCAGTGAAATCTTCATTTCGTAAGTTTTCTATTGTTTTGACGACAGACTCTATCTCATTATGGCAAGTTACAATACTCACTGTCGATGATTAACAATTAGAAAAGATGATCAGTGTAAATGAAACAAGCTTCGAATACACATAGCAAATATACAAAGGTAGGGTCATCCATATGTCTTTTGAGACCAATGGCACTGTTCACAGAGTCGTCGTCCCATTCAGTATTTTCATCATCAATAATTTCATCAAAAGTACTATACAATCCTTGGAAATGTTTCATAATGGTGAAAACTGCCCTCGAATGAAAATTCCATCTCGTATTGCTAGCTTGTGGAAGCTTAAATCCTCTTTCGGTCAACAAAACCCAAGGTTCGTATATAAGAGGTTGTCTCGTTCCGCGCGCATGCGCTCTACTCCCCCGGCTGATGACGTATTGCTCAGACCCGGCAACAGCCAACACCACAGTCTCCAGTAAGCTGGCAGCTTCAGCTATTCTTTATGGTGTTGTGTTGATGTGTTTATCTATTCTCGTTACGTGTCATTATTTAGTGGTGTTTGATAGTGCTTCATTAAGTACTGCTCTACACGTTTCCCCTAGTAATAGGTAAGTGCTTGGTAAATGAAAGAGCCATTTGTGTATCATTAGCTTCGTGGTACGACCTGATAGTTTTGATGTTTTTTTATTTCTTTCAGTTTTCTACGATGCCTGGAATGAGATGCACGGTGGCTTTGTGTACAAACAGTCTTATTAAAACGAAGCAGGATCCCGGGAGTGCGCATATAAAGTATCATTCATTCCCTAAAGACAATTTAATTAGGCAAAAATGGGTGCTGTGTACTAGAAGAGACGGGAAGTGGAATCCGAATACTTCACAAATATGCTCTGAACATTTTACGGAGGATGACTATGAGAGGGACCTGAAAGCAGAATTATTGAATTTAATTCCTAAGAGAAAACTAAAACAGACTGCTGTGCCTTCACTTAAATTAGGAACTGATATACCCGAAGAAACCCAGGTGCAGATACGTGAACGTGAAATACGTAGTGAGAAGAGAGAAAATAAAAGAACTGTGAATCAAATTTTAGAAAGCTCGTACTCTGTTCAAGAAGTGTGTGATGACTTCCAAACTACAACGGAGGAAAATCAAATAGATGTTTTGAAGATGGAAAATGAAAAGTTGCGACAAAAGAACGCAGAGCTGGAGGAGAGAATCGTACTGAAAAGCCAAGAAATTGGCAGGCTTAAAAGAGAACTTTGTAAAATGAAGAGAAAAAGGATTGATGAAACCAGAGTGCGTAAAAAGGCCCGGAAATACTCGGTTCAGTTTTCACCGAAAATCAAATAGACATCCTTTTAAGTAAGAAAAAGAAAGTTAAATGGACAGACGATGAAATATCTCTTGCATTTTCCCTGAGATATATTAGTAAGCGTTCATATCTTTTTCTGAAGAAGAAAATGAACATTCCTTTGCCTGGACTGTCTACACTGCAAAAATGGGCATCAACAGTCGATATGAACAATGGTGTTCTCCAAGATGTTTTCCGCTTTCTGTGCGTTGCTGGTTCATCTCTGAGCAAGAAAGAAAAAATTACGGTTCTTCTTTTTGATGAAATGAAAGTTAAAAGCGTCATGGAATATGACGGGAAAGGAGATGAAGTTATCGGGCCACACTCCAATGTGCAAATAATAATGGCTCGGGGACTTTTTGCTCAATGGAAGGTGCCTCTCTTTGTTGATTTTGACGTGAAAATAACCTGCGAGATTTTAAACTCTATTATTTTAAAACTTTCCGATATAGGGTACATTGTAAAAGCATGTGTTAGCGACATGGGGGGTGGAAATGTTGGACTTTGGAAGGAACTAGGAATTAGTACTGAAAAAACCTGGTTCACTCATCCCTCTACGGAAGAAAAAATATACATGTTTGCTGACGCGCCACATCTTCTGAAACTAGTGCGGAACTGGGTTTTAGACACTGGGTTCCAGCTAAAGAGCGGACAGATTGTAAATAGAAATCCTATCGTAGCATTATTAAATGATCAGAAGAAAAGTGATCTCAAAATGTTGCATAATCTTAACGAAAGTCACATCACTGTGGAAAAGACTCAAGAGACAAAATGTGAGGAAAGCGTGTCAGTTCTTGTCGCACAAGACAGCTACTGCTCTGCAATTTATGAAACCGGGAGCTGATCCTCAGCTGGCTGAAGAAACTGGAAAATGTATTGAAATAATTGATAGGTGGTACGATGTGATGAATACATACACTCCCAAACCTTCAGGTAGACCTTCCAAGAACCCATATGGAAAAGATCTGGAATCTCAAGACGCAATTCTCAACGACATGCTTGAATTAACTGAAACAATGAGATGCTGTGGCAAGAAAAATATACAGCTTTTTCAGAGAGGAATCATCACATCAATTAAATCTTTGAAGTATCTTCTATTAGATTTGAAGAGTGTCCATGGTATTGAGTACATACTCACCCACCGTCTCAACCAGGACGCTTTAGAAAATCTGTTTTCTCAGATTAGGACGAAAGGGGGTCTGAATGATCATCCTTCTCCTTTAGACACATTATATCGTTTAAGAATGATTATTTTAGGGCGAAATCAAGGACTCCTTCAAAATAATTCTAATACAGGAACCGAAGATGATTCCGAATATATTCCAGCCAAAGTGCTTCGAATGTCTGGTGTATTATGCAAGAAGGAAGAGGATAATCCGGAGAAAGATAGCGAAATAGATGTCACCAAAGAAATGATTGCATCTTCGATTCCTGAAAACGAATTGAGCACCCCCCTAACTGAAATGGAAGCCAATGCATTGTTTTACCTTTCTGGGTGGGTAGCAAAAAAGCTTAGATCGACATGTCCAAACCTTGGTAGCTATACATTTACTAGCTCTGAATCGCAGACTATGAATCCACAAAATGCATGGATCAAAAGTTTGTCGTTCGGTGGACTCGTAGAGCCTTCTGAAAGCTGGAAAAAAGAGGCAAAATTGCTAGAAGATGAATTTAAGAAGTACCATGGTCTCAAGAGCATAAAAAGGGGTAAATTGTGCATTACCAATTTGGTTGAATCTCTTTACAAGAAATATCCTGAAATAAATCGTGTAGTGGTAGAGACATTCGTTCGACAGAGGACCTTCATACGAATGAAGTTCATGAATGCACTGAAGACAACACAGGGGAGCTACAAGAGGAGTAATGAATGTTCAGTCTCTCATGACAAAATATCCAAGAAGATGAAAAAATACACCAGGTGAATGTATTTTCAGGCTTGAACGCTTGATTGAGTTCGTGAACAGTGAGCAAATGTACCGGTAATAGTTTTCCCTACTTAATCTCAACAGTATAATTGAGCATGAATTTTAATAGAATTAAAACGGCGCTGTGTATTGTGCATTATGTTGAACTTTATCAATTATGACTCAATTTTGAAGCTTCAGAATTCTCGTTCTTTGTCGATTCGAATAACTTTTATATTTAATTATTCATGATGATGATGATGATGATGATAATTGTTGTTTTAAGGGGCCTAACTCTAGGTTATCGGACCCTAATGGTTTGGGTGATAGTGAAAATGAAAGATGATCAAATGAAACCTACAACTAAAACTAACTACTCTCTTACAAACTAGAAGAGGAAATGGTAAACAAAAAGTGTATTTACACGCTCTGATTATTTAAAGCTCTACTATATTAAACTGCATTTATAGCTACAAGTATCACGTGTTCTTATGTTGTACATCAACCCCGTGGTTACCTTCTGCAGTAGTGCAAGGCTAGCCGTAACAGTAGTCCCAGCCGCTCAGCGCGGGTCGGCTGATGACGTCACGCAACAGGGGAGCGCTGTTACCACAGACCTTATGAGAACGAGGCAACCTGTTCTCTACAAGCCTTGAACAAAACCGTCCTTTTAGAAGACTTACTGAAAAAAACTATGAGAAGCAGTCAAGGCACAGACAAACTCACAAACCTGTTTTATTGTTTTTGAGCCATACAGAAGTACCAAATTTAATTGGTGGGCGTAACAATGGACGAAAAGAGCATATGGGCAAAACTGTTTCACTAGGTTTTGAACTTCTCCTTGTCTGCCTGCCATTACAGCTGCGCCATCGTATGTCTGGCTTACAACTTTTTCTCCATTTACTTCCCAGTCAAGTAAAACTTTGTGCACGATTTCTGATAATCCCGCAGCTGTTTCATTCTTGGAAACGTCATAAAAGCCGACGAATCTCTCCTCTATTCTATCATCCACACAATATCTAAATATTATGCTCATCTGGCTCTTACACGACATGTCTTATGTCTCATCCGCTTGTATGGAGAGAAAGGGGGCTTCATTTATTTCTGATTTGATTTTTTCATTTAATGCAATTGTAACTTCTTTCAAGTCATTTTGAATGTCTGGAGATGTTCCTTTTAATAATGATGATGACTGTAAATGATCTCTAACTATCGATTCATTTTGAGCGAGCAGGTTCAACAATTGCAAATAATTCCCCTTGTTAATAGAGCTTTCATCTTCTCTATGCACACGGAAGGCTAGTTCTTGTGTACAGAGAAATACTACTGATTGAATGAGTCGTCGCACATACTGCCTGTTCGAAGATACGATCTCATTATGTTTTACTGCTTGTAGTCGAGTAGCTTCAAATAATGCATGCTCAATGCGAGTTTTACCTAGCTGATGAAATGCTTCACAATGTAACAAGTGGTGTTTTGAAAACTGGTGTTTTACAGCCTTTTTAATTAAATTACTCAGGTCCGAAATTCCTTCCGTGAACCATTCAGTATCTTTCGCCCCAAACTTAAGGCAAACGTAACAAAACATTTTTAATTTTTTTTCAACACACCCGGTTAGCCAGGAAAACCTGTCATACCAAGAAAGCTGAAAACTCTGTGTGCGATTTTTACTGACTTCTTTAATTGATAACTATGGCTTTGGTCTTTACGTTTTAAATTCACATCGCTGTTCATATGATAAAGTGCTCAAAGAAGTTGCCTTTAAAAAATTAATAACATTAGAGTCAGGTGAACTCTCTTCAGTCATATTGGCAGCATTAAACACACACATGCACAATTAAAAGAAACTACACTTCTACAGTTCGAACTATAGCACTAGCGCAGCGATTGGGCTGTTGAGTTAACAGAACAGTGATCATACAAAGCAAACGCCCGTGTGCGGTAGCGCTTCCCTTCCGAGAAACAAGTATGAACTGGCGCATGCACTGCAATGTGGCCTGGCCAGGGTGGTACATAGCTCTTGACGCCAAGAAGGTCTGGCGTACAGACAAGAAGAGCAACGCACAGCAGTAGACCCCGCTTCCGGGCTAAGACTAGTTATATGGGGGGTGCGGATATAAAATAACTAAGCGCCATGTAATATGCTAACGCCTTATTTATATAAAATAAAAACAATGTTATATTTTACTCTCTGATGAATACACATTTTTAAATCAGGGAACGCCCGGCGTATCGGCGTATTATAGCTCTACGCCTCTGATGCATGCATGGGCTTAGAGCACCAAATCGTTTCATTGTCTTTTCCAATATAAAACCTAACGTCCTCATCTACACCATCAACCTCCATTTCATCAGCTTCCTCTTCCGAAACTTCTGAATCAGTCATGCTCGTTGTTTTCAACCACCTCTTCTTCATCATCAACATCTGAATCATCAATATCCTCTTCAATACCCTGCTGCAACGGTCTCGTCAGGTTTGACCGTAACTGATGACTGGATGTGAGAGGGAAAACAAAAATTGGCTAGTGGAATGTGTTACCATTATTGCCAGCTAGGAATACTGAAACTCCCTGTCCCTTTAAATAACAGTGGTCTGATTTACAACAACACTAGATGACCCGTCAGACGTAGTTCTGTCAAAATAAATGGCAATGTATTGAACTCCAATTCAGTCTGTACTGCACGCAAAAATCAGAATAATGCAAATCACAACATCAACATGAAATGAGTTTATTTTCTACTGCTACCAAAAGTTACTAAGAAATTATGTGTTTTCAGTAGCTGCAATATTAATATCTTCATAGTGACTAAGGAAGTGCTCGAAAAGATATCAGCATATCACTACCCAGAAATAACCCTGACGAACTGTTGCGTAGATGGAAACTGTTTGGCACGTCTTCAAATCCCTCGCTGAGCCATAATTATCCCCCGTTGCAAATCTAGCAGTTTGATAAGTTGATGCTGTAAAGATAATGTGCAAAATCGTAATCTTCTTTCTTCGGAGCAAATAATTATCATAGAAAACACTGATTCCAATAACAGTATGAAGTTAAAATTCCATCAAAAAATACTGTTGTTTTCTCTGGCTTGAGTGTGTTCCTCACATGATCACAAATCTTGGGCGTGGCTAATAATTTACTGCCACATAATGAAACTTCTTGCACATGTATTAATACTGACCAGTTCCAAAGAAAATGCTTCTGTTAAATGGTATTTTCATTGTAATGCTTTATGGTAAACGATATGTTTTGTTTAATTACCCGGCACGTAAACGAACAAAGTTCATGTTTTTCAAACATGGGAACAGGCAACATACAATTGGCCATGCCAACACTCAATGACTGCCCCTGGGATTTATTTATGGTCATTGAGAAAGCAAACTGCAGTAGTTTAAATTCAAATGGTAAGTCACTGGGAATCTTTGGGATGCGTGGTATCAAAACGTCTTCCCCTTTGTACTTTCCCTTTAGAAATAGTGGCTTCGGTGGCCTAGTTGATAGCATGCTGAGCTTCTATGCCCAAGATCGTGGGTTTAAACCCGGCTGAAGTAGTCGGATTTTTTAAGAACGTTAAAAATCCCTCGGTATGCCTTCTTTCGGAGGGGAAGTAAAGCCGGCGGTCCCATGTCATAGATTTATGGCATTGTTAAAGAACCTTCCACTAATTACACCTGTGTGAAGCTAAATTATATATAGGTTAAACATTTGACTAACGTTCTTAGGTTCCTACGTTGGTCGTCAGGAGCCGACTGCGGAGGCATCTGGTAACTTCGTTCTGAACTAGTTGGTCGTTGACGTTGGTGTTTGGCGGCAAAAGTAGGAACTACTTGAAAAAATTCATTGTCTGCAGTCCTTACTTGATTTAAAACAGATACACATTAATACAGCTATCACAATTAACACCGGTTATCAGACAGATTCTACACACACCCAAAGTAAACGGGGCTACATGACCGCGTTGTCGCAGCCCCTAAACTGAGGCACCAACTAACCCTTTAGATTGGTCGTTTCGATCACGTTGTTCATAAATTATTTCACCGCTAGCCTTGTGCCATTACATCTTCTTGGGTTGGTAGCGGAATCTACTGATTTGTATGTCCTCAATTCACCGGCACTTTCATATTGAATTTTAAAATTTAATTCATTTACACCTGTGTGTTTGACAGCCAAAATAGCTCGTTCCAAATATGATCTCTGTAATTTTGAGCAACGTTTGGGTACACCTTTTGAATGAGTTCGTTTTTTGAATCAGTAAACTGACAAAAAAAAAATTGTCTGTAAATGTAATGCAGACAGTCAATACATCTGAAGGGAATTTGTTTTGCCATTTCCAATGTCAATGAATTGTTTTGAAAATATTTCTCCAGTTGGATCATTCTGCAACTCGACACGCATATTCTTGCTTAAATTTAGTATCTTGATCTGTTCTCACAAAATGGAGGACTTTAAACATTCATCAGCTGGCGTTGACCGTGAAATCACTGGCAATGTTCGACGAAAATATTCTTCCACAAAATCACCGCACCACCAAATCGGTTTTGATTGTTCCGCAGATTTTGCATGGCCTAATACCTCCAAAGACTTTTTATGTGCCATCGTGCATTCATCCCACACTATCAGTTAACATTGCTGAAAAACCTTTGCCATAGCAGAGTTCTTCGAAAAGTTCCAGGTCGGAGTTTCGTTTCATATTCAACGGCAATTTTTACGCTGAATGGGCTGTTCGAACGCCTTCCAACAATGTAGCTGCAATGCCTGATGAAGCAAGTGCGAGTGCAATTTCGTTGTGTGAGCGAATGTTTGCAAAAATGAATGAAATTAAAAAGGTTTTTCCTGTATTCCCGGAGGCGTCCAAGAAGTAACTCCCTACATTTCAATCATTTACAACTTTCATAAGAGTATCAAATACTGTACATACTTTTGTTGTTGGTTTAAAAGCAGAAGATTTTTTTGAACTGATTCTCTTAAAGGTCGTACATTTTTTCAAGTTGCAACACTTGATTAAAAGTGTTGTGCATCAGGCTATTGGGTGCGGCCATGCCTAATTGAGATAATTGGCTACTTTATTTGACATCATCAAGCACATGTTCTCAATTGATATCAACGCCTCGTTTTACATTTCTTGTGGGATTAACTTCCTCCATTTTTGGCCCGTATTGACTTTGATGATTTATTGCAAATATGTTAGTCCGTCGATCAATACATCAAGTTACATATAATTCAACAGTGGTACATTCCTCAGCCACAATTTATCGAATCTAAAGAAACAATCTCATCACATCAAAGACACTGTAACAACATTAAAAACATGCATAAAACTTGGTAAAAACAGGTCAACAACATGGAATAAAATGTATGTACACATCGTTAAAAGATCACTAAAAAGGCTCTCCGGCCCATGAGTTCGTGGAAAAGTGAGTAAGTTCACATGGAAAATTGTCACTACATGAAGTCAGCCAGTCACTGTTCATTTTTACTGATATCAATGTGGCTTGAAGGAGTTTGAACATTTCTTAACATGGACGCCTGGAGCATCAAGTTGTGTTAATATGCGGTCGAAACGGACGAAAAATGGATCCCAAGAAACGTGGCCAGTTAGCCCAAGCAAAGAAGCAAGAGGAGCCAAAATCTTAAAGAAACAGAAAGAAAGGCCAAAAATTAAACTGAGAACCCAAGAAAACAGAGAAGGCAAACCCGATCGTGTAGAAAACCAGCGAAGTCATACCTGAGGAGAGACCCACGTGCGAACTTGGCCTGGGAGAGCACGGGAAGCACTGACACGCTTGGTTGAACTGAGCAAGTCAAGAGAGGCAAGGCAAGGGAGGGGGGACGGAGAGGCGGGGAAGGGCTGCGCGGAGAGTGAGCGCAAAAGAGAGCAAGGTTGTGGCTATCGTGTGGGAAGCACAGGTGTAGGCAAACCGAAAGAAAAAGAAGATTTTATGGGGGTTTGTTTAAGGGGATGTTAATGGTGTTTCTGGTTAGCGTGTCATAAAGTATGTTGCTGTCAAAATTAATTTCGTTAAGGTTGGCACACGGATTTAATTTTTGAGCCTTATCGATTTCAATCTGCTCCAGAATGTTTAGCATAGTGCCTTTACTTTCATATTGTAGAATTTTGAGATCGCGCTCAATATTTGTGAATTTATGCCCCATTTCAGACACATGGTTGCCCATGGCTGAACATTTTTCCCATTTATAGACTTTCTCAATTTTTGCAACGTTTTATTAGCAAACATTACAAATTTAGAAGCAACCATTTTTTCAGGAATACTGTCCAATTTTGTGAAGCCACTAGGAATTTTGAAATAAGCGAATGCCACACCCTCCACACTCGCCATCAAAGACATGTATACAAACATTCCTATTCCTCCCACAATCAAGATAATTGAGGATAATCTTAAATCACACAGTAGACTATCTACACTTGAAATCAATGAATTCACTAATTTTACTTAAGTTCACCCTAGAAAAAAACTATTTCACTTTTGATCAGCTGATTTATAAACATTGTGGTGTTTGAAGCCATATTTTCAGTGTTGCCTTAGTAAACAAGAGTTTAGTGCTTTTCAGTCGGTCAACACGAATGTACCCAAAAGAGATGGGTTATGCCCTAATCCTGAAATAAATTACATGAGATTAATAAAACACTAGGATGACCAGTTTCGATCGTCAAGCGATCATCATCAGATCCATTACACTTAGGCTACAAAATCTATGTTTGAAATACAGGTGAAAATATTTACAATATGTACAATTATTTAGTTGCAGTATTGGTACTGCAACTGTCAGTGTATGCTAAATGCAGTATATATGTTAGGTGAAATGCTAAATGGTGATAGCTATCCGGAGGTAAATATTTTCACCTGTATTTCAAACATAGATTTTGTAGCCTAAGTGTAATGGATCTGATGATGATCGCTTGACGATCGAAACTGGTCATCCTAGTGTTTTATTAATCTCATGTAATTTATTTCAGGATTAGGGCATAACCCATCTCTTTTGGGTACATTCGTGTTGACCGACTGAAAAGCACTAAACTCTTGATTTATAAACAGACGGAAGGTTTGGCGATGGGCTCTCCAATTTCCGGCATTCTGGCCAATATATATTTGGACTACTTAGAATCCAATAAAGTCATCAATAACATTCAAGGCATAGAATTCTGGGGTAGATATATTGACGATGTTTTCCTCATTGTTGATAACTCTTCCCAGAACATTAATGCCATCTTAACGGAACTCAATCTGTTGGATACCAACATTGAATTCACTGCCGAATCCGAAATTAATGGCACTATCAATTACCTGGACCTCAACATCTCTAAAATGAACCGAAAACTCCAATACAGCATTTATAGAAAACCCACTCAAACTGCTTCTACTATACAGAGATCATCTAACCATCCGGAGAGCCACAAAAGAGCAGCATTTATAAGCTTTGTCAATAGAGCCCTTAACTTACCCATGTCTGAACTAAAATACAAAGAAGAAATTGCCACTATCCACCAAATTGCCAAGGCTAATGGCTATGAGAAGACATATGTCAACAACATTATCAACAAAATTAAAAACAAACCCAAAACCACTCTGCTTCCGTTTAAGAAAGAAAAATCCTATTTTGCTATATTCTCCTATACGAACTCGCTCACCCATAACAGCACCAACACATTCAAAAAACAGAATATGAGAATTGCCTACAGGACTACCAATACCACCCAAGACCACTTATTCAATTCGAATTTGATCAATCAGGTTAGCAAATACAACAGATCAGGCATCTACAAAATGCAATGCAATGATTGCAATGCTGATTATGTTGGCCAAACAGGCAGGAATTTCAAAATTAGATACCATGAGCACTTAAACGCTGTCAGACAGAGAAAATTTTCAGCCATGGGCATCCATGTGTCTGAAATGGGGCATAAATTTACAAATATTGAGCACGATCTCAAAATTCTACATTATGGAAGTAAAGGCACTGTGCTAAACATTCTGGAGCAGATTGAAATAGATAAGGCTCAAAAATTAAATCCGTGTGCCAACCTTATCGAAATTAATTTTGACGGCAACATACTTTGACACGCTAACCAGAAACACCATTAACATCCCCTTAAACAAACCCCCATAAACTGTTTTTTTTCTTTCGGTTTGCCTACACCTGTGCTTCCCACACGATAGCCACAACCTTGCTCTCTTTTGCGCTCACTCTCCGCGCAGCCCTTTCCCGCCTCTCCGTCCCCCCTCCCTTGCCTTGCCTCTCTTGACTTGCTCAGTTCAATCCAGCGTGTCAGTGCTTCCCGTGCTTTCCCAGGCCACGTTCGCACGTGGGTCTCTCCTCAGGTATGACTTCGCTGGTTTTCTACACGATAGGGTTTGCCTTCCCTGTTTTCTTGGGTTCTCAGTTTAATTTTTGGCCTTTCTTTCTGTTTCTTTAAGATTTTGGCTCCTCTTGCTTCTTTGCTTGGGCTAACTGGCCACGTTTCTTGGGATCCATTTTTCGTCCGTTTCGACCGCATATTAACACAACTTGATGCTCCAGGCGTCCATGTTAAGAAATGTTCAAACTCCTTCAAGCCACATTGATATCAGTAAAAATGAACAGTGACTGGCTGACTTCATGTAGTGACAATTTTCCATGTGAACTTACTCACTTTTCCACGAACTCATGGGCCGGAGAGCCTTTTTAGTGATCTTTTAACGATGTGTACATACATTTTTATTCCATGTTGTTGACCTGTTTTTACCAAGTTTTATGCATGTTTTTAATGTTGTTACAGTGTCTTTGATGTGATGAGATTGTTTCTTTAGATTCGATAAATTGTGGCTGAGGAAGGGCTATTTAACAGCCCGAAACATGTACCACTGTTGAATTATATGTAACTTGATATATTGATCGACGGACTAACATATTGGCAATAAATTACATTTCTTCACTGAATTGTAAATGTGGACTTAGTGTTGTAGTGCGCATTTGATGATGTAACATATAGTCACACATATCATCTTTGTATGTTATCCATAAATCAATTGGTTTTGATGGGAAGCATGTTGATATAATTATTGAAAACAATGTTCGTATTTGATGAGATTGTGAAGAAATTACAGGATCATTGAGGGTTTGATCCCAATGAGCGTCATTTTCTAACAGTTTCAAACGTAGACAGGCTTCTCGCTAAGAGCCACACATTTCACCATTAACAGTTCGTAAATGTTAGAATGATGCTGGTCCTTGAACATTCACTAATAGCAATCTCAACTTAAACTCTGCCAGTGGCGATATCTGTTGGCAAACTGTACTACTCCTGCCACACCGGTAACATTGGCAACGCATTGGTAGGCACTGAAAAATGGGAGTTTTTACGTTTTCCAGGCAATTTTTCAAATTTTTCTCTCCATAAAAACCTTCTTCGGACTTTACCAAGTATTCGAAAGGGGAGGAAAGCTGAATTGGTCCAGCCGTTATCCAGTTTTGCGCTTAGCAACACATTTGGCGATTAATTTTTATTATATACTGGGTGTCCGAGAAGTCCCCGTACCCCTAGTTTCATATTATTATTTTCTTATATTATAGGATGGACAATTATTGCGTTGATATAATTGCAGAATTAAATACCCTAGTTGTTTTATTGGTATCCCCGCTCTCAAAAGAGTTGTTGTCAGTCTCATTTCGGTCGTGAAGCCATGGCTGACGTGAGCGGACACAGCTAGACTGTTGAGGAACGATTAGTAGCATGTGTGTGGGTGCACGAATGAGCACATACGAGGCAATGACAGTGATAATGAGTGCGTATAAAGATCGCTTTGGCAAGCCCCTACCTTGTGAAGCTACTCTGCTTGATTGGGAGAAACTTGCATTTGCTTCAGGCAGTGTCAAAAGGCAGGCCACGTAGTGGACGTAAGAAAACGCGGAAAGAAACGTGTGCCACCGTCGCTCAATAAATTGAGCAGTCTCCAATTAAATCCATTCGCAAAGAGCAGCTGAACTTCAAGTATTGCGGTCAACAAAGCATGACCACATTAAAAGAGATTTGAAATTGAAGGATATTAGACCGATACATGTGAGTGAATTATCTGACAAAGACATGGAGCAACAAGTTGCAGCCCGCCGTGCTTTGTTGGCACAATTTCCAAATGCTGTGTCTAGCTCAAGTGTTATTTTCTGATGAATGTGTGACATATTGCAGTTCACAGAGGAGGAATGTGGCTTTCTGGTCTAAGGAAAATCCTCATTATGTGCAATAGTTGGAAAGGAACCCGCCTCAGTTATGGTATGGGCCGGGATGTCATCATGTCACTTGTGCGGACCGTATTGTTTTGATGGGTACGTGAATGGAAAATCTTACTTGCATATGAGGGGTCTAGATGCAAAACCGGCTATCTCCACTTTTTTGTGAAAATGAGCTATGGTTGGAGTACCATTCTCCGAGACGTTTGTGATCTGTTTATAAACTTGTTTGGTTGCAAATCCGGCTATATCCCCTTCAAAAATAGGGTGAAAAATAGGGGTTAGTTGCAAACCCGGCAATCTCCGTACGGCGTTGAGGTGCAGAACCGGCTATCTCCATGGCTCAAAATGACTCAACAAAACCACTCTTTCCTGTGGCATTATGATATGTTTGTGACATTAGCGCTCCTACGGCCCTAAGCGTCAACAGTTAGCAGTTAAGTACAGTCGAGTTGGCAGTCTAGAGTGAGGTGTGTGGATTTTTGTTGTTATGAGCTAGGAAGCAACGTGTGAAGTTTGATGGGACAGTAACGACCTGATTGTAATTACTGTGTCTAATAATAACAGAAAAAGGTCATGGAGATCAATGCCGAACCCGTTTCACCAACCAAGGCAAGAAAGAGGCAAAGACAACAGGAGAAATGGAAGAGGAATATCGCAAAGCAAAAGAGGTTATTGTCTTTTATAGCATACTTTGATTTACGGTGTGCATAGTGTCACCATTGTTTGAAACTATTTTCGGTAGACTTAAAATATGACACCAAAGTAAGAAATGGAATCTGTAAAAGATGGTTTGTGTCTGTCCATAGGTATGGTGCCACATTCCCGCCCTCCATTCCTGAGTGCGGACATTCGACCCATGCTTATCGCTGCTCGACCCTAACAATAGGCGAGATCACCGATTTTCATAACCTGTTCTATGCTACACAGGATAAACAGATGCAAGATGCATTCCTAGCACGGTACTGCAGAAGTACCGTCTGCAAGCTAGGCGCGCCAAAAATGAAACCCGTGCTCCAAAAGTGTCAACAATACAGTGTTATGTTAGGAATGGACGAAATGAACACGTGCCTGTCTGTCAAGCAGCATTCTTAAAAATACTACACATTACAAAACACAGACTGCAGTTTGTCACTAAAAATTGTACAGCAACAGGGAATTCACCAAAAGAAAGAAGAGGAGGAGATCACACCAGGTATCGCAACAAGAGGGAATCGGTGGTAAGCTTTATAAGGAAATTTACGTGTGTAGGTGCTCATTATACGAGATCGGCAACAAATGTCAGACGATACTTACCATCCGATTTGAATATCAGAAGGATGTGGCGGATGTATAACAGCGAAACACAACAAACAACTTTAAAAGTCAAGGAATCTTTTTTCCGGGGTGTGTTCAATAGATCTTTCAATCTGGGCTTCGGAACCCCTCGTACTGATGTATGTTCCACCTGCTTGAGTTTAGATGAAAAAATTAAAAGTGAGGTAGATTCAGCCAAGAAAAGTGAACTTTGTATTGAAAAACGCGTTCATAGTTTACGAGCAAAGGCGTTTTATTCATTACTTCGAGAGAGGACGAATACTCTCCTCATCTTGAGCTTTGACTGTCAGCAAAATCAGGTTTTGCCTAAGTTACCTGATCAGTCCGCTTACTACAGCCGGCAATTGTATATTTACAACCTGTGCTTTGTACAAGGTTCTTCTAGGGAAAAGGAGACAGTGGATAAGACTTTTATGTACACATGGACAGAAAACGAGTATCACAAGGGCTCCAGTGAGATCGCCTCTGCCGTCTATCACAGACTCACCAATACGGACTTCTCTGGCATAGAAACACTGCGATTAGTATGCGACGGGTGCGGGGGGCAGAATAAGAATCGCATCATCATCGCAGCGTGTGCTACATGGTTTCTGAATGCACCCCGTACACTGACGTCCATCGAAGTGATATACCCAGTAACAGGACATTCCTTTTTGCCTAGTGATCGAGTGTTTGGCAGAATCGAGCAGGTATTAAGAAAAAGGGAAACTGTCACAAATCCGACTGAGTATAAAAACATTTTTGAAAGATTTGGGACCGTTATTGATATGGGAAATGACTGCCTAGTCTCTGACTGGAAGACAGAAGCAAATAAGGTGTTCAAAATCACTGGCTCGTGGCACTTCAAATTTAATGTTAGTAAGCGTTTCATTCTAACAAGGTCCAATTCACATCCCATGAATAACGTGTTAGTCCGTGGAGAGCCTTATTACAGGACTGATGTATGCGTGGCAAAAAGTGTTCGTAAGCCAGGCAAGAATGTGGGAATGATTAATCCAGCCGTAATCAGGAAGGGTGTTGAAGTTAACCCTTTGAAATTACGGGACGTTACTAAATTGCTTGCTAAACACTACGGTGACCAATGGAAAACCCTCAAAGACCTACGATTTTTCGCCGACTTGATCGAGATCAAGCAAGATGAAGCAAACCATGATGAAGGAACCGAGGGACTTATTGAAGAATATGGCTTGGAGGAAACTGAGCATCTCATTGTTTAAACACCATTGTTGTGGAAAATTGTACTATATCATAATTCCATGGAATAGACCAAAAATACTTTTCTCTCCAGTGTTAATATTCTTATTTCACCCTTTTCAATCCCGATTCCAGATATTCTGGCAAAACAATCGATGCTATACTTGTATTTTCAATGGGTGAGATGCAAAACCGGCAATCTCCAATTTTTATTGCCCTCCTATTAATATATTATCAAATATTCTAGTTCGTTCATGCACATAATGTCATTTATAAATCAAACAATACATTATAGAGCAATAACCATAATATTATATCACTTAGTTACTGAGGTATAAGAAATTCGTTTCTCCTGTAAAATTGGAGTCAGTGGAGATAGCCGGTTTTGCATCTAGACCCCTCATATGTTACTATCTTGGTTAATACCTCACCTTCAAGACAAGGGAATCATGGATCATATGTGTTGACAGCAGGATGGGGATCTAGCACATTTTGCTCTGCAGGTGCGCGAGTTCCTTGATGAACAATTTCCAGGCCGCTGGATTGGCCGTGGCTTACCAACATCTCCAGCCCCATTGAAATGGCTACCACGAAGTCCGGACCTTACCTCGCCAGACAACTCATTATGGGGAATAATCAAGTCCCATGTGGCTCAACGTCGGTACACGACTAATGAAGAATTGCGCCAAAGTGTGTGGGAAGCCATTCGTACCATAACTCCTGATATGCTCTGCAAGATATCAATGAAGACTTGGAGAACTGTGTGTAAGGCTTGATGGTGCACATACATATCCCCTGGATACATAGTTTTTATATCTAAGTTCTCCACTATACAGTATACTCTTTTGACGAAGGGGTACGGGACTTCTCGGACACCCTGCCATGAAAATCTGTAAAATTTACTGTAGGAATAAGTAAACTCGCAAACCCAGAAGAGAAGTGAAAAAGAATAAATGTGACATGAAACCTTACGATCAGTAACGCCTGAGCTCTGGAAAAATGTGTAAAACATACCATACAAATTTAAAAACAAAAAATTGGGGAAAATACCACCTTTCTGAAGGTAAGTCCAGCCAGTTGTAATCAGTCTTGAAAGTTCTGATTCTAAAAGCGATTGGCATAGTAAAAAGAAAGGAGGGCATGGCAGCCCTTGAAGGATCTTAGACTCCCTAGATGTCGCTGCTCATCCAGTTGGCCTACAGTTTACCGAGGATCGCGTGGTCAGCGCCACGATGGGGATGGTGGGTTATGGTCAGTGGAGGAGTAAACATCTATTAGGAAATCATTTACTGATTTAGTTTTCATCTTTTGATAACGTAATTTGGCTAATCTATGTACTATAGAACATTTTATTATTCGTCAAGTGCTACCAAATTTTTATCATTTTGTGAAATAGTATTTTTATCTACAGTATTTATTATTTATTTTACGTATGGCTTTTAGTGCCGGGAGTGTCCGAGGACATGTTCGGCTCGCCAGAGGCTGTAGCTGCTTCAAGCGGACACCCATAAGGTGAGCTACAAGTTCCGTTCAATTTCAAGTAGTTCCAACTTTCGCTACCAGATATCACTGACACCTAGTGGTGAACGTTTGAACTTTTTGATAGAGCGTTACAACGAAATCTAACCTAGAAAATTTAGCTTCACACAAGTTTAGTTAGTGGAAGGATATTTTACATGCCATAAATCTATGACATGGGACCGCCGGCCTTACTTGCCCTCCGAAGGAAGGCATACTGAAGGATTTTAACGCTCCTAAAAAATACGATGGCTTCGGCCGGATTTGAACCCGCGATCTTATGCACAGCAGTTCAGCTTTCTACCAACTACGCCACCGAAGCCGCTTTATCTACAGTGAAAATAATTGATGGTTGGTTCCTCAGTTTAGAGGCTGCAACAACGCGGTCTTGTAGCTCTGTGTACTTGAGGAGATGTAGAATCTGTCCGATAACTGGTGTTGATTGTGATGGCTGTATTAGTGTGTGTTATCTATAATTCAGGTACCAACTGTAGATGATCAATTTCAAGTAGCTCCTACTTTTGCTACCAAATGCTACCATCAACGACACCTTGCTGTGAACTTGGCTATTAGCTGCCACCGCAACCGGCACCTGGAACTTAATAGAGCGTTAATCAGATCTAACCTACAAATTTAGCTTCACACATTGTAGTTAGTGGAAGGTTCTCTAACATGCCGTAAATCTATGACATGGGCTCGGCGGCTTTACTTCCCCTCCGAAGGGAGGCATACTGAGGGATTTTTAATGCTCTTAAAAAAATCCGATGACTTCGGACGGGTTTGATCCCGCGATCTTGGGCAAAAGTGCTCAGCATGCTACCAACTATGCCACCAAAGCCGCTGAAAATAATTAAACATCCCCGTTTTATGAGTAACAAGAAAGATGCTGATTTGACTCGACTGTCCACATGTAAATGTAGTTCACCTGCATAAGTCATGCAAGCAGTAGCAGCATGCCTGGTGAGCGGTGAATCCTTAGCTATTTCAGCACTTCAGTAGGAGATAGAGAGAGGAATAGGAATGAGAGGCACATGCTTTTTTCCATTCTTCTTCTTCTTTTCGAATCTCCCACTTTGGGGGTACGTCAGATCAATCACTTCTTAGATGCTTGTGCTCTCCTTTTCTCCCAATACATCTTCATTCTCTCTGATCTCCTCTTTCTTTCCTCTTGTGATATCTGCATCGGTTTTCTGGAGATGGCTCTGGCTTGGAACTTCTTGGTGTTGTTTTTGGTCACGGTTTTGGCTGTACCATTCATCAACATGATTTCAGTAATCTGAAGCTCTCGCAGGTCCTTTTCTACTTCCGTAAATAGTTTTAACAACCCTAGTTTTCCGTAAACCAATTAGGTTTGATCTTCTTTTTGGAAAAGAAGTCAAAGATTTTCTTGGTTAATCGAGCAGGATTCATCCGGTAGATGTGTCCATAGAAATCAATCCTCCTTTTCCGTATGGTATCTGAAAGTCTCTCCGACTTCACATACAGGGTGTCGTTCCTATAGATAACTTGTTTGTTATATTGGAATTTAGGACCTGATCTTCCTCAAAATTTTTCTCTCTTTGATTTCCAATTTTTCCATTTGCCCTTGTCTTCTCAAGACTAGTGTTTCTGCTGCAAAGAGTGCCTCTGGCTTAATTATGGTGTTATAATGCCTGATTTTAGTGTTCCAGGAGAGGGTTTTCTTATTGTATGTATTTTTGGTTTTCTGGAAGGCTAGTTCCATTTTGATTCTTCTCGCCTCCTTTGTTTTTCCTTCAAGGTTACTCCAGTCGATCCATACTCCTAAGTATTTGAAACTATTAACCACCTCGATTTTATTAGCTCCTACTGTAACCGAATTTATTCAGTTACAGTAGCTCACCCTTGGGTTTTGCTTCGTGCATTTAGTTTGGGGTATTTTATTCGTATCTTATTATATTGGGTTAACGTGGGGTTGCAGAGGTGATTTTTATTGCGCCTGTGTTTTTGTGGACGGATTCATCTTTGGATGGTCCGGACAATCAAGGATCATTGTTTATTAATTATCGGTTTTTGGATATTTGATATTATAAAATACGGGGTTTTGCGATTTACGTTTTGGGAATAAGGATATAAGACTGTATTAAGTAGAAGCATTATTTCATTTTGGTTTGGGGTAAATGGCTTTATTTTGACCTAGTAATGTTAAATGTTAGATTCGTGGCTGTACTATAAAGGTACAATGAATTGGTATTTTCGAGTGCTGGATTTGTGACATACCCGGAAAAGACAGGCAGTAATTCAGCTTGTGTGGGATTACCTAGGCTATTTATGGCATGAACTCCCATGAACTTCGCGTGAGAAACTACTGTGTGACGTCAGTGTGGATTTCGACTGTCTGATGTTCATGTGTTGACACGGATGTTTCGCTAGGAGCGGGCCACGCACAAATTAGTTCCGGCAGAAACTTTGGGGTTATGTAGATCCCTGCGCCAGTGCATATAATGGCGTGTCTGGCGTTCAGAGATCGTCTTGTTGCTTTATCGGCAGAACACTGATCTATTAACGCCCAGGGTCGTTTTACATGACATGGTTTCCGTAACGAACAGTTAGAGATCGTCTTCTTGCTTTTACTGTGAAAGTCCGTTGTCCACTTGCAACTTAGTGTAGTTATTACTCGATCATGGTATCGTAATACGAACGAGCAGTGAATAATGTTTAGCTATCCACTGAGCTCTTACGGGCTATTGGATGCTACGTGCATTTCATGGGTCCATCCATACCATGGGCTGTCGGTAATAACTTACCACGCCTAAAAGGATGATCAGTCGTAACATTTCATCGAAGTCATGCGAGTATGGAGACGTGAACGTGCAGTTCCAGAAGAAAGAACGTGTGTAGATATTTTGTGTACGGACGGTACAGTGTATATACGTAGGTGGCCGTTATGCCTGGGTCTGATATTGGCCGCAAGTGTTTTCCTGCTCTCAGAGCCTAAATTCAGTGGCAAGGTACTGTATTATTTCACGAGTGTATGAAGGGTATTTTGTGTTGTATATTATGTATATATGTGTATAGTACAGCCAATAGATTATCTCTTTAAATTCATATGTGTTTATATGCCCTACACCTGGGATATGGAGTTTCATAGTCAGGGCAACAGTTATGTACCGTATTTTATCCTATTTTATTCAGGAAGACCCATATGGTCGACCTTGGCGCCCATTCAAAGTCGGGAGTAATGTTAAAATCACTTGTGGCCTGTATTTAAAGGCAGTAAATTCTGTATGTTTGTGTTAATGAGGGTAGTTAATTGTAAATCAACTCCAGCGAGGAGGTGAGAGTGTCTCACTACTGTAACACATCCAAACTATTTGACATAATTTTCTTTTTTTCAAAGTAAATCTTAAGTCCTATTTTCCCCGCCATCGCTTGTAATTCAGTGATTTGTTCCTTGGTTTCCTCCCGTGTTTCTGCGAGCAGCGCCAAGTCGTCAGCAAAGGCCAAACACTTGATCTTGATTCCTTTGTTTTTTGTTCCTAGACGTATTCCCCCTCGTGTTTTCGCATTCCATTCTCTCATAACTTTTTCAAGTGTACAGTTGAACAACAGAAGGGAGAGACCAACCCCCTGCCGGACCCCTGTTCTGATCTCAAAAGGTTCAGACAGCTCGCCCATGAATCTATTTTAGAGGAGGTATTCGTGAGCGTCTCCTTTATGAAGGCTAGGGTTTTCCTGTCCAGGCCAAACTCTTCCAAAATATTGAGCAATGACTCTCTGTCGATGGAATCGTAAGCTTTTTGGAAGTCTACAAAGGTCACTATATACGGTTTCGCCCTCTGATTCTGGTACGCTATAATGTTTCTGAGATTTAAAATTTGTTCAGCGCAAGATCTCCCTTTCTAAACCCTGCTTGATACTCCCCAAGTTGGCAGTCCAACTGTGGTTCTGCTCTTTGTAATAACGCTCTTGAAAATATCTTGTATGTCATGTCCTCGGTAATTGCTAGGATCCGATTTCGAACCTTTTTTGTGAAGTGGGTGTATCAGGGCCATTTTCCATTCCACTGGAATGATCTCGGTCTTCCATATCTCCTCAAAAAGCTTTTGGAGTGAGCCAATCGCATCTTCACTGGCATACTTCCATAATTCAGCTGTTATCTGATTTTCTCCAGATGCCTTGAAATTTTCCATACGAGTCAGTATCTTCTGAATCTCTCTTACAGACGGGGGATTAGAATCATGATTGGGAGACAATTTTGGTCCACAATCGAACAACATCTTTTGGAGTGGTTCATCGCAATTTAGGAGTTTTTTAAAGTAGCCGGCTAGAATTTTACAGTTGCCCCTGTTACTATATGCCACGTTCCCATTTTCGTCCTGAAGTTGGAGAGTTGGGGGGTCATATCTGCTTAGGTTTTCCTTGAACACCCAAAAATAGTTTCTCATATTGTTCTTCGCAAAGTCATCATTTATCTTCCTGAGTAGTTTTGTCGCCGTGCTCCTTCTTTACTTTCTTGATCCCCTTGGATACCATCTTCCTGGTTTCCACAAAGTGTTGCAAGGTACTCTCGTCCTTTTTGGTTTGCCAAACGTGCCACGCCTTCTTTCTCAGATCAAGTAGTCTATCACACTCGTTCCACCATCTGTGCTTCGTCTTTGTAACAGGAGCAAGTTTTTCTGCCTTGGTTAGGAGACTCTTCTCCATCTGCCTCCAGTCCTGGCCTTCTAGGTCTCTGGATAATGTGTCCCATTCTTCCATGTTCTCCTTAATTTTGTTTGGATCATATCTTCTTCGTACATGGTTGTTCCTTTGAAAGTTACTCCTAGGAATAATCTTCAGTGGTCTGAGTCAAGGTTAGCTCCTCGGAGAACCCTAACATTTTGAATTTCCTTATGAAACTTCCGCTTTATTGCAACATGGTCCAACTGGAATTCTCCGAAGAGGGGATTAGGTGATATCCATGTCTTCTGTTTTCTCGGCAGTTTCTTAAATCTAGTCGATTTTAAGACCAAGTTATGTGCCTGACATAATTCAATGAGCCTGACACCATTTTGGTTCGTTTTTTTATGTGCCGGGTAGCATCCCACTATATGCCTTGAAACACCCTCACCTTCCTCGCTAGAGTTGATTTAACTTTAACTACCCTCATTAACACAAACCTACAGAATTTACTGCCTTTAAATACAGGCCACAAGTGATTTTAAAGTTTTCCCGACTTTGAATGGGCGCCAAGGTTTACCATATGGGTCTTCCTGAATAAAATAGAATAAAATACATAACTATGAAACAGCTTATCCCAGGCGTAGGGCATTTGGCATGCGTTCGCTGATGCTACCAGGTTCATACAAGACAGGAATATAAACACACATGAATTTTAAAGAGATAATCTATTGGCTGTACTATACACATACATACAGTACCTTGCCACTGAATTTAGGCTCTGAGAGCAGCAAACACTTACGGCCATATCAGACCCAGGCGTAACAGCCACCTACGTATATACACACTGTACCGTCCGTACACAAAATATCTACACACGTTAGACTGGTTCACTCCACTTTTTTCTTCTCGAACTGCTCGTTCACGTCTCCATTCTCGCATGACTTTTCGATGAAATGTTTACGACTGATCATCCTTTTAGGCGTGGTAAGTTATTACCGACAGCCCCTGGTATGGATGGACCCATGAAATGCACGTAGCCTCCAATAGCCCGTAAGAGCTCAGTGGATAGCTAAAGATTAGTCACTGCTCGTTCGTATTACGATACCATGATCAAGTAATAACGACACTAATTTGCAAGTAGACAACGGACTTTCGCTGTAAAAGCTAGAAGGCGATCTCTAACTGTTCGTTACGGAAACCATGTCACGTAAAACGACCCTGGGCGCTAGTAGATCGGTGTTCTGCCAATAAAGCAATAAGACTACCTCGGAACACCAGACACGCCATTATATGCACTGGTGTAGGGATACATAACCCTAATGTTTCTGCCGGAACTAAATCGTGCGTGGCCCGCTCCTAGCGGAACATCCGTGTCAACACATGAACATCAGACAGTCGAAATTCACACTGACGTCACACAGTAGTTTTCCACGCGCCAGTTCATCCGAGTTCATGCTATTAATAGCCTAGGTATTCCCACACAAGCCGAATTACTGCCTATCTTTTCCGGGTATGTAACACATCCAGCACTCGAAAATACCAATTCATTGTACCTTTATAGTACAGCCACGAATCTAACATTTAACATTACTAGGTCAAAATAAAGCCATTAACCCCAAACCAAAATGAAATAATGCTTCTACTTAATACAGTCTTATACACACATCAAAAAAAGTTTTGCATCACCTCGGTTCCAAGAGTTCCGGAACCGTTAAATACAAAGGGAATAGAGATCAACACAAACAACATTTCAGCTCGTTTTATTGCTCATGAGACCCACACATTGCATGTTGTACCATCATACAGCTAGACTTTCAGCATTTGTGGTCCAGATTGCAGTACACACCACTACCTCTAATACCCAGTAGCACGTCCTCTTGCATTGATGCATGCCTGTATTCGCCGTGGCATACTATCCACAAGTTCATCAAGACACTGTTGGTCCAAATTGTCCCACTCCTCAACGACAATTCGGCGTAAATCTCTCAGAGTGGTTGGTGGGTCAAGACGTCCATAAACAGCCCTTTTCAACATATCCCAGGCATGTTCGATAGGGTTCATGTCTGGCGAACATGCTGGCCACTGTAGTCGAGCGATGTCGTTATCTTGAAGGAACGCATTCACAAGATGTGCACGATGAGGTCGAGAATTGTCGTCCATGAAGACAAATGCCTCTCCAATATTCTGCCGATATGGTTGCACTATGGGTCGGAGGATGTCATTCAGGTATCGTAAAACCGTTTCGGAGCCTTCCATGACCACCAGTGGCGTACGTCGGCCCCACATAATGCCACCCCAAAACATCAGGGAACCACCACCTTGCTGCACTCGCTGGACAGTGTGTCTAAGACGTTCAGCCTGACCAGGGTGCCTCCAAACACGTCTCCGACGATTGTCTGGTTGAAGGCATATGCGACACTCATCGGTGAAGAGAACGTGATGCCAATTCCGTGGGGTCCATTCAGCATGTTGTTGGGCCCATCTGTACCGCGCTGCATGGTGTCGGGGTTGCAAAGCTGGACCTCGCCATGGACGTCGGGAGTGAAGTTGCGCATCATGCAGCCTATTGCGCACAGTTTGAGTTGAAACACGACGTCCTGTGGCTGAACGAAATGCATTATTCAACATGGTGGCATTGCTGTCAGGGTTCCTCCGAGCGGCAATCCGTAAGTAGCGGTCATCCACTACAGTAGTAGCCCTTGGGCGGCCTGAGCGAGGCCTGTCATCGACAGTTCCTGTATCTCTGTACCTCCTCCATGTCCGAACAACATCGCTTTGGTTCACTCTGAGACGCCTGGAAACTTCCCTTGTTGAGAGCCCTTCTTGACACAAAGTAACAATGCGGACGCGATCGAACTGCGGTATTGACCTTCTAGGCATGGTAGAACTACAGACAACATGAGCAGCGTACCTTCGTCCTGGTGGAATGACTGGAACTGATCGGCTGTCGTACCCCCTCCGTCTAATATGCCCTGCTCATGCATGGTTGTTTACATCTTTGAGCAGTTTTAGTGACATCTATGAACAGTCAAAGGGACTGTATCTTGGATACAATATACACAGTCAACGTCTATATGCCGGAGATCTGGGAACCGAGGTGATGCAAAACTTTTTTTGATGTGTGTATATCCTTATTCCCAAAACGTAATAAATCGCAAAACCCCGTATTTTATAATATCAAATATCCAAAAACCGATAATTAATAAACAGTGATCCTAGTTGGTCCGGACCATCCAAAGATGAATCCGTCCACAAAAACACACACAGGCACAATAAAAATCACCTCTGCAACCCCACGTTAACCCAATATAATAAGATACGAATAAAATACCCCAAACTAACTGCACAAGGCAAAACCCGAGGGTGAGCTACTGTAATTGAATAAATTCGGTTACAGCCTGAACTTCATTTCTCTCCCCACTTGGGCATTAAAATCCCCTAAAAGGATGACGTTATTTTTGTCTGGGATCTTCTGGATCGTATCGTCTAGTTTATACCAGAAAAGTTCTACTTTTACCTTATCCTTTTTGTTGTCGATGTTTATAGGGGCATGAATATTCACAATTGTATAAACTTTGTTGGTCGACTTGAACTTCAGTGTGGATAGCCTTTCAGAGGTGGACTCGAAGCTTATAATACAGTCTAGTATTTTCCTGTCCAAAGATGAGGAACATTCTTCATTACTCTGGCCCCTGGTTTCCCCTTTAGTATCCTGAATCCTCCCGATTCAAAGCTGTTCTCATCTAGGAATCTGGTCTCTTGCTCAGCCGTTAGGTAATTCTATGTTCATTTAGTGTGTCTGTTAGAGTCTTTAAGTTTCCCCACTTTCAAAAGTGAATTTGCATTAAAACTGGCTAGGTAGTTTATTTTCCTGTATTTTATTGTGTTCGAAGTGGGATTACACGTCTTTGTGTGACATTGCAGACTTCCCAGAATCCGAATGTCTGCTTGTGGATTGACCACCTGAGGTAAATAGTTTCACATCACACCGCTCCATGATTTATAATTCTTTTAGTTTTGGAGGTGACTTCTAGAGCCACCATTTTTTACAACCGAGGTTGTTAACTCCGGAGGATTATTTACAGCTGCCCCTAATATGGAGACGGACGCTGACCAAAGGCCGCCCAATATGGGAATAGTCGCTCTTGGATTTTAAAATCAGATTGACAGTCTGAATTCATTTATTTTTCGTGGTTGACTCCACTGGTCTGAGGGCTGGAGCGGGGTACATTCAGCCTCACGAGGCAAAACTGTGAAGAGGTGGGTTTGATTCCCAACTCAGCCATCCTGGAAGTAATTTTCCGTGGATTACGCACTTCAATTCCAGGTGAATGCCAGGATGGTTTCTAACTTAAGGCCACGGCCGTCTCATTCCCAATCCTCACCTTAATTACAAACACACACAATAATACAGGTTATGAGAAAAGATTCCATTCTTACCCAAGTATATGGGACTAAATGTCCACAATGTCCAAGTTAGCCCATGAATTGAAACAATAAATCCTTCTTCCAGCATATCTTCCACTTTCACTCCTCATTTCTCAATGCTCTCACTGTATCCTTCCACCTCATCCTCGGCCTTCCCCTTTGTCGCCTTCCCATGACTTTCTCAGTAAATAATCTCTTTGGGAGCTCGGTCTTCTCCAATTGACATATGTAAAGTGTTTTAGTGTTGCCTATATACAAAATGGCATTTGTAGCTCTTCAGTCGGTCAACACGAATTTGCCCAATGATTGGGCGGGGTACAAAGTATAGTTAGTTGTTGTTGTTTTAAGGGGCGGAACTACGAGGTCATCTGCCCCTAGGTTCAAAGTATAAATTGTTAATTCACTCCTGGCAAAAAAATACATATATTACTTAACACTAATGAGGCAATTTGGGATTACACGTTTCGACCCTCAAGTGGCCATCATCAGATCACTGTGTTGAGGTTTAGATTTTCACTAATGTAAATGTACTACTACTATTAGTAGCTAGTCTTAGGTGATTAAGGGGCGCGGTGGCACAGCGGTCAAGCTCTTTGCCTCTCACCAAGGTGATATATTGTAAGAGAAAAAGGAACTGCAAATAATTTCCATTCTCAACAGGGTGTCTACCGGTAACGAAAGTAACGAAAAAGTAATGAATTTTACAAATGGGTACCGGTAACGAAAAAGTAACGAATTTTACATTCGGGTAACGAAAATTTTTTGAAGGCGGATTGAATCGTTTAAACTCGCACCTCTAGGCTCAGAGATTGCGATGGAGCGAGTTTCACGCAAGCGGCGCCGTTTGCATAAGCTATATTTCCCCGTGCCTGAGCTCAAGGAAATGCATACTGAGGATACCTTGAGTGGTATATATCGTTCAGCGTATATTTTCGGCATCAAGAAGACGTTTTAGTTTTGTGCGAAATATTTATCTGTGTTATTAGGAAACTTGACTTTTCGCGAGACGTTTATTCGCCAAAACTTCTGAAACTAATCAGAAACCTCGCATTTCTCGCATTTATTTGGAGACTATGTCAAATTGAAGTCCAGAAATAACGAAAAATAATTTAATGTCGCAATCTTGCGAAATGTTACAGTTTCGAAAAAGAATTATGAAGAAGCTTCGAAATACCTGGGCTATAAGTTAACTTATTTTAAAAATCTGTCTCGTAAATTTGCGACATCCAGTATGGTTAATTCGAAATTCCGTTATATTCAAGATTAATTGGAGGATTATCCATTTCACAAGGTCCGTTTTGACGTGTACAATGACAATTCAAATGTATTGATTGGGCGGAGACCTCCCAACCCATTTGAATTGTCATTCCGTTATATGCCGATTTATCCTTCGAACTTTGGTTCCATCGGATATATTATAATCTAACCGGTTATTTCGAAAACTTGTATAATTCGTGATTCGCATTCGAAAGAAAAAGTGTCCTCTAGTCGTATTATTCGTGCAATCCTTTCAGAATAATTCTTAATATTTGATATCTACTTCGAACATTCATACTCAAGATGGCCGGCTGACCGCACGACTTGTCTGGGGGAATCTCGTCAAATGGACCGAAATCGACGTCAGTTACGTAAAATCATAAAACCCGTACCCTAGCATGAAGTTGTGACCACGAGGACTGCGGGAATCCCGCCAATCACCAATCACGGAACATTCCGAAACCTAGTCGCTACATTTCCTATGTCCGTATACTCAAAAGCGTACGGGGAGCGAGAAGTGCATTAACCCACTTAGATATGACAGCCTACGTAGCGTCGCGATACTTATTTCTCCTCGTGATCCACCCTGAACTGATGAACTCCCAACCACAGTATAGGGACAGCGGGAATCACGGCGCCGGCCATACAACTTGTCCATAACTACTCGTGAATTTTAACCATGTCCAACCTTGAGCTTGCCTCCACCATTCTGTCAGGACGAATAGACAATCGTTCAACGGCCGGGTGCGGCGCGGTATGCACAATATCGCGAGGACAACGTGAATCTCGTAAAGCGGCCGAGAGCGGCAGCGTTTGCGGTACATCGCGATATTTATCCGCATTCAATGACGAGGACAACTGGATTATTGTCAAACGGACAGCAAGTGCCGCTGATTGGGTAATAATGCTATATTTTCTCGTGCCCGACCTCAAGGACAATGGAAATCTCGTCGAACGACTAAAAGTGACACCGATTATCTAAATCGCGATATTTATCAGTGTTCTATCGCGAAAACTACGGGAATCTCGACAAACGGGTGAGACCAGCGCCGATCGTGTAACATCTCGAAATTTCTCCGTACCTGACTGCGAAGACAGAATTCGGTTACAATCATGTAACGTCCCATAAATTTCTTCGTGATCTACCGCGGTGACAAAGGAAATCTCGCCAAACGGTCAAGAGCAGAGCAACCTCTTGGCAATTATAAAAACGCCTTGTGCACAAGGCGACATATTATCTGAAACAACTCATTTGATAATAAATTCTTCTTCTTCTTTTGCTTTAGCGTTTGTCCCACCTCGTGGCAGGGGCCGCTATTTGAATCCGCTGTCTCCACTTTACTCGGTCATGGGCCATGTCCGGATGAAGGTTTCCAATCCCTGTGCAGTGTATCGGCCCAACGTTGTCTCGGTCGCCCCTTTGGTCTTTTCCCGGCGACCTCCAGTGTGTAGCCCTGTTTTGCAATGGTGTCCGCTCCTGACCGTAGCACATGCCCAAACCATCGCAGACGACCCTCACGCATTTTGTTACTGATTGCTGCGATACCAAATCGTTCCCTTATTCTTTGATTGGGGATGTGATCCAACCTAGTAATGCCTGCTGTCCATCTAAGCATCATGGTCTCCATGGCACTTAGCCGACGTTCTGCTTCCTTCGTGGTCGGCCAACATTCGGTACTATAAAGCACTACGGGACGAATGACAGTGCGGTAAATCTTCGATTTTAGGTGGTCTTTCATCATTTGATAATTAATATCTAGTATTTATTTATTATTTTTAAATTTTTCATAACTCCCTAAGTGAATTGTATGTACCGCTTTAAACACAGTTCATTGTTGTTTTTCTTCACCTCGTGATAAGCCCCTTTACATGCAGACCGCAGATGTATCTTGAATTTAAAGGTAACTAAAATTAACTAAAAGGTAACTAAAAGGTAGCTAAAAAGTAACTAATTTTTACTTCATTCTTAAGCCTGTATCACACGACACTCGCTAGCATGGAAGCTTCTACTAGTACGGGTATACATGCTGGTATACACGCGTCTATTACCGTGTGATTTGTACCTTCCATACTAGGTTCTGCCTTCCATGGTAGCTTCCATACAACTCAGGAAATTGAACCGGTGCTATTTTTCCTGGCAGTTTCCATGGAAGGTTGAGTACAACAACCAATCGGATTGCTTTTCTCGTTCTAGTAGAAATCTTAGCGACAACGTAAACAAATACATTTGTTATGTAGGTAGGCCCTCGAATAAATACATCTGAACGAAACTATATTTTCTCTAAACAGAGTTTGTGTGAAAAGCGCTTGCTATTCGCGAACTCAAGAGACGGGGCTGCCGTTATCTGGAACTATCGGAAGGGTGATGGAATCATGACAAACAAACAGATGCAATAACATGTGATTTGAGTTGATGGGTGTGCTCTTCTCTCGTTTTTTCAGTTATTTTCATAAAAATTGAGGCTAATAAAAGATGAGTAATATAATTGCTCAGTTCCGCTGTGCTCCTCGAATACAATAATTGCCATATCAATGCATTACTTCCACAAAAAGAAAGCTTTTCAGACGGAATGGAGTCGATTGCTTCGTGTCGCAAAGCCGATTTCGAAGTATATGATCGCATGCGGCTGGCATTTTACAAAGGAGAATTATATATTAATAAATACTAATGAATTTCTTACAATAACCAGTACCCTACATCCTTTCCCTGCACTACAAACTAGGCGACTTAGCAAGGTCGATTTGACAGCTGTTCTTCCCATGAGGCAAAAATTACTTTTAGGGTTCGCTTTATCGTAGGCCCACATGTGGTCGTCTTTCTTTAACTTGCCCCATTGTTGCTTCAAATCTGTGAAGCGCTGGTCTTTTAAGTTTATAATAGGCGCCTATTAAAAATTTTAAAAATCTTGTAGGCTAAGCTACAGTATTGACTTCGACAGTATTAGGCTACCGGTTTATCTTCCAGATTTAAATGTATCTACTTACTGAAGTATGTAAAGCAATGTACCGACTACACGCTTATTCGGCCTACATATTCCTGAACAAATTATTTTGTTCTTGGCAACTGGTAACCGAATTTCATTTTGAATCGGATAAGGTACTCCTTCCGAATTACTAGTTTGTAAGCATAAAGCTTCAAGTCTCATAAAACCTTCTGTTTCTAGCACTTTCCCGCACATAATTATGTGCCCACCTAGAATTGCCAACAACATTCAACACAATCATAGGCTATAATTATGAAGTCTATCACCCTTGTCGCGACCGACCTACATTCAATTCAGTTCGCTAATATCCAGTAAATACAGAACGTGTCATTCTTTCTTTTTTTCTGGGATAAATTCTGAACTGTTTAAATTCTAATAGCTATCACGAATAGTATCCGTCCATGGTTTTAAAGAGTATTTAGGGAAAATAAAATGTTATGAGAGAAAACATGTTTACTATCGTCCTCGTAGATCATGTAGACAAAACTAAGTTGCAATATTGTTGTACGACGTGAGGAGGATATAATAAAATAATTAAAAAGAAGTAAAAATTTTCGCCGTTGGATAGACTTGAACCCGGGATCTTCAAAATAGCAAACAGACGCAATACCACTTGCACACTTTTCCAACAAACTTCACCGCATTTTGTTACTCGTCTTATTAGCGCGTATGGTTATATACCAATTATTACAGTTAGATCTTTAATTTTTATTGGAATGCATTCATTCAGTATCAGGCATGGTTTCAAATGTACTTAAAGCAAGTTTCACGACCGCTTTGCGTTAATAATGCGAAACGACTGTAAATTTTACCCCCAAACGACAACCGTCCTCCATGTTTTATTTCTTACAACTTGGCGCACCAAATGCTAGCGTGTGATACACTTCAGCTATAAAAGCAGGTATACGGGCGAGGATGGCAGAATCATACAGGATTTGATACCAGCGATCACAACAGCTTCCATGCTAGCGAGTGTCGTGTGATACGGGCCTTACAGTAGACACCCTGCTCAAGGAGATTCTCTCATAAGTCGTAATTTCTTTTGTGATTTGCGTAACCTTGTTTTTTTGTGCAAGTTTCTGTAAGTTCCTCGCTTGACTGTGAGCTCCATAGCTGCGATTTCAGAATGGTGAGTCAGCTGATCGCCGTACCGCATACTGATTGGTGGTATATTACTGACAAACAGTCGTCAAGCCTACGTGAATATGTGGTAATAAACCAATACAGTACAATATATTTCCGTTTGGTATTGATTGACGGAAATATATTGTCTTATATTGGTTTATAATCTCTTGTCAATACGGACCATGGCGGAATCTAAAGTAGAATGAATATGTGGTAGCGAATTCGACGTGTAATCCATACGAATGATTGTATGCATTTTCTTTAAACACACAATTATGTTCTCTTACGTTTAAATATTGGCCAAACATACTACTCGATGATTGATGATTGTTTACATTTTTGTGAATTTTATGCTGAATTCATACTTTGCCAATAAAGACACGCAGGTCTTTCGTGTATCCTCATTCGCCCTCGCCACGGTATACTGCGCATGATGAAATCTATAATTGAAAAAATCTTCCTATTTT
This sequence comes from Meconema thalassinum, assembly GCA_946902985.2. Taxonomy (NCBI): domain Eukaryota; kingdom Metazoa; phylum Arthropoda; class Insecta; order Orthoptera; family Tettigoniidae; genus Meconema; species Meconema thalassinum. The sequence goes on along the minus strand of OX336393.1, from coordinate 314,103,832 downwards.
TGACTTCCGAAGGTTGGCAGGTATGGATATCCTTGCAAAAAGAAACATTAGAATGTAAATAAAATGAAAGGTCACAAAAAGAATTAGAAAATATATAATAGAAATAAGATTGAAATCTTTTAAGGAATTTATTTATTTAATCGTATGGTGAATTACATAAAAACAAATCACAAATCCAAGTTCAAGTTTTGGATCCATTCCACAGTACATTCTCGAAGATGAAACAGATCACTAGGGCTCCCGGAGTAGGCGTGTAGAGGGCAGCGCTGGATGATATGGTCCATGGTCTGTTCTTCCTCATTGCATTGACACAATGGGGAATCTATCCAACCCCACTTATGGCATAGGTAATTGCAACGGCCGTGCCTGGTTCTCAGTCTATTGAGGCGACACCATAATTTTCTAGGAAGGTCAAATCCTTGTATTTTCCCGTTGGGTTGATCTCCTGGGCACTAGTTCCAGACGTTGAGTTTGACCATTCGTCCTGCCAGCATTGGTTTAGGTTGAATCGATTTGCCAGAAGTTGGTCGGCCAATAAACTGGTTTGTCTCCTCGAATGAAGTCGCTTCGGTGGTGGGTGGCAGAATTCCTGGTGTATTGGTAATGAGGGAGAAGCATAGATCTTCTTTGCTTCTCTGATCAGAGCTTCCTTCCTCCTCAGGTGAGGTGGTGGAATGTGGCTGAGTACTGGTAGCCAGTGGCGAGGGGTTGATTTTATGGTGCCGGTTATGCAACGCATAGTGTCATTCAGCTTGGTATCCACTTTAAGGAATAATCCACCTAGACTGCATTCGGATACGGTGGGCAGTCACCTGAAAGATACCCTAGATGAGTCGGAGCATCTAAAAACACCCCCCCCCCCCCCCCGACAGATAGAAAACCCAAATTTAGACTGAAGATAGGACAGATAAACTATATAGCAACACACAATATAAATTCCATCATACAGCCAGGAAAACTCAAAATTTTGACAGACAAAATGGATCGCAAAGGGATTCTAATAACCGGGCTTCAAGAAATGAGAAACACCGATCAGGAACCAATAGAATCACAAGGGTATAGAATTTATAAGGGAATACCAGGAAAAAGAGTAATGAAGCAATGTCCACAATTCGGAACAGGATTTGTAGTCAATCTCATAATAATTGAATCCAGCATAGAATTTAAAGCATTATCCCATAGGCTCTCGACACTAACTCTAAAAGCTGCAAATAGAACATATACCATTCTAAATGCCCATGCCCCAACTAATGATAAAAATAAGAAAGAACACAAAGATGATGTGGAGGGATTTTAGGAACTTTTAGATCAGACAGCAACAAACATAAATAAAAGTCACACCAAAATTTTAATAGGAGACTTTAATGCCCAGTTAGGAAAGGAAAAAAGATATAGAGACATAATAGGAAAATGGCCAGCACAGAGAAGAACAAATAGGAATGGCATAAGACTGGTGGAATTTTGCAGGAACCATGATATGATCTCCAAATCAACTTAGGCTACTTCAAGAGAAGACCAAATAAACTCAAAACTTGGAAACATCCAGATTGGAAAAAAGGTGAATGGCAACTAGATCATGTTTGTATGGATAAGAACTATCACAGGGAGATCTACAATGTGAAAGTTCTGAGAGGAACAGATACTGGATCGGATCATTACATGATAAAGATTAAAATTAAATTTACCCCGATGACAAAGAAAAAAAATCACCTAAAAAGAAGAGAACATACGACCCTCATAAACTAATAAATAACAAGGGATACAAAGAACGAACTAGATATATTAAAATAACAGATGATCTAGAGGAAATAGTTCCCGAATTGAAACAAATGGCTGAACAAATAGCCCCAATAAATCCAAGGAAGAAACACCAATGGTGGAACGATGAGTGTGATAATACAGTGGAAGATAGACATCAAGCCTGGTTACAGTATCAGAGTCAAAAAACACATGAATCACACTTGGATCTCATAAAACAAAGGAAGATAACTCAAAAAGTAATACGAGGGGTTAAACGGCTATACCAAAAGGATATACTTCTGATGATCGAAACAAATAGCGCGAAAACAAACTCGAGATTACTACAAAATTTTTAGCAAACAACTACAAAGATATGAACCTCCAACATTAATGTTAAAAGACAAAAATGGCGAGTTAGCTCATAGTAATAAAAGAAATACGGAAATTTTAGCAGAAACATTCAACAAGTTGCTAAATTGCGAAGATCCACCAGAACTGCTTCAAATAAATACAGACACCACTATTAAAACACCATCAGAAAACATAAATCCACCCACAATCCAAGAAGTCTACAAAGCGCTGAGAGAGCTCAAAAACTACAAAGCGAGTGGAGAAGATCAAACATTTGCAGAATTGTGGAAATATGCAGCAGAACCAGTAAAGATTTCATTACACCAATGCATAGTGAACATTTGGATCAAAGAAGAACTGCCAGACCATTGGACTACTGCTATAATACATCCATTACACAAGAAAGGAGAAAAATCAAATCCTGACAACTATCGAGGAATTTCCCTTTTGGATATCACATATAAAATCATGTCATGAATTCTATATAATCGTTGTAAAGATCAATTAGAACTGGAAATAGGAGAACATCAAGGTGGATTTCGGCCATGGCGAAGCTGCCCTGAACAGATAATCACCTTAAAATTAGTAATGGACTACTACAAACATAGACAAAAACAGCAAGTCATAACCTTCGTAGACTTCAAAAAAGCTTATGATAATAATAATATCGTATGGCCTCGGGTGCCTGGTGCTAGCTTTGTTAATTGACACCCAGAGGGTAGCTTGCATGTCGAATTTTGTCGTTCCTTTGAACGCTATGAAAGTCAAGGAGGTTAGATATCTAAACTCCTTGACACTACAGCGCTTTCAAGTAGAGAATGGAGGAACTTTGTGTTGGCGGAAAATCCCGAGATTAATTTTGCCATTGAACACGGCCTACTGAATTCAAATGGGTTCTTTAACATGCCAACAACGTATGACATGAGTATCATGATTTTTATCGCTTTCAAAAATCACTTACCATGACCAGGGGCGAACCTGCAATCTTGGGGTTGGTAGTCCGACACTATAACCACTTACCCACCGTGGCAAGCAGCTTATGATTGTATACATAGATCTTCATTGCTGAAAATACTAAGGAATTTCGGACTTCATCCCAAATTAATAAAAATTATAAAACTAACTCTAACAAACACCAAATCTAAAGTAAAATTCAGAGGAGAAATATCTGAACCGTTTACGATTAAAACAGGATTAAGACAAGGAGATGGTTTATCGCCTCTACTTTTCAATTGTGCTTTGGAATATGTAATGAGGGAATGGTACAGGGAAAATCCTAGGAACATAAGAATTGGAACCAAGAAAGATCAAATAGACTTAAATTGCTTGGGATTCGCAGATGACTTAGCGTTACTGGCTAATAATATTCAAGAAGCCAGAAATCAAATAATAAGCCTACAAAATATAGCACAAAAAATTGGACTTCAGATATCATTTGAAAAGACAGAGTTAATGGTAGCAAATCCACTTGTAATCAGTCACATAACAGTAAATAACAAGAAAGTTAAAATAGTGAAGCAATTTAAATACTTAGGAGAAATTATAACTTACAACTTGGATGAGAAACCTGCATGGCAAGAAAGAACTTATGAAATGATAAAAGCCCAAAAATTAACATGGTCTACATATAAAAGAAAATGTCTATCAATCGCAACAAAATTAAAACATTACAAGACGGTGGTTCAACCAGAGGTGACCTATGGAAGTGAAACTCTTTTTAAAGTTACTCAGAAAAACACAATCGACAAAATTTTAAAAGTAGAAAGAAGAATAGCTAGAACATGCATAAATAAAAAATATCAGAGAGATGGACAGTGGCGGATAGTACCAAATGAAGTGGTATACAGAGAACTGGAGCCCATCACTGATGCTATTCGGAAGAAACGGCTTTCTTTCTTTGGTCACATCATGAGGACACCAGAAACCAGGTTATCTAGAAAAATTGTAGTGAAACTTCGGAATATGAAACAACAAGTAGGATGGATTAAGGAAATTAGAGAAGATATGAAAGAATTGGAAATAACCTTGGATGACTTGCAAAACAAAACAAAATTAAAAAAACTGAGAGATATAAAAATAAGATTTCAGGCTAAAATAGACAAACGTAATATAGTAAAAAAGGTATTTACAGATGAGGAACGCCTGAGAAGATCAGAGCGAATGAAGAGCTACTGGGCGACTCGGAAAGGAAACTTACTGAAGAAGAGGACCAAGAAATGATTGACTGAAGTGGTCCAATGAGGCCGTAAAAGCAGAAGAAGTAGAAAAAGAAATAAGATTAAAATTAATATAAACCTAAGACTGCCTACAGTAGATTACACTTCTTCAATATGGCTCAATATTATAATGAATCTGACCTCGCTGTTGAGTGCAATAAGATGTTGTTTCCATGTATAATGATGCGGTAAAATGATTAAAAATTTTTGATTGAAAACCATTCCAGTTGATCCAATTTGTCAGTTAATGGACTACCTATAATACACTTCTTCAATACAGTTCAATAATATAGTGAATCGGACGTCACTGCTGAGTGGTATGGGATGTGGCTTCCAGGTATAATGATGTGGTACAATGCGTAAAAATATTTTGATGGATAAAGTCATGTAACCTTGATACAATCGGCGGCTTTGGTGGCATAGTTGGTAGCATGCTGAGCTTCTATGCCCAAGATCGCTGGTTCAAACCCGGCCGAAGTCGTTGGATTTTTAAGAGCATTAGGAATCCCTCAGTATGCCTTCCTTCGGAGGGGAAGTTAAGTTGGCGGTCCCATGTCATAGATTTATGGCATGTTAAAGAACCTTTCACTAATTACACCTGTGTGAAGCTAAATTATAGGTTAAAAATTTGAAGAACGCTCTTAGGTTTCAACGTTCGTCGTCAGGAGCCGACTGCAATGGTGTCTAGTAACCAAGTTCTGCACTAGTAGTCGTTGACGGTGGTGTTTGGCGGCAAAAGTAGGAACTACTTGAAATTCAATATCTGCAGTCCTTACTTGAATTAAAAACAGATAACACACACTAACACAGCCATCACAATTAAAACCGGTTATCAGACAGATTCTACATACACCCATAGTACACGGGGCTACATGACCGCTTTGTCGCAGCCCCCTAAACTGAGGAACCAACCAACCAACTTGATGCAATCCAGTTGAATCCTATTTGACGGTTATAATATGTTGCTTCCAGATGGGGAACAGCGTAAAAATTTATATGTGGTAAAATCATCTAAACTCAAATAAACCAGGGGATTCCTACTAGTTGATTAGCTCTGTTGAACTAGCTGTCCATTTGGGTAATGTATTACATATCATAACTAATGCCCTGCGCCGATATGGATATCCACAACATTTTTCGCCGTGCGGATATAGTTTGCATGGCTGTGCGGATAGCGGATAAGCTACGGATAATGTTAGGAGAAAAATGCGGATAATTTTTAGAATACAATGCGAACTTGTTTAATATCATTACTAGTTGGAATCTTCTGGTTTATTTGAGTTTAGATGATTTTAACATATATAAATTTTTACGCTGTTCGCCCATCTGGAAGCAACATATTATAACCGTCAAATAGGATTCAACTGGATTGTATCAAGTTGGTTGGTTGGTTCCTCAGTTTAGGGGGCTGCGACAACGCGGTCATGTAGCCCAGTGTACTTTGTGTGTGTGTAGAATCTGTCTGATAACCGATGTTAATTGTGATGGCTGTATTAGTGTGTGTTATCTGTTTTTAATTCAAGTAAGGACTGCAAACATTGAATTTCAAGTAGTTTCTACTTTTGCCGCCAAACTCCATCGTCAACTACTACTAGTGCAGAACTTGGTTACTAGACGCCATCACAGTCGGCTCCTGGCGTCGATAGTTGGAACCTAAGAGCGTTCCTCAAATTTTTAACCTATAATTTAGCTTCGCACAGGTGTAATTAGTGAAAGGTTCTTTAACATGCCATAAATCTATGACATGGGACCGCCAGCTTTACTTCCCCTCCGATGGAAGGCATACTGAGGGATTTTTAATGCTCTTAAAAAATCCGACGACTTCGGCCGGGTTTGAACCAGCGATCTTGGGCATAGAAACTCAGCATGCTACCAACTACGCCACCGAAGCTGCCGATTGTATCACGGTTAGATGACTTTATCCATCAAAATATTTTTACGCATTGTACGACATCATTATACCTGGAAGCAACATCCCATACCACTCAGCAGTGACTTCCGATTCACTATGTTATTTAACTGTATTGAAGAAGTGTAATAGAGGCAGTCCATTAACCAACAAATTAGATTCAACCGAAATGGTTTTCAATCAAAAAGTTTTACGCATTTTACCACATCATTATACAAGGAAACAGCATCTTATTGCACTCAACAGTGAGGCCCGATTCATTGTGATTTTGAACCATATTGAAGAAGTGTAATATAGGCCTATTAAGGTGGATTTATATTCTCTTTAATCTTATTTCTATTATATATTTTCTAATTCTTTTTGTGACCTTTCATTTTATTTATATCATAATGTTTTTTGTTGTTGTAAGGATATCAATTTTCTCTTTGGTATTTGTTAACATGATTAAGATTCATTTATTATTCAATCTACACTGACGAGGGTATCATTGTATACCGAAACATATACATATAATTCAATTATTAAACTACATTCTATAGTATGTATATTAAGGCTTTCACGGCCCGGATTACTATATAAATAGTTCATGTTTTTTGGGCTAATGCCGTGTTTATTTAAATTAAAACCATATGTTTCGGAGAAACCTTGCCTCCTTTTTCAATGGAAAATGAACTATTTATATACATTTTATAGTGTTTGACAAGGCAGATTTCAATTTTAGATTACTATCAGTCAACACGGATAATAATTATTACCATCTTCATAATGGTTAATGTTTACGCATTTTATTGTTGAAAATTGACCCATGGTGCATCCTCATCTTATAAAATATTTCCCAATTATACCTTCCCGTATGCATTCCTTGCTCCATTTTTACTAGTGTGGATTTATTTTATTTTATTTAGCTGTGCAAAAAGTTAGCCCTGTTTACCATGGATTTGATGCCTGCTAATTTGTGTGAATTTGGGTGGTTTGAACAGTTATCAACCGTGTGTGATGTTTGAGTCTTCTTCCCATATATGGAGTACATTTAATTATGGTCCGCTCAGTGGATTGTTAAATCTAAGTAACTTATGCAAGGGTTATTTTCAGTTTCCATTGTGAATTTTATGGATTGGAGCAATGTGTCTTTATTGGCTATTAAAGTGTCGTGTATGCAAATGTATCAAATTATTTATTCTTACGTCAATTTATGTAGATCCAATGGTTAGGATGTACCCCACAGGTGACACGCGTTACCCTGAGTGACATGAGAAATGGACAAAGGCTACCCACTCATGGACGAAGTGGGCTAAAGAAGCGAGTCCTCAAACTACGATTAGCCACCATTAATATAGGAACACTCACCGGAAAAAGTCGTGAACTTGCCGACACCCTCAAGAACAGACGAATTGACATTGCTTGTGTCCAAGAAACAAGGTGGAAGGGCTCAAAATCAAAAGATACTGGCGAAGGCTACAATCTTATTTATCATGGCACAAATTCTGCCAGGAATGGTGTCTCAGTAGTCATACACTAGAAGCTCCATGACTCTGTTGTTGAAGTAGATAGAATATAATATCGGATCGCATTATCTCAGGATTGACACAAGCACAGGAACTTAGTGAATCACCTCTTGCTACGCTCCACAAACTGGTTGCCTGGAAACTGAGAGGGATGACTTCTGGGAGAAACTGAGTGCCTACGTTAAGACAATAGTCCCAAGGGAATATATTTTTCTTCGCGAAGACCTCAATGGCCATGTTGGGAAAGCAATAGATGGACACATCTAGTTCATGGTGGTCAAGGATTTGGAGAATGAAATGGAGATGGATGTCCTTTGCTGAAGCTCATGGCCTAGTGGTTGCCAATACCTTCTTTAACTCTTTCGATGCTGCATTTCTGACATCACAAAACCCCTCACTGCTTAATTTAATGAAGATATTGAAAAACGTTTTAATGTGGATTTTCATTTATTATAAGACATATCATAACACATGAAACAATATATATATATATATATATATATATATAATATATCGGCCTTTGTGATCCATTCTGTGGTCCTTGTTTCGATGAAACATTAACTTACACGTGACCTTGCAGTTTTCTTTATTGAGTATTTTCATTCATTTTGAATCATCGGATAACACATGAAACTCACAAAGTGTATGTTTTACCCTTGATATATATCCCGTGGTCCTTGGTTCAATGGAATCTAACACTGGCATGTGACCATGAAGTTTACCTTGGTGTGATAACTTTCGAAGCAGGTAGTTGGACACATAGGGGGCTGTCCTGGGCAATCTTGCAATACAATATTGTATGTTTCCTCTTACACAGCCCCTTCCTTTCTTTGAACACCGTGCCGGCAATATGGAACAAACAACACAGTTGGGTTTGTGACTTTTGTCCTGTTGTTCCCCAATGAAGTGCCTCTCCGTGAGACGCGCGAGCGGTATCCCGTCAGAAGATCTTCGGCCGCGTTTCGCAGGTGGAGCGCGTTTGTACTTTTCTAGAAGTCCCGTTATTACTTCATCTCTGAAGTCTTGAGCACTTGTTTTCTTGTTATGGACCTTATTGTACACTATTCTTCCATTGACTAGGGCTGTTTCTATGATGAAATACCACAAGACCTGATACCACTTGATTTTCTTGTGCACAAATGCATAATTCGTTTTCAGTTGATCGAACTTGTCAACACCATTCATTTCATGATTATAATTCACAACTAATTTAGGTTTATCACGGGTAATAAAACCTGTTGGACCCGTCTTTGATCTCTTCCTAACCTTCACAACCTCAGACGAGTGTACGGTCGTGAGCATATTTACCCGGCCGGTATCTTGCCACGAACATGCAAGCATTTTTTTTAGTAGGATGATGCCAGAACTTAGGTTTCTGTCCTTTCTTCATCTTCAGACCTTTCATCTCTTGAGGAAGACCTTTACGGTTACATCTCACTGTTCCACATGCACCCACACTATTCTCAGAAAGATGAGTGAAAAGTGTGGGGCTTGAAAAAAAATTGTCCACGTATATAATTCTGCAGGTATTTTCAAAGTCTTTTGACAAGCTCCTAACAACTTTCTCCCCTAATGTGTCCCCTGGATCAGTCTCATTACTGTTCTTTCCCACGTAAGTCGGAAATCTGTAGAGGAAACCACTTTTACTATCGCACAGTGACCATAATTTTATGCCCCATTTTGTCGATGGTTTTGAAGGCATATACTGCTTACACCACATCCTCCCTGTGAACTTCAGCATAGACTCATCGACTGATAAGCATTTTCCTGGTGAAACATTCTGTAGGTACGTATTTTCTACGATAGAAATTGCAGACCAGACCTTGAATAACGGATCATAACCAGGTGAACCCCTAGGAATCTGATATTCATTATTATTGAAATGTAGGAAGCTGCGAAGGAGACAGTAGTTATCTCGTGACATTACATCACTAAAATGAGGCGTAGCAGTGAGCCAATGCTTATCCGAAAAATAAGACTGTAATACTGATTTACGGCACAATCCCATCCCAATGTCAAGAGCTACCATTGCTTGAATATCTTCCATTGTACATCCAGATCACTTGCGATACCTAGAACGTGGTGGAAAGTCATACGTTTTATCTAAACAGTGTTCAGCATATCTATTAGTTTCATTTGCTGTATGTTCAAACACTGCCAGCGGCATGAATTGAAGGAATGGTTTGTGAGGGTCCTGAAAGTTTGAAACATAACTTTTCACTTTCAAATCGAAATCAACACCGTCACATAAATTCAATGTTTTAATTCTTTCGTCATTACTGATATCACGCCAGTCAGGTACTTGACGATCGTCATTGTTACTATTTTCTAACGAACTATCACTCGAATCATCACCACTGTCATCACTACTCTCATAGTCTCCATCTATTGGCACATCTGAATCTTCTACTAACATCTGGTAGATTTCATCATTGTCATTGCTTATATTACGCGCGCTCATGGCTTCTCACTAGTGTGGTAGGGCACTGACGACCAGAGAGCAGAGAGGAATGTAGCCGGGCGGGAGACAAAGGAAATACTGTAATACTCACGACATTGCTTTCAACAATTCCCAGTACACGCTCAAGACATGCATATTCATGTACGCAATATTAAAGAGCCACTTTGTTAACAAAGATCATGTAAGAAGCAGCGGGAAAGTGCCAAGTCGACAAAAGTCGATTGCCGCAGTGAACACAGTATCGATATAAATCGACTAAAGTCGATTGCCGCAGCGAAAGAGTTAAGAAGAGTCCTACACATCTTATCACTTACACTAGCTGTGAACACTCCACACAGACTACTGACTGGTACAGAGGTACGATCTCAAAATGACCAGGAACACCAAGGTTATACCATCTGAAAGTATAGCGCCACATCATAAATTACTAGTCCAAGATAGGCAAATTGGCATAGGGTAAGTTCCTCCAAGAGTACGCACTTAACGATAAGACCATCATAACGGAAGGAAAAGTTACAAAAAGAACAAATAGTTTGCACAAAACATTCATTAATAACCTGGCTACTACATACACATTAGTGAAACACAATTTAAATAATTAAACTCTAGAAATAATAAAAAAAGGAAAATATGTGAAACGCGCGCTCTTGAAGGCATATGCTTATAAGAGTACGCAGTAGGTCCTCTATGAGTGCGCACTTAGCAGGAGTCACATTTAAAAATTCCAGCGCCCTCATAGCTTGAGCAGGCATCATGCCACCACTTTTTACAGTCTTTACACTGAATCCAATCTTCAGTTACTGGTACTTCATACATTTCATCACACCCAGGGCAGCAGATACCGTCTGGAGTTGTGGAAGTTGTAGCAGCAAAAAGCCGTTTCTCTTTCGAGGGTCTGCATGATTTTTGTCCTTTCTCACACGCTTTTGATGTGGAGGCCATTAATGAGTTTTTAAATGGCGATCCTGTCATAATTTCCGACTTCCTACCTTATCTCTTTTGTTTATCTTCGTGAGTTGCTTTCGGAAGAGGAAGGAATGTTGAAGGTGGCACTATTTCCTGATCTTTTACATTATTGGTTTCTTCTTCAGGTTTCTCAGAGGGTGGAGGGCGACTTGTAACAGACGAAGGTTCAAAATCTTCATCTGAGAAAATGTCTGGATTGTAAGGATGAATTCCAGTAGCCTTGAATGAATACTTCGCTTTTTCAAGCGTTGCCACTCTTTCATATGCAGAACGGAAGAGAGAGGAAAGATCCTTCTGAGTAATTGCTTTTCCAGGATGATTGAACATCCACTTGTCGCATTCAACTGAAAAAGCTGATTTTAAAGATCCGAAAAATCCTTTGTCGAGGGGTTGCATTATGTGACTAGCATGAGGAGGAAGAGAAAGCATGGTAATAAATTTGCTCCTACAGAACATGACTGCGTCCAAACTACAGTGCGAAATATGGTTGTCCATAATTAGCAGAACGGGATCTTCTTCACTTGGTTTCACAAATTGTTGAAAGTGCTTCAACCAGTCGAGAAAGAGTTCTGTGTTCATGTACCCCGAGTCTGAAATGAGAGGCAGGGTCCCTTCTGGGGCGTCTGCGTACAAATCAACATTCATTCTTTTTCGGGGGAAAATGATAGCGGGAGGAATGAAAATACCAGTAGGAGAAAGGCAACATACAACTGTCACTGTTTGACCCCTTTCAGCTGACACGACCTTTGCAACATGCCGTTTTCCTTTTGGCGAAATAACTTTTGGAATGTGGTTAGGGACGGTTGAAATTCCACTCTCATCCATGTTGAAGATCCTGTGGGCAGGGAAGTGTTTTTCTTCTATTACCTTCTTCAAATTACTGAAAAATCTCTCGCACTGAACTTTATTAAACCCTATAGCTCTTCCTAGACTGCACTTTTCGGGTGCACGAAGTGTGAGGTGGTTTCGTTTACAAAATCCGTAGACCCAGTTTTTTCCAGCTAATTTCTTTTTATCGTTGTAATTGTTGACGATGTTATTTCTTACAGCAAATTGAAACGCAAGCTGCATTAGCTGCCTCCTTGTCATGCCGTAAAATTTTGAATCCAAGTCCCTCACATGTTTTACTAACATCTGCTCCTGCTCGGGGCTGAATATCGGCTTCATTCTTCCGAGTGATGTCGGAACAGTGCCCTGAAAATACAACAGATTGGTGAAATTTAGGAGGTAAAATGAGTCAGGAACAAGCCTAAACCATCCTTTTTAGCCTGAAGTGTGTACTTACAGCTTTAAGTTTTTTGCGTAATGTCGATTCATTCACTCCAAGTGATTCAGCTATTTTTCTCTTGCTCTCTCCCTTCTCTAGTCTTTCCCAGCAGTCATTCAAAACCTCTTGGGTGAAAATAAGCTTTCTATTTGACTTTCTCTTATAATAAGACATTTGAGCGCTGAAAAATAAAATGTAAAATCATAAAACGAAGCTTAAACAAGTTGTCCCTCAAGAGCGCGCATTTACTTCCTACAAGAGTGCGCGCGTCCTCTTGAAGGACAGTTCACTGCGCACTCTTAAGGGCTCGGTGGTAGTTACACAAATCACTCGTTAGATAGCAGCAGCATGCAGGAATGAGTATTGCACCAAGTCCATAACAAAGAGTGGAAAATCCCGTATCGTGTGACACAATAGATAAGCATGTCGAAATGTATCAGGAATGTACAAATACTAACATGCTGGTTCAGAATATTATACGGAAATGAGTGAAAACATATCCTTACCAGTAACTAGAACAGTAGAAGTCACAAGTCTTCAATGATACAGCACGAACACAGTGGCTACTCACAGTCGACAGAATACCGTCTGACTCATGTCTTACAATGCTGCCAACTTTTTGAATTTCGAGCTGCGCACTCTTGTGAGTCCGCGCGCTCTTAAAGGAACTGACCCTAATCAAACCGATTCAGCCACACAGAACTGGTCCAGAGACGATTAAATGGTGGAAGCTTGATGAGGTGAAGAGTATATTCATTTGTATCTAAGCTCAATGCACTCACTGTAAATGTTGACCAACCAGCAGATGCCATATGGGGAGAAATCACCGACCAGGTACATGTTCGTTGAAAAACAGACCTGGTAGTGGAACAAAGATGTTCAACTAGCCATCAAAGCAAAGAAGCAGGCTTTCAAGATTTGGAACCAGACAAGGCTAGATGAAGATCTTTATCAGTACAAGTCTCTTAAATCAACTGCTAAACAAGCTGTTACCAGAGCAAAAAACCACCATTATCAGGAAATGTATATCCAGCTTGATACATCAGAAGGTGCTGACAAGGTTTATCGCCTTGCAAGATCCCGTCATCGAGCAATGGAGGATAATGGACATGTCCTGCAGATTAAAAATGCTAACCACCAACCTCTTAGAGACCCAACAGACGTCCCTCTTCGATGGAGAGATTATTTCAAAGAAATGTGCAATGAAGAGTTTCTGCACTCACTTATATTGAGCAGTAACCCAATTGCACGACCTGTCCCTCAAATTGCAGTAGAAAAGGTGTCAATCCCTGTAAATAAGATGAAAAATGGCAAAGCGACGGGCCCAGATGACATACCATCTGAAATTTGTCAGTTACTTGGACAACATGGCACTGACATTCTTACGGCACTTTTCCAGCATATCCTGGATGATGGATGTTTACCTACAATCTGGCAAACCAGTATGATCATACCAATTTGGAAAGGTAAAGGAGATGGTGAGTGTTCCAATTCCCACCCAATTCGCCTGCTCTGCCACACAATGAAAATCTTTGAGCATATTCTTGACAGCTGAGTACGCTGCATGATCCAAATCTCTCCAAACCAATGTGGTTTTGTTAGAGGGGATGGTACAACAGATGCAATCCATGCGGCATGCCTACTCGCAGAAAAGCCCAGAGAAAAGAACCAACCTGTGCATCTGGCATTTCTGGATCTGGTAAAGGCGAAATATTGCAACAGATGACCACAGAATTGCACAAGTTAAGACATATACAGCAACAAGCGCGCTTGCAAATACATGACGATTGGTAGGTTTAGCTGGGGAAACACTACCCGATGGAAGTTGAGAAAAAAGGAAAAAAAAGGAAGTGGGTTTCAGCAGGAAGAAAAAGTATGGATAGATAGGACGGAAATTCAATAAAAAACATAAACTTAAACGAAAGGGAGTATTCAACCTCCGTTTCCACCTCGCAATGTCTGTGAAACGCCTAAAGTGGGTATGGACCTGGAAACAGCTAACGGGAAATGCGGCTCTAGCTTCGGCTATTTGCAAGGAAGCGACGATCGTACCTTCCCTCCCAAGCTTATATTTTACTAGAATGGGGAAGGGTAGTAGTCTGGCAGAGCAAGGTGTGTTAAGAAACACAGATTTGAAGTTTCTCCTTTCAAAGGAGTTAGGTTTAACCAAATGTTTGGTGAGACTGAAATAATTTGAATTCGCCGTGATAATTTTAGTTCTTGGAACTGTAGGATTTCCAGCGAATAACAGAGTGCTCCAAAGAAGGGTAGCGATAAAGCAGTAACAATTCTTTTTTAAATAATTTCTTTGTTTTCTTGGAAAGTTTTGGCAAGAATACAAATTGTTGCACTTGAAAAGAGCTAAGCTTTTACCCAGCAGGGTGCCGTCTAAAAGTTTAGATCAAAGAAAAACCTTGACTTAAAAACGGACCATAAGTAATAGAGAAAACGCAACAAGTAGGAAGCTTGCGGAGCTACCTTTACTTGCCTTACTGGCTCATTAGAATTAGCTATGAAAGCTAAATACAACTTTGAAAATGTTTTTACAGAGAGTTTTTGTTCAAATGCAACGAATTGTGAGAATCTTGTTGATTGTATGCTTGATTTTCTTAAAGAGGGCATAAGGCGATGGGAAGAGTCGGGGAAAATAGGGTCCTGTCTAATCCTTATTCTATAGAAAAGGATAAAGTGAAAAAGAAATATGGTTTTATTTTACAATAAAAAGGAGTTGATGTAACAAACCATATAAAGTTGATTTAGATTTAAATTAATAACAATAAGTAGTTTTAACATACAACGGTCTAAGACTTAATGCTAACAAATTGGAAATTTTTTGACAATGTTAAATGGGACGCAAGTTTAAATCTTGCTTCGAGCACCAAATCTGGATAAGATTTTAAAAGTTGGGCTAAAAGTCGAAAACATTAACATTTATAACAAAGATTAAAAGTAATTAAAGCTTCAGTAATTATATTAGGTACAATGTGAGTGCTTTTGAATTCCTATTGGAAATCCCAAAGGCTATGAAAAATTACAAAAATTACAAAAAAAAAAAAAAGAAGAAGTTTCTGTAACTTTATGTATTTATACAGTAATTACGGCCGTGCTAAATTCAAATAGGACAGGTCACTATTTGTGAAACCTGAAGAGAAAAAAAATTAGATGACTCGGTTATGAGTAGAAAAAGTAGAATTCCCCCATTTAGAAGGGAAAAGAATTAGAATGTGGACTAGCCACTGATTTATGCAGAAGTTAATTCGTGAAATGCGAAACTAAGTTGGGGGGGCACTTTTTGGCAAGTGGGGTCTCGTTGATTAATAGCTAGGTACATCAATTGACTTAAATTTAGAACTTAATTAGATTAAGTTAGTAAGGTGTTTAGGGAGGAAGGATTGGGAACTTTAGGAAAAAGTTTTGGCTATATTTATTGCTCTCACAAACGCGACGAGGTTGGTACTTAAACTGCTAAGTTTTGCACTATAGTTTGTTGATGGATTTGAAAAGTTCACTATTGCTGCACAGAAAGTTTATGGAGAGACAAGTTATTTCAGTTATGCGGATCACCAGTAGAATTTTTGCTTGAACAAATTCATTGCGTTGAAAGAATTTGTAGGTTGTAGTAATGCAAAAAGAAATTTCCCACGAAGGAAGACAAATTAAATGCTGATCAGCGGCTTTTATAAAGAAAATTCCTTAGTTAGGAAAAGTATTCCCATAGGTAAGTGGAAAATACTCGAAGGTTTAGCTTGTAGATGGATCGTTAGACATGGAAAATTCCAGAACTATGATAACTGTTGAATTGGGCAAAAAACGTCCCGCGGTGGAAAGAGCTAAGGTTTCTATAGACAGTGGGTAATTTAATGATATCCCACGTTGTGAGAAAGCATCTCAGTTGATTTGTACAAGAAGCACTGTTTCAACTTATAAGGCTAACTTAGATAGGCAAAGCCTGACATCGAAAATCCCGCAAAGATGGTTATTGCACCACATTTAGCAATTTCACACTGTCTGTAAAATGGTATTAAAAAGTATTTAGCTATTTAAAAACAATTAAAATGTGTTGAAGAACATTCAAGTTTGTACTTAGCTCATTTTGAAGAAAGGCGATGGTTCCTCGGTGACTGTTGATTTTAAAGTTCAGATATGGCGTCTGATTTGAAAAAGTCTCAAGAGAGCAGGAGACCAGCCCGGGTGGGGCTTGCACTGGACTCGACGGCCGAACTAAGAGTGAGAGTAGCTTAACGAAGCACGAAGGTACCACGGAGAGAAGATGGGTGGGGGGAAAAGGACAAAGGAGCACACATAAGAATTACAAACTTAACAAAAATTAAATCTTTTCTTAGATAGGAATATCTTGATGGAGTAGTCTTCAAGGAGTTGATAGCAGGCGCCTATGACGAAGCCTGGTGGAAGGGTATGGTGAAGAAGTCCCCTTGCGCATGGAGATGTTAGCTAGTGATAACGACGACATCTGGTGGCTTTATTAGTAAGGAAGTCCTCTTGAGAGCGGAGATATTGAGGAACTTCAGTGGGTAGCTGCTAGATGCCGCTAGGTTGATCATGGAAGATATATATCTAGAACAGACTTACAAAGTAAGCAAAGTGCACAAATAAACTAAAACGTAAAGAATCCCTGTTGGCGTTTGCAAACTAGGAAGAAAAAATTAAAGCAAAGAGCAGCGAAAGTTAACTCTGTCTTACTGAGTATTCCAGAGAATACACCAACGATATAGTAACAAAATAGCTAGAAGCACAACAGAAACAAAGTACAAGGGTATTTGCACTCATTACAGGTTCCGTATTGACCATATTAACATGAAGTCATCATCTTGCACAGTTTCCAGCCACTGGCCGGGTCTGTTTGGAACACAAGCCTCTCCAACGTCTTCTGTCTTCCCACCATCTCTCAGCCTCCACCCTTGTCCAGTCTTCTCCTCTCTTCTTCACGCTTTCTTCCACCCCCTTCAGCCACCTGTCTCTCGGTCTTCCCCTCGGTCTCTTTCCTTCCCACTTCGTCTCATGTACTCTCCTGGGTATCCCCTTCTCCTCCATTCGTTTTACATGTCCATACCATCTAAGTCTAGATTTCTCTATACCATCCTGTAATGGTTCCTCCTTCATTAATTCTCTGGTCCTCTCATTTCTTATTCTGTCCATCTTTGTAGCTCCAATACTGCTTCTCAAGAACCTCATCTCACTGGCCTGTATTTTGCTCTTCTCCCTTCCTTTCATAACCCAGGTCTCCGAGGCATACGTCAGGATAGGGACATAGTACGTCCGATATATGATCTTTTTGCTGTTCTGAGGGACATCCTTGCTCCATAACATGCTTCTCACACTCCTCCGAAATGCTTCTGCCTGCCTCCCCCGCTCATTTATTTCTCTATCGTTTCTTCCATTATCTTGTATCAGGCTTCCCAGATACTTGAAACTCTCCACTTTCTTCAGCTGTTCCCCACCAATTGTTATTCCCGTTGTGGTTCTTTCCTTCTTCCTTGTTGTGATCACCATCTCACTCTTATTTATGCTAAATTTCATCCCATATCCTTGTATTATTCCTTCCCACACGTCCAACTGTTCCTGTACCTCCTCCTCCTTGTTTCCCCAAATCATCAAATCATCTGAAACCCCATTGCTTTCATCTTTCCGTCCCCAATTACTTGTGCCACTCGGGTCATTATGTCATCCATCACCACAATGAAAAGTAACGGTGACAGTGCAGTTCCTTGTTTCAGGCCGTTTCTTTGTTCCAACCAGTCAGATCTCTCTCCTCCCACTTTCACACAGCTCACACTTCCCTTGTACATCTCCTTTATCCTCTTTATAGTCCAGTTCTCTACTCCTCTATCCTCCAGGGACTTCCATACTTTGTTTCTGCATACACTGTCATATGCTTTCTCAATGTCCAGGAAGGCCATCAGTAGATCTGTTCCATACTCATAGTGCTGTTCTTGTAACTGCCTTACAGCAAAAATCAAATCCACTGTGGACCTTCCTGCTCTGAAGCCATGTTGTTCTTCCCTCATCCCTCCTTCTATCCTTGTCCTAATTCTCTTTTCCAAAACTTTCTCGAAGATCGTTGCACAATGACTCATCAGTGTTATTCCCCGATAGTTTCTGCAATCTGTTCTACTACCTTTCTTGAAGATCGGGACAATGATTCCTTTTTTCCAGTCCTCTGGGGTCTTCCTTTCCTTCCATGCTGTCCTCATCACTCGGTACAGCCACTGTATCCCCACCTCTCCTGCTGCTCTCACCATCTCCACACTCAACTCATCCACACCCGGTGCCTTCCCTCCTTTCATCTTGTTCACTGCATCTTCCACTTCTTTCCATGTTAAGTCCTTTTCTGTTTGCAGTTCATCTTCCTCTTCCCCAATTTCTCCGATTTCTTCCTCCTCACCATCTTTTCCATTTGGGTTCAGAAGTTCTTAAAAATATTCTTTCCACATTTTCTTCAGTTCTTCCCTATTTTCTATCTCTTGTCCCCTTTTGTTCACCATTCTAACATAATCCGTAGGATCCTTCCGCCTCTTATTTTTTACCATCCCATACAGGACCTTTTTGTACCTTCACTATCCTCCTCCATCATCATTGTCCACTCTTCCATCCACTTCCTTCTCTCCTCAGCCACCACTCTCTTCGTCTCCTTCTTTCTTTCCTGGTAGTCTTCCCTTGTCTCTACCGTCCTATTTTGATACCACCTCCTAAAGGCTCTATTCTTTTCCCTTACTATATCTTTTGTATTCTCATTCCACCATGGTGTTTCCTTCCACCTCTTCTTACTACTTGTCCTCCCACATACTGCTTCTGCTGCACCCACTAGTGTCTTCTTAAATCTAGCCCATTCTTCTTCCACCCCTCTTTCTTCATCTGTTGGAATTCCTTCCTTTACCATTTTGAGGTACTCGACCCTTCTATCCCCTTCTTTCAGTTTCCATATCCTTATACGTCTTTCCTGGTTCTCAGTCCCTTTCTTCTCCTTACTCCCTCTCAGGTTCATTACCAGTAATCGATGGTCGCTATCCAGGTTCTCCGATGGTATAACCTTGATGTCCGTGATGTTCTTATTTAGTTCTTTCTCATACAGTATATAGTCGACCACCGACTTCCTGGTCAAGTCATCACTGTACCATGTGATTGTGTGGCTCTCTCTTTTCTTAAACCAGGAGTTCCCAACTAGCAGGCTATTCCTCTGGCAGAAGTCCAACAGTCTCTTTCCTTGCTCATTTCTTCCACCCCAACCCTCTGGTCCTAGAACACTCTCATAACCTTGTCTTTCTCTTCCTACATGGGCATTGAGGTCCCCCATAACAATCATATTTCTTCCTACCAGCTGCTTCTGCAATTCCTCTTCAAACTCCTCCTTCTCTTCAGAGGCGCAGCCTACTTGTGGAGCATACACTTGCACTATTTCTACGGTCTCTCCCCTCAGTGCTACTTTCACTTTCATCATCCTATCACTTATTCTCCTCACTTCTTCTTTTACTCTTACTACTACTCCCACTCCATTCCTCTTTCCCTCTTCGTTCCCACTCCAGTACAGTCTATAGCCTTTTCTCAGTACTCTCCTTCCTTCCCCTTTCCACTTTGTTTCTGCCAATCCCAATAAATCCAACTTCCTTCTTTCCATCATATCCACTATCTCCTCCACCTTCCCCGTCAGCGTTCTTAGGTTTAAAGTTCCAAATCTTAGTCCGTGTGTACAGCCGTGTCGTCGTCTATTAAATCCATCCTGTCCGAGGCTCGTTCCATTTTTGAAAGCATTTGGTTTTATCCACTACTGGCTTGCTGGGCCTATCGTAGCTTCACCAGAGCCCCGTTAGCTGTCACTTTTCAGGGTTCCTGTAGTACCTTCACAGCTACCGTAACGGTCCCGGGGCACACGAAGTCTCCACTGTACTTCGCTCCTACAGGCGATCCCCTACTTTGTGCTGTTGCCCGTCTCCCACGACGTGGACCAGGGGTTGGACTTATGGGAGACGTTAACATGAAGTATAACATAAATTTCTCGCCAAATCAATACTTTTTACTTACATAAAAATTCTACAGGTACATGTTTCGAAAACACATAATGTTTCCTTCCTCAGCCCACTAATTGGTGTAAAACATCAAATTACATCGATAACCTCACTAAATAACAAAAACACAGTTAACATTTATTCTCTTGTTCTTTCTTTGTTAGGCCTGTGTCATTCGACACATTAATGTCACTCATAGAATAAACACTTATTAGTTGAAGTAACGAATATGGTACAAGGAACATTGACTCATTTACTCATTGCTAGTTTCAACGTGGGTTGCTGGAATGCACACAAGTGTCGTATAACCTTGCCAAAAGCGGAGAAAACACTAACTAGCAACCAGGAAGGTAATTGGGTGTGGCGTCATGAAAATAATTTGAGTCAGGAATGTATGTTGGAATTAACCTATTGTGGTGGGGGTTGAGGAGGTGGTTTGCGTTTATTATTATTTAAATAATCTGCTAATAAATCAAATAATTCATTCGTTTCAAAATTAACTTGGTTCAGATTATTGTATTCCTTTGACCTCTGATAAGTAATGATATGAATATTTTCCAAAATATTCATATAGCCGCCCTTTGATGCGTAATGTAAAATTTTGACGTCATTATTTATGTCCGTGAACTTATGTCCCGTTTCTTCCATGTGTACCGCCATGGCTGAAAACTTCCTGTGTTTTATGGCTGAAACATGCTCAGCATAACGAGTACGTATGCTCCTACCCATTTGTCCCGCGTAATTTGAATTGCAAAAATTACATCTGAGCTCATAAACTCCCGATTTTAAATGTTTATCACTACTGTTGACTTGATTAGAATTGAAAAATTTGTTGAAATTAGAATTATTGGTTTTAAAGGCGAAGTTCATATTGTGTTTCTTTAGGATGTTGGTTACTGTGTAAACACTTCGATCTATGTAGGGGAAGGTGGCAAATGCTTTCTTGGTTGTGTCCTCTCTAACTAATGTTGTTGAGGGTCTGTTTTTCAACTTGTAAATTAATCTACTGACATAATTGAAGAGCTCGTTTCCAAAACTCACTAAGTCAGTTTTGGACGAAATTCAGAAATCCGTTGGATCTTGTTCGTAAGGTGTAGACCTATGTATGTTACTAATATTTTATTCCAGAACTTACTATGTCATCGCAAATTGTAACGTAGGATATTGCATTTTTTTCCAAAACTGTACTAAGGCAGGCCGTGACGTCTTCCAAACTCTGCTAAGTCTAACGCGCCTGTTTCCCGCCAGTAACCTCTTGGCTGTTTCATGTGTAGTATATTGATGAGCTGTGTTTGAGAGAATGTTTCTACATTTTAAGAACGTGTACAAGATGAGTGATTTTGATTTAGAAGGATTGAAGGGTCCTCTAGAAGATTCCGGTCGAAGCAGGAAGAGAAGAAAAGATGTAAACACCTGGGATAAAACAAAACGCAAGCATGCAAGAAACAGTTCAAGTGCTCACCCTGCATCTTGTATCGCTTGTAATCATGCTGGAAGACCGAACTATACATGCAAGGTAGGATTGTTGAGTCAAGAAGACATCACTCATTTCCGTGACAAACTGTATGACAACAAATCAAAAGTAGAGCAAGATAACTTCCTTTTAAAATATATTGTAACAAAAGAACCAAAATCACATCGACCAAGAAATGTAGGCAATCCCTGTGCTAGGTTAATAACACAATATTTTATACGGAGAAAAGCCGGCCAGATTATACGAGTTTGTGCTCAATCTTTCTGTTCGGTAACAGGAATGAGTAGATTCAGATTGAATCGTTTATCTAAGAACTTCAATGCTAGAGGTGAACAATGTAAAGAGAACAGGGGCGGAGGTCGTATTAAAGCCAAAGACATGGAAACTGAGGTTTTAATTGTTAATTTCATTAAGACATTGAAGTGCAGAGAAAGCCATTATGGGAGGGCAAAGAGCGTACGAGTTTACATGGACCCAACAATTTCTGTCAAGAAGTTTTGGCGATTGTGGGGAGAGGCCAGGGTAAGTGCTTCAAAATCAGACGCATCTTATAGCAAATTTCATAGAATTTTCCAAACACGATTCAATATCGGGTTTGGGCACCCGAAAACCGACACATGCTCATACTGTGAAGAATTAAAAATCAAGATACAAAATAATTCTACATCACCAGCCGAAGGGGCAGACCTGATGGGATGTTACAGATTGCACAAATTACGAGCCAAAAAATTTTATGAAATTTTGAAGCGAGAGGATCATAATGTTCTGAAAGTAGCATTTGACATGCAACAGAACCAGCCCCTTCCCATGATTAGAATTTCCGAGACTTTTTATGCTCGACAGCTTTGGTTGTACAACCTAACTTTTATAATTCATGAAAACGTCCAAAATGTGGAAAACGCATTTATATATTCTTGGACAGAAGATCAGTCTGGAAGAGCATCAAACGAAGTTGCATCAGCCTTTCATAACTTCCTACACTGTCTTGAAGAGAGGGTTCGTCAAGAAGCAAAACCAGAAGGCATTAAATCTCAGAAAACTTTGAGACTGTTCTCAGACTCTGCCACAAATCAAAACAAGAACTCGACCATCATGGGCTTCTTGCTAGGTTATGTAAACAAAAGAGACATTTTTAATAATGTGGAACACATATTTCCTATCGGAGGACACAATTTTTTGCCTCCGGACCGAGTGTTTGGAAGAATTGAAAAAGTGTACAGAACTCGTGAAAAACTATTAGAGCCAGAAGATTATCATGCTATTCTGGAAAAACATGGAGCTGTTAAACTTTTAAAGAGAGATTGGCGGCTACTTGATTTTAAAAGGAGCGCCAATAATATAATGAAAACTAAGCTCCCATTCTTGATGAGGGAGAAGCGTGTTCTTCTGTACAAAAAAGGAAAGAAAGAAGTGTTTGCCAAGAATACCTACAAGGGAGACTTCAATGAATACGAAGTGTTAAAGAAGAAATCAGTCCATTCTTGGAGGAAATCGTACAGATTGGTCCATGTAGTAGAGGAATGCAAAAAAATATCTTCAGAGAAGAAGAAGGATGTTGCAGCACTTCTGAAGTTTGTTTCTCTGTCCGAACAAGCTCAGTTGTACTACAATAAAGCTCTGAAGAACTTCGGTGATGATGCAGATCTGGTTCATCACACAGAAATACACTATGCTGAAGAAGAGCCATTTGTGTAGTACAAAGTTAAGGCTGTGCAAGTGCGTTTGTTCTTGGAATTTATTTGCTATATATTTGTATTTTTTTATGGCAGGTATTGGACAATTTAATAACTTTTTTCTGTTCCTCATTGATTTTCAAGGGAAGTTTGAGCAATCTAGAATAAATCACTAAAATCCAATTGCTTTACGTGCTTGCTTCCGATCTACCAAATGTGTAACTTAGCATGTGCAAGTAGATGTTTTATTCCAGAACTCACTAAGTCTGTAGTTCTTTTCCAGAATTGACCTAAGTCAAGTGACCTAGTTTACTTTTGGAAAAAAATTGGCATTTTAATGTTAATAACTTCAAAATAGGGTTTTGGTTCGTTATCATTGGTCTTCATATTAATTTGAAAAACGTCTCTTTACTTCATAATGAAGTAATATTGCCAAAGTAGGCTCCGGTTCAAAAAATGTCTGTCCTGAAAAATCATCATTTTTGACTTAGTGAGTTTTGGAAACGAGGTCTTCAATTGTGATTGTAACCATTGAGTTTAGCTATTTGATATATAATGTCAATTTCTTGCTTCCGGTCATGATCAGAGGAAGGGATTCTTAACGCTCTATTGATGAGGCTTATGAACGTTGCTTTCTTTTGTCCGCCCGGATGGTTAGAATCCTGCCGTATAACTGTACTCATTTGCGATGGTTTTCTGTAAACTTTATATTGCAGACGATTGTCTTTTATAATCACAGTTATATCCAGATAATTGATTTTATTATCGACTTCTGATTCTAAAGTAAATTTAATATTGCTGTCAATTTTGTTCAAATCATCCAATATTTGCTCTGATCATGACCGGAAGCAAGAATTTGACATATATCAAATAGCTAAACTCAATGGTTACAACCACAATTGTCAGCTGATTAATTTACAAGTTGAAAAACATACCCTCAACAAAATTAGTTAGATAGGACACTACAAAGAAAGCATTTGCCACCTTCACCTACGTAGATCGAAGCGTTTACACAGTAACCAACATCCTAAAGAAACACAATATGAACGTCGCCTTTAAAACCAATAATTCTAATTTCAACAAATTTTTCAATTCCAATCAAGTCAACAGTAGTGATAAACATTTAAAATAGGGAGTTCATGAGCTCAGATGTAATTTTTGCAATTCAAATTACGCGGGACAAACGGGTAGGAGCATACGTACTCGTTATGCTGAGCATGTTTCGGCCATAAAACACAGGAAGTTTTTAGCCATGGCGGTACACATGGAAGAAACGGGACATAAGTTCACGGACATAAATAATGACGTCAAAATTTTACATTACGCATCGAAGGGCAGCTATATGAATATTTTGGAAAATATTCATATCATTACTTATCAGAGGTCAAAGGAATGCAATAATCTAAACAAAGTTAATTTTGAAACGAATGAATTATTTGATTCATTAGCAGATTATTTAAATAATAATAAACGCAAACCACCTCCTCAACCCCCACCGCAATAGGTTAATTCCAACATACATTCCTGACTCAAATTATTTTCATGACGCCACACCCAATTACCTTCCTGGTTGCTAGTTAGTGTTTTCTCCGCTTTTGGCAAGGTTATACGACACTTGTGTGCATTTCAACAACCCATGTTGAAACTAGCAATGAGTAAATGTGTCAATGTTCCTTGTACCATATTCGTTACTTCAACTAATAAGTGTTTATTCCATGAGTGACATTAATGTGTCGAATGGCACAGGCCTAACAAAGAAAGAACAAGAGAATAAATGTGAACTGTGTTTTTGTTATTTAGTGAGGTTATCGATGTAATTTGATACTTTACACCAATTAGTGGGCTGAGGGTCTGCCATAAGTCCAACCCCTCGTCCACGTCGTGGGAGACGGGCAACGGCACAAAGTAGGGGATCGCCTGTAGGGGCGAAGTACAGTGGGGACTTCGTGTGCCCCGGGACCGTTACGGTAGCTGTGAAGGTCCTACAGGAACCCTGAAAAGTGACGGCTAATGGGGCTCTGGTGAAGCTACGATAGGCCCAGCAAGCCAGTAGTGGATGAAACCAAATGCTTTCAAAAATGGAACGAGCCTCGGACATGATGGATTTAATAGACGACGACACGACTGTACACACGGACTAAGATTTGGAACTTGAAACCTAAGAACGCTGACGGGGAAGGTGGAGGAGATAGTGGATATGATGGAAAGAAGGTAGTTGGATTTATTGGGATTGGCAGAAACAAAGTGGAAAGGGGAGGGAAGGAGAGAACTAAGAAAAGGCTATAGACTGTACTGGAGTGGGAACGAAGAGGGAAAGAGGAATGGAGTGGGAGTAGTAGTACGAGATGGT
The DNA here is from genome assembly GCA_946902985.2 of Meconema thalassinum. Taxonomy (NCBI): domain Eukaryota; kingdom Metazoa; phylum Arthropoda; class Insecta; order Orthoptera; family Tettigoniidae; genus Meconema; species Meconema thalassinum. Next base: position 314,077,899 of record OX336393.1, on the reverse strand, counting down.
TTAAAAGAAGAAGTGAGGAGAATAAGTGATAGGATGATGAAAGTGAAAGTAGCACTGAGGGGAGAGACCGTAGAAATAGTGCAAGTGTATGCTCCACAAGTAGGCTGCACCTCTGAAGAGAAGGAGGAGTTTGAAGAGGAATTGCAGAAGCAGCTGGTAGGAAGAAATATGATTGTTATGGGGGATCTGAATGCCCATGTAGGAAGAGAAAGACAAGGTTATGAGAGTGTTCTAGGACAAGAGGGTTGGGGCGGAAGAAATGAGGAAGGAAAGAGACTGTTGGACTTCTGTCAGAGGAACTGCCTGCTAGTTGGGAACTCCTGGTTTAGGAAAAGAGAGAGCCACACAATCACATGGTACAGTGATGACTTGACCAGGAAGTCGGTGGTCGACTATATACTGTATGAGAAAGAACTATATAGGAACATCACGGACATCAAGGTTATACCATCGGAGAACCTGGATAGCGACCATCGATTGCTGGTAATGAACCTGAGAGGGAGTAAGGTGAAGAAAGGGACTGAGAACCAGGAAAGACGTATAAGGATATGGAAACTGAAAGAAGGGGATAGAAGGGTCGAGTACCTCAAAATGGTAAAGGAAGGAATTCCATCAGATGAAGAAAGAGGGGTGGAAGAGGAATGGGCTAGATTTAAGAAGACACTAGTAGGTGCAGCAGAAGCAGTATGTGGGAGGACAAGTAGTAAGAAGAGGTGGAAGGAAACACCATGGTGGAATGAGAAGACAAAAGATATAGTAAGATATAGTAAGTAGTAGGAGGTGGTGTCAAAATAGGACGGTAGAGACAAGGGAAGAGTACCAGGAAAGAAAGGAGGTGAAGAGAGTAGTGGCTGAGGAGAGAAGAAAGTGGATGGAAGAGTGGACAAAGATAATGGAGGATAGTGAAGGCACAAAAAAGGTCCTGTATGGGATGGTAAAAAATAAGAGGCGGAAGGATCCTACGGATTATGTTAGAATGGTGAACAAAAGGGGACAAGAGTTAGAAAATAGGGAAGAACTGAAGAAAATGTGGAAAGAATATTTTGAAGAACTTCTGAACCCAAATGGAAAAGATGATGAGGAGGAAGAAATCGGGGAAGAGGAAGATGAACTGCAAACAGAAAAGGACTTAACATGGAAAGAAGTGGAAGATGCAGTGAACAAGATGAAAGGAGGGAAGGCACCGGGTGTGGATGAGTTGAGTGTGGAGATGGTGAGAGCAGCAGGAGAGGTGGGGATACAGTGGTTGTACCGAGTGGTGAGGACAGCATGGAAGGAAAGGAAGACCCCAGAGGACTGGAAAAAAGGAATAATTGTCCCGATCTTCAAGAAGGGTAGTAGAACAGATTGCAGAAACTATCGGGGAATAACACTGAGGAGTCATTGTGCAAAGATATTCGAAAAAGTTTTGGAAAAGAGAATTTGGACAAGGATAGAAGGAGGGATGAGGGAAGAACAACATGGCTTCAGAGCAGGAAGGTCCACAGTGGATTTGATTTTTGCTGTAAGGCAGTTGCAAGAACAGCACTATGAGTATGGAACAGATCTACTGATGGCCTTCCTGGACATTGAGAAAGCATATGACAGTGTATGCAGAAACAAAGTATGGAAGTCCCTGGAGGAAAGAGGAGTAGAGAAATGGGCTATTAAGAGGATAAAGGAGATGTACAAGGGAAGCGTGAGCTGTGTGAAAGTGGGAGGAGAGAGATCAGACTGGTTGGAACAGAGAAACGGCCTGAAACAAGGAAGTGCACTGTCACCGTTCCTTTTCATTGTGGTGATGGATGACATAATGACCCAAGTGGCACAAGTAATTGGGGAAGGAAAGATGAAAGCAATGGTGTTTGCAGATGATTTGATGATTTGGGGAAACAAGGAGGAGGAGGAGGTACAGGAACAGTTGGATGTGTGGGAAGGAATAATACAAGGATATGGGATGAAATTTAGCATAAATAAGAGTGAGATGGTGATCACAAGGAAGAAGGAAAGAACCACAACGGGAATAACAATTGGTGGGGAAAAGCTGAAGAAAGTGGAGATTTTCAAGTAACTGGGAAGCCTGATACATGATAATGGAAGAAACAATAGAGAAATAAATGAGCGGGGGAGGCAGGCAGAAGCATTTCGGAGGAGTGTGAGAAGCATGTTATGGAGCAAGGATGTCCCTCAGAACAGCAAAAAGATCATATATCGGACGTACTATGTCCCTATCCTGACGTAGGCTTCGGAGACCTGGGTTATGAAAGGAAGGGAGAAGAGCAAAATACAGGCCAGTGAGATGAGGTTCTTGAGAAGCAGTATTGGAGCTACAAAGATGGACAGAATAAGAAATGAGAGGACCAGAGAATTAATGAAGGAGGAACCATTACAGGATGGTATAGAGAAATCTAGACATAGATGGTATGGACATGTAAAACGAATGGAGGAGAAGAGGATACCCAGGAGAGTACACGAGACGAAGTGGGAAGGAAAGAGACCGAGAGACAGGTGGCTGAAGGGGGTGGAAGAACGCGTGAAGAAGAGAGGAGAAGACTGGACAAGGGTGGAGGCTGAGAGATGGTGGGAAGACGGAAGACGTTGGAGAGGCTTGTGTTCCAAGCAGACCCGGCCAGTGGCTGGAAACTGTGCAAGATGATGAGTGGGCTGAGGAAGGAAACATTATGTGTTTTCGAAACATGTACCTGTAGAATTTTTATGTAAGTAAAATGTATTGATTTGGCGAGAAATTTATGTTATACTTCAAGTACAAGGGTGTCGCAATATATCAACACTAATAAAATTCGGCTCACAAGCAAGCGGGCCCTGCACCTACGCTAGGAAAGAAAAAATGCAAATGACGTCATTAACGAATCTATTCCATTATATGATGCCTTGTGCAGAATTTCCTTCAAGGAATTTGTTCTCTAGACTGTTAATGAGTATGTTGACAACTAGGCCGATGAGTGTTGACCTCATAGCTGTTGATTGTTCATATATTTTGCCCTGAAATTCTGGCTGAGGTTGACCTTAAGCAATTCTACTATTTCTTCCGTTTCTTTTTCTGGGTTATTCTCATTTGTGTGTCCCCTATTACCCTTATTGCTTCTTTTACAAGTATGTTCGTGATGTTGAAAGAAATGGTTCTCATGCTTGGTTTTATGTTTATGGGCCCTATTTTATTGACTAATTCAGTCATGTTGTTTTTTATGGAGACTTCGTTTTTGTTAATTCACATATTCCTCAGAATTTTTAGTAACTCTTTACTTAGTGTGTAGCCTGGTGTGCCTCTACAATTCATGATTGGTTTAATGTGGTATGTGTCCATGTGTCCTTGTCTTCGGTAATGCCCCTAATGACGGTAACTATATGTTCATGACTATGATTTTAGTTTTCTCTGACTTCGTGAGAATGTACTCTATTTTATTTAGCACATTTTTGGCCTGGTTTTGAAATTTATTTGTAGGATTTTTCCCTATCATTTATTCCGTTATCATTTATGAATTCTACCGTTTTATTTACCTATTCGGCTTGATTCATGTTGACTGTTGTGTTCCCCTTGTCGGCTTTAGTCATAATTAAGTCCTCTTTATCTATTTGTTTCTTTAACGATTTCACTAACGCTGTTTGAGTTTTGTTTCTTTTATTGCTACTGTTTTCTGGTTTTGTGATCTTCCTAGCTTCGTTTGTTGCTAGATTCTTAGTTATCTCTCTTTCTTGTTCTGTCAATTTGCTACATGCAATTTCTACTTCCGTTATGAGTAGTTTTATATTGTAGGTTAGTTGGTTCCTCAGTTTAAGGGCTGCGACAACGCGGTCATGTAGCCCCGTGTACTTCGGGTGTGTGCAGAATCTGTCTGATAACCGGGGTTATTGTTATGGCTGTATTAGTGTGTGATATCTGTTTTTAATTCTAGTAACAACTGCAGACATTCGATTTTCAAGTAGTTTCAACTTTTGCTACAGAACGCCACCGTCAACCACCAACTAGTTCTGATCTTGGTCACTAGATGCCACCGCAGTCAGCTCCTGGCGACGAACGTTGGAGAGCGTTTAGCTCTTAGGTTTTTTATCATGCCATAAATCTATGACATGGGACCGCTGGCTTTACTGCCCCTCCTAAGGGAGACATACTGACGGATTTTTAACGCTCTTAAGAAATCCCTTGACTTCAGCCGGGTTTGAACCCGCGACCTTGGGCATAGAAGCTCTGCATGCAACCGACTACACCACCGAAGCTGTCTGTTTTATATTGTGATCAGTGTGTTTATCTTCACAATTAAATTTAAATCTTTTTTCAACAATGTTACTTCCTCCTTAGAGAAACGTACATCAATTTCTAATGTGTAACCTGTCGTTGAATTTGACCCTTTTTGTGTTTTCTTTTTCGGTTACGTTCTGTTCATTTCCTTTTTATTCATTTTGTAATTTTGGTCTCTGATGTGTTCTGCCAATTGATTGCTTGCAATTTAACTTCGTCGTCTAAATTGCTTAAGAATGACTCCCATTGAATCTAGTGCCTGAAGGTGCTGAGCTGTAGTTGAATACTGTGCATTTGGTGATTTATTTCTTGTTTCCTAACATACGCATTTGTTAAATAATCTATATTTAACTCGTTTGTTTACTGGATTAGATCTTTTGAAGTGGTGCCATCTTAGAGAGAAGCCAGTATTTTATGCTTATTTGTGAAATTTACAAATAAATTAATGTTTTATTCTTTGACAGGTATTGGACGTGCAAGTACTTTTGGTAAACGAACCTTACATGTTCAATTCTTTGGTGACAATGGACGTCGCAGTTGGGTTTTTGCAAACGGTGTCATGAAGTTTAAGGGGAGAGTTTCATTTGATCACGAGGTACAGAGAATTCTGTCTCAGGTAAGTCCAGTTTGTTCATTGGTTCATTTTATATACTGTCCTCCAGAATGTGCTATAAGATTATGCTCTTCATTCCAGGTAAAAAGGAAATACAAAAAGTTCACCATGGCCTATAATGCCCGAGAATCGTCCAAAGATAAGTGGGAGTTTGCAGTAAAGCAAGCTGAAAGTTTCATGGCGAAGACGAGGTAAGGTAAAACTACTGTGACAGGATTTATTCTATTACAGGTTCTCACCTTTGGGTTTTGCCGTTTTCAGGCACTTAACAATAATTATTTATTCATATTTTATTATATTGGGGTGTGGAGTGATTATCAATATTGTCACGTGATCTCATTTTCGGATGATTCATGCCAGTAGATGCGATGACATTATTAACGGTTTTGGATATTCGATATCTAGTTACAGTTAAGTGGGATATTTCGAATATTATGTTGTTGATGACGGTGTTAATTAATGCATAAGAATTGTTACCTGTCTGATAATTGACAAAAATTTTATCTTATTCTGCCCAGTCAATATTTTATATTCTTAAAAATTGTCTTGTATTTACATACGGTACATGTTTTGGGGCTACTTGGCTCCCTTCTTCAGCCTATTCTCTAAATAAGCTATACAAATAACACTCTTATCAAAAACATCGATTAACGAATTATAAAAGACACACATTAGATACAGTAAACTCTCGATTATCCGCGGTGCCTGTAGGAGAACATTTTTATAAAAAAGGAAGGTTTTGAAACCGAAAATTATTTCTCAAAAATTGAAATAAAGTTACTAAATACTTAAACTTGAGTGGATCGAATGTGATGCCAATGAACCGCGCTCTGAGCACCTCACAGATGAAAACATCATAAATCAAGTACGAGGGATTGAATCGGTTGGTTCGGAAGACAATGAGGAAACGCAGATGCAGAGGACCGTTACTCATGATGCAGCATTAGGACACATTGACAGGATTCTTCAATACCTTGAAGAGCAAGACGACTCATCACTTTGTGACAAGATGGTGTTGAGAAAACTCAAGTCACAAATAAAGAAAGTGTTTCACTACGAAAAAGCAAAAGCAAATGACCGTTTTTTTTTTGTTAATCAGTAAACAAGACTTTTTAATAACACACATAACATCGACTGAGTTTTGTTATGTAGGCCTACGCCCTCTTATTCAGGGTGTCTACGACCCGGGATTTATTTATTTATTTGTCGTATGGCTTTTAGTGCCGGGAGTGTCCGAGGACATGTTCGGCTCGCCTGAGTCTGTAGCTGCTTCCAGCGGACACCAAAGGGCGAGCTACTAGTTCCGTTCAATTTCAAGTAGTTCCAACTTTCGCCACCAGACATCAATGATACCTAGTGGTGAACGTTGGAACTTTGATAGAGCGTTCTGACAAAATCTAACCTAACAAATTTTGCTTTACACAAGTTTAGTCTGAGAAAGGATCTTTTACATGCCATAAATCTATGACATGGGACCGCCAGCTTTACTTCCCCTCCGAAGGAAGGCATACTGAAGGATTTTAACGGTCTTAAAAAATCTGACGACTTCGGCCGGGTTTGAACCCGCTATCTGGGCACAGTAGTTCAGCATGCTACCGACTACGCCACCGAAGCCGGGAAAACCGGGAGTTCTCAGGGAATTATGAATTTCTGAAAAATCGGGGAATTTCTTTGTTAATCAGGGATTTTTCTCAGTTTGGCTATATCCCGTAAAAGTGGAAGCAATACTTTCGAATTTCGCGGGAAGTTATCTCTCGCTACTGATGACAGTGCTCAGCCAATGAGCAGTGCCTTCTCAAGCTCAACTGAACACATGATGTGGCAACCTTTCCGTTCGCCTTCTGCGGAGGAGCCAACTACGCCATTTTATTGTGCCTTGAGCATTTTGTTCGTTGCGATCAGTATTGCCAATTTAGCGATTTTGTCGGTAGATGTAGCAACTTCGGCGACAAAATATTTTAAATTTAGTATTGTTTATACTAGCTTCGCTCGGAAACAGTTCTGAATGCATTTCATGACGAGCGTTTTTTTCCCCCCGATGTCATGAACTACGATCTAGACCTATATCCGTTTTACGTCTCGGCATGATGGGTTAAAATCACTGACTGGAATATTCATTATATGATCATGGAGATAGCATGTGCAACAAAATCTTATCAGACGTAATTTAAGAATGGCGAGGTGCATGCAACACAAATCCCCCTCCCGACCAATCTAAAAACACGTATAGTGGGCGATGTATTGAAAATAGAGGTATGCTCTCGCGGACTTCTTTGTAGAACTGTTCATGCTCAACAATTCTTACACTCATAGTATATTGATATTTATACCGGTTTGCCCAGCATAAGCTTAAAAAGCGCACGGACGCCTGTTTTTTTTACTTCGACTTTTTCACTGATATCGTTACTGCTTGGCTTCCTTTGAATATAAATAAATTATTTTCTTTTTATACTAAGTAGAGATTTAGGGACTATTTAAACTCCCGTTAGCGATAGTATTTTGGCTACTACTGTGTGATGATGGCCTACGTTAATTTACGTAGTTTTGTATTGGTGCGCGGACAATCGGCTACGTAAATTAACATTTTCTTACAGTGCTTCATTCTTGTGTAATTTTCTCCTCTCCGCCGTTCATTAATCAAAATACTACGTGTTATTTACGAACTAAGGCCTTTGTTCAACGAAATGCAGATAGGTATATTGTTGTCTTGATAATGCTTTTGGTACTGGAAGTGAGGCTTTATAACATTCAGTTACCGTGTGTATTGTCAAGTGTAGCATGGCGCGCGCGGATCTAACAGTGCGATAATCAGTTCAGACGAGTCTGTTGACGATAATAATGCGAGTGAAATTGACAATGATAGTAGTGAAAGTAGTGACGATGAGGTTGATGGATGGACAAGTAAGTAAAATTACACGTATTTATGTTCCATCTTACTTCTCATGCTAGGTGTACTTCAGTTGCCCGGTCCGCAGTAAGGAATAGAGTAGCGCGCGCCCGGGCAACAATGTGTTAGACCTGGGTTGACAATAATGTTTGCGCGGCTTTTCCATCCTGGTATTCTTTGATTATTGTCTGCTCCTACGTTTCTTAGCTAGGCTAGAACTTATGTCCAATTTTGTTTTAATTGTGCCCAGGAAATGTTTTTGCAAAACCTTTCAAACTCTACCTTGTATTATCAAACATCATCATCATCATCATCATCTTGCACAGTTTCCAGCCACTGGCCGGGTCTGTTTGGAACACAAGCCTCTCCAACGTCTTCTGTCTTCCCACCATCTCTCAGCCTCCACCCTTGTCCAGTCTTCTCCTCTCTTCTTCACGCTTTCTTCCACCCCCTTCAGCCACCTGTCTCTCGGTCTTCCCCTCGGTCTCTTTCCTTCCCACTTCGTCTCATGTACTCTCCTGGGTATCCTCTTCTCCTCCATTCGTTTTACATGTCCATACCATCTAAGTCTAGATTTCTCTATACCATCCTGTAATGGTTCCTCCTTCATTAATTCTCTGGTCCTCTCATTTCTTATTCTGTCCATCTTTGTAGTTCCAATACTGCTTCTCAAGAACCTCATCTCACTGGCCTGTATTTTGCTCTTCTCCCTTCCTTTCATAACCCAGGTCTCCGAGGCATACGTCAGGATAGGGACATAGTACGTCCGATATATGATCTTTTTGCTGTTCTGAGGGATATCCTTGCTCCATAACATGCTTCTCACACTCCTCCGAAATGCTTCTGCCTGCCTCCCCCGCTCATTTATTTCTCTATCGTTTCTTCCATTATCTTGTATCAGGCTTCCCAGATACTTAAAACTCTCCACTTTCTTCAGCTGTTCCCCACCAATTGTTATTCCCGTTGTGGTTCTTTCCTTCTTCCTTGTTGTGATCACCATCTCACTCTTATTTATGCTAAATTTCATCCCATATCCTTGTATTATTCCTTCCCACACGTCCAACTGTTCCTGTACCTCCTCCTCCTTGTTTCCCCAAATCATCAAATCATCTGCAAACACCATTGCTTTCATCTTTCCGTCCCCAATTACTTGTGCCACTCGGGTCATTATGTCATCCATCACCACAATGAAAAGTAACGGTGACAATGCACTTCCTTGTTTCAGGCCGTTTCTTTGTTCCAACCAGTCAGATCTCTCTCCTCCCACTTTCACACAGCTCACGCTTCCCTTGTACATCTCCTTTATCCTCTTTATAGTCCATTTCTCTACTCCTCTATCCTCCAGGGACTTCCATACTTTGTTTCTGCATACACTGTCATATGCTTTCTCAATGTCCAGGAAGGCCATCAGTAGATCTGTTCCATACTCATAGTGCTGTTCTTGTAACTGCCTTACAGCAAAAATCAAATCCACTGTGGACCTTCCTGCTCTGAAGCCATGTTGTTCTTCCCTCATCCCTCCTTCTATCCTTGTCCTAATTCTCTTTTCCAAAACTTTCTCGAAGATCTTTGCACAATGACTCATCAGTGTTATTCCCCGATAGTTTCTGCAATCTGTTCTACTACCTTTCTTGAAGATCGGGACAATGATTCCTTTTTTCCAGTCCTCTGGGGTCTTCCTTTCCTTCCATGCTGTCCTCATCACTCGGTAAAGCCACTGTATCCCCACCTCTCCTGCTGCTCTCACCATCTCCACACTCAACTCATCCACACCCGGTGCCTTCCCTCCTTTCATCTTGTTCACTGCATCTTCCACTTCTTTCCATGTTAAGTCCTTTTCTGTTTGCAGTTCATCTTCCTCTTCCCCGATTTCTTCCTCCTCACCATCTTTTCCATTTGGGTTCAGAAGTTCTTCAAAATATTCTTTCCACATTTTCTTCAGTTCTTCCCTATTTTCTATCTCTTGTCCCCTTTTGTTCACCATTCTAACATAATCCGTAGGATCCTTCCGCCTCTTATTTTTTACCATCCCATACAGGACCTTTTTTGTACCTTCACTATCCTCCTCCATCATCTTTGCCCACTCTTCCATCCACTTCCTTCTCTCCTCAGCCACCACTCTCTTCGCCTCCTTTCTTTCCTGGTACTCTTCCCTTGTCTCTACCGTCCTATTTTGATACCACCTCCTAAAGGCTCTATTCTTTTCCCTTACTATATCTTTTGTCTTCTCATTCCACCATGGTGTTTCCTTCCACCTCTTCTTACTACTTGTCCTCCCACATACTGCTTCTGCTGCACCCACTAGTGTCTTCTTAAATCTAGCCCATTCCTCTTCCACCCCTCTTTCTTCATCTGTTGGAATTCCTTCCTTTACCATTTTGAGGTACTCGACCCTTCTATCCCCTTCTTTCAGTTTCCATATCCTTATACGTCTTTCCTGGTTCTCAGTCCCTTTCTTCTCCTTACTCCCTCTCAGGTTCATTACCAGTAATCGATGGTCGCTATCCAGGTTCTCCGATGGTATAACCTGATGTCCGCGATGTTCTTATTTAGTTCTTTCTCATACAGTATATAGTCGACCACCGACTTCCTGGTCAAGTCATCACTGTACCATGTGATTGTGTGGCTCTCTCTTTTCTTAAACCAGGAGTTCCCAACTAACAGGCTGTTCCTCTGGCAGAAGTCCAACAGTCTCTTTCCTTCCTCATTTCTTCCACCCCAACCCTCTGGTCCTAGAACACTCTCATAACCTTGTCTTTCTCTTCCTACATGGGCATTGAGGTCCCCCATAACAATCATATTTCTTCCTACCAGCTGCTTCTGCAATTCCTCTTCAAACTCCTCCTTCTCTTCAGAAGCGCAGCCTACTTGTGGAGCATATACTTGCACTATTTCTACGGTCTCTCCCCTCAGTGCTACTTTCACTTTCATCATCCTATCACTTATTCTCCTCACTTCTTCTTTTAAACCATCTCGTACTACTACTCCCACTCCATTCCTCTTTCCCTCTTCGTTCCCACTCCAGGTCAGTCTATAGCCTTTTCTCAGTACTCTCCTTCCTTCCCCTTTCCACTTTGTTTCTGCCAATCCCAATAAATCCAACTTCCTTCTTTCCATCATATCCACTATCTCCTCCACCTTCCCCGTCAGCGTTCTTAGGTTTAAAGTTCCAAATCTTAGTCCGTGTGTACAGCCGTGTCGTCGTCTATTAAATCCATCCTGTCCGAGGCTCGTTCCATTTTTGAAAGCATTTGGTTTAATCCACTACTGGCTTGCTGGGCCTATCGTAGCTTCACCAGAGCCCCGTTAGCCGTCACTTTTCAGGGTTCCTGTAGGACCTTCACAGCTACCGTAACGGTCCCGGGGCACACGAAGTCCCCACTGTACTTCGCCCCTACAGGCAATCCCCTACTTTGTGCCGTTGCCCGTCTCCCACGACGTGGACGAGGGGTTGGACTTATGGGAGACTATTATCAAACAGACTTGGTTAAATTATTTTTAGCGGCTTCGGTGGCATAGTTGGTAGCATGCTGAGCTTCTATGCCCAAGATCGCGGGTTCAAACCCGGCCGAAGTCGTCGGATTTTTTAAGAGCGTTAAAATCCCTCAGTATGCCTTCCTTCGGAGGGGAAGTAAAGCTGGCGGTCCCATGTCATAGATTTTATGGCATGTTGAAGAACTTTCCACTAATTACACCTGTGTAAACTTAAATTAGGTTAAAAATGTAAACAACGCTCAGGTTCTACGTTCGTCGACTGTGGTGGTGTCTAGTAGCCAAGTTCTGAACTATAGTTGTTGACCGTGGCGTTTGGTGGCAAAAGTAGGAACTACTTGATAAATTCAAAGTATGCAGTCCTTACTTGAATTAAGAAACAGAAACACACATTAATACAGTCATCACAATTAACACCGGTTATCAGACAGATTCTTTACACACCCAAAGTACACGGGGCTACATGACCGCGTTGTCGCAGCCCCTATACTGAGGAACGAACCAACCTAAATTATTTTAGACTGATAATAGTGTGTTCCGGCCTGTTGAAACATCATTCATAATTATTTCCTTCATTTAAATGTATTAATAATTAATGAATTGATTAACTCAATTACTTCTGTCATGACGAGGTGGACCTAATTGAGAGTGAGAATTTGGAATATGCCTCGCTTCATCCCTTGGATATGTGTAAATTACTGTGTAGGCCTATATTCAGACGTATACTACCGAATATCATCATTCCTGCGATGTAGGATCAGCGATTTCAATGGTAATGAATGGTTTTACAAATTAAATATTGGTCTAAGATGATCACACTCATATGATACACACCTTGATGCGTGTATTCAACCTCCTGTTGTCCCTTTTATTGGAGGCATTTACCGTAGTGAAAGCAGCATGACTTCATACACCTTGCTTGGTTTAATGGACAATAAGTTCACTTATTATATATATATATTTAGAATTTGGCCAATTATAGACCGCTTTGAACCTAAGACTACGGTACATTGTTTCGTTTTTTCTTTTCTTCCCAAAACTTCTTCATACGTTGGCTGATGGCCTGCCTCTGTTCCGTTGATAACACTCTCCGTGGTTGATGTGGAACTTGCAGAATCGAAAAATCTGCAGTAGTGATCAGTCGCCGGAATTCCACCCTAATAGAAATGATGTTATTTGTGATCTTCAGTTTTTGCAGATCACACCTTATCTCTTCCAGCCATCTAGTGGTGTTAATTTGGAGATGTAGTCAAAAATTTTCCTAGTTAGCCTGCTGCTATCCATTCTATGAAGGTGACCATAAAATTGTAGTCTCCGTCTTTTAATTGAGTCTGTAATTTTTTCCACATTTCGGTAAAGGTCTTCATTTTTTCTCTTCATCCAAATATCTTTATTCTTTTGGGGACCCAAAATTTTCCTAAGTATTTTCCTTTCTTTCTTTTCCAGTTCCTCTTGTTCACCTCTTTTGTTCAACGTTAAACATTCTGATCCGTATAATACCTCTGGTTTAATTACAGTTGTGTAGTGCCTGATTTTTGCCTGGAATGAAATTGATCGTTTGTTGTATCTATGTTGGGTGAGTTTATAGGCATTTTCCATCTTTCTGAATCTCTCCTTGCAGGATGTGTTATCAAGTCCATTTGACTGGATCCATTCTCCCAAATATTTAAATTTATCAACTCTTTGAATCTGTCCATGTTGAGTTGTTAGATATTTTTCTCCATTGTGTCTGTGTTCAATATATTTGGTTTTTTCATACGAAATCTGAAGACCAGTTTTTATTGCTATTTCATGTAGGGTTTCAACCATTATTTGTGCTTGAAATCTGTTTTCTGAAATGATTGCTATGTCATCAGCAAAGGCAAGACATTTCACCTCAAATCTTCCTTTTCCTTGCCCCAAATGGACCCCTTCAATGTTTCTTTCGCATAATTTAAGTTTCCATTCCTTCATGATTTTGTTTAATATCAAATTAAATAGAAGTGGTGAAAGCCCATCACCTTGTCTAACTCCGGTTTTGATTTGGAAGGGTTCTGAAATGTCGTTTAGAAATTTAACTCTTGAGGTTGTATTTGTTAGTGTTTGTTCAACCAGTTGTCTGGTATTTTTATCTATCCCTAATTCTGCTAGCGTTAGGAATACAGACTGTCTGTCTATTGAATCATAAGCCTTTCTGAAATCAATGAAAGATACAACTGTGTTGAGGTTACGTATTGTTCTGATTCTAAGGATTGTTTTGAGATTGAAAATTTGCTCTGGACAAGATCTCCCTTTTCTAAATCCGGCTTGGTATTCGCCGATAGTATGTTCTGCTTGTTCTTCCAGATTGTGTAGCAGTGCTTTAGAAAGAACTTTGTATGCGATTGGCTGTAAGGAAATACCTCTATAATTGTTGGGGTTTGTCTTATCTCCTTTCTTGTGCAAGGGATGGATTATTGCCTGTTTCCAATCATTTGGAATTGTTCCTTTTTCCCAACATTCCTTGATAACTTTGTGTAAAGCTTCAGCTACAAATTTACCACCGAGTTTCAACATTTCAGTTAGTATCCCATCCTCACCAGGTGCCTTATTATTTTTAAGATTGTCAATATATTGTTCTATTTGTTGGACAGTTGGTGGTTCTGACGGAGGGTTCTCTTTTTGTGGTGATGTAAACTGTAGTCTTTCTAAAGGTTCTTCGCAATTAAGAAGTTCCTCAAAGTATTTAGCTAGTAACTCGCAGTTGTCTTTATTATTAGTGACCAGTCTACCAGTTGAATCCTTGAAATAGAGGTTCATTGGTTTGTATCCTTGGATCTCCTCTCGAAATACTTTGTAGAATTGTCTGGTGTTGTTCTTTTTAAAATCTATATCTATCTCTTCCAATCGCTTCTTATCATAATTACGTTTCTCTATCCTGATGATTTTGGATGTTAGCTTTCTGATCTCTACAAAATTAATCCAGTCATCTTCTCGTTTCCTGGAATTCCATAACTGCCAAGCCGCTAATCTACGTTCGATCGCTGCATCACATGTTGTATTCCACCATTGGTGTTTCCTTTTCCTTGGAGGCTGTCCCAATTCTTTGGCTGATTCTATCATTACATCTCTGAGCTCTTCCCAGTTACTCTTACCTTTAGTATGCAGTTTATTGATAAATTCAGTCTTATTTTCTGATAAAACTTTTGTGTCTATTTTAGGAATTTTTGGAATTTTTGGCTTGGATTTATTTGGTTGGAATTTAGTTTTGATCTCAGACAAAAAATGGTCAGAATCAATATTTAATCCTCTCCTTACTCTAACATTCATGATTTCTCTAAAGTTCTGTTTTGTAATTGCTACATGATCCAATTGATATGAACCTAAATGTGGATTTGGAGAGCACCATGTTTTCTTTCTCCTCGGTAATTTCCTAAAAAAGGTTGACATTAATTTAAGATCAAATAGTCTGCAGAAACTTATGAGTCTCTCTCCATTTCTGTTAGTGCGGTTGTGAGCTGGGAAGTCACCCACTATGTTTCTAAATTTTCTCTCTCTTCCAATCTGTGCATTAAAGTCACCCACTAAGATTTTAACGTGATGATAAGGTATCTTTGATGATTCATGTTCCAACATTTCCCAAAACTCGTCAACATTTTCTGGATTTTTCTTATTGTCCTCATTGGTGGGAGCATGAGCATTGATTATAGTATAGCCTTTGTTTCCTGATCGAAATGAGAGAAGTGAAATTCGTTCTGATGAAGATGTAAAATTTGTTATTGATTCTGTTAAGTTTTGTTTAATCATAAAAGCTGTTCCAAGTATAGTACTGTTTTGTTTGGTTTTGATGCCAGCTTTCCCTTTGTAAATTCTATATCCCTCAGACTCAAAAGCATCTTCGTCGGTGTATCGAGTTTCTTGTAAAGCAAGAATGAGGATATTACGTCTATTCAGCACATCTGTCAGTTGTTTCAGTTTATCAGTTTTCATGAGCGTATTGATGTTCAGTGTGCCTAGCAGATGTTTTTGCTTAGGTCTTATGCGTGAAGTTCTAGGAAGCTCCGACTCTTCCTCACATGATGTTTTGGGCTCTCCAAACTCCGCAGGCCCAGTTGCATCACAGTTTCTTGTGATGGAGGATTGTTTACCTCCTGGAGTATATTTTCCGTTGTGGTTTACTATCATGTCTTAAGTTGAGATTATTTTGGAAGGAGGTTTACTCCCCTTCGATGTTACATCTGTGATCGAATCGCCAGATGGATCATAATAGGCCGCCCAATATGGGAACAGACCAACGAGCTAGAGAAAGGTATATAGAGTGGAAATGGCGCCGCCATATTTGAAGAAGGTTGAACTGGCAGCCGCCATGATATACTCTGTCAAGAGGGTGGGAGGCAGGGAGGGAGAGGCGTGACTAGCGAGTCGTAAGATTAGGCCTACGTAAGGCCTGACAATTTAATTTGTACATTGAACGAAAACTAACACAATCATCTTACAAGACGACAAGCTACGTTGCTTATGCACAGTACATTGCATGATTCCATTCTCCTTTAAAAATAAAACGTTTTGTGTACAACTGACGCACCTGTTGACCTCTCACGTTGAGCTGTATTTCTGCAGAAGTGTGAAGCCTGCATTTATAATACTGTTTCACAATTCGCTCGATGAGTGAAGCATAGTGAGGCTTTTCCCCAGGTTCAGTAGCTGTAAATAGATGGTCAGATTTCTGAAACAGATAACCTGGCAGCATAGCATAGACATCTGTCTGCAACTTCAGCATGAGATTATTCGTGTTCTTTCGCAACATACACTCATTCTTCCTAATGACACTCTCAGCTGTTTTACATAATTTCACTACATCATTTGATGGATTCAAAGGGCATTCTTTCACGTCTTTCTCTTTAATCACTCCTTCCTTCTGAACATCTTGACCTGATAAAAGCACTTCTAGGCATTCAATACAAGTAAAAATTTTTAGACACTTGGCGAACGACACTTCCTGCTATGTAATGAACAACATTTCCTACATACAAGCTCGGTGAATTATAATGTTCACAGTAACCATGATCTGTCTGTCAGCATAGTATCGTCCTTCCCATTGACACCATGAATATTTGCTGTTGCAGTTGTCACAAGTAGGTCACTCTCCAAGTGCTTACAGTTGGAATTCATGGATGGGCGTACCCTCGCAATTAAACACTTCCTATTAGCTGAATTAAATTGTACTGCATTTGGATTATTTCTATTCCCACTTCTGGAGCGAATAGAAGAAGAAAATAGCTCTAAGTGATCCTGACTCAATCTGCGTGTTAATAAGTATCTCAATACAGAACTTTGTCCCCACACGTATGCTTCTGCTAGTTGTATCACACCGTATATTGGCATCTTTCTGCTGGAATCGCAAATAAGCTTTCCATCTGAAATTTCTGAGAAGAAAGAAAGAAAGAAAGAAAGAAAGAAAGAAAAAAAAAGATTAGTAAAGCCTGTTACGTTTCCCATAATTAGTTTAAAACAACGAACTAGAGAAAGTATACCTCGTTGGCTTACGAAGACTGATATTTGGACAATATATTTTCTTTTATAGCTTGCCACGTTGGTGAGTGGTTATCGTGTCGGATTACTAACCCCCCAAGCTTGCAGGTTCGCTCCTGGCCGTGGTAAGTGATTTTTGATAGGCGGCAAAAATCACGATACGCATGTCGTACGATGTTGGCATGTTAAAGAACCCATTTGAATTCAGTAGGCCGGGTTCATAATGGCAAAATTAATCTCGGGATTTTCCGGCAACACAAAGTTCCTCATTTCTCTACTAGAAAGCGCTATAATGTCAAGGAGCTTAGTTATCTAACCTCCTTGACTTTCATAGTGCTTCAAGGAACAACAAAATTCGACATGCAAGCTACCCTCTGGGTGTCAAATAACAAAGCTTGCACCCGGCACCCGAGGCCATACGATATTATTATTACCGTAATTATTATTATAGCTCACAACTACTAAACTACTACCTACTGATATCAAGGTCTTCTGCAACAATGCTACCGTATCTGAATGCGAGTGTTCTGTAGTTTCCTGGAAACTACGCTTCTTCGGCGAAGATCTACAGGCCTGCTTCTTCTGCAGATGTGCAGGAAAATTGAATATTGAAGGTACTGCATTAGCTAGTAGACGTCGCCTTTCATTTGCTACATACATATATTTATCTTCAAAGTGTAGAGAAGAAATTAAGCTGTATCTCGTGGGGTACCATTTATTGCTTTTCATGGTGACAACCCATTGTTTTGTTAGTCCCTGGTTCTGCAAAGGGAATCTGAAATGTAAATATTACACAAACTTAAACTGCTGCATCACGTTTTCGTAAAGGGTCTATCTCATTAATTTATGAATTTGGATGGCATTTCTTACCTGAAATACAACACTCCTGTTGTCTTATAACTTCTATTCGTACAATTGAATGACGAACACACTGATGGCATGGTCAATGTATTTTTAAATAAATTTCATTCAACACATGTTCCCGCTCAACGCGAACAATCACAACAAGCTCATGTCAGACGACGTTCTGAATCATGGCCGCCTTAACTCAGGTTGCCTCCGCCCAGAGCGCTGCTACGCGGCTCCTTGCCTCTCTATATACCTTTCTCTAGCTCGTTGGAACAGACGCCTTTGATAACCGCCCCTAACATGGGGAACAGACATTATCGGGTGAATGCTGATATCTGTTTAGTTAAAACAGATACCTTTTGCTCTATTTATCCCGAGCACTGGGATGCCTCTTCCGCCATCTATGCTGTACCAAAGGCTACCTTCTCCACCACAGTGGTCGTTGAGGACTTTACCGTAACCCTGGTAAGGGGCCCTTACAAGGAACTACCAGCCGGGCCAGCTGGACCAAGGTTTTTTAAAGAGGTGTTACTCCTCTATCACTCCCCTTTGGTCCTGACTTGTGACAGGCAGAGCCTGGCTTCCCAGACATTGGGCCCAGGTTGGTAGGGTTTTCACTTATAATATTCTATTGAAATAAATTTATTTTCACAACTGTTTTCCCTTGTGCCGCCATTGGTCAAATCTGTTTGTCTCCTGGAATTTCCGAGAACAGGAAACATAAAATTTAATCCTTTTTTCCATTTGCTTGATCCTGGATTACATTTTGTTTCTTGTTCTTGGAGAGCGCTTAAAACGAACTCAAAAATAGCGTGCATTTCATCACACTTCCTGTTCCAGGGCGAATGTGTAGCAGTGTTTACTCAGCTAATTATCTCATTAATCCTGGAAAAATCAAGGAATATTCAGGGAATTCTTTTAAGATGAGTTGGTAGACACCCTGTTATTGTATAATAAACTTATTTAAAGCATTTGTGTGTTGTTTTTTTAGTGCCTTCGACCTTTGTTTAACCATTACCAGCATTTTTGCGGCTTATCCACGAAATTTGATTATCCGCGGTATCCGTGCCAGTCAACTCCGCGGATAATCGGCAGTTTACTATATGTCCTTAAAGGCAAAAACATTATAGAAACACTATTAAGAAACATAAAAACACTCCAAAATAGTTGCAATAGTGAAATTGTTTCCATGAGGTCATGGTGGAGTAGATCAATGACCCATAATAATCAAATAGAAAATATTAATATGTATCGTGCTGATAACTAAATTTAGTGTACATGTGTTAACGTTACTTGCGAATAATACACCATGTATGCTTAAATGTCGTTTAGCATACAGATCTTCGAAGAATATAAAATTTTCCTATTATTGGGCGACCTTCTAGTTGAATTCCTTTCATTCCTTCTTGTTGAAACGAGACTTGGTTTAAACGACATGTTTATATCTTTATTTATAGAATTGAACAATATCTTCCCACTGCTGAAATTCGAACAATTCCGGGAATGAGCATGTAGATGGAATAATCTACCCTACAAGATAAAATGAAAAGATAAATAAAAAATTGATAAACCGAGAAAATTATAGAAAATCAACAACATATGCAAGCACTAGAGTGTGTTAAATTGGAATACTTACTTAATGATGATCCTTCCGTCCAAAGGTCCAGAAATAGGATGGGGCAATAATTATGATCCCTTGAATTCATAGAAGGAAATAAACGGTCATAACGCGTCAATGAAGTGTGTATTAAATCTGTTAAAAAATTTATAAAAGTGAATATCTGAAAAAGTACTTTATGGGACAACGAAAATGGTGTGAAGCGCAGGGATCTTACCTTCTGCTCGAGTCAGCAGATCGCACACATGTAGTTGCAGCGAGTGTACTGTTTCACTTGTCAGGCGGACAAAGGGGAAGTGGGGAAAAAATAGGGGAGGGAGGGAAGAGGAGAAAGGTGTGTACTCCTCTGTCCTTCACGTCACTGACCTACCGAGAGAGTTGTTTGTTTACGTTTTGAATGGGAGGTTTATGATATTGAAAAGTTTGTTCTTTATTTAAGGGTGTTTTCTTGTGTTGATGTTCGTTATAATTATGATCTGTTAACGTGTCATATTATATGTTTGCATCAAACTGGATCTCATTGAAATTTAGGCTAGGGCTTGATTTTTGGGCTGTATTGATTTCGATTTGTTCCAGTATGTCTTAAAGCAAGTAATATCCAAATATTTGGAGTTTAACAAAACAGCCCATCTTCTTTTTGTAGATTTCAACAAGGCATACGATAGTGTCAATAGGAAACATTATTATGAAGAAGTTGAAAAGGTAGTTAAAAGTTTAAAAAAACAATAAAGCCCCTGGAGAGGATAACATAATAGCAGAACTTCTTAAAGCAGGTGGAAGCCCTTTGCTTAAAAGGTTACATAACTTAATTGTAGAAATCTGGTAGGAGGAAGAAATCCCAGTAGAATGGAAGATGGCAGTAGTAGTTCAGATTCACTAAAAGGGAGATAAATTCGAGTGCCATAATTACAGAGGGGTATCATTAATAACCAGCGCATATAAAGTATTGTCATGAATAATCAACAACAGACTAGCATGCCATGCAGAAGAAATTCTTGGAGATCACCAAGCAGGATTTAGAAGCCGAAGATCTACAACAGACCAAATTTTTGTCTTAAAGCAAGTAATATCCAAATATTGGGAGTTTAACAAAACAGCCCATCTTCTTTTTGTAGATTTCAACAAGGCATACGATAGTGTCAATAGGAAACAAATGTGGAAGTACATGCAGCGGAATGGAATACCAGAAAAACTTATCAGTATGGCAAAACTGTGCACAGAAAGGTCCAAATGCAAAATTAGAATCAATAATGAATATATCGAAGAATTTAATGTCAACACTGGAGTAAGGCAGGGAGGTGGACTCTCGCCTTTATTATTCTATTTAGCTTTAGAAGAAACATTGGAATGAGTAAACCAGCTCCACCCAAGCCTTGAAGTGGGAAACAAAATAAACATATTAGCTTATGCTGATGACATAACACTCATGGCAGAAAACTAAAACTATCTAAAAATACTTACAGAAACCCTTATTGAAGAAGCCAAGGAAGTAGGTCCAATGATAAATTAACAAGAAACAAAATATCTACTGTCGACCAAAGTATTATGTGCACTCGAGTTTGAAGGTTGTTTGTGAAGTAACCAATAGACCTACATAAAATCTAATAACATCATCATTTTCGTAGTTCTATTTTACGTTAGGTCATGTAGGTTTGGAATTTTTAATTTATATTTTAATATTTTTTATTGCAGTTGGAACACAAAAAGTGCACGTTTTTAAGCGTGTTTCAACCATGCGTCACATTTAAGAAGTATTATCTCAAAAACCCGTCATCAGATCGAATCCAAATTTTAACACAATATACATTGGAATGTTGTATAACTGGTTTATTAATTTCAAAATTGTGTGTGTCCAAGAAACAAAGTTGTTATCATTTGTGTAAGGTAACTTTTTCTCGGCTCGGGGTGGTTGGAAAATGTAGTTCTTGGTTGCATTGTAATCCTTATACATCGAAAAGTTATGCTGTATGACTGTGAAATACGTAAATTAATTCACTGATTTTATATCGGTTTGTATTCCTACGGGGAAATAACACATGTTTCACCAGCTTGCCGCTCCGAAAAAGCTGTACAGCGTTGCCGAAATGGTGCCCACATGCATCATGGCGCGTCTCGCTCGGAAGTGATGGGCTCCATCTCAGCAACGCTGTACAGTAATTCCCGGAGCGGCTAGCAGGAGAACCTTGTGTTTAACCGTGCACTTTTTGTGTTCCAACTGCGATAAAAAATATTAAAATATAAATTAAAAAATCCAAACCTACATGACCTAACGTAAAATAGAACGACAAAAATGTTGATGGTATTGGTTTTTATGTAGGTCTATTGGTTACTTCACAAACAACCTTCAAACTCGAGTACACATAATACTTTGGTCGACAGTAGTTGTAGGAAGGAATGCAGCACAAGTACAAAACCCCTTAACAGTTGCTTCATATGCTCTTCACAGATGTACTGAGTTCAAATATCTGGGGATTGTCATAGACCAGAATAATATGGAAGAAACAGAAATAACATCAAGAATTCTCAGTGGCAATAAAAGCAAAATCTCTTAAAGAGTAAAATTATATCTAGAAAAACTAAAGTGAGTATTTATAACAGTATTATACTTCCTGTTGTCACGTACGGCTCAGAAATCTGGGTGTCGTCCAAGCAAACTGAAAGGAAATTAGTAACTTTTGAAAATAGAACACTACGACGCATTTTCGGACCGATAGTAGAAAATGGGCAGTGGAGAATTAGAGCAAATAAGGATTTGAGAAGCTATTATTTACTGAGAAAGTCTTGGAAAGGCGCCAAAGGGGAAGGATGAGGTGGATGGATGCAGTGAGGGCGTGTGTTGAGAAAAGAGGAGTGAAAGTGGAGGATGTACTGGAAGAGGGACGAGAGTGGTGGAGAGACAGAAAAGTATGGAGGTCCTTGATTCACACCCCGACCCAGATCACTGGAACCGGGAAATGAAGAAGAAGAAGGAATTGCGGGATCTCTGCAAAGAACCGGATATTGTGGCCCGTGCCAAAAGCCAAAGACTGCGCTGGGCCGGTCATGTACATGGAAGAAGTAGAGAATTGAATTTAAGAGCTGTTTTGGAAAGTGTACCCAGAGGCAGGCGGCCATTGGGACGACTGAGACTCCGCTGGTGGGGCCAAGTCCATAAAGATATGAGAAAAATCATAGTCACAGAGGACATGATGGATGATCGAGAAAGATGGCGCCGTGCTGTTGGCGAGGCCAAAAACCTGCTGTGGTTTGAGTGGCCATCTAGGTAAGGTAAGGTATGTTCATTATTGTTCCTTTCAACGAGCTAGAGAAAGGTATATAGAGTGGAAATGGCGCCGCCATATTTGAAGAAGGTTGAACTTGCAGCCGCCATGATATAATCTGTCGAGAGGGTGGGAGGCAGGGAGGGAGAGGCGTGACTAACAAGGCGTAAGATTAGGCCTACAAAAGGCCTGACAATTTAATTTGTACATTGAACGAAAACAAACACAATCATCTTACAAGACAATAAGCCACGTTGCTTATGCACAGTACATAGCATGATTCCATTCTCCTTTAAAAATAAAACGTTTTGTGTACAACTGACGCACCTGTTGACCTCTCACATTGGGCTTTTCCCCAGGTTCAGTAGCTGTAAATAGATGGTCAGATTTCAGAAACAGATAACCCGGCAGCATATCATAGATATCTGTCTGCAACGTCAGCATGAGATTATTCGTGTTCTTTCGCAACATACTGTCATTATTCCTGATGACCCTCTCAGCTGTTTTACATAATTTCACTACATCATTTGATGGATTCAAAGGGCACTCTTTCACGTCTTTCTCTTTAATAACTCCTTCTTTCTGAACATCTTGACCTGATAAAAGCACTTCTAGGCATTCAATACAAGTAAATTTTTTTAGACACTTGGCGAACGACACTTCCTGCTATGTAATGAACAACATTTCCTACATTCAAGCTCGGTGAATTATAATGTGCACAGTAACCATGATCTGTCTGTCAGCATAGTATCGTCCTTCCCATTGACACCATGAATATTTGCTGTTGCAGTTGTCACAAGTAGGTCACACTCATTAGGCTTACAGTTGGAATTCATGGATGGGTGTACCCTCGCAATTAAACACGTCCTATTAGCTGAATTAAATTGTACTGCATTTGGATCATTTCTATTCCCACTTCTGGAGCGAATAGAAGAAAAAAAAAGCTCTTAAGTGATCCTGACTCAATCTGCGTATTAATAAGTATCTCAATACAGAACTTTGTCCCCACACGTCTGTTTCTGCTAGTTGTATCACACTTAAGAGATCAATAATCAAACCGTATATTGGCATCTTTCTGCTGGAATAGCAAATAAGCTTTCCATATGAAATTTCTGAGAAGAAAGAAAGAAAGAAAGAAAGAAAAAATAAAAGATTAGTAAAGCCCGTTACGTTTCCCATAATTAGTTCAAAACAACGAACTAGAGAAAGTATACCTCGTTGGCTTACGAAGATTGATATTTGAACAATATATTTTATTTTATAGCTTCCCACGGTGGGTGAGTGGTTATCGTGTCGGATTACTAACCCCAAGCTTACAGGTTCGTTCCTGGCCGTGGTAATTGATTTTTGAAAGGCGGCAAAAATCACGATACACATGTCATACGATTTTGGCATGTTAAAGAACCCATTTGAATTCAGTAGGCCGTGTTCATAATGGCAAAATTAATCTCGGGATTTTCCGGCAAAACAAAGTTCCTCATTTCTCTACTAGAAAGCGCTATAATGTCAAGGAGCTTAGTTATCTAACCTCCTTGACTTTCATAGTGCTTCAAGGAACAACGAAATTCGACATGCAAGCTACCCTCTGGGTGTCAAATAACAAAGCTTGCACCCGGCACCCGATGCCATACGATAGTATTATTACCGTAATTATGATTATGGCTCACAACTATCTTTGCTTAAATTTTAAGACAGCCTAATATATTTACCTACTGATATCAAGGTCTTCTGCAACAATGCTACCATATCTGAATGCGAGTGTTCTGTAGTTTCCTGGAAACTACGCTTCTTCGGCGAAAATCTACAGGCCTGCTTCTTCTGAAGATGTGCAGGAAAATTGAAAATTGTAGGTACTGCATTAGCTAGTAGACGTCGCCTTTCATATATATATATATATATATATCTTCAAAGTGTAGAGAACAAGTTAAGCTGTATCTCGTGGGGTGCCATTTATTGCTTTTCATGTTGACAACCCATTGTTTTGTTAGTTCCTGGTTCTGGAAAGGGAATCTGGAATGTAAATATCACACAAACTTAAACTGCTGCATCACGTTTTCGTAAAGGGTCTACCTCATTAATTTATGAATTTGGATGACATTTCTTACCTGAAATATTACACTCCTGTTGTCTTATAACTTCTATTCGTACAATTGAATGACGAACACACTGATGGCATGGTCAATGTATTTTTAAATAAATTTCATTCAACACATGTTCCCGCTCAACGTGAAAAATCACAACAAGCTCTTGTCAGACGACGTTCTGAATCATGGCCGCCTTAACTCAAGTTGCCTCCGCCCAGAGCGCTGCTACGCGGCTCCTTGCCTCTCTATATACCTTTCTCTAGCTCGTTGGTTCCTTTATTTTCATAATGTAAAATTTTGAGATTGTTGTCAATATTAGTGAATTTATGTCCTGAATTTTCCATATGATTGGCCATTGCCTAAAACATTCTATGCTTAATTGCGTTTAAATGTTCATTAAATCTGATATTGAAGCTTCTTCCAGTCTGTCCCAAATAATCGGAATTACATTTATTACATCTAAGTTTGTATATTCCTGATTTATTGAATTTATCTACAATGATCTGTTTTGAGTTAAAATTTGTATTGTGGTTCATGTAGTCGGTCCTGTAAGCTATTTTCATATCATGGTTCTTCAAGGAATTGGTAATGTTATAAGTTGATTGGTTTGTGTAAGTGAAAACAGCAAAAGACGATTTCTCTTTGACATCAGGTAGCAGGTAGCAATTTTGTTAATTGTTTTGATTATGTTGTTTACATAGGTTTTATTATAACCTATTGGCTTATGCAATTTGGTAAATGATAGAAATTTCCTGATTGTAATCTTGTTCTGTTTTCAAAACTAATTAAAGATGCCTTTTTGTGACATTCAGGGTGTTTGTTTTCTGTATGCTTGGTATTTTAGATGCTTAATCTTTTTAACTATTGTTAGGTCTAAATAATTTATTGAGTTATTGCATTCTGTTTCTGGTGGGAATTTAATTTTGTTATCCAGTTTGTTAAGTTTCACTAAGATTTGATCCATGTTTTGAATTGTATTATCAATAACGAAGAGAACATCGTCAACATATCTGCCCCAAAACTTGATTCCTTGAATTTTTCCTGTAATTTTATTTACTTCTTAATTATCCATATAAATATTGGATAGAATGCCGGAAGTTCGAGCCCCCATAACTAATCCCTCTTTTTTGATGGTAGCTCTACCGGTTAAATTTGAAATGACAGAAATTAAATGAAAGCGGGATTAGCTATCTATGGCTATATCACTCAGATTATTATACTGAATCAGCCTGTCCAGATGACCGTGCTGTTCTGCCCCTCATCAGCCTGTCCAGATGACCTTGCTGTTCTGTCCCTCATCA
This sequence comes from Meconema thalassinum, assembly GCA_946902985.2. Classification (NCBI taxonomy): domain Eukaryota; kingdom Metazoa; phylum Arthropoda; class Insecta; order Orthoptera; family Tettigoniidae; genus Meconema; species Meconema thalassinum. The sequence continues at coordinate 314,052,068 of OX336393.1, read as the reverse complement.
GCCTGTCCAGATGACCTTGCTGTTCTGCCCCTCATCAGCCTGTCCAGATGACCTTGCTGTTCCGCCCCTCATCAGCCTGTCCAGATGACCTTGCTGTTCCGCCCCTTATAACGACAACTAACCACCCAACCTGTCCAGATCTCGAGCGGATACACACCAGTGCTGGTCTGCCACACTGTTCATATTGTCTGCAATTCACAGAATTTACAGGGGAAATGCGACTGTCATACGTTGGTAAAACGACAGAAGAGAATCCCAAGTCTATCAAAATGAATGATACTGGCTGGCATCGTAAATTGGTATCCAGCAAGTCCATGTGTATATGACATTATTTAATTAATTGGCTATAATTTTATAGTTAATTTCTTAATTTTGTAGTGTTATTGTAGCAAGCATATCGCCCTATAAACCTGGAATAGTGATGTTCATAGGTTACGCTACTGATCTATAGTTCTTATTTTGGGAGATATCTCAAGATAGAGAAAGAAGAAATAAATATTTTGGAACACTTTTGGTTTAATTAACTGATTTTTATTCAAGTAAATTGCTTATTAGTAGGGGTGTGATACAATGGTGATAATTAGGGTCAATAATTGGACCCACGCAACGAATAAGGTACTCCGTGCCACCTCGGTCTGTTTTGAGTTTATGATGGAAATAGGTACCTGGTCGCATGTAGCATGAAACAACATGTTAAGCGCGCATACAACTGCCTCCTATGCGTAGATATTTGCAATTGAAATTCCATGTGCGGGGAAGAAGGAACCCAGTATTTCAAGATGGCGGGTATTGGGAAGGTGGAGTTCTGTCTGTCAGCTAGCAAATGTGATAATATTGGTCGCATACGTAAATGTGGCATGCAAGATTGGAAGGATGTGAAGAGACAGATGTTGAAATATGCTGCAGCAGCATATTAAAATCAACAGGAACGCCAATTATCAGCAAAACCACAACCAAATGAGGTGAGTGGAAAAAGGACCTCCGTGACTTCACCTACGAGAATGCCTGTATACCAGAACTTCCTATTAATAGGTGTCAATTTGCTTATGGCATATTTGAATATAACCATATTAATAATGTAGAGAGTAGGTTGGTTAATTTAGGAACTTGGGACATTGTATCATCACCCCTGTGCACTTGCGCAGTCTGTGTGGAAATATTCTGATACCGTGCTTTATTTTGTTGAGATCTAGTGTGTTCACGTGAAATTGGGGCTAGGATTGGGAAGAATGCGACCATGGCATGTTAGGTACCATCCCGATAGTTACTTAGGATCCAACCCGAACTGTCTGGACGGGGAGCTACCATGCTTACCCGTTTATCACTCACAGCTCATCATCATCATCATCAGTTTATCTGCCTGATGGCAGGTTTCCTCATGGTCGGTCTCTCAGCTACTGTAGAGAATAAGTGGCTCCTATTGACTTAGTAAGATTCTACGATAATCGAAATCTTCCTTGCTACAGTGAGGGAACTTCCTATAGAACTGAGCCTCACAGAGGCCGTGTGGCGTCTGGGCCACTGTGTATTGCAGCGTGTCGAGCAAGGCATTGGCGCTAGCAGCAGTGTAGCGCCCTACTAGTTGATCACATTTACACTTTTTAACGTATTTAATAATCATCATTACTGACATGAATTTCTGAGTAGTTGCTGGAAATGCTGTCCTTCAATTTCTAAAGATGCGTTGCACCGACGTATGAAGTTTTCATACACTCGCTGTAATTCATCCTCACTTATATTTCGTATCAGTGCAGTTATTTCTCGAGAGCTTCGAGAGTATGCGGATTGTTTCAGTGTACCTTTTGCTTCAGGGTCTCCCACAAGTAAAAATCGCACGGAGCTGAAACTTACGAACACATTTACTGGAAGACTTCTTCTTGAGAAGATAAGTTTCCACTAGGAAAATTTGATGTTTTGTTCTGTACCTAACCATGTTAAAGGGGTACGAGGTAGGTTACATTACTTCACAACAAGTCTTAGTTATCACAACCAAGGTATCTTGCCAGCTACGTATGTAATAAATCCTATGACAGCATCCAGGGCTTCCCGACATGCTGTTGTAATCGGTACATGCTATAAATCTGGCAGTGACCCAACCGCGGCATGGTCTCTGCGAGGCTCTGTTCTATAGGGAGGGCCCTCACTGTATAAGGATGTAGGCTACCCGGAAAATATTCAAGTTTTCAGGGGAAGACACCACAGTACAAGATTGTCCTCTAAAGTCTTCATTTATATAAATTTAATTTAATATCCTTAGTTCTGTGTGAGCAGCACCGATTGCATAATTGTTAGTATTCTTAGCTGCATCGCGAGGTTCCAGGTTCAATCTCCAGCTCTACCCTGGACGATTTTTAATCCTCGTATGACGGTTAGAATGCAGGGACAGAGCCAAAGCAGGGTGTCGAGCGATACGGGAATTTTAGTGACCCGGGAATTATACGGGAAACTCGCACTTGATGCGGGAAATCTTGAAAAGTTTCATAATGCCTGACTTCTACTCTACGCTCGGTAGAGTCCTCCCGCTCAGTCTTCTATTTCGCCTGCAGACCGTGCTGCCACTCGCAATTTTCGCCACCGATAGAGCGCTAAGCGGGATGAGAACCCAGCCAACGTCGAATGCATGCTTTGCCTGGCCGACCGCCGGCCGTACCCTCGCCGCGCAGAGCTACGCGCGCCGCGCTCGTTGTTGACAATGACATGCAGGAATCAGTCCGCCTTGTTATTCACAGAGGAGACCTGGGTTTCTCGACAAGAGCAGCCCTTAAAGAATCTAACAACTCAAGATCTCAGAAAATTCCAGACGCGGATGTGCTGCAATTTCGCACATTCGTATCCTATGGCTGAAAAAATCAAAGAGATGTCACCTCTTGCTCACAAGATGACCCGTGCTATTTCCTGCCTAGACCCTATAGGGGTCGCTGAGACTCCTAAGTTGGAAGAAGTTAGGATCGCCATTGCCCTGGAATTTCCTTGTAATCAGAATAATTTGATTTCTGGCGCAATGGCTGACCGCATCAAGAGCAGCTACTCCGCACTTCTGAGACTGCCCTCCGTCACTTTGCGTTTGAAGCAGTTCGACGGAAAAGAACCACAGCTCGACGTGCTGTGGTCTGAATTAGTAACTTCAGCACCTTCCTCAGTTCCTGCCAAATACGATCTCACAACCTTCGTTAAAATGATACTGATTTTTTATCACAACAATGCAGCTCTAGACAGAGGTTTCCCCCTGACAAGGAGTGCATGATCGTCAATCACAAAGAAGCAAGTCTGATTGGAATGCTTACTGATCAGGACGCTGTGATGGCAGCTGGTGGAGTAGAAAAGATAACAGTGAGCAAGAGTCCATACTGCACGAAACTCCTAGGCCGTGTTCAAGGAAGCAAAACACTTGCGAAGCAACGGCTAAGATGGCAGTCGAAAGAAAAGCCACGAAAGATCTCCAGGAATTGGAAAAAAAGATATTGAAGATATTGAACGACGTCCGTTCTGAAGCAGAGAAAATTGAAGAGAAGATGAGTTCCGTAGTAAAGCTTTAAATTAATAAATCCTTGAATATTGTTTGTTTTATCTTATGTTGTGTGACTAAAGTTCCTAACCATAATCTAGTATTAACAAAGTGAGTTATTTTATTTTGTGTATGACTAGACTAGAAATTAGTACTGTCAAAAGAACTTAATTTTGTGCTGTGTATAACTGAAGTTCCTAGTAACAAATTTGCATTTCTCAAAGTGACTTATTTAATTTCGTTTTGCATTATTTTATTTTCTATTATCTACTTTGATAAAATAAATCTAAATTAAAAAGTATTCACGGCGTGTCGCGTGTGGAATTTTACTGTGTTTAGCCTTTCCATGAACTGCTTTCGCAGGGGAGATGCACATACCAAATTGTTTTCAAGTCCGTGCAAACACTCGATGCAAATGCGTCACACATGCATACATTTCAAAAACTACAAACAATGTCTCACAGCTCTCGACATTTTACTATCTAACACCCGTTACCAACATGTGGCTACAAAATTCACCACATAAGTGACAGAATTATTCTCGTATGGGCAGGCATTGTTTCAGTCGCTTGTTAACCACTGTCTGTGTCGGATTTCCTTTCATTGTCATTGTTTCGTTACTTTTACTTCGTCGAAGTTCGACCCGAGGACTGGACACATCCCGTATAGCATGTACTGAAAGAAATGCTGAAGGCGGTCTGGATATCGCGGTGGATGGAATGATTATTAACCTTGGCAATTCATCAAGCTCTGACGAAGACAATGATGGTGGTGATGATGATAGGGACAGTGAAGGGATGAAGGGTGTCAAAGTCACCCTTGCCAAGTGACTGAGGATAATTTATTTATTGGTGTCAGTTCGCTTGCGTCAATCGATAATAGAGCACAGACTATTGTTTCCCGTCATAGTGTTCAAAATACCGTCTGTCATTTAATAGCCTACAACTCGACAATATAAAACAACGGCAATAATATCGCCACAGAGCGGCTTGTTTGAGTGCTCAGTGCTAAATATGTCTTTACCTTAACTTTACTTTTGTGTTACCATGAAAGCTAATATTAACCGTAGAGAGTCGCGATTCAGTGAGTGTGCATGGTGTTATCTGTCGACTACTGTAGTAAGCTGTGAACAACCTCCACTTAGACTCTTGTTTCATGTTAAAGGATAATCATTGCATGGTGAGTGTTTTTATATTCATTAGCTGTAGAGTGTTTGCCATCTTTTTCGTATTTATTGAATTGAATACCGATGATAAAGGTAATTAATTTATTCATCTAAAAGTATCGTATTTCTCTGTTTGAATGTCCTCGGGGTTGAATTAGGCTCGTTTTTTTAAATATATTACGTATAATTGTACAGAAATAATGTCTGAAATGTAGCGCTGTGTATTATTCGAATCAGTTGATTTACAACAACACTAAAAACTTAGCAACACAGCTCAGCTGTTCCAAGCTCCCAACATATGCTTCGCGTTGTTTCCTTAGAAATACAGGGTGTAGGTGAGAAGCATGCTCAGAATTCTTGCCGTGTGGCGGTTGAACGTAGGGTCTTGTTATGTGGCGACCGTGGGTTGCGGAGAGGAAAAGTGGGGCAAAGTGACAGGAAGGTTGTCAGTACTGAATGCGCGGGGTTAGTAATACTGTATTTGCCTCATAATTTACGCGTGTAATAGCGGACACACCTCCAATTTTACTATAAAAGTCGTGATCTAAAAAGGGATAGTGGATGGGTAACATCTATTACTACATGGCCCCCAACATTATTATTCATTATTACAAAGGGTATTTTGAGTATTTTCAGTAGTGTAGAAAATTGTATCGCCTTGTTTCGGGCTTCTATAGAGCTTACATTTTCTTTCGATCTTTCATTTGCCATTGGACGCGCCACCGGCGTATGGTTATGCATTATCAGCTTCTGGTTTAGTAGTCAGTTAATGGAAGCAATGGAAACTGTGTACTACAATTTTCCTTGCATGTAACTAAGCAAATTATTGTTGTTAAGAGAACGTAAAATGTACCAAGAATGATATGTATGATCTTCAGCTGTGTGCAGTGAGAAAGCTCTGCATGTGTTCATTCCTTATGTATTAATGATGTGAAATGTCAGCTAACGTTGTGCCAAATACAACACTCTTAGTCTCTAAATGTTGCACATTTTTCCGTAAATTACAGCAGTTAATGTTTGAATTGCTTATAAGATCGTGACAAAGAAAGTGTTTCTCCAATTGGATGATTGTATTTAACTGCATGCACGTCGTATAATCTTGGCGAAGTGTATCTTTTTCACGGAGCAACTTAACACCGTAGTAGGCACGCAGCTTTTTGTATTTACATTTCTGGCAACTTGTTTTAAATTATTGACTAACATATTTCTAAATGCAGACAATCCATACCTCCATTAGGATTCGGGTTCCATAATTCATGCAAAATGAGGTTCGTTCGTTTGTGAAATTGGGTTCATAATCCCCCTACCCTTTCAGTGATTACCGTATGGTACTTTACGTAGACTAGTGTGAAGAAGTAAATGAGCATTTAAAAACAAAATGTCGCCAGTTGTTTGGTTTATTAACTTACGGTAATATTTTCCATAGGTACTGAAAACTTGGCACGGTTGGATTTTAAGGTGGAACCGCATGTGCTATCAAATATCGCATATAAAATGATTATTGGTTAAATAAGTGTTAATAGATAGGCTGTTATAATTATAATGATTAAATAAATATTAAAGAAGAAACGATGTGTTGTTAGTAAATATTAGGCCTACCGGTATGGCGAATAGCCTATAACTCGTAGCTTCCGTCACAATTTAGCATTTAAGCGGGTCACGTTAATGCATAATATACTAATATAACAACCTGATAGCAAATTATAATAATATTCTCACATATAACATATTTAATTTGCACCAACGTAATTATTGTAACTTAGTCTAAGATATGTTAGACCACTGCTGTTTAAAATGTGCAAATCGCACACTTTGTAGGCAAGCTGTTTGTTATGGTCGTCTCTGATGCGAAGTGTTACTATTTACGCTTTTAGGGAACACTTGTCTTTGGAATATTCATGAGAGGCCGACCCTCTAGTTCTTATTTCATAAAAACAAAACCACAATCCGAAATAATAATGAAGATAATCACGAACGAACGATTCACTGCCAATGAAAATCAAATAGAGATTCGCGGACCGGAAGTTCACTATGCATAAGCATCGCTGCCATTTTGTTATTGTTAGTGTTACTGTGCCGTTTTAACTTGTGGAAGCTCTATACGGTTACGGTACCATACGATTCAGTCACCTCCTGTAAACATTTATTATGTGACACTCCTATTCTCCACTCTCTCAACCCTCCTCAGTAAAACAGTCATTTACATCAGCTCTCCTCAGATAAACGGTATTTTATTTGTGTTCGTAGCATCTCATCCCATCTGCGAGAGAGTTCACTCGCGCGCGCGCTTTGCTCACGCTACAGTGTAGGCCTAAATCTCGCCATCACCCGGGCTGCGGAAGTATCTCAAAAATGCAGTTACACTTTCGCCAGAAAATCTTGATTCGCTCTTTAAGATTCATTTTTCAGCCATTCGGTATGCGAACTCTAGTCTTAGAGAGTTCTAAAATATACGGGAATTTGGTGGATTTTTATACGGGAATTTGAAAAAAGGTCATCGTTCGAAGAATGCTAGCGCACCTGCATCCATCACCTCCTCGTCCTTCAGGGCACCCTCAATATTGTGAGGGGGGGGATCAAGAAAATATTTTTAAAGTACTCGCAATACATGTTCTTGTAGTGATTCACGTCTCTGTTTGCAGTCCGGAAAGGTTGTGTGTGCAGACATAGACATGTGAGTGAGAAGCTTGACTAGATGTTTATTTCCACATCAGTGTGTTTCAACATTATCAACATTATCACAACGCATTCTTCATTGCAGGGCAGTTTATAAGGAGGATGTCATTTGAATGTGATAACTCGTTGACAACCGCCTCGCTCTCCTTCTCATGCTCGAATGACTCACTGTTCCCGAAATTTACTTTGTCTATCTTCACCTTTCGTAAATCATGTCAGTCATATATCTGTGCTTCTTTCCACCCAAAAGAGAAGAAATGCCAGTCTCAACCATTGAATGAGAGGCTTTCTGTGACTTCCCACTGCCGGATGACATCGATTCAGTGGAATAAGGATGCCAGTCTAAATATATACATGCTGTAAGCGAGTGGGCTCTGAGACCACAAGACCTATTACTGGGTTCCTTCTTCCACTATTATTGGCATAAATGTCACAATATATCTTATCAGTAACCACTGAAGCACCACATGAGTAAACTACAATGTTCACATGATAGTAGGGACCAAAAAAAGCCAAAGCCAACTCCGTACAGGCCATGGAGGCCCTGGGAGTAGTGGAAGGTAGAGGCTTCCACTTTTTGTGACATCGGCACTAGGTGGGATGGAGTTGTCAGCTCCATGCCCGGCCGTCTTTGCTCCCAGGAATTACCTCGGTACTCATTTCTGGTGTAGGCTGAGTGAACCCCAGGGCTATTTGCGTTTCCGAAAGTGATATGTTTGTACCTGGGTGGGGATCGAACCCACTCCCCTTCAGTTAGAAGCTCAGAGCCTCTACCGACTGCGCCACGCAGCCCCCTGATAGTAGGGACCACTTACATAAAATTTGGGCGTAATTCCCGCAATAGCATGCTTTTAAACAACAAAAAAGGCACGGAGTCCCTTATTCGTTGCACGGGTTTATTTATAGGCTCTAAGAAAACAGTTGAAATAGGTAAGCATACTGTAGGTACTAAAATTACCCAAATTAGGCATGTTTATAGGCACCATTGTGTAAAATAGGCAACCAAATATGCCCGAAAGATATACCTACCTGTTTATGCAATATCATAAATAACTTAATGGATCAATTTGAAATTAATCGGAACACCATGTGCAAAATGGTTAACTTATTTAATTCACATAATTTTGTCAATTCAAAGGACACTCCATGAATATAAAGGGAATTTCCGGCTAACAACTTTTCAGTATTTTCAGGTAAATCGTGTTCTATTTTCGTGAAAAATGTTTCTATATTGTGAGAAGCATCACATGAAGTATGGGACAGAGCTTCAATGAAGCCAGTTCATATAGTTTTAGGTAACGGCTTCACCTATCTTACCTGGATACACATTGGCTAATTTTACTATCTCAGGGCTATAATAACAAAATTTAGTAATAGAGTAGAACCTGATATGTCGATTCGTATGCCCAAAGCAGAAGACCATTGACTCCATAAATTCAAGATAGCGGCTAGGTTTACTGTTAAAGTACACGGATTAGTAACTCAGGACGTTAATGCACAATTTAGGCAAAACTTGATGATAGAATAGGAGTATTACATATTTATTATGCTGAATATAGGGCACAGTAGCCATCCTGAAGTTTCATAATTTAAAAATATAACTTTCTATGCTTTAGATCTACAGTTATGAAAATTGGTGGTATGGTAGAAACCTATAAATAGCGTCATATGTTCAGTGGAAAATAACAGCGACTTTAAATTGTCAAGATGGCGGCTGGGCGTAATATTAAAACGTAATAGTGAATCATTCAGAATGAAAATGCGCAATTGAAACAAATCTTAGTAAGAAAGAAGAGATCTTATTGAAGTAAGCCATAGGAATTACTCACTGAATACAATGCAAGGTGCCAATCCTGAGAATATGGAATCTGATAATGAATAACACAAAGTATTTTTATGATACAACAATGAAACTTTGCAGTAATGTGGAACATTGTAAGTGTATTCCTATGACCAAGTCTAAAAATGCTTGGCCAATGAGGGTGTGTGTGTTATAATAAAGCCTACCACGGTAGAAGTGCATTACATTGACTGTTAATAAACATGACACAGTATAACATCTCCAAATAAAAAAGAACCTACTTTGTAAAAATCTTCCAAATTCAAATCCTTCTCACCATTCACAAGTGGTCATGATTGTTAATTAATGTTGCGTCTTCTGTCTTGTAGCTAAATTTCTTTCTTTTGTGCTATCATCAAGCTGTGCTTTGTTTATATGATTCTTTTATTCTTCAGGGAAGACAGGATCAGATACTTTGCAAAATACTATCCAACCAAAGTAGTCACCTCAAGCAAGAATCGTGTAGTCAGTCAAAGTAAAGAAAAGAGCATAGAAAAGTTGTCAACTTCCTCCTCCTCCTCCTCTACGAGGAAAAGAAAACCTCCTAAGAGTCTTGAGGATTCTTATGTGAAGCCTCGAAAACTGGTAAGTTTTATCCAGCTTTGGTTTATAATGCTTTTCAATTCTTAATTTGTGTACTACATCATATGACTGGCAGACTTGTTGGTATGCCCATCGATCGCGTCACGTCACGTGTCAGTTTTGAGTGTGCAGTGAGCACGTAAACACGAACAATAGTGTCTCCCGCCAATTGTGAAGTGGGTGCTATCAATCGATTTCTTCATGTTGAAATGCAGCTGACATTCATCGACAAATGAGTATACCATCGTGAGTGATAGACTTCAGTAACGCAAACTCTGTGCGAGATGGGCTCCCAAGTTGCTGTCTGACCATCACAAAACACAGCAAATTGGCACAGCTCGTTTCTCCAGTGCTACCCTGATAAAGTTGATGATTTATTGAACTAAATTGTCAAAGGGACGATACATGAGTCCATTATGAAAATGAAGAAGCAAAAGAGTAAACCAAAGAATTGCAAGCGAACGTTCTCCATCAGGAAGTGTATGGCTATTGTGTTGTGGGACCGAAAAGGAGTTTTGCTGGTAGATTTCTTGGAATGTGGCACAACTATCACTGCAGCGTCATACAGCGTTACCCTGCAACAAGCGAAGAGGAATGTTGTCATCGGACATTTTCCTTCTTCATGACAATGCTTGCCCGCACACTGCAGCTGCAACATAGACACTCCTATAGCGTTTATGATTTGGAGTCTTTGATCATCCACCATACAGCCCGAACTTGGTTCCCTCTGATTTCCGTCTCTTTGCTCACATGAAACACTGACTAGGAGGACAGCATTTTGGCACAGACAAGCTCCAGATCAACGTAGAGAAGTGGCTGAAAGAAAAGGCGGTTGCCTTCTATGACGAGGGTATTGGAAAGTTGGTACCATGCTATGACAAATGTCTAAGTCGGAGCAGCGACTACATAGAGAAGTAGCTGGAAAGTGTGGCTGAATGTTGCAAATAAAACATTTTTGATTTTCATTGTGGTTTCCATTTCGTGACCGATCGGACCCTTAAAAAAGAATAGGCCTAATAAGTTTTTTCATGCTAACACCAATTTTTATAAAGAACACTCAAAAAGTGTAATGTAATCCAAAGGTTAACTATTTTTTTCTTTCCTTCATGAGAAATGTGATTTTGAAATAGCTGCTTTATCCTCTCAAACACACATTTTTTTCGCGTAATCTCCTTGTCCCTAGGGTCTTGAGTTGACTCGTGCCCTATAGATGGTTTATATTTTGCATTAAGTCATTGCATTGTTGCCAGAAATAAACTGTGGTTTATTTTTATAGATAAAGGTGGAACCTGGAGAGGTGAAAAGTCCGAAGCGGTCCTTACAGAAGAGTGTGTCACCTGTTATAAAAAAGTCACCTGTCAGGAGATACAGAAAGAAGTATGGTCAGGACTTCAAGGCATTTGTGGAAGAGCATTTCTCTTGGATTGCAAACGAGAATCCTAATATGGACAAGGATGGTGTGGAGGAATACCTACGAGAGACCTGGAGAGATATGGCTCCCAACGAGAGAGCAAGGTAGGATTACAACTGATAGATGGCTCATCAATAGAGTGTGTTTCTTTTAGGATATAGATTTCCCATCAGACCTCAGTGTAAAATACAGTACACCAAGAATGTTGGTTGTTTCCTCAGTTTAGGGGCTGCGACAATGCATTCATGTAGCCCCATGTACTTTGGGTATGTGTGGAATCTGTATGATAACCGGTGTTAATTGTGATGACTGTATTAGTGTGTGTTTCTGTTTCTTAATTCAAGTAAGGACTGCATACTTTGAATTTTTCAAGTAGTTCCTACTTTTGTCGTCAAATGCCACCGTCAACAACCAACAACTACTAGTTCAGAACTTTGCCACTAGACGCCACCGCAGTCGGCTCCTGGCAACGAACGTAGGAACCTGAGCGTTGTTTACATTTTTAACCTAATTTAGCTTCACACAGGTGTAATTAGTGGAAGGTTCTTTAACATGCCATAAATCTATGACATGGGACCGCCGGCTTTACTTCCTCCCCGAAGGAAGGCATACTGAGGGATTTTTAACGCTCTTAAAAAATCCGACGACTTCGGCCGGGTTTGAACCCGCGATCTAGGGCATAGAAGCTCAGCATGCTACCAACTACGCCACCGAAGCCGCCACCAAGAATGTTACCTTAGGGGTTGGACTGTATGGCACATTTGGATTAGCATTTGGCTTTTTAAACTCAAGATTGGAGGTTTAAATTTAAAGGTGTTTAATTGCAAGAACCTTGTGTTGGGAAATTCAAGGGCACATTAAAAACTCATACATGGCAAAATTCCGGCACTTCAGTGTCTTTAAACCTACAGCCACCCTTAATGTTACTATAGCCCTGTCTTGAGTCTGCATTACTTCCCTTTTAGCCAGGCTCTTTTCTTTCATCTTTCCTCGTGACCTTGGTCAAATCTTGTTTTTTCATGAGCTCAATGGTATTACATATGAAGGCCTAGAGCAATGGTTCTCAACCGGGGGGGGGGGGGGGGCATGTCCCCTAAAAGAGGCATTGGAGAATTTCAGGGGAGGCTTGGTGAGCAATGAAAAGTATTCACGAATTTGCCAAACAATAGAAAATGTGACAAACACAATTCTATCGCTTAGAGAAACAACCTACTGCAAATAGTTATTCACTCCAGGTAAATGCCCCGATAGTACTTTTGGGCCACCTACACCAATCACTTATCCTAATAATTACATGGCTTCCTTGTACTTCTTGTTTACCTCATTTTTCATATGTCTGTATTCTGCTTTCCCCATTTCATCTCGTACATTCTTGTGCTTCCTCCTTCTATGATCTCAGAAATATTTATAGGCGTAGATGTTGCTGAAACAAACGTACGCTCAGCTTCATGATGACACTTGTGTGCAACAGAACGGAGAATAATGCTGTTACTGGCACTGCCATCTAATAAAGCTGGCACTTAGTAATGTTTGAGAGAGAGATGTAGACCCACAGTTGACAAACTTTCGCAAAAAAGGAAGAATCGCAAAATTCTTTAGGCCCTCTTGAACTAGGGTCTAAAGAACGGAGCTTTCGTAGATTTCCTGCTTTGGGTTGGCAACGAGGGCAAATGAACCTTGTGGCATCACATAGACAACACCCATAACAAAGCAATAAGGGGAGTTCCCATGGCCTATCTTCTTAATGTTAATTTATTACAATTTCATGTTCCTTTTTCACAGAAACTACTGGGTAGATTTAGATGAAATTTTATTTCCATACTTAGTGATCATTTCTTAGTACTTTAACACGGGCGTTTGATGTTTCTACTATTGTGACCATAATAATATTTTTTTTATTTAATCTCGAATTTTTGGTTTAAAAAATATTCAAAATATATCAATTTTTTCGAAATGCATTTTAGCTAGAAAAATCCCGTGTTAAAATCTCATATACAAGTCAAGCTAAAGATGGTAAAAGTTTGAGACTTCTGTGATAGTGACAACTGAGAAAAATGAACATTTATGTGCAAAACAACAAGTTCTGAGTAAATGCCTTTGTATGTTCTAATTTTCAGTGTTTTCTAAGGTGCACTGCATTATTTAAATAAATATTACACATGTTTTGCAAATAACAAATATCAAGTATTATACATCATTTTAAACATCAAAGTACCAGCTTTCACATCATATAAAAATCTGAAAATTGATATTTTTTCCATTTTTATCAATTGGAACTCCCCTTGAGGTTTGTAACACTCACGAGGAAGCTGGTGGGGTTGGGAACAATTTCAACAGGTAATCTTATTACTGTATTCACAAGTATCATTCAGAGAACTATTGTGTGTATTAGACAGAAATTTGCTCCTCTGACGACGGATGAGATCTATTTATATCAGAAGTGACAGGGTGAAAACATCTAACAGGAGTTGTGAGATTAGACGGCAACCAGCTGCATGTGCTGGGTGGTACTCAGCTGTGACGTAGCCAGGGTTTAGTCGGTGCTCAGCATAGCAGACTTGCCAAATGTGAGTTCAGGAAACATTGTATTTGGCGGAGGTGTAGAGGGTGTATAATCTTTACACAGCCGAGAGTTACTTTCATATTCACATCCTTGATTGAGAATATTTCGATGACCATAACAGACGAGTGACAAATAAAAGATTTGTAAACAGGATGTAGAATGCAATATATGCAATATATTGTGCCAGCAGCTTCCTGTGGAGACAGGTTGAGGCATGCGTGATTGCCGTGATGTACTCGTCAAAAAACTTACCAGTAGCTGTAGTAGATACAAAATTTTTACGTTTTGAAGAAAAGGTGAAATCGTGTGGAATAAAACTTTCTTTGACAGAATGAAGGCAGAAATCAAACATTCATTGGAACCATCTTAATGCGTTACCAGTTAATAACATAAGTAGACACTGAATAATGCTGTCTGTAGTCAAATTATAATACTGGCATAGCTCCTCTATTGATATTGCAACTTTAAAGGCGGTCAACACAATTTAATCCCAATTACCGGGAAATTCGAAAAACATCCTGCAAAAAAGTGGTTATAAAGTATTTATTCCTGTGCCCATTCATTTCCTACCCTGGCACACACACTTAATCGGCTCCAGCCTCCCATTGTACCATCACGACTCGTGGGGGATTTTTAGGCTAATTCAATACTAAAATATGCACAAATTCACCCTACAAGTGTCACTATTTGAAATATTACTTCTTTCTGAACCACCAGGTGGGTGTCGCCAATTGTAAGCTAACCTCAGTTTACCACAGGCCACAAGTACATACAAATCCCCTTTGAAATAATTGTGGCAAGAATGAGCACCAGACTTAGGCCATATGGGCCCTTGTCGAATAATATAAATATAATCCCACCGGCAACGAGGTCTCCTATTTCCTGCCTTCATATTCAGACCACAAGTACATACAAATCCCCTTTAAAACAATCCTGGCAAGAATAGGTGCCTGACTTGGGCCATATGGGCCCGTGTTGAATAAAATAAATATAAACCCCCCTGGCAACGAGATCTCCTATTTCCCAAGGGGTGAACAATAAGGATGTTTAGCTGATTTGGACTAGTCTTACCATACTCTCTGTAATTTCATAAATGGGCAGCACTATTGTTTGAATGTAACCTTGGATATGCTATTTCATTCTTCCATAATCTGAAAACTTTTCAAGTGATACATGCTTTTGTGAAAGCTACTTAAATTCAAAGAACTTATTATTTAAACAATTAACTAAAGCCAACACCAAAACTGGTTGTCTGAGCAGCCTGTAGACATTCCACAACTTCAGATCAGTATCAAAGTAGATCTTTGAACACATTGGTACAGGGTGTCGAGCGAAATGGGATATGCGGCAAATGTACGGGGATTTTAGTGACCTGGAAAAAATGCGGGATCTTGAATAGTCGCATAATGCCCGACTTCTTAGCCTCCGAACGCTCAGTAGATTCCTTCCGCTCGGCCTTCTATTTCACCTGCAGATCTCGCTGCCACTTGCAATTTGTGCCACTGATAAAGCGCTAAGAAGGATGAGAACTCAGCCAACATCGAATGCATGCTTTGCCTGGCCGACCGCCGGCCGTACCCTCTCCGCGCTCGTTGCTGACAATGACAGACTGCATTGATATTCACAGAGGAGACCAGTTGTTTTTTTGACCTGGGTTTCTCGAAAAGAAGCTAATAGCTCAAGATCTCACAAAATTCCAGACCCGGATGTGCTGGAATTTCGCACCAACTGTCGAAAATTATACATTCGTATGGCTGAAAAAATCAAAGATGACCCGTGCCATTTCCTGCCTGGACCCTATAGTGGTCGCTAAGACTACTAAGTTGGCAGAAGATAGGATCGTCATTGCCCTGGAAATTCTTTGTAATCAGAAGAATTTGCTTTTTGGCGCAATGGCTGACCGCCTCAAGAGCAGCTACTCCGCTTTTCCGAGACTGCTCTCCGTCACTGCGCGTTTGAAGCAGTTCGACGGAAAAGAGCCACGGCTCGATGTGCTGTGGTCTGAATTAGTGGCTTCAGCACCTTCCTCAGTTCCTGCCAAAAGCAATCTCACAAGCTTCGTTAAATTGATACTGATTTTGTATCACAGCAATGCAGCTCTAGAGAGAAGTTTCGCCCTGAACAAGGAGTGCACGATTGTCAATCGGAAAGAAGCAAGTCTGATTGGCATGTGTACTGTTCTGGACGCTGTGGTGGCAGCTGGGGGAGTAGACTAGATAAGCGTGAGCAAGAGCATGGTCCTTGCTGCATGAAATTCCTACACTGTGTTAAAGGAAGCTAAAGAGGTGCAAAGCCAGGAGGAAAAGGAAGCGACGGCTAAGGGGGCAGTTGGATGAAAGGCCCAGAAAGGTCTCAAGGAATTGGCAAAAAAAAAAAAGCAGAAGAAGAAGATATTGAACGGTGCCCATGATGAAGCAGAGAAAATTTAAGTGCAGATGAGTTCCCTAGAGAAGCTTTAAATTAATGAATCCTTGATTATTGTTTGTTTTATTTTATTTTGTGTGACTAAAGTTCCTAACCACAATCTAGTATTGACAAAGTGACATTTTATTTTGTGTATAACTAGCCTACAGTTCCTATTCAGAAATTAGTGCTATCAAAAGAACTTAATTTTGTATTGTGTATAAGTAACTGAAGTTCCTAGTAACAATCTTGTGTTTGTCAAAGTGACTCATTTAATTTTGTTTTGCATTTTATTTTCTATTACCTACTTTGATAAAGGGCCTGTTTACTACCTTTTGATGGATGCAGTATTTTTGTATTTGTCTGTTGGCACAGGCTAGAGTAAAACGTGGCTTTTACCGATGTCTCAGCCTCATTCATGGCTGTGATTTTATGGAAGCAACTGAGGTATTAGTGGTGCTGAGTAATGGCATTCAGGACATAGCTAGTGTATGGATGCTGTGAAAGATTCTACTCATAGGGTCAGTGTTGTTGTTCAGACTCAGTGAGGAAAGTAATGGCAAACTACCTCACTCCTCGCCATGCCTAGTGTGCCTCATTATAGTGCTGCCTTGGGTTTTGTGGGTTTCTTCCACATAACCTATGATGGCGCTTTTTGAGGATCCAACCAACCTCCGGGCTGACTACGTAGCAGACAGACTTTGATAAAATAATTCTAAATTAAAAGGTATTCGTGGCGTGTGGAATTTTACTGTTTTTAGCCTTTCCAATGGTCTTCGGGGAAAACATATGGCTGCTTCAAGTACATGACTTTGCAACACTGCGGCATCTGACAAACCAGTCGAATTACCAGCACTGTGACATGGCTAACATTAATAAATCAATATACTTAGCTTTTTTAAAATAACGATTATACATATAAGGAATCCTTAATTTTAAAATATGTTATAGTAGCAGGCTAGAGAAATATATAAGTATTCTTGTAGTGTAGTGTGTTTCTGTTTTCAACACCATCTTAAGGCATAAAAGAGTTTAGCATAAATGGAGTTCAGAACTCTATTTTATATGGAGATTTTGACAACCCTTCTTATAACTGTATTTCTTTTCAAAATGCTTTTGCACTGATGAAAAGTGTATAAATCTACGCCATATGAACAAAATAATTTTACCTTTTCCATTTCTGTATTATTGTTGGCTGGCCATGCCAGCTCTGGGTGCCTCTTAAAGGTGTCAAAATGTGAGAAACTTGGGTCACTCGATTTCCCATGGCAGTTGAAAGGGATGTTATCATGTTGGTCTTGTTGATCTCGAGAGGTGGACTGTTTACTGGGTTCAAAGATGCTGTAGATACAATTTATCAGGACCCCAGTTCAACACTGTTAAAGGTAAAAAGAAAGTGTTAAGAATTGCACAGGACATATGCATGCTCTGAAAGGCATGTATCCCCATCATGGAAAGTTATTTTGAACAAAAATTGAACGAAGAAGAATATTGTGTCATCATTGTAATTAATACTGTTTAGAGCTCAGTACTGCGATTCCATATTCTATGAGGTTCGCCAAATATTTGTATGGTGGAAAATTTCACGAATTCTTTAAAAACAATGTTGTATTTTTAGGGGGAAGAAACTCTTCTTTAATTTAGCACTGCATTTATTTGAAGGATAACATTGCCTTGAACATTAGTAATGACCAGGGAATGGATTTCGATGTAAATACTTATCTATTTAGGAAGCTAAACTTATATTTTGTCTTATCATTACGAATCATGGCATGTGGAGTTGTAAAGTGGAGTATTTATTTTTGCATATTTTTCCATGTTTGGAAGTTTAGCACATATGTTCCATATTCTTAGTCATTAAAATCAATATAGTCCATATTTTGGCTAGAATGTATTAAATTCTAGTAAATTAGCAGTCCTGTCAATAATGGAGAAATAGGTTAAAGATCTATATTTCATCAATTTCATCATCATCATTTCCCGTTTCCAGCTTCCGGGTTGCCTGTCTCTCTACCAATTCTCTCCTTTTTAAAGTACATCTTCAGGTTTTCTTCCCCTCTTCTCTATGCACTCCCAGACTGTATCTGTCCATCTCTTTTGGGGTCTTCCTCGTGGTTTCTCCCGTCATCTCTTTTCGAAAAAAGCTTTCTTTGGTACTCTCCTCTTCCATCCTCATCATATGACCATACCATTTTAACTTTGTTGTTTCTATCCTGTCCTGCAGCATCAAGATTCCTGTCCTTTGTCTTATCTCTTCATTTCTAACTCGTATATCTTCTGGTCTTGCCCTCTATGCCTCTTAGAAATTTCATCTCCGCTGCTTGTATTCTACTCTTCTCTCTATTTGTAGTAGTCCATGTTCCAGCTGCATAGGCTCGTAATAGGTTGAATATAGTACTCTTTTACATTTCTTTGGGACATCTCGGTTCCAAAGAATACCCCTTACACTCTGATAAAAATTGCTTGCATTTTGTATTCTCCTTCCAATTTCCTCCTTTATCCTTCCTTCCTCTGCGATCACACTTCCCAGATACTTGAAACTCTTAACGAAGAAGAATATTGTGTCATTATTGTAATTAATACTGTTTAGAGCTCAGTACTGCGATTCCATATTCTATGAGGTTCGCCAAATATTTGTATGGTGGAAAATTTCACTAATTCTTTAAAAACAATGTTGTATTTTTAGAGGGAATAAACTCTTCTTTAATTTAGCACTGCATTTATTTGAAGGATATAACATTGCCTTGAACATTAGTAATGACCAGGGAATGGATTTCGATGTAAATACGTATCTATTTAGGAAGCTAAACTTATATTTTGTCTTATCATTACGAATCATGGCATGTGGAGTTGAAAAGTGGAGTATTGCATTTTGTATTCTCTTTCCTCATTTAGTTTTATCGTTCCTCTTCCTTCCTTTGTCCCCCCAGGGGCTCACATCTAGTGGGACGTGGGTTGGTGACCACGGGACCCCAGCTGAGTCCGGAATTGCTTTCACTTACTTGTGCCGGGCTCCTCTCTGTCTTCTTTCCTGTCGACCTCCCGTGGTCAACTCTTGTTCTCTTCCGACCCCGACTGTATTAGGGTATCCGAGGCCTAGGGAGTCTTTCACTTTCCCGCTTTAACTGGCCCTTGTCTCATCTTTCCTGATTCCCTCCTTCTGTGAGGGGTCAGCCTTCTTTTTCTTTTCCTTTTTCCTCCTGCCTTGTGCTCAAGGCCCTTAAGGAGGCAGGGTGTATGTAGCCCCACCACTTCTGGTGCACCCTAGATAATGCTACATCCTCAGGGGCTCACGACTGGTGAGTTCAGGAGTTTGCGACCCCGAAGGATTCCTGAGCTGGGTCCGTTTTCCCCTTCTGTCCCTTTCCTTTGGGGCTGACCCTCTCCTCTCCTCTTTTCCTAATATTTCCTTTTCTCTTTAAGATTCCCGCACTGTTTTTGTTACTTGGTTCACCGAGTATCTAAATTCCCTTTTAGCGTTTTATTTTTAAGGCATTTTTAATCTATGTTGCATTTTGTAAGTTTTTTCGATCTAAATTACATCTCGCGATTGTTTTCAGCCTCAATTGCATTTTGTAAACATTGACAATCTAAATTGCTTTTTAGTAAGTCTTTCTATGTAGGCGCAGGACATTTTAGTGAGATTATTGAATTTCAAGTGGATTTTGTATTTTCAACCTAAACCGCATTTCACAAGAATTTTGAATCTAAATTGCATTTTGTTTGGCGGGCATTTTGCAAATATTTTGATTCTCAATTGCATTTTGTAGATATTTTGAATCTAAATTACATTTTGTCATGTATTTTCAATCTAAATTGCATTTTGTAAGTATTCAGGGTTGATACGCGACCGGGAATACCGGGAAAAGTCAGGGATTTTTGTTGCGGTCAGCAAAAACTGGGAAAGGTCAGGGAATTTTGTTAAAAAAAAAAAAAGGAAGAAGAAGAAGAAGATAAGAAAGAAAAATATTAAGGTTTGGGAGTAATTTTTGGTTGTTATGCCAGGGTGTCTTATCGGTAACGGAAAAAGTAGCTAATTTTACAAACGGGTAACGAAAGTAACGAAAAGTAGCTAATTTTTATGTCTGGATAGTTGGAGTTAACGAAAATTCGCTGAGGTCGGTTTAAATCATTTAAACCCGCGCCGCTAGGCCCACAGATTGTGATGAAGCGAGTTTCACGCAAGCGGCGTCGATTGCGTAGGCTTCCCCGTGCACGACCTCAGGAAATGCATACTGAGGATACCTTTAGTGGTACTGTCTACATCGGTTCAACGTATATTTTCGGCATCAAGAAGAGAGTTTAATTTTTTGCGAAATGTTTTTCTGTGTTATTCGAAAACCTGACTTTTTACGCGACGTTTATTCGTGATAACATCCGAAACTCAACAGAAACCTCTCATTTCTGATATTGACCTATAAATTTGGATATCTCAAATTGAAGTCCAGAAATAATGCGATGTAATTTATTGTCCCGATCTTGCAAAATGATACAGTTTCGAAAGAAAATCACAAAAATGCTCCGAAATACATAGACGACGGTATATTTTAAAAATCCATCCGTCTCGTAAATTTGCGACATCCAGTTCGGTTAATTCGAAACTCCGTTATATGTCTATTTTTCCTTCGAACTTTGGTTCCAATGGATATATAATCTAACCGGTTATCTCGAAAACTTGTATAATTTGAATTCGAAAGAAAATGTGCCTCTTGTCGTATTATTCGTGCTATCCTCTCTGAATAATTCGTAATATTCGATACCTACTTCGAACGTTCATCCTCCATAATCACATCCTCAAAACGGCCGGCTGACCGCACGACTTGCCTGCGGGAATCTCGTCAAACGGACTGAGATCGACGCCAGTTGCGTAAGTCATAAAACCAGTGTCCGGTCGCGAACTTGTGTCTACGAGGACTGTGGGAATCCTGTCAAAGGTGGTTGGGCACCCATCACGAAACATACCGAACCCTACTAGCCACTTTTCCCATTACCGTATACTTAAAAGTGTACGGGGAGCGAGAAGTGCATCAACGCACTTAGAAATAACAGACTACGTAGCATCGCGATACCCATTTCTTCTCCTGATCCACCGCGAAGTTCCAACCACAGCATAAGGACAGCGGGACTCTCGGCGCCGGCCATGTCCATAACTGCTCGTGAATTTTAACCATGCCCAACCTCGAGCTTGCCTCCGACATTCTACCAGGACAGATAGACGGGCAGACAATCATTCAACAGCCGATTGCATACTATCGCATTCTCAGTGTCTAACCGCAAGGACAACGTGAATATCGTAAAACGACCGAGAGCGGCAGCGATTGCGATACATCGAGATATTTCTCCACTTTTGATGACGAGTACAACTGGATTCTTGTCAAACGGACAGCAAGCGGCGCCGATTGCCTAATAATACTATATTTTTCCGTGCCCGACCTCAAGGACAATAGAAATCTCGTCGAACGACTAAAAGTGACACCGATTATGTAAATCGCGATTTTTCTCCGTGTTTGATCGTGAAAACTACAAATCGCTTCAAGCGGCTGAGACCAGCGCCGATCGTGTAACGTCTCCATATTTCTCCGTACTTGACTGCGAAGACATGATTCGGTGACAATGACGTAACGTCGCATATATTTCGTGATCTTCCGCGGGGACAAAGGAAATCTCCCCAAACGGTCAAGATCAGAGCAACTTCTTGGTAATCATATTAAATATCAAATGTTAGAATAAAATGTATAAGTTGACAGTTTCTACATACTTTTATTGTGATTGACTAGCAAGTAAGAATTGGTGATTGATTCCTTTCTTCACAGTTTTTTTTTAAAATTGATGTTAGCAAATTAACATTTATTGTAAAAATGTGTTCCTGTTCTTATCGTAATAAACGTTATTTATTACAGTAAAGAACTGTTATTTAAATTTATTTTTTGTTATTTGTTTTTATACTTTTAAAGAAACGTGTTAATTTATAGAGAGAGCTACATATACGTCAGGTTTATATAATGAAACATTGCTCGGATATTTTTTTTATCACTATTATTTTCATCTACTACAACATTTCTCCTCGTGTCTAAGAATAACCTTGCAGAAATAATCAGTCTAAAATCAGTTTTTCTAACTTAATCTTAATCATACAGAAGAACGTATCCTAAAGGTAAATGCACTTTTGCTAGGTTTGGAAAACCTAAGGAACAGCGAGGTAAATTTCGTCCCTGTGGTTAACCTTTTCACTGCTAATATTGTGAGAGACTATCAAACTCCTCCATGCTGAATACATTTTTAAAAATATGTTATTCAGATGAAGTTGCCGACGAAATATCCCGGGCGCAGCAAGGACGTGACGTTCTACCGCACCCGAGATATCTCGGGCGTAGCAGTGTAAAAGTTAATGAATTTTCTATACTTTGCTCAGGAAAATCGGGGAAAAGTCAGGGAAATAAACGACTCTGCGGTCAGGGAATTACTTAAATTTTGGTCTGGAAAACCGGGAAATGTCTGGGACATTTGAAATCCTGAAAGCGTATCAACCCTGGTATTGTCAATCTACAGGAGTCGTTTGAATCTACCGTACATTTTGTAAGCGTTTTCATTTTCAATTGCACTTTGTAAGTATTGTGAATTTCAATTGCACTTTGTGAATAATTTGGATTGGAACTGGGATATTTCAATCTGAATTGCATTGTGTATTTTCAATTTCAATTGCATTTTGTACGTATTTTCGATCTCATTTGCATTTTGTCAGTATTTTGAATTTCAGTTGAATTTTGTACGTATTTTGAATCTAGCCTAAGTTTTGTGGGTCTTTTTCAATCTCTTTTTTTTTTTCGTGAATCTTTTCGTTCTAAATTCCCTTTTGTAAGACCATATTGTGAGTTGTTTCCATCTGAGTTTCTCTTTGTGCATATTTTCTGTCTCACATAATTTTCGTTCTGGTTTCCATTTCATTATCATTTTCGCTATTACCCAGATCATTAGGGGCCGATAACCTAGATGTTAGGCCCCTTAAAGCAACAATTACAATCATCATCATCCTTCCTTTGTTCCTCTTGACATTACCATTATCTTGCTCTTCTCTGTGCTTACTTTCATCCCGAATTTCTCTGTCTCTTGATTCCAAACCTCTACTTGCTTTTGCACTTCCTTTTCATTCTCACCCCATATCACTATATCATCGGCAAACAACATGGTCTTTGTTGCCTCTCGTCCCAATCTCTGTTTCACATTCTTGTGAATTACATCCATGACCATGATAAACATTAGGGGGTGCAATACACTTCCCTGTCGAAGACCTGTTTCCACTTTAAACCATTTTGTTTCTCCTATACTAGTCTAGAAGCGTTTGAGATGTGGTGTTGGCGCCGAATGGAAAAGATCAGCTGGGTAGAGAAAATGACCAACATAACGGTGCTGGATCGAATAAAGGAAAAATGGCAAATGATCCGCCAGATATATAGAAGGAGATTCACCTGGCTTGGCCACAGGTTACGACATAGTGGCCTGATGATCGACATACTAGAAGGCAAAATACCTGGAAAACACCCTCGCAGGAGGCCACGGAACACTTTATGAGATCTTTCCTACATAGCTCTGGCCTACGAAGTTATGAAGTAGTCAAAAGGACAGCACAATACCGAACGACGTGGAAAAGACTCATTGTAGGGGCAGACCAGTCACTTGACTGAAAAACATGATGATGATTCTGGTCTTTACACTACTCGCACAATATTTGTACATAACTTTTAACATTCTCACTTCTGCTCCGTTAACTTGTTTTATCCTTAATACAATCCAAACCACCTGTCTAGTGACACTGTCGTAAGGTTTTTCAATATCAATAAATGTCATCACCATATTCCCATCTTTTCTCCATCATGGTTCTAGGTGCAAGTTGAAAATTGTTCTGCTTTTTCTAAAGTCATACTGTTCCTCTTCCATCTCCCCTTCTATCATCTCAACCTGCCTTCAAATATTTTCTCAAAGATCTTAACTACATGAGCAATAAGGGTGATCCCTCTCTAATTATTACAATTCTCTGTGTCCCCCTTCTTGAAAATTCTGGGATCTCTTTCTTTTTCCAAACTATTCTAAATAATCTATACAGCCACTGTAACGCTATTGGTCTTGCTTGCTGCTTTTATCATTTCCATGGTCACCTCGTCCACTTCTGCTGCTTTACTGCTCTTCATCTTCTTTATGGCTTCCTCTATTTGTAGTAAAGATATCTCATTTTATTGTTCTTTTTCTCTTTCCATTAATTCTTCTTGATTCCTATCATCTTCTGGTTCAATATACTTTCAGGGTGTCGAGCGATACGGGAAATACGGGAATTATACGGGAATTTTAGTGACCCGGGAAAAATACGGGAATTATACGGGAAATTCGCACTTGATACGGGAAATCTTGAAAAGTCTCATAATGCCCGACTTCTTAGCCCCCGAACGCTCGGTTGAGTCCTCCCGCTCAATCTTCTATTTCGCCTGCACGCCGCGCTGCCACCCGTAATTTGCGCCACAGATAGAGCGCTAAGCGGGATGAGAACCCAGCCAACGTCGAATGCATACTTTGCCTGGCCGACCGCCGGCCGTACCCTCTACGCGTGGGGCTACGTGCGCCGCGCTCGTTGCTGACAATGACATACAGGAATCAGTCCGCCTTGTTATTCACAGAGGAGACCTGGGTTTCTCGACAAGAGCAGCCCTTAATGCAGCTAACAGATCAAGATATCAGAAAATTCCAGACGCGGATGTGCTGCAATTTCGCACCAACTGCCGAAAATTGTACATTCGTATCCTATGGCTGAAAAAATCAAAGAGTGGTCAACTCTTGCTCACGAGAGTCCCGTGCTATTTCCTGCCTAGACACTATAGGGGTCGCTGAGACTCCTAAGTTGGAAGAAGTTACGATCGTCATTGCCCTGAAAATTCTTTGTAATCAGAAGAATTTGCTTTCTGGCGCAATGGCTGACCGCATCAAGAGCAGCTACTCCGCAATTCTGAGACTGCTCTCCGTTACTGCCCGTTTGAAGCAGTTCGACGGAAAAGAGCCACGGCTCGACGTGCTGTGGTCTGAATTAGTGGCTTCAGCACCTTCCTCAGTTCCTGCCAAAAACGATCTCACAAGCTTCGTTAAATTGATACTGATTTTGTATCACAACAATGCAGCTCTAGACAGAGGTTTCTCCCTGAACAAGGAGTGCATGATCGTCAATCTCAAAGAAGCAAGTCTGATTGGCATGCATATCCTACTGTTCAGGACGCTGTAATGGCAGCTGGTGCAGTAGAAAAGATAACCGTGAGCAAGAGTCCATACTGCATGAAACTCTACGCCGTCTTCAAGGAAACAAAACGGGTGCGAAGCGACGGCTAAGGTGGCAGTCGAAAGAAAATCCACGGAAAGTCTCCAGGAAGGAATAAAAAGTACTGTCAAAAGTATTTAATTTTGTGTTTTGTTTAACTGAAGTTCCTAGTAACAATCTTGTATTTGTCAAAGTGACTTATTTAAGTCCGCGTAAACACTCAATGCAAATGCGTTACACATGCATACATTTCTAAAACTACAAACACTATCTCACAGCTCTCGACATTTTACTATCAAACACCCGTTACCAACATGTGGCTACAAACACACCAAACGAGTGACAGAATTCTTCTCGTACGGGCAGGCATTGTTTCAGTCACTTGTTAACCACTGTCTGTGTCTGATTTCCTTTCATTGTCATTGTTTCATTACTTTTACTTCGCCGAAGTTCGACCCGAGGACTGGACACATCCCGTACAGCATGTACAGAAAGAAATACTGAAGGTGGTCTGGATATCGCGGTGGATGAAATGATTATTAACCTTGGCTATTCATCAAGCTCTGACAAAGACAATGATGGTGGTGATGATGATAGGGACAGTGAAGGAATGGAGGGTGTCAAAGAAACCCTTGCCAAGTGACTGAGGATATTTTATTTATTGGTGTCAGTTCGCTTGCGTCAATCGATAATAGACCACAGGCTATTGTTTCCCTTCATAGTGTTCAAAATACCGTCCGTCATTCAATAGCCTAGAACTCGAAAATATAAAACCATGGCAATAATATCGCCACAGAGGGGCTTGTTTGAGTGCTCAGTGCTAAATATGTCTTTACCTTAACTTTACTTTTGTATTATCACGAAAGCTAATATTAAACGTAGAGAGTCGCGATTAAGTGAGTGTGCATGGTGTTATCTGTCAACTACTGCAGTAAGCTGTGAACGACCTCCACTCAGACACTTGTTTCATGTTAAAGGATAATCATTGCATGGTGAGTGTTTTTATATTCATTAGCTGTAGAGTGTTAGCCCTCTTTGTCTTATTTATTGAATTGAATACCGATGATAAAGGTATCATAGCTTCGGTGTGTAATTCATTTATTCATCTAAAAGTATCGTATTTCTCTGTTTGTCCTCGGCGTTGACTCAGGACTGTTTTTTTTAAATACGAGGCACATCCAGAAAGTAAGTTCCGTTTGGTAATAAAATTATATTGCTTACAGATACAGAAAAAATATTTATTGCACAACATTCTACACCTCTTAAACTACTTTTCCACATAACTGCCGAACTTTTGCAGGCATTTGTCAAAGCGTGGCACAATTTTTTGGATACCTTCTTCATAGAAGTTTGCCGCCAACCCGTAAACGAGAGTGAAGACTCCCCTGGAAGATACCCTACTGTTTGGCCACCACTGTTAGGCAAATTGCGTATGTGGTCAGGAGAACTCCTAAACATACGCAGTTCTCCTGGTGGGCACGCAATTTGCCTAACAGTGGTGGCCAAACAGTAGGATATCTTCCAGGGGAGTCTTCACTCTCGTTTACGGGTCGGCGGCAAACTTCTATGAAGAAAGTATCCAAAAACTTGTGCCACGCTATGACAAATGCCAGCAAACGTTCGGCAGTTATGTGGAAAAGTAGTTTAAGAGGTATAGAATGTTGTGCAATAAATAATTTTTCTGTACCTGTACACAATTTAATTTAATTATCAAACGGAACTTACTTTCTGGACGTGCCTCGTATATTACGTATAATTGTACAGAAATAATGTCTGAAGTATATAGCGCTGTGTATTATTCAAATCAGTTGATTTACAACAACTCTAAAAACTTAGCAACACAGCTCAGCTGTTCTAAGCTCCCGGCATATCCTTCGCGTTGTTTCCTTCGAAATACAGGGTGTGGGTGAGAAGCATGCTCAGAATTCTTGCCGTGTGGCGGTTGGACGTAGGGTCTTGTTATGTGGCGACCGTAGGTTGCGGAGAGGAAAAGCGGGGCAAAGTGACAGGAAGGCTGTCGGTACCGAATGCGCGGGGTTAGCAATACTGTATTTGTCCCATAATTTACGCGTGTAATAGCGGACACACCTCCAATTTCACTATAAAAGTCGTGATCTAAAAAGGGATAGTGGGTGGGTAACATTTATTGCTACATGACCCCCAAAATTATTATTCATTATTACAAAGGGTATTTTGACTATTTTCAGTAGTGTAGAAGATTGTATCGCCTTGTTCCGGGCTCCTATAGAGCTTACATTATCTTTCTATCTTTCATTTGCCATAGGACGCACCACCGGCGTATGGTTATGCATTACCAGCTTCTGGTTTAGTAGTCAGGTAATGGAAGCAATGGGAAGTGTGTACTACAATTTTCCTTGCATGTAACTAAGCAACTTATTGTTAAGAGAACGTAAAATGCACCGAGAATGATATGATCTTCAGCTGTGTGCAGTGAGAAGGCTCTGCATGTGTTCATTCCTTATGTATTAATGATGCGAAATGTCAGCTAATGTTGTGCCAAATACAACACTCGTAGTCTCTAAATGTTGCACATTTTCCCGTAAATTGCAGCAGTTTATGTTTTAATTGCTTATAAGATTGTGACAAAGAAAGTGTTCCTCCAATTGGATGATTGTATTTAACTGTATGCACGTCGTATAATCTTGGCGAAGTGTATTTTTTTTCACGGAGCAACTTAACACCGTAGTAGGCACGCAGCTTTTTGTATTTTGTTTTCTGGCATCTTGTTTTAAATTATTGACTAACATATTTCTAAATGCAGACAATCGATACCTCCATTAGGATTCGAGTTCCATAATTCATGCAAAATGAGGTCCGTTCGTTTGTGAAATTGGGGTCATAACCCCCCTACCCTTTCAGTGATTACCGTAAGGTACTTTACGTAGACTAGGGTGAAGATGTAAATGAGCATTAAAAAATATGTTGCCACTTGTTTGGTTTATTAACTTGCAGTAATATCATCCATAGGTAATGAAAACTGGGCATGGTTGGATTTTAAGGTAGAGCCGCATGTGCTATCAAATCGCTTTCTTGCAATACCTGGAATATGTATAGAATTATAAAATGATTATTGGTTAAATAAGTGTTAATAGATAGGCTATTATAATTATAATGATTAAATAAATATTAAAGAAGAAACGATGCGTTGTTAGTAAATATTAAGCCTACCGGTACGGCGAATAGCCTACAACTCGTAGCTTACGTCACAGTTTAGCATTTAAACGGGTCACGTTAATGCATAATATGCCAATATAACAACTGGATAGCAAATTATAATAAGATTCTCACATATAACATATATAATTTGCACCAACTTAATTATTGTAGTCTAAGATATGTTAGACCAATGCCATTTGAAATGTGCAAATCGCACACTTTGTAGGCAAGCTGTTTGTTATGGTCGTCTCTGATGCGAAGTTCTACTAATTACTCTTCTTGGAGACACTTGTCTTTGGAATATTCATGAAAGACCAACCCTTTAGTTATTATTTCATAAGTTGAACGCCTAAAAACAAAACCACAATCCGAAATAATAACGAAGATAATCACGAACGAACGTTTCACTGCCAATGAAAATCAAATGGAGATTCGCGGACCGGAAGTTCGTTATGCATAAGCTTCGATGCCATTTTAATTCGTGGAAGCTCTATAAGGTTACGGTACCATACAATTCAATCACTTCCAGTAAATATTTATTACTAGCGGACCCGTGCGAGAAATCTTGCATGTTCATAAACCACACTTTCTCCAATTGGTTTATACTGAGACACTTAAGGAGAAAGGTTATGTTTTTATTTCAACCAAATGATTATAGAACACTATTAACATTTCAGGATAAAGGAAAGACCTCAGAATGTTAATGACATGAAACAGGCGTCTCAGTGGCCCGTGGACAGCAAGTGAAACTATCCTCACCTCCTCGCTGGAGTTGATTTAACTTTAACTACCCTCATTTACCACAAACCTACAGAATTTACTGCCTTTAAATACAGGCCACAAGTGATTTTAACGTTACTTCCCGACTTTGAATGGGCGCCAAGGTCGACCATATGGGTCTTCCTGAATAAAATAGGATAAAATACGATACATAACTGTTGCCCCGACTATGAAACACCATATCCCAGGCGTAGGGCATTTGGCATGCGTTTGCTGATGTACCAGGTTCATGCAAGACAGGAATATAACCACACATGGATTTTAAAAAGATAATCTATTGGCTGTACTAAACACATATATACAAAATATACAACAAAAATACCCTTCATACACTCGTGCTCAAACTTTATACAGTACCTTGCCACTGAATTTAGGCTCTGAGAGCAAGAAAAACACTACGGTCATATCAGACCCAGGCATAATAGCCACCTATGTATATACACTGTACCGTCCGTACACAAAATATCTACACACGTTACGACTGGTTCATTCTACTTTCTTCTGTTACGGCACGTTCACCTCTCCATTCTCGCATGACTTCGATGAAATGCTTACGACTGGATTATCCTTTAGGCGTGGTAAGTTATTACCGACAGCCCTTGGTATGGATGGACCCATGAAAAATCGTAGCCTCCAATAGCCCGTAAGAGCTCAGTGGATAGCTAAACATTAGTCACCGCTCGTTCGTATTACGATACCATGATCGAGTAATAACGACACTAATTGCAAGTTGACAAACGGACTTTCGTAGTACAAGCAAGAAGACGATCTCTAACTGTTCGTTACGGAAACCATGTCACGTAAAATGACCCTGGGCGTTAGTAGATCAGTGTTCTGCGGATAAAACAATAAGACAAGCTCTGAACGCCAGACACGCCATTATATGCACTCGCGTAAGGATCCAATAACCCCAAAGTTTCTGCCGGAACTAACTTGTGCGTAGCCCGCTCCTAGCGGAACATCCGCGTCAACACTTAAACATCAGACAGTCAAAATCCACACTGACGTCACACAGTTGTTTCTTCACGCGAAGTTCATGGGAGTTCATGCCATAAATAGCCTAGGTAATCCCACACAAGCCGAATTACTGCCTCTCTTTTCCGGGTATGTCACAAATCCAGCACTCGACAATATCAATTCTTTGTACCTTTATAGTACAGCCACAAATCTAACCTTTAACATGACTAGGTCAAAATAAAGCAATTAACCCCAAACCAAAATGAAATAATGCTTCTACTTAATACAGTCTTATATATCCTTATTCCCAAAACGTAATAAATCGCAAAACCCCGTATTTTATAATATCAAATATCTAAAAACCGATAATTAATAAACAGTGATCCTAGGTTGTCCGGACCATCCAAAGATGAATCCGTCCACAGAAACACACACAGGCACAATAAAAATCACCTCAGCAACCCCATGTTAACCCAATATAATAAGATATGAATAAAATACCCCAAACTAACTGCACGAAGCAAAACCCGAGGGTGAGCTACTGTAACTGAATAAATTCGGTTACACAAGTATGGAGCGTATTATCCTACATCAACGGTGATTGCAAATCTCACACTTCGTACAATTTTTTTAAGTCCTTTTTTAAAGAAATTATATATATTTATGAAATTATAGTGCAATAAGTCACTGCTAATGTCTATTCTCTTTCATTTGAATGCTCATTTGTCACGATCGGTCGTTTGTGAGCGCCGCTGGAGGGATGCATACTACTGAAATAATATATATGAAGATGTGACACTCCTATTCTCTACTCTCTCAACCCTCCTATGGGCTGCGAGTGGACTCGCGAAGAATCGAGTCTGGAACCGTAAAACTCGAGATACTCGAGTCCGGAATCGAGGCCGAGGACGCTGTCAGCGTTATCCGTGAGCCATATATGGAAACTACACGATAAATAGTAATGTCGGTACGCCTTGGCCAAGTATTGTATTAGTTTCCCATCAATGCACAGTGATACAATAGAATATTCAAAATTGGAAACCGGCAAGAAGTGGACTGATGACAGAAAGAAAGAACGCAATACAGTAAAGAGAAATTTCCTTCAACGTGATATGATAATTTGCTAAGCAGTAGTATATATCACTGTTGATAACGCCAGTAGTCTTATCGATATCTCTGGTTGAGTGGTTAACGGTGCTAACTTTCACGCAGCGTGCTGGGGTTCGATTCCCTGCGAGGAGGATTTTTTAAAACTTGATTTTTTAAATTACATTTCTTTCTTTATCATTACCTAGTCATTATAATATGAAGCATAGTGTGCATTTTGCAAACGATTTCTCTTGTAAATCACTAGTAGAAAAGTCGTTTGCAAGTTTAGCGAGTGTTGGGAATTTGGCCGCATTCTGTCCTATATCGTAAGTACGGATCGTGACGTCACCGTGGAGACTCGAGTCCTTCGCACGGGTTACTCGTTCAGACTCGTAACTGCTAGACTCGATTCTCGCAAATCCAAGCGTCACTCGCGCACATCACTACTCCTCAGTAAAACAGTCATTTATATCAGCTCTCCTCAGGTAAACGGTATTTTATTTGTGTTCGTAGCATCCCATCCCATCTGCGAGAGAGTTCATTAGCGCGCACGGGCGCGCACTTGGATCACGCTACGGGTTAGGCCTAAATATCGCCATCACCCGTGAGCTGCGGAAGTGTCTCCAAAAATGCAGTTACACTTACGCCAGAAAATTTTGATTCGCGCTTTAAGATTCATTTTTCAGCCATTCGGTATGCGAACTCTAGTCTTAGAGGGTTCTAAAATATACGGGAATTTGGTGGATTTTCATACGGGAAATACAGGAATTATACTGGAATTTGAAAAAAGGCCATCGCTCGACACCCTGACTTTATATTTAGTAGCTTTGAAATGTATTCTTTCCATCTATATTTAAAACATTAAATCAGGTACAGGTAAAGTTACAGATGTGGCAAAAATGAAGATGGACACTACTTCCATAGAGCCCTGAATATGAAGCAATGAGAAAGGTTGTTGCAATTTTGTGTGGAGATTTAAGTCTAAAATTAACGTTGGATTTAACCCCAGCAGATATTGTGAAGGTCAAACATTCACCTATTACCTCTTCTGATGTTGAAGCAGTTTGTCAATGTAACTCTGTCCTTAGAGACAATAGGAGAAGATTCACTTTCCAGTACTTAAAATATCATTTTGTAATCCATTGTTTTGGTAACAGAGAATAAAAGATTACATGCTCTTCAAAGATCATATTGATTATTATAATAAGTGTAATGTTATGTTTCAAGTAGATCTACTTCATTTAGCTTCTTCGAATTTGGATATTAAAATAGAAATTAGGTTTTTGTAATTTTAAGTCCATATATAAGTCCATATTTCAATAAAAATAACTAAATATATATGTACATATTTCATTAATCATTAGTACATATAAATCCGTTCCCTGGTAATGACAGTGTTTTGTTGCTTATAGGTATGATTCATCAGTTGAAATGACACCACAGTACAACGGCGAGTCATCTGGTGAAGAGAATGAGGATGCAGATTTGGGGGATGGACAAGAGCCGAGTGTTGTCCCATGTGTATCATCATCATCATCATCATCTTCATTGAAGAAAGGAGGGGGTCTCTTTCGGGGGTTCGTTCGCGAGAAAGTATGTCAGATCTGCTTGAAGCCACGTGATACCATTAAGTGTAAGGGCCCTTGTTTAGGTGTGTTCCACCTGGCTTGCAATAACTATGCGACCATCAAACAGGAAGTGCTCAATAGTGACGATACGTACTGTTCATCAGTTGAACCAACATCACAGAACAGCGGTGAGAACAATTCTATTCGATTAGAGTCTGAATTACCGACTGAACAGAACTCACAAGTGCTCACAGAGTCTGTTAAAAGCATAACAGTGGGTGAGCTCAATAGTGAGGAAAGTTCCACCTCGTCTCGTGATGCTCCAACGAGCTCCAGTTCCTCACAACAGGACTATGCTGCTGACAGTAAGCCTGGTCTACTTCTGGGAGGATGTGAAAGTGGCAAAGAGAAAGATGATAAAAACTTAGAATTTCGATGTGAATCCTGCATCGAAGGAAAGCTCCCACCTTGTTTTGCATGTGATTCGGAGATTGAACCCAAAGCACAAAGTGATATAAGGCAACGTTGTGCCATAAGTTAGTATACGCATGTTTTTATTCTTGTTACTTCAAAATATATGTTTATTTGTTTCTGGAAGGTGTGGTATGACTGTAGTTCATAGTGGTGGTGGCTGTGGCTTTTAGTCTTATAGTGTAACTAAAGCTATGGATTTATGAAACAGTAAAATACCCACAATACGTATTGAGGTATCGATAAATTACCAGTGATGAATACAATGAAACCTCGATGTAATAGTTCCCCACATTTTAAATTTTTCTTTAGTTATATTTATAGAAAGCTTTTTGGTCAACACAAATTGTGCCCAATTACATTAGGCGGGAAAACAATGCGCCCTAACCTGAAAGAAATGCAGTATTACATAAAGTATTTGTTACAAATAACACGCTTTTATGTACAAAAATGAGGGGTACTTAATTGGATGACATGTTTCGATTGTCAAGAGATCATCATCTGATCCTGCTCTTTTAGGTTTAGATTCTTATGTATGACACTTCTGCACAAATTTTCAAAATATGTAAACTCTTTGGACTTGACAGCAATGAAAGAGAAACAAGATCATCCATTAGCAAATAGTATATAGCAAAGATTGTATTTTATAATTACATAATTCTATGAAATTAGATAAGAGCATGTAGTATTAAAACAGATTTTTATTTTTTATTTTTTTTATATGTTTTTTTATATTTAATGGACTGCGTAGGACGACTTTTTAGTCAGGCTTATGGTTAGGGTTTTTCTTCCTTTTATCCGCCCTATACTTCTTCATCCTCACTGGCCGTAATTTTTTCTTCCTCTGGAATCGCTCTTCCTATCCTCTGTTTGTTGATATTCATCTGTAGTGTAGTGTGTTTGTCTTTCAATGTCTTTATGCATCCGTCCTGTATTAACTCGCTCATGTCTTAAGTTCTGTGATCCAACTAATGGTGGTCTTACTCTTCCAAAATTTTTCTATTATTTTCCTAATGATTCTATTTTCTGGCGACTATTAAATGCCCCAAGAAAGATATTCACTTCTTTTTCATAGTGCTTGTCACTGATTCTATTTCTTTATAGACTATTTTATTGGAAGCTAGTTTCCAGACTCCATCTACTTGACAGTTCTTATTTGAACAAGTTCTCACTATCTCCTCTCTGTCTTGAGTACCGGTACTCAATCTATTGCAATGGTATTTGTTGTTGTCACACTTACACATTTTAAATCCCTTGCAAGATAAAACATCATTTATATGTTGTGTGTACTGAGCAAGTCTGTTTGAATGCAAACATTTGGTACCGACTGTACTTCCGTCACATCGCTCGGTGCGAGAAATGCAGCGAGTGCTATTTATGTTACAATGTCCTTGAGCGACACTCGCTGGCCAGCGTATTGGAACTAGGAGAAACAGCTTCTTGCTTAATAATTAGGAAACGAGCGCTATTTGTACAGGGTTTCTACTACTCTGGAAAACCTGGAAAACAGGGAATACTCAGGGAATTTTTAAATCCTGGAAACCTCAGGGAATTATCAGGGTATTTTAATGACACTCAGGGAATTTTAGTTTTACAAGATCCAACCTTGAGTAATTGGAGATAAAGCATTTTAATTTTGATAGAGGAAAAGTATATTCTGGTGATGATTGTCGTAGATATATGTTCGTACTGGTGTTAAATCAGTAAGCTCTCATTTCTTGCAAGATAGAGCACACAAAATTTCTTCCCCTTAAAACAACAATAACTAACTAGAGCACACAATTGTGTAGACTGTGTATTTGTATATAAATCTTTTAACAAAGATTTTCGTGAGACCCAGCCAAATCGCCATAAGCACAGTGTTATTTAAACCCCCTTCTAACAAACCCCGATATAAGGAAAAGTCCGCTTTTAAGGAATATATTTCACAAAAATTATGATCGTGCATCGCGTTGTAACGAAAATTTCGATAAGATACTTTTTTCTAAACTTTTTTAAATGTAAATTAACTTCCATTTTGACGTAATCTCAGTCCGAAGTAAACGCGCTAAACGAAATCGCTCCTTTAGCGATGTATGGAACCATGGTAAATTGGCGTGGCCTCTGGAAATCACTGTTATCGGCAAGCAGCAGTCACTATCATGCTAGACGCTTTTGGTTAGTTATGCGCATTGAACTGTAGGTAGTATTGGAATGGGAATGAAGTGCGGTTTACCTTGAGACTAGCTATACGGCCTAGAGGCATGACTGACGTAGGGCCTACGCGTACATTCCGCGAGACTTGGGTAACTTCACGAAATATAAATATTTAGGCTGAAGGTCTCTTGCAAACTTCACGTGATTTACGATGAAAGATGTATTTCAGAAGATTAAAAGCAATAAGAAACTGAAAATGGTTATGGATATTCTACAAAATGAAAATGTATTTTAGAAAAAATTACAGAATAAGTATAAAGTCGTGCCTTCCAAGGCTTACGCTGCCTAAATTGTCAGCTATAGACCCCAAGTATACGCATACGAAATGTTGAGCGCATATACTTATCTTCAACCATTAGGGAGTTAGGACAGTTTTAGTCGGGTTATGTATACAGTGAGGTCAGCTGCCTTAACCTATAGCCGCAGCGCTGTTACACCGGCTAGGCATTTCTGTCCCGCTGCTCCAATGGCTGCTTAGGAATCTCACAGACGCGAGGGGCGCGGACTGAAGAATATCACCAGCCTCATTCTCTGTTTTTGTTCCAGTGTTGTTGGAAGTTGTGCTACAAGTTTCATTTGTGTCTGTGATAAGAGTTGTACTACGAGTTACGGCGGACCACGTTCATTATGGCTGCTAAACATAGGAAGCTGACTCTTCAAAGAAAGATGGACATCATTAGGGATGTGGAAAGGGATAGCAGATGGCAAAAAAATATGACTTGGCACCCTCTATGCTGTTTGGCATCATGAAACATCATGTTGGAGACCTTTGTGATGATGCAAAAAGGCAAAGTACTGAAGAGGAAGAAGAAGAAGATCCAGCAGAACCCAACTTTTGGGGCACCAGTGGAAGGACTGGATATTGTCTACCGGTACTTCTCCTCCTTCAGTGTTGATGAAGAGCTCATCAACCGTCTCAACCAAATTGAGAGAAAACTTCTTTCCGTGAGACATCTGGGCAAGAGGAAGCAAACTACTTTACTGGACTACTTCAGAAAGTGAACGTTAATACCTTATGCTTATTCTCATAGTTCTCAAGGTCTACGTTCACAAATATCCTTAATATCATGTTAGGCCTCTGTTCCTTCAAGTTACAATTACCTGTCAGTAATACCTATTTCTCCTTTCCTTGCTACAGCTTGTGCTCCCAATGGACCACTAAGGAATTCGTTACCTCTGCTGTTTCGTAAATATTTTCTGTTATTCTTGTGTTAATTTGACTTTTTAGTACCGTATTTCTTAACATGTTCATTTATTATTTCTTAACATTACATTAGTATTATTATTTCTTCGAACCCCCTTCTAAGGAAGAAATATCAAATCCCCCTGAGATTCGTTAAAAAGGGGTTCTACTGTACTTTCAATACTTGCAAGTACAATAGTTTTTCTGGATGAAAAGTTTAGAAATTGGCAAAATATAGAAGAAAATATATATATATATATATTTTTTTGTCTTCTAAACTTTGTCATGCTACCCTTTATTGCTTGAGCACTTTTTGAAATGCTCCTTAAGTACAAACTCTGTTTTATATATTTATTATGGCCACTACTGTTACTCAGGGAATTTTCTGATTTATTTTGGAAAAATCAGGGAATTGTCAGGGAAATCTGTAAGTTGGTTTTGGCAGACATCCTATTGTGTTACAAAGACCTTGATGGGGCAGATGACCTCGTAGTTCCGCCCCTTAAAACAGCAATAACTAACTAACTAAAGACCTTGATCTCTTAAAATACAGGAAGCAGCCAGAGAACACAGTTAGACAGCATCTGAAGCACATGTTAAGAAAGCGGAAGTGTGTTAGGATCGCCGATAAGTTCAAATTTGTTAAAAGTTGTTTTAAGAAAGTGGAAATAGGGAGCGCGGGAATTAGGAATTCCACCATCATTGAATTCGATCGTCACGAAAGCGAGTGAAATTGAAAAAGTGCATGCGTGCAGTAACGAGCGCTCACGAATTCAAGGCGGGAATGCCTGGAAGATGGCTTGATACAGTGGTTCCAGCAACACATTCCCATCAGTGGTCCTATGCTTTGTGAAAAAGCAACTGAACTGGCTTATCGGCTCAGTATTGAAGATTTTCATGCCTCATTAGGCTGGCTACACAAATTCAAGATTTGGCATGGAATCTGCAGCAAGAGTGTGTGTGGTGAGAGCAAAAGTGTGGACTTTAATACTGTTAGGTACAGCATTCATTTCAGGTTCCGTATTGACCATGTTTACAACTTTAAAACCTGAATTTTCCGCCAAATCAATACTTTTACTTATGTAAAAATTTTTATGGGTACATGTTTCGGAGACCCTACTGTCTCCTTCTTCAGCCCTCCTTTGTTACTACAAACATCGTGTCACATTCAAAATCCCATAATAAAACAACAGAATCATCATCTTCTTTGCATTTTCCCACTTATGTGGGGTCTGCCTTCCTGCAATGTTTCCTCCACTTCAATCGATCCATAGCGTCTCGGGGGCGGAGCTTAGTGAGCCGCATGTCATCTCTCACCCTATCCAACCCGCGTGTTTGAGGTCGCCCTCGAGGTCGACGACCCTCCACATTTAGTTGAAGGGCAGTCTTAGCAACTGAGGTTTCACTGCTACGGAGCACATGTCCATACCACCGCAGACGTGATTCACGCATTTTCTCTGTGATTGGGGCAACCTTGAAATCCTTCCGCACGGCATCATTCCTAATATGGTCCAGTCGAGTCATACCATTGGACCACCGCAACATCTTCATTTCCATTACATGAAGTGCCTGTTCGTGCTTCGATGTTGTAGGCCAGCATTCAGATCCATGAAGGGCCACCGGTCTAATCACTGTGCGATATACCTTAGATTTTAAATGTAATGGAATTTTCTTATCGCATAGGACTCCAGTAACTTGGCGCCATTTCATCCATGCGGCAGTGACTCTTGTTTTGACATCAGGAATCGTGCTGCAGTCTGAGGTGATGCATGACTCAAGGTATTTGAATTGGGTCACTTTATTAAGTTGAACCTCACCAACAGTGATCGTGCCATCAGTTTGGTCACCGCATTCCAGGTATTCCGTTTTCTTCAGGTTCAATTTCATCCCAAATTCTTCAAGACGCATCTTCCACTCTTGTACTTGCTGTTCGAGGTGCCCACGGGTCTCGTTAGCTATCATGACATCATCCGCATATAATAATGTCCATGGATGCCTGGTTTGGATGTCGTTTGTGATGGCGTTCATACAGAGTATGAAGAGCAAGGGGGACAAGGCTGATCCTTGATGGACACCAACAGTGATTTGGAAGGTATCGGACATTCCTGCTGCACACCGCACTGAGCTTGTTGTCTTTCGGTACAGAAGTTTCACCCAGTTTACATAGGCTTCTGGTACACCGTGTAGCCTCAGTGCCAGCCAGATGAGATCATGTGGTACTCTATCGAACGCCTTTTCCAAATCAAGAAAGGCTAAGTGAACTGTCTTCCTTTTCTCATGGTGTCGTTCCATCAATAGACGAAGTGCATGGAGAGCGTCTGTTGTTCCGCTGTTTTTAACAAAGCCACACTGGTTAGATGAAACAGTGATGATGTTTCGTAACCTCGCATCAAGAACACGTTCAAAAATTTTCTAAAATG
Source organism: Meconema thalassinum (assembly GCA_946902985.2). NCBI lineage: Eukaryota > Metazoa > Arthropoda > Insecta > Orthoptera > Tettigoniidae > Meconema > Meconema thalassinum. Next base: position 314,012,787 of record OX336393.1, on the reverse strand, counting down.
GGATAGGAGGCGGATTGGCCTATAATTTGAGCATTCCAGTATATCTCCTTTTCCTTTCCAAATAGGAATTGTGATACTGGTTATCCAGGCGTCTGGTACTGTGTCTTCCATAATAATTTTGTTGAAGTCAGTAAGCCATACTACACCTTGTTCCTCCAGGAGATTCCATACTTCGGCTGGTATATCATCTGCACCAGGCGCTTTCCCCGACTTCATTTTGCTGATGGCAGTGGACACTTCTTCTGTAGTGATAATGGGCACAGGGCCGTGGATAGGGTCAGCTGTCGGTAGAGGTGGATGAGGGAACTCCGTATTGCATATATCCTCAAAATACTCCTTCCAGCGACATAGTATGTCATGTCTCTTTTGTAGGAGGAGCCCATTTCTGTCTTTGATGTTGATAACATGACCGAGATCGTGTGAGGCACGCTCGCGAGCGCGCGCAAGTTTGTAGATTCTATTTGTGCTAGGTTTATCCAGTTCGTCGTAGATGGTTTTGTAATGTGCTGCTTTTGCAATTGCAACAGCTCGTTTTGCACTGGACTTAAGAGCCCGTTACCTATCTAAATCCTCCAAGCTGCGTGTCTGGTGCCACGTCTTGTAAGCAGCTTTCTTCTCCCTGGTTACCTGCTGCACATCGTCATTCCACCACCAGGTCTGTTTGTCAATAAGGCGTCGATTTGGTTTGGTGACACCTAGAGTGGATGTGGCATATGTCTTGATGGATTCGGACAGTGTGTTCCAGCCATCTTCTACTGATGACGTTGTAGAATTTGAAAGCGATGGTATCAATGCTTCTTTGATGGTAGCTTGATGTTCTAATAGTCTCCACCATTTAATACGTTCAATCTTCGTGCTTGGCCTCACAGATACATAATCTATATGGACTGCGGCATCTAGTACAAGTATTCGGTGTTGAGGAGCAACGCTGTCATATGGGATCACTTTTGTATCCTTGATCATTGCGATCTCTTCGTCGCGTCATCCAGTAGTCAATTTGGGATGTATGACTTCCACTATAGTAGGTGATAAGGTGTGAATCCCGCTTTCTAAAAAAGGTGTTAGTTACAGACAAATCCCACGCTTCCGCAAATTCTAGGATTCGAATACCATCATTGTTACGGCAACCATAACCATGGCCTCCATGATTTCGTTCAAATCCATCTCTGTCATGACCAACATGTCCATTTGAGTCTCCACCAATGAAAATAATTTCGCTATCATCAACAGCTTGAATGTGTCCCTCTAGATCGTTCCAAAACTTGTCTTTCTCTTCTTCAAGGCAACCAGTCTGTGGAGCATAGCATGACACAACTCGGATTAAACTGGTCCCCAAGGTTATCTGTATTGACATCAGGCGGTCACTGATGCGTGCTACTTCAGAGACGGTGTCGCGAATCCACTGGTTTACAATGACACCGACTCCATTTGCACTTTTCTTACCATTATAGATTAGCTTGTAGCCTTCTCCGATATCTCTTGATTTTGCACCTGCCCATCGGGTTTCTTGAACGCAAGCTATGTCCACATTCCGGTGCTTCAAAGAGGCGGCCAGTTCCCGGCTTCGGCCGAGAACAGAATACACAACATAAATTACACAACCACAACATATTAAAAACTATGAGCTTAAAAACACACTTAAAATTCAATAAACAACCAAAGATAAAACATGTGATGCTCCTCGCATTTTTTCAGTCAATCAGTTCATGTTAATGCTTTAATACTGTACTTTAGTGGAAAGATGGCCCTTTAAAGGAACTTGTATCTCAATATGACCCTAAAGAAATTTTTAATACGGATGCGACAGGTCTGTTTTTTAATTTAATGCCTGACCGAACAATGGCATTTAAAGGAGAAAATTGTAATGGAGGGAAGCGCAGTAAGGAGCGTGTGACAGTATTGTCATGTGTGAACAGTGAAGGGACTGGAAAACTTCCACCTTCAACTGTAGGCAAGTTTGCAAAGCCAAGATTTTTAAAAAATATTAAGATGCTGCCAACAAAATATACCAACAATAAAAAGTCATGGATGACAATGAAAGTGTTTGAAGACTGGTTGAGAGCCATAGATGTGCGAAAGGTGGGAAGATCCTTCTGTTTATGAATAGGTGCACAGCACAACACGTCATACCTCAGAAATGTGAGTGTGGAGTTTTTTCCTAGCCAACTGCACTAGTGAACTGCAACCTCTGGACCTTGGGATAATTCGGAATTTCAAATTGCACTATCGCAAGATGTTCGTGCAACATGCTTTCCGCTGCCTGGAGGTTGGAAAGAGGAACACAGTAAAGATGAACATTTTACAGGTAAGATATTTTATGATTTATCTTGTAGCAGACGATAAGATTGTTACACTCATTGGTCTTTTAGATGATTTCACATTGCAGTGTTCTTTTTAAATTAATTGAATTCCACAGTTAACTGATTACTGTACATGCCAGAATCTGAAGAATGATAGGTCGAGATTTCAGCATAAATGGGATGAAATAAATTTGCGTAGTTCATATGATTCTAATACTTAAGTTCATGTAATTCTAAAGAAGACCACGAGGAAGGCCCAGAAAGAGGTGGATAGATACGGTGAAGGAAAATGTAGAGAAAAGAGGAGTGAAAGAAATGAAGAAATTGGAAAGAGAATCCAACAAACTAATGGGTTTTACCAGGGTGTGAGAGGTTTAGTATGGAACCAGGAAGTCCCAGAGAAATGCAAGAAAGTTCTATTCTCAATGTATTACACACCAATTTTGACATATGCAGCAGGTACTTGGACCACAACAAAACATGATAAAATCCAATCCATGCAGCCGAGATGAAGTTCCTTAGAGGAATAATTGGGAAGACACGGGGGGATAAAATCAGAAATGTGGACATTAGGGAGAGAACTGGGTTTCCAAAGCTGCAAGACAAGATAGCGACCAGTAAGCTGAAGTGGTACGGACATATGATGAGAATGGAGGAATATAGAGTACCAAAAATAATATTTATGGAGAAAATACCAGGAAGAAGACCATGAGGAAGGCCCAGAAAGAGGTATAGGTATGGTGAAGGAAAGCATAGAGAAAAGAGGAGTGAAAGAAAAAGAGACAGTCAGTCTGAAAGACTGGACTTTATATCATTTTAAATGCTACAAATGCTAGAAAGACTCTTGACATGTTAGATGATCAAGAAACAATCAGAACGCTAGAAAGTTACGAGTCATGAGGGAGCTGGAGCGCGCGGTGAAAGGAGGGAGCTAGCTGGATGACTTCACGATTGCCGTGTCATTGCCGTCTCGTAACGCCAGAGCTCACTAGTGAACTCGGTACACATGCACCAAGCGGTACTATGACGTCACACACCTCAGTGCATTCTCGGTACAATTCGTGACGTCGCCGTAACGCAACAACGAAGTCGACTAGATCATTTAAAATAAGAAGTATTGAAAGAAGGAAATGAATGGTGGAGGGATAGAAAACTGTGGAGGTCCTTGATTCGCAACCTGACTCAGGGATCTGGAAACGGGAAATGAAGAAGAATTCTAAAATAATGTATGCAAAGGAAAGTTAACACCAGACTCTGTTGTAACAGGCAATGCATTACATCTCGTCATGGTAGAGTGTCTCCCAATCCACAATCGGCAACTGCTTCCACTGCTTCCATGAAACAGGATTCACTGGAGGCTCTGACGATGAAGATGATGGTGACAGTGATGGTGGTCCTGTTGGTGCAGAGGATTGGGACAGACTACAAGATCAGGGTTCATTTCAAGAATATATGGATATCGATGAAAATGTGATCACCACAGAAGCCATGACAATCTCGGAAATTGTGGAAGACATTCAACAGCAGTTCGAAGAAGACGACAACTATGATGATGATGAACCTTTGAACACTCCTGTGTCTGAGGCCATTATTGCCTTAGAAACAGTGAAGAATTTTTTAACATGTCACAATGTGTCTCATGAAACTATAGAAGTATTCTCACGTCTTGAAGGTTTAGTTCATGTTATTGAAGTGAACATAAAAACACAGTATAAGATCACCGATTTTTTTTGTAAGTTATCCTTTTGTTTTTATTGATTCTAGTTTGGTTAGTCCAGTGTTTATATATGATTCTCTACTACCGTATATTATTGCAAAAGATTAAAAAAATTCAACACGTCAGGTTGTCCGTGTTTTTCTACAGTATATACTTTTTTTTTTCTTTCTGATTTCTGTTATGCATTTCATCATCATCATATCCCCTTATCCAGCTCCTGCTGGGTCGGGGTATTTATGGCACTTCTCCACCTTCCTCTTTCTTTCCACCATTCCTCTTCCACGATCTTGTCCCAGTCCAAATTTCTCTTTCTTATGCTGTTCTTCACTGAATCAATCCACCTTGTTCTAGGTCTTCCTCTTGCCGTCTTACCCTTGCACTTTCACCTCCAGCATCTGTCTTGGCATTCTACTTTCCTCCATCCTCTTTACATGTCCAAACCACGTTAGCTTATTCTTCTCAATTCTCTCATTTAGTTTCCTCATCCCAACTTCCGTCCTAACATCTTCATTTCTCACTCTGTCTTTCCTTGTCTTCCTTATCATACTTAGGAATTTCATTTCACTGGCTTGAATTCTACTCTCTGCCTGCTTGTCAAGGTCCAAGTCTCAGCTGCATAAGTCAGTATGGGTACATAGTACACTTTATATATTATCTCGCTGCTTTTCCTTGGTACTTCCTTATCCCAAACAAGTTTTCTTACACTTTGATAGAATGCATTGCTCTGCTGTACCCTCCTGTTAATCTCCATGTCCAACCTACCAGTTTGCATTAATTCACTTCCTAGGTATTTGAACATGTCCACAATTTCCAAATTCTGACTTCCAATTTTCACAGTGCCCTTTCCTTGCCTTTCCCCTTTGTCATCACCATGGTCTTGCTTTTCTCTATACTGATTTTCATGCCGTACTTCTGAATGTTTTCGTTCAGTGCATATAGTTGTTCTTGCACTTCTTCGGTGTTCCTTCCCCTGAGCACAATATCATCTGCAAATAACAGTAACTTCATTTCTTTATTTCCATATGCTTCCTTTGTTTCCTTTACAATTTCATCCATTACCATTATAAACAAAAGAGGTGACAGCACACTTCCCTGTCTTAGTCCAAGGGGGCGTGGTGGCTCAGCGGTCTAGCTGTATGCCTCTCACCAAGGCGGTCCGGGTTCGATTCCCGGTCAATGCATGTGAGATTTTCGAAGTGAAATGCCATGTCCTGTGGTTCGGATTCCACGTAAAAAGGAGGTCCCGTGGCTCATGATCTCAAGATTAACGGTCACGTTAAACTACAAGCTTCCTTTTGTTTTAGTCCAGTCTTGTTCCTAAACCATTCTCTCTTTCCAACTGGGGTCAGTACCCTGCTAACACAGTTGTTGTACATTGCTTGCACTATTTGCAACATTTCTCTTCCCAGTCTCTTCTTAACCATGGTTTCCCATACCTTCTCTCTGGGGACACCATCATATCCCTTTTCTAGATCTATGAAAGTCATGACCAAATCCTCTTCATATTCCCAGTTCTTTTCCAACACCTGCCTCAAGCTAAAGATTGGGTCATTGTGGATCTTCCACTCCTGAAGCCATACTGTTCCTCTTGCAACTCTCCTTCCACCTTTCTTCTCATTCTTCCTTCTAATATCCTTTCCAGTATTTTTACTACCTATGATATGAGTGTGATCCCTCTATAGTAAGACAAACCTTCCTGTCCTTTTTAAACACTGGTATTATTAACCCTTTCTCCCAGTCTTCTGGTACACGTTTCTGTTTCCACACACACACTTTAGCAGTCGATACAACCATTGCATATCAACAGGTCCAGCAGCCTTTATCATTTTCACACTGACTTCATCCACCCCTGTTGCTTTTCCCATCTTCATTTTCTGTACTGCTAATTCCACCTCCAGCATTGTTATATCATCCTCTGTTGTAGAGTCGTCAGGTTGTATCACTTCCATCTCACCTGTACAATTGTTCATATTCAATAGCTTATCGAAATACTCCTTCCATCATCCCTTTATCTCTTCTGGGTGTCCTAACAACTCTCCATCTTCCTTTTTCACCAGCTTTGTGGTAACTCTTTCTGTCCTCTTCTTAAAAGTCCATACAGCATCCTTTTACGTCCACTTACATCTGTTTCCATTCTTCGTGTAAAGTCTTTCCAACTTTTCTTCTTTTCATCTCCTACTTCATTCTTACACCTCCGTTTACTGTCATGATACTTCCTTTTGCTTTCTTCTGTTTGATCTCGATTCCATTCTTGCCATGCAGACTTCTTTTCTTTCACTGCTTTCCTCGCTTCCTCGTTCCACCACGGTGTCTCCTTTTCTCTCACTCTTGTTGATGTCCTACCACAAGCACTCGCTGCTGCACTGACAAGTGCCTTTTTAAAGTGGGACCATTCCACTTCAGTAACTGGGATTTGTTGTTTCAATCTGTCCTGAAAATCTTCCTGTACATTTTTGTCTTTCAATTTCCATACTTTTATTTCCTTTCTCTGATCTCCTTTGTGTTTTCCAATTTTCCCCATCTAAATTTTGCCACCACAGCTGTATGGTCCCCATCAAATGCTTCTCCTGGTAAAGCTGTCACATCCATCAGCTTTCTGCGATTTGTCCTTTCCACCTGAAAGTAGTCAATTACTGATTTTGTTCTTCTATCACCCCACCCATATCTTGTAATTTTCCTGCTGTTTTTCTTCCGAATCCATGAATTACCCACTATCAGTCCATTCCTTTCACAAAAGTTCACAAGTTCCTCTCCTTCCCGATTCTTTTTCCCATATCCATATGGTCCAATGACTTCTTCCTTTCCTTGTCTCTCGTTTCCGATTTGTGCATTCATATCTCCCATGATCACCACTTCCACATGTGAAATTACTCTTTCTACATCCTCCAGGAATACTTCAACATCTTCTTCTCTGTTTCCAGTCTGTGGTGCATATACTTGTATGAAGTCCATCACATCATTCTTCATCTTCATTCTAATTTTCATTATTTCTTCACTCACACATTCTACCACTTCAACATACTCCTCTAGTTGTTTCGAGGTTATCAGTCCCACACCATTTTTTGCCTCTTGACCACCGCTCCAGTATAATGTATACCCTTTCCTCAATTTCTTTCTTCCTTTACCTTTCCATTTCACTTCACTCAGACCCATCATTCAACATTCTCCCTCTCCATGAATTCTACCACCTCCTCCACCTTGCCTGTCAGGGTCATGACATTCATGATTCCAACTTTCCAGTGCCGGCCCTAGGTCTTTTTGTAGTGCAAGCAAAGAACATTTTGGTGCCCCCCCCTCTATACTCATCAGAGTACCTTCACTATATTTACTAAACGTGTTATATAGCCAAAAGGCAAGGGGATACACAAAAAATAACTTAAAACCGAACATTTATTTACAGAAGATCATTATTATTACATAGAATGACAATTATTGTTGATTTTTTGCACACTGTTGAAACCTTTTAAAATTAAAACAAGATTTTCCTGGCTTTCACTTTAGAAAACTCGTTCAGCAGCAAATCTGTTTCCATTTCATTTAACAAATCATTTTCAATGGCCAAAGTAGCTAGTTCACTCAAGTGCTCTTGGCTTAAAGTTGATCGCAGGTATGTTTTTATAAGTTTTAACTTCGAAAAACTTCTTTCTCCGCTGGCCACTGATACTGGGAGCATTAGCAGAATCCTCAATGCAACAAAAACATTTGGGAAAAATATCCACCTAACCACGTTTGGTTATATAAGACAAGGCTCCAGCTGGGTGACAGATCATCTCAGTTCACATCACAGACTCCTCCATCACTCAAAACGGTTTGAAGGTGTTTACAGGCTTTCTTCAAACTCTTGTTTGTTCAAATTCTTCTCGAAGTTAGCAATGTCATAAAGAAATGTGAAACTTGCACTATGGTGTTCCATTAGCTCAGATCTCTCCCTTAATGAGGCTATTGCTGTGTATTTCCACATCTCGGCTAAAACCTGGTCTTCACCAAACGCTTTGTAGTTTTTCATTTCCTTAAGCCCTGTTTCAACTTTTTTTTGCTGTAGGTGGGTTTATATTTTCTGGTTTAGTTTTTATAGGGGTATGTGTATCTTTTTTTTTCGGGTTCATCACAGTTCCGGGGCCTGTTAAATGTCTCTGCCATGATCTCAGTGTTTTTGTAATATTATGTGCTGTTTTTCCATCCTTATTTCTCAACAATAATGTAGGGTGGTTGTATTTTTATTAAAATTGTTTACCAAAGGCTTTGTAATAATTTCTAGAATTGGTTTTGTAATAATTTTCTTTTATAGAGTTTCATCATCAAGTTTCCACTCCAGTTTCCTGGGTGTGGTTTACGAGCGCACTCCATTTTAGTCAATTCATGTACCATTGCTCCTTCAAGACTTCATCCCAGTTGATTCTCTTGGATGTGATATCTTCCTTCAATTGGTCCATCCATCTCCTCCTAGGTCTTCCAACAGGTCTCTTTCCAGTAATCTCAGTATATAACCATTGTTTTGCAATTAAATCTTTTTGATATTGTCGCTTTTTTTCCCCTTGTGATTTTGGTGAATTCTTTTCTGACGTTCTTGAGGTTAGTGGCGTTTTCTTTTGTTTTTTGTTGGTTTGAAATTTCAACCAAGCTTGATGCCTCTCCTCATGCATTTTGTCACAATCAGAGTTCCACTAGGCATGTCTTTTCCGTAGATTTAATGGGATTAGATCTTCTGCATTCTGTTTAAGAATGGGTATTAGTTTGTCTAAATTGTCTGTTAGTCTTGTAGCTCCTGTTCTTTTCTGGTACTGGTTATTCTGGATTAACTGATGAGGGTCTTATGTCCTTTTCTCTCCATCTGTTGTTGGAGTGAATTTAATCTTGATTTTGATTAAGTAATGACCTGATCTGGTATCGGTTCCTCGTATAATTTGAGATTGTGGATGATTTCCGTGTAAAAGAACTTGTCCATGCATACAAGGTATAGCTGCCATTCCCCTTTTGTCCAGTCGGGATGTTTCCAAGTTTTGAGTTTATTTGATTTTCTTTTAAAATATGTAGATTTGGAGATGAGTCCATGTGTTCTACTGATTTCTATCAATCTTTGCTCATTTCTATTAGTATGTTTATGAGGAGTCCACTTTTCAACTACATCTCGATTAAGTCCTCTATAAGGATCTTGATGTTATTCACATTTACGTTATTCATTGTCTGATCAAGGAGATCCCATAAATTATCTACCTCTTGCATAGTTTCTGTTAGGACAGTTTTTTCATTAGTAGGGGCATGGGCATTTTTATGGTGGTGTAAATTTTGTTTGTGGTTTGTAAAGTTCGAGTTGCAATTCGCTGTGAGATGACTTTAAACTCATAGAATCAATGTGTTCGAAATTTACTATAAATCCTGTACCAAATTGGGGGCATTGTTTCATGACTCTTTGTCCTGGCTTCCCATTGTAAATTGTATATCCTTGCGATACAAACAAATCTTCTATTAAATTTCTCATTTCTTGGAGCCCTGCTAGTAAAATGTTTTGTCTGTCTAATTCATCGGTGAAGGTCTTGAGTTTTCCGTTTTCAGCAGAGAGTCTATGTTGTGTGTTGCAATGTAGGTAATATGTTTATGTTTGATTCTGAATGTATGTGACTTCAAATGCTCAGATTCATTCTTACCTTGTAAGTGACTACCCACCGAACCCAATGTAGTCGTCTCCTTCCTCGAAGGGTTGGATGGTGGTATTCATTTCCTAAAAGACTTTCCCATATCTGACTGTCGAAGGTTATCAACCTTAAGTGGACCAAGCTCCGAGTTACAACTGCGGTTGTTAGCTGCAGAGGATTTATTCAGCCGCCACTAATATGTGAAACATACGCTGTTGGGTTACTGCCACTGACATGTGGAACCATAGTTATTGTTGTCTTATGGGTGGAACTACAAGGTTATCTGCCCCTCTTAACACAGATTAAAGTATACTTAACGAAAAATCTCTTTCCCACCTTGCATAAACTAATGAGTCCTCTGTAAGCACAACAGGTCCATTGGTGTGTCTTGAACTCTTTAACACTGCCTAACTTGGGACTTGGTTTCGTCGTTTCGAATTCCAGCTTCTCCACCATAGCTACCGTTGTGGACTTCACTCATAACCCAGAGCAGGGCCCTCCATATTTATGACCCCTGGAAAGAGGATGTGCCTGCATTGTAAGCCCCCTGGGAATTGGGCTACCTGTTGGTCCGCCAACCATACTAACATAGGGGGCCCCCTATCTGCCACCTGGGGACGTGCCCTCTAGAGGTTATAGGTTCACCCGGGACATGCAGAGAGTACATTAATGAAAATAAATAAAACTATATACATACAGTACTTAGATAACTAAATTTGGTAAAAACCTATGTTTCATGTCAATCTTATTTACAGATATTATTACTCCTTTGGTTTGAAGCACTTCTATAGTTGTTGCTTTATTATTAATGTAGTTTAAGTATGTTGACCTGTGATCTATTGGATTATTATTGTGACAAACTTCAGGAATGATGTGGTATACACTATTTTGTTACTTATGATTCTAATTCAACCATTCCTATTTAAATTGGTGGTGATTGTAATGTGGTTACCTTGACAATGTGGTGAATACACAAATGATACAATACACTAGAGTTGAATAAGGTTATGTAAACTTAGCTAGTATTTGAACCTTGAGTCATTTAAGACATCCATTCTTGGACACTGCTAACCTCTGACTGGTTGCTGCGAGCTCCATTAGCTTCCTAGTTCGTAAATTGTGGCAGCATCTACTTGTTATTCTGTGGGCTGTGTTAATCAACGCTACGTCTAAGTGCTATCCGTGCTATCTGTTGTAGTTTCTTAAAACCTTGCTTGGTGTAATTAGTTTGTCTCTTGAGCTGGCAATGCCCTAAACTGTAATGATGTATGCAATAGGTCTATCGAGGCACTTACAGACGACTCATGAAGAAGTCAGGCAATGAATAAAAATGGGGGAATAATCAGTATCGTGGGGAAAATGCAAAGCAGGAGGGATGTATGATGTTCCATGTTCTCAATAAACCAAGTTCCAAGTTAGGCAGTGTTAAAGAGTTCAAGACGCACCAATAGACCTGTTGTGCTTACAGAGGACCCATTAGTTTATGCAAGGCAGGGAGGAGATTGGTCGTTAAGTATACTTTAATCTGTGTTAAGAGGGGCAGATGACCTCGTAGTTCTGCCCCTTAAGACAATAACTAACTAGTTGAGATTATCCAGAACCATTAGCTTACATCATCACAGGTTAGGACAGTGCCGGGTTAAGGCACAAACTAATTATATCAAGCTAGGTTTTAAGAAACTAAACGTAGTGTTCATTAACACAGTCCACAGAATAACAAGTAGATGGCGCCACAATTTACGAACTGGGAAGCTAACAGAGCTTGCAGCAACCAGTCCGAGGTGAGCAGTATACGAGAACAAATGCCCTATAGGACTAAGGATTCATATACCAGCTAAGTTTACATAACCTTATTCAACTCTTGTGTATTCACCACATTAACAAGCTAACTACATTACAATTAGCCACCAGATAAAATAGGAACGGTTGAATAGAATCAAAAATAACAAAATAGTGTATACAACATCATTCCTGAAGTTTTTCACAATAATAATTCAATAGATCACCGGTTAACATACTTAAAACTACATTAATAATAAAGCAACAACTATAGAAATGCTTCAAACCGAATGAGCAATAATATCTTTAAATAAGATGACACATTTCACAAGTTTTTGCTAACATTTGTAATCTAAATATTGTCTATATATTTGTGCATAAGTGTAATACATAAATATCGTACACAATCCAAGCCTAAAGGAGCAGGATCTAATGATCGCTTGACGATCGAAACATGTCATCCAATTAAGTACCCCGCATTTTTGTACATAAAAGCATGTTATTTGTGATATATATATTATGTAAAATTTCTTTCAGGTTAGGGTGTATATACCCTTGTTTTCCCACTTAATGTAATTAGGCACAATTTGTGTTGACCGACTTGAAAGTTTTCTAATACCTCTATTGTCCGCTGTCCTTGGGGTAAATCTGACACATACAAAACTGTCGCTTACATTGACATCGGACAAGAGTGTAAACTCTCAAAGATTGCCACGCAAGTGGAAAAAGCAGCGCATCAATGCGGTTCTCATCAGGGGGAAATCCTGTTGGATCAACTTAATGAATTTTTCCCTAATTAGTGTTTCCTGATGTAAGATTTAGGCATTGTTGAAATGTAAATGGGATCACCAAGTTTTATATTTACACATTGACAAAAGTTGCAAAATTTACATATTCCCATTTTCTGTCTGGAATTCTGGATTCTAAAATGTGTTCATGAGATCCGTGAAATTTGCTAGATGTGATTAACAAAATTTTGACTTTTACTTGATCATTAAGCATATATATAATAATATCGTATGGCCTCGGTGCCGGGTGCAAGCTTGCATGTCGAATTTCGTTGTTCCTTGAAGCACTAAGAAAGTCAAGCTCCTTGAACACTATAGCGCGGTCTAGTTGAGAAATAAGGAACTTAGTGTTTACGGAAACTTCCGAGATTAATTTTGCCGTTATGAACACGGCCTACTGAATTCAAATGGGTTCTTTGACATGCCAACATCGTATGACATGCGTGTCATATTTTTGCCGCCTTTCAAAAATCACTTACCACGGCCAGGAGCGAACCTGCAAACTTGGGGTTGGAAGTCGGACACATCAACCACTCGTCCACCGTGGCAAGCTTATAATAGACATACATTATCCTGAAAAAGTACTTTATTGCAAAATTCCACAAAGTTCGTCTATATATGGAATGATCATGCTACAATTTGATCGTAGGCTTTCGCGGCCGGTGTCTATTTTATTATCTAGGCTTTCAAGATGGAGCTGCCAAGGTAAAGAGAAGCGTAATAAGTAGGGACTGGATTTTTAGGTTTTTACCTATTTTTATCCTTAACTTCATTCTAAATACAACAATACTCTTAATGATTTTCCATAGTCATTAATTCTGTAGCACCTAATCATCATTATCTTGAACAGTTTCCAGCCTCTGGCCGGGTCTGTTTAGAACATAAGCCTCTCCATCGTCTTCTGTCTTCCCACCATCTCTCCGTCTCCACCTTGGTCCAATCTTCTCTTTTCTTTTGCACGCAGTCCTCCACACCCTTCAGCCACTTTATCTCTTGGTTTTCCTCTTGGTCTTTTTCCCTCTATTTTCATCTTGTGTATCTTCCTGGGTATCTTCCTCCCATCCATTCGCTCAACATGCCCATACCATTTAAGCCTTGATTCCACTATCCTATCTTGTAATGCTCCCTCCTTGACTAATTCTTTGATCTTCTCATTTCTTAACCTGTCCACCTTTGTCACTCCAATACTGCTTCTCAAGAATTTCATCTCAGTAGCCTGTATTCTGCTTCCCTCCCTTTCATAACCCAGGTCTCTGAGGCATACGTCAGGATTGGAACGTAGTACGTCCTATATACTATAACCCTTTTGCTGGAGCATCCTTACTCCATACCAGGCTCCTAACACTTTTCCTGAATAATTCTGCTTGCCTCTCCCGCTCATTTATTTCTCTGTCTTTTCTTCTATTTTCTTGTATCATGCTTCCCAGATACTTGAAACACTCTACTTTCCTCAATTCTTCCCCACCAATTGTTATTACCATTGTGACTCTCTCCTTCTTCCTGGTTGTGATCATCCACTAGCTTTTGCTTATGCTAAACTTCATCCCATATCCATGTACTATTTCTTCCCATGCATCCAACTGCTCCTGTACTTCCTCCTTCCTTGTTTCCCCAGATCATCAAATCATCTGCAAACTCCATTACTTTCATCCTTCTTTCACCAATAACTTCCGCCACTCTGATCATTATATCGTCCAACACTACAATGGAGTAGCGGTGAAAGTGCACTTCCTTGCCTCAAGCCATTCTTATGTTCCAGGCAATCTGATCTCTCTCCTCCTTTCACACAGCTTATACTTCAATTGTACATTTCCCTTATCCTCCATATAGTTGCTTTCCTACTCCTCTCTTCTCCAAATCCTTCCATACCTTACTTCTACGTACACTATCGTATGCTTTCTCAATGTCCAGGAAGGCCATCAGTAGGTCTATTCCATATTCATAATGTTTTTCCTGCAACTGTCTTTAAAAATTAGATCTACTGTGGACCTTCTTGCTCTGAAGCCATGTTGTTTTTCTCTCATCTTTCCTTATATTTTTGCCCGAATTCTTTTTTCCTAAACTTTCTCAAAGATCTTCTCACAATGGCTCATCATTATATTCCCCCGATATTTCTTGCACTCCTTACTGCTACCTTTCTTGAAGATTGGGACAATTATTCTCTTCTTCCAGTCCTCAGGGGTCCTCCTCTCTTTCCATACAGCCCTCATTACTCGATATAGCCATTTCATCCCCACCTCTCCTGCCGCTCTCAGCATCTCTACACATATCTCGTCCAGACCTGGTGCCTTCCCTCCTTTCATCTTCCTCGCTGCGTCCTCCACTTCCCTCCATGTTAAGTCCTTTTCTGTCCTGGTGACTCCCCTCCTTTCATCTTCCGCACTGCATCCTCCTTTTCCCTCTATGTTAAGTCCTCTTCTGTTCCCAGTTCCTCTATTTCTTCACCGGGATCGCCATTCGGGTTCAAGAGTTCTTCAAAGTACTCCCTCCACATGATCTTGAGTTCATCCTTATTCCCTACTTCTCGACCACTTTTGTTCACCATTCGAACGTAGTCCGTCATATCATTCCTCCTCTTACTTTTAACCATCCCATATAGGACCTTTTTGGTACCTTCACTGTCCTCCTCCATCATCCTTGTCCACTCTTCCATCCACTTCTCTCCTCAGCCACCACTCTTTTCACTTCTTTCGTATTTGGTACTCCTTTCTTGTCTCTATTGCCCTATTTTGGAAGCACACCCTAAAGGCTCTATTCTTCCTCTGCAGTATATATTTTGTTTCGTGATTCCACCATGGAGTTCCTTTCCATCTCTTCTTGTTGCTTGTCCTTTCACATACTGCTTCTGCCGCCCTTACTAGTGTCCTCTTGAATCTACCCCATTCCTCTTCTACTGTATTCAGTTCATCATTTGGAATGCTTTCCTTCACTATTCTTAGGTATTCTACCCTGTTTTCTTCACCTTTCAACTTCCATACCCTTATCCGTCCATCCTGATTTTCTGCCCCTTTCTTATCCTTGGTCCCTCGCAGGTTCATTACCAACAGTCGGTGGTCACTATCCAAGGCCTCTGATGGAATTACCTTGATGTTCTGTAGCACCTAAAAATACTAAATGATATGAGAGTACCTAAAAATACCTAATTGCCATTTTGTTCCATTTATTGTGGTATATTTGAATTTTTAACAGTAAACCACGAGGCAGTGTTTATTCCTAGCTCTAATTGATTGAAAGAAATCCTACCTGCCAGAAAATTCAAACACTTTCAGCACTTTTCAGCTTGCTATTGTTGTCTACACTTTAACTGTTCTCTCACTTTCCTTGTAAACCACCGGTGACTCAAACGTTAGGTGGTAGCACCCTTCAACAAAGCTGATATCTAGATTGATTTACCTTCAGAACTCTGCCACTATTCGTTGATAACAAATAACTGATGGTTCTTGACCACTTGTCAGATCTCCGGTGTTGGTCAATTTCATGCAGTTCTGTCCAGTGTCGCTGCTTACTTTCGGAGGCTACGGTGGAGACTTGACACCGCTGTGCCATAAGCCAACAAAGCCCTGCATTCTAGCTATGATGAAGGAGATGGAGAAATATATCTTTTTCTGTCTGAAATCTGCCTGCCAACTTGAACCTTTGGAAGACTTTAGTACTGGCGTAGAACTCTTAGCGACTGGTTGTGTTTGCATGAGTCTTGAGTAGTGCTGACTATGCCGAAAGAAGTTAAGTCTCATCTATTACGGCAGTGGATTGGAGGTGATTCTAATTTTACCACAGACTGCAAAGTGATATTTTGTCGAGCTTGCCAGAGAAATGTAAGTGCTGACTTATTTTATTTATGGGGTTTTATTTGTTCATCTATCTGACGAATGTATAGATTTACTTTTTTATATATACGATTAACTGATATTTATTTTATTGTACAGGTAAAATGCGAACAGAAATCTCACTTGCTCCAGCACAAAGAATCAGCATCTCACATGGGTAACGTGGGTAGGTAGAAGCGCAAAGTTTAGGCATTCGTTTCTTCGGTTCTTGAATAAGAACCAGAAAACTTCAACACCCGTCTGTGCAAAGCCCTTGTTTCTGCTAATATACCATTTCATGTCCTAAAATGTAACAAATTTATGTCATTCCTGAAAGACATCAGTGGCAAAAAAAAGTTCCTGATGAATCAACTTTGATAGTTTCGACATAAAGACAGCAGGTGTCCAGTTGACGACGTGTGTGTTGACAAGAAGTAAGTTGACCAACAGCTGACTGGGCTTATATAGCAGCTCAGGGAGACGGTATTCCAGAATTTTCCAGAGAGGGTAGACGTGATTGGCTCGCTGGACATCAGCAGCCAATGAGTAGCGCTGACACCAACCTTACGTGCTCGCTCTGTATAGGAAAGGAGTATTCCCGGCTTTGACTAGCGGCATAATCGCAAGGTAAACTCAGCCAGTGCCTGCACCCCATATTCCCTCAGTCATATTTGCCCTGTTATAGTGTGCGGAGTGTAGCCTCGTGGTGAACATGACAACATAATGGCACGACGACGCCATTTGTACCCCATTTTGCAGGGTAGAATACTCTGCTGCCTGGAAGTAGGCCAGACACAGATTGAAGTCACCGTATCCTTGAATGTGCCACAAAGCGTCATTTCCAGGCTTTGGAGATGATTTCGAGACGCAGGAGATGTTAGTTGTAGGCCAGTACTAGGTCGACCAAGAGTAACCCCACAGCAGGATCGATATCTGGCCTTAATCGCCCGACGAAATCGGAGTGCACTTGCAAGACAATTGTCGGTGGAGCTTGCAGCCGTCTCGAGTTGCCGTATCCCCAGGGCTTCCAGCGACTCACTTTTCTCACTATTATTCACTATTTTCAAAGCAGCCTCACTTTTCTCACGATTTGATAAAATTACTCACTATTCTCACTTTTTCCAAAACTGGTCACATTCTGCGTTAAAAATGGTCTCGTGCACAATCAGATTGTTGGAAATGACCCAAAATATACCCACGAATGGGTAGATCGTTTTTTCTGCCACCGCTGCCGGCAGCGACCCAGGCGGCCAGAAAGCATAAAAAGCTTCCATGGCGCAATACCACAGCTGGTGCCGTGCAGCGATCGACGAAAAAATCACAAACAGTACTCACAGATATTATTAACAGGCACAATTTGGTTGACATTTTTGGGGGGGCTAATTTGTTTTTCAGATAGACATTCTTAAAAATTTTGTCTATTTCAATACAGTTTTGTCACATTTTTGGGGGGCTATGGTTTGTTTTGGGGAGCTTAGCCATCCAGGACCACCCCCTCTAATTGCACCTACGGCCATAAATGCGAATGATGCTATGAATTTACTCACTATTTACTCTCTTTTTCCTATAAAAACTCACTTTTTTTTTTCACTTTTTTAAATAAAACGCTCACTATTTCACTATTTTTGGGACGAGTTTTTTTTTTGTCGTGTAGCCTCCTGAGAGACCTAGTGCAGGTCTTTCTAGTCGACGCCCGTGGGCGACCTGCGCGTCGTGATGAGGGATGGAATGGATGAAGATGAATGAAACTGGGCAAGGATGTGGAAGGAAGCGGCCATGGCCTGTCAGAAGGTGAGGGGGACGAGTGAGTGGATGGAAGCCCTGCGTATCCCGGCAAACTGTGTACCGGAGGCGTACAGCGGTGTGCATCCCGCTCACTCCAGCACAGAGATGGGCCCTTTTACTGTGGAGTCGTCAACGTCGAAACTGCACCATGAATGAATGGAGGCATGTGCTCTTCACAGACGAATCCGCTTCAGTTTGCAGAAGATTCCCATCGCACATTAATCTGGAGAGAACCGGGTAGCTGATACAACCACAGGAACATCGTGGAACGGGACCAGTATGGTGGTGGTGGCGTCATGATGTGGGGCGGCATCATGTTGAATGGCCGTATGGACCTGCACATCTTCATGGGTGGTCCGAGGAACACTGTGAACGCTCAGAGATACAGGGATGGGGTACTGAGACCACATGTTCCACCGTGCTGCTCTGGTGGATGAATTTCTGGCTGGAGAAGACATTCATCGCTTGGACTGGCCAGTGAGGTCTGCGGATCTGAATCCTACAGAACATGCCTGGGATGCATTGGAGAAGCGAATTGCATCCCGTCAGCCTCCACCAAGGACCCTCCAAGAGCTTTGCATTGCCCTTCCGGAGGAATGGGATCGACTGCCACAAGACCTCTTGGACCAGCTGATGGAGAACATGCCACGTCGCTGCGAAGCATGTGTGGCCGTTAGGGGTAACTTTACACCCTATTAACCGCCTATTTTGTTGTGGAAAACATTGCCAAGTTTTAGTTGTTGTCAAAGGTGTACCTTAGCTATCAGAACCTTTCTGACACTGATGTTTTGGACAAGTTGTGTGACATAAGGTGTGTAATTAGCTTCCGTTTGTTCAGCAATCAGTCTGACTTTCCTATCATGCATTATGGCCTCGTTTAGTGATTATGCTTAACTTTTGGATACTACTGTAGTGTATATTTGGTGTACAGTGATTAGTACTCTATATGAAGTCCACCTTAACATATTATTTAGTGTATGGCTTTTAGTGCAGGGAGTGTCCGAGGACATGTTCGGCTCGCCAGAGTTTGTAGCTGCTTCTATACGGACACCCATGGGGTGAGTTACAAGTACCGTCATGTGTGGATGAGATGAATAGACTGAACATGAATGGGCAAGTTCATTTTCAACTTTGGCTACCAGATGCCACCCTGACACCTAGCGATGTACGTTGGAACTTGATTGAGTGTTTCTAGTGAAATATAACCTACAAATTTGGCTACAGACTACCAATTCTAGTGGTAGGTTCTTTTTCATGCCATAAATCTATGACATGGGACCGCCGGCTTTACTTCCCCTCTACAGGAAGGCATACTGATGGATTTTAACGCTCTTAAAAAATCCGACGACTTCGGCCGGGTTCGAACCCAAGATCTTGGGCATAGCAGTTGAGCATACTACCGACTATGCCACCAAAGCCACTACCTTAACATAAAGAACTTACCACTACATTAAACAAACCGTTACAACCTGTATTTATGCAGTGTTCTTGATCGTAACAGGTATGTCTCATGAATACCTTAGGCATAATAGCTCCATAGTAGAAAATCTCTTAGCCCGAGTTTTCCTTAGTTCTATAATGTATAGGTATAACGTTGGCTAAAATCCCCAGATGACACTGAAACTAGTTTGAAATCCACCTTTGTAACGTTGTGAGCCCTAACACTTGCATAAATACATGTAAGATTTCATCTGCAGTGATTGAAGAGTCAATGCCTTGCTGAAGGCCTCTTTAAGTTCATTTAGTTTCCTTTCAGTTTCCTCTTTGTTGTTTATTTGGGTTTCTGTGAAGACTTTCTCAAAACTTGACTGACGTTTCCTTTTAGGTTGGAACACATCTTTACTTCTAAGTTTTGGAATTGTTTAGTTTTTTTCCCCCCCAGTTAGAGTTCTGAGTTTCATGTTTAATATCCCTCATCATCATCATCATCATCCGTTTTCCATGACTCCTCTTACATTTTCTTGAGAAGTTTCAATACTGTTGGAAATTGTCCATCGGCATACATGTCGAAAATTATACGGTGCACCAAGCTTTTGTCAAAGTCATCTTAAATATGTTGATGGTTTCTGGCGATAAGGAATTTTTCCTGGTGAACGTAAGCTTACAGTCCTGGTCGATTTAATAGATGACTTAGTTTCACTTACAATTTCTTTGTACCGTGTGAACACTTCTCACCTCATGCAGATGGCGTGAGCTCCTATGCCAAGATGGGAATTCAGGGATATCTGAGAAATGTGCCTTGAGAAAGGAAGGAAGTTTGTAGTTTAACGTGACCGTTAATCTCGAGATCATGAGCCACGGGACCTCCTTTTTACGTGGAATCCGAACCACAGGACATGGCATTTCATTTCGAAAATCTCACATGCATTGAGCGGGAATCGAACCCGGACCGCCTTGGTGAGAGGCATTCAGCTAGACCGCTGAGCCACCACGCCCCCTGTGCCTTGAGAAAGACTAGGGAATTACAAACTTGCTTAGTATGAAGTATCGATTTTGCTTTTGAGATTGAGGCAAAAGTGTCCACAAGTTCTTTAATTTCATTAAAGTGCTTGGCATAATACATAGCAACACCCAGTCACATACCCCAGCGTGTCAGCACTGGCTCTGGTGTAAGAGACACTCCTGGCAACGTTTCCTTAAAGTTTTGAATCTGAAGAGGTGCTTTTAAGAAGATTTTCTTCACGGACGAAATAACAGTATTGACATCTGGAGAAAGTACTCTAATTTCCTCCGTCATACGATGGATACCATGCGCCAGATGCGTATCGTGAAGCAAGTTGGGATAGAAAGCTGCCAATGCCTCTTGCCTACCTTACGCACTGTCGGTTAGCAAAAGTAAAAACTTATCATCCTAATTTTCTCCATGCCATAATACCTTTTGTTCCCATTTGCGAAAGCTATAAAAGCCATTAATTTGTCCAGTTAAATATTTTCTGATTTTGAAAGAAAAAGTTCGATCACGAAAACCAAGATCACGGCTGAGGGGACCTGATGCGCTGACCATGCATCACCCCAATTTCTGCAGGCCAAATAGCTGGGCTTAGTGTAATAAACATAAGGAGTCTCTGAGCGTGTTTCAATATTGCACTGAAAAGAACCAAGAGAGTGTGGAATATGTCCAGGAAGATTGTTATCTTTGTTTGCATACCATATGGGTGTTCTTGTGAATGGTGTACATTGTGTGGTAACAGCTGATGTTGAAGCAACAGTAATGAGTGCTGAGGTACAGTAGTTGTACCTAGAACTGTTTTCTCCAGAGAAGCTTCCTGACGGTTCGCCGGAGAAGCGTTAAACTGAGAAGAAAGAAAAAGGAAAACTGGATATGTTGCAATATTTTTTATTTAAATGTATTAAAAGGAAAAGACTCATAATCTGCAAAATTGTAATACAGTTAAACATCGATCGTTCTCAAAAGTGTCATTTTCCCGAATTCAGTGTCCAAATTTTGGTGTCTCTAAGCAATTGAACCTGGGTTAGCAAAACCTGCATCTGTCATTCTTGAAAGTCTTGTTGCCCTGCATCTGTCCTCCAAAAATCTTGGTATCAACAAACCTTGTTAGTTTTTGAGAACAATAATATTAAAATTTCATGCCATAGCAATTTATGTGTAATGTGTTCTCTGTCTTTTCTTGTTGTCCAAATGTCGCTGCGTGCATATTATGGAAAACAGTCTAATATACACAGTTGCGAAGCTTGGCGAAGCAGGTACCTCCCTGGGTGGCATGGTCGACTGTGTTATATTGGTGTATTGTTGCTGGATTTATGAAAAAGGAAGGAAGGAAGCTTGTAGTTTAACGTGACCGTTAATCTTGAGATCATGAGCCACGGGACCTCCTTTTTACGTGGAATCCGAACCACAGGACATGGCATTTCACTTCGAAAATCTCACATGCATTGGCCGGGAACCGAACCCGGACCGCCTTGGTGAGAGGCATGCAGCTAGACCGCTGAGCATTGTGCAATAGTGGTATCTTTAATTTAACATGGGTTTTACAAAAGGAGATGTATGCAGTACAATTAACTATTTAAATAACAAGAAGACACCCCACTTACCATTCGTTAAGTTTCCAAAAGATCCCGAAAGGTAAGACTTGAGCTTTGGATTTTAGGCTAATATTATAAAGCTTTTCAATCAAACTTAGGGCTGCATAGCCCATTCAGTAAAGGTGCTGAGCTTTTTACTCAAAGGGTGCGGGTTCGATTCCCCGCCCAGGTAGGGATTTTAGAAACAAAACTACCCCTTTTAGAAATGCAAATGGCCCTGGGGTTCACTCGGCCTACACCAGAAATGAGTACCAGGGTTATTCCTGGGGGCAAAGGCGACTGGACATTGAACTGACAACTCAATCCTATCTCGTGCCGATGTCACGAAGGGTGGAAGCCTCTAACATTCACTGCTCCGGGGCCCTCCATAGCCTATATGGAGTTGGATTTGCTGTTCAAACAAACAACATAACTAGGTCTTAAATTGGTTATAAATCCAGAAACATACAGTATCTCAGTAGGATACCTATGCATCTTGAAAATTAAGACAGTCCTTAGAAGCAAGCTTAACCCTTTAGCTTTCAAGCTCTCAGCTGATGGATATGTCAAAACTGACAGCCATATTTACCACACTATGCACACACTTCTTTTAAAATTACATGGAAGGCACACCAATCAAGATATCAACATGAAAGTTGGTAAACTTATAGAGTGTATATATATCACTTATTATTACTGTAAGTAAGTCATGTCTCTTAACCAAAAGGGTTTAATATTAAAAAATAAGAAATTTAAAATCAAAATTACAAGTTTCAGATTTTGAAAGTTTGGAAGTGCCGGTAATTCTAGAAAATGGTATTTACAGCCGAAGTTTGTTATTCATGTCAGTACGTAGGCCATAATATTGTTTACTAGCATAGTAGATATCAAGATTCTATGTGCATTAGATCCAAGGATAAATTAAAATGTTAAAATGATGTAACACTGAAAAATGTCAGCCATCTTTGCATAAAACACAGATTTCTTAAAACGAATATGTAGCACTCACCAATGAAGATATTACTGGATCATCATTATCCTCTACACTTTCTGATTCGGACAGAGAAACATCATTACCACTTGATTAATTATCAAGATATTCAGTGATATCATCATCAGCTAAATGAAGTCGTTCCGCCATATCAGACACGGCAAATAACTAGGCCTAATCTAACTGAACCATATCTAACACTTCACTATCACTATGCACCTAATTACCTAAGAAAACTGTTTATATAATGAACTAACACGTTAACTAAACATATTGCCTACGATATAACTTAATTTTACTATATAATCACGTAGGAAAACACAGAGAAATGAACGCAAGTTTGCCGCCGCCGACACGATGTAAACAAGACACGGAACTCCAGTGAGCACATGTTTCAGACTCTAAGAATATCGATAAATACGGATAATCGGAAGTTCCCGCAGAGTATAACGTGAGATACAACTATACTTTTCTTATTCCGTGCAAAAAGGCTGCTATCTGGTACGTAAATAATGAACTAATAATTAAAAAAGATGGTTAACGATGGATCGTTACCGTGTCAGTTTTCGCAGGACCCGTGGGTACCGATAGATTTTTACCTTGAAAGCCAAAGGGTTAAATGATGTCATCTCAAACACGTGTTGATATTTTATCTGGTATATAATTGTTAACAGTAGGAGAGCTGATTTAATGAATACAGATGTGGTCTATTTGTACAATAACATAAAATTATGTTCGAATCATTTTGAAACAAGCCAGTTTATGTTACAAGGAGAATGCTCACAAACTGTGGTACCCTGTTTGTCAATTCTGTTATGGAAATATCTGGTTTCCCACGTGACTGCTGCGAAGGTACACGATTGTTATTGCTAAAATTATTCGAAGAATTGAGATCGTATGATATTTTCAAATTCAGCAATGAAAGGTTTCAGTTCCATAGGAAAAATATCGAGTACTTAATTCAGTGTAAGATCTTTTCATATTGTTCGTTTCACAGATTACACTGGTAATTTTACTAATTAATTACGAGTTTACTCAATTTTATGGAATAACTATTTGTAAGTACACCCTTATGCCTGTAGCTATCATTTAAACAAATATATGAATTAATAACTAATATGGCTCAGAACTCATAAAATGTATAACATCTGCATGTAACAACGCAGCAATACCAAGAAGTAAGAAGGGACGGCGCGATAAGCTAAAAGACAGTACCAAACGCCTAATCGAGGTAAGGGAAATATTGAAAGCACAAGCTGTAGATAACAACCAGAAAAAGTTAGAGTATGGGCAGCTTAATAAGCGCACAAAAAGGGAAATTAGAAAGGACATTAGAGACCACAACACAGAAATCATCAGAAAGTATGCAGAAGAATCAAAATCAATCAGAAAGATGAGAAAAGAACTAGCACCAGACAAACAATGGATGCTTGGAGTGAAAGACAAAAGAGGTAAAAGACAAGCAACAAGGGAGGAAATAACGAAACAGGCCACAGACTTCTACAGAGAGCTGTACTCCAGTACACACCAGAGAAGAGACTCAGACCAAAGTGATAAGGGGCTGGAGGCACTACACGAAGAAGAAATTCCTCCCATCATGACCAGTGAAGTCAGAGCAGCAATAAAGGAGGCGAAAAACGAGAAATGCCCCGGAGAGGATGCCATCTACAACGAATATCTGAAAATGGGTGGTGAGGATCTCATAGAAGTGATAACAAGGCTATTCAACATGATACTTGAAACAGAAGAAATTCCAACTGAATGGAAACAGAGCGTTATTGTTCTGCTTCACAAGAAAGGTGCTAAAGATGACATTAATAACTACAGACCAATCAGTCTAAGGCCAGTCTCGACAAACTTTTCACGAAAATCATGACTAGAAGGATGTCTAAACTACTAGATGAAAACCAAGCAGTGGAACAAGCCGGTTTCAGGACAGGCTTTAGCACAATTGACCACCTGCAAGCAATGAACCAGCTCTTGGAAAAAACGCAGGAATTTAATCTCAAACTATACATTGCATTCGTAGACTATAACAAAGCCTTCGATTCTGTGGAACATAGTTGTGTGCTAGAGGCATTGAGAAGCCAAGGCATACAAAAGAGATATGTCAGACTACTCAAAAAGCTCTACGAAGGCTGCCAAGCGAGGGTAAGAACGGAGAGGGAGGGTGCGAACATCAACTTAGAGAGAGGCGTGAAACAAGGCGACCCCCTCTCACCAAAGTTGTTCACATGCCTACTGGAGAACCAATTTAGGAAGTTGGAATGGGACAACAAATACGGCATCGAAATAAACGGGGAAAGGCTGACACACTTACGGTTCGCAGACGATATTGCACTGCTAGCAAAATCGGCAACAGACTTGGAACAAATGCTAGCGGACCTGGACACTGTCAGTAAAGAAGTAGGTCTATCTATGAACCCCCTAAAAACAAAACTGATGACCAACTCACTGGAAGTACAAATCCTCATCAATGGCAAACCACTAGCGTACACACAGGAATACGTCTACCTTGGACAAAACCTGTCATTTGACTGCTCCCAGGAGAAGGAAATCAAGAGACGAGTTGGACAAGCATGGAAGAAATTCTGGTCCTTAAAATTTATATTGATGGACAAATCCCAGAAAATAAGTCTACAGTCAGAAGTGCTAGAAAAGTGTGTAATGCCGGTACTGCTATACGGCTGTCAAACCTGGGCGTTAACAGAGAAGCAAAGGCAAACAATCCGGGTATGTCAACGCAAAATGGAACGGAAGATCCTTCAAGTTTCCTTGAGGGACAGATTACGAAACGAGGAGATAAGAAGAAGAACTGCCATGAAAGATGCCGTGACAACAGCTGACAGGCTAAAATGGAAGTGGGGAGGCCACGTGGCCAGAACGAAAGACGATCGATGGACGCACAAACTAACGGTATGGGACCCCAGGACAGGAAGAAGGAACGTGGGTAGACAGAGGACCCGCTGGGATGACTCAATCGTAAGGAAGACAGGCAAACACTGGACGAGGATAGCACGGGAGAGACAAGAATGGAGACGTATGGAACTATAAGAAGGGAAGAGAAGGAGAGCTTCAACAATGAAAGATCCTGGTAGACAGCACACCTATGACATGAAAGATACACTTCTGCAACCTGTAACAAGCCAAACAATGCACGTAAAGCGAAGTGAAATGTAGTGTTTGTGAAGTGAACTACAGTGACGTGTAGCAAGTGGAGTAAAAACTTGTACACAACTCCTTAGGACTTGCTCGCCTAACGAGTTTAAACCAGAGCACGTCCCTGTTCGCAGGAGGCCTTTGCCCTTATGGGATTAACTAGGCTATATTTATTTATTTATGGCTTATTAATGCTATGTAAGACACATTAAATATGTCATATGACTGTACTGGGTGTACTTCAGGGGGACTGAATTAATAAAAACAATGTAAATTTATTAGTGTTGAATGACATGTGATTTCTCTATTCTGAATTGTCACGCTTTAGTAGTTGGTGATGCACACAATTTAAATAATTGCTAAGGTTAGTTAAAATTCATAAAACCCCTGCAAAAGTGCAATCGGTTGTTCTGCAAGTAACGTGTTGAGGGCAGTTGCCAGATTGCTGACCGCCGCAAGCACTAGTGTCGTCCCACCTATCGACAGGATGCAATTTCGTTACGTAGCAAGGTTTGTGACTGCATATATTTGACTGTGGTGTAAAGGGTATTGTATACATACTATCGTCACAAAATATGGCAGCAATTACTTCCAGCATACGCCGAGGCTAACACACTTAGTGCTTTTCAAAATTGTCGCTTCTTTTCAATAGTGAATAATTATGATGTAAGTGTGTTGACCTACAACTTTTTTTCCCCCCCTGGATCTGATTAGTCGACTTTATAAGAAGCCTTTTTTTTCCCTTTCTTTTCAGTTTTGCCTCAGTAATTATTACCCGCGGACAAATGGCTTAGCGATGGGATCATACTTCAGCAGTTTAGTTGCTAATATTTTCATTAACAGCATAGAAAATGATTTTTGGGTAGAGGTTAGGGCAAAAGAAGTCTCATTGTGGAATAGATATGTGGGTGATATTTTATACATATATGACATGGGATTAACAAACAAAGAATCGATTTTTGAATGCGTCTTTCTCTATTTCAGTCATCGTATCTGTGAAGACATTATCCTACATCAGCTTGCGAATTTGTGGTCCATCAAATACTCTTCTTATTTTAGCAATTGACAGAAAGGAAAATTTCATGCATAAATACTGGAAGCATATACCATTTCTGTCTAAAGCTTTAACGATCTGTTTCGTCATCCCTAGTAACAGTTGCTCCCTTCCGGGCCATTGTACAGTATCCCAGTGTTCGTCCCTAGACCTGCTAACCATTCACATAGGAATCCCTCTTTGCTATCCGAGTAGCATTCTGGTGACCTTTAAATCGCCGCACTTAGCTCCTAGTATTAAGGTAATTTTTTTAAGCTCCTACTTTAATGTGTCATATGATTCGGACCACTTTGTGGAGTGTGCAAGTGGTATAACATACCATTTTTGCTTAGCCTTCTTCATCATCATCATCCACCAAAAATTGAAAGCGATCAGCGATTTGTTCGGTTAATATGCTCCATAGCAAAGAAGCACATTCCCAGATGGAACAGTCGATGTGACGAACTATATGAAGAATACCAACTCGGCAATAGATCAGAAATTGCTGAAGAACTACTGCACAATTGAGATTCTGCCCAAGATGGAATATGATGACAGTAACTATGAATTTTCAACATTCAAGTAGAAAAGCATGGAACTCCAGAGAAAACTCGGCAGTAGTTCTTCTAAATCCATTAATAAAAGCTCAAAAGTATCCCCAGTCAATGTAGCCAACAGAATTGTAAGTCTCTCAAAGCGATCAGTCAATGTCTACAAAGATGAAGCCAAAGAACTCAGGAATAAGCTAAGAACCAGACTATCTTTGGCTGACCCTAACTCCCATTTCTTGAGAGAATGCACTGTTGCCAAGATCTCAGCAGCACCTACAAGTCACATTGAAAATGGATTTCAAGGGAAGACCATTGCAGTTTTTGTGGACTTGACCTCAGCATATGACACAGTCTGGCAACATGGAATGATTCTAAAATTCTTGAAGATTAATCTTTGTAAGGCCCTCGCCACTCGACTCAATAACATTCTTTGCAGTATTTAAAGTACATTTATACGGTCGTGTGTGCAAGTCTTGCAGCCTAAGTGATGGTTCACCGTGAGGATCAGTTCTTGCTCCACTACTATTCAACATCTACACCACAGATCTTTTGGCAAATACTTCAAGAAAATTCAGATACTGTATGCAGATGACAGTGCTCTGACTGCCCAGACCAGTTATTTCAAAGCAGCTGATACATTACTTACAAAGGACCTCCAAAAATTGAACAAATATTTCAAACAAGACTGAAGTTAGCTGCTTCCATCTAGATCATCAAAGAGCCAGTCATGTACATCAAGTAGAATTCAGAGGCCAACAATTATTACAGTAAATCGTTTCCAAAATATCTGGGAGTCACATTCGACCGATCTCTGACATATAAAAACCATCACAGTAACACCGCAGCCAAAATGAAAACTAGGAATAACATCTTTCACAAACTCTGTGGAACAGTTCTGCGAACATCAGCTCTTGTCTTCGTCTAACCAGTTGCAGAATAGTGTTGTCCTGTATGGCTTAATCACACACTGTAAAAGTTGATACGCAACTGAATGATACAATGAAGACAACATCAGGCACCATCAAATCCACACCTTTGAAGTGGTTGCCAGTGCTATCTCCATCTCATATACGAAGAAAAACAGCTCTGTAAAAAGTATGGCTGAAATGTTGCAGTAATCCCCAACTGCAGATACACCAGGACTGTAATTCTTAGAGAAAGGTGAGATTGAAATCCAGAAATCCTCCATGGAAGCTGGGGAAGAAGCTCATTTCATCGCATTTTGCTGCTGACAAGTCCTGGCCCAGCAAGCCTGCTAAATATGGCATCAAAATATATTCTCTGGCGGAAGCTCCCGTTTATTATACATACAGAATGGAAGTTTATGTGGGAAAGCGACCCGATGGACCTTACTCAGCTCTGAACAAGCCTGCAGAAGTTGTCAAACACAGGAACCTTGTTCGACGCCTTCCTGGAGTAAAAGGTGAGGCAAAAAATGTGACCACCTCAGTGAGGTGTGAAGGTTGTTTTTTCCTCAGGAAAAAGAGAAGATTCTCAGTGGCCATCTATTACTTTTTTGGGCGACCGTATAAAGACTTTTCAAACCATCCACCACGTCAACACCTCCTTTGGTCATGCTGTAAAATGGTATGGTCGCTGGAGAGAATCTTCCCATTAAGAATACTGGAAGGAACCTCACTGTCGATAATTATTTTTCATCGGTTCCCCTGGCTTTAGACTTGCTGAAGAAAGGATTGACAGTAGTCAGAACTCTTAGAAAAAATAAGGTAGAGATTCCACATGTACTCCTAGATAAGAAGAGACCAGTGCATTCAACTATACTCATAGCAAGGATATGCAACTTTTATCCTACATTCCTAAATAGAGGAAAGAATGTCCTAAAGCTTTCTTCCATGCACCAAGGTGAGGAGATTGATGAAACAACAGGTGATCTGGAAAAACCAGCTACCATTTCATTGACGTGGTGGACGGTTTGAAAAATCTTTATGCTGTCGCCCGAAAAACAAATACCGTATATACCCGAATGTAAGACGAGGTTTTTTCCCACTTTTTGTTTTATAAAACTTTGGGGTCGTCTTATATTCAGGGTATATATATTTTTTTATTATTCAAGGTTTTTAAAAATTATTATTTGCAAAGTAGTATGTGGTGTTGGCATCTTAAAACTCGCAACAAATCAATGAATTAATGAAGATTAAAATATGGTTTGTTATGTTTAATTACCGTGCATATACACATAGCGTACATTTTGAGGTTAGGATTGACGCATACACGTCATTTTAGGCGGATAAATTTTGTTTTTTAAAACAATCTTTGCAAGAACAAAACCAGTCAGTTTTACGAGCAGTAATTGAGTGATTGACGTATCTTAATTTAATAACGTCAGCGCTCTTTCTAAGTTGATCCCGGGCATCTGAAGGTCGTGTTGTAATTTAAATACTAAACACACCCTTTTTTTTGCTGAAGCCGGTACGTGCATATCATACCTCTTGTGAGAAATGTTACGGGACACCAGAAACGTAACAAATTCTTGTTTTCTGTGTCGTGAAATTGTAGATCTAAGATACAGGTTAAGGCAAGTTCATTAATAGAAAATTACAATCATTCGTCATCTCGAATAGAGTTTTTACTTCTTTCCGCAGTTGGTACAGAGGAAATCGGTGTTCGCTTGTTTTTGTGTTGCTTCGGTGCATATTGGTCTTCAGGTTGAATTTGCATCTAGTTGCATATAACTCGCACTTTTCTAACCGAAAATAAGTGTGATAATCTTCTGTGCGAGATATATGCGGGGATTTGAGAGGGTAAGACCTTATTCCTGAGAAAACGTAAAATTTGCATGATTGAAACAAGATGTCTGGAACTGTCAACTGCCGCCGCAGCTGCCAATCTCCGAGCATTTGCGATTCTACTCTTCAAGAAGCTATCCCATACCCCAATATCCAATCATGCAAGAGTTCATCTGATGGCCTTCTTTATTTTGTCTTGTCGTCAGCTTATCGTGTCTAACAATACCAGATAAGTGTTCTAACCTAACAATTTCTTATTTAGCGTCGCCACATTTGAAAACACCTTGCGTGTTTGGTTATTGGTTTCCAGCGCGTTTTTCTGTTGACATCAGTAGTGAATATCAAATTCATTCACAATGAATTCTCGACCTGCGTCTTCTGCGTATTTGATCACTTCGAGTTTAAATCCAGCCGTATAACTTCCGCGTTTTTACATAACTAAATGATCGCTTTCCCCGAGAAAACAATCGCACTTAACTGAGAAACAAAAATGGAACGTGAAGACAATACTGGTAGGTCTACTTATCGACAATGCAACAAACAGACAACAAACACCGTGGAAGACCGCTGCAAAAACGAACAATAACATCGCGGGCAAGACATGTTTTAAAATTACTACTATCATCTTTATGATGGCGTCAGAAATTAACGCGAGATACGATGCAAACTTCAAGTTGATAGTGATTTGTTATGCTAAAATAACATCAAATGTTAAAGCAGGACAGATGTACCGAGTGAGCGAGTGCAATGTGCGTGGATGGCAGCAAACTAAGGACAAACTTGAAAGTGTGCATACAACAAGAAAATCTTTTTGTGGACCTAAGAAAGGATGCTTCCCTGACTTGAACAAAGAAATTATAGAGTATGTCTTGGAGAAGCGGGCAGAGGGATTTCCGATAACACGAGACGTTATATAAATGAAAGCACGACCTTAAGGGCATATATTGTGCAAGTTATGAGTTAGCGAGTATTTTTTTGGAAAAATCTTAAGAGGCAGTTGATAACTAGGTCTCGTCTTAAATTCGGGGTCGTCTTACATTCGGGTATATACGGTAGATAGCCACTGAGAATCTTCTACACCCCGTTGGACATTGCAGGATTGAACAGTTACGTAATATTCAGATTCAACACAGACAACAAGGCCCCAAGGAGACATAATCTGAAGACATTAGCCTCCGAGCTTTATCGCTTCACTGTGACACAGTGATGACTGTTCCACGGCTGTATGTAAAGAGCACACCACAGCCGTCCTGTGTTTCAGATGTCGAGCTAGTGTCCCAATAAACTGAGAGCGATCAAGGGAACTACTCGCGTGTGGCGGAGCTCCTTCCGGGCCCGGAGAGAGTCCGTCATTTTGTGTAGGCTAAGGATAGGTCATACAAGATCCACCCACTCGTACCTAATGAGAAGGGAAGACCCCCCACTTTGTACCTGTGGAGCCGTATTCACCGTGGCCCACATTTTCACCGAGTGTGTGGATCTTGCTGACTTACGAAGAAACCTTGGTTTGCAGACGACACTCAAACTTATATTAGCCGATGACGCGGTGGCTGCTGATCGCGTTATCCGCTTTATAAGTGAGAGTGGGTTAGGGCCAGCAATCTAAATTTTCCAGTGAACTTGGACTCAACGACTTGTTCGTTTTTGAATGATAATGTTTTGTTTTTCCGTAATTTTTGTTTATTTTTATAATTTTTATTTTTTACTTAATTGTTTGTTTTTGTTTTATTAATTTTTGGTCTTTTTAAATTTAGATGTCCACCTCAAAATTTTAAATTCAATTCAAAATTTGTATTCTTTAATCTGTGTTAAGAGGGGCAGATGACCTCGTAGTTCCGCCCCTTAAAACAACAATAACTAACTAACTATTCTCGTTTCCCATATAATGTAAGTTTATCATTTTTATGCTGTATTGTTGAATAATGTTTGTAATTGAAGATACTAGCCATTAACGAGAGGAGTGAGGGGAATCTATCACAGAAGAACAGACTGAATTTTATAGAAATGTAGTGTTCTGATTTAAAATAGTCAATTATTCATTTCGTGTGCGAAAATAAAAGTATCTATTTATGTAAATACCTATGCGATACTTCACGAAAGAATATAAACGTATTACTGTCCCTTTTAAAACAAGCATTTGTGTACAAAGCTAGAAATTACGAAGGTGAGCGAAAATCTCACCCGCGACCACTGTCGGGTTAAACAATGGTATGATCAATCCTTTCTTCCAATCATCTAGTATCTTATTTTCTTTCCAGATTATTTCTAGTGTTCGATGTAACCATTGCGGGCCCTGCATGCCTGCTGCTTTGATCACATATGCTGACAATCCTGGCTATTTACTCCTGGTTGCTTTCCTATTTTGATGAGTTTCAAAGCATTTTCTGCCACTGTCCATGTAATTGGGCTTTCTTCTCCAGTTTGTAGTTCAATGGATTCATGACTTGCACACCTCACTTCTACCTCCCCATTTAACAGCTTGTCAAGTAGTTCTTTGTGTGCTCTCTTATTCCATCAATATTTCTGAATATAATACCGTCCTCTGCTTCAATGGTCTTTATATCCTCTCTGTCGGATCTACTCTTCAGTAGACCGTACGTTTTCTGACAACCTCTACAGCCCTTACTAGTTTTTGTGCGAAGGTCTCCCAGATTTTGTTCTTCTCTTCCTTCACAATGCTTTTTACTACTACTTCCTTATCTCTACACTTGTACAAGGTCAGCTATTTTCTAGCAATCACAGTAATTGTTCAGGAGTGGTGAACTTGAATTCTACACTTGCACTTGGATAATGTCATTTTCATACCATATTTCATATTCTGGGAGTCTTTACCAATTGAAATTACTGTCAATTATCACTACTGCTCTGGAAATATGTGCTAAATTATGTAAATATATGTTTTTGTTTCTTGCTCATTCAATGACATTTGCCATGTTTGTTTGGCAAATCAGGTCTCTTTAACTGTTACCGATACGTCGTATTACTGTTACCAACATGTGGGATATGAAATTTACCTTGTAATTATGTGAAAAAGCCTTAATTGGCAATACGATTAGCCTGAACAAAGGTTATTGCTGCGTGAGTACTCCCACTGCATGTGACAAAAACCTGGGGTGTAAATACTAGCCCTGGGCCGTGCAACCAAGCAATTATTAATAATAATAATACATTTATTGCTGCCGAATGGCCAGGAAAGGTTTACAATATCACGTTACACGTTTACATTAGATCACAGTTGCACTGTTCATTTGCTTGAGTGGCTGGCTGCGTGTCTCAGCGGTAACGTTCTCGCTTGCTGGGCCCTAGGTTGCAGGTTCGTATCCTGGGACAGTCAGCTGGCATTTGAGGGTGCGCAAATGCGAGGGAGCCGTGTCCGTAGATATACTGGCACGTTAAAGATCCCCTTCAGGGCAAAATTCTGGTACCCCGGTGTCTCTAAAAGCCAGAGTAGTTTAAAGGGACGTAAAACCAATAACATTATTATTCATTTGCTTGCATTTATAAGGTCATTAAGAAACCCTGTCCTGCTTTTGCTTTACTTGATGTGATAAAGTTCACACCTTTCGCCACATATTTTACACACTCATTGGTCATCTGCTTGGTGATATTTGGTAATTACACTCGTTTTATGGTGGAAACCATGAATCGCGAGCCCTATGATTGAGTACCTTTGCGTTTGATTGGTGTTGGTCCATTGTCTATTTAACATGGCATCTGTTCAATAAATCCATTATCTATTTCTTTCTCCTTCTGTTTCCTTCTTTCTATTACGTCTGTATTAGTGCGTGTACTTGGTAGGAATTCCTTGAGCCTTATATCCTCGAGGAAAATCGTTTCTTTTGCTAGAATGTATGCCATTTTATTTCGCGCATATTTGCTGGCTCCTATGGTCCGTTTGATGAAGCGTGCTTTCAAGTTTTCTACCTTTTCTATATCACTGGTTTTCAATTTATCCCATATGTAGCGATGGGGGTGATTGTTGTTTCGAAGAGTCTCATCGACTTGGCTAGTTTTTAGGGATGTGATGTTTTCGATGCTGCACATCGCTCTTATAGCTGCTGCTGATCTCTCTTGTATGTGAATGCTGAATGTTGAAGCAGTAGGCTGCATTGTAATGCCGAGGTATTTAAATTTGTTGACTACATTTAATTGTTCGTTTCCTACCTTCACGATATCAGTCCTCGAAATTCTTCCTCCTCTCCTAAATACCATTTGCACTGTTTTATTTTTGTTTATTTGGAAATCATTGTCTGTAGCCCATTGATGTTAATGTTCATGTCTTGCTGCACTATCTCTTTATTTGATGACCCGAGGGTCATGTCATCTGCATACATTATGAGCATAGCCCCTTTCAAATTCTTCCCTATATCTGCTGTCATTATATTGAAGAGCAGTCGGCTTATAGGGTCTCCTTTCATAACTCCATTTGTCTGGATTATGTCTTCTGATGTTGACACCTCATCAGTTATCTGTAGCACCTTTTATTTTGTAATATATCTGATAGAATATGATCTGTACCAATCATGTCCATAAGTTTTTGCATTAGTTTTCCTCTATGTACATAGTCGAAGGCTTTTTCACAATCTGTGAAAATGGTGTAGTACTTTCCTTTTGGTTTGCTAAGAGCTTCCTCAATGTCACGTAGGAGTGTTGTCACTGCCTGCAGTGTGGATTTCCCTTTTCTAAACCCCAACTGATATTCAGGTATATGCTGATAAGTGAGCTCTCTCAGTTTTTTAGTGATTATCTTCATGAACAATTTATAGGTTGTGTTCTCTAGTGCCACCCCTCTGTATGAGTTCAAATCATCTGCACTACCTTTCCCTTAATATATTACCTCCAGGGTAGCATTTTTCAGGAATGATGTTTAAAGTCAGGCAAAAACCATGATGGATAAAGATTACTGATGGGTAGTACCGAATGCACGAGGTTGGCTTTATTGTATTTGTCCCATATTTCACACATATTATGGCGGACACAATTGGAATTTCACTTTATAATTCGTGATCTAAAAAGGTGATGGTGGGTGGGTTATAGACTGCAGATGAGCAAACATCTATTATCGCAGCATTTTCACAATTATTAATCATCATTACAAAAGGTATTTTGGCTAATTTAAGCAGCTTTATAGAAATTTTACCACTCCTGAACTGTTGCCGCAATCACATGGCAGTTGATTTTGTTTTTCAACATCCTTATTTTGATCCTTAACCCTTTGAGAGTCAGGTTTGTAAGCCCACTGCGCAGCCGAAAATTTAGGTTTTTGCACAGGATTGAAAAACAGCCTTCAACAGGCATTATATTTGAATGCAGCAAATGAATTTAACACAGTATGTTAACAAAGATGTCGCCTCCGTTTTGTTGTGGTCAGCGTGCTTAGCTGCCTCCCCGGAGGTCCGAGGTTCGATTCCCGGCTCTGCCACGAAATTTGAAAAGTGGTAAGAGGACTGGAACAGGGTCTACTCAGCCTCGGGGGTTCGATTCCCACCTCAACCATCCTCTAAGTGGCTTTCCGTGGTTTCCCATTTCATCTTCAGGCAAATGCCAGGATGGTACTGTACCCATATCCACGTGGTCTTACCTGTTGCAATCCGATGGAAGAACTGGATCGTAGAATCTGGAAGTACCCTGCTGAAATAACCCCCAAAATTCTACCAACTAGGATCAACCCGGGATAAGGATACCTCAATATAAAAGAATGCGATAAGAAGGTGCCAGTGGTTTAAGAAACAAAATAAAAGTTAGCTCAAAATGAACTCAAAACACTCTTAAAAATTTAAATTAATCTCGGGCGTTAGGCTAAGCATTCGTTATAACAACCCACTGGTCCTCCTAGCACATCCTGGTTCTAATAAAATAAATCACCAAGTCATCTGTAAAATTTAAAATTAAATCATCAGTTCATTAACTGAAAAACTGAAGTGTTGTGGAACTCGATCCACTAAGCAAAAATATATGTTCTTCCAACGAAGCACATGTTAATGGCATATGCAGATTGCCTCAAATCTGGCTGAATTATGCTGTACGCAATAGCAGCATTAAATGTCGTTCATATGGTGAACGTTCTTAGCATCAACAATAATTTTACAAGTCATTACACGTAAAAATAACCGTGATAAATTTATATACATAATTACAATATTTACCATTTTATTTGTGGATCGAATTACGCCGCTGTTATCCATAATTCCAATTGACAAGTATTTTAAGTATTTCTTATGGACTTAGTCTGTCATATTCAACAATCAATGAAGATAATTGAACGTATTATCAAATCAGGTAATGTTTCAATCAACTTAAATTTCTCAGATAAATGCTTTCAATATAATCAACAAATCTTTCACTTATTATCTCAACACTTTGTAAATTATTTCAAGTCTTTCAGAATGTAGCTATTCACCGAAACATGTATGTCATTGTTAGCAATTCATTTTAGATATATTGTTACAATGCTAGAATGATATTTTTAAATGTGGGTTCTTTAAACTACTAGCTTTCTAGTAAATATATTCGTGACTGTAATTCACGTTCAATGACATCTCATTAATATAATCAGCAATAGCTCAACAGCTTACTTAATACTGACAATTCGTAATACATACTGTAATTCTTTTTCAAGTGATTCCTACACTTCACCTTAATCCACTGATGTCAAATATCTGCTTCAAAAATACTTCACTTCACGTAATTATTAAATTACCAAATACGTATATTAGCTCTCGATAGCTATCAATTATTTACCACACATTATCACAAATTCATTAGCATTTACACAACTATCGTCAAATACTAAGTTTCACAATGGATAAAAATGTCGAAGTGTTGTAGTCTACTTCTATCAAAACTCTATTAATAATGTTATAGTTACATGCTTGAATAATTGCATTCATAAATTTTAATATGGTCATTTTGTTATTACTAAAATATTTTATACACATGTGAGCTCTGTAATACAATTATGCTTCACTTCATTCTATTCTTATACTTCACAAATATATGTTTCTTTCAATGTATTATAAATCGATCACTGTTATAGAAACGATCCAGTTTCGCCTGAACAAATTCGAAATTGGAGTCCTCCTCTAAGGAAGTTCGCATGACACTACACCATGAAAAAGAGCCTATCTTCAGAAGGTACAAATAATCCATTAGAATCATATGTGGATCCAAGTAGGAGTATTCCAAAACGAATTATAAAGGTTGAAAACTGAACGAAATGCAAAACAGTAAAAATGCCTATAATCAACAAGTAATGTGAAAATAGGCTGCAAATGCCTAATTCAAAAAATCGCAATGGTCCACATCGAATAGTTCTTAATTTTCCATATCATTAATAAACTCGACGAAAAATAGACTGTTTTTTTAATCTGAAAAATGTTGAATGGAATGTCGAAAAATATTCTGTTTCGTTGTTCGAAGTATCACAGAATTTATTCAGAAAAAGTTCAAGTATCGAGGTAGGGCATCTTCTTCGTAGCAACTATTCTTATACAATACTACCGTCGTCTTGGTCCTATCTCTTCTCGTATTATGAATCTTCACAACTATTTATAATGCTCGTTTTATTTCCAAAAATTTAGAAAAATAAAAGTAATGCTTTAAAAATAACATCACATTAAAGTTAACTACAGAATAAAATACATCCTTGGACAGAAATGACAAAAGTATCATATCTAGCCCTTGAATGCATTTTCTAGCTACAGAATAAAAATTGGTGAAAGACGGACATTCTAAAATATGACTTATTCATACTGTCTACTGATATAGAAAGGTTTCCAGCTATCTTGCTTGAAGTCATCTCGATGAGCATGAAAAGAATGTTGGAGCATACATTCCTTGTAGGAACCGAACCCTCATCCATTGCGCTGGGTAGTTCACGTACCACATGCCACTTCCGGCTCGAGAACAGCTGTCCGCACCGCAATGTTCCTCAACAAGACACGTCCTAGGTCAGCTCGATAGCGCAGATATAAACGCCACCTTTCTTCCTTCATGGAAATTCATCATTGTAGAAGTATTAATCACAGTGTCAATTACGGTAGTCAAGACTGCCTTCAGTCTTTTCTTGTATAGCTTTCTGCTAGCGAAATCCATAATTTTGCTTTGATCATTCTAAATGTTCAATCCTGCTATTATGTTGCTTCCTCGTTCAGCATTTAGCAATTTATTGCCTTTCTTGCTGTGTACTGGTATACAAATCCACTCATTGTAGTTTCAACGTTCATATTGCAGTATAAAATGACCACTGTATATATTCTATGTCCTTTCGTGATGGCAATTGTATTACATCAAGCCTACGCGAAACTCACAAAGTCCACTGTAGTCACTTTCCAAACAATGAATTCACACACTGGGTTAATTGAGTGAACCAATGTCATTATTTCATGGCGTCCATCTTGTCAAAGTAACTGTACCTTGGCTAGGCCCACGTGATCAAGATGTGATGCAGGTTGCTAGTACAACCCCTAAGCGCGCATCGACACATCGCTCTCGACTGCAGTTGAAATATTGCCATATAAATGTCCAATGTGCTTCTAACATGTCAAGGTTTCAATACAATGCAAAATAGTGGCTCAGTACCTCCCATCAGGCCACGGCTGCGACCTTCCCTCTTCCTTGTCTATCCCTCCCATTCTTCCCATCCCTCTTGAGGCCCCCTGTTCGCTTTGCAGGTGAGGCTGTCCGGGCGAGGGCTAGTCTCGCCTCCCCAGTTGTATCCCCGACTTGATTTCAAGCTCCGGGACACTGCCCTTAGAGGCAGTAAAGGTGGGATCCCTCGCTGAGTCCGTGGAAAAATCCCACCTGGAGGGTAAACTGACTAAGAAAACAATGACGAAAAAATTGTTAACAAAGCATCAAACAATTAGTTTAAGCAAAACAATTGGGCAAAATCATTCTCAGTAATGGTCAGCTCGACCAGATGCAGCCATGTTGATCTGTCCAGCGATTGACTTCCTAAAGCTGAAGACATCTGCTTGGAAACAATTTCGTTCTAGCGCTCCGCGTGGTGATATAATCAACACAGGGTGATTCTCTATGTAGTTTACAACTTCAATAATGTGTAATTATTTATTGAAACCACTTACAGACTTGGTTTATATGTCATTACATAGCAAAATACTACAAGTTTTTTTCTGACAAATCCATTACGGCTCAATGTGTGCACTATTTGTCATCCTGGACACATCCCAACGGAAGTTGATTTCCTGCTACGTATGAACCAGCATTTCCGGGTTAACAGAGGCGATGGCTGTTGTGATGCGATGTCTCCGTTCACCAAGATTTGCAGGTAGGGGAGGGATGTACAGCCTATCTTTCACAAAGCCCCACAGAAAATAGTCCAGTGGTGTGTAATCTGGGGACCGTGGCGGTCAGGTAATGGTTTCTCTCGAAACAGCGCAGAAATCGTTCACTTTGGGGCCGTCACGTGGTGCCCATGAGTTTTTCCATGCCCCAAATACGACAATTGTGTTGACTCGGCCAGAAAGGTGCAAAGTTGATTCATCGATGAAGACCACATTGTTCAAGAATGACTCATCTCGGCTGATGCGATCCATCATTTCAACACAGAATTCATGTCGGGTATGTTTATCCGCTTCACTTAGTGCTTGAACCAAGGGCAATCGGTATGCTTTCATGGCCAAATGTTGACGCAACACCCGCCAAACATTGGCCTGAGGGATACCAGTTTCGATTTTTCCGGACTGCGGATGAACCTCTCCCTGTTTCCACCACATCGTCAGTCACAGGTGCGCGGCCTGGCACCTTTGTGTGTAGCATAGAACAACCTGTTTCGGTAAATGTCTGGTGATATTTGTACACTGTTGGTCTGCTGGTTGGGTCGTTGCCAAATTCTGTGTGAAACCTCCGCTGTACACTCGTTGCTGACTTGTTTTCTTCAAACCAGAACACGCACTTTGCTCTTTCCGCTCCAGTGAAAGACGCCATTTCCAACAAGTGACAGGTGGTGCGCGTGGCGGACAACTGTGCAACTACAAACTACGTTAGTCAAAACTTTGTTTTGCAATATAATAACATACAAACCAAGTCTGTAAGTGGTTCCAATAAATAATTACACATTATTGAAGTTGTAAACTACATAGAGAATCACCCGGTATAATGACTACAGAAAATAGCCAACAGATGTCAGGTGCTATCCGTCCCAAATGTTGTCCAAAGATATAAAGAAACAATGATATGTCACTTTAAATTGCGACACGAAATATAGTGCGCCGTGACCTTCACACTTTCACTCCACTAACTAGTTTCTTTTTCTTTTACGCTTCCTTTAGTTTTGCCACACACCTCCACTGCACAGTCGACTAATGCTGTTTTGAACAGCTCCATTCATCATGTGCACTTTGTGTTTCATTCCTTGGTAACTTTTGTATTAGCAGGTCTTGGAATGCCTTTTTATTCCCCTCATCCTTTAATTTCAATTCCATTATTATAAGAGCTTTTCTTGTCCTTGCTGTTCTTACAACCTTATAGTCCAAGTCTGTCACTAGGAGTCTGAGGAGTCTGTGGTCAATATCTAGACACCCGCTGGGAATAGCTTTGGTATCTCTCACACTTTCTCTGAATAATTTATCCGTTATCACATAGACAATAACTGTTCTAGATCCCCCATCCCCGCTGTATCTGGTTATTTTATGACTCGTGTTTCTTGAAGGATTTTTTAAAATTTCAGGTTATTTTTGACATGGAAGTTTAGGATATTTTCACCCTCAGTATTCTTTACTCCATATCCTAAGGGGTGTATCACCTCTTTCTTACCTGATCTATCTGCTCCAACTTGAGCATTTAAATCCCCTCTTATCATATTATCTTCTCTTAATTGGTTATCCTTAGCTTCAAGAGACTCCTCTCTCTTTTTTTTATTATCTCTCAGTATGCCTTCCTTCGGAGGGGAAGTAAAGCCGGCGGTCCCATGTCATAGATTTATGGCATGTTAAAGAACCTTCCACTAATTGCACCTGTGTGAAGCTAAATTGGATAGGTTAAGAATGTAAACATTGCTCTTAGGTTGCTACGTTCGTTGCCATGAGCCGACTGAGGTGGCGTCTAGTAGCTAACAAGGGAATTGTCCATAAGGGCATATCGAAACCCACAATGAAATTTCGTAGAGATGATGAGGAAACCATAAATTGGAGATGTACAAAAAATTAGCTGCCATTGCGAACTGGAAGGTATCGAAAGCTTGATACAAAATCCTTGTGACAACGCAAATACTGGACAACCCTTGCATCTTGCTGGCTCGTGCGGCGCACAGCGGAGGGGAGTTGCAGTTGTGCTGGAGAGAGTGAGAGAGAGAACGAACTGGCAGGCTACCACGCGCCAAGGACACTTCATTGTAAGGGAACGAATGTGAAACATAAATGAGCTTCATTAATCGCATGATAAAAACAGAAATATTATTGTCACCATGCACAACGAATATGCACTTTGAGGCCACATTGTTCTTCACAGTTTTCCTTATTTGAAGACAAAATTTTGCTGGCACTTCGAACTCGGAAGGACTCTCCCGTTAAGTAATTGTTTGCGAACCACGAATATTTAACCATGTCCTTGAACCGTGGGGAAGAAAATTGAAAATGAATGGAGGATTGCATTTTCAGTAGACTGTTTCTCTGATATACAACAAACTGAACGTCTTCACAAGCCGACACAATGTCTGTTAAACGGCGATACAAAGCTTTCCATTGCCGGGAGAAAAACTTATCCAAGGGCTGTATTTTCCCTGTAGTGCTGGGAGGAATCTGGAGAATTTCTATACGGTTGCCTGGAGGAATGTCCTCAAGACATTTTTTTATCACTAACAAGGGGAGAATACGATGTATGGGTCACCGATTCGAACCATCTTTAGTACACGTGTAGGGCATGACTAGGCGTATACCAGGTGCAAGTAGTAAGGTGCGCTTCTCAGCCGATTCCGAGAAATTAATTATTAATTATTGGTAATTGCTGTAGCGCGTTCATGTGCGCTGTACGTTAACATCAAGCCAAGGAGCGCATGGTTCGGCGGTAAGCGTCCTGCTTTGTAAGCGTGGGATCACTGGTTCGAATCCCACCGGTGAGCCCTTTTTTTTTTTTTTGTGAACATAGGCAATTCGTGCAACTGTAGGTGTCGTGAATAATGTTCATTTTGCAGTCAATTGTAATAACGTGTTGTGTGAGCGGGAAAAGGGATTCTGAAATCATCGTATGAGGGTGAACGTTTGTGACATTACATAATGTACAGTCGGGGCATTGCAAATACATTGGCATTATACATGGTCAGGTGTACTCTATTATATGTATACGTTTATACACTGAAGGCCCAGTCTGTTCCGTTCATTGCATGTCAGTGAACCATCAGACCACTCCGTACCCCGCTAATAGTGTCTCATGCTATGGGTATTGGTTGTGTTACCGTTTTTACTATTCATGACATTCATCAACACACAAATATTTCTATTTTTTTACACACTCATAATACATAGCAATTCCAAGCTCTCTTTTTTTTCTTCACTGCCTACTTGATATTTCTACTCTTGCACTGCCTTTTTGTTACTCTGTTCTTGCACTGCCTTCTTGATACTCTGCTGCTACAGTTGGAAAGTGTTCGGACCTGACGAGGTCACCTGCACACAAACTAACAATAACGGTGGGCAGGAGGATCAACGGTTCACCCAGGAAACGTTGAATGCCGCATTCGTTCCTTGAATCTTGAGGTAGCAACATCATTAAGAGTGGGAATAATTGTGCGATGTCGGATATTACACGTTATAGTGATGTGCCGTTGCCTACGAAGGCCGATGGAAGTGGACCGCATTCAAATTCCGCGACGAGGATGTAATCTCCTGTACGATTTATTCCCACTCCCCTTTTCCGCTCACATAACACGTTATTACAATTGACTGCAAAATGAACATTATTCACGACACCTACAGTGGATGCCCAGCGTTACTCGCAAAGCTTGACTACCCTTCGCCAAGCGATCAAAACAAAACGACTAGGCAATCTCACCCGTGGGGTCATTCTGCTCCACGACAATGCACGACCTCATCCGGCCAACACAGTCACGGCACTCCTGCGAAATTCAAATGGGAGGTTCTCGACCACCGACCAAACAGTCCAGACCTCTCTCCCTGTGATTACGCCATGTTTGGTCCCTCAAAAAGGGCTCTGCGGGGCCAACGATTCATCTTGGACGCCGACGTATAATGCTCGTTACTTTTTGAACGCACCTTATATTATTCAATCTACCTTATTGGGTGTGAAATTGGTTTCCTTAGCTATTTGCTATATAGTTTTAAATTCTTTGTTGTGGTTTACTTTTTTCATGGGTATACTTAAGGCCCTGTGTACCATTGAGTTGAAACCTGCTAGGTTATATGTGCTTGGGTGGTTTGAGCAAAACGCAGTCGACAGGCCTGCATGATTTTGCGGTAGGGATTAATGTTCTGAATCTGAAAATGGGGTCAGTCTTTTAATATCACACCTTGTTAAGGTTCAATTCCGATTTTATTGATATAATGAGTGCCTTGTCCCTCGAAGATTTGGATACCGCCACTGGTATCTGGCAAACAGAATTGCATACATACCAGAGGTGAAGTGCTGAAGCCTGTACGAGACACCTCTGTTTATAATGTATATCCATAACATCTCCAAGGTACTATCTACAGATAAGCTCTTACTCCTTGGTGATTTCAATGCAAGAGTTGGGAAAGATAACCGGCTATGGCAAAATGTGATGGGTAAACAAGGTCTTGGAACCTGTAATCCCAATGGACTTCTTCTTCTTGGTCTTTGTGCAGAACATGAACTCTCATCACCAACACTCAATTCCGATTACCTGACCGCTTCAAGACCACGTGGATGCATCCACGTTCTAAGCATTGGCACATCCTTGATTACGTCATTACCCGACAATCTGATAAGAAGGACATACTTATTACCAAAACAGCAAGGAATATTGACGATTGTTGGACGGATCACATACTTCTCATCTGTAAACTCAGGATATCCATCAGCCCAAAACCACCAAGGCGTTTCCAAACCCCATCCAGAGGAAAGTTTAACACCTCCAAACTTCAGGATGAATCTATTTCCACAAACTTTGAGAATATGATCAATGCCCAGCTATCAGATCATCCAGTTAAAACAAGTGACATTCGAGAAGAATGGACCAATCTGAGGGAGATAATCACTAAGTCAGCTGAAGAAACCATTGGTTTGGTAAAGCAGAAAAGTCAAGACTGGTTTGATGACAACAACGAAGAAATTTTGCGTCTCATCAACATCAAAAGGGAAGCCTATCTATCTCATCTTCAAGACCCATCCTCAAATACGAAGAAAGCTCTGTATTTAGAACTCAAGAGTAAGTGTCAGACACAAATAAGAGAGATAAAGAATACTTAGTGGCAGCGTAAAGCTGAGGAACTTCTATGCAGGGATTAAAGAGATATATGGCCCACTTCGTTCTTCATCAGGTACACTAAAAAGTGCTGACAACACTGCCACTCTTACTGACAGCCTGATATCTTGGAGCGTTGGAAGGAACGTTTTTCCATCCTTCTAAATCGTCCTTCAACAGCTGCTGAAGACTTCCTTCATGATG
Organism: Meconema thalassinum; assembly: GCA_946902985.2. Classification (NCBI taxonomy): domain Eukaryota; kingdom Metazoa; phylum Arthropoda; class Insecta; order Orthoptera; family Tettigoniidae; genus Meconema; species Meconema thalassinum. Next base: position 313,967,873 of record OX336393.1, on the reverse strand, counting down.
TGCCAAGTATCCCGAACAACCCTGGATGGCTGTACCTCCTTCTTACACGGAATTCAGTGTAGCTCTCAATCAAATGAAACCAAGAAAGGCACCTGGGCCAGATAACATCCCACTGGAATTAATTCAAGCTGGAGGTCAGTCCCTCAAAACGCGGATTTTCACTCTTATTCTCAAAAGTTGGGAATTAGGAGAAGTACCTGGTGACCTAAAGAACGCCACTATCATCACAATCTTCAAGAAAGGTGATCGTGGTGTTTGTGGCAACTATCGCGGTATATCGCTACTATCTACGGTGGGTACAATTCTCGCCAGAATTTTACTTAACCGTCTTCAGGTTATCTCAGAAAAGATCCTCCCCGAGTCCCAGTGTGGATTTCGATCTTCCAGAAGCACAACTGACTTGATTTTCTGCGTAAGACAACTACAAGAAAAATGTAGTGAGCAACAGAATCCACTCTTCTTAGTCTTTTATGATCTGGAAAAGGCCTTTGACTCAGTTTCAAGATCTGCTATGTGGGTGGTGCTACAACGCTTTGTTGATCTAATCCAAGCTCTCCATGATGGCATGACCGGTCAGGTTTGTCAGCAAAATAAGATCTCTGACAAATTTCCTATCACTCATGGACTGAAACAAGGCTGCGTACTTGCTCCAACACTGTTTGCATTGTATTTGGCTGCAATGCTCTATAAATCGCCCACAAACATCCCAGGTGTAGATGTCAGGTACTGATTTGATGGAGGGCTCTTCAACCTAGCTCGATTTCGCTCCAGGAAGCTAACTCAGGTTACGAAGATAACCAATATGTTGTATGCAGATGATGCTGCATCGCCTACACTCACGCCAGTGGAGTTGCAACAGACTGTTAATTGCTACAAGAATGCATGTGAACGTTTTGGTCTCACCATTAATGTTCAGAAGACCAAGGTTCTGGCACAACCCTCACCAGGCACTTCCCTTCCGCACTTCAACATTTCTATCTCAGATACTCCATTGGAGCAGGTAGACCACTTCTCGTATCTGGGCAGTCTGCTATCTGTACACGGTAATTGTGGGCAGGATGTTGAGAAGAGAATCGGTGCTGCCCATGCGACATTTGGGCGACTATCGCCCCGGGTCTTCTCGAATAAAGATCTGACCGTGAAGACGAAGCTCATGGTGTACCAAGCTGTTGTCATCTCAACATTGTTGTATGGCTGTGAAACCTGGACCCTCTATCGACATGACTTCCGAAAGCTTGAGCGCTTCCATCAACAGAAACTTCGATCCATCCTTAAGATAAAGTGGGAAGACCACATAACCAATCTTGATGTTCTTGAGAAAGCGCTTGCTAATAGTATAGAATCATCCATCATTGGTCATCAACTTAGATGGATTGGACATGTCCATCGGATGGATGATACGAGACTACCACGCCAGGTTCTGTTTGGTGAACTCGCCTACGGCACCAGACCTCATGGAGGCCCTAAGAGACGATACAAGGACCAATTTAAGCAGAATATGAAGTTGACAGGACTCAATCCACAAACCTGGGACCAGCTTGTTAAAGACCGTTCAACTTGGTGCCAGACCATCCCGGCTGCTGTCAAAATGTTTGAAGAAGAACGTCGTAGAATTGTTAAGGCCAAGCGACAAGCACGAAAGCTCCGTGCAGCACAGCCACGCCCTCCAACAACAGTTCTGTGCGATCTGTGTGGACGTTTGTTTCATGCACGCATTGGGCTGTTCAGTCACCGCAAACATGCCCACAGACCTCAACCTTAGATTATTAAAGACTGTTTTGGAAGAAGATGTATACTCGGAAACGAGTTAAAGCCGACGACGGCTAGGCCTAACATACATTAAGCCTCAAGCCTAGTAATTCAGTCTTTTCTTTAGTGAGCTGTGAATCCCAGATTAGATCATTCAACTCGTATTGATTAAACATACCTGTTTGTCTGTCACACTGATCTGTTGTATGTGTCTCCCCGTCTGATTGCGAGAAATAGCTTTCTGAGTCTCTCAAATCAATCGTTCATATTAGCTGGCGGACTAGGTACCGGTAAGTCAGATCAATGAGGAACCGGTCGTATAGCTGACGTAAGATTTGGGTATTGAATTCCTTTTTTGTTTTTCTTATTGTAACCGGAAATTTTGGTCATACAAAGATGGCAGTCATCGTAATGATTCTTCTGCTCTCGCCATATCATTGGTATTGCAAACGGCATTGCTTTTCTTTTCCGTTCTACCCAGTAAAGCAGTCCCTCCACACAAGTGTTGCATGCAACGTGAGGTGCAAATCATTTGGTCCCCAACTTTTGCTTTAAAGTAAGCTAAATATAGTTGTTGTTTTTTGTTGTTGTTGTTGTTGTTAACGTTGTTCATGATTGGTCTGTATTGACGAATGATAGTTTAAGAATATTGAAATATACTATGTTCCATCTAGTCAATACTTATTGTGTTTATTTAACCACTAGTACGTATTTCGATGCACAGTATTAATGAAAATCTGCCCCTTCATCAGCTAGTACAAATGAAGGCATTGTTACATTGTCATTAATACTCTGCCTCGAAACATGTACTTGTGGTTAAAAACACAACAAGTATTGACTAGACGGATCATAGTATATTTCAATATTTTTATAATATAGTTTGTTTACAAACTAATTAATTTGACGCACTTTGGAATCTTCTTCTTCTTCTTTCGAATAACCCATTTGGAGGGTACGATGAATCAACGTTGGCTATTGTCCATTGTATTCAATTTCCGTTGTTTCCAAATTTCTTTCATCCTTCTAGAGTGACGATCTTTCTCCTCCTGAGTCCACTTTCTGCCAGTTGTTTGTTTCTTCCTTTCTTGAAATTTTGCGTTTTGAATAGCTTCTCTGAAGAGTGATCTGTTTGCTATTGTGTCTGTCTGAATTTGGGTGTTTGTCAAATCTTTGTCAATTTCAATGAACCATGTGGGTTTGGATTTGTAACTAGTCAGTAAGTTGAAGATCTGTTTAGTTAGTCTACTATTTTCCATTCTATAGATGTGCCCAAAAAACTGTAATCTTCTCTTTCTCATTACATCAGTTAATTTTTCACATTTCAAATATAACTCTCTATTTGGTCGTAACCTATATTCTGCGTTATTATTTCGTTTAGCTCCCAGTATTTTTCTCAGAATTCGTCTTTCAGTCTTCTCTAATTTGTCTAAATCACCAAATCTTGTTAATTTAAGTGTTTCTGCTGCATACAGAGTTTCAGGTCTGACTACTGTTTGATAATGCCTTAATTTAGTGTTCCAGGATAAGCTTTTTTTATTATATATATCTTTTGTCATATGAAAACACCTTTGTAATTTATGCCTACGTGTTTCTATTGCTGTCTTTTCCTGTGAGTCATTCATTATCCACTCTCCTAGGTATTTAAAGGAATTTGTTTTACATACTGAACTGTCATGAATTGTGATACTTTTGGGGGCATCGGTGATGTTTGTCATGAACTTAGTTTTTTCAAATGATATTTGTAGTCCGACTTTGGCTGCCTGTTTTTGCAACTCTCTAATTTGTTCTTGGACAGTATCCAGTGAGTCAGTAAGTAATGCAATGTCATCCGCAAAAGCTAAACAATCTACAGTGATTTTATTTGGATGTCTTCCTAGTTGAACGCCTTTAGTATTGATGGCTTTCCTCCACTCTCGAATTACCTTTTCCAATGCACAATTGAAAAGCAGAGGTGACAGACCATCTCCTTGTCTCACACCTGACTTTATTTTGAAAGATTTTGAAAGTTCCCCTCTAAATTTAACTTTGGAAGTTGTGTTCGTTAGTGTTGCTTGAATTATTTCAGTTGTCTTGTTATCAAGTCCAAATTCCTTCAGAATGTTAATAAGTGCCTTTCTGTCAATGGAGTCATAGGCTTTTTTAAAATCCACAAAAGTAACTACATATTTCAAGTTCCTGATTTTCCTCATGTCTAATATGCTCTTTAAATTTAGTATTTGCTCCATACATGATCGTCCCTTCCTAAATCCTGCCTGATACTCTCCCAATTGTGGGTCAAGTATTTTTTCTGCTCTTTTTAAAAGTGCTTTGGATAAGATCTTATAGGTCACTAGCAGGAGGGAGATTCCTCTGTAATTGTTAGGATCTGTTTTCTTCCCTTTCTTATGTAGTGGATGTATCAAAGCAGATGTCCATTCTGATGGTAAACTGTGTGTTTTCCATATGTCATTTATGATTTCCGTTAAACATAGGATCATGTTGTCACTCGAGTATTTCCATAATTCAGCAACTATACTATCTTCTCCAGATGCTTTGTTATTTTTAAGTTCGTTTATAATCTCTTTAATTTCATTTGTTGTTGGTGGTTTCGAGTCTGGAGGAACGGGGAGTATATTATCAAAATTAAATGTCTCCTTTGGTGGATCGCAGTTGAGGAGTTCTTCAAAATATTCCGCAAGTATTCTGCAATTTTCAGCGTTATTATATGCAGTTTTCTGAGTCTTTGGATCTGTGAAAAGTAAGCTTGGTGGAGTATACTTCCTTAAACTACTTCTGAAAGTTTTGTAGAAGTCCTTTATATTGTGCTGTCTGAAGTCCGATTCTATTAATGTTAATTGGTCTTTCATATGTTGCACTTTTACCCTTTTGAGTCCCTTAGATGCATGTTTTCGGGATTCTATAAAGCTGTTCCTGGTATTCTCATTTTTATTTGCATTCCAGATGTTCCAAGCTCGTTGTCTTTTAAAGATTAGTTCATCACACTCAGCAGTCCACCAGGCATGTTTTCGTTTTCTTTTAAGGAGAATGGTTTCTTCTGCTGTCTGTACTAAGTCTCTTTGAAGTTGTTCCCATGTTTTAGGTGCTCTGCTTTCCAAAAGTGTTTTGAAATTATTTTCTGTAGCTAATTTTTGAGTATCAAACTTTTTGGATTGATAATGATTTTTCTTTTTATATATTGGTCTAATTTTGAATTTAATGAGTGACAGATAGTGGTCTGAATCTAAACTTGCACTCTTAGCAACTTTCACATTGAGTATCTCCATTGTAGACTGTCTGCTAATAGCAACATGGTCAAGTTGTTTCTCACCACAAACTGGATTTGGGGAAACCCAAGTAGTTTGTTTCCTAGGAAGTTTTTTGAAGAATGTAGATTTCAGGACTATGTTATGCTCTCTGCATAAACTAATAAGTCTTTCTCCATTTGTGTTAGTTCTTTTATGTGCCGGGAAATTGCCTACTATGGACCGATGTTGACGTTCTTTGCCGATTTGAGCGTTAAAGTCTCCAAGTAGAAGTATTATATTTTTTGATGGAATTTGATCCAGGGTGTTTGATAGTTCTTGCCAAAAATGTTCCGTTTGTTCTTTCTGAGTCCTATTTTTCTCATTAGTTGGTGCATGTGTATTGACAATGGTATAAACTTTGTTTACTGATTTAAAGGATAGCAGGGATAATCTTTCATTAATGGATTGAAACTCTATTATTGAATTTAATATGTTCTGATTTACAATGAACCCAGTTCCAAACTGAGGTACATTTTTCATAACTCTCTTTCCAGGTTTTCCCTTGAATATTCTATAACCTTCTGAATCAAATGGATGTTCATCAGTATATCTAGTTTCTTGAAGAGCTGTTATCATAATCCTTTTCTCTTTGATGAAATTTATTAGAGTTTTAAGTTTTCCTGTTTTTAAGAGTGAATTGACATTAAAGGTAGCCAAAAAGTTTGTTCTTGTGCTTAATTTGGAATCTAATATATAGCATCCACAAATGTAACAGAACTTCTGAGTACTATGTAAACACTGACTTCTCTCGACTCCTGATGCACTATCTTTATTGTTCTTAAAATACTTAAACATAAAGAAAATCATGAATTAAGTTCTGTACAAACAAATACGTGCGACACAACTGAAACTGAAGACACGTACACAAAGTGATAGCAGTGGTATATAAGGCTTCCCGTATTATTGCTAAAAATAGCTTTCTGAGTCACTGAAATCAATCATTCAAGTTAGCTGGCGGACTAGGTGCCGATAAGTCAGGTCAGTGAGGAATCCGGTCGTATAGCTAATGGAAGATCACGTCTTGAGGCTATTGCCAACAGTTTTAAAGAGCAGCTCAGCAGATAGTGTTATTGAAAGGATGGGAGTTTCATCACTTCTGCTTACTCAAATGATTTGAGGGATGTCCGGTATCATTTAATCTAAACAACTTCCACCTACCTTCTTGTTTCTTATCTACAGTACTGTTTGTAGAAAGTGAAACACTGTGAGAAATGGTCCGAGACACTCCCAGAGCAGGGGTCGTGTAGGCCTGCAGTACCATACTAAGGGATTGAAATCGCAGAGAGATGGCCCACTAGTGCCCTCTGTCGTGGGACAGGACAGGTCAGTGTTCAGCACAGATCTGTCGGCGTGGGGCCGTTCTACCAAGTGGAAATGTGTAAGCAAGTGCAACGATGCCTCACCGACATCACAGGGTGGACTATCAGCATGTCAGTGCAGTTGAACGGGCCAGAATGCTTGGGCTCCGGGGGGCGGGTCTGTCGTTTCGTGACATTGCGGCTCGTACAGGGCACGCTGCATCATTAGTAAGGCGTATGTGGATCCAGTGGAGAGAAGAGGGCGGTACACAGCGACGACAGGGTACAGGACGACGCAATGTGACCACAGGGTGAGACGACCACCATCTTCTCCGCATGACCGTATCGGACAGAACTGCGTCGTCCTCGGTGTTGGCTCGACACTGGAGCACTACAACATGGGTGGACATGTCTGCGTCGACGGTGCGGCGCCGTCCTTTGAGGGCTGGACTGGTGGCACGCATGCCACTGCATCGGCTTCCATTGACTGGGAACCACCTACGACTACGATGGGCGTGTGCACACCGACATTGGCAGGCTCAGTGGCGAAATTTAGTGTTTTCGGACGAGTCCCGCTTCAACCTGTGCTACAGTGATGTCCGCATACGCGTTCGGCGCTGCCGTGAAGAACGCAATCAGGCAGACTGTATTGTTGAGCGACATAGCGGACACACACCTGGTGTAATGGTTTGGGGCGCAATTGCCTATAACAGGCGATCGCGCCTCGTACGTCTTGCGGGCAATCTGAACAGTGACCGCTACATCAGGGAAGTTTTACAGCCCGTGGCACTGCCCCTCCTGCAGGCCATTCCACAGGCCATATTTCAGCAGGACAAGGCCCGCCCACATGTGGCAAGGAATGTACAAGCCATCTTCGCAGAACGAGATACCTCTGCTTCCCTGGCCCGCCAATTCGCCTGACATGTCGCCTATCAAACTTATCTGGGATATGGTTGGTCGGCAACTGTTAGTTCAGGTCCACCTGCCGCCACTGTTGATGCTTTGTGGACTCGCCTACAAACAGTGTGGGACGGTATTCCCCAGCTGTGTATTCAAGCCCTATATGATTCCGTGCCACGACGTCTTGCGGCTCTGAGTGCAACACGTGGTGGCGCAATGCCGTACTGAAGATCGACCGTTAACGTACATGTACCGGACTGTCCTAATCAGTAATGTATTGTCATGTCCCTAATCTGTGGTATAAAGTGCAATGTGGTCACATCTCTTGTTCTTGGTGTTTCACTTTCTACAAACAGTAGTGTATATTACTTCCAAAAGTCTGACTTACCTGAGAGTAGCTCTCTGCAAATCCTTAATATAAGTTTGCATATGTAACATGATGTAAACTTAGCCCCATTATAAATGATTTTGTATGATAGATCTATGTTATGGATATACATTATAAACAGAGGTGTCTCGTACAGGCTTCAGCACTTCACCTCTGGTATGTATGCAATTCTGTTTGCCAGATACCAGTGGCGGTATCCAAATCTTCGAGGGACAAGGCACTCATTATATCAATAAAATCGGAATTGAACCTTAACAAGGTGTGATATTAAAAGACTGACCCCATTTTCAGATTCAGAACATTAATCCCTACCGCAAAATCATGCAGGCCTGTCGACTGCGTTTTGCTCAAACCACCCAAGCACATATAACCTAGCAGGTTTCAACTCAATGGTACACAGGGCCTTAAGTATACCCATGAAAAAAGTAAACCACAACAAAGAATTTAAAACTATATAGCAAATAGCTAAGGAAACCAATTTCACACCCAATAAGGTAGATTGAATAATATAAGGTGCGTTCAAAAAGTAACGAGCCGGAGGCATAATTAGAGAAACCAGTATCTGTATGTTAGAAGTATTGGCCCTGGCTGTTGAGGCACTTCTTCCACTTTGATTCGAGGCGGTGAATGGCTGTCTCATAAAATTCCCTGGCTGCGATGTGAACCAGTTCCGCACGTACAGCTGGACGTCGGCGTCCAAGATGAATCGTTGGCCCCGCAGAGCCCTTTTTGAGGGACCAAACATGGCGTAATCACAGGGAGAGAGGTCTGGACTGTTTGGTCGGTGGTCGAGAACCTCCCATTTGAATTTCGCAGGAGTGCCGTGACTGTGTTGGCCGGATGAGGTCGTGCATTGTCGTGGAGCAGAATGACCCCACGGGTGAGATTGCCTAGTCGTTTTGTTTTGATCGCTTGGCGAAGGGTAGTCAAGCTTTGCGAGTAACGCTGGGCATCCACTGTTGTCCCGTGCGGCATGAAGTGTATCAGAGGGGGGCCATCTTGGTCAAAGAAGAACGTCAGCATTACTTTTCCTGCACTCGTTTGGATGGCCTTGCCTTTTTTGGGTGGTGGTGACCCTGGATGCTTCCACTGGAGGCTTTGTCGTTTGGATTCTGGTTCGAAGTGATGACACCATGACTCATCTCCAGCCACCACTCGTGCCAGGAACCCATTCCCTTCCCTCGCATAGCGCTGCAGATGACCAAGACAATGGACCATTCAACATGCTTCCTGGTGTGGTTGAAGACTGTGGGGCACCCATTGGGCGCACACTTAGCGCAAGTGCAGTCGTTCCTTCATGATGCTGTGCATACTTCCGACGCTCAATCCGACCACGGCGGCTATGGCGTTCACTGTCACTCGGTGGTCCTGGGTAATGAGTGCTTCAACCAGCTGGACGTTGTCATCGGTAATGCAGGGGGGTGCCACAGACCGGGCATCATCGGCTAAAGACACCCTTCCTTCCCTGAAGCGCTTGTGCCATGCCTTGACCCTTGCAAGGGACATGCAGTGTTCGCCGTACACTTGTGACATTTGGCGATGAATGTCCGTTCCCCCTACTCCTTCCGCTGTCAGAAACCGAACAACACCTCCTTGCTCTTCATTAGACGCCTCCATGTCACTGTTTGCAATGCGACTGGCAGCGTTGGACGATTGATGGATGCTGCTGCTCGCTTTGGTACGTGACGTGCACGCGTGCCCTCTAGCGACGGGTTGTGACCTTCCACGCTCTGGTCGGAACCACACCTCGTTACACACGCCATGATTAGCCGATGTCGTCACCGGTTTGCGCATTCCAGCCTCCGGCTCGTTACTTTTTGAACGCACCTTATATTAAGACACCGGACAAAAAATGTAGATCAAATGCTGATCGATAACTAGAACAAGTTTCGTGGATGCAAACACGTACTAAATTATCAATCATTTCAAAAAATAAGGAACCAAAATAGCATTCGGAATAAATAACACATTTGGTAACCACTTACATACTAACAGCTTCAATAAGCCAGGCCCTTGCTTGAAATCAGAGGTTATTTTACTACAGTGTCAAGAAACAGGATGTCAAGTAAATTACGTCGGAAAGACTGGAAGGAAGAACACAGAAGTGCAATTAAACACAGGAAACACTCGGCAGTATGCGAACACATGTACGACACTGGACATAGCTTCACTAATATAGAAACAGACCTTAAAATCGTACACTATGAAACATAAGGTTGAAAACTTGATAAAAAAGAAACCATAGAAATCCATTTACAGTAGCTAAGGTAAACAATCCAACTAATCTAAATGAATGCACAATTTTCAAGAATTCACCCCTATTGATGCTATTAGGCTACATTCTCATCCACAAAAAGGAAAGCAACATAATGAATGAAGTCGTGCTATGAATAACTAGGGGTAATCGATGATAAGCGGGAAGGATGTTTGTGTACCAAATTCTCAATAAACCAAGGCCTAAGTTAGGCAGTATTATAGAGTCCCGTCCAATAGCTGGGTGAATCATGGCCTTTAGTTACGACGTGGTGGATGATCGAGATTGGTCTCTAATAGTTGAGGAGGTCAATCCAAAACCATTACCATACACTACTATAAGTTAGGGTTCCTAGCCAGTGTTTTACCTAGTCTTAGCATAAATACTGTCACTAAGTTTCCAATAAATTTACACTAACTTAAATGGTTTGATATATTTTAATATCGTAATGATGTTAGTTAAATGGATTTGTAACGAATCAAAATCACATGTAATTATTCAAAATGGCCACCTTTGTGACTAACACAGTCCTTTAGTCTTTGTGGCCACTCATCAATTGAATTATGCACCACTTCCATCTGGAAATATGCTGCTGTCTTCAAAAGAGAACACTTTAAACTTTCAATATTTGGATGTCTCTTCTTGCAAGCCATCTCCTGAAGCTTGGACCTCAATTTGTAGTCCGGGGGGTTTAGATTCGGACTTGCAGAAGGCCAATCCGATGTCGAAATAGTCAGGAACATTGGCCCCAAGTCACTCCTGAGATTTGCGAGCCTTATGTGCTGGGGCTGAATCCTGCTGGAAGCTCCAGCGTTCTCCATGGAAAAGGGTGTTGAGTTTCTTGACCAGTGGCTCCAACACTGTCTCCTGATACACTTTGGCAGATGTTTTGACCCCTTTCTCACACAAATGGAGGTCCGTGGTACCTTCGTTGCTCACGCCCCACTACACCATAAGAAATGAACGATGATGGGTGGCGCTGGATCCTTGGAGCCTTTTCAGCAGGTCGTGCAGAGCATGTGGCATATACCCTGTCATTTTGGGCATTAAAAGTCTCCTCAACACTGAACATTATTTCATCAGTAAATAGGATTTTTCGGTGACCATTTGCTGCGTAACGCGACAGTAAGCGATTTGACTTTAAGAGCCTCTGTTCCTTCAGCGCATTTGTGAGGTGGTGTCCTTGCCGTCGTTTGTAAGCATGAAGTCCCAGGTCACTGCTCAATGTGCCTTACAAAGACATTTAGGAAATTTTCATCTCGTAATCTATCACAGACTGTCTCCGCACCGGATTTCTTCGCATACAAGCCGCCACTGCTTTCACCAATTCTGGAGTTTGCATATTGCATGGTCTACCTACTCTGTCTCAGTCTTTCACAGTTACGCTCTCAAGGAAGCGCTGGATAGGGTGGTACATGAACCTTTTGTTTATCTTGAGTTTCTGGAGAATTTTGAAAATCTCACCTGGGGATCTGCCTACCTTGTGCAACGCGACCACAGCTAAACTATTTTCATTATCGCCCCATTCCATCCTATAAACGAACACACAGAACTTTCCACTACAGCAGCTGCACTCGGAATGCCTCATAGCTGGTGCTACAACAGAGGAATGTGGAGACCCTTACAAGGGGGAAAGTACAGCCACCCTCAAAAGTTGTGCCAGTATTTGAGGTAATACTAGCTAGATACAAGTTAAGCAAGTTGTATGAAACGACGGCAGATGTGAGTATTGCTAAGGCGTACCAGCAGTAGTACAGTTCACGGTTTAATGAGGTAGATAGCCCCAGTCCACAGAGAGTAGTGAATGGAAACGGACGCTGTACAGGATTACGTGACCGTTAATTGTACGATCATGCGCCACGGGACCTCCTTTTTACGTGGAATCCGAACCAGAGGACATGGCATTTCACTTCAAAAATCTCACATGCATTGACCGGGAATCGAACCCGGTCCACTTTGGTGAGAGGCCAACATAAACTTAATCAATTCTAGTGTATGTAGTACTTGTGTAATTTCAGTCTTAACCTAACTAACCACATTAGTTAGTTATTGTTGTTTTAACGGGTGGAACTACGAATCATCTTCCCCTTAACCACATTAAAAAGGACCACCAGTTAAATAGGAACGTCAAATAGAACCGGACATTAATAAACTAGTGTTGAAAACATTCATATCTGAAGCTTGTTACAGTAAGATGATCTCGCTTTTCCATCCCTTAAAACAACAATAGCTAATAGTATAACTACAGTAAGAAGTTAACAAATCACATTGTTGATATAATCACAAAAACAAGATTAATAATAACTCAACATTTATAGAAGTAATACTTACCAACTGCTTATTAATATCTTGTAAATGAGATTGATGAGTTACACAAGTTTTAAAAAAACTTTTGTTATATATTAATTGTAAATATTGTTGTACATGGAGTGTTATACATATCCGCCAACCCTAATGTAAGCCTAAGAGATAAAGATTTGATGATGTTCGCATGTCGATTGATACAAGTCATCCAATTAAATAACACCCCTTTTTTTGTACACAGTATGTGTTAATTAAGTGATTAATAATTCATTTATATTTCTTTCTGGTTAGGGTAGTAATATATTTGTTTATCGCCACCCTAACTAATAGGGCACAATTGTATTAACTGACTGGAAACCATTCTATTATTAGATTTATCTTATGTCAAAAATACACATACAGTAAAACCTGCCTAAAGCGGAACGCAATCGTTCCGGATTTATTTTTCCATTTTCACAGATTTCCGTTTCACAAAAGGTTGTGTTAATAAGACAAAATTGTTTTTATAGAAACCATTTTTCAGTGTTGCCTAATTCTAGTAAATAAAGCTTTTCAGTCGGTCAACACGAATTGTGCCCAATCACATTTGGCGGGAAACAAGTATTTACATACCCTATAAACTAACACTCTTTATGCACAAATACCTACTTAATTGGACGACATGTTTCGAACGTCACGCGTTCATCCTCAGATCCTGTTCACTTAGACTTAATCACAATTAAACACAAATAAATATATATACTATTTATATTACACAAGTTTACAAAATCCCGTGCAACGTGTTAACTATTTACAAACGGTATATTACACTTCTATGGTTGTTCCGTTATTACTATTATTATTAATGTGGATTAAGTATGTTTCCTGTTGTCTATTGAATTGTTATTATGGATAATCTCAGTATTGAAATTATCTGCCTATTTCGTTATTATTGTTATAAATCAACCGCTCCTATTTAAACTATTGGCCTAATTGTGTTGCATTGTCTTGCGTGGCAAAATCACTGTTAAAAATCTACAAATGGACTGGAAGTAATGGAATGATGTCTACTTACCAGTTTTTTAGAGCTGATTCTTGTGGTCCGATTCAGCTGCGTGTCATCTGTTGTGACTCACGATGCGCTCTGTTAGTTGTTCTGAATAATAGTCATTAATGTTTAATATACCTGTTACCAGCACTATCCGTTGTAGTAACTTAAAACATTACTTGGATTTTTATGTAGAATTGTTACTTGGCCAGCAATGATCTAAGCTGCATGACTGTATGATTGTATGCTAATTGTGAAAAACTATTAACGACCAATCTCTCCCCGCCTTGTATAAACTAAAAAGTCATTGAGCGCTGCAGGACTTGATGGGGGTTCTTGAACTCGTTCACACTGCCTAATTAAGGCCTGGGTTTATTGAGATTACGGCACAAAGTGCATTATTCACGCTTAGCAATTTTCCCTGTTGCCCCCCACTACTTACTCATTGCCTGGTTTAATTTTCGTTTTGTTGTTACCTTATTGTTGACGGGATTCCTGCCTAGTGATGTGAATATGAGTGAACTCTCCAAGAATGTGTGTTCATTTAGATTATCTGGGTTGTTTAATTTAGCTAAGTGATTTTCTATGGCTTCTTTATTGTCAAGTTCCCTACCTTTTGTTTCGTAGTGTATGATTTTCAGGTCTGTTTCTATGTTTGTGAAGCTATGTCCTGTATCATACATGTGCTCGCCTACTGCTTAGTGTTCCCTGTTTTTTATGGCATTTCTTTGTTCTTTATAATGTGTGTCCATCCTCCTGCCTGTCTGTCCTATGTAATTTGCCTGACAACCTGTTTCTTAGCATGAGAATACACTCCTGATTTTGAGTATGGGTTTTGTTTATTTAAATTGCTATTGTGGGGATGTATTATTAGTTTTGAATGCTATTTTGATTCCTTGTTTTTTGAAAAGATTAGTGATTTTGTACGAATTTGCATTCACATTATTGAAACGTGCGAACTTGCTTGCCTCACTGGTTGGTGTTTGCAATATACTACCTTTTTACCCGATGTCCTTGCATTATTTGATCTATCTTATTAGGTGGAAAATTGTTTTCCTTAGCTATCGTATTATATAACACGCTAAGGTGTATGTTTCACAAAACTCTAGTTCCTAAACCAGAGGGAGTTAGGTGTGGTTTGTACCAAATTCTTCCAAACCGTCTCATTAGTACAGGAAAAATCTTGTGTTTCTTGAAAAGTCAGCGGAAATATATTTAGTTGTTTATAAAGTGCTTTTGAACAAATAAACAAGACGATAGCCCCTGGCAGAAATGTGTTGCGTACAGCCCACCTAGCTCTAGAGCCGGGCGTGTAGTCTGTACACATGAGGCGTACTCAACCCACAATTTGTTTAAAAGTGCGTTTAAACAAACATATTTATAGAAGCCTGCATAACAGTAAAGCCAGGCGGGTGGCTTAAACACATGGCCCGTTAGTTTGTTTTATTGTTCTAATCTCTTTGTTGTAATTTTCTCTTGTCATGGGTATACTTATGGCCCTGTGGGTCATCAAATTGAAGCCTGCTAATTTATGTGTGCTTGGGTGGTTGGAGCAATTATCAATAGTGTGTGATGTTTGAGTGGGCTTGCGAAAGATCGAGTACGACAGGTTATTGTTCGATTGTTATATCAAGGTAATTAATGATTTGCTCTTTTTCAGGCTCCTTGGTGAATTTGATCGAATGATGTAAACTGTTAATGTCTTGTAAGATCGTACCTTCATTTGTTAAATCCGTGTCATATATGCATAGGACATCGTCCATGTACCTACTCCATTGTATAATCTCATTTGCCTTGTTGTCTCTCAGATAATTATTTTCTATGTTGTTTATGAAAATGTTGGCTACTAGACCGCTAAGAGGTGACCCCATAGCTAACCCATTTGTCTGTTCATATAAAATTTGTATTATTGAATTGAAACATGTTATGGTTGAGTACGACTTTCAACAATTTTATTATCTCATCTGTTTCATTTGTCGAGTTACTCAAATTTAAGTTGTCTTCTATTACTTTGACAACTTGTTTACCGGAATGTTAGTGTGCATATTGGTTATATCGAATGACACTAACCTCATATTGGGTTTTATTTCTATTGAACCTAGTTTATTCACTAACTCCGTTTTGTTATTGACCGATTTGTCGTTGTTGATGACCACTCAATCCTTTAGTATTTTCAGTAGTTCTTTGCTTAAGTTTTAATTCGGTGCTTTCCTGCAATTGACGATTGGTAGCCTTATGAATTTTCGCTAAGGCCCTTAATGAGGATAATTTAGAGTTCATGTACAGTATTTTTGTTTTTTCTGTCTTCGTGAGAATGTATTTGATTCCATTTAACACACTTTTTATTTGATTTTGAAATTTATTGGTGGGGTCTTTTTCTACTTAACCAGATTCCCTTGTGTTATGCTGATTTTATTTTTATTGTTGCTTTCTCGCTGTATGATCTTCCTGGCTTCGTTTGTGGCTAGATTTTTTGTTTCCATGCAATTGTACTTCAAGCAACCTCATTTCTTCCCTTGTGAAATCAACATTTGTTCTATTGTTTACCCTGCTCATTTGTAGATTTTTTACTGTATTTGCACGCGAGACATTGCAAGACAATTAGGTCAAGAGTTTAATTAGGAGCGGCTGATTTATAACAATAATGACGAAATAGGCAGATAATTTCAAAACTGAGATTCTCCATAATAACAATTCAATAGACAATAGGAAACATACATAATCCACATTAATAATAGTAATAATACAACAACCTTAGAAGTGTAATATACTGTTTATAAATAGTTGACACATTGCACGGGTTTTTGCAAACTTTTGTAATAAAGGCGGCGGCCAATACTCTTATCCAAGTATACGTTTCTCGCTTGCATTCCATAATCCTTAGTCCAGGTGATGAAGATGGCGCTGATGGCTTATCAGGCCAATTCTTGCATGAAACATGCGACCACATATGTTGCATCCGATGGAGGGTGGAGGACGTGGTAGTGTTTGACGTATCTTCTTCCTCTGGCGAATTTCCTCTTCCTGTCCTCGATGTTCCTGCTCAAACTGTTCAACTGCAGCCGAGATGGTAGCACGCCAGCGAGGGCTATCCAGTGCAAGAGTATGCCTAGTATTTGAGTTTATCTCTACTCTTCTCATGGTCTGCTTGAGTTGGTCTTGATATCGTTTTAAAGAAGCACCACATGGCCTCTTGCCAGTGGAGTTCACTATACAGGATTTGCTGAGGGAGTCTGCTGTCACTCATACGATGGATATGGCCTGCCCATTTAAGCCGATGACCAACAATGCAGGCTTCAATACTGTTTAGCATTGCTTTCTCAAGGACTGCTATATTAGTTACATAGTCATCCCATTTGATGTTCATGATGGATCTAAGTTTTTGTTGATGAAAGCGTTCCAGTCTCTTGATGTCCCGGCGATATAGGGTCCGGCGGCTTCGGTGGCGTATTTGGTAGCATGCTGAGCCTCTATGCCCATGATCGCGGGTTCAAATCCGGCCGAAGTCGTTGGATTTTTTAAGAGCGTTAAAATCCCTCAGTATGCCTTCCTTCTGAGGGGAAGTAAAGCCGGCGGCCCCATATCATAGATTTATGGCATGTTAAAGACCCTTCCCCTAATTACACCTGTGTGAAGCTAAATTGTATATGTTAAGAATGTAAACAACACTCTTAGGTTCCTAAGTTCGTTGCCAAGGGCCGACTGCGGTGGTGTCTGGTAGCTAAGTTCTGAACTAGTAGTCGTTGACGGTGGCGTTTGGCGGAAAAAGTAGGAACTATTTGAAAAATTCAAAAGTCTACAGTTCTTACTTGAATAAAAAAAAACATAACACACACTAATACAATCATCACAATTAACGCCGGTTATCAGACAGATTCTACACACACCCAAAGTACACGGGGCTACATGACCGCGTTGTCGCAGCCCCTAAACTTACATCCGTAGAGTAGCATAGAAATAACAACAGCTTGGTACACCGATACTTTCATGCAGATACTTAAATCTTTGTTCAGAAACACACGATGTGAGAGATGTCCAAAAGCCACATGGGCAGCCTGTATTCTGTTTTCCACGTCCTTCTCAGAGGTACAGTTCGCTGATGAATACTACCAAGGTACGAGAAGTGTTCCACCTTCCATCTGGGTGGATGGTTCCAGGAGCAGGCTGAGTTAGCACTTTGGACCGCTCAATGTTGACAGTCAGGCTGAAACGTTCATAAGCTCTGTTTAAACAGTTCGCAGACTGCTGAAGCTCTTCTGGTGTGTGGGCTGGAGAAGCATTGTCATCTGCATATTGCAATTCTGTGACCCGAGTGGAATAGGTTAATCTTTTGGAGCATTTGATACGGGGAAGCATGAAAAGTCGCATAATGCCCGACTTCCTAGCCTCTGAACACTCGTTAGAGTCCTCCCGCTCGGCCTTCTATTTCGCCTGCAGACCACGCTGCCACCCGCAATTTGCACCACCGATTGAGTGCTAAGCAGGATGAGAACCCAGCCAACGTCGAATGCATTGCCTGGCCGACTGCCGGCCGTACCCTCTCCGCTCGGGGCTGCGCGCGCCACCCTTGTTGCTGACAATGACGGACAGGAATCAGTCCGCATGGTTAGTCACAGAGGAGACCATTTGTTTTTTCGACCTGTGTTTCTCGACTAAAGCAGCCCTTAAAGAAGCTAACAGCTCAATGCAGAGAATTGTACACTCCTCTTGCTTACAAGATGACCCATGCTATTTCCTGCCTAGATCCTATAGTGGTCGCTGAGACTCCTAAGTTGGCAGGAGATAGGATCGTCATTGCCCTGGAAATTCTTTGTAATCAGAATTTGCTTTCTGGCACAATGGCTGACCGTATCAAGGGCAGCTACTCCGCCCTTGTGAGACTGCGTGTTTGAAACAGTTCGACAGAAAAGAGCTACGGCTCGACGTGGTGTGGTCTGAATTAGTGGCTTCAGCACCTTTCTCAGTTCCTGCCGAAAGCGATCTCACAAGCTTCGTTAAATTGATACTGGTTTTGTATCACAGCAATGCAGCTCTAGAGAGAAGTTTCTCCCTGAACAAGAAGTGCATGATTGTCACTCTGAAAGAAGCAAGTCTGAGTGGCATGCATACTGTTTTGGACGCTGTGATGGCAGCTGGTGGAGTAGAAAAGATAGCATGGTCCATGCTGCACCAAACTCCTACGCCGTGTTAAAGGAAGCAAAACAGGTGCGAAACCAGGAGGAAAAGGAAGCGACGGCTAAGGTGGCAGTCAAAAGAAAAGCCACGAAAGATCTCCAGGAATTGGCAAAAAAGAAAGAAGAAGATATTGAACGACGCCTGTCCTGGGGCAGCGAATATTGAAGAGCAGATGAGTTCCCTAGAGAAGCTTTAAATTTATAAATCCATGATTATTGTTTGTTTTATCTTATTTTGTGTGACTTAAGTTCCTAACCACAATCTAGTATTGACAAAGTGACTTATTTTATTTTGTGTATGACTAGCCTACAGTTCCTATTCAGAAATTAGTACTGTCAAAAGAACTTAATTTTGTGTTGTGTATATCTGAAGTTCCTAGTAACAATCTTGTGTTTGTCATAGTTACTTGTTTAATTTCGTTTTGCATTATTTTATTTTCTATTGCCTACTTTGATTAAATAAATCTAAATTAAACGGTATTCGTGGCATGTGGAATATTACTGTTTTTAGCCTTTCCATGGTCTTCGGGAAAAATATACGTCTCTTCTTTCGCAAGGTAGTTGCACATACCAAATTGTTTTAAAGTCTGTGTAAACACTCCCTGCAAATGCATCACACATGCACAATAACAAAATCTCGCAGCTCTCAACATTCTACTATCAAACATCCATCTCCAACATGTGGCTATAAAATCCACCACACAAGTGACAGAATTCTTGTTGTTTGGGCGGGCATTGTTTCAGTTGCTTGTTAACCCGGCAGTGGTATCGTGGGGTGTGACATACCCAGGTGGTAATAGTTCCGTTTGTTTCTAACAGAGGGGGTGATCTACTTGGTTCATGACTTGTGTAGCTGCAGGTAGTGACCTTGAGAAGGTATTAATCACTTTCTGAACAGTTAGTTTCAAGTGAGCTCTCTTGGTGACTAGTCTGAAAGTGCGCTGGGCATCTCACACCCCACAATACCACTCGCGTTTGGAAAACAGGACAATGCAAGGTAAGGTTTTACTGAGTTAGTTATTGTTGTTTTAAGGGGTGGAACTACGAGGTCATCTGCACCTAAGATTTTACTGAATTGTACATGATTGTTTAGGGAGGGGAAATGGGACTTCTATAATGAAAGCACATATTAGGATATGGAATTTGGTAAATACAGCTTCAATAATTTCACACAGTTATTTCCTTTTTTCAAAAATGTAGATAGATCTCCATGCTGAACATACAAACCGAATCGCGAAGTGGCTGGAGGAAGAAGACGCTATTGATTCGAATTCAGATTCAGAAGAGGATTTTGTATATACAAGCGAGCATAATAGTGACTCAGAATTAGATGCTGTCGAGTCGGAAATTGAACCGGAAGATCATTCTGCAAACTATTTTCAAGGGAGAGATGGTGTGACTAAGTGGAAAAAAGTGTGTCCTCTGCCCAATGTTCGAACGCGTAGGCACAATATTATAACTCACCAGGTGTTGTAGGAGATGCCAAAAATGCAAAAACTCCATTGGAGTGTTTTTCCCTTTTTATTTCACCGGATATAGTTGGACGAATTGTTACCTGCACTAATAAAAGAATAATCAAAATAAGAGAGAGTTATGGGGCTAGTCAGTCAGTGGCACGAGATAACAGATGAATGTGAATTAATGGCAGTGTTTGGTCTTCTTTATCTAGCTGGTACAAAGAGGGCCAATTATGTAAATTTGGAAGAATTGTGGACAACTGATGGAACTGGCGTAGAAATCTTCAGGACCGTCATGTCTCGAAACCGTTTTCGACTTTTGCTACGCCACCTCAGATTCGATGACCCCAAAACAAGGGATGCCTGGAAAGAAATTGATCAAATGACCCATATTCTGGAAGTTTTTGAAATATTTGTTGGTAACTGTGGAAAGCATTACTCTGTGGGAGAGTATGTGACACTAGATGAAAAATTGGAAGCTCTCAGAGGACGGTGCTCGTTTCAAGTTTATATGCCCAATAAACCTTCTAAATATGGCATCAAGATATTTGCTTTAGTAGATGCAAGAATGTTTTACACTGCAAAGCTTGAAATTTATGTAGGCCAGCAACCAGAAGGGCCATTCCAGCAAAGCATCCAAGTTAACGACCTGGTGGAGCGTATGATTGTCCCCATAGCAAACTCAGGGAGGAATCTCACGTGTGACAACTGGTTTACCAGCTACTCCTTAGCTCAGACATTGGTAGATGAGTACAGGATAACTCTGGTAGGAACTTTACGGAGGAATAAGAAAGAAATCCCTCCTGAATTTCTTAACACAAGAAACAGAGGTGAATTTTCAAGTGTGTTCGGTTTCTCTGGTAACAACGCTGGTATCCTATGTACCAAAGAAGGGTAAAGTTGTTCTACTGTTATCCACAATGCATCACGATGCCAATATTGATGCATCAACAGGAGATAAGGCCAAACCGGAAATGATTACGTTCTACAACCTAACTAAATGATGTGTAGACATTGTTGATGAGCTATCAGCAACGTATAATGTTGCCAGGAACAGTAGAAGATGGCCTCTGGCAGTATTTTTCTCAGTACTGAATGTCGCAGGAATAAATGCAAAGATTATTTGAGGCAAATTGTAAGCAAGAGATTGTGAGGAGGAAATTTTTAAAAAATCTTTTCTTGCAGCTTGTTCAAGGCCAGATCCACAAAAGACAACATTTGACAAACCTTCCACGGGAATTGACCAGTAAAGTGAAGAGAAGTAGCTCCAAGACACCCAGCGCTGGAGAGACAGCCACGCAAAAGACTACAACAATGCCGCGCTGTCACTACTGCCCCTGAGGCAAGGACCGAAAATCTCGTTATAGGTGTGTGACGTTTGATGTCTCCTTATGTATGGAACACATAAACCCCATCTGTGCACAATGTATTCTGGTCGTGGGAATTGAAGAAGGATGATCCTTTTCTTTTCTTGAGTGAAATGTGTTATTGTATACAAGACACTAGCAGTAGTGCCCGGCTTCGCCCGGAGGATTTATTTGTTTTATGGATGATAATGAATACTAACTTACTACAGAAATGATATTAAATCTAACTGAAAATGAATAATATAACTTTTTGTGATGGTGGTGGTAGTAAGGAAAGGAAGCTTGTAGTTTAACGTGACCGTTAATCTCGCGATCATAAGCCACGGGACCTCCGTTTTACGTGGAATCCGAACCACAGGACATGGCATTTCACATCGAAAATCTCACATGCATTGACCGGGAATCGAACCCGGTCCGCCTTGGTGAGAGGCCTACAGCTTGACCGCTGAGCCACCACGCCCCCCAAGTGGTGGTGGTAGTAGTGGGGGTGATAAGTAGTAGTCTACAGTCTAATTGACGTAACATTCAGGTCATTTTCCCGTAATATATTGATAATAATGAATAGGAAAACGGCTATTTGCTAACTACTGTACTGACATATGTAATTTACAATTGAATTGAAAGATATGATTAGAAAGTGGAGGCAGTGAACTAAAAGACACTGCCTAGGGCCTATATCTCATTAGCTGTTCGAAAAATAGGCACCATTAGTGTCGTCTCTTGTCGCGTAGTGCCGTAGGAAAATATGCAGAGCAGTTTGGAAAAACGTCGGCTGGCCCAAGCTCCTGAGGTACCGGTAGCAAAAATGTTATGTATCGTCACATAGCACTCAACGATAAGGTTCGGAATAAATGAAGGTTAATTTGAAATCACCAACGCTTATTGTCGCTGATAACCTCAATGTACTGCACCAACACCATGGCACTTAAACAGAGGCATACTATTTTCAAGATAATAACTGTTTTAAGGGCCTAAGAAATCTTTTTGAACTTATTAGTCCCTGTGACTGCCATTTATAAGCAGCTTAAGATGTAATTATTTTCACAATTCTGCACCAGAACACTGGTAGGGGTGACGTGATACAGCCCGCATTGCCAGCCAATAATAGACTTATTAAAATATTCTTACAGTTACACTACTACGGATATGAATAGTTCTAGCGCCTTAAAATGTGTTTTTTAAGATCCATTTGTCTGTTGTTCTAAATATAAGGAATGGAGAGTGTTGTCCAAAATATCAAGTGGACAGTGTTACCAGTAGGATTTCAAAGGGTAAGTGCGTAAAATTCGGTGCAATTAGGTGGAACGGTATAAATTTGTGCTAAAGGGCCTAAATGCAGGGAATAGAGTGGTCTGTCCAAAATATCATGTTGACGGTGTTACTCGTCGGATTCCAAAGGGTAAGTATGTAAAATTAGGTTCAGATCGGTGAAACGGTGTAGATTTGTGCCGAAGGGCTTAAATGCAGGGAATGAAGTGGTCTGTCCGAAATTTCAAGTGGATACTGTTGCTCGTCGGGTTCCGAAGGGAAGGTATACAAATTTTGGTTCAGATCGGTGAAACGATGTTGATATGTGCCAAAGGGCCTAATTGCAGGGAATGGAGTGGTCTGTCCGAAATTTCAAGTGGACAATGTGGACAGGGTAAGTAAGTGGTCTGTCAAAAATTTCAAGCAGACAGTGTTAGTCGTCGGGTTCCAAAGGGTAAGTATGAACATTTTGGTTCAGAACGGTGAAACGATGTTGATATGTGCCAAAGGGCCTAAATGCAGGGAATGGAGTGGTCTGTCCGAAATTTCAAGTGGTCAGTGTTACTCGTCGGGTTATAAAGGGTAAGTATACAAATTTTGGTTTAGATCGGTGAATCGGTGTAGATTTGTGCCAAAGGGCCTAAATGCAGAGAATGGAGTGGTCTGTACAAATTTTAAAGTGGACAGTTTTACTTGTTGGGTCCAAAGGGTAAGTATGAAATATTTGGTTCAGATCGGTGAAACGGTGTAGATTGCGCCAAACGGTCTAAATGCAGGAAATGGGGTGGTCTGTCCGAAATTTTAAGTGACAGTGTTACTTGCAGGATTCCAAATGGCAAATATACAAATTTTGGTTGAGATTGGTGAAACGGGGTAGATTTTAGCAAAAGGGCCTAAATGCAGGGAATGGAGTCGTCTGTCCGCAATTTCAAGCAGACAGTGTTACTCGCAGGGTACCAAAGGGTAAGTATACAAATTTTGGTTCTGATCGGTGAAACGGTGTAGATTTGTGCCAAGGGGCCTAAATGTAGGGAATGGGGTGATCTGTCCGCAATTTCAAGAGGACAGGGTTACCCGCAGGATTCCAGAGGGTAAATATATAACTTTTGGTTGAGATCGGTGAAACAGTGTAGATTTGTGCCAAAGGGCCTAAATGCAGGGAATGGGGTGGTCTGTCCGCCATTTCAATCAGACAGTGTTACTCGCATCCAGAGGGTAAATATACAAATTTTGGTTGAGGTCGGTGAAACGTTGTAGATTTGGGCCAAAGGGCCTAAATGCAGGGAATTGAGTGGTCTGTCCGCAATTTCAAGCAGACAGTGTTACTCGCAGGGTACCAAAGGGTAAGTATACAAATTTTGGTTCTGATCGGTGAAACGGTGTAGATTTGTGCCAAGGGGCCTAAATGCAGGGAATGGGGTGATCTGTCCGTAATTTCAAGAGGACAGGGTTACCCGCAGGGTTCCTGAAGGAAAATATATAAATTTTGGTTCTGATCGGTGAAACGGTGTAAATTTCTGCCAAAGGGCCTAAATGCAGGGAATGGGGTGGTCTGTCCGCCATTTCAATCAGACAGTGTTACTCGCAGGGTTCCAGAGGGTAAATATACAAATTTTGTTTGAGATAAGTGTAACGTTGTAGATGTGTGCCAAAGGGCCTAAATGCAGAAAATGAGATGGTCTGTCCGAAATTTCAAGTAGACAGGGTTACCCGCAGGGTTCTAAAGGGTAAGTATACAAATTTTGGTTCGGATCGGTGAAACGGTGTAAATTTTTGTCAAAGGGCCTAAATGCAGGAAATGGGGTGGTCTGTCGGAAATTTTACATGGACCGTGTTACTCACAGGGTTACAAAGGGTAAGTATTCAAATTTTGGTGGAGATTGGTGAAACGGTGTAGATTTGGGCCAAAGGGCCTAAATGCAGGGAATGGGGTGGTTGTTCGGAAATTTCAAGTAGACGGGGTTACCCGCAGGGTTCCAAAGGTGAAGTATACAAATTTTGGTTCAGATCGGTGAAACAGTGTAGATTTGTATACATAACAGACAAACAGACAAACATTGAGCTTATATATAGATTGTTGGTCCGTGACAATGAGTTTGTATTCTTCGGTTCTTTATTGTGTTCGCTCATAAAGCTCCAAGTGGCAATGTGCACCACTAATAATATTCATGTTGTTCATTAAATGTTACATACAGAACATTGTTTCATTGGGTACCTCAGACCCCACAATACCACTGGCTAACTTTCCTGCCGGGTTAACCACTGTCTGTGTCGGATTTCCTTTCATTGTCATTGTCATTGTTTCGTTTACTTTTACTTCGCCGAAGTTCGACCTGAGGACTGGACACATACCATGCAGCATGTACAGAATGAAATACTGAAGGCCTTCTGAATATCGCGGTGGTTGAAATGATTATTGACCTTGGCAATTCATCAAGCTCTGATGATGATAGAGACAGTGAAGGGATGGAGGGTGTCAAACCCTTGCCAAGTGACTGAGGATAATTTATTTATTGGTGTCGGTTCGCTTGCGGCAGTCGATAATACACACATCAAATAAAGTTTTGCATCACCTCGGTTCCCAGATCTCCGGCATATAGACGTTGACTGTGTATATTGTATCCAAGATACAGTCCCTTTGACTGTTCATAGATGTCACTAAAACTGCTCAAAGATGTAAACAACCATGCATGAGCAGGGCCTATTAGACGGAGGGGGTACGACAGCCGATCAGTTCCAGTCATTCCACCAGGACGAAGGTACGCTGCTCATGTTGTCTGTAGTTCTACCATGCCTAGAAGGTCAATACCGCAGTTCGATCGCGTCCGCATTGTTACTTTGTGTCAAGAAGGGCTCTCAACAAGGGAAGTTTCCAGGCGTCTCAGAGTGAACCAAAGCGATGTTGTTCGGACATGGAGGAGGTACAGAGATACAGGAACTGTCGATGACAGGCCTCGCTCAGGCCGCCCAAGGGCTACTACTGTAGTGGATGACCCCTACTTACGGATTGCCGCTCGGAGGAACCCTGACAGCAATGCCACCATGTTGAATAATGCGTTTCGTTCAGCCACAGGACGTCGTGTTTCAACTCAAACTGTGCGCAATAGGCTGCATGATGCGCAACTTCACTCCCGACGTCCATGGCGAGGTCCAGCTTTGCAACCCCGACACCATGCAGCGCGGTACAGATGGGCCCAACAACATGCTGAATGGACCCCACGGAATTGGCATCACGTTCTCTTCACCGATGAGTGTCGCATATGCCTTCAACCAGACAATCGTCGGAGACGTGTTTGGAGGCACCCTGGTCAGGCTGAACGTCTTAGACACACTGTCCAGCGAGTGCAGCAAGGTGGTGGTTCCCTGATGTTTTGGGGTGGCATTATGTGGGGCCGACGTACGCCACTGGTGGTCATGGAAGGCTCCGAAACGGCTTTACGATACCTGAATGACATCCTCCGACCCATAGTGCTACCATATCGGCAGAATATTGGAGAGGCATTTGTCTTCATGGACGACAATTCTCGACCTCATCGTGCACATCTTGTGAATGCGTTCCTTCAAGATAACGACATCGCTCGACTACAGTGGCCAGCATGTTCGCCAGACATGAACCCTATCGAACATGCCTGGGATATGTTGAAAAGGGCTGTTTATGGACGTCTTGACCCACCAACCACTCTGAGAGATTTACGCCGAATTGTCGTTGAGGAGTGGGACAATTTGGACCAACAGTGTCTTGATGAACTTGTGGATAGTATGCCACGACGAATACAGGCATGCATCAATGCAAGAGGACGTGCTACTGGGTATTAGAGGTAGTGGTGTGTACTGCAATCTGGACCACAAATGCTGAAAGTCTAGCTGTATGATGGTACAACATGCAATGTGTGGGTCTCATGAGCAATAAAACGAGCTGAAATGTTGTTTGTGTTGATCTCTATTCCCTTTGTATTTAAAGGTTCCGGAACTCTTGGAACCGAGGTGATGCAAAACTTTTTTTGATGTGTGTAGAGCAAAAGCTATTGTTTCAAATAGCTTGGTTCAAATTACCCCCCTTTCATTCAATAGCCTACAACTTATAAAACCATGGCAATAATATCGCCACAGAGCGGCTTGTTTGAGTGCTCAGTGCTAAATATTTCTTTACCTAACTTTACTTTTGCATTATCACGAAAGCTAATATTAGCCGTAGACCGGCCAAGAGCGCTAACATACTACCTCTTGTCTCGCTGGCATCGGGAGAGCGTGGGTTCGAATCCCACCTCGGCCGCCCTGAAAATGGTTTTCGTGGTTTCCCATTTTCACTACTAGGCAAATGCCGGGACGATTCCTTTGAATAGGTCCACGGCCAATTTCCTTTCATAATCCCTTCCCTCACCGGTCCTGAAAAGAAAAATGCATGGCCATTGGCTGAATTAGTAAAATTATTAATATTAACCGTAGAGAGTCGCAATTCAGTGAGTGTGCATGGTGTTATCTGTCAACTACTTTACTGTAAGCTGTGAACGACCTCCACCCAGACTCTTGTTCCATGTCAAAGGATAATCATTGCATGGTGAGTGTTTTTATTATTATTATTTCCGATTATTCCCCTTCAGGAGAGCGTGAGAACTTGAGCCAATCACAGCTTCACTTCCTTTTCCTCTCTTCTTTTCTTCCCAAAACCTCTTCATTAGTTCACTGTGCTTTTTCTTCCTTTCCTCTGTCCATTTTTTCCCTGATGTATCTTTCCTTGAAACTTGTGCAATTTTCGTGTTTCTGATTTTATTTCTAAATTGTTCTCTGTCCTTAATGTCGTCTTCAGAGATTTTAAGTAATTCCATGTCTTCATGTACTTCTTTAATCCAACTGGTCTTTAATTTACTTGCATTCACGATATTGAAAATCTTCTTAGTGAGTCTGTTCTCATCCATCCTATATATGTGTCCATAGAACTGCAGACGTCTCTTCCTAAATTTATCTACAATGGTGTCTGTATTTTCATAAAGTTCCTTTGTTGGTCTCCTGACCCAAATTCCATTACGGAAAACAGCGCCATGGATTTTCCTAAGAATTTTTCGTTCCTGTTTCTCAATATCATGAATTCTTGTCATTCCTCTAATGACGGTTGTTTCTGCCGCGTACAAGGCTTCAGGCATGACAACTGTGTTATAATGGCGCAATTTTGCATTGCGAGATACTGCTCTTTTGTTATAATGATTCCATGTCAGCTTGTACGCCTTCTGCAATTTTACTATTCTATCTGCATTAGAAATTGTGTTCAATCCTGTGGGTTGGATGGCTTCTCCTAAATATTTGAAGTGAGTGACCTGCGAGATTTTTCCATATTGCGTTCGCAAGGTGATGTTTCCTGTTGATTTGGTATCCATATACTGTGTTTTTTCATAGGAAATATCAAGTCCCGTTTTACTGGAGATTTCATGTAGTTTCTCTAGCGCTAATATGGCTTCATCCTTGTTGTTTGTTAAGATGGCCAGATCATCTGCAAAGGCCAAGCATTTCACAGTGACTCTTTTCCCTTTCTCCTTTCCTATTTGGATACCTTTCACATGCTTTTCCCATTCTGTGATGATTTTGTCCAGTACGATGTTGAACAAGAGTGGTGATAAACCATCCCCTTGTCGAACTCCAGTATGTATTGCAAAAGAGTTAGAGATTTCTCCCATGAATTTCACCTTTGAGGTAGTTCCCAATAATGTTTCCTGGATGATGGCCCTCGTCTTCCTGTCAACTCCTAATTCTTCTAGTCTGTTAAACAAGGTTTGTCTGTCAACCGAATCGTAAGCCTTTTTGAAATCCACAAATGTGACTGTAGTGTTCCTGCATCGTCGGATGTGCAGTATGGTCTTGAGGTTCCAGATCTGCTCAATACAGGACCTTCCCTTCCTGAAACCTGCCTGATATTCTCCAATATGGTGGTCCACCTGTGGCTCGAGTCGATTCAGCAAAGCTTTAGAGAGAATTTTATAAGCGACTGGAAGAAGCGAAATTCCTCTATAATTATTCGGATCAGTTTTGTTTCCCTTCTTATGGAGTGGGTGTATCAAAGCACTCTTCCATTCTTTTGGGATTTTCTCAGTTTTCCAGACATCTGATATTATTCTGTGAATTTTAGGTGTTATGTGTTCATGATCCAATTTCCAAACTTCTGCAATAAGTCCATCTTCACCAGGGGCTCTATTGTTTTTTAATGACTTGATTATGTCCACTATTTCTTCATGTGATGGTGGAAGTGAATCAAGGTTGGGCACTGGTTTTGCAAATTGAAGTTGTTCAGAAGGTGCTTCGCAATTAAGGAGTGTACTGAAATATTTAGCTAGAATTTCACAATTATTGCTCGTATTTGTTTCCAGAGATCCATCAGGTCGTTGGAAGCATAAACTAGGGGGTTGAAAGCCTGCTATATTTTCTCTAAAGGTCTTGTAAAAATTTCTGGTGTTGTTCTTAGTGAAGTCCTGTTCTATTTCATTTAGCCTATTATCATCATAATTGCGCTTTTCTCGGCGAATAATTTTAGAAGTGTTTTTCCGAACCTGCACAAATTCTTGCAATTTTTCTGTTGTTTTATGGCTATTGAAATTATTCCATGCTTTAAACCTATATTCAATAGCATGATCGCATGTGATGTTCCACCACCTATGTTTTCTCTTTCTCGGAGGTTGACCGAATTTTATTGCTTGTTTCATTTTCTCTGCAAGTTCAGACCAGCTCGTGGTATCCATTTGACGGATTTCTTCAATGATGTTCATCTTGTTGAATTCAAGGTATTCTGGATCAGTTCGGAAAAGCTGGGTTCCCCTTATCCTTTGTCTGTTGGGTTGAAATTTTACCTTGATTTGTAGTAAATGATGATCTGAGTCAAAGAATCCTCTCCTGGTTTTCACATTAAGGACTTCATTAGCGTTCCTTCTAGAGATAGCAACGTGAGTGTTTTTATATATATATATTTATATATTTTTTAAATATTTATTAATGCAGCCATTGACCATGTACTTTTCTTTTCAGGACGGGTCAGGGAAGGGATATTGGAAGGAAATCGGCCATGGACCTATTGAAAGGATTCGTCACGGCATTTGCCTGGTGGTGAAAATGGGAAACCACGAAAACCATTTTCAGGACGGCCGAGTTGGGATTCGAACCCACGCTCTCCCGATACCAACGAGGTAGCATGTTAGCGCTCTCAGCCACCGCGGCCGGTTGAGTGTTTATATTCACTAGCTGTAGAGTGCCCTCTTTGTCGTATTAATCGAATTGAATACCGATGATAAAGGTATCATAGCTTTGGTGTGTTGTTTATTTAGTGGGGCGTGGTGGCTCAGCGGTCTAGCTGTATGCCTCTCACCAAGGCGGTCCGGGTTCGATTCCCGGTCAATGCATGTGAGATTTTCGAAGTGAAATGCCATGTCCTGTGGTTCGGATTCCACGTAAAAAGGAGGTCCCGTGGCTCATAATCACAAGATTCACGGTCACGTAAAACTACAATCTTCCTTTTTTGTTGTTTATTTATTCATCTAAGTGCCATACTTCTCTGTTTGAATATCCTCGGCGTTGACTCAGAATTGACTTTAAATATATTAGTTTTTTTTTTTGTTTGTTGTTATTGTTATCATGTGGCCTGCTACAGAAATAATGTCTGAAGTGTAGCGCTGTGTATTATTCAAATCAGTTGATTTACAACAACACGAAAAACTATGCAACACAGCTCAGCTGTTCCTAGCTCTCGCCATATCCTTGATGTTCTTTCTTTCGAAATACAGGGTGTAGGTGAGAACCATGCTCAGAATTCTTGTGGTGTGGCTTTTATGTTATGTGGCGACCGTGGGTCGAGTAGAGGTAAAGCAGGGCAAGCCTATTGACAGGAAGGCTGTCAATACCGAATGTGCGGGGTTAGCAATACTGTATTATTACCATCATTTACGTGTGTAATGGCAGAAACACCTACCATTTTACTATACAAGTCGCGATCTAAGACGGGATAGTGGGTTGGTAACATCTATTACTACATGACCCCCAAAATTATTATTCATTATTACAAAGGGTATTTTGACTATTTTCAGTAGTGTAGAAAATTGTATCGCCTTGTTCCAGGCTCCTATACTGTTACGGTTTCATGCAATTCAGTCACTTCCTGGAAACATTTATTATGTGACACTCCTATTCTCTACTCTCGAAGCCCTCCTCAGTAAAACAGTCGTTTATCTCAGCTCTCCTCAGGTAAACAGTATTTTGTGTTCATAGCATCTCATCCCATCTGCAAGAGATTTCACTCACTGCTCACGCTACGGACTAGGTCTATTCTCGCCATCACCTCTGGGCTGCGGAAGTATCTTCAAACATGCAGTTACAGTTACCGTACGCTAGAGATACTTGATTTGCACTTTAAGAATCATTTTTCAGCCATTCGGTATACAAACTCTAGTCTTAGAGAGTTCTAAAATATCCGAGAATTTGGTGGATTTTTGTGCGGAAATTTAAAAGCAGGTCATTGCTTGACACCATGAACCCAATGATTCTATTGGTTCAAAATATTGAAAATTGCCTGTGGATGAAATGTTCAGACTGTGTTGTAAATAGAAAATGTATTATTTTTATGTATTTTTAATTTTGCATAATTGCAAGACGATTTGAAATGAGTTTTTGGTGCCTAAGGAACTCGAGTGTTCATTAAATTATGCAGAAATTGAGCTATTTACACAATAAATTGCAAATCTCTTCACAAGAACAAAATGTGCTTATCTAATGTCTGATGTCTATTGATGACCTACCTAGTTATTAAGAAGGTATTGACAGAGTATGCAGAAATGGAGCAGGTTGTCTCAATAGGTTACCCACAACCCACATGCAGCCCACACAGGAAGTAATGACCGGCCTTAAAGATTGTCATGCCCAAAATCTGGTCAATGTAATCCCAATTACTGGGACATGCAAAAAATAATTTGAAAAATTTACGTGTGATTAAAATATATAATTATATATACGTATATATTTGTTTTGTTCTACAGAAGAGGGAGCAAACTAAGGGATGATATGTTTTGCTCGTCAAAGTGAGCATCATCTGATCAAAATATATACAAGACAAAACACTGCCAAACTTGCAATGACACCCACTAACAGTTACTGTCCTCCAAAAACAAAATATGTCATCAATTTAGAATGTGTGGCAACTACCGTATTTATTACTGGTAAAATACTAAAGAATTAATCAACTCGAAAAAGGAACTATTTATATACCATGTTGCAAGACTGAGAAATGACAATCCCAAACAAACAGACATACTCCACCAACTAATCTATGAATGTGTAGCTACCTACTATTGCCATGATATACTGAAGCAATAAGCCCTAAACTACAGTTGAATAATTGTAAATTAATGCAGTAATGGCCTACGAGTACTCTGCTCAGATGCCACACTTTATAAGTTTTTGATGGGATTTTTGTTTTTGGAGGGCAGTGACCATTAGTGGGTGCCATTGTAGGTTTGGTTGTGTTTTGTAGAGCTATTTGTCTTGTATATGTTCAGATCTGATGATGCTCACTTGATGAGTGAAACATTTCACCCCTTAGTTTTCTCCTTCTGTACTATTTTACTATTTTGTGCCACTTTAGTGCAATATTTAAACACTATTCTTATTTTCGCCTGAACGTGGCTAAACCACACCGACTTATATTTGGCAAAAATTGCAAAAATACACTTAATTTTTTCTACCACAAATACTGCTTTCGCAAATCCTTTTCCTTGTATTACTGAGTGTTTTAGCATTATTTCATAATATTTCAAGGTACTTATTTACCTGATTTTTACAGATCTTGCTTACACTAGATTTTCAGTGTGCACTTGCCTCGAGCTGCAATCGAAGAGTTGTCCAAGTTAGGTTCCTACGTCCATCATCCTCATAACCAGAGACCGGAACTTTGGCAGAATGGCTTTTTAAATGTGTCAAATCTATCTTCAATTTGAAAGTGAATCTGTACGAATTATACCTTTGTGGTTGAAACGCCACAGTTTTATGTTGCCTTTTCTGCCTTTTTAAATATAAATGACTATTGTACAAAATAAATGCGTTTTGTTGCCTTTATTAGATTATCTATTATTTATTAATTAATAATAATAATTTCGTATTATTATTATTATTATTTATTAATTTATTATTAAAATTGCCTTTAGGTATATTTCATTTCAATAACCATTACAATGTAAGTGACTTCACCAAATGTATATTATTATCTTTCATTCAGTTATTATTCTCTTTGCAACAATGAGTGATGCCCTGAAAATAAATGTATAAATAACAGAGAGCATTTGAATTACTGTTTGTGATTATTTTAAAAGGCAACAATGAGTGTGGGTCTAACTTTATTTTATTTTCTTTCAGTTTTCATTGCGACATTGTTGTAGCTAGCAGCAAGATGGCCGAAATTCAGTGTTCCTTTACGCAGTTAATTGCAAAGTTACGTTAATACTTTTGTACCGACAGTAAAGTACTCGCATGCAAAATATGCCAGCAGTCTGTGAACTACGAAAATAAATATTTTATATCGCAAAATATTTGTACAAACACAAAAATTCCCTTTCCATGGCTACTGGGAAGAAGATTTCTTTGCTTCCAACCGTAATTGCAACGTCGAGTCAAAAAAACCTATTTGCATTTGAGTTATGTAAAGCTTTCCTTATGAGTGCGATTTAAGATGGTCAGTGTTTCACAATTGCAATTGATATTTCAGCGACTTGATGAACGTGTTCAATATTTATTTGTTTGTTTATTTAGATTTTTTTATTTTTATTTATTTTTATTATTTACTTATGACCACTTTGGAGCTTTTGAATCAAACCTAATATTTTAAGACATCTAAGAATTAGCAGGAAATTTAGGTGTCATCATCTTCCTCCTCTCCCAAAACCTGATTTTTAGCCTACTTTTCACATTTTGCAAAAATGAGGAAAAAGTAGACTTATGAGATCGATCTGGGAAAATGTCTTGTCTGTCTGTCCTTCTGTCTGTCGGTCTGTCTGGCTGTGTGTGTGTCCCCCCTATCAACTCCTAAACGGCGGCAGCAATCAAAACCAAATTTAGTATGAGTAAAGATGTGCACCGGAATATCTCACGTCCATATTTGAAAATGATGTCAGTGCCACCAACTGCTGAAAAAACGCACTAGAAATTTGAGCTCCATGTTGGATATCTTGCAAGGTATGCATGGGAGCTATTCCAAAATTGGCACACATGTAGATAATACTATTTCAGTTTAATTTCCTGGAGGCCAACCATGGCAGTGTTGCCAAAATAATTTTAAGCCTTCTGATAAGTCCAATGTTTAAATGCATATAACTTCTACACTATCAATTGGATTTCAACCAAATTTTGTATGTAATATCTGTACATAAACAGATATGACTGAGCATATTCTTAAGAGCCACCAGGGCTGCCAACTGTTAATAATTGCTCTGTTTATTTTTTATCCAAATACCAATATATCAGAAAGTATGCAAGCCAACAGCTTTGAACTATGCACACGTATATTCTGATATTTTAGAATAATTTCAAGTAACTTATATACGTCAGTTCTACCAACATGATTATAAGCCTGCTGATACGACCAATTTTTAAATACATGTAACTTCTATACTATCAGTTGGATTTCAACCAAATTTCATATTTGCTATGTGTACCATAACAGATATGACTATAAGTATTGTTAAGAGCAATCAGGGCTGCCAACTGTTAATAAATGCTGTCTATATTTATTTTACTCTTATTTATTTATTTATTTAGCGTATGGCATGGTTACATAATTACAAGCTAAAGAACACATTAAACATATACATTAGTATTTAGCCTAAAAGAACAATATTAAAATAAATTTTGAATGAGGAGACACATATTCAATAGATAAAAAGTTCAAATTTACAAGGTAAGATTTAAATTGGAAATCCAATCTAGAGCAGGCTGCGTTGCATCATGAAAGTCTTTGAGGTTCCCATGATAGGCTCGAAGGCTGCAGTCCTCCTCGATATGTCGGATGGTCTGTCTTTCAAAACCACAGTCGCACTGAGGTGAGGAAGCCTTATTCCACTTGAATAAGCTGTCTGCGCAGACCCCATGTCCCGATCGAATTCTGTTGAGTGATTTCCATGTATGGCGTGGTAGTTCCATGCCAGCTGGTTTCTTGATAGGATCAATGAAGTTTCCATATTTCTCATGGAATAAATTATTCCATACCTCAGACCACTTGTTGTCAATCTGAAAAGTATTTAATTGTAGATATTCCGCTGTTAGGATGGGTGGTCGGCGGGATTTCAAGCGACTTATCTTTACTGTAGGTATGTCACAATGAATAGGAAGCTTTGGAGTGGAAATTATCTTTTGATATTCCCTCAAGAGAGAGTTTTGTCTACGTAAGTCAGGTGGTGCAATATGACTTAGAGGTGAAAGCCAGTACAGAGGAGTGGTCCTGATGCAACCTGATATTATCCTCATCGCCGTATTCAATTGGACATCAATCTGCTTCACATGTGGACTGTTAAGCCAACACCGGAGCACAGTATTCAGCAGCTGAATAGACAAGTCCTAGTGCAGAAGATCGTAATGTTGTTGCTGTAGCTCCCCATGTGGTTCCACATAACTTCTGCAAGATGTTATTGCGTGATCTTAGTTTTGCTGCAGTGTTCTGCAGGTGCTTCTTGAAGGACAAAGTTCTATCGAGAGTAACGCCTAAATATTTTGGAAAATGTTGATGATGGAGGACTTTCTCATTAAATATGACATTCAGCTTTGTATTTGCCAACCTGTTGTTTAAATGGAAACAACTAACTTCAGTCTTACTAGGATTCGGTGTTAGTCTCCATTTCTTGAAATATTCATTCATAATGCTTAGATCTGAGGAAAGAATTTGTTCGCTTTTCTCAAGGGTTCTTTGTTGAGTTGCCAAAGCCAGGTCATCTGCATAAATGAATTTTCTCGACTGCGTTAAAGGGAGATCTGATGTGTACAAGTTAAAGAGCACTGGAGCTAAAACGGAACCTTGTGGGAGTCCATTGTTCAGTTTCTTTTGCTTACTTATTTTGGTCCCAAGAACCACTTGGAAATATCTTTCAGACAGCATATTGTTTATAAGCTTGTTCATAGTTTGACATGGTATGATACGCATCAGTTTGTAGAGTAATCCATCCTTCCATACCGTGTCATAGGCTGCTGTAAGGTCAACAAAAGCAACACATGTTTTAAGTTGTTGTTGAAACCCTGCTTCTATATGAGTGGTGAGACTTAGTACTTGATCTGTGCAACTTCTACTTGGTCTAAAGCCTGCTTGTTCAATAGGTGTTACTTCATGAATATTCGAACCAATTCGGTTAAGGATGAGTCTTTCCAGAAGTTTGTAGCAACAGCTTAGGAGAGCTATCGGTCGATAGCTATCTGGATTATCCTTTGGCTTACCAGGTTTCAATACAGCTATGATTGTCGTTTTCTTGAAAGCTTTTGGTAGTTTACCAGTGATCATTATATTAGAAAAGAAAGCTGCAAGCCATTTACGAGTCTTGTTCCCACAATTGACAAGGAATTCAGGATGAATGCCATCAAACCATGGATTAATCTCAGCTACTGTGAAGTCATTGGCATATTCTGACCGGTGGACTGCCTGTTGCTTGAGGTTGGTTAGTTCTTTCTTAACCTTTCTTGGGTGTTGCTTATGCGGTGGTGCCCTGGACAAAGAAATTATTCTACTGGCTATTTGATCTGGTGTAACATGTGGATCATCACGGTTAGGTGGGGAGCATCCTCCCAATTTCTTCAGCAGCCTCCACGCTTCTCTGCTTGATCTTGTAAAGTCTAAGTTCTCTGTCTTTTGTACCCAGGTTTCTCTGCGAGCTTTATCTAAGCTCTGTAACAATTCAGTAGCAATTTCATGATCCTTGGTGGTTATGTAAGACTGGTATAGTTCTTCACAATCCTTGTTCCATCCTGGAATGTACTCTTTGCGAAATCCTCTTGGCATGCACTTTTTTGCCGTTGATAATACCGCTCCAACAAATCTTTCATAATTTTCACTCGCAGGGGGGATCCACCTAATAACTTTATCAAGTTCATTGGAAAACTTGCTCCAGTTAGATTTTCTAAAGTTCCATCTTGGTTTTGGAATGGATCTGATTATAGGTATTTGAATTCCTACATTAACTAAAACTGGCCGATGTTGGCTATTTGGAAAATCCCCAAGAACTGTCCTTACTGTGGCAAGAGGTTGACATTTAGAGTTCTGACTAACAAAACAAAGGTCAGGGTTGTAGTCTTTCTTCCAGGCTGCAGATCTAAAAGTCCCTTTGTCCTTTGAGTTAAATACTAGACTTAGATTGTTAGATTCAACCCAATTAGCAAGTCTTTCACCATTCTCATCATCTTCATTGTAATTCCACATAGTATGGTGGC
Organism: Meconema thalassinum; assembly: GCA_946902985.2. NCBI lineage: Eukaryota > Metazoa > Arthropoda > Insecta > Orthoptera > Tettigoniidae > Meconema > Meconema thalassinum. The sequence continues at coordinate 313,930,999 of OX336393.1, read as the reverse complement.
TATTGAAGTCGCCGATATATATGCTAGGATGAGGTAGAGTTGGGATCACTTCAGCAGACCAGTTTACTGCAGGAGGCTTGTAAACATTCGTTATTGTAATGTTCTCAATTTTTATCACGATAATGTGAACATTTTGTGAGGTGTCCACAGAAATCAGATGTGCATTTTCAATATTGTTGCGAATGTAAGTAGCACAGCCGTAAGTATGGTGATAAGTAGCTCCTAAGACTTCATATCCTGCAACACGCCCTCTTGATTTAAAATTTTCCTCATTATCTATATGTGTTTCCTGTATAACAGCTACATCCACATAGTTTTCAAGGAGCATTCGGGAGAGATATTGACATTTAGATCGACTAAGTCCTTCAATATTAATTTGCATTATCCGTAAGTTGTAACCAAGATGTCTTACTTGTTGTAGTTGCTGGTCCTGAGAAGGACCGATTCTAAATCGTTCGCCAGGAGATCTGTAACAGATAGGTCTGGCAGCCATTTTTTGTTATTCGTTTAGCACCACCCAGGGGACACGTACAGCTTAAGGAATGCTGCGGACGCGAATAACTTCATCCCCCTATTTTACACTAATATCAATATACCAGAAAGTATGCAAGCCAACAGCTCTATACTTTGCACACGTATAGCACCTGACATTCTAGATTAATTTGGAGTAATTAATACAAGACAGTGCTGCCAACATGATTCTATGCCTGCTGATATGTCCAATTTTAAAATACATGTAACTTCTATACTAACAAATGGATTTCATCCAAAATTGGCACAACAAGATATCATAATATTTCAGATTATTTCTGTCCAGCACACGCATGGTATTGTTGGCAACATGCTTTTACGCGTGCTGATAGATCCAGTGTCGAACTGCATGTAACGTCCATTGGACTTCAACCGAATTTTGTATTCTGTACCTTAAGAGATTGAACTAAGAATATATTCAGTCGCCAAGGCTGCCAACTGTAGTGCTCTCTTAGGCTACATTATACCAGGTATATTTTGAACTAATTAGATATTACCAACTTAATTTCGTCATTATTCTAGGTAGGTTCATATAATGTAGAATAATCATTGGCATGAAAAGTAGGCTGTATAGTTCTTCACGGAACTTCTTGTTCATCATCAGATATGGCATATTGTTTTTGTTACATGGTTTTCTGTGTAAAGCTTACACATTTTTTCTTCAGAATCCTTTTGCTTCTCTATTGCAATTTGTCGCATTGTGTTAAGAGGGGCAGATGACCTCGTATTTCCGCCCCTTAAAACAACAATAACTAACTAACTAACATAATATTCAACTCGTCTAAATCATTTTGAACTTCTTTGAACCGATTATTTTTTGTTTTACTTTTCATAAAGTAGTCAAATAGTTATTTTCATGGTCTATTGTCATTTAATCTCGATAAATGACAGAAAAAAGGCAATTCTCCTTTTTCTCATATACCGTATATGTACACTCACCGGCAAAGAAAGCGAAACACTATGAATATCAGACTAAACTCATTGTTGGACGTTTCAAACCTTGTATTAATCAAATGCTATGGCATTACAACAATATGGCAATGTATCATAAGTTAATAACCCTAATTAGGACAATAATTGATAAACATTAATTATCACGACAATCACAACAGTGCACATTCGAAACCTTAAATTCATCGTACTCTCCTCTGACCTATTGCATTGTGTGATTACGAATGGTGTAAACAAACCGTAATGTTCGCAAAAATACATAACACGAGAATTCACAGCAATAATAACCTTTAAGATTGCCGTTTGTGGTTATTATTGTCCAAAGGCGGGGAAACTGTAATATTGGTGTTGTGAATGTCACGATCAACAATGTTTATCAGTTAACGCGCTGAAACTTCTCAAATGTGCTAATTAAATCATGGCACATTACCATTTCCCTGCAAAGTCACAGCATTCAATTCATACCAGGTATGAAACTGTAAAATGTTGAGTTTTGTCTGATATTCGTTGTGTTTCGCTTTTGATGCCGGTGAGTACAGAAAATGAAGATGGGAAAAGCAACAGGGGTGGATGAAATCAGTGTAGAAATGATAAAGGCTGCTGGACCTGTTGGTATGCAATGGTTGTATCGACTGCTAAATTGTGTGTGGAAACGGAAATCTGTACCAGAAGACTGGGAGAAAGGGCTAATAATACCAGTGTTTAAGAAGGGGGACAAGAAGGTGTGTGATAACTATAGAGGGATCACCCTCTTATCACAGATAGTAAAAATACTGGAAAGGATATTAGAAAGAAGAATGAGAAGAAAGGTGGAAGGAGAGTTGCAAGAGGAACAGTATGGCTTCAGGAGTGGAAGATCCACAGTGGACCCAATCTTTAGCTTGAGGCAGGTGATGGAAAAGAACTGGGAATATGGAGAGGATTTGATCATGACTTTCATAGATCTAGAAAAGGCATATGATAGTGTCCCCAGAGAGAAGGTATGGGAAACCATGGTTAAGAAGAGACTGGGAAGAGAAATGTTGGAAATGGTGCAAGCAATGTACAACAACTGTGTTAGCAGGGTACTGACCCCAGTTGGAAAGACAGATTGGTTTAGGAACAAGACTGGACTAAGACAGGGGAGTGTGCTGTCACCTCTCTTGTTCATAATTGTGATGGATGAAATTGTAAAGGAAACAAAGGAAGCATATGGACATAAAGAAATGAAGCTACTGTTATTTGCAGATGATATTGTGGTCTGGGGAAGGAACACCGAAGAAGTGCAAAAACAACTAGATGCACTGAACGAAAATATTCAGAAGTACGGCCTGAAAATCAGTATAGAGAAAAGCAAGACCATGGTGATGACAAGAGGGGAAAGACAAGGAAAGGGCACTGTGAAAATTGGAAGTCAGAGTTTGGAAATTGTGGACACGTTCAAATACCTAGGAAGTGAATTGATGCAAACTGGTAGGTTGGACATGGAGATTGGCAGGAGGGTACAGCAGAGCAATGCATTCTATCAAAGTGTAAGAAAACTTGTTTGGGATAAGGAAGTACCAAGGAAAAGCAAGGAGGTAATGTATAAAGTGTACTATGTTGCCATATTAACTTATGCAGCTGAGAATTGGACCCTGACAAGCAGGCAAGAGAGTAGAATCCAAGCCAGTGAAATGAAATTCCTAAGAAGTATGATAGGAAAGACAGAGTGAGGAATGAAGATGTTAGGAAGGAAGTTGGGATGGGAAAACTAAATGAGAGAATTGAGAAGAATAAACTAAGGTGGTTTGGACATGTAAAGAGGATGGAGGAAAACAGAATACCAAGACAGATGCTGGTGGCGAAGTGCAAGGGTAAGAGAGCAAGAGGAAGACCTAGAACAAGGTGGATTGATTCAGTGAAGAACAGCGTAAGAAAAAGAAATCTAGACTGGGACAAGATCGTGGAAGAAGAATGGTGGAAGGAAAGAGGAAAGTGAAGAAGTGCCATAAATACCCCGACCCGGCAGGAGCTGGATAAGGGGAAATGATGATGAAGATGAAGTGTATTTCAATCACATGTAATTTTTTTCAGGCTATTTTTCCACATGTCCCAGTAATTGTTGTGTTGACCGACTGAAAAGTTGTAATATCAATTGCCATTATAGCAACACTGAAAATAATGGCTTCAATGCTCTCTATGTTTTATATTTGTGCAATATGAAGTCAGTTTGTTACACATGTGTTTTCTTACCTGTAAATTACCATATTATGTACTTAGCCAATTATATAGATAACTCTGAAACCATTTTTCAGTGTTGGCCAATTAAAGATTAATATTGCAACTATTTCAGACAGTCAACACAATATAATCCCAATTACTGGAACATGCGAAAGAATTATGTGATTAAAATGAATATATATAATTGCAAAACAAGGGACTATTACAGGACATTTCGTCAATATCATTCTAAATACAGCCCTCCTACACTATTAATTAAAGATAAATCAGGTAAACTAGCCCACAATGATACTGATAATGCTAAAATTCTAGCAGATTATTTTAGAGAACTACTAAATGCTGATGAACCTAAGGAATATCTTGATTTTGAGCTCAATCCAAAAAATAAAACAAATTTACAGAACATTATTCCTCCTGACTTGACTGAAGTATGTGCAGCGATTAATTGGCTCAAACATTATAGAGCAGCAGGAGAGAATTCATTGGTAGCAGAACTATGGAAATATGCAAATGAACAAACCATCTCAAACCTCCATAAACGCCTCATCGATGTTTGGAATTTGGAACAAATACCAGAAGAATGGCTGTAATCCACCCAATTCGTAAAAAGGGTGATAGATCAGACCCGAACAACTACCGTGGGATTTCTTTGCTTGATGTAACATACAAGATTCTATCTAGAATTATCTTGACAAGAATTCAACAACAACTCGATCAAGAACTAGGAGAATACCAAGGAGGTTTCCGATCAGGTCGCAGCCGTCCGGATCAGATCATGTCTGAAATGGATAATGAAATATCATAGAATGGGACAAAAGGATTTGGTCATTACTTTTGTGGAATTTAAGAAAGCTTATGACAGTATCCATCGAGGGTCATTACTTAACATCCTTAGGGAATTTGGGTTACATCAAAAGCTTATCAACCTCATCGGCGTTACTTTGAAAGATACTAAATCAAAGGTTAAATTTTGAGGAGCCTTGTCTGAACCATTTGATATCCGGACTGGACTTCGACAGGGAGATGGTCTATCACCGCTATTATTTAATTGTGTTCTTGAAAAGATCATGCGTGAGTGGAACAAAACTTGTCCTCCAAATGTAAAGATTGGTACTAATATAAAACTGAATTGCTTGGCTTTTGCGGATGACCTTGCACTGCTTGCAACCAGTATAGATGAGGCTCAACACCTAATTGAAGAACTTGGGTCTATTGCAGCAAAAGTAAGACTTCAAATTTCATTTGAAAAGACTGAAATAATGGCATCCTTTGATGTGGAAACACAAGCTATTACATTGATTAACAATAAAGAAATTAAAGTTGTACATAAATTTAAATATTTAGGGGAGATTATAACATGGAATTTGAATGAGAAAGCGTCAATCGAAAATAGATCAACCAAGTTACGACAAGCGCAATATATTACTTGGTCTAGTTAAAAAATCACTCTCCATAAATGCCAAATTACGACATAACGAATCAGTTATTAAACCGGAAGCAATATATGCTTGTGAAACACTTTTCAAGTTAAACACTCGGATCAGTTACTGACACATTACAGAAGACTGATAGAAGAATTCTCTGAACTATAATTAATAAAAAACATCAGGTGGATGGTCAATGGCGTCTATTACCAAATGAAGGGGTTTATAAAGAAGCTGAGTCTATTGTCGATACTATGCGTAGAAATGACAATAACAAAAATACAAAGTTTCCGCCTAATCAACACAATTTGATGCTATATTATCGTCTTATGGGTACATGTTTCGGAATTTTTGATAATTCCTTCTTCAGCCCTTTACATTTATGCTAAGAAACACCATTCCACAGACTGCATAGGCCGATCACCCAGAACTGTAGGCGCATTACATTCAAATCATTTCCACGTCCGTTAAGGAGATAATACAAGACAGCAAATCCACTTCATGTGCTAATGCAAATTTTAAAGTCAACAAGCCAGGACACGTCATCCCTGTTTTCATGGGCCAGCAACGTATTTATAGTCTTAGTCCAGCGCACTTTTAAATAAAGTGCTGTAATCAAAGTTCCCACTTTGTCATCACTTATTCCAATATTACTACAAGCTGTTGAGTTACATAGGCTCATGGACACTAACAAAATACTCATATCTTCTCCCGACATATAAGTTTAATTATGACTGTGTATTTTAACCATCACGCACTTAGCAAGAATGTGTCGCAACAGCAATTACATTATCAATGTTTGCTGTAAACAATAGGAATGTTTTAATTGTTCTTAAGTTTATCATGTTGTAATTTTAATAGTTTTTAAGTGTGTTAATATCAATGTATAGTTGTGTTTTGACATTGACGAGGTCAATTTTGTCTGTGGAATGGTGTTTCTTAACATAAATGTAAAGGGCTGAAGAAGGAATTATCAGAAATTCCGAAACATGTACCCATGAGACGATAATATAGCATCAAATTGTGTTGATTAGGGGGAAACTTTGTATTTTTGTTATTGTCATTTCTAAACGTCAACACGGAACTTGCAATGAATTCTTCTTCGAATAAGCTATGCGTAAAAGGCGAATTGCTTTTTTTTTTTTTTTTTTTTTTTTGTCATAACTCACGCCTGCCGGATATCAGACAATTGAAAGTATTATTTAATTATTTTTTCAAAAGTAAAACAAATAACTCTTGGTTTATGGAAATTCAAAATGATCTGGATGAACTCGGCTTGACAATGTCGACAATGTCCCAAATTGCTAACAGAGATGAGAAGAATATCTTGAAAAACAAGAACATCCGACTTCCCTTAAAAACCTTTACCCGCAAAACTTACACCATAAGCGATGCAGAGAGAGCGGCAAGGTCGACTAGAATGAAAATGTTTTGGGAAAAGAAGAAAAATAATAAGCTGAATCTTTAATATTGTTTTTGAGACATGTATAATTATACTTGTTTTGGTTAAGTGCTCCAATGAGGGCGTAACATTTGTAAATAAATAAATAAATAAATAAATCTAATAATTGCATAGGGCCTATGATTAAAACTATATATATTTTAATCGCGTGTAATTTTAAATTTATTTTCAGGTTATTTTTTTGCATGTCCCAGTAATTAGGATTATATTGTGTTGACTGACTGAAGAATTGCAATATCAACTAAGCCAATTAAATTGTTGTATGAAAGATCTTAATTTTGTTGCTTTTTCATAAGGCTTTAATTAATTCAGACCAGAGTGTGAGATCACTGCCCTAATGTTCTAGAAGTGTATTTATAATGTTGTTATTCTATATTTTTTTTGTAAGGTCAGTGTGGTAAGTTCTACCACCGGGAGTGCCTCAGAGCATGGCCACAAGCCATTCGTGGACATGGAGGCCCTTCGAGGAGACAGTCGGCAGCAATGAACAAGGGAGCTGGTGGGTTCGACGAGGTGTTCACGTGCCCACGGCATGTCTGTCACACCTGTGCCTCGGACGATCCTCGCAACGCTAGTTCGCGATTACAGCATCAAAGTCTTGTGTGGTGTATTCAATGTCCAACTGCTTACCACACAGGTATGTGAATTCCTTTCTTCTTGGTTATATGAAGAGTTGAAACTCAACTGGAATAACACAGTAGGACTCATCCCGGTTTGTGCATTAGACAGTGGCAAAATTCTGTAATGAATCAATTGAATGTCTTCTTGGAGCAATGCCATTGGTTTTTTCTGTGGTGAAAGAAACCTTTGATTGGCTGTGTGGTCCAGCGGTAACGTTCTCGCCTGCTGTGTCCAAGTTTGCAAGATCGAATCTTGTTACAGTCAGTTAGCACTGAGGGTGCTTAAATGCAATGGAGCCAAGTAAGTAGATTTACTGACATGTTAAAGATCCCCTTCGTGGATAAATTCCGGCACCCTAGCGTCTTAAAATTCCTGCAATTTTTTTAAAAACACGTCAAATAAATAACATTATTAACAAAGAAACCTTCTACTGTCTGAAAATGCCTGTTTCCTCTTCTGTTGTGGTATAAAATCAGGGGAGGAAAAAAACATACAGTTTCAAAGTCTTACTAACAATGAAGAATGAATGAATGGACTGGAATCTTTCGCCACTTACGTCATGATCCATATTGTGTTATTCTAGTTCCCGTGGCTCATGATCTCAAGATTAACGGTCACGTTAAACTACAAGCTTCCTTCCTTTCCTTGTTATTCTAGTTACTGTGAGTTGACGTATAGTATGTTAAAAATCTAGACTGCAAAGTTTAATACCTAATTCAACTTTTTAAGAATTTTAAATATCTCTTTAACAGTTCTCAACATTTGGTTGATTGTTGAACTTATAAGTTATTAACATATTTTTTGCATTTAACTGAAGAGGAGAGATTATTGTTCCACTAGATCTCATTCTGTGTTGTAAAATATAGTGGGTAGACAACAAATTAGGGATTTTCTATTCTGATCTCAAGAAACTTAAAACAGTAATGAATTGGGCCAAGTGTAATATATCCTTCATTTCAGAAATTGAGGTGTTGATATGTCTAGTTATCTAATTTGTCTTTTTCATCACTACTAAAAAGTAAGTGGGCTGAGCCACCCTAGAAGCAGTTTCCTATTGTTTCCCACATGAGGAATGTTGGAGGAGTCATCGACAAGTTTGTAAATAGCAACAAGTTTATTTTTTTATTTTTTCATAGTTCAGCTTTGTAGCTCAATGAGAGCATATCAGTAAATCTGTTGGGAATTCGTTTAGGCTGTAAATTGAGTTGGAATGCTCATACTCAACATCTGTGCAAGGGATCTTCCAGAGCTATATTCATACATAAACTAAAGAAATGTGTTGGTTAGAACCAGCTGATATCTGCACACTATGCTTTCTTCCACTCACATCTATTTTACGAAAAAATACTGTGGGACAATTCTTCAAGGAGTCGAGATGATATTAAATGGGAAAAACAAACACGTAGTTCCGTGAAGAACTAAATAGCCTATTTTCAGGTATCCTACCTGTGTTAATTGCTTCTATCAACATACAAAATTTCAGTTTGATTGCTGTAATAGGTCGGTAGATATTCAGAACCGTTTAAATATTTTGAATGGTCACCATGTTGGTTTTTTATGTAGGCCATAGAGTTATGTACTATTACTTGAAGTTTATTGTGTAGGTGTATTATTCAAACTTCAATCGCATGATTAGGGCACAAGAATTAGAAACGAGATTTTAAAATTTCACACAACCGCCATCTTGTGGTTATGAAAACAATTGAAATAAATTAGATGTCGGAGGATTAAAATTTGTATAAGCATTTACCGTACCAAGCTTCACTGCGCTTGGTTGGTTAAATCGCAAGAAATGTCCATTTAAATATTTAAATTTCGCATCGCCGCTATGTTACTCACCAGGTTATTGGAAGTCCCATAAGTGAACTTATGTTCATAGCCATTATCAACACACAAAATTTCAGTTTGATTAGTGCAGATTAGATCATATTGAGAACCGTCTTAATATTTCGGATGGTCGCCATGTTGTTTTATTATGTTTTATTATGTACCTAAGTATGTAGGCCATAGAGTTATGTACTGTTAGATGATGATTATTGCGTAGGTTCATTATTCAAACGTTGACTTCGGTCGCATGATTAGAACACAAGAAATGAAAACTTAATTTTAAAATTTTTCACAGCTGCCATCTTGAGGTTATGTAAACAATTTAACTAAATTAGAAAATTACTACGTTGTCGTAGCAGGGGGAGAGGTGATACTCCCACGTGGCGCGTCCCAGGTGGCGGATAGGGGGGTCCTCACTGGCTTGCCAGCGGACTTGAGGGAAATAAAATACCTCTCGCGGACCAAACACTCTGTAAACAGCTGCAGAACATCGAGTGGCACCTCTCGATCTCAACAATCGAGTAGCAACCCTGTGATCATTTCGTGTGATCATCCCAACCTTTCACTTTCAACTTGTGAACCTGGCATGATGGATCGTATTGGATCACAGCAACTACCCTAGGCTCCGGACTTATACAGTTCGGGTTCTCCCGATCATCGGATTCTGGGGGATCGGGAGCATCATGCTGAGAAGAGTCGGAGCTTCTCAAAATCTCTTCGCCCGAAGAAAAAGAACTTCATTGGAACAGTCAATGTGAACACTTTGCTCAAAACTGGGAAACTTAAACAGTTAATTGACACCTTGAATAAATGTAATACTCAAATTGCAGCCATTCAGGAAACACGTTTCCAAGACGAAAACCATTTTGATTCAGAAAACTTTAGGATATATAAGGGGAAACCAGCCATAAAAATTGGAGATAATTTATCACAATTCGGAACAGCGTTTTTTGTAAGAAAAAAAAAAAGCCAGTTCAGTACTCAACTTTACTTCTCCCTCCGAAAGGATCTCCGTTCTCTCAATAAAATCAAGCAACAAGGCATACACGTTGATTAATGCCCACGCTCCCATAAACAATGACAATAAGAAAAACCCTCAGAAAGTAGAAGACTTTTGGGAACTCCTTGAGGAAACCATCAGCAAAATTCCTAAACATTATGTGAAAATTTTACTCGGTGACTTTAACGCACAGGTTGGTAGAGAAAAGAAGTATAGATCCATAGTTGGTCATCATCCAGCACATTGGAGAACAAATCAGAATGGTGAGCATCTGATAAATTGCTGTAAATCCTTCAATTTGAGGCTCATGTCTACATATTTCACAAGGTCTCCACACAAGAAGAAAACATGGAAATCACCAAATCCAGCACTAGGAGAATTCCAAATTGATCATGTAGCAGTGTCCAAACAGAACATATGTGAAATCCTAAATGTTAGAGTGCGCAGGGGAGTGATTGCCTCTGATCACTACTTAAGCCAAATCAAAGTGAAATTCCAGCCTAATAGATCCAAACCAAAAACTAAGAGATTACTAAGAGTGGATCCGGTGCACCTCAAGCAGAACGCCAAAGAATTTCTTCAGGCCATAAAAGAGTAAAATCCCAAAGACTGGAGGGACTTAGGAAATTCAATTCTGACATCAGCACAGAAGTTAGGGCAGCCCCCAAGCAAAAGGAAACACAGATGGTGGAACACAACCTGTGATAAAGCAATTGAAGACAGAATTAAAGCCTGGAATAAATGGAACGGACATCAGACAACTGAAAGATGGGAATTATTCCTTAAGATCCAGAAATCAACAGCTAAGGTCATCCGCAGGGAGAAGTGGACATACGACAGGATAAACTCATAGAGATAGAACAGGATTTCCTAAAAAACAACACCAGAAATTTCTATAAGACCTTCCGTGAGAGTCTGTCTAGTTATCAACCACCTAGCATATGTTTCAGTAGACCAGATGGTTCACTAGAAACAAACACCAAGGAAAACTGCAAGATCTTAGCAAATTACTTCCAAGACCTACTCAATTGTGACCCACTGAAAGAAAAAATGCACTTTGAAAAGCCTGCACCGAATCCAGATTCACATTCACCGACAATGGAAGAAACAGCAGAAATCATTCAATCTCTTAAAATAACAAAGCACCAGGAGAAGACGGTATTACCGCTGAAATGTTGAAACTCGGAGGGGAAGAGGTCACCAGAAGAATCCACGCAATTTTAAAAGCAATTCGGGAAACAGAAGTGATCCCACAGGACTGGAAGTGTGCGTTAATACATCCATTGCACAAGAGAGGTAACAAAACTGATCCAAACAACTATAGAGGTTTATCCCTATTATCAGTGGCCTATAAAATCCTATCTAAAGCTCTTCTGAACAGACTAGAGAAACAAACAGACCATTTGATTGGTGAATATCAAGCGGGTTTTAGGAAAGGGCGTTCATGTGCTGAACAGATATGGAATCTGAAGATGATTTTGAAGATCCGCAGATCCAACCCCAAAATTGTCACCTTTGTGGACCTAAAGAAAGCATATGATTCTGTGGACAGGCAGACCCTGTTTGAGACGCTAGAAGAACTTCAAGTAGACAGGAAGACCAGAGAACTGATTCGTCAGACTCTCACCAATACAACATCGAAGGTGAAGTTTCTTGGGGAAATTTCTGACTCTTTTGAAGTACGAACAGGTGTTCGCCAAGGAGACGGACTTTCACCTCTTCTATTTAACCTGGTTCTAGATAAAGTCGTCAGAGAGTGGGAAAAGAACATAAAAGGCGTTAGCATAGGAACTGCTGGAAACAAAATCAATGTGAAATGCTTGGCTTTCGCAGATGACCTAGCGATTGTCAGTAGGAACAAAGAAGAAACTAAGCATGCTATTGAGACATTATACAGAATAGCATCACAAGCAGGCCTTCAAATATCATTTGAAAAAACCAAGTACATGCAGAATTTTCAGCAAAAGAACAAGAAAGAAAAAATAGAAGCAGCATGGAGCAATATCCCAAGTAGAATTTTTTAAATACCTTGGAGAAATAATTCTTCCTTCAGGATTGGACAGTTTGGCTAACACAGAAAGAGCCTCAAAACTTCATAGAGCATTCAGACTAACATGGGATCACTATGATAAAAGAGTAATGTCACATAATGCAAAACTGAAACACTACAAAACAGTTGTACTACCGGAAGCTCTATATGCTTCAGAAAGCATAGCTTTAGGTGGTCATTCTAAAATTGCAAATATAGAAAAGCAAGAATGTAAAATTCTTAGAAAAATATTCGGCCCCATACAAGAAAACTGAATTTGGATTGAAAGACGAAATTCAGATCTATACCGTCACACAGATAGTTTCAGCAACACTGTACGAAGAAGACGTTTAACATTTTATGGACACCTCTTCAGGATGGACGATTATAGACTTACAAAAAGGTTATTCAATGTAATAAATTCTCAGAAGTCAAGGATAGCCTGGCTGGATGAATCAAGAGAGGACCTGCAAGAGTTGAACATCGGAGAAAATATTCTGAGAAACCGCAAAGTCTTCAGGACTGCAGTAACAAAGCACAAGTTTAGGGTGAAAACTAGTGGCAGGACTGGGACCAAGTGGACAGAAGAACGGAAGAAGCAGCACAGTGACTTCATGAAGAGATTTTGGGAAGATAGGAAGGCGAATATCATCAAGCCGAAAAACAAGTTCAAGCGCGCTCTATAATGGTCAAAACGCAAAAAGAAGAAGATGTCAGTGCATTACAATATGTATAAACATTTGCTGTACCTTGTTTCAATGCGCTCGGATGGTTAAATCAAGAGAAGTTTATTTAAATGCTTCAACTTTGCTTGGCCGCCATGTTCGTTTTGTACCTAACAGGTTTTTGAAAGTTATATAGGTGACCTTCTAGTAGTACCCTTTATCCCCGTACAAATTTTCAGGGTGATATCGGTAATTGTTTCGGAGATATAGAATGCCGGTGAAATATTTTGCATAGCTGCCACGTCGATTGGTGAGGCGTAATAAAATTTGAAGGTCGGGGTCGGACAAAATAGTACTATGACCTAACCAAGTTTCATTGAAATCGCTCCAGTCATTTAAATTTTATCAGGAGGACACACACTCACTGACAAAAGGTGATCTCATAAGCCTATTTTTTCCATAAATGAAAATATGCTAACATGATGCTCATAAGCCTATTTTTTCCATAAATGAAAATATGCTAACATGATGTTCAGTACCGACCATATAGCTTACTTTCTCTTAAATGTTTGGGTGTAGTTATAGCTCTTTGTCCTTATCAAGATGTTAAATTGAATGTTCTTAAGATGAACGTTAACAATTGTACCCTGTATAAGACTCCTCGTTTACAAAGGTCCATTGTAACTCTGCTCTTCCATTCAGAGGAATTGATTCTAGTGAGTTCAATTCCCACCTCAGCCATCCTGGAAGTGGCTTTCCATGCTTTCCCACTTCTACTCTAGGCAAATGCTGGGATGGTTCCTATCTGAAGGCCCCGGCTGCATCCTTCCCAATCCTCTCCTGAATTACAAATACATACATTATTACAGATACCACAATAACATAGGCTAGGTTATCAGACTTTTTTTTTTCACACGCCCAAGAACATGGGACTAAATGAGCATGATGTACACGCCCTAAAATGAAACAACATAAAACCATGGTCATTTTGTTGAATTTTAGTTTTATTTTGTGAATTACAGTACTGTTTTCCAGCAAGAATTCGTCTGTCTCAATAAATGATCATGGTGTTCTTTCCTTGACCTGTTCTGTATTTCAACTCTTCATTGTTGGTTAGCTTGAATATGAATATTATATGCTTAAGTGGTCTTTATGGTTGTAGGAAATTTTTGCCTACCTGCTGGCTCTGAGATCCTGACTGGCTCTCAGATCATCTGCCCTAGGCATTACATACCACCTCGGCGTGGAATTTACCACATCAATGCTTCTTGGTGTTCTCTTTGCTCCAAAGGTAAGTTCATTATGGTCAGGAGTCGATTGTACATGTCGACCAACATACTAATCCTTTTGAGGTATGTTAAAATGTTTCTGCAACCTTCAGTTTCTGTTAAGTGGTCCTTTATAACTAGTGAACACAATAATAATTTTGTCATGCAGTGAAGTGATCACCAGTTTTTTTTGAAAAAGTCCCACTTTAATTTAATTTTGCCATAAATACTGTTACACACTTTGATGAAATTGGGAGAATACTTTGGCCATGCCACAGTTATAACTTTACAAACAGTTCAAAAATCTGCTGATAAGATTTTTCAAATCTTCAAAGAGCCAGATATCGGCTAAGATTTCGTGCACTTGACCAGCTCTGTCAAGGATCGTACAGGGCAAGGTTGCCCTAAAACTGCGAGGACTCTTTAATAGTGCAGATGGCCATGGCAGCGAGTATTTTATGAAACCAGCAGAAAGGGGTGGTTCATGAGATGAACACTTAAAAATGGTTGATTTCCAGCATACTTATGGAGGGGACCTTGGACTGATAGCTCATTCATGAAGTACTGGAGGTTACTTCACCTCATAACTGAAGGGCCAGAGGGTGCTGAAATGCAAAAGCTTTCTGTAACTTCACACCCATAATAAATAGGGTTTCACCAATAAAAGAATCCTCAGAATTTTATCCTGTGGAGCTGAAAAGCATTAAATCAGTCATCACTACTTTTCAGGAAAGAGAAAATACATCATTGACAGAACAGAACTGAACAAACATACTATGTTAGTAACCTATACTAGTTTGTATTTATTTTTATTTGTGTTAAGAGCTTTTACAGTGTATGAAGTTAATATGGACAATAATGCTTAATATTTACATAATAGTACTTTATGCAACGAGCCTATAATGGCAATAATTAAGACGAGTATGTTTATAAAACAAGCGTATGCGAGTTTTATAATTTCCATACGAGTGTCTTAATTATCATTAAAGGCGAGTTGCTTATGACTGTTTATGTTCGACGATAATTATTATAACTATTTTATGTTCGAACATAAGTATTCATAAATATCTGTCGAGATTTCACCAGTTTTATATACTGAACAGAGCGCAGGGGACGCAGACAATGCCTTGTATTTGACCATGGCCTCCTCGATTACCCTACTATGACTCTAGGCCATGCAGTGAAATTTAAATTAGAAGGCCGTGAAACTCAACGCAGGTGCGATGCTATCCTTATCTAATTGGTCAAATAACTGTTTCTTGAGCTCTGATTGGTGGGAGAAACTGTTTCATAATGAAAAATAGTGAAAACTGTACTATAATGAGGCGATATGAGATATTTTGTTTTATCCTCATCAACCACCAGCCCAATATCCTTCACGTTGTAAAGAAATCGGGAAGTATCAGTGCATACTTGCTCCAAGGTATCGCAAGAATCACAACGTCGTCAGCAAATGCCAGGATTGTGTCTGCTCCCACCATCTCCATATCTCTGATTCGACCAGGATCATGACTAACTTTTTCCAAGGGCAAATTGAATGGTAGTGGCGCTAATGGATCTCCTTGTCTGAAACCACTCCAAGTGCCAAAAGGTAACGACAGTTTGTTACCGAACCGTATTTGACAAGTTGTTTGAGAATAGCACGCTGCAATTAGTCAGATGTATTTCGATGGGATGTCAAGTTCCTCCAAAGTTCTCGATACCGTATATACCCGAATACCACCTGCACATTTTATACAAAATCGGCCGTGAAAAATTGGGGTGCGGGTATTAATTGAGTCATCCAAATTTTAAAGATTTAAATTGCCCGCCATGCGCGAGTATCCTTTATTATAGTGCTTGTTCGGGTGTAGCCTACTTGTTTATTTTCGTCTAATGGCTTGACCGGTCGCGCAAGCCTAACACAAGCGTGAGTTTCGTTAGTTGCGTGATAGCATGGCATCAGTAAAGGCACGGTCGAACAGGAAGCGGGCTGCCCGCACAAACTCGACCGCTGCGATCTCTGTATTGTGTAATATTGCATCATCATCGTGGTTAAACAGAAGGCGATCTACCGCAGCGCGCAAGTGAGAGGTTGTGATTTTCCACAAAGTCCGCGCGGGCTGGAAGCATGGCCCATGAAATGGAGAAGTTAATTGACCTCTGTTTGACCCCCCCAGTCCGCGACGGGCTGTGGTCGTTCCGTTCGTCCGGTTGACCGAGCCGAACTCGGCGCACGCACTGGAATGTTTACACTTTGCTGCTCTTTAAACCATACCAGCAGATCTTGTTCTACTTCGTCGTATTTACAGGTTTTAATTTTCTTGCAGTTTGCGGAAGTATTCCTGGCAGAAGCCAGTATTTTCCATATCTCCTCACACATGTTTCAAGGTTAACACTGTCCAATGAGCTGCTGCTGTAATGGCGTGACGTCATGTAGACTTGACGTAGCTCGCCCGGTCAGATGATTCATTGGAGACCCGCAAACACTCGGAACTGCTGTATTCTTTCACTCAGAACACCGGAAGTATCTTCGCGGAGATTGGCGAGATTTGATTCTATAAAAAAGTCAGTTGTCTCCAGTGAACGTCTTATACTTAGGGATACAAAATCTGATCTATTTAACCGGGAAAACCTCTTATGCAGGAACACTTTATACGGGAAAAATATACATGTATCTTATGGGGCCAATCACGGGACCGAGAATATGGGACGTCTTAAGTGGAAAAGCTTTTTATGCGGGAACTTCTTAACCGAGTTTTACTGTACAGTATTACAGTGTTAATAGTATACATTTTTGTTTAAAATAAAGTGTCAAAAACAACAAAAAACAAAGGTTTTTTATTTTATTTTAAATTTCCATCCTTAGGGTGCGGGGATTATTCGGGGGCGGGTAATATTCAGGTATATATGGTAACTTGGAGCGATAATTACTGTCATAAGCTTGCCGAAAATCCATGAAGATGGGGTGCAATTCCCAATCAAACTCATAAAATTTCTCTTATCAGTTGCCTCATGGTAAATATGTAATTAAGCGTCAACCATCCAAGGACAAAGCCACATTGATAAGGACCTATAATTCCTTCAGCCAGAGGTTTCATGCGGTTTAGCAGGAGCATTGTAAAGACTTTATAGCCAATTTCAAGCAATGAAATCCCTCGATAGTTTGATACCAGTGTAGCATCTCCCTTTTTGAAAATGGGCCAAAGAACAGCTCCCTTCCATTCTTCAGGAATTATTTCTGTTATCCAAATGGTACATACTAGGTAGTAACCTCTTCAATGCAACCATCAGTGCCTCCCCTCCCAATTGGAGCATCTTAGCTGTGATACCACTACCTCCTGGAGCTTTGTTGTTCCTGAGGGCCTTTAGTGCGATGCCGATTTCCTCCCCTGACAGTTGATAAACTTCCCCACTATCAAAATGGGCCCGCAATCGATTTATCTCCGCTGTTGGAGGGCCATGATTCAGTAAGGTCTCAAAATGCTTTCTAAGGGGGGACCAACACCTTTAACCTAAAAAAAATGACATTTTTCAAAAATATCATATTCGAATAGAACAACAATTTCTCTTTCATTCTGTGAAAGAATTGGTTTAATATCTCGAATAGAATGGAAGTTATAGTAAATGTACGATATGACTGACATCTCCCAGTGAAAATTAAATTTCCTATCAATGCCCATTTTAATGAGCAATCTCCATTCCTCAAGATTGACCCTCTTAGAATATTCACTTTATCGAATTACTGTATGTTGGTAGCACTGGCATTATAAAATTTGCACAAAATGTAGCTGGAATATTTTGGTCTAATAGTTGTTGTTGTTGGAGTCTTCAATCTTTTTACTGGTTTGATGCTTCCCTGTCCTGAGCTAATCGTTTCATATGTACATAGCTGCCTCACCCTACATCCGAGGCAATCTACCATATTCTAACCTGGTTTACCCCTACAGTTCTTATCCTCGACCCTTCCTTCCATAACGAACTTTTCTATTCCTGGGTGTCCTACCATCCTATCTCTTCTCTTCGTTAGCATTAGAAAAAACACTGAGAAATCCGGTGAGGAAGGACCAGTTTATGCGGCAGGGGAATTTTAGAACATCCCAACCATGTGAAACTTACGTCGCTCATTTCCCATAAGTTCATATTTTTAATTCCGTTTCCCTAATAACTCATGAACTTGTAAAATATTTCAGTGAAGTTTTGTAGTCTCATTTCAACGATAGTTATCAACAAAATGTACTAGAATGGTTGCCCTAAACATTATTGTTAAATAGTAATAAATTATTTACTAAGAACATTTTATAGATTTTTGGACCCCTGCAAGCGACGCGCAGTTCTCAGGGGTCTGGGGGAACTGTGAGAAGTGGGCTACCAGACACTACTAACATCGGATTCATAAATGTGATGAGCCTAAATGGCAAGACAGAAGAATTGGTGGACTACATGGAAAAGAAGGAAATAGCAATGATGGGAGTCAGTGAAGCGAAATGGAAGGGAAAAGAAATCAAGAAAGGGAAGGGATATAGAATATATTGGAGTGGAGGAAAGAAGGCAGTGAATGGTGTTGCAATAATATTGAGAGAAGACTTGGTACAGTATGTTGAGAAAGTAGAGCAAACTAGTGACAGAATACTGAAAATTAGATTAGGACTTGAGAGTGGAACAAAGGACTTCATACAGATTTATGCACCCCAAACAGGGAAGGTAGATGAATGTTTAGAGGAGTTCCTAGATGAACTGGAAAAGTGTATAGAAGACAAAGAGGTTATAATATTGGGAGATATGAATGCACATGTGGGAACAGATAGACAGGGAAAAGAAGAGATAATTGGCCCGTTTAGTTATGGAAATCAGGATGAAGAAGGGGATCTGTTAATAGATTTCTGTAGAAGGAATGGATTAATTGTTGGAAATACATGGTTTAGGAAAAAGAACTCTCAAAAAATAACTAGGTATGGTTGGGGAGACAGAAAGACAAAGACAATGATTGATCTTATCCTGGTGGAAAAGGATAAACGAAGACAACTGGTAGATGTGACGGCTATGCCAAGAGAAGATTTTGAAGGAGACCATAAAGTGGTGATAGCCAAATTAAGGCTGGGAAAAATCACAAACCTTTTGGAAAAGAGGGAAAGAAAAATAAAGGTGTGGAAGCTAAAAGGGTGGGAGACAATGGACAAGTTCCAAGAGGATTTAAAAAAGGAAGTTCCCAAAGATGAAGCAAAAAGTGTAGAAGAGGAATGGGCATGTTTTAGGAATGGTTTTGTGAAGTGTGCAGTAAACACCTGTGGAAGATTATCAGGGAAGAAAAAGGAAAGGGAGACTCCTTGGTGGAACGACAAGGTAAAGGAAGCTGTTAAAGAAAAGCAAATGGCATGGAGGAAGTGGATAGGCAGTAAAAATGCAGAGAAATTACAAAAATATAGGGAAGCAAAGAAGGCATGCCAAAAAATCGTACAAGAAGAAAAACGGAAAAGTTGGGAAAGATTCACAGAAACTTTGATGGAGGATATCCAAGGAAGTAAGAAGGTGCTATATGGATTCGTTAAAAACAGTGTAAAAGGTAGGGAAAATACAAAATTTGTAAAAACTGAAGCAGGGCAGATATTGTATCAAAGAGATGATATATTAAATAGATGAGAAGAATACTTTTCAAAGCTACTAAATGTGAAATACATTGAACTGGAAGATGAAAGGGAACAAGAAGAAACAATGGAGGAAGAAGAAGAAGAACAAGAAAAGGAGATAACTATGCTAGAAATAGAGGAAGCCATACAGAAGATGAAGAGTGGTAAAGCAGCAGGAGTGGATGAGGTGACCACGGAAATGATAAAAGCAGCGGGACCAATAGGGGTACAGTGGCTGTATAGATTATTTAGAATAATTTGGAAGAAGAAAGAAATTCCAGAAGAATGGGGAAAGGGTTTAATTATCCCGATTTTTAAGAAAGGAGACAAAAAGGAATGTAATAACTACAGAGGGATCACTCTTATTGCTCAAGTAGCTTAGATCTTTGAGAGAGTATTGTAAGGCAGACTGAGGAGGAGGATAGAAGGAGAGTTGGAAGAAGAACAGTATGGTTTTAGGAAAGACAGATCAACATTTGACCTAATCTTTACATTAAGGCAAATGATGGAGAAAAGATGGGAATTTAGAAAAGACATGGTGATGACATTTATTGATATTGAGAAAGCATGTGACAGTGTGCCTAGACAGGTGGTTTGGGATGTATTAAGAAAGAGAAGAGGTATTAGAGCAGAAGTCCAAATGTTAAAAGCTATGTACAAAAATTGTGTCAGTAGCGTGAAGACCAGTATAGGAGAAACAGAACGGTTTAAAGTGGGAACGGGTCTCCGACAGGGAAGTGTATTGTCCCCATTACTATTCATCATAGTCATGGATGAAATCCACAAGAATGTCAAACAGAGATTGGGACAAGAAGCAACAAAGGCCACGCTGTTTGCAGATGATATAGTGATATGGGGTGAGGATGAAAAGGATGTACAAAAACAACTAGATGTATGGAACCAAGAGATAGAGAAATTTGGGATGAAAGTAAGCACAGAGAAGAGCAAGATAATGGTAATGTCAAGAGGAAGGAAGAAAGGAAGAGGAAAGATAGAATTGAATGGCAAAATTCTAGAAGTCATTAAAAGTTTCAAGTATTTGGGAAGTGTGATCGCAGAAGATGGAAAGATAACTGAGGAAATTGGAAAGAGAATACAAGCGAACAGTTTTTACCAGAGTGTAAGGGGTATTGTGTGGAACCGAGATGTCCCAAAGAAATGCAAAAAAGTATTATATTCAACCTACTACGGACCCATACTAACATACGCAGCTGGAGCGTGGACTACTACAAAAAGAGAGGAGAGTAGAATACAAGCCGCAGAGATGAAATTCCTAAGAGGTATAGAGGGCAAGACCAGAACAGATAGTTAGAAATGAAGAGATTAGAGAAAGGACAGGAATATTGAAGCTACAGGACAGGATAGAAACAACAAAGTTAAAGTGGTATGGACATATGATGAGAATGGGAGAGGAGAGAGTACCAAAGAAAACTTTCTGTGAAAAGATGACAGGGAAGAGACCACGAGGAAGGCCCCGGAAGAGATGGACAGATACAGTGTGGGAGTGTGTAGAAAAGAAGGGAGGAAAAGCCGAAGATGTACTAAAATCAGGAGAGGAGTGGTGGAGAGACAGGCAACGATGGAGATCCTTAATTCACAACCCGACCCAGGAAGCTGGAAACGGGAAATGTGGATGATGATGATATTTAAAAAATCTCAAAATAATATTTCTTCTTGAAATATTTCAATTATTCTAGTACATTTTGTTGCCATGACATCCAGGACCACATTAAAAAAACAATTAAAATGTAACAATATTTCCAAGAGTTACTAAGGAAACCCCATTCTTGTGTATAATATACAGCCACCCTTTTGTGTGCATATATATCCACGATGATGCAATTTTCTAAATATTTAATAGTTGGTTTTTGTTAAAATTGTGTTGTATGTAGACTGTGTTAAGTGACAACTCCAAACAGTTTATCAGTGCAAAGAAAATAAATGTTAAAAATTCACTATTTTGTTGCTGTCGAAGGTGTTGGTCCCCCCTTAAATAGGTTTGCCTGTTCTAATGGTGGTGCCACTTCACCTATCTCTTTTGATAGAACTAGGATAAGTTGTCGATAGACACCTCTGGCAAATTTTGCGAACTAAAAAAAATTGTGTGATGACTTTGACTGCTATCAACATGCGTTTCTGATGGTCCCGTTTCTTCCTCCTTATGAGCCAATCTGTGGTACGCCTCGCCTCATAATAAGCTATCCGTGCATCTTCTGAGAGATTTTCTAGCCATTTTAGCCTCCTCACTGAACGGATTTCAACAGAAACTCTACACTCTTCATCACACCAAGGCTTGCTTCTGCAGTTTGGATGGCAAACTTGCTCTTCATTTGCACTCATGGGCACTGCAATCCGCAACGCGAACCGTGTACCTTCCACGGTCGTAGGATTCTCTGACATTCTGAGGTGTTCTGCAATTTTATCTTGGTATCGCCGCCTCACTTCTGTTGTTGTTTGAGTCTTCAGTCTTTTGACTGGTTTGATGCAGCTCTCCAGGCCTCCCTGTCCTGAGCTAATCGTTTCATCTCTACATAGCTCCGATACCCTACATCGGAGGCAATCTGTTTAACATATTCTAACCTTGGTCTACCCCTACAGTTTTTGTCCTCGACCCTTCCTTCCATAACTAAGCTTGCTATTCCTGGGTGTCTTAGTATGTGTCCTACCAACCTATCTCTTCTCTTCATTAGCAGTCGCCAGAAACATCTCTCCTCTCCCACTCGTCTTAATACCTCTTTGTTTGTAACCCTATCTACCCATCTGATCTTCATCATTCTCCTGTAACACCACATTTCAAATGCTTCAATTCTCCTCTTTTCTGCTGCACCAATAGTCCAAGTTTCACTTCCATAGAGCGCCACGCTCCAGACAAAGGCTTTCAAAAATGACTTCCTAATACCTAAATCTATATTTGATGTCAGCAGATTCCTTTTTTGTAGAAATGCTTTCTTTGCCTGAGCCAACCTACTTTTAATATCCTCTTTGCTTCGTCCATCACTGGTTATTCTGCTTCCTAAGTAACAGAAGTCTCCTACTTCCTTCAGCTTTTCACCTGCCAATTTGATCTCCATAGAGGTTTCTGATTTATTTCGGCTGCATTCCAGTATTTTTGTTTTACATTTATTTATTTTCATCATGAATTCTTTCCGTAAGACGGAGTCCATACCATTCAAAAACTCATTCAAATCCTCAGGCTTGTCGGCCAAGATGACGATGTCATCAGCAAATCTCAGAGTTGAAATTATTTCTCCTTGAATCTTCACTCCCACTTTAAATTTTTCTCTAATTTCCTTCATTGCTTGTTCAATGTAAAGATTGAAAAGTATGGGTGATAAGTTGCAGCCTTGCCTTACACCTTTCTGAATACCAGCTTCTCTCTCATGTCCTTCAACTCGAATGACTGCTGTCTGGTTTCTGTACAGATTGTATATCACCCTCCTATCCCTGTACTTTATTCCAATTGATTTCAAAATGTCAAACAATTTAGTCCAATCAACGTTATCAAAGGCCTTTTCTAAGTCTACAAAAGCCATGAACGTTCTCTTATCTTTCCTTATTCTACCTTCTAAAATCAGCCTAAGACTTAGTACAGCTTCCCTTGTTCCTACATTTCTCCTGAAACCAAACTGGTCTTCACCCAACTCCGTTTCTATCTGGCTTTCAATCCTCTTGTAAATTATTCTAGACAGGATCTTTGAAGCATGAGTAATCAAGCTGATTGTACGGTAATCTTCACATCTGTCAGCTCCCACTTTCTTTGGTATAGGGATGATTACATTCTTCTTGAAATCAGGGGGTACCTCACCTGTCTCATAAATCCTACACACCAAGTGAAATAACCTGATCAGACCTTCATCTCCTATGCAGCGTAGCAACTCAATCGGTATATCATCTATGCCTGGTGCTTTGTTCCTGCTTAAGTCTTCCAAAGCTCTATCAAATTCTGATCTCAATATTAAATCTCCTTTCGCATCCTCATCAATTTCCTCCTCCCTTTCCATTACATGATTCTCAATCTCCTTTCCCTTATACAAACTCTCTATGTAAGCTTTCCATCTTTCAACCTTTTCTTCCCTATCTGTTAGAGGCTTTCCATTTGTGTCCTTAATATTACAGCACTTAGTCTTCTTTTCCCCAAAAGTATTCTTAATCCTTCAATAAGCTGTGTCTACTTTTCCTAATTTCAGACAATTTTCTATACCTGCACATTTCTCTTTCAACCATTCTTCTTTCGCTTCCTTGCACTTCTTGTTAACCTCATTTCTCAGACGTCTGTATTCTAGTTTCCCCTTTTCATCTCTTAGATTCTTGTGTTTCCGCCTTTCATCCATCAATTCTAGTATATCCTGAGTGATCCACGGTTTTCTACCTATTCTTTCTTTCCTACCAATGTTTTCTTCTGCGGATTTTGTTATTTCATTCTTCAAAAGTGCCCATTCGTCTGCAATTGAAGTTTGTTTAGGGTTTTTCATTAGTCCTTCCTTTATACTCTTCTTGAATCTTTCGTTTACATCCTTCTCTTTCATTCTGTCTTTTGCCCACCTTTTTGGCTTTTGACTTTTCTTCAGTTTCTTCAACTTTAATCTGCATTTCATTACAACCAGATTGTGATCAGAGTTTATGTCAGCCTCACTTCTACATTTTCCAATTTATCCTTGTCAAAATGGACCATCCTTTCAGCCTTACTTCGTCACCTTGTAGACAGTTTCAGACGTAGTTTGATTATTACCAAAAGATGGTCAGAATTCATATCAGCCCCATGAAAGGATTGTGCAAGTTTGATTCTCCATGATGCCCGCGATCAACTAAAACATTGTCTACCTGGTTCGTCGTACTTCCATCTGGGGACATCCAGGTAATCTTATGAACTACTTTGCGGGGAAAGTAGGTGCTTCTAATGGCCATTCTTCTTGTATCGGCAAAATTAATCGGTCTGATACCGTTCTCGTTACTGATTACATGGATACTATCAGGACCAATAGTCGGACGATATTCATCTTCTCTTCCTACTTGGGCCTTGAAGTCCCCTATTATCAAACGAAGGGCATGTCTTGGTAAATCATCCACTACATTCTCTAGCTCAAGATAAAAATTGTTCTGTATCTCTTCACCAGAATCCTCTGATGGAGCATAATTAACTAGGCAGATCTTATAAGGTTTAGCATTTAAAATTATCCAACAAATACGATCATTTATTGACAACTGATAACATTTTATTGTTGATAGCAAATCCAACTCCTGAAGTCCAAGCTTGACTTAGCTCATTGCTATTGAAGAGCATGCGAGTATACCCAATCCTCATAAATCCCCAAGAAAGTTGCGTTTCTTGAATTCCTGTCACTAAGCACTGGTACTTTCCAAGTATTTCTCCAAGATGTTTAATTCCCCTCGTCATGTCTGACCTTATATTCCATGTTCCAATTCTAAATCCAGTGTGTCCATTCACATAGCCAGTTTTGTTAATGTTTTGATCTGTCCGCTTATTTTTTCCTTTTCCTTTAACCATTTTTTTTTTATAGAGGTGGGGTTGGCCCATATCCTCTAACCCTCCTCTTTCTCATGCGGGTTTGGGACCAACAATGGTAATTTACAATACCACTGTCTGTAGCACGCGAGAATCTTGCAGTACAGCCAACATTAAGTGCGGAATAGGGTGCTGCAAGCCATTGACTTAATGCTTTTCTCCTCTGATCGCACTACATGTAGCAGTGGCTTAAAGAGAAGGCTGACTTAATTCTTTCTTTTGCCATTCTAAGGCTCTTGGGTCAATACTTCAGAATACTGAATGTTTAAAAAATGGCCATTTTTGACTTAATGCTTATCATCTCTGGCTGATTGACGAGAGTTTGAACTGCCGATTTTATAGGGTTCATGCATCTATCCCCCAGGCAGTGTGTAAAAAATCTCTTTGAAAGTTCAAGGAAGCCACCATCCCTTCTGAATAACAGTTTGAAGGGAGATGAGTTATGCTGGGGCCACCTAGATACATTTCAGTGAAACTGAGGGTTATAAACCAGTGAAAGTGTGTATGATAACTGTTTTAGAGTGAGCCTGTTTTGGAAAAGAAATTAATACAGTACTGGAGTTTTCAATACGATTCTGCCGGTCTACAAGATGATATCAGTGTTACATGCCTTACCTCGACGTATAGATATGAAAAAATCGCAACAACAAAAAAAAAACATGTGAATTTCACATTTTTCTCTATTTTTCTACTATTTGTTACACATGTATGCAAGATTGTATTAGCAACAAAGTGTTAAACTATGAGTTTTGTGATTCCCTCCCACCATACTGTTTTGTTATAATACTCAATTTTTACAAAATTATTGAATATTTTGACAACTAGTATCGCCCAAACCATGAAATCAGTACTTACTTTGGCAGATATAACGTTAGAACGTAGCAGCCTAAAATTAATGATAATTTTGCTAGTTTCAGAAAATGCACCTTCATTAAGCAGAATTTTTGGGTGTTTAATTAAAATATACTGTTTCACTCAAGTAAAGAAAACCTTTGATGACAAAATTTGTTAAATTCAAGTCCTGGAAGCTGGTGTGAATGTTGTGTAATGAAGCTCACAGGGTTGCCAACACTGATTTATAAAAGTCGCAATAGAGACAATTCATTTCCCCACTCAGGCTAAAATTCGGACCATGCTGAATGTTTAGACTCCCTGCAAATGTGAACACAGCTCGACCAAACTCACAAAATAATTAGTGCTTTGTTACTGTGCTCCACTGTATTTAGGAATGATACGATTCATTTTGGATCCGTATTGTACAGTATAATAGAGTAATACAAATTAAAACGGGTTACGCCTAGTCCAATACCTTTCAAATATTTATGATTGTTCAAGTATCCTGGTACAAGTTTTGGGGGCTATTGATTAATGATATACAGTAAGCATGTACAAGAACTCAAAACACATAGTCAATTATCCTATATGTTTTGAGTTCTTGTTTAGTTTTGTAATGATGCACTAATTATCATTACCTTGCTTTCTATCCTAATTACAAGTAATCCCATATTTTACTTTGTGTATCATTAAGTCAACCTAATCCTATTATTTTTATTCCATTCATAATTTATTTTCTATATTACTTTCCAGTTCATTTATCTATTTTCTTCCGTGTTCCACATTCTTTGCTTCATCTTGTTAGTTTCCTCACAAATCTAAAATCATACCTGCCATCTCTCCCGATTTTAGACCATTTCTCTCGCCATCCCGTTTAACGTTTTAAATCTCCTGATCTCCTGATTTTTGAAAAGTCCTGCGCGTAATTTCGGACTAAACGTGCGAAATGACAAAATCCAATCGTCCATCGAACACATCGATTTAACATGAAGTGTGTTTTGTTGCCGCAGTTTCACTTCGTATTTATAAATTTATTCCATAACTTTGTACTATCTCCCGCATCCCGCTTAGTTAGCTTCGAATATCTCTGTTTGAAATAATTGATGGTTAATTCACCGTGTGTTCCTAGAAATTTTGCATAATAGCCTGTGGGTGAGAGGTAGTTGTATTGTATCTGATTCACATGTACAATTATAATATGATATCTGTATAACTCATATTTTGTTGGCGTTAATATGCCGGTAGGCTATTATGATTTTTCAGAGTGATTATGTCGGTTCCTTGGCAATATGGCGAAGAAATAATGGTATGACATTTAAAAGTGTGTACAATGTTAACTTTCCGTATATAACGTGAGTCGAGAAGAGAGTCAACATTTGCATTTTGTAGTGTCTGCAGGTGTGACAATAAATGTCTTAGCCTGTGTATGCATTATGGTTCAATGCCCCCATCCTCCCCCCGTCTCTGCGTCGTTGTCGAAATCTCTCCCGAATTTTTAGTTTTGAGAGGTTGGCAAGTGTGCTAAAATGCCTTTTAAGAAGTTCAGAACTCTGGAAGAAAGATTTTGAATTATCAAGGAAGTAGAGAGAAATCTTTCCAAAAAGATCAACGACTTAAATTAAAACCATCAACGTTAAATTGTATAGTAGGAAAGAAACATGAAATACACAACCAAATAGAAAAGTGTGGAACTTCCATATAGAAGAGAAAGACCAGCAAGGAGCCATTAACATTAAGCCAGAAAGTCGGTGGTCGACTATATACTGTATGAGAAAGAACTAAATAAGAACATCACGGACATCAAGGTTATACCATCGGAGAACCTGGATAGCGACCATCGATTGCTGGTAATGAACCTGAGAGGGAGTAAGGAGAAGAAAGGGACTGAGAACCAGGAAAGATGTATAAGGATATGGAAACTGAAAGAAGGGGATAGAAGGGTCGAGTACCTCAAAATGGTAAAGGAAGGAATTCCAACAGATGAAGAAAGAGGGGTGGAAGAGGAATGGGCTAGATTTAAGAAGACACTAGTAGGTGCAGCAGAAGCAGTATGTGGGAGGACAAGTAGTAAGAAGAGGTGGAAGGAAACACCATGGTGGAATGAGAAGACAAAAGATATAGTAAGGGAAAAGAATAGAGCCTTTAGGAGGTGGTATCAAAATAGGACGGTAGAGACAAGGGAAGAGTACCAGGAAAGAAAGAAGGAGGCGAAGAGAGTAGTGGCTGAGGAGAGAAGAAAGTGGATGGAAGAGTGGACAAAGATGATGGAGGATAGTGAAGGTACAAAAAAAGGTCCTGTATGGGATGGTAAATAATAAGAGGCGGAAGGATCCTACGGATTAAGTTGGAATGGTGAACAAAAGGGGACAAGAGATAGAAAATAGGGAAGAACTGAAGAAAATGTGGAAAGAATATTTTGAAGAACTTCTGAACCCAAATGGAAAAGATGGTGAGCGGGAAGAAATCGGGGAAGAGGAAGATGAACTGCAAACAGAAAAGGACTTAACATGGAAAGAAGTGGAAGATGCAGTGAACAAGATGAAAGGAGGGAACGCACCGGGTGTGGATGAGTTGAGTGTGGAGATGGTGAGAGCAGCAGGAGAGGTGGGGATACAGTGGTTATACCGAGTGATGAGGACAGCATGGAAGGAAAGTGTCCCATATAAATAGATTATCTAGGCCAGACACCCCCGAAAGGGTTTGCGAGACAATGCTCGTTGAGTGGAGGGAAGACCAACCTTCCAGAGCCGTGGCTGAGTGGTCGTTCGAAGAATAACGTAGCCTAAACAAGATTTTAAAATATGAAAATATATTGACAAACAAAACAAGTACAGGTTTAACAGTTGAACAAATCAAATGAACACCCTCCTAAGAAAATTTTTGTAGGCACCCCTTACTAAATAAAATCTGGCAAGGCCAAGTACGCGCGGGATACCACGATATGAAAGAAAACCAAAAAATAGGAAAACAAATAATATTAATTGAACCGAAAATAAAACCAGACCAGGTCAACCAACTTACAAGGCAGCGTACATCAGTACCCTCTGTGGTCTCTGACCAAGAGATCCATTCGCATATTTGCCAAGTACTAAATCAAAAAGATTCTGCCGAACCTCAATTGAAAATTTAATTGCACCCCAAATCACACACGGGCACTCTTTTGGCAAATAGAAAACTTGCACAAGGTGACAAGAGAATTAGTTAAGCTAATTTGAAATTAGAAAAGGCAGATTTTGCCAAGATGGCGTCACAACAGACGCTATTACCATGCTTCAAGCATGAACACCAAACATCGAAAATCTAGCGAAAATAAGCTTCCGCCAATAAATTTGCTATTTCCACAACACGTTGTACCCGTTCGTCCTGGGGATGCGATGACCCATCTGCTATAACATCGCATTCCTGGAGTTCCGGGACAGAGCGGAGTTAAATGAACCTCTAGTCAAATAAGGAATGTGTCGGAAATTCAGCTGAGTTCTCGAAAAAGCAGTGGGTATCACGAGACAAAGTATCTCTAGGGTCGTTACGGGCTTAAGTTTAATAGAAATAATGCAAATATAAATGGGCGCCATCAACTGAATTCCTAGCAAACCCACTTCCTTTCCGGATAAGCCTTACTCAAAACAAGGAAAGAAAAAGGAACATCACACCATCATCAGATCACAACTAAGATAAAAACAAATTTATTTCACTTTGATAGTCAGACAGACATTTTAAATATAACTCCTACCTAAGAGTATGGTCGAATGCCAACGTTAAATTGTCATTGTCCAAAAATCGAACCATCTCTTTTCTAATCCAAAATTATTTCATCCACATAACAAGAAAAATCTCTAAAGTTCTCTTGGGTTCTCAGAATCACTGTAGCACTATGTCTTTCGTCACTGACATTTGTGAAACCTGAGACCTAATTTCTCTTTAATTTAACATCATCAATGTGGATTTGAAAAAGTTATTAATCTGTCTAAACATACACATATTATAATCACATATATTAAACATCACGTAATTTATGGTTTGCATGGCATAATTTAAATGTTGAACATGTTAGTCAAATGCTCCCAAACACTGAATAATTAATTTACACTATTTACATTGTCATTCATAATTACTTATCTGTGAATTACAGAAAATTCATGGCTCATTGGTCATCGTTATCGTCATCATCAAAATTAAATATTTCTCACATTAATTCTCACTTCAAAATTCTACATATTCCTGTCAGAATCCTTAATTCTTCACCATTACATCATTTAAATTCTCAACTCAAGTTGCAATTCCTTCAAATTATATCTCAATTAAATTTATTTAATTCCATATAAATTCATTAGTCATCAGCTTCTTTGAATAATTATCACCTTCTAATTCAGTTATTCATCATCATTACAATCGTCTATTAATTTATTTCAATCAGTTTATTTTATCCAATCTTTAATTCATCCACTTATTTAATTCATCGATTTATTCCAAAATTTAATTTATCAACTTATTTAAATTTCAATCTTCTGGTTATTTAGTTTTCATTATTTCATCTAGTCATTCTGATTTTTATTTTATTAGGTCAGATCGTTAATATGCTTATATCTCAGATTATTATTTCATTAATTATTATTTTCGGAAAATCTTGTATTATCAACTTCATTTATTTGTTTAATTTCCTAACAAATTGTTTAATATGGTTTATAGAACGTTGTCTTACAGTTTTATCACTTCCAAGTTATATCTCGTATTTAATTTATCATGCCAAAAAATATTATCGCCTCCACGACATCACGTTGGATCTAACTATCCACAACGACATTACATTTCTTCAATACTTCAAATATCACATTTGAATACAACAATTATTCCACAAAACTCCATAAATATTCAGCACATACAGCATGAATCTCAACAATTACGCTAGACTGGGTACGACGACCTCATGTCTGCCTCAAAATACATTATCAACGTTGCTACTATCACTTGGCAACTTCCACAAAATGCCTACCACAAACTTCACTTAACCATGTTGCATGATCTACAAAAAATATATAACTGGCTTCAAATTATCAACGCACACAATCTCCAATAACTGTAATTAATCTGATCACATCTAGACAACTTCTTAAACAATTGGAAAAAATATATTACCTCAGTAATTTAAGATCTGCTTTCAAATAGCATAAATTCTCTTACAATTCTTATAATTCACATCACAGAAAAACACCAATGTGCTATAATGTCTCATATCAAAATCTGCAATACTGATCTGCCTTAAAATAAATCTGACCATTAATGATTCATCTTACAAGATTCAATTACTTTAAATCCTTCTCAAAAGGTATCAAACACAATTATAAACTTATCAAAAGCATCAGCTGTAACAGCTGTTAAACTGAAATTACTCTCAAAAGAGTATAGCAACAAAATATTGGATTGGCAAACAAGAATTACTATATGCAATCCTGTTGACATTTATCGTTACTTTATTTAACAAAATTTCGACTGATATGTGACTAGTAGTTCCTTGTTTGATTCACTTACAATCTCGTGTACACTCGGATGATAAAAATGAGTCCCTCAATGGCGAGTAAGATGTGTAACCACCGTACAGTCGTATAAATGCGAAAGACCTCGCCCCGTCGACTTGGATGATAGTGCCCTGAACGATGGGTAAGATGAGTAGCCACCATACAATCGTATAAATACGAAAGACCCCATCTCGTAGACTATATGAGTGAATGTACCAGATAGGAATCAACAAGTCTCTAGTTGTCATATAAAAGCGATGTTCATTCACTAAAGTGAATAACTTCTTAATATCTCCAAACAATCCAATGGAAAAAATCCCTACTGATGAATAATACACACTCGCTAGTATGCAATGAACTGACGAAGTAATTTTAGATAATCAATTGCAGATCACGAGTTCGAAATACTCGTTACACAAAAAAACTATTTATGAAAAATATCCTTGCTGGAAAAATGTCTAAAAGACCAAACATCTGCTTAATAAAGCCAACCAATGGTGAGAATTTCGTATAATGATGCCTGCCATATCATATGGTCACTCCATATTCTAGCAAATTCGAAGTATATAAAGTCAAACCATGTCTAAATAATCGTATCACTCCTATTAGAAAAATATACATGTGTGCCCAGTATTCATGAAAATAATCGTATCAGGTAGTTATAACTCTTACAGTACCTTTTCAAAATCAGCTGTAATTAAATTTCCAAGATCGTCGATTTTCCCTACATAATGAATTTCTCGAAAGATCGGCGTGAATATCATTCCATCCATGAAATGACGATTGCATTCGAAATCCCAAGTGAATCAGCTGGTTGACTCCTCTCGTCAGGAATCGAATCCATCGCTCTGCGGTGCCATCTTGTCTCTATCTGCGTCTACTCTGACATGTTGAACTTCGGATTACCCATAGCGGATATTGTCCAACTCCTCTCGAAAATTCATGGAGATAGCGGACCCCCTATTCCTCTTCTAAGTTACGCCACTGTTCCATTAAATGTTCAGTTTGAGTATTGAAAGATCAATCTCCAACAACTGCTAAGTCTCACTTTCGTGAAATAAAATTTTACATGAGAGTGTTCAAGTTTACGAAACACCCTGTAGTTGTCTGTATTTGGTAATTCATGAAACTGCATAAGAAATAAATTTCATTAATGCACGATCTAATGTTCATCAGTGCCTATGCTAACAACATTCCGCTTGCTTGAAATTGTTAAAGTAACTTCGAATGCGTTATGGAAAAGCATAGTCGTAATATTATTCATTAGAACTGTGTTCAAACTGCGTTGAAATGTAGCTTGTAATAAAGTCTCCAACTACTTGCAGTGCTGTTCTAACATATCCCGGCCGTCTGTGATTGCTTGCTCGGCAAGTCCCCCTGGATCAATGACCTGCTTGGCGTTCGCTGCTCGGCGATGCTGAAACTGTCGCCTACACTCTGCCGTGACAGTTTCGGTATGCTATGCGACCTTCACCGTGCGTCTGGCTTGCGCTATAGAGCTCGATCCTACTTGCTCGACTGACAGAGCTCCACTGAATGTGCTGGCACTGTCTTCTCACTTATCTGCCTGGCGCAGACACGTGGTGTAGTCCCCCACCACAGTGCTCTCGCGTCACGATTATAGTCTCGAACCCTCATCATCTCGGCTGTTCCGTTATAAAATAACTTAAGGGTTATCTGACTTCCTTAAAATTATTTCCACATATAATGCATGTTATATATCCTCTTCTAAGATGTTTAATTACCATATTCCATACATATCTTAATAAAACTTCACATCTCTATCCATAATTCCATCTTCTTACAGATGTCAGTGCCTCCTTGATCCTAGACCTCCTACGTCATCTTGACATTCTTCTTGACTCGATCGGTGCGCTATCTTTTCCTAACTCTTCCCAAAACCTCAACTACGGCTTAATGTCTGCTGGCGTAGCCGATAGCCTAAACTAGGTATCGGGTACAACGTTAATACATTAATGCACGACTTCATCCAGAATTAAATCATTCAGGTCTCAAAAGACCGCAAAATATCAACTTTTAGACGGAGCGATTAACGAATACGTCGAAACGTACGGCCATGATGCCAACAACCTATCGAAGTCAAATAATAATGGAAACAAACTAGTGACGAAACAAAGAACAGTCACCAGTAATTAAAACATTTTCCCACCAAAAGAAACAAGTTCTTCGATCTAAATTTGATGCATGCTGCTGCTCGCTTTGTATCGTCACGTGACGTGCACGCGTGCCCTCTAGCGACGGGCTGTGACCTTCCACGCTCTGGTTGGAACCACACCTCGTTACACACGTCACGATTAGCCGATGTCGTCACCGGTTTGGGCTTTACAGCTTCCGGCTCGTTACTTTTTGAACGCACCTTATAAAAAGTGGTGTGCTGACTAAAATAGTGGAACTGGAACTAAAGTAATAAAAACGATGTTGAAAGGTAAACATAATGGTACAGCTTGGATCGGAAGAGAGGATGTAGAATTCCGGCCTATCCGGCTTGCCGGCTTGACCTTCCGCCACATTAGCCTGGATAGCCGAGAGTCTACTGTGTTATGTATTAACACCTGATGGCACGAACCTGTGCAAAGCCGAGGACGCAGAGGGGAAATTAGGAGAAGGAAGGTAGTGGAGGGGTTCACTGTTGATGTGCTCCTGGAAGACATACTAACGAGCAATACTGTTACAGTTGAAGTAGGTGCCAATGTGAACATTTCCATCGAAACAAGCAAAGTGAACGTTCCTCCTCTCTCAAACACGCTGCACCACATGGACTCTCCTGCATACGAAACTTGTTGCGTATGCATGTGCCATCAGATAACAATTGTGGTCTAGTTGGTCTGTTTTCAGCCATTACAGCTCACAAAGTCTAACGATCATCTCTTTGAACAAATTAATAGCATAATTCGCATCACCATAAAGATTAAAAATGCAAATTAAATGGTTCTATAGATTACCACAAAAGATCAGGTGAGTCTACTTTCAAGTAATATCGCTTCAAACAGCTGGAATGTGAAACTAAAAAGGCGCATGCATTGCGATGAACTGTTTCGTCAATAGCACCACTGTACGGTAGAATTGGTGATGAACAATTTCGTCGATAGCACTCTGAAGGTTGACACACTTCTCAAGCAAATGGGAAGAGAGAGAATAATTGAATGACATGCTTTCTATTTTCCGGCGAACCTCATCAGATTCTGTTCACTTTGGCTTAAATTAGATTTGTTGGATATTATATAACACTTATACAATATTATTTATTATTATAGTTCAGTCACATAACCGATACCCACTTCAGCACTTGCAAGCCAAAATCTTGCTGTTCTGACCTGCCCAACTAGTTACGAGGGTTCGGTGTCGGCTTCCTTTCTCTGGACAACAGATGTCTTCAGTGCTTCATCAAGCTTTAAATGGGCTGTAGTAGCACTTATTTTTAAGATAAAATGAGGTAAGACTGATCATGGACCTCAGTACGATTACCAAAGTACAGTATATTTTATTTTGCTTAGTGCTCCTAAGGCATTCAATTTTACAAGGCTTATAGAGGTTTCCTGAAATGCTAACACATTAGTGAATAATTAATACTCACAATAATTCGTTTTGCGGTTAATTCAAGTTTCCAAGAGTGTTTTTTTTTCTTCTTTTTAATAGAAATTCTTATAGCAACTAATCATCACGCTAAGTAGTCATCTCTCCATCGTTTAAAAGAATTTTAATACGAAAACCTACTCCATTATGTCTTATTTAATATTCAATATTACATTTCTTTCACTCCCTAAGTGTTTCTTTTATATTCCTTGATTATGAATGAACACCCTATACTCGTCTACATAACACTGCGGTACTCCATTTAGAATTCCGTCAGCTGATCTGATCTTCAACAGCAATTACATAAACTTGAGGTCTGTGGCATCATTCCCACAACCTAATGTAATTATTCACTTGCACATTCAAATTCATTATCAATTACCAACTTTCTCACAGCTTCATAAATCATTTATTATGTCACGACAACCCATGTCTGACTCAAGTAGTACCTCACAGTAATGTGCAATTTCATTTAACCAAGCTTCAGTAATATGCATATAATTCAATGTAAATCATGATTTTGGTAACGCACTCTTCAATAAACATTTAACATCTCATATAAATTGTATTAGCATTTGTAACTATGTGATTCAAAACCACCTTGTCAAACACTAAAGAATGTAGTTTAATTACTGCTTATACGTACATGTTTCGGTGTTCAATGGCGCCCTCGTCAGCATAGATTGAATTAAAATAATCTTAAAACTAAGTATAAGGAATAAGGAAGCTTTTAGTTTTACGTAACCTTGAATCATGCGATCATGATCCACGGGACCTCCTTTTTACGTGGAATCCGAACCACAGGACATACCATTTCACTTCAAAAATCTCACATGCATTGACCGGGAATCGAACCCGGTCCACCTTAGTGAGAGGCCAACAGCTTGACCACTGGGCCACCACGCCCCCTTAAAAAACACTAAGTTTAAAAAAAGAAAATGGAAATCCTTCCAAACACTTAGAAATTTAAATAAAAAGGAAGCTCACAGAAAGAATTAGAAAACATGAATAGCACTTTTTTAGCCTAAAATTCGTGGAAAAAAGCAGGGTGCGACGATTATGCGAAGAATATTCAAGTTCAAAGAATGGTATTTGCTACACAGGCCAGTCATTCTCATAGCGTGAGTCATAGCCTGCCGTTGGAGACAGGCTTCTTTCTTCTAACAAGGTCACGACAGGTTAATGCTCGCGGAATGTGCTGACGAAGCTGGCCGTTCGCGTCGCGGTTCATAGCCCACAGGCATAAAGACAAGATTACTTTCTCCTGACAAGATCACGCCAGATTAGGCCTATAAGTAGAGCCCTGCACGGATAGACAAAACGTTATCCGCACTTCTGTTACCGCCCCCGCATCCACGCGATTTTTATCCACACGTTTGTTATCAGAATCTACTGGCATTACAATGACATTTACAATGTGTTGCTTTATACTTTATCTTTTAGACATTTGAGAAGAAAGTCGTACTGTATAAATCATGTGCTATGTCAAAAATGAATGTTATACGGCCAGAATTGCAACCCTTTTCAGTTGGGAGTGTTGATTGTGCTTAATGACATAATTTGAATGGGATTAGGGTAAATCATCATCTTTCATTTTTCATGAAAAAATATAATGGAAATATATGAAATGTCATAAACATCCGGGCCCTAGTAAGGGAGAGTGGCGGAATTGAGCGCACTTAAGCAAGAATCAGTCTTGTGATGATGAAATAATAGATAACACAACTGCAGTTATGAATAAGGGAGCCTTAGTAACTCTATATTTGATGTGCAGAAACAAATTTAATTCAAAAATAAATTTGGTGGACTATAATTCGAAATCTCGCAAATGTGCATTTCCGCACGATTACCCACCCTGCAGGGTAATCATGCGCATGGGATGAGTGTTGGAAAGCCATACCAATACAATGTGAATTGGCCGAAACTTGCACTGAACATTAATTTTAGAATATTCAATTGCATTTTACAATAGCATAACAATGCAATGATACTAAAATTCTGCAGTTTTGGATATTAGAATAAAATATCTTTGTTTCGTCAGCATTAAAGGAGGCAATCCTATTTAGGCTTGTTCCTTCAGGTTGTCTCAACGTTAATGCAAGATATCTTTTCAAGAACTCACACAACCAATCTTTGCCTGCTAGACTTTTAACTTTATGGAAATTATGGGGAACTTTATTCTCCCCTGCAAACTTGAACACTAACCGTCTGACAAGCTTGGTGGGCGTTAAGCTGTAAAATAATTTTGCCAATGTCAAAAGGTATTCGGATAATTATGACTCCATTTCGTCGGTAAAAACAGCTTTACGGACTAGACGAAGTGGAGCAAGACAATTTTGCAGCAACTGCTTTCGTAGGATTGACTGGGGAATGTTGAAACTTCTCCCCACTTCCCTTATTTTCCTCCCATCATCCCTAATTGCACGTAGAGCTTTCTGCACACTTTCTGCTGGGTAGGAGTTTTTCTCCGTTTTCCGCATATAATTTCTTGGCATTTGGAGAACAAACACAAAATATTTTGCCATTAATATCGCGTTGTATTTACCCTACCCACCACCCCCCATTACCCCACTCTGCTTTTAAAACTTAACTCACTGAATCCCGGTAAACTAATCTACTGTATTATATTGAAAAATAAATACATGCAAAACCACTGTAAACACTGGCATTTAAAACTACATTTAATTTTAAATAATTGAATCACAATGGTAAGCTTACCTTATTTGCTGGCTACAGAAAATAACATGCAACGTGTTAAGTTTCTTCATCCAAGCCTCACGGTTATCACATAGCAACTGGCATCATGCTGACTGTCCCTTTCCCTATCTGATGTGATAGGTACGATGACAGCTTGAGGGTAGCAGTGAACTGAGTTGCTAGTTGTACTACCAACTCGAAAAACATAGATGCGCACGATTCCCCGCTATGCACAATTACCCAACTTTCCCCATGATATTCAACAAGTTCGGATTGTATTCTAAAAACTGTCCGCAAATTTACTCCAAACATTATCTGCGGCTTATCCGCTATCCGCAAAGCCATGCAAAGTATATCCGCATGCCGAAAAATGTTGCGGATATCCGCATCCTCGCAGGGCTTTACCTATAAGCACGCGGAATGTGCGCTGGCCGTTCGCGTCGCGGTTCATAGCCCGCAGGCATCAAGACGAGATTACTTTCTCCTGACAAGTTCACGCCAGATTAGGCCTATAAGCAAGCGGAATGTGCGCTGGCCGCTCGCGTCACAGTTCATAGCCCGCAGGCATAAAGACGAGATTACTTTCTGCTGACAGGATCACGCCAGATTAGGCCTACAAGCTTACGTAATGTGCGCTGGCCGTTCATAGCCCGCAGACATAAAGACGAGATTACTTTTTGCTGACAAGATCACGCCAGATTAGGCCTATAATCTTGTGGAATGTGCGCTGGGCGTTCGCGTCACAGTTCATAGCCCGCAGGCATAAAGACGAGATTACTTTCTCCTGTCAAGATCATGCCAGATTAGGCCTGGCCGCTCGCGTCACAGTTCATAGCCCGCAGGCATAAAGACGAGAATACTTTCTGCTGACAAGATCACGCCAGATTAGGCCTATAAGCTCTCGGAATGTGCGCTGGCCGCTCGCGTGTCAGTTCATAGCCCACAAGCATAAAGACGAGATATTTTTCTTTTGACAAAATCGCGCCAGGTTTCAATGTCGCGGCTCAACTCACAGGCGCACAAATAAGAATATGCTATGCGACGATTGTGCGATGAAATTTTATAAACTTAGTTTAGTGTTTGAAAAGTGGGGTGCGACGATTATGTGAGGAAATACGGTAAATGAGAATTCAATGAATTTAAATGTACTGTACCCGAATAATTCAAGGAGCCACCTGATGAAAATCCGGAGATGAATATGGATTGTAGACTCTAGAAGATTCCCGGCTATAAAAATCGTCTAATGCCTACCAGCAAGTTTACCTTGGTTATTCACAGCTGCTATGATTCTGTTATGGCATAAAAAATACACTGGGCAGAAAACATGAGATTCTTACCATATTTCTCTGGGGATAAGGGGTTGGAAGGATATCCTTACCTGTTCGGGTTACCTATAACACAATCTCTTGACTATAGTTGATATAAGCCACGCTACGATAATGTATAAAAGAACGAAACATAAGTTCATTAACAAAAAACCTACAGACTAAATAACAATAAATATAAAAACATATATACACACACGCGGGGACTCGGACTCCTGCCTTCTACATCCATTCATATCCCAGTCCTGATGACTGTACAACTCGTATACACCGTATATACTCGAATACCACCCGCACATTTTTAAACAAAATCGGACGTGAAAAATTGGGGTGCGGGTCTTATTTGAGTCATCCTGATTTTAAAGATTTAAATTGCCCGCCACGCGCGATATCGGGTGTTGCGAGTATCCGCTAGATGGTGCTAACCTTCTTCCGACTATCACTTTGTTTTACCGTAAGCAGGCGGCGTCATAAAGTCTGAGTTCTACGAAGGGTTTGCGGTCGTTTACTGTGAGTGAGAAATTGAAAGTTGTGAGGGAAGCTGAAGTTATTAGAAATCGTGCCCGGTAGGAAATATGATATTGACGAGTCATGTATTCATGATTGAGCGGGATGACGTCTATGCTACAACCACGGGATGTCTGCGTGAACCTCCCGTTCAAAGCAGCCTTGAAACAGCTGTATACGGAGCGGATGGCGGCCGATAAGCACACACTGACCCCAACTGGTCGTATTCGGCGCCCGGAAGTTCAGCTGCTCTGTTCATGGATTTTGACGGCAAGGAATCGTATCTCGGGAGATCTCTTACGGAAGAGCTTCAAGAAATGTAGTATTTCCAATGCTATGGATGGCAGTGATGATGACATTTTGAGTGAAAGTGATGGTGAAAAAAGTTTCGAAGTTGGTACTTCTGATGACGATGAATGAAGTGTTTGTGTCTTTTATTTGTATTTTTAATTGTTTCTGCGTGTTATTTTAGGACGACTTCAGAACTGTTGGAAACTATTTTGTAGAAATGCTATTCTGTTTATTTAGTAAAGATTGTAAATAGTTTTGAGTTAAAAATATTTTTTTAAAATTTTGTTCTTCAAAATCAGGGTGCGGGTCGTATTCGAGTAAATACGGCAATTACTTTTATACATGTGTCAGATCTGTGGAACTCCCCGCAGTCTAGAAATAAAAACTCTTCCTCATTCCGTTAATACAAGGAAGCATAAGTACGCGTCCTTCACGAGACCGGCTTTTATTGACAAGGCCAGACCATTCACCCCCTAGACACCTGCTCTCTGTTATATAATATCGGCTATACAGGAATGCTCCAGCCGTCAAAACTTGTTCCATTAATGCACCTGCGTGACAACACACACACTAGGGTGGCTCGCTGCTCTCATTCAACATAGCTATACAGCGTTCCTTTTACATTCGTAAAATAAAACATTTAAAATACACTCACTCGTGCAACTGGTTCGCGTCGTTCATGACCAACGGAACTTTATGCTCCCTCTCGCTCCATTCAACAACTATTCACTTCTACCCTGGCATTCCCTCATGCCGTCAAAACATTTAAAACACTGAAATAATTATTATTAAAATTAATTAATTAAATAATTAGAAACAAAATGTTTATAAAATATTTACACTTAAAGTTTTATCACGTCTGTTTAATTGTTTAAAACAATAAGACGACTCGTGATTATTAATATTTACACGGATAATAGTTTAAGTTTACTATTTAAAATAGTATGAATGGTTTCTTCTGCTTTATTTAAATCTATCTCAGATTTAACTATCTCTAGCGAGATACTAACTTCCTATAAGCCTTTGATCATTTTGAGGTAAAATCGTCGTTAATAAAGTCTTTGATGACCGATCAATTAAGATTAGGAATTTGATTATTACAATTCCGGATTAATAAAATTTAATAATGGTTTAATACACAAAGATTACACTCCATTTCTCAATTACCGTTCCGCCAATCAACTCTACTGTCGTTTTCCCTCAATGTCGGATCTATAATCACTTCTCTGAGTATTTATGAACTCAATACACTCTTAACAATGCTTCATATACAACACAACAGTATTTAAATGCACTTTCAACTAATACGGCATACACCTTCGTATTGCGACGATTTAAAATCTCTCTACAGGGAATTCGCTACTCACATCCGTTCTCCAGACGTTACATACGGCATTAACCTTCGTATTTCCCTCATACAACTCACACACTTGAGTTACAACGGTTTCTTTCAACCTCACTCTAACATTGCATTATTACAAACTTACTGTTTCAAATCATCATTGTCTATACAACTGCTATACATTGTTGACACATCTCTGCTGATATTATGCAGTACTTATACTATCGACATATGAAGTTTCAACTGGAAAGACCTATGATGGTTTACTAAGTAAATGATACTCTGTTACGTAATCTCTGCTTCTAAACATGTAATAATGTTATACATTGTCTCTCCTTACTGGTGTTCTTCAATACAGTGTTGCAAAGTTGTGTTCACAAATTACATAACGTTGCAAACTTATAACAAATGTTATAGAAGTATCGAATTCAGATCAATTTTGGACTGGAATAAAGATTACCCTAAAATATAATAAGTCGATTGAAATAATGTCTTCTAAGAAGACTTCCTCACTAATATATTACATTTATGAAAGACTAAAGATTTCTTCCAAATTAAATGGCTAGTCATAATCGTGGAATAATTCCATGAAGGAATATCATTGCATATCAATGTTCGTTGCTTATAAATGGCAAATAGTTCTTGCCAGATCGTCGAAGTAATGTCTTACTATAATACCACTCTCATATATTTTTCTTCCTACTCTCGTTGCTTCTTACAAATAAGATACCCAAGTCATTTAATCCAAAATTAATTTAATGGGCATCTAAGACTCAAAAACTGTCTGAAAATCTCTAAACTCCGAAATACTGACTTCGTAGAATAATTTAGGCAAGTCTTAAATTATTAAGCATAATTAAATAAAATTTCAAAATGTCAATTAATTAATTCAATAGCTGCATCGCTGAAAATTCATGTACAGATGAATAAAAAACTATCATCTTACATAATACTGAAGTATAAATTCAATAAACATCGACTGAAAAACATAGAGAAAAGTTGCTCTGAAATGTCACCAAAATACTATAACTACAAAGGAATTGGCTTTTCTCTACCTTACTGAAGTTTTATCTCGAAGGTCTATTAATGTATTCAATGTGTGCTGTTGGATGCTTCATTGAATGCTGGTCTGCCATTAAAGATGTCGAACCTGCGACGTCTGAAAGGAAAAGGTTCCTACCTGGCATGACTCCTCTGGGATACGAACTGCAGATCTTCCTCACGTTCTGATTCCAAGTTTCATGCTTTTTACTGGGATAGCCCTTGATAAGACGATCTATTCTATGTTCCCTCGTTCTGATAAACCATGCCATATTCAAGCTATCCTGACGATTGATCTCGATTGGTGAAAATATAGTTCGAAAACTAAAGATCGAATCGTTATTCTCGATGACATGTTCATATGGATGTTCTACGATTTCAGTATATTGCTTATATTCTTGTAGTCTA
Organism: Meconema thalassinum; assembly: GCA_946902985.2. Lineage (NCBI taxonomy): Eukaryota > Metazoa > Arthropoda > Insecta > Orthoptera > Tettigoniidae > Meconema > Meconema thalassinum. Next base: position 313,888,337 of record OX336393.1, on the reverse strand, counting down.
AGTACATGAGAATACATTAATGTACAAGGTTGATAAGTACATAATGTATTCAACGTCTCAGTTATACATAATGTCGTACATGTGTTGCTCCATATTGTCTACTCATATCTTTGTCATGATATATCCCTGTCGCATACTAATCTACTCCATATCTGTAGTCATTGTTCTATGTTCAAACGTAGATTTCATAATAATGTTCATATTCGAATTCATAATGTAGAATATATTTCGTAATAATTCACTGCAATGTTCATAAACACTTAAGATTGTTCAAACACTTACGCTCTCTTGAAGCTGTAGTGTTAGTCACACTCGCGTACAACTTGCTATTCTCAAAAGTGTTCCCCTTCTGAACTGAGATATGCATATTTCTATTGCAGATTTATGTTTGTTTAAAACTGCTATATCGGCTAAACTGTGCTAAAATGTGTTCACTAATTTAGTTGTGGATACTTGTCTCAATATAATCTTGTTGAATCTGTTAGAATAAAGCAGATATTCAACTTCCTAAGCCTTAATATCGACTCTGATATACTCTGTCAGGGTGTCTATGACCCGGGAAAACCGGGAATTCTCAGGGAATTATGAATTTCTGGAATAATCTGGGAAAAATTAGGGAATTTCTTTGTTAATCAGGGATTTTTCTCCATTTGTCTATATTCCGTAAAAGTGAAAGCAATACATTCGAATATCGCGGGAAGTGATCGCTCGTTACCGGTAACGAAAGTAACGAATTTTACAAACGGGTAACGAAAGTGACGAAAAAGCAACGAATTTCACAAACGGGTAACGAAAATTTTCTGTAGGCGGGTTGAATCATTTAAACTCGCGCCGCTAGGCTCAGAGATTGCGATGGAGCGAGTTTCACGCAAGCGGCGCCGATTGCATAAGCTATACTTCGCCGTGCCTGTGCTAGAGGAAATGCATACTGTGGATACCTTGTGTGGTATAGGCTACATCAATTCAACGTATATTTTCGGCATCAAGGATACTTTCTAGTTTTGTGTGAAATATTTTTCTGTGTTATTAGGAAACCTGACTTTTTTCGAGACGTTTATTTGCGAAAACTTCCGAAACTAAACAGAAACCTCTCATTTCAGTTATTGTCCTCTAAATTTTGAGTCAAATTGAAGTCCAAAAATAACGTGAAATAATTTAATGTTGCTATCTTGCGAAATGTTACCGTTTCGAAACAAAAAATACGAAATAGTTTCGAAATACATATTAACCTACCGGTATTTTAAAAATCTGTCTCGTAAATTTGCGACATCCGGTATGGTTAATTCGAAATTCAGTTATATGTCGATTTTTCCTTCGAACTTTGGTTCCATCGGATATATAATCTAACTGGTTATTTCGATAACTTGTATAATTCGTGATTCGCATTCGAAAGTGAATGTGCCCTCTTGTCGTATTATTCGTGCAATCCTCTCAGAATAATTCGTAATATTCGATACGGTACCTACTTCGAACGTTCATCCTCCAAATCACATCCTAAAGACGACTGGCTGACCTCATGACTTGCCTGCGCGAATCTCGTCAAACGGACCGAGATAGACGTCAGTTGCGTAAAATGATAAATCCCGTCTCCTATCGTGAACTTGTGACCACGAGGACTGCGGGAATCCTGTCAAAGGTGATTGGGCACCCATCACGAAACATTCCGAAACCTACTCACCACTTTTACCATGACCGTATACTTAAAAACGTACGGGGAGCGAGAAGTGCATCAACCCACTTAGAAATGACTGCCTACGCTGCATCGCGATACTAATTTTCCCTCGTGATCCACCCTGAACTTATGAACTCCCAACCACAGCATAGGGACAGCGGGAATCACGGCGCCGACCTTACAACATGTCCATTACTACTCGTGAATTTTAACCATACCTAACCTTGAGCTTGCCTCCACCATTCTGTCAGGGCAGATAGGCAGGTAATCGTTGAATGGCTGGATGCAGCGCCGATTGCATAATATTGCGAGGACAACGTGAATCTCGTAAAACGGCCGAGAGTGGCAGCGATTGCGTTACATCGCGATATTTCTCCACCTTCAATGACTAGGACAACTGGATTCTTGTCAAACGGACAGCAAGTGGCGCCGATTGCGTAATAATGCTATATTTTCTCGTGCCCGACCTCAAGGACAATGGAAATCTCGTCGAATGACCAAAAGTGACACCGTTTATCTAAATCGCGATTTTTCTCCGTGTTCTATCGTGAAAACTGCGGGAATCTCGTCAAACGGCTGAGACCAGCGCCGATTGTGTAACATCTCGATATTTCTCCGTACTTGGCTGCAAAGTCAGAATTCGGTGATGATCACGTAACGTCGCATACAATTCTTCATGATCTACCGCGGGGACAAAGGAAATCTCGCCAAACGGTAAAGAGCAGAGCAACCTCTTGATATTAAAACAACGTATTGTGCACAAGACGACATATTAGCTGAAACAACTAATTTGATAATTAATATCTAGTATTTTTTTATTTATTTTATTTACAGCTTTAATCACAGTTCATTGTTGTTTATCTTCACCGCGTGATGAGGCTCTTTGCTTGCAGACCACAGACGTATCTTTAATTCAAAGGTAACTAAAATTGACTAAAAGGTAACTAAAAAGTAACTAATTTTTACTTCATCCTTACAGTAGACACCCTGATGACAGTGCTCAGACAATGAGCAGTGCCTTCTCAAGGTCAACTGAACGTATGATGTGGCAACTTTTCCGTTCGCTTTCTGCGCTGGAGCCAACTACTCCATTTTATTGGGCCTTGAGCATTTTGTTCGTTGCGATCAGTATTGCCAATTTAGCGACTTTGTCGGTAGATGTAGCAACTTCGGCGACAAAATATTTTAAATTTAGTATTGTTTATAAATATACTATGTGAGCTGCCTGAATAGGATTGACATTTCAGCGAAAATTCCACGTCAGTCATCACCGCTCTGCCTCTTGACCAATCCATGTTCGCATAGTTGATGTCATAATACTCTGCGTTGCAATATTACCGCCCACGTGCCTCAGTGCCTGGTCAGCTTTATCTCTGGCTTGTACAGTTTGGCAATCTCGTTCTCAGACCACATGGCGAGACGAGAACTGTCAATCCTATTCTGGCAGCTCAGAGTATAATATACTAGCTTCGCCCGGAAACAGTTATGAATGCATTACGTGACAAGCGCTTTTTTTTTTTTTTTTTTTTTTCGATGTCAATGAACTACGACCTAGGCCTATATCCGTTTTACGTCCCTGCATGATGGGTTGAAATCACTGACTGGACTATTAATTATATTATCATGGAGATAGCATGTACAACGAATTCTTGTCAGACGTAATTTAAGAATGGCGAGGTGCATGAAACTCAAATCCCCCTCCCGTCCAATCTAAAAACACTTATAGTGGGAGATGTATTGAAGATAGATATATGCTCTCGCGGACTTTTTTGTAGAACTTTCCATGCTGAACAATTCTTACCCTCATAGTATATTGATATTTTTAATGGTTTGCCCAGTGTAAGCTTCAAAAGCTCAGATAGGTATATTGTCTCGATAGTGCTTTCGGTACAGGAAGTGAGGTTTTACCGTGTGTATTTTCATGTCAAGTGTTAGCGCGCGCCCGGGACACATGTGTTAGACCTGGGTTGACAATACTGTTTGCGCGGTTTTTCCATCCTGGTATTCTTTGATTATTGTCTGCTGTAGTTCTACTGTTAATGCTTTAGTGTGCTGTTTGAAGTTTACTAAAAATATAACATTTGTGCCATTGTGTGCTATATCTATAGTGAAAACTTATGGTGTGCAATAATTTCCAGGGCGTTCTTGTGCTGCTGTTGATATATGATTTAGCCCCTAATATACGTAGTCGTTCAAACACGTGGTTGTGCTACCCCCGATTATATCGTGTGCTATTCGATCCGTGTCTACTCTTGTGCATCGAGGCAAATAACCTCTCGCTCTGCTTACGAATATTTCTTTTGGGATACCTTGTAGCCTACTTTATACTGTAGTGAGCAAAAGGCTTAACGGAAGCTCAAGCACTTGTGCTGTTGTCTAGCTCATGATCACTATGAGGTTGTTAATGTGATCATCTGAAGTCCACTTGGTATCTTTACGTTGTAGATCCTGCCAGTTATGTTCAGGCCGGTTCACGATTGGCCCGGGAATGAGAACGGGAAGCTTGCTGGGGCTCTGGTTAACCACTGGAACGGGAACAAGGAAAATGTTTGATGTTTATGTAATATGATGGATATGCCTAGTGCCCTTAAATGCATATTTATTGCTCCTACGTTCCTTGGCTAGGCTTGAACTTATGTCGTATTTTGTTTTTAATTGCGCCCAGGAAATGTGTTTGTAACACCTTTCAAACTTGGCCTTGTATTATCAAATAGACTAGGTTAAATTATTTTAGACTGATAATGGTGTGTTCTGGCCTGTCGAAACATCATTGATAATGATTTCCTTCATTTAAATGTATTTATAAATTACTAAATTGACGAAATTAATATTATATAAACAGTATTTCATACCAATTCTAACAAATGGACTGGTAACGAATAAAAGGCAAAATAGTAAGATACAAGCAGTAGAAATGAAATTTTTAAGAACGTCAGCTAAAAAGACAAGAAGGGATAGAATTCAAAATATTGAAATGAGAGAAGAGTTAAATATGGAACCGTCAAATCAGAAGATACAGAAAGCAAGGTTACGTTGGTTCGGACATGTAAAAAGAATGGGTAAAGAAAGAGTAGCAAAAAGGGAATTAGAAAGAGAAGTCAAGGGAAAGAGACCAGTTGGAAGACCGAGAAGAAGGTGGTTGGACCAAATTTTGAAGGACATTGGAGAAGCTGGGTTGGATGTGGCAGAAGTGATGGAACAGTAAAAATGGAGGGACCGAAAGGAGTGGAGGAGGCTTGTAAACCACACCCGGGTGGCTGTAGTGGGACTTGGATGATGATTACTCAATTACATCTGTCATGACGAGGTGGACCTAATTCAGAGTGAGAACTTGGAATATGCCTCCCTTCGTCCCTTGGATATGTGTAAATTACTGTATAGGCTTATATTCAGACTTATGCTACCGAATATCATACCTGCGACGTAGATTAGTGATTTCAATGGTAATGAAAGGTTTTACGAATTAAATATTGGTCTAAGATGATCCCACTCATATGGTGACACCTTGATGCGTGTATTCAACCTCCCTTTGTCCCTTTTATTGGAGGCATTTACTGTAGCTTGACTTAATAGACCTTGCTTATTTTACTGGACAACAAGTTCACTTATTGAAATAAATTTATTTTCACAACTGTTTCCCTTGTGCCGCCATTGCTCACATCTGTTTGGATCCTGGAATTTCCGAGAACAGAAAACATAAAACTTAATTATATTTTCCTTTTGCTTTCCTGGATTACATTTTGCTTCTTGTTCCTGGAGAGCGCTTAAAACCAATCAAAAATAGCGTGCATTTCATCACACTTCCCGTTCCCGGGCGATTGTTTAGCATTCTTTACTCAGGGAATTCTCTCATTAATTCTGGAAAAATCAGGGAATAATCAGGGAATTCTTTTAAGATGAGTTGGTAGACACCCTGTCTGTTTAACTTGCACTAAATATTCATCGGTCAGTGCCTAAGTTTCACCTCGCAGCGGTGGCCTCGTTCGCGGTTCAGGTTCTCCGCTAAACGTCGGGCTCGCCTAGCCTCAAAATAGCTGCGGAACAATGTCTGCACTGCACAAGTTCTCGAGACTTAAAATCCACGCTTCCTCGCTCCCCCTCTCTCTTGATTGACTCTCGAGCGCGCCATAATAGCATCGTGCTAACATTTTGCTTACATTTCTTGAAAAGCTTATATATGTTTATTTTGGACTTTCAGCGACTTTTAAAGTATTATTATATTCCTCTTCTTATTTTCTTCTTCATTTTAATGCATTACATTTCCTTTTAATGGCCTAAAAGTAATTATTTCATCAAGTGTACGAGGCTTTCGGTAGACGCCTATCCAATGGCTTAATTTATAACAATGGATTTTACAAATCCGTGGTAAATTGCGTTGCTATGGGTCGGGTGACCTTGGCGTGAGCTAACTCTTGCCTGCATATCACGTGACTGGGCCGTGACTCTCCTCGTAACTTCCAACTAACCAGTTTTATGACACTTCACAGAATCCATTCTCCTGTGTTAAATTATATCATGGGCTTGTTAAAATACTCTCATTTTATTCATAAATAGTTCAAAATCAGGGCTCAGTACCTTAAAGGACGGCTTGTTAATAAATATGGTTCGATTATAGTGATTCGGACGTCGTTGCTTTATGATGTATCTTTCAGTTCTATCACAATCCTTCATTGTGGTTTAATATTATCGGACGTAATATGACAATAATAATAATATCGTATGGCCTCGGATGCCGGGTGCAAACTTTGTTAATTAACACCCAGAGGGCAGCTTGCATGTCGAATTTCATCGTTCCTTTGAACTCTATGAAAGTCAAGGAGGTTAGATATCTTAAGCTCCTTGACACTACAGCGCTTTGTAGTAGAGAATGGAGGAACTTTGTGTTGGCGGAAAATCCCCAGATTAATTTTGCCATTGAACATGGCCTACTGAATTCAAAAGGGTTCTTTAACATGCCAACAACGTATGACATCCATGTCGTGATTTATGTCGCCTTTCAAAAATCACTTACCATGGCCAGGGGCGAACCTGCAAGCTTGGGGTTGGTTATCCGACACATTAACCACTTACCCACCGTGGCAAATTATATGACTATAAATCAGCCTTAATGGATATGTCAGTCTCTATCACATTGATCTGGTGTAACCTTAAAATTTTCAGATGAAACATACTTGTCAGTTATGATGTTGTTACGATGTCGTTAATTGATTGGTGAAAAATGTAAAATTTTGATGGTATAAAATTATCTAACCTTGAAATAAACCAGAAGATTCCTACTAGTTGGATCGTTCTGTTGAAATTAGCTGTCCAATTTGGTAATGCAGTACATAATCTTAATCCAAACTGACCATGTATTTTATATGTATAATTCGTATGAAACAATTTGGATATTGCCAAGCCAAAATATAATCTATGGTTACTTTGAGTATAAAACAACCAACATTCATGAAACAGTGGGCAACATATTGGAATATGCAAATGTAATAAATTGTGACAATAACGAGTATGCAAAGTGAATACAAGAAGCGATAGAAAGAACGATCTAAGATGCCGGGTGGGAGCAAAAGTTATAAAGATAAAACCGTATCTTTTAGTTGTCTTGGTAATCGTTGTAGCACTGTTACAAGTCGTGAATCGCCATTTGTATAAGAAAACGACACGCTTTGTAACGTATAGTGCGTTATAATGTATTGTGCCCGTCAGAGGAGATTGCCAGGATACCACCAACCGACAGGTGGTATTCCAGACAACCCCATCCTTCGAACCCATGACCTGAGAGGATCGGATGCACTTCTTTAGGGCTAGCGCCGGCACGAGACTCCGTGATTCCTGGGGATCCGGTCTAACGTACGGAAATAAGTCAAAAGACGCCCAAAGCAGCACTCCCTCAAACACAAAGCTAAGAAATAATAACATCCCGACTTGGGTAAAATTCGTGAGTCATTTATTCAGAGAACTCAAACGCCTATCCTAAGTCGGAGGGTTTGAAAACGGCTAGTCTGCAAAGCTAATAAACATAAATAAATATAGAGATGAGGCCCTAACTGAAATCTAAGTTAGCCCTCTCGACAGTCCTTTAATACAAGAAATCGAACAACAACAAAGCTTGGAATGTGGCACGTAAGATCGGCCCTAAGCAATTACAATCAGAATTAGTTAAACAGAATTACATTAACATCAAGTGCAAACAAGGGCCTAAGTTATGATGGTACCACTTCTGTATTTACATTTAACGTTTACATTGACTAGCTAAATCCTGTCTTAAAGTAACAATACGGCGAGAAGCGTCCGTATTCAAAATTTAATCCAAAAGCTATTATAGCAACCTTGATATAAAAAAAATTAACCCTATCTGATAATTAGAGACCGGATTTTAAAGGGAATACCTTTTTTTTTTTAAATTTAATTGGGAACAAGAAATAATCGTTTCTATGGGTTAAAACTGTATTAAAAACTCCCGTGTTTTAACTTCCCTTTTTTTTTTAGCCCTTGTTCCTTTTTCTCCTACATTGCACTTATTTTCCCTTTTTTTAAGAATATAGGGCAAAACCTCAAGAATTTATTTCACTTTGAGGGAAAATACCTGCATAAAATACTGATGTAGCGTAAGGGAAGAAAGAATTAACACGGGTTCTATACCGAACTCACCCCAGAGTTGAACTCTCCCACTGCACCGCCTCACCCCGCCCGCAGGTGGTGTTAGACTCGTCGTATCCCCTCCAGAATGTGTGAAGCAGTTACAGCCTATTCTCTTTGGTTACAGTAGCTTGCTCGCCTCAGTAGCAGAAACAGAGTCATAGAGAATAGGACGCACCGTTAAGTGGCAGCAGTAGCTTGTAATAGTGATGGCAAAGTCGTCTTTTAGCAATAAAATGCGAAGAGCGGTAAGCAGTTTCGAGGACGATTTAATCGAAGCGGATGGTACCGTTATTCGATGTTCTCTATGTGATATTGATATGGAAAACATATAAAGGACAGAATAATTCAGCATCTCAAGTATGCCAAACATGAGAAAAACAAAGCTATTCGTGCGAAAGTTTCCAGTCATTTTTACAGGAATCTTCTCAGAAGGCCGAACAAAAAAGCGGGGAACGAAACGTTTTTTTCAGTGACCTCACAGTTACCTTTGTTCAGTGTGGAATTCCTTTTAAATAAGGTAAATAACCCAGCAATGAAGAGTTTCTTGGAAAAATACACACAACGCACTGTCCCTGATGAAAGTACACTTAGAAATTGTTACCTACAACCAATTTATGAAGCTAATGTACAAAAAGGTTGTTGGAGACCATCCAGTTTGCTTCATTTTGGATGAAGCAACTGATTCACTTTCAAGAGCTGTTCTAAACATTCTTGTGATGCCATTGACAGGAGATCCATCAAAACCAATGTTGGCTGCCATGTACGAATTGGAAAAAGTAAACTCTACATCGATAATGCAGAGTTTCAATGACTGTTGTTTTAAACTCTGGCCATCAGGAATAGAGTACATCAAAGTGTGGCAAGTTGTTACGGACCAAGCATCATACATCGTCTCATCATTTGCACAGTTGAAGCCTATGTATTCTAATCTCCACCATACAACTTGTATTGCTCATGCTTTGCATAGGGTATGTGAAGCAATAAGGGTCGAATATATTGTTGCAAATGCCTTCATATCCGAACTTAAGACATTGATTAAAGCTCCAAGTAGAATACAGCTTTACAAGGAAGTTACAGGTCTACCACTACCTAAATTTCCCATCATAACTAGATGGGGGACAAGGATTTCATGTGCTGTTTTCCTTTGTGAACATTTCACTAAGATAAAGGAATTTATACTGTCTTTGGACGATGTTGAATCTGCAGCTGTGGGTCGAGCGAAGGACCTGCTGAGTGACCCGAATTGGGAGAAGAGCTGTACGCAGTGCAATCGTTCAAGTTTCTTCCTGCCGCCATCTTGCAACTGGAAGAACAGTGCTTATCCAAGGAGGTGCAGTGGAGTGTGGTTGAAAGAACTGACAACATGCTTGAGGGATTTGCAAAAGAGAAACTTAGGGCAAGCTTATCAAAGAATCCAGACATTGAAAAACTAGTGAAGTGCACTGATTTACAGTTTAGAGTAAAAACCAAGTATTCCCCACTGGTTTCCGTTGATGTTGAGCGCTCATTTTCTTTGTATAAAGATATTTTAAATTCAAAGAGACAAAATTTGTCCTTCAAACATATTGAAATGTCACTTTGTCACGAACCTGGAAGTAAAATGGATAAGGGGCACCTGCTACATTGCAACAAACTTGATGTGACTGCTAGAACTTCTGGAAACCTCACACAACTCTATTGGAACGCAAGAAAGCTGATGGATTGGAATCCGGGCTAGCCATAGGAAACAACAACAACATATTGAAATGTTAAACGTCATCAGGTTCAATTCGTTCTTAATGCAATAAACACTGTAACAGAAGGACACTACATAAATGTTGGACATGTAATTGATACCATTCTTTAATGCAGTAAAGTTAAATTAGAAGTGATTAGCTGATTATGCATACCTTTTTATTTCCTTTATTCTCTTGACCAGTTCCCTTTTCTTAAATAATCCCTTTTTAATGAATATTTTCTCCTTTTTTGGTCCTTTTTTATTGAATATTTTCCCCTTTTTTTGGTCCTTTTTTATTGAATAATTTTCCCCTTTTTGGTCCTTTTTTAATGAATATTTTTCCCTTTAAAATTCGGTCTTTACTGATAACAACACAAATGTATTACAGAACACAGGAACATGTCAGGTGCAATCACATAAATAAATATTCACAACACTCAATATTATTATTATTAAACCCTTCTTACACAAATTAAGAAGCTGTTTGCTCTTAATTGCCATCTAGTGAATGTACATTAGGTTGGTGAATGTGTAGTCTTCACTACGACTGACTTCACTTTGAATTAATGCGGCCCACATGTGCCAGTAATTATGGTGCCAGTAATTCTTCGTCGATTCCAATTTTGTCAGCTAAGTTCGAAGTCATTTCCACACAGAAATGGGTCAGCTCAATGCATTGGAAAGCGAACCGGAAAGAACAGGTACTAGATTAAATGCATTTGGTTACTCCATCAATTTATCACGTTGGTTTAGAGTAGTTAGTTCATATGATTTATTTCAGATATTAGCAGTATATTTAGGTTCCCTACTAGATAGTATGTCGCTTGTAGATAAGACCATTAGATGCCGGCTGAATACAATTGTAAGCCTCACTCGGAGTACTTACGACAACGTGACTCCACTAGTCACAAGAATAACGTTAGCTAAGAATGCTCCGTCCACAAGAACACTACGCGGCAACTCAGGCTCGCGTTAACAATCATCGGTCAGTCCCGCATGCACTAGCTCAGAAATACTGCCGGAATACACAATAATAAATGCGGGACTCATAACTCCCTGCAAAATGTCCTCCTGACCCTATAATAATATTGGTTACTAGCCTTATACATTATTGCAATTGATCATGAATTATTAAAGGGTCACCTTTCATCATATTCTGAAAATATTAATCTGCCCTCTGGCAGTGGTCTGCTCATAATGGCTGACTCAACATGTGATGCAACTCGTCATTCCTATAATAGCATCGCAGCTGATAACCTGACTTACTTCGGTGGCGTAGTTGGTAGCATGCTGAACTGCTGTGCCCAAGATAGCGTTAAAAATTCTTCAGTATGTCTTCCTTTGGAGGGGAAGTAAAGCCGGCGGTCCCATGTCATAGATTTATGGCATGTAAAAGATCTGTTGTAACTTTGGTAGTTTTATTCTTATTTATCAAGTCTTCTCTTCTTCTTCTTTTCCCGGTTCCAGTGATCTGGGTCGGGGCGTGAATCAAGGACCTCCATCCGAGGCCTCGACTCGCACACTATCATATTTAGGCTATTTGTACGATGGGTTCGCCACACCCAAGTATGCGGTTCTATATATGTAAGGTGCTGCCACCTGCCCTTTATGCTTTCAGTTTGTCTAAAACTCGCGCCATGTTCGCACATGTTTAGTTTGCGCGGTTCCGCTATTGCCATCCATGTACATCAGTTCGTTATTATTATTAAACTCACATCAGTTCGCTTTGCTTATATATCTCTGGTTTCCTTATATCCTCTTACAAGATCCTTCCACAGGCTATACATGTGTGAAGCTAAATTGTTAGGTTGGATTTCGTCGGAACGCTCTATCAAAGTTCCAACATTCACCACTAGGTATCATTGATATCTGGTGGCAAAAGTTGGAACTACTTGGAATTGAACTGAACTTGTTGCTCACGCTAAGGGTGTCCGCTGAAAGCAGTTACAGACTCAGGAGCCGAAATTGTCCTCGGACAAAGTCCTGTAATGTGATACTGAATGTGGCCAATAAAATACACTAAATCTAACACACTGATTTTATAATGTCCTGCACTGCATGAAAATATATAATGTTTTGTACAGCAGATAGTCCTCAAATGGAGAGATTCCTACTCTCTTAACTTCTTTGCTATCTCACAGATATGCCTATCAAATTCCTATGTACAGTTTCTGTTAGTTGAAAAGTCGTGTCTATCCTGGACACAAAATAAATATATCTTTGACAACGCCTGCTCACTCGGGCTGTCTTAACTGATACGAATCAGTTTGGGGTTGGACGCTCGGTCTAATAACCTTACTATTTGCCATTTTCATTTATTCCCACTCGGAATATCGTAGCGTCAGAGCTATTACTCGGTAAGCGAAATGATATCCTTGGTTAAATAAAACATTCCTGGATTTATTCATGAGGGTTCCAAAGTCAAAATAAAGTCTTATGGATAAGGAAGTCTCCTCGAGTTTCTGGGTGTGTTCTACACATCGTTGAAGCAATTGACCAGATGTCCAAAGAATATATCACCAGCATGAGCTCATTTGGGCTCAATATATCATGTTGAAGTTAGTTTACAAACGCGGGTTTAATGAAATGGATTGGTTGGTTCTTAAGTTTAGGGGCTGCGACAACGCGGTCATGTAGCCCCGTGTACTTTGGGTGTGTGTAGAATCTGTCTGATAACCGGTGTTAATTGTGATGACTGTATTAGTGTGTGTTATCTGTTTTTTTAATTTAAGTACTGCAACTTAGAATTTTTCCCTACTTTTGCCGCCAAGCGCCACCGTCAACGACTACTAGGCCAAGTTCAGAACTTAGCTACTAGATGCCACCGCAGTCGGCTTTTGGCAACGAACGTAGAAACCTAAGAGCGTAGTTTACAATCTTAACCTATCCAATTTAGCTTCACACAGGTGCAATTAGTGGAAGGTTCTTTAACATGCCATAAATCTATGACATGGGACCGCCGGCTTTACTTCCCCTCCGAAGGAAGGCATACTGAGGGATTTTTAACGCTCTTAAAAAATCGGACAGCTTCGGCAGGGTTTGAACCCGCTATCTTGGGCATAGAAGCTCAGCATGCTACCGACTACGCCACTGAAGCCGCCAATGAAATGGATTGATAATAAGTATTTTAGGTAAGGTGAGTGTATTGGGGTTAAAAATACAAATAACATGTGTAATAAACGAAAAATTAAGCAGGAAGGAAACTGAATTTAGAAACTACCCAGTATAAAAGGTGTTATAATATTAATTGGTGAAACGTTCTATGGGAATATCATAGTAGTTTTACATTATGTTTAAATAGGGGTAGGTAAATTGAAAAATGAAGACTAAGGCAGAATAAGGTAGTTAAATGTTACTTTATGGGGGATGGTGTCTTGTTGGTCTGTGATGGGCAAAATTAATTATCATTGATAAAAGGGGGTTATTGTCATTAATAGTTTCATTCAGATTACGACAAGCATCTAGCTTCTGGTTGATGTATATTTCTATTTTTACAAGCATATCTAATATTCAAACGGGTGCTGCACAGTCATTGAAGTAGCATTACAGCATTTGCCAGCTGAACATGACTTGTTACTCACCAATAATTACGTTGAACTATTTGAAAGTAAAAAATTAATACCGTATATTGGCGATGATGAAACGTTTTTGTGTGTTTCTGGACATTTTAATAAATGACCCATACAGCATTGTTCTGTGGCATGCTTCAATTATCAAGTCTAGCAAGAGAGGCCTGGCTTCCTCTCATTGGCTGCCACTGCAAACAGCTGATAGTGGATATCGAGATAGCTTGCAATAAGCTACCAGAACAAGGAAAGACTGGCTGCGTGGTGCAGCGGTAACGTTCTATCCGGCTTAGCCAAAGGTTGCAGGATAGAATCCTGGCGCAGTCAGTTGGCATTGGAGGGTGCGCAAATGTGTGAGGGCCGTATCGGTAGATTTACTGGCACATTAAAGCTCCCTTTCAGAACACAATTCCAGCATCCCAGCATCTCTAAAAGCCACAGTAATTGAAAGGGATGTGAAACCAAAAAGAAAGTGACTTGTGCTTGCAAAAGTCATTGCATTACCTAGGCAAACTTAAGTCCCGAACACACATTTAATAAGAAAAGGGCATCACTATGTCCATCTAACTTCTGAGATAATGATGTGTGACCTTATACGATGAAAACATTATTTTCATTGTTCTATTTAGGTGGATCTCTGATTTGTTGTGACCTGTGCCCCAATTCTTTTCATCTGGACTGCTTGGGACCAATACCTCCTCCAGAGGGCAGTTATATCTGTGAGGACTGTGACACAGGCAGATTTCCTCTCTATGGTGAGGTGATATGGGTCAAGCTGGGTTCCTACAGGTAAGACTTGAGATCTTCCGAATAGTGAAATTGAGGGCTTTGATGAACTACTATTTTTCTATTGAGATATCTTAGATTTTTCTTTGTTAAGATATTCCTAGTGTAAGCATGAATTTATGTAATTAGATGATTTGAAGGTTGATTTAATTGACAGATTTTGTATTCATATTCATGGAATTTATTTTTATTTTTTATTTATTTATTTTTATTTTTTATTTTTACTAAAGGCTATCTTACAGGAAGACAATAGCTAAGTGTGCACTGCTATGCGAGGCCGTAGATTTTTGTATGGGTGACCACATAGTCTACATGTAGGAAACTACTGTCCGTCCACCAGCTTAAAGGCCCAGTAAACTCATGAAAATCGATTTTCTGTTTTTAATGAATTCAGTTAGATTTCGAGCTGAAGATTGGAATGGCAAAATCGGAAATTAAAAATCTCGATTAGCTTGCGCGGTACGAAGATTCGAAGTTTTAGGTAGGGGACAGCGTGACGTCACTGAGCCTTACGACACGGTATTGCGCGCCACTTCCGTCTGTCTACTAGTGATTGTCAGAGTGCTGAGTGATTATGTTGTTTGGAATAAGTAGTCATGTCCAGAAAAGTGAAGCCTTATCATTTGAACCAAAGTGCACAACATCTGGAGTAGAAAATGAACCATCAGCATCTGTTATATCGGAAAGACTGATCATCATCATCATCAAGGTTTTATTTCAATTCCTGATTCCGCGCGCAGCAGTTGGCATCGCCTCACACTGTTCACACTTAGGGCCTACACCAGTCGGTGTTCCCCACAGCAGGTCCTTTAGTAGAAGGAATAGTTTGAATTACTTTCTTGCCGCAGGTAAGGCACCTTGAAAAGAGAAGTAGCAGGTTCGGCCATATTACGAACAGCAACGTAGTCTCACTGAAATGCCATGCTTTATTTTATCTACTCACCACCTCCGGCTGTACTGTTTCATCTCCTTCCCTGTCATCGTCATCATCATCATCCGACGTAGTATCACTCTCTTCATCTGCTTCATATATTGCATCACAAATACCAGGATCACTGTCACTATCGTAACACTTTGCGTTTCTAAATGTTTCTCCTCCTAATTCGCACTGTAGGCCTACTCCAACTGTATTGGGATATTTGGACATGCTGGATTCATCATGGATAACACTCTCATTTTCACTGCAAACACTCTCCTTTTCACTGCAAACACTCGGGGCAACACTTGAAACACTCGCAGAGGTACATTCAATCGCTTCAGTTAAAAATTTCTTCCTAATATATGTAGATGTATGCCTTGTCACCCTAACAAGTTTCATTCCTTTCAAATTTAGCGCGGGCACAGCACATTTTCTTAACACAAGTTTCCTTTTTTTGCTTCAGGAGTTCTGCTTTGTATCTGCTCGATAGTTCATAGTCCTGCTCTCTGAAATGTGTAGAGCATACGCGACTATTTCGGGTTGGTGAGAAATCAGCGCGACTGATTCTAGATAGCCTAGATCGGTATCTCTCTGGAGATTTCTCTCGACTGGGGAATCTGTGAAAACCTACATCTTTTTAATTCGATGTTTTCGAAGTGCTTTCATACTTGCAACCATACACAACGCAGTAAACCATGTTTTTACTTAGGTATCATTTTACAATACATAAATACGCTGAAACAACAGCTGCACTGTCTGATTCTGCTATGCCTACTGTTGGCGCGCGCAAGGCAGCTTGGCTCCAGTGACGTCACACGCTCAAGCATTGTCACCGTTTTCCGCCTATACCACCTGAACAAAATAAAATAACGTGGTAGGGTTTTCAGTACGTTGATTAAAATTTAATAATGGAACCAGTGAGTTAGGAAACTAAAACTCGAAAATAAGTTGCCTGGGCCTTTAAGGTCCGTGGCAGGAATGCAATGAGTCAGCTGGAAACAGCTGGCCTCTGCACGACCGACAATAGTGCCAACCTACTACTGACCCGTACGATTTCACAATTGGAACTAAATGAAAGTAGCAGTGAGTAACCATAGCGTGAATAACATTGGTGCTGAGTTGGCAATAGCTGCAGCGGCACGCCCACTCAATCAACGCAGCTGGAATGTCTCTCCTCTTCCCTTCAGCCCCCTAAGACCATGAGCTGGTGGAAGGACAGTACAACTACAGTATACCTAGACATTCTATGTGATGCCATTCCAATGTATATAATCATGGAATGAATCCTCCACAGATAATACCTTATAGGTTAATGCCATAGAATTTCACAAGAAAAAACATTTTTCAGGAACATCTCAAGAAAACGGTAATATTCATTTACCGCTCGTCTCACAACGAACATTGATTTATTCATCATTAACAGCAGTATATTTTAATTGAAGATATCAATTCAATGGGAGGTTTCATTACATAGGAGAACATGCTTTGTTCCCAATTAGAGACCAGTGGAATATCGCGAGCCTTCAGTGGTTTTCACCTTGTTAGCATTGCTGGTAGAACCCAATTCAAATGTATTTTTAAGTGTTTAAAGCCTAAGCATATCCTAACATCACGTAGCAGCAACTTACTACACAGTTTCAATATTGGCTATCCTGTCGTACTGGGAGACAAGTGTGAGAGTTGGGCCGCGCATTGCTGACCACATGGGTGCGCTGTGATTTGTAGTTGAAATTTCTATTTCTAATGTGAATTCGCAATGCCGAAAATAACGACGTGTTTTGATAGGGCTGACGAGTTTAAAGACGAAGGCTATCATGTTTGCGATGCGTGGCAGAGAAGATAGTTATGTGCAAATTCTGCAACTTTAGACTAGAATGGAAGCGTCGCGATTCATGTGTGAAACACAACTTACGTAAAAATCACAAAAAGAAGAAACGGATTTTGTCTGAAGGAGGTACCAAAAGACAGATATCAGTTCAAGAGGCGGTCGGGAATGCCAAAAAAGTGAGAAATGACTCAAACGAATTTGTAATGTCAACAGTGCCAACATTCCTTTAGAAAAGCTAGATCATCCAACAATGATAGGATGAACCAACATATACCAGGCGAGTTAATTTTTTTTTCGGATGCCGCTACACTTACCAGTATCCCACAGCCCCACTTACGTAGCGATAAAAATAATAATGGGTGGAAAGACGTAGTTTTATGTAACGAATTTTATCAGGGAGGGAAGGTAAATTCTTTTACGATTGCCGAGATCCACCAACCCGCCGTGACATCTACAGCTGAAAGTTTTGCAGCCACCATGGAAACGTGATGTGGGATACTAGAAAGTGTAGTAATGACTTAGTTTACTTTTAAATACTTTTAAGTTCATATCATAGACAACAAATAAGTCTGATTTATTAATATTTTAAATTAAAATGATTTGCTTGCTAATAGATTTTTTTTCATAACTGTTTTAGGAAGTGGAAATTTTCCCACAGCTGACTGGTTACGAAAGAAATATTTGCCCCTATTACATCAAGAAAAAAGAAGAATCAAGTAGTGAGAAATTAAAGAATCAGCTTGTTATTCTACACTGTGATGAAACCACAGATAGGATGGGTCGAGCCGTGTTCATTGTGCTATTTAGAACTCTTCCCAAGGGTAGTAGCGAGACTCCTAAAGGGCTAGTAGGTGGTGTCCTAATGCTTCAGAATGTTAACTCGCAGGAATGTTCTCAAGCCATAGTAGAGGTTATTAAGAGACATAAACTTGAATACAAAAATATCATAGGTATTTCAAGAGATGGTGCACGATATATGAAAAAGTGTGTGCAGACTTTACAAGGTTTTATATCGGACAACCTTCTTCACATTGAGTGTTGGGAACACAAGCTTGATTTAGTAGCAGGAATCTGGCCGAAGAATCTTCATTGTGTGAATGAGTGTGTTACCAAAACAAAGCAAGCTTTTCTTAATACAAGAAAACGGAAGCATAGGTATATTAGGTTCTTGCAGCAGAAGTATGGTGCAGGAGAAAAGGATATAAAGCTCTTTCCCTCACCAGTTATCACAAGGTGGAATACGTGGTTCACATCAGTTTCCTACTTGGCAGACTATGTCATGGACTTGGTTCAGTATTTTAAAACAGTAGAGAGTGATGCTGAAAGTGTTAAATTCTTTCAAAAATTAAGTGAAAGTGAAGTAAAATCAATTTTTTGTTAGGCAATTTTTGTGAAAGAACACTGTGCTTCAACTTCTGAAAAGATAACTTGCTTCGAGGGTTCTAATTATGCTTTGGCACATAAAGTTGTTCCAATGGTAAATGAACTCATTTCTGAGTACACGGTTATCGAAAAACTAGTGATGAAACCAGACACATTGAAGGCATTGAATGAACTATCAAGCGATAGAAAAGTGCTGAAAAAGGTTCGTAGCCCTTGCCAATGCATGTCTCACAAAACTCTCAGATATACTGGCAAAAGACTCTGCTCATGAGATTTTTAATTCACTCTCCTCACTGTTTCATCTGCCCCTGCTAAGAACTGTGAACATAGTCATCTCTCTTCAACAAGATAGAGAAAATCCCCCTTTTTGCTGGAGTGAATTCTCATGACTTTTTGAAGTTCTACATTCAACTGCAAATCACCTGTAAATCTTTTTCATGTAGTGACGGTAATGTAGTTGAAGATGTATTGAAGGGAATGTTAGAGGAATATCCTATAGTTGTCAAATGTCTTCAATCTCTGTACATTTCCATTTCAAATGTTGACAGTGAAATGGCCCTTTCTGCCTACAATGATATTTTGTCTGACAAGCGTACCAACCTGTCAAATGATAACTTAGAAATATTACTGAGTTACTACTTCAACAGCAAATGAATACTGTAAACCAAGCCATACTTAGTGTGTTTGTTGTTTCCTTCATTGCAACATAAGGCAAAAGTATGTATATAGTCTAGTAAACCGTTTTTCTACACTGTAAGCAATGGCATTTATTCACCGCTTTTATCCCGCTTTGCCCTTAGTTTTTACACCGCTATTGTGGTTTTTTATTCACCATAAAATCGTGTCTCTACGCATGAAGCATTCTGCCCAACCTCTACTAGCTTTAAATTCATTCCCTGCAATGACAAGACTTCGCGCTCTTCAAACTGCATTATTTCATGATTTACAGTGTGGCCATTGTCTCTTGTTTCTGGAACCCACTCCAGAACTTTTAGGTCTACATTTTCATACTTTTCTTTTTTCACACCACGGAAGGACTGAGAAGTTTTCATGGTTCCCATCATTTTTCCTTTTGGTTGCGCCAATAATGAATCATACACGGCTGCACTTCGTATTTATGACTCGCCGCTTTCACTTCATTTTCTGCAGCAAATTCTAGCACTTTCAACTTGAAGGATGCCGTAAAACTTGTTATCTTGCTCATTTTCAATCCTGCTTGTGTACTGCACACTTCTTAATTATACACTACACACGGCCATGCAGGACGTGAGTCACGGAACTCGTAAGCTGGGGGTAGGGGGAGTGAGTTGCGATTGTCGAGGCCTTGAGGTCAACAATGCATAGGTGGTGCAGGCTAAAGGGCGGAGTTTACCGTCAACTGTAATGTTGTAGGTCTATTTGCTAAATTTTTCTGATTATTTCTCCTTCCCAATTCTTTTTTTTTTTCCCCCAATGATAGTAGAAAATTGAGGGGGGTGTTTGAGGCGGGTAAATATGGTACTCCTTATTTATATTAAAAATTTGACTGTTAGGATTACTTTTCAATTTGTTGTAGAACATTTCGATCAAATTGTATTATTAAATGCTCGCATTTGGTTTAATGTGTTACGGTCTACACAAAGCTGAAGAAGGCCTAATGTGGCCGAAACTGGTATTTATTGATTAATTAGTTTCATATTAGTTATAATTATTGATTGGCGTGGCTCCAATCAATGAGAAAATGCAGGAATGGAGACTCCGTTGGTATGGGCACCTTGCCCGTGCACCACAAAGTTCAGTCATCGGCTCGGCCTACCATCTAACGGTCGACGGCCAGAGACAGCGTGGGAGACCAAAATTGCGGTGGCTCGACACCATTAACGCCGATTTACGATCAAGAAACTTGAAATCACGCGAAGCATTAGATCGCAAGAAATGGCGTGCATTGATCCAAAAAGCGGACCCCGTTCCTACGGGATGACGCTAAGACGAAGAAGAAGATTGATTAAGATTTGATAAATATATTCAATACCATTTGGTGTTTACTTTAATTCCTTGATGATGTAACATCACATCCAGGCATTCAGTTGTATAATATGAAAATAGTGCTTCTTCAACCAAATGTAGCTTCAGTCTCTCGGCCACTTATCTAAGGAGTGATTCAGAACTTAAAATATATGAGGGAAGTTCCGAAAGTAAGTTTCGTCATTTTATTGCGCGAGGAGATGGTACACCAGGTGACACAAACAATTGCCATAAGAATCCGCACCCGTGGCTGATTCAACGACGGAAGGAGCGTCAGCGAAGGGGTAATGACGCATGCGGAGAGGCCGACGAACTGAGAGGAGCAGCTGACCGGTGTCCAATACCATTCAAGTACAGCTCACGATGGCAGACAGATGTGTACTGACAATGTGGTCGCTAATGGAAGTGCATGCTGTTATCCGGTATGAATGGGTATGTGGGACTGGTGTGTCAGTCATCGATGAACACCTACAGACCGTGTATGGTAAAGGGGTCATGTATCGTCAAATGGTCGGTCCCTGGTGTTGCATGTTCAGTGGAGGACGGCAGAGTGTGGAGGATTAAGATCAAAGTGGGCATCCTTCCACATCTACGAATAAAAACATGATTGCTCGAGTACAGGACATGGTGTTATCAAATAGATGCATAGGGGTTGTGGTGTTGGTCGTGCCCAGGTGTATCACATGCTCCATGATGTGTTGGGTTACCAAAAAGTGTCCGTAAGATGGGTACCAAGAAACCTGACCCCAGAACACAAAAGTGCAAGAATGGGCATCAGTCTCGATCACTTGATGTGGTACACGCGAGAGGGAAATGAGCTCCTGTTCAGAATCATCACGGGTGATGAAAGCATTGAAAGCCACACTCTCGGCACGTCACTTTCACACCAATACTGAGGTGGTGCTGGCTGTGCTATTGTTGCATTGCAGGACACAGAGTTTTATCAGAGAGGTTTCTTCAAACTGATTGCACGCTACGACAAGTGTCTCAATGTCAATAGCGGTTATGTCGAAAAATAGTAAAGGTGTATAGTTCATGATGGCATGGTATATGTCAGTTTGTCAATAAAGGGTCCCTGTTAAATAAAAATGATGAAACTTATTTTCGGTACTTTCCTCATAGTATGGAAAACAAACTCTAACTCTAAAATTAATTACGTGCTGTACGTGCTTACATTGTACTTACAAGGAAAGTCTCTGAACCGGGGAATCGCGGATCCTGCTGGAACTTTGCAGATACGTTGCGTGAGTTCAACTAGGCAGAGCCGTGAAGAAAAATCTTTCGGAAATTAACTTCCCCTTGTATTAGATAAAAGATTAAGATTTACACGTTTAAATTGGCGTGCCAGTGGCGTGCACTTCATTGGCTGTGTCAGAGGTTGCTTCCCGGCCTACGACGTACAGTCGCCGAATGTGAGGCGACAGACCCGGCATACGCACAATTGAAGGATTAGTTTCATAATGTTTTCAAACAGCATGTACCGTCCGGCAATGTGGCACTCCTTCTGGATTCCTTTTCTGGACATAAATCGTTAGAAAGTGGAGAGCGCATACGACTGATGATGATCCCTCCGGGGGTCACAGCCTATTGTGAATCATTGGATGTTTACGGCTTTAGGGCCAGGAAAAGCTTTATCCGTAGATTTTCGAACACTGTTCGGTTATTGAATTTTGATATCAATTTGGCCCAGAGAAATACACTCTTGAAAATGCAGTCTCTGACCTATCACCAATCGTCGTCCCCTCGTTTTACTTCAATGTGGCAATACGCATGGTACCGAAGTCAGTCCCTCAATCCTGGTTGGTTTGTACACCCTGTGCCATATTGTTTCGATATCAGTGAAATAGCTTGGTCACTTTCTCACTTGTGTGACCATTGGTTCAGTTTATTCTGTGTTGTGTTGTAATGATGTGTATTTGTGATACACCTTACATTGCATGATTAATAATACAGCACGACATGCAATATATTGTAAAGATGCAGCATTAATGTCACATGCCGCAGCACAGCTTGTGAGAGCGAGTTCGGGAGGGCAGTCGTTTGGAACGTGATGTTCTGAGCCACCAATCAGGCGTGAGGCCCACTCCCGCTTGACCAGCACGCACAGTTCAAAATTGTAGTACTTACTGCCATCTACGGTGGGTAGGAGTTAATTTCCGAAAGATTTTTCTTCACGGTTCTGCCTAGTTGGGCTCTAAAAACGTATCTGCTAAGTTCCAGTAGGATCCGCGATTCCCCGGTTCAGAGACTTCCCTTGTTAGTGGTTTTTCTCCTTTGTACCTTGTAACTGTTGCCTAAAATGTTTTCATGTAAGTACACATACTGCTCAAGTACATGTGCCAAATTGCAATTTATTTTCTCTAACCTACTCTGTAGTTGACACTCCCTCTTTAGCAGACAATGGTCCCAAGGGTGACAGGTATCACTTTCATCAATTCACAAATATCCAGTATGTTTTCTTCTATCTTGTCATTTTCACCATCATCTTACTTTTCATTGTCGTTTTTGTGGTGGACTGCATCGATTATATCTTGGCGAGATGTGCACTTGAGACCACCTCATGGTGTAGCGGCTAACATTCTTGACTGTTGTCCCAGAGGTCCAGGTTCGATTCCAGACTCTGCTAGAAATTTTAATTATGGTCTGAGGGCTGTAATGGGGTACACTTAGTCTCAAAAGGCAAGACAGAGAAGAGGAGGGTTCAATTCCCATCTCAGCCATTTTCCACGATCTCCCACTTCTACTCCAGGCAAATGCTGTAAGGGTTCCTAACTTAAGGCCTACCCAATCCTCATCCGAATTACAAATATACACACTAATACAGCCATCACAATAATACTGGTTATCATTATTAATTACACATACACAGGTATTCTCAGTATGCTGAAAAAGCCACTAAAAAGTTAACCCTTCCAGTTCAATGAAATATGGTATGTTGTACTTTCTTTATTATTATTATTATTTTTTGAGAATTTTTAAGACTTTTTTTTACCTTTTTATATTGTTTAGAAGGACATTTAAAAACCGGAAAACAGTACTAAATATGAATCAGTTCAGGGAAACCATGGAAGGGGTATGTTGATTCGTTGATACTCGCTACACTTGTATCTGCATCAACACCGCCCTCATCTACATCAGTTTCATAATCACTAGGTACCCTGTTATAATTATGGTATTAAAAGTGTACAAAGCAGTGAAATGAAATACCCATAGTGGTGGCATTAAAAAAGAAAGTGAGGTGTGAGTGTGCTTAAAAACTATGTGTACGATGCATGGATAGTGGGTAATACTAAGGCTATGTTGCAATACCTGCCATCTCTGTGTGTATATGTATATTTCTACTCTGAACTATTGTATTTTGTAGGTGGTGGCCAGCTCTGATACTCTTTCCAAACCAAATCCCAGAGAACATCTTCAACCTTCCTCATAGACGTGGTGAATTTGCCATCAGGTTCTTTGGCTCCCATGATCACTACTGGGTGAATAGGGGACGTGTCTTCTTTTACCAGGAAGGGGTAAGAGTTTGTCTTTTTATACTGGCTTAATCATTTTGTATGTTATAAGAATTATCACAATTATCACAATTTGCATTGATGGTGTTTTTGATATAAAGCATGGGACCCTTATTCTCAAAATATTTTTCTGGTACAGTGAGACCTTGATAATTCAAAGTGGTTGGGACAGAGAAAAATGTCTTTGAATTAACAATCACCCAAAAGCTCAAACCTTGCGACCAATAGAAACATGCAATTACTTATATGTCTTTTGCAACTCTTGATTTATAATTCATCCAACAGCATCCATATCATATTCAAATACACTACCAGAGGTGCCAACTATTACGGATTGTCCGTAACTATTACGGATTTCACCTTACGATTACGGCGTTACGGTCAAAGGGGAAATTATTACGGAAAAGTGTCATTATC
Organism: Meconema thalassinum; assembly: GCA_946902985.2. NCBI lineage: Eukaryota > Metazoa > Arthropoda > Insecta > Orthoptera > Tettigoniidae > Meconema > Meconema thalassinum. Next base: position 313,863,894 of record OX336393.1, on the reverse strand, counting down.
ACGAAAAATAAAATATTTCTATGAAAGAAAAGTTACATGGTGTCTACCGGTAACGAAAAGAAACGAAAGTAACGAAAACATAGCTAATTTTACAAACAGTTAACGAAAGTAACTAAAAGTAGCTAATGTTTATATCTGGATAGTTGGAGGTAACGAAAACTCGCCGAGGTCGGTTTAAATCATTTAAACTCGCGCTGCTAAGCTCACAGATTGCGATGGTGCAAGTTTCACGCAAGCAGCGCCGATTGCGTAAGCTATATTTCCCCGTGCCTGCCCTCGAGGAACTGCATACTGAGGATACCTTGAGAGGTATACATCGGTTCAACGTATATTTTCGGCATCGAGAGGAATTTTTAGTTTTGTGTGAAATATTTTTCTGTATTATAAGGAAACCTGACTTTCCACGAGACGATTAATCGCGAAAACTTCCGAAACTCAACTTGACCTCTAAATTTGGAGACTATCTCAAATAAAATATAATATAAGGGATTACTGATAACCCATTTCAAAGGTTGGCACCTCTGCACTACAATGGTATGTAAGGAGAAATCATTGGACAAGGTGAAACATGCCTTAAAACTCACATCGTGGTAATAACCTCCATCGTATTAAAAAATATAACAATGCAAGGAGGAATGGGTGGAGAAGGCAAAATACAGTATATATTGTACCGTATGTTGTAATTCCAAAATTAAATTCTGTTTTGTACTAAAAACGAAACAAATCCAAGATAAAGATCAAGTTAACTCCACGACGTTAACAGAAATCGTCAAACTCTACCATGCAAAGGCAATATGACCCTAGTTATTTAATAAATAATGTGTCCTATAAGGAAAAGTTTAAAACTCTCTTAAGTGACAAGCTAGAAACGATGGTTGACACACTGAAAACCGTTGCTGTCGAAATTGCCCCTATTAGGAAAAGGAAAAAGCATGCATGGTGGAATGCGGAATGTGACGCTGCAATTCGGAAAAGACATACAGCATGGCTCAATGATCAGCAAAAGAGTACCACACAATCGCGAGAAGAATTAACCATTGTTCGAAGGGAAACTGGCAAAGGAATTAGGAGAATTAAAAGAGAAAATCAAAAAACGTCTATACAAATTATTGATGATTCCTTTAAACAACACAAAACAAGGGACTATTACAGAACATTTCGTCAATATCATTCTAAATACAGCCCTCCTACACTATTAATGAAAGATAAATCTGGTAAACTAGCCCACAATGATACTGATTATGCTAAAATTCTAGCAGATTATTTTAGAGAACTACTAAATGCTGATGAACCTAAGGAATATCTTGATTTTGAGATTAATCCAAAAAATAAAACAAATTTACAGAACATTATTCCTCCTGACTTGACTGAAGTATGTGCAGCGATTAATTGGCTCAAAAATTATAGTGCAGCAGGAGAGAATTCATTGGTAACAGAACTATGGAAATACCGTATTTCCTCGCATAATCATCGCCACCGCCTAATCGTCGCACGCCACTTTTCAAGCACTAAAACAGGTTTATAAAATTTCCTCGCATAATCGTCGCATAGCATATTTGTATTTGTGCGCCAGTCAGTTGCACATGCTGCCGCGACTTTATAAACTGGCGCAACTTTGTCAGAAGAAAAATATCTCGTCTTTATGATTGCGGGCTATGAACTGTGACGCGAGCGGCAATCTTCGTCACTTAGAACATTCCGCGAGCGTATAATCTGGCGTGATCTTGTCAGGAGAAAGTAATCTCGTCTTTATGCCTGCGGGCCATGAACCGCGACGCGAGCGGCCAGAGCACATTCCACGAGCTTATAGGCCTAATCTGGCGTGATCTTGTCAGGAGAAAGTAATCTCGTCTTTATGCCTGCGGGCTATGAGCCGCGACGCGAACGGCCAGCGCACATTCTGCGAGCTCATAGGCCTAATCTGGCGTGATCTTGTCAGTAGAAAGTAGGCCTAATCTCGTCTATGCCTGCGAGCTATGAACTGTGACGCGAACGGCCAGCGCACATTCCGCGAGCTTATAGGCCTAATCTAGCGTGATCTTGTCAGTAGAAAGTAGGCCTAATCTCGTCTTTATGCCTCCGGGCTATGAACTGTGACGCGAACAGCCAGCACACATTCCGCGAGCTTATGGGCCTAATCTGGCGTGATCTTGTCAGGAGAAAGTAATCTCGTCTTTATGCCTGCAGGCTATGAACCGCGACGCGAATGGCCAGCGCAAATTCCGCGGACTTATCGGCCTCTTCTGGCGTGATCTTGTCAGCAGAAAGTAATCTCGTCTTTATGCCTGCGGGCTATGAACTGTATCGCGAGCGGCCAGCGCACATTCCGCGATCTTATATGCCTAATCTGGCGTGATCTTGTTAGGAGAAAGTAAATCTCGTCTTTATGCCTGCGGGCTATGAACCGCGACTCGATCGGCCAGCTTCGTCAGCACCTTCCGTGAGCTTTAACCTGTCGTGACCTTGTTAGAAGAAAGAAGCCTGTCTCTGACTGCAGGCTATGACTCACGCTACGCGAATGACTGGCCCTAGCAGCAAATAATGATACAGTGTATTCTTTGAACTTAAATATTCTTCGCATAATCGTCGTACCCTGCTTTTTCCACGAATTTTAGGCTCAAATGTGCGACGATTATGCGAGGAAATACGGTATGCAAATGAACAAACCATCTCCGACCTCCATAAACGCCTCATCGATGTATGGAATTCGGAACAAATACCAGAGGAATGGAGAATGGCTGTAATCCACCCAATTTATAAAAAGGGTGATAGATTAGACCCGAACAACTACCGTGGGATTTCTTTGCTTGATGTAACATACAAGATTCTATCTAGAATTATCTTGACAAGAATTCAACAACAACTCGATTAAGAAATAGGAGAATATCCAGGAGGGTTCCGACCAGGTCGCTGCTGTCCGGATCAGAGCATCAGTCTGAAATGGATAGTGAAATATCATAGAATGAGACAAAAGGATTTGGTCATTACTTTTGTGGATTTTATGAAGGCTTATGACAGTATCCATCGAGGGTCATTACTGAACATCCTTAGGGAATTTGGGTTACATCAAAAGCTTATCAACCTCATCGGCGTTACTTTGAAAGATACTAAATCAAAGGTTAAATTTCGAGGAGCCTTGTCTGAACCATTTGATATCCGGACTGGACTTCGACAGGGAGATGGTCTATCACTGCTATTATTTGTGTTCTTGAAAAGATCATGCGTGAGTGGAACAAAACTTGTCCTCCAAATGTAAAGATTGGTACTAATATAAAACTGAATTGCTTGGCTTTTGCGGATGACCTTGCACTGCTTGCAACCAGTATAGATGAGGCTAAACACCAAATTGAAGAACTTGGGTCTATTGCAGCAAAAGTAAGACTTCAAATTTCATTTGAAAAGACTGAAATAATGGCATCCTTTGATGTGGAAACACAAGCTATTACATTGATTAACAATAAAGAAATTAAAGTTGTACATAAATTTAAATATTTAGGGGAGATTATAACATGGAATTTGAATGAGAAAGAGTCAATCGAAAATAGATCAACCAAGTTAAGACAAGCGCAATATATTACTTGGTCTAGTTAAAAAATCACTCTCCATAAATGCCAAATTACGACATTACGAATCAGTTATTAAACCGGAAGCAATATATGCTTGTGAAACACTTTTCAAGTTAAACACTCGATCAGTTACTGACACATTACAGAAGACTGATAGAAGAATTCTCTGAACTATAATTAATAAAAATCATCAGGTGGATGGTCAATGGCATCTATTACCAAATGAAGTGGTTTATAAAGAAACTGAGTATATAGTCGATACTATGCGAAAAAGGCGAATTGCTTTTTGTCTTCTCTCACGCCTGCCGGATACCAGACAATTAAAAGTATTATTTAATTATTTTTTCAAGAACTAGGATACACTCAGCCTGGACGAAGTGGCGAATGACAACTGGCGTCACCTTTGACCGTAGGATGAATGACCATCTGAAATGTAAGATCTACCGGACTGTCATTCGTCCTGTCGCTCTCTAAGGCACGGAGTGCTGGCCATCTACTAAGGAAGCAGAACGTCGCCTATGTGTCATGGAGACGAAGATGCTTAGATGGTCATCAGGTTTCACTAGGCTGGATCATATTTCAAATGATGCCATCAGAAATCCGTTTGGTGTTGCTCCAATCGGGAAAAAAATGCAGGAAACCCGTCTGAGATGGTTTGGACATGTGCTGCGCGCAGAGGGCGACACAATGACAAAAGCAGCTTACACACTGGATGTGGCTGGAAAGGGGCCCAGAGGGCGACGAAGGCAACGGTGGGCCGTTATACTGCACAAGGATCTAAAGGCTGTCAATCTTCATCCAGACATGGCCCATGACCGAGGGAAATGGAGACTACGATCCCACATAGCGGACCCTGCCACAAGGTGGGACAAACGCTAAAGAAAAAGATGATGATTTAATTATTTTTTCTAAAGTAAAACAAAGAACTCTTGGTTTATGGAAATTCAAAATGATCTTGATGAACTCGGCTTGACAATGTCCCAAATTGCTAACAAAGATGAGAAGAATATCTTGAAAAACAAGAACATCCGACTTCCCTTAAAAACCTTTACCCGCAAAACTTACACCATAAGCGATGCAGAGAGAGCGGCAAGTTCGACTAGAATGAAAATGTTTTGGGAAAAGAAGAAAAATAAGAAGCTGAATCTTTAATATTGTTTTTGAGACATGTATATACTTATTTTTTTTAAGTGCTCCAATGAGGGCATAACATATGTAAATAAATAAATAAATAAATAAAAACAAAATGAGTACAGCTACAAACTATTTATTGCAAAACAAACTCCGAATCGTAAACTAATTTTCCACATACAGTAGCTCTCGCCATTTTGGAAGCATTTTTTCAGCGTTGGACAAGTTTTTGTATGCCTTCTTTATAAAACTTTGCCTCCTGAATTTTCAACCAAATTTGTAGAAACATCAGATGAGTAAACCTATGGTTTTCCTTGATGCTTTCTTCAACTGCACCAACCAAGTCTTCATTTAACCAAAGATGGACGCCCACTTTGTTCGTCATCATGCACTCGATCATGTCCTTCATTGAACTTTTACACAAAATTAATCTGTTATTGGATTTGTCTGCCTAGTCACTTTGCATTCAGAAAATGAATAATTTCCTTCCGAGAAACATTTCTGGTTATGCAGGTCGTTCAAGAACATGAATGACTGATCTAATCTACCAAGCGGCGGATTTTCAAAGAACTTCACCATTTTAGCCAAGCACTATCAAGGGTAAACAACAGACAGCGATCTGAAAATGGCGATCTCCTTCTCCTTCTTTTTGACTCGGATCAACTACCACGCATGAGCCGAACTGCAATTGCAGCGATAACGTATAAAAACCGAACTTACTTTCTGAACATGCCTAGTATGATGAAAAATACTTTTCAACCTATTTGTAATCCTCATGGTCAAAGACTAGAAGAAATTAGTGGCTAACACAACATTAATCAATATAAACAAACTTACTGTAAAAAGGATAAAAACGCTTAGAGCATTCGTTTTATGAGCACATCCAAATGAAACAATGAAATAATTTCTCCAAATATGACATTTTATCCACCATAACCATGTATGCAAGAACAACATACAACCATTTTTAAATCAAGTGCAAATAATATTTTTTACTATTTTGAAGACCATACACTGGATCAGTATCGCCCTTCTATTACAATTTATACTTATTTCGAATTAGGCAGTTTAAATAACATGAAAAGACATACCTTGAGTTTCGGGGAACTAGAATTTCTTCCAATTAGACGAATTCCAAATAATCCGGTTTCAAATTATCGAGGTTTTACAGTATTGAAGTAGTCTGCTTGTGTTTGTGAGTGGTATAGCTTGATATTTTTTAAAAGTACATAATTACTTATAGGAAAATTCAGGTTATCTAAGGAATGAAGTAAAAAGAAAACATCTGGCATATACATAGAAAACTCATCTTACCCCACCCTCTACCCTATAAAGACTGTTGAAAATGTACAATTTTGGTGTCTTTGTTGCTGTACGTAACAATTCTTCTTGAATCTGAGTTAGTAATTCTGAATGCGTCTTTTATCACAAACATAACACATGCACTTTGTGCGTTGATGGCAGCATCTTTGAACTTCATAGTACAGTATATTGAGGAATGCTCCGAAAATGTGAAATGCACTTTTCTGAACTCGCACACTTTCTCTAATCTAGCGAAAGTGAATGATGTAGAGAAATATACAAGTAAATATTGGGAAATCTATTAAAAGTTTCACACATAAAGTTTTATAAGAGGTTGTTGGTCTTCCTCGCTCAAAAGTCTCTCCAAAACTCTACCTTATATTTTCTTTGCCTATATTATCCATACATCCTACTTTGAGTTATGGAAATTTGTATAAAATTTGGAGCCCATATGCAAGTAAATACAGAACAGAGGCCATTTGTGATATTCTCAGGGGGATTGAATATTCATATGGAAAGCATTTTGGTCTCATGTGGGCAGTACTGTATGTTTTCTTCTATGCCTCTAGGATTCAGGACTGACATACACCCGTAAAAGTGCTGTCGATGAAACTTTCCATCATGCCCTGGAAGAAGCACTAGAAGCTCACAAGAAGATGAAAAGCGAGAAAGCAAGACGAGAGATGGAGGTTCGACAAGGCATGGTAAATTATTGCATATGACCAAACATTAATATTCATAACATACCTACAAAGAAGGAACATACAGGTGTGTTTTCATTTGTCAACAGAAACCACCTGCATATGTCAGAATAAAGAGCAATAAGCCTGTGGGCAATGTTCGAATGACAGAAGCAAATCCTGCCAGTATGACTCCTTGTGACTGCGGGCCCAAATCAGAGAACCCTTGTGGTTCAGATTCAGACTGCATAAATCGGTAAGTTTCTACCTTTTTTTTTTTTAACAGTCTAATTTGAAGTATTAGAAGCCATTTTTCAGTGTTGCCTAGTTCTATAATAGTCAAATTTGTGTAACTTTATACAGTAGATACTGGTGTGATTAACTATCACTAACCATTGGATTAACCAATTTAAGGTTTCCATTATCAGACAGAATTCTGAGTGCATTCAGAATCGAAACAAGTTTGAACTTCAAGGAACATGGGAAAGATATTAGCATATGCAAAACAAGAAAAAGAGAGAGAGCATGTTGCTTTAACATATATATTTTCATTAACTATGTAACAAAATGTATAGAACATAATGTTTATGCTAAACAGGTTAGCATGACTGAAAACATTGTTTATAATTTTTGCTTGGAAGGCTTTGCTTCATTATTATAATGATTGACAAAGAAATTACTTGGATAACTTCCCAAAAGATGGGACACTGAGTGGTTTAATACAAAATTGGTTTTAAAGACAACCTTTGTGAATGTTACACAAATCATTTACTAGAGAAGAAAGGAATAGAAACATAGCCTATAGAAGGGGCTAATGGCGGTCAGGGGCCAAATCCTGCCGAACCTTATGAAAAAAGAAAGAAAAACTGTAAAAGCAGTTACAAAGAAAAGGCATGGCCTATAGAAGGAGCCATGGCAGTCAGGGGCCTAATCCTGCCGAACCTTATGAAATGGAAAAGTCATATGAGTTGCAAAAATGCACCAAAGAAGTAAGCCATGAAATATTTCCCAAGGAAGTGAAATGGCAGAAGCAGGTAGGCATGTGATACCTGAAAGTGAACCATGAAATTGTTCCCAAAGGGAAAATGTCGAAAGCAAGCCGTTATGTTAATTTTCCAAGAAAATGGCAGAAGCAAGTAGGTATGTAATCTGTCCTCGGAAGGCAAGGAAATAGTACCGTTAAACAGCAAATTACATTTCACAAGGTACAGGGTATGTATAGCAACCTAAATATTTGAAGACAATAGATATGTCACATAGTACACTTGAGTACGAAGAAAAGATGACATTAGTTTTGTCACATAGTAATAGAATTCACAAAAAGTAGAGCTTTAGAGTAAGCCATTGAAGACGAAAACGTAGGTTATAAACCATTAACGTTGTCTTAAGTGCGTACAAAATACTTCTTTCGTTGCACAAATGATGTAAAGTTCAAATGTTCATTTTCAAACCAGTCAGAGAAACACGAAGAATGTGATCAAAGTTAGATCGCTAAGTTGAAATGTTTTAAGGATATTCGAAGCGTAGATATTACTTCTTGATGCAGCATTGACGATGATAAGTTATGTCTAGATGAAAGCAACGGGAAACTACAGCCGTAATGCTATTCCTGAGGATATGCACCTCTCTATGCATAATTACATGTGATGATGGCCTCCTCCCTTGTAAAATTTCAATCCGGAGTTAAACTAGTCCCCCGTTCGGATCTCCAGGTGGGGACTACTCGAGAAGGGATTAACATCACAGAAGTGACAAAGAGGAAATCTGAAATTCTACGGATCGGAGCGTGGAATGTTAGAACTCTGCTAGGAAGTGGAAGGTTAGAAAACTTAGAAAGGGAAATGGATAGGTTGAGGTTGGATTTGGTTATGCGCTGGCAAGAAGAACAGGACTTTTGGTCCGGAGACTAGAGGGTCATTAGCACTAAATCAAACAATGGCCAAGCAGGGGTTGGTCTCATATTGAGTAGGAAACTTGGACAGCGGGTGGAATATATTATGAGCAATATAGTGAACGGATTATTGTAGCAAATATCAATACTAAACCTACGTGCACCACAGTGGTACAAGTCTATATGCCTACCAGTCAAGCTGATGATGAGGATGTTGAAAAGGTCTACGAAGAAATAGATGAAATTCTGAGGTATATCAAAGGTGATGAAAATGTTATAGTAATGGGAGATTGGAATGCTGTGGTAGGAAGAGGGAGAGAAGGGAAGATAGTAGGAGATTTCGAATTAGGTGAAAGGAATGATCGAGGAAGCAGGCTGATGGAATTCTGCACCGAGCATGAGTTGGTCATAGCTAACACCTTATTCAATAACCACAATAGAAGAATATACACATGGATGAGACCAGGAGATACAGGGCGTTACCAAATTGACTTCATTATGGTCAAGCAGAGGTTTCAAAACCAGATTTTGGATTGTAAAACATATCCTGGTGTCGACAAACTCTGACCACAATCTGGTTGTAATGAAATGCAGATTAAAGTTGAAGAAACTGAAGAAAAGTCAAAAGCCAAAAAGGTGGGCAACAGACAGACTGAAAGTAAAGGATGTAAACAAAAGATTCAAGAGAGTATAAAGGAAGGACTAATAAAAACCCCTAAACAAACTTCAATTGCAGACGAATGGGCACTTTTGAAGAATGAAATAACAAAATCCACAGAAGAAAACATTGGTAGGAAAGAAAGAATAGGTAGAAAAACGTGGATCACACAGGATATACTAGAATTGATGGATGAAAGGCGGAAACACAAGAATGTAAGAGATGAAAAGGGGAAAGCAGAATACAGACGTCTGAGAAATGAGGTTAACAAGAAGTGCAAGGAAGCGAAAGAAGAATGGTTGAAAGAGAAATGTGCAGGTATAGAAAATAGTCTGAAATTAGGAAAAGTAGACACAGCTTATCGAAGGATTAAGAATACTTTTAGGGAAAAGAAGACTAAGTGCTGTAATATTAAGGACACCAATGGAAAGCCTCTAACAGATAGGGAAGCAAAGGTTGAGAGATGGAAAGCTTACGTAGAGTGCTTGTATAAGGGAAAGGAGATTGAGAATCGTGTAATGGAAAGGGAGGAGGAAATTGATGAGGATGCAAAAGGAAATTTAATATTGAGATCAGAATTTGACAGAGCATTAGGGGACTTACGCGGAACAAGGCATAGATGATATACCGATTGAGTTGCTACACTGCATAGGAGATGAAGGTCTGATCAGGTTATTTCACTTGGTGTGTAGGATTTATGAGACAGGTGAGGTACCCCCTGATTTCAAGAAGAATGTTATCATCCCTATACCAAAGAAAGTGGGAGCTGACAGATGTGAAAATTACCGTACAATCAGCTTGATTACTCATGCTTCAAAGATCCTGTCTAGAATAATTTACAAGAGGATTGAAAGCCAGATAGAAAGGGAGTTGGGTGAAGACCAGTTAGGTTTCAGGAGAAATGTAGGAACAAGGGAAGCTGTACTAAGTCTTAGGCTGGTTTTGGAAGGTAGAATAAGGAAAGATAAGAGAACGTTCAGGGCATTTGTAGACTTAGAAAAGGCTTTTGATAACGTTGATTGGACTAAATTGTTTGAAGTTTTGAAATGTATTGGAATAAAGTGCAGGGATAGGAGGGTGATCTACAATGTATACAGAAACCAGACAGCAGTCATTCTATCTGAAGGACATGAGAGAGAAGCTGGTATTCAGAAAGGTGTAAGGCAAGGCTGCAACTTATCATCCATACTTTTCAATCTTTACATTGAACAAGCAATGAAGGAAATTGGAGAAAAATTTAAAGTGGGAGTGAAGATTCAAGAAGAAATAATTTTAACTCTGAGATTTGCTGATGACATCGTCATCTTGGCCGACAAGCCTGAGGATTTGAATGAGTTTTTGAATGGTATGGACTCCGTCTTACAGAAAGAATTCATGATGAAAATTAATAAATGTAAAACAAAAATACTGGAATGCAGCTGAAATAAATCAGAAACCTCTATGGAGATCAAATTGGCAGGTGATAAGCTGAAGGAAGTAGGAGACTTATGTTACTTAGGAAGCAGAATAACCAGTGATGGACGAAGCAAAGAGGATATAAAAAGTAGGTTGGCTCAGGCAAGGAAAGCATTTCTACAAAAAAGGAATCTGTTGACATCGAATATAGATTTAGGTATTATGAAGTCATTTTTGAAAGCCTTTGTCTGGAGCGTGGCACTCTATGGAAGTGAAACTTGGACTATTTGTGCATCAGAAAAGAGGAGAATTGAAGCATTTGAAATGTGGTGTTACAGGAGAATGATGATCAGATGGGTAGATAGGGTTACAAACGAAGAGGTATTAAGACGAGTGGGAGAGGAGAGATGTTTCTGGCGACTGCTAATGAAGAGAAGAGATAGGTTAGTAGGACACATACTAAGACACCCAGGAATAGCAAGCTTAGTTATGGAAGGAAGGGTCGAGGACAGGAACTGTAGGGGTGCAAGGTTAGAATATGTTAAACAGATTGCCTCGGATGTAGGGTGTGGTAGGTATGTAGAGATAAAACGATTAGCTCAGGACAGGGAGGCATGGAAGGCTGCATCAAACCAGTCAAAAGACTGAAACAACAACAACAACAGATGAAGTTTTAAGTCCGGTATGAAAGACTGGTGGGTAGCTTCGGGTCTACCAAGAAAATCGCAAAGTAGACAGCTCTGCAGGCTGCTTAAATAGTCGTCCAGCAGTAGTTCGAGCATGTGACATGGTGAAGAAGACGGGCGGTGATTGGCCGAAGCTATGCTGAGGCGAGAAGGCCGGCCAATGAGTGCGCAGCTATGGCATCCAGATGAACACGAGGTTTCATTGCGCGTAGAACGACCGTAGTGCATTGCTATAACACTTGGAAAAATGTCTTAAGAGGCGAAATTGGATTGCTTAATAAGTCATCATCATCGGCTTTAACTCGAATCCGAGTATAAATCTTCTTCCTTCAGTCCAGTTTGTGGATGTGTTTACGGTGACTAAAGAGTCCAATCCTGGCATGGAACAAGCGACCACACAAGTCGCATAGTATTGCTGGAGGAGGACGTGGTTGGGCTGCTCGAAGTTTCCTAGCTTGACGCTTGGCCTCTTCATGTATGCGTCGATCCCTTTCAAACGTCTTTACAGTATCCGAGATGGTACGGCGCCAAGTTGAGCGGTCTTCAGCCAGCATGTCCCAGGTTTGTGAATCAAGACCTGTCAATTTCAGGGTCTGCTTAAATTGGTCCTTGTAGCGCCTCTTAGGACCACCATGAGGTCTGGTGCCATAGCATAACTCCCCATATAGCATTTGACGAGGTAATCTCACATCATCCATCCGATGGACATGACCAATCCATCTAAATTGGTGACTTATTATGGATGATTCTATGCTGTTGATTTGAGCCTTTTCCAGAACAGCAATATTGGTAATGCGGTCTTCCCATTTAATCCTCAGGATTGATCGAAGTTTTTGTAGGTGGAAACGCTCAAGCTTCCTAAGATCACGTCGGTAAAGGGTCCACGTTTCACAGCCATACAACAATGTAGAAATGACTACTGCTTTGTACACCATAAGCTTTGTACTCATGGATAGATCTTTATTCATGAAGACCCGGTGCGCTAATCGTCCATATGCTGCATGGGCTGCGCCAATTCTCTTATCCACATCCTGCTCACAAGTACAGCTCACAGAAATCGTACTGCCCAGGTACGAGAAGTGGTCAACCTGTTCTAATGGCAAATTTGAAATGGAGATATTGAACTGAGGAAGAGGTGTGCCTGGTGAAGGTTGTGCCAAGACTTTAGTCTTATTGACATTTATGGTAAGACCAAAGCGATCACATGCACTTTTGTAACAGTTAACTGACTCTTGCAGCTCTTCTGGTGTGAGAGTTGGTGATGCAGCATCATCTGCATACAACATGTTAGTAACCTTAGTAACATGAGTTTTCCTCAAGGAGCAGAGACGAGTTAGGTTGAAAAGCCCTCCATCAAAACGATACTTGATCTCCACACCTGGGATGTTTGTGGGTGAATCATAAAGCATTGCAGCCAAGTACAGCGCAAAAAGCGTTGGAGCCAGTACACATCCTTGTTTCAGTCCATGGGTAATGGGAAATTCATCGGACATCTTATTCTGATGGCAAACCTGACCTGTCATGCCATCATGGAGAGCTTTGATTAGATCTACAAAACGCTGAGGGCAACCAAACCGCTTCAGCACTGCCCACATGGCTGGTCTTGGAACCGAATCAAATGCCTTTTCCAAGTCATAAAAGACTAAGAAGAGTGGATTCTGTTGTTCTCTACATTTTTCTTGTAGCTGTCTCACACAGAAAATCAAGTCAATTGTGCTTCTGGAAGTTCTAAATCCGCATTGTGATCCTGGGAGGATCCTCTCAGAGATAACCTTGAGGCGGTTAAGTAGAATTCTTGCAAGAATCTTCCCCACAATTGATAGCAGTGATATACCACGTTAGTTGCCACAAACACTGCGATCACCCTTTTTAAAGATAGTGACGATAGTGGCATTCTTTAGGTCTCCAGGTACCTTTCTTGATTCCCATATTCTGAGGATAAGGATGAAAATTCTTGTTTTGAGGGAATGACCTCCAGCTTGAATTAGTTCCAGAGGGATGTTATCTGGGCCAGGTGCTTTTCTGAATCAGAATCACTTTATTTGGCGTTAAACACAAGTGCAATAGCCATCGTCAGGTTAATAATACAAAACAATAAAATCAAACAATCCTACATTACTTAGCCTACTTATAACAGTATATACAAATAGCTTATTATCGTTATAACAAAATGTAACCTACTTCTATTGCACTAAATATTACACCAATCTGCTTCCATACATTCTTCCAGGGAATACCATGGATTCACCAGCAACCACTTTTGCAGCTGTTTCTTAAAGATTTTGGTTGGTAGTTGTTGGAAAGACAAACTCAGTTTGTTAAAAAATTTTATGCCAAGAATTTCATGACTGTTCTGTGTTTTAGAAAGCCGACACCATGGTACCTCTATCTGGTGTGAGTTTCTTGTGCTGTATGAGTGAATTGTTACCCGCCTGCCTAGCAATTCATGTGGATGTTTATTTTTCATATACATGAGGATATTTAAAACAAAAAGATTTATAACTGTTAGCTTGGAAGATTTAATAAATAAAGGTCTACAGGGTGTGTTAGGAGGAGCATTTGCAATAATACGGATTGCCTTTTTCTGTAATTTTATGATATTTACAATGTGTGCACTATTTCCAAAAAATATTAATCCATAGCTAAAGAGACTTTGAAAGAAAGCAAAATAGGCTGTGTGTAAATATGTCGTAGGAACCTCATTTTTTAAATGACGGAGTAGATACACCACCCTTGCAAGTTTATTCGAAAGGTTATGAATATGAGGTTCCCATGTTAATTTTGAGTCCAAATTCATTCCTAGTAGCTTGGCTTCTTTTATATCATTACTTATGGTTTTAAGGCTAAATATTAAATTTTGAGTTTTAGTTTCATTTAAGTGGAATCCATTCTCACTGAACCATTTCCTAGCTTCTAGCAAGCACTGACTTGATAAATTTTGTAATTCAGTTATACATTTGCTAGAACACAAAAATGTAGAGTCATCTGCATAAAGAATTGTTTTTCCAGAAACATTTACTGCTAAGTCATTCATCATAACGACAAAAAGAAATGGACCCAGAACCGAGCCTTGGGGTACACCATACCTAACTTCTAACGCATGAGATTTCCTATCCCCATTCTCTACAAACTGTACTCGGTTTGTTAGATATGATTTAAAGACTTCATACTCTGATCCTTTAATTCCGTACAGTGCTAACTTTTGCAGAAGTATATGATGTGACACACAATCGAAGGCCTTGGATAGATCACACAGGAGTGCATCTACTGAGCTCCCTTCTTCAAAATGGTGCATTATGTGACAAACAAATTCATCCAGTGCACTAATTGTAGATTTTCCCGGAAGGAACCCAAACTGAGTTGGTGATAGAAGGTTGTTGTTGATGAAAAATTCATAAATTTGACCAACTATAACATATTCAAAGACTTTTGACATGATGGTTACTACAGACACAGGCCTGTAACTATCAGGTTTAGTCTTATCCCCTTTTTTATATACTGGAACAACCCTCGTAATTTTTAACTGAGCTGGGAAATAGCCTACGCTAAGGCACTCGTTTATGCAGTGCGTCAAAGGAATTAAAATGCTGTCAATAATGGCCTTTAAAATGTTGTTGGTGAATCCATAACAATCCTTACTATTGGAAGGTTTCATATTTCTTACAATTTTCTTTACCTAACTCAGTTTACCTTTCTCCATTTAAAAGTATTATTTGATGAACTCGGAACTATTTTTTCTACTCTTTCAATTGCTGCTGTAGGCAGCTGTGAGGCAGGTGAGCAAATCCTTTCGACAGACTCAATAAAATGTTTATTCAGAACCTCAGGACTGATTTCTATTGTGGAACATTTATTTGCGACTCTAACATTGTTAATTACACTCCAAGCTGCTTTACAGGGGTTATTTGAATTTTCTATGAATCTAACGTTTGCTTCAAGTTTAGCTTGCTTAAGGGCACATTTATACTTATTACGCATTTGTAGATAATTCTGTTTAGATTCAATAGATCCCTGTTCATTATGTATTACATAAAAAAACATAACCTGTGATTTCATTTGTTCAAGCTCAGGTGTATACCATTTTATTTTATTTTTAGAATTACTCCTTTTCTTGGAACTTTTAATCTCCACCATTGGGCATGAAGTATCAAAGTATGAAAGAAGTATGTGAAAGAAATCATCAAAACCTGTAATGGGCGAGTAGGAGTTGTCAGTAATAACCCAATCAGATAGGATATGCCTAAGGTATGAATTAAATAGCTGTATTCTGTCAGGGGAAATATGTCTAATATGAATTATTGTGGGTGATTTAGCTATATTCCCATTTGAAAAACTACTGGATTGCATCATTTGAAATAAAACTGCTGAATGATCTGACAAACATGGGGCAATAACTTTAGTCTGGTACTGGCTGTGATTTAAATCCGTGAATACATTATCTAAGCAGGATGATCCTCTTGTTGGTTCATTAATTGTGTGATATAAGCCAAAGGATTTGAACAAATTCCGAACCATAATAGCTTCTCGTTCATTGAATCTCAGGTCTACATTAATGTCTCCACAAATTACTAACTTATATTTTCGGTATGACTTTATAACACTTTCCAAAACCCCTTCCATACTTTTTAAAAATGTATAAATATTACTATCAGGTGTTCGGTAAAAGGCTACCTTAACAATGTTAGAATCTACAAGTACTGCTGCCACAATTTCACAGTGTTTTTCTAAACCAAATTTTGACACATCAATCACTTGGTATTGCATTTCTTCTGACACAAATATGGCACTTCCACCAGCCTGATACAAACATGACTTGCGACAAAAACTATCTACTAGGACGTAACCCTCAAGTTTAATCAAATCAATTTCTTGACTAGCAAGCCAATGTTCATTAATACATAAAACTTGGTACCTACTACTATTTAAAAATGCATTAAGTTGGTTTACTTTGTTTCTTAAACTACAAACATTTAAATGAAGAAAACAAATATTATCTTCACAAGATGCTTTAGGTGTAGAAAATGCAGTTGTATCAACCTTCATATTTGAATGAATGTGAGCAGTATGCCTACCTGTTTTGGCTTTTGGCCAAGTTTTCTTTACAAACTTGGCCTTACTACAGAGTTTCCCTGACTACCAACCGAATCACATTCCAATGGACGATTATCAGTGCTTAGGCCTACAGTGTTTAGAATAATCTTACTAATATCTAGAGCCAATTTTCTTTTACCTTTACTGTTTAAGTTCATACCATGGTTAGTAAACACGTTTCTATGATAATTACCTAAATCTACAATCTTAACATTTGGAAATTTACTGCAAAAGTATTTTATATGATCATTTGTTTTCTTAATTTCAATATTGACACAAGACCAACTTGCAAGGTCATGTCTGAGAGGACAGGTAGTCACTATAATATTTGCAGTGTACATAACTTGCAAAAGACGAACGAAATTCTTTATGAAAGGCTTAGCACAGTTCTGATAGACATCATTTGCACCTCCTACCAACACCGTGAAATTAGGCCTACTTTTCATTTCGATGTTTGCGACACTCTGTTTCAGAGGGTTAACAACTTCGCTAAATTTCGCCCCTGGTTTAACATTACCACAAGCTCGGAAATGACTATTTAAGTTATTAATTTCCGTAGCTACACCTCGACCGTGACTGTCTGAGAAAACACTAATTTCTACCCTTTCCGATAACGAACATTTGAGGTTACCGATAGGTTCACTGTCCGCCCGCAGTTCCGGTTCACTTACGTCTCGAATATTTTCCATCTCATCACTATTATCATCTAAGACTGAAAATTTATTGTTAGTCACAATACTTGCGTTTCTAGACACGATACTCGATTTTCTGTGAAGCTGAGATTTGGGCCTCCCCTTGCGTTTTTACTACCGCCATTCAGATTGCCAGTCCGAAATGCTTTCGCTGCAATTTGAAGCCATTTCATCAACCTCACTTGTGTCGGTAGCACTAATATTTACGTTGGAGGTGGATAACTTTTGTGACAGTTTATCCAAATCATGACGTAAGACGTTTATTATTTCATCTTTTGTTTTCAGCTCGTTTTCAAGATGTTTTAACTGTTCTTTCGTACACAACTCGCACACATAATGATCACTGTTCTTAAAATAAGTTACATTTACTTTGGCACATTTTTCATGTAACCAAAAGTTGCAGCTCATACAAAATATTCCTTTCATCACTCTTTTTGAACAGATTTTACACGAATTACCACTTATACGATTCGAAGTTTCAGAGCTATTCACACACGAAACATACGCCGCCGCCATCTTGCAGATAATGAGAAAGCAAACCTAAGGCTGTGTTTCTATCTCCCAAAATTTTAATAATGGCACCCCGTCGTGTTCGTTAAGCCGCCATTTCAATTGGGTGAGAGCTGCACTGAATTCATGATAAGTAGGAGGTACTGCCAACCACAGTTGTTCAGGTTGTTGCTGCACATCACAGAGGAAGTCTTCAGCAGCTTCTGATGGACGATTTAGGAGATTGGAGAAGTGCTCCCTCCAGCGTTCCAAGATTTCTTGACTATCAGTAAAGGTAGTAGAATTATCAGCGCTTTTCAGTGTACCTGATGATGAGCGAGATGGTCCATATATTTCCTTGAGTACGGCATAGAAGTTCCTCAAGTCTCGAGCATCCGACAGTCTCGGCAGTTCCTGAGCCTTCTGTTGCCACCAAGTATTTTTAATCTGCCTTATCTGCGTCTGGCATTTACCCTTGAGTTCCAGTAGTTTATCTCTCTTTGTGTTGGAAGTTGGGTCTTGAAGATGGGCAAGATAGGCATTCCTTTTGGCATTGATGAGAGACAGAATTTCCTCATTGTTGTCATCAAACCAGTCTTGTCTTTTCCGCACTATAAAACCAATGGTTTCCTCAGCTGACTGTGTGATAATCTTCTGTAATGTGGCCCCATTCTTGCTGAATATCATTTGTTACTGGGTTTTCTGATAACTGGGTGACGATCCTGTTTCCAAAATGTTTGTACATGGATTCATCCTGAAGTTTGGATGTATTAAACTTCTTTCTTGGCAAATTTTTGATGTTCCTAGGTGGTTTAGGTCTGATGGATATCCTGAGGTTATGAAGAAATAAATTTTTGTCTGACTTGACACTTCACAAAAACTTGAAAAGTTAATTAATTAATTTATTTATTCGCAAATGCGAACAGATACATTTAGTGTGTCGAAATTTACAAACGAAACGTAACTTGACTGAATTAATCGAATAAATGGTTAGATCCATCTCACTTGCTTCTTTATAGGCATTACTTCTTGTGATGTAGTGGCTAGTATTATCTGCTTTCCTTGTTGCCCTAAGTTCGATTTACAACTCGGGTAAGAAATGTAATTCTGGTCTGGCGACTGCATTTAGTGCACAGTATAAATTTATAATTGTGTGTACACAGCTGGCCTGTGAGTTGTGTGTGCTATCTTTCTTATCCGAAGGTCAAGCGGCTACCACCATTGAGTGCTTCCCACTAGTTATCCATTTTCTGCCTCGAGTGTGGTATCTATGTACCGTATATACCCGAATGTATGACGACCCCAAATATAAAACGAGGCCTAGTTATCAACTGCCTCTTACAGATTTTTTTTCAAAAACAATACTCGCTAACTCATAACATGCACAATATATGCCCTTAAGGTTGTGCTTTCATTTTTATAACGTCTCGTGTTATCGGATATCCCTCCGCCCCCTTTTCCAAGACATACTCTATAATTTCTTTGTCCAAGTCAGGGAAGCGTCCTTTCCTAGGTCCACAAAAAGATTTTCTTGTTGTATGCGCACTTTTAAATTGTCCTTAGTTAGCTGCCATCTACGCGCATTGCACTCACTCACTCCGTACATCTGTCCTGCTTTAACATTTGATGTTATTTCAGCATAACAAATCACTATCAACTTGAAGTTTGCATTGTATCTCGCGTTAAATTATGACACCGTCATAAAGATGATCGTAGACACGTCTTGCCCGCGATGGTATTGCTCGTTTTTGCGGCGGTGCTTTCCTTTTTTTCACGGTGTTTGTTGTCCGTCTCTTGCATTGTCGATAAGTAGGCCTACCAGTATTGTCTTCATGTTTCATTTTGTTTCTCAGTTAAGTGTGATTGTTTTCTTATGGAAATCGATCTTTTAGTTATGTAAAAACGTGGAAGTTATACTGCTGGGTTTAAACTCAAAGTGATCAAATACGCGGACGACGCCGGTCGAGAATTCATTGTGAATGAATTTGATATTCGCTACTTGCGTCAACAGAAAGACGCGCTAGAATCCAATAACCAAACACGCAAGGTGCTTTTAAACATTGCGATGCTAAATAAGAAATTGTTAGGTTAGACCACGTATCTTGTGTTGTTAGTCACAATAAGCTGACGACAGAAGACAAAATAAAGAAGGCCGTCAGTTGAATTCTTGCATGATTGGATATAGGGGTATGGGATAGCTTCTTGTTGTGTGTGCTATCTTTCTTATTCGAAGGTCAAGCTGCTACCACCATTGAATGCTTCCCACTAGTTATCCATTTTCTGCCACGAGTGTGGTATCTATGTACCGTATAGGCTATACCCGAATGTACTAGAATCTCAATTGCATTGGACAGAGAGTAGCTCGGAGATTGGCAGCAGCGACGGCAGTTGACAACTCCAGTCTTGTTTCAATCATGCAAATTTTACGTTTTCTCGGGAATAAGGTCTTTCCCTCACAAATTCCCGCAGATATCTCGCACAGAAGATTTTCACACTTATTTTCGGAATGCAAAGTGCGAGTTATATGCAAGCATATGCCAGTAGACGCAATTTCAACTTGAAGACCAGCATGCACCGAAGCAACACGAAAACAAGCTAACAGCGGAAAGTCGTCAAGCAACACGAATGCCAACCCACTGTAACAAAGTACAGTGATTTTCTGTGTACCAACTGCGGAAGGAAGAATTAAAAACTCGAGATGACGAACGATCGTAATTTTCTATTAATGAACTTGCCATAACCTGTATCTTTGATCTACAATTTCACGACACAGAAAACAAGAATTCATTACGTTTCTGGTGTCCCGTAACATTTCTCACAAGACGTATAATACGCGCGTACTGGCTCCAGCAAAAAAAAAAAAAAGGGTGTGTTTAGTATTTAAATTATGACTCGACCTTCAGATATCCGGGATCAACTTAGAAAGAGCGCTGACGTTATTAAATTAAGATATGTTGATCACTCAATTACTGCTCATAAAACTGACGAGTTTTGTTCTTGTAAAGATTTTTTTTATACATATTTCCGTATGCTTTCGAACATATAATTTATCCGATTAAAATGACGTGTATGCGTAAATCCTAACCTCAAAATGTACACTTATCGTAAATGCATGGTAATTAAACATAACCAACCATATTTTAGTCTTCATTAACGCATTGATTCGTTTCGAGTTACAAGATGCCGCCGCCACATAGGCTACTACTTTGCGAATATTAATAATAATTTTTAATAACCTTGATCAAAAATTTTTTATACCCTGAATATAAGACGACCCCAAATTTTTATAATACAAAAAGTGGGATAAAACTCGTCTTACATTCGGGTATATATGGTAATTTATTCTTCAGTAATCAAAGAACTCAAAAGAATTGCATGGAAAATTGGTCTACAAATCTCGTATGAAAAGACTGAAATGATGCCGAACTTCAGAATTGACAAACCAACATTTCAACTATAGAATAGTAAACAAATTAAGATTGTGAATAAGTTCAAATATCTTCGGGAGATAATCACCTGGAATTCAAACGAGAAACCTTCGATAGTAGAACATCCAAACTGAAAGAAGTACAAC
The DNA here is from genome assembly GCA_946902985.2 of Meconema thalassinum. Classification (NCBI taxonomy): domain Eukaryota; kingdom Metazoa; phylum Arthropoda; class Insecta; order Orthoptera; family Tettigoniidae; genus Meconema; species Meconema thalassinum. The sequence goes on along the minus strand of OX336393.1, from coordinate 313,842,739 downwards.
GAATCACCTGGCCAACCTGCGAAAGGAAATCTCTCTCAATGAATGCCAAATTTCGGCATTACAATTCCGTTGTTAAACCCGAGGCAACTGATGTTAGTGAAACACTCTTCAAGTTGAACATCAAATCAACAACTGACAAACTGCAGAAAGTAGACAGAAGAATTGTCAGAACAATTATTAACAAAAAACACCAAGTAAATGGCCAATGGATGCCGAATGAAGTGGTATATCGAGAGAGTGAATCAATAATAGATTCAATGCAGAAAAGGAGAATCTCTTTTTTCTGTGATATCTCACGCTTACCAGAAACCAGACTAATAAAACAGCTCTTAAGTTACTTCTGGAAGAGTAAAACAAAGAACAACTGGTTCAAAGAAATCCAGCATGATTTAGATGAATTAAATTTAATGATGCTCCAAATTAAAAATAGAGAAGAGTAGAATATTTTAAGGAATAAATACTTACGCTTCACATTAACTACATTTGAACGGAAAAACTACTCCATCACAGATGAACAAAGGGCAGCCAGATCAGATAGAATGAAGAAATATTGGTTGTAGAAGAAGCTGAAGTGCTGGGAAAACTTCACAGAAACCCTACAAGAGGATGTTAAAGGAAGTAAGAAACGTCTGTATGGATTGGTTAGAAACAAAGTGAGAAATAAAGAAGAAACAAAATTTGTGATAACAGACAGTGGACACATTTTGACACGAGAGGATCTTCTTCAGTGATGGGAAGAGTATTTCGCTAAATTACTTAACGTCAAATCCAAGGAACTGGCTGAAGAGGAAGAACATGAAGAAAAGGTGGAAGAAAACTGAAATGAAGTCATAGCAATGTTAGAAATAGAAGAAGTCCTAAGGAAGATGAAGAATGGTAAAGCACCAGGAGTGGATGAAGTGACTACAGAGATGATAAAGGCAGCAGGACCAGTAGAATTACATTGGATGTATAGACTATTTCTAGTGATGTGGAAGGAGAAACAAGTACCAGAAGATTGGAGGAAGGGTCTGATAATTCCAGTATTCAAAAAGGCTGATCAGAAAGAATGTAAAAGTTATCGGGGAATCGCTCTTATTTCCCATGTTGCAAAGGTCTTTGAGAGGATATTAGAGAAAAGAGTGAGAATGAAAGTTGAGGCAGAAATGGAGGAAGAACAGCATCGATTTCGAAGAGATAGATCAACCTTCGATCTAATCTTTGCTCTAAGAAACATGATGGAGAAAAGATGGGAGTTCAAAAAGGATTTGGTGATGACATTTCTAGATATTGAGAAGGCATACGACAGTGTTCCACAAAGATTGGTCTGGGACGCATTTATAAAAACCAGGGTAGTGTTTTAGATCCCTTAGTTGGGGGGGTAGTTTAGGGATAAAATATTAGTGTCACTGTGCTAATTTGGTAGGTTGTTTCTAAATGACGGCAGCTTCCCGTAGCTGGGAGAGCTTACCAGTGTAGCGTGTTGTTTGGTGTTCAAATGCTAGGGGGTGTTCCCGCAAAGATGCAAGAGTCTACTAGGGGATGAACCTCTGAGTGCAGGCTAATATGCCGGCCTGCCAGCTGGACGGAGTGAATGATATAACAGACGTGCTTATGTCAGCGGCTCGCTGCTATGCAGTCGAGACGCGGGCGGGAGCACAATGAAACCTGAGCAAGCAATAACTGGCTACTATTGTCACGGTCAATCGTGACGAGAGTCAGGAAGGGTATGAGGATGTAAAGAGGCGTGTAATTATCAAGACAAGTGTAATTTACTGACCATGTGTTTATTGGTCAGTGAGTGTGAAATTGTAAGTCCCTTTTAGGGGAATGTAAATAATGGTACAAGTTGAGTGTACAAGATTGTGGATGGGTGTTACAAAGTAAAGGATATCTGAACACTTGCTGAGTCTCACCTGATGATAGTAGCTAGAGCGGGGCCTTCGGCGACACACACTGTATGACAGATAATGCTCCCAAAAGGCCTCTCTTCTTATAGGTCCTGCCGTTGCTCAGTCAGCATTCCATTGACGTAGCTGCCCCAGTTAGTTGTAGTGTTAATGTTTATGAATGTGTTGCAAGTGGTTGGCTAACCTCCCGAGTTGGGTGGCCGCCTCTTGCCGTGTAAAAGTGATGTTCTGGTCTTATGATGTTTGCCAGTTAGGGTGAGTTTTAGTAGAAGATGGGGGGTGGCTCTCAGGGGGTACAGCCCTCCGGGCCTGTACAAGTCTTCTTCTTCGATTAGTTCGCGTCCCCGCGAACGGGAACGGAACGTGGAGTGGGGGTGTTGATGTGATGGATCGTTGTTGATTCCTCCTTGTACTTCTTCTTTTCTTCTGTGTTGATGTTGTGTAGGGGTAGCGATGTCGTGTTGATGTGAGATCAGCTTGTGTTCAGAGGGGTAGGTTTTGGGATATACATATGATAATTTAAAACAGTACATTAAAAAGCTGGCATTTAAAATATTAAAAAGTACAACAACAAAAAATACGTGGTTTGGACATAATATATATGTTGGTATTGTGCAGGGAGGAAAAACCCCAGGGCTGAACGGGTGGTTGTGCCGTCCGGCGCTGTATTGGGGAAAAAATTGCTCCCTGCAATGTCTTAGTGTGAAAGATGGAAGAAATAGAAAAAAATAGGTGCCCCATGGTATAAGTTAAAGGAATATGTAAAAAATAGTTAATTGCGTTGGGGTAAAACGGGACACCTTCACAAATTTTAAGTTAGAAGGGTAGAAATGAAAATCAGTGTGTACATGTGTGTGATAAATAAGAATATGTGTGTTTACAATGTGTGGCATCATTGGTAACAAATTTTGTGTGAGGTGCCTTTTAACAGTATTACATTATTTTCTTTTACATTAGTCACTTATATCTATCTTAATTATTTTATACCTAGACGGCCGTGCCTACTGTACCTTGCGTGTACGCTACCCTTTGTATTCATGTGCCGTCTCATGGCTAATCCTGTCCGGCCGTTTTCGGTGCAGTTTAGTGGTCGTGCTGTTGATATACCCCTATCCTGTGGATCATTCTCTGTGGGCGAATGCCTCCACACTTGACAGTAAGAGTCGCCGCCACAAATCGGTTGCGCCCTTAGTGTTGTATGTTACGTCACATCTTTGACGCTATTTTCTTTATCTGTCAGTAGGCCTGATACCCCACAGGTATCAACCCTGCTGTTCAGATTTCTGTGTTCTGGAGTGTGGCTGTGAAAGAATGGTAGTGGGTGTGTTGCATTATGTTAGAATGTGTACAAATTAGTGAGAAAAACTGGTGCATAATAGCATGGCACAAAAACATGTTCCTGCTGTATGGCAGTGAAATCATCGTCACCAGTGTCATGTATCTGGTGTCGCCGTCTGTAAAGTGGAGAAGTAAGAAAAAAAAAAAAAAAACGTGTAATCATTAGCGTAATCTCCATGTCGCCTCTTGTGTCGGCGTGTATACTTTCTGAAATCAAAATTACAGGTATTATAGTCTGTCAATACACTCGTGTCGTCCGTCTTGTTCTTGGTCTGGCGCCTTCTTATCTTACCTTACTCTATACCTTCTTATGGCGGCTATGACTTTGGTGTATTGTTCGGTGGTCCACCTTACCTTATACCATGATCATTTTTGGGTTCCACTCCTTGGTGCAGTGTTGGAGTTCTTTGCTGAAATATAAAATATGTTAGCAGTACCCTTGGCCAAATATATATATATTGCGCACCTATCGCGCAGCGCCGTTTAAGGGTTGGGTTGCGGTGCTACCGCCCCTGAGACTTCTTCGGCGTCCCGTGTATTATCGAGGTCGGTCAGCTCCAGTGGCTGTACCGTTTACCTCGCTGGTGGGTCGGACGGCTTCAGTGCCTCCGCCCTGTTATGTTTTTATCGGTAATTTATCGATTTATCGGGCTTATCCTGGCAACGTCTAGCCGCCAGGTGCCGAAATATTTTGCCTTAATCTTACTTATCTTAATGTATTATCAAATAGCTTATAAAGATAATAGCGGAAACTCGTCGCCAAAACAGGAGACAGCGCTCCCCAGCACCGCCTAGCGGTCCGAGTTGGCAACGTAAGACCAGCTGATTTACAACCGTGAGATCCAACCAAACAATTATAAGAAATTATTGACCTGTGGATGATCTAATTATCCAATTGTAATGGTTGGTACTGGGAGTATTTGTGCCGTATATGGCTGTAATAATTATAAACAACAAAGTGACCCAAAATCTTTCTTTAGGTTCCCAAGAAATTATTGTAAACAAGTAGCCTACCATTACACTGATAGTTCGGTTTTCTTTTAATACAGAATGCTTTTACAATATAATTTAGCATAGTTTAGCCTGTTCTTTATATATTTATAGATGCACGCTGTGGGTTATTCGAAGCCGAAGAGCTGACTTAGATGACGTATTGAAAAGAAATGGCCCAGAACATTTAAACAGAACTCATGTTGTATGCTCAGACCGCTTTGTGGAGAAAGATTTCAGGAACAAAAACTTGTTAAGTCAAGGGTAAGATCTTTGTAGGTTGTTGATAGTAGGCCTAATGTTAATATTGAAATAACGGCCTTTATAAAACGTGGTGACTCTACGGTACAGTAGGCCTAACATTTAACAACATGCTTCAATATTTCCGATTGAAAGTGTACGTAGTTATTTATTGTTATAAGGGGCGGAACAGCGAGGTCATCTGCCTCTAAAGTGTACGTATTGCACTATTAAAGCTACGGAGGTTGGTGTAATCTAACAAGTTCAGAAACACAAATTTTAATTTTACTGACTTTATTATGAAATATATAAGAAGGTAACTGTTTTCTTTTAATGTAATTAAGCGTGTTCAACTCGTTTTTAAATACCAGTATGTCAAAAAGGATAGATTAAAACCAATGTGCTAATATTTTCTTGTAATTATCAGTATTTGGCCTGGTGCAGTGCCTTCAGTTCTACTGCCTATGGCAAAGCAAACTATATGCAGAAGCAGTCCAGTATTTTTTAGAATTCTATATAAATATTGTACAGAACCAAGTATCTTTTGTTTCTTTTAACACTAATCTTTACATTATTTGCTGCCTAAATATCAAGCCGAGACATATGTTAACTTCACAATGCAATTTCGGTTGGTGCGCACTCAAAAATGCTAGCTGTGGGTGGCAAGGCGAGTAATGCTGTCAACTCGCACCAAGAGATGGCACTGTGATCGCTGTCTCCAAACGAGCGCATGCTTTTAAGGTCGAGTTTCCACTATTATCTTTATAAGCTATTTGGTATTATATCCTATTGTGTTATCGGGCTTGCCCTGGCAACGGATTTGAGTCGCCAGGTGCCGAAATATTTAGTCTAAATTATTATAAATGAGAGAGAAAAAATTGATATTCATAAGCCGAATGGTTTTGCCTTAATCTATTGCTGAAATATGCTGTGCTATTATTGAGCAACAGCGGTTAATAAATTTGCTTAATTCTAAGTTGCGTGTCAAATGCAACTGTCTTGCATGCTAAAATTTTGACCAGAGCGATCGCCCGGGGCAGTTTTACCTCCCCAGATCACCACCCGCACGTATTCTAGAGACACCGGTTGTCTCTAGAACCGCCGGATTCCTCTCCCTTAATATTAGTTGTCGACGTTTATATTAATGATTAATACTAGTAATTAATAAAGTCCCGGGCGACTGCGGTGCCAAAAGAGCAAACGCCTCGCCCGGCCATCCTGTTCATTGCCGTTGTATTTGCATATGTTGTCATTGTTCTTCCTTTGTTATTCATTGCTGTATTCAGCATTGTTGGGTTGTGCCCACTAAAACCCCTGTGAGGGCTCGCTGTGCTCCTCATTTAATATCTCTGGCCGCCCGGTGCGTGACCATTTACGCTCTGGCGACCCGTAGTCGGCCATTTATGTGGGTGCGGGACAGAATGATCGCGTTCATTCCATATTATTCATTATTTGTTTATTTGGTTGTCTTCACCTGTGCCGCGCGGGGCAAGGACTTGTCGGATCTAGGATTGATCCCGCTGAATCCTGAGATCCTTCTTCACTCCTGCGAGTAGGAGACTAACTTCCCGCCATAGAAGTTCTACTTACTTACATGCTAAACTAGTAGTCGAGTCCTAATTTGGTTGTCCCTAGGGTCATCTCCTGAGTCCGGTGTGGAGCTGGCTATTTCTCCCCCCGTTCGTCAAAAGTCTCCCCTGCAGGTCTTGGCTTCGACGACCGTGGCGCATGGTGGGTGTAACCTTCCTCTGCCGGGGGGGTAGGCCAGACGCACCCCCGGTTTTGGCGTTTGCCCGCGCCAGGCCATGAATGCTTCAACATTACGTAGTTCGTCTCTTTGGTCTGGGTCATTGAGTTAACTGGGGTAGGGCTCATCACCGCCTTCCCCAGCTCTGCTCCTGTGTGGCGCCTCTGCCCTTCTGCTTATGCTGTCATCACCATTCAGCGTGTCACAGATTCCTTTTTTATATAAGAAATGAGTGTACTATGTAAATAATTTATTGTGTAAAAAATGTAAAAATTTTAAGTGTTCTGGGGTTGTAGAATCTTCTAAATGCATGGACTGCTTTAGGTCTGCTATGGCTACTTCGGACTTCCAGCTGTAATGCCTTGGTAATTTTCATGGAGGCGTTAATAGGGTTTTATGGCGTTGGGTTCCCTGTTATTAGGATCCGGGGGGTGTTATTTGTTGAATAGGCTTAAAGCATGGTAGGAGAGGGTTGCGCATCTTTGGACTCCATGTTAATGGTGGCCTGGAACCGGTGATGCTATCAGGATGCTTTTACAGTGAGTGGACGGGGTAGGTACTTCCCGGGTTTGCAAAAATTTTAAAAATTTCTTGCAGGTTCAATAATAATAACCCTTGGTATGTGGGTGGGATATTCCATGCATGTGTCTGGATATGAGGCGTATCCGCTCTCATTTAAGGATAGGTATCGGTCGAGATGTAATAATACTATGTCCCTTGCATGCGGGATTATTTAATAAAAAGGAATTGTTAATATAAATTTGGCCTCATCTCTTGCTTAGAGATGTGCATTACGCTTAATTGTCATATTTCCGACTCGCCCCTATTACTCGGGCGTAAGCATTGAGAGCCAGGGCGTAGTGAGCCCTCTCTTTAAAAGCATGAAGTCTATCAACCCCGATGTATATTTTGGAATGTAGTGTAGCTGTTTTTATTGTGTCTGTATGTCTGTGTTGGCTAATGTTGTGAGTGACAAGGTTATGCAAGGATAAAGGTGGTATAATGGTAGCCTGTAGGTGGTGCCTTGGCCATCTTGCTGGCACCATCCATCTCTGCTCCTGTCATCCTCACTTGGTCAATATCCGCTTTCTATCCGCTCTTTGGGATAGTAAAGTATGGTGACGCTATGACGTCACGGCCTAATCTGGCCTCTCATTTGTAATGTAAAGGTAGCAAGTGATCGTAGTGTACCTGGTCATGTCCTGATCGCCTGTGATGGTGTTGGGATTAATAAAAACAAAAAGAGAAGTAGTTATTGGGGGGGGGTTGTTCCTTCAGAGCACCTGTCTGTATCCGCTCCTGATTAGTGAGCGCGTGTGGGAAGGACGTGGTCGTAATTGTGATTAGCGCAGCTGCGTGTGTGTGGCTATGTTCCGCTACATAACGCGGGCGGGTGGCCTGTTCTCGGCTAAGTCCTATCGTGTGTCGCGTGGCTGAGTGTCGGCCGCCGCGTGTGGCTTGTCAACATCTTGGTAGACATGTCCCTGTGGCCCTAAGATAAGTCCGGCCTATGGTATCTGTACATTGCTAAATGTTATGAATGTTGTAACAGTGCTGGATCCTGTGTCAATGTATGCCATTATTATTGGTTTGTTTTTGTGGTCATGTCTGCATTTCATGGTTACTTCCGTTATAACAAGAGTGTCTGTCGACGGCAGTGTTGCAATGCGGTGGAATCTGCAAGTCAGTGTTTTGTCATGTTTTGTTTTCATGTGCTTGTGTACGGGAAGTCTCTGACGTTACATATGTCGGCTGCCGGAACGTGACTTTTGCCAATGTGCGAGTGTTGTCATTGTTTGGGATTCCGGGCGGGCCAGTGCGCTAATCTGTCCCGTCTTTGCTTACCGATGTTGTGTATACATTGTTTTCCGCAAGACCTCTGCCTTGTGTAACTATGTGTAAGCCATATCTAGGAAGTCTATTGTGGTCCCCGTGGAGGCCTAGGATTTTCGGTACGCCCCCTTATTGGGAATTCCTAGGTCGCCAACGCCGAGGTAGGCTGTTGTAACGAGTACCTTGGAACGAATCTATGTTCTAGTATGTATGGTAAAAGAACCTTCCTGTCACTAAAAACGTGTATCTGACCCACTCATGTGCTTGTCTGGGGCCAATTTCAGTCTAATTGGTAATCTGGATATTTGTTTTACACGGCGTCCGATTTTTACTGGGCATTCGGACCCGCGATCCCGTGTAATTCTCTGTGTTCTATGTCTGCGCTGTCTGTTGGGATTTGTGTGGGCCAGTGTGGCTTTTGATTGTGTTTTTCGCGCCAAAAATACCATTGGTTAGTTTGTTTTTGGCACGACTGTGTTGTGTGGTCGCGAGTTCGTACCCGCCTTGGTTGGAGGTCCTGGTGTTACAATTTTTTGTACTGTATGTCCCATGGTACACGTATCGTGTATTTGAGGCACGCAGATGAAAATATGCTTTGGCGTGAAAAATTTGGGTCTTTTGGAATGCCCCTCGTATTATAATTTTGAAAGTTATAGGGTTTTGAAACTCCCGTAAATGAATGTGTATGTTCCAGCCAGGCCTGGAGTACGCTTAGTTTGTCCGTAGCTAGTGAAGGTCGCGCACTCACGGGTGTGTTATCGCTGACTGCGATGGTGTCTAGTTTCATTGACGTGTGCACTATCTGTTACTTGTCTGGTGATGTGCATATGTCCAGCACGTGTGTGTGTGGGAGCTTGATTGCTCGCTTTCTTGTAGTGAGCATGACTTTCCGTAATGGAAAAGAACCTTCTGTAAATATATATTGTGTCCCCAAATCTTAGGTTATTGTGGGCATGGGATGAATATATTCTTGTTAGTGGTACCAGATGTCATTATGTATGTGTCACCGGGCCGCTAGTTGCGTGTTTGGTGACCAGGTGTCGGAGGTGATTTTATTGTTTTGTGCGTATGGATATCTGTTAGTGTAACTGTCCTTTATCATTCTATCCTCCCATTGGATAGTTACCCGACCTTGCACTCCTGGTATCCAGAAGGTTGCGGGTTCGAGACCGTCTTCGTCCAGGATAATTATTCCTGTTGCCTTTTAGGCCTGTGTCTCCGGGACAGTTCTGCCAAGTGTTAGGGTCGTATCCCGGTGCGGTCAGCGGGGTCCGAAGGCTATTTCTTGGCCTTCTTTTCCCGTCTACCAGTGGGATCATTTCCCTTCCTTTTGACAGTGTTCCCGCCTTTACGTGTAGGTGTCGTTTTGCGGGTGTGATATGCCTTCATACGGCGGGCGTGTATGGTGTCTTTGAGTTTTCGCCCATGGTGCACGCTGACTGTGTAATTTAGGTCAGATACCTTTCTGCAGACTTTGAAGGGACCTGACCAGCGTGGCAGGAGGAACTCGGACACATTTTTCTTACGGGTGGAATTGGCAACCATAACCAATTGCCCGGGTGTGTATTCCACGGTCTTTCTCTGCCGATCGTACCGTTCTTTTTGCTTTTTCTGCGCCGCGGCTATGTTCTCTCTAGCGATCATGCGAGCTATCTGCAAGTGCTCTAGCCGGGCGGCATTGTCCGGGTGAGTGTCCTGTGGGATACATATATTGTCTATGGGACTTCTGGGTGTGTACCCATGCAACAGAAAGTGTGGAGAGTGTTTTGTGGCCGTGGATATGGAGGTGTTGTAGCTAAATGTGATGGGCTGCAGATAATCATCCCAGTCTGTCCCTGTGAATGAAAATCCACAGCCTGCTTCCAGTCTCCGACCGGGTCAGGAATGGAATGAATGAAGCCCCGATCTAGCGGCGAGGATATGAACTGTGCCGGCTGCCGAGGCCTGACGCACCCCTCTGGGGCAATGATTAAATGAATGACAGGGCTAGGGCCATTCCAATTATTTTATTCATACTCTCTGTGAGCCCATTTGTTTGTGGGAAAAACTCGTGGTCGTGTATGCCCTTATCCTGAGTACCTCCAAAAACTGTTGGAGCACTCTTGAGGTGAAAATGGTACCTCTATCGGATAGTAGGGTTTGGAATAGGCCATATCGTGTAACTATGTCGAATAAGAATTCGACTATGCTGTTTGTGTCTGCTTTGGGCACGGCCTTTGTTATCATGTACCGGGTGAGATACTCGGTGGCAACCAGTATGTATCTATTGCCTTTTTGAGATGTCGTAATGGGGCCTTTAACGTCTATCCCGACTCTGTGAAATAGCTCTCCTACGGGAATAGGGTTGAGTAATCCATGAGGCTTGCCAGGCCTTGTTTTAAATCGCTGGCAAGTGTGACATGTCTTTACGAAGGTGTCTATGTCAGCCTTCATGTTTATCCAATAATACTTGTCCTGGATTCTAAGGTATGTTTTATGCGTACCCAAATGTGCCCCTGCCAGTGGGCTATTGTGGTGTCCGATCATGATATTCTCTTTCAATGACTCCGGAACCGCTATAGGTGCATTATCGTGCATGGCTGTGGGCTTAAATTTCAGTACCCCGTCTTTGTCTAGGAAGAATCGCCTAGACAGCCGTGCTGTCTTGGAATCCACCTTATCCAAGTTTTTTAGTGCCAATAGAATCTGTTTCAAGTATGGATCACTTTCTTGCTCCTGTTTGATGTTAACCATTGTCAGGGCAAAAGTGGGCATGTTGTCCCATTCGTGGTCCTTGCTGTCATCTGGGGGGGTCGGCTACTGGCAGCCTAGATAACCCATCTGCGTCTAGGTGTGTAGCGCCTTTCTTGTGCTTGACCACGAAGTTATATCATACAGGCGGAATATAAACCTATTGAGCCGCGAATTTGGGTTTTTAAATTTGTCCCAAAAAAGCAAGCTCGCGTGGTCAGTCACTACCGTGAACTGGATACCATAGAGGTATACCCTGAAATAGTTCACTCCCCACGAAAATGCCAGCATTTCCCGCTCTGTGGCAGAGTATCTAGTCTCAACGGCCGTTAGTTTCCTGCTAGCATAAGCTACGGGCCGTATGCGCCCTTCTGCATCCTCCTGCAATAGGGCCGCCCCCAGCCCGTACTGGCTGGCATCCACGTGTAAAAAGGTGGGCCTATCACTATGGAAGTGTTGCAGTAATGGTGGTGAGGTTAATAGTTGCTTCAGTGTGTTGAAGGCATCTATGTGTTCCTGTTTAATGCTGAAGGGCGTTTTTTTCACGTGTGAGTTCGGTTAGGGGGTGGGCGATGTGCGCAAATCTGTGGATATATTTCCTGTAATACGAGGCCAGTCCAATAAAACTGCGCAATTGCTTCAAATTTGTGGGCATTTGGATGCCCGTTATTGCGTCAGTCTTCGCTGGGTCCGGGATAATGCCCTCTCTGTTTACAATATGGCCCAATATGTTAATCTGCTGTCTGGCAAATTGACATTTCGCAGGTTTAATCCTTAATTTGGCCTCTCTGATCCTTGCGAAAGCCTCCTCCAAATGTACGATATGCTCGTCAAAGGTGTTGGAGAAGACCGTTATGTCGTCCACGTAAACCAATACGGAACGCCATTTTAGACCTGAAAATGTTTTATCCACTAGCTTTTGGAAGGTTTGGCTGGCGTTACGGAGGCCCATTGGTATCCTTGTATAGGTATATAGACCGTTCTCTGTAACGAACGCCAGCTTGTGCCTATCCGGTTCATAGACGGGGATTGAATAGAATCCACTATAACAATCCATCGAACTGAACCAGCTAGCCCCGCCAAGGGCATCCAAATAAGTGTCCGCCCTTGGTAGTGGATAACTGTCATTTTCGACTAACTTTTTGAGCCTACGGTAATCAGTACAGAACCTGTGGGATCCGTCCCGTTTTTTGGTCAGCAAAACTGGAGCGCTGTAGTTCGAAATAACGGGGACAATGACCCCTGCCTCGAGCATCTCTGTGATCTGAGTGCCGATGGCGTGTCTCTCCTTCTGGCTCACCCTGAAGGGAGGCTGGTGTACTGGCCGGTCACTGGTGAGTGTGACGTGGTGTTCGATGAGGTCTGTCACTGCGAGATCCTTCATCGAATGGGCAAAGATATCCCTGTTGGCCTCCAGGAGCTCCGTGAGCCTTTTATTTTGCTCCGGTGTCAGGTCCTGTCGGTGGGTCTGCTTGGCCGCCTTATCTGTGTGTGTGTCTGTGTGTTGGCTGATAGTGAGCAGTGTAGAGGCCTGGTGCTCGTGAATTTCTCACTCCGCTCGAATCCCATCTGTGTTCCTGGTGTATATCATGGGATGTGTGGTGAGCCTCTGGTCATGCTTTAAAAGCATCTTACCGCTAGCGAAATTTATGCTAGCCTCATACTTCAAGATTAATTGGAGGATTATCCATTTCGCAAGGTCCGTATTGCCGTGTACAATGACAATTTTAATGGGTTAAGGGGTCTCCGCCCAATCAATACAACTTGTATTGATTGGGCGGAGACCCCTTAACCCATTAAAATAGCCTCATACTTAGCGAGGAAATCCATGCCAATTATGGCTGACGCAGAAAGATGCTCTATAACAAACATGGGGTGTGTTGTGGCAAAATGGTCTAGCCTGAGATGTATGTTTGCCACCCCCGCGTTTTCTAGCGTCTGAGCATTGGCCGCTACCAGCCGGATGTCACCCGTGACACCGTGTATTTGCCCTTCGGCAAAGTGCTTTCTGTTTACACAACTTACCGCTGCCCCAGTGTCAATTAGGGCCTGCGCCCTGTGGCCATTTATGCTGGCGTGTATCGTGAAGTCCGATACCTGGAATCCATTGCCCTGCAAAGATGTGTTGTGTAGGGTGTATGTTGTTGTTGTTGTTGCTACTGGCGTAACATCTGCGCTGGGAAGGCATGGAGCTGGCCGCTTATCGTACCTGGCACGCTTGGCCTCCCGGCTTACTTCCTGTCCCGAGTACTTTGGCTCGGTCAGCAAAGTGCGCTCACCGAGTACATTGCCTGCTCTCTTAACCGCCCGCGCTGTAAAAATAGAAGTCTGCTGGCGAACGTTTAATGTATTGACCGTTCCCAGCTTTTGTGTAGGTGTGCTGTTGTTTTCTTCCTCTTGGGAAGGTGTGTCTGCAAATGTGACTCTGCGTTTGCACTTGTTACCCCGTTTTTTGTTCCAGGCGGTCGCGAGTTCGACCCCTGTTGCTGGCTTTCCAATGCCAAGTGAGCTCGCGTCCTGCGCCTGTGTGGGGTCAGTTCCCGCCCTGTGTTGTGGTGTAGGGGGTATGGTTTTCTGTTTGTAGGGTGTGGGTTTGCTCTCAGTCTGTTCGCGCGTGATTGTGAGGGGCGTATAGTGTCCCGCCCTAGGGTTCCCTGTAAACAGTATGTGTAGGCCCCTGTCAAATACCGCAGTTGTAAATAGCGGTGGCGAGTGCACATCAGTGTATACATGTATGTTTGCTCGGAGTACCTTGCCGAGAGCGGTCACCTCTACGGAGCTGGCATAGGTACCGTCCCTACCCATGTATTTTTGGTAGTCCGCCCCGGTCTGGAATGGGTTTTCCCGCTCATCCGATACAAAATCCCGGTACTCTTTCCAGTTGGCCAGGACATGTTGGACCGTCTTCTGTCTGTAGTCCCCATGATAATCCTCGGTGTTCCGGACTAGGAAGCTCATGTCCCTAAACAGACAGTTGCCGTCTCCTTGTACGGGGTGTGTCTGGAAACGGCCCGGGGGCGGATCGTCAGCCTTGGCTTTAGCTGGCTGCTCTTTCCCCTTACTTTTACGAGTTTGTTTGGGGGAAGGGCCTCTCTGGTGTTGTGTTGGGGGAGGAACCTCAGCCGCTTTATCAGCTGGCCGAAGCTCCCCGTCTAAGCGTTTTTTTGAAACGTAGGTGTTCGTCTCCCTGTGCTGTATGTGCGCCCCCCCTCGGGGTGGCTGCGCCAACTCCCCGTTTGCGGTGTGTAGTTAGGTGTGGGAAGTATTGTCCCCCTATCTGCCCGACGGGGTGCCTCAACCCTAAACTCCCTCGGGTGTTCGTCAGGGAGGGGGTAGTGTTCCGGGCCCTTTGGGTATGTATTTGTATTGTCCCGACCTTTTGTGGTTTTTCTTGTCTGCCGGTTATTGCCCGGTGGTCGTTTTCCTGTCTCCGCCAGGGTGGGGTGTATGTTTGCTGCTGCGGGGGCGGGTTTTCCTGGCGATTCCCCTTTTCCCTGTACTGGGAAGGTGCATACCCCTGTCTGGTCGGGGGTGGGTTTCCTCGACGGTCCCCTTTTCCCCTATACTGTGGGGGTGCATAGCTCTGCCTGCGTGGGGGCGGGTTCTCCCGATACTCCCCATTTCCCCTATATTGCGGGGCTGCATAGCCTTGCCTGCTTGGGGGCGAGTTTTCCCGATATTCCCTGTCTGCCCTGTATTGTGGGGCAGCATAACCCTGTCTGCTTGGTGGCGGGCTGCTTCGCCGGGGGATAGTGTGCTCGTACTCTTCGGGGTAGTATTCCGGTGTGTACGGGGACGGTGGTCGCCGTGAGGGGTATGTCGGCTCTGTGTCCGCGTATGATACTGGTGAGTACCGCGGAGGGTAGTGTGGCCTGTCTTGTGTGTGTGGTGTTGTCGGCCGCTGTGGAGGGTAGTAATTCTCCTCCCTCCCGTAGTGTCTCCTCTCTGTGTACCCCCTGTCCCTTTCAGGATAATAGCGCTCTTCTGTGTCTGTTTGTTCATCCCTAGGCGGTCTGCCGCCTGCTCGGATGGCAGCTATTGTTAACTTTTCCATCCGGTCCACTAATTCATCCATCTTCTGACTATTGTCGTCCTTTTGTGGATGAAAGTGCTGATTCACGGCTTTCTCCGTAGTTTTTTCCGTGATCTTTTTTCCTGCTTCAATTTTCTTTATATTATTGAGCATGTGTTGGACCGTGGGGTTGTTCATAATGCACAACTTGTCCACGATGGATGGTCTGAGGCCCTGCATTAACAGCTTAATTTTCTGTTTGTTCGTCATAGCTGCGTTATATTTATCGCACATTAGCAACTTTGCATTGACGTACGATTGTGCGCTTTCCTTAGGTCCCTGTGACTTTTGTCGAATTTGGTCATACAGGTCCTCATCATCTGGTATGAGCTGGAATTCACCTATCAACAATAAAGTGATTTCCTCCCATGTGGCAGCTTCTAGTGTGTCCTCATGGAGCTCATACCATGTCATGGCCGCCTTCGTGAGGTATGCAGGGAGGAGCCGTTTTCGGACTTCATTGCTCCAGCCATTGATCCAAGCCGTTCTATTGAAGGCCTTGAGGTATTCCTCGGGATCCTGGCCTTCCCCCGTGAACTTTGTGGGGTGGATCATGGGGTATTCAGTGTGTCCGTTCATCTCGTGTTCAGCTGTCTCTCGTTGGCTGTGTAGTGATTCTGGTCTGTTTAAGCTGTTCGCACCGCTATCGCGTGACAAGGTATTTGTGTTGTTATGAGGGGAATTAGTCTCACTCCCCGTGTACGACACGTGTGTTACGTTACCAGGTGGCTCGTCACCTGATATATCGGTACTGATTGATGGTGTGTTGTCGTACTGTGTGGATTTGACTACGTCTACAGTCCTGTCTAAATCCTGTTTCACCGTTTCCAGAATAGTGTGTATGTCTAGGACTGCCTCTGTCGTGTGATCGTCTGCTTTAACAGTGTCTGTATCTAGTAACTGTGTGATGCGCTCGTGCAGATTATCAGTTTTCTGCTCTGTGATTTGTAGTTGCTGCAACAATAGGGGGTGGAGCGTTGGCAAGCAATCTACTTCACTAGCGCTGGATATTGGTGACTCTTGTCAGTTTTCACTGGCCTGGGATCGTGTAAAGTGTGTGACTTGTGCTGCCGCTGCAGGGTGTTGAGCGCGGTTCTCTGATGCCTTTAATTCGAGGTCCCTAATAAGTTGTACTGCAGTCTGGTCAGTTATCAAGTCACCGTTCTTAATTTTTAACTTCGGCAGGAGTGGAGTTGTACTAGCCGACAAATGGTGCGCAAAGTCTCTTAGTGTGGTTCTAAATGTGGTCATTTAATTTCCGCGGACCTTGTACTGTGGGAAGGTTGGGGGTGGGTGTAATAATACAAACTCTCGTGTAATAAAAAAAATGTAGGACGTAATGTAGGATTAAAATAAAAATAAAATGTTAGACTCGCTTGGCTGTGTGCGGTAGGGGTCGTTTCTGCCACGAGGGCTCGTTGTATGAGTCCTACCCTTATTGTGCGTGGCAGCAGCGCCTCCACCAATATGTTTTAGATCCCTTAGTTGGGGGGGGGGTAGTTTAGGGATAAAACATTAGTGTCACTGTGCTAATTTGGTAGGTTGTTTCTAAATGACGGCAGCTTCCCGTAGCTGGGAGAGCTTACCAGTGTAGCGTGTTGTTTGGTGTTCAAATGCTAGGGGGTGTTCCCGCAAAGATGCAAGAGTCTACTAGGGGATGAACCTCTGAGTGCAGGCTAATATGCCGGCCTGCCAGCTGGACGGAGTGAATGATATAACAGACGTGCTTATGTCAGCGGCTCGCTGCTATGCAGTCGAGACGCGTGCGGGAGCACAATGAAACCTGAGCAAGCAATAACTGGCTACTATTGTCACGGTCAATCGTGACGAGAGTCAGGAAGGGTATGAGGATGTAAAGAGGCGTGTAATTATCAAGACAAGTGTAATTTACTGACCATGTGTTTATTGGTCAGTGAGTGTGAAATTGTAAGTCCCTTTTAGGGGAATGTAAATAATGGTACAAGTTGAGTGTACAAGATTGTGGATGGGTGTTACAAAGTAAAGGATATCTGAACACTTGCTGAGTCTCACCTGATGATAGTAGCTAGAGCGGGGCCTTCGGCGACACACCCTGTATGACAGATAATGCTCCCAAAAGGCCTCTCTTCTTATAGGTCCTGCCGTTGCTCAGTCAGCATTCCATTGACGTAGCTGCCCCAGTTAGTTATAGTGTTAATGTTTATGAATGTGTTGCAAGTGGTTGGCTAACCTCCCGAGTTGGGTGGCCGCCTCTTGCCGTGTAAAAGTGATGTTCTGGTCTTATGATGTTTGCCAGTTAGGGTGAGTTTTAGTAGAAGATGGGGGGTGGCTCTCAGGGGGTACAGCCCCCCGGGCCTGTACAGTAGGCAGAGCAGAAATACAAATGATCAAAGCCATGTGTTTTAGATCCCTTATTTGGGGGTGGTTGGATCTAAAACGGAAGAGTTGTGTTAATTTATAAGGAAGCGCCTAAAAGGGGGTAGCTTCCCGTAGTCGGGCAAGCTGACCAGTGTAGAGTGTTGTTTAGTGTTAGGGTGCTCCTATAAAAGACGTAGGTGTATTTTAGGGGATGGAACTTAGCGTACAGGTCAACGCGCTGGTCTTCCAGCTGGCTGGTTATATAACCGGTGTGCACGCGTCAGCGATACGGCACGCGCTGCTCTTAGCAGTCGGGCCTATGCGGGAATACAATGATACTAGCGCTAGCGAGTATCTGGCTACTGTAAGTCACGTCTAATCGTGACGGCGGATTCAGGATGGACTTTAGGTCGTGAAGAGGCGTGTAAAATAGTAATACAGGTGTAGCGTACTGACCAAGTGTTTATTGGTCAGTAATATGGAATTGTGAGTCCCTTCTAGGGGATGTAGTAAATGTTACAATGTGTACAAACTTGTGTATACAAATTATGGGTAAAGGTTACAAAGTTACAGGATTCTGAACACTTGCTGACTCACCTGATGATACCAGCGATAGCCTCCGGCCGACACACTGTAAGACTGGTAATTGAGAGAGCTTGACCTCCTTAAGACTCCCTCTTATATTCTTCGGCGTTGCTTCGTCGACATTCTGCTGGCATAGATGCCCCAGTTAATTGTGTGTCGCTGTTTGTGGTAGTGATGCAAGGATTGGGCCAGCTTTCCAGAATGGTTAGCTGTCCTTGCGGTGTTAATAGATGTTGGTCTGGACTTACAAGGGTTGCCAGTTAGGGGTGATTTAGATAGATGATGGGGGATGGCCTCCAGGGGGTGCATACCCCTGGGGGGGCTGTACAAGCCTCTTCCCCTATTTAGTTCGCGTCCCCGGGAACGGAACTAGGGGTTGGGATGTTGATGTAATAGATGTAGTTGATGTGGTTGTTCTTGAAGCCCCCTCGTATCTTCTGTTGGTGTCCTCTTCTTCGTATGATGTTGTGATGTCGTGTTGCTGTGTAGGTGTGAGATCAGCTCGTGTTCAGAGGGGCGGGTTATGGGATATACATATATATATAACATTGACATTGGCATAGACATTATAAAAATATTGAAGAAAAAAATCGATATTGGCATTTTGAAAGTTTGAAGGAAAAAAAAAATACATGGTGTTGATAGTTATTCGGTACATTGTTGTGCAGGGAGGAAAAAAACCCAGGGCCGGACGGATGATTGCGTCGTCCGCCCTATCTTAGGGAAAAAGTGCTCCCTGCCATAGGAAAGATAGGAGAAAATAGAAAAAATGGGTGTTCCAGGGTATAATTTAAGGGAAATATTCAAAATACATTTATTGGTTTGGGATAAAACGGAACACCCTGACAAATGGGGAAGTTAGAAGAAAGAAAAATGAAAGAAAACAAATCATAGACATTGTGTATATGTGATTTTAACAAACAAACAGAAAAGTATACCTTTTAATGTGCTATGTTGCGATGTTCATATTTGTATTGATTTCTAGTGGAATAATTGCCCGTGGGCGCATGAATTTGTATTAAGTTACCCTTTAAAATTATCAATTACAATGATCTTATGTCTAATGGAATAATTGCCCGTGGGCACATGAATTTGTATTAAGTTACCCTTTAAAATTATCAATTACAATGATCTTATGTCTAATGGAATAATTGCCCGTGGGCGCATGAATTTGTATTAAGTTACCCTTTAAAATTATCAATTACGATCTTATGTCTAACTTAAGCGCGCTAATCTCTTATAATTCTAGTTTTAGGTACCTCGCGTGCACGCTACCCGTTTGTACGTACGCTTGCCGTCTCACGGCTAATCCTGTACGGCCACTTCTTGGTACGGTTTAGTGGTCGTACCGCTTGCAATGTATCCTTAATCCCTAATCTGTGAAGCATTCCCTGTGTGTGAATGCTTTCACACTTGACAATGAGAGTCGCCGCCACAGATCGGTTGCGCCCTCATTGCCGTAATTTGCGCCGCATTTTTGACGCCTGATGTATTTTCTTGTTTACATTGATCTGCCAGCGAGCCTGATACCCCACAGGTATCAACCGTGCTGTGCAGATTTTTAAAGTGTAGGTGTAAAAATGTGGTGATCCTGTAAGTGAAGATGAATATTAAATATAAATTAGTGCGCACAGGTGTAATACAATAATAAGACGGCATTAATAGCATGCTGCCGCTATATGGCAGCAAAATCATAGTCACCAGTGCCATATTCCTGGTGACGATGCCTGGAAAAAAAATAGAGAGGTTAATATAACATTTAAATAGTGCCTATTTTCTATGCCGCTTCCTGTGGTAGTCTGTCCACAGACTGAAGCTCTTTTGACGTGTGAAAAAAATGGCATGGTTAGTGTTAATCAATGTGTGGCCGGGCTTACCCTATACGGTGCCGTAATGTCGTTTCTTAATGTGTTGTCGGTCTTACCCCGGTAGCGGAATTTAGGTTACCGGGTGCCGATATATTCTACCTTAATTATACTTATGCTAATGTATTATCGTGTATTCTAATGTATTGTAATGTGTTATCGGACTTATTCCTGATGGCGGATTTGTCGGCCATCAGGTGCCGATCGGCGTTATCTTAACACTATCTATCTTAATTATGATTAATAATAATAAAAAAATGCCTTAAATGTAAAACTATGCTGTATATACATGCCGAGTGGACCTTACTCTAAAGCCGAAATGTGCTGTGCTATTATTAGCAACAGCGGTTAGTAAATTTGCTTACATCTAAGTGACCTTAAAAATGGCACTGTACTTAAATACTAAAATTTAGATGGAGGCTCGTCCGTCCGATTTCTCTCGCGGGGGCCCTTGTAGTACATTGTTGAGACCGGAACCCAACAATGCCTCGTAGTCCCCTCCGTTTTAATGCTAATTGTCGACATCTATGCTAAATGATTATGAACTAGTATTAACCTAGTCACAGGCGGCTTACGGTGCTACTAAGCAAACCGTTTCGCCTGCTGTATTTATCAGCTCTTTACCTTTGCCTTTGCGTATGTAGTCGTAGTTGGGTCTGCCCACTGTAACCCCTGTAGACAGCTCGTTGCATGTCTATTTAATGCCCTAGGCTGCCCGATGCGTCGCCATTTAAGTGGGCATTGGACATCGTCCAATGGCATAGTATTATCTTCGCCTTTATTGGCAATCGTAGTATGCTTTTCGCAGCATAATATTCTCTTCGCCTTTATTGGCCGCAATAATATTTCACTCCAACGCGCAGGAGTCTTGCTTCCCGCTGTAGAAGCCCTACTTACTTAAATTTAACTAAAAGTCTAGTCATACTTTGGGTCGTCCCTAGGGTCAGCCCCTGAGTCCGGCGCGGAGTGAGCTATTTCTCCCACCATCCTCAGAAAGTCTCCCCTGCAGGTCTTGGCTTCGATGACCGTGGCACAGAGTGGGTGTAGCATCCCTTCCTCCCAGGGGCAGTTTACGCGCACCTAGGATTCCAGAGCTTGCCCGGCCAGGCCGCGAGTGCCTCAACCTTACGTGGTTCGTCTGTTCGGTCGGGTCAGTGATTTGTTGAGCCAACTGGGGTAAGGGTCATCATCACCTTCCCCAGCTCTGCTCCAATGTGGTGCCTCTGGCCTTTGGCTTGTGCCGCTATCACCAATCAGAGTGTTTCAGATTCCTTTTTATGTAATAAAAAAATATGGGCGTAACCTTTGTAAATAATTTAATTTAGTGTAGAATGTAAAATATTTCAAGTGTTGTGGGGTTGTAGAGCTTCTAAGTGCATAGACTACTTCAGGTCTACTGCTGCTACGTCGGCTGTCCAGCGATAATGCTCTGTTAACCCTTTATAGAGGTGTTAGTAGGGTCTATGACGTCAGGTACCCTGTTATTAGGATCTGGGGGTAGTTATTTGTAGAGTGGGCTGAAAGCATGGTAGGAAGAGGTTGCGCATCTTTGGGCTCCAATAAATGGTGGCCTTGAGCCGGTAATGCTACTAGGATTGCTCTTACGATGAGTGGACTGGGGCAGGTAATTCCCAGGATTGCAAAAATATAAAAATTCCATGCAGGTTTGATAGTGATAACCCTTGGTAAATGGGTGGGATACTCATGCAGGTATCTGGATATGAGGCATCCGCACTCATGTAAGGATAGGCGTATGGTTAGGCGTAATAATAATATGTCCCTGTCATGCGGGAGTATTTAATTAACAAAAAAAATGGTTAATATATATAACTGTGGCCTCATCTCTCATTTGGAGATGCGCATTATGCTTATTTGATGCTTGCCGACCCACCCCTAATACTCAGGTGGTAGCATCGAGAGCCAAGGCGTAGTAAGCCTTCTCTTTAAACGCATGAAGTCTATCAACACCTATGTATGCTTTGTAATGTAGTGTAGCTGTTTTGATCGTGTTCATGTGTCTGCGTTGGTCATGTAGGATGTGGGAAGGTTATTGGAGGGGAGTTAGGTGGTACGATGGTAGCCTGTGCTCCTGTCATCCTCCCTTTGTCCATGTCTGCTCGCTATCCGCTTCTTGGGATAGTAAAGCGTCGTGACGCTGTGACGTCACGACTTAATCTGGTCTGCCATTTGTAGTGTGAGTGTGGCCAGTGGTCGTAGTGCGACTGGCCTTGTCCTAATCGCCTGGAATGATTTCTTTTAGAAATAAAATCGCGAAAGGAAGTTATTAGGGGGAGGTCTTGTTTCCTCAGAGCCCCTGTCTGTGTTCGCTCCTGATTAGTGAGCGCGTGTGTGTGCGACTATGTTCCGCTACGCCATGCGGACGGTTGGTCTGTTACAGGCTAAGTCGTAATGTGTATCGCGTGTATGGGCAGGAGGTGCCCGTGGCCTGCCAACGTCTTTGAGAACGTGCTCCTATGGGCCCAAGATAAGTCCCGGTCTGTCACGTCTGTCCATTGCTAAATGGAACAATTGTTTTTGCGTGTTAAAAAAAATGTGTGGCATGAAGAATGTTTTGTGCTTGTAATTTCATGGTCAATGCCGATACAACAATAGTGTCTGTCACCAGCAGTATTGCGATGTGACGAAATCTGCAAGTCAGCGGTTTGTATGTGTAATGGCAGTCTCGGACGTTTTGCATGTCAGCTGTCGGCACGTGCTTTCTTGCACGTATGCGAGTGTTGTCATTGTTCTAGATTCCTGGCGGACCATGTAGCAATTCGTCCTATTTAGCTAGTACTGTTGTGTGGCCATTATTCCATAAGACATTTGTCTTATGAAATTTCTATGCCTTTGTCTGGGAAATGTATTTTCCATGTCAGGTGTAATTTGAAATTTTATGCCTGGCTTTTGGCCGAAGGAAATGTGGTATTATCTAGTTCTGTAGTTGTATGGGCCAATTTCGGTGTGATTGAAAGCCTGGATAGTTGTTTTCCCTGGTGTCCAATTTTTTTTTGCTGGGATTTGGACCCGTGATCTATGTAATTCTCTGTGTTCTATGTCTGCGTTGTGTTTCAGGGATTGAGGTGTCCTCTGTGTGGTTTTTACTTGTGTCTCTCGTACCAAAAATACCGTTGGTTAGTTAGTTTTTGGTACGAGTGTGGTGTGTGATCATGGGTTCGGACCCGGCTTAGTGTAAAGGCTTGCTACGACGCTATCTGTGCCGTATATATTATGGCTCATGTACCGTGTATTTGCAATGCGCAAATGGGAGTACGCATTCCTGTGAAGAGTTTGTGTGTTTTTGAATTCTCCTCGTAGTGTAATTTGGGGAGTTATGAGGTGTTTGGACTCGGCGTAAATGAACGCGTCTTTCCTGTCCACTTGGAGCTGGCTTAGTTCGTCTGTATGCGTGAAGGTCGGCCAGTCATGCGGGCCTTATCGCTGACAGTGGTAGTGTAGAATTACAATGTCGTGCGCTCTCATTTGTTTATGTTCTGCCCATGCTCTTGTTCGCGGCACGTGTACGTGTGAACTTGATTGCTGTCTCTTGTAATTGCGGGCAGGCTCTCCGTAATGCAAAAGAACCTCTCACTAACTACATTCGTGTCCCCAAATTTTTGTGTTAATGTAGCGTGGGTCGAGTATATCCCTATCTATTGTACAAAATGTCGTTATACACGAGTGTGTCCGGGCCGCTAGTCGCGTGTTTGGTGACTAGATGCCGGAGCCGATTTTGTTGTTTTTTATTTATGGACATCTTTTAGTGGAACTGTCCCAATCTGTTTTAGCTTCCTACTTTTCTCTATCCTTCAACTGGATAGCTACCCGACCTGACATTCCTGGTATTCAGAAGGTTGCGGGTTTTGAGACCGTCTTTACCCAGAGTAATTGTTTCTGGTGCCATTCAGGTTGTGTCTCCGGGACAGTTCTGGTAAGTGTTAGGATCGTATCCCGGTGCGGTCAGTGAGTTCCGAAGGCTATTTCTTGGCCTTCTTTCCACGTCTGCCAGTGGGATTACTTCCCTTCCTTTTGGCAGTGTTTCCGCCTGTACGTGTAGGTGTGGGAGCTTTGCGTGTTGCTATGGAGGTGAGAAAAAGTCGTGTTATAGGCAGTGTAATGTGTTACGTATGCCTATGGATTAAATACATACAGTTCAACTTGGCCACATTCCTTTCTCGGGATTAGTGCGTGAGGCGGAAAAAAATAGTTATGCCCCGCTCCGAATTAAGAGAGCACTTTGAGAAAAGAGAAAAAAAATAGAAAAACTATATTGTATCTCGCCTGCCCACTGCTTTATGGTTATCAAGGCGGGTTGCCCGACGGCGGTGGCCTGTAATAATTGTGTCGTAACCAATATGAAAAATGTTTAAAAACGAGAAGTAGGACCTGAGTGCAGTATCCGCCCATTAGGTGACGTTAGTACTACAGTAATCTAGTTACGTCTCAGGGGAATCTACCACTTTTGAAAAATAGTTTGAGATTCTTAATTCTTGCTACAAGCAGGGCCCTCGCCCGCCACAAGAGAATCTCTCAAACTATGGGACCGGATCATAAAACATTTAGTCATTTCCACCTAGAAAGACCCGCTTAAGCTCTATGCTGTGATTTGATGCTTAAGCTGTGTTCGGAATATTTCTTTCCGGCCTTGAGCCGCGTGGCTCACCTGATGGGCTTCCATTTGGCTTTGGATATTAGAAACTTTACGCTATCCGAGTTATAATATGGACCACTATGTTCAATAACCATTGATGGCCTAAGAGAAGAAAAGAAAAAAAATGCTAGTGGCAAAAAAAAATCAAGAAGAATTTAGACTTATTCACCTTTGGTTTAGCCATGTTGCCCTGCATATACATGGAAAAAAAATGTGCCGTTTACGTTAGTGAGTCTTTATGTGTTTATTGTCGTATTTCTCCCGTGTAAACGAGCTTATGTGTGTCCCTAATATAGGTGCAAGTGTTATTAGTTTATTTCTGTGTCCCTGGTGGAAGTCGTTATTCCCGTCCGAGCGTCCGTGCTCTGGAAGGTGAAGACTTCCGCCCTGTTATGAGGGTATAGGCCCTCGACACCCATTGGGGCGCTTTTTTGCCATTTTTCGGGGGAGTTTGTAGCAAAGTAAGCCTGGGCCTACTTCCACCGTGGCGCGCGTCTGTGGGTTTGAGTGTACCTGTATTCGAGGGCCTAATTGCGCTCTGCGCTACTCTAGTAGGGTTTACGGGAGTGTGTGTATTTTTGATTGCGTGGTTTTGTGGGGTAGGTAATAACACCTTTCCTATACCCCGTGTACCGTGTGTTAGTGCCTGGTCAAAATGTGCGGGCGTGTACTGTGCATCCTGAGGGACTGAATGCAACACCCTCTTATGCATTCGCACCTGGGGTACTAATGCTGGTGTTCGCCTCCGTTCTGGCAAACTTGCCCTTTGAACTGGCGGTGAAGGCCGCTTAATTGCCTGTCTCTGCCCTGGCAATGTGGTGGCGTGTAGCCTGACCGCTTTCTGGCCTGTGGCCACGGCAGACTCCTTCCATTGTGTTTGCCTATCTGTGTGGATGTGTGTTGGCTCAATGTGCTGTAGGGCGGGCTCTACGTCCTCAGCCCATGACGTGGTTACCTCCCGTCGTCTCCCTGTCATACTATGTGTGTCTGAGGGTCCTGGCTTCAACTCCCTCTCGTCCGTCCGTTGCGAGGGGGTTGGCCTAGGTTCTGCTGTCCGGTTTGGCAAAATTGCCTTCCGAACCGGCGCTAAGGGATGTGTAGTGGTGTAAGCTTGTCCCTGCAGTGTATTGGAGTTTAACCTGGCCGTCTCCTGGACTGTGGCCATGGTGACCTCCTTCCCATGTGTGGCAGTACATGGCGAGAGGAACATCCTCGCAAATTGCTGAGTTATCGTATCTACGCTTATGTCCTCTCTCGGCTGGGCTGGTGGCCCTGCCATGTATTCGAAAATGGCCTTGTTGTTCTGGAGTTCGCGGTACTCGTCCCAAATTTGGGTGTACTGACCGTTGAGGCTCATGGCCTGCTCAGCGACTTTTGTGCCATTGGTCCCTATGCGTTGGTGTTCCCTGATAAGTGTCTCCCATTGTTGGAACATAAACTCGTGTCGGCAGTGTAGTTGCCAGTGTGCTTTAATGATTTGTGTACGGAGGGTGGGGATTTTCGCCCGAATCTTGCGATTTTTAGCGCTGCGGATTGGCCGGACAAGTGCTCTTATGATCCGCATATACTGGGCGTGCAGGAGCTGCTGAAACCTTCTGAGGTAGTCCTGCCTAGTTTCAAAGACTCTGTGCCAGGCAATTAATTCCTGGTACTCCCCAATGCTCCTCAGCACAGCTAGGCGGTATAGAGGGGCCATGCTAAATGAAGTGTATGCGTCTTCTAATTCGAGAGGGAAAAAAAAACTGTGCGTGTTTGGCAGTGTATCCTGTGTCTCTCTGATTCTTTCTGGGGCTGGGGGGTTGGTTTGCTAAGAATTTCCCCTGTGTAGACAGTGCGAAGCAAAAAAAAAACTGCTTTCTGTCTGAGAGGAAAGGAAAAAATAATTTTTCAGTCTCGCTTGGCTATATGCGGTACGGGCCGTTTTTGACCACGAGGACTCGTTGTATGAGTCCTATTTTACTGTGCGTGGTACCCGGCCTCCACCATCTGTTTTAGATCCCTTATTTGGGGGTGGTTGGATCTAAAACGGAAGAGTTGTTGTGTTAATTTATAAGGAAGTGCCTAAAAGGGGGTAGCTTCCCGTAGTCGGGCAAGCTGACCAGTGTAGAGTGTTGTTTAGTGTTAGGGTGCTCCTATAAAAGACGTAGGTGTATTTTAGGGGATGGAACTTAGCGTACAGGTCGACGCGCTGGTCTTCCAGCTGGCTGGTTATATAACCGGTGTGCACGCGTCAGCGATACGGCACGCGCTGCTCTTAGCAGTCGGGCCTATGCGGGAATACAATGATACTAGCGCTAGCGAGTATCTGGCTACTGTAAGTCACGTCTAATCGTGACGGCGGATTCAGGATGGACTTTAGGTCGTGAAGAGGCGTGTAAAATAGTAATACAGGTGTAGCGTACTGACCAAGTGTTTATTGGTCAGTAATATGGAATTGTGAGTCCCTTCTAGGGGATGTAGTAAATGTTACAATGTGTACAAACTTGTGTATACAAATTATGGGTAAAGGTTACAAAGTTACAGGATTCTGAACACTTGCTGACTCACCTGATGATACCAGCGATAGCCTCCGGCCGACACACTGTAAGACTGGTAATTGAGAGAGCTTGACCTCCTTAAGACTCCCTCTTATATTCTTCGGCGTTGCTTCGTCGACATTCTGCTGGCATAGATGCCCCAGTTAATTGTGTGTCGCTGTTTGTGGTAGTGATGCAAGGATTGGGCCAGCTTTCCAGAATGGTTAGCTGTCTTTGCGGTGTTAATAGATGTTGGTCTGGACTTACAAGGGTTGCCAGCTAGGGGTGATTTAGATAGATGAAGGGGGATGGCCTCCAGGGGGTGCATACCCCTGGGGGGGCTGTACACATGTATGAAAAGTGTGTAAGTAGTGTGTAGACCAAGCTAGGACAAACAAACTGGTTCAGTGTTGAAACAGGACTTTGACAAGGAATTGTGTTATCCCCATATACTGTTTATAACTGTCATGGATGAAATGTACAAAAGTGTGAAACGAAAACAGGGAAGCAAGGAGACTAAGGCCTTACTCTTTGCAGACTACATAGTAATATGGGGAGAATATGAAATAGAAGTGCAAGAACAAGTTACTGTATGGAATCAAGAGATAGAGAAATATGGAATGAAAATAAGTATGGAGAAGAGTAAGACTGAGGTAATGACAAGAAACAAAAGAGAAGGAAGACAGAATATTGAAGTCAATGGAAATCCATTGGAAATGGCAAAAAGCTTTAAGTATTTGGGGAGCATACTCACAGAAGATGGTACAATAAATGAAGAAATTGGAAAGAGAATCCAACAAGCTAATGGGTTTTAGTGTGTGAGAGGTTTAGTATGGAACCAGGAAGTCCCAGAGGCATGAAAGTTCTATTCTCGATGTATTTCACACCAATTTTGACCACAACAAAACGCAATGAAAGCCGAATCCAAGTAGCCGAGATTAAGTTTCTTAGAGGAATAATTTGGAAGACACGAAGGGATAAAATAAGAAATATGGAGAGAACTGGGTTCTTAGAACTGCAAGACAAGATAGAGACCAGTAAGCTGAAGTGGTGCAGACATATGATAAGACTGGAAGAATATAGAGTACCTAAAAGAATATTTATAGAGAAAATACCAGGAAGAAGACCACGAGGAAGGCCCAGAAAGAGGTGGATAGATACGGTGAAGAAAGCATAGAGAAGAGAGGAGTAAAAGAAACAGACGTATTGAAAGAAGGAAACGAATGGTGGAGGGATAGACAACTGTGGAGGTCCTTGATTCGCAACCCGACCCAGGGAACTGGAAACAGGAAATGAAGAAGCTTAATCCCTAATCTCCAAATACCGTTGTTAGACTTAATTGTATTTGTATTGATTCAAGTGCTCCACGAGGGCGTAAAATTTGGGGGAGGGAAAATATGACAGTAGGTTGGTTATACATTTAATGGTAAAGTCTTGTGTCAAATCAGATCAGGATACTACGTACTATGAGAACAATCAAGTATAATAAAAGGGGGAAAGGAATTCCGCCTGATCAATACCAAAAAAAATTACATTCATAGGGCTTTATTAAACCCTTTTGGTTCATGTTTCGGGGCCTATTATGTTGGCCCCATCATTAGAAACAGACATATAATCAGCATATCAAAGGATACATTAAAAAAAGGTTAGATCTAACATGAAACGAGTAGATGAAAATGAAACATAATAACCATGAGGGATGATATGGTGACAAAACACTTCAAAAATAATTTGAGAAAGACTTAAATATTACAGATGGCAGATAGAAAAACACATTAAAATAGCATATTCAAATGGGAGTAACTATGATTGCATGTCCGTAAAAAAAACTTGTAAAATTCAATGGAGTTCTTTTGAACAATAATGTTCATATAGATTCCGTGTCCACATAAAAGGTTCATTCCATTTTAGGCTGTTGAAATTTGCTAAAACTTCTGGTAATATTGTTGTTTAGGACCTCCCAGGCGAAGGATAGGCCGCTGATTGTTGATAAATCAATTCATCGCCTATGACGAGGATCAAACAGGCCAAGCTTGAAAATAGTCTATTGAATGTGGAAGCAGGAGGAAATCCTTGAAACTAGGTGAATCAGTTCATAAGTCGGAAACATCCAAAAAGGTATTTGCCTCTTCTACTAACAAACCAGCCTTAGAGAGTTCCTGAGGAGGAAACAAATGAAAACGGTTAGAGAAATTATCGTATTGAAAAAATAACTAGTTAATTAAAATGAAAGGAGTAACAGAAACTTAATTTATAGGGACAAAAGAACGTGGTGAAAAGGTGCTACTAGATTGAAAGAAAAAAGAAAATAACTTACTGCATAGCAGAAAGAAACAAGAGCGCCCGACGCAGGAACGCGGCATATCCAACTGGCCTGAAGGTGTGAACAGTAACAGCTGAGTGTGCAGACTAGAACAAGGTGAGAGAAGGTGGTGGAGGAGGGGGGGGGGGGGTAAATAGGCGCTGACGTAACAAAGGAGGACGGGGGAAGGAGAGAGGAATGTGGTAGGGGATGAGGGACAGCTGTGGAGAAGGTTCAAGGCGGTTTAGTACAATTTTTGTTTGTTTTTATGATAAAATCTGTTAGGGTATCGAATAAAACATTGATTTTTTCAACAACTCCAATTTCGAAGTCATTAAGAAAGATCCCACTGTTACTATACAGGGAAAATTAAAAGGCATCATCAAAATCACCATAATTTTGCTAGACGAAAAACTAGCAAGGCACCTCACCGCTATGAACCTGGGACTTCCCACCCTGAGAGCTTTGCCCAAAATTCATAAAGTTAATATTCCCATCAGACCCATAGTTAATTTCAGAAACAGCCCCCTTTAGAAAACTACATAATTCATTCAGAAATTCCTAAAGAATCATTACGTATTCAAGGCCAAAACATTTTTTGCCAATACTTTAGATTTTTGCACCAAAACTTCATTGAGCTTAAGTAACGAACACACTCTTCACAGTGTTGACATAAAAGATATGTACACCAACATCCCAGTACATTCCGTTTCAAACATCATTAAGAATAATTTAATAGAAAGTGGCAAATTATCAAAAGTTGAAATCGAGGAATTTATGTAATCCTTGATTATGCCTTAAGCAACAATGTTTTCACCTTTAACAATGTTATCTACAAACAGAAAGAAGGATTAGCTATGGGGTCCCCGCTATCAGGCATTATTGCCAATATTTACCTGGAACATACTGAAATAATCAACAAAATTAAGGGAATAGAGTTTTGGGACAGATATGTAGATGATGTGTTCATTATTATCAATGACAACATTCAAAGCATTGACCTAATCTTCAACAATTTAAATAACATAGACCCCAGCATTAAATTCACATTGGAATCGGCAATTGGCAACACTATCAATTTCTTGTATACCACTGTTATCAAAATAAACAATAGGTTATAATATTAAATTATCAGAAAACAAACACATACC
This sequence comes from Meconema thalassinum, assembly GCA_946902985.2. Taxonomy (NCBI): domain Eukaryota; kingdom Metazoa; phylum Arthropoda; class Insecta; order Orthoptera; family Tettigoniidae; genus Meconema; species Meconema thalassinum. Next base: position 313,812,493 of record OX336393.1, on the reverse strand, counting down.
ATTATCTGACATTAAACATTATTGTTCAAAAGAACTCCATATGAATTTTACACGTTTTTTACTGACATGCAATCAAAGTTACTCCCATTTGAATACGCTATTTTAATGCGTTTTTCTACCTGTCATCTGTAATATTTAAGTCTTTCTCAAATTATTTTTTAAGTGTTTTGTCACCATATCATCCCTCATGGTTAGCGTATTATGTTTCATTTTCATCTACTCATTTCATGTTAGATCTAACCTTTTTTAATGTATCCTTTGATATGCTGATGATTTGTCTGTTTATGGCTGATGAAGGGGCCAACATAATAGGCCCTGAAACATGTACCAAAAGGGTTTAATATAACCCTATGAATGTAATTTTTTTTTGTATTGATCAGGCAGAATTCCTTTCCCCCCTTTTATTATACTTGATTGTTCAATCAATACGGAACCATGACTGAACCTACTAATACTATCAGAAAAAGTCGTAAGGTTTCATCCTTAGTAATGGGTGATGCAAACTATCCCAAATACCGTATTTGCTCGCGTATATCTCGCACCCCATTTTTTTTAGTTGAAATTTCAGGGGGAAAAAAGTACTCACATATATCTCGCATTCATTTTTGACGCCATCATATAAATGACCGTAATAACCTTGAGGTATAAACACGTTCGATTTAGCGCGCCACAAGTCGTCATTGAAAAAGACGTTATAAGCTCGTTAAGGATGATTCAAGGCAGAAAAGGAACTCCAGCATTTATATTGGATACGATCGATCATCTTCCATATCGATTCCTCACTACATGTACGAGCGAGCTCGATCTTACCCGACCGCGGCTGAAGACACAATGTAGGCCTAAAGCGTGCTAACAGTCACGCCAGCGCCGCATCGCATGCTTGCGCGAGGTCTGTCCGAGTTTGTACGTTCGTAGCGGCACTTCAGTATAGCGTCAGTTTACGCAAGTTTGCATCAGTTCGTGTGTTATGGTTATGCGACATTAAGAACCTATGAAAAAGACGTCATGAGCTCGTTAAGGATGATTCAAGGCAGAATTTAGAGCGCAGACGCGTAGCGATCGATACGATCGATATCTTCCATATCGATTCCTCGCTACATGCCCGAGCAAGCTCGGACTTAGCCGAGCGTGGCTGAAGCGTGCTAACACCCACGCGGCACCGCTTTACATGCTTGCACACGGCCGAGCTCTGAAGCAACGCAATACGTAAAGACGAAATCATTGAGATTCGAGAAGACTGAACTGCGTTTCCCTGCGATGTAACAGTAGGCCTACTTGCGCAATCTTCGAAACATACGAGCATGTTGGCGCGAGTGGTATAGCACTGATTTCCTTATCTTCAAAGCCCAAACAATACAAGAGGAATACGGAAATTCCCCGCATATATCTCGCACCGACAAATTTCACTCGTATTTTCGGCTCGCGTATATTTCGCACCCCATTTTTTTAGTTGAAATTTCAGGAAAAAAAGTGTGAGATATACGCGAGCAAATACGGTAGTTCAGATGCCATCTTCCTTAACCTAGAGGGTCAAAGTGTAACAATGTTTTGGAGTGGCCTCCTATCCAAATTATATTCCTTGGGGGCATTATGCCACTCATCTTTCCTTCTTTATTATTACAGTACTTCTAACTTTTGCAAGGAGCAAGCAGTTGCAGAGTTAGCTTGTACATATACGCAGATGACGTAGTTCTAGCCTCAACTTCACGTCAAAGTCTAGTCATCCCTAGACCTGGCAATTTGGGCCGGAAAAAATGAACTCTATATAAACTTAAACAAAACCGTATCCATGATCTTTCGCAAAGGAGGTAGAATAGCAGCAGGAGACTCCCTATATCTAGAGCACAAGGCGTTACGTATTGTAAATCAATTTAAAGTACTTAGGACTAATTTTTCAGACACATGGGGATACTTTCACCGAAGATATAAAGAACAGAACAATACATGCCATAAAAGCAAGGCATGAAATAGAACATCTTAATAAACTATCATATGAGACAGCTATGACGTTATTCAGAGTAAAAATCAGCCCGATAATAAGCTATGGTCTGAACATTATATTGGAGAATCTCACAAAAAACAACATGAAGTGCATAGAAAGAGTCAAGGCAACTTTCATGAAAAAAGTCCTGTGTATCTCAAAGTATACCCCATCGCGTCTGTGCTATGAAATGTCGAGAGCGACCTTATACATCGAAGATTTAAGGTGTCAATTACTATTGCTCCCCTCTACCGCCCAGTACGAGGATCTTCTATAAGAGCTCAAAACGAGGAGGGTTCAAATAAGGAGTGACTTTTATTTAACAGCCGCAATGACGTCCGATGAGTGGAAGGGTCCATGTTACGACCTGAGACATACAATCACTCGTTTCGCAATACATGGACTCCATTTCAAGTTATGCAAAATGGAAGGGTATTATGAGCCTAGTATGGAATGCATTTGTAAATTGTGTGGAAGTGTCTGTGAAAGGTATCATGCCATGACATGCGGACGGAGGGTTGAGGCACTTAATAGCTTTTGTTGTCAATGAGAGTTGAATGTGATCTTGAATATTTTGGGTTTTTATTATTTTTATCCTCATGGCCATTGGCTGCAATAAATATCTTATTATAAATTCATTCACCATGTGATGTGTTGTTTTCAGCATCTTGCTTGTTGAGTGTTCACCTGCTGTGTGCAGTGCTGGCAACAAGTGCAGAAACCAATGTTTTGAGAAGAGACAGTATCCTCCACTGATGCCATATATGACTGATGGTAGGGGATGGGGCCTCAAGACCTTAACAGACATCCGCAAAGGTAAGCTTATGTGAAACTGTAAGTGTATATCTAGCCATTCGTCGTCAGCTGTAACTCTATTCCGAGTACACATAACTTCTTCCTGCATAAAAAGAGCTTTCCAACCCAGCTTGTGGATGTGTTTCCGTTGACTGAACAGACCAATCCTGGCATAAAACAAGCTTCCACATGAATTGCACTGAATGGTTGGGGGAGGGCGGGGTTGTAATTGACGGAGCTTTCTTGCTTGTCGCTTGGCCTCTCCATGTCTGCGACGTTCTTCTTCAAATAACTCGACAGCGGCCGATGTAGTGTTCCGCCACAGTAAACGGTCCGCAGCAGATGTTTCCTATGATTGGATATTTAAATCAGTCGTCGTCATGATGTGTTTCAGCTGGTCTTTAAAATGCTTTAGAGGAGCCCCATGAGGTCTACTGCCGGAGCAAAGTACACCAGAAAGGAATTGTCGTGGAAACCTGGTATCACTCATATGGTGAAGATCGCCTAAATAATAACAATCATTTGTACACCTGTTAATACAAGGTTTACTTCTTTATAGTAGAAACATGTTTTCGGCTCATCAATGTGGCCTTATTCAGCTAAATTAAACTAACTTAATACTACATTAGGTGTATGTGATACAGAATTACAATATAAATCAACATCCATTTTGAAATGGATGTCCTTAAAATATTAAATTAAATCCAAAAAGGAAAAAGATAGAAGTATTGTTGAATATAAAAATTTTGTATCTCAATTTCTTAGTACTCTTAAATGAACTGTGTCTTGTAGTGATCCTGTTCAAGTCTGTTGGAATGGTTTATATCGAAGGCTGCGGGAAAGAAAATATAGGTTAATTGAATGTCATAATAATCTTTTGTATTCGGCTAATTGTTCTATTGTACATATCTTGTATCCGTATTTGATTTGAAAGCAGTTGATTGTCATTTACTTTATCTTATAGTTCTCGATTTACTAGGTTAAATTTAGTTGGGTCTTGTCTTGGAATCTGTTTAGTTTGTCTGTGATGAACATGCATAGTGTAAGTTAATTTTAAAACTACAAGTCAATCAATTGGTTCTAATAAACTGTACATACTTCTACATACCTTTCGTAAATGTTATTTTAAATTTGTGAAGCAATTTTAAATTCATCCTTTAGTTTGTCTTGATTAGTAATGTTGCTCGTTGTAATGTAAATCATGATTGTCTTCAATATGCAAGGACCGTGAACTCCGTGATGCTGTCATCTCCATAGAAACTGTTAGCATCAGTTTTGTATTGCTATAATATATGAGATTGTTCTTACTTCTCATGCTCTAGGTTTATTGTTTATTTTGGATTATTATTTGTTCCTCATGGTGTAAAATGTTATAAATTATTATAACTAATAATTTACTTATATCATTATAATATCGTGGGATTAAAGGGCATGGCATTAATATATTATATCGTATTTATAAGTATTATTTCCAAAATTTAATTTATCAAGATCATTCTGATTAAGGGTGTCATACGTATGATTCTAACATTGAATTTGTCTTGGAGAATTGAATGTCTACGGCAATGATAGTGAAGTTCAAAGGTTTTATGGTGGGTTATCTAGTTGTACTTCATTTCATATAAGATCTAGTAATGCTTGAAAAAAAAGGTTGTCTTCTTGTATTATTTCATTAAGTTGTGGTGAATCATACCTATGACACCCTTAATCACAATCATCATCATCATCTTGCACAGTTTCCAGCCACTGGCCGGGTCTGTTTGGAACACAAGCCTCTCCAAGGTCTTCTGTCTTCCCACCACCTCTCAGCCTCCACCCTTGTCCAGTCTTCTCCTCTCTTCTTCACGCTTTCTTCCACCCCCTTCAGCCACCTGTCTCTCGGTCTCTTTCCTTCCCACTTCGTCTCGTGTACTCTCCTGGGTATCCTCTTCTCCTCCATTCGTTTTACATGTCCATACCATCTAAGTCTAGATTTCTCTATACCATCCTGTAATGGTTCCTCCTTCATTAATTCTCTGGTCCTCTCATTTCTTATTCTGTCCATCTTTGTAGCTCCAATACTGCTTCTCAAGAACCTCATCTCACTGGCCTGTATTTTGCTCTTCTCCCTTCCTTTCATAACCCAGTTCTCCGAGGCATACGTCAGGATAAGGACATAGTACGTCCGATATATGACCTTTTTGCTGTTCAGAGGGACATCCTTGCTCCATATCATGCTTCTCACACTCCTCCGAAATGCTTCAGTCTGCCTCCCCCACTCATTTATTTCTCTATAGTTTCTTCCATTATCTTGTATCAGGCTTCCCAGATACTTGAAACTCTCCACTTTCTTCAGCTGTTCCCCACCAATTGTTATTCCCGTTGTGGTTCTTTCCTTCTTCCTTGTTGCGATCACCATCTCACTCTTATTTATGCTAAATTTCATCCCATATCCTTGAATTATTCCTTCCCACACGTCCAACTGTTCCTGTACCTCCTCCTCCTTGTTTCCCTAAATCATCAAATCATCTGCAAACACCATTGCTTTCATCTTTCCTTCCCCAATTACTTGTGCCACTCGGGTCATTATGTCATCCATCACCACAATGAAAAGTAACGGTGACAGTGCACTTCCTTGTTTCAGGCCGTTTCTCTGTTCCAACCAGTCTGATCTCTCTCCTCCCACTTTCACACAGCTCACGCTTCCCTAGTACATCTCCTTTATCCTCTTTATAGTCCATTTCTCTACTCCTCTATCCTCCAGGGACTTCCATACTTTGTTTCTGCATACACTGTCATATGCTTTCTTAATGTCCAGGAAGGCCATCAGTAGATCTGTTCCATACTCATAGTGCTGTTCTTGTAACTGCCTTACAGCAAAAATCAAATCCACCGTGGACCTTCCTGCTCTGAAGCCATGTTGTTCTTCCCTCATCCCTCCTTCTATCCTTGTCCTAATTCTCTTTTCCAAAACTTTCTCGAAGACCTTTGCACTATGACTCATCAGTGTTATTCCCCGATAGTTTCTGCAATCTGTTCAACTACCTTTCTTGAAGATCGGGACAATTATTCCTTTTTTCCAGTCCTCTGGTGTCTTCCTTTCCTTCCATGCTGTCCTCATCACTCGGTACAACCACTGTATCCCCACCTCTCCTGCTGCTCTCACCATCTCCACACTCAACTCATCCACACCCGGTGCCTTCCCTCCTTTCATCTTGTTCACTGCATCTTCCACTTCTTCCCATGTTAAGTCCTTTTCTGTTTGCAGTTCATCTTCCTCTTCCCCGATTTCTTCCTCCTCTCCATCTTTTCCATTTGGGTTCAGAAGTTCTTCAAAATATTCTTTCCACATTTTCTTCAGTTCTTCCCTATTTTCTATCTCTTGTCCCCTTTTGTTCACCATTCTAACATAATCCGTAGGATCCTTCCGCCTCATATTATTTACCATCCCATACAGGACCTTTTTTGTACCTTCACTATCCTCCATCATCTTTGTCCACTCTTCCATCCACTTTCTTCTCTCCTCAGCCACTACTCCCTTTGCCTCCTTCTTTCTTTCCTGGTACTCTTCCCTTGTTTCTACCATCCTATTTTGATACCACCTCCTAAAGGCTCTATTCTTTTCCCTTACTATATCTTTTGTCTTCTCATTCCACCATGGTGTTTCCTTCCACCTCTTCTTACTACTTGTCCTCCCACATACTGCTTCTGCTGCACCTACTAGTGTCTTCTTAAATCCAGCCCATTCCTCTTCCACTCCTCTTTCTTCATCTGTTGGAATTCCTTCCTTTACCATTTTGAGGTACTCGACCCTTCTATCCCCTTCTTTCAGTTTCCATATCCTTATACGTCTTTCCTGGTTCTCAGTCCCTTTCTTCTCCTTACTCCCTCTCAGGTTCATTACCAGCAATCGATGGTCGCTATCCAGGTTCTCCGATGGTATAACCTTGATGTCCGTGATGTTCTTATTTAGTTCTTTCTCATACAATATATAGTCGACCACCGACTTCCTGGTCAATCACAATGATCTTGATAAATTGAATTTTGGAAATTTTATTTCTTTTTTTATTTATCGTATGGCGTGTACATGAGCTACAGATCTATATTTACACTATTTACATAGTTAATCGGGCAACGGCACAAAGTAGGGGATTGCCTGTAGGGGCGAAGTACAGTGGGGATTTCGTGTGCCCCGGGACAGTTATGGTAGCTGTGAAGGTCCTACAGGAACCCTGAAGAGTTACGGCTAACGGGGCTCTGGTGAAGCTACGATAGGCCCAGCAAGCCGGTAGTGGATGAAACCAAATGCTTTCAAAAATGGAACGAGCCTCGGACATGATGGATTTAATAGACGACGACACGGCTGTACACACGGACTAAGATTTGGAACTTTAAACCTAAGAACGCTGACGGGGAAGGTGGAGGAGATAGTGGATATGATGGAAAGAAGGAAGTTGGATTTATTGGGATTGGCAGAAACAAAGTGGAAAGGGGAAGGAAGGAGAGAACTGAGAAAAGGCTATAGACTGTACTGGAGTGGGAACGAAGAGGGAAAGAGGAATGGAGTGGGAGTAGTAGGACGAAATGGTTTAAAAGAAGAAGTGAAGAGAATAAGTGATAGGATGATGAAAGTGAAAGTAGCACTGAGGGGAGAGACCGTAGAAATAGTGCAAGTGTATGCTCCACAAGTAGGCTGCGCCTCTGAAGAGGAGGAGGAGTTTGAAGAGGAATTGCAGAAGCAGCTGGTAGGAAGAAATATGATTGTTATAGGGGATCTCAATGCCCATGTAGGAAGAGAAAGACAAGGTTATGAGAGTGTTCTAGGACCAGAGGGTTGGGGCGGAAGAAATGAGGAAGGAAAAAGACTGTTGGACTTCTGCCAGAGGAACAGCCTGCTAGTTGCGAACTCCTGGTTTAAGAAAACAGAGAGCCACACAATCACATGGCACCGTGATGACTTGACCAGGAAGTCGGTGGTCGACTATATACTGTATGAGAAAGAACTAAATAAGAACATCACGGATATCAAGGTTATACCATCGGAGAACCTGGATAGCGACCATCGATTGCTGGTAATGAATCTGAGAGGGAGTAAGGAGAAGAAAGGGACTGAGAACCAGGAAAGACGTATAAGGATATGGAAACTGAAAGAAGGGTCGAGTACCTCAAAAAGGTAAAGGAAGGAATTCCAACAGATGATGAAAGAGGGGTGGAAAAGGAATGGGCCGGATTTAAGAAGACACTAGTAGGTGCAGCAGAAGCAGTATGTGGGAGGACAAGTAGTAAGAAGAGGTGGAAGGAAACACCATGGTGGAATGAGAAGACAAAAGATATAGTAAGGGAAAAGAATAGAGCCTTTAGGAGGTGGTATCAAAATAGGACGGTAGAGACAAGGGAAGACTACCAGGAAAGAAAGAAGAAGGCGATGAGAGTAGTGGCTGAGGAGAGAAGAAAGTGGATGGAAGAGTGGAGAAAGATGATGGAGGATAGTGAAGGTACAAAAAAGGTCCTGTATGGGATGGTAAAATATAACAGGCGGAAGGATCCTACGGATTATGTTAGAATGGTGAACAAAAGGGGACAAGAGATAGAAAATAGGGAAGAACTAAAGAAAATGTGGAAAGAATATTTTGAAGAACTTCTGAACCCAAATGGAAAAGATGATGAGGAGGAAGAAATCGGGGAAGAGGAAGATGAACTGCAAACAGAAAAGGACTTAACATGAAAAGAAGTGGAAGATGCAGTGAACAAGATGAAAGGAGGGAAGGCACCGGGTGTGGATGAGTTGAGTGTGGAGATGGTGAGAGCAGCAGGAGAGGTGGGGATACAGTGGTTGTACCGAGTGATGAGGACAGCATGGAAGGAAAGGAAGACACCAGAGGACTGAAAAAAGGAATAATTGTCCCGATCTTCAAGAAAGGTAGTAGAACAGATTGCGGAAACTATCGGGGAATAATACTGATGAGTCATTGTGCAAAGATCTTCTAGAAAGTTTTGGAAAAGAGAATTAGGACCAGGATAGAAGGAGGGATGAGGGAAGAACAACATGGCTTCAGAGCAGGAAGGTCCACAGTGGATTTGATTTTTGCTGTAAGGCAATTACAAGAACAGCACTATGAGTATGGAACAGATCTACTGTTGGCCTTCCTGGACATTGAGAAAGCATATGACAGTGTATGCAGAAACAAAGTATGGTAGTCCCTGGAGGATAGAGGAGTAGAGAAATGGAATATAAAGAGGATAAAGGAGATGTACTAGGGAAGCGTGAGCTGTGTGAAAGTGGGAGGAGAGAGATCAGACTGGTTGGAACAGAGAAACGGCCTGAAACAGGGAAGTGGACTGTCACCGTTACTTTTCATTGTGGTGATGGATGACATAATGACCCGAGTGGCACAAGTAATTGGGGAAGGAATGATGAAAGCAATGGTGTTTGCAGATGATTTGATGATTTGGGGAAACGAGGAGGAGGTACAGGAACAGTTGGACGTGTGGGAAGGAATAATACAAGGATATGGGATGAAATTTAGCTTAAATAAGAGTGAGATGGTGATCACAACAAGGAAGAAGGAAAGAACTACAACGGGAATAACAATTGGTGGGGAACAGCTGAAGAAAGTGGAGAGTTTCAAGTATCTGGGAAGCCTGATACAAGATAATGGAAGAAACGATTGAGAAATAAATGAGCGGGGGGAGGCAGGCAGAAGCATTTCGGAGGAGTGTGAGAAGCATGTTATGGAGCAAGGATGTCCCTCAGAACAGCAAAAAGATCATATATGGGACGTAGTATGTCCCTATCCTGACGTATGCCTCGGAGACCTGGGTTATGAAAGGAAGGGAGAAGAGCAAAATACAGGCCAGTGAGATGAGGTTCTTGAGAAGCAGTATTGGAGCTACAAAGATTGATAGAATAAGAAATGAGAGGACCAGAGAATTAATGAAGGAGGAACCATTACAGGATGGTATAGAGAAATCTAGACTTAGATGGTATGGACATGTAAAACGAATGGAGGAGAAGAGGATGCCCAGGAGGATACACAAGATGAAGTGGGAAGGAAAGAGACCGAGAGGAAGACAGAGAGACAGGTGGCTGAAGGGGGCGGAAGAAAGCATGATGAAGAGAGAAGACTGGACAAGGGTGGAGGCTCAGAGATGGTGGGAAGACAGAAGACGGAGAGGCTTGTGTTCCAAACAGTCCCGGCCAGTGGCTGGAAACTGTGCAAGATGATGATGATGATGACATAGTTAATCGCTTGTGGCATCCCCAGGAAAAATTCTCTTCTATCTCCGTCGAAGCGGCTCAGTGGGCATTCTTGGGTGATGTGCTTCACAGTTTGCCTCTCAGCACCACAGTCGCAACAAGATGATGACTTTTTCCTCCATTTGTATAGCAGATCTGCACACACCCCATGGTTAGTTCGGATCCGGTTTAGCTTCGACCATACCTTCTGTGTGATGCATGGCATTTCCAAAGACTCTGCTGGGGCGAATTGTCTCCATTCATTAGACCATTTCTCAGTAAGGTGAAATTACTCATTGCCAGATTCTCCGCCGTGCAGATGGTGGATATCTTGACTTCAGTCTATCTATATGTAGGTGGTGGATATCCTCATGAATGGGCAGTCTTTGATTAATCTGGATCTTCTTGTATTCATTCATCAAAGCAGTGCATCTGCGGAGGTGGGGTGGTGGAATATGGCTTAATACAGGCAGCCACTGAATAGGAGTTGATCTGATCGTGCCTGTGATCATTCTCATTGTGTCATTTAATTTAACATCTATTCTCTTCACATGAGGGCTGTTTATCCAGACAGGGGCACAATACTCTGCAGTAGAGTAAACCAGGCCAAGAGCTGAGCAACGTTAAAGTAGTTGCACTTGCACCCCAAGTAGTACCACATAGTTTTCGAATGATGTTGTTGCGTGTCTAAATCTTGGCAGTACTCTTTCTCAAGTGTTCTTGGAACGACATCGTTCTATCGAGTGAAACACCCAGATATTTGGGGTGTCTATTGTGGCGGAGAAGGGTGTTATTGAAGTATACCTTGAGATCCCTTGAAGCTATTCGGTTGTTCAGATGAAAACAAGAAACTTCTGTTTTACTCATGCTTGGTTGGAGTCTCCATTTTCGGAAGTAGTTTCCTAAAACAGCGAGATCTTTTGTCGGCATTTCCTCTATCTCCTCGAAGCATAGGTCGTTAGTGGCAAGTGCCCAAACATGTGCATAACCAAATTTCCTGGATTTTGTGGGAGGTATATCTGAAATATATAAATTGAACAGAAGTGGGACAAGCACTGATCCTTGTGGAAGTCCATTGTTTAGTTTGCTGGATCTGCTGATTTCACTTCCCATGACTACGCGAAATGTTCTGTCACTCAGCATGTTGTTTATAAGGTGAGCCAGACTCCTGCATGGAATCACTTTAAGGAGTTTACTGATAACGCCTTCTCTCCACACTGTGTCGTAAGCTGCCTTTAGGTGTACAAATGATACCAAAGTCTTTAGTCTTTGTTGGAATCCTGCTTCGATGGACAGGTCTTGATCAGCACAACTTCTTTGTGGTCTGAATCCTGCTTGTTCAATAGGGATCGATTCGAACACTTTTGTAGCAATTATATTCAAGATTAGTCTTTCTAGTAGTTTATAGCATGCACTGAGCAATGCTATTGGTCTATAGCTCTCTGGTGTTTCACTAGGCTTTCCTGGTTTTAGGATTGCAATGACTTGACTCATTTTAAATAAGCGAGGTAGGTTGCCTGTTTGAGGAATGTAAGTTAGAAACCTAGATAACCATAGTTTCGTATTTTCTCCACTATTAATCAGAAACTCGGGGTGAATCCCATCAAATCCCGGTGCTTTACCAGATTTCATATCTTCTAAAGCTGCATCGATATCGTGCACACTAATTGGTCTAGTGTATTCCGAATGGAGTGGGCTTGTGGCCTTGAGACTGGTTAATTGCTTTTTGATATTTCTTGTATGATTTCTGTCTCTCGGTGTCCTAGACAAAGCAACTATATGAGCAGCAATTTGGTTTGGAGTAACTGCAGGATTTTTACGAACAATGGGAGTGGCCCCACCAAGCTTCCGTAACAATGACCATGCCTTTCTGCTCGATTCTCTGAAATTCATAGATGTTACAGTTTCAATCCATCTTTCTCTTCGGGCATTATCAAGATTATGAAGCAGTTCATCCCCGATTTCTTGTTCGCCACTGGAAAGGAACTCTTGGTATAGCTTTTCATTTTCATCAGTCCATCCAGGAATGTATTCCTTTCTGTAACCTCTAGGAATGTGTCTTTTTGCTGTGGCAATTACAGCACCCACAAATCTCTCATAGTTGTTGCTTGTTGGCGGTATCCATCTGACACATTTATCAAGGTCACTCGAGAACGCTTTCCAGTCTGCTTTCCTGAAGTTCCATCGTGGGCGAGGATAAGAAGTTACCAGAGGCATCTTCATTCCAACCTCAAGAAGCACAGGACGACGTTGACTACGTGGGAAATCTTGAAGTACTTTCCGTAAAGTAAACAGAGGTTGTTTATTTTGATCACTGGAAACAAAACATAGGTATGGGTTGAACTCCTTTTTCCATGCGGCAGATCTAAATGTACCTCTATCTTTTGCATCAAATATAAGATGAATGTCATGTTCCTCGACCCAATTCAAGAGAGTGTCTCCATTAGAATCGGTGGCACTATAATTCCATTCTACATGGTGACTGTTGAAATCTCCCACATAGATGGCTGGATGGTTTTGTACCTGAATCATCTGGGAGGGCCACGGAGGAAGTGGAGGCTGTAGATGTTTGTAATGATGAAATCTCCAAATTTGATGACAACAGTGTGAATGTCATATTTAGAGCTAGATGTGAGCAATGAAGCATTTTCAATGGTGCTGCGAACATATGTAGCTGTGCCATATGAATGGTGGTATGTCGCACCTACGATATCATATCCTGATATTTGCCCTCTGGTTTGTAATTGATGTTCGTCCACCACATGTGTTTCCTGAATAGCAACCACATCGATGTTTTCATCTCGTAGGAATTTTGACAAGTAGTGGCATTTGGATTTACTTATGCCTTCTATATTTAGATGAAGAACTTTAAGCGTAGGCCCGAAGGTCTTTGCCTGTTGGTTCTGAAAAGAACCATTTGAATGATTTTTCATTTTCATGTACAATAGCCAGGAGATCGCTAGAATAGTCTGGCAGCCTGATCACTGTTGCTCATTTAGCACCACCAGGGAGCACGTGTAGGGTAATTTCAGGATAAGACCTGTGGACTTGAGCAACTCCACTCCCCATTTTGGAAATAATACTTATGAATACAATACAATAATATTATATTAATGCAATGTCATTTAATCCCATGATATCAGTAAACCCATGAGGAACAAATAATAATCCAAAATAAACACTAACACTAGAGCATGAAAAGTAAGAACTAACAATCTTATGCAGTCAATGGTTTACATCACAAAATATGTGTGATGATCCATACCTCTCACGAAAAATGTAAATGTGTACTTTGCAACAAGACCTGTCAAAGATACTATCTTCTAAGTTGTGCAAAGAGATTGAAATCTTTCATAGAGTATAGCAAAGAGAACTAAATACCAGTAACTACTTATGCATAAATGTGAGCATTCCAGTGTATGTATATATATATATATATATATATATATATATATTGTGCCCTTTTAGCATGAAATATGCCAATCACAGTATATCAGCGTAGCTCAATTCGGGATTGTCGGGGTAGCGGTAAGTTCACCCACTCTGTGACTAACATATTTTGGATTAATTAGAGGATACACTTGCAAAAATAACAACAAAATCAACTCCTATTTTAACACATTTAATTAATAAAAATTATGGCACTACAAACAATTAAACAATTAAATTACTGACCCATAATCATCTACTTGTTCCAAATGAACAAGGAATAACATAAGAATAAAACAAATATTGTATTAAAACATATGGTTTCCATATGAACCAACAATTCCTAATTATTTTTACTTCCATAAAGCATCAACTGTAAGTTTCATATAACTCCGAGCTCTTTTGGCTCAATGCTTTCTATAATAATGGTGTCATTCTTTGTACACCTCCAATACTACTTTTTTATATTTTCTTAATCATCAAAACAAATGTATAATTACATTTAAAATGACATGTTAATTATCTAACTCAATATTTGGGCATTTCACAGGTTTTCAGCTTTATCATCTCTCTCTAGTTTTACAAATACATTAAGGTAATCAGGAAATTACTTGTGTACTCCAGAGTATGAAGATACTTGACACAGTCAAAAAACTATGGTCACTCCCGAAACCTAGTTGCCTTCAATTAACTCATGGAATCCTACTTCCATACAACATTACAATAGGGATTGTTATTTATCTCATATGTCTTATAAGACCATTATCACATTAAAAAAACTACGATCTGAACAGGCAAGCGGAAATATCAATCTACAAGGACCTCGGTTCAACGCCCGGGTCGTTAACAACTTTAAACACTCACGGTGTATTCATTACTCCTTACAAGACGGCCTTCAGACACCCCTCCTGCTCCAAGGGTCTGACCGTGATACTTGAGAGTTATTTATGACTATGCGGGAACCCTCCCGTCTAGTCTAAGCTAGAGCTCTCTTTAATGCCTTTACAAACAGCTTTTAGTTCATTCTCAGTTCTTTGGGGAGACCTGGCATTCTACTCCTCGTGTACATTCAACAATATTATTGGGCTCATAAACCACATTCGTAATCTTGGCATTTATTAATTATGAAAGGTCCTCATTGATTGGGGAAGAGTAATTCACATTCTACGACGAATAATAAAGGGGCTTTCACAATAAGAGGATTCTGAGTTCGAATCTCTTCAAATGCCTCGGGAACCATTCCCATATAGAGGACTATACAAAATGCGATTTAGGGTCAGCCAATAGCTTATAAGACCTACGCTCAATACAATACATTTGCTCCCTTTCAATACAACATACACAATGGCCTCGTGATACTACGTCACAAATAGAGGACTTACACCAATTCTCAATTCATTACAATCAACTACCTCTCATAAGTAATTTACCAAGTACATTAGCTTTTACGCGTTCCTAGCGTGACATTTTATTTTAATTGCGCTCTTTTGCGCTATACTTTATTTTTAAGCCTAGCGTCATCCAAAGAACTGATAATACCATATTAACAATTGATACACATCTCAATTTTTATATTATTCTTTTCCTTTGACAATAACTTTCTCTCTTTTTAAGAACATGCATTTGAACATCATGTCTATACTTTTTATTAAGGCTCTAACGCTTTTATGTTCACATCAATTAATTTGATCTTTATTTAATATTTCCTTACTTGGTTATTATTATTATTATTTCATATCTTCATTCTTTACACAAGCTCAAAAGCTATTTCTTTCATATAACTCAAATTTACTTTTATTTAAATATCTTTCATGATAATTATTAATATTTCGCTTGCTCTTATGACATTCGTCAAATACACTGACATTTTATTCATATATTTCCTCTACTGGATTTATTCTTTTACATAATTATTTATAGTTTCTCAAATTTCTATTATTGTTCAGACCGCGTGTTTTTTTTTTTTTTTTTTGTTTTTTTTTTTTTTATGTATTTAAACACATCCCTTTTACTCAAAAACTCCGGTGGATTTGTACACAATCATTTCCTGACACCAAAATATAATGAAATTCATTACTCACATGTTTTTAAGGTCGTCTCATGACCTTTATCCTTGTGCGGTGTTTCATTTTGGCCCACTTTGAAACTTACTCCATATTGTAGAAATTCATCTCATGTACAAACACTTCTTGACAAATATTCAATACACTTAACATTGACAACATTTTTAATACACTGGTGTATCCATTTAGAACACACAATAAACACTAAAAAATATTATTTTAACACACAATCTTGATAGATTTACACTTCACAACTTTTGATCACTAGGCCGTATTTTCCTAGCCTATCACACGTGACCTCTTAATCTCCCGTTTCCAAGGGTGAAATTTATTCAATGTCGGCTTCCTATCCTGCAGAATACGAAAGTCTCGAATCGTCTACTTTTCCCTGGAATCCTAATTCTTCGAATCCTATTCTGGATGACCGGCTATTCCTCTAGCTTGAACGGCTTATTTTTTAGATCTAGTTTATCGATCCTAGTAAAAGTCTGTTCGGATCGAGGTCCCCTCGATAACTTATCGATGATCGATGGATTTATTCTATAGCAGCTATTACTTCTCGAGTCTAGTGCTTTAGAATAGTTCGTCTGCTTTCTGGAGATAATGTCTATAGTCTCCGTTCTTCTTTGTTTATTCGGTTCTCGCATTCCTACTTTTCTGAAATACGTTGCGAACCTTACTCTGTTTTTCCCTATTTGGGTTCTTTAGCGAACCTTACTCTGTTTTTCCCTATTTGGGTTCTTTAAATTAGATAACTGTTTATCTTTCTATTACGGTACTTCCGTACGTTATGATATTTTCGGTCGTTTATTTAAAGACCTATCGCCTTAAGTCCAACGTTCGCAGCCTGCTCTGACTATATTTTACGAACTTTTTACTGTAAACTTGTGTACTGTCGGACCTAAATCCTGTAACTAGGATTTTCCTAATTTTTCAACACGGCGATACTTTAATATTTCTTCTTTACAACTCCTTATGGAGGCACGCAAGTTATTAATACTGCGACGCCCGTGGCTATCGGATATTAATTCAGCGGTGTAATACAGCGTTTCTCCCCTCAAGGAGTACTGGTAAACTGTCTTCGGTGTGAAGCAGAGTAACGCCCCACACGGCTGTCTGAATACTGATGCGTAGCAACGCCCCCCCCTCGGGCTGTTTGGAACTGCTTGTACTGATGCTCCAGCGTCACGTCCCCTGGACTGTTTGAAACTGCATTCACTGATGCGTAGTAACACCCCCTCACGGGCTGTCAGAATAACTGCATTCACTGATATAACTTCACGTCCCCTGGACTGAATAATACTTGGCGTTGATGATGCTCCAACGTCACGCCCCCCTGGACGGACTAATACTGCATGATATGATACAGCACCTCCCCTCACGGAGTCTGTCGTGAACTGCATGTTTGGCTTGGTGATGCCAGGAGCTTTATACTCTTTCGCTACAAAAAAAATAAGACTCTAGCCCTTTCCGTGCCCAACTTTTAAAATAATGGTTGCACCATTATAAAAATTATACCTTCAAAAAGCTCGTCTTCTCAATGTCAAATAATCTCATTGCGCATAAGAATCGATCGTGCAATTCGGAGATATTAATTAATTTCTCGTCCTCAACTGTGTGGGTGTTGCTGTTCATTTGCATTCTCCCCTCTCCACAGGCCTTGGTAAATCCCCTATGACGTCTACTTGCGTTTGCAGTTTTCTCCTGTGCAATTATTAAAGGGTTTTTCTTTACACAAAAATCTCTAATTCGAAATGATTCACCGTACTGTAATTGTTTACTTATTTTTATACTCGTAAACGGGTTAAATTTAATTATTCCTCTTCTGGCGCATAAGCGGTGTTGTCGTTTTTAAGCAAGCTCAGCTCGATTTCCGAGTCAGGCTACCTTGTCTCACAGCCGAAATTTTCCACTCGGTTATTAATACTCATGACCAGCTCCTTCTGAATGTCAAGAGGCGTGATCTCATCTCTCGAACACCTGGCCCGCGCCGCTTGCACAATGTTAGGCTAGAATCCTGGCTTGATCTTTCTCTATGTTACATTAGAAACTGTACGTTTCTTTCATTTCTTCCCCAAATACATGGATTCGACCTCCTTGGACCCTATGGCACATGGGTTCATCTCTCCCCTCCTTAGGTAAATAAATTTTCGAAAAATTTTGAGGAAATTTATTTCAATTAATCTTATCTTTCTTTATTCGTCGAAGCCATCATAACGTTGTCGGTACCTTCCGTCTCTTTTTATTTCTTTAAAGTCGTATCCGGTGATTGTGTAGGTCGGGTATGCTCTGTCCCTACCCTTTCTTTCTCCTTTATTTGTCTGGACTATAAATCTCCAGAACCTCATTCTTCCTTACGGGTTTGGTCTATCCCTACCCGTTTCCTTATTTCATCATTCTCCTTTCTTAAATTGAAATTTTCTTCTTCAATAAACTCAATTATTTCTTTGATTTCCCAATACAATTTCTCCAATTCGCATTCGCACTCGAATGCTTGAGCTCTATTTTCTATTTCTTCCTTATTCTTGTTTATGTCAAAAGCGGATTCATCTCTAAATTGTTCCATAACCAGGACTTGTTCATTTGCTTCATCGAAATCTTCGGGAGGGTAATATAATTTCAAATTTGCTGAATTCATGGTCACTTCGTGATCCGTTTCACAGTGCCGAATTCTATATGCATTATTCCTCAAATCTCTGATTATTTGATACGGTCCGTGGTACATTTTCTGGAACTTCTTGTACACACGGTTCCCTGGATCCGAAATGGCTGGTCTTTTTACTAACACCATTTCTCCTGCTAATAATGGTCGATGATACCTCTTATGCCTATTTCTTCTTTGCCTCCTGTCGGCTTGAGCTTTTAGATGCTCAAAGGCTCTTCTAATACGTACATCTCTTCCAGGCTGAGCGTCTGCTGGCCTAGGAATTACCAGACTCCAAGGTCTTTCTGGTTGCTCATTCCGATGTAACGTTATGGGTATCTCTCCCGTGGATTCATGGATTGTATTATTTATGCAAAATTCGATAATATCCAAGATATCTATCCACTTCCAATTTTCTTCGGCACAGTATATTCTACAGTACTTGGCTGTCTCCCTCATCACTCTTTCTACAGGATTTGCCTCAGGATGGCGAATACTTGACAAAATATGACGTATTCCAAGTCTTTCTAATTCTCGTCTGAACTCTACACTGGTGAAACAACTGTCGTGATCCGACAACAAATTCTCAGGTTTTCCCAGAATCGGTATCACTTTTTCTTTTAGTCGTTTTAACACCTGTTTGGTACTAGTCTTCTGTATGGGAGCAAGGACAACCATTTTAGTGAAGACATCCATAGCCACCATTATGTGTCGATTTCCTCTTCTTGCCTTTGGCAAAGGTCCGAAGTTATCAATAGATATGATTTGACCTGGCCTTTCAGGCAACAATGGTATAGGCTTTTGCCTCATCAGAAATGCATTAGGTTTGATCCTTTGACATAAATCACATGTCTTTAGCGTGTCCCTTACAGTTTCTCTCAGTCTCGGCCATACAAATGCTTCTTTCAGCGTTGAGACTGTTTTGTCGACTCCCATATGTCCGAACGATCTATGGGCTAACCATACTATTTTCCTCTGCAAAATTGCAGGTACAACAATCCTTAATTTGGTATGGTCAGAGTCTACAAACTTATATAATAATCCATTATAAAACGTGTAGTCTTGAGCTATCTTATTAGCTTCCGTGTACGCTGGTGTTCCCCTTATCAAACTTCCCTCGAGGAAAGATATGAGCATGTTCATCCATGGATCCTCCCGTTGCCTTTGACTAATGCTTCTTAACTCATTAAGAGTACACTGATCCCTGTCTTCCAAATCTATAGCCATTACTTCCTCTTCTATGGACTCTGGTTGTCTACTTAAATAGTCTGGAACTATATTTTCTTTTCCTGGACAGTATTCTATCTTGACATCAAATTGTTGAATGTATAAAGCCCAACGCATCAACCTTTGACTGGATAAATCAGTCTTCATCAAAAAGGTTAAGGCTTTATGATCCGTTCTTAGAATGACCTGAAACCCATATACGATCTTCCGCCAGTATTGCAACGCGTGCAATATCGCTAACAGCTCGATTTCGCTGATCGTATAATTTTTCTCGTGTGGTTTCAGTCTCCGACTTGTGAAAGCTAGATAAATTTTTTTATCAGGGTTTTCCGGGTTTTCCTGATATAGCATTGCTCCTATTCCAATCTGGGATGCATCTGTTTGAATGATAAATCTCTGATTAAAATCAGGATATCCTAGCTTCACGTAATTTAAGAGCATTTCCTTGGCCTCCACGAATGCTTTTTCTGTTTCCTCCGTCCATTTCCACTTGCCCCCCTTCTTCAGAAGGTCCTGTAGTGGTGCAACAGTTTTTGTGTATGATGGACAATGTCCTGAGAAGAAACCAATCAATCCCAAAAACTGGCGAACGTTCTTCACCTTCAAAGGCCTTGGAAAATCCCTTATCGATTCCAATTTGCACGGATTTGGTTTAACAACATCCTTATCAATCACATGCCCTAAAAATGTTACTTGTCTTTGACAAAAATTTGACTTCTTTAAATTAATTTTAAAATTTGCCCTTCTTAAGTCTTCCAATAATTTCTTCAACTTTTCTAAATGTTCCTCAATATTCTCCGAGGTAAGCAAAATATCATCCACATAACGGATAGTGCACTCTTTCACTTCCTCTGACAGATTTCGATCAAGCGCTCTTATTAAGGCAGATCCTGCGGTCTTCAATCCAAACGGACATCTTCTAAAACAATAGGTTTGTTGGTCGAACTGAAATCCAGTCAACAAGCTGGTGTTCTCTTCCAGTTCGAGATGATGATACGAAGAAGTCATGTTAATATTTGTGAAAATCTTCTTGCCTTTGAACTTCCTCAGTATTTCTTTTATGGGTGGTGCCGAATCATTTTCTGGTATGATTTTTGCATTTAGATTTCTGGCATCTAAACACACCCTTACTGAGCCATCCGGTTTACTCACAATCACTAATGGACTAACATATGGTGTCGCCATCTTTTCTATAACACCTGCATTCATCATCTCCTGCAGTGTTTTCTTAGTTTGTGGGTAATGTTTTTCCGCAACCGGGTATGGTTTTTGTCTGAACGGTGCCCAATCATTGACTTGGAACGCGTATTTAAAATTTTCAATCTTCCCTGGCTTGGAATCAAATACGTCCCTAAAATTCAATAATAATTTCTTTAACTGTTCCTTATTTTCGAGGTTAACTTTGGCTTCCTCTACTTTTCCTGACAGGTTGGTCTCGAACTCAGTTTCCAAATTATCTTCGAGTTCTATGTTGAGGATTTCAAATATCTTTTCTAGGTCCTTATAACCTTCCTCAATCACTTCTTCCATATGCCATACCTGTTCTCCTATTTTTGCATCCTGTTCCTGTAGGTTAATGTTTTGTTCATCCACATCCTCTCTTTGAATTCTAATGCAGTTTTGCGCTAGGTCTATAATGACCTTGTTCTCACGGATAAAATCAATACCTAATATGACATTATACGGTAATTGATTTACCAGCAAAAAGCACTGCGAAATTTCAGCGTTACCCATGATCAGATCGATATATACCTGAAATTTACATGTTAAAGATTATTCAGGGATAATCCCCTTAATCTTTACACTTGATGTGGGAATCTTTAATACTCGGCCCCTTATTTCCAGTTCATTTAGAAGGGTTTGTGTAATTAGACTTATTGTGGATCCGGTATCAATTAATGCTCTGACCAGTAATCCTTCTATCCTTAGCATAATTATAGGTAGTTCTCTTTTAACAGGTGGGATTCCTTCCACATCCTCATTAATTAGCTCATCTGGTCTGGCTATCCAATTCACAATTTCTACCTCCTCCCAGCTCCTGGTATGTTTCCACTTTTGACAATTAAAATTTGGAGTTTTTTTTTTTATCCTGAGGGCTTCCTTTCTCCTCATTCTTTAATTGAGCTTGTAGTTCCAAGCTTTGAGCTCCGTCTAGTCGGTCGGGTGATTTCCGGTTCTTGATTGCCTCACTCCAACGGACTTTTTGCCTATCAGGTTCATCTGGTCGTTCGTTCATATAACGAAGACTTTCCTGATATCTTTCTTCTATTTCGGCCCGATATTCATCATCCCTATCCTCTGGCCTTACATTCCTTCTGGGATAATTCTCCCATTTCTTTCTGTTTTCTTGCCTTTGATGGTTATTGTTATAGGGTCGGCTCTCTTGTTGCCTATAACCCGTATTCCTAGGATTTCTTCCTCGATATCCTCCTCTGTAATATGGCTGTATCCCTCTAGGCTCCTGGTGCCCATACTCTCGACCCAGTCCCTGAGTATCAGTGCTAGTGGACTGATTTCTGGTCGATGGTTTTTCTCTGGTTTCCTGACTGCTGGCCATATGTACTTGCTCAGTCTGTCTTTGATGCCGAGGAGTTACGTGCGAAGTCGTCATATCTAATTGACGTAATACACTCTCCACTTCCACAGCACTTCGTGCTTTGGATGAGATTAACAGCCTCTGAATCTCATACGGAAGTTGTCTTGCAATGGCGGCACACAAGTCGTTCTCTGCCGGAGCAATGTCGAGTTCGCGGAATTTACATAACTGAGCGGTGAAAAATTCCGAGTATTTAGTAGGTGCATTCGTGCTGTACTTCCTAGAGTACAGATCTAGCCTTAAATTCTCTTGGACGTCTGCTGCCCAATATCGTTTTAAAAATGCTTCCCTAAAGCCTTCCACCGTATCAAAGGTGTACCTAAAGCTTCTGAACCAGGTGAGACAATCACCTGCCAACAGCTTTTCAATAGCTCTCAGTCTCCGATCCTGAGGAACTTTCATTTCGTTTAAATACTCTGCAACTTCCTTTAGCCAGTATTTTGGAGTAATTGACATGTTATTACCCGTAAACTTTACTGGTCTGTCCTCATTCGATTTAATAATGTTTATTATCTGGCCATTTGTCTGATTCATGTACGGGGTTGACATCGCCATCGGATATCCTGGATTCTTATAAGGGCTCTCCCCTCCTAAGTCCCTCTCCGTATCTGTGCCTTGTTCACGGGAATCTACCCATCCTGTCTTTGGAAACTCCTCCTGATTCTCAAATTCTAACTTCCTTTCCCTTCGGGCACTTTCTTCATTAGCCATGAGTTGGATTTCCATTTGACTATTCTTATGTTCAGTCCTCTCCAATCGGGATCTTAATTCATTCTGAATTCTTTCTTGATTCCTTTTACTATCTTCCTCTGCCTTTTTGAGTTGGAATTTCTCCTCCCTGTAACTATCCCTGAACTCATTTAGTTGGTCTTCTACCTCTTTCTTAATGACCATGGCCTGTTGATTTATAATTTCTGGCTTTACATCACCGATGGGAACTCCTGGTTTAAGAAAAGAGAGAGCCCCACAATCACATGGTACAGTGATGACTTGACCAGGAAGTCGGTGGTCGACTATATACTGTATGAGAAAGAACTAAATAAGAACATCACGGACATCAAGGTTATACCATCGGAGAACCTGGATAGCGACCATCGATTGCTGGTAATGAACCTGAGAGGCAGTAAGGAGAAGAAAGGGACTGAGAACCAGGAAAGACGTATAAGGATATGGAAACTGAAAGAAGGGGATAGAAGGGTCGAGTACCTCAAAATGGTAAAGGAAGGAATTCCAACAGATGAAGAAAGAGGGGTGGAAGAGGAATGGGCTAGATTTAAGAAGACCCTAGTGGGTGCAGCAGAAGCAGTATGTGGGAGGACAAGTAGTAAGAAGAGGTGGAAGGAAACACCATGGTGGAATGAGAAGACAAAAGATATAGTAAGGGAAAAGAATAGAGCCTTTAGGAGATGGTATCAAAATAGGACGGTAGAGACAAGGGAAGAGTACCAGGAAAGAAAGAAGGAGGCGAAGAGAGTGGTGGCGGAGGAGAGAAGGAAGTGGATGGAAGAGTGGACAAAGATGATGGAGGAGGATAGTGAAGGTACAAAAAAGGTCCTGTATGGGATGGTAAAAAATAAGAGGCGGAAGGATCCTACGGATTATGTTAGAATGGTGAACAAAAGGGGACAAGAGATAGAAAATAGGGAAGAACTGAAGAAAATGTGGAAAGAATATTTTTAAGAACTTCTGAACCCAAATGGAAAAGATGGTGAGGAGGAAGAAATCGGAGAAATTGGGGAAGAGGAAGATGAACTGCAAACAGAAAAGGACTTAACATGGAAAGAAGTGGAAGATGCAGTGAACAAGATGAAAGGAGGGAAGGCACCGGGTGTGGATGAGTTGAGTGTGGAGATGGTGAGAGCAGCAGGAGAGGTGGGGATACAGTGGCTGTACCGAGTGATGAGGACAGCGTGGAAGGAAAGGAAGACCCCAGAGGACTGGAAAAAAGGAATCATTGTCCCGATCTTCAAGAAAGGTAGTAGAACAGATTGCAGAAACTATCGGGGAATAACACTGATGAGCCATTGTGCAAAGATCTTCGAGAAAGTTTTGGAAAAGAGAATTAGGACAAGGATAGAAGGAGGGTTGAGGGAAGAACAACATGGCTTCAGAGCAGGAAGGTCCACAGTGGATTTGATTTTTGCTGTAAGGCAGTTACAAGAACAGCACTATGAGTATGGAACAGATCTACTGATGGCCTTCCTGGACATTGAGAAAGCATATGACAGTGTATGCAGAAACAAAGTATGGAAGTCACTGGAGGATAGAGGAGTAGAGAAATGGACTATAAAGAGGATAAAGGAGATGTACAAGGGAAGCGTGAGCTGTGTGAAAGTGGGAGGAGAGAGATCAGACTGGTTGAACAAAGAAACGGCTTGAAACAAGGAAGTGCACTGTCACCGTTACTTTTCATTGTGGTGATGGATGACATAATGACCCGAGTGGCACAAGTAATTGGGGAAGGAAAGATGAAAGCAATGGTGTTTGCAGATGATTTGATGATTTGGGGAAACAAGGAGGAGGAGGTACAGGAACAGTTGGACGTGTGGGAAGGAATAATACAAGGATATGGGATGAAATTTAGCATAAATAAGAGTGAGATGGTGATCACAACAAGGAAGAAGGAAAGAACCACAACGGGAATAACAATTGGTGGGGAACAGCTGAAGAAAGTGGAGAGTTTCAAGTATCTGGGAAGCCTGATACAAGATAATGGAAGAAACGATAGAGAAATAAATGAGCGGGGGAGGCAGGCAGAAGCATTTCGGAGGAGTGTGAGAAGCATGATATGGAGCAAGGATGTCCCTCAGAACAGCAAAAAGATCATATATCGGACGTACTATGTCCCTATCCTGACGTATGCCTCGGAGACCTGGGTTATGAAAGGAAGGGAGAAGAGCAAAATACAGGCCAGTGAGATGAGGTTCTTGAGAAGCAGTATTGGAGCTACAAAGATGGACAGAATAAGAAATGAGAGGACCAGAGAATTAATGAAGGAGGAACCATTACAGGATGGTATAGAGAAATCTAGACTTAGATGGTATGGACATGTAAAACGAATGGAGGAGAAGAGGATACCCAGGAGAGTACATGAGACGAAGTGGGAAGGAAAGAGACCGAGGGGAAGACCGAGAGACAGGTGGCTGAAGGGGGTGGAAGAAAGCGTGAAGAAGAGAGGAGAAGACTGGACAAGGGTGGAAGCTGAGAGATGGTGGGAAGACAGAAGACGTTGGAGAGGCTTGTGTTCCAAACAGACCCGGCCAGTGGCTGGAAACTGTGCAAGATGATGATGATGATGACATCACCGATGGTATCCAGGCCCTCTCGTATCTCCTTTATTTGCTTCTCCGCTTCTTTTCGTCCTTTGACCATATCTAATTCAATTCCTTTCAACTTTCCCTCAGTTTTCTCTTGGCTCTTAGACACTTCCGTCACTTTATCTTTGATCAATTTTACTTCATTATTTGTTTTTCCTACTCGCTCTTCTAATTTTTCGATAGTTTCCTGGACCTCATTAATACCCTTGCTTATTTCCTCTATCTTCAGGGTCTTCTCTTGATTTTCTTCATTTCGTTGCTTTCTTTCTTCCTGGATTTGCTCCTCGTATTTACCGAATCTTTTATCTATTCCTTCCTCATGCTTCTTTAAGGTCTCATCTACCTGCCTAGTAAAATGATCAATCTGCCCTTTCATACCCTGTACATCCTTTTGATTTTGATTTTTCATCTCAGTTACTTCATTCTGAACTCCATCGACCTTTCCCTCGAGTTCTCCTACTTTGTCCTTTACCCCTTTAAATTCTTCTCCTAATTTCTTAAAACTTTCTTTTATCTCATCCCAGGAACGTTCACAAATATTCTTGTTAGATTCTATCTGAGCTTTCAATTCTGTCTGCACATCTTGGATCTGGGTTACAAGTTTCTTTTCACATGCATCACCCTTTGTTTCTATGTCAATTAATTTAGTTTCTAAATTTTAAAAATTTTCTTGACATTTAATTTGGGAATCTACCATATTTGTGTTCATAGTATCTAATTGGGCTTGCAATCCTGAATGAAATTCTTCATTTTCCTTTTTAATCTCACTTGCGATTTCCCCTTTTAACTCAGTTAACTTGTCCCCAAACTTTTATCTCATCCCGGGAACGTTCACAAATATTCTTGTTAGATTCTATCTGAGCTTTCAATTCTGTCTGCACACCTTGGATCTGGGTTACAAGTGTCAAAACCTTGGAACTTGTCATTTATTTTATCTATCTCAGCCTTCACTTCATTGTTCATTTCTACACAGTTAGCTTCGATAGTTTCTAATTTAGTTCCCATGCTATCACTTTTAACTTCAATAGCTTCTAATTTTGTTCCCATGTTAGCACTATCAGTTTTTAGTGACTCTAAACTTTGATTCATGGATTCGAACACTTTGTTATTTTCATCCTTTTGGAGGCCCAATGTATTGTCTATTGTTCCCAATTTATTGTTTATGGCCTCCAACTTCTCATTGCTATCGGCTTTTATAGCCTCCAAAAGCCGTTGCATCTCTTCACTCAATGCCATCTTATTAGAATATAGTGGGCTACTCATGCCACCACACTAGTACATGCTTGAGAGATGATACTCTGAACCATTGTGTCCCAATTTCTTTAAAAATTTACTTTGGTACGGGTATTTACTACAACGTACCCTTTTGATACTTTTATTCAATTTCATAAACCTTTATGGAAGTATTTAAAATTCAAAATTTCGAAAAACCATTTTTTTTGAAAATTTTGATTTTTCGAGAAAATTCGGGTTTTCCCTAGGAAAACTCAGCCCTGCGTACTGGGCGCCATGAAAGAGGAGATAGGGGGGTTAATGATATAATTCAGGGCTGCTCGGTATGAGTTTCCAGGGACCCATGCGGTCAGTTAATATTTTACGTTGTAGCTATTCCTATCATTACTTTAATTTACATGTTATGACCGTCTTAAGTGTTCCTCTAGTTATTAATCCAGCACATTACTTATATACCCCCCATGTGCCCGTTTAGCAAGAAATATGCCAATCACAGTACACCAGCGTAGCTCAATTCGGGATTGTCGGGGTAGCGGTAAGTTCACCCTCTCTGTGACTCACATATTTTGGATTAATTAGAGGATACACTTGCAAAAATAACAACAAAATCAACTCCTATTTTAACACATTTAATTAATAAAAATTATGGCGCTACAAACAATTAAATTACTGACCCATAATCATCTACTTGTTCCAAATGAACAAGCAATAACATAAGAATAAAACAAATATTGTATTAAAACATATGGTTTCCATATAAACCAACAATTCCTAATTATTTTTACTTCCATAAAGCATCAACTGTAAGTTTCATATAACTCCGAGCTCTTTTGGCTCAATGCTTTCTATAATAATGGTGTCATTCTTTGTACACCTCCAATACTACTTTTTTATATTTTCTTAATCATCAAAACAAATGTATAATTACATTTAAAATGACATGTTAATTATCTAACTCAATATTTGGGCATTTCACAGGTTTTCAGCTTTATCATCTCTCTCTAGTTTTACAAATACATTAAGGTAATCAGGAAATTACTTGTGTACTCCAGAGTATGAAGATACTTGACACAGTCAAAAAACTATGGTCACTCCCGAAACCTAGTTGCCTTCAATTAACTCATGGAATCCTACTTCCATACAACATTACAATAGGGATTGTTATTTATCTCATATGTCTTATAAGACCATTATCACATTAAAAAAACTACGATCTGAACAGGCAAGCGGAAATATCAATCTACAAGGACCTCGGTTCAACGCCCGGGTCGTTAACAACTTTAAACACTCACGGTGTATTCATTACTCCTTACAAGACGGCCTTCAGACACCCCTCCTGCTCCAAGGGTCTGACCGTGATACTTGAGAGTTATTTATGACTATGCGGGAACCCTCCCGTCTAGTCTAAGCTAGAGCTCTCTTTAATGCCTTTACAAACAGCTTTTCGTTCATTCTCAGTTCTTTGGGGAGACCTGGCATTCTACTCCTCGTGTACATTCAACAATATTATTGGGCTCATAAACCACATTCGTAATCTTGGCATTTATTAATTATGAAAGGTCCTCATTGATTGGGGAAGAGTAATTCACATTCTACGACGAATAATAAAGGGGCTTTCACAATAAGAGGATTCTGAGTTCGAATCTCTTCAAATGCCTCGGGAACCATTCCCATATAGAGGACTATACAAAATGCGATTTAGGGTCAGCCAATAGCTTATAAGACCTACGCTCAATACAATACATTTGCTCCCTTTCAATACAACATACACAATGGCCTCGTGATACTACGTCACAAATAGAGGACTTACACCAATTCTCAATTCATTACAATCAACTACCTCTCATAAGTAATTTACCAAGTACATTAGCTTTTACGCGTTCCTAGCGTGACATTTTATTTTAATTGCGCTCTTTTGCGCTATACTTTATTTTTAAGCCTAGCGTCATCCAAAGAACTGATAATACCATATTAACAATTGATACACATCTCAATTTTTATATTATTCTTTTCCTTTGACAATAACTTTCTCTCTTTTTAAGAACATGCATTTGAACATCATGTCTATACTTTTTATTAAGGCTCTAACACTTTTATGTTCACATCAATTAATTTGATCTTTATTTAATATTTCCTTACTTGGTTATTATTATTATTATTTCATATCTTCATTCTTTACACAAGCTCAAAAGCTATTTCTTTCATATAACTCAAATTTACTTTTATTTAAATATCTTTCATGATAATTATTAATATTTCGCTTGCTCTTATGACATTCGTCAAATACACTGACATTTTATTCATATATTTCCTCTACTGGATTTATTCTTTTACATAATTATTTATAGTTTCTCAAATTTCTATTATTGTTCAGACCGCGTTTTTTTTTTTTTTATTCAGTATTTATGTATTTAAACACATCCCTTTTACTCAAAAACTCCGGTGGATTTGTACACAATCATTTCCTGACACCAAAATATAATGAAATTCATTACTCACATGTTTTTAAGGTCGTCTCATGACCTTTATCCTTGTGCGGTGTTTCATTTTGGCCCACTTTGAAACTTACTCCATATTGTAGAAATTCATCTCATGTACAAACACTTCTTGACACATATTCAATACACTTAACATTGACAACATTTTTAATACACTGGTGTATCCATTTAGAACACACAATAAACACTAAAAAATATTATTTTAACACACAATCTTGATAGATTTACACTTCACAACTTTTGATCACTAGGCCATATTTTCCTAGCCTATCACACGTGACCTCTTAATCTCCCGTTTCCAAGGGTGAAATTTATTCAATGTCGGCTTCCTATCCTGCAGAATACGAAAGTCTCGAATCATCTACTTTTCCCTGGAATCCTAATTCTTCGAATCCTATTCTGGATGACCGGCTATTCCTCTAGCTTGAACGGCTTCTTTTTTAGATCTAGTTTATCGATCCTAGTGAAAGTCTGTTCGGATCGAGGTCCCCTCGATAACTTATCGATGATCGATGGATTTATTCTATAGCAGCTATTACTTCTCGAGTCTAGTGCTTTAGAATAGTTCGTCTGCTTTCTGGAGATAATGTCTATAGTCTCCGTTCTTCTTTGTTTATTCGGTTCTCGCACTCCTACTTTTCTGAAATACGTTGCGAACCTTACTCTGTTTTTCCCTATTTGGGTTCTTTAAATTAGATAACTGTTTATCTTTCTATTACGGTACTTCCGTACGTTATGATATTTTCGGTCGTTTATTTAAAGACCTATCGCCTTAAGTCCAACGTTCGCAGCCTGCTCTGACTATATTTTACGAACTTTTTACTGTAAACTTGTGTACTGTCGGACCTAAATCCTGTAACTAGGATTTTCCTAATTTTTCAACACGGCGATACTTTAATATTTCTTCTTTACAACTCCTTATGGAGGCACGCAAGTTATTAATACTGCGACGCCCGTGGCTATCGGATATTAATTCAGCGGTGTAATACAGAGTTTCTCCCCTCAAGGAGTACTGGTAAACTGTCTTCGGTGTGAAGCAGAGTAACGCCCCACACGGCTGTCTGAATACTGATGCGTAGCAACGCCCCCCCCTCGGGCTGTTTGGAACTGCTTGTACTGATGCTCCAGCGTCACGTCCCCTGGACTGTTTGAAACTGCATTCACTGATGCGTAGTAACACCCCCTCACGGGCTGTCAGAATAACTGCATTCACTGATATAACTTCACGTCCCCTGGACTGAATAATACTTGGCGTTGATGATGCTCCAACGTCACGCCCCCCTGGACGGACTAATACTGCATGATATGATACAGCACCTCCCCTCACGGAGTCTGTCGTGAACTGCATGTTTGGCTTGGTGATGCCAGGAGCTTTATACTCTTTCGCTACAAAAAAATAAGACTCTAGCCCTTTCCGTGCCCAACTTTTAAAATAATGGTTGCACCATTATAAAAATTATACCTTCAAAAAGCTCGTCTTCTCAATGTCAAATAATCTCATTGCGCATAAGAATCGATCGTGCAATTCGGAGATATTAATTAATTTCTCGTCCTCAACTGTGTGGGTGTTGCTGTTCATTTGCATTCTCCCCTCTCCACAGGCCTTGGTAAATCCCCTATGACGTCTACTTGCGTTTGCAGTTTTCTCCTGTGCAATTATTAAAGGGTTTTTCTTTACACAAAAATCTCTAATTCGAAATGATTCACCGTACTGTAATTGTTTACTTATTTTTATACTCGTAAACGGGTTAAATTTAATTATTCCTCTTCTGGCGCATAAGCGGTGTTGTCGTTTTTAAGCAAGCTCAGCTCGATTTCCGAGTCAGGCTTCCTTGTCTCACAGCCGAAATTTTCCACTCGGTTATTAATACTCATGACCAGCTCCTTCTGAATGTCAAGAGGCGTGATCTCATCTCTCGAACACCTGGCCCGCGCCGCTTGCACAATGTTAGGCTAGAATCCTGGCTTGATCTTTCTCTATGTTACATTAGAAACTGTACGTTTCTTTCATTTCTTCCCCAAATACATGGATTCGACCTCCTTGGACCCTATGGCACATGGGTTCAATATATAATCCAAAATTCACTCTTCATCGCAGCGCTGAAACCACTAGACCTAGAAAGCTGAAATTGTGCATGTTGGTTGATCCTAGGTTGTATGGTGCTCACTAAGAATAGTTTTTTGAAAATTCAATGTTGTCAGTTTTTTCGGCCCTTTGGCAATGAGCTTGGACAAACGGTACAAAGATCGGATTTAGCTCATTTTAAGCCGCCAGATACGAGAAACAATACCCGGAGGTCCTGTAGGGACCCCGAAACACACTTTTTAAGGTCCTAAAACGAACAGTTTCGGAGATATTCCCAAAAAAACTGTGTTCCCTCTGAGAAACAGATCAACGTTACTATGGCAACGGCTGCAATTTCGCAGAACTGGAATAGTTTTCGGGCAATATCTTGAAAACCGTTTGTTTTCTACAAATTTGGTTGTATGACATTTTGTAGTACCTCCAATGATTACGCCTCAAATTGCCATGAAAGCATACATTTTGCAGTCCTCTTTTGCACATTCTCTTTCTTTGCCCGTACTTGTATAACAGCAAGGATCGTGAAAATTCGCATAGCCGCCTCGGAAGTGGGTCAAAGAGATAATGAATATGTGAGGAATGTACAAATCTTATATCTCTACATGAACTGTTTTGTTTATAGTGGTGGTTTGTGGGGTCTGAAACGAAGCGTAATTTTGAGTCTAATTTTATCCTCTTTGTGCCGGTTATTGTATGTGTGTATTCGGATTTTTACGCTGTTTTACAACGTTATAGTGCTTTCTATTTTGCACGGTATGCTTTCTTACTCTTTATACCGTATTGGCTCGCGTATATCTCGCCCCTGCATATATCTCGCACCCCATTTTTTTAGAACTACTCGCATATATCTCGCATTCATTTTTCACGCCGTCATATAAATGACCGTAATAACCTTGAGGTATAAACACGTTCGATTTAGCGCGCCACAACAGTCGTCATTGTCCAGGAACTTACCCGAAGGAATACTAACAGGACGAGCGAGCAACGACGAGTTGATCCGAACTTGTCCGATGCGAGCCGATTAGGGATCGTGACGCTGCACTGCCATGTACACGTTTGAATTAGCGATTAGCGCGCCACAACAGTCATCAATACGCAATATTATTGTTCGTTTTGGCGGCAGAGGTTTCCTTTATTGTTGTCTGTCAGTTGCCTTGTAGACATCAGTACCGGTACTCTGACTCCGCGTTCCGCTGTTGTTTTTCAGTTAAGTGTGCTTGTTTCCTTGCGTACGTCGAAGTTATGGAGAAACGTGGAAGTTTTACGGCTGGGTTTAAACTCAGTGATAAACTACGCAGAAGAACATGGTAATAGAGCTGCTGGACGAGAATTCAGTGTGACTGAGTTTAATGTTCGCTACTGGCGTAAGCAGAAGGCTGCGCTAGAAACCACCAACCGAACACGTAAAGCATTCAGAGGGCCAAAAACTGGTAAGTTTCCTGAGCTTGAAGACGAGTTGTTTAATTACGTCACGGAGTTACGAACTGATGGCTTTGGTATCTCGCACGAGATGCTATATTTTAAAGCGTGCGAACTAGCGAATAAACGCGGTATCAGCTGTTCGGATCTAAATGCGAGCCGGGGTTGGATCCGTAGGTTCATGAAAAGAAAGGGCTTGTGTCTGCGAAGGCGAACATCTCTCTGTCAGAGAATGCCAAGTGATTTCAATGACAAAATTATCGAATTTCATCGTCATGTGATCTCAAATCGGCAACGCAGATCAGACTCCGATAAACTTCGACATGCCATCCAACACTACCATAAACAAGAAGGGAGTTCTAGTGTCCTTGTGCGTACAACTGGGTGTGAGAAACAACGCTGCACAGTCACGCTAGCACTAACCGCAGACGGAAGAAAATTGCCACCATATGTTATTTTTAAAAGAAAAACAATGCCTAAAGCGAAGTTTCCCAAAGGCATTCATGTTCGCGTGCAAGAGAAAGGATGGATGGTTACAGCTCTTATCCAGGACTGGGTCCTTACAGTGTGGGGAGCACGTCCAGGGGCATTGCTTCGACGCCCGGCAATGCTAGTGTGGGACAGTTTCCGCGGACACTTGGTGGAAGACACGAAGAAACGTCTTCAAGAAATGAAAACGGATCTTGTTGTAATTCCTGGTGGACTCACACATTGTCTTCAGCCCTTAGATGTTTCCGTCAATAAACCCTTCAAGGACAACATGCGTCAATTGTACGCCGAATGGATGGCGGGAAGGGACCACGACCTGACGCCAGCAGGCAAAATAAAGAGGTCGTCAGTTGAACTCGTGTGTGATTGGGTTATACGGGCGTGGGTTATGGTGTCGCCCGACATTGTTGTGAAGAGCTTCTTGAAGACAGGCATCGCAAATGCATTGGACGGAAGTCAGGATGAAGCCGTGTGGGATGATGACCAGAATGATGCACGCGAGAGTACCTCGGAGTTAGGTAGCAGTGACGGCAGTGATGATGAATAGGGTGAGTACCGTATACCAGTTGCCTTGTTTCAATAATGAAAATTTTGTGTTTTTTCGGGAATACGGAAATTCCCCTCATAAATCTCGCACTGACAAATTTCACTCGTATTTTCGGCTCGCATATATCTCGCACCCCAGTGGGGGCGTGGTGGCTCAGCGGTCTAGCTGTATGCCTCTCACCAAGGCAGTCCGGGTTCGATTCCCGGATAATGCATGTGAGATTTTCGAAGTGAAATGCCCTGTCCTGTGGTTCGGATTCCACATAAAAAGGAGGTCCCGTGTCTCATAATCACAAGATTCACGGTCACGTAAAACTACAATCTTCCTTTTCTTATCTCCCACCCCATTTTTTTTAGTTGAAATTTCAGGGGAAAAAGGTGCGAGATATACGCGAGCAAATGCGGTATATTTATTTTTTGTTAACTGAATATTTCTGTTGACCAATATTTATCTGCTTTTTGTAGGTTTTTACCATGATCAAGAACCCAAATTCACAGACTAATGTGTCGGAAGTCTACCGACTGTCACATTACTTTATTTAGTTTTCATAATTAATCTTACTGATGAATTGGATAAACTTATTTCAATAAACTTAGTATTTTGGCTTTCACGACCAATGAAACCCCGCACAAAACACGGCATAAACCTAGAAATGTTGCTGAGTTTTAATTGCTTGGCCCTGAAATTCAATATACAATCATTTTGGAAGCCTTTATAGGGAGGTGAAAGACTGTTGAGCGTTTATCTCCCGCAGTGAGGTACCGAAGGTATTCTAGAAAAGAAATGAGGTAGCGCCCACTTTGCTACTCCTTTGGTAGTCCTCAAATGGACAACAAGAGCTCGCTGATGAGCCATCTCGGAGTTACGAGGCGAAACCTAGCACAAGACACAGCACAAACTTAGAAAATTTGCTGTGATTAAGTAAGAAAGATGTTCTGTTGTTTAAGACGTCACATTAACGATTACATAAGATCTCACGCTTCAATTCAGTGGTATTCTAGAAGTGATTGTTGAGTTAATCGTTAATGTTGACAAATGGAACAGTACATTAACGGGGCAAAATGTACATTTTAAAAATCTGCTCTGTTCGAATGCTTCGTAAACACATATCGGGCAATTTCAACTGAGGTGTTCTCTGTTATAATACTAACTAGTATATTCAGCTTTTGTTTATAGGATAGTCCTGGTTGTTGGTTATTGCACTTACGTGTCACTCATTGTTTAATTTCAGACCTTCCATTTGGTTACTTCAAAGAGCTTTATTTAACTGGTATCTCAGTTTTGTTTCTTGTGTTATCAATGACTTAAAGTGTTCAAATTATTATTTAGTTTCGAAGACTAACATGGTTCACTTTCTACTTCATCAATGTCACAGAAAGCAATCAAATCACTACTATTGAGCTGTTTTAATGCTATTTATTCCGGTTCCGCTGGTTGTCGGTTAGGTAGTCAGCCTGAAGGCTGATTGGATCCTCAAAAAGTATCGCCGTTAGGTTATGTGGGTAGATAACCACAAAAATCCAAGGAAGCGCTATATTGAGGCTTACTAGGCAAGATGAGGAGTAAGGTAGTTTGCCTTTGCTTTCCTCATTGAGTCAGAACAGCAGTACTAACCCTATGAGCAAAACCTTTCACAGCATCCTCAGGCACTGACTGCGCCCTGAATGGCATTACTAAGCGCCACCCATACCGCAGTAGCTTCCATATAATAACAGCCATGAGTGAGACTGAGACATCGGTGAAAAGCCACATTTTACTCTAGCCTGTGCCAACAGACAAATTCAAGTGTACTGCATTCATCGAGAGATGGCAAATAGATGTAGTTGGTAACATGGAAATAACATAACTACATTATAAATGTGTGTTTACTTTATACGAATGATTTAGGCCAGTAAGTACTAAAAGCGGTTCATAGAACGGGTACTTCAGCTAGTTTATATATATATATATATACAGAGTGGTCCACCAGCCCCTTATTATTTAGTTTTATGAAACCTAACTAACATTGCATTTTTCCGATGGTCGATATTGCTCTGCGCTCTGACTGTGTGACAGCAATGTAATTGGGTCATGGGTCTAGCAAAGAAAAACCGACCATAAACTTTTGCCCGCCAAATACTAAGGCCCATTCTACTAACATATGACTTATTGCTCCTTGAAATAATACACGTAATACGGTCGAATTAATAGCTTACGCCACGTGATCTGCAATAGTGGTGTTACGGCTGTGAGTTTGTTTCGCCGCACGAGTCACGGCTGACCCCGGGCTGGGCTATGCTCTGCCTCAGTGTATTACGTGCGCCTTACGCAACAAGGGCTACTAGGACAAAGTGATGGTCCAGAATATTCGTGACCCAGCCAGTGATGGAAACCTCGAGAAGCCGTGAATCCTGGATGGGTCTAGAAGCATTTATTTAGTCACCGGCCTGCTATATAAGGGCGACCTGGCAAGCGGGGAAAACTGTGTTTTTCGAGCTAGTGCGAGCGTTTATCCTGAACGACAGAAGTGTGGTGACGTGACTTGCGAAACCCAGTGAGATTCCTGCCGAGCCGCGGAGCAGTGTGAGGAGTGTGTACCTACTTAGGGCGACAGAGACATTGTGGTGAATTACGAAACGCATTGGGCAGTTCCCTAGCCAGTGGACAGGAAACGGTGAGTGATAGACTTAGTGCAGCTATTTCCAGCCAGCGCACGGGACCACCTCATTAGCGAGAGGATTAACTGCAAGGCCGAGTGAAAGGGCGAGTCGAGCTCCATACAGGAGGGAGCTTCTGTAAGACAGATAATTGTTTCTATCTGCTTATTGTACGGTGTATATTTCTGACCTGCAAGCAATAAAGCTAACTTCTCTTTAAAGGAACAATTGTGTTTGTGCTTTCACCCACCGTAATCCAGTTAACGTAAGTGTCACTAGGGGGTGGCACGTAACAACTGGTGTCAGAAGCCGGATTACGAACTCAAGCCCAACACCTGACGGTCCTGGTTTCAAAACCCGAGCAGGTCATTTTTTTTAAAATTTTCCTGTGAGTGCATGCCCTTTACAAGACAAACAACCAAAATGGAAGCGCAATTGGCAGCATTGCTAGAAAAATTAAGTGGCATGGAAACAAAATTAGAAGACGGCCAGAAGAATTTAACCAAGAACCCAACTGCCAAATTAGAAGACGGCCAGAAGAAGATGGAAGACGGTCAAAATAAGTTAGCGGAGGACCTGAAGAAGATGGAAGACGGCCAGAAGAAGTTAGCCGAGGACCTATCTTCCAAATTAGAGGATAGCCAGAAGAAGTTAGCAGAGGACCTGAAGAAGATGGAAGACGGTCAGAATAAGCTAGCAGAGGACCTAACCGCCAAATTTCTGGATGGCCAGAATAATCTGGAAGAGTGTCTGCTGACGAAATTACAGGAAAGTCAAAGGAAATTGGAACAGGGCCTACGTGAGGAAGTCACGGCAGTGGAAAAGAAGTTCGACGCCTTACAAGTGGAAGTTGCCGAACTGCGCCGACGCCCGCTGACGGGGGTGGAGGAGAAATTCAACGCTCTAGGAGAGGAAGTTGCCGAGCTGCGCCGACGCCCACCCCCAGTTACATCGGGAACCTCAGGAACGGGACAGAGCAGAGTGACGCCCCCAACCTTCGACGGAAAGGTCCCGTGGAACACATACTTACGTCAGTTCGAGGCGGCCAGTTCCATAAATAACTGGAACAACACAGAAAAGGCTACAGCTCTCATTGTAGCGCTGAGAGGTGACACCCTTAACGTCCTTCAGGCCATCCCGACTGGATCCCAGGACTACGCTTCACTGATCGCCCATATGGAGTCCTGAAATGGAGATAGCCATCTTCAGCAGGCCTACCAGATGCAGCTCCGGACCCGGGTTCAGAAGAACGCGGAAACCCTGCAGGAGTTCGAGATGGACATCGCATGCCTCGTAAGGCTCGCCTATCCAACAGCGCCGGCCGACTTACTGGAACAGATTGCGACGCAGACCTCCACCGACGGGCTACGGGACTCGGACACTCAACAGGCGCTGCGACTCGCGCGCAATAAGACCCTGGCAGATGCGCTGAGCCACGCACTTGAGTTCGAGACGGCAAAACAGGCATCTAGAATGCACGCACGGGTGCGTCAAGTGGACGTCGACGAACCAGCAAAAAACCAACGAGACCACGCCCCTGGCCGACGAATTGATGGAGGCGCTAAGCCGTTTCTTCGATGGTCACGGCATTACCAGCAACGACACAGCCGGAAGACAACCGGAAGAGGACTCCCGACCTGCTGGGCCTGCAGTAAGAAGGGCCACCTGAGCAAGGACTGCGGTGATCGCCGCCGCCGAGGGTATCCGACGGGAAATCAGTCGTCTGAAAACCGCGAGGGCCAGGGAAACGAGTATTAGCCAGCCTTGGGGGGCAAAGGTTGGCTTGTGAAAGTCGTCAAGCCCCGGCAGTCGAAGTGCGTGTGACGAAGTTACGGAGGGACAATAGCAGCCTGATGGTCGACGGAGTGAGCTGGCCCATGCTGATCGACACGGGAGCGTCGAGGACCATCGTCAATCCCACCGTGATCCCGAAGTGGAGAGTGCAACCCTCACAAAGGAACCTCCAGCTAATAACCGTGACCGGAGAGACCGCACCGGTACATGGTGATGCATCACTGGAGTTCGTCATTGGTCGACGGGCGGTGAAGCATCCAGTGCTTGTGGCTGACGTATCAAACGAAGTGATCATCGGACTGGACTTCCTGGACCAGAACAACATCATCTTGGACCTGAGTACCAACACTCTGCACTTCGGAGGTGAGGAACTTGCTTTGCAACCAGCACACGAGGTCGTCACCGCACGACGAGTAAGGCTGAGAGAGGACGTCATCGTTCCTGCCAGGACGGAGGTCAGCGCCGCCGTAATTGTCGACGGAACTGCTGAGGGAGTGGGGGCTGTCATCGAGCCAAAATATGAGGACATCCAGACAAAAGGATTGCTAGTTGCCAAGACCCTCATCAACACGACGTCTCGGCCGTACGTCCGCCTGTCCAACCTGAACGACTACGACATTACGGTTCACCGGGACACCAACCTAGGAGTCTGCGAGCCCGTTAACTGGATTGCCCGCATCACAGATACGACGGACGGACACCTGCAGACGCGCACTGCCAGAAGAACTACAGAAGCTGTACCAAGGATCCCAGGACCATTTAGACGAGGAACAATCACGCCAACTTCGGGACCTGCTACACGAATTCCAGGATGTCTTCTCCGTGGGGAGCAAAGACTTCGGCAGGACAAGCTTGGTCCAGCACAGAATCGTCGTTGGGGACAGCGCACCGATTAGGGCCCCATTCCGATGTGTCCCGGTTGCCAAGCAAGCCGAAGTCGATCGGATGGTAGAAGAGATGAAGATGAAGGAGCAAGGGGTGATCAAGCCATCACATAGTCCTTGGAGTTATCCGGTCGTGCTAGTGAAGAAGAAGGACAGTTCCACCAGATTCTGCGTGGACTACAGGCGGGTGAACGACGTCACGAAGAAGGACAGCTACCCTCTACCCTGGATCGACGACACGCTGGACACCATATCAGGATCAAGATGGTTCTCCACCTTGGATTTGAAGAGTGGCTACAGGCAGGTGGAGGTCCACCCTAAGGACCGTGAGAAAACGGCGTTCTCTGTGGGCAGCCGTCTCTGGCAGTTCACCGTCATGCCATTCGGTCTGTGCAACGCCCCTGCGACCTTCGAAAGACTAATGTAGTCCATTCTGAGGGGACTACACTGGAAGACCTGCCTGGTCTACCTTGACGACGTCATCGTTCTGGGAAAAAGCTTCGAGGAGCACTACAGCAACCTGAAGGAGATCTTGATGAAGCTACGGGCTGCCCAGCTGAAGTTGAGCCCCAAGAAGTGTCAGCTCTTCCAGAAGCAGGTCCAGTACCTTGGGCATATTGTCTCCGAGGAAGGGGTGCGCACCGACCCAGAAAAGACCGCAGCTGTGAGGGAGTGACCAGTTCCGTAGGACAAGTCCCAACTACGAAGCTTACTGGGACTCTGCACTTATTACCGTCGCTTCGTGAGAGGATTCGCCGTCATCGCCAAACCACTGCATCGACTGACTGAGAAGGACTAACTCTTCACATGGACAGCACAATGCCACAGTGCCTTCGAACAACTCAAGCAGGCTCTGTGCACCGCGCCTATTCTGGCCTACCCCAGACCTGGAACAAGGTTCATCGTCGATACCGATGCCAGCGACTTTGGTATAGGGGGAATCCTGTCGCAAATAGTGGACGGCGAGAAGAGAGTAGTGGCCTACTTCAGCAAAGCCTTTTCAACGCCAGAGAGGAACTACTGCGTCACCAGGAAGGAACTGCTCGCCATCGTGAAGACAATCGAACTCTTCCACAAGTACGTGTAAGGGCAAGAATTTCTCATCAGGACCGACCATGCATTCCTGCAGTGGCTCCTGAACTTCAAACAGCCCGAGGGTCAACTCGCGCGGTGGATAGAGAGGCTTCAACAGTACAACTTTGAGATCCAGCACAGGAAAGGCCAACTGCATTCTAACGCCGACGCCCTGTCACGAAGACTGTGCCCCGAAGACTGCACCTTCTGTACCAGAAGAGAGGAGAACACCGGGATACAGTGCCGAAGGACTACCGTGGAACTTCATGGGAGCTGGAGCCGCGAATCTTTCACGCTGGATGCGCAGTCAGCTGGCATTTGAAGGTGCGCAAATGCGAGGGAGCCGTGTCAGTACATTTACTGGCACGTTAAAGATCAATTCGGGGCAAAATTCCGGCACCCCGGTGTCTCTAAAAGCCAGGGTAGTTAAAAGGGATGTAAAACCAATAACATTATTATTATCTTTCACGCGGGCACAAGCAGAAGATGATGACCTGGGACTAATAGCTGAATGGAAGAGGGCCTGTGTTCCCCGACCCGGGTGGAACATTGTGAGCGACTGCAGTCCGAAGTTCAAGTCCTACTGGGCGCAGTGGGACTCACTGATTGTAAGGGATGGCCTCATCTGCCGGACCTGGTAGAGCACCGTTGGGAAAACATCTCGGGAACAAGGCGTCGTACCAAAGGCTATGACGGAGAAAGCCCTGAAGGAAGTCCATGGAGGATCATCTGGTGGGCACCTAGGGATAAAGAAGACCCTGGAGAAGCTGAGAGAGCGGTTTTACTGGATCGGATGCCGAACATACATGGAGAGCCACTGCTCGAGGTGCCACGATTGCGCAGCCAGCAAGAGCCCAGGACGAAGACGACGGGGTCCACTGAAGACCTACAACGTGGGCGGCCCCATGGAGAGAGTGGCCATCGATGTTGCTGAGCCATTCCCGTTGAGCGAAGGAGGGAACCGCTACTAATTGGTCGTCAGCGACTACTTCACCAAATGGCCGGAGGCGTATGCGCTCCCTAACCAAGAAGCCGCGACGATCGCCGAGACCCTGGTGAAGGAATTCGTCAGCCGGTACGGAGTACCCCTGGAGCTGCACTCCGACAAAGGGAGGAACTTCGAGTCGCAGGTGTTCCAGAACCTATGCCAGCTGCTGGGAATTCGGAAGACATGGATGCCGCCGCTTCACCCTCAGTCCGACGGGATGGTAGAGCGATTCAATCGCACCATCGAGAACCATCTCCGAATAGTTGTCAGCACCAGAGGGATTGGGACCAACATCTTCCACTATTTCTCCTGGCCTACCGCGCCGCCGTGCATAAGGCCACCGGGTGCACACCAGCCCGGGCCATGTTTGGGAGGGAACTCCGTCTACCTGTCGATCTTGCCTTCGGCCGACCTGGGAATGATCCGGTCCCGGTAAGCCAGTATTGTCAAGAACTGGTTGACCAACTGGAGGACGTGCACACGTTCGCGAGGAGGAAACTGCGGATCGAGACTGAATGAAGACCCGATACGACCAACAGACGGATGCCGTCGGATTCCACGAGGACGACCTGGTCTGGCTCTTCAACCCATTACGGAAGAAAGGCCTGTCACCCAAACTGCAAAAGTCCTGGGAGGGCCTGTACCGAGTCG
Source organism: Meconema thalassinum (assembly GCA_946902985.2). Taxonomy (NCBI): domain Eukaryota; kingdom Metazoa; phylum Arthropoda; class Insecta; order Orthoptera; family Tettigoniidae; genus Meconema; species Meconema thalassinum. The sequence goes on along the minus strand of OX336393.1, from coordinate 313,770,929 downwards.
TGAAACAGATCAACGATGTCGTCTACAGGATCCAGCAGAGCCCGTGGGCGAAGATGAAGATCGTGCATCGAGATCGCCTGACAGCCTACGGAGGGACACAGACGGACCAATGATTGATCGGGACGATCAGCCTTTTTAGGAAGGGGGTGGTGTTACGGCTGTGAGTTTGTTTCGTCGCTCGCCGCATGAGTCACTCAGCCCCCGGGCTGGTCTGTGCTCTGCCTCAAGTGTATTACGTACGCCTTACGCAACAAGGGCTACTAGGACAAAGGGATGGTCCAGAATATTCGTGACCCAGCCAGTGATGGAAACCTCGACAAGCCGTGAATCCTGGATGGGTCTAGAAGCATTTATTGAGTCACCGGCCTGCTTTATAAGGGCGACCTGGCAAGCGGGGGAAACTGTGTTTTTCGAGCTAGTGCGAGCGTTGATCCTGAGCGACAGAAGTGTGGTGACGTGTCTTGCGAAACCCAGTGAGATTCCTACCGAGCCGCGGAGCAGTGTGAGGAGTGTGTACTGCGCCCGAAGAAACCCATCAGTACTTATATCCACAGCTCTATAAAGGATTGCAGACATGTAAATTACCCAGCTCACAAACTTACCATGCCTACTAAGTAAAATTGGGAATTTCAGGAACATACAGGATAAATATTATTCGTAAAGAAAATAGTACTACTAGACAAGGTACAAATTTCTACTATCATTTACATTTAGAGCAAATCGAGAAACTCCAATCTCGAGGGGTGATAAGGTCTAATCTATTGTGAGCGCCTGTATCTATTGGCAACTCCAGCTATCTGATATGACATCTAGCGGTAAAAATGAGAAACTTACCAAGTAGGGTACATTTGTCACGTGGTGACTGTTTGTATATGGTTTCTTGTATTGGTAAACAGATCGTGGTAAATTGTTCGTGTCTTTATACATAAGTAATAAGTTTTACTCGTTGATAGAGTGAAAAATTAGCAAAAGCAAAGTGTATTGCTCAGTTTACGGCTGTAAGTCGATGTATAAGAGGGCTGCGGATATACGTTTTCATCACTTTCCAAAAGATGCAAATAGCAATAGCCGAAATGTGATGATACCTAATAATACCTAATAATAATACCTTTCCACCCCGGGAAGGATCTAACACTTGTCGAGGTAGACCTTAGACAGAAGACCTGCGACGTAAAGCCAGCGAAGGTTATTCAGTTTAAAAACAGCTGTTACGATGGGCGCGCTGGTAAGATTGAAGTTACTTGAATAATGAATTAAATAATTTATTATTGGCTGCTTGGTAGGGAGAAGGGATGAGTTTAAGTTGTATTAAAACTCGGGGGGCGACAGGAATTGCTTGATTTGGATGGTTAAAAGGTGGGTTTGGTGTTGAATATTTGAATGGTAGCGGAATCACTCATTCTACAGTGCCCACGGGGAGGCAAATTAGGCCTATATGACTCGTAGTGGAATAGCTCGAATATCGAAGAACTTAGCGATTACGAGGTGTAGGCTTGGAGGAAAGGCTGGCGGATCATCAGTTTGACATCAATTCACGATATAAGTCGGAGCTTGGAACAGTGGCGTCTGGTTTGCGTGGATGCTAGTCTCGGAATGATAAAAGTAGCACAGCTTCGGTGTGTTATTTATTTGTTTATGTACCGTATTTCTCTATTTGAATGTCCTCGGCGTTGACTCAGGATCGACATTTACATTATATTACGCATAATAGTACCGAAATAATGTCCGAAGTGTAGCCCTGTATAAATTTGAATCAGCTGATCTACGTCAACCATAAAAACTGATGCTTGATAATATGCAAATGACACCAAAAATCCAGTTGAACACACAAATTAGATCACGTGTATCGCACAGTTATACATAAATACAATTAAAAAGAACACTGTCATTACTTTAGAGACCACATTTACTGATTATAACCGAAAAATAAAAAGTGTTCCATATCAAACGCGTGTTATTGAGTATTTTAAACCCTACTTATCCAGACTGACCGCAGCGCCCCAAGTGTTAGTTTGAGTTGCCAATACCTCGTAGTACTATTTTCGACGATGACGATAATGAAAACGGTATCAGCTTAGATAAAAGTTGACTAAGTCGCTAAAAAGCGCCAGCCGTTTATTAAGCTAAAATCAAGTATAAAAAACTGGCTTCCTCCCTGAATATGGTGTCTCCCTGACACTCTAACAAAAATAACTCCAAAAATAAATTTGCACGTGGCACTGATATAGTAAGGAAATGTGAAACGGCGTGATATTAAGTATTACCCTACTTTATACAGATCCGCTTCAACTCGAAACCGTAGTTCCATATCTAAACAAAAATTATTCATGAACTATGTGCATATATACATTCATTTGTGGATCTTACAAATGTTACACTTTATAGTGTCGAAAAGACTAAATTTTCTATCCTTCAATAAGTCTTTCATCTACTCAACTTTCTTAACAATCAAATACCAAACATACACCGCAACTATCGTGTTGAAAGTAATAAATACTCGTCTTAATCAATTGAACATAAGTGACAAACATTTAAGCTAAGCACTGTTCCTTTTTACCTTTTTGCTGTTCCTTTATCTATTTATCATGAAATACTGAAATAATTTCTGAAATTCTTTACTGTGTTAATAATCTTCTGATAAACTTGAATACTAGAAGTGCACGGCATTAACCTTCGTTCTCACACTCCTCTTTCATAATTATACAACAATTGCTTTCTCTCTTAAACACCCTGTACAGAATCTTCCTTTAATACACTCACATAACTTCACAATTATTGCGATCAATACTAGAAAAACTTAAAGACTCCTCAGCCTCCCTTCTCAAAATTACGTAACTCCTTTACGTTTATACCTCCTTAATTTGCACGGTAATTCAACTATAAACTTCCACTTCAATACATATACTTCCTAACTTTAACATTCTTCTCTATATCCTGATATAACTTCGCCTCGTGCTTATAATTCCATTTCTGCAATAAATCTCTGTACTTTCACTTTCTGATCACCCTGTGATTTAACTTTGTTAACTTTCTTTTTCACGTGTTTAAATTCAGCTTTACATTTTATTACAAATTTTCAAGAAATATCAGTAAATATTCATATTCTTAACAAAAGATATAAGTTTGACTTCTTTCCATGAATATATTTGTTTAACAAATTCATCTATGCTTTTTTAATGCTCTAAATCTCATTAGACATATGTATATAAGCTTTTCGTAATACTTTCGTTCATAATTAGTTGAAAAATAATTTCTGACACTCGAATCAACATCATGAGTTGTCGAAATATTCTTTACACTTCGTGACATTACTTCTTAAATATGCTGTACTTAAATTTGCTCCAATAAACTTTCCTTTTATTTCATTTACAATTTTACTCCTTCTTTAGTTCGTTCAACGTTCTATTCCTTTTAAATAGTTCACTCTACTTTCTTTTAAATAATTCGTTCTACATTCCTTTAAATAATTTGTTTTATATTCCTCTAAACAATTCATTCTACATTCCATCGCTGCGATAAAACAGATTTAATTAAATTAAATCTAACGCACATATGAAAAATACTACATGGTTTTACTCTGATATGACTTTAGTGTTAATAGCATCATCATGCCAAAATTTCGTCCAAGTGACTGAAATTTTCAAGAACAAGGAAATATAACTCCGAAGAAAAATACGAAAAATTACTACTACACAAAACTACACAAATTTAATTACTTTGACAAAATTATACGTTGAAATAATGCTGTTGAAAAATGATGCAGTTGAAAAATACTGTTAAAAATAATGCTGTTGGTCAATTATGCTGTTGAAAAATAATGGTGCAGTTGGTCAATTGGATAATCACAGAACATAACTACAAATCTACATGATAAAAACAATTTCTTCACTACCTTGAGTTGGCTTCTGGTCTAGAAAATACCTGCGTCTCGCCTGCCAAACCAAACGTGTCGTGGATTCCATAGAATCGCCCACAGCTATGAAGACCGGTTTGTGACAGAACCAGCTGGCCTCGTCTCCCAATAGAACAAGGTCGATGCTGTCTTCGGTGAATGACCTCGCCGTGAAACAGCTCGCTCCTTCAACACTCCGTTCCTCGTTCACTGCAACATCTGGTTTCTTCAGAATTGACATCGGGTTTCTTCAGAATTGACATCTCGTCTCGGTGGAATATTGTCGTTTATGCAAGCGTTTGTGAATATTCATGATGTGTTAGAACTCTTGTAGAAAAGTATAAGTTTTGTTCGGTGATGTTGCGCGTTTCGTAGATATTCTGCTGCGCCTTTCATGTTAGTGAATTCTGGAATTCAACTGGACATCTTTGTAGTCTCCACTTCCCTATGCTTTAGCTTAGCACATGGTAATTCTCATTTCTCTGATGATATAATTAAGACTTCCCCGTTGCTGACTTTTAACTTGCATTTTCAATGTAATGTCCAAATATGCGTTCACACGTAGAAATACTGAATATCTTCTTGTCGAAATGTTTCAAGCTATGTGGAACAACTTTGCATAAGCACTGCAATATTTGGTTATACTGTTCCGTTCTGCTTCGTAGATGTAGCTTGCTCCTAAGTTACAGTCTTACTGTACTTCACTCTACTTTGCTTTCAACTTTAATGAAACGTGGCACTATTATAAGAATACTGGTTTCTTCTCGAGGTCTTGACTCGATCGAATCTCAAATTGGAAAGAACTCTCTCGTCCCGTTCTCCACACTCCTCAAGTTCCCGTCTCTCTGCCTCCCCTCTCGTGGTGTGACGTAACTTCTACCACCTCTCCTCGCTTCAGTCCGCAGTTCGACCTTCGTCTCTTCCCCTCTTTCATGACGTAACTCTCGCTTCAAGTGGCGTGATGTCTCTCGTAATATGGACCTCCCACATTCATATAATGGAACATATGTCCATCTTTAAATCATTCCTTTTTCCTTGCTTTTCTTAATTGCATAAGATGTATAGTATTTCACTCATTTCCATACAGTTTTTCCCATATTTCTCAAATTTTTAATAAATAAAAATTTTCATCCACACTTTTATTTTTTTCTGGGTCTTGGTTCATATCCAGATCGGTTCTTCGGTAATGACCTTAAATAAATTCTGGCGCAGTACCTACTTAGGGCGACAGAGACATTGTGGTGAATTACGAAACGCATTGGGCAGTTCCCTAGCCAGTGGACAGGAAGCAGTGAGTGACAGACTTAGTGCAGCTATTTCCAGCCAGCGGACGGGACCACCTCATTAGCGAGAGGATTAACTGCAAGGCCGAGTGAAAGGGTGAGTCAAGCTCCATACAGGAGGGAGCTTCTGTAAGACAGATAATTGTTTCTATCTGCGTATTGTACGGTGTATATTTCTGACCTGCAAGCAATAAAGCTAACTTCTCTTTAAAGGAACAATTGTGTTTGTGCTTTCACCCACCGTAATCCAGTTAACGTAAGTGCCACTAGGGGGTGGCACGTAACAGTAGAATGTTAAATCAACACCATAAACCATGATTTAAGACTTTGACATGGAAATAAACGATAGAGGTGGGACGACCATAATAATTAATGCACGTTTAGCGCGTGGAATCTACCATGCGTCGTTGGCTAACTCGGGATAAGCCTGACCGTACGTAGTGGACGCGAACGAGAAAAATAGTGCCTCGAATCCAGTGGTAGGCATACTTTTTTTTTACTAAAGCCCACGTTCCATTTTAGTGGGGATGTAACTACATTGCCACATTTATTCCCCTACGATGTATTTTTGTAAAAAGTACGTTGAATTTTGCTGATATATAATGAGAATACGATCGAATTGGTACCTTATGCCACGTGACCTGTAATGGCAGAAAATTAAAAAACTGGCATGGGTATTAACATAACATATCGAAGTGTCGCTCCGGAGGTCCGGGTTTGATTCCCAGCTCTGCCAAGAAATTTAATACTTATCTGACGGCTGAAATTGGGTACACTCAACCTCGAGAAGCAATTACGAGAAAAGTTGGGTTCGATTCCCACCTCAGCCACCCTGGGAGTGGTTTTCCGTGGTTTCCCATTTCTTCTCCGGCCAAATTACGGGACGGTTTCTGTCTTAAGGCCACGGCCGCCTTCTTCCCAATCCTTAATTGCAAATACACACATTATTACAAGCCCGCAATAACTCAGATTATCAGACAAATTCTACACACACACCCAAGTACACGGGTCTAAATGACCACGATATTCTAGCCCCTCAAATGAAACAAAACAACATATCGAAGGATGTTCTGATCGCCATACATATTCCTTAGAATCCTTGGTATTCTTTTGTTATTACATTTTAACAAAAAGTCTTAGCATATCTTTAGGCCCGTATCACACAACACTCGCTGGCAAGGAAGCTGTTGTGATCACTGGTACAAAATTCTGTATGATTCTGTTTCTTCGTCAGTACACCTGCTTGTATGATCGAAATGCAACTTATCACACGCTAGCATTTTGTACGCAAAGTTGTATGAAATAAAACATAGCGAAGGGCTGTCGTTTGAGGGCATTTGCCATATTAACGCAAAGCAGTCGCGGAACTTGCTTTAAGTAAATAAGAAAACATTCCAGGTACTGAATGAATGCATTCCAATCAATATTTAAGATCTAACTGGTAATAATTTAATGTTTTACCATACGCGTTAATAAGAAGCGCAACAAAAACCTTCAGAGTGAGTTGGAAAAGTATGCGAGTGATATTACACCCGCTCGCTGTTTCGAAGATCCCGGGTTCAAGACTATCCAACGGCGGCAATTTAAAATTATTTTTAACTATTTTATTATACCCTACCTACCTCGTACAGCAAGACAAGATTTCAACTTGGTTTTGTTCACATTATCTACGAAGACGATAGTAAAAGTTATTTTCTCGTCTCATTTAAATGGTTATTTTCCCTAAATTCTGTTCAAAACCCTGGAAGGATACTATTCGTGATTATTTTTTTAGTCAATTTTACCCTCCAGATTGGGTTTTCCCACAGACTCAGCGAGGGATCCCACCATTACCGCCTCTACTGGCAGTGTCCTGGAGCTTGAAAAATCTGTAGAGGGGGGGGGGGGGTTATACAACTAGTTAGGTGGGATCAGCACCTCACCCAGGTGGCCTCGCCTGCAAAGCGAGTAGGGGCCTCATGAGGGTTGGGAAGGGGGGAGGGGGGGAGAAGATCGGGAGGGATAGGCAAGGAAGAGAGAAGGAGGCGGTTGTGGCCCGAAATTTGCCCAAAGACGAAGTGGGAAACCACGGAAAACCACTTCGAGGATGGCTGAACCCCCTCTACTCATTTGGGCCACCCGAGGCTGTGAAGACCCCGTTCCAGTCCTCATACCACTTTTCAAATTTCGTGGCAGAGCCTGGTATCAAACCCAGGACCTCCGGGGTGGCAGCTAAATCACGCTGACCCCTACGCAAAGGAGGCGACTATTCGTGATTATTAGAATTTTAATAATTCAATATTTATCCCATAATAATATGAGACGTTCTGTATTTACCGCCTTGCTGCGTGGCTCAGTGGTAACGTTCTCGCTTGCTGTGCCCAAGGCTGCAGGTTCGTATCCTGGCGCAGTCAGCTGGCATTTGAGGGTGCACAAATGCTAGGGAGCCATGTCAGTAGATTTGCTGGTAAGTCGAAGATCCCCTTCGGAGCAAAATTCTGGCACCCTGGCATCTCCAAAAACCAGAGCAGTTGAAAGGCACGTAAAACGAATAACATCATAATTATCTGTATTTACTGTATGTTTGGGGCAGATTTTAAGAAGAATGTTATTATCCTTATACCAAAGAAAGTGGGAGCTGACAGACGTGAAGATTACCATACAATCAGCTTGATTACTCATGCTTCAAAAATTCTGTCTAGAATAATTTACAAGAGGATGGAAAGCCAGATAGAAACGGAGTTGGGTGAAGACCAGTTTGGTTTCAGGAGAAATGTAGGAACAAGGGAAGCTGTGCAAAGTCTTGGGCTGATTTTGGAAGGTAGAATGAGGAAAAATAAGAGAACGTTCATGGCATTTGTAGATTTAGAAAAGGCTTTTGATAACGTTGATTGGACTAAATTGTTTGACATTTTGAAATCTATTGGAATAAAGTACAGGGATAGGAGGGCGATATACAATCTATACAGAAACCAGACAGCAGTCATTCGAGCTGAAGGACATGAGAGAGAAGCTGGTATTCAGAAAGGTGTAAAGCAAGGCTGCAACTTATCACCCATACTTTTCAATCTTTACATTGAACAAGCAATGAAGGAAATTGGTGAAAAATTTAAAGTGGGAGTGAAGATTCAAGGAGAAATAATTTCAACTCTGAGATTTGCTGATGACATCGTCATCTTGTCCGAAACGCCTGAGGATTTGAATGAGTTTTTGAATGGTATGGACTCCGTCTTACGGAATGAATACATGATGAAAATTAATAAATGTAAAACAAAAATACTGGAATGCAGCCGAAATAAATCAGAAACCTCTATGGACATCAAATTGGCAGGTGAAAAGCTGAAGAAAGTAGGAGACTTCTATTACTTAGGAAGCGAAATAACCAGTGATGGACGAAGCAAAGAGTATATAAAAAGTAGGTTGGCTCAGGCAAGGAAAGCCTTTCTACAAAACAGGAATCTATTGACATCGAACATAGATTTAGGTATTAGGAAGTCGTTTTTTGAAAGCCTTTGTTTGGAGCGTGGCGCTCTATGGAAGTGTAACTTGGACTATTGGTGCAGCAGAAAAGAAGAGAATTGAAGCATTTGAAATGTGGTGTTACAGGAGAATGATGAAGATCAGATGGGTAGATAGGGTGACAAACGAAGAGGTATAAGACGAGTGGGAGAGGAGAGATGTTTCTGGCGACTGCTAATGGAGAGAAGAGATAGGTTAGTAGGACACATACTAAGACACCCAGGAATAGCAAGCTTAGTTATGGAAGGAAGGGTTGAGGACAAGAACTGTAGGGGTAGACCAAGGTTAGAATATGTTAAACCGATTGCTTCGGATATGGGGTGTGGTAGCTATGTAGAGATGAAACGATTAGCTCAGGACAGGGAGGCATGGAGGGCTGCATCAAACCAGTGAAAAGACTGAAGACTCATACAACAACTGGGGCAGATTACCCCATAGTTCCGCCCCTTAAAACCTCACTGACTATTACTGTAGGCCTATGTGTACAGCAAGCGCATTTCGCACAGACATCGTTGAAAGAAATTATAGTTTCGGTCTGATGTATTTATTTGTTATTTGGGAAATAATCAAAGAACTAAACGTAAAGAAGGCAGCTTTGCTAACTGAAGCTGCTAAGCAAGCAGCACAAATGGATGACCAAGTAAAGGAACTAAAAGATTCGAACCTGCTCTAGTCTTGGTATGCCAAAATCTAGTTTTTACGGCGAATCACCAGTATTCGTAATGCTAATTTAAGTATACACTTACCTAATAATGTGGTTTACGTTGCCAAAAAGCCATCTTTTTTGTCCTCTTGTTCTGTTTGTAGAATGTAAGGAATTTTGTTCTCAATTGAGTTTACTTTAAGTTTGCATTCGTACCAAAATGTACAAGAGATTTATTTTTTCATTTCTTTTAATTGTTGTGTAACTATGAAAGACTGATTAATTTTCTTTCTGGAAATATAACTGATTTTTTACCCAACAGCTTAATTCTATCTCTCACTCACAGCACCAAGCAAGAAATCACTTGAAAACCTTTTTTAACGAACTTTGCATAGAAGTGATTCTTCACTAAATGGAATTAGCAACAACCATTAAGAAATGCGCATGATGCAGTTTTAAAAAATCTTGCCGAGAATCCCCCCCCCCCCCCCTTTTTTTTCTCTCTAAAAAAATGCCTTTAGTTGTGTTGTACGAGTCCCTTGATTATTCTGTGTTTTGCTTAGTAAAATATTTTTTATTCTCTTCAATTTACATTTAATTGGTCTATTATTACAATAATAGTTGTTTTTTTTAGCCCCCACACCTTGAAATTCACTTACAGTAGTCTAGTCTTCTTTTAGTTAAAAAGAAAAGAAGGAAAAAAAATTAAATCATATTTTTTGAACCTTGAAAAAAAAACCTTGAATTGAAAATCCCATCTTGGCTGGACACCCTGGATTTGCGAGCGCCAGGCCATTTGAAACACCAGCGTGTGGAGTCGGCCGGCAATTCTTCTCGGCTCGGCCCGACCACACTTCAAAGTGTATTTTCACCGGACACACTGCCCCTCCCATAGACAGCGCCCCCTCCCCTCTCCCTCTGCCGACGTGTCCTTCCCCGCACGCGACACTACAGAGCTCTTAACTTAGACCATCAGTATGCTGAGAGGCTTCAGCTACGGCACACACACACGCAAGGTAAGATGCGCATTTGATTGACAAATACCCTCCATTTCAAGTTTGTTATCTCTATCCCACCACCACCACCATAATAAGTTGTTTTGCTCGATATTTATAAAATTTTATTATTCTTTATGCACAGTTTTCTTCCCCACCCCCATCTACGTCTCTATTCTTTGAATCAGCGGAATTGGATGCCGCAGTTTCAACTTTCCACGAGTAAGTCAGCCAATGAATTTTTCTTCCTTTTCTTTTTACCTACATTTCTTTCGAAGAATATCGACCCTAATGTAGTTTTTTCTTTCTTCTTTCAATCTTTCAGAACATAAATTCGTCATAATACGCTTACTATCGGCACCGTGTCGCACGCAAATTGAACAGCATCCACGCCACTAACCAATGATAAAATGGGCCAGCGTATATTGGAAGAACACCATTCCAGAGACGAATTCACAGTTTTGGACTATTACATTTTACACAACGAACGGACACATTGCAGTCCCAAACCAAAAAGTCTATAATATAATACTGTCTGAGTCATTTTAATCATGTTTTAATATGTCCTCTATTTTTAAATTCACAGTGCACTATGTATATAACTAGGCTACACAAGGCCATATATATCAATGTTGTTTTTTAGTATAATAACCTACATGTTTTTAATACAATAATTATCTTTTACACATAGGCATATAACATAGCGCATTCTTTGAAAGTATTATTAGTTTTAGAATTTTAATGGTTACTCTATCCAGGATTATATCGATTTCTTATGATGTTCAAATGTTAAATTTAGGTCACTATAAGGACTGAAGAAGGGACCATACGTTCCCAAAACATGTATCTTAGTTTTCCATGAACAAAGTCTTTGAATTGTATTGAATAGGGTGGAATAAAATAAACTTTACTGAATTCAATTTGCGTCAATACGGGCCAATATGAGCGATATGACGAATCCAATGGCAAGCCAAGCCAAAAGGTCACGATATAAATATAAAGATCTTAGACTGAAACTTTTAAACATCATCAAAGATATCTATTTCATGAAGAAATGTAGGAACAACAGAGTAGTACCTAAACATTTAAAAGCATACCAACGGAAAACAGCTAACAATGAATTTGAAAGGAGGACCCAAGAAATCATTAATTACAAGTTAATTCAACGAGAATTAAAATTTCTTTACATTAAAAAGAATTTCCTTAACAATAAACTTTACCGAGCCCATTTAATAGCATCCAATGAGTCAGACAAAAAAGATTGGGACGAATTCATGATTCACGTTAATCAAATACTGCAGATTCAAATCAATAGAAAAACCACTATATTAACGAAGAAATTTCAAAATTTAGTCAAAAACAAAGATGAACAATCAAATGTGCAACCTGAGAAAACCACACACATCTTCCAAAAAACAATAGTTAACTTAACAAACGTCAAATTCAACCAAACCGAAACACAAATATTAGAAAGAGGTTTCAAACATAACTGGGAAGACAAATACGATAACAACAATCTAACTAGCCTAACAGCCGAATCTGAAGCCGCGGTTAGGAAACTACCCCTTGATCAACAAAATGGCGCTAGACACGAAATAAATAAGAAAATCAAAAATATAGCCAAACAGAGAAACAAATGCAGGGTAAAAAATCATCTACAACAAGATTTCAAGAACCTAAAAACGAAAATAGAACAGAATGAATTAATTTAAACTAAAGCCGACAAAGGCAATACCACAGTTATTATCAACAAAAATGACTACACAAACAAAACAACAGATTTTCTCAAAAACCCCAATTTTGAAATAAGTCGTAAAGACCCGACCACAGTCATACAAAGGAAACTCAAAAACATCCTAAAAAACACAATTTTCATCCTAGATGAAAAACAAAAGAATAAACTAATTAATATGAACCCAGGACTCCCAACATTAAGATCGTTGCCCAAAATACATAAAGAGAACATACCCATCAGACCAATAGTGAATTACAGAAATAGCCCAACATATAAACTAGCTCAATTTGCCCACAAATTCCTCAATTCTCATTATATACTTAAAGCCAACATATCGTTTAAAAATTCCATACATTTTTGTGAAACAACCAGCAAACTAAACATCGATAAAACTCACTCCCTACATACAATAGACGTCAATGACATGTACACAAGTATACCAATAGCAGTCACTATAAAAATTATTGAAAGTAATCTAAAGAATAATAATAACCTATCACAGGTAGAGATATCCGAGTTCATTAATATCCTAACTTTCATCCTGGATAACAATCAGTTTAAGTTTAATGAGACAATATATAGATAAAAAGAAGGTTTAGCAATGGGCTCACCGCTAACAGGTACCATAGCGAATATATTCATGGACAACCTAGAATATGTACACATTATTAAGAACAAGTATGAAGGAGTTTTCTTTTGGGGAAGGTATGTAGATGACATATTTGTAATTCTGGACAACTCAAAAACAAACATGGAACAATTCTTACCCTACCTCAACCAATTAAGCAGCTACATCAAATTCACGTTTGAGAATGAAATCAACCATTCTATAAGCTACCTGGACTTAGTGGTCACTAAAGATAAGGATCACCTCAGTTATAAAATATACAGAAAACCAACACAAACCAACACCATAATTAGGAACGATTCCAACCACCCAGCATCCCACAAAAAAGCAGCAATTACATGTTTTATCAACAGAGCCCTAAGCATTCCACTCACTGAAACAGATTACCTGAAAGAATTATCCAAAATTTACCAAATAGCAGAAGCCAATGGATTCGATAAGAAATATGTTAACAGAATAATCAATAAAATCAAAAGCAGACCCGTAACAAAACTAACTAAAGAAAAAGAACCTCTCACATATGCAGTCTTCACGTTCACCAACCAATCCACCTACCACGTCACAAGCACCCTTAAAAAATATAAAATCAAAACAGCATTTCGAACGAAAAACACTAATCAGAAAAAAAAAATTAACTCCAAAAATATTAACGTTCCTAACAAATACAATAATTCAGGAGTATACAAACTTAACTGCAATCTTTGTGATACCGATTACATGGGACAGACCGGGAGAGGGTTCAAGGTCAGATATATGGAACATGTTAATGCAGTTAAACATAACAAATTTTCAGCAATGGGGAACCATATGGCAGAAACAGGACACAAATTTACTACCATAGAAAATGACTTGAAAATACTACACCAGGAAAAGAAAGGATCTCTCATGAACATACTAGAACAAATAGAAATTAACAAAGCACAAAGATTCAATCCCTCACACAACATCAACGAAATTAATTTCGATTCCAACATTTTATTTGACACCCTAATAGGATTAATATATGACAACAGGTAATTCCACTATAGGCCAATTATCTATAGCACAGGACCATAATAGGAAGATCAACATCTCAATACTCTCGGCAATTACTACCCTACTCCAACCCCACCCCTTCCCCCTCCCAGCACATCACACATCTCATCCAGACTGCCCCTCTCATAGACAGCGCCCCCTCCCCTCTCCTTCTGCCGACGTGTCCTTCCCCGCACACGACACTACAGAGCTCTTAACTTAGACCATCAGTATGCTGAGAGGCTTCAGCTACGGCACACACACACACGCAAGGTAAGATGTGCATTTGATTGACAAATACCCTCCATTTCAAGTTTGTTATCTCTATCCCACCACCACCACCACCACCATAATAAGTTGTTTTGCTCGATATTTATAAAATTTTATTATTCTTTATGCACAGTTTTCTTCCCCACCCCCATCTACGTCTCTATTCTTTGAATCAGCGGAATTGGATGCCGCAGTTTCAACTTTCCACGAGTAAGTCAGCCAATGAATTTTTCTTTCTTTTCTTTTTACCTACATTTCTTTCGAAGAATATCGACCCTAATGTAGTTTTTTCTTTCTTCTTTCAATCTTTCAGAACATAAATTCGTCATAATACGCTTACTATCGGCACCGTGTCGCACGCAAATTGAACAGCATCCACGCCACTCACCAATGATAAAATGGGCCAGCGTATATTGGAAGAACACCATTCCAGAGAAGAATTCACAGTTTTGGACTATTACATTTTACACAACGAACGGACACATTGCAGTCCCAAACCAAAAAGTCTACAATATAATACTGTCTGAGTCTTTTTAATCATGTTTTAATATGTCCTCTATTTTTAAATTCACAGTGCACTATGTATATAACTAGGCTACACAAGGCCATATATATCAATGTTGTTTTTTAGTATAATAACCTACATGTTTTTAATACAATAATTATCTTTTACACATAGGCATATAACATAGCGCATTCTTTGAAAGTATTATTAGTTTTAGAATTTTAATGGTTACTCTATCCAGGATTATATCAATTTCTTATGATGTTCAAATGTTAAATTTAGGTCACTATAAGGACTGAAGAAGGGACCATACGTTCCCGAAACATGTATCTTAGTTTTCCATGAACAAAGTCTTTGAATTGTATTGAATAGGGCGGAATAAAATAAACTTTACTGAATTCAATTTGCGTCAATACGGGCCAATATGAGCGATATTGGGAAAGAAAGACCAGTTTATAATTGGAATGCGGACTGATTTATTTCCATGTCCAGCGGTGTCCATGATCAAAGCAGCCATTACGGGATCCTGTGTGGAATCTTTCACGTGTTTCAGTAATGTGCATTCTCGAGTACAATACATGCCAACATCAAGACTTGATATAAATTGCATTATGCGGATGATTAAAGGCATATTATTATTCGAGATGTCAGCGGGGAAGATTGTCTTTATTGTTATAATTCCCAGAATGGCAGGTTAGAATGATATGGGGTAACTGCGTGTGAAAAGCATAAGCGAGATGCATATAATCCACGAACTGTATTTTCCTGTTAGGAAAGGAACATTCTTTTTAAATACTCCAGTGGTTGATAGCAAATGTTATTGCTGGCTACAACATGCGGGACAGTGCGATTTCACGGGCGTGTAAAGACATTCCTGGCATGAACGATGAGGGAACGGAGTGCCAACCGGCGGTCGTTCGTGTGCTGTGCGTTCCCGGGTTCGAGTCCCAGATCCAAGGTGGAAGTATGAATTATCTGATGGTAGCGTGGAGGCTAATCAGATTCTTATATCCTATTTACGACGCTACAAGAGGCAACGAAAGGTACTGGACCAGCAGCTCATTTATCGTAGTTTAGTGAGGGCATTTGTTAGCAATCACAATTGTCATATATTTTTGCTTTTGTGGATTAAATGGACATGCACAAGTTTAGGTTCGATGCTTCTGTCGAAACTGACTTGCTGTATATCCGGGATTATTGTTCACTTAATGAATTCATCCCTTGTGTATTTATAGAGTTGATATTTAATTAGTAAATTCAGTGGAGTCATTTAATTAGATGTGCGTATTTTTATTGCCGAGAAGAATGATTAGGAGAAGATCTCTAGATGTTTGTATAAGTATAACTTTAATCGCGTTTCTATTTAACAGTATTTGGGACACTGTTCTTCTAGTGGCTAGTACATGCTTTCATGTACTCCTTTTGAGTTAGGAACTTTATTTTTCCTCGCAGCGTTTTGAACTTGGGAAGTTTTTCTTGGTGTTCTATGCCTTGATAGTTCTGATCCAGATTTTTGGATCATTTTCATGGAAAGCACTTAGCTTTTGTGCGTGAGGATATATCGATGGATTTGCCTAATGATTGTCATTGGATTAACCGGTGAAGTTAACTTGCTTTCATGGTGTAGGTCTTATCCATTGATATTTCCGAATTCACCGAAGTTGGAGGCTATCCTAATTTAGGGAAGGATCTTTTTTACCTTCTAATAGGCATTAATTTGAGAGCAGTTTAACATTAGATATCATGCTGAGACATGCATATTCTATAAACATAACGTGAATAATTGCATTTAGTGCAATTGTGTGTATCAATAAGTATAGCATTTTTTGAACACCATCCTGAATTTTGATTAAATTATTCCCAGGGAAGCTTGACTTTAAGTCAAGAGAGATAAGCAGTATACTTGATGTACACTATTGTAAGGCTAGATTTTTTTTTGGCTAGTGAAGTACCATATATACCCGAATGTAAGACGACCCTGAATATAAGACGAGGCCTAGTTATCAACTGCCTCTTACAGATTTTTTCAAAAAAAATACTCGCTAACTCATAACTTGCACAATATATGCCCTCAAGGTCGTGCTTTCATTTTTATAACGTCTCATGTTATTGGAAATCCCTCTGCCCGCTTTTCCAAGACATACTCTATAATTTCTTTGTTCAAGAATGGGAGACTTTATTAAATTAAGATATGTTGATCACTAAATTACTGCTTGTAAAACTGACTGGTTGTTCTTGTAAAGATAGTTTTAAAACATATTTCCGTATGCTTTCGAACATATAATTTATCCACTTAAAATGATGTGTATGCGTAAATCCTAACCTCAAAATGTACGCTATTCGTATATGCATGGTATATAAACATAACAAACTATATTTTAATCTTCATTAACGCATTGATTTGTTGCGAGTTACAAGATGCCAACACCACATACTACTTTGCAAATAATTTTTTTTTTTTTTTTCTCTCTATACCCTGAATATAAGACGACCCCAAATTTTTATAGCACAAAAAGTGGGAAAAAACCTCGTCTTACATTCGGGTATATACGGTACTTAAGTTCCATAGCTTTGAACAACGTGCTTTAGGTTAGTGTGTATTTTAAGCATGATTGTAGGTTTTTGTGATAGTAAATAGATTTGATAACAGTTTTATTGAAGGTTGTTGTAACCTGTTCTTTGAGATTCAAATGCATATCCGGGATTATGCTGTATTTTTGTGATTTTATGCTTGTTGAAGCATTGTGGTATTTTAGATTGAGCCAGTAAGAGGTTGTGAGCCAGTGAGTGCCAATCTGTTTTTGACTTCGAGTAGTCTAACACCCGTGTTTGGTGTAATGTAAACCTAGGTGGGTTTTTCTGTAATTTCATGTCTGTTTGGGACATTGGCAGCTGTTGATCTTTGCTAGATCAAGCCTGCACTTTTCTTCACCTAATCCTGAGCAATGCTTGGATAATCTGTTTATGTGATTGAAGATAAGCTGATAATCGAAACCTCTACAATCTTGTACAATCATTCTATACATGAAACATGAACGCAGACTATTAATATTTCACTTAGCTAGATCGCTTGGTGAAATATAACCCTGTTTAATAAGTATTTTTTCTACGATTTGTAATGATGCGAATGATATGATCAAGGTCAGCTATAAGACCAAACATTTGAGTGTCCAAAAACATTCCTGTATAATTTCTTGTAAATTTATTGTACATAATATTTAACGAATGCTACAGCATTAGGGAATCGTTTAAGATGATATATTTAATATTAATACGTGCCAATTCATGTTTATTCATCGTCCAGTTTATTATTTGAATTCCGTAATATAATTCTGAGATTGACGCTTAATATTTATGTATTATCATGCAAGTTATATTTTTATGATCACCCCAGCGAGAAGGTGATAGTCATTAACCACTCATGGATTTTTTCTTGTGACAGTTTTTGTTACTGTGACTTTGTTCGTTTGACAACAGGTGTTTTTTTTTTTTAATAAAGTTTGTTTTCCCATTTTTAAAATCATTGCGTGATATTTTAACGAAAAGATGGGAGGTCGTGTTAAGAATTGCAATTTTCAGGGTATTCCACCCTTGAGATAGTTCTCTTTTGAGTAGTTTTTCGTGTTCTTGAGCTAGATTTTTCTTATTTGAGGAGTCTAGATGCAAAACTCACATTCTCCACTTTTGTTCGAAATTGAGTTAGCAAGGCATTCTTATTCTTCGTTCCAAACTACACACGACTATCTTAGTGCTGAAAAGCCAAACTCACAATATCCAGCAGTTTTCAAATGCCAAAAACTCAATTTAAATGCAAAACTATCATTCTCCACACAGTTTAGTTGCAAAGAGCACATTTTCCCTGTTGGCTAATCACAAGACAGCTTCTGGTCATGTGACTTTCTGCAGCTGCAAGCCATTATTATTATTATTGTCTGTTCAACTCGTAACCTCTACATAATAAATAAATAACATACGTGTATTCCAACAATGCAATTGGTTGCATTTGTCTAAATTATTCACAAACTTGGCCAACTTGTCTATTGT
Source organism: Meconema thalassinum (assembly GCA_946902985.2). Lineage (NCBI taxonomy): Eukaryota > Metazoa > Arthropoda > Insecta > Orthoptera > Tettigoniidae > Meconema > Meconema thalassinum. Next base: position 313,752,422 of record OX336393.1, on the reverse strand, counting down.
TTCGTCTGAAGTAATTAATGTTGTTTAGTGTCAAAAGTAACATTCCCCAACTTATTCAGACACAAACCTCACAGTCTCCAATGTTTGGATATAAAAGTAACATTCTCCAAAATTAAAACCTATTTTTCAGATAAATTAGGCCTAATATAAATAATGAAACATGGTTTATACAAGAAGGTGTAATTAAGTATAGCCAGCAACAAAAGCAAAGTCTCTTAGAGATTCCATTAGTTACATACATTTAAGGTTTTTTTTTTTTTTTTTTTTACTTCCAGTAAAATTAGAAAAAGTGGAGAACGTGAGGTTTGCATCTAGACCCCCCATTTTTCCTTTAAAGCCATGGTAATTCTTAAGACAACCTGTTAGGAAGACTAGTTACCCTATTACTCCTTTACTTGGTGGTAGGACCTGGGGGTTCTTTAGCCGGGTGTTTTCAGGTTCTGCCATCCAGTTGTCATCGAGGGATTTCACCAGGTATTGGTTGAAGTTATTCATTACATTTTGTTACCTCTGACAATTCTTAGAACATTCCTGCCCCATATCTTGTATCATTTCGCTCATTACTGGTTATTTCGCTTCTCCGACTTCCTTTAGCTTTTAAATAAATAAATAAGTTTAAGAAAAGTAAATAAAAACAATATTAAATGAATAAAAAATAAAGAAATGTGTATTTCAACTTATCTGTTTGCAAATAAGTGGACTTCTTTCTCTCTTCAAATCAACGATTCAATTATTAATAATTGGGGCAGAGTACCTTGCTGTTCCGCCCCTTAAACAATATTTCTTCAATAGATTAGTGCAAAATCACAGTGATTATAATATTATGACGATGTTCAATAACCACTAGTAACATAAACAATGCAGGAAGTTGTCATTGTTACCAACACAAAGTCTGCACTCCACAGAGTAGACAGGAAGTGAGATCAGAAATCGATCTATAATAGCTCAGAAGTTATATGCACAAACATAAATCTCTGTACAAGTGGACGTTGTCATTCATGGTGCAGCATAGTCATTTATATCTTATAAAATGACCATTTTTCATATTTTTTCGACTTTTTTGACAAATTCCTGTTCTCTATATTGTTTATAACTAAAAAAACTACAATTTTTTTTTTCTTAAACCAAGGTGGTCAAAATTTCGAACACTTGCTACCATGAATATACAGGATACCTTGCTTTCGTTCTACAGATCATTGTCGTCGTCCAATCTGGCTACGTACCATTGGATAAGTTCCTATAATCATCTCCAGCACTGGCGTGATTCCGAACTACTTTAAGGAATCTCTCACTGAGTTGCAATTAGACCCAGGCCTTTTCAAGATATGCAAGGTGGCTCCGGTGGCGCAGTTGGTAGCATGTTGAGCTATGCCCAAGATTTTTTAAGAGCGTTAAAAATCCCTCAGTATGCCTTCCTTCGGAGGGGAAGTAAAGCAGGCGGTCCCATGTCATAGATTTATGGCATGTTAAAGAACCTTCCACTAATTACACCTGTGTGAAGCTAAATTGGATAGGTTAAGAAAGTAAACAACGCTCCTAAGTTACTACGTTCGTTGTCAAGAGCCGACTGTGGTGGCGTCTGGTAGCTAAGTTCTGAACTAGTAGTCATTGACGGTGGCGTTTGGCAGCTAAAGTAGGAACTATTTGAAAAATTCAAAAGTCTGCTGTCCTTACATGAATAAAGAAACAGATAACACACACTAATACAGTCATCACAATTAACACCACTTATCAGACAGATTCTACAAACTCCCAAAGTACACGGGGCTACATGACCTCGTTGTCGCAGCCCCTAAACTTAGGAACCAACCATACCTTGCTTTCGTTCTGCAGATCATTATGTCGTCGTCCAATCTGGCTAAGTACCATCGAATAAGTACGGTCCTTTTCAGGACCGAATAAAAAATCACTCTTTGGAACAGATAGATATGCGACCTTAATACATCCCCAATAAACGACATTAAGCAAAAAATGTGTACTAGTTCGAGGTTCGAACCTACTACAATGCGACTTCGTTGACTCTACTGTAGCAATTCTCGATTTAGCCACCATGGCTACCGAGAACCATGGTATATCGCTGGCACGTATTGAATCTATTCGTAGACACTTCCTGTCCAAACGTAAGGTGTTGTTCGGAGCTGTGATCGTTTTAATCATGCATTATATTTGAGGTCATTGAAATAACACTGCCACAATTGATTTCTACTATGTTCGCGAGCATGTACTCAACGGTAAAGTTGTACTGAGGTTGTAAAGGAGCAGGTACTAATGTTTTTAGGATGACTATGATATACGCGTTAGTTGGGTTGCCTTCCTCCAAAATGAAAATAAGCGGCTGGTGGACCACTCTGTTATACAGAGTGGTTCACCAGCCCCTTATTATCTAGTTTTATGGAACCCAACTAACATTGCTTTTCTCCCGATGGTCGATATTGCTCTGCGCTCTGACTGTGTGACAGCAATGTAAGAAAAACCAACCGTAAACTTTTCCCCGCCAATAACTACGGCTCATTCTACTAACATATGACTTGTTGCTCCTTGAACTAACACACACGTAATTGTTGTTTGAGTCCTCAGTCTTTTGACTGGTTTGATGCAGGCCTCCATGCCTCCCCCTCCTGAGCTAATCGTTTCATCTCTACATAGCTACCATACCCTACGTCCGAGGCAATCTTGTCCTCGACCCTCCTTCCATAACTAAGTTTGCTATTCCTGGGTGTCTTAGTATGTGTCCTACCAACCTATCTCCTCTCTTCATTAGCAGTCGCCAGAAACATCTCTCCTCTCCCACTAGTCTTAATACCTCTCCGTTTGTAACCCTATCTACCCATCTGTTCTTCATCATTCTCCTGTAACACCACATTTCAGACGCTTCAATTCTCCTCTTTTCTGCTGTACCAATAGTCCAAGTTTCACTTCCATAGAGTGCCAAGCTCCAGACAAAGGCCTTCAAAAATTACTTCCTAACACCTAAATCTATATTCGATGTCAACAGATTCCTTTTCTGTAGAAATGCTTTCCTTGCCTGAGCTAATAAGGTTTTGAATTGATGTAGTTTCCATTTGAGCGGATGAATTATCAAAAAATTATAAAAATGGTCCGGTTAGCTCAAACAATGCCAGCACTTCGCCCCAGTGTGCCGTTGGGCTCGTCACTTGGTACAGACACACCTACCAATACGCGTGGCTAGCACATACTGGGAAGGCCATGCAAGACACAAAATACAAGCAGTATTGACGTCACGAACATGCCAATGTGCTACAGGAGTCAAATTCCCTTTCATAAAAACAAAAGCCTTACCTTGGCATTCCATATAAGGTTTTGAATATTCCCGAAGGGAATATGATGTAGTTTCCATTTGAGCGGATGAATTATCAATAAATGATAAAAATGGTCCGGTTAGCTCAAACAATGCCAGCGATACGCCCCAGTGTGCCTTTGGCTCGTCAGTTGGTACAGACACACCTACCAATACGCGTGGCTAGCACATACTGGGAAGGCCATGCAAGACAAAATACAAGCAGTATTGACGTCACGAGCATTCCAATGTACTACAGGAGTCAAACTCCCTTACATAAAAACAAAAGCCTTACCTTGGCATTCCAAATAAGGTTTTGAGTATTCCCGAAGGGAATATGATGTAGTTTCCATTTGAGTGGATGAATTGTCAATAAATGATAAAAATGGTCCGGTTAGCTCAAACAATGCCAGCGTTTCGCCCCAGTGTGCCGTTGGGCTCGTCAGTTGGTACAGACACACCTACCAATACGCGTGGCTAGCACATATGGGAAGGTCATGCAAGACACAAAATACAAGCAGTATTGATGTCACGAGCATGCCAATGTGCTACAGGAGTCAAACTCCCTTTCATAAAAACAAAAGCCTTACCTTGGCATTCCAAATAAGGTTTTGAATATTCCCGAAGGGAATATGATGTAGTTTCCATTTGAGCGGATGAATTATCAATAAATGATAAAAATGGTCCGGTTAGCTCAAACAATGCCAGCGTTTCGCCACAGTGTGCCGTTGGGCTCGTCAGTTGGTACAGACACACCTACCAATACGCGTGGCTAGCACATACTGGGAGGGCCATGCAAGACACAAAATACAAGCAGTATTGACGTCACGAGCATGCCAATGTGCTACAGGAGTCAAACTCCCTTTCATAAGAACAAATGCCTTACCTTGGCATTCCAAGTAAGGTTTTGAATATTCCCGAAGGGAATATGATGAAGTTTCCATTTGATCGGATGAATTATCAATAAATGATAAAAATGGTCCGGTTAGCTCAAACAATGCCAGCGTTTCGCCCCAGTGTGCCGTTGGGCTCGTCAGTTGGTACAGACACACCTACCAATCCGCGTGGCTAGCACATACTGGGAAGGCCATGCAAGACACAAAATACAAGCAGTATTAACGTCACGAGCATGCCAATGTGCTACAGGAGTCAAATTCCCTTTCATAAAAACAAAAGCCTTACCTTGGCATTCCATATAAGGTTTTGAATATTCCCGGAGGGAATATGATGTAGTTTCCATTTGAGCGGATTAATTATCAATAAATGATAAAAATGGTCCGGTTAGCTCAAACAATGCCAGCGATACGCCCCAGTGTGCCTTTGGCTCGTCAGTTGGTACAGACACACCTACCAATACGCGTGGCTAGCACATACTGGGAAGGCCATGCAAGACAAAATACAAGCAGTATTGACGTCACGAGCATTCCAATGTGCTACAGGAGTCAAACTCCCTTACATAAAAACAAAAGCCTTACCTTGGCATTCCAAATAAGGTTTTGAGTATTCCCGAAGGGAATATGATGTAGTTTCCATTTGAGTGGATGAATTGTCAATAAATGATAAAAATGGTCCGGTAAAACAATGCCAGCGTTTCGCCCCAGTGTGCCGTTGGGCTCGTCAGTTGGTACAGACACACCTACCAATACGCGTGGCTAGCACATACTGGGAAGGCCATGCAAGACACAAAATACAAGCAGTATTGACGTCACGAGCTTGCCAATGTGCTACAGGAGTCAAACTCCCTTTCATAAAAACAAAAGCCTTACCTTGGCATTCCAAATAAGGTTTTGAATATTCCCGAAGGGAATATGATGTAGTTTCCATTTGATCGGATGAATTATCAATAAATGATAAAAATGGTCCGGTTAACTCAAACAATGCCAGCGTTTCGCCCCAGTGTGCCGTTGGGCTCGTCAGTTGGTACAGACACACCTACCAATCCGCGTGGCTAGCACATACTGGGAAGGCCATGCAAGACACAAAATACAAGCAGTCTTGACGTCACGAGCTTGCCAATGTGCTACAGGAGTCAAACTCCCTTTCATAAAAACAAAAGCCTTACCTTGGCATTCCAAATAAGGTTTTGAATATTCCCAAAGGGAATATGATGTAGTTTCCATTTGAGCGGATGAATCATCAATATATGATAAAAATGGTCCGGTTAGCTCAAACAATGCCAGCGTTTCGCCCCAGTGTGCCGTTGGGCTCGTCAGTTGGTACAGACACACCTACCAATACGCGTGGCTAGCACATACTGGGAAGGCCATGCAAGACACAAAATACAAGCAGTATTGACGTCACGAGCATGCTAATGTGCTACAGGAGTCAAACTCCCTTTCATAAAAACAAATGCCTTACCTTGGCATTCCAAGTAAGGTTTTGAATATTCCCGAAGGGAATATGATGTAGTTTCCATTTGAGCGCATGAATTATCAATAAATGATAAAAATGGTCCGGTTAACTCAAACAATGCCAGCGTTTCGCCCCAGTGTGCCGTTGGGCTCGTCAATTGGTACAGACACACCTACCAATCCGCGTGGCTAGCACACACTGGGAAGGCCATGCAAGACACAAAATACAAGCAGTCTTGACGTCACGAGCTTGCCATTGTGCTACAGGAGTCAAACTCCATTTCATAAAAACAAAAGCCTTACCTTGGCATTCCAAATAAGGTTTTGATTCGGGAATATGATGTAGTTTCCATTTGAGCGGATGAATTATCAATAAATGATAAAAATGGTCCGGTTAGCTCAAACAATGCCAGCGTTTCGCCCCAGTGTGCCGTTGGGCTGGTCAGTTGGTACAGACACACCTACCAATATGCGTGGCTAGCACATACTGGGAAGGCCATGTGCTAGCCACGCGTATTGGTTGGTGTGTCTGTACCAACTGACGAGCCCAACGGCACACTGGGGCGAAACGCTGGCATTGTTTGAGCTAACCGGACCTTTTTATCATTTATTGATAATTCATCCGCTCAAATGGAAACTACATCATATTCCCGTCGGGAATATTCGAAACCTTATTTGGAGTGCCATGGTAAGGCTTTTGTTTTTATGAAAGGGAGTTTGACTCCTGTAGCACATTGGAATGCTCGTGACGTGAATACTGCTTGTATTTTGTCTTGCATGGCCTTCCCAGTATGTGCTAGCCACGCGTATTGGTAGGTGTGTCTGTACCAACTGACGAGCCCAACGGCACACTGGGGCGAAACGCTGGCATTGTTTGAGCTACCGGACCATTTTTATCATTTAATGATAATTCATCCGCTCAAATGGAAACTACATCATATTCCCTTCGGGAATATTCAAATTCTTATTTGGAATGCCAAGGTAAGGCTTTTGTTTTTATGAAAGGGAGTTTGACTCCTGTAGCACATTGGCATGCTCGTGACGTCAATACTGCTTGTATTTTGTGTCTTGCATGGCCTTCCCAGTATGTGCTAGCCACGCGTATTGGTAGGTGTGTCTGTACCAACTGACGAGCCCAACGGCACACTGGGGCGAAACGCTGGCATTGTTTGAGCTAACCGGACCATTTTTATCATTTATTGATAATTGCCTGATCTAACCTACTTTTTATATCCTCTTTGTCGTCCTTCACTGGTTATTTTGCTTCCTAAGTAACAGAAGTCTCTTTCTTCCTTTAGTTTTTCACGTGCCAATTTGATGTCCATATAGGATTCTGATTTATTTCGGCTGCATTCCAATATTTTTGTTTACATTTATTAATTTTCATCATGAAATCTTTTCTCAAGACGGAGTCCATACCATTCAAAAACGCATACGAAAATTCTCAGGCGTGTCGGCAATTCTCAGAGTTAATGCGATCGAATTAATAGCTTACGCCACGTGATCTGTATTAGAAAGTTAAATTAACACCTTAAACCATGATTTAAGACTTTGGCATGGAATTAAACGTTTGAGGTGGGACGGTCACAGAAACTATTGCACGTTTAGCGCGCGCTTTCTGCCATGTGTTTGTGGCTGAGACGGTTAAAGCCTGATCGTACGTGATGGACGCAAACGGGTAGAAGGCTGCTTCGAATCCAGTGGTAGGAATACATTTTTGAATGAAAGCCCACGCTCCAATTTAGTGGAGATGTAACTACATTGTCACATTTATTCCCTTACGATGCATTTTTGTGAAGAGTACGTCGAATTTTGCTGATTTATAAAGATAATACGATCGAATTGGTACTTTATGCCACGTGACCTGTAATGGCAAAAAATTAAAAAACTGGCATGAATATTAACATAACATATCAAAGTGTCGCTCTGGAGGTCCGGGTTCGATTCCCAGCTCTGTCAAGTAATTTGATACTTGTCTTTGAGGGCTGAAATTGGGTACACTTAGCGTTGTGAAGCAAATGTATGAAGAGGTGGGTTCGATTCCCACCTCATTCAACCTGGAAGTAGTTTTCCGTGGTTTCCCATTTCTACTCCGGCCAAATTCTGGGACGGTTTCTGTCTTAACGCCACGACTGCCTCCTTCCCAATCCTTAAAGGAGACCAAAACACACAAGTCAACTTGCCTCAAAATCAAAGTATTTATCAGGCAGTGTTCAACTATATATTTGCTTTAGCTGTGTGCAGCTTCGCAGGTCGGTTAATGAAGGAAAGACGAGTAGCCTTGACGTCACTGCGCTGTAAGCGCCGAGTGAGCTATCCGTTACATTCAGTTTGTAACCTAACAATGGTAGGTTACAGAGACTCTTTTTGGTATTTTATTTAGTTATTTTATTTATTTTTTTTGTTGCCAGCCATGGCCACATATTGGCAGGTCACCACTGAGATCTTGTGTGCCCTACCTTGAGATTCTTTACTGGTGGGTGGCCAAGTGGGTGGACCAGGTGGCCTTGGCTATTGCATATGTGTTTTGGGCAGATAGGTCAAGATTCCTTGACCTGGCATGGTTACCATAGAGATGGTGTTGATTTTTGGCTAGTTTGGGATGTCAGGCAAAATGGAGTCCAGTTGTTGTGTGTTTGAATTGTGAAGATTGTTTATGGATTAGGGACTTTCAGATTGTTGATGTATTTTCCAGGCAATGTTAAGAGAGGCCTGCTTATATGTACATAATAATTAATATTAATAAATAAATAAATAGTGTATGAAGATCAAAGTTTGTTTCCTGGTCTTAGTGTGGTATTCATGCAAGCATATTGCCCCACTTCCTGAAGTAATAAATGAGGTGCCTAGAATCAAAACCCGCCAAATCCATTCCTTCACTTTTTCGGCAAAGTGGCAAAAACTGTCACAAACGAACCAATACCCAAAACAAAATACTTTTTTCACTAAAAAATGAATGAATTATTTTTAAAAACAGTGACGAAGTACGAAGCTGATCCCCGATATAGTTAAAAATGTATGTAGAAAAATATAAAGCAATAATTCGGATTTGTCAGGGTTTGTTACTAAGTTTGGATTTGGCAGGTTTTGATACCAAAGAGCCCTAATACATTTGAAGTTGCGAAGAGATTGTAGAAACTGCGTAAGCTTTATTCAGAAATTAATATTTGAATGAAAGTTAACTAAATATAGGTTATAAAATTTTAAAAATCGTATAATTTTTGTGTTTTGTTGTTGTTGTTGTTGTTATTGTTGTTTTAAGGGGTGTTGTGTTTTATTGGAATAAACAGAAAAAGAATAAAACTCATATTACCCATTCGAGATTTGATTGCCGCTGAGTGTGACTGTGCCAGCGTTTCTGTTTATTGTAGCATGAGCTCTGCGGGGCGAAGCGGAGGACACAGCGATGACAGAGTGCAATCTGCACATAGGTCACGCTGCATTGCGTCAGATAAGCGTCACAGGAGCTCATGTCACCATGGACAGTTAAATCCAAAACTGGAGCTGAGTCATATCCTACACGCGCAACTGTACCTGTCGACGAAGCAAGCTGACGTGAGACGCAATTACATAAAGAGTAGTTCCCATCTCCACCGCCGGCAATATTTCCTGAAAGGGTAATAATACTGTACATTAAATAACCCCTGGCACTACAACCCGTGAAGGGCCTAATCCCCAGCCATTTGGCCTGCAGATATTGGGGTGCCGCATGACCAGCGCATCGGGTCCCCTCGGCCGTTAATCTTGGTTTTCGTGTTTGGGGCCCTGCCTCACTGTCAGTTACTCAATTGTCCTCACGAGGCTGAGTGCACTCCGTTCCAGCCCTCACGTCAGTTTCCAAAATCCCTGACGGAGCCGGGAATCGAACCCGGGGCCTCCGGGTGAGAGGCAGGCGCGCTACCCCAACACCACGGGGCCGGCAATACTGTAGCCTACAGTACTGAACAATAATAAGGAAAAGCGTCAAATTAAATTAATATTCAATTACTATGGTCCAGGCCTTTAGAGATAAAACTATCGTCATTCAACTATTAAATCACATTCTTTACTGGAAGTTATAGCTACACAATTTCTGTTTCTACCTCATCCTCAATAGTAGTTTCTCAATCATCATTCTCTTCGTGTTCGCCACGACTTTGCAGATTGCAATAAAACTGCAGCTCTCCATTTTCCCTCCACCTTTCTCCTGAATGCTTCGAAAGCAGTCTTTCACTTCTTGTGCCTGAAGGACAATCCCTCTGTTTATGGCTTCTGGCTTTACGTGAGTCATATCAAAATCAGGTTTCGTGACACGTTTGTGTTCGCAAATGTCTGTTCTGTGGAAAACATCACCCAGACCAGAATGTTATTGTTCTTCTCGTTCGTTGTCAAAATTATCCAAAACAAATTATTATCAGAAAGTACAACTACATAAACCATTCTAATCCCGTCAGGCAGGGGTACATTCTCCGACTAATGCACGTAGGTAAAGAGTACACACTTCGCAAAGCATCATGGAAGGTAAGATGGCGGATCTGGGTGCTCCTATTGGCTGATGTGGATGTGGCGGGTTTTGTGACCAAAAATGGCGAAACTGTCGTTGGACTTGGCGGATATTGCAACTAAGCCTCAACTTTGACTTCGTTTTACAGTAGGATGTAGCGGGTTTTGTAACAAAATAATCGTTTTAATGAATTCAGAGCAGCAAAAGCTATATGAAACAATGCTTATCTCAATTTTCATAAAATATGGATTTGGCGGGTTTTGATTCTAGGCGCCTCAAATATTATAAGAGGATTATGGTAACCCAACAGAGGTAAGTTTTTATATAAATTACAACATCGCCCAACTGTGGGGCATGTTGTTGTTGTTGGATTTTGACCAAGAAGATTAATATAAATATTACATTGCCGCCCAATGCAGGGGCTGAAAGAAGATAGCTTGGTGAGTTTTTATAAACATTAAAAGTTGATTGTTACAATACGCGCGTTGCCACTCTTCGGTTTATAAGTATTGTTTATTATAATCGAGTGTGATGGCTGTATTTCAAAATATCTACCTGTAGTGTGTACAACACATCGAGCAGAAACCGAAACTGTAGAGAGAAATATATTTCCATAGATTTCCAAATCGAAGTAAGAGTTGGCAGTTGGGTACAATTTTGGAAGAGGAAACATTTTTATGCCAGTAAAGGGGCTACTGTGTGTTCAATGCATTTTAAAAATACAGACTATGATGAAACGCAACTTTCGAAAATAAAGTTGATGTGTACGGAAAAGCTACAAGGTCCAAAATTGAAACCAGGGGCTGTTCCATCAATATGATATCCAGCGCCGACAGATGGATATACTTCTCATGCAAGAATGTTAATTCATATAAGCCGTTTCACAAAGTACACTGTGGGAGTACCCGCCAGTTACTAAACAGAGCTGGACGGAAAGGTATGAGACTAAAAGACGAAGGGAGTTTCTTGACACAGTATTAAGCAAAAGTGATATCTCTAACGATAAAGATGTACACGACGTTCAGACCGATATGATTGAAAATATTTTACCAGACAGTCAGGTACACAGTATGTAGTTTAGAAACACAGTGTGGGTTAGGAAGTAAAATAGATAGAAAATGCTTAGACTTTGCAACACCCGGCCCAGTCCTGAACAGTGTCGTAATGGTAGAACATTTGAACGACAGTTTCTATGAGCCAGATGAAAGTGATAAAAGTTACAGTGAAAGTGATATTAGTGATACTGGTAACGAACACACTCAGAACGGTGTACATATTACAGGTTCATATTTCTGTGTTGCGTGGACAAGTTAACTCACACTCTATGAAATGTGTTCCAGTTGTAAAAGTGAAGTGAAAAACATTTCACATTAAATTAAGGCGACTATGTTGTGCGTAAAAACACTTTGCGATTGTGGTAATGAATTGTGTTGGTATTATCAACCGATGGAAGGAAAGAAACCAGAAGGAAGTGTCCTAATAGCATCAGCATTATTGTTGGTTGGTTCCTCAGTTTAGGGGTTGCGACAACGCTGTCATGTAGCCCCGTGTACTTTGGGTGCATGTAGAATCTGTCTGATAACCGATGTTAATTGTGATGGCTGTATTAGTGTGTGTTATCTGTATTTCAGGTAAGGACTGCATTCGATCAATTTCAAGTGATTCCTACTTTTGCTACCAAACGTTACAGTCAACGACACCTAGCTGTGAACTTGGCTACTAGATGGCACTGCACCCGGCACCTAGCGGAGAACATTGGAACTTCATAGGGCGTTAATCAAATCTAACCTACAAATTTACCTTCACATAATTGTAGTTAGTGGAAGGTTCTTTTACATGCCATAAAGTGAAGACGACTTACAAAAGATCCTGAGCAAGATGGACAAAATAATGGAGGAAGAATTTAATATGAGAATAAATACAAATAAAACAAAAATTTTGGTCTGCAGTTGACATGGCGAAAACAAGACATCAATAGAGTTAAGAAATGAAAAGATACAAGAAGTGAATGTGTTTAATTATCTGGTAAATAAAATAACGAATGATGGAAGAAGCAGCAGAGAGATATTAAGTAGGATTGCCCAAGCCAAGAACGTTTTCTATGAAAAGAAGAACCTATTTACTGCAAGGAACATAAGTCTTGATGTGAGGAAACAAATGTTGAAGACCTATGTATGGAGCGTCGCGCTATATGGCAGCGAATCTTGACAATAGGAGAGAGAGAGAGGAAAAGACTACTAGCATTTGAGACCTGGTGCTATAGAAGGATTATGAAAATCAGTTAGAAAGAAATGGTCACAAATGAGGAAGTCTTTAGAAGAGTGGGAGAGAAAAGATGCTTCCTTAAATATTTAAAAAGAAGGGGAATCACCTCGTGGGCCACATACTGCGACACAATGGAGTGATTAAGCTTATAATCGAGGGAACAGTAGACGGCAAGAATTGTAGAGGAAGACCCAGACTGGAGTACACGAGTCAAATACTGAAAGATATTGGTTGTGGCTCATACTGTGAACTGAAGAGGAAGACTGAGAGACGGGAAGTATGGTGAGCTGCTGCCAACCAGCCTCACGGCTGTTAACCACAGAGAGAGAATTCTATGACATAGATCTGCAAGATTTACTTCCCCTCCGAAGGAAGGCATACTGAGGTTTTTTAACGCTCTTAAAAAATCCGACGACTTCGGCATGCTATCAGCCTCGCCACCGAAGCCATCAGCATTATTGTTGTCAGGCATTCTGTTTGAGCCCCTTCGGTCATTTTGCAAGTTCATCAATTTACATATGATGTCACGAACTGTATATGATAGAATTATTCATAGAGTAACTGGTCCTATAGTGGAGGATACTTGGGATCAAGATTATTTGGAAAGTATGGCCCGAAACATGTCCCAGAAATAATAAAACTGTGAGAATTTTTGTAATAAATTGTATTGATTGGGCGGAGAATCAACAACCCCATTCGATACTTGGGATCAAGAAAGAACTACGGTTATTGATTGTTTGAAAAGCAGTGCCAAGCCCATTTGGTTGGCCGGAGCTGGCCAGTACAATTCTCCCGATTCGCTCGTGGATATAAATACGAGCCGTATAGCTCATTTGGAACTTGCTCAGAGAGTGATGGTGAAAGGCGATCTTGAAAGGGCTGCGTGTGAAACCGCATTGAAAAAGATTGTTCGGGAAGAAAATTGTACTACAAAACTCTTTCTTCTCGATAGACACAAAGGAGTAAGGTATTTACTGAGAACGCAGTATCCCGATATCGAACATGAATTTGACGTTTGGCACATATCAAAAAGTCTAATGACACCAATTTCGTTGCCGGCTCGGCTTGTATATCCATATTAGGAACAGCACTCATTCCAGGTTCCGTATTGACCATGTTTACATGAAGTATAACATAATTTTCTCGCCAAATCAATACTTTACTTACATAAAAATTCTACAGGTACATGTTTCGGAAACCTATTTTGTTCCCTTCCTCAGCCCACTTTTTGGTGTAAAAGATCATACAACATCAAAATCGTCACCAAATAACAAAAAAACACAGTTCACACTTATTCTCTCGTTCTTCCTTTGTTAGGCCTGTGTCATTAGACACATTAATGTCACTCACGGAATAAACACTTATTAGTTGAAGTATTGAATATGGTACAAGGAACATTTTTACAAGACATTCCGTGAGGACTTGTCAGGGTACAAACCACCAACATTACGTTTCCGTCGACGTAATGGACAACTAGAAACAAACAGTAAGGAGAACTGCAAGATACTGGCTTATTATTTCCAAACTCTTCTGAACTGTGATCCTCCAGTGGAAAGGCTGCAGTTTGAAAAACCTGTACCAAACCCAGACTCACTTCCCCCAACAACAAATAAAAGAGATAATCCAATCGCTCAAAATTAACAAAGCCCCTGGAATAACTGCTGAGATGTTGATAATAGGAGGAGATGACCTCATAAGGAGAATTCCTACACTCCTAACAGAAATATGGGAGAGCGAAATAATTCCGAAGGACTGGAAGAATGCCATTATCCATCCGTTGCATAAAAAGGGCGACCGAGCGGACCCCAACAACTACAGAGGTATATCACTTTTACCAATTATATACAAGGTATTATCTAAAGCACTCTTAAACAGAGTAGAACAACAAACTGATCATTTGATTGGTGAATACCAGGCAGGCTTTAGGATAGGTAGATCGTGTTCGGAGCAGATTTGGAGCCTTAAGACGATATTAAGGATACGCTGCAGTACCAACACATTTGTCACCTTCGTGGATTTTAAGAAGGCGTATGATTCTATTGACAGACAAACTATTCTGAACACCCTAGAAGAGCTTCGTGTTGACAGGAAAACCAGGGACTTAATCCGCCAGACTCTCACTGACACAACATCTCAAGTGAAGTTTGTAGGTGAACTATCAGAGCCTTTCGAAGTGCATACCGGAGTTCGACAAGGTGACAGCCTCTCCCCACTGCTTTTTAACTTAGTGTTGGACAAAGTCATCAGGGAGTGGGAAAACAACATCAAAGGCATAAGCATTGGTACTCTGGAACAGGAAATAAAAGTAAAATGCCTAGCTTTTGCTGATGATCTAGCTATCTTTACCAAGACTAGTGAAGAAACCAAGTATGCCATAGAGAAGTTACATGAGTTAGCATCAAAGACAGGACTCCAAATATCGTATGAGAAGACGCATTTCATAGTAAATGGAGACCAGAATATCCCGAGATCTCCACTACAGACCAACTATGGAATAATTAGGCACGTACCTTCCTTCAAATATTTAGGAGAAATTATTGTACCGTCTGGATTGGACAGGAAAGCTAATTTAGAAAGAGCTACCAAACTTCAGAAAGCATACTGAATAACATGGAATCACTATAATAAAAGAGTGATATCACGAAATGCAAAACTACGGCACTACCAGACAGTTGTTCTTCCGGAAGCATTGTACGCCTCCGAAACTATATCTCTAGGAGGCCACTCTCAAATTGGTGAAATCGAAATCCAGGAACGTAAAATTCTCAGGAAAATATATGGCCCCCTTTATGTTAATGGTATATGGATTAAAAGGAAAACCACAGACTTGTACACAGTAATCAATAAGTTCACTGATACCGTGCGTAAGAGACGATTGAAATTTTATGGTCACATCTGCCGAATGGACAACACCAGATATGCAAAAAAAAACTACTTGATATAATTAATTCAAAGAAGGTCAAAATCAGTTGGTTAGAAGAAATCAAACAGGACTTAAAGGAAATAAACATTACAGAAGATAGCATCAGGAATCGCAAGACTTTTGGAACTCTAGTTACAAATCACTCTTTCACCGAAAAAGCTAAAAAGACTCCTGAAAAAAATGGACGGAGGAACGTAAGAAGGGGCATAGCGACTTCATGAGGAGATTTTGGGAGGAGAAGAAGAGGAAAGCTCCATCAACCCGAGTCAACAAGTTCAAGCGCGCTCCCTAAGTGGGCAAAACAAAGAAAGAAAGAAAGAAAGAAAGAAAGAAAAAGAATAATAATGATTTAATAATAATAATTATTATTATTTTCAATATTTTGCTGAGATAATAATAATTATGATTTATATTTTCTAATAATCATATCATGTAGTGTGATTTATAAAGTTGATATTTAAAACGGTTTGCTAGATCTGATACTTGTTTTTCCGAAGGCTAGTGGTTAACGCATGCCCACATTCAACTAACAGAATAATTCTATGGAAACATTTTACACTTGCATTATGCAATTAAATCTTTTTGAAGACACGGTGAGTAATGATACGGGAAGCAAATAGAATGTATAAAATACGGTAATATAAAATCCTTATGAGCAAAGTCTTGTTATAGAACGTTTGGCCAGAAATAGACACGGTGCGGAATTATTAATGTTTCAACTGATGGTGTAATTGCTGTAAACTCATTGAGGAGCTTACTAGCTTATAAATCTTCCAGTTTGATTAACAAGCAAAGGCTTGATTATTCTGTATAATTTGGGAAGAAATTTTTGTGTGTGTGGAAATAGTTAAATATGCCATTCTGATTGTGCAATTTAAGTCGCAGGAATGAGGTTGTTATAATGGAGCATCAACCATATTGTAGGTTGGATGACTTTGAAATATTGTTGCAAGCTACACTTTCGTCGATTTTATAACCAAGGGTTATTTTATGGAACCATCATAGTCAATTCACAGTTTACCCACGTGTTCTATAAATATTTCCTAGTAATTGTTAACTGGAATTTTGTTATTGACATTTACCTTTCATTATGAGAAGACTTTACCGTTATCTAGATGCTAATTATGATCATGTGATTTTTGACACATTTAAATCGAATGGGCCGATGCCATAAATAAATTAAAACTGTTATTACCTAAACAACCACTACAATTTATAGGATATTCGTGATATTATTAAAAATATAAGTAAATTAATAATATAAACATACACGCACACGCTCTCCATTAAGTGGCAAAAAGTAGTGCTTAGTGTTTGATTTCCGTGTTTTGCCACAAGGGCGAATAGACCAATTTTTGCGATTTTCACATTATGTAATTTCTAATATCGATAGGTCGAAATGCGTCTACTGCCACAAGGGCGAACGTCTAGTATCGAAAATAACGGCGGGAAAATAACTTTGCTTAGAAGTTACAACGGCGAATGTGATAAATGTTTGTCGCCAAAAGGGCGAATCTCACATCCAGAAAGGCGAACGTGAAAACTGCTTACTACCAGAAGGGCGAATGTCCATGGAATTCTATTGAAATAAGAGTTTGACATTGTTTTCATTCTTACCGCGCATGCATTCTTGTACACAGGACACCTTATCTGCATTGTTGATGAGTGGGAAACTGCAATAGCTTGTGTTGACATTTCCTCTCGATGATAATTTAAGGTATGTGCATGCTTCTTAATAATTAAAAACTAAATATTAACATAAAATTGGTAAAATATAATTAATTATAAGGATAGAACTAGTTTTCATGGTTATGCCAGTTTGTTCCGAAACAAAACCCACGATAAGCACAGTAATTGGAATACCTTCCTACGTATGCTTTGATAAACATAGCTAACTGAAGTTGTAGACCGTAGACATCATGGCCATGCCTCTCAATGAAAGTTAAAGTGTAGGTAAAAAAACAGCTTTGTGGCTAATCAAAGATGAGTGTTTACTTAGGGTATTTCTTTATTTCAGAATCATTTCAGCATGTCGTTATTCAGAGGGAGAAAGTTGGTGGAGCTAGCACTGAGAGATACAAGTAATGAGCGGGAGAATGCTGAGCACGTTGAAATGAACTGTGAACAGGAGATAAGCCAAAGTCACGTTGGAAATACTACCGGAACTTCTGATCTACAGAGTGTTTCAGTGGACCAAGATACAAGAACTGAAAATAATGAAATTATGAATTTCGACTATGTGTTTGAGCGTGAATTGGTGCCTGTGTTGGGAAGTGATGAGATGTGCCCTAATAATGGTACAACGGTGATTCATGAGAGCGATTTTCGAGAAGCTGATAATTTGACTACTGAAAGGGGAAGCAATGAAACTCACATTAATTGTCCCCATCTGGAAGACAAAGGCCAGGATTCATTCGTACCTTGCAGTGGTTCAAATAATGAACACCCGACAATAGATCTGCAACTACCTGAAGTGAGTGACCAAGATTCAGATGGAACATCACACTTAACCACGAGTCGTGAGTCTCTAATTGTAGGGCAAAGTGGGAAGAGAAAGAAAAAATCACTCCCAAAAAAAGAATTGCGGAAGAAGAATCGTCTGCATGGTCTGGAATATCTGTCATCCAGGGGCAAGAAAGTGTCACAAAAATGTGTGTTAGGTAATAATCCATGTGTCGGTAAAAGTTGCAGTAATGAATGCAGCAAATTTAAAGAAGAAGACAGAGAGAGAATTTGTAATAACTATTGGAAGCTTTCATCCGGATTAGATTAAAAAAAACTTTATTTTAAGTAATGTAAAGTTAGTACCAATGAAAAGACGAAGAGTTGAAGAAACCAAGAGTAGGAAATCAAACACTAAGCACTACTTTTTGCCACTTAATGGAGAGCGTGTGCGTGTATGTTTAAGATTTTTTCTAAAGACCCTTGCTATATCCGAGAAACTTGTTAGGTACACTGTCGAAAATTCAACAGATTTAATTGTTGCTAAGCCAGATATGCGAGGTCGCCATGAGCCACATAACAAAAGCAAGAATAGCAGTGTAAAAGAGGTAAAGGAATTCATTATGCGGTTGCCAGCGGTACCTTCACATTATTGCAGGAAGAGTACAACACGAAAGTACCTGCCAGCTGAAATGAAAAATATTTCGAATGTATACAGACAGTATAAACAGCAAGCAACTGATTCCGTGAGTATCCAAGTGTTTAAGAAGATATTCAACACATCCTTCAATATCGGCTTTCACATCCGAAAGAAAGACAAATGTTCCACTTGTGAAAAGTATAAAAATATGCCAGAAGAAAGCGTAACTGTGGAACAAAGATCAGAGTTGGATATCCACCTTAAAGAAAAGCAACATGTGGAAGAGATATTCCTAAAAGATCAGAAGATACATACAGAAGACCCCAGTGTCCTTACAGCGTCATTTGACCTACAAAAGGTACTCAATACACCCATGGGAGATAGCATGTTATTGTATTACAGTAGGAAGTATGCTGTATACAATTTGTGTTTCTATGAGAGTTCGACTAGAAATGGCTTTCCTTATGTCTGGGGAGAATGTGATGGAAAACGAGGAGCTAACGAAGTTTGCACCATTCTTCAAAAGTACATAAAACATGTTGAAGAAAGAAATGAAATCACTACGTTAAATTTATATTGCGATTCTTGTCCGGGACAAAATAAGAACAAGCAGGTGATTAACACCCTCAGTCAAGTGTTGCAGGAATGCATAACAATACAGGTAATCAAAATAACGTATCTTGTTCCAGGCCACACGTACATGCCAGTAGATTCAATGCATGCCTCTATTGAAGCAGCGTGCCGCAAAATTACAATCTGGGCTCCAAGTGAATGGCCAACAATAATAAGAAATTCCAGAACAAATCCTCGACCATACGTATGTCATGTTTTGAACCATAGTGAGTTTCAAGACTGGAAGAGCAATTCTGCTGATAAGGATGTGATGTTTAATAAGAAGCGATTTCCCTTTAAAGGCATCCGTTCGGTCAAGTTCGTGAAGGGAGAAAAGTGCCTGTACATTACCCGCACACTTGCTGACAACAGCGAGACAATTGCAGAAATATTGCCAGTGAAAAGGCAAAGATCTAAGAAAAAGCAGGAGATGCTCCAGCGGGCCTACGAGACACGACTTCCTCTGCCTATGAAGAAATTCGAGAACATTATCCCGACAATTTACCATCAGGAATACCTACAGTTACCGAAATCTGGAAATGTCCACGACACATTGGAGGAAACTGATGAAGAAGATGAATACCCAGAGGAACTTTAAATCTGTATCCTTCCCATTATCACGCAGCCATTACATCACCTGTACATTTTTCTTAAAGTAATGCAATAAATTAAAGTTGATCATTGATTTGAGATTCAATATTTCTTACTCGTTTAGAATTTTCTCTCTGTTTGAAATATCCTCAAAACAGGTACCAATCTATCAAAATAAACGGAGAGCTAGTTAAAGCAGTTACAAACGGAAAGTTGAATATAACTTTCTGATACCGCCAAAAAGGCGAACGTAGGGGCGAATAAGATAGGTAAGGAGACTTTACTCCACCAAATGGGCGAATATGCCAAAAATTCTCGTTTTTTACGTGTGAGCGACAAACCAAAGGTTTCAGTGATGAATAATATTTAATAGAAAATGAGAAACATATTAGGCTTCTTAAATTTGCATGGAACATTAATACTAATTTACTAAAGACAGTAGAAATCAGTTTTCTGTTAATACTGAAAATTTTTGTAAATGGCGCATTCGCCCTTCTGGCGAAATACGGTCAATATGATGATTAACATTTTGACATTCTGTCAAAGAATTGTAATTTTGATAAAAGCAACTGATATTGTTTTGTGTTAAATTTAATTTTTCTAAATAATATTTCCAAGTGATATTTAAATAATTGAATGGCTAAATCCATAGTTAAGAGAATTGATGTTTTGTTAATAATAAAATTTTGACCATAATATTGCTATTTGAGTCAAGAGCTCAGAATAAACTTTGGATCGAGAACAGATGGTACAATAAATATTTTTCTGTTTATCGAAGTTCTTCGAATCCTTGCTCGAATGTCCATGTAATTAATATTGTGTTATATTCATTGTTATGACTTTATATTTGAACCAATTTTGAGATAATGATTCCTGGAAAAAGTGTTAGTTAATTTTCTGCTACTATTTTGAAAAACAAAAACAGTGATTTTTTTACATCAAGTGATAATATTCCATTTCAAAGTGTGAATACTTTAAAGTTAGGAATCAGGATGGACAATTCAATTTGCGCTGACAAACCTACGGTTGTAAATAATTCATTTGAACGAAGTCAACAGGACTAACAATCTGACTTTAGTTTCAAATGCTTAGTGTTCATGTGTTGGTGAATCTGTAAATTTGTGTATGTAAATGTATGATCCATCATGCATCCATAATGCTACTTTTAGCATTACTTCTGTCAACTTTTAAACATTTTAATAAAATGAGATAATTTTACGGATTGTGTTATTTTCAGAAAATCTCCTTCTATCCTTATTGTTGCATCGAGCCGAAAATCAGTAAAGCTTTTTTTTTTTTTTTTTGTCACTTTAACCCTTATGGCGCCCTGGGATTTTTTGATTCTCGTGCTGACTGATTTTTGGTGAAAATGCATAGGGTATTGTAGGGCTGACCCCCTGTCAGCAAATAGCTCCCTTCATAGGCTATTTATTCTTTTAGTAACTTCTTCAGTTTCCCTATTTTCTCTTCTTAGGTATGGTAGGATTTGCTCCCTGCCAGCCATTAGCTCATAAGTTGCGTCACTCATTTTCTTTTGCACAAAGCAGGTTAATTTATATGGTGCTCACAAGCACGTACCTGTTCTTTATGGGTAAAGATCTCTACATTTTTTTTTTTTTTTTGTAACACTTATGTTATCTCAAATTGTTAACCTGTATGACCTGAAAATTTTTGAATGTACATGTTAAAGCTACCTGCTCTCTCTATTCTTTTTTCTTGTGTCATATTGTCTAGCCCATGTTCCTTAACGCTCAAACTTTAATCCATTTTGAATTCACTCAAAGTGCGTCTGATACGGAGACCTTTAATTGGTCGATCCGATGGTTATTGATCATTCAGTACACCAGACGCCGTTGAATGAAATTATAGTTTCGGTCTGATGTATTTATTTGTTACGTGGGTCGTCTGAGTGAGTCTGAGTTTTTCTTTAAACCAAGGTGGTCAAAATTTCGACGTCGTCCAATTTGGCTACATACCATCGGATAAGTACGTAAAAAATCACTCGTTGGAACAGATAGATATGTGTCCATAATACATCCACAATAAACGGCATTAAGCAAGAAAATTGTACTTCGTTGACGCTACACTAGCAATTCTTGTTTTAGCCACTATAGCTACCATGAACCATGGTGTAACGCTGGCACGTATTGAATCTATTTGTGGACACTTCCTGTCCAAACGTAAGAAGGTGTTAATCGGAGCTGTGATCGTTTTTATCATGCATTATATTTGAGGTCATTGAAATAACACTGCCACTATTGATTTCTACTATTTTCGCGAGCATGTACTCAACGGTAAAGTTGTACTATGGTCGTAAAGGAGCAAGTACTAATGTTTTTAGGAAGACTATGATATACACATTAGTTGGGTTGCCTTCCTCAAAAAAAATAAGGGGCTGGTAGACCACTCTGTATATATGTATATGTAAATTATAAAGAATACAACACTGATACTAACAGTTTATTTGGAGATAACAGCATTACGGAGTTCACGCTCCTTGCATATTGAAGACAATCACGATTTACATTACAACAAGCGACATTACGAATCAAGATAAACTAAAGGGTGAATTTGAAATTACTTCACAAATTTAAAATAACAACTACAAAAGGTGTGTAGAAATATGTACAGTTTATTAGAACCCATTGATTGATCTGTAGTTTTAAAATTAACTTACACTATGCATGTTCATCACAAACTACACAGATTCCAAGACAAGACCCAACTAAATTTAACCTAGTAGATACAGAACTATTAGATAAAGTCGTCGTCTGCTGTAACTCGATTCCAAGTACACCTACATCTTCCTGCATAGAGCTTTTCAAACCAGCTTGTGGATGTGTTTCTGATGACTAAACAGGCCAATCCTGGCATAAAACATGCGCCCACATAAATTGCACTGAATGGTCGGGGAAGGGCGGGGTTGTAATTGACGGAAGCTTTCTTGCTTGTTGCTTGGCCTCTCCATGTCTGCGATGTTCTTCTTCAAATAAGTTGACAGCAGTCGATGTAGTGTTCCGCCACAGTAAACGGTCCAGCAGCAGATATTTCCCATGAGTGGATATGTATACCAGTCGTCGTCGTGATGTGTTTTAGCTGGTCTTTAAAACGCTTCAGAGGGGCCCCATGAGGTCTAATGCCGGAGCAAAGTTCACCATAAAGGAAATGACGTGGCTGGTATTACTCATACGGTGAACATGGCCTAACCATCTCAGTTGATGAGCGATGATGGTTGCCTCAATGCTATTGAGATGCGCTCCCTCGAGAACTGCAGTGTTGGTCACGTAGTCCTCCCACTTAATGTTCAAGATGTATCTCATCTTTTCTTGGTGGAAGCGCTCAAGTTTCTTGATATCACGGCGATAGTGTCAAAGTTTCACAGCCATACTGTAGCGTTGAGATGACTACAGCTTTGTACACCATGAGTTTGGTAGCATCTTTAGGTCTTTATTCATGAAGACCCTGTGCATTAAGCGGCCGAATGCTGCATGGGCAGCCCCAATTCTTTTGTCATCATCCTGTTCGCATGTGCACCGTTTAGACAAGATACTACCAAGATATGAAAAATTATCAACCTGCTCCAGTGTTGAGTGTAAGATGGAGATATTGAACTCTGGAAGAGGTAATCCTGGGGCAGGTTGTGCAAGTATCTTAGTTTTCTTTGCATTGATGTTAAGACCAGAGTGATCACATGCAGTGCTAAAGCGATTGACCGATTGTTGAAGCTCTGCAGGTGTCGGAGCAGGAGATGCGGTGTCATCGGCATACTGCAGTCTAGGCTTGTACGAAGCTTTTTTAATTTTTATAGTAAGTACCGTTAAATATTGCTTTGCAGTGCTGTGGTCGTTTGGCACGTGCGCTCAGTATGTACTTATGTTGGCTAGCCACAAACACTATTATGGAAGCATTTGTCCATAGTTACATTTGTGCGTATTGATAATGCCTCGGACAATTAACGATCCTGCCAAGTGTAAAGTACACACTGTGATTTGTTTTCTAAATGCAAAAGATGTGAAAGCAGTTAAATTCATCGGCAGATTAGTGAAGTGTATGGCGAACACACTGTGAGTGAAGGAATTGTAAGAAAGTGGGTTGGAGCCTTTAGAGAAGTCCTTACTAATGCCCATGACTGAAGACTTGGTACAGAAAGTTGATGGAAAGGTTCTTAAAAGCTGAAGCTTTTCAATTTGTCATTTTGTTATGAGTTTCCTAAATATTCAAGGAGTGTTCTTTATGAAATTGCGGCAGGGCGCTTAAATTATTGGAAGTTGGGCTGGCGTTATGCACTGAAGATGCTGGCGAAGGTGCATGAAACCAAGATTGTGGGCAGTGCGTTCCTTTCCTTGAGCGGCACAGAAATGAAGGTGATATGTTCCTAAACCAAATTGTCACCAGTGATGAAACGTGGATGGCTTATGTTACGCCGGAATCAACAGCAATCACTGAAATGGTGATGCCCAGCATCACCCAAAAAGTGAAATTCAAGCAAACCCTTTCAGTTTGCAAAATCATGTGCACTTAGTTTTGGGATAAGCAGGGTGTGTTGCTTGTGGATTTTTTGCACCGGGGTGACACAATTGATGCCGAGACTTATTGTGAGACCTTATGTAAACTCCATCGTGCAATCCAAAACAAATAGCATGGCATGCTCATCACTGCCCGCCCTCACATGGCTAATCGAACCTGAGACCTCGTCGCTTCATTTGGTTGGGAACAATTTGATCATCCTCCATATAACCCTAACTTAGTAACTAACACTTATTCCTGCTCTTTAAAAAGCATTTAGGAGCAATGATGATCTTAAAACAACCATGCTGCAGTGGCTGACACATAAGGCAGCAGATTTTCATGAGGATAGAATCCAGGAGCTGTTTATATATACATATGCAAGCGGTATTAAAACATGCCTCGTACAAGATCCACGTAAACAATGATTCACATCATTAGTGTCCTCTCGATCAACTTTCAGTGCTTGCTGCCAGCTCTGTTTACAACAGTACATTCTGCTAGTGAATGTCAAATCACCCTAGTCGGATTACAACATGTAGCTGTTGTAGATTTTCGAGAGCACAGGTAACTACTTCGACACACACAATATGCCCACCAACAACTTAAGTGGATAATCTATCATTTAAGTATTTCTTGTTTCAGGTGATTTTGTGATAGAGTATGTTGGTGAACTGATTGATGAAGTGGAATACCGAAGGCGCTTGGATCGAAAGCATCAAGAGAAAGATGAGAATTATTACTTCTTAACTATCGACAAGGATCGAATGCTGGATGCAGGACCCAAAGGAAATATCGCCCGGTATGTTCCTATATCTTCATTATTGTGTGTGTTAAATTCTTCCCATGTGATGAATCTTTGCCGTTCTGAAGTGAGTGTTCTGTCTTCTGTTTACTCTATCAACACATCAGGGCTAATGTGGGACAAGAGCGAAGGCATGTACATTCTGCTTCAAGTGCTATAGACACTAACAGATTGTGTGCTGTTCTGCCATAATTATTAACATAATACTAATAATACAACAATTTAAATGTGGATGTATTTAAAGCTGTATACGGATGCACAATTTCTATGAAGGTGTGTCCATTCTATTACCAAACGTGAGTGCTATGTAAGCTACAGGGTGTCCGAGAAGTCCCCGTACCCCTTCGTCAAAACATTATACTGTATAGTGGAGTACTTGCATATACAATTACTGTATGTATCCTGGGTATCTGTATGTACACCGTCATGCCTTACAGGGAGTTCTAACCGTCTGCAAGTTCTCATCGACATCTTGCGGAGCATCTCAGGAGTTATGGTACGAAAGGCTTCCTCCACAGTTTGGTGCAATTCTTCATTATTAGTGTACAGACGTTGAGCCACATGGGACTTGAGTTGTTTGGCATAGTAAGATATGAGCTTCGTGGTGGCCATTTCAATGGGGGCTGGAGATGTTGGTGAGCCACGGCCAATCCAGCGGACTTAAAATTGTTCATTAAGGAACTCGCGCACCTGAATAGCAAAATGTGCTGCTGTAACCCCATATGATCCATGATTCCCTTGTCTTGAAGCTGATGTATTAACCAAGATTGTAGCATATGCAAATAAGATTTTCCATTCACATACCCATCAAATCAATACCGTATGTGCTCGTTCGTGCACCCACACACACGTTACTAATTCTCAACAGTGTAGCTGTGTCCGTTCACGTCAGCCATGGCTTCACAACTGAAATGAGACTGACATCAATGCTTTTGAGAGCATCAAAGCAGGGATACCAATAAAACAACTACGGTATTTAATTCCCCTATTATACAAACGCAATTGTCCATGCCTTATTATAACAAAATAATATATAATATGAAACTAGTGGCACGGGGACTTCTCGGACACCCTGTATTTTGGGAGGGTGGGTCTTTGTTTTCCCCACCAGTCACCAACCTCTCCCACCTTATTTTTAGAGGCTTGGTTAGACCGTGACACATCACTTAGTGACTTCAAAAGGAAAACTGCAACAACCGCAATGAATTTGCTATAAAAAAATTACGTCTTTCCTATTACACTTCCATATCTGGCTTTTATGTTGTGCCCGTCCCCCTAAGATAACTGAATGCGACGACCCGACTAATACCGCCACACACTGTCGGAATGGGAGTATATACACTAATTATTTGTTATTTATGCATTGGAATTTTTTATAAAGAAAATATACCAGCACTCGGTGCATTTTATTCTTAAAATCAAACATTGTAAATAAAAACACAATCGCTTGCGGGCACGACGCAATCACCTGTGGATTGCTAAGTTTGACACTCCCTAAGTCCACTAGTGCATTAAATTACTGATTTCAAGAGCATAATTTCGTGAATCGTGCTTTCAACACACAAGAAAGACTTTACTTAATTTGTTTACTTACATTTATTCCAAATCCGCCCAATGAGCCTGTAAAGCTTCTGTTCTGCCATCAACTTCAATCTCCCCTCCTAAGTGTCCTTTGAGAACTTTTTTCGACAATATTTCCAGCGATATTTGTTTTTCCTTTATAGATTGACACACAATTATTAAAAGAACCATAAAAACTGCAACATATTTTCTATTCTTCCTTGTTAAAATGTTTTCTTCTTAATTACTCGTTAAGATACCGTAAATAGGCTGCTGCAGCGCTAATTGCGGTCTCCAGTCATTGGCTCATGACAAAGCACATGTCATCTCTTGCCCAGTCACTCTTAAATATATAGCGGTGTTGGCTTTGATTTATATGAAGAACAACAATAAGCAGGAAAACAATTTCCATCAATCAATACATATATTCAGTGAAG
This sequence comes from Meconema thalassinum, assembly GCA_946902985.2. Classification (NCBI taxonomy): domain Eukaryota; kingdom Metazoa; phylum Arthropoda; class Insecta; order Orthoptera; family Tettigoniidae; genus Meconema; species Meconema thalassinum. The sequence goes on along the minus strand of OX336393.1, from coordinate 313,725,509 downwards.
ATTAATACATAGTGGGGTACATGTTTCGGGCCCTCATAGGCCATTCTTCAACCCTCTTTGAGTCAACTTATCATCAAGGTCACAAAACATATCTAACATGCAGTACACATCATATTATCAGCAATTATTAAAACAATTAAAAAATTGCAACCGCGTGCTATATCTCGATGGGTGCAGCTGAGTAAAACGTAAAACTTGAACCATGAAGAAAGAGACTAAATTATAAACATAATATGGAAAGTATGTTCACATTACGTTCTCTCTCTTGATACATTCAAAAAACATAGTTGTTGATTTAAAAGGAGGAAAGACCTCCATTCATTACTTGTACAGACTGTAAACATATTGTCTTAGTAAAATGTATAAAATGGGGTAAAATTTCTACATCGGTCTGGTAGGCCTCAGATATCTTGATCATGACTGAAATTACATTGGCTTCTTGTCTTGATGTAAGAAAAGAAAGTGTTATCCTGGTTGAGGTTCCATGTGACTAGGGTGGAACTCATGAACGTCCTCATAGATCTATCCAGAAAGAGAAAATAGACCTAAATTAATAAAAACCAACCTTTTGAAACCAGAAATATCCCAAAAATGTTAGAACTTACAAGCATAGATTTACTTACAGCCATCGGCCCAGAGAATTTAAAAACGGAGAAACTCTTCTATCATATGAACAGCAAATAGATCTATAATGGATTCGAATAATCTTGTGTTGGCTTTGATATCAAGCAAGCAGTAATATTAGAGAATGTTCTGGTCTCTCTGTTGATGAAAGAAATACATGAGACAATAAAATTATTCTGCGGCTAGGAGTTGTCAATCTGTTATCACTTGGTTCCGAGCTCAATGTTATCTGATGTACCCTGGTGCCACATATAACAGGTTTTACTGTACTTACAAATCTATATAGGAAAATACTAATATTTTGACATATTATCACTCGTTGCACATGGATAAAAGCTTGTAGAAAGATCTTTTTTGTGAATTCGTCCTTGTCTTTCCCTTTTATCTCTTCTTCTATCCATGTTTGCCTGTCATTGTGTTTGTTCTTTTTCAATAGATTTTATCTTTTTCTTCCTGTTCAATGATTATGTAATACTGTACTTAGTACATGTATTTCTGATATTGTGTTATGATTCTCTGTGGCTTTGTAGGTTTATGAATCACTCCTGCCAGCCAAATTGTGAAACCCAAAAATGGACAGTGAATGGTGACACAAGAGTTGGACTGTTTGCTTTGTGTGACATTCCAGAAGGTACAGAGTTGACTTTCAACTACAACCTGGAATGTGTCGGTCCAGATAAGAAGCCTTGCATGTGTGGAGCTCCAAATTGCAGTGGCTTTATTGGAGTTAAGGCGATCAAGGTATTGTGCTGTAATCATAGCTTTCATTTGTTGTTGTAAAAATAGTCAACGTATCTGATGATACCTACTTTATCAGGGTGTCTACCGGTAACGAAAAAGTAACGAATTTTACAAATGGGTAACGAAAGTAATGAAAAAGTAACGAATTTTGCAAATGGGTAACGAAAATTTTCTGAAGGCGGGTTGAATCATTTAAACTCGCACCGCTAGGCTCAGAGATTGCGAGTTTCACGCAAGCGGTGCCGTGCCTATTGCATAGTACTAAGCTATATCTCTCCGTGCCCGACCTCAAGGAAATACATACCGAGGATACCTTGAGCGGTATACATCGGTTCAACGTATATTTTCGGCCTCAAGAAGTCTTAAGTTTCGTGTGAAATATTTTTCTGTGTTACTCTATTAGGAAACCTGACTTTTCGCGAGACTTCTATTCGCGAATACTTCCGAAACTAGGAAGAAATCTCTCATTTCTGTTATTTGGAAACTATGTCAAATTGAAGTCCAGAAATAACGCGAAACAATTTAATGTCGCAATCTTGCAAAATGTTACCGTTTCGAAAAAAAAATGCGAAAAATCTTCAAAATACATATAACTTATTTAAAAAATATGTCAAGTAAATTTGCGACATTCAGTATGGTTAATTCCAAATTCCGTTATAAGTCGATTTTTCCTTCGAACTTACGTTCCATCGGATATATAATCTAACCGATTATTTCGCTAACTTTTTGATAATTCGTGGTTCTCAATCGAAATAAAACTTGCCCTCTTGTCGTATTATTCGTGCAATCCTCTCAGAACAATTCGTAATATTCGATACCGTACCTACTTCGAACGTTCATCCTCCAAAATCGCATCCTCAAGACGGCCGGCTGACCCCACGACTTGCCTGCGGGAATCTCGTTAAAACGGACCGATATCGACGTCAGTTGCGTAAAATCATAAAACCCGTCCCCTATCGTGAACTTGTGACCACGAGGACTGCGGGAATCCTGTCAAAGGTGATTGGGCACCCATCACGGGGCACCCATCACGAAACCTACTTGCCACTTTTCCCATGACCGTATACTTAAAAGCGTGCGGGGAGTGAGAAGTGCATCAACCTACATAAAAATGGCAGCCTACGTAGCATCGACATACTAAATCCTCCTCGTGATCCACCCTGAACTCATGAACTCCCAACTACAGCATAGGGACAAAGGGAATTACGGCGCCGACCGAACAACATGTTCATAACTACGCGTGAATTTTAACCATGCCCAACTGTGAGCTTGCCTCCGCCATTCTATCAGGACAGATATACAGGCAGACAATCGTTGAACGGCCGGGTGCGGCGACGATTGCATAATATCTCGAGGACAACGTAAAACGGCCGAGTGCGGTAGCGATTGCGTTACATCGCGTTATTCCTCGCATTCAATGACGAGGACAACTGTATTCTTGTCAAACTGACTGCAAGTGGCGCCGATTGCGTAATAATGCTATATTTTCTTGTGCCCGAACTCAAGGACAATGGAAATCTCGTCAAATGACTAAAAGTGACGCTGATTATCTAAATCGCGATTTTTCTCCGTGTTCTCTCGTGAAAACTACGGGAAGCTCACCAAACAACTGAGACCAGCGCCGATCGTGTAACATCTCGATATTTCTCCGCATTTGACTGCGAAGACAGAATTCGGTGACGATCGTGTAACATCGCATGCATTTCTTCGCGACCTACCGCGGGGACCAAGGAAATCTCGCCAAATGGTCAAGAGCTGAGCAACCTCTTGGTACCGTAATAATAACAACATATTGTGGACAAGACGACATATTAGCTGAAACAACTCATTGGATATTAAATATCTAGTATATATTTATTATTTTTTAAATTTTTATAACATCATGTGAATTTCATTTAAAGCGGCTTCGGTGGTGTAGTTGGTAGCATGCTGAACTGCTGTGCCCAAGATAGCGGGTTCAAACCCGGCCGAAGTCGTCGGATTTTTTAAAAGCGTTAAAAATCCTTCAGTATGCCTTCCTTTGGAGGGGAAGTAAAGCCGGCGGTCGCATGTCATGGATTTATGGCATGTAAAGGATTCTTCCACAGACTAAACTTGTGTGAAGCTAAATTGTTAGGTTATATTTCGTCGGAATGCTCTATCAAAGTTCCAACGTTCACCACTAGGTATCATTGATATCTGGTAAGCAACTTGAAATTGAACGGAACTTGTAGCTCACCCTAAGGGTGTCCGTTGGAAGCAGCTACAGACTCAGACGAGCTGAACATGTCCTCGGACACTCCCGGCATTAAAAGCCATACGGTAAATAAAAAACTACTTTAATAACAGTTCATTGTTGTTTTTCTTCACCGCGTGATGCGCGCCTATGCTTGTAGACCGCAGACGTAACTTGAATTCAAAGGTAACTAAAATTAACTAAAAGGTACCTAAAAAGTAACTAATTTTTACTTCATCCTTACAGTAGACACCCTGTTTATGAAAGTGGGTCAGAACAATACAAATCGAAAAATTATTAATGTAATGTATTTATTTGATATTGATTGATTGATTGATTGAATTTTGATTGATTGATTGATTGATTGATTGAATTTTGATTGATTGAATGAAACCCAAATCCCATACATTTCAGGCTGGCACATTTAGCCACTTTCATAACCACAGCCTAGATACAACTATCTCAGTATTGCCTAGGAAGCAGTTGTGTGTGTTTTTTCTAGCAGCTATAGCAACCTGCCCCCATAAAACTTTTTTACCGCTACAGAAACAACAAGAAAAATTCAGCTATTGAACCTAACAGTTCTGAACCTGAACGTGAATTTAAATCTCGGCAAGGACATGACAGCGACTTGAATAATCCAGGAATGACGTGACTGGGTATCCAGCCACCGATGAAACGGAATTCCATGTTTACTGCAAAAAATATCACCTGGATTGGAACTTGGAATGTGCGATCCTTAAACCAAACAGGCCGGCTTGCACAATTACTCCGTGAATTCGATCTGTATAAATTAGAAATATTGGGCCTCTGTGAAGTTCGTTGGACAGGTCAAATAGTTGGTGAAGGTAAAACAATCCTCTACTCAGGACATAATGATCAACATGTGCGTGGTGTTGGACTAGTGCTTAATCAAAATGCGGCTAAGGCTCTCATTGGATGGAATCCAGTGAATGATCGAATCGTCACTGCACGCTTTCATTCTACCACTACTAAATCAACTATAGTACAAGTCTATGCATCAACAGAAGATTCAGATGATGAAGACAAGGATGCTTTTTATTAGCAGTTGCATGATATACTTGATAAAATACCCAATCATGATCTTACACTTCTAATGGGTGATATGAATGCACTGCTCAGCAAGGACCGTAATGGTTTTCAACATGTTGTTGGACCCTTTGCGACAGCACAACGCACGAATGATAATGGTGAACGTTACAGATTATTCTGTAGTCTCCCTGGACCCTGTATAGGCAACAGTTTCTTTCAGCATAAAACGACACATAAGAAGACGTGGCGTTCGCCTGATGGGAATACTTTAAATGAAATTGATTACGTTTGTATAAGTAATTGATGGAAGTCATCTTTGCGAGATACAACAAGCTATCGTGCTGCGGATGTTGGGTCGGATCATTTCTTGGTCTGAGCGGACTTGAAAATTAAGTTTAAATCGCAGCAACGCCAGCAACCTAAGCGATCGTTCGATGTGGCAAACCTAAGAGACAAGGAAGTAGAAAATTCATTCGTAATCAGTCTTACAAATAGATTCCAGGCACTTCAAAATCTACCCGATGATGTTGAAACACATTCAAGGATTCTGTGAGTACATGTGCTGAAGAGACTGTTGGATGACGGAGAGAAACACAGAGAGAGCTATGGATATCTGATAGATGAATGAAAGATGGCAAAGCAACAGTGTGAACAAGCTAAAGATCAAGAAGAGCTTCAAGTAGCTAGACAAAATATGCTGAGTTAGACCGCCGAGTATAAAGCAGTTGTAGAGCCGACAAAAAAGAGTGGTTTGAACGGAAAGGTAAAGAGGCTCAAAATGCTGCCTCTCGAAATGACACCAGAACATTGTACCGTATTCTCCGAGAACTTACTGGAGCCCATAGTTGTTCAAACAGAAAGGATAAAAATGGCAAACTTCTGCTCACAAGAGATGAACAATCAGCCCGATGGGTTGAATACTTCAAAAATAACCTTCAACCAGCAACCTACTTAATGCTTACAACTTCGAAAATGAGCCAAAAATGCAAGAGCTAATGGTAAAAACAGGTGATATTACAGAAGCAGAGGTGTGCACATCAATCAAAATACTTAAAAACAACTAAGCATCTGGTTTGGATGAAATCTCAGGAGAGATTCTAAAATATGGAGGTCCAGCATTAATTCATCACCTTACAAAACTCTGCAATATCTGTTGGCAAACAAGACAAGTTCCAGAAGACTGGAGACGTGGCATCATCGTGAAACTACCAAAGAAAGGAAATTTAACTGAATGTACAAATTTGAGAGGTATCACGCTTCTCTCGGTGCTAGGCAATGTCTTCTGCCTCATTCTTCTAAAACAGATACGAGAAGCAACAGATTGTCGACTGCGAGAAGAACAGGCTGGCTTTCAAAGAGGGAGATCCTGCTCTGAACAAATATTTATTTTACGAAATGTAACAGAACAATGCATAGAATTTAACTGTCCGTTGCACCTAAACTTCGTTGATTTCAGATAAGCTTTTGACAGTATACACCGAGAATTATTGTGGAATATTGTGAGCCTATATGGAATTCCCTACCGTCTCATCGATGTTTTCAATAACCTCTATCTAGACTCGAGCTGTTGTATAAGAACAGAAGATGGGAACACCCCTTTCTTTAGCATTCTCACAGGCGTCAGACAAGGATGCATTTTGTCACCATTCCTATTCATATTGGTCAAAGATTTTGTAATGAGAAAAGCTATGGACATTCCCAATATGGGGATACGTTGGAATGAGCAATCTAGGCTAACGGATCTGGATTTTGCTGATGACATCGTCCTTCTGGCAGAAACACCACCAAGTTTACAATTAATGACAACCAAGCTGGATGGAATGGCCATTCTGCTGGACTACAGATAAATGGTGACGAGTCAAATACAATGTTCATAAAGTGTGGGAACGTATCTACACAAATTATAGTGCAACAGAAGATTCTACAAGATGTTGACCAATTTTCATATCTCGGCAGCCTTATCTGTAGTAATGGGGACGTAGATGCAGACATCAGCAGCGGAATTGGGCTAGCTTCGGCAGTCTTTCAACGATTGCAATCCATATGGCAATTAGACTTTAAGTATGTCCACAAAGATTCGGCTATATTCCTCTATCATCTTACCGATCGCCATATATGCATGTGAGCCCTGGAAAATATCTGTAAAATCAGCACACAAGCTCTTCACTTCTTAACTATAACCCAAATTGTCACATACCTACATTTTGCAGTTTTTATTTACCGACTTTCAGGACTGTGCCAACTACAGGGGCATTAAGTTAATGTCTTCTTAACTATAACCCAAATTGTCACATACCTACATTTTGCAGTTTTTATTTACCGACTTTCAGGACTGTGCCAACTACAGGGGCATTAAGTTAATGTCCCATACCATGAAAATCTGGGAAAGAGTGATAGACAAGAGGATCCGGGAGGAGACTAGCATTGGCGAGCAACAATTCGGCTTCATGCCAGGAAAAGGGACCACAGACGCAGTGTTTGCCCTGAGACAAGTAATGGAAAAGTATCGTGAAAGACAGAAGGGATTACACTTCGCATTCATGGACCTAGGGAAAGCATATGACCGGGTGCCCCGAGGAGAAGTCTGGAGATGTTTACGAGCGAAGGGAGTCCCAGAGAAGTACGTGCAGTTGGTTCAGGAAATGTACAAAGACGCAAGAACACAGGTTAGAAGCAGCGTTGGACTTACAGATTGGATTCCGGTTCGAGTAGGTTTACACCAAGGTTCGGCTTTAAGTCCATATCTGTTTGACCTAATTCTGGACGAAATGTCTTGTGGATTACGAGTCCAAGCCCCCTGGTGCATGATGTTTGCGGATGATATTGTGTTGTGTAGTACCACCAAAGATGTCATAGAAGAAAAACTGGAACAGTGGAGGGCAGCCTTGGAAGACAGAGGACTCAGGATTAGCAGGAAGAAGACAGAGTATATGAGGTTCAATACAGACCAAGACTGTGAGATTAGAATGCAAGGGGAAACTTTAAATAGAGTGGATGAGTTCAAATACCTGGGTTCGGTGGTGACTGGAGATGGAAATCTGGATCTGGAAGTGTCACACAGGATTCAGGTAGGATGGATGAACTGGAGGAAAATGTCAGGAGTGCTCTGTGACCGCAGGATCAAGCCTAAGGTTAAGGGGAAAATATATAAAACTGTCGTAAGACCTGCATTGCTGTATGGCTCTGAAACATGGCCTGCACGCAAAACGCACACACACAGGCTTGACGTCACGGAAATGAAAATGCTCAGGTGGATGAGTGGAGTGACTAAGCGTGATAGAGTGGAAAATGTCAAAATAAGAGGAACATTGAAGGTTGTGGAAATATCTAAGAAGATACAAGAAAAGCGACTTCAATGGTACGGGCATGTGAGAAGAAGGGAGGAATCCTACGTGGGGAGGAAGATGCTAGACATGCAAATACAGGGAGTGAGAATGCGAGGCAGACCTAAATGAAGATGGATGGATTGTGTACAGGAGGACCTCAGAGAAAAACAGTTGTCAGAAGAGGATGTGCATGACCGGGCTAAATGGAGGAGAGCTGTCAGAAACATCGACCCCACATAGGAGTGGGAATGATGTAAAGAGAAAGAAGAAGAAGATTTACCGACTTTCATTTATGCATTTTTCACTTATATGTTTTTTCCTTTGGTCCCCTGGAACACATATAAGTGAAGTTTTACTGTATTTCTTTACCTTAACTTTACTTTTGCATTATCATGAAAGCTAATAGTAACCGTAGAGAGTTGCGATTCAGTGAGTGTGCCTGGTGTTATCTGTCAACTACTGTACTGTAAGCTGTGAACGACCTCCATCCAGACTCTTGTTTCATGTTAAAGGATAATCATTGCATGGTGAGTGTTTTTATACTCATTAGCTGTAGAGTGTTTGCCCTCTTTTTCGTATTTATTGAATACCGATAATAAAGGTATCATAGCTTCGGTGTGTAATTTATTTATTCATCTAAGTACCGTATTTCTCTGTTGGAATGTCCTTGGCGTTGACTCAGGATCGACATTTAAAATATATTACGTATAATTGTACAGAAATAATGTCTGAAGTGTAGCGCTGTGTATTATTCGAATCAGTTGATTTACAACAACACTAAAAACTAGGCATTACAGCTCAGCTGTTCCAAGCTCCCGCCATATCCTTCATGTTCTTTCTTTCGAAATACAGGGTGTAGGTGAGAACCATGCTCAGAATTCTTGTGGTGTGGCGTTTATGTTATGTGGCGACCGTGGGTCACGTGGATGAAAAGCGGGGCAAGGCTAGTGACAGGAAGGCTGTCAGTACCGAATGCGCGGGGTTAGCAATACTGTATTTGCCCCGTAATTTACGCATGTAATGGCAGACACCCCTACACTTTTACTCTACAAGTCGTGATCTAAAAAGGGATAGTGGGTGGGTAACATTACTACATGACCCCCAAAATTATTATTCATTATTACAAAGGGAATTTTGACTATTTTCAGTAGTGTAGAAATTATATCGCCTTGTTCCGGTCTCCTTTACTGTTACCATAAAATTCAGTCACTTCCCGTAATCATTTATTATGTGGCACTCCTATTCTCTACTCTCTCAACCCTCCTCAGTAAAACAGTCATTTAACTCAGCTCTCCTCAGGTAAACGGTATTTTGTGTTCGTAGCATCTCATCCCATCTCATTGCTCACGCTACGGAATAGACCTGAATCTCGTCATCACCCCTGGGCTGTGGTAGTATCTCCAAACATGCAGATACACTTACCGTACACTAGAGAAACTTGATTCGTGCTTTAAGAATCATTTTTCAGCAATTCGGTATGGGTACTCGAGTCTTAGAGAGTTCTAAAATATACGGAAATTTGGTGGATTTTTGTAAGGGAAAAATACGGGAATTTAAAAACTGGTCATCGCTCGACACCATGTGGAAGTTTCCACTTAATTTTTTACACTCGTACACTTTCACATTTCGGGCCAACATTATAAGTAGATATTAGTCACAATTCATGTGCAGGCTAGTCATTTTCTATCATATAAATAAAAATCTTCTCTGATATAATATTTTCCAATCAATTAGGTTGATTCAAATGACGCACTAACCGGTTGGCACCTGATACAAAATTCACACTCCATATTTTGGAAGAAGATTTGTTTTACTCATTTCAAGCACTGAGTTGAAATATTTGTTGATATTCGGCGCTTGTTTTTCCAAATGATTTAATTGTCTATATTTTTGAATTTTTAATATAAAGCCCAATATTTTATTTACACTTACTATTACAAAATTTCTTATTTTTCTAACTGTATTTTGAAAATATTTTTATTTTATTTCATTTATTTACAATTTATATCATCAACATTTCACGTCATACAAATATTAGACCTAAGTACATCTATAGTATTTTATTTTTATTCTTAATTGATATCATTTTAATTGAGCTGAAGAAGACCTCAATGTCAGGTCGAAACATGTACAATATAATAGATATATTTGTGTAAGTATTGATTGGCGTATAATTTAAACTTTGAATTCATCTATCAATACGGATATCTACAAACATTTGTGCTACGGTATCAATTGCAAATGTATTTGCATTCTATAGAGTAGAACTACACTCACCAGCATTTTAAAAAAAGCAAAACGCTACGAATTTCAGACAAAACTTCCTCAGGAGATGGATTTGAATATGGACCTTGGGGCTGACATGATCACACCATAGCAACTACGCCATGGTGACACCGTCTATAACCCATGGTGTGATTTCATGCTGAATTCTCGGCATCGGTAACTACTAGAGCTCGAGTTAGGCGGTGCGCAGTACACAACGCTACCATTATGTCATGCCTCACTTCCATCTCACCAATCACAGCCAGTCTGTCTTGAGAATTTGAGCTAGTGTGTTGTCAGGAAAGCGAAGTGATTATATCGTAATATTTAAAGATCCAGTGAAAGCGATTGTGTACATTTTGAGTGCTATGGGATAACACTTGGAGGTGGACAGCTGGAGAAGGTGGAAAGTCTCAAGTACTTGGGAAGTATAGTGGAGGAAAATGGGAGAAATGACAAAGAGATTACGGAACGTGGCAGACAGACAGAAGCATTTCTGAGAAGCATTAGGAGCTTAGTGTGGAATAAAGATGTCCCACAAAAAAGCAAGGAAGTGTTATACAAAAGCTACTATATCCCGATACTGACCTATGCTTCGATACTGACCTATGCTTCAGAAACATGGACAATGAAGAAAAGAGACATAAGCAGAATACAGGCAGGTGAAATGAAGTTCCTGCGAAGTAGGATCGGAGTAACAAGAAGAGACAGGGTGAGGAATGAAAAGGTCAGGGAAATGGTGAAAGAGGAGCCCTTGCAAGGTAGGATTGAGACATCAAGACTGAGGTGGTATGGACACATAAAGAGAATGGATGAGAAGAAGATTCCCAAGAGGATACATGAGATGCAGATGCAGAAGAAACGACCAAGGGGAAAACCAAGAGATAGGCTGAAAGGAGTGGAGGAATGTGTCAAGAAGAGAGGCGAGGACTGGACCAGAGTGACAGCGGAGAGGTGGTGGGAAGAAAGGACTAAGTGGCGAGGCTTATGTTCCAAACAGACCCAGCCTGGGGCTGGAAACTGTACAAGATGATGATGATGGTAACAGAGGGAAGTAAACGACAGGTTGAGCATAGGCAAGCCCGAGAAATAGTTTACAAAGTGCACGAATACTTCAAAAGTGTAAAGTTGCGTGAAAGAAACGGACTCGATTAGCTAAGCGGCGGTGTTGCCACACCGCAGTAACTCGGCAGCAGCTTGCGGTGTGGGGACTCGGACCTGGTGGACCTGTTGCAACAGTGGACATATATCTCTGTCTCTCTATTCGAAGTTCCCAGAGAGCCGGCCGCCTTCCCGGCTGACCCGAACTCTAGGTGATCGATAATGCTAGTAAACAGCCATGTGGTATGCATGCCATGGACTAGAATCGCATCGCAATGCAATCTTAGCCACTGTTAACAACACCCTGCAACGGTTCATTTGGGCAGAGTTTGCTGATATTCATATAACTTACAGTACATATTGCGTTCATTTGTCGACATCAGTTGATGTTTCATTTGAACAACCTTCATAATATTGTATCCCTTAACCTTTTCGCTGCTGAATTGTTACAGTGTTAGCGCACCCTCTGTGCTGGATTCTTTTAGGCAACCACTTTCACACAGAAATTCAACAATTTGAACATAAAATACAAGTGGTAACTGAAAATAATTTAAAGTAATTTACTCACCAGTGTGTTCATAAAGTATTGGCCATTTTTGATGTTTGGGATTCAGGGTTCAATTCCACATGAGTTGGTGAAATTTTGTCCAGTAGACAGGGTGTCGAGCGATACGGGAAATACGGGAATTATACGGGAATTTTAGTGACCCGGGAAAAATACGGGAATTATACGGGAAATTCGCACTTGGTACGGGAAATCTTGAAAAGTCTCATAATGCCCGACTTCTTAGCCCCCGAACGCTCGGTAGAGTCCTCCCGCTCAATCTTCTATTTCGCCTGCAGACCGTGCTGCCACCCGTAATTTGCGCCACCGATAGAGCGCTAAGCGGAATGAGAACCCAGCCAACGTCGAATGCATACTTTGCCTGGCCGACCGCCGGCCGTACCCTCTCTGCGCTCGTTGCCGACAATGACATATAGGAATCAGTCCGCATTGTTATTCACAGAGGAGACCTGGGTTTCTCGACAAGAGCAGCCCTTAATGAAGCTAACAGATCAAGATATCAGAAAATTCCAGACGCGGATGTGCTGCAATTTCGCACCAACTGCCGGAAATTGTACATTCGTATCCTATGGCTGAAAAAATCAAAGAGTGGTCAACTCTTGCTCACGAGAGACCCGTGCTATTTCCTGCCTAGACACTATAGGGGTCGCTGAGACTCCTAAGTTGGAAGAAGTTACGATCGTCATTGCCCTGGAAATTCTTTGTAATCAGAAGAATTTGCTTTCTGGCGCAATGGCTGACCGCATCAAGAGCAGCTACTCCGCACTTCTGAGACTGCTCTCCGTTACTGCGCGTTTGAAGCAGTTCGACGGAAAAGAGCCACGGTTCGACGTGCTGTGGTCTGAATTAGTGGCTTCAGCACCTTCCTCAGTTCAAGCCAAAAACGATCTCACAAGCTTCGTTAAAATGATACTGATTTTGTATCACAACAATGCAGCTCTAGACAGAGGTTTCTCCCTGAACAAGGAGTGCATGATCGTCAATCTCAAAGAAGCAAGTCTGATTGGCATGCATAGCCTACTGTTCAGGACGCTGTGATGGCAGCTGGTGCAGTAGAAAAGATAACAGTGAGCAAGAGTCCATACTGCATGAAACTCTACGCCGTTTTCAAGGAAACAAAACAGGTGCGAAGCGACGGCTAAGGTGGCAGTCGAAAGAAAAGTCACGGAAGGTCTCCAGGAAGGGGAAAAAAAAGTACTGTCAAAAGTATTTAATTTTGTGCTTTGTATAACTGAAGTTCCTAGTAACAATCTTGTATTTGTCAAAGTGACTTATTTAAGTCCGTGCAAACACTCAATGCAAATGCGTTACACATGCATACATTTCAAAAACTACAAACAATATCTCACAGCTCTCGACATTTTACTATCACAACACCCGTTACCAACATGTGGCTACAAAATACACCACACGAGTGACAGAATTCTTCTCGTATGGGCAGGCATTGTTTCAGTCGCTTGTTAACCACTGTCTGTGTCGGATTTCCTTTCATTATCATTGTTTCGTTACTTTTACTTCGCCGAAGTTCGACCCGAGGACTGGACACATCCCGTACAGCATGAACAGAAAGAAATACTGAAGGTGGTCTGGATATCGCGGTGGATGAAATGATTATTAACCTTGGCAATTCATCAAGCTCTGACAAAGACAATGATGGTGGTGATGATGATAGGGCAGTGAAGGAATGGAGGGTGTCAAAGAACCCCTTGCCAAGTGACTGAGGATAATTTATTTATTGGTGTCAGTTCGCTTGCGTCAATCGATAATAGACCACAGGCTATTGTTTCCCTTCATAGTGTTCAAAATACCGTCCGTCATTCAATAGCCTACAACTCGAAAATATAATACCATGGCAATAATATCGCCACAGAGGGGCTTGTTTGAGTGCTCAGTGCTAAATATGTCTTTACCTTAACTTTACTTTTGTATTATCACGAAAGCTAATATTAAACGTAGAGAGTCGCGATTAAGTGAGTGTGCATGGTGTTATCTGTCAACTACTGCAGTAAGCTGTGAACGACCTCCACTCAGACTCTTGTTTCATGTTAAAGGATAATCATTGCATGGTGAGTGTTTTTTTATTCGTTAGCTGTTGAGTATTTGCCCTCTTTGTCGTACTTATAGAATTGAATACCGATGATAAAGGTATCATAGCTTCGGTGTGTAATTCATTTATTCATCTAAAAGTATCGTATTTCTCTGTTTGAATGTCCTCGGCGTTGACTCAGGACCGTTTTTTTTAATATATTACGTATAATTGTACATAAATAATGTCTGAAGTATATAGCGCTGTGTATTATTCAAATCAGTTGATTTACGACAACTCTAAAAACTTAGCAACACAGCTCAGCTGTTCCGAGCTCCCGGCATATCCTTCGCGTTGTTTCCTTCGAAATACAGGGTGTAGGTGAGAAGCATGCTCAGAATTCTTGCCGTGTGGCGGTTGGACGTAGGGTCTTGTTATGTGGCGACCGTAGGTTGCGGAGAGGAAATGCGGCGCAAAGTGACAGGAAGGCTGTCAGTACCGAATGCGCGGGGTTACCAATACTGTATTTGTCGCATAATTTACGCGTGTAATAGCGGACACACCTCCAATTTTTCTATAAAAGTCTTGATCTAAAAAGGGATAGTGGGTGGGTAACATTTATTGCTACATGACCCCCAAAATTATTATTCATTATTACAAAGGGTATTTTGACTATTTTCAGTAGTGTAGAAGATTGTATTGCCTTGTTCCGGGCTCCTATAGAGCTTACATTTTCTTTCATCTTTCATTTGCCATAGGACGCGCCACCGGCGTATGGTTATGCATTACCAGCTTCTGGTTTAGTAGTCAGGTAATGGAAGCAATGGGAAGTGTGTACTACAATTTTCCTTGCATGTAACTAAGCAACTTATTGTTGTTAAGAGAACGTAAAATTCACCAAGAATGATATGAACTTTAGCTGTGTGCAGTGAGAAGGCTCTGCATATGTTCATTCCTTATGTATTAATGATGCGAAATGTCAGCTAACGTTGTGCCACATACAACACTCGTAGTCTCTAAATGTTGCACATTTTCCCGTAAATTGCAGCAGTTTATGTTTTAATTGCTTATAAGATCGTGACAAAGAAAGTGTTCCTCCAATTGGATGATTGTATTTAACTGTATGCACGTCGTATAATCTTGGCGAAGTGTATTTTTTCACGGAGCAACCTAACACCGTAGTAGGCACGCAGCTTTTTGTATTTAGTTTTCTGGCATCTTGTTTTAAATTATTGACTAACATATTTCTAAATGCAGACAATCCATACCTCCATTAGGATTCGAGTTCCATAATTCATGCAAAATGAGGTCCTTCGTTTGTGAAATTGGGGTCATAACCCCCCTACCCTTTCAGTGATTACCGTATGGTACTTTACGTAGACTAGGGTGAAGATGTAAATGAGCATTTAAAAAAATGTTGCCAGTTGTTTGGTTTATTAACTTGCGATAATATCATCCATAGGTAATGAAAACTGGGCATGGTTGGATTTTAAGGTAGAGCCGCATGTGCTATCAAATCGCTTTCTTGCAATACCTGGAATATGTATATAATTATAAAATGATTATTGGTTAAATAAGTGTTAATAGATAGGCTATTATAATTATAATGATTAAATAAATATTAAAGGAGAAACGATGCGTTGTTAGTAAATATTAGGCCTACCGGTACGGCGAATAGCCTACAACTCGTAGCTTACATCACAATTTAGCATTTAAACGGGTCACGTTAATGCATAATATGCCAATATAACAACCGGATAGCAAATTATAATAATTTTCTCACATATAACATATATAATTTGCACCAACTTAATTATTGTAGTCCAAGATATGTTAGACCAATGCCGTTTGAAATGTGAAAATCGCACACTTTGTAGGCAAGCTGTTTGTTATGGTCGTCTCTGATGCGAAGTTCTACTAATTACTCTTTTTGGAGACACTTGTCTTTGGAATATTCATGGAAGGCCAACCCACTAGTTATTATTTCATAAGTTGAACGCCTAAAAACAAAACCACAATCCGAAATAATAAGGAAGATAATCACGAACGAACGTTTCACTGCCAATGAGAATCAAATGGAGATTTGCGGACCGGAAGTTCGTTATGCATAAGCTTCGATGCCATTTTAACTCGTGGAAGCTCTATAAGGTTACGGTACCATACAATTCAATCACTTCCAGTAAATATTTATTACTGGCGGACCCGTGCGAGAAATCTCGCATGTTCATAAACCACACTTGCTCCAATAGGTTTATAATGAGACACTTAAGGAGAAAGGTTATGTTTTTATTTCAACCAAATGATTATAGAACACTATTAAAATTTCAGGATAAAGGAAAGACCTCAGAATGTTAATATGACATGAAACATGCGTCTCAGTAGCCCGTGGACAGCAAGTATGGAGCGTATTATCCTACATCAACGGTGATTGCAAATCGCACACTTCTTACAATTTTTTAAAGTCCTTTTTTAAAGAAATTATAGATATTTATGAAATTATAGTGCAATAAGTCACTGCTAATGTCTATTCTCTTTCATTTGAATGCTCA
Source organism: Meconema thalassinum (assembly GCA_946902985.2). Taxonomy (NCBI): domain Eukaryota; kingdom Metazoa; phylum Arthropoda; class Insecta; order Orthoptera; family Tettigoniidae; genus Meconema; species Meconema thalassinum. The sequence continues at coordinate 313,709,044 of OX336393.1, read as the reverse complement.
TTTGTCACGATTGGTCGCTTGTGAGCGCCGCAGGAGGGATGCATACTACTGAAATAATATATATGAAGATGTGACACTCCTATTCTCTACTCTCTCAACCCTCCTCAGTAGTGATGGGCTGCGAGTGGACTCGCGAAGAATCGAGTCTGGAACCGTAAAACTCGAGATACTCGAGTCCGAAATCGAGGCCGAGGACGCTGTCAGCGTTATCCGTGAGCCATATATGGAAACTACACGATATATAGTAATGTCGGTACGCCTTGGCCAAGTATTGTATTCGTTTCCCATCAATGCACAGTGATACAATAGAATATTCAAAATTGGAAACCGGTAAGAAGTGGACTGATGACAGAAAGAAAGAACGCAATACAGTAAAGAGAAATTTCCTTCTACGTGATAATTTGCTAAGCAGTAGTATATATCGCTGTTGATAACGCCAGTAGTCTTATCGATATCTCTGGTTGAGTGGTAACGGTGCTAACTTTCACGCAGCGTGCTGGGGTTTGACTCCCGGCGAGGAGGTTTTTTTTAACTTGATTTTTAAATTACATTTCTTTCTTTATCATTACCTAGTCGTTATAATATGAAGCATAGTGTGCATTTTGCAAACGATTTCTCTTGTAAATCACTAGTAGAAAAGTCGTTTGCAAGTTTAGCGAGTGTTGGGAATTTGGCCGCATTCTGTCCTATATCGTAAGTACGGATCGTGACGTCACCGTGGAGACTCGAGTCCTTCGCACGGGTTACTCGTTCAGACTCGGAACTGCTAGACTCGATTCTCGCGAGTCCAAGCGTCACTCGCGCACATCACTACTCCTCAGTAAAACAGTCATTTATATTAGCTCTCCTCAGGTAAACGGTATTTTATTTGTGTTCGTAGCATCGCATCCCACCTGCGAGAGAGTTCACTCGCGCGCGCGGGCGCGCGCTTTGCTCACGCTACGGGTTAGGCCTAAATATCGCCATCACCCGTGAGCTGCGGAAGTGTCTGCAAAAATGCAGTTACACTTGCGCCAGAATCTTGATTCGCGCTTTAAGATTCATTTTTCAGCCATTCGGTATGCGAACTCTAGTCTTAGAGGGTTCTAAAATATACGGGAATTTGGTGGATTTTCGTACGGGAAATACGGGAATTATACGGGAATTTGAAAAAAGGCCATCGCTCGACACCCTGAGTAGAAAAAAAATTAAAATTGTAATTTACACCGTAGACTAAATGCACGCACTATATACATCCCATACACACACACTTCCCAACAGAAACATTAAATTAAACACACGATATCACTAAATAAACACCCGAATCCAATATTACCTCAAAGCAGAAATATCTAAAATAATTCTAACATATACATTATCCTATACCTAAACTTTCGCGAAAAAAATTAATAAAAGCCTTGCTTCAACTAAATAGGCTATACAATTTATCTATACTAATAATTGAACACTAAATATGTGCAAAGATAGAGTTTACGCTTCTAAACATTCTAATAATTCCTGCGTGAGTGGTAGTCTTCAAAGCAAGGTACGACACAGAGTGCAACACCACATGGGTGACACATGTATCGGGACTCTTTCCTCTTCCTTTCCCTCCTGACAGTATTGCTACATACATGGCAGTGACGAGTTGGGTTAGATTTCTTATCAGTTGGCGGAACTAAGCAGGGAAAATGTCTTTCAGTTAGTCGAAGAACTGGATCCGTAGATGTCGCAGATGGTCTTCCAGGAGTTGATTTTCTGGGGTTGTGGTATCTCTCCAAAATCTGTCTTATAATTTGAAGCTGAAATTCTGCCAATGAAGGACGCTTACCTGATGATAGACAGTATAGGGCATATGAATTTAGAAGTGCTAAGTCCAAAATATGAAAGAATAAATTCTTGTACCACTTGATACTTTTACGCACGCTATGGAGTGAACTAAGGAGCATGTCTGCCTTATCGACAGACCCCATGTTCATGTTATATTCAATGACGGCCTGAGGCTTCAAGATAGATGCTCCAGACTTGCGATCCTTTTTCCCAGTCACTTCAAATATATTTTTGTGCATGGTTGTAAGCACGAACACATCCCTCCTATCACGCCACTTGAGTGCCATCATTTTTGTGCTAGATTTCATTTCCAATTCCCCTCTTCCCAATTTAGTTCCCAGTGCAGGCATTCCTTTCCTGTTCTTTCGCACTGTTCCACATGCATTGGTGGCTCGGTCATGAAGCAAAGAAAACAGCTGTGGGCCAGTGTACCAGTTATCTACAAATAAGCTATGGCCTTTATCTAAATAATCATGTAGAAGTGTTGTAACAACTGCACCAGAAATGCCGAGTTTATAGGGGTCTGTAATTTCTGTTGATGAGCCAGTATAAGTGATAAAATCTAAAATATAACCAGTTTTACAGTCACAGAGAACAAACAGTTTGATGCCGAAACGATGGCGCTTGGTTTTTATATACTGCTTGAAAGCAAGACGTCCCTTGAACAAAACTAGGCTTTCATCAACACACAAGTTAGCAAATGGGGTGAGATAGGTTTTGAATGTTTTCCTGAAGTGGTCAATAATGAATCGAATTTTGTTCAGACTGTCAGTTTTGTTTGGGTTTTCATTGTCGGTGAAGTGGAGCATACTGAGTAAAATTAGATATCTATCACGAGACATAACTTGCTGAAAAATTGGGGCATGCAGAAGGGGATCACTGGACCAATGTTCCTGAATAGACAGATGTTTATTTCGAACCATCAGCAGCGTCACTGCTATTAGCACAAAAATCTCCTTATAATTGGTATCAACCCATTTCCTGAGCCTGGAATGTTGACTGGGCGGCTTAGCGTCAACAGTCTGTTTATGAAACTTGTTTGTTTCGTCCGCTACCTTTGTCAACACCTCTTCATTGACAAATAACTCGAAATAATCTATTTCGTGGGATTCAGGGGTCAAATTAGTATTTGACATACCTGGGTTTGGCACTTGGAATGCATGCACGTTTGGCGCGAACTCGTCCTCGGACCACGTGGGTAGGCCTAGGTCAGGTTCATTTCTTCCCCTCTCTATCGGAATATCTTCAACACTATCACTGTCACTTCCAAAGAGTTCCCTAATATCCCCATCGTCACTTCCGACACTATCTAAATCCACATCAGACTCAATCTCCTCTAAAAGCGTAAGAATTTGCTCCGGACGCATAATGCGCGTGCTAGATGCAGCCATTACTCATACACGATGTTTATAACTGTGTGACGAAAGAAAAACATTTTCCCCGCAACGTTACAAGTGTGTATTTAAGGAACTAAGTGGTTGAAAATGTAGCTAACAGATGGCGTAAGAATACACGACATTTACAAAGCAGATCGAGTATACTCGATCGCAGCACTGATGGCACAAAGTTCTGATCGAGTATACTCGATCGCAGCACTGACGGACCGCTTGAGGCAGATCGAGTATACTCGACCGCAGCAGTGAAGCGGTTAATAATCAATACCATGTTGGTGTGTTGTGGATCCATCTAAATATAATCTAAAAGTCTTGAACATTTCAGCCCAATCTGTTGTCCTTCCTCATCTATAATAAATCATCAAAATATTAAAACCACTAGAAAATAACGACTCACATTTTCACAGTTACACTGTCCAAATCATGTACTAAGTTTTGTTATAAATATTTTGGAGTGAAAGGTGGAAGAATTTTTAGATTGTATTTAGTCCCCTAGTACTACTCTATTGCACAGAATTTTGTTTAGTTTACCTGTTACAGACTATCAGACTTCATTCAAAACAAGTTTTCCTTTCCTACAGCAAACTGCTGCGGATGAGGAGAAGAAGTCTCGACTGCAGATGCAACGTAGAACCAAATTTAAGAAGAAAGGGAAGGGAAAAAGACTGAAGGCAACTGATAGCGAAGATGTTTGTTTCAAATGTGGGAAGGATGGTCCATTAATACCTTGTGATAATAAGACCTGCCCAAAGTTGTATCATTTGCAGTGCGTTGATTTGAAACGTCAGCCAAAAAGTAAGTATATTCTCATTACAGTGATGAAATATTTACAGGGAACAAATAGTTCCATAAAGAATTAAATAGCCTATTTTCATATATACTGCCATACTGGTGTATTCCATTAAAATCTCTCCCGCCTATTAAAAGTGTTTTCCATGTGATAGACGAGTAAATTGCTTTTGGTACATGGTAACATGACCTATGTCTCCACCAATACCATTCCATTGAGAAATTATTTGCTAGAATATATAACTTTCACTCATCATCATCATCCTTTTCCGTCTCGAATTTCCCGGGTGCGGTAGATAAGCGCTCGCCACTGCTTTCTGTCATTGTACAACTTACGTTCTATAACTTCTTCCCATTTCAGCCTTTTTTTCTCCACTTTTGATCTCACGGTCTCAATCCACCGTTTTTTGGGTCTTCCCCTCGGTCTTTTTCCTTTCAGTTCTCTATTGTAGTAGTCCCTTGCTGTTGTAGTGTTATTCATTCGCATCACATGTCCATACCGCTGGAGTCTACGCTTCCCTATAACATTTGCAACAGTTTCACTATCAATGATTAAGACTCCTCCCATTAGATGGCATCTTTCTGTAATGAGTAAAGGGAGTTTAAGAAAAGTTGAATGCACGGCTTCTATATTTGCGAAAAGTAAGTTACAGAATTTTGTGCCATTAGATAATGATTTTTATAATAGCCCATGATACAAATCTTCTATTCAATTGCTTAATAAAGAAATAAAAAGTAAGGTTTTTAAAATTTTGTACTGATGCCATCTCGAATTTTTGAAAACTATTGAACATTCTGAAACAAGATTCGCTGTGCTAAATTTCATTCCTCTTGGGTGATTAGATCGCCAGAAAAGTCATTTGAAATATTTGAAAATCACTTGGCCGCCATGTTGTTTTTGTTTTTCTCAGGATTTTGAAAGTCTCATATACTTACTTAATAGTAACATATCAACATACAAAATTTCAGTTTGATTGCTTGAATAATTTTGGTAATACAATGATATTGTGAACTGGTTAAATATATTGTATGGATGTCATGTTGGATTGTTTTATATATATATATGCTATTGGATTATATGCCGGCAGATGAATAACATACTGATTGTTCATTTTACCAATCTATATGTCTATCGCTTGTTTAGTATACAAGAAATAAAATCATGATTTTTTTTTAAATTCATGGCCACCACTTTTAATTAGAAATAATATTCATTTTAGGTTCCATATTGACAGTGATATGAAAATAAGACTTTTTCAATTTTTCCGCCTATTCAATACTTTTAATTTCAAACACACTTCAGGGGTACATGTTTCGGAACCTATTGATTCCTTCCTCAGCCCATGATCCTATGTTTAGGACACATCATGAAATAGAACATCGGATCTCTCGAAACAATGGTAAAATACGCTTTATAAAGAAAAACATTTAAAAAAACACAAATTAAAAACTAATATAAAACAACATGCAAGGTTCTTATGCTCTCAGGTCCACTCATTGCACATGCTTCTGTCCTGTGTTATGATGAACGTCATTTGGCACTCAACAAAGTGTCACAAAACAACAAAATTGGTACCGTTAGCATCTTGACCTTAATGGCAAGACTGAGGAACTTATTGATTTTATGAAGGAGAAGGAGATTTTTATCCTCTGACTGAGTGAGACAAAATGGAAAGGTAAAGGAGAAAGGACACTGACAGGTGGATATAGGCTGTTTTACAGTGGAGGAAAGGAAGCACGAAATGGGGTTGGAATAATTGTGAGGAATGACATCCTGGAATATGGGAGGAGGTGAAGAAAGTAAGTGATAGGATTTTTGTTATGAAAACCCAGTTTGAGACGGGAACAAAAGTATAATCTCCACAAACTGGAAATACAGAAGAAGATATAGAAGGCTTCCTTGAAGAAGTAGAGAAGTGTATTGCAGACAAGGAAGTACCGTATTGACTCGGCTAAAGGACCCCCTTTATTTTTTCTAAATATTTAATTGCGAAATTGAGGGAAGGTACTATAGACGCGAACTTTGCAAAAATCCATTATTTTGGGAAAGGGAGAGAGTAAAAATAAGCTATTTTATTTTGATGCTACATAGTACGATATATTTAGTCAAAATAAACAAAGTTTACATCTTTAATCAGCCCATTATGAGACTGCCCTAACTACACTTCCACTATTCCCTAACCCCCAATGACTTTCACTACTGTCCCTTGCTATTCAAAAATTTTAGTATCAAAGAAATAGAATGGAATAGACCAAGTATGAGACATGGAAATGCAAACTTTATTTTTATTTGAACATAGGGAGGGAGAATACATCAATTAGGGAATGAGTGATGGTGTTGAACGATCACATCTCACTAACATTTGTAAACACAACCGAGTACGTATTATTCACATTTATTTATTTAATTATTTATTTATTTATTTACATAGGTCCCAATGAGCCTGAGCTCATGTTAGGGACAATCAAGTAACATAGTTACAGCATGGCATATATATAATTTTTGTAACATTATATTGTTTAGTTTAATATACTGCCTCCGTGGCTTAGGCGGCAGCACGCCGGCCTCTCACCGCTGGGACCGTGGTTCAAATCCCGGTCACTCCATGTGGATCTGTGCTGGACAAAACGGTGGCAGACAGGTTTTTCTCCGGGTACTCCGGTTTTCCCTGTCACAATTTCATTCCAGCAACACTCTCCACTATCATTTCATTTCATCCATCATTCATTTAATCATTGCCCCCAGAGGAATGCGTCAGGCCTCGGCAGCCGGCACAGTCCATATCCTCGCCGCTAGATGGGGGCTTCATTCATTCCATTCCTGACCCGGTCGGAGACTGGAAGCAGGCTGTGGATTTTCATTTTCATATTGTTTAGTTTAATAGTAACTTATATTAGATTGCTAGTGACTAACTTTACAGAGATGATTCGGTATGATACATTGCATTGCTTAAGGCTATTGGATATGGGCTATTCATTCCTTAATAGGAAGTCTTTTGTTTTCCTCTTAAATGTTTTTATAGAGAAACTTTCCCTTATGCCTATATACCAATACTGTGTCACACGAACGCCGACGGTTCTTGCAACAAATGAAATGTGTTTAAAATAAAAGTGAGAAGAAGGCTGCCGCAAACACCACTTCTGATCGCAATACAAACAATACAAGACAAATTAATGCAGCAAAACTGACTAGACAAGATATGAAACCATAACTTTCATTGGCGGATTTAAAACTTGGCACTTCCAATAGTGTGGCATCTTCTATTGGATATCGGGTGAAGTCTATTGGCTACACAATTCGATATCCTACCCAATTGCGTTCGGTACATATATGCAAAATGGCGGTCATATCATCTGAATAACAAAATAATGTGACAAGAAAAATATTTGTCATAAAAGAGGATGAATTTCAGTTACAGTTTTAAAAAATTTTAAGAATTTGTCAATTTCCAAGAATGTTGTATTTTGACTCTCATTATTAAGGAGGGGTACTATAAGCGATTTCCAAGAAATCTATTTTGGCTCTCGGATTATTTTATTTTTTTCCTCCTCGAAAAATCTAAGGGATTTGAATCAAACGCTCTTGCATGAGCCGACCTTGAACCCTTGTGCGCATGCGTGAATTTTTTTCCGCCTGTCGTGAGCGTCGGTTGCTGGCAAGCAGCATTTGAGTGAGGTAGTGTGTAGTGCTCTCGCCGGTCTTCCATTGCAAGGACTGGGATTTGGTTTCCGGGTTGTACCCGTACACCCAGGACTCGTCACCAGTGATTCTAGTGTTTATGATAGGATACTTTTTTAACATACCTCGTATAGTGGGACCCTAGAGATATGGGAATAAAAATCCAGAAGGGGATATGTTAATTGATTTCTGCCAGAGAAATCCACTGTTTGTGGAGTCCAGCATGTCCTGTGAGACTTGAACACTAAATTCATGCCGAAGCTGCTGACGGCGGAGCAAAAGCTATTTCAAACTTAACTGTTTAAGCTACTGTATTTTTCTACTCAATTACTCTTTTTAAATGCTTAGCATACTCAGTCTTTTATGCCCACATCTTAGAAATCGCCCACCACGAAGATAATCTTCAATGTTTTTCAATCTTCATAGGTGCCAAATCACTGGCCACTGAGACACTCCTTCAGATAGCGGAACAGGTGGTAATCAATCAGTAGGAGGTCTAGGCCATATGGTAGGTGGTCTGTTTGTACCCATCCAGAAAATCTTCTTTGACTCTTGAGTTTGAGCTGTAGAATGAGGTTATGCATTGTCATGCAGCACAAAACTCCAGAAGACAATTATAGGTCACATCGCTTATTTTGTATGGTATGCCGAATCTTCCTCAAGGTTGCTCACACAACTGAGTATGGGCCGGTTCTACCACATCCGGGCAAAGAGGACGATAACTTGCCCGTCGGAATAAGTAAGAATTTCCGTTTGACCATCAACGGGTAGCGCTATCGGCGGTATAAACTTCGTCTACCCGGAGTGTAAATTTTCGGGAGCTTCGAAAGGCCGATAAAGCATTACCAGCCAGATTTGAGCCGTGCGTAAGGGTTTCTTTGCATCATCTATGCTGTACATAACCTCTTCATAAATTACTAATAATACAATTAGAATCATTTGGTAATTTTGTTGTCACATAATGATATAATTACAATTATTAATTAATTATAAGGGATGTAACAGTTAGGCCTACTGATCATATTTTATTTTAAGACACAGAGCTAATTGACGTCCTGGAAATGTATAACTTTTTTGTCGACGTAGAAGAAGACACAGTCACACGTCCAAGACGGAACAGAGATCGGCTGGAGCATAATGACATTTGGTCGAATGAGGAATTCTTCGTCCGGTTCAGGCTGTAAAAGCCAACAGTTTTATATTTGATGCGGTTGATTGGACATCATAGATTTCAAAATATTATCTCTATTACATGTTTAGGAATACTGTATGAAGCGCTCATATAATTTAATAAATTCGCACACGTGTGCATGAGAAATACAGAGTGTACAGGACATTATTCAGGTTCTGTACCGTACTATACATTGTCATTGACTTGGTGTTTTGCTTATGCAGCATAAGACCTGATATTTAGGGCATTGCATTTTGTAGTTTTCTAAGTCACTAAAGCCTTGACAAACAGAACTACGATCTTAGGCTTGTGGTGACGCGTTATACGGTCAATGGCTTTCATCATAAAATATGTGACAAAATCATTCCATCCGCCAAACGAAAAGTGTAAATGTGAACTTTGCAACATGACCTATCCAAGATACCTTCTATAGCTGTGCAAGAAGAGTGAAATCTCTCGTAGAATACAGCAAAGAGAACTATCTAATTATGCACAAATGTGCGCATTCCGTTCCATTCATTTTACAGAGTTTACAAACAAACTTGTCGCCTGGAGTGTGATAATTTGATTTAACATACATTTTATGATTGAACCTATGCACTGCAAGCCTTGTCACAGCATGTCTGTAGCTCATATAGGCCTAAGCCTGTTTTCAGACTGCAAACTAGCCTATTGCTAGAAACATATTTCACAGGCTATTCCTCCTTGAAAAGCACTGCATGCTTGTCTAGTTTTCGATTATTGAGTTTAGGTATGGTTATTCAGTTGCATTCCTCCGAGATCTGAATCACATGCAGCCCACAAGTGTCGCGAGAGGTTTTGGTACTAGGCCTATATCTTGTTGAAACCAAAGAACACGTGATATCAACAAACAACGGACAAAAGCGAAACGAAAAGAAACTTAACGCATCTATCGATAGGTGGCTCACTCATCGATTACTCAAATTTAACAAAAATCAGGCTAGCCACCATCTGTATTTTGCTATTAGGTTCCTGGCAGCTGCCCGGAACTTGCACGGAAGTGGTAGAACGCTGCCCAAGATGCACAGAGGTTTACACCGGCAGATAGTTTATCACCCGGGTTGCTGCCCGCAACTTTTACCCGGATGTGGTAGAGCCGGCCCTATATTGCTGTCCCTTAAGTATAAGATCAACTACAAGAACCAATACATAGTTGCCATAATCTTGTGTTAAAAATTTTGAAATATACTGTTCAAGCTACTGTATTGACTAGACGGATCATAGTATATTTCAAAATTATTCGTCAATACGGACCAATCATGAACAACATTAACAAATATAATCTTGTGTGTTGACATTGTCTGTGGGAACCCAACACGAGCACAGTTTACAGAAACTACCGGTATTTTGTATAGCAAGGGGAATATTAGTGTCAATGTGTAAATTCCTAATCGCTAGTCTTCACCAATTTTTGCATCAACTGCTCTCACCAAATAGAAGGTCAGCCCAAGCATGGTTCATCATGGTCACGATTGTCTCATCTATCCTTGAACAGTCTCGTTCATTTACTGTACACCTTTACCATCTCTCATTGCATCGGGTCCGTACACCTCACATGTTTTTGCAATGAATGTCTGCTCCTGACACGTTTCCTGTTGTCAAAAATCAAATTACATTTCACAATCCGTGAACCGCTCAATAAACTGAAACATTCCATTTTCACAAACCGTGAAAAGTGATGCTACAACTGCAAATTATGTCTGTTTTTGCCCAGGGAACTCCCAGTACGGATGGGTATTCTAAAGGTTCTTAATTTTTAGAAAAATAGCCTCATATTTATTTATTTTTTTCATTTAGTACACATAGTCTAAAATTTAAAAAATCAAAATTTGTAAAAAGAACTGTGTTACAAAGGGTGGATGCCGTGGGATGTTCCACCCCTTAAAACAAGAGTCGTCACCACGCCATCTATTGTTGGAAACTCTTAGCTTTTATTGATACAGAGATTTTCTTAAGCTGACTTTTTACACCAATATAGCAATACAGTCTCCCACAAGTCCAACCCCTCCTCCACGTGGTGGGAGACGGGCAACGGCATGAAGTAGGGGATTGCCTATAGGGGTGAAGTACAGTGGGGACTTTGTGTGCTCCGGGACCGCTACGGTAGCTGTGAAGGCTCTATGGGAACCCTGAAAAGTGACGGCTGACGGGGCTCTGGTGAAGCTACGATAGGCCTAGCAAGCCAGTAGTGGATATCATATTTGCTTTCAAACCAGGAACAGGCCTCGGAAAGGACGGATGCAAACGACGACGACCCGGATATGCTAATGGACTACGAGTTGGGACATTAAACATACAGACACTGACAGGAAAGGTGGAGGAGATTGTAGATGTGATGGAGAGAAGAAAACTGGATGTACTGGGCTTGGCAGAAACAAGATGGAAAGGAGAAGGTCGCAGAGAACTGAGGAAAGGGTACCGGTTGTACTGGAGTGGGAACAGTGAAGGAAGGAGCAGCGGAGTAGGAGTAGTTGTGAGAGATGGAATGAAGGAAGAGGTAAAGGGAATAAGTGACAGGATCATGAAGATCAGAGTAACTGTAAAGGGAAGAAGCCTGGAGATAGCCCAGGTATATGCCCCTCAAGTTGGATGTACAGCTCAAGAGAAGGAAGACTTCGAGGAGGAGCTACAACAGCAGTTGAATGGTCAGAGCATCATTGTCATGGGAGATTTGAATGCACATGTAGGAAGTGAAAGGAAAGGATATGAAAATGTATTGGGAGCAGAAGGATGGGGTAGCAGGAATGAAGAAGGGAGAAAGTTGCTGGATTTTTGCAAGAGAAACGGTTTAGTGGTAGGCAACTCCTGGTTCCGGAAGAAAGAAAGCCACAAGGTAACGTGGTACAGCAGTGATTTAACGAAGAAATCTTTGGTAGATTACATGCTGTACGACTGGGAAATGAAGAGAAGTGTCAGAGATATAAAGGTAATACCATCAGAGGCCTTAGATAGCGACCACAGAATACTTGTAATGAACCTGGGAGTTGTTAAGGATAGCAAGAGGACAGAGTACCAGGAAAGGAGAATCAAAGTATGGAAACTCAAGGAAAATGAAGTCAAGGAAGAATTCCAGAAGATAATAAGGGAAAAGATGCCAACAGACAATCCTAAAACAGGGGAAGAGGAATGGAAGCAATTCAAAAACACAATGGTGGAAGCTGCAGTGGCAGTATGTGGAAGAACAAGCAACAGAAAGCGGTGTAAAGAGACACCATGGTGGAATGAGAGAGTAAAAGAAGCTGTGGGAAGGAAGAACAAGGCTTTCAGAGTGTGGTTCCAGGAAAGAACTGATCTGGCAAGGGAAGATTATAAGATAAAGAAGAAAGAAGCAAACAAGATTGTCGCAGAGGAGAGGAAGAAGTGGATGGTAAAGTGGACAGAGATGATGGAGGAAGACAGCAGAGGAAATAAGGAAGTACTTTATGGGATGGTCAAAAGTAAGAGAAGAGGGCTGCGAGAGGATGTGGTAATGATGGACAAAAACGGAACTGAGGTACACAACAAAGAGACACTCAAGACAGTGTGGAAAGAGTACTTTGAGGATTTGCTGAATCCAAATGGTCATAGGGAGGAAGACAATGCATTGGAAGGTGGAGAAGACAACATAGGAATGGAAAAGGACCTGACTTGGAGAGAACTGGAAATGGCTATAGACAAGATGAAAGGAGGAAGGGCACCAGGTGTGGATGAAGTGAGTGTTGAAATGGTGAAGGCAGCAGGGGAGGTTGGGAAACAGTGGCTGTACCGTGTGATGAGGGTGGTATGGAAGGAGAAAAAGACCCCAGAAGATTGGAAGAAAGGATTAATTGTCCCAATATTTAAGAAAGGAAGCAGAAAGGAGTGTAGAAATTACAGGGGAGTCACACTCATACCTCACTGTGCCAAGATATATGAAAAGATATTAGAAAGTAGAATACGAGCCAAAGTGGAGAGAAAATTGAGAGAGGAGCAGTATGGATTCAGACCTGGGAGATCAACAGTGGATCTCATATTTTCAGTGAGACAGCTCCAGGAACACCACTACGAATTTGAAGAGGATCTGTTGATGGCCTTCCTGGACATCGAAAAGGCCTATGATAGTGTGTGTAGGGAGAAGGTTTGGAAAGCAATGGAAAACATGGGAGTGGAAAAAGAGACTGTAGGCAGAGTGAAGGAGATGTATTGTGGAAGTGTGAGTTGTGTGAATGTTGGAGGGGAAAGAACAGACTGGTTCAGACAAATGAGTGGCCTGAAACAGGGTAGTGCACTGTCACCCCTCCTCTTTATTGTGGTTATGGACGAGGTAATGACATGGATAGCAGGAAAGATAGGAGAAGATAAGATGAAGGCAATGGTGTTTGCAGATGATCTCATGGTCTGGGGAAACAAGGAGGAGGAAATCCAGGAGCAACTGAAGGCTTGGGAAGAAACAGTGGGAGAGTACGGATGGAAGTTCAGCATCAGTAAATGTGAGATCCTGTTAACGACCAGGAAAAAGGACAGACCAATGAGTGGGATAACACTTGGAGGTGGACAGCTGAAGAAGGTGGAAAGTCTCAAGTACTTGGGAAGTATAGTGGAGGAAAATGGGAGAAATGACAAAGAGATTACGGAACGTGGCAGACAGGCAGAAGCATTTCTGAGAAGCATTAGGAGCTTAGTGTGGAATAAAGATGTCCCACAAAAAAGCAAGGAAGTGTTATACAGAAGCTACTATATCCCGATACTGACCTATGCTTCAGAAACGTGGACAATGAAGAAAAGAGATATAAGCAGAATACAGGCAGGTGAAATGAAGTTCCTGCGAAGTAGGATCGGAGTAACAAGAAGAGACAGGGTGAGGAATGAAAAGGTCAGGGAAATGGTGAAAGAGGAGCCCTTGCAAGGTAGGATTGAGACATCAAGACTGAGGTGGTATGGACACTTAAAGAGAATGGATGAGAAGAAGATTCCCAAGAGGATACATGAGATGCAGATGCAGAAGAAACGACCAAGGGGAAGACCAAGAGATCGATGGCTGAAAGGAGTGGAGGAATGTGTCAAGAAGAGAGGCGAGGACTGGACCAGAGTGACAGCGGAGAGATGGTGGGAAGAAAGATGATGATGATGATGATAATTGTTGTTTTAAGGGGCCTAACATCGAGGTTATCGGCCCCTGAAGAAAGAAATAAGTGGCGAGGCTTATGTTCCAAACAGACCCAGCCTGAGGCTGGAAACTGTACAAGATGATGATGATGATAGCAATACAATCTACACCCCCCACCAACTCCATAACCCATTGTCGTTTGATGGTGGCCTACTGTAGGTTTCTTCACTCACAATTCCTGAAGAACTATGTGTTTGCATCTTACAGATGGAACCTATGGCCAGAGCCCTTCGCGGATAAACAAAACGTTATCCGAATCCGCTGACATTACAATAATATTCTTAATTTATTAGATAAAGCATAAAGTATGAAAGCCACACAATTAGACATTTGAGGAGAAATTTGTTCCTCTAGGCTAAGTGAGAATCGCAAGGCAATCTTGACTGAGTTAACCTCTGAGTAATTGCAAGTGAAACAGTGGGCGACTAATTATAGCACTTAGTCGTAGTATATACCGACGCAGGAAATCGCAGGTATAAAGGAATGTTGTTGTTTTTGTTGTGTTGTTGTTTTTTTTTTTCCTAAGTCAACAATAATTGAGGGTATTTCCATGACTGGTTTCTCTTACTTCTCTCATACTATCCAAGCGAAAGCAAATAGGGAAATAGCAAGAAACTTGACAGATGCAGACTTAGCAAACACTAAAATTATGTTTTTAAAAATCCAGTTCTACATTGTATTCTAAAAACTATCCACAAATTTACTCTAAACATTATCCGCAGCTTATCCCCTATCCGCACAGCCATGCAAATATCTGCAGTACCAAAAAAATACGGATATCTGGATCTGCACAGGACTTTACTTATGGCCATATTGTGTGTGTACTGTACTGTTTCCACTTTTAAAGAATATGTTCATAAATGGATTAGATGTCGTTTAGCCTATAAAGTGTGGGAGTTCTTTGGTCTTAAACTTGGTATTCATTCATTCATGTTCTCAATCCGTAGATTGGTCGGCAGCAATCCTCCTCTTCCATTCTTCCCTGTCGCCAGTCAGTCTCTTCTTGTCTCTGTATGAATGGACATTAACATCTGTTATGATCTGTTTGATGTATTGCAGTCTCGGTCGCCCTCTTCCTCTCGTGCCCCGAATTATGCCATCTAACACAGTTACCATAAAGTCATTGTGGCGATAGACATGTCCTATCAGTTGGTCTCGTCGTTTCCGTATTGTTTTGAGAAATGCTCTCTTTTCATTAATGTTTTTGAGCACTTCGTCATTCATTCTTCTTGCGGTCCATGGAATTTTTCCCATCTGCCACCAACACCACATTTCAAAAGCTGCAAGTCTTCTTTTATCAGCGCATCCCATTGTCCAAGCTTCTGAGCCATACAAGGCTACACTCCACTTATAACATATTATAAATTTAATCCTGGTCTCAATAGATATATTCTTTGAAGTCAGAAGGGATTTTTTGCTGTTAAATGCAATTTTGGCTTGGGCAATTCTAGCTTGAATATCAGTTGAACTTTTTCCAGTGGAAGTAATTTTACTCCCTAGATAGGTGAAAGTGTTAACTTTCTTAAGTGGAGCACCAGCTAGGTGAATAGCTGCATTAAGTTGTTCTCTAGCGCATACCATTATTTCCGTCTTTCTAATATTGATTTTCATATTATATTTTTCATTTAGAATCCTGTTCATTTCCGTGAGTGCATGTTGCAGTTTCTCTTAACTGGTTTCCAGGACTGCTATGTCGTCTGCAAACCTTATTGTCTTGACTGCTACTCCATTGATCTTAACTCCTCTCCTAACTGTCTTACATTCCTCAATGCCTTTCTCAATATATAAGTTGAAAAGTGCAGGCGATAAGCTGCATCCCTGTCTAACTCCTTTATGAATACAAGCTTCTTGCACTACTCCGCATATGTCCACAATGCTTTTTTGGTTTTTATAAAGTTCATAGATTATCCGTCTATCTCTGTAATCTAAGCCAACATTAGTCATAATTTCCATGAGAATATTCCAATTCACGTTATCGAATGCTTTTTCAAGGTCCACAAAGGCAATGTAAAGTGGTTTCCTTATATCTGTAATTTTATCAATTATTTCTCGAATTAGTAATATGGCTTCCCTTGTTCCTCTGTTCTACCTAAAGCCAGATTTTGTTCTATTTATTTTAGGGGTCTTCGGTACTGAAAATTTGGGTTCGGTTCGGTTCGGTAAAAAAAAATGTACTTCGGTTCTCGGTACAAAATCGGTTCGGTACAGCTCGGCTGATTTTAACATGCTAAATTAGAGTAAACCATTAAGAAAAAAGTAACACATGAGTTCTAATGATTATACAGTAAACCAAATACTTGCCAAATAGCACAATTTTTATTTAAAATACAGAATAAATCTCATACAATGTTCCATTAACTTTCAAACGTGCCCTTTTAGTGTGGAGTAAGCCAATTGATGCATACATTAAATAGACATTATGCTCACACTGGAACACTTAAGTCCATAATTTAATTTTATTAATCAGAAGAGTTATTGTGCTCTAGTAGTAAAACTTCACTTATACGATATCCAGGGGACCAAAGGAAGAAAAAAACACGCATAAATGTGAAAAACGCGTAAATGAAAGTCGGTAAATAAAAACTGCAAAATGTATGTGACAATATGGGTTATACAGGGACTTTGTTTTAAAAGCGACGGGGACCCTCGCTCGTGCCGCGAGCCGGTTCTCGCCAAGCACTTTGCCGTAATGCGCTTCTTGACGCCACGGCTTTAACAGTCCATATTCTTTGGACTAAGGTATATTACAGCTGAAATAGAGTCAATTGGTGCTGAGGAACGTCAGAACGTAAATGACAACTTCATGAAGAGGTGCCAGAGATGTGTAGCAATGAATGGCGAACATTTTCAGCACCAGCTGTGAACTATAGGCTATAGTCTACTCAGTGACTGTGCCGCGCGAGCTACGCATTACGGCAAAGTGCCTGGCGGGTGACAGGCTAGCAACGCGGGCGGCGGGTGAACGAGGGTTCCCGTTAAGAAGTGAAAAACAAGAAATAATAATACGATTGTTTAACTATAATCGGCAATATTTAACAAAACAACTACAAGAGAAATGCACCCAGATATAACAAAACAAAGAAAATTGAGTCACTTTACGAAGTAGTTTGTTATCTTGGCTTGTTTATTGTTGGTCGCGGCCTCGGCGTGAACAGTATTTTCAAACCGATATAATTCGGCCATTATTTCCTCAGAAACGTTGAGGTGCGTCACAAAATGTTTGATAGTCCATAGAGCATTGGCAGCATCATTAAAATCCAGTGTACTATTCTGCAGCTCTTCATCGTCATTAATAAAATACCGTAGTGTAGGCCTAAATTAATGGATTTTCATTTGTCTGAAGACGCAAGATTATTATAACACAGAATCAATCGCGTATTTTTAATGGTTTGACGAGAAGTCCTAAAAAAAACACGAATGAAAATTATAAAAGCGGAAATAATATTTTAATATATCGGCGATCGTAAAACACTCATCTTAACATAAGCTTCAGATGCTGTCTAACTGTGTTTTATGGCTGCTTCCTGTTATTTTGAAAGGCTAACACAATAATAGCGCTTGCTTATTACGCAAGCTGTTCTTCCTTGTTACAACACTCTGGCAAGCGAGTGTCGCCGTGACCACCGGTGTCCCTCAAGGCCATCGTAACATAATATAGCACGCGGTGCATCCTTCCGAAGGGAAGTACAGGCGGTAACAAAAGTTTGCATTCGAACATACGTACTTTCTCAGAACACGCAACGTATAAATGATGCTTTATATTGCAAGGGACTTAAAATATGATCGTATAAGCGTGAAAAACGAATAAATGTAAAACGTATATCGGAGATAAATTAACATGGAAAGTATAGGCATTTTGCCGGGACCAGGAAAAATCGTATAGAAAACGTATAAATATGAACCGTATACAAGAAGTTTTACTGTATTTAACTAACTATTGAAGTAAAACATTGTTGATAAAGGACAATACTTTGGATGTCTAAAAAAAGGTTTCCTTAAATTACGGTATTTGTGTCTCTTGTACCGAACCGAACTTTTTACCGAGTTTTTTATCGTCTCGAACCGAGGTCGGTAATTTCCTTTGTACCGTACCGAAACCGAAAAATCGGTGCACCGTCGACCCCTAATTTATTTTTTATTCGTCTGTTAATTATTTTAGTCAATATTTTTGATACATGCGGTAAGTTGCTAAGTGTACGATGTTCCTCGCATTTCAGTGTTCCCTGTTTCTTTGTTATTGGTATCATGAGACTCTTTGTAAAGTCGTCTGGGACTTTTCCATTTTTATATATTTCACTGATCAACCCAAACAGGTGTCTCAGAATTCAATGCTTGTAACATTTCTGCTGTTACTTTATCATATCCTGGAGCTTTTGTTTTCAGTTCATTCACAGCATGAAAATATTCTGATTCAAGAATGGATGGTCCTAAGTTATCATCCAAAATAGTATCTCCATTTTCCAGCTCAGTCAATTGTGTGGGGTCTGCATACAGATTTTCCAAATAATTCTTCCACCTCATCACTACGTCCTTGCTCTCAATCATTAGCTTCCCATATTCATCCACTCGGCAAACACTACGCCCCTTTCTCCTTTTAAATTGTTTATTAATCAAGTCGTAACCTTTTCCTCTTGTCCATTTTTAAATAACTTTATTAAACACAAATTGTGCACTTTTACAAACGAATATTCACATGGTGCAATAATTAATAATTGAGCATGGTTGCTGTGTGCATTTATCAACATGGTATCGTTCACAATGCTGATCACATAGCTGACAAACACAATCAGCTAAAGGCTCGTGATAGGACTTGAGCTTGCAAACTCTATGATGATAGCCATGCACGGCCATGGAGCTGACGAAGTGTCGAAGGTCCTGGTTCGCATCTGACCATGTCCTGTTCATCATGGCTTCAGTCGAGTAGAACTGTAGCCAGATGTTCTTTCGTTTATTTTCCCTTTCTTCCAACAATTTCTTCCAGCCATCCGTAGAAGGGAGAGCAAACTTGAACCTCAAACCTTCTATGAGGAAAGGTTCCCCATCAAGCTCTTACACTAGCCGTGATCCTGTATATAGAGATTCACCAATGGTGACCTTTAAAAATCTTGCCTTGACTTTTTCCATTTTTCAAACTACAATTTCTAAGCATTGTCTCATTATACCCTATAATCCTCTTTTGCCTCCTTAGCTTCCCTGTTTATGATATTTTGGGGGCTATTGTAACGATGTATTCCTTCATCACTTCTAGCGTTTTTATACTTTCTTCTCTCCTCTATGAGCTCAAGTAGTTGATCAGTGATCCAAGGTTTCTGAGGGGATGCTTTCATCTTTCCAACTGTTTTATCAGCCACTTCAAGAATTGTTCGTTTGAAGCCAATCCATTTTTCATTCACTGTACTAGCGGATATATCCTTTATCCTTTCCTGTATCTGGTCTTGGAATTGCAACTTAATGCTGGCATGTTTAAACTTGCCAACATCGAACATTTTACGGCCTTGAATAATCGGTCTCTTCTTTTTGAGGATCAACTTAGACTTCATTAAAACAAGGTTGTGGTCGCTCGCAACATCTGCCCCAGGATAGCTTTTACATTGTTTGACTTGGTTGCAGTATCTTCTTCTTGTTATTATATAATCTAATTGGTAACGTGCTGTATCGCCAGGGGCTGTCCATGTATACCGTCGCCTCACAGGATGTGCAAACAATGTATTAGCAACTATTAGATCATTTTGTTTACAGAAGTCTACTAGGTGTTGACCTCTACCATTTCTATTGCCAAGTCCATATTTACCAACTGTTATCCCATCTTCTCCTTCGCCCACAACAGCGTTCCAATCACCTAATAAAATGAGGTTCTCATTATCTTTTAGTTGATCCAATAGCTCTTCTATTTGTTGATACACCTGATCCACTTCCTCATCAGTATGTCGTGAAGTAACACTATATCTACTGGGTCATTTTCTAACCTGACCATTATTATTCTGTCGCTATATTGCACTTAGCTTTTCACCTTATTAGCCACATGTCGTTGGAGGATGATGCCTACACCTGCATAGCTTCCTTTTTCTCCAGAAAGTATAACTCTCATATCACCACTCCAAAAATCCCCACTTTCTGGCCATTGTAATTCACTCACCCCTAAGATGTCAATCTCGAGGTTAGTCATTTCATACTTTACATTCTCTAGTTTCCGCAGATCATGAACAATCGTACGTTCCATGTTCCTATTCTGAGTGGTCGTATTGGAATTCCTAGCTTCGATACTGTCCTCCGCCGGAGATCCGAATGGAGGACTATTTTACCTCCGGAATTGAATTTAGTCACAAAGCCCGTCATATTTGCTGTGTAACAAAGGATATCCATAGGATTTTAATGAAATAGTTTCCTCTTGCCTTTTTGATCCTATGCCGTCAGCCGTGCCGGTAGGATCATCCGCCTTCTTACTCCAAGGGCAAGAGAGTGCCCTTCTTTTACCCGCTCTTCCACCCCGAAGGCTGTTGGCACTTGGTAAAAGGTGTCTTCTTATCCCGGGAGATAATCGGAGCTGACGTCTGTCCAAATGTGCAGATGCCTTTTTACCTATTAATCCCGATAACTAGGCTGCCTTCTCTGCCATTTACGCTGTTCTGAAGTACAACTTCTCCACCGTAAGTGCCGTTACGGTCTTCACTGTACCCCTAGCAAGGGACCCTTACATGGTACTACCAGCCGGGTCAGCTGGACCAAGGTTTTTTATTAGAGGTGTTACTCCTCTATCACTCCCCATTTTGTGCTGACTTGTGACAGGCAGAGCCTGGCTTCCCAATTATTGGGCCCAGAAATAATTACCAAATGCTTTAGAATTATACCTACATGAATATCCATTCTATACAGGTGACGAGATAAGGCCCAATAGGATAAAGGCGAAGGAAACACCAGCTTTTTTTTTTTCATCCCCTAGTTTTATTACCTGCTATGTTGAATGTCTAGAATGTAATGAAGGATGACGAGTATGATGTTATTTGTACAGGTAAATGGTTATGTCCATGGCATTGCTGCAACACGTGTCATAAACGCACGATCCGGCGTTGCAACTTTTGTACTGACTCCTTCTGCTTTGAGCACTCCGATGGGAACATATCATTCAAGAGTGGTCTGGGGCTCGTATGCAGAAATCATGAGAAGGTAAGTGGATAAATACTGCACTGGAAATAACTATACTATTGCCAACAAGAGAAGGATCTGTGAGAAAGCAGCACTGTTGCTATGGTTGCCATTATTACTAACACCTTTGTGTTCCATTATTTTTCTTTGCAACAGTGACCTGCTGCAATTGCGATTGATTGATTGATTGATTGATTGATTGATTGATTGATTGATTGATGTAGTCAGTAATAACATGTTGTATTGTCAATTGTAATTGTGCTTATTATCTCAATTTCTTCAAACTTAAACCTGTATGACGTACCGTACGTGCGTCTTGAAAAATGATTGATCCAATTGTAGTTCAATCATCATCATCAGTTTATCTGCCTGATGGCAGGTTTCCTCATAGTCGTTCTCTCCACCTTATCCAGTCTTCAGCAGCACGTTTCATCAGCTCATAAGATTTATCAATCTTGATGGGATCCAGCATCTGAAACCTCCTCCTTCCTCTTTGGATTTTCCCTTGGATTGTCCCTTCTAATGCACTTGTCACCAAACCATATCCTCTTATGTAGTGTCCAATCCAATTCATTTTTCTTTTCCTAATCTTCTTTAGCATCATACTCTTCTCCTACTTTCTTTAACACTTACCATGCTGATGCCTTAAATGTTGTTCCTTTCCCATGCGCTGGCTGATTTCCAGAATTTATGGCTATGTGGCACAAACTGAATGTGGTTTGAGTTACAAACAAATTGAAAAGTCCGTTCGATTTCCGAATCCTTACACTACAAATTTAATTTTTAAAAAAGTACGATTCGATTGAAAATAAAACAATAATGTAAAAAAAAAAAAAAGCCATAAACAGCTGTTGCGCGTGCTCTCGTCCTGGAACAAGCGGGCACGCTGGCAGAAGTAAAAGGTAGAATTGTCTCTTCGGTTGCGTCAGATTCAGAATCTGTAATGCGAATTACAACCCCAAATATATATACTAGTCATAGAATAAACTCAACGTTTTTCGAGATAAAAATCTGTCCGCAAAGAATAAAAACAAAGGAAAGGAAAACAGATTTGACCTACTTGAACGTGCATCGCTTGCCTTCGAACAGATTGATATTCTTCCCCTGAACAGTGACGTGGTGCTATCTAGCGATAGTATGTGCAACTTCATGCTTACTGGCACCCAAACGCGAGTGCTAGAGCTGTAATATTACGTTCGTCTCCAACACAAAGCGCGAGAAATCGATCAACGTAATATTACGTTCGCCGCAGTTTTAAAACGTTACCTTCGAACGTAATATTATGGCGCCCGCGCTCTAAGTGTTAATACTTCCTCATTTCTCACTTTGTCCTTCCAACTTATTCTCTCCATTCCCCTCCATAGCCACATTCCGAAAGCCTCTATTCTTCTCTCGTCTTCTTTCCTAAGCGTCCAAGTTTCCACTCCATCCATTCCTACACTCCAAACAAAACATTTCACTAATCTCTTCCTTAGGCTTACTTTCATTGTTCCACAAAATAATTTTCTTTTCTTACTGAAGGCTTGTTTTGCTATTGCAATCCTTGTTTTTATTTCTTTAGTGCATATCATTTCTTGTCTACCCCAGGGGCTCGCTTCTAGTGGGCGTGGGTTGGTGACCACGGGGCCCCAGCTGAGTCCGGCATTGCTTCCACTTACTTGTGCCGGGCTCCTCTCCGTCTTCTTTCCTGTCGACCTCACTTGGTCAACTCTTGTTCTCTTCCGACCCCGACGGTATTAGGATATCCGAGGCCTAGGGAGTCTTTCACTTTCCCGCCTTGTCTGGCCCTTCTCTCATCTTTCCTGATACCCCCCTTCTGTGAGGGGTCAGCCTTCTTTTTCTTTTCCTTTTACCTCCTGCCTTGTGCTCAAGGCCCTTAAGGAGGCCGGGTGTATGTAGCCCCACCCCTTCTGGTGCACCCTTGATAATGCTACACCCTCAGGGGCTCACGGCCGGTGAGTTCGGGAGTTGGCGACCCCGAGGGATTCCTGAGCTGGGTCCGTTTTCCCCTTTTGTCCCTTACCTTTGGGGCGGACCCTCTCCTCTCTATCCTCTCCTCTCCTCTTTTCATTATATTTCCTTTCTCTTTAAGATTCCCGCACTGTTTTTGTTACTTGGTTCACCGTGTATCTAAATTCCCTTTTAGCGATTTTTTTTTTAAGGTATTTTTAATCTACGTTGCATTTTGTAAGTTTTTTCTATCTAAATTACATCTCGCGATTGTTTTCAACTTCAATTGCATTTTGTAAAGATTGACAATCTAAATTGCTTTTTGGTAAGTCTTTCAATGCAGGTAGCCGGGCCTTTTAGTGAGAATTTTGAATTTCAATTGCATTTTGTAAGTATTTTCTACCAAAACCGCATTTTGCACGAATTTTGAATCTAAATTGCATTTTGTTTGGTGGGCATTTTGCACATATTTTGATTCTTAATTGCATTTTGTGGGTATTTTGAATCTAAATTACATTTTGTCAAGTATTTTCAATCTAAATTGCATTTTGTAAGTATTGTCAATCCACATGAGTCGTTTGAATCTACCGTACATTTTGTAAGCATTTTCAACTTCAATTGCATTTTGTAAGTATTTTGAATTTCAATTGCACTTTGTGAATAATTTGGATTGGAACTGGGATATTTCAATCTGAATTGCATCGTGTATTTTCAATTTCAATTGCATTTTGTAAGTATTTTGAACCTCGATTGCATTTTGTACGTAATTTCGATCTCATTTGCATTTTGTAAGTACTGTATTTTGAATTTCAATTGCATTTTGTAGGTATTTCGACGCTACATTGCATTTTGTACGTATTTTGAACCTAGCCTTCATTTTGTGGGTATTTTTCAATCTATTCCTTTTGTGAATCATTTCGTTCTAAATTCCCTTCTTAAGAACATTTTGTGAGTTGTTTCAATCTGAGTTCCTTTTTGTAAGTAATTTCCGTCTCACTTAATTTTCGTTCTGGTTTCCGTTTCATTATCATTTTCGCTATCACCCAGATCATTAGGGGCCGATAACCTAGATGTTAGGCCCCTTAAAACAACAATTATCATCATCATCATCATTTCTTGTCTAACCCAACTTCCTAGGTATTTAAAACTATCTACTAGTTCAATTTTATCTTCAAATTTTATTGTAATATTTTTCACCTTTTCCACCTATGACGATACTTTTTTTTTTTTTTCATCCCATATATTTTACAAATTTTATCTAGGTCTTTCAACATTTGTGTTGCTTGTCTTTCACTCTCACCCATAACCACCATATTTCCAAAACGAATACACTCAAATCTTTTACCTCCTAGGCATACACCTCTTTTTCCATCAAAACCTTCTTTAATCATTTCTTCAAAATATATATTAAATAGAATAAGTGACAAACAACATCCTTGTCTCACACCTTTCCCCAGTCCTATTTCTTCTGTCATTTCTTCTCCAATTTTAACTCTTACTTTTTAGTTTAAATAAAGATCTTGAATAAGGTTTCTTTCATAGAATCGAATGTTCTCGAATGGAAACATGTTGTAATTATGTCCGTTTGAGCTAATATATTATAACAAATATGATAAAATGTTCCGGCTAGCTCAAACAAATTGCCAGCGTTTCGCCCCGGTGTACCAATGGGCTCTTGAGTTGGTGCACTGGCAGGGTGTCTACCGGTAACGAAAAGTAACGAATGTAACGAAAAAGTAGCTAATTTTGCAAACGAGTAAAGAAAGTAACGCAAAGTAGCTAATTATTATGTTGGAATAGTTGGAGGTAACGAAAATTCACCGATGTCGGTTAAAATCATTTAAACCCGTGCCGCTAGGTTCATAGATGCGATGAAGCGAGTTTCAAGCAAGAGGCGCCGATTGCGTAAGCTATATTTCTCCACGTACGACCTCAAGGAAATGCATACTAAGGATACCTTCCGTGGCACTGTATACGTCGGTTGAACGTTTATTTATGGCATCAACAAGAGTTAAGTTTTGTGTGAAATATTTTTCTGTATTATTCCGAAACCTGACTTTTTGCGAGACGTTTATTCGACTTCCGAAACTATAAACTGAAATCTCTTATCTCTAGTATTGGCCTCTAAATTTGGGTATCTCAAATTGAAGTCCAGAAATAACGCGAAATAATTTGTCACAATTTTGCAAAATGCTTCGAAATACATAGACTATATTTTAAAAATCTATCCGTCTCGTGAATTTTCGACATCCAGTGTGGTTAATTCAAAACTCCGTCATATGTTTATTTTTACTTCGAACTTTGGTTCCATTGTATATATAATCTAACCGGTTATCTCGAAAACGTATATAATTTGAATTCGAAAGAAAATGTGCCCTCTTGTCGTATTTTCGTGCAATCCCCTCTGAATATTTTGTAATAACCGATGCCTACTTCGAACGTTCATCTTCCAAAATCACATCCTCAAGACGGCCGGCTGACAACACGACTTGCCTGCGGGAATCTCGTCAAACGGACCGAGATCGTCGCCAGTTGCGTAAAATCATAAAACCCGTGTCCGGCCGCGAACTTGTGTCCATGAGGACTGCGGGAATCCTATCACGAAACATACTGAACCCTACTCTCCACTTTTCCCATGACCGTAACTTAAAATTGTATGGGGAGCGAGAAGTGCATCAACCCACTTAGAAATAACCGTCTACGTAGCATCGCGATACTCATTTCTTCTCGTGATCCAAGGTGAACTTGCAACTACAGCATAGGGGCAGCGGAAATCACGGCGCCGATCATAAAACATGTCCATAACTGCTCGTGAAATGTAATCGTGCCCAACCTCGAGCTTGCCTCCACCATTCTGCCAGGACAGATAGACAGGCGGACAATGGTCGAACAGCCGGATGCGGTGCCGATTGCATAATATTGCGTTCTCAGTGTCCAACCGCGAGGACATAGTGAAACTCGTAAAATGACCGAGAGCGGCAGCGGTTGCGATACATCGCGTTATTTTTCCGTATTCGATGAAGAGTACAACTGGATTCTTGTCAAATGGACAGCAAGCGGCGCCGATTGCGTAATAATACCATATTTTTCCGTGCCCGGCCTCAAGGACAATAGAAATATCGTCGAACGACTAGAAGTGACACCGATTATGTAATTCACAATTTTTCTCCATGTTCTATCGTGAAAACTACGAATCGCGTCATACGGCTGAGACTAGCGCCGATCGTGTAACGTCTCGATAATTCTCCGTACCTGACTGCGAAGACATAATTCGGTGACGGTCTCGTAACGACGCATATGTTTCTTCGTGATCTACCGCGGGGACAAAGGAAATCTCCCCAAACGGCCAAGATCAGACCAACTTCTTGGTAATCATTACTTCTTGTGCACTATACGGCATATTTGCTGAAACAACTCATTTGATATTAAATATCCATTATTTATCTTTACCTTTTACATTTTTATAACACAATAAGTGAATTTTATTCACTGCTTTAAACACAGTTATTTGTTGTTTTCCTATACCACGCGATGAACTTCTATGCTTGCCGACCGCAGATGTATCTTGAATTAAAAGGTAGCTAAAAACTAACTAATTTTTACTTCATCTTTACAGTAGGGGTGAAACGCTGGTAATTTGTTTGAGCTAGCTTGAACATTTTATCATATTTGTTAAAAAACGAGAAAATGTTTTTGAAAATAGTGTGGGGGGTAATAGGTGAAAATTTCCCTTGATAAAGGTTAGGATGGCGTGGTATAAAGGCTTACAAAGGAGAATTCTTAAAACAACACACAAAATAGTTATTTTAACCTAGACTTTATTTACGATAAAAGTGATAATAGTGTATTTAAATAGCCAATCTCTTGCATCATCACAGCTGACTGGTCACAGGACTAAAATAAGGCAGTGCTGCAGCCGCACAGCATTGCGTGCGTGAAGTTCAAGGTTACGCAGTGTTGCAATGTTATGCGGCAACTAGACCTACCTGAAATACGGAAGATTTGTTTCTAATACCGACAGACTTTTATAAAATACTCTAATAAGAAATATTAAAAATGTATTTCTTCTTACCTTTTGTGCAAGTGTGCTCGAGATCACTCAGTAGGATCGTCGCTATCATCATTGCTGGGTAACTGATCCGGATCGTCAGTTTCATTCTCCCCTTCCCAAAGTAGATGGTCTTCAGTTCCATCCAGAGCGGAAGAAATTCCTATGTGATTTTAACCTTTTACTACGATATCGGGATTGCTTGATTTTGCCGACTTTTGTTTCTTTGTGCTTGTCCTTCACCATCCAATGCACGTAGAACTTCCTAATGTGATCTTTGATGGAGACTTCCTCTTCTTCTCTCCTTCTTTCCTAGCGTGTATCCCGCGATGGTGCAGGGTCCGCTTGTTTGGTTGCTGTTCGCCACTTCTTCCTGTCAAGGGCATCTTCAGGTTTAAGTCCACACATCACCAAGTCTTCCTTGATTCTGTCCAGCCATCTTTTCTTTGGACGTCCACGGGGTCGATTTCCTCGTGGATCGTATTGGAGAGCTGTTCTTGCCACAGAGTTCTCACCACTTCTAGTGACATGCCCATACCACCGAAGCCGTGCTTCTCTCATTTTATCGGTAATTACTGCAACTCCCATCTGTTTCCGGATATGTTCATTCCTGACATTATCAAGCCATGTAACACCCATGGACCAACGTAGCATTTTCATCTCCATTCCATGTACGGCTTGTTCATGCTTGGTTGAAGCTGGCCGACTTTCTGTGCCGTAAAGTGCCACTGGTCGTATCATGGACTTGTAAACTTTCTCTTTCAAAGGGATAGGTACTTTCTTATCGCACAACACTCTTGTGACTTGGCGCCACTTCATCCACGCAGTGTTAACTCGTGCTCAAGCATCGAGAAGCGTTTTGCCATCTGAAGTGATAAGGGAACCGAGATATTTAAAGTGTGTAGTTTTAGTGAGATGATGCTCTTCAATGCTGATGGTACCATTGGTCTGTGTACCACATTGCAAGTATCCAGTTTTCCCCATGTTGAGTTTCAAGCCATTTTTGCTCAGTCATTCCTTCCAGCACAGAGTTTGATTTTCTAGATTTTCGCGAGTTCGATCTGCAAGAAACACATCAGCATATAAGATCGTCCATGGATGAGGTGTCTGAATGTCAGCTGTCACCGTATCCGTGCACAGAATGAACAGAAGCTGCGAGAGTGCTGATCCCTGATGAACTCCAACAGTGATAGGGAAAGTAGGTGGGGAATTCCAGCTGAACAGCGTACCATACTTGTGACGTTGCAATAGAGGGACTGAATACATCGGATGTAAACTTCTGGGATTTTGTGAGCTCGAAGTGATCTCCAGATGAGCTCATGTGGCACCCTGTCGAAAGCCTTCTCGAGATCCAAGAATGCGATATGTAAAGGTTGGTTCTTTTCTCAATGTTTTTCCACAAGTAGGCGTACAGCATGGATTGCGTCTGGCGTACCAACCCCTTTGACAAAGCTACATTGGTTAGGAGATATCTGGATCACGCAGCGCAGATGACTGTCAAGAATACGCTCAAAGACTTTCATTGTGTGGCAGAGCAATCTAATTGGACGATTACCCTTCCAAATTGGGATGGTAGTACCAGACTACCAGGTTTTAGGTATGCAGCCATCCTCAAGGATACGATTGAAAAGTGCTGTAAGAATATTAGCACCAGGATATTCAAGCAACTTCCAGATTTCACATGGTATGTCATCTGGAGACTTCTAACGGTTGTAAAATTGAAGTAAGGCCTCCTGGGAAGATGACTGGATAGGGCTGCGTCATTTCCATTTGCTTTTTCACGGCATCCACTTAGTGGCCGCGGAAGCTGTCCAACACCAGCATTTACTTCTTTTTCAACTGGGCTTCCGGTCGACGTTCCCACACTGTCTTTAACCAGTCATTCAGTAATTCGTCCTCCATCCAACCTTTCTCTTGTACTCGGACATGTATGCCCCAGGGAAAATCTTCTTTCGGCAGTGTTTTCCTTTTAAATCTGCAATACGGCGGAAGCTTCCTGCCGTCTGTGGTCACCACTAATATCGCAGTGCATCGTAATTTTTCATTTCCAGTAGTTTTAACTAGAACACTTGATGCACCGGCTGCATTGATTGTGGTATTTGTTGGCATATCGAAGAACAGTGGCGTCTGATCGGCGTTACCAATTTGAGACCAGAGGAACTGATGGAAGTCGCCGGCACAGTGATGTTATTCTCCGCAAACTTTGTCCATTCCAGCGCATAAAGCGTTCTGTCCAACCTCTACTAGCTTTAAATTCATTCCCTGCAATGCCAAGACTTCGCGTGTGCTTTAAATTGCATCGTTTTGTGATTTACAGCGTGGCCATTGTCTCTTTTTTCTATAACCCACTCCACAACTTTTATGTCCACATTTTTGTACTTTCCTTTTCTCACACTGCGGAAGGACTTATAAGTTTTCTTGGTTCCCAATAATTTGTCCTTCTGGTTGTGCCAATAACGAATCATACACGGCTGCACTTCGTATTCATGACTCGTCGCTTTCACTCCATTTTCTGCAGCAAATTCTATTACCTTCAACTTGAAGGATGCCGTAAAACTTGTTCTCTTGCTCATTTTCAGTTCTGCTTGTGTACTGCACGCTTCTTAATTATACATTACACTCGTCCATGTGTGACGCGAGACACAGAACTCGTAAGCTGGGGGGTAGGGGGAGTGAGTAGCCATTGTCGAGGTCAACAATGCACAGGTGGTGCAGGCAGGAGTGCGGGTTTTACCATTAACTGGAATGTTGCAGGCCTACTTGCTACATTTTTCTGTATATTTCTCCTTCCCATTATTATTATTGTATATTTATTTAGGATCGTTTCAACCTCCTATGGGTTACGATTACACAACTTCATTGACTGTTGATGTTCTTTCCTGTTACGCCAATACTCTTTCATTCGTTGTCTCACTCTTGCTCGTTCCTCGACCGAGAACACCCTTCGAGTTCTCTTGGGTTTCTCTACGGGCTGATCTGTCACCTCCGTAATTTTCCTTCTGAACACTACAAATGTCATAATTACCTTCTTGTCTGCTGCTTAAGTTTTAGTTTTGATTTATATGTGTTCAATGAATCCAGTTCTTTCTGGTAGTTTTCTATTATATCTTGGTTTATTTTCAGTTCTTCAATTCTGTATTTTTGTGTTTTGTGTCCTGAAAGTATTCTGCTTGGTATTGTAGGGAATGAATTTCATTTTGATCCTTGTCAGATAGTGGTCTGAATTGAAGTTTGCTTCTCGTACTCTTACATTCATTATTTCTTTTGGGCTATTGGTTGCAACATGGTCAATTTGAAACTCTCCCAACAGAGGGTTAGGTGACCTCCATGTCTTCATTTGTTTTGGGGTCCTGAAACACTCACACCTCCATGCTGGAGTTGATTTAACTTTAAATACAGGCCACAAGTGAATTGAACATTAATTTCCCGACTTTAAGTGGGCGACAAGATTGATCATATGGATCTTCCTGAATAAAATATTATAAATAGCTGTTTCCTGACATTGAGACTCCCTATCCCAGGTGTGGGGCATTATGCATTCATTTGCTGATGTTACAGGAATAAACACTGATATCTTTGGAAACCACCATCTATTCTGGCTGTACTGTTTTTTACATATATATACACTGTTTACACACATGTTATCGGGGAGCGTGATGGCGTAGTGGCTTAGCTGCTTGTCTTTCACCCGGACGGCCGGGGTTCGAATCCTGGTGACAGCAGGGTGGAATTTTCACCTAAAAAATCACATGGCGCCAGGAAGGGCATCCGGCATTAAATCCCCGGCCAACACCAAAATGAGCCTGGTTGGCTCCGGCGACCCCAATTAATTGGGAAAAGCCGAAGAAAGTTTAGTTTATTTTTACACACATGTTATCGACCCTTTTAGATGCACTTATAATAATGTTTTTGTACAGTACCTTATATTCACAGATTCTACGCTCTTAGAGCAACAACACTTCTGGTCAGTTTGACCCTAGGCATTCAGCCTCCTATCACATTTACACTTATACAGTTTGTGCAGAAAATATACACGCGTTAAGACTGGTTTACTTCACTTTCTCTCTCCTTGAACTGTTGTTTCACTTCTCCCTTCTCCCCATGACTTCATGATGAAACTAGGACGTCCGTGCTGCTCCGCAGTATTATTTTTCAGCATTGGAATTAAAAAATTATGACATTATGTAATAGTTTATAACATGTATTTCACAATCCTCCCTTCCAGACAATGTTCGCTGTGCGTCGACCCTTGGGTTTAATTTCTACTTTTACATCCTTAAATGATTTTCCTCGGGCTAAGGCAACATACGTCTCCCACAAATCCAACCCCTCGTCCTCGTCGTGGGAGATGGGCAACGTAATTAAGTAGGGGATTGCCTGTAGGGGTGAAGTACAGTGGGGACTTTGTGTGCCTCAAGACCGCTACGGTAGCTGTGAAGGCCCTACAGGAACCCTGAAGAAATTACGGCTAACGGGGCTCTGGTGAAACAACTGCTGCCTTGTAGTTTGGAGTTGGTTCTTCAAAGGCTAAGGGAAGAAACCCTGACAGAAAATCAGCCTGGTGCCTCAGGCTTAAAGTGGCAGCCCCTCCAAGGCACTCGGAGGCAGTGGGTTAATCACTCGCTCCTCTTAAATAAACTGATTACGGAAACTGAAGCGAAATTACAAAACCGGACGGATAACCTGATGACGACTTTTGGCATGAAGAGGACTACGAAAATCGGTTTCTGGAATGTGAAGACCTTGATGGAGAAAACCAGACTGAAACAAGTGACACGGGAGATGAAGAACTATGGGCTGGATATCCTAGGATTGAGTGAAGTGAGGTGGCCAGGATTTGGTGAAATACAGACAACAGATGGAATTACATTTCTCTATTCTGGGGGTGATGATGAAGAACACAGGGATGGAGTGGGGTTGCTGCTCAACAGAAATGCAAAGAGAAGCCTAATGGAGTGGAAGCCAATTTCTAGTAGGCTCATGTTTGCTAGGTTCAAGACAAAGATCAGGAATGTGATCATCATCCAATGCTATGCGCCTACAGAACAGTCGGAGCCAGAGAAGAAGGAAGAATTCTACCAAATGCTGCGAGATGTCACAAGACAAACAAGTAAGAAGGACATTCTCATTGTTATGGGAGACTTCAACGCGAAGGTGGGCTCAAACAATGAGGGGTTGGAGCAGATCATGGGTAAACATGGCCTTGGGGAGATGAATGACAATGGGGAGAAATTTACGGAATATTGCGCCAGTCAGGATTTGGTGATGGGTGGCACAGTATTTCCTCATAGGCGGTGCCACAAGGTCACCTGGGTGTCTCCTGATCAAGTCACAGAAAATCAAATTGATCACATCGCGGTGAGCAGGAGGTTCAGAAGAAGCTTGGAAGATGTTAGGAACAAGAGAGGAGCGGACGTTGGTAGTGACCATCATCTTGTGGTTGCTAACTTCCGCATGAAGATCGTCGCAGTCCGCCGAAAGTTTAACACTCGGCACAACAAGTTTGATGTGGGCAAGCTTAAGAACCAGCAGAGATTGGACCAATTTAAACTGGAGCTCAGAAATAAATTCCAGGTGTTGGACTCCGAGACAGAGAAGGACGTGGAGACTGTCTGGAGCGAGGTAAAGAATATCTTCGTGGAAACCAGTGAGATGCAGCTCGGGTACAAGAACTACCTGCGGAAAGAATGGATATCCGATCAGACCTGGGACAAGATAAATTATAGGAAGGAGATTAAGGCCAAGCTCAACACCTGCAAGACTAGGCAGCAGAAGGCTCTCACACAAGCAAAGTATTCAACAGCAAACAGGGAGGTAAAGAGGAGTGTACGGAAGGATCATAGGAGGTGGATTGATGAGCAGGCGGAGAAAGCAGAAGAAGCGGCAAGAAGGGGGGACGTTAAGGAGCTCTATGGCATCACAAAGATGCTTTCGAAGAAAGGTTTTAATAAAACTAGGCCTGTGAAGAGCAAGACGGGCGAGATCCTCACGACGTGTGAACAGCAGCTGACAAGATGGAGAGAACACTTTGCGGAGGTTCTTAATAGAGATAGAGGACCAGAAAGTAAGCAGCGAGGAGAAGATGAAGAGAAAGCAGAAAGTGACCCAAGCATCAGCCTCGACTCCCCAACTCGGGGCGAAATACGGACAGCGTTGAAGCAGATGAAATGCGGGAAGGCACCAGGTCTGGATAATATCCCAGCGGAAGTACTGAAAGCAGACCTGGATATTACGATTGATCTGCTGCACCCGCTTTTGGAGAAGATCTGGAAGGAGGAGAAAATACCAACCGACTGGAAGAAGGGGTTGATAGTCAAGTTGCCGAAGAAAGGGGACACCACAAACTGTAACAACTGGAGGGGTATCACCTTGCTGTCCATTCCAAGCAAAGTGCTGGCGAGAGTCATCCTGAATCGTATAAAAGACTGCGTAGAAAAAAGGCTTCGGAAGGAACAGGCTGGATTTCGACAACATCGCAGCTGTGTGGATCTCATCAACACCCTCCGAATCATTCTGGAGCAGAGTGTGGAGTGGCGGAATACCCTTTACCTCACATTTGTTGACTTCGAGAAAGCCTTCGACTCCGTAAATCAAAGAATCATGTGGAAGACCCTCGAGGAATATAAAATTCCGACAAAGATCATCAGAATCATGGAAGAGATGTACGAAGGGTATGAGTGCCAGGTTCTTCACGAAGGCAAATTAACAGAAAAGATAAAGGTCAGTTCCGGAGTGAGACAGGGGTGTGTCCTTTCCCCCACTCTGTTCCTGTTGGTCCTGGATAGTGTGATGAAGAAGGTAATGGGAGGACGGAAGAGGGGGTATTCAGTGGGGTATAAATGACAGGCTTGAAGATCTGGATTTCGCAGACGACATTTGTCTTATGGCACAACGGTACCGAGACATAGAAGATAAGCTGGGGAGGTTGCAGAGAGAAGCAGAACGTGCAGGACTGATGATCAACACCAACAAGACCAAAGAGATGAGGATAAATTCTGACATCACGACTAGTTTGACAGTCAACGGAAAGGACATTGAGCGAGTTGAGTCCTTCCTCTACCTTGGAAGTATAGTCACAAATGATGGGGGAGCAGAGGAAGATGTTCGAAGCCGTATCAGGAAGGCAAATGGTGCCTTTGTCCAGCTCTACCCCATCTGGAGAAATGGAAACATTTCCAGGAAGACCAAGCTCCGCCTTTTCAATAGCAACGTAAAGTCGATTCTTCTCTACGGCTGTGAAACATGGAAAGTCACAAAACCGATCAACAACCAGCTACAGGTGTTCATTAACAGATGTCTGCGTCGCATCATGAATGTGAGGTGGCCGGACATAATCTCAAATGAAGATCTTTGGACCATCACCAATCAACAACCGATTAGCATCCAGATCAAGGAGAGGAAATGGCGCTGGATTGATCACACACTAAGGAAGCCGGACGGAGCTATTGAGAAGGCGGCGCTAGACTGGAATCCTCAAGGCGCCAGGAAGCGAGGTCGACCTAAGAAGACATGGAAGAGGACGATCGAAAATGAAATTGCAGAGGTGGACAAGAACTGGAGTCAAGTGAAGAGAATGGCCAGGAACCGTACTGCGTGGAGAAATTTCGCCAAGGCCCTATGCTCCGGAAGGAGCGGCAGGAATTAAGTAAGTAAGTAAGGCAACATACAACTTTCCATGGCCTAAAACAGGATCAGGCAAGTAGATTCCAACTCGATGAAGCGTTTGACCCTGCGCTTTGTTGGTTGTAATACAAAACGCTAGTGTAAGAGTAAATTGCCGTCATTGTAGTGTCAGATGATGACAAATTTACGTGAGGTAGCAGTATATGTTCCCCACTATTCACACCAGTTAGAACTTAGAAATCTATGATATTGTCGTACATTTTTTAAACTATTAACCTCGTCCCGTTCAGTATTCTCTTAGTTGCATAGACATTCCTAAGGAGTATTACAATAGAACACTCTTTCAAAGTCAGCACATGGGGAGGTAGACCACTCATCTGAAGCCTGTTCAAAAATTCAGTGGGAAAATGCAAAACTTCAATTTTCTTCTTCAGATACCAATGTATTCACACTCGTGAAAATCTAGAAGTTCCTGGAAGTAGATCTGAAACTACCCTATTAATTTCATGGCAATCTTCATTTTTCGGTGCAAGGAAATGAAAATTGTGAAGTAATATTGAATGTCCACTCATAACTTTCCTCAGAATCAACCGATTTGAATAGTTAAGTGCTCGAATGAAAGACCGTGATCCACAGAGTGTTCTTAGACTAAAATGACATGCGTACCTCATTTAAAACCAAGGATATGATTGTTTCAATGAGAAAAAAAGTTCAAGAAATCAAATAATTTGAGGAAGGCGGAAGTTAAGTGATTTGTAACACTTGATAACAAATCCGAGCATGAATACCTTTCATTTAAAAAAGGAATGAAGGTAATCGACCGGATAGAATGGCCGGACGGACTCGGTTAAGTTTTCATAAATATTTCTAATATTCGCTTTGGCACTCATAACATTCCTCAGAATCAAACAATTTTAATATTTAATTCCTCAAAAGATAGAACTTGATCCACTGAGTGAACTGTGTAACTCAATTAGAACCAATGATATGATAGCTACAATGAAAAAAAATTTTTTTTAATGAGGTGTAATATCGAAAGTCCACTCATAACTTTCCTCAGAATCAGCCGATTTGAATAGTTATGAGCTCAAATGAAAGCGCTTGATTCACTGAGTGTTCTTAGACCACCACGACCTGCGTACCTCAATTGGACCCAAATATATGATTGCTTCAATGAGAAACAAATTTGGAAAAGTTGGAAAAAGTTGAAAAATCAAATAATTTGAGAAAGATGGCAGTTAAGTGATTTGTAATACTTGATAACAAATCTGTGCATGAATACCTTTCATTTAAAAAAAGAATGAAGAAAATCGACTGGATAGAATGGCCGCACGGACTCTGATAAGTTTTCATAAATATTTTTAATATATAGATGTTTATGAATGATGATTATCCTTTTGAGCGTGGTAAAGCATTTCCAACAGCCTATGGTATTTGGACCAAACCATGAAATATAATGTAGCTTACCAATAACCCCGTAAGAGCTCAGTGGTTTGCTAAGAGTCGCTGCTGTTCTTTTTACTGTACCATGACCTCTAACAACGACCCTGGGTGCAAGTAGACATGACGATGAAATGTTTATGATTATCCTT
This sequence comes from Meconema thalassinum, assembly GCA_946902985.2. Lineage (NCBI taxonomy): Eukaryota > Metazoa > Arthropoda > Insecta > Orthoptera > Tettigoniidae > Meconema > Meconema thalassinum. The sequence continues at coordinate 313,672,700 of OX336393.1, read as the reverse complement.
CTGGCGTGATAAAAGGTTTTACCAACAGCCTATGGTGTTTGGACCGAACCATGGAATACAATGTAGCTTACCAATAGCCCATAAGAACTCAGTGGTTTGCTAAAAGTCTCTGCTCGTTCGTGTTACAATGCCATGACCCGTAACGACGACTCTAATTTGCAAGTAGACATGAACTTTTGCTGTAAAGGCAAGAAGGCGATTTCCGAACACTGAACACGCCATTTTAACCACAGGCGAACGAATATCCTTACACCAAAAGCTGCGCCTTGTTCTGCTGGAACTATTGGGTGCGCGCCCTACTCCAAGCGGATATACGTGGCAACATGTGATCATTCGACTTCGTAATTCACTCTGACATCACTCAGTACTTTTCCTCTCGCCGGTTCATGGGAGTTCATGTTATTTATAGCCCAGGAAATACCTAGACTTGCCACAACAAGTTGAACTATCGCAACTTTTCCGGGTGTATCAATTTTCAGGCCTCGAAATACTGATTCATTGCACCTTGTAGTACAGCCAGCAATTGAAAACTTAACATTTCTAGATGAAAATAATCAATTTAACCCCAAACTAAAATGAAATAATGCTTCTACTCAAGCAATAATACAGTCTCTATATCTCTGTTCCCCAAAACGTAATAAATCGCAATAACCCCGTATTTTATAATATCAAATATCCAAAACCGATAATTAATAAACAACGAATCTACTCAGCCGGAACATCGTAAATGAATCCGCCCACAAAAAAATATACTTGGCACAATAAAAAATCACCGCTCCTTCCCCGACTTTAACCCAATATAATAAGATATGACTAAAATACCCCAAACTAATTGCACAAGGCAAAAACCCGATGGTGAGCTTATGTAACTGAATAAATTCGGTTACAGTCCTCTTGAGCTAGGTATTTACCTATCACCTTTCTGTACTTCTTTTCCTTCCCTAGTTGAGCATTAAAATCTTGATGTATCTTTTTGGAGTTATGAATATTTCTTCTTCTAGTTCAGACCAGAACTCTTCTACTTTCTGGGGATGCTTTTGTTGTCATTAATAGGGGCATGGGCATTGAACACAGTGTACAGTTTGTTACCACTTTTTAAGGTCAGTATAGACAGTCTTGGAGAGAGGGATCTGAACTCCACGATAGAGTCTACTATTGAGTTGTGAACAAAGAGGGCTGTACCAAGTATGACTTAGTGGTCGAGACTGGGGAACAATGTGGGAAGGTACTGTATTGCAATGTTACACAATCAACACTGCTCTCGGCCGTGTGACAGGTTTCACTTTATCCTCATGCTCGAATGTCGATAGATATTGCGATGTTACGCATCGGCGCCGTTAGCGGCCCGTTTAACAGAACTCCCGTTGTTCTTGCAATCGGGCACAGATAAATATCACGATGTTACTCAATCGACGTGGCTCTCTGCCATTTGATGAGATTCCCGTTGTCCTCATAGTCTTATTGAGACTGGAATATTGCGAATCCTACCCTTGCTCATTACCTGAGAAAGAAGGCAAAGGAATTCTAGGTAGAATAGGTTTGACAGGAATGATAGGATGTTCTTTTTGTTTGTTACTTAGAGTGTTAATTAAAGCTTCAGCTTCTACAAATCCTTCGTAATAGCCCTCTTCCACTGCACTTCGATCTTGCTCTTGAGTTGAGTCAAGGATCTCAAGTTCAGTTTGAAGAGAATCATATGAGTTAAAGTCAGATTGATAAACCTTAAACCTTTCTGTAGGAATGCTTAGATGGTGATCATCAAAACTTTTTTATGTTAAGAATGAGCGAAACTTAATTAATTTATTTTTAAGGACGGCACGAGAGCCCATTAACTTTTCTGCAGTGGACATGGTTGAGACTGGAGAACAACTCACTGAACCCTGCAAGGAAGTTGTTGATGATGAAGATAAGTCAGGTTTAGCAGATGAAGGGGGCTGAAACAGCTCGACTGCACCCTGCTCCTGTTTGATTGGCTCCATTTTAGCTGGGAAAAGTTAAACAATTTTAGAAGGTTTAAGATCAAGCAACTTGTTCTCCAAGATATTTATTATGTTCAAAGAGAAAGAAAGCAAAGCTAAATTCCACGGGTTTCCGCACCAAAATGTGGTAAATGATCAGTCAATTAAAGACTTCACGTATCAGGGTGAACTCAGCCTACATGACAGGGTCATCGGTTCGTGCCGGCCATTGTGAGGAGGAGCAGGTCCAGAGGTTGCCAGCCGACGGGAACAGAAGGAGCTACTTCGAGATATTTGCTGCGGAGGTAAGACTCTAAGATTACTGCAGGTTAATTGTCAGAGTTTAGGAAATAAATTAATTGAATTTTGGAATCTTGTAGAGACGTATTCTCCGGACATTGTCATTGCTACTGAATCTTGGTTATATGAGGATATAAATAGTAATGAAATAATTCAAGGGACCTACGAAATGTACAGAAGGGATCGGGGGAAGCAAGGCGGTGGGCTATTTATTTGTGTGCGCAAAAATATAGCTAGTTTCTTAAAGTGGGCTGAAATGTTGTGTACAAATTTCGGATAAAGGGAATAAATTCACTCTTCAGGTGATAGGGGCGTATAGAGCACCGAAAGATAACTTTTCGCTTCTCGACACACTGTATGATAAAACTTGTACGGGTAATGCTATGAAAAAGAGCATAATAATTGCCGGAGATTTAAACCTCCCCAAAGTAGACTGGTCTGGTGAGTCAACTAGCTGTGGTCAAGCTCAGAGCGCTGCAAACAAGTTCTTAAGGGAGGGGGGATTTTCCCAAGTAGTTGACTTCCCAAATAGAGGCAATAATACCTTAGATGTTTATCTCGTAAGGCCTGTAGAGCTGTATATTAACTGTCTGCAAGTACCTGGAATTAGTGACCATTCTGGGGTTGAATTAAATATTAGATACGGTGACATTACAAAATTAGACTCTGATGTAGCAAATAAGATCATATTCCAGTATCGCAGGGCGGATCAGGGCAAATTTCAGGGGTATTTGAATGAGCTATTTGAAGGATGGGCATCGGAAGGAAATCAGTATCACATTAATATCCTATGGACTAACTTTTTGAAATTTTTAAATAGCGCTATTGATAAATTTTTTCCATTTAAATTACTGAAACAAAACCCAGATCCTGAGTATTACACACGGGAAATAAGGAGTCTTAAACGGAAAATTAGGAAATTATATAATAAAAGACATGATAGTGACAAGTATATGTTGAAATTTAAATCCTTATCAAGAGAGCTCGTCTTAAAAAAGAGGGCTGCTCATGACAATTATATGCAAGTTTTACTTAGTTCGGGAGGCGATGGGTGGAAAAATTTTTACAGTTATGTTAAGAGAAGAAAGGGAAATTCAAATAATTTGTCGATGATAATGTCCGGTGAATGTAAATTAATTACTGAGAAACAAGCCATTGCTAATGAATTAAATGTCTTTTATGGTAGTGTGTTCAATAAATCCAATAGCTGTGTGTTGGACCTTAACGGTGAACCAGGCGCTCCACTTCTCCAAATAAATCAGTCAGCAATTGTAAAGCTAATACAAAAATTACGTTACAATATATTGAAGGGTCCTGATAATATTGTTAGTGAAGTACTTAAACTAGGAGGTAGGGCCGTGGCACGATACTTAGAGGTGATTTTTAATGTGTCCATAAACAATGCGCAAATCCCGGATGACTGGAAAAGAGCTACGGTAGTCCCAATATTTAAGGGAGGGAGCAGACTTGAATTGGGCAACTACAGGCCGGTTAGTCTTACGTCCATCATTTGTAAACAGATGGAGCATCTCATTTGCGACTACTTTAGGGAACAGTGGGAAACATTATCATGGTTTAATGATAGGCAACATGGATTTCGGAAAGGTCACTCATGCTATCACTTTTTCAAGATATTAGCGAATCGTTAGACGATGGAGTTTCAGTCGACGCCGTAGTTATAGATTTTGCGAAGGCATTTGATGTCGTGCCGCATGACATGCTACTCCATAAATTAGCTTCGACGAAGATTGATAGAAGAGTAATTTTATGGATCCAAGAATTTTTGACGGGTCGTTCCCAGAAAGTGAAAGTTGAAGGCCGATTCTCGGATGAAATTACCGTAACGTCGGGTATCCCTCAGGGCAGCGTAATCGGAACTTTGTTATTTTTGGAGTTTATAAATAACTTACCAAATGGGATTCGCAGTGACTGTCGATTGTTTGTGGATGATTGTGTAATATATCGAAAGATACATGACTCACAAGACAATGCAGTACTTCAAGATGACCTGAACCTGGTCTATAAGTGGGCGATTGAAAATAAAATGAAAATAAACAAAAGAAAATGTAGTCTAATAAAAATAGGGAAAGTGCGAAGGCAAGATTTTCAATATAACATTGGCTCGGAAATACTTGTAGAAGAAGATTCTTGCAAATATCTGGGCGTTCACGTAAGAAATGATATGAAATGGAGTAGTCATATAGGATGTGTAGTTTCTAAAGCTTACAAATCCCTGCACTTTGTAATGAGGGTATTAAAAGGAAGTAGTACCTCTGCTAAAGAATTAGGATATTTGTCACTTGTAAGACCTATTCTGGAATACGCTTCGGCGGTTTGGGATCCATATCAAGTAGGGCTCATAAATGAGTTGGAAATGGTACAAAGAAAGGCCGCTAGATTTGTGCTCAGTGACTTTAATCCCAGGAGTAGTGTGAGCCGTATGTTAAAGAAACTTGGGTGGGAATCACTTGAGGCTAGGAGGATGAAATCTAGACTCTGCGCTATGTACAGCGCGTATACAAATCAACCAGCATGGGGTGAGCTTAGCAAACGTATGGAAAACCCTACTTACATGGGTAGGAGCGATCACCCTTTCAAAGTTAGGGGCCGACCACAGCGAACAAATTATGGTAAATATTCTTTCGTAAACCTTGCCATTGATAATTGGAACTCTCTACCTGCCGCAGTCTTAGAGCCTTTTCCCAAACATCTAGGTGTGTTTAAGAAAAGACAGACTATTTGTGTAAATACTCCAGTTTAATTGTTAGTGAATTGTTATGTACAATTATTTATTTGTTAGTATATCTAATTTGCCACCGGGGGACACACCCCCAATTGCAAATAAACGAATGAATGAATGATGGTCATATGGTCTACCGGTAACGAAAAGTAACGAAAAAGTAGCTAATTTTACGAACAGGTAACGAAAAGTAGCTAATTTTTATGTCTGGATAGTTGGAGGTAACGAAAATTCGCCGAGGTCTGTTAAAATCATTTAAACCCGCGCCGCTAGGCTCGCAGATGCGATGAACCGAGTTCCACGCAAGCGGCGCCAATTGCGTAAGCTATATTTCCCCGTGCACGACCTCAAGGAAATGCATACTGAGGATACCTCCAGTGGTACTGTATACATCGGTTCAACGTTTATTTTCAGCATCAAGAAGAGTTTAGTTTTGTGAAATATTTTGCTGTATTAATCGGAAACCTGACTTTTTGCGAGCCGTTTATTCGCGATAACTTCCGAAACTCAACAGAAACCTCTGATTTCTGATATTGGCCTCTAAATTTGGATATCTCAAATTGAAGTTCAGAAATAACGCGAAATAATTTATTGTCGCAATCTTGCAAAATGATACCGTTTCAAAAAATAATCGCAATGATGCTTCGAAATACATAGACTACCAGTATATTTTAAAAATCTATCTGTCTCGCGAATTTGCGACATAAAGTGTGGTTAATTCGAAACTCTGTTATATGTCTATTTTTCCTTCGAACTTTGGTTCCATATAATCTAACCAGTTATCTCAAAAACTTGTGTACTTTGAATTCGAAAGAAAGTGTGCCCTCTTGTCGAATTATTGGTGCAATCGTATCTGAATAATTCATAATAACCGATACCTACTTCGAACGTTCATCCTCCAAAATCACATCCTCAAGACGGCCGGCTGACAGCACGACTTGCCTGCGGGAATCTCGTCAAACGGACCAAGATCGACGCCAGTTGCGTAAAATCATAAAACCTGTGCCCGGCCACGAACTTGTGTCCTCGAGGACTGCGGGAATCCCATCACTAAACATACTGAACCCTACTCGCCACTTTTCCCATGACCGTATGCTTAAAAGTGTACCGGGAGCGAGAAGTGCATCAACCCAATTAGAAATAACAGACTACGTAGCATCGCGATACTCATTTCTTCTCGTGATCCACGGTGAACTTCCAACCACAGCATAGGGGCAGCGGGAATCACTGCGCCGATCATACAACATGTCCATAACTGCTCGTGAATTTAACCATGCCCAACCTCGAGCTTGCCTCCCGCCATTCTGCCAGGACAGATAGACAGGCAGACAATCGTTGAACGGCCGGATGCGGTGCCAATTGCATAATATCGCGTTCTCAGTGTGCAACTGCGGGGACAACGTGACTCTCGTAAAACGACAAAGAGCGGCAGCGATTGCGATACATCGTGATATTTCTCCGCATTCGATGACGAGAACTGGATTCTTGTCAAATGGACAGCAAGCGTGTAATAATACCATATTTTTCCGTGCCCGACCTCAAGGATAATAGTAATCTCCTCCAACGACTGAAAGTGACACCGATTACGTAATCGCGATTTTTCTCCATATTCTATCTAAAAAACTACGAATCCCGTCAAACGGCTGAGACTAGCGCCGATCGTGTAACGTCTCGATATTTCTCCGTACCTGACTGCAAAGACATAATTCGGTGACGATCATGTAAAGTCGCATATATTTCTTAGTGATCTACCACGGGGACAAAGAAAATCTCCCCAAACGGCCAAGTTCAGAGCAACTTCTTGGTAATTATAACTTCTTGTACACAAGACGGCATATTTGCTGAATCAACTCATTTGATATTAAATAATTATCCATTATTTATTTTTAACTAAATTTTTATAACACCGTAAGTGAATCTTATTCACTGCTTTAAACACAGTTCATTGTTGTTTTCCTTCACCGCGCGATGAGTTTCTATGGTTGCCGACCGCAGACTTATCTCGAATTATAAGGTAACTAAAATTAACTAAAAAGTAACTAATTTTTACTTCATCCTCACAGTAGACACCCTGTCAGAGTCAAAACCAAATTGAGCGTTATGATTAATGAGGTAGAAACACATTTATATCAAGTAGCAAAGAAGTGAGAACAAGTTGCTTAAACAGATACATATTTATTTTGAAAGCAGTAACATTAGTATAAATATAATATCATTTGTTTTAACAATAACATAAATGGTAAAAGTGTTTTCACTGTTTGGTGAAGAATAAGAGAGAACTTGATTGAGGTTAACATAAATGCAAGCGTTATTGACTAGCACTATTAGTATTTGGGGACCTAACCCAAGATACAGAAGAAACTACAAATTCTGTGGGACATTGCCCCATTTACTTGAAGAGCAGAAAAGGCTCTAAAGAGAAAGTTATGGTAGAAAACTCACTTCTTTCAAACACTTGGGGCCTCAACCCAAGCTGTTTGAAAGAGAAAAAAACAGATGTCATTCTTAAAGAAAATTGAAATATTTTAGCAAGATAGAATGAAATAGAAAAGTACATTAGAACTGGAAGTATAATCAGTAATGTACAGAAAGAGAAACATAACCTTAAAAGGTCTATGGCGGACAGGGGCCAAATCCTGGTGCAATCTTAATGAAAACATAATCTTAAAGGGATTATGGCGAAGAGGAGTCCAGTCCTGTCGCAAGAAGAAAATCATGAAAAAGGCATTAAGTGCCAACTAGAAAATGGCGAAAGCAAGCCGTTATGTCAACCCTAATCGGAGGTTCATATAACAATTAAAGCAATGTTGAAGAAGCAATGCATATGAGCAGTTGAATGTTAAGTGCCATTAGTGGTACTAAAAGGCAAGTTAGATATCTGAAGAAAAAATATTTTTACAGAAATACCTTGAGCAGAAATGCTCGTAATCAATTTTGTACGGCTTACTAATGAAGCCCAGAGATAAGAAATGTGATAAAACCATTTTACTTGTGAATAACAATAAATGTTACTTATCTCTTCCTGAAGTCAAGTTGTAAGTTAGGTTAAACAACCATGGATAGCACAGCCACACACATGACAGGTACACGATGAATGCTCAAGTAGTGACATACTTGATGTGAGCAGAAATTTAGACATGAAATGCACTGTAACAAGTCGTAAGCACTTTCGTGGATTTAATCACTGAAAGGTAGCAAACCGTTGAACACATCTTAAAATTTGTAGAAGTTCCACTGATGAAAACTTAGAAAACCTTTATACAGCCACCAGGCCTATTCACTCGAAGAAAATGCATAATGCATTGCATAACTCGTTAAAAGTTACACTGAAGAAATTAATGTTTGAATAACAAACATGACGAAGGTTTTGCTTGGCAAAATGTGCCGTTGAACAGGCGACGAAGTAACCAAGCATGGATATGAAAAGTTCTTGGTTTTAAGACATGACGAGAAAATGAAGTGAAGCTTTCAGATGATGAAGTGCTTAGACGTATTTCCACATAGTGAGAGAAGTCTCGGTTGCAGGAGACTGGTGTACGAGTCGGTACTCGGAATAATGACAAAATAATCCCTCACAACAAGAAGTCGTGTAAGTAAGAATGACTTGTTGTCATTTTGTAGAAGTCCTGGACGAACTGTCGCAGGTGCGGCAAGGTTTTGCCAGTGATGAACAGAAGACTTGTGCTTGAGCAAGCACTCGAAGTATTCGAAAGAATCTTCACGAGGATTCACAAGTTGCAGAAGGACTTGGCCGCTTAAATAGCAACCCAGCTGGTGTTTCAGAATATTCTGTGACGAAAAATGCAGTGATTGGCCGAGGCGGAGTGGTCGACCAATGAAGCTGAAGCAATGGCTGTCAGTGCAGTTAGACCATGCTTGACGTGAGGAAGTTGTATATCACTAAAACAGTACTTTAAAAAAAAAGTGTCTTACAATCGAGTTTGCATAAGCAAAAAAATGTAAGTAACAAGCACAATATTTAATTTTGAATAGAAGAATAAATAAATTGCGTAATAGGTTACCACCACGTGGCAATTTTTAGGTTATGAAAAACAATTAACAACTGATATTCTCGAATTTTCTCTCGAAAAAATTGGAAGTACCGACTACAGGCTTTGTAGCCTTTCGCAAATGCGAACTACTATAAAACAACTGTTGATCCTCTTTAATCGTGTATATGGAATGAAGGGGAGTTTCCTTCTCAATGGCGAGAGGGGATCGTGATACCGATTCCCAATGCTGGAAAGGATCCCAAGCTTGTCAGCAGCTATAGGTCCATTTGTCTGACTAATGGCCTATGTAAGCTGCTAGAGAAAATGGTGAACCATCGACTGGTGTGGTTCCTGGAAAAGAGAGGCCTCCTGTCTGAGTACCAGTGTGGATTCGCTCTCATAGGTCCACCACCGACCATCTGGTGCAACTTGAGAGCACCATACAGGAGGCATTTCTCCGAAAGCAGCACCTAGTCACGGTTTTCTTTGACCTCGAGAAAGCCTACGACAGCACATGGCGCTACGGAATCCTTTCCACCCTTCATGAGTGGGGACTCCGTGGTAATCTACTGACTTTCATTGCGAATTTGATATCCGTCCGACTCTTCAGTGTAAGGGTCCGTAGGACATTATCGCAATATTATACCCAAGAAAATGGAGTTCCACCGGGTTCTGTGCTGAATGTCACCTTGTTCGCGGTTGCCTTAAACGACATTGTTGCCGCCGCCGGGCCCACGGTAGTTCCATCGCTGTATGTAGACGATTTGGCTCTGCATTACAGCTCTGGAAGTATGGCAATCGTGGAACGGCAATTGCAGCTAGCTATTAACCGGGTCGACAGGTGGGTTCACGACCGAGGTTTTCGTATTTCAGCAGCGAAGACCTCCATCGTCCATTTTTGACGGCTCCGGAGGCTACACTTACACCCTGAACTACCTCTCAGGGATGTTGCATTGCCATTGGTTGACACTTATCGCTTCCTGGGGCTCCATTTTGACAGCAAATTAACGTGGCAGCACCATATAAGGCAACTAAAAACGGCGTATCTTAGGAAACGGAACATGCTTAAGTTTCTTAGTGGCACTACGTGGGGGCCTAACCGTGCGGTGCTGCTACGGTTCTACCAAGCCCTCGTCCTGTCTCGGCTAGACTATGGTTCTGCGGCATGCGGTTCAGCAAGTCCTGCAACCTTGAAAACGCTGGACAGTATCCACCTTAGTGGCATTAGGCTGGCTTCCGGTGCCTTCCGGACCAGTCCGATACTCAGCCTACTCGCAGAATCGGGTGTTCCACCTCTAAATTATAGATGCCAACATATGCTTTTAGCATATGCTGCAATGTGCGTCAAATGCCCCAACATCCGAGCTATCGAGCTCTCTTCAGTACCCAATACCACCAGAGGTACGCCAACCAGCCTCGTACCACTCGGCCGGTTGGTATTTGACTCGATTGCTCGTGTACTGAAATAGGAGTGGCTATGGGTCCCTGTATGACCCGGACACCTAGTGAGGTGCCTCCGTGGCAAGTCCCACGTCCGGAAATTCAGTTAGATCTACACCGAGGTCCTAAGGTAAACACGGGTGCCTCCGTTTATCGGAGACAGTTCCACAGCATAGTTCACCAATTTCCGGACGCTGGCATTCTCTACACGGATGGTTCGAAGGTGGACGAGAAGGTGGGTTGTGCTTACGTTATTGATGGTGCAAATACCAAAATCTCTTTGCCTGAAGCCTGTGGTGTGTTTACTGCGGAGCTCGTTGCTATCTATGAAGCTCTTCAGTTTGCACTACAGAATGCACGAATCCACTTTCTCGTGTGTACCGACTCTTTTAGTTCGTTGCAGTCAATTACTACATCTTTCCCGCAAGACCCCCTAGTTCAGCGAATCCACGACCTAGTAGCCGGGTTGTGCCACGCTGACATGTGAATCGCCTTTGTGTGGCTTCCAAGCCACATGGGAATTGCGGGAAATGAGTTAGCGGATGAAAAGATATTAGAAAGTAGAATACGAGCCAAAGTGGAGAGAAAATTGAGAGAGGAACAGTATGGATTCAGACCTGGGAGATCAACAGTGGATCTCATATTTTCAGTGAGACAGCTCCAGGAACACCACTACGAATTTGGAGAGGATCTGTTGATGGCCTTCCTGGACATCGAAAAGGCCTATGATAGTGTGTGTAGGGAGAAGGTTTGGAAAGCAATGGAAAACATGGGAGTGGAAAAGAGACTGTAGGCAGAGTGAAGGAGATGTATTGTGGAAGTGTGAGTTGTGTGAAAGTTGGAGGGGAAAGAACAGACTGGTTCAGACAAATGAGTGGCCTGAAACAGGGTAGTGCACTGTCACCCCTCCTCTTTATTGTGGTTATGGACGAGGTAATGACATGGATAGCAGGAAAGATAGGAGAAGATAAGATGAAGGCAATGGTGTTTGCAGATGATCTCATGGTCTGGGGAAACAAGGAGGAGGAAATCCAGGAGCAACTGAAGGCTTGGGAAGAAACAGTGGGAGAGTACGGATGGAAGTTCAACATCAGTAAATGTGAGATCCTGTTAACGACCAGGAAAAAGGACAGACCAATGAGTGGGATAACACTTGGAGGTGGACAGCTGAAGAAGGTGGAAAGTCTCAAGTACTTGGGAAGTATAGTGGAGGAAAATGGGAGAAATGACAAAGAGATTACGGAACGTGGCAGACAGGCAGAAGCATTTCTGAGAAGCATTAGGAGCTTAGTGTGGAATAAAGATGTCCCACAAAAAAGCAAGGAAGTGTTATACAGAAGCTACTATATCCCGATACTGACCTATGCTTCAGAAACGTGGACAATGAAGAAAAGAGACATAAGCAGAATACAGGCAGGTGAAATGAAGTTCCTGCGAAGTAGGATCGGAGTAACAAGAAGAGACAGGGTGAGGGATGAAAAGGTCAGGGAAATGGTGAAAGAGGAGCCCTTGCAAGGTAGGATTGAGACATCAAGACTGAGGTGGTATGGACACTTAAAGAGAATGGATGAGAAGAAGATTCCCAAGAGGATACATGAGATGCAGATGCAGAAGAAACGACCAAGGGGAAGACCAAGAGATCGATGGCTGAAAGGAGTGGAGGAGTGTGTCAAGAAGAGAGGCGAGGACTGGACCAGAGTGACAGCGGAGAGATGGTGGGAAGAAAGAAATAAGTGGCGAGGCTTATGTTCCAAACAGACCCAGCCTGGGGCTGGAAACTGTACAAGATGATGATGATGATGAGTTAGCGGATCAGGCTGCAAAAGAGGTGGTATCACTACCACCTTGACCTATGGAGGTACCCGCTACAGATATTCACTCAGTTACACCGACAAGTACTGGCATTTTGGGAGAGTTAGTGGCTAGCTGACCCATGCCTAGTAAACAGAGCAATGAAGGGAACTACTCGCGTGTGGTGGAGCTCTTTCTGGTCGCGGAGGGAGTCTGTCATTTTGTGTAGGCTAAGGGTAGGTCATACAAGATCCACCCACTTGTACTTGATGAGAAGGGAAGACGTCCCACCTTGTACCTGTAGATCCTGCTGATGTACAATAGAACCTTGGTTTGCAGAATACACTTGTATCTTATATTAGCCGATGACGTGGTGGCTGATGATCTGATAATCCACTTTATAAGTGAGAGTTGGTTAGTGCTAGCATTCTAAATCTAAAATATTCATGTGTGTATTTATTTAAAGAACTTTTTTAAATTCTGATTTTGTTTTCCGTATATTCTCATTTATTATTTAATTAAGTTATCATTTGTTGTATTTTTCTTTCTTCATATTTAGGTGTCAACCTCGAAATTATTACTTAAATCAAAATTTGTATCAATTTAACACATGGAAGACGGGCCCCGAGAAATCTCGTAGTACGCTCGCCAGCGGTAGATGTCGGGCCCCGAGAAATCTCGGTTTTATACACGTTATTGTTTTCGGTCTTCTTGCGACATCTCTTGACCCTGTATTGAACTATTTCGGTCTAGCACATTGAGAAGGATATTTGTAGATGTATATGTGCCATCCTCCGTCTATTCATGGCCTTCTTTTATTCTTTGATTTTGTTTCAAAACATCGAACTTCCTTCTGTTGGTTCAATCAATGACAAGATTGAGGACTCGTATAATCAGATGATAAGATTTATCGTTTATATTATCGTTCAAATGGCACAATTTATGGTGAATTAGTGGAAATTGAATGAGAGAGTGACATTCAGGTCTCTAGGCGACATAATAACAACCAAAGTACATACCGTACTTTGATTGTTGACCAATCTAACCACAAATATACTCCATCTGCTCTTTCTGTCATGTTTCCAAATACATCACCCCCTTGAGCACTTAGGGGTATGTGTATACTCATATCAACTAGAAAGATAATATCTAGGTTATTTCCACAATTATGTACTTTTTATAAACTAGTGCATTGGAATATTCTCAGTAGCAAAATGTTCGGTCCACAGAGGATGTGACATGTCCAGGCATCCGGTCAGCAATGTGTTAACTGTGTTAAGAGGGGCAGATGACCTTGCTGTTCTACCCCTTAAAACAATAACAACAATCATCATCATGACTTAAACCTTAATAGATTTCCTGCACCAGATAGATCCTTCCATCATGTCATCTGACCTCTTGTCACAAACATACTTTTCATTACCTCCAACCCCATCTTTATGTCTTCTAGATACTTTTATGTCCTTGAGGAACAACTTAGGCAATCCCTTCTTTTAAAACATGTGCTGTATTTACTGGCATGAACACACACACCCTTTTTTATTTATTGAAAATTTTGATTTAATGTTTTGGCTTGCTAAAAAAAAACGTCACAGGCTCACCATTACAGTGGAACAAATAGTATTTATTTTTATTCTCTTCATAGGAATTGAGCTATCCGTAGGTTATACGTAATTCTCATTTTCTGAAACTTAATCTATTCCTAGTTTTTTATTACCAGCGCAAGTTCATGGCAAAAATCTTTGGATGGTTCCATACTGTAAGATATGTTTCGCTCACTAAAATGATTTGTATAGTTTTCCAAATTACATAGAAATTTTAAAATATCTTGCCATTTGCTGATCTAGCTAAATAAAATCAGTACATTTGATGTACTGCACGCTAGTCATATTGAACAAATGAATCACATGGCACTGCTGGACGCAACCTTAAGATAAATGAATGACGCAAGAAAAAAAGCAGGCCAGTTGTAATTATGAATCCACACTAGCTGTGGATTGAATGCTCCATTCATTACAAGTATTATTGCTATTCACTATTCACTATTCTTGCCATTTAAAACTTTGCAATGTGTGTCATACAACTGTGCTCATCTGTTGCCTTTAACTAAGCAACTACAGTATTACTACAACAATCTTACTTAGCAAATATATTTTTACGGGTTGGTAACGCCAACAACAAATGGATCATGTGCACTCTGTAGGGCATACATTTTTGCATGCATTCATGTCTGGTGAAGGCACTCAATATGACTATTTCATGTGTACTAATTTTTGGTGCTTGCTAAATACATCATACTTTTTTTTGTGTGTGTAGATTCACCTTCAGCTTGTTGTGGGTTCAGCTTGCAGGCTTTCCTCTCAAATTAACCAGGCTGACTGTCGTTTGTCGCATTACAGAGTGAAAAATACGAGGGCGGATCAAATATAAACGGGAATTTGAATGTACCGCCGCCGTTAGCAATAAATCTAAGACGGGGCTTTGCCAGAATGTTGGTTGGAGTGTCTGAAGAAGGGGTTTGCGTGCACAAGCACTGCAGGGAGCTGGGCTGCTTCTGTACGCTATGATTGAACAAGAGGTGCACGTGTCTGTTGCGCAACACATCATTATCAGATTTCTCGCAAAAGAGGGCACCAAACCTTCCGAAATTTTTAGACGGGTCCGCGCACAGTTTGGGGAAGAAACACTTTCGCAGACTCGTGTATGAGTGGGCTAAAAAAAATTGTGGCAGGAAGAGAACCAGTGGAAAATGAACCTCATGAAAGGAGACCGCGGACAAGCATCACTGCAGATAACATTGTTGCCATTCGTGACATTATTGAAGAAGATCGGCGAATAAAAATTTTGCATATTGTGTTAGCCGTAGGAATAAGTTACGGAAGTGTTCAAACCATCATCTGAGATGGGCTCGATTTCAGAAAATTGTCATTCTTCTCCATGACAATGCAAGGCCGCATACTGCCGCTTTAACACGGGAAAATCTGGAGGAAATTCATTGGACACCTTTGGAACACCCTCCCTACAGTCCAGATTTATCGCCGTGCGACTACCATTTGTTTGGACCACTTAAACAAGACCTAGGAGGACAGCGGTTCAATGATGATGCAAGTATAGAAGAGTTTGTGCGCAAGTGGCTCCTTACACGTCCATCTTCTTTCTACCAGGACAGCATTAAAAACTTACCGATCCGATGGAGAAAATGTGTGTCGAAGGCAGGACACTATGTAGAAAAGTGATCTCTATATGTGTATATTTTTTGATTGATGGAATAAATGTAAAAATTCCCGTTTATATTTGATCTCCCTTCGTACTTGATCAAGGAAAATAAGAACATTTTTAGCGAAGTTTCACAAAAATCACGGCATGTTTTAATCATATCTTCCTCCCTTCCCTCGGACGTTCGGCGTAATCAATTTTACCGTGCATGTATCAGTATCTGCTCATTATAAGCCTCAGTGGCAGCTGGCAATAATTATCTTGGTGGTGCCAGCAAATTCAAAATTTGAAATCAAATCGTTCAAACATTGCAAGTATAGACACTGCATATTTTATGCTATAGGCCTAAGTTTCAGAATCCCAGTATTTAACTGTGTAATTGTACAAGACCCGCAATACAACTTTGACACAATTTCAGCTGCCACCGCGAAATGGACAGGTAAAATAAAATTAACAAGATGCCGTACCATCTAGACTACCTTACATAGGCCTACACATTGGCTATAGCCCAAACTTGGTAAGGATATCGGCTGCACTCGATATAATTAAACACACAAATTTAACTACGCTACTATTAAACACTTGCAATGCCACCAGAAAAGTTAACAAACCCGAGAATTTGTATCTGCGTTCTGGTAGGCATAACTGTGTCGCCAACTTAAACCAAACCAACGAAACAAAGCAAAAGTTTCTGCAAGAAGTCCGGATTGTTGCATTATAAATAGAGAAATAAGTAATCCTGCCACCAATATGAGTGTGAAAAAGTCGCTAAATGTCTATCAAGAAAGAACTAAAAGCATCTTGTATATATTTAATAGTCGCCAGATATAGTGACATCGCATTAAATTGGGAACCCTAGAGCTGCATCCTCTGCATTGTGCTGCCATATAGTGGTTGAAATCTAAATCACTTCAAGTAATTCTGGTGAATGCGCCACGCGGCTGTTGGCTCTATCTTGGGTAATCTGTGGCCCAACACAATACAACACATGCAAAGCCAAGCCAAACTAGCCTTTATTGGTGCCGGTTCTTATTTTCGGAGGTGGAGCCCGTGTGGCCTGGCTCATTCATTCAGGAAAGCGCCACTAGTGCGTATGTCAGTTCGCGCGCTTGTTCAAATGAATGCACAATAAGATATGCTTGCCATTTCCTTGAAGTTTAAATTGAATATAAACTGTTATTGAGAGGGCACATTGGTGGTGCCATGGCACACCGGCCAAGTGATATTACAAGGCTACCTCTCAGGAAAAGTTTTATGATTTTCTTTCCGCATATTAGCCGCACTCCTTATTTTGGGATCTGAAATCAACATAAAAAGTGTAGCTGATATGTGTGTAATGGTATTTGAAGAATGCAGCAAGTTTCAATATTACTTTTAACAGCACTTGCTTTCAGAGCAGGCTTTATTTATTTTCTGTGAATGTCCTTGGTCAGTAATAAATTAATGAGCTGTTCTATTTTGCAGATGGAGATTCCAAAGGTTAAAGGTAAAGCTTGCAAGAAACCGAAGGTGCCTACTGAGCTGGCATCTCCGAAATCTGCCAAGTCATCCCTGGTAACAAAAGAACCCAAGATAAAGAAGGAGAAGCTTAGTGAACCTGTCGCAGACAAGTCTGAAGTTAGTAATAAGGAGCCAGATGCAACCAACCTTGAAATTGGAATTCCGGAGAAGATTGTGCCTACATTG
Organism: Meconema thalassinum; assembly: GCA_946902985.2. Taxonomy (NCBI): domain Eukaryota; kingdom Metazoa; phylum Arthropoda; class Insecta; order Orthoptera; family Tettigoniidae; genus Meconema; species Meconema thalassinum. The sequence goes on along the minus strand of OX336393.1, from coordinate 313,655,577 downwards.
CCACTCGCAATACCCCTGCCAAATGGAGTTATTTGCCCACCTGACGTAATTGTGGTGAAGAAGAAACGTGGTCGGCCAAGGAAACGTATGATTGAAGAGAGCAAACCTAAGGTAGTTAGATCATCACCAAAGAAACCAGCTTCCATGCTCAATGAAAAGATAAAATCTCCCTTACAAATACAGTTTGATAATTTGGCTTCTAGTTTTGATGAGGAAAGGGAGGAAAATGAAAGCAGAACGTCCAAGCAAGTCCTTAAAATTACATTCAATGGGCACAAGCCTAACCGAATGTCTTGCAGGAAAAGGCAACCCCCAAAGAAAATGGAAGACTACTTTGAGACCAATCTGGAGAAAAATATAAAAGAAGAGCCTATCCTCTTTGAGGAGGAGGTGAAAGAGGAAGTGGTTCGGGGATACAAGGAGGAGGAGCGCTCTCCCAAAATGAGGAAGACCATCCTGCAACGAGTAGACCACAAGATCAAGTCCGACTCTGGGTACATCAATATAGAAGAAGCAATGGGTGGAATTCTGGCTTTGAATACGAAAATGCCTGTAACCATTGGAATGATGAGCTCACAGGTGAACAAGCTGAATCACAGTGTTCCCACAGTAAACCACACTAATACTGATGTACTTGAAGATAGTTCCAGGTCACTTACTGAGGATGCATCCCAACAATGTAGCACTTTGAAAACGTTTGACAGTCCTAGTGCTTTCTTACTGTCTGTTGGGAGTTGATAGAGATTGCATTGTTTTATAATATTACTTTTTAATTAAATGTTGAGCTAATTTGGAATACGTTTTAAATATTTTGACCTGGAAGGAAATTCTGTTGTTTAGCTCGTTCAATGAGAAGTCATATATTTGTACAAATTAAGTTATCAGACTTTTTTCTCTCCAGTCTTGTTGTTTGTGAGCATGGGGCAGTTACTATTTGCTACAGTCAACTATGATACAATTATACTGTGGTTCACTATTTAACTCTTGCAGTATTTAAAAATTAATAATGATAGGAATCATTAAGTAACTGGCTTAAAGCCATATTAAACCTTTGGATTCCTAGATTCTGTATGTGTTGATTTTTTTGACAAAATGGGTCTATTACTATAGAAAATGCTTTATACGTTTTGTCATAATCACTTAAGTCTGATTTATGTATATATTTTGGCTACTTTCGACTGTTTATTTTAGAGATTATATGAAGAATCATACTTCCTCTTCAGACCCAGCAATATGACACCTGTTAGCTCTATAATAAATGGGTTAGGGCAAAGAATGAATCTTCAGTTGGACATTTTGTTAATTTTCACTGACCAAAATATTTAGATTATATTTGATATATTATTACTTTGCTTTGTGCAATTAATATCGGACTGTCAGCGGTGTGGTGGCGCAGCGGTCAAGCTGTTGGCCTCTCACCAAGGTGGACCGGGTTCGATTCCCGTTAAAACTCATGTGAGATTTTCGAAGTGAAATGCCATGTCCTGTGGTTCGGATTCCAGGTAAAAAGGTGGTCCCATGGCTCATGATCGCATTACTAACAGTCACGTAAAACTAAAAGCTTCCTTCCTTATTATCTGACTATCCATCCAATTTATTCTAAAAATCATTTTACAAACCCATATCTTTTCAAATGAATTTTCATAGAGGAGCTCAGGGATTTTGTATGATTTCTTAATTTCACAGTAAGAACATATTATCCACACACCATTGTCAGTGGTGGTGTTCTTCAATGCTAGCAATCATTTACTTGGTGAGCATAATAACAAGGTAACCTAATGTTGGTTTCTTAAGTGAATTTTCAGATATTTTTGCGCAATACAGGGATTGTTTAGTGTTGAGAAAGAGGAGATAGCCAACATTCATTTATTCTGTCCTCACAGATGCATATTGTGTGTTAAGATGTTTGAATGTGTGTGATTGCGATATATACTGCGAACTATGAAAACTCTACTTTTCAAATGTCAAAGTGATGTGTGGGTTGAACCACCAGGCAGTTGGCAATTGATCATTTCTAGTTGAACAAGCACATGACAAAAAACGGATAGAAACATTAAGAAAGGGTACATAATGGCAGACTGCTGGGGGATTTACACAATCTTTCCACTCAATAGCCCTTGTCATGTTTGTCTCAACCTCCTGGTTTCATCAGAAAGTTGAACTCTAAACTGCTCTTCTATCATTTAAAACTGTGTGTACGGTGGAGGTTCAATAGGATTTTCTGAATTGAAGTGGGTAATGTAGGTAAGAAAGAGTGAAAACTAAATGAAAACATGAAAGGGTAAGAGGGATGGACACAAAACAGAATAAACTTTAAAGGAGAAAAGTACTATTCAGGTTACATAAATCATGAAGGTTTTACAAGTAGATAATATAACAAAGCATGTGACTGGCAAAGTATAGAAATGACGAAACTTATCATGTTGTGAGGGGGGGGGGGGAAGACTGATTTATGGCATAACACACTACAGAATTTAGTCTCTTGTGATTGTAGTATCCCTCTGAGAGCGATTATCAACCCAACAGATTGTGGCAGACTGTACACAATCAATAATCATGACTATTTATGGGATTGAGGGTTCCTAGGATTAATCTGATATACCGGAAAACAGGTAGTTGTGACCTTATCATATTCTTAAGGGGCTTGAAGAACATGTATACTTTTGTAAGTTCCCGCAATAATTTTGTGTTCTACACCTTATATATTAAAATAATTGGGAAGAAATTTCACAAGGGGGGGGGGGGGGACGTGTGCAAGGTAGTGCATAACTAATCACTCTGTACTATCAATGCGATTTATTCGACACACGATTATGCTCTCTATAATTTACCTACTGTTACATTCTTGCAGCTTGTATTTACAATGGCCTCTAAAGTAAATATCTATGTTAGCAGCATGATCCTGGTCAACATTTATCTTTAAAGAGTAAATAATTTGCTTGATAGTGTTCAATGTTACATGACGTAGACTGTGTTTGCAATTAAATCATGATAATAGTTTACTAATATACTGTAATCCCATTACAATGCTGCGAGGAGCCAGGCATTATCATGAAATTGGAAGTCCTATTAGGACAATAGCAGTATGTGACAGGTCCAATTTACTATCCCCACCTGTACAGACTTGCTGGCAACCGAGGCTGTTCTGATCAAATAAATATATAAATCGAGTCATTCACAGGCAATAGGAAATTAAATTCACTTCTCAATGATACCATCATGACTTTTAAATCCAATAGTAGAAACGTCAAGTATGATTGAACTCGCTGTAATACACTATATATATATAGGTCAGAATAATTTCATATTACACTTAGTATGATTATGAGAGAGAGTGAGTTTGTATGTTGGGACATGCATACTGCTGTTTCTCATTCAGATCTTAGTGTGTGTATCTTTAACAAATTGATGCTTCAAGTTGTTTGTTGAAAATAATGCCATGTGTCATATTGCTGGAGTCTGGAGAATATTATTGCATGTTATCGATCCTGGCTATTAATATAAAAATACATGGACCATGCTAGAAACATAGACTAGTCGTATTAAGTGTACTAATAGTGCAGGTCTGACTGTGTTCAGTAGTGTGTCTTTGTTTACCATTGGTTTACTTGTATCCAGAAATATAATACAATGTGAGGAGATGCAAACAGGAGTGCAGTGGCTTACTACTGTTCAGATATTTCTGACTTCATTGTTGTAAAATTGCTCATGGAGTGACAAGGGGCATTAGCTCAACTAATGTCAAGCCTGTGTGTGTATATGTGTTTATATTTATATATTCACTTGCCACTGAAGCCAAACTCATATGTTTACGATTCTGTGCAGAGCTTAATTTGCCTAGCCCATAATGGTAATCACGGATGTTATCAATCGTATTATATAATCACTTTTATGAAGTCTGATACGGACAAATACAGAAACATTGAAAATCTTACGTTTATTGTGATCAAGAATTCGGTTTATGTTATATTTGTTTTCAAGGATTTCATTCTCAAGTATGCGATGCTGATGATGACGATGTTGCTGAAACTTCCTGAACACCAACGAATGCTAAATGGGTCCGTCATTTTGTGTAGGCTAAGGATAGGTCATACAAGATCCACCCACTCGTACCTAATGAGAAGGAAAGACTCCCCACTTTGTACCTGTGGAGCCGTGGCCCACATTTTAACCGAGTGTGTCAGGGTTGGCATGTTTAAAACAACATGTTTTAAGCAGCGTGTTTAAAACAATGCACATTGTTTAAAATTAGTTTTAAACTCAATGCTTCAAACGACCGTCTAAAATATGTTTCTTTAGAAGATTTTTTTTTTGTTGTTTTCATATTTTTAATTAATTATTTTGCAATACAGTAGAGTACAGTGGTCTTCTCTGCCTTCTACTGAAGCTTTTAAGTCAAATATAAAGTTTATAGAGTGATTTTGTAATGGTTTTGATGTCCTTGTAAAAAATTTTGCAGGCGAACATCCATCAGAAAATATAGGGATGTATTTAAAATATTATAAATCCAAATGTCACTGCCACTTCGTCTTTATTCAACAGGTTTCTTGTTGAGTTCACGAAAAACACAAACTAGTTTGGCAGCCTTCTCAGTCCCTAACCTATTCCTGACTTTGCTAAGCACAAACCCAAAAGTGGAGAAAAGAAGTTCTATCCCAGCTGATGAAGCAACTGCACTATGCAGCTGATGTGCTAGGCCTGAAGTTGTGTGATGAATGTTATTCTGCAGTGCCACCCACCATGTCAGGGGTTTAATTTCTTTCAGTATTGCAGGACCAAACAGGTACTCAGTCTCTGTCCTTGATAGCGTAGATCCATGAGATTGGCAAGGAGATGGGTATCAGTTACAGCGGTGTTAAATCGTTTCATGAATTTCTTTTAAGTCATTGGGATTGTTTTCATTTTTGAAAAAATTGAGCAGGTCAAGCCAAACCTCTACTGCTTCCCCAATGGTACAGTCATAACGCTGCATATTATCTAATGAGACTGATGCAGTCTTAAGTTTTTTGAGATAGTCTTGAACATTTTGTTTCATATTGATATCATTTACCTTTGCACTTATAATTGGTTCAATGGCACTTCGATTTTCAGTGCAGTCTTTGACAATAATATGACTGTTACCCAAATAGGACTCTATAGAGTCAGCTAAAGAATTCCAGCGTACATCCGTAGGAAGAGCAAGAGCTGTTCCGCCAGCCTGTTCGTACTTGGCTGCTGCAAAGTGAGTGTTCCTGAAGTATTTAATAATTTGTTTAACATGTTCTGTAATGCCAACCACCTCCAAGTCATGTGCTAACAGATTAAGCAGGTGAGCTGAACAACCGTAAGTTATCACTTCTTTGATATCTTTTTTTGCCATTTCATTTTCATATTCCATTTCCATGACTACACAGTCAGTATTATCCTCAAATTGTGCAGGCATGGATTTGTTTCTATAATTGCATTTTGTCTCTATATGTTGTTTCATTCTAGCAACTAACCCAACCATGTCTTCCTTGCACAAGTTACATTTTGCCCTAATTGTTTTACCCTTAGAACTTTTTCATTCGATAAAATGTTGTCATACAGAATCTTTTCTTCTGCCAGTTGAACTCATAACTGCAAAAAGCATATTATTCTGCTAAGTAAACACTTTCTACACAGCAATTAACAGAACACAAAGAAGTAGAATATACCACCATTCAAACATAACCCAACACAAACAACACAACACGACAGCCAACCATAACTTGTAGAGAAAAAAAAATCCCAGCTGGTAACTAAATTTCCCTGCTGGCTGAGTTTAGTTGTAAACATTGGTCTATTACTTACCATACAACTCTGGTCAAGATGAGTATTTATATTTAATTATTAAAAATACAGCATTTTATTACACTGTTTAAAACATGTTCAGAATTTAAAAAAACTGTTTAAAACAAAAAAAAACATGTTTTAATGTTTTATTTAAAAAAAAACTGTTATTTTGCCAACCCTGGAGTGTGTGGATCTTGCTGACTTACGAAGAAACCTTGGTTTGCAGATGACACTCAAACTTATATTAGCCGATGACGCGGTGGCTGCTGACCGTGTTATCCGCTTTATAAGTGAGAGTGGGTTAGGGCCAGCAATCTAAATTTTCCAGTGTAAATTGACTCAACGACCTGTTCGTTTTTTAATTATAATTTTTGTTTATTTTTATATTTATATATTTATTTATTTATTTATTTACACTGTTTACGCCCACATTCTCTCTCTCTTAAGTTAACAGCCCTGGGGCTGGTTTGCAGCAACTCGTCAATCTTCTCTATTCTCCGCCATCCTCTTCAATTCACTATATGATTTTGTGTTCGTGTCTGTCATTAACTGTGTGATGTAAGCAAGTGGTGGTCTTCCTCTTGTGTTTTTCCCTTCTAACATCCCTTCGATGACTCATGCTAGCAGGCTATTATGTCTGAGAATATGTCCCAACATATTTGCTCTTCTTGTTTTCAGGCTCTTCATAAAGCTTCTACTTTCTCCTGCTCTTCTAAATACCTCTTCATTTGTCGTATGTTGTATCCAACTGATCTTAAGCAGTCTTCTCCAGCACCAAGCCTCAAAAGCCATCAACTTCCTCTCTTCTGACTTCCCTATTGTCCAGGTCTCACTACCATACAAAGCCACACTCCACACGTATGTCTTCAGTCTTTTTCTTATTTTTAGGTCTATACTTCTGGATGTGAAGAGATTCTTCTTTCTATAAAAGGCGTTCTTTGCCTGAATAATCCTACTCCAAATTTCTCTTTTGCTGGTTCCATCATACGTTATCAAGCTTCCCAGATACTTATATTCCTTCACATGTTGTATTCTATCATTCTCGATATAAATTGCTGGTGCTCTTCTATGATCTTCCTGGTTCCGACTGCATACGAGTATTTTTGTTTTATTTTTATTCATCTTCATGTTGAATTCGTTTTTAAGGATGTTATTCATTACATGAAGTATCTGTTGAAGATCATCTTCATTATCTGTTGTTAGATCAATGTCATCTGCGAATCGGAGCATGTCAATCTTTTCCCCATGTATATTTACTCCAACTTGAATCTCTTCTCTTATCCTATTTATGGCATCTTGGACATACAAATTAAATAAGTAAGGAGATAGCGAGCATCCTTGTCGTACCCCTTTTCTTATTTCCACCTCTTCCTGGTTATTGCCAGATCTTATTATTCCCCTTTCATTCTTATATAAACTATGTATTATTCTTCTATCTCTATAAGAGATTCCCACTTTCTTTAGTAACTTGAACAGTATATTCCAATTCACGTTATCAAAAGCTTTCTCCGGATCCACGAATGCTAGATATGTTGGTATTCCTTTTCTATTTCTCTTTTCAATTACAGTATTTGTCTTAGTGTTAATATTGCTTCTCTTGTTCCAATGCCCCTTCTGAATCCAAATTGGTCGTCTGTAATGTAGTTATCAAGGTTGTTCTCTATTCTTCTAAGTATAATACGTGTACGAATTTTAGATGCATGTGTTGTCAGGCTTAATGTCCTAAATTGATCGCAATTTTGTGCTCTGGCCTTCTTTCTCAATACTTCTTCATTCTGGAAGATCTTGCAGCCCGTTCTTCTGCAGATATAACATATTGCCCACATTGGAGCACCAAAAATCAAACCTTATGTACAAAGTCTTCAAATACCAAGTTCAGTTCTTAATTCTTGATAATTTTTTTCTTTCTCAATACTTCTTCATTCTGGAAGATCTTGCAGTCCGTTCTTCTGCAGATATAACATATTGCTTACGCTGTGAAATTTTGAATGTTAGTCGAGTGTATTTGTTATTCAGAAGCCGTTTCTCCTCTCTATGTTCAATTTGATGCATAGTAATTTTCAATTCGTCTGGTATTTGTATTTCTTTAAAGCATGTAATTTTTGTTTTACTGTTCCAAAAGAAGTCAAAAAGTTGTTTCAGGAGTCTAGTATTTGGCAAGCGGGATATGTGTCCAAAAACGCAATCCTTCGTTTTCGCATCGAGTGATAGATTCATTTTCCTTGTAAAGTATTGAATTGGGCAAAAGTCTCCACTGGCCCTGAACCTGGTGTTCTTTATTGATTATTGTCCGAAGAATCCATCTATCAACATTCTGTAGGGGTGTGTTTTTAAATTTAGGTGTCTACCTCAAAATTTTAAATTCAATTCCAAATTTGTATTCTTTAATCTGTGTTAAGAGGGGCAGATGACCTCTTAGTTCCGCCCCTTAAAACAACAATAACTAACTAGCTGTGGCAGGCGCTAGATAGCTTGCGACGAGGTGTTCAATGTAGATCAGTGGACTTCCAAAAACATTATAAATATGAAAGATTCATTAATGGACTTTTGAGAGACGACCAGAAGCAAACAACAATTAGAGACTAATTTTACATGGCTGAAAACAGTAAACTGTATTGCAGTGCTGTGTAATGGTATCTGTTTCATTGTAGGTTATGAATAAATACAGTTGCCTACCTATCAATTTTTATTTTTCGGCTGCTGTTATCAATCTGTTAATGTTAATGTCCCAGAGTGATCATAATAAGCGGCATCCACTGTTTATAGAAAGGTAACATTGAATGGATTAACTCTCCAGGGCAATCATTTATACGTTGTAGGAATGACAAGTTTTAAAGCCCTATTTTTTTAGTGTTCATTTGTCAGTCAATGCGTTGATGGGGACCCAATTATGAGTCTTTTTTAAAGTACCATTTTGATGTATTAAAAAATCGTGCAGTTTTTATATAATTATAATTTTACTTGTAAGTCTGTACCTTAAAGCACTTCTCAACATAATTCCCACACGTATTAATGCACTTATATCGTGAAACCAGCTTCAGAAATCTGTCAAAAATCGGACACCTGATTTGCCAGCCACTGCAGCACAGTCGTTTTTAGGTCATCGTCGTGGTGCTTACCACCTAAATGCTTTTTCAAGGGCAAGAACTAGTTGTAGTCACCAAGCGTTAGGTCAGGGCTGTGCGGAGAATGTTCAAATGCTTCCCAACCAAAAGAAGCAATGGGGTCTTTGGTAAGATTAGCCGTGTGAAGGCTGGCATTGTCATGAAGCAAAATAATCCCTTTTTGAGCACGCCATGCCGTATAGCTGGTATCGGGTAGAATGCATTCTGTAGTTGAATTCTTCAAACCACTTCATGAGCGGCCATTTTCCAGGACATCTGCCAGTTCCTATAGGGCCCAGGAACAGTTATGAATGCATTACATGCTAGGTCGTAAATTGTCACCTCAGTAATTGAATGGAGATTATTGGAAGAAATTAAAACATAAAATCCCTTAAAGTGGGCGATGTATTGAAGATAGAGATATGCTCTCCTGGACTTTTTGGTAGAACTTTTCATACTGAACAATTCTTACACTCTTAGTATATTGATATTTTTAACGGTTTGCCCAGCGTAAGCTTAAAGAGCGCACGGACGCCAGGTTGAGGGTTTTTTTTTTTTTTTTTTTTCTCTCTCACTGAAATTGTTACTGCTTGGCTTCCTTTGATCATATATAGATTATTTTCTACAGAAATCTTCCTCGAGATATCCTTTACAGAATGGTGAAAACCAGATCAAAATCCATCCAGTGGTTCTCAAGATTACCCGTGACATCCAAGAACCGGGGACTTTGTTTTATACTAAGTAGAGATTATAATGTAACTTAGTTGATAGGGGCAGATGACCTCGTAGTTCCGCCCCTTAAAACGACAATAACTAACTTAGTTGATACAGTGGGTGTGTTTTTCTTTTTTACCCTATGTAAGCTAATTTATTATGTTGTAAGGCATCGGTTAATGGTACATATATGTCAAGACATATATCTACATGACCTTTGTATGAACCATCTTTGTAAAATGCAATTACAAATACCGTACGTATTGTTAGATACGGTACTGAAATCTATTCTTTTTGTAAGAAATGTGTTACGGTATTAAGTCCTGGAGGCACATACTTTTGTAATATCCAATTGTCTTAATATTTTTAAAATGCTTCCATATGAGGGATTAATTGTGCCATAAAAGGTGAGTTTTATAGCCACTGTACATAGCCTGTGCCTGTGATATAACCCGGAAGTCTTCTCGAACTGAAACATCAGTTTGTCAAAATGTGAATGCTTAATATCAAGTAGTTTAAACTGAATGATCAAGTGCTGAATATCAATATGAAATATTTAACCTAAATGGCCAAGTGTGCCTTCTATATGTAGCAGAGGCTTGCCAGAACTAAATTTTGTCACTTGCCTAGAACGAAGTGCTTGCTAAAATCCTTTTTAGTTTGTTGTTGGTTGCTGCCCTTTGAGATCTGTACAGTTAAAGCGTGGGAATCATATGTTTGGGTTTTGGGAGGTACTGTACCGTATTGGTATTGACACTTGGCAGACCATAAAATCCAACTGCATCTTGGATAGATCCTGATGAACAACCAAATATTTCACATACAATCATTCTATGATATCAGGTACCATAGCTGGTGTATGTAATACAACTAACGCTAAGATCTCTCTGTGTTTAAGGAATACAGGTGTTCTTCAAAATGGATGCTGCTTGTCAGAGCATTATCTACCGTGGTGTCATTCCGATACAATCTATTATTTTGGATTGCACAACAGAGTTTACGTGAGGTCTCACCTAAAGTCTTGACATTTATTGTGTGTTATTGAGTGCGCCCATTCTATAGATTGCTGTTTTGATTCTGGCATAATATAAGCCACCCCGTGTTTTATCGCCAAGGTTATCTCTTTTTTAACTCTTACTCTTCAGAATAAAAGACTAGGCCAACTTAAAATAATTTCTATGAACCTAAATTTAAAACTGCTTCTGGTGTGGCAGATTTCTTTTTTGAACTCAATGTCAAGGAATGTATGTAAATGGACATCATCAAAGCAATAATGCAAACCTAGAGTAAGGTACAGGAAAGGTAGCATTTTTAAGAGCACTGTAGAAACACATGAATGAATAACGTTACATCTTGTCCAGAATATTCAAGGGATTCTTCTTTTGTGAAGAGAAATTAAATGGTCCACAAGTCCCATGTATGTTATGGGATGAATGGGGCAAAAGAGAATGACAAGTTCGTCCACCACATTGTGTAATGGCGGCCCAGGTTCGATTCCCAGCTCTGCCAAGGAATTTAATTCTGGTGTGAGGGCTGGAACAGGGTGCACTCAGCCCGGTGAGAAAAACTGAGAAGAGGCGAGTTTGATTCCTACCTCAGCCATCCTGGAAGCCCAGCCAACGTCACGACGCGTCGAATGTGACTTCTTTGCCTGGCTGACCGCCAGGTAAACAGTATTTTTGAGTTTGTAGCTTCTCGTCCCATCTGCGAGAGAGAGTTCAACTTTCTCACGCGTGCTACGGACTTAGTCTAAATCTCGCCATCACCCCTGCGGAATTATATCTAAGCATGCAGTTACACTTATGCTAGAATAACTTGATTTGCTCTTTTAATTTTTCAGCCATTCCCTATGCGAACTCTAGTTTCTTGGAAAATACGAGAATTTAAAAACAGGTCACCACTCGACACCATGATAATATTGTAAGAAATATTATATTATGTCAGACAAAATATATTAGCTAAAATTATGCAATTATTTCGTGGAGTTCCGTCAAAACCGTAGTGTTTTCTAGTGGCAGCGACATTTACAAGGTACAGTAGTCTCCCAAACTCGGCCTAATGTGGACCGAAGGGTGGCAGAGTTTGCGAAAATGCCGGGTTATCGGGAAATGTGTTAAAAAGAAGAAAGAAGCTGTTTGTTTTCGTTTAAAAGTAATGCAATGGAGTACATTTATTTGTTTTTAACAGAAACAAAAGTTTCAAAACGATTAAGCCACTACAATACAGTACTTGAATATATAGTTCAGTACTGTACTGCATAAGAATCAAGGAAAACAATTTCTGTAAATTATAGAAGAAAACTTAGAAAAACCAGGCGTACGAATTATTTTTATAATATGTACACTGTACATTATATGTATAAAATAATTCCTGTAGGCAAATTGTTTTTTCACTAATGAATATTACCATTTACTTTTTTGCAAAAAAATAACTAATGTTCTTTTGCTTTTCGCTTTGAAACCTGTTTCTTGAAGCCTCGTCACGAAGACGGCGAAGAAACAGAATGTCCGTAGCGGATGCACCTTGTTGTTCCATGTACCGAAGAGTAGTTTCAGTGGCATCAAGTCCCTCGGTATGAGTGATTTTTTGGTTCCGCTACTCCGCAATCTTCAACATCATCATGATTGTCGATTTCATCATTTCTTGTGACAGCCACTACAATATCTGCATCCAACAGAATGTCTTGCTGTGTGTCATGGAGAATGCGCAATCAAAGAAATACAACTCTCGGCGCGAGAACAGTTTGTTTACTTCTTACTCCTAACAGTTTGTGCATTTACAGTACTGTACAACTTCCTGAATTTATCAGGTCGTCGTTACTCATCTTACTATGTACTGTAGGTCAACTCGTTTCGCGTCGTATTTATCTGTCGATAATTCCATTGACGGAGAAGACTAAAGAAAACATAATAACGCTCTGTGCTGAAACACAAAAACAAACAAAAATCGTGATTTTTTTTTTCTCCTGTCAAGGTGGCCGAGAAATCCGGAGTGCCGAGTTTGCGAGACTCTACTGTACTGTTGCTGTAAATAAACCATCAAAAGGGCTCATTTCCAGTTCCTGGATTCTGGCTACATCCCTGATTGTAGCATTGATAATTATTATAATATTGTTAGTATAGGTTGTAAATTTTTAAATGAAGGGATGAAATATTTGTTTAAGAATTCTTCTGTTATGTTGTTACTGATATTTATCTAGATATAACACAACTAATGTCCCTTAATGTTTTGCGATTACATTTTTACAAAGTTATATTAATTACAGAACTCTGGTAGTAATGTAGCATTGGTTTGGTGACAAGTAGGTGACTCGGTGTGCAATAGTGTATTTGCATGGCCCTTCTATGGATCCTTTTTTATTGTCCTACCTGTCGAAGTCTTACTTCTTGTCTGAGTGCATCTCCTTGCAGTGAATTATTTTCATTCCATGTAAGATTTTGTGCTTAAGTATACTGAAACGTCATAAAAAGTGGTTTGTTATAATTGCATCAAATTTAGTAATAATATGAATTGTGTAGATATTTTGTATGATAGAATTACATTGACAAAAGGAGGCTTCTTAGAAATGTCAGTCTGATTTTAATGAAATCTATTTTGAAAAGGTTGGTTCAAAAACTAATGTTAAACTGTATTTTATTAGTATTCTTCTTGTGAGGTCCTTAACTTCTTAAAAACAAAAGATAGATTCCACACAGTTGGAAGTGATCAAGTTTCAATCAAGACTGTCAGAGAAATGAGAGAATTAATTGTTGCCAATCTAAGTCAGATTATAATATAGATGGTAAGAAATCACAGGTAGACATAGAATGATTAGATCATGGTTACCAAAATGTGAGGGGGGGTTATATGACTTTATACAGCTTTGAGCTAGTTCTCACGATATGGCTTGCTTGGCACTGCACTGCCCTTACCTCTTCTCCTTTCTACTTATCAACTTCATCAGTTCCACTCAGTATGTCTGACTACGCAGTGATGAAGATAGAAACCAGAAACATTAAAACATATTAGTTGATGTATAAATATTTTCCATGTTGACTTACATGAATTCTTGTAAATGGGGCATATGCCTATCATTAATGAAGCGCATCTATTAAGGAAATGTACATGTTTCGACCCTCATTGGAGTCATTATCAGAATACATTTATCGAAATAACTACCAGTATCGTAAAACAAACCTAAAACACCTTAACATTAATCTAATCCAAGAATCTATTTCTTAAATTAAATAATCTATATAAATATATAGTAGGCTATATGTGGCGATCCTTACAAAATCAAAAAATTCAAGACTGGAAAATCAACTAGGAAGATGTATCTTTCATTAAAATAAATTTTAAAACCGCAAGAAAACATTTAAAATGAAGACGTCGTTTCAGTAATGAATATGATATCCTTTGATATGCTAGCTGACGATACGTCAATATGGATTTTAAAAATATTTCAATGGACTTGCGTTGAACTCTTGCTATTCTTTTATTTAATAATAATATGTTTATTGCAGCACCGACAGTAGTGGCTACGCTGGCTAACGCGCAGCATTAGGTCATGTGGCCACGCTCTCTGCTGACTCGGTAGACGCGTGGGTTCGAGCCCCACCGTCGGCCGTCCTTGAAATGGTTTTCCGTGGTTTCCCATTTTCAACACCAGGCAAATGCTGGGACGGTACCTTCTGACAGGCCACGGCCGCTTCCTTCCACATCCTTGCCCAGTTTCATTCACCATCATTCATTTCATCTCTCATTAACTCCTCTCATGAGGTTGGCGTCAGGAAGGGCATCCGGCCGTAAAAAACCATCGCCACAAAGACTTCCATCGCATCTCATCCCCGACCCCGTTGGAAAAAACGGGAATAATAAGTGGTAGACATACATACATGTTTATTGCAGCAAATTGCCATACAAATTAACATAATACTAATCACAACAAAACTAGATCAATGATACATATCTTTCTGTACAGCTAACGACATGATAACTGCCACATAACTCTCCACAGAGACGACATATACTGGTCGCGCATGGGTCATGGAATTCTGCCGTGTTATGTAGATCAATCCTACAGCTCATATCTCCAGTGAGTATTACTAGTTCTTGGTTTTGTGCTTGTTGTAAGCCAGTGCCAATAATCTCTATAATATCGTCCTCTTTATACCAACGTTGAAAATATACACCTATCAGCGTGCAAAGTTTTGTCTTGATTACAATCATCTCTGCTGTTTGATATACTACTTGAAATGGAGAGGACCTTGGCTCTAAAAGACACGTAATTCCATCCATTGGTCTGCCTCGTTGACCTTGTGTAGCAAAAGTATGTACGGTGTAGAAGCCTGGAATGCACCAGTCTTTCGTGAGGAAAGTTTCTGTAAATACTAGAAGGTCAAAGTTAGTGAAATCTTCATTCAATGGTATGTCTAGTGCATTAATTATTCCCTCAGTGTTCCATGTCATTATTCTGTGTCGCTCATTTTACTCTCCATACTCAGTGTCCTAGTTAATCCCTCTACGTTCCATGTCATTGTTCTAATTTTGCCGTTGTTCATATTCATACGATCGCTGATATCTTCAAAAAAGATATTGCCTTACAATAGGGTTGCCAGATTTCAAGAATGGAAAAACGGAACACACGTCCCAAAACATTGGTGTTTTTTTTTTTTTTTTTTCTTTCTTTCTTTTTATCAAGGTTGTTAAATGTTGTAATAAATAATACACATATGTATTAAATAAGCATTACATAATCAAATACACAAAATTAAAACTAGATATTGCTGACATATCATATAGACCTATAACACCAGGAACTTATAAATGCTTTTCATTTGAACGACCTATTGCAAGGATATTTTATTTGTAAGTTCCTTCTGATAAAATTCACTACAATTTTCATCATAATTGTAATATGTGAATAATTCTTGTTTTATCAAACTAATGGAGCTTCTGTTTCTATCATCTCTCCATGTGATATTCATGACAGAAACAACTCTCTCCATAAAAGCATTGTACGGGAAAATGCTGAGTATTAACTTCACAAGGACTAAGATATTCCTTAATTTTGGTGCACCTTATAAATCTATAGCATGTACCAATCTATCTGACAGAGACATAGAAATCATTTTCTCTTTCAAACTGGCACCTGTATCACCAGAAAACAAGCTTACAATCAATTCTGAAGCAGGACATTTGGAAATTGGTGCAAAATTGAATATATTATCAAATTAACTAAAAAACTGAATATTTGGCGTTCCATTAAAGATTAAAACGGAACGCAGTACAAAACAAGAAAGAACGGAGTTGTTCCGGGTAAAACGGAACGTCTGGTAACTCTACCTTACAATGATACCTCTCGGCCAGAATTCTGGTTGTTCCACCACCGGTTTATACTCGAAGCGTATCCCTATCTTGATTGCTTTGTTTCCACCTGTGGTGCTCAACTCGTCACATTCTACTTTTCATCCTATGTTATTCCCTTTTAGATGTGCTAGCAACGTCGCTTTCTCAACTGATTGATGTAACCGTCCTACATATAGCCAAACCATTTGCTCCGCCGCTCTTAATCCACATTCCGTATTGGTTATGGTTCCCGTGATGTGGGTTTTTATCTTGGGCCTCCTCCTCCTCTGCACCGACCATCCGTCTTGTTCCTTGTAGCTGTCTTCATCACATCCGTTACCGGTATCAGTATTCCTACTCAGTGGTGTGGCGTGGAATTTTCCCAAGGGTAAGTCCGTGAGGAGAACGCTACTGTTACTACTACACGTTACGCTAGTCATGTTACTTACAGGTTCCACTGCAGGCTCCGCTTCCTTGGTTTTGCCCATGGTTTTCTTATATTTGAGTTATGGCAAGGTGGAAATTTGAATGCATCAAAAAGAGGTGCCTACCAGGACACCAATGGTAATAGATGAATTAAATTCAGTAGGAAATAGGTAGAATAGATACATCTTCTGGAAGTAAGTTAATTAACCCACTAAACATTATCAACCCTTAATAATATTCATAATGTTGAATTTTGGGCTTATGCCGTGTTTATTATATTAAAACTCGACGTGTTTCGAAAGAAACCATGCCTTTCTTCGTCAGGAATAATCTGGAATACGACAATGATTGCTAAGAGAAAGCAACAAAGAACATATAGAAGGTGCCCAAAGATGGACGCCATTATAGCCCCATGTTAGGGACAACGGAAAGCAGCAGTGAATTACTTTCTCAGGGTTCTGATAATAGGTAGCCAGGATTCACTGAGATTGTAGCCGGTGTCGCGGTTGAAATTATCTGGGTGTTTACGTATTTCAACCGCCTCCCTGATGATTCTGGGACGATATTGCTTTATACGGGCAAGAACATCCACTCCTTGGAACATGACATCATGGCCAGGTGTTAATGCATGATCGGCAACAGCTGATTTATCAGGTTGAATATGAGCCTGATACATCTATTATGTTCCTTAATGCGAGTGCATATTGTTCTCGAAGTCTGCCCGATGTAAACCTTGCCACAAGTACAGGGAACTCTGTAGATACCCGGTTGTTGCAATTTAGGCAAACTGTCCTTAGTTGGTCGCAGGAGTTGCCTAATCTTAACAGAAGTTCCAAATACAGTCCGTATGTTGTACCGACGTAGGATTTTAGTAATACGATCCGTCGTGTTAATAATAATAGGACGTCAGTTGAGAAAAGAGATGTAAGAGGAACTGCTTACCTACCTTACATACATAACACGACGCATCGTATTGCTAAAATCCTACGTCGGTACAACATACGGACTGTATTTGGAACTTCTGTTAAGATTAGGCAACTCCTGCGACCAACTAAGGACAGTTTGCCTAAATTGCAACAACCGGGTATCTACAGAGTTCCCTGTACTTGTGGCAAGGTTTACATCGGGCAGACTTCGAGAACAATATGCACTCGCATTAAGGAACATAATAGATGTATCAGGCTCATTCAACCTGATAAATCAGCTGTTGCCGATCATGCATTAACACCTGGCCATGATGTCATGTTCCAAGGAGTGGATGTTCTTGCCCGTATAAAGCAATATCGTCCCAGAATCATCAGGGAGGCGGTTGAAATACGTAAACACCCAGATAATTTCAACCGCGACACCGGCTACAATCTCAGTGAATCCTGGCTACCTATTATCAGAACCCTGAGAAAGTAATTCACTGCTGCTTTCCGTTGTCCCTAACATGGGGCTATAATGGCGTCCATCTTTGGGCACCTTCTATATTTTCTTTGTTGCTTTCTCTTAGCAATCATTGTCGTATTCCAGATTATTCCTGACGAAGAAAGGCATGGTTTCTTTCGAAACGCGTCGAGTTTTAATATAATAAACACGGCATAAGCCCAAAATTCAACATTATGAATAGTAACACGGGCCGTGAAAGTCTAAATGACAATATAACCCTTAATAATGATCATCGTCCACCACATGGAACATATTGTCATTAAGAGATAATTTGGTTATAAACATCTTGGGAATTCTATAAAGCATCTATTATCGGTTCGTTATTCAACATCTCTGATAATATCAATGGGAACATCAATGTACAGTATCTCGTATTTATTATATTTAAGAAGTTGCTTTCAAATATTAGTAATGATAGGCATATGTCACATTTACAAGTACAAAGATACCCTTTGAGACTCACGCTGCCTCTATTTTCCTACTCCTGCTCCAAGCTGATGAGTGAGCAGCTCTTTTGTGCAAGCCAGGATTAGATTATAATAGATGTGGAGTTGGCAGCAATGCTGGAGCAGTTTCCATCAAAGGAAATATCTGGAGAAGTTACAAAACTCTTCAATGGTATTGCCTCATCATTTTATTGCTTAGCCATATGTACTGTATGTGTCCATAACATCTTATTTGACAATTAGTGCATTTTAGATAAACCTACATAATTTTCTCACATATAATTTATTGTACAGGAAACTTCACTCCACTGCATCTGTTACTGCTTCTTTGGTATATAGTATGATCTTTAAAAATGTCAGATTTAATAAATGCTGAGAATGAAACAAAGTTAGTTTTTCCCTTGCTGAAAGCAGCCATATTATAAAATTGATTAATTTGTTATACTCCCAGCTGACCATTAAGTGCAATATTAAATAAATATATATATATATATATATATATATATATATATATATATATGTGTGTGTTCTGGAAATTTTCTGCATGCTGCTTAAGTAAGTCACCTTCTAATTTTCTTCAAATTTTGTATGTGTTACTTTTAAATCATTGGCTCAGGCATAAATTTGAACTTGGGTTATTACAATGTTGTTTTAGATAGGCGGTATACAGTATAATAATAGGCTATTGGTATAAAGAAATTGTATGATATGGATTAACATTTCCTGCCAAACAGGATTGAATCAAGCCCTCTAAAAATTATGTTATGTCTGTTAATATGTTTGATGAGAATTTTCAAGGACTTGGAAAAAGGAAGCAGCAAAGTATGAAGACATGGAGTGAAGTGTGTAATAAGAGAATCATTGGATACTTCTACTGCATTAAGCTTTGAACCGACTTTTCAAAAGGCCTAGGTGTGTTCCTTTCTTATAATTTTATCTTGAAATTTGAATGACCTTATGTTTATAATAATTCATGGCTTGTATATCGTATTCAGTTGTGAGTCAGTGATGTAACTAGGCCATTTGGTACTCAGTGTGGTATGAAAATTTTGTCACCCTCCTCTTAATCCCACATCTCCTAACCCCAACATTTAAATAGTACTCAGATTTTAGTAATGATAGTACCTAGGGACTTGAACTTTGCTATTTTAAACATAAATTTTAGATTTGTTGTGCTTCAACATTGCAGGATGTACTGTACTGTACAAAAAAAACAAATATTCTACATTTTAAGATAAATATTTTTCAGATCAGATGAAAACTTCTTAATATGCATTCATGCTGAACTGCTATACCCAAGATCGCGGGTTCAAACCCGGTTGAAGTCGCCGGATTTTTAAGAGCGTTAAAATCCTTCAGTGTGCCTTCGGAGGGGAAGTAAAACCGGCGAACCCATGTCATAGATTTATGGCATGTAAAAGAACCTACCACTACAATTGGTAGTGTGAAGCTAAGTTTGTAGGTTATTTGGTTAGAAACGCTCTATCAAGTTCCGACATTTGCCGCTAGGTGTCAGTGACCGTGGCATCTCTGGTAGTTGAAACTACTCCAAATTGAACTTGCTAGTTAGTTATTGTTGTTTTAAGGGGCGGAACTACGAGGTCATCTGCCCCTTGAACGTGATGGGGAGCCTACAGCACTATGGCCATTGGCTGCAATTCAAATATAATATTTGCTAAATAAATTAAGATGTGCATTATTGAGCAAATTCATTGAAATATACAAAATAAAAGTTACACATTTTCAATAAAAATTCCTTAACTATTTCTCAAAAATGTAAGTTTATACACTAGTGTCCAAAAGTTAAGCTTAATCACTTATACGAGGCCATACCACCTGATAGGAATGTCAGACGGATTGCTGAACAGTGTCAGAAAGGTTTGACAACAACTAACAAAATTTGGCAATGTATTCCACAACAAAATGTGCTGTTAATAGGGTGTATGGTTACCCCTAACGGCCATACATGCTTCGCAGCGATGTGGTATGCTCTCCATCAGATGGTCCGAGAGGTCTTGTGGCAGTCGATCCCATTCCTCCGAAAGGGCAATGTAAAGATCTTGGAGGGTCCTTGGTGGAGGCTGACAGGATGCAATTCGGTTCCCCAATGCATGCCAGGCATGTTCTATAGGATTCATATCTGCAGACCTCGCTGGTCAGTCCATGCGATGAATGTCTTCCCCAGCCAGAAATTCATCCACCAGACCTGAGCAGCACGGTGCTGTCGGGCATTATTAAGAGTAAGTCTGGACCAACCGCACCTCTGAAGAGTCGAACATGTGGTCCCCATACCTCATCCTTGTATCTCCGAGCGTTCACATTGTTCCTCGGACCTTCCATGAAGATGTGCAGGTCCGTACGGCCATTCAACATGATGCCGCCACCACCACCATACTGGTCCCAATCCACGATGTTTCTGTGGTTGTATCGGCTACCCGATTCTCTCCAGATTAATGTGCGACGGGAATCATTCTGCAAACTGAAGCGGAATTTATCTGTGAAGACCACAGGTCTCCATTCATTCATGGTCCAGTTTCGACATTGACGGCTCTACAGTAAACGGGCCCGTCTCTGTGCTGGAGTGAGCGGGACGCACACCGCTCGACATCTGACAAATAGCCCTGCTGTTCTGAGCCTCCGGTACTCAGTTTGCCGGGAAATGGCAACCCCTGAGACGGCTACAAGCTCCGCCGACAATTGTCTTGCAGGTGCACAACGATTTCGTTGGGCGGTTAAGGCCAGACATCGGTCCTGCTGTGGGTTGGTTACTCTTGGTCGACCTGGTACTGGCCTACGACTAACATCTCCTGTGTCTCGAAATCGTCTCCAAAGCCTGGAAATAACACTTCGGGGCACATTCAAGGATACGGTGACTTCAGTCTGTGTCTGGCCTGCTTCCAGCTGGCCGAGTATTCTACCATGCAAAACGGGGTCCAAATGGTGTTGTTGTGTCATTATGTTGTCACGTTCACACTCCCCACACTATAACAGGGCAAACACGACTAAGGGAATATGGGGAGCAGGCACTGGTTGTGTTTACCTTGCGGTTACGCCGCTAGTCAAAGCAGGGAATTCTCCTTTCCTATACAGAGCCAACACGTAAGGTTGGTAGGTGCATATGTCGTGCGATTTGCGGTCTATTTCCTGTTGCCCTGCTTATTTGTCACTTATGCTTAACTTTTGGACCCTAGTGTATTTGCAAGAACTTCCAAGGTCTACATACAAAGTTGATGAAACCCTACCTCCCACCCCTATCCCTGTAGCTACGCAAGTGGTAAGAGAGCAAGGTGATGGATTAATGGTGATTATCATACTGTGCACTTTAAAGTTGCACGACTGTTACTGCCATGTAAATATATTATTAAGCTGTATTTTCAGTAATATCTTGTTTTTATTAAATGAAGGAATTGGTGTATAGTTTGAGGCTCAGATTTACGTGTGAAATGGCCTGCAAAAGATCATGTACATATATTGTATTTATTACTTATTTTCTCTCTGAGATTTTAAGAAAGTACTGATTGATTCCATTTATGGTATTTATTAAGTTTACAGACTGGAGAAGACAAAAAAAATGGCAGAATGCTACTTTAATGTGGTTATGTTGTGTCAGTAGGAAATAAAGAATAAGTGTTTGACATAAAGATGTCCATTTCTTTGATATTCAACAAATTAATAATGTTCAGTTGGCTTTAAACTACCCCTCCCCCTCCAAGAGAAAGGCTGTTGGCCCACTGTGTAACAAAGACATGCTTGGCAGAAAATCTTCTTTCGGGAATATTCCTATAAATAACTTGGAAGCTATTTTTACAGTGTTGCCTTATTGACAATTTATATTGCAATTTTTCAGTCGGTTGACAGAAAATAGCCGGCTGAAAAGTTTCAATATCAATGATCCTATAATTCATAGGACTTTAAGTGGCAGTGCTGTATGACCACTCAGCACTCGTCTCCATGTTTGTTTGCCTACTTTGCCTTGCCTGATGGACCAGCTTGCTCTGATTTTCTGACTACGTAGAAACTCTAACACAATATGCCATATTTACTTGCATAACAGCTGGACTTGAGTCAATTTCAGGGCAATATTCACCAAAATCGAGTAACTTACTACAGAGAGCAATTATAACATGAATCTGTACTACAGCAGTAAGTGAGGAGGAGTTTTGCCGGACTCAAGTATTATTTAAATCGTGTTCTTTGCTACTACAGAAGTAGCACCATTTTATCTCTCCTGTTAGTTGTGGTGTAGGGAAAACATTCAACGATAATATTTTATTACAAATAGTTCACTATATCAGTGTGCATGCTTCAAAATACTTTCCGTATGTTCTGAATTCCCCAGGAGAGAACCGTGTAGAATTCTTCACTTTTCGAATGCTGTGTGATCAGCTGCTGAACTAGGGTGCCGTGATCTGAAGCGTGCTCATGAAACTCAAATATTTAACTCAATTTTTGGAAATTGTGAAATTCTTCTCAAAATACCGTAATATTTATTTTCACTTATGAACATTGTCTTAAGGCAGGGTGTTTACCGGTAACGAAAAAGTAACGAATTTTACAAACGGGTAACGAAAACAGAAACCTCTCATTTCTGTTATTGACCTCTACATTTGGAAACTATGTCAAATTGAAGTCTAGAAATAACGCGAAATAATTTAATGTTGCAATCTTGTGAAATGTTACCGTTTCGAATCAAAAATTACGAAATACCTGTACATAATAACTTACTGGTATTTTAAAAATCTGTCTCGTAAATTTGCGACAGGTATGGTTAATTCGAAATTCAGTTATATGTCGATTTCTCCTTCGAACTTTCGTTCCATCGGATATATAATCTAACTGGTTATTTCGAAAACGTGTATGATTCGTGATTCGCATTTGAATGAAACTGTGCCCTCTTGTCGTATTATTCGTGCAATCCTCTCTGAATAATTCGTAATATCCGCTACCTACTTCGAACGTTCATCCTCCAAAATTACATCCTCAAGACGACCGGCTGACCGCACGAATCTCGTCAAACGGACCGAGATCTATGTCAGTTGCGTAAAATGATAAAACCCGTCCCCTATCGTGAACTTGTGACCACGAGGACAGCAAGAATCCTGTCAAAGGTGATTGGGCACCCATCACGAAACATTTCCAAACTTAAAAGCGCACGGGGAGCGTGAAGTGCATCAATCCACTTAGAAATGACTGCCTAGGCAGCATCGCGATACTAATTTTTCCTCGTGAATCACCCTGAACTGATGAACTCCCAACCACAGCATGGGGACAGCGGGAATCACGGCGCCGACCATACAACATGTCCATAAGTACTCGTGAATTTTAACCATCCCCAATCTTGGGCTTGCCTCCACCATTCTGTCATGGCAGATAGACAGGCAGGCAATCGTTGAACGGCCGGGTGCGACGCCGATTGCATAATATCGCGAGGACAACGTGAATCTCGTAAAACGGCCGAGAGCGGCAGCGATTGCGATACATCGCGATATTTCTCCGCATTCAATGACGGGGACAACTTGCTGGATTCTTGTCAAACGGACAGCAAGTGGTGCAGATTGCGTAATAATGCTATATTTTCTCGTGTCCGACCTCAAGGCCAATGGAAATCTCGTCGAATGACTAAAAGTGACACCGTTTATCTAAATAGCGATTTTCTCCGTGTCCTATCATGAAACCTACGGGAATCGCGTCAAACGGCCGAGCCCAGCACCGATCGTGTAACATCTCGATATTTCTCCGTACTTGACTGCGAAGTAAGAATTCGGTGACAATCACGTAACGTCGCATACATATTTTCCTGATCTACCTCGGGGGCAAAGGAAATCTCGCCAAACGGTAAAGAGCAGAGCCTCTTTATAATTATAACAACGGCTTGTGCACAAGACGACATATTAGCTGAAACAACTAATTTGATAATAAATATCTAGTATTTTTACTTTTTGTGTATTTTTATTTTATTATTTATTTTATTTACCGCTTTAAACACAGTTCATTGTTGTTTTTCTTCACCGCGTGATGGGCTCCTATGCTTGCAGACCGCAGACGTATCTTGAATTCAAAGGTAACTAAAATTAACTAAAAGGTAGCTAGAAATTCACTAATTTTTACTTCATCCTTACAGTAGACACCCTGTTCACTACACTGTCCCAGCGAGTATGCTTCTGGAATGTCCTATTGTACACGTTCAGCCATAGTTTGATTAATTGTTTTGCACAGAATGTACCAGTTAAGATTCGAGGAGACCTGCAGATCTAGTATTTCATCATGCACAGTATATTAATACTGATCGATTACTATACTGTGGTGAAATTAAGGGACGTAAGTCACCCTGGCTAAGTAGTCCAGTGTACCGTTTTTAGCCTACTTTCAATTTTTGCAAAAAATGGAAGTAGAATTATGAGATCTACACGGGGCCAAAAATTGTGTACTCTGAAAGTCTGCCCCCCCCCCCCCTATCAATTCGAACACGGTGAAACCGAATTGAACGAAATTTGGTACAGAGGTAGCACTAGCAAAGGGCACCTCAGTGTCATGGTTTGTATCGCCACCATCTTGACGGAAACGTAATGGCGGCCACCCAAATGTTCAAAGCCTAAATCAAATTACGACTAGCCTAATCATCCGATCTCTACCAAATTTTCCAACAACATATACAGTATTTATATGGCGAGCGTCTTTTGACTGAACTACGAGGTCATCAGCCCAATAGTTTGCAGATGGTGGCCATGTACGTGTTAAAATCAATTCCCCCTATCAATTCAATCACGGTGAAACCTAATTGAACGAAATTTGGTACAGAGGTAGTACTAGCAAAGGGCGCCTCAGTGTTTTGTTTTATATCGCTGCCATTTTGACGAAAATGTAATGTATGAAGAATCTTTTGACCAAACTACAAGGTCATCACTCCAATTATTTGTGGATGGCAGCCAAGTATGTGTGCAAATCTATTCAAACACGGTGAAACCTAATTGAACGAAATTTGGTACAGAGGTAGCACTATCAAAGGACACCTCAGTGTCAATTTTTATATCGCCGCCATCTTGACCGTAACGTAATGGCGGCCACCCAAATGTTAAAAGCTTAAATCCAATTACGACCAACCTAATCATCTGATCTCTAACAAATTTTGCAACAACGTACTTTTTTGTGGAGTCTATATATTCAGCATAGCATTCAACCGCTTGCAGCCACGTGCCCCACCTAGTTAGAACGTTCTGCATGCTATGGACTCTGAAGATGCAGCCTCAATTGAAGCTGCGCAAACAGTAGTTGTTTGCGACACAAGTGTGAGGAATGACTTGATTTACTCTAAGCATATTTTTTCATGCATCACAAAAAAAACTCTAAAGTCTCCAAAACTCGCATCTCTCACTTTCTGAAAGTTTCGAAATTGTGTTTAGAACTGTGGAACAGCTAAATCATGGCACAGGTAAAGTTGCAGATGTAGCAAGAATGAAGATGGACAATTTACTTTCAAAGAACCCTGGATATGAAAGAATGGCAAAGGTTGCTGCAATTATGTGTGGAGATTTAAGTGTCAAGTTAACGTTGGATTTAACCCTAGCAGACGTAAAGTTTAAATATGCCCCCACTACCTCTTCTGATGTTGAACGAAGTATCAGTCAATGTAAATCGGTACTTAAAGACAATAGGAGAAGATTCACTTTCCAGAACATTTTGTGATCCATTGTTTTGGTAACAGAGATTAAAATATTGCATGTTCTTCAAAGAACATATTAAAATGAGAAGTACAGCATTATGGTTGATGTAGATCTACTTTCTATAGCTTCTTTGAAATAGAAATTATAGTTTTTTGTAATTTTGAGTCCATATATAATTCCATATTTCAATAAAAATAACTAAATATATATGTACATATTTCATGAATTATTAGTACATATAAATCCGTTCCCTGGTTATATCAATACCCATGCATTTAGGAGAACGTAGGCTATATGTTCTTTACTGAACATCTTGTTTTATTTTATTTACTTATAGAGACTAGACACTGCCAACTCTTACGGGTTTTCCGTAATATTTACGGAAAGGCAGTGTGTTTTATGGTTTTACGGATTTAAGTACCAAGATTTTCTTTTTAAAATTTGAGCGACAACAAGCTTTCGAATGCCGCCGTTACATACTGTGTGACCAGCGTGCGTGCGATACATCGCTCTGAACTATATTCACCAGATCGTTACAGTCTTCGACTGGGAATACGAGATGCGGACTGATTCTTAATCGATAAATATAGATTTGTTTGTGTTGAATGAAAGATCTTGGATAACCGTTTGCTTGTTCTTTAATGCGTTGATTAGTTCGATAACCTTTACCGTTCTGTATAAAAAATAGTTATTTTCTTCGCGAATTATAAAGCGTAGGTCGTGTTGTAGTTACGGAATAACATGTGAATTATCAGGGTGTCTACCTAATTTTTGTCTGGATATTTGGAGGTAACGAAAATTCGCTGAGGTCAGTTTAAATCATTTTTAAACTCGCGCCGCTAGGCTCACAGATTGCTTTGGAGCGAGCGGCGCCGGTTGCGTCCTCAAGGAAATGCATACTGAGGATACCTTGAGTGGTATACATCGGTTCAACGTATGTTTTCGGCATCAACAAGAATTTTAGTTTAGTGTGAAATATTTGTCTGTATTATTGGGAAACCTGACTTTTCGCGACACGTTTATTCGCGAAAACTTTCGAAGCCCAACAGAAACCTCTCTTTTCTGTTATTGACCTCTAAATTTGGAGACTATCTCAAGTATAAGTCCAGAAATAACGCGTAATTATTTAATGCCACAATCTTGCGAAATTATATCGTGTCGAAACAAAGTCGCGAAAAAACTTCGACATACATTTATTTTGAAAAATCTATCCGTCTTGTAAATTTGCGACATCCGGTATGGTTCATTCGAAATTTCGTTATATGTCGATTTTTCTTTCAAACTTGGTTCCATTGGATATATAATATAACCGGTTATCTCGAAAACTTGTATACCGTAATTCGAATTCGAAAGAAAATGTGCCCTCTTGTATTATTCGTGCAATTCTCTCAGACTAATTCGATACCTTCTTCGATCGTTCATCCTCCAAAACCACATCCTCAAGACGGCCGGCTGACCGCACGACTTGCTTGCGGGAATCTCGTCAAACGGACCGAGATAGACACCAGTTGCGTAAAATCAAAACCCGTGCCCGATCGTGAGGACTGCGAGAATTCTGTCTAAGGTGATTGGGCACCCATCACGGAACATTCCGAAATCTACTCGCCACTTTTCCCATGACCGTATACTTAAAAGCGTCAATCCACTTAAAAGTGACTACGTAGCATCGCGATACTCATTTCTCCTCGTGATCCACCGTGAACTCCCAACTACAGCTTAGGGACAGTGGGAATCACGGCGCCGTAGCAGATTATGTTGGCCGATACTGGCGCAGGGGCTAATGGGCAAGATGGCCGCCGCGCGCAACCACTCAATGTTATTCTTATGGAGTGAGTGTCATAGCTGGCGCAGGGTCTAGTGGGCAAGATGGCCGCCACACGCAACCACACTTTCATGGCCGGATTTTCAAATCAATATTTATTTGTTATTAACTATACATTTATTTATTTAATATATTATGTATTGTACCCATTTGATGGTGTACAAGAATCGAACCCATGTTAATTTAAGTAAAGAAAGAAGGAATATTCATAAGACTTGAGTACATGTACAAACCAGAGATGGGGTCAGATTGAGAAATCTAAGCGTGACTCAAGAGCGATAAGTCTCATAATCTGAGTTATAGCACGCAACCCGTGTGTGAGTCACCGAGCGTACGTGAGCAGAGCGGAATACGCCTGATGGTGCAACCAACAGGAATTTTCCACTCATGCAGGAAGGAGAGGGATTCACCGAAGAGTGACCATTCAGCACTTTATTGGCAACGCTGTATAGGGCGAGGCCCGGAATCGTTGCGAAATAACCCTGTTTTTCAGAAACCACGCAAAATTATTGGATTTTGGGAACGCCAATAATTATAACTCTGGAAATTAGAATTTTTGGAAGTATAAAAATCTCTAATAATTGTACAGAATAAAAGTGATGATTGTGCATCACGTCATTATAGGATGGACTAGCGAGTCTCTCGGAGAGTGGGACAAAAAGTAATTACACCCACACAGTACAGGAGCACTTATTATTTTTTATAAATATTTGAAACTTTTAGATCATGGGGAATAAGTACATAATTTTTCCACAAGCGTACGACGCTTAGTTTAAAAGTTAGTTTTGAGAAGAAGCAAAAATGGACTACTTTTAGCTGAAACGTATAAGTAGGCAGCCAGTCCAACGGAAATTATTCAGTCTTGGTGCTTCTCGGAGGAGGACACGCTGGATCAACCAACATCAGATGCAGTCTTCGAATGACCGTGAAGGGGTCTTGCTGTATCTCCAAGCCGTCTACTGAGAACCTCTGTTGGGAGGAACGTATCGTCAGAAATACCGGCGGGCTACTACGACTTAAGTAACCAGTCTTTGGGACTTGGCAAAGTATTCTACTTTGACCAAAAGCGTATTCAGCCGACAAGGGCTTAGTAAAAGCCTTAGGAGACGATCATCAATAGACTCAGTGAACGTAGAAAAGTATCGAAATATCTCGACAGTAAACGAGACATCCGTATAGCATCAAATGTGCTAAGTTTATCCGAGTGCGTTAAAGAACCGGATAAGAAACCTAACTTCCCTGTGCTTAGGAGGTTAGTGCTCAAAGGTGACGATAGGTCAGAAAGTACGAAGTAAACGCAGTAATTGCGAAGTGAAGTAGTGAAAAGTCTTCAGAAGTCGTCCAGTGATAGAATACCATAGTATTCCAGCAGTAGAGTTCAAACGCGGACGGACGTAAAACATTGAAATAGAGGGTTAGTTGACATTAGACTACGACTCTATGACTTATATCTAGCAGAGACATTTGGCAAAACAATGGATTTTTAGCCAAACCGTAATAGTATCGTGCCAATACTATAACGTAGTGCCGATAACTAGAAAAGCCAGGACAAGGATATATTTATCCAGTACCAGCTGAGAGAGCAGTGAACTAGACTTTCATAAATTCAACTAGGAGCAGGCAGCGATAGTACCTACACCCTAGGAGGAGGTGAAACCAGTGTAAAAGTGTTAAAGCAAGCAGTGTATTAAGCTTGAAATTCTTGTATGTTAGAATTAGAAATATTTTAGTGTTACAGTGCATTTAACCTTGGCATTGATCCCTCATAATATGTGTAAATCTCGTGGAACATCAGTGTATGTAACGAGTGCCACGATGAGTAATTTGGAAGGTTAAACCCAGAATGTGAGTGAACCAGTTGATTCATTGGGATCCAGGAGCGAGCTCCAGAGGTCATGTAAGTACCAGATTTTGATTATGTGTTGTGGGGGAATTCGTGCCAATAGAAATAATGAGAAGATCATACACATGTAAAA
This sequence comes from Meconema thalassinum, assembly GCA_946902985.2. Classification (NCBI taxonomy): domain Eukaryota; kingdom Metazoa; phylum Arthropoda; class Insecta; order Orthoptera; family Tettigoniidae; genus Meconema; species Meconema thalassinum. The sequence continues at coordinate 313,625,877 of OX336393.1, read as the reverse complement.
ACAGGGATTTGTGAAACAAAGTGTGTGTAATGAAACATGCGGTTTTGTACGATAAATTAATTGTGAAATTAACAAGTTAATAAATGTTAATTAAAACTCAAGGGAGTTATATTCTTTTGGAATAACATTGCATGTGAAGGTATGTTAAATACTGTAGAAGCAAGGGATAGAAATTATAACTTCAGTATTGAAATAATTGTTGAATTGTGATATTCAAAAATGAATGCAGGGTGTCGAGCGATACGGGAAATACGGAAATTTTAGTGACCCGGGAAAAATACGGGAAATTCGCACTTCATACGGGAAATCTTGAAAAGTTTCATAATGCCTGTCTTCTTAGCCCCCGAAAGCTCGGTCGAGTCCTCCCGCTCAGTCTTCTATTTCGCCTGCAGACCGCGCTGCTACTCGCAATTTGCGCCACCGATAGAGCGCTAAGCGGGATGAGAACCCAGTCAACGTCGAATGCATGCTTTGCCTGGCCGGCCGTACCCTCTCCGCGCAGGGTTACGCGCGCCGCGCTCGTTGCTGACAATGACATACAGGAATCAGTCCGCGTTGTTATTCACAGAGGAGACCTGGGTTTTATCGACAACAGCAGCCCTTAGAGAAGCTAACAACTCAAGATCTCAGAAAATTCCAGGCGCGGATGTGCTGCAATTTCGCACATTCGTATCCTGTGGCTGAAAAAATCAAAGAGAGTTCACCTCTTGCTCACAAGATGACCCGTGCTATTTCCTGCCTAGACTCTATAGGGGTCGCTGAGACTCCTAAGTTGGAAGAAGTTAGGATCGTCATTGCCCTGTAAATTCTTTGTAATCAGAAGAATTTGATTTCTGGCGCAATGGCTGACCGCATCAAGAGCAGCTACTCCGCACTTCTGAGTCTGCCCTCCGTCACTTTGCGTTTGAAGCAGTTCGACGGAAAAGAGCCACGGCTCGACGTGCTGTGGTCTGAATTAGTGGCTTCAGCACCTTCCTCAGTTCCTGCCAAAAACGATCTCACAACCTTCGTTAAAATGATACTGATTTTCTTATCACAACAATGCAGCTCTAGACAGAGGTTTCTCCCTGAACAAGGAGTGCATGATCGTCAATCACGAAGAAGCAAGTCTGATACACCGGCCGTGAAAGCCAATATACCATCTTTTTGGAAGCCTTCATAGGGAGGTTAATGCTGCTTGAACTTTTAGTTCTCGCAGTAAAGTAGTGCAGTTGCACTCTATACAAAGGGAGGTGGCGCGCAGTTCGTTACTCCTGTGGGGGTCCGGGCGGGGACACCAAGAGCCCGCCGTTGAGCCAGCTTGGTGTCCTAGGCGAAACCCCACACATGACACGGCACAAACCCAGAGGAATTGCTGAGTTTTAATACACCGGCCGTGGAAGCCAATATACCATCTTTCTGATTGGGATGCTTACTAATCAGGACGCTGTGATGGCAGCTGGTGGAGTAGAAAAGATAACCGTGAGCAAGAGTCCATACTGTACGAAACTCTTACGCCGAGTTCAAGGTAGCAAAACATGTGCGAAGCGACGGCTAAGGTGGCAGTGGAGAGAAAACCCACGAAAGATCTCCAGGAATTGGAATAAAAGATATTGAACGACGCTCGTTCTGAAGCAGAGAACATTGAAGAGAAGATCAGTTCCCTAGTGAAGATTTAAATTAATAAATCCTTGAATATTGTTTGTTTTATCTTATTTTGTGTGACCCAAGTTCCTAAGAACAATCTAGTATTAACAAAGTGACTTATTTTATTTTGTGTATGACTAGCCTACAGTTCCTATTCAGAAATTATTACTGTCATAAGAACTTAATTTTGTGCTGTGTATAAGTGAAGTTCCTAGTAACAATCTTGTATTTGTCAAAGTGTCTTATTTAATTTCGTTTTGCATTATTTTATTTTCTATTATCTACTTTGATAAAATAAATCTAAATTAAAAAGTATTCGCGGCGTGTCGCGTGTGGTATTTTACTGTTTTTAGCCTTACCATGGTCTTCTTTTGCAGGGGAGATGCACATACCAAATTGGTTTAAAGTCCGTGCAAACACTCAATGCAAATGCGTCACACATGCATAAATTTCAAAAACTACAAGCAATGTCTCACAGCTCGCGACATTTTACTATCTAACACCCGTCACCCACATGTAGCAACAAAATTCACCACATAGGTGACAGAATTCTTCTCGTATGGGCAGGCATTTTTTCAGTCGCTTGTTAACCACTGTCTGTGTCGGATTTCCTTTTATTGTCATTGTTTCGTTACTTTTACTTCGCCGAAGTTCGATCCGAGGACTGGACACATCCCATACAGCATGTACAGATAAAAATACTGAAGGCGGTCTGGATATCGCGGTGGATGGAATTAGTATTAACCTTGGCAATTCATCAAGCTCTGACGAAGACAGTGATGGTGGTGGTGATGATCATAGGGACAGTGAAGGGATGGAGGGTGTCAAAGACACCCTTGCCATGTGACTGAGGATAATTTATTTATTGGTGTCAGTTCGCTTGCGTCGATCGATAATAGAGCACAGGCTATTGTTTCCGGTCATAGTGTTCAAAATACCGTCTTTCATTCAATAGCCTACAACTCGACAATATAAAACCACGGCAATAATATCGCCACAGAGCTGCTTGTTTTAGTGCTCAGTGCTAAATATTTCTTTACCTTAACTTTACTTTTGTGTTACCACGAAAGCTAATACTAACCGTAGAGAGTCGCGATTCAGTGAGTGTGCATGGTGTTAACTGTCGACTACTGTAGTAAGCTGTGAACGACCGCCACTCGGACTCTTGTTTCATGTTAAAGGATAATCATTGCATGGTGAGTGTTTTTATATTCATTAGCTGTAGAGTGTTTGCCCTCTTTGTCGTATTTATTGAATTGAATACCGATAATAAAGGTATCATAGCTTCGGTGTGTAATTTATTTATTCATCTAAAAGTATCGTATTTCTCTGAATGTCCTTGGGGTTGACTCAGGATATTTTTTTTAAATATATTACGTATAATTGTACAGAAATAATGTCTGAAGTGTAGCGCTGTGTATTATTCGAATCAGTTGATTTACAACACTAAAAACTTAGCAACACAGCTCAGCTGTTCCAAGCTCCCGATATATCCTTCGCGTTGTTTCCTTCGAATGATATGTATGATCAGTGAGAAAGCTCTGCATGTGTTCATTCCTTATGCGAAATGTCTGCTAACGTTGTGCCACATACAACACTCGTAGTCTCTAAATGTTGCACATTTCCCCGTGAATTACAGCAGTTTATGTTTGAATTGCTTATAAGATCTCGACAAAGAAAGTGTTTCTCCAATTGGACGATTGTATTTAACTGCACGTCGTATAATCTTGGCGAAGTGTTTTTTTTTTTTTTTTTTTTTTTTTTTTTTTTTTTTTTCACGGAGCAACTTAACACCGTAGTAGGCACGCAGCTTTTTGTAACTTACTTAGTTTTTTGGCATCTTGTTTTAAATTATTGACTAACATATTTCTAAATGCAGACAATCCATACCTCCATCCGGATTCGGGTTCCATAATTCATGCTAAATGAGGTTCGTTCGTGAAATTGAGGTCATAACCCCCCCCCCCCCCTTCCCTTTCAGTGATTACCGTATGGTACTTGACTAGGGTGAAGATGTAAATGAGCATTTTAAAAAATTGACGCCAGTTGTTTGGTTTATTAACTTACGGTAATATTTTCCATAGGTACTGCAAACTAGGCACGGTTGGAGTTTAAGGTGGAACCGCATGTGCTATCAAATATCGCTTTCTTGCAATACCTGGAATATGTATAGAATTATAAAATGATTATTGGTTAAATAAGTGTTAATAGACAGGCTACTATAATTATAATGATTAAATAAATATTAAAGAAAAAACGATGCGTTGTTAGTAAATATTAGGCCTACCGGTACGGCGAATAGCTTATAACTCGTTGCTTCCGTCAGAATTTAGCATTTAAACGGGTCACGTTAATGCATAATATACTAATATAACAACCGGATAGCAAATTATAATAATATTCTCACATATAACATATTTAATTTGCGCCAACTTAATTATTGTAGTCTGATATGTTAGAACTGCCGTTTCAAATGTGCAAATCGCACACTTTATAGGCAAGCTGTTTGTTATGGTCGTCTCTGATGCGAAGTGTTACTAATTACTCTTTTAGGAGACACTTGTCTTTGGAATATTCATGAAAGGCCAACCCTCTAGTTCTTATGGCATAAGTTGAACGCATGAAAACAAAACCACAATCCGAAATAATAAAGAAGATAATCACGAACAAACGATTCACTGCCAATGAAAATCGAATGGAGATTCGCGGACCGGAAGTTCGCTATGCATAAGCTTCGGTGCCGTTTTGTTATTGTTAGTGTTACGGTGCCATTTTAACTCGTGGAAGCTCTATACGGTTACGGTACCATACGATTCAGTCACTTCCCGTAAACATTTATTATGTGACACTCCTATTCTCTACTCTCTCAACCCTCCTCAGTAAAACAGTCATTTATATCAGCTCTCCTCAGGTAAACGGTATTTCATTTGTGTTCGTAGCATCTCATCCCATTTGCGAGAGAGTTCACTCGCGCGCGCTTTGCTCACGCTACGGATTAGGCCTAAATCTCGCCAAAACCCGTGGGCTGCGGAAGTATCTCCAAAAATGCAATTACACTTACGCCAGAAAATCTTGATTCGCGCTTTAAGATTCATTTTTCAGCCATTCGGTATGCAAACTCTAGTCTTAGAGAGTTCTAAAATATACGGGAAATACGGGAATTTGATAAAAGGTCATCGCTCGACACCCTGTGAATGTAAAGGTGGAAGCCGTTAGGTTCCATAAATAATAAATAAATGTTGTTGATCTGGTATGTTGCAGTTAAGAAATGTCAAAGATTGAAGTAATAATTATTGGAGGGCAAATTTTAATGGCAGAATAATGTTAAAGAACGGAGATTTAAAAGACAGTTAGGAAATAAATATCCTACTCGGAAAGTGTCACTTAAATACTCAATGTAAAAACGCTAGTATAGCGAATATGATATTCTAGCTAGGATTGCTTTGAAATAATGCCAGGCAAAAGCTGATTGCGAGGTGTAGTTGAGTGCGGCTAAGTAGATTTGGATGTATTTGCTTAAGACAGAATTTGGAAAGGGTGCTGTATTTGTATTGCACGCAGGGGACAGTGTCGTGTACCGCCCTGAAAGTTGCCAAAATGAGGAGGCCTTGAGGTTAATCATCCCCGCTCCGTCTATGTGTTGTTAATTCCGCCGAGAATGGATTTATTGCCTAGGAGATGACAGATATCCTTCGAAAGTCCCTTTAGTCTTTGTTGTATCATCTCTTACATCAGCCAACGTGGATACTTCGCAATTAGTTATCTCACCTGCAGTAGCGGATCCAGGCTTTGCGGGGCCCTGTGCGATATGATAAGGTGGGGCACAACAATAGGAAACAAATCAAATCAAATGGAAAATAGTTTGGTAATAATAATAAAATAAGTAATAGTTACAATATTTCAATACACTGCAGTACATTTTTTAAATAATATGAAAGAAACCTTTAAGTCCCCTTGAAGAAAATTATGTTAACTATGAAATATTAAAATATTACTTTGCGACTTTTTTCCCGGCTGAAGTCTTCTATTATTTCACTGAAATCTAAACTTGCTAAATGGTCAAGGGAGGTCATAGCTGCACTAAAAAAAAAAGAATATGAATTATAAATTAGTTTGAAAAGTATAATTAGCCTAATTAATTAAATTTAAAAAATCCATGGCGCGGGGCCCTAGGCGGTCGCCCTTCCCTAAATCCGCTCCTGCTCACCTGCAGTGGCACCCACGTCTTTTGAAACCGGTCAGGCAAGCCTCTTTCGCACTTGGACCCACCCCCATCATGAAGGACCTACCCCTGTTTGGACCCCTCCCCCGCTCTGTAGTTTTTATGAATCTATTTAAAAACACACACATTTTTAAGTATAATTGTTAAAATCAACCTCAGATAAACGTTGTTTTTGAAGTTTTTATTTTATTTTTTATATTGTAAAACGGCACTAAACAAGGTTGTGAATTTTCAACGCAAAAAAAAGGAGAATATGTGATTTTAACCCTCAACTCCTGCGCAAAATTAATCGTGACTTTCTTCTAGACAGCTGTGCGATCGACATGAAAACATACCGAAACATTTTTGGGAAGTAAACATTGAGTAGGACTTCGACATAAAAATTAAAACTTGAGTTTTGAAATCGATGTGTTTTATTCCAGGCAAAAATCAAGCTCAAGCTGCAATAAAAAACCTTAATGAATAAGTTTCGAATACAAAAAAAAAATCAAGCTACAATACTAGAATTACAATCAATACAACACATTCATAAATGAGCTTCGAAATCATGTTGAGACAAAAATCAAGCTACACAATCATCTCCTAAAACAAACGTTTTTTTTTGCAAGCAGAGAGCTCTTGGATGCGAATATGTCAATGACTTTTTCAAAATCAATATCAATATCCCACTCACTTGCAATGATAAGTAAAGCCTCCAGACGATCACCACCCATGGTGGTGCGCAAGTCTGTTTTTACGCGTTTAAGCTTCGAAAAGGAGACTTCATTCGAAACGCTCGCTGCTGGGAGAGTGACAGCAATCTTCAAGATAAAATATAAATTTGGGAAGACACTTTTAAGTTTAGCTAAGCAAAACGCTCTGAAAATCTCAAGAAGGCTGCCAACATTACGCGGTTCATCTTTTTCCTTGCTATTTTCATCTTCCCGATTCGCTTGTGCTTCGTTTTCCACTTCCTCCTCTTCCTCGCTGTTACACACAGAATCGCCTACATTTTCATGAAGATCTACCTCCGGTACCGTTATGATGTCGCCGTCTGTTGCATCATCAAAAGCAACTATCGGTCTCAGTTCATCCTCTAAACCACCTAGATCTTCATCCTCGCTATCTCCGTCCAAACCTGATTCTGATTGCATGGGTTCGGATGTCACAGGCTCATCGTGAAGTCTCTCGGGTAGAGGGATTGATTTTAGAATACTTTCAATGCAACGGGAAAATGCTATGTATTCTTTCCTTCCTCTTCATCATCAACGAATTTGCCATAAACTGATTTGAAACAAGCAAAGGCAACCACAGGCAAACTTTCACTATTTTCTCGAACTTGAGTTAACCGGGCTTTAGACAACAAAGCCATATCTTTAAGGAGTCCAAGAAAAATGTTGTCATTATTAGTCTCACCCATGAAACGTTCTTATATTTGACTCACGACAATGTCCACCGATTCAAGGAAAGTGTGGACCCTAAAGGTTTCTAGAGGGTCAGCAATAGGCTCATCGTTTGCTAACTCAACTGGCATTTTCTTCTTCTTTCTCAGACGATTAGTTTGGTTTAAAGGCACAAACTCAGTGTTAGATTTCTGCATGAAATCCTCAGCTTCCGACTTGATACAATTAAACATTTTTCGCAGTTTTGCAAGCCTTGCTAAATTTGTTTCAAGAACGGTCATAGCTGATAAAAGATCCATATCTGGGCTTTGTAAAATTTTTGTGAACGGATCAAAATTGCAAATATTTTTACAAAAGCTATTGCTGTGTAGACAAATTTTTCTTTGGTGAAATAAGTGATCAGTCCAGCGGCTTGGGCTGCAGCTTCATAATTTCCTGGTCCTTCAATACGCCTTATTTCTTCGAGAGTTTCAATCACGGCATCATGAGTCAAAAGCACTGTATCTAAAGCCCTCGAATAGGATATCCACCTAGTGGTAGTAACCCTTTTCAATCTCAAATGAGTTTTTTTCTCATAATGTTTAGTTTGCATTTTACTGTACACTTAACGCGTAGCTTAGAGCTACTTATAAAAGCAAACAATTTTTCTAAATTTCCAAAAAGGTCTACGGCATCCAACGAAAATCCTACAGCCTTAATAACAACCAGATTTAGCCTATGCGCCCAGCACCAGATATATTCAGCCATACGATTTACTTCTCGAATCAAACCTTGTAGACCATTGATTTCAGCACGCATGTTTGCGGCGCCGTCATGCGATTGTCCAACAAGCTGAGATCTCCAGTTAAGTCCGCGCTAAGTGGCACAAGTTGTCGAAAGTATCCATTAAGGCTTTACCTGTTGTAGATGGCGATTCTACAAGACCTATTAGCCTTTCATGAACACGACCTGTTTTATCATCAGCATACCTTACAATAAAAGACACTTGTTCCTTTCTGGACTTGTCAAACGTACCATCGCAAGCCATGCTAAACATTTTTGCATCCTCTATTTCTTTGGATACTTTTTTAGTGATGAACGTACAAATTGCGTCAATCAATTGGTTTTGTCGCCGCCATGATATAAACGAAAAAGGACTCTTTTTGCCTCGAGCCTGCAAACTTGATAAGTAAGCTGCCTTCGGTGGCGAATAATCCCCAAGAAGAGCGCAAAGATCTTTAAAATTACCCCGCAGACTGTTTAGCCAGGACTCTCGATGGCCGCGAAAAGCCAAACAACGTCTGCCTAAGAATAATGTAATGTCGATCAACTGTTTCACTATAAACCTATTTATAGCAATGTCCGCACTTCTTTTTTCTTTTAGTGCCGGAAGTACTGGTACAGAAGACTCGCGAACCCTTCGCACAATAGCTGCATCGACATGAGTACTCGATGTTTTGTGTGCGATGATGCTCAGAGTGCCTGATTTCCTCGTGTTAAAACCACTACATGCCCAAGCCTTTTGAGGGTTCTTCCCAAAAAGCATACAATCTAAACAGTACATCTTATTTTCAGTGACCGAATAAGACAACCAGTCTCTGTTAACATAGGACCCGTCATGCATTTTTCTGGAATACCATGCTGAATGGAACTTGCGTCCTTTTGAATCCTTATGAAACTCTCCGCCGACCATTTCTTTTTCTGTTGGTTGACAAGCACCTAAGTTTAAAACTTTATCGAGCATTTCGGGCGTAAAACGCTTTATTTTTGCCAGCCTTGCAGGATCTTTGTCGTCAAAAGTCAGTAGAGAACTCGGTTTTTTTTCCAACAGGCAAGCTTCGTTGTCCGTACCGGTATCAAGATGAGTTATTTCCAGTACCGCTACAGGATCGTCAACAATACATCCACCACAAAAATGTTCGGTGCACCCACCATCCCGCTCTCGTTCTTCATCTTCACACATCAACCCTTCCCCCATACCGGTATTGCTATCAGTTAGTACCGTTTCAGCATCGTCAGTAGTTCCCTCGCCACCTTGATTTTTACAGAACAACTCTTCCCCATCAATAGTTAGTCCTGAAGCATATGGTCCACCATCACCCATCACCGTGTTCTTCAGCACGAAGACCATCCGCAATATCCTCAAGCACCTCACCGGTAGCGTCAGAAGTCGTTCGATTCGTTATAAGCGGGTCGGTGATGTTCCCTGAGACTATGTCACCGGTAGCGTCAGAAGTCGTCGGAATTGTTAAAAGTGGGTTCTTGATGTTCCGTACCACCACTAGGCCGGACGCTCCTCCTGTAAGTTAAAAGAAGAAACATACATTTTTTGACTTTCGAAACAACAAACTTGACGAACGAAAGCCTCAAACAACAACGCGAACGCGACCAACACTGTACAAGTTAACATCTCTTCCGACCTGAAATGGAACACCCACGCCGACGCAGTGAGGAACCAAGCTGTCCGCCAACTGGGTATGCTAAGCAGAAATCTACGTGGCTGCCGCACCAAAGTGAAGAGGACCGCCTACCTGAGTCTATAGAGCGTCTTTACCTTAAAAGACAGTGTGGGATTAAATGTACTATTTGCCTCTCACTCGCACTCATATGTCCTGCAATTAGCTTCGTCCTCTTCTACCCCGGCGATGTTGCCATTTCCCAATAATGCAAAGTGATAAATCTAAGAAAATGTTTGCGTGGTCTTATAGAGAATTTTCCGCTCTTTATGATGATGTAAAATTAAATGCCATGAATAATTAACACATGGCCCAATTTTCACAATGACGATATTTTAGCGCGAATCTATTTTTATGCACATATAAAATTTATCACGCCATAGCTAATGAACTAATGATCACAACAGATTAAAAATTTATTTTTATATTGCCTGATGTTGGTAGAAGATACCCTATTTCTCAGGGCAGTAATTTGTTTCATAATAAGAAAGTTATGATTTTTTTTTTCTTAAACGTTACTTGAAAATTATAGGATGGTATCACAGGAAAGTTAGGTAGCGATAAACTTTTTTGCTGTTGTCTTTACGTCGGTGTCTAAGCGAGAAGAAATGTTCATTAATGTTTGACATAGTTTTTAAAACAAACCGGAGCTCGGTATCAGATAGCATTCATAAGTTATCGCACTTAGCCTAATGCACCCGCTCAGCCCTAATTGACGCAAGCAATAGTTTGTTTATTCAGGCGGGCTCGTTATCTTCATGACTGCATTTGATGAGTGTAGGAAAAGATTCTGTGCTACCCCAGAGCTCAGTGTTATTAAATTTGTTGTGGCGTGAAGTTAAACTGTGAAGTGAAGTGGTCCTTGTGTTTTTTTTAATATAAATTGTGCTAATTATTATTAAGTTATTATTATGTTTATTATTGTAATATTCACTATGAATACAGCAACTAGAAAGCGGCGTAGTATTGACAAATTGCACAGTAGAGAACGGATTATAGTACTGAATATCTTTAATTATTTCTACAAAACATGAGCGTTACCGAGGCAGTTGATAAGACAGCAGAAGCTACCGGGTTTTCATAACGTTTAGTGTATAGAACAAGAAAGGAAAAAAAGGAAGGTCCTCTGAGAACGCTAGCAAAAACAAAACCTAATAGAGCGAGTAAACAAAAAAAATGCTAGGTTAATAAAGTATGATGGAATAGTACAAAGCGGAGTCCGTCGCATCGTTCATTCATTGTTCTTTCAAAACATACCACCAACATTAAATATAGTTTTGAGCAGGGTAAACAGTGATGATACACTGCCAAATTTTTCGAGGTCCACTTTAAATAGATTTCTTCATGACATAGGGTTTGAATATGTAAGAAGAGCCAAAAAAATGCGCCCTGATTGAAAGGGATGATATAATCAGGTGGCGTCATAAGTATCTTAAGGACTTGAAAAGATTTAGGAATGAAGGCAAATCTATTGTTTTTACTGACGAGTCTTGGGTGAACATGGGCCACACAGTGACAAAAGAATGAAGAGATACTGAAATTAAAAGTGCTCGTCAGGCAGCAATTGAGGGCGTTAGCTCAGGTCTTAGGCCACCTAGGGCTCGTGATCGAGGTTTGCCTTTGTTCGTTAATGGTGGCGAGTTAACTTTTCTGTGCCAAAAGAACACGGCAGACACCCACGATGAAATGACAGGTGAACTGTATGAAAAGTGGTTTGCCGAGCAATTGTTGCCCAATGTTCCCGACGGATCTATCCTAGTAATAGACAATGCAGGCTATCACAGTCGTAAAAGCGAACTTTTACCTACAACATTATGGAGAAAAGACCGGATTGTAGACGGGCTCACTCAAAAGGGGATCCCTTTTCGAAATGATATGCTAAAGCGAGAGCTTCTTTTTATTGTGAATCAAAACAGAGAGAGATATGATAAATACATCATTGACGAGATAGCCAAATCAGCAGAAAAATATGTTCTTCGCTTGTCACCTACCACTGGGAACTTAATCCCATCGAAATGGTATGGGCGCAAGTGAAGAACTATATAAAATTGAACAACGTCTCATTCAAAAAACAAGAGATGACGACTTTAATTTCGGCTGCATACCACCACGTGACCACACAACATTGGGCAAACTACGTGAACCATACCAAAAGAATCGAAAGTGAACTGTGGAAAGCAGATGAGATTCAAGATGACGAGGAACTATTTTTGATATGCTTGTCATCTTCATCATCATCTTCGTCTACCACTTTCGATGGATCGCCTACTGGTTCCTATTCGGCTGAAACTGGACCATCCAGGGACACGGAGGAATTTATGGAAGGGTTAACATCACTACCAGAGGATAGTGGGCAGGCCTGAAGGTATGTGATGTGTTTTTTTTACTTTCAATTTTTTGATATTATTATACTGTATTCGTGGAAAATGTCATATTATAATTTATTATAACCTACTGTATGATATTCGAGAAAATGTAATATTAGGCCTATAACATATTATGATATTCATGAATAATTGAAAATTATAAATGATAATGTGTGCATTAAAATTGCCCTCTGAGGTTTGGTGTATCATATCTAAATTTTGTACCGTCGTTCGCTGCAAGGTATGAGGTACAGTTATATACAACAAACAAATATTTCGGAAATTTCGAGAGTTTTGCGTAAAACCACGCCTGTATTCGAGTTATGTTAACATCATGTGCCTGGCTTTGCGGAACTTTGTATATGCAGCAGATCTGGCATCAGCGCGCCTCATTTAACGCGTACTGTCTTTTAAGGTAGAGACGCACTATAGTGCGACCGCTGCCAATTCATGCGTGCCCTTCATGGAGCCCCGGTACCAAGGGAAATATCCTTAAGCTAGAACAGATACAAAATCGTGCCACTAAATTCATTCTTTCGAAAAATTCCGGCGTAGACTCTAAAATCAGACGCCAAAAATGTAGCCTTCCATCTATTGAGAACCTATTTACCCAAATTGATTTGTTATACCAGCGAAAATTTTAATAATACAGACTCACCTGCTATTTTAGACAAAATTTCCCTTGGCAACCGATCAGCTCAGAAGGGCCGCGGAGTTACGCTGTACGCCCCACTACCCAGGACTGAGTCGTACAAACTGGGTTTTGTAAATGGATCGGTCTGTGCATGGAACAGCCTACCGTGTTCCCTGAAAGCCAGCATCAATAATGCCCTACAGTTCAAGAGGAAGATGCGGCATTATTTGTTCAACAAGTAGGTTGCTCTTCATAAAGTATGCACCGATACTTTGTTGTGCTAGTGGTTCCCGTGTATCTCTATTTGCAATATTTGTTTGATCTCTTCTCTTGTTGTTCCTCCCTTATCCTATATAAATGTGCATTTACCATCCCCCTAATGTATACTGTAAATAATGTAATCATTGCTCGATTCTCACTAAATGCCATCTTGAGTACATATGTAAATACAACCCAGTGTTATTGGGGGCTCTGACGCATCCCGAATGTGAAGTGGGGCTTTGCTCTTTTCAGAGACTCCCCTCAGTGTACAGTAAATATAGTGTAAGGCACTGATAAATAAATATGAAATGAAATGAAATATGTTACGCTTCATATTGGTCTTACCAGGTTAGGGAAAAAAAACATATTTCATATGACGTCACTCGCGTGTAACGTCACTGAAAGCAACCCGATTTTCAAATTTTGCTAAGTATTTTGCACACCTTATAATTCAATTCAACATTGTAAGCACAGAAAATATGATTTGAATAATCACAGTCACAGTTGCAAAATACACTGTCACAATCGCAAATTTGAAAATTGGTCGGCTTTCAGTGACGACACACGCGAGTGACGTCATACGAATGTGCACAAAATGTAAAATTATTCCTAACTTGATAAGACCTTTTTCTTAGATTTACTTATTTGTTTAGGGTGGCAACCAAAAATTCTTTACTGATTTTCGTGAATTTTGGCTGATTAGAAAAATATTTTGGATTCTGAATAAAAAACAATAAATAAATAAATAAAACTGCGCAAGCAAAGCCCACTTTTAAAAAAGATTTTAAGCCTAGAGAACCATAAATCACTTCTATAAATTTCAAACAAAAATAAAACTATAATCTTACAAGTAGTGTGTTTTGGCCGGTTCTACACCCACCGCCACCGCTGGAATATTAAAATGGCAATATCTCGCGAACCAATAAGGCTAGACACTTGTCATTGTACGAGGTGTCATTGAACTGTTATCCATTGGATAACATATTTCCACCCCAAAATAAAACCTACCCCTACAATGGGGTGAAATTGTAATTTTTTAGAAAAATCTCGCTTTCCAAGTGCAACATGTGAGTGTTTGAATGCCAATATGGAATTAAACGTTGTTCTACATAAAGTGCATGTGTTCGGTGGAAAGCCACTATGAATTAACATGCTTGTTTTCCGTGTTTAACACACATGTCCACTCGTGGCTTTTGTAAGAGGGCGGGCTTTTTAAAGATGGTGGCTATAGTGTAACCTAACCCAACCCACGAAGGGTGATCAAAACGTTTTCCAAGTGGTGCTTGTCGATAGGCAAACTGATAAACAAAGAGGGGCATGTTAGGCCTTGAGGCGAGAGCCCCTGTTATTGTTGATGAGCCCCTGTGGTCGGGCCCCTGTTGACGGGTCATTGTTGACGAGTCATTGTTGGCGGGTCATTGTTGACAGGTCCTTGTGCACAAGTCCTTGTTGACAGGTCATTGTGGATGAGTCTGTGTGGACAAGTCCTTTTGGATGAGTCCTTGTTGATGAGTCCCTTTGGACTGGCTCCTACGGACTAGCCCATGAATTTATCCAAATTATGTCAAAGGGCTTAGCTAACGGTCTAATAAGGCTAGGAACTTGTATGAGGTATTGTAGGACTTGGGATGAAGCCCCCTTTTAGAATATATTTTTGACATTTTGACAAAGGGCCTAACCACACTTTTGTTAATATCTCGCGAACCTATCATGCTAGTGACTTGTATGAGGGGTCCTAGCAATTGGGGCGATGTTTCCCTTTGGGGGTGAAACTATCCCCCCCCCACCCCAAATTTAAAAATCGTTATCTTAGAAATTAAGAGCCTTAAAATTAAGTGTGATAGCTTTAAAAATAGGTCATGACATACGCTTATACCACGATAGGTCATTTCACCCCTAAAATAGTATATAGTAATGTTACAGGGAAAAAAGCGGTTAAACACTTAAAAATTATAAATGAACCTAAGATCATTTGTTTTTGATGAAAAAATAGTAAGAGGGTTAAAACTTCCCCCAAAATTTAAAAATCGTTATCTTGGAAATTAAGAGCCTGAAAAATTAAGTGTGATAGCTTTAAAAATAGGTCATGACATACGCTTATACCACAATAGATCATTTCACTGCTAAAACAGTGAATAGTGATTTTACAGGGAAAAAGGTGTTAAACGCCTAAAAATGATAAATTAACCTAAGATCTTTTGTTTTTGATGAAAAATAGTAAGGGGGTGAAACTACCCCAAAATTGAAAAATCGATATCTTGGAAACTAAGAAACCTAAAATTAGTTGTGATAGCTCAAAAAATTGGCCATTTAATACTCTTTTACCATGATTGGTCATTTTACCCCGAAAACAATGCATGTAGATTTTACAGGGAAAAAAGCGGAACCAATAATCAGATTTGGACACATGAGGTGTTATAAGACTCAGGGCGACAATCTTTTCTTGAATTTATTATTTATTTTTTGAAATTTTGACAAAGGGTCTAACCACACATTTTGAAAATTTAGATTTTTAAAATTTTTGAATTAATTTTATTGTTATTTATTTTTTTTGTAGAGAGAGAGACAGTACCGGTTGTGTTTAAACGAGCATGTCGCCGATCACTGTGGCCATGTTCAATGGATGAATCGATATTTTGTGAAGCATTGATTGAAGAGGGTCATGCGACGACTTGTTTTAAGAATATTTTTATGATTTTTTCTATGATGCATGCATTTATTTAAATATCCCAAAACGGCAAGGTTACTGATTTGAGTTTTATAAACTAATAATGGGATTTGGACTCATAAGGTGTCCTATAACTTGACATGACGCTTTCTTTATATGGCTTATGAATTTTCCCAAAAAGATTGAAAACAACAAGGTCATGGACTTTTGTTTCTCTTAATATATTGCAAACCCATAATGTTAGATGTTTATGGTGAGTGATGAAACATAGCTATGTAGAGAAATAATTATTGTAGGCTTTACGTATGGTGACTGACAAGTCTTTGACCATTGAAACTTGTTTTTAAACCTGACCGCAGTACATAGAGAGTATAGGTTTCAGGCATGACATGACAAACGGTGTGTACAAAATCCAATTTATCGATTCAAGAATTAAGAGTAGACTATCTTTAATTGATTAGTTAAAGAGGGTAGCTAAGAAAACAAGATGGTGATTACACTGAACCAAACCGAACCAATACAATCCTTTTTGAATGTATAATGTTACTTGCTAACCATTTTGTGCTGCAGTGGCAAGCACTTTTAGCTCTTGCACTAGAGACCTTAACTCGATTTAACTTTAAGGCTTAGAACGAACCAAACTAAGAAAGATGGTTATAGTGGTGCAGTGGTTAAGCTGTTATCCTTTGACTAAGGTAGACCTGAGTTTGATTTTAGATTAATACGCATGTCAAAAACATATAAAAAGCAGGGGTAATGTTTTAAGACTGATTACACTTGTATATTTTTTCAAATTATTACTTGGATTACAAGAGCCTCCGTGGCTTAGGCGGCAGCACGCCGGCCTCTCACCGCTGGGTCCGTGGTTCAAATCCCGGTCACTCCATGTGAGGTCTGTGCTGGACAAAACGGAGGCAGACAGGTTTTTCTCCGGGTACTCCGGTTTTCCCTGTCAAAATTTCATTCCAGCAACACTCTCCACTATCATTTCATTTCATCTGTCATTCATTTAATCATTGCCCCGGAGGAGTGCGTCAGGCCTCGGCAGCCGGCACAGTTCATATCCTCGCCGCTAGATGGGGGCTTCATTCATTCCATTCCTGATCCGGTCGGAGACTGGAAGCAGGCTGTGGATTTTCATTTTCACTTGGATTACAAATACAAAGGAGGACTGGGTTCAATATACAGTTAATGCAAGTAAGATTTTGTATTTGTTTTTTATTTTAGACTTTAGAATTTACATTTTACATTTTAGATTGTACGAAAAGATCAAACCATAATGTCATGACTTTAAATTTTCGGTAACTAATTATTAAAGAAAAACATATAAGGATTTGTATTACTTTGAATTATGTTTTCTATACTATATTTTATTTTGGTTTTAGATTTTAGAAATTTGATATTGGATTTTAGATTTTAGGTAAAGACCAAACTAATATTGACTATTCATTAGACACTGGTATGTAGATAGAAAGATGATTAGACTATATGTTAAGATGAAGTTTTAGGTGTTGACTAGCCTTGCAATAAGAATTGACTAACCAGACATGAGTTAACTACCAACGAAACACTTTGGCGACTATGCTTGTTATTGACCAGTGAGTAGGGTTTTAGAAAAACTGTTTGCTATTTTGGGTTATATACAACAATTGCATAGACCTACTGAGCGACTATGTTTGCTAAACAAGACATTATATCAGAGATGATTAGGATTCTTATGTAGCTCAGGCAAGGAAAGCATTTTCTACAGAATTTGTTGACATTGAATATAGATTTAGGTATTGGGATGTCATTTTTGAAGACCTTTGTCTGGAGTGTGACGCTCTATGAAAGGGAAACTTGGAATATTGGTGTAGCAGAAAAGTGGAGAGTTGAAGTGTTTGAAATGTGATGTTACAGGAGAATGATGAAGATTAGATGGGTAAATAGGGTTACAAACAAAGAGGTATTAAGACAAGTGGGAGAGGAGAGATGTTTTTAGCGACAGCTAATGAAGTAAATCGATAGGTTGGTAGGACACATACACCCAGGAATAGCAAGCTTAGTTATGGACGAACGGGTTGAGGACAAGAACTGTAGGGGTAGACCAAGGATAGAATATGTTAAACAGATAGCCTTGGATGTAGAGTGTGGTAGCTATATAGAGATGAAACGATCAGCTCAGGACAGGGAGTCATGGAGAGCTGTATTAAACCAGTTAAAAGGTTGAAGACTCAAACAACATGTAGAGCTTACCAAAATAATGTTGTGTAATTGTAAATACTAGTCAACAAACATTAATGCATTACTAAAACCCATGACACGATACCTGAGAGCTTTTCTAAAATTATTTTAAGATGCCTTTAACCCTATATTAAACACCTAGTTCTCAAGACTCATAACTACAATGTAATAAAAAAACAACAACAAAAAAACATTTAAAAACGAGCAAGTGGTTGAGTCAATGTACACTGGAAAATTTTGCAAACACTCAAGTGCACAAAACAAATTACATTATTAACTGTCAGGTTGATCGAGAGGTTAAGGCGTTTGACTTGTGTTCACATTTTCAATACAAGAAAGCAAGGATTTGAACCCCTTACCTGACATAACTATTGCTTTAACATAGCTTAGCGATACTGTATTATTATGATACTCGATACACAAACCATAGATAGAGTGTATTGTTGAAGTCCACTCTCTCTTTCTAAACATAGCTAGAGACTGTCAATGGTTAACAATTGCATTAATAGTGGGAGGATGTAGTGATAGTAATTAAGAAAAAGCAGACAATAACCATAAAATATTTTTATTAAATTCATTTTATAATAGATACACACTGAATACAACTCTCTCTATTTACCATTGTTTGATATAGATTTTTTAAACACAACGCTTGTTGTAGATCCTTGTATAACTTTCTCCAGTACTCTTGTTCTTAAAAACTGGGGAAGTCGCAGTGGTTTTATAGACATAAAACCCTCATGCTTTTCTTTTTCATCATCATCATCTTCATTATGAATATTATCATTAAAATTATGATAGTCATTGTCACCATCATCATCATCCTCAACATCACTAGAACAATCCAATTCCTCTTGTTCCTTTTCCACAGGGGCCTCTTTTAAAGTCTGCGTTGCTTTTGATAGTGTTAAGGGTTTCTTAGACGTTGACAACTGTCCTAACATGACTTTTTGAGGACATGATAAGTGATTTTGAACAAACACTGCACTATCTTGAGCAGCAATATTTTTTTCTTGGACTTGCTTTTTTACCTTGATTAGAGTATTTTGTCCATTTAAATGTGTATTAATTTGAGATTCACAATGATGCTCGTTTGAAGTAAGTACGTTGGAGTCTTTTGTTTTAATCATTCCTCGACACTTTTTAGATCGTTGTTTTGAACATCGCCAAATAACAGTTCCATTTTTATTGGTTGTTTTTACAATAAAAATCCTTTATAGTAAGCACATGGCTTACCATGGCTGGTTGTTGAGACTTCCATATTAACTAATACACATTAATTTAATTTTAATAAAGTCACTTTAGTAATAGACTAATAACAGTAAAATAAATGAAGTGGATTGATATTTTTTTAAGGTGGAATTTTCAAAGTAGTCAATAATAATCACATGAATAAATTTTAGACTACAAGTGATTTACACACACATTGCTCAATGTCAAGATTTATACTGAACACAATTTATAGTGATTATGATTTTTATTGACTGTAATTGATAGTAGCCCTGGTTAGTAGAGGCAATGTATACTGGGTGCGTTTTATAGCACGCTCAATTTATAGTAGGTACGATTAGTAGACGCGTTTAATACTGGGCGCGTTTTATACTGATTATGATTTATACTGAGGGCGTTTTTTTACTAGAAGCGATTTTTACCAGCTGTAATTGATAGCAGATCATACTCAACGCAATTGATAGTAGACGTAATTGATAGTAGGCGCGATTGGTAGTAGACGCAATTACTAGTAGGCGCAATTGATAGTATGCGCAATTCACAGTAGGCGCGATTGGTAGTGGGTGTAATTGCTAGTAGGCGCTATTGATAGTAGGTGCAATTGACAGTAGGCGCAATTGGTAGTAGACGCAATTGGTAGTAGACGCAATTACTAGTAGGCGCGATTGGTAGTAGGCGCAATTCACAGTAGGCGCGATTGGTAATGGACGTAATTGCTAGTAGGCGCTATTGATAGTAGGTGCAATTGACAGTAGGCGCAATTAGTAGTAGGCGTGATTGGTAGTAAGTGCAGTTGATAGTAGGTGCAATTAATAGGCGCAATTGATAGCAGGCGCTATTAGTAGACGCGATTGATAGTAGGCGCGATTGGTAGTGGACGTAATTGATAGTAGGCGCTATTGATAGTAGGTGCGATTGGTAGTAGGCGCTATTAGTAGGCGCGATTGGTAGTGGACGTAATTGATAGTAGGCGCGATTGGTAGTAGACGCTATTACTAGTAGGCGCGATTGGTAGTAGGCGCAATTGATAGTAGGCGCGATTGATAGTAGACGCGATTGATAGTAGGCGCGATTGGTTGTGAACGTAATTGATAGTAGGTGCGATTGATAGTATGCGTGATTGGTAGTAGGCGCTATTAGTAAGCGCGATTGGTAGTGGACGTAATTGATAGTAGGCGCGATTGATAGTAGGCGCTATTAGTAGACGCGATTGATAGTAGGCGCGATTGGTAGTGGACGTAATTGATAGTAGGCGCGATTGGTAGTCCCTTTGACATAATTTGGATAAATGCATGGCCAACCCATAGGGATCAGTCCAAAGGGACCGGTCCAAAGGGATTAGTCAAAAGGACCTGTCAACAGGGGCCCGTCAAAAATGACTCCCTTCAAAAAGGACCCGTCCAAAGGGGCTAGTCAACAGGGACCAGTCCAAAGGGGCAAATCAACAGGGATCAATCAAAAGGGGTTATCGCCTCAAGCTCTGTCATACCCCTCTTTGATTATTGGTTTGCCTATTTGCACCCATTCTTGCACCCACTCTTGCACTCACTTTTTCTCTCATTTTAAGGAGAATGTTTTTTGTGTAATAAAAAGTAATGTCCAGCCTCCCACCACCATTCATATGTGACGTCATAGCCAGTCTCAAAGCAAGTCTAAACTTGTAGAACAGGTCATGTGACAAGGTTAGGTTAAGTGACTTTGACATAATTTGGATAAATCCATGGGCCCGTCCACAGGGACCCGTCAAAAATTACTCCCTTCATAAAGGACCCGTCCAAAGGCGGCTGGTCAACAGGGGCTAGTCAACAGGGATCAGTCTAAAGGGACAAATCAACAGGGATCAATCAAAAGGGGTTATCACCTCAAGGTCTACCAATCACGCCTACTATCAATCGCGTCTACTATCAATTACGCCTAATATCAATCGCGCCTACTATCAATCGCGCTTACTAATCGCGCCTACTATTTATTGCGTCTAATATCAATCGCGCCTACTATCAATCGCGCCTACTTTCAATCGCACCTACTATCAATTACGTTCACTACCAATCGCGCCTACTATCAATCTCGTCTACTAATTGCGCCTGCTATCAATCGCGCCTACTACCAATCGCGCCTACTATCAATTACGCCTACTATCAATCGCGCCTACTATGTATTGCGTCTAATATCAATCGCGCCTACTTTCAATCGCACCTACTATCAAT
Source organism: Meconema thalassinum (assembly GCA_946902985.2). Taxonomy (NCBI): domain Eukaryota; kingdom Metazoa; phylum Arthropoda; class Insecta; order Orthoptera; family Tettigoniidae; genus Meconema; species Meconema thalassinum. The sequence goes on along the minus strand of OX336393.1, from coordinate 313,604,623 downwards.
TACGTCCACTACCAATCGCGCCTACTATCAATCGCGTCTACTAATTGCGCCTACTATCAATCGCGCCTACTATCAATTGCGCCTATTAATTGCACCTACTATCAATTGCACCTACTACCAATCACGCCTACTACTAATTGCGCCTACTGTCAATTGCACCTACTATCAATAGCGTCTACTAGCAATTACACCCACTACCAATCGCGCCTACTGTCAATTGCACCTACTATCAATAGCGCCTACTAGCAATTACACCCACTAAAAATCGCGCTACTACCAATCGCGCCTACTATCAATCGCACCTACTATCAATAGCGCCTACTATCAATTACGTCCACTACCAATCGCGCCTACTAGCAATCGCGTCTACTAATAGCGCCTACTATCAATCGCACCTACTATCAATAGCGCCTACTATCAATTACGTCCACTACCAATCGCGTCTACTAATAGTGCCTACTATCAATCGCGCCTACTATCAATTGCGCCTACCAATCGCGCCTACTATCAATTACGTCCACTACCAATCGCGCCTACTATCAATCGCGTCTACTAATAGCGCCTACTACCAATCGCGCCTACTATCAATCGCACCTACTATCAATAGCGCCTACTATCAATTACGTCCACTACCAATCGCGCCTACTATCAATCGCGTCTACTAATAGCGCCTGCTATCAATCGCGCCTTCTATCAATTGCACCTACTATCAACTGCACTTACTACCATTCACGCCTACTACTAATTGCGCCTACTGTCAATTGCACCTACAATCAATAGCGCCTACTAGCAATTACGTCCATTACCAATCGCGCCTACTGTGAATTGCGCCTACTATCAATTGCGCATATTAATTGAACCTACTATCAATTGCACCTACTACCAATCACGCCTACTACTAATTGCGCCTACTGTCAATTGCACCTACTATCAATAGCGCCTACTAGCAATTACACCCACTACCAATCGCGCCTACTGTGAATTGCGCCTACTATCAATTGCGCCTACTACCAATCGCGCCTACTAGTAATTGCGTCTACTACCAAGTGCGCCTACTACCAATCGCGCCTACTATCAATTACGTCTACTATCAATTGCGTTGAGTATGAACTGCTATCAATTACAGCTGGTAAAAATCGCTTCTAGTAAAAAACGCGCTCAGTATAAATCGTAATCAGTATAAAACGCGCCCAGTATCAAACGCGTCTACTAATCGTACCTACTATAAATTGAGCGTGCTATAAAACGCACCCAGTATTAATCTAAAATCTAAAATCAAACCCTGGTCTACCTTAGTCAAAGGATAACAGCTTAACCACTGCACCACTATAACCATCTTTCTTAGTTTGGTTTGGTTCTAAGCCTTAAAGTTAAATCGAGTTAAGGTCTCTAGTGCAAGAGCTAAAAGTGCTTGCCACTGCAGCACAAAATGGTTAGCAAGTAACATTATACATTCAAAAAGGATTGTATTGGTTCGGTTTGGTTCAGTGTAATCACCATCTTGTTTTCTTAGCTACCCTCTTTAACTAATCAATTAAAGATAGTCTACTCTTAATTCTTGAATCGATAAATTGGATTTTGTACACACCGTTTGTCATGTCATGCCTGAAACCTATACTCTCTATGTACTGCGGTCAGGTTTAAAAACAAGTTTCAATGGTCAAAGACTTGTCAGTCACCATACGTAAAGCCTACAATAATTATTTCTCTACATAGCTATGTTTCATCACTCACCATAAACATCTAACATTATGGGTTTGCAATATATTAAGAGAAACAACAGTCCATGACCTTGTTGTTTTCAATCTTTTTGGGAAAATTCATAAGCCATATAAAGAAAGCGTCATGTCAAGTTATAGGACACCTTATGAGTCCAAATCCCATTATTAGTTTATAAAACTCAAATCAGTAACCTTGCCGTTTTGGGATATTTAAATAAATGCATGCATCATAGAAAAAATCATAAAAATATTCTTAAAACAAGTCGTCGCATGACCCTCTTCAATCAATGCTTCACAAAATATCGATTCATCCATTGAACATGGCCACAGTGATCGGCGACATGCTCGTTTAAACACAACTGGTACTGTCTCTCTCTCTACAAAAAAAAAAAAAATTAATTCAAAAATTTTAAAAATCTAAATTTTCAAAATGTGTGGTTAGACCCTTTGTCAAAATTTCAAAAAATAAATAATAAATTCAAGAAAAGATTGTCGCCCTGAGTCTTATAACACCTCATGTGTCCAAATCTGATTATTGGTTCCGCTTTTTTTCCTGTAAAATCTACATGCATTGTTTTCGGGGTAAAATGACCAATCATGGTAAAAGAGTATTAAATGGCCAATTTTTTGAGCTATCACAACTAATTTTAGGTTTCTTAGTTTCCAAGATATCGATTTTTCAATTTTGGGGTAGTTTCACCCCCTTACTATTTTTCATCAAAAACAAAAGATCTTAGGTTAATTTATCATTTTTAGGCGTTTAACACCTTTTTCCCTGTAAAATCACTATTCACTGTTTTAGCAGTGAAATGATCTATTGTGGTATAAGCGTATGTCATGACCTATTTTTAAAGCTATCACACTTAATTTTTCAGCTCTTAATTTCCAAGATAACGATTTTTAAATTTTGGGGGTAGTTTTAACCCTCTTACTATATTTTCATAAAAAACAAATGATCTTAGGTTCATTTATCATTTTTAAGTGTTTAACCGCTTTTTTTTCCTGTAACATTACTATTTACTATTTTAGGGGTGAAATGACCTATCGTGGTATAAGCGTATGTCATGACCTATTTTTAAAGCTATCACACTTAATTTTAAGGCTCTTAATTTCTAAGATAACGATTTTTAAATTTGGGAGTGGGGGGGGGGTAGTTTCACCCCCAAAGGGAAACATCGCCCCAATTGCTAGGACCTCTCATACAAGTCACTAGCATGATAGGTTCGCGAGATATTAACAAAAGTGTGGTTAGGCCCTTTGTCAAAATGTCAAAAATATATTCTAAAAGGGGGCTTCATCCCAAGTCCTACAATACCTCATGCAAGTTCCTAGCCTGATTAGACCGTTAGCTAAGCCCTTTGATATAATTTGGATAAATTCATGGGCTAGTCCGTAGGAGCCAGGCCAAAGGGACCCGTCCAAAGGGATCCGTCCATAGGGACTCATCAACAAGGACTCGTCCACAAGGACTCGTCCACACAGACTCATCCACAATGACTCGTCCACACAGACTCATCCACAATGACCTGTCAACAAGGACTTGTCCACAAGGACCTGTCAACAATGACCCGCCAACAATGACCCGCCAACAATGACTCGTCAACAATGACCCATCAACAGTAGCCCGACCACAGGGGCTCATCAACAATAACAGGGGGTCTCGCCTCAAGGCCTAACATGCCCCTCTTTGTTTATCAGTTTGCCTATCGACAAGCACCACTTGGAAAACGTTTTGATCACCCCTCGTGGGTTGGGTTGAGTTAGGTTAGGTTACACTACAGCCACCATCTTTAAAAAGCCCGCCCTCTTACAAAAGCCATGAGTGGACATGTGTGCAAAAAACGGAAAACAAGCATGTTAATTCATAGTGGCTTTCCACCGAACATATGCACTTTATGTAGAACAACGTTTAATTCCATATTGGCATTCAAACTCTCACATGTTGCACTTGGAAAGCGAGATTTTCTGAAAAATTGCTATTTCACCCCATAGTAGGGGTAGGTTTTATTTTGGGGTGGTAATATGTTATCCAATGGAAATGGGATGTTAGCCCGAGTTCAATGACACCTCGTACAAGCCTGATTGGTTCGCGAGATATTGCCATTTTAGTATTTCAGCGGTGGCGGTGGGTGTAGAACCGGCCAAAACACACTACTCTTACAGAATATTAATATGGTTTATTCACATTTTCTTTTGATTCTCCCCTGCATTTTTGAAGCCATAGTCCTATTTTCTCCTGATTGTTCTTTGACTAATAAAACTTCATGGCTTTCTATGAAAATCCCCTAGGTTCTGCCACCTGGTGGCCGGTGGCTACCCTGTTATATGCATGCCTCCTATTAAACGCTTGAGTTATTTTTTCAGCGGTTTTGTTTTAAAACACTAACTTACCTGCAGAGTCGTCATCTGTCTTGGTTTTTTTTTTTTTTTTTTTTTTTTTTTTTTCGTGAAGAAATATTTATCCAAAGTTGGCGGTTGCTGTCGCTTATTCCGCACACAAGCGTCTGTATGCTTTTCCCAATTCGCATGATTGTCCAATTTCTTCCGTTGTTGACCACAGACGCAAAGTTTTATTAGAGAGAGATCCGGATCATTGTTGTTATCGTTGTCCGTCTTTCACTCTCATAACCAGAATGCACACACAATAAAACGAAGCACTAACACTGCACTGATCCGGTGTCGATATTGATGCAATTTTCGGCCCAGGCTTTCAGAATTAAAAAAAAAAACGCCACCCGCAAAGGTCCTGCACCACCTGTCGCCTGTCGCGGTCTACAGACAGAGCACTACCGAAACAATAGACTCTCCCCACCCTGCGCGTCGAGCTGCCGCAACCTCTCCGGATCTGGAGACCAGGCACTGGGGTAAACTCAGGAAGCTGTGACTTGCTACCCTTGAGTGTGGCCTCCCGACTACCAGAGCACCCGCGCAGCCCACGCAGTGCCTGGAGAACTAATAATACTTTTATTGCAGCCAAATGGCCATTGAAGTGCCTGGAGAATGACAAACTGGCGAGGACATGGACTGCGAACCACGCGTGCATGACACACCTCCCAACTAACATAACCTACCTGATTCCCCACATATTTCCTTGCATGTGGCTATCACCCATTCGCCATGTTTTTACTTGCAGACGCTCTTTCTTTCTGTCTGCGGGGTTTTTACCCTGGCCCTTCAACCGCAACATAACCACACTAATATCCTATGTTCCACAAGATGACGCCTGGGAGAGTACCTAGTACTGGGACAGGCACAAGGCCTCGCATGGCTCATCCTCCACCCCCTAGAATCATTCTGTTTCTCTTACTATGTAGTACTACCAGCATGTCGGAGGCAGCAGTAATAAAGGACGGCTGCCACGCAGGGGATACGGGCTTACTTTTTCGCCCCCCCCCCCCCCCCCACCGAAAAAAAAACAAACAAAAAACAGTCGTATCTTTCCAGGTTGGCTTAATAGGGCCCGGATGTTGATGACATGTCATCTTTTTAGTGAGCTGTCTAAAACAATACTGAAGTACATAGAAACTCCGGATGGGCCACCCCGTCTCCAAATAGGCTATGCCATTTTTAATTTGCATCGTTTGCATTTTTTGCTATTTTCCATTTTAAGAGCATTCTTTTGTAATATTTTAGGGAAATCGGTCTTTTAAGGTCTTTTTTTTTTTTTTTTTTCAATTTAGTCATGTCACAGCTTTATATGAGGGAGTTACATCTCTCAGAGATAAGAAGAAGCTAGCAGCTGATACAATATAATTTAAAATATTGAAATATTAATTCCATTTCCTTAATCAACCGGGTGGAAACTAGTCTTAGCAACAATCGTGGCGAAATTTCTGCTGGTATTGCAACTAAACTGGACAAAATCACCGGGTATGAAACATTTTGCAAAATCTCAGACATTCTTTCTGGTGAAAATTACTGCATGGTTGGGATTGAGGAATATTTAGCAGCAAAGGACCTTCCTCACTTCAAGTACGTTCCGATCACATCAGTTGATTTTGAACGCAGCTTTTTGACATATAAAATCTTGTTGGCTGATAACCGCAGATCATTTACATTTGACAACATCAGAATGACAGTGCAGTGCAACTCAGACTAAAGTAAAGTAAACATAAACCTTTTGTTAAGTGCTAGAAATCTATTTTGATTGACTTTTCAGTTTGAGCTTAGGATGTCATTTTTGAAATATTGGTGAGTTTATTATTATAAGATCATTTTCTCCATTTTATAGTGCATTTTTCGAATTTTTAGGTCATTTATTAAAGTCATTTTTGAAAATTTTAAGTGAATTTTTTAAATATTTTTACGGCATCAACATCCGGGCCCTACTCATAACTCCCGGCCAATGGGAGAGCGCGTGGGAATATGTCACGGGCCTGCTGCGTATGAATCAGTCATTTGTCCGTACCGAATTACACGCTCAGTAAATAATATTTTTTAAGGGCAGCAGCCATTTCAGAGTGACAACTAGTGAATTGTTGTGAATAATAAATGATGCTGAACGCTTAATTACATGACTAATTTAATTATACACCTCCTTCAACATATATTGACGTCAGAAAAGTTGGATGGCGCAGCCACGCGGCAGAATGTAGAAGCTGTAACATTGTGACTGGTGAGATTTATTTAGATGGTGAAGCATTGACGTCGTGATGGAAACAGAAAGAAATTTGTCAAATTCGAGGAGGTACTGCTCTGTATACGGTTGCAAATCGTATAAAACGGCTACGAAATATCTTCACTACTTTCCTGTACAAAAAGTTCAGAGAGAAAGATGGGCTTAGGCGCTGTCAATTGGAAAACGTGTTACATGTTACATGACAGTGTGCAGTCTGCATTTTTGTGAAGACGACTTCTTTCCACCGGTACTGTTGATTATTGATAGTTATTGTCTCTAATTTGTATTCACATGGATTTAGCTACATCAAAAATACTGATAAACTTATAGCCTATTACTTCTGTGCCGTACAAAGAATGTTATCCGCTCTTCGTAAACTTATTTTAGGGGTTCTTCCGATTGACAATAGCCGAATGGTTAGAAAACTTAAGACAAATGCTGTTCCTAGCCTTAATTTGCCAGAGAATTTATATTCTTGCCTTTGAACAGCAAGTATGTAGGTCATTGAAGTATGATTTGGCTTAGATTGTGCTTTTGGCTATGATCTCCCTACTGTTGAATTTAGTTAATTAAAATGTAAAATCTTAGTTTTAAGTACCGGTTTGGTGACCCATCATCCCAGGCAGGCCGGCAACACCTATACTACTCAGGCAGATAGGTCACATAGCCGTAATTTTGAAGTTATAGTGATGTTAAGTATACATATGCGGTAATGTAGCAGGAGACCGGATCGGCCTAGGCTATTCTAACTTTAATTAGTTCCCATTTCAGGGTTTTACAGTTTTGAGTGCGAATAGTTGGTTTGAAAGTTGTACAACAGTAAGGAGAGTATGTTTTGTATAGGTTTTAATTGGTATTATGGTTTATGTCGAGCTGAGGAGTGAATTTGGTTTGGCTTATAGTGTAGTTTTTGATCTGTTCCGTTTGCTTATGACAAGTTCAAATGGAGACTCCAGCTTTGTTAAATATCTGTATTTTAAATATTTAATTAAATATATTGATAAAGATGATGTCTCCATTTTAACTTGCCTGTGGCAAGAGATTAATAAATTAATATTCTTGCCTTTGAACAGCAAGTATGTAGGTCAATATTTGCAACTTTGAAGTATGATTTGAGCATCCCAAGTAACGCTTCTTTGAACCCAAAACATTCATGCAAATTCAGGGTTGCTTGATTCAATTTAGTATCAGGGAGTCGTCCTTTGTGTTATGTGAGATATATATATATTTTGAAATTAATAAAAACATCGATACCGCTAGGCTCCCAAGTACAGGCTTCATATATGTAACAGCAGACAGTAAATTTACTATCTACATGTGGGTAATATTTTTAACTGGTAGTAATTAAGCACTGCATTTAAATAGATTATAAAAATATTTCTATCAATGAAAGGAAATATGTAGTATTTTGCCATCATAAATTAGAAGCCATAACAAACGCACACCCAATTACTTCACGTCACTATATCGCCGCCATATTGCAAACAGCTGACCGTAAGCTCCTCCCCCGTTTCGGACGTCATACAAACATACTCACAGCTGACTATATCTCCAACAGGCGCATATCCACCTATCCCCATTGTTTCAGTAAGCACTGAATTATTATTCATAATGCTGGCATTGCTGCCCATTGCTATATCTACACGTTCGTCTTCATTTCCGCCACTCTCGGAGTAAGCAAAACTGTGACTGATGATGATAACAACACAACGATGTTGGTGACCCCGCGGAATGTCATGTGTCGCCAACCACATCAACACTAGTTGACAACCCAGATGTTGTCACATCTTCCGACAAGCAAGTACTGTATTTCGCTCTTGTATCACGCAGACTCCGTGAATGAGCTATGTCTGACACGTGTACTGATCTGGTATTAGATCTATTCTAGAGCCCTGTGCGGATAAACAAAATGGTATCGGCATCCGCACGACTGATATCCACATACGCACGTTAGTTATCCGAAACCGCTGGCATTACAATGAAAATGAAAATCCACAGCCTGCTTCCAGTCTCCGACCGGGTCAGGAATGGAATGAATGGAGCCCCTATCTAGCGGCGAGGATAGGAACTGTGCCGGCTGCCGAGGCCTGACGCACTCCTCTGGGGCAATGATTAAATGAATGACAGATGAAATGAAATGATAGTGGAGAGTGTTGCTGGAATGAAATTTTGACAGGGAAAACCGGAGTACCCGGAGAAAAACCTGTCTGCCTCCGTTTTGTCCAGCACAGATCTCACATGGAGTGACCGGGATTTGAACCACGGACCCAGCGGTGAGAGGCCGGCGTGCTGCCGCCTAAGCCACGGAGGCTTCTTGGCATTACAATAATATTTTTAATTTATTAGATACAGCGTGAAGACATCTGAGGAGAAAATTGTCCCCTAGGCTATGTGTGAATCGCAAGACAATGTTGACTGAGTATTGTCCTTCTGAGTAAAGGCATTTGAAACAGCGAGTGGCTAATTATAACCTATTAGTCGTCGGATATACTCACGCAAGCAAGCGCAGGTATAAAGGACTTTTTTTGGGGGATAAGTCAACACTAATTGAGGGTATTTCCATGATTGGCTTCTCTCACTTCTCTGTTATTCTCATACAATCCAAGCGAAAGCAAAAAGGAAAATAACAAAAAACGTGAAAGACCATGATCTTTACAAACACTAACATTTTATTCTAAAAACTATCCGAAAATTTACTCTACACATTACCCGCAGATTATCCGCTATCCGCACAGTCATGAAAACTATCCGCACGGCGAAAATTTTGCGGATATCCGCATCAGCGCAGGTTTTATCTATAACCATGTGAAATATCTGGCTGTGACATGTATTATATTTTATATGAAAACTAGCAGGTACCCGCGGCTTCGCACGCGATGAAGACAATGGGAATGATGCAGTATTGCTGATAATTGGTCTATTCTATTACAGCAATCTCGGCTGGATGGGTCTATTTCAATTTGGAAAATTCTGAGAAGATTAGTATGACCCACAAAATGGGAATTCCATAGAGTTGAAAAATATACAGGGTACGATGTTATCTTATGTGAACATATTTTAAAATTGCGTTTTTGGTTTTGGCATGTTTTGCCGAGACATGACGATTTTGTTGTCTGAATACTCGTGAGCACGCCACATACAGTTGCCCATGGGAAAAAATTGTTTTGTCTAAATGTACACCTGCTGCTGTTAAGTGCGAGTCATTGCGCTTTGATAATAGTAATTGTGAATATTGTTTGAAGAGGGAACTGCACTCCTGCACACTGGAATGGCAAACCTATCGGAATATGGGGAATTAAAAAGTATTTTTCCTTAAGCTATTCAGGGTGTAATTTTTCCACAATTATTGATGATTCGAACGTCAAAATATAGCAAATATCTCTCATCTTGGCCGCTGATGTACATTATGTAAAATTTGCTTTATATTGGTGAAATGGTGTACATTTGTGCCAAAGGGCCTAAATGTAAGGAATAGAGAGGGCTGTCCGAAATTTCAAGTGAACAGTGTTTCTCGCAGGAATCCACAGGGTAAGTACGTAAAATTTGGTTCAGATCGGTGAAACGGTGTAGATTTGTGCCAAAGGGCCAAAATGTAGGAAATACAGTGGGCTGTCTGAAATTTCAAGTGGACATTGCTACTCTTCGAGTTCCAAAGCGTAAGTACGTAAATTTTGGTTCAGATCGGTGAAACTGTACAGATTTGTGTCAAAGGACCTAAATACAGGGAATGGAGAGGGTTGCATGAAGTTTAAAGTGGACAGTGGTACTTGTCGGATATCAGAGGGTAAGTATGTAAAATTTTGTCCAGATTGGTGAAATGGTGTAGATTTGTGCCAAAGTGCCTAACTACGAACATTGAGCTTTATATATAGGGATGAAAGGCAGCCTATGTGTTAATCCAGTGTATAAGCTATCTCCATTTCAAATTTCATCCAAATCCATCCAGCCGTTTTAGTGTGAAGAGGTAACACACACACACACACACTTTCACAATATTATAATGCAAATAAGGATTAATAATGCTTTTTCCTGGTTTATATGTTCTCATTTTTATTGATTTTAGTGTAAAGAATTTTAAGGTTATTTTTTCTACAACTGTATGATATAATTTCGAAGTTTTTAGTACACATTATAATTTGAAAGGTTTTTACATACAGTACTTTATCTACAGAGCATGGTGGGATCACTCACCTGACATAACACCAGGGGCGTATTCTTAGGGCTACCGGGGCTACCGGCGGTAGCCCAAGAAAATTTCATTAAAAATAAGTAACACTTTATCACAGTTTCAACAAAGCATTCAAACAATCGTGACTTCCAAGCACATTCTTCTTTATCGAAAGAAATGATGGTTATTGCAAAGTCAACGCGGCAACGCTGTAGAAACCGACTAGGAAAGCGGCAGCCTTACGCGACTCACCCCACCTCTCCGCACCCTCTCCGCACCCACCCTTGTTCCCCTCAGGCTCATTGCTCATAGCGAGTCAGTTGCCGCTACAGTCAGCGGTTTCTTGAAGTTAAAAGCCTTTAAAGCTACAAATAGCCTAAAATAAATATACATTTTCGCGCGCATGGACGTGAATATGTTTTAGAAGTTGTAGTATTTTCGATGTGTGATTTATATAAGTGTGTGTATGCTGAAGAATTTGTATGTAGTGTTTTGTTTTAACTGTGCCAGTTGAGATTTTGTAAGAAGATGATGGAACAAACACCTGCTGTGGCTTTAAATGCCAATGATTGTATAATAGAGAGTCTGTTAGAAGTTCCTTTCGGCCGTCGTCCATATAGTGAGAAATTTCATATTATGAATATGACAAGGCCTACACCTGAACTGCAATTGTGTGCCGATGTGAAAGAAAAGCAGCGTGAGTATACACGTCATTTCACATCATCTACATATGCTAGGTGGAATTGGTTATCTAGCAGTTCTAAGCTGTCTAAACTGTATTGCTGGCCGTGTTTGTTATTTAGTCGTGAAGTTAATGTATGGTCAAAGGAAGGGTTTTCAAATATGAACTCTTTTCGCACGGCCGTTCAAAAGCATGACAAATCTAAAGCTCACATTTGCAGTAGCATGAACTTTGCAAACTTTGGTAATACAAGAATAGATTTACAGCTAGATAAACAACATGCTCTACACATTGACCAACATAATGCTCTTGTAAAAAAAATCGTGAAATTTTACTACGTCTTATCAACGCAGTTTGTTTCCTCGGAAAGCAAGAATTAGCTTTTCGGGGCCATAACGAAAGTATGGAATCGGACAACAGGGGAAATTACATTGAATACTTATATTCCCTAAGTGAATTTGATCACTTACTTGCCAATCATCTGGAGAGCTCTACAGTATTTCGTGGTACATCTCCTGCAATTCAAAATGATATAATATCTGCAGTAAGTGGAGTTATGATCAAGAACATAAAATCCGAAATAGAAGATGCGCATTTCGTATCCATTATTATAGATGAAACAAGTGACTGTTCAAATCAGAGTCAATTGTCTACTGTTTTAAGGTACGTAGTCAGTAACGGCGATACTGAAGAAAGATTTATAGGTTTCACAAATGTCAGTTCAGGGAAAACTGCAGCAGATTTGTTTCAGCATGTGGAAAATGTAATTGCGGAGTATAATATCGGCAGCAAGTTAATTGCACAGACTTATGATGGTGCAGCAGTGATGGCGGGGAACATTAATGGATTGAAAACTAAAGTTCAAGAAAAGTACCCACAAGCACTTTTTGTTCATTGTTACAGTCATGTTCTCAATTTGGTTTTGCAACACACCGTATCATCCATTCCACAGTGTCGAATCTTTTTCAAGACACTATCTGGTATAGCTGCTTTTTTTCGGTATCTCCCAAAAGATCGGAAAAACTGAAACAATTCATGACCAAAAAACTTCCGAAAGTAGCACAGACTAGATGGAATTTTACATCTCGGCTTGTAAACACAGTAAGCGAATACCAAGAGCAACTCATTGCCTTCTTTGAAAATGTGATAAGTGATGACTCTGAAGAAGACTGGGCTGCAGATACAGTTGTACAGGCTCAAGGATATTTGTACTTTTTTAGGCAGTTTCAGAACATATTTCTGATTGAAGTTTTCTCTAGAATTTTTGCACATTCAGATGTTCTCTACAACATCCTTCAAACTAAAGTTCTAGATATAGCATACTGCTTACAAGAGGTATTCAAGTTCAAAAACACAATAGCTAGGTTCAGACTTGATGGATTTTCTTCAGTATGGAATTATATGAATACTGGGCATTCTTCAGACAGTACAACGGAGCCACCAAAGAAGCAAAGAAAAGGTGATGATGAATTAAGATATAAGCAGCTTTATAACTGCATACTAGATCGGCTGTACGTGGAAATTAACGACAGATTTTCTGACTATGGGAAACTTCAGTTTACACATCTCTTAGATTCAAATAAATTTTCAGTTTATAAGGAAATATTTCCAAATGAGGCAACAAACAGATTATTTCAGTCATATAGTAGTCACGTTGATCAAGTAAGATTGAAAAATGAGTTAAGTGTCATATATTCAGGAGACGTATTCGACTTCTCGAAAAAATCAGTTCATGAAATTCTCTCCGCCATATATGAAAACAGACTAAACCAAGTGATTCCTGAAGTCCTAAAATTGGCAACATTAATTGTGACAATACCAGCAACCTCAGCATCTGTAGAAAGAACGTTTTCTGCGCTGAAGAGGATAAAGTTGTATTGTCGTTCAACGCAGACACAAGAACGTTTATGCGGTTTGGCATTAATGTCAATTGAAAAGTCCTTTCTTCAGAAACTTCGCAAGAGGCCCAACTACAACTTCGATGACGACATCATCAAGGAATTTTCATCCCAAACCAGACGTCTTGACTTCACATATAAATAGGTAAGGTTTAAAAAAATGTAATTTAATGTTTTGTGTATTATTAAGCTCAGTGGTAGCCCAGATCTTCAGACCAGTATACGCCACTGCATAACACCAGTAAGATGGCAAACAGCTCGCGTATCTTGTGGGGAGATTTGTGGAGGACGCTTCCTCTAGTGTGCGGTCCCAGTGCGCATCATTCTCTAGCAAGCCAAGTGCTTTACATGCCGCTTGAAATGTTGGTTGAAGCACCCCTGCCACTGTTTTGAGGTCAGTAAAAGACTGAGGGCCAGGGACTTTATGTAAAAGGAGGCGGAGGCAGTAGCACTCGGCATTACCAGGGTGAACGGTATAAACTCTGCCATTGCGTCCTGGTCTTTTTTCACACCAGGATGGCCTGGGACTGGCTTTCCTTGTTTCCTTCTACAGAACTTCTTACATTTCCAAACGAAGTAGGATGGAACTTCACAATATAAAAGTGTTGAAGGAAATTTATCAGATCGGCATAGTTCGAAGAAAGCAAGAAGAGTTGTGTTTGGAGGGCTGTTAAACTGGTCACGAACGTCGTCTTCATTGAAGTAAACCCGCTGGCCGTTCTCGAGGTGGACGACAAGTTGCATGACCGTAGGATAGCGTTCATGTATGAGGAAGCAGAATATGCGCCAAGCCGCATCTGAGCTGCTGATGTAGCGTCCTGATTCATATCTCGCAACTTCGTCAAACTCTCCTATGTTAAAAGTAGCTTGATCGGAACCTTTGTTAACATACTTGCAAATGTATTTTATTGACTTTACAGAGTTGCAGTACTCAACATTGATATGAGCTGAGAAGGTGCGAGATAGGACGGGGTTATAGGGTGCCACCCAGCTATTGTCAATTTCCACTCCCCTTTTAATAATAGCAACCCCACCCTCCTAAGTGGGCAGCCTGCGATATTTGGGATACCCATCTTCCCCGGTTTGGTTTATAAAAAGATCAGGACGTCCAAAATGGCGCACGTAAGTCATTGCATCCTGAGTGCGTTCATGCATATAGCGCGGGCCTCCAGTGAAAGTCGACGGCAACACGACCATTTTACCAATATCTGACGAACGGCTGTCCGCTTGACTCATTGCATCCTTCAGGACGGTGCACATATTCCTCACTTCTCAACTTTTTCTGATTGATGCGAATCCAAAGTAGTCTCTCTGTCTCAATCTTTGCATACATATCAATCAGAAACTGATTGAGAAGATTGCGAAATAACAAAAGATAAGAATTATCACGCTCAAATATTCTGAAGCTGTAAAAGTTAGCGGCAGACACGGTCTTCTTCAAAGGTGCTTGAGTGCAGTTGTGACGTTGAGGGTTATTAATGCAGTAGCCATCTTCTCCACGGCAGAACATATGCGGATATTGCAGAGCATCACACGCGCGATGTTTTTCACTAATACGAAGCAACCTGCTATCTCTGCCGTGGAGTACAATATCCCTTTTCTCGAACTCCTGACCAGCCTGCAAAGCACCAGAACACTGGTAGGGGCGACGCGATGCAGCCCGCATTGCCTGGCAACAATAGACTTAGGCATTATTGAAGCTGTTCATATCATCGCGGTTTTTCCATGATCTCGAGTGAATTTTTTGAAAACCTTCCTTAGCGAGCACCTACGGCCCTTGAGAAAGCTGCATAAAAAATTTCATTCCAATCCGTTCGGTGGTTTCTGAGATTTCGTGATGAATGAGTGAGTGGTATTTGACAAATATATAGTACAAATCGCGGTCTTCGCGGTTTGACCATGATCCCGAGTGAATTTTTTGGAAACCTTTCTTAGC
Source organism: Meconema thalassinum (assembly GCA_946902985.2). Lineage (NCBI taxonomy): Eukaryota > Metazoa > Arthropoda > Insecta > Orthoptera > Tettigoniidae > Meconema > Meconema thalassinum. The sequence goes on along the minus strand of OX336393.1, from coordinate 313,589,600 downwards.
CCTACGGCCCTTGAGGAAGCTGCATACCAAATTCATTCCAATCCGTTCGGTGGTTTCTAAGATTTCGTGATGATTGAGTCAGTGGTATTTGACAAATATATAGTAGATGTTTTGTTTGAACAATATAAGAAATAAATACTTTTAATTACATCTGTGAACTCGGGGTTATATCTTTAAGTCTCCCGCAATCAATGAGAAAACAAATCGCATTTGGCAAAACGTTGCAAATACAAAAACAAGAGAGAAAAAATATTTTTACTCAAAATTTGACAGATAGAGCTTTTAATTTTGAAATTGAGGAGGGAGTAGTTAAAAAAACATTTTAGATTATGTTACCAAAAAGTATTATTAGGCCTAATCAATAAATTTGTGAAATAAACGTTGTTTTTTTTCTTCAGTTCCTGTAAAATTTGGTTTCTGGTACTTGCAAGGTTCTGTTGGGGACCTATTCAATTGTTGTTTTTGTCTCCTACAACCAGAAACAATTCACTGGCATTTACTGGAATGTCCACTTTGTGCACCAATACTTCATGAAACAAGTTTCTTGGTCTTCTTGTTTACTTTTCTCTCTTGATCGCCCGAGTTTTGTCCTTTTAATGTCGATGCTTCTCCTTTTTTCCCATCAAGATATTTTACTCTTATAAATACTCTTCGGCGGCAGAAGCTTGCAACTCTTCGAGCATAAATGATCGAAGTTGCAACTAGTTATCGCGGAATGCCAGCAACTCCTTAGAAACAATATCAGCTGTAGCTGCAATGATACGTTTTCGAAATCTGAACGTATCTCCATGAAACTTCTGATACATTTCCTCAATTTCTTCCACTTTTTTGAGCCAAATTGGTCAACTCGGTAATCGGAGACTGGCGCCTCTCCAGGCCTGATGACGCGTTACCCCCACCCTGCTGCCAGCGGAAGGCGAGTTACGAGCCAATCTGTCTTCTACAAACCTTGGTATCTCTCCGTGGTCGACGGACGGTGAACGGAGGGGCGGGCAAGAGGGGGTTACCTCTCAGCGCACTGCGCTCACTCGGTGTAGCTGCATTCACGTGTTATTCCTATGCTTCGGACGAGTTTTGAATAAGCGTTATGAATATGCATTTGAAAAATGGCCTGGGGTTTTGTTTTGAAAATCCACGCCGCTGGCCGCTTAAAACGATCGAAATCGTTGCGACGTAGACTAAGCACATCCTATGAAATAACACCGACCCGACACCGCTCGTTGCGTGGGGACAGTTTTGGTCGAAGTCTTATCAAAAAATATGGCTCATATAGCCCTTGAAGAGTCCTTTGTTTTCCTTTTTGTCTTAGCTCGAAAATTTAAACGCATTGTTCACTCTGGTCAGTCGTCAGTCTTATTGCAGCAGCATTTTCCACTTAGTATTCGAGTACGTCTGTTAATTGCAACCATACCATCGTAAAATATTTGCTAAATTAAACAAGCGTTAATTTACAATGTATTTAATTTAATTTTTAAAACGTATACATTAAAAAACAAGAAGTTCCGTGACGAACTAAAGAGCCTACTTTTCTTAAAATTTAAGATTCATGCTAATGATTAATCTATATGGATCTATATATAATAATGACGAAATTAAGTTGGTAATATCGAAATTTCGAATAAGTTCGAAATACTGTATACCTGGCATAATGTGGCCTAATAGAGAACTACAGTTGGCAGCCCTGCTGACTAAATATATTCTTACTTCCATCTCTTAAGGTACAGAATAAAAAAATTTGGTTGACGTCCACTGGATAGCATGGACGTTACATGCAGTTAAACATTGGATCTAACAGCGCGCGGAAAATCATGTTAGCAACAATGACATACATGTATTGGTCAGAAATAATCTGAAATAATATGATCTATTGTTGTGTCAATTTTGAATGAAATCCATCAGTTAGTATAGATGTAACATGCATTTTAAAATTGGACCTATCAGCAGGCTTAGAATCATGTTGGCAGCACTGACGTATATTAGTTACTCCAAATTAATCTAGAATGCCAGGTAGTATACGTGTGCAACGTTTAGGGCTATTGGCTTGCATACTTTCTGATATATTGATATTAGGGTAACAATAACAGTATTTATTAACAGTTGGCAGCCCTGGTTACTCTTAAGAATCGGCATAGACATATCTGTTATGGTACACATAGCACACACGAAATTTGGTTGAAATCCAAATGATAGTATAGAAGTTACATGTATTTAAAGTTGGACCTCTCAGCAGGCATAGAATCATGTTGGTAGCACTGACGTATATAAGTTACTCCAAATTAATAAAGAATGTCAGGTACTATACGTGTGCATAGTTTAAAGCTGTCAGCTTGCATACTTTCTGATATATTGGTATTTGGATAAAATAAATTGAGACCATTTATTAACAGTTGGCAGCCCTGGTGGATCTTAAGAATACGTTAAGTCATATCTGTTTATGTACACATAGCACATACGAAATTTGGTTGAAATCCAATTGATAGTGTAGAAGTTATATGCATTTAAAATTTGGACCTATCAGCAGGCTTAGAATCATGTTGGCAACACTGCGATGTATGGCCTCCTGGAAATTAAACTGCAATATTATTATCTATACGTGTGCCAATTTTGAAATAGCTCCCATTCATACCTTCCAAGATATCCAACATGGAGCTCAAATTTTAATTGCGATTTCTCAGCAGTTGGTAGCACTGACATCATTTTAAAATATGGTCGTGAGATATTCAGGTATAGATCTTTACTCCTTCCAAATTTTGTTTCGATTGCTGCAGCCGTTTAGGAGTTGATAGTGGGAGCACACACACAGCCAGACAGACAGAAGGACAGACAGACAGACACTCATTTGCCCGATCTCATAAGTCTACTTTTTCCTCATTTTTGCAAAATGTGAAAAGTAGGCTAAAATGTAAAAACAATGGTTTGAAATCCATTGAAAGGCGCAAGTATAGAGTCGGAAACGACTCTAAAACCCCACAGGAATAAAATCACAAAAATAAAACTCTTTCTTCTCTTTTACTTCCCTTTCTTTTTCTTTCTTTTTGCTCTCCTTTCTAAAATGTTCCCTATTCTTTGTAATTCTCATAGAGAACACACCTCCTTTTAAGGCACCGGTCTAAGCATAAGGTACACGCCACTGGTCAAAGCAAAGTAGTTTTCTTCTCTCATTTTCTATTTTTTCCTCCCTTCTCGTTTAGGAGCTTGCTTACAACTTTCGTGTTTTCGCTAATTGTTCGGACGTGTACAATTTAGGTACACCTCACGACCCCACATAGCCTAGTAACTAGTTTTATTGTGTTTCTCTTCCTCTTTCTTTTCCTCTTCTCTTCCTTTTCCTCTTCTCTTTTTTTCTCTTTTCCCTCCTCTTTTTTCCTTCTCCCTTTTTTTCGTCCTCAATCTTTTGGGACCCCCTCCGTTTTCTAGACCCACCCCAAATCAGGTCAGGCATTCGCCTGACCTGACATACGGCGTGGGCGCCACTGCTCACCTGAGCCAATAGGAGCGGATATTATAGCCGCGTAAATATAATGTGAATGGAACAATTGTGTATGCTTTTCGAGTTTTAAGGGAACGATGATATAACGTACAGCCAGCCGGTTTAATAAGGAAGTCCCGTCTAGCCAAGAGGAGACCGCTCGTCTCAGCCCTGTAAATCTCCTCGAGTGTCTTGACTTTTATGAGGGTCGCCTCTAATGTGTTAGGGTAGGCCAAGTACAAGCGCGTGTCTTCACGTGGTCTAAGGAAGTTTGTAAACATTGAAATGATCCGGTAATTGACACCGAGATCTAATTATTAGAAGTAACCTTGCTAAATATCGTTCAGATCCGTATAAACAAAGATTAATTGTTATAAGGTTATAGTAACATCCCTGTGTATGACAAAGCCAAGAATGATTATTCCCGAGTACATGGAAATCTTACATAGCCTGGGGAGTCTGTCTAATTTGAAGATTTTCAGTAATTTCCAAAACTCATGGAGGCACGAATTCTTTCCAGCAATGCAAAGTAGTACAAGTGTATATAGATAGATAAAAACTTGAATTTATGTGGACCCCAATGAAATGATAATTATCATTTTAAAGAATAATTTTTGCACACTAAGTTAATACTCAAATAAGTGAGTTAAGAGTGTGTTTAACAATGTTTAGTGTTGTAAAAGTAAACACGGAGCCATAGAGAGTGCTAATTGAAGGAAGGACTTAATGGAAGTGAGAGTTACATGAACTTTGTGTCAGGTTCGATGTAACCGTAACTATTGACTTAAAGGACATTTTATAATGATTTCTTGTTCATTAGAGAGCAAGTGTGATGTGATATTTTATGTTTTGTAGCGCCTATATTCTGTAAAATATTAGATAGTTTTGTAATGTTTTTTGATGTTTATTTCAAGTGTTAACCTAATGCTTTTGATCCAAGATACGTGTATCATAGACTGGGAGAATGTACTACGCCCCGGAAACCACTGAGCTGACGGAACTATGATCGCGTAATAATTGTTCGCAAGGGCACAGTATACAATATTTAAGCATTTTTTATTTTAATATTTTTTTATTGTGTCAAAGCTCTAAACTGCAAGGTCATTAACCCAACAATTATCTAACCCACAGAAACCTCATTTAAAGATTTAAATTAATAGGTACATCTAAGATTTTAAATAAAAACAAATGGCATGGAGGAAGTGGATAGGCAGTAAAAATGCAGAGAAATGGCAAAAATATAGAGAAGCAAAGAAGGCATGCCAAAAAATTGTACAAGAAGAAAAAAGGAAAAGTTGGGAAGGTTTCACGGAAACTTTGAAGGAGGATATCCAAGGAAGTAAAAAGGTTCTATATGGATTGGTGAAAAACAGTGTAAAAGGTAGGGAAAAAACAAAATTTGTAAAAACTGAAGCAGGACAGATATTGTAACAAAGAGATGATATATTAAAAAGATGGGAAGAATACATTTCAGAGCTACTAAATGTTAAATACATTGAACTGGAAGATGAAAAAGACCAAGAAGAAACAATGGAAGAAGAAGAAGAACAAGAAAAGGAGATCACTATGCTAGAAATAGAGGAAGCCATACAGAAGATGAAGAGCGGTAAAGCAGCAGGAGAGGATGAGGTGTCCGCGGAAATGATAAAAGCAGCGGGACCAATAGGTGTACAGTGGTTGTATAGATTATTTAGAATAATTTGGAAGAAGAAAGAGATTCCAGAAGAATGGGGAAAGGGATTAATTATCCCGATTTTTAAGAAAGGTGACAAAAAGGAATGCAATAACTACAGAGGGATCACTCTTATCGCTCATGTAGCTAAGATCTTTGAGAGAGTTTTGGAAGGCAGACTGAGGAGGAAGATAGAAGGAGAGATGGAAGAAGAACAGTATGGTTTTAGGAAAGACAGATCAACATTTGACCTAATCTTTGCATTAAGGCAAATGATGGAGAAAAGATGGGAATTTGGAAAAGACATGGTGATGACATTTATTGATATTGAGAAAGCGTACGACAGTGTGCCTCGACAGGTGGTTTGGAATGTATTAAGGAAAAGGAGAGTTAACGGAGCTGATGTCCAAATGTTAAAAGCTATGTACAAATATTGTGTGAGTAGCGTGAAGACCAGTATAGGAGAAACAGAATGGTTTAAAGTGGAAACAGGTCTCCGACAGGGAAGTGTATTGTCCCCCTTACTATTCATCATAGTCATGGATGAAATTCACAAGAATGTTAAACAGAGATTGGGACAAGAGGCAACAAAGGCCATGCTGTTTGCAGATGATATAGTGATATGGGGCGAGGATGAAAAGGAAGTACAAAAACAACTAGATGTATGGAATCAAGAAATAGAGAAATTTGGGATGAAAGTAAGCACAGAGAAGAGCAAGACCATGGTAATGTCAAGAGGAAGGAAGGAAGAGGGAAGATAGAATTGAATGGGAAAATTCTAGAAGTGGTTAAAAGTTTCAAGTACTTGGGAAGTGTGATCACAGAAGATGGAAGGATAACTGAGGAAATTGGAAAGAGAATACAACAAGTGAACAGTTTTTACCAGAGCATAAGGGGTATTCTGTGGAACCGAGATGTCCCAAAGAAATGTAAAAATGTATTATATTCAACCTACTACAGACCCATACTAACATATGCAGCTGGAGCGTGGACTACTACAAAAAGAGAGGAGAGTAGAATACAAGCCGCGGAGATGAAATTCCTAAGAGGTATAGAGGGCAAGACCAGAAGAGATAGAGTTAGAAATGAAGAGATTAGAAAAAGGACAGTAATCTTGAAGCTGCAGGACAGGATAGAAACAACAAAGTTAAAGTGGTATGGACATATGATGAGAATGGGAGAGGAGAGAGTACCAAAGAAAACTTTCTGTGAAAAGATGACAGGGAAGAGACCACGAGGAAGGCCCCGAAAGAGATGGGCAGATACAGTGTGGGAGTGTGTAGAGAAGAGAGGAGGAAAACCTGAAGAAGTACTAAAAACAGGAGAGGAGTGGTGGAGAGACAGGAAACGTTGGAGGTCCTTAATTCACAACCCGACCCAGGAAGCTGGAAACGGGAAATGAAGATGATGATGATCTAAGATTTTAAATTTTAGTTTTTACATTTTTTATTTTTAGATTTTACATTTTAAGATTTATATTTTGTGAAAAAGACAAAACTATAAGGTCACAGACCTAATATTTGTTTTATTTTTTTACTTATAAATTTTTAATTTATTTAATATTTAATTTATTATTTTTAGCACAGGGTTAATAAGTAAAATGGTCACTGCACTCAACCACTTACACTTATGGCATGGTAACCTAACCTAAGGTCAACGGCCTAGCCGTGTTGAAACACCGGATCCCATGAGAACTCCGCAGTTAAGCAACATTGGGCGCAGTCGGAACTTGGATGGTATGCCGGTTCTAGGCACTGCGTGCTGTTGGCCAACATAAGGAGGAGCGGAAAGGCCCTGGCCAACCTACGGCAAGTAAACTCCGGCTGGGGGTAGCCTCTTTGGAGGTTTGGACTTGCCTTCGGGCATAATACCAATTAATTTAATTAATCTAACTTCACCTAACCTAACTGTACTTAACTTTACCTAAACTATCTAAACAAACCTCACCTAACCTAACTTAAGGTAAGCCAAAGGCTAATTCACATACACATAGTATATAAGGGCACACGTAACTATCCTTATGCGAGTCTTATTGATAGTAAGGTAAAGCTACCACCGTGGCTACTGTGCAACATGTTCGCTACGCACAATCAGCTTAGGATTGCAAAGTCAGTTAAGTTTTAAAAAGTAAGAGCTTTTATTTATTTCTATTTTCTTGGCTTAACACTAGCACTAGGGCACATGCCTATAGGCAGAGTTATCTCTCTCTCACACACACAGGCTTACAGACAAATTATTTTTAAGCTAAAAGTTTCTCAATTATAAGTGCAAGGAGTTTACATGCAGTAGGGTAGCCACTTTCTTTATGCTGCTTATCCTACCACAGCTTTTTACAAGATTGGATACCTTATCCCAAAGCATATAGGTAATAAAAGGGTTATACTTTTGGCTACCTAGTTTTAGCCAATTAAGGGCAATTTCTCAAGATTACTAGAGGTTAACTGTATGGATTAGGATTGGGGGAGGTGGATAGTAATTAAAATGTACAAGCAGTGTCCATACAATATTTTTATTGATTTAAATACATTCACAATATTTACACATAATACATTTTTTCTTTATATTTTTGTTATAAATTGTACAGTTTGTTTTCTATTTTTCATTCCTAAGTATGAATACCATTTTTTTTCTTATTGCTTGATTGGTGCTGTTTTTTATTTTTGTAGTGCTATTGTTTTATTTCTTAAATTGTTTTGATTTATGCTAGATGCAGGTAGAGTAATATATTTCCAGTTTTTGGATGTTAGTGAAGTTGGCAACTGCGGGATCACACCTCAAAGGAATGATGTCGGGCCCGGCAGGAGAGGAAATGGGGCCTCTCAGGTCGTTATCCGGAGAAATCCCTATTTTAAAATTGGAACATGGAATGTTCGAACTATGTTACAAGCTGGGAAACTAGAGAACTTGAAAAGAGAAATAGACCGACATAAATTAGATATTTTAGGATTAGCTGAAACACGTTGGAGAGAAGAAGGAGAGTTCACAAGCGGAGACTACAAAGTCTTGCACTCCGGAAGTGTGAATGGTCAAGGCGGTGTAGGTTTGGTACTAAATGCTAACTCTTCAAGAGCCCTACTGGATGTTGAAGCTATTGGAAACAGAATTATCATAGCACGTTTTCTGGCAACACCCGTAAATTTAGTTGTGGTGCAGGTATATATGCCTACGTCCAGCAGTGATGATGATGAGGTTGAAGAAATATATGAGAAGCTGGAAGAATTACTGCGTAAGACAAAGGCTAGCGAGAACATTATTATAATGGGAGACTGGAATGCAGTGATTGGTGAGGGAAAAGAAGGATTTGCAGTAGGAGGGTATGGTCTTGGTAGAAGAAATTCACGTGGTCAACGTCTTCTCGAATTCTGTGAACAAGAGAGGCTCGTTATAAGTAACACTTGGTTTACCTCACCAAAGAGGCGGAGATATACTTGGAAAAAGCCAGGTGATGATCAACGTTACCAGATTGACTATATTCTTGTCAAGGAAAGATACAAAAATCAAGTGAAGAAATCCATGGCATATCCGGGCGCTGACATCTGTTCTGATCATTCTCTACTAGTAATGAGTACGGAACTGAAATTTAAACGCAGGATTCAGGGAAAACCAACAAAGAAGTGGAATCTTGAAGCATTTAAAAGCGAGCGGACTAAAAAGCAATATCAGGAAGCCACTGATGACAACATATCATCATATGCAAACAACTCACAAACTGTTGATCATTTATGGTCAATAGCCAAATTCTCCATCGAAAATGCTGCTGAAGACTATGTGGGATTTGTGGAAAGAGTGAATCGCAAACCATGGATCACACAGGACATTCTCTTAAAGATGGATGAAAGGAGAAAATTTAAAAACGACTCTTCAGAAGTAGGCAGAAATAACTACCGAATGCTAAAGAACCAGATTGATCGACTCTGTCGGGAGAAGAAAATGGAGTGGTGGCAGTCAAAATGCGAAGAGATCGAATTTCTGCAAAAACAAGGAAGAACAGATTTAGCCTACCAAAAGATCAGGGAAACTACTAAGAAACAAAAAGGATTCCGCACTAGACAGTTCCGTGATACACATGGGAATCCTATATCAGACCTGAATTACAAGAAGGAACACTGGAGGATGTATGTTGAAGATCTATACGCAGAACCAATTCCATTCCTTTTGCCAACACGTGGCGAGGAAGACAGGCCAATTGCAGAAGATAGAATTATTAGATCAAAGTTCGATGAAGCTCTAAAATCAATATCCATGGGTAAAACACCAGGTATTGACAATGTTCCTGCCGAACTAATCAATAATAGTGGGGATAGTACACTTGAATGGATATTCAAATTGGTAGCAAGAATTTTCGAAGAAGGTAATTGGCCTCAGGAGTTTTACACCAGCATCATCATTCCAATTCCAAAGAAGACTGTACCAGTTGAATGTAGTGACTATCGGACCATTAGTCTCATCCCTCATGCATCAAAGATACTTCTGCAGATTTTAAGGAAAAGGATGGAAATATACATCGAACAGTATCTAGACAACTCTCAATTTGGCTTTCGAAAGAATATGTCTACACGTGATGCTATCGGGTCCTTGCGATGTCTTGGAGAAAAGATGTTAAGTGTAAACAGAAACCTTTACGTGTGCTTTGTGGACTTCGAAAAAGCATTTGATAAAGTCAACTGGCACAAGCTGTTTCCTCTTCTGAAACAAATAGGTTGTCCCCATCGATTAATCAGATTAATATTTGATCTGTATATAAATCAAACTGCTGTTGTTCGGCTTGGAAGTGACGTATCAGAACCCGCTAAGATCCGCAAAGGTGTGCGACAAGGGTGTTTGCTGTCCCCTGGACTGTTCAATGCCTTCGCTGAAGCTATAACTAAGTGGGCTTTTAAAGGTTCTAATATGGGAGTGAAAGTTGGTGGAAGACTTATCCAGAATATTAAATTTGCTGATGATCTGGCATTACTTGCAGTAAATCCGCATACATTAACAAACATGTTGCAATGTTTAAATGATACAGCTACAGAATATGGAATGAAAATCAATTTTAAGAAGACCAAGATTCTGGTGATAAGTAAGCATCAACACGAACTAAATATTACCATAAATAAAGAACCAGTACAACAGGTCAATCGTTTTATATACCTTGGCCAGATCTTCACAGAAGACCTACGATGTGAACTTGAAATCAGGAGCCGTATAGCCATGGCCAAGCAGGCATTCCGTGAAAAGCATTCTCTAATTTATCAACGCTCGATGTCCCTCAGCCTTAGAAAACAACTGGTTAAGACCTACATATGGCCAGTTGCAATGTACTGCAGTGAGACCTGGTCAATGAATAGAGGTGACATTAAACGACTAGAAGCGTTTGAGATGTGGTGTTGGCGCCGAATGGAAAAGATCAGCTGGGTAGAGAAAATGACCAACATAACGGTGCTGGATCGAATAAAGGAAAAACGGCAAATGATCCGCCAGATATATAGAAGGAGATCCACCTGGCTTGGCCACAGGTTACGACATGGTGGCCTGATGATCGACATTCTAGAAGGCAAAATACCCGGAAAACGCCCTCGCGGGAGGCCACGGAACACTTTTATGAGATCTTTCCTACATAGCTCTGGACTACGAAATTATGAAATGGTCAAAAGGACAGCACAAGACCGAACAACGTGGAGAAGACTCATTGTAGGAGCAGACCAGTCGCTTGACTGAAAAACATGATGATGATGATGATATCCATAAATTAACCCTTTAAGCATGGTCAATGGTTGAGTAATGACCATAGGCATGTGTAGCTATACCATCAGAATCAATTGCTCTTTTATCATCACCAGGACACAAAGCAGTTTTGTTTTATAGATGATATGTTATGTTGTTTAGAAGCGATAATGTTAATTCGTATTCTTTTTACCTCGTTTTTCAGGATATAGTCCTTATAATCTTGAAAACTTATACAATTCTTGACAACGCCTTTGCTGACAACGTAAGCTGACGTTTTGGATGGTTGTCACGGGTCTTTCTTGATTCGAGTCAGAAGCATCAACTTAACACACACCACTAAACAACCCACCATTAAACAAAATACTTCTTTTTCTAAATTTATTGTTAAACGCGGCTCCGAAAAAAAGCTGTGGGCGACAACGTACGCTAACGTTTTGGATGGTCGCCACAGGTTGGGGCGGGGAGGAGCCCCACCATTAAACAAAATACATTTTATATCTAGCCTACTTTGCACATTTTGCGAAAATGAGGAAGAAGTAGACTTATGAGATCGATCCGGGCAAATGTGTGTCTGACTGTCTGTCTTTCTGTCAGTCTGTGTGTGTGTGTCCATCAACTCCTAAAGGGCTACAGCAATCAAAACCAAATTTGGTAAGAGTAAAGATCTATACCTGAATATCTTAGGGCCATATTTGAAAATGTCAGTGCTACCAACTGCTGAAAAATCGCAACTGAAATTTGAGCTCCATGTTGGATATCTTGGAAGGTATACATGGGAACTATTCCAAAATTGGCACACATATAGATAATATTTCAGTTTAATTTCCAGGAGGCCATACAAGACAGTGAAGCCAAACTGATTCTATGCCTTCTTATAGGTCCAATTTTTAAATGTATATAACTTCTACACTATAAATTGGATTTCAACGAAATTTCGTATGTGCTACGTGTACATAAACAGATATGACTGAGCGTATTCTTAAGAGCAACCGGGGCTGCCAACTGCTAATAAATGCCAAGTATAGGCGCCATTAAAAATTAGGTGTGCAGAAGTTATATTAAATGTGTTTCTCCCAGTGATATGCTTAGACCAACGAAGTTTCAATTATTGTTAGTAGTCGGTGTTAATATTGCCTACTGAATTCCTATGTTGTTTGGAGTGTTTGTTGATGCAATATAGATTCCACATAGCCACCAGTACGTCGTTGTACCAATCTCCGCCACCTCGCGTGCTCATTGTTTCCGTCCCATTTCCAAAATCACTCCCACAAAAATGTCCAGCTACCGAGTGCTACAAAAATATCCAGATACCGAGTTGAAAGATGTTACACATCAAAAACTATTTTTGAAATTTCATTCGAATCAATTTTGGGTAGATTTCATTAGAAAGCTAACTATTGCAATGGGTACTCCGCTCGAAATCATGTCTAGTTGAGAGATAAGAAGACAGGACGAGGTACGAACCGAGGACCACCTCAGAAGAATGGCATATTTAAAATTTGGAATTATGGATAAAATTTACAGTCTGGATGGAAGACTATGATTAAATAAGCACTTGGAAAAATTTTCGCCTAAAGAAATATTTTTATTTTGAGAAATATAGGAAATTTTATGATCTGGTAATTTTTAACCAAGCATAAATGATATTTGAAGAGTCCTGGAAATCTACACTTTCGTCGATGTTAGTAGCGAGAAACGTGTTTAGAGCTGAGGGAGAGCTAGCAAGGTCGGCTGGAGGACGGACACGCGCCACGATCGAGAGTGGGGGAGCAAACGCGTGTCGGAAGCGCGCCAGAACTTGCTAACGACCAATGAGAAAATAGTTTGAATACTAAGGAAGGAATAAATATTAAAATCATTATTTTAATATTTTATGAGAGTGTTACATATTGAATTCACCAGCAGAGGAAAAGAAATTTAATTGGCAAAACGGATATTAAATTAAATGGCTGAGAGAGAAGTTATGTATAAATCAGTCAATTTTCATAGCGGTTGGAGGCTAGTTGACCAGATTTGCGAGGGAAATCTGATCGGCGAGGCTAGCAGACGAGGCTCTTTCTATCTGAACAGTCGAGGAGGTAAGACGTTATTATTTTCACTCTTCGAGAAATATATAGACAAAGGTTTTGAGAACCAGAGATATCAAGATGAAGCAACAAGCAATTGAGAGGAGAAATAAGCATTATTAGTCAACAGTATTAAGACGAAACATTTATACTACACTTATAGAAGGAATATACGTCGTGATACAATACTTGAAAGTTGCAACCTGAAACATCGAACACGCAACTACTCAGGAAGGAAGTCAGAAGTAGTGAGACTTTATATAATAAGTTCATCAATCTACACAACAATGTATGAGAAATCAGGTCGGAGGGGACAAACTACGACTACACATCATTTGGCAGTGAGGAGAATGTTTTAACTTCACTATGTTGGGAAAGTAGAGCTATGCTAACTAGCGAGATCCAAAAATGACCAGATAACATAGCAATATGAGCAGCGAGATGCAGAACATCGCAGTTTTCGCTCCCATAAGGCTACAAGCGACTACCAGAGAAATCCACACTATGGAGGTGATTTCTTGTGTTGGAAAGAACACTGCAAGCTACCGATTTCAATGAACATCGAGATCTGAGAAGAGACGAGCAGCATTCGAGATGGAGAACGCGGGGAATCCAGAGCTGGAGAGCGCCAAGCTCCGAGCGCTGCGGAGGAGACGTGTCATCGCGGAGGACGTAGGAGCAGGCCAGCAGACGAGTTTCCAGCTGAGGACCGGTTGGGTTACATCACACCAGGGCATTCACCTGCACCAGGGAGTCCAGACGTGGCAGAGATGACATAATGAAACCAGTCCGCAGGGAGCATGGTCCATTCCAGAGAAGCACGTGGCGAGATTCCATGGACAGAAACGTCATCAGGACTGTCACCAGCGATCTCAGAATGAAGGTAGAAAAGTGCAATTTTATACACATCAGTAGTTAGATCTTGTACACGTTATTCCAGACTTTGACCAACATATTTGCATTTATAACCTATGTTATTGTATTGTCTTTAATATTTAGTAATTTCTATAGTTAGTTTCATACGTTATTCGGACGTATTTTGAAGGCTTGATCGACGATCTTAGACACCGTAAATATTTTTCATTGTCATTTTAAGGCGTTAAAATTTTCTTACAGTTAGCATCGTTGCGATTGCTTACGTATATTCCGTAGATTTGTTGTAACATCGGAGAACGAACATATTTGTATTGGAACTTGAGAGAAGAAGCGTAAATTTGTGATAAATGAATAAATGTATCAGAGAAAGAAAATAGTCATGTGTTTGACGAACGTAAATAATTTATGTTGTAATGTCAGAGAAAGGAAGGACATGAGAATCCTATGATAAAGAGTTTATGCATCTCAGAAACGAAATACTATGTATAAAACGAAGTTGTTAATAGGAGTATTCAATATTGGCATTGAAAGAACTCCAGTATGAAGGAAAGATAAAGATATTGTAAAACCCAGAAGTTTTGTTGTACGGAAAAGAACAGTATGCGATAGTGAAGGCATAACTAAATAAGAAACGCTATTATGGAATGTTATGAATGTATATTTATTGTAAATATTAATGTGAAATGGAAGGGAGGATATTAGCATTTATTGTTAACAGAAACGTGAGGAAAGGTAATTGTTATTTTCGTAGCAGACGCAAGCAGACTTAAAATTCAGAGTTAAGAGAGAAATTGTAACAAGGAAGTATTTGATGCAGAGAAGGAAGAAATGAGATGAGCTATGGTAGTGAGAATTGTGGAGAGTTTATGCGGTAATATTACGAGATCAAGAATCTAAGTGGAAAGATTTTAAACAGAGCACTGAAATGTATAATCGATAGAGGATTTTGTAGAAGGAGGAGTGTATTCGTGAAAGATATTGCATTTGTAATTTCTAGTAGGAATACTGAATATCATACTTTGATGAAACAGTTATTTATTCAGTCATCAATCATATTTATACATAAAAATATGAAGCTCTTCTCTAATGGACAAAAACTTAAAATGTGCACTAGACTTCAAGACAGAACTGGAATAAATAACCCTCGTCGAAACACACTACCTGGCCAAAGAAATTTAAGTTGTCTTAGCACTAGGATATACAATATATTGCCAGTAAATGTTACAGACAACACCCTGAAATACTGAAGAAAAGGCTTTTTACATGGCTCCTTAATAACTTTGATAAAGTAAATGAACTTATAAATTTTTACCATCATATTTATACCAACTCAGTCACGGAGGGTGAGTGGTCAACGTGTCAGTCTACTAACCCCAAGCTTGCAGGTTCGCTCCTGGCCGTGGTAAGTGATTTTTTTGAAAGGCGGCAAAAATTACGACACCATTTCATACGATGCTGGCATGCCAAAGAACCCATTTGAATTCAGTAGGCCGTGTTCATAATGGCAAAATTAATCTCGGGACTTTCCGCCAACACAAAGTTCCTAATTTCTCTACTAGAAAGCGCTATATAGTGTTCAAGGAGCTTGGATAACTAACCTCTTTGACGTTCATAGTGCTTCAAGGAACAACGAAATCCGACATGCATGCTACCCTTTGGGTGTCAAATAACAAAGCTTGCACCCGGCACCCGAGGCCATACGAAATTATTATTATTATTATTATACTGTAGTCACAAATAAGTAATGTATCATCTTCTTTTATTTTAGTATCCTTATAATTAAAGCTTTTACTATAAACTTTTCTTACTATTATCAGTCAAATACCATGCTGCAAATAAATTAAGAAATTGTGTTCATGCACCCACGCACAAGTTTATCTCATGTGGGATTAACACTGTATTTTGATACAACATCTGTATATGCACATGTTTTCTGTCAGTGAATAAAAATGTATGCTCGTAAAAAAGAAGCTAGTGAAATTGATCGCCATTACAGCTTAAATGTTCCAAAGGCCTTAACTCAGGATCAAGAAGCAAAGTACCAATCTTCTGAAACCTGTTAGTTGTGTCATAAAATATTCACCCCAGAGGACTGGAAAGTTAGAGATCATTGCCATATTACAGGGGTATACCGTGGAAGTGCTCATAATAACTAATTTGAGGTGTAAAACACGTAACCCCGTTCCTGTATTTCTACATAATATGAATGGATATTATTCAAATTTTATTGTAAAGCAATTGGGATGTACGGTACTACTGAGAGAGTGGATGTTATCCCTAACTCCTAAGGAAAGTACATTTCCTTCACCAAATATGTGGGAAATATTAAGCTTCGAATTGTGGATACGTTTCGGTTGATGCCGAGTAGTTTGGAAAACCTTGTTAACCACTTAACATCATACCCTGAAACAGACAAGTACTTTGGAAAAGAGAATGCAACGCTCATGACTCGTAAAGGTGTATTTTGTTATGATTACATTGATTCATGGGAAAAATTAAGTGAAACGTGTTTACCTCCAAAAGACGTATTCTTTAACAAGTTAGTTAGTTATTGTTGTTTTAAAGGGCGGACCTACTAGGTCATCTGCCCCTCTTAACACAGATTAAAGAATACAAATTTTGAATTGAATTTAAAATTTTGAGGTGGACATCTAAATTTAAAAAGACCAAAAATTAACAAAACAAAAACAAACAATTAAATAAAAATAAACAAAAATTACGGAAAATCAAAACATTATCATTCAAAAACCAACAAGTTGTTGAATCAATGTTAAATGGAAGATTTAGATTGCTGGCCCTAACCCACTCTCACTTATAAAGCGGATAACGCGATCAGCAGCCACCACGTCATCGGCTAATATAAGTTTGAGTGTCATCTGCAAACCAAGGTTTCTTCGTAAGTCAGCAAGATCCACACACACGGTGAAAATGTGGGCCACGGTGAAAACGGCTCCGCAGGTACAAAGTGGGGGGTCTTCCCTTCTCATTAGGTACGAGTGGGTGGATCTTTTATGACCTATCCTTAGCCTACACAATATGACGGACTCTCTCCGGGCCCGGAAGGAGCTCCGCCACACGCGAGTAGTTCCCTAGATCGCTTTCAGTTTACTGGGCAGTGGGTCAGCTAGCCACTGACTCTCCCAAAAAGCCAGAACTTGTAGGCGTAACTGAAAGCGAATATCTCTAGCGGGTACCTCCATTGGTCGAGGTGGTAGTGATACCGCCTCTTTTGCAGCTTGATCAGCTAACTCATTTCCCGCAATTCCATGTGGCTTGGAAGCCACAGAAAGGTGATTCGAGTGTCAGCGTGGCACAGCCCGGCTAGTAGGTCGTGGATTCGCTGCACTAGGGGGTGTTGCGGGAAACATGTAGCAATTGACTGCAACGAACTCAAAGAGTCGGTACACACGAGAAAGTGGATTCGTGCATCCTGCAGAGCTTCATAGATGGCAACGAGCTCCGCAGTAAACACACTACAGGCCTCAGGCAAAGATATCTTGGTATTTGCACCATCAATAACATAAGACAACCCACTTTCTCGTCCACCTTCGAACAATCCGTGTAGAGAATGCCAGCGTCCGGAAATTGGTGAACTATGCTGTGGAACTGCCTCCGGTAAACGGAGGCATCCGTGTTCACCTTAGGACCTCGGGGCAGATCCAACCGAATTTCCGGACGCGGGACTTGCCACGGAGGCACCTCGCTAGGTGTCCAGATCATACAGGGACCTACAGCCACTCCTATTTCAGTACACGAGCTATCAAGTTTAATACCAACCGGCCGAGTGGCACGAGGCCGGTTGGCGTACCCCTGGTGGTTTTGGGTACCGAAGAGAGCTTGATACGTCGGGTGTTGCGGCATTTGACGCACAATGGCAGCATACGTTAAAAGCATATGTTGGCGTCTATAATTTAAAGGTGGAACACCCGATTCGGCGAGTAAGCTGGGTATCGGGCTGGTCCGGAAGGCACCAGTAGCCAGCCTAACGCCACTATGGTGGATACTGTCCAGCATTTTCAAGGTTGCCGGCCTTGATGAACAGTATGCCGCAGAACCATAGTCTAGCCGGGACAGGACGAGTGCTTGGTAGAACCGTAGCAGCACCGCACAGTCAGCCCCCCACGTAGTGCCACTAAGAAACTTAAGCATGTTCTGTTTCCTGAGACACGTCATTTTCAATTGCCGTATATGGTGCTGCCACGTTAATTTGCTATCAAAATGGAGCCCCAAGAATCGGTAAGTGTCAACCATCGGCAACGCAGCATCCCTGAGATGTAGTTCAGGGTGTAAATGTAGCCTCCGGAGCCGACAAAAATGGACGACGGAGGTTTTCGCTGCTGAAAAACGAAAACCCCAGTCGTGAGCCAACATGTCGACCCGGTTGATAGCTAGCTGTAATTGCCGTTCCACGACTGCCATACTTCCAGAGCTGTAATGCAGAGCTAAATCGTCTACATACAGCGATGGAACTACCGCGGACCCGGCGGCGGCAACAATGCGATTTATGGCAATCGCGAACAAGGTGACACTCAGCACTGAACCCTGAGGAACTCCATTTTCTTGAATATAGTATTGCGATAATGTCCTACCGACCCTCACACGGAAGAGTCGGACGGACATGAAATTCACAATTAAAGTCGGTAGATTACCACGGAGTCCCCACTTGTGAAGGGTGGAAAGGATCCCGTAGCGCCATGTGGTGTCGTAGGCTGTTTCGAGGTCAAAGAAAAACCGTGACTAGGTGCTGCTTTCGGAAAAATGCCCCCTGTATGGCGCTCTCAAGTCGCACCAGATGGTCAGTGGTGGACCTATGAGAGCGAAATCCACACTGGTAGTCAGACAGGAGACCTTTCTCCGCCAAGAACCACACCAGTCGACGGTTCACCATCTTTTCGAGCAGCTTACATATGCCATTTGTCAGACAAATGGGCCTATAGCTGCTTACAAACTTGGGATCCTTTCCAGCCTTGGGAATCGGTATCACGATCCCCTCTCGCCATTGAGATGGAAACTCCCCTTCAATCCATATACGATTGAAGAGGATCAACAGTTGTTTTATACTGGCTTCGCACAGATGTTTTAACATTTGATTATGTATGTTATCCGGTCCAGGAGCCGTATCCCTGCACAGTGCAAGCGCACTGCGCAGTTCCCATTCAGAGAATGGTACATTATAGGACTCCGAAGCAGCAGTGGCAAAGGACAAGGGGTGAGTCTCTGCCTCCCGCTTCAGAGTGAGAAATGTAGGATCGTAACTCCCGGAGCAGGATACATCGGAGAAGTGCGAGCCAATACTGTTGGCAATGGCGAGATGGTCCGTGATGATGTCTCCATTGATGGACACTCCGGGTATCGACAGTGATGTCGGGAGTCCGGAGATCCGACGAAGCTTAGTCCACACTTGAGATGAAGGAGTATGCGCCGTCATAGACGACACATACTTTTCCCACGTCGTTTTCTTACTCGCCCGAATCAGATATCGGGCTCTAGCACGCATCCTTCTGAAGGTGATAAGGTTGGCCATAGTGTTTTGCCTCCGATAGCATTTGAAAGCACGTCGACGATCTTTAATGGCTGCTGCAATCTCGGCTGTCCACCAAGGGACAAGCTTCCGGCGTGAGTTGCCGGATGAGGAAGGTATTGTTTCCTCAGCAGCAGCCAAAATACCATTCGTTATGTGAATGGTATGATCGTCGACACTCTCACAGGTATCTTCGGCAAACACCGCACGTGCCGTGAAAGTTGGCCAATCAGCCCGACGGAGAAGCCATCGACTTGGTAACTCGATGGCTCTCTGGTTCGGAAGAGTAACGATAGTTGGAAAATGGTCACTATTACAAAGGTCATCGTGTACACCCCACTGTAGCAGGGGAACCAGCGCACGACTGCACAAGGTAATATCGATACTTGAATAAGTACCGTGTGCAATAGAGAAGAGCTTAGGTTCCTGTGTTCAACAGACACAGGTCCAGCCGCCTGATCAGCCTCTCAAAATCTCTCCCTTTACCGCTAGTGGTAGCGGAGCCCCAGATGGTGTTGTGGGCATTAACATCTCCCAGAAAGAGAAAAGGAGGGGGGGAGCTGAGAGACTAGATTCACCAGCTGGTCGTAATCCGGCTGAGAATCAGGCGGGATGTACACGTTACATACTGTTGCCATTACTTGCAACGAAGTACGAACTTCAACTGCCTCTAGCTGAGTACGCAACGGCACCTCTTCACTAAAGAGGCTAGAGTGGACGAGAGTGCAGACGCCACCAGCGGCCACAGCTCCGTCCACCCGGAGTTTGAAGTGTCACATTGTTGTCTCATGTCCAGGACGAAACCTGGATTCCTGAAGACAGACAATGCTTGCCGTAAACTGAGAAATCAACTGGCGTACTTCAGCGAGATGTCGAAAATAGCTATTACAGTTCCATTGTAATAGTGGCATAGTGTGGACTTAAGTAGAAGATTTTTGTGTTTTCTAAGATTGAACATTTATTATGAGGAAGCCAAACAATATATACAGAACAATACAGATCAGTGCGCCGCAGTAACGGCTCTGGTCGCTCGAGTAATCGATAACTGAGTCTCTGGTGGTTTGTATGTGTTACCAACTGTTGAGGATGAAATTTCTTTAAAACATACATTTCATAGGGTTCGAATACACAACATTTCCTCCCTCTTTTAAATTGAACTTATGTCTATGGTGAAAATCTTAATGGTGGGCGGCGTTTGTGTGTAGACATGCGCGGTATTACTGGAGTAGCTGGTGTTGGTGCTCGGTTTCCACGGATCACTTGTGGCATCCTCTCGGGTGGTACTGCGGTAGCTGGTGCTGGGAAGAACCGAACACGTCGTGGCCTAGGTGGAATTTCGGTAGGTTCTTCGCTGGTCGGTTCCTGGTTCTCTGTGTTTGGCCGTATTCCTGGAAATGGCCTAATTTGGTCGATGTGGCGCTTTATTCGTTTCTCCCGGAAGTTGATATCATAGTGAAGATCTCCAATGCGGGCTGCGATGGTACCGGGGAGTCACTTGTCCAGGTTCGGGTTGCCAGAGAGGAAGTAGACTGACTGACCCGCTTCGAAGGTGCGGAATGTAGAGTCCATTTCTGCTTTCTGTTTCTCGCAGACTCGAGTGCGAACGTCTTCGGGTCTCGCCAGGTTGAGACGTGTCCGAAGTTCTCGTCCCAGGAATAGTCGAGATAGAGATTGTCCGGTGGTAGAGTGCGGCGCTCTTCGAAATTGGCGAAGGAACTCGTTCAGGTTTGTCTGCAGAGTTCCGTTGGTTGTTTTCATCGCGTAGAGGGCATCCTTCACCGTTAGGACATACCGTTCTGCTTGGCCATTAGTTGATGGATGGTATGGTGCTGTAAGCTTGTGGTACTTCACACCACTGTTCTGCAGGAAGGCCTTGAATTCTTCTGAGACGAACTGCCTGCCATTGTCTGAAACGACGGTGACTGGGGTGCCGTGTGCTGTGAACAGGTCATCCATCAGGGAGATTGTTGCTGCAGCTGTCGTGGTGGTTGTTGTCTTGACCTCGAGCCACTTGCTGTAGGCGTCTACAACAATCAGAAGCATGCTGTCAGCTACTGGGCCCGCGTAGTCGATGTGAATGCGTTCCGACGGTGCCTTTGGGTACTCCCAGTAATGCTCGCGGAACTTGGGTGGAGCGTGCGCATGGGTTGCGCATGTAGTGCAGGACTTTGCAAGCTTCTCGATGTCGGAGTCGATGCCTGGCCAAAACACAAAGGAACGTGCCATTCCCTTCATTTTGACAATCCGCAGGTGAGCTGCATGGAGATCGTTGAGGATAGCATCTCGCAGTGCAGGTGGAACCACTATGTGCTCGAACATCAAGCAGTTGGCGGCGAGCGTGTATTTTACCTCGGGTGCCTTGAAGTCGTGGCGGGGGAGATCTTGGCCTCCTTCCAGAAGTTTGACAATTCTTCCGAGATCAGGGTCCTTCCTCGTCTCTCATGCAATGGCTTCGGATTTGACGGGTAACTGCTGCGTCTGGTGAACCGTAAAACAATCAAAGTCGTCGTAATCCTCCGTTTCCTCCCTCTGTTGCAAGATTGAGTTTTGGATCTTGTTGACGGTCGATGGTAACGGTGCTCTAGAGCAGTAGTCAGCGTTGGCGTTTTGCTTCGATGTTTTAAAAACCACAGTGTAGTTAAAGTGTGCGAGGTAGCCGGCATAATTGGCCATGCGACTAATGCACAGGACTGGTAGCGACTTCTCTGGACGTAGGATCTGTGTCAGGGGCTTGTGATCCGTGATTAGCGTGAAGTGTCGAGCGTACAGATAGTTGAAAAACTTTTGTACTGCCCAAACGACGGCGAGCGCTTCCTTGTCGATCTGGGGGTACCTTTGCTCCGTACATGACATTGTCCGACTAGCATATGCGATAGGCCGTTCTAGTCCGTTGCTGAGCAGATGAGACAGCACTGCGCCGAGACCGGTTTTGCTGGCGTACGTTTCCAGCAAAAGTGGTAGTGTTGGATCGTACTGCATAAAGACCTGCGGTGAGGTTAGAGCGTCCTTAATGTCCTGGTAGGCCCTGTCGCCGTCTGGTGTCCATATGAGAGGATCCTTCAACAGCATGTCTCTGAGTGGCCGATCTCTCGTTGGCAGGTTATGGATGAAGGCACTGTAGTATGTCGCTTTACCCAAAAACAGCTGGAGTTCTTCTGGAGTCGCTGGTTTCGGCGCATCCCGTACGGCTTGGATGTGCGAATCAGACGTATGAATGCCTGAAGCATCGATCTTGTGGCCAAGAGCTTCCAGGACAGGTTCTGCAAAGCTGCATTTTGCTCGGTTGAGCTTGAGACCGTGTTGGCGAAAGCGCTCTAGTACCACGGTGAGGGTCTCCATCAGATTAGGTGAAAGGAATGATCGAGGAAGTAGGCTGATGGAATTCTGCACCGAGCATGAATTGGTCATAGCAAACACCTTATTCAGTAATCACAATAGAAGAATATACACATGGATGAGACCAGGAGATACAGGGCGTTACCAAATTGACTTCATTACGGTCAAGCAGAGGTTTCGAAACCAGATTTTGGATTGTAAAACATATCCTGGTGCTGACATAAACTCTGACCACAATCTGGTTGTGATGAAATGCAGATTAAAGTTGAAAAAAAAGTCAAAAGCCAAAAAGGTGGGCGATAGACAGACTGAAAGTGAAGGATGTAAACGAAAGATTCAAGAAGAGTATATAGGAAGGACTAATGAAAAACCCTAAACAATCTTCAATTGCTGACGAATGGGCACTTTTGAAAAAGGAAATAACAAAATCCGCAGAAGAAAACATTGGTAGGAAAGAAAAATAGGCAGAAAACCGTGGATCACTCAGGATATACTAGAACTGATGGATGAAAGGCGGAAACACAAGAATGTAAGAGATGAAAAGGGGAAAGCAGAATACAGACGTCTGAGAAATGAGGTTAACAAGAAGTGCAAGGAAGCGAAAGAAGAATGGTTGAAGGAGAAATGTGCAGGTATAGAAAATTGCCTGAAATTAGGAAAAGTAGACACAGCTTATCGAAGGATTAAGGATACTTTTAGGGAAAAGAAGAGTAAATGCTGTAAGCTGTAATATTAAGGACACAAATGGAAAGCCCCTAACAGATAGGGAAGAAAAGGTTGAGAGATGGAAAGCTTGCATAGAGTGTTTGTATAAGGGAAAGGAGATTGAGAATCATGTAATGGAAAGAGAGGAGGAAATTGATGAGGATGCAAAAGGAGATTTAATATTGAGATCAGAATTTGACAGAGCATTGGAGGAATTGAGCAGGAACAAAGCACCATGCATAGATCATATACCGATTGAGTTACTACGCTGCATAGGAGATGAAGGTCTGATCAGGTTATTTCACTTGGTGTGTAGGATTTATGAGACAGGTGAGGTACCCCCTGATTTCAAGAAGAATGTTATTATCCCTATACCAAAGAAAGTGGGAGCTGACAGATGTGAAGATGACCGTACAATCAGCTTGATTACTCATGCTTCAAAGATCCTGTCTAGAATAATTTACACGAGGATGGAAAGCCAGATAGAAACGGAGTTGGGTGAAGGCCAGTTTGGTTTCAGGAGAAATTAGGAACAAGGGAAGCAGTACTAAGTCTTAGGCTGATTTTGGAAGGTCGAATAAGGAAAGATAAGAAAACGTTCATGGCATTTGTTGACTTAGAAAAGGCTTTCGATAACGTTGATTGGACTAAATTGTTTGACATTTCGAAATCTATTGGAATAAAATACAGGGATAGGAGGGTGATATACAATCTATACAGAAGCCAGACAGCAGTCAATCGAGCTGAAGGACATGAGAGAGAAGCTGGTACTCAGAAAGGTATAAGGCAAGGCTGCAACTTATCACCCATACTTTTCAATCTTTACATTGAACAAGCAATGAAGGAAATTGTAGAAAAATTGAAAGTGGGAGTGAAGATTAAAGGAGAAATAATTTCAACTTTGAGATTTGCTGATGACATCGTCATCTTGGCCGACAAGCCTGAGGATTTGAATGAGTTTTTGAATGGTATGGACTCCGTTTTGAGGAAAGTATTCATGATGAAAATTGTTACGTGCAATGCCCGTACCAACGTTTTTAAATATGTATCTCCCCTATATTCATGTGTCCCCGACTTAAAAGGACCGCCTGATGGCTTGGTTCCGCTTGTGAACACGAGATGGTAGTATCTATCGGACTTCGGCGCTTCTAGCCGGAGTTGTACCTTCTACCGCTAGAGTGTGTTTGTGGTGCCTTCTGATCTCGTCTAATCGAGACATATTTGAAGGATGTTGTTTTATACGTCATTAAACAAAAGACTATATATACATCATGCCGCCAAAATAATTATATAATGTGCACATTGTTACTTGATGTGTCAATCTGTGATTGGACAATTACTATTAACATTAATGCACTGCGGCCTATGACTCTTGGGTCCCCGCCATGCTGGCATCTAGGCAGTCTGTCGTCAAGAAAGCAACAAGCTAGTTGGTCGTGAAAGGTCTCGCCGCTGCCCGGGCGCTTGGCCCCCTGGCCTACACGAAATATGGATGTGTTTTAAAAAAAGGAAATGCCTGTGCTCTTAAGGCTATAATTTCGCCATTTTGCCTTGAAGATGAAGTGTGACTAATTATCGCAACTTGCTGCAAACAGGTGTGCTTGTGACCCAAACGGAGCATGTGCTGGGTAGGCGATGTTGAGACAAATCTAGTGCCTTATAATATTATTTAATTGGTGCGTTAATGATTTTATTATTATTGTGTCTCCACAGTGAAGTATAAATGTACGTTGTATAAAATATATATATATATATATATATATATATATATATATATATATATATATTGTTATGTGAGCTCCGATATTGGCCTTATATTAATGTTTTAATACTGTATTTTATTTCGCATTGTAGGCCAAATTTTTCTGTTTTATTAATGTTACCTGATATGTAAGGTTTTTTGTTTTCCTTCGTACCTTCCGGAGACACGTTTCAAGTTTATCTTACATTGTAGTTGATTATTTATCTAGTTTATTTTCTTTTGGTAATCTTAGGGATTCGCCTTTATTAATTTGCTTTACGATCCGTAGCATTCTAAATTTCCTCGTTGTTATCGTGTTAAGATGTAATTAGTTCCTCCTTTCCTTTCTCTCTGGTGACATTTTATTTTAAAAAGTAATTGTTTGCCGTGATTCCACTGAACATGCAAGCATCTGTTTCGTGGCCATGTTTGTTTTTTTGTTTTGCCCGAGTGCATTCTGGTCTCGGAGTGTAATTCTCTAGGCGTCGAGCGGGACACTCAAACGTGTTGTGGTGGAAGCTTAATATGTTTTTTGGTTAATCTTGTTGATTTAACTTTGTGTTTTTGTGAGTGTTCCTGAGTATTTCTCCGTCACAAAGTTATGGATTTGTAAATTGGGCCTATTTTAATTTTATTAATTTAATTTTATACTTTTCGTTTCCTCGTGGCCTTGATGCCTGCATGGCGAGTCAGTTTTGCGTGCATTAGTGATTTATCAAGCCCGTTCTCTGTTTGTGATCGCTGTATGCTGACCTTCTTTCTTTTGGGCTTTATTATTATTTTCTTTTAAAATTAAATGTTTTCGTTTTGGTTCAGCAAACTTGCATGTAAAGTCCTATCTAGTTTTCTTAGGTAATTGACTTGTTTTGGCCTTAAGCAAATGTCCATCACCAGAGAGGTTGTGGTTTGTGGCAATTATAGTCTTTTTTTTTTTTTTTGGCTGGAGGATTTTAATTCATTTATTATTTTCTTGCCCCTTTTATTAATTAAATGTTTTTTTTTAATATTAAGCAACTGTTGTGGCATCATTTCGTCGGTGACAGTTCTGTGGGTTATCGGACTGTGTCTGTAGACGAGCCTGTGCGTTTCCCTCTTCTCCACCTTCTTCCACCCATAGGTGTTCTTCTGTTGGGACATGTCATCTGGCGGTGATTTTGCAGTTAGCGATGCGGACCTCTGAAAAAAGGTAAGTTGGCCTCATCCATTCCAACCCAGGCGTCGCAAAAATTAATAAATGTAAAACAAAAATACTGGAATGCAGCCGAAATAAATCAGAAACCTCGATGGACATCAAATTAGCAGGTGAAAAGCTGAAGGAAGTAGAAGACGTCTGTTACTTAGGAAGCAAAATAACCAGTGATGGACGAAGCAAAGAGGATATAAAAAGTAGGTTAGCTCAGGCAAGGAAAGCATTTCTACAAAAAAGGAATCTGTTGACATCGAATATAGATTTAAGTATTAGGAAGTCATTTATGAAAGCCTTTGTCTGGAGTGTGGCACTGTATGGAAGTGAAACTTGGACTATTGGTGCAGCAGAAAAGAGGAGTATTGAAGCATTTGAAATGTGGTGTTACAGGAGAATGATGAAGATCAGATGGGTAGATAGGGTTACAAACGAAGAGGTATTAAGACGAGCGGGAGAGGAGAGATGTTTCTGGCGACTGCTAATGAAGAGAAGAGATTGGTTAGTAGGACACATACTAAGACACCCAGGAATAGCAAGCTTAGTTGCGGAAGGAAGGGTTGAGGACAAGAACTGTAGGGGTAGACCAAGGTTAGAATATGTTAAACAGATTGCCTCGGATGTAGGGTGTGGTAGCTATGTAGAGATGAAAGGATTAGCACAGGACAGGGAGGAATGGAGCGCTGCATCAAACCAGTCAAAAGACTGAAGACTCAAACAACACACATGTTAAGTACCCTGCTTTGTTGTTACAGTTCATATGTTGGAAAAGTTGGTGGCTTTTTGTACATAACTTTGGAATTAAATTCTGGCAAGTATTTACCTGAGCCAAATGTGAATCAAGTATTCCACTCCAACCATTTATTCCATATTTCCATATTATAGTTGTGACTGGACGAAGGCAAAATATACAGTTCTCAAGACTTTTGCTGAAAGGATATTTCTGATTCTGTAAAATATATCAATTAACTTTTGGAGTTTATTGGCCAATTTTGATGCATGCATATTCCATTTTAAATGACTATAATAATCCCTAAATATGTAGCATTCATTGACTTCTGTAGGGTATAGCAGTTGCATCTTTCGCCATTGTTACAAATTTATGTGTGGATTTTTAGTGTTAAATTATCTGTGGATTGTAATGTTTTGTGGTGTGAGAAGCATAGGTATTGTGTTTTGGTTTCATTTAAGGTAAGGAGGTAGTTTCTTTGCCATTTTTGGACTGTAGCAAGGGTTTCTTGAGTTCTATTCAAAGTGTCCTCCCAAATTTTTCCTGTGACTGTGACGTCAGTGTCATCAGCATATGATGTAATCGCTTTACAGTTCAGCTCACACAAATCGTTAATATATAACAGAAAAAGAATAGGACCTAAAACTGTTCCTTGGGGAATTCTAATTTTTACTTCAGCACTTCTACTTGTAGTATCTTTGATTCGTACCTTTTGTATTCTGTTAAAAAGAAAGCTTTTTATTAGTTCTTGAGGAGTACCACGAATACCTTCCTTTCTTAAATCCAGGAACACAGAAATTGTTCTTTTAGAACTATCGATGGCTTTATACAAATAATAGGTAAGGGAGAATATTGCATCTTGAGTACTAGTGTTTGGTCTAAAACCAAACTGATTTGGTGACAACATGTTGAACTTATTCAGATAGTTAAGTAATCTGGGTTTGATGCATTTCTCTAGTAGCTTAGAGAGGTGGGTTGTGAGGGAAATTAGTCTATAGTTATTTAACTCTCTTTTATCATCTGATTTATGGACTGGGATTATGATGGCAATTTTGAATGAGTCTGGAAATTGCCCTTTCGTAGTGATAAATTAAAAATATGGTACAGTGGTTGTAGAATTTCTGAACTAATTATCTTAATTGTTTTACTAGAGATATTATCATAGCCATTTGCTGAGTTATCTTCTAGTGCAGCTATGTGGTTTGTTATTTCTGATTTTGTTTTGGGTATAAAAAGATAGACTGAGGTTGAGATTTTGCAGTGCTATCACGTGCATTTGTGTTGTCAGGTTCCTTTCTTGTATTACTTATTTTTTCAGAAAGTTCTAAATCTATGTTACTAAAATAGTCTACAAATGTGTTTGCAATGGCAGCTGGTTGGGATGTTTCTTTTGAGTCTCCGATAAATATGCTGTCAACAGCTGAAGATTTAGTTCCCTTCCTACATGTTATATCATTAATATTTTTCCAAAGAACTTTTGAATTATTTGAGTTTGACATAATTTGTTTGGAATAGTACCTTTCTTTTGCTATTTTAACAAGCCTGTGTATCCAGTTTCTGTACAATTTATGTTTATTAACAGTTTCTGGGATCTCATCACTGTTTGAAGACCTCTCCCTTTGTTTAATAATTGTCTGATATAATGTATCTCTTATTCTAATAGAAGTTAAAATTCCAGTTGTGATCCATGGAGTAATTTTTTAAAATTTTGATCTTACGTTATTGATGGTAGTAGAGAGTTTAGAGATGTATTGAGTCAGTAATTTAATGAAACTATCATCTGCTTTGTTAGCATTATGTTCAGTTATGATAGATTCCCAAGTTTCCTTAAGGGATTTTTTAGAGTTTCATAATTTATTCTAACATTGTTCAAAGTATTTTCTCCTGTTTGTGGAGTGTATTTTTGAGATTTATTTTGTATGAGAAATGTAGGACTGTGATCTGTGATACTGGTATGCAGAACAAAAGGGTCCAAGTTGCTGTTTCTGTGGGACTTAACATGTATGTGATCGATACATGTTTTGGATTTTGGGGTTATTCTAGTTGGTGAGTTTATGTACGAAATGAAACCATTTGCATGTAATACATTTAAATACTCATTTTTAATATTTTGGGCATATTGCCTTGTAGGATTTAAAATATCAATATTTATATCTCCTATTATTATACTGTGTGTAGATGTGGGCAAGTGCTGGGAAGTATTTCCTAGTTCTTCTATGAATTTCTTTGGGCTTGTGGAGGGTAATCTGTATATAGCAAGTATCAAGTAACTTTCTTTATTTTATCTGAAGGTGAGTAGGCTAGCATTTGCAGCTTTCAGTGTTTTTACAGTAGATATTGTAATATTTTGTATGAGCTTTCCGTGCACATATATCTTAATGCTATCATGGGTAGAATTTTGAGGTGGTATGAAGTGCTCATTATATCCTAGCAAGTGGTATATCCTCAATGAGCTGAGTTTCAGACAGTATAATGATATCTGCCCTATGATCAAGTTGATCGAGCATAACTAGCATACTTTCAAAATTTGTTATCATGCCACATATATTTAGGTGCATGATTTTAATTCCTGCAGTAAAGCTAATTAATTTGTTAAAGTCTTGAATACTGTTTACAATGTTTGAAGTAATATCTTGAAAATTATGGTCTACTTCGTTATCTGATTTCATACCGTAACTTAGGCTAGTTGTTTTATTTCAGGGTACTTCCATAATTACTTTACACTCACTTAGAAACAGAATTTCATAAAATATTGTTTGATCACTTGGCTCAAGCAAACATACCTTCAGTTTCCTTGATTCCCATGATCTGTTGGTAGATCAGCTGCAGTCTTGATTTGTAGAATTGGGCTGCTTTCATTCTTCCACGTGAAGATCCTCCCGTGTTCCTGGTCCATGCGAATTTATAATTCATTGCCCGTTTAGAATTCCTGGCAAGCCAATATAAGTTTTGGTTTCTTTGGTTAAATGTTCATTTATATACACTGGCGAGTCTCCGTTGATCTTGACATCTGTGCAAAGAAGTTTCCCATGTTTTCGTCTTTTGCTCATTATCATGTCTTTTGTTTGACGTGAATAAAATTTTCTACTATGAGGGGCGTTTTACTCGTGCCATTCTTATCTGTAAAGGCTGGAAGTCGGTGGCAATATTCAATGTCCCGATCAGTTTCAATTTCAACACCAACTGCACCTGCCACTTGAGCCACTATATTATACACATTCTCGTGTTCGGATACTGGTATCCCGGCGATTTCAAGGTTGTAATTCTTAGGGTATTGCTCCATGTCATTAACTTGCCTTTTAAGATGCCCATTTTGTTCTTTAAGCAAGCCATTCTGAACTTTAGTGTTGTTTACCTCTAGGGTGTGTTGGTCAATGCAAGATTTTGGTGTGATATTTTGCTCTAAGAGTTCATCAATTTTTTTTTGATTGATACTGCAGAGAGCTACATACATCTCTTAGCACTTGTTGCATATTGTTAACCGCTTCACATAAGCTTGCAGTGTCCGGCTTGACCTTATTCGGCTGAAAACTAGATGTACTGTAGCTGTCTTCGTTGAATTTGTATTATGTTTGCATTGTTTACAATGCCACAGAATTTCGCCAGGATTTGCTAGCATTGCTTTAAAAACGGCGTTCGTCACACGAGCACAGTTTGGACGAAACATTTCACCACACTTTCCGTCACATTGTACGAAATTTTCATTCTCTTTCAGCGAAACTTTACAGGAGGTACATATAACATTATTATTCTTGGGCGCCATGTTGGAAATTGAGATCAAACAGTCCATAAACTTTTCTGCAGCGTCAGGTCCACGATAAATAAGAGCTTGGCTCGAAAGATTTGTCTTTATGTGTTCCACAGCTGGTGAGGGTTTAACATACTCTATTTACCAAAGCTCATAGGAACATGAGTCTGGTATGGCACTGTATAACTTGCCTCAGGATAGGGTAGACATGTTTGATATGGTAAGAGTATACTTTCGAAATCTGCATAGATAACGTAAGGTACGGTATTCTAAGCATTTTTTCCACATTTAGGAATTTCAGAATTAGGTTTTTAGTAGGCATTTCAACCCTAGCAATGTCATGCAGGACACACAAAGCTCTATTTTCTTTTAATTTTTCCATCCCTTGTTGCCCACGTCGATTATCGAAGTGAGTAAAACCAAGACCAACTACAATACTCAGACCTTAATGCAGGTATCGAAAGGGTGAAAATGGCGTTTGCTGAAGCCCGACATATTGTTGTTTATATTCGTTGCTGGGATACAATATTAGCTTTGATTAGCTTCATTTGATGAAAATTGGGATAAACTATCGTTCATCTGTAAATTGTAGCGTCTTCAGTATGTCTGTAAAGTCCAGTTCGCGTTAATGTACTGCAATCGTATGTAAATATGTGATAATACGCGTATAATGGATTGGTTCGTTTGTGTGATGATTGTTCGTCGACCGATGGCATTGTGTCATTTACTGGAGATGTTGAAGTACCCGGTACCTAAGACTAAGGCATTAATAGAAGTGTCTCAAGAATATACACCGCAATGATTTTATTTATTTAGTCAATTTACCCTCTAGGTTGGTGGTTCCCACGGACTCAGCGAGGGAACTCACCACTACCGCCTCTATGGGCAGTGTCCTGGAGCTTGGAACATCTGGTCGGGATGGATAAAACTGGGGAGGTGTGATCAGCACTTCGCCCAGGCGGCCTCACCTGCAAAGAGAACAGGGGCCTCATGAGGGAGGGGAAGGGATGGAAGATAGGGATGGATAGGCTAGGAAGAGGGAAGGAGGCGGTCGTGGCCTTACAGTAGGTACTGTCCCCGTTTACCCGGATAGTAGGCTGTCAGATATCCGCCCCCTCAATCGGATTGCCAACAATCAAACGCACCGGCTCAGCTGCACCAATGAAAATGGCACTGACAGATACTACCGAGGTTTGAACACAGAAGTTACCAAGAAATTATTGTGGAACACACCAAAATAGACGGGGGTTCATACTTACTTTTACTTACCTCTTAAAAATTATCTCGGGGATTGGGTTGACAACAGGATCTCTAAAGTATGCTCCCACAATAACCTTCACCATGACATTTAAAAATGAACCAGAACGAAGACGAGAACTTTGAACTGTACAAAAGCTTTTATTTCAAATAAAGGGTATGATTTTAACAACTCAACAAAATAAATGTGTCTATCAGTAGCCCATGTCAATCTGACACTGTCCACTTAAAGGACTTGCAAAGTTATCAAACAATATGTTAGCTCCCATGAGCTCAAAATAACGTAACATTCAAAACACATTTGGATTGGATAAGGAAGTCAGGATGAGACACATATATATAGAGCATTTGGTTTCTTTTAATAAACATGACACTTGTATTTATAGGCGCAAGGCCAGAGTATCGACCTCGCCCGCTGATAACCAGTTGTCTGACCAGCTGCGATCTACCCTTCAACCTGACGCACACCTGTTAAATGGGGCTCACTTGTCACGCCACACTGCGTAAGAATTCAGCTCCCTCTCAAAGCTTTAAATGTCTACAAGACAACTCATATATATATTGACGCAAATCTTTCAAATGCTTTACTCACCTACCACTGGATTATTCTGACAATCCCTAAACTTGTTAAGTTATCATCCAAATGTTTAATAAGCATAGTTTAGAGTATAAAACACTCTTAAATGTTTATAACAAAATCACATAAATTATTTATAACAATTAGAAATTGTTTATAATATTATCGAAGATAATTACAAAAATGTTAAACACGCATTTAACATTACTTTCGTTCCACATTATTGTCAAAGATATTTACATCATTATTTACAATATTAACATTTAAATTATTCAAATTATTAATTTAAGAAATACATTTAACCACATGTTCATCCGGTTGGTAATTTCATAATCGTGTGAATATAATCGACCAATGAAGGTTAGTTATACATGTTAATGTCACAATCTGGTTTAATAAAGGTTGTAATAATTATTATAATTATTTGTGACGGTAATCTTCATTCAAAATCTTATCTCAAATTCTTTCAAAACTCTTGTTAATTATAACAGTAAATTCACTTGATTAATTTTCAACGAACTATGACAATACACTCCAGCGGAAAATACTTCGCTTACAAAATAATGCACAAACTGCATTAAAAATAGGCCCAAAATTCATCATATATTAATATATATGGCATCAAAATCTTCCACAGAACTTACAAAAACCTCCACTAACAAATTCTTTAACTTCATTAATTACTGTGGGAACCTCCTCCATTTATTTAAGGGCATTATACATCAGCGACTTTCAACACGTCCGCTGCACTAGCGATTATACATTCATAGTTCCACTTAAAAATTCTTATAATCATTAATTGTTTCAAAACTGTTGTCATTTAACCTTCGTGGATTTCATTCATGAATCGTAATGAAGTAAAAATTTGCCAATCACAAACAAATTTAATAGTGAATACGCTTATATACGCCTGTCTGGTCTATCAAAATTTAAGATTAACATCTTCAAAGAATTGTAGTATAAAAATACTATCATCAAATAAAGTGCGACTAAACTGCGAAATAGTCGAATAGATTCCGATTAGACTGGGGAATGCGAACATCATTATATAAATCTCTAATTGAGAAAAAACTCCTAACAAAAGTTCATGACTTTAATGCATTCAATAATTCATAATTAAAGTTCACCTTTCACAAAATGGTCTATGATGCAATGATCGTTCATAACTGACGATAAATGTCTGTGTTGCAATCAATTCAAATAACGACTAGTATTTCCAAGATCGTCGACAACGTACTGGATTTTAACGCTCTAAAATCATTTAAATGTTCTTCCTTCTTGATGATGACAGAAAATTGGTCAAAGTAATTAAACTGGGGTAGAATTACTTTAATAAAGTGACACGCTGTCTGAATTTAAATCTGCCATAAAAATCATTAACTTACAGTCAAATCGTGACTACAAAAAAAATAAGCAAATTACTGAAAAATCTAAATATCAGTCTCAACTGATCCAAAATCATTTAACTATGCCCATGACATAACAATGTCTTAATAAAACGTCGAAAAAAGCATAACACATCAAGGTGTACTGAGAATAGGAATCTCAAACAAGAATATAAGCAAAATACATGAGGACAAAAATATGGGAAAATGGTTGCTCAAATATTGCTAAGAAACTCAAATACAATAAACGTTCACGACTACCTTATCTGCCGATTGACGTTCCAGAGGAAAATTCCCCAAAGAAGACTGTTGATGGATCCATTTCACCAAGTTAAAGCTGAGCTCCATCCTCGAAACAAGAAACAGCACCCTCGGAGAATCGAACTGCTTCCTCCTCCGGAAATCGCACTGCTCCGTGAAGACGAACGACATCCTTCCGGCAATAATCTTCTTTGTGAGTCGGGACAACCCTGACCTCTCTTGAAAAATCCCTGAAGTTCCAGTAGCAATTCGCCATGAAGTTTTTGTAGTAATTTCCGAAGAAATATTCATATTCAGTGAGTATGAAATCATTTCCATTGCTGTTTGATAGTATTCAGCGTTGAACCACGAAACATGGGTGTAGATGGTTATTCACCACATGTTCGCTTGTGTGGAATAGCAATTAGCGAAGTTCCATGCTGCTATCTTACTCCGTTGAAATATGTCCCAATTGCATTAAAGTCCTTTAGCCTTCCATCTTCTCTTCGGTTATGGTAATAGAAGAACAAACTGCCATATTAAACTGCTCCATAATACTGTAGCGTTGTGTCACAAAAGCAATCTGAAGTCTCCCTATTTCACTAGCCGTGTCAGCCGTGGCGTAGATTCTGGCGATACCAAGTGCTTCTCATGTGGCGAGAAAATCACTTTTGTCAGTCGTCTAAAATTGCCAATATCTTCCAAAATAACTCCTCGAAATTGTTCAACTTTTCTACACTCCTTACTGTAGCAATGCACAATAGAATTAGCTTATAGGCGACCGCTAACTGTTCACAGCTAATCTTGTAGACGCGTTATAATGTCCGTTTCAACTTCACCTAGATTTACTCACAGTAAACTTGCACTGCTTGTATGCTCGACTCTCGTTTTATTAATCTCACTCGACGTTTCACCGAAATAACTATTTGAGATCTGACGATTGAGCTATCAGACGATTGAGAATGAGACTCCTCTCTTCTGCGCAAGGCCTTTTATAAACATCATGAGGGGCGTCTCCATCCCTTCCATAGCGAGATACTGCGTCATCGCTAGAAGTTCCAACTTCGTCAATACATGACGGATTTTCAAAATTCAAAAACTGAAAATAAATTTCACCAAAATTCCAGAACAATGCCTCTACTGCAAATGGCTTTCCACAATTCTGCATTCCAAAAAGTAATAAAAATACCATAGTTTCAGCAATCTCCGTCTTCCTTCAGACTATCGTTCATTGGTTCAAGCCTCCCCTCCAATAGCATAATTTCTTCCTCAGCAGAATTCCACGTTTCCTGCGACTGCGTCGTAGATCTCGGATCTTTCTCGAATAAATGCTGACGTCACTGAGAATCTCAGCTCAAGTAACCTGCTGGCATAACGTCTGCGTCATCCGTGCTTACGTCATGACTATCCACGTCATAACTATGACAGCCATAACTTTCTTTATAATTTCCAATATAGCCACCGTGGTCTCTATATAATTCAATTACGGGGGCATTCTCCCCTCACCACGTTTTAAAAACAGTTGCAAATTGTTTTTAAACTCAATGTTACAAGTACCTCAACTCTCTTGAACACGAAATTGAATTATTACTGGCTTACTCTAGTATGATATTTCCTCTATGTTCCTTAATCATTAATCTCTTCTACTCTGGGTTGTGTGTGGTTAAATGCATTCTCTCCTCTCTACTTTCTCTTCTGTCCAGTATTTCTATTTTCTAAGTTCTGCTGGCTTGTCGAAGGTCCAGGATCGATTACAACATCCTGCCTTTTCTTTTGGTCGGCTTCTTTTTCCCGTAATTCTTTTAGGTATTGCTGGCTTTCCTTCTCTCTTTCCTGATACTGATCGGGTGTCATAACCTGACCTTGAGGATTCTGATTTCTGTTTTGGTTCTGGTTATTCCTATTATAATTTCTGTTATAACCATTATTGTTGTAATATCTGCCTCTTCCATTGTTGTAATTTCCTCGACCATAGTTCCAGCCTCTTCTCTGTTGATACGGACGGTAACCTTGCGATCTGTTATTTCGAAACTGATTATTCCTGTGAGGACCTACATTGTCAGTTTTCTCTTCATCTGGCTTGTCAGTTTGTTGGACTTGGTCCATATATACAGTATTTATTTCTTTGAAATCCTGCCTTTGACCTTTCTGTACCACGTTAGGCATTGGACTTGTGTAGTCTAATCTCCTCAGTAATTCATCCATGCTGGTCAAATCCCTGATGTTTGACGAAATGATTAGTCTCCTCACCTCCACAGGTAGCATACGAGAAATCGCATCAATTAATTGCTCCGTTGACAATGGGGGTTGCAAAAATCTCAAGCGGGATAATTGACTCAAAGAAATCAGCGTACCGTGTTGGAAGAGTACCTGAGTATTTTCTTGAATACACCTCCGCTCTTAACGAATTCTGCGCTTCTATGGACCAAAATCGTTTGATTAATGCCTCTGCAAACTCGTCAAAGTTACTGAATGTGTATCTAAATGCGCAAAACCATTCGAGGGGTCCTCCAATCAAAAATCTCTCCACTATCTTCATCTCTCTCTCTCTGGGAATGTGAGCTTCGATGAAATAATCTTTGAGGTTCCTTACATATTCTATAGGCGTCAAACTATCAGTGTTGCTGAATTTTTGCGGTTTGTCTTCAAAATTCCTGATGACCGTCACGTTCCTCGGATATGCATCCGGGTAGTTTTTCCCACTATCTCGATAGTTCCACTCAGGTTCCATATTCCTCTCGTCATCTTCCTCCCTGAATCTGGATATACGTTCTTCAGGAGTCACGTCTCTCTCTTCTGGAGCTAGGTTATATCTTCTGGCATAATTCCTATTGGTTTCGCAAGCCAAGCCTTCTGTATCCTTGTCAGTGATTTCCGTTAAGACTTTCTTGATTAACTCTTCTTTGTAGGTCTCTATCAAACTAGCCTCTCCTAACTTCAAATTCTGTAGTTTACTCGACGTTTCATTCACATCAGAGACAACTTTATGAATCTGTTCCTCCAATGCAGATTTTAATGTTTGCACATCCTGACCTAATTGTGTTCTATCTTCAACTTGTCTTTCGGATAGCGAATCCATCCTGACGCTTAAATCTTTCCTAATCTGTACTACTTCATTGTTAATATCTATTTGAGTACTGGCAAGTTTTCTTTCAATACGTTCCTGAATTTGGGTTACATGTTCCCCACTTGACTTATTCCACTCGTCTTTCCATACTGCTACATTTTCCGTTAACATTTCTGCTATGTCTACTTCGATATCTTCTTTCAATACTTTATTATGGTCTAATACTTGGGTTCTCATGACCTCTACATCATACTTTAAACCTGCTAAAGACGTTGTCGTTCTAACTGACTCATCAACTAATCTAGTCGTTAATGCACTTATATTACGCGTACAAAGGGTTTTCGAATTTTCTATTTCTTCCCTGACTTTATTTACATCAGTTTGGACTTTAGTAATATCTACGAAAACTGTGTTGACTTCTACTTGAATCTTAGTTATGTCACTTTGCACCTCATTTACATCCGAATGAATGTTATTAATATCAACCTGAACATTGGATACATCAGTTCTAACATTTTGGATTTCTCTTTGGACTTCCTCAACCTTGTCTTGGACAGTCGCAACATCATTTTTAACAACAACTACCTCAGCCCTAGCACAAGAAATATCTCCTCGGACATTAGCTACATCTAGATTCAACATTGTAAGATCTTTATGCACATTAGCAACATCAATTTTAACATCAGCAACATTTTTATGCATATTAGACACATCTATTTTAACATTGGACACGTCTGAGCGGATGTCAGTTACAGTATTCTCAATTCCTTGGGTATTAATCTGTAAACGCGACATATTATCCTCTAAGTTAGCAGCACTAGTCTGAAGACCCTTCAAACTTTCATCCATGCTAGCTTTCAAATTAGCAGACAAATTACTAGCATTCTCCTCCATTCGACTAGTATTCCTAGCTTCCATCTCCTTCATGCTTTCACTCATCTGCTTCATACTGCTATTCATACTAGCAGACATCTCCTCTAACATCATCCTCAGACTTTCATCTGCCATTACAATATTATTCAAAAATTAGACTGCTGTAGGGACATACATCAATAGAGCAAAATAACAACATTTGAGCAACACTTTTCACCATATATAAATTTGATCAATTTTCTGTCTTAAATCTAACTTATAACTACCTTATAATTAACTTTCGAAGACACTTCATGTTGAAACAAACTCAAGCACATGTTCAAATTTCCCTGGCCCAATTTAAAATATCCTAACACAAATAATTTACATTTACAATCCAAATAATTTAATTTTATCTTTAATATGACTAAAATGTCATAAGCCGGTCAAATAAAATAAGATTCCAGATCATAGGCGATTTTCCTAAGTTTCCAGCCTATTTAACCTTTCTCAAGTTGTATAAGATCTGATCTTTTCTGAGTGTAATTTTCCTAATACAATACAACATTTAATTCCTATATAATCACACTCTTAAATTCTACAATTGGCCAAGACATCTAACAAAGAATCAACCTCTTTATTTGAGTCTAATCGAACCACACGTTTTTAGGTTTGCCCATCCTACTGGCGTTCAACCTGGTGATCCACTTATGTTGAATCGATCCCCACGTTTTAGGTGTGCCAATCCTTCTGTCCCCGTTTACCCGGATAGTAGGCTGTCAGATATCCGCCCCCTCAATCGGATTGCCAACAATCAAACGCACCGGCTCAGCTGCACCAATGAAAATGGCACTGACAGATACTACCGAGGTTTGAACACAGAAGTTACCAAGAAATTATTGTGGAACACACCAAAATAGACGGGGGTTCATACTTACTTTTACTTACCTCTTAAAAATTATCTCGGGGATTGGGTTGACAACAGGATCTCTAAAGTATGCTCCCACAATAACCTTCACCATGACATTTAAAAATGAACCAGAACGAAGACGAGAACTTTGAACTGTACAAAAGCTTTTATTTCAAATAAAGGGTATGATTTTAACAACTCAACAAAATAAATGTGGCTATCAGTAGCCCATGTCAATCTGACTATGTCCACTTAAAGGACTTGCAAAGTTATCAAACAATATGTTAGCTCCCATGAGCTCAAAATAACGTAACATTCAAAACACATTTGGATTGGATAAGGAAGTCAGGATGAGACACATATATATTGTACAGCATCCCAGGGGTATGCACCCCTTGGAGACCATCCCCCCAACATCTGGCTAAATCCCCTAAAATGGCAACCCTTGGAAAGCCGGGGCAACATCCATTAATACTGTAAGGACAGCTTGCTACTCCATAAAGCAGCTCAAGCCTTACGTAATCATTACACTCAGCGACATAGTACTAACTGGGCCAATACATTGCTGACAGGAGGGCGTCGGAAGGTATAAGAAGACGTCCTAATGAGGTCAAACTCTCTCTCCATTGTCAGTGCTCCATCAAGACGGCCGAAGCTACGCTGGTGTCAACCGAGGTGAGTCAGTCAATCGTGTTCAGAGTTCCTATTTATGTAACCTGCAACCCACAACTTGTATCACATTATAAACATAATTTCATTCCCTACAAGGGACTCACACAAAGAATATCACAGACCAATAAAACACTTGGTCCACACTCTACACTAGCATTACTGTTATACGCCTCTTTACATCCCAACGCCCTTCCTTATTCCCGTCACGTAAAGACGTGACAGACGGTAAGCCATTAGCGCTAACTCAGGTATCTTTGTGTTTCTCGAGCCGGCTGCCAGCAAGCAGCGCGTGCCACCCGGCTGATACGAGCAGAGTCGATTACATAACAAGCAGTCAGCTGAGCGACTAGTACAGCGACCCTTTGCAGTGGGTCCCATCCCCTCAAACACTACCACATTATTTATAGGAACGCCCCCTAGTTCCTAGCACACCACAACACACTACACAGGTCAGCTTGCCCTGTCAAGGGAAGCTACCCTCCTTTAGGCACAACCTCATAAATTAGTACAGCAACTCTCCCTTTTAGATCCACCCCCAAATAAGGGATCTAAAACACTGGTGGAGGCGGGGTACTACGCATAGAGAAAAGGGACTCAATCAACGAGCCCTCGTAGTTAAAACGACCCCTTCCGTACCGCAAA
This sequence comes from Meconema thalassinum, assembly GCA_946902985.2. NCBI lineage: Eukaryota > Metazoa > Arthropoda > Insecta > Orthoptera > Tettigoniidae > Meconema > Meconema thalassinum. The sequence continues at coordinate 313,549,242 of OX336393.1, read as the reverse complement.
AAAGCCAAGCAAATAGTGAGAAAATTTTTCCCCCAGACAAAAAGCACCATTTTTTTTGAGTGCTCCAAACTAGCTACACAGGGGAAATTCTTAACAAACCAACCCCCCAGCCCCATACAGAATCAGAGAAATATAAGAATACACTGTCAAAACACGCACAGATTTTTTTTTTTATTATTTTTTTCACATACACTCCATTCAACATGGCCCCCCTATACCGCCTAGCTGTGCTAAGGAGCATTGGGGAGTACCAGGAATTAATTGCCTGGCACAGAGTTTTTGAAACTAGGCAGGACTACCTCAGAAGGTTTCAGCAGCTCCTGCACGCCCAGTACATGCGGATCATAAGAGCCCTTGTCCGGCCACTCCGCAGTGCTAAAAATCGCAAGATTCGGGCGAAAATCCCCACCCTCCGCACACAAATCATAAAAGCACACTGGCAACTACACTGTCGACACGAGTTTATGTTCCAACAATGGGAAACACTCATCACGGAACACAGACGGATAGGGACTCAGGACACCAAAGTCGCTGAACAGGCCATGAGCCTCAATAAGGCAGTACACCCAAATTTGGGACAAATACCGTGAGCTACAAGCCAATAAGGCCATTTTTGAGTTCACGGTAGGGCCATCAGCCCACCCGAGAGAGGACATAAGCGTAGATACGTTGACTCGACAATTTGCGAGGATGTCCCTCTCGCCACGTACTGCCACAGAATGGAAGGAGTTCGCCGTGGCCACAGTCAAGAAGACGGCCAGGTTAGGCTCCAACTTACTACAAAATAAACCTAACACAAACACACGTCCTTCATCCCCGGATCGGGAGGCGATTTTGCCAAACCGAGGGGCAGAGCCTAGAACAATCCCCTCGGAACAAAAGGACGAGAGGGAATCGAAGCTAGGGCCATTAAATACACATGATATAACAGAGGGACAACGGGACGTAACCACGTCATGGGCAGACGACATAGAGCCCGCCCTACAGTATATAAAGCCTACATACACGTACACAGATAGGCTAACACATTGGCAGGAGTCGGCCGTGGCCACAGGCCGAAAAACGGTCAGACTACACGCCACCACATAGCTAGGCCGGACACAAGCCATTAAGCGACCTTTACCGCCAGTTCAAAGGGCAAATTTGCCAGAACAAAGGCGAACACCGGTATTAGTCCCTCAGGATGCACGATATACGCACGAACATTTTGACCGGGCATTACCACACAGTACACGGGGATTAGGAAAGGTGTTCTCACCTACCCCACAAAACCACGCAGTCAAATATATCCACACTCCCGTAAAATCTACTAGGGCAGCGTCAAGCACAATTAGGCCCTCGAATACAGGTACATTTAAACCTATAGACACGCGCTACGGTGGAAGGAGGCCTAAGCTTACTTTGCTAGAAATTCCGCCGGAAGGTAGCAAAGGAACACCCCAGTGGATTCCAGAGGCCTATCATCTAATAACAGGGCAAAACCCTTCACCTTTCGGAGCACTGAAGCTCGAAAGAGGATCACGACTTCCACCAGGGCCACAGAAATAAACTAACATCGCTAACACCAAAATTATAGGCCACATAAGTTCTTTCACACGGGGGCGATAGGAAAATGGTCCAACAAGTACATAATAAACATGAAATCGCATATTTTTCTTTCTTATTTTATGTATATACAGTGCAATATAGCCAAAGTAGAAGGAACAATTCTAAATCCTTCTTGTTTTTTTTTTCGGAACCATGGCATTTTTCTCTCAGGCCATCAATGGTTATTGGGCGAAGTGATTAACGCCATAACGTAAAGTCTCTAATATGCTAAGCCAAGTGGAAGCCAAGCAGGCTTCAGGCCGAAAAAGAGATATTTTGAACACAACTTAAGCATAAAATCACAGCATAAAGCTTAAGTGAGTCTTTCTAAGTAGAAAATGACTAAACGTTCTATGTTAGGGTTCCACAGTTTGATAGACCCTCCTGTTGCGGGCGAAAGCCGTAAGTGTGGCAGGAATTAAGACTCTCAAACTAACTTCAAAAAAATTTGGTGAGGTGTGCTTTAGCCAACTGAAAAGCCCAATTGCACATCGGGACGAGACACTGTCATTTTGGTGAGTTACAATTACTTTGAAGGGCAGGTTTGACTCCCATAGTGCACTGGCTTTGCTCGTGACGTGGATACAGGTATATCAATTACGTCTTGCAATGGCCTTCCTAATGTGTACTAGACAGTGTCGGTAGATTCCCCTGAGACGTAACCAGATTACGGTAGTACTCACGTTACCAAAATGGTAAATATTACACTCAGGTCCCAAGCACCATTTTTTTTATATTTTTTAACATTTTTTATGGTGTTCACGACATAATTTTTAGACATAGGTACACGTAAAGGCGGAAATACTGCCAAAAGGAAAGGAAGTAATCCCACGGGCAGGCGTGAAAAGAGGGCCAAGAAATAGCCCACTGACCGCGCCGGGATACGATCCTAACACTCACCAGAACTGTCCCGGAGACACAACCTTCATGGTGCCGGAAACAATTACTCTGGGTAAAAGGCGGTCTCCAAACCCGCAACCTTCTGAATACCAGGAATATAAGGTTGAGTAGATATCCAGGCCTAGAATAAGGATAATGGGAAAGCTAAGACTAATTGGGACAGTCCCACTAACAGCGGGTCATAAACGAAAAACAAAACAATCGCCTCTGGCATCTGGTCACCAAATACGCGACTAGCGGACCAGACACACTCGCGTACAACGCATATGGGATTTCCGAAATGAAATGCCATGGCCTGTGGTTTGGATTCCAAGTAAAACGGAAATCCCCTGGCGCATGAGCTACAAATCAACGGTCATATTAAACCACAAAGTTTTTTTTCTACAATGAGAGAGGCACTGCTAGCAATCATTATAGGCAGCAATCAGGTTCACACACACACACGTGCAGAAAACTAGGACGTGGGCAGAGCATGAAACAAATGAAAGCACACAACATCGTAATTCAACACCGTCGTATCAGCTGTAACATACTCCTCAATGGGCAAGACTGCTCGACGCAGACAAGCGAGCCAAAGCCTACTGGACAGAAATCAACACATCATTCACGCCCGATTTAGAGACCCTATATCTTCCAAAATTACACTACGAGGGGAAATCAAAAACGTACAAACTCTACACAGGTATGCATGCTTCCATATGCGCATTGCACAGCCACGGAAACGTGCCATATTATAAGCGGCACGGAAATGATTACACCAAGTCTTTACAGACAACCGGATTCGAACCCATGACCACACACCACACGCGTACCAAAAACTAACTATCCAATGGTATTTTTGGTACACGGAACACAAGCAAAGACCACACTGGGAAAGCCCCAAGCCCTGTCACACAACGCAAACATAAAACACAGAGAATGACATAAGGTCACGGGTCTGAGTTCCAGTGAAAATTTAGACGCAAAGGAGAACAGCTATTCAGGCGTCCAATCATACTGAAATGGCCCAGACAAGTGCATGAACAGGGAATACTACATTTCCTCCCACCAAAAACCAGACATAAAATTTCGAATTACACCAGGCATAGAGGAATACATTTCACGAACACAGGTAGGAAAATTTCGCAAGACACAGGTCTTAGAGAACAATGGCCACACGACGTCATTACCTAACTAGGGCGAATTGCTACATTAGGCTAGGAATCCAAAACAATGACCACACTTGCATTCGTGCAAAAAGGCACATACCAGCGGATGACAAACAGTAACTTCCCAGCCTGTTATTGCACATACCAATTGCTGACTGCAGACTATTCACACTGCAATACTGCGGTGACGAGACACTATTGCGTATAGCCCGTGACCGTGAAATTACACACACATAACAATTATAACGCCATACATTTTTTTTTCTCCACACTGCAAAATCATTTGGCAATGGACAAGACGTGACACAGCGAAACTTATCTTGGGCCTATAGGGCACGGTCGCAAGGGCACGTTGGCAAGCCACGGGCGCCTTCTGCCCACAAAGGCGATACATATTAGGACTTAGCCTCATAACAGACCAACCGTCCGCGTGGTGTAGCGGAACGTAGTCACACACACACACACACGCACTCACCAATTAGGAGCGAACATAGTGACTTTGAGGAAACAGGACCTCCCCTTAATAACTTCTTTTCGCGATTCTATTCCCCAAATAAATCATTACAGATGACTAGCACATGACCAGTCGCGTTACGACCACTGGCCACATCTACACTGCAAATGGCCGACCAGATTAGGTCATGCAGCCCTACTATCCCAAGGCGCGGATAGAAAGCCAACATGGACCAAGGGAGGACGACAGGAGAACAGGCTACCAGCGTACCACCTTACTCCCTTCCCATAACCTTCTCAAGCCTGACATAAACAACGCAAACACATCTACACGACCATAAACAGCTACACTACATTACAAAATACACACTGGGGTTGATGGACTTCATGCGTCTAAAGAGCAGGCAAGCTACGCCTTGAGCCCCGTTGCACCGCCTGAGTATTAGGGGTGGCTCAGCAAACATTAAAGAAGCATAATGCGCCTCTCCAAATGAGAGAGGAGGCCATAGATACATATTAACCATGCTTTAGTACTTAAACACTCCCGCATGAAAGGAACATATGGTATTATGCCCCATCCTACACCTATCCGTACATGAAGGCAGAAACTTCATATCCAGACACATGCATGAGTATCCCATCCAATTACCAGGGATTTTAATATCAAACCTGCATGAATTTTCGTATTTTTGCAATCCCGGGAATTACCTCCCCACTCCACTCACTATAGAAGCATCCCAGTGCCACCACCGGTTCTAGGCCACCACTAACGTGGAACCCAAAGGTGCGCAAAACCCTTCCTACCATGCTTTAAGCCCACTCAACAAATAACTACCCCCAAATCCTAATAACAGGGTACCTGACATTACAGACCCTACTAACACCTCCATTAAGGTAAAGAAGGCATTATTGCTGGGAAGCTGACATAGCGATGGTAGGCCAGAAGTAGCCTATGTACTTAGAAGATCTGCAACCCCGCTACACTGGAAATATTTCACATTTTACACAGAGGTTGAACCATTCACACAGGTTACGGCACATTTTTTTTTCTCTCTTACAAAGGAATCTGATACGAACTGATGGTTGACAACGGTGTAAGCCGAAGGTCAGGAGGGACCACACTGGAGCAGAGCTGGGGAAGGCGATGTGGACCCTTACCCCAGTTGGCTCATCAAATCACTGACCTGACCAAATAGACGAACCACGTAAGGTCAAAGCATTCGGGACCTGACACGGGCAAACATCGAGATCTAGGGGTGCATATTAGCCCATCCCCCTTGTCGGAGAACGTTACACCCACTATGTGTCACGGTCATCGAAGCCGAGATCTGCAGGGTGACTTTCTGAGGATGGCGGGAGAAATAGCTCACTCAGCGCCGGCCTCGGGAACTATCCCTAGAGACGACCCCATATTATGACTAGACTGTTAGTTAAATTTACGTCAGTAGGACTTCCATGGCGGGAAGTCAGACTCCTATTCGTCAGGAGTGAAGCAGGATCCAAGGGTTCAGCAGGACCAATCCTAGATCCGACAAGTCCTTACCCCGCGAGGTGAAGGTGAAGACAACGACGGTAATCGATAATGAAGAATGAAATATGAATATATATATATATGGAATGTACGCGCTCATTCGGTCCTGCGCCCACGTAAATGGACGACAACGGGTCGCCAGAGTTCTTAAATGAGTAGCATAGCGGGCACTCAAAAGGGTTCAGTGGGCCAACCCAGCAATGCCGACACAGGCGAAGAGGACTCCCCGGACGCTCACTTCCCGGAGGACACATGAATACAAATATTGCGGCCGACACAGGCGAAGAGGACTCCCCGGACGCTTTCTTCCCGGAGGATATTATGCCATTGGACCACACTGTCCAAGGCCCACATAAATGGCGACGCAGCGGGCAGTCAATGGGCATTAAGAGAGGGGCATTGCGCGCCCCTCACAGGAGCCAAGTGGGCGGCTCACCTACGTCAAATAGGAACAGCACACGGTTATGAACACGAAAGTTACAGCGGGCGAAACGGTTAGCTTAGTGGCACCGTAAGGCGCCTGCGAATAGGTTAGTACTAGTATTAAGACCTAGAATAGATGTCGACAATAGTATTAAAACGGAGGGGACTACGAGGCATTGTTGGGTTCCGGTCCCGACAATGTACTACAAGGGCGCCCCCGCGAGAGAAATCAAGCGGCCAGCCTCCATCTAAATTTTAGTACTTAAGTCATAGTGCCATGTTAAGGTCACTTAGATGTAAGCAAATTTACTGACAGCTGTTGCTAATAATAGCACAGCACATTTCGGCTTTAGAATAAGGTCCACTCGGCATGTAAATACAGAATAGTTTTACAGTTAAGTAATTTTATCAATAAGTTAAATAAGTAAGGTAAGACATAAGGTAACATAAACCTACATTTAAGGCATTTTTTTTAAATATATATAGATCACCGTGGAATATATCGGCACTCGGTGACTATAAATCCGTTACCGAGGTAAGCCCGACAATACTTAGGATAAACTAGATTAAGATAGGAATAATCAAAGTGGAATATATCGGCACCCGGTAACCACAATTCCGCTACCGGGGTAAGACCAACTACATATTATTTACGGCATTACGGCACCGTATAGGGTAAGCCCGGCCTTGCAGCTAAGTAACATTAATCATGTTTTTTTTTCAGTAAAAGACCAGCTTCAACCAGTACTAATATGTTTTTTTTCTAAACCTCGCCATTTTTTTTTTCACAGGCATCGTCACCAGATACAGAAAACTGGTGACAGGAATTTCACTGCCATATAGCAGTGGCATATTATTTACAGCATGCCATGATGTGTACTATTTTTTTTATTTTTTTCAACTTGCACTAATCCCGACACACTCGCAAACACTCACCACATTTTTCTTTTTCAGCTACACACTCTAAAATGAATCTGCACAGCAGGACTGGTGCCTGTGGGGTACCAGGCTTACTGGCAGATCAACTCAATTAAAACACATAAAGCGTCAAAATGTGACGCAGATTACGACAATGAGGGCGCAACCGGTTTGTGGCAGTGACTCTCATTGTCAAGTGTGAAAGCATTCACCCACAGAGGATGCTTCACAGGTTAGGTATTAAGCACACATACAAGCGGTACGACCACTATACCGTACCAAGGAGTGGCCGTACAGAATCAGCCGTGAGACGGCAAGAGTACGTACAGACGGGTAGCGTGCACGCGAGGTACCTCATGAAAACTATAATTATAAGGGATTAGCGCGATTAAGTAGACATAAGGTCATTGTAAATTATAATTTTTCAGGATAAACTGTATACCATTATTCCACTAGACATAAGGTCATTGTAATTTATAAGTTTTTCAGGATAAGCTTTATACAACTATACACTATATATATTTTTGTTCGTTCACCAAAATGCCAATGTCCATCATGTGTATGATTTGTTTTCTTTCATTTTTCCTTCTTCTAACTTCCCCATTTGTCAGGGTGTTCCGTTTTTCCCACACAAATAAATACTTTTGAATATTTCCCTTAAATTATACCCTGGAACACCCATTTTTCTATTTTCTTCTACCTTTCTTATTGCAGGGAGCATTTTTTCCCTAAGATGGGGCGGACGACGCAATCATCCGTTCGGCCCTGGGTTTTTCCTCCCTGCACAAATATGTGACACGTCACCATCAGAAACCATGTTTTTTTTTAAACTCGCAATATGCCAGCAAATGCAAGGGCAATTTTTTTTTACATACCGTATCGAATTTATTTTAATGTTCAATTTTTCTCAAAATGTCAATTTTTTCCCAATGTTAATCAAATCTTTCGCAAATGTCAATTTTTTTTGTTTGTTTTTTCACAATGTCAATGTATACATATATATGTAAATCCCATAACCCTCCCCTCTGAACACGGGCTCACCTCACACCCACACTTCGATACGACGCCACCAGGAGATACGAGAGGGTTTTCCAGGACCACTACGTCAACATCCCAACTTCCAGTTCCGTTCCCGTTCGCGAGGACGCGAACAAATGAAGGAAGACTCTTGTACAGCATCCCAGGGGTATGCACCCCTTGGAGACCATCCCCCCAACATCTGGCTAAATCCCCTAAAATGGCAACCCTTGGAAAGCCGGGGCAACATCCATTAATACTGTAAGGACAGCTTGCTACTCCATAAAGCAGCTCAAGCCTTACGTAATCATTACACTCAGCGACATAGTACTAACTGGGCCAATACATTGCTGACAGGAGGGCGTCGGAAGGTATAAGAAGACGTCCTAATGAGGTCAAACTCTCTCTCCATTGTCAGTGCTCCATCAAGACGGCCGAAGCTACGCTGGTGTCAACCGAGGTGAGTCAGTCAATCGTGTTCAGAGTTCCTATTTATGTAACCTGCAACCCACAACTTGTATCACATTATAAACATAATTTCATTCCCTACAAGGGACTCACACAAAGAATATCACAGACCAATAAAACACTTGGTCCACACTCTACACTAGCATTACTGTTATACGCCTCTTTACATCCCAACGCCCTTCCTTATTCCCGTCACGTAAAGACGTGACAGACGGTAAGCCATTAGCGCTAACTCAGGTATCTTTGTGTTTCTCGAGCCGGCTGCCAGCAAGCAGCGCGTGCCACCCGGCTGATACGAGCAGAGTCGATTACATAACAAGCAGTCAGCTGAGCGACTAGTACAGCGACCCTTTGCAGTGGGTCCCATCCCCTCAAACACTACCACATTATTTATAGGAACGCCCCCTAGTTCCTAGCACACCACAACACACTACACAGGTCAGCTTGCCCTGTCAAGGGAAGCTACCCTCCTTTAGGCACAACCTCATAAATTAGTACAGCAACTCTCCCTTTTAGATCCACCCCCAAATAAGGGATCTAAAACAATATAGAGCATTTGGTTTCTTTTAATAAACATGACACTTGTATTTATAGGCGCAAGGCCAGAGTATCGACCTCGCCCGCTGATAACCAGTTGTCTGACCAGCTGCGATCTACCCTTCAACCTGACGCACACCTGTTAAATGGGGCTCACTTGTCACGCCACACTGCGTAAGAATTCAGCTCCCTCTCAAAGCTTTAAATGTCTACAAGACAACTCATATATATATTGACGCAAATCTTTCAAATGCTTTACTCACCTACCACTGGATTATTCTGACAATCCCTAAACTTGTTAAGTTATCATCCAAATGTTTAATAAGCATAGTTTAGAGTATAAAACACTCTTAAATGTTTATAACAAAATCACATAAATTATTTATAACAATTAGAAATTGTTTATAATATTATCGAAGATAATTACAAAAATTTTAAACACGCCTTTAACATTACTTTCGTTCCACATTATTGTCAAAGATATTTACATCATTATTTACAATATTAACATTTAAATTATTCAAATTATTAATTTAAGAAATACATTTAACCACATGTTCATCCGGTTGGTAATTTCATAATCGTGTGAATATAATCGACCAATGAAGGTTAGTTATACATGTTAATGTCACAATCTGGTTTAATAAAGGTTGTAATAATTATTATAATTATTTGTGACGGTAATCTTCATTCAAAATCTTATCTCAAATTCTTTCAAAACTCTTGTTAATTATAACAGTAAATTCACTTGATTAATTTTCAACGAACTATGACAATACACTCCAGCGGAAAATACTTCGCTTACAAAATAATGCACAAACTGCATTAAAAATAGGCCCAAAATTCATCATATATTAATATATATGGCATCAAAATCTTCCACAGAACTTACAAAAACCTCCACTAACAAATTCTTTAACTTCATTAATTACTGTGGGAACCTCCTCCATTTATTTAAGGGCATTATACATCAGCGACTTTCAACACGTCCGCTGCACTAGCGATTATACATTCATAGTTCCACTTAAAAATTCTTATAATCATTAATTGTTTCAAAACTGTTGTCATTTAACCTTCGTGGATTTCATTCATGAATCGTAATGAAGTAAAAATTTGCCAATCACAAACAAATTTAATAGTGAATACGCTTATATACGCCTGTCTGGTCTATCAAAATTTAAGATTAACATCTTCAAAGAATTGTAGTATAAAAATACTATCATCAAATAAAGTGCGACTAAACTGCAAAATAGTCGAATAGATTCCAATTAGACTGGGGAATGCGAACATCATTATATAAATCTCTAATTGAGAAAAAACTCCTAACAAAAGTTCATGACTTTAATGCATTCAATAATTCATAATTAAAGTTCACCTTTCACAAAATGGTCTATGATGCAATGATCGTTCATAACTGACGATAAATGTCTGTGTTGCAATCAATTCAAATAACGACTAGTATTTCCAAGATCGTCGACAACGTACTGGATTTTAACGCTCTAAAATCATTTAAATGTTCTTCCTTCTTGATGATGACAGAAAATTGGTCAAAGTAATTAAACTGGGGTAGAATTACTTTAATAAAGTGACACGCTGTCTGAATTTAAATCTGCCATAAAAATCATTAACTTACAGTCAAATCGTGACTACAAAAAAAATAAGCAAATTACTGAAAAATCTAAATATCAGTCTCAACTGATCCAAAATCATTTAACTATGCCCATGACATAACAATGTCTTAATAAAACGTCGAAAAAAGCATAACACATCAAGGTGTACTGAGAATAGGAATCTCAAACAAGAATATAAGCAAAATACATGAGGACAAAAATATGGGAAAATGGTTGCTCAAATATTGCTAAGAAACTCAAATACAATAAACGTTCACGACTACCTTATCTGCCGATTGACGTTCCAGAGGAAAATTCCCCAAAGAAGACTGTTGATGGATCCATTTCACCAAGTTAAAGCTGAGCTCCATCCTCGAAACAAGAAACAGCACCCTCGGAGAATCGAACTGCTTCCTCCTCCGGAAATCGCACTGCTCCGTGAAGACGAACGACATCCTTCCGGCAATAATCTTCTTTGTGAGTCGGGACAACCCTGACCTCTCTTGAAAAATCCCTGAAGTTCCAGTAGCAATTCGCCATGAAGTTTTTGTAGTAATTTCCGAAGAAATATTCATATTCAGTGAGTATGAAATCATTTCCATTGCTGTTTGATAGTATTCAGCGTTGAACCACGAAACATGGGTGTAGATGGTTATTCACCACATGTTCGCTTGTGTGGAATAGCAATTAGCGAAGTTCCATGCTGCTATCTTACTCCGTTGAAATATGTCCCAATTGCATTAAAGTCCTTTAGCCTTCCATCTTCTCTTCGGTTATGGTAATAGAAGAACAAACTGCCATATTAAACTGCTCCATAATACTGTAGCGTTGTGTCACAAAAGCAATCTGAAGTCTCCCTATTTCACTAGCCGTGTCAGCCGTGGCGTAGATTCTGGCGATACCAAGTGCTTCTCATGTGGCGAGAAAATCACTTTTGTCAGTCGTCTAAAATTGCCAATATCTTCCAAAATAACTCCTCGAAATTGTTCAACTTTTCTACACTCCTTACTGTAGCAATGCACAATAGAATTAGCTTATAGGCGACCGCTAACTGTTCACAGCTAATCTTGTAGACGCGTTATAATGTCCGTTTCAACTTCACCTAGATTTACTCACAGTAAACTTGCACTGCTTGTATGCTCGACTCTCGTTTTATTAATCTCACTCGACGTTTCACCGAAATAACTATTTGAGATCTGACGATTGAGCTATCAGACGATTGAGAATGAGACTCCTCTCTTCTGCGCAAGGCCTTTTATAAACATCATGAGGGGCGTCTCCATCCCTTCCATAGCGAGATACTGCGTCATCGCTAGAAGTTCCAACTTCGTCAATACATGACGGATTTTCAAAATTCAAAAACTGAAAATAAATTTCACCAAAATTCCAGAACAATGCCTCTACTGCAAATGGCTTTCCACAATTCTGCATTCCAAAAAGTAATAAAAATACCATAGTTTCAGCAATCTCCGTCTTCCTTCAGACTATCGTTCATTGGTTCAAGCCTCCCCTCCAATAGCATAATTTCTTCCTCAGCAGAATTCCACGTTTCCTGCGACTGCGTCGTAGATCTCGGATCTTTCTCGAATAAATGCTGACGTCACTGAGAATCTCAGCTCAAGTAACCTGCTGGCATAACGTCTGCGTCATCCGTGCTTACGTCATGACTATCCACGTCATAACTATGACAGCCATAACTTTCTTTATAATTTCCAATATAGCCACCGTGGTCTCTATATAATTCAATTACGGGGTCATTCTCCCCTCACCACGTTTTAAAAACAGTTGCAAATTGTTTTTAAACTCAATGTTACAAGTACCTCAACTCTCTTGAACACGAAATTGAATTATTACTGGCTTACTCTAGTATGATATTTCCTCTATGTTCCTTAATCATTAATCTCTTCTACTCTGGGTTGTGTGTGGTTAAATGCATTCTCTCCTCTCTACTCTCTCTTCTGTCCAGTATTTCTATTTTCTAAGTTCTGCTGGCTTGTCGAAGGTCCAGGATCGATTACAACATCCTGCCTTTTCTTTTGGTCGGCTTCTTTTTCCCGTAATTCTTTTAGGTATTGCTGGCTTTCCTTCTCTCTTTCCTGATACTGATCGGGTGTCATAACCTGACCTTGAGGATTCTGATTTCTGTTTTGGTTCTGGTTATTCCTATTATAATTTCTGTTATAACCATTATTGTTGTAATATCTGCCTCTTCCATTGTTGTAATTTCCTCGACCATAGTTCCAGCCTCTTCTCTGTTGATACGGACGGTAACCTTGCGATCTGTTATTTCGAAACTGATTATTCCTGTGAGGACCTACATTGTCAGTTTTCTCTTCATCTGGCTTGTCAGTTTGTTGGACTTGGTCCATATATACAGTATTTATTTCTTTGAAATCCTGCCTTTGACCTTTCTGTACCACGTTAGGCATTGGACTTGTGTAGTCTAATCTCCTCAGTAATTCATCCATGCTGGTCAAATCCTTGATGTTTGACGAAATGATTAGTCTCCTCACCTCCACAGGTAGCATACGAGAAATCGCATCAATTAATTGCTCCGTTGACAATGGGGGTTGCAAAAATCTCAAGCGGGATAATTGACTCAAAGAAATCAGCGTACCGTGTTGGAAGAGTACCTGAGTATTTTCTTGAATACACCTCCGCTCTTAACGAATTCTGCGCTTCTATGGACCAAAATCGTTTGATTAATGCCTCTGCAAACTCGTCAAAGTTACTGAATGTGTATCTAAATGCGCGAAACCATTCGAGGGGTCCTCCAATCAAAAATCTCTCCACTATCTTCATCTCTCTCTCTCTGGGAATGTGAGCTTCGATGAAATAATCTTTGAGGTTCCTTACATATTCTATAGGCGTCAAACTATCAGTGTTGCTGAATTTTTGCGGTTTGTCTTCAAAATTCCTGATGACCGTCACGTTCCTCGGATATGCATCCGGGTAGTTTTTCCCACTATCTCGATAGTTCCACTCAGGTTCCATATTCCTCTCGTCATCTTCCTCCCTGAATCTGGATATACGTTCTTCAGGAGTCACGTCTCTCTCTTCTGGAGCTAGGTTATATCTTCTGGCATAATTCCTATTGGTTTCGCAAGCCAAGCCTTCTGTATCCTTGTCAGTGATTTCCGTTAAGACTTTCTTGATTAACTCTTCTTTGTAGGTCTCTATCAAACTAGCCTCTCCTAACTTCAAATTCTGTAGTTTACTCGACGTTTCATTCACATCAGAGACAACTTTATGAATCTGTTCCTCCAATGCAGATTTTAATGTTTGCACATCCTGACCTAATTGTGTTCTATCTTCAACTTGTCTTTCGGATAGCGAATCCATCCTGACGCTTAAATCTTTCCTAATCTGTACTACTTCATTGTTAATATCTATTTGAGTACTGGCAAGTTTTCTTTCAATACGTTCCTGAATTTGGGTTACATGTTCCCCACTTGACTTATTCCACTCGTCTTTCCATACTGCTACATTTGCCGTTAACATTTCTGCTATGTCTACTTCGATATCTTCTTTCAATACTTTATTATGGTCTAATACTTGGGTTCTCATGACCTCTACATCATACTTTAAACCTGCTAAAGACGTTGTCGTTCTAACTGACTCATCAACTAATCTAGTCGTTAATGCACTTATATTACGCGTACAAAGGGTTTTCGAATTTTCTATTTCTTCCCTGACTTTATTTACATCAGTTTGGACTTTAGTAATATCTACGAAAACTGTGTTGACTTCTACTTGAATCTTAGTTATGTCACTTTGCACCTCATTTACATCCGAATGAATGTTATTAATATCAACCTGAACATTGGATACATCAGTTCTAACATTTTGGATTTCTCTTTGGACTTCCTCAACCTTGTCTTGGACAGTCGCAACATCATTTTTAACAACAACTACCTCAGCCCTAGCACAAGAAATATCTCCTCGGACATTAGCTACATCTAGATTCAACATTGTAAGATCTTTATGCACATTAGCAACATCAATTTTAACATCAGCAACATTTTTATGCATATTAGACACATCTATTTTAACATTGGACACGTCTGAGCGGATGTCAGTTACAGTATTCTCAATTCCTTGGGTATTAATCTGTAAACGCGACATATTATCCTCTAAGTTAGCAGCACTAGTCTGAAGACCCTTCAAACTTTCATCCATGCTAGCTTTCAAATTAGCAGACAAATTACTAGCATTCTCCTCCATTCGACTAGTATTCCTAGCTTCCATCTCCTTCATGCTTTCACTCATCTGCTTCATACTGCTATTCATACTAGCAGACATCTCCTCTAACATCATCCTCAGACTTTCATCTGCCATTACAATATTATTCAAAAATTAGACTGCTGTAGGGACATACATCAATAGAGCAAAATAACAACATTTGAGCAACACTTTTCACCATATATAAATTTGATCAATTTTCTGTCTTAAATCTAACTTATAACTACCTTATAATTAACTTTCGAAGACACTTCATGTTGAAACAAACTCAAGCACATGTTCAAATTTCCCTGGCCCAATTTAAAATATCCTAACACAAATAATTTACATTTACAATCCAAATAATTTAATTTTATCTTTAATATGACTAAAATGTCATAAGCCGGTCAAATAAAATAAGATTCCAGATCATAGGCGATTTTCCTAAGTTTCCAGCCTATTTAACCTTTCTCAAGTTGTATAAGATCTGATCTTTTCTGAGTGTAATTTTCCTAATACAATACAACATTTAATTCCTATATAATCACACTCTTAAATTCTACAATTGGCCAAGACATCTAACAAAGAATCAACCTCTTTATTTGAGTCTAATCGAACCACACGTTTTTAGGTTTGCCCATCCTACTGGCGTTCAACCTGGTGATCCACTTATGTTGAATCGAGCCCCACGTTTTAGGTGTGCCAATCCTTCTGTCCCCGTTTACCCGGATAGTAGGCTGTCAGATATCCGCCCCCTCAATCGGATTGCCAACAATCAAACGCACCGGCTCAGCTGCACCAATGAAAATGGCACTGACAGATACTACCGAGGTTTGAACACAGAAGTTACCAAGAAATTATTGTGGAACACACCAAAATAGACGGGGGTTCATACTTACTTTTACTTACCTCTTAAAAATTATCTCGGGGATTGGGTTGACAACAGGATCTCTAAAGTATGCTCCCACAATAACCTTCACCATGACATTTAAAAATGAACCTGAACGAAGACGAGAACTTTGAACTGTACAAAAGCTTTTATTTCAAATAAAGGGTATGATTTTAACAACTCAACAAAATAAATGTGGCTATCAGTAGCCCATGTCAATCTGACTATGTCCACTTAAAGGACTTGCAAAGTTATCAAACAATATGTTAGCTCCCATGAGCTCAAAATAACGTAACATTCAAAACACATTTGGATTGGATAAGGAAGTCAGGATGAGACACATATATATAGAGCATTTGGTTTCTTTTAATAAACATGACACTTGTATTTATAGGCGCAAGGCCAGAGTATCGACCTCGCCCGCTGATAACCAGTTGTCTGACCAGCTGCGATCTACCCTTCAACCTGACGCACACCTGTTAAATGGGGCTCACTTGTCACGCCACACTGCGTAAGAATTCAGCTCCCTCTCAAAGCTTTAAATGTCTACAAGACAACTCATATATATATTGACGCAAATCTTTCAAATGCTTTACTCACCTACCACTGGATTATTCTGACAATCCCTAAACTTGTTAAGTTATCATCCAAATGTTTAATAAGCATAGTTTAGAGTATAAAACACTCTTAAATGTTTATAACAAAATCACATAAATTATTTATAACAATTAGAAATTGTTTATAATATTATCGAAGATAATTACAAAAATTTTAAACACGCCTTTAATATTACTTTCGTTCCACATTATTGTCAAAGATATTTACATCATTATTTACAATATTAACATTTAAATTATTCAAATTATTAATTTAAGAAATACATTTAACCACATGTTCATCCGGTTGGTAATTTCATAATCGTGTGAATATAATCGACCAATGAAGGTTAGTTATACATGTTAATGTCACAATCTGGTTTAATAAAGGTTGTAATAATTATTATAATTATTTGTGACGGTAATCTTCATTCAAAATCTTATCTCAAATTCTTTCAAAACTCTTGTTAATTATAACAGTAAATTCACTTGATTAATTTTCAACGAACTATGACAATACACTCCAGCGGAAAATACTTCGCTTACAAAATAATGCACAAACTGCATTAAAAATAGGCCCAAAATTCATCATATATTAATATATATGGCATCAAAATCTTCCACAGAACTTACAAAAACCTCCACTAACAAATTCTTTAACTTCATTAATTACTGTGGGAACCTCCTCCATTTATTTAAGGGCATTATACATCAGCGACTTTCAACACGTCCGCTGCACTAGCGATTATACATTCATAGTTCCACTTAAAAATTCTTATAATCATTAATTGTTTCAAAACTGTTGTCATTTAACCTTCGTGGATTTCATTCATGAATCGTAATGAAGTAAAAATTTGCCAATCACAAACAAATTTAATAGTGAATACGCTTATATACGCCTGTCTGGTCTATCAAAATTTAAGATTAACATCTTCAAAGAATTGTAGTATAAAAATACTATCATCAAATAAAGTGCGACTAAACTGCAAAATAGTCGAATAGATTCCAATTAGACTGGGGAATGCGAACATCATTATATAAATCTCTAATTGAGAAAAAACTCCTAACAAAAGTTCATGACTTTAATGCATTCAATAATTCATAATTAAAGTTCACCTTTCACAAAATGGTCTATGATGCAATGATCGTTCATAACTGACGATAAATGTCTGTGTTGCAATCAATTCAAATAACGACTAGTATTTCCAAGATCGTCGACAACGTACTGGATTTTAACGCTCTAAAATCATTTAAATGTTCTTCCTTCTTGATGATGACAGAAAATTGGTCAAAGTAATTAAACTGGGGTAGAATTACTTTAATAAAGTGACACGCTGTCTGAATTTAAATCTGCCATAAAAATCATTAACTTACAGTCAAATCGTGACTGCAAAAAAAATAAGCAAATTACTGAAAAATCTAAATATCAGTCTCAACTGATCCAAAATCATTTAACTATGCCCATGACATAACAATGTCTTAATAAAACGTCGAAAAAAGCATAACACATCAAGGTGTACTGAGAATAGGAATCTCAAACAAGAATATAAGCAAAATACATGAGGACAAAAATATGGGAAAATGGTTGCTCAAATATTGCTAAGAAACTCAAATACAATAAACGTTCACGACTACCTTATCTGCCGATTGACGTTCCAGAGGAAAATTCCCCAAAGAAGACTGTTGATGGATCCATTTCACCAAGTTAAAGCTGAGCTCCATCCTCGAAACAAGAAACAGCACCCTCGGAGAATCGAACTGCTTCCTCCTCCGGAAATTGCACTGCTCCGTGAAGACGAACGACATCCTTCCGGCAATAATCTTCTTTGTGAGTAGGGACAACCCTGACCTCTCTTGAAAAATCCCTGAAGTTCCAGTAGCAATTCGCCATGAAGTTTTTGTAGTAATTTCCGAAGAAATATTCATATTCAGTGAGTATGAAATCATTTCCATTGCTGTTTGATAGTATTCAGCGTTGAACCACGAAACATGGGTGTAGATGGTTATTCACCACATGTTCGCTTGTGTGGAATAGCAATTAGCGAAGTTCCATGCTGCTATCTTACTCCGTTGAAATATGTCCCAATTGCATTAAAGTCCTTTAGCCTTCCATCTTCTCTTCGGTTATGGTAATAGAAGAACAAACTGCCATATTAAACTGCTCCATAATACTGTAGCGTTGTGTCACAAAAGCAATCTGAAGTCTCCCTATTTCACTAGCCGTGTCAGCCGTGGCGTAGATTCTGGCGATACCAAGTGCTTCTCATGTGGCGAGAAAATCACTTTTGTCAGTCGTCTAAAATTGCCAATATCTTCCAAAATAACTCCTCGAAATTGTTCAACTTTTCTACACTCCTTACTGTAGCAATGCACAATAGAATTAGCTTATAGGCGACCGCTAACTGTTCACAGCTAATCTTGTAGACGCGTTATAATGTCCGTTTCAACTTCACCTAGATTTACTCACAGTAAACTTGCACTGCTTGTATGCTCGACTCTCGTTTTATTAATCTCACTCGACGTTTCACCGAAATAACTATTTGAGATCTGACGATTGAGCTATCAGACGATTGAGAATGAGACTCCTCTCTTCTGCGCAAGGCCTTTTATAAACATCATGAGGGGCGTCTCCATCCCTTCCATAGCGAGATACTGCGTCATCGCTAGAAGTTCCAACTTCGTCAATACATGACGGATTTTCAAAATTCAAAAACTGAAAATAAATTTCACCAAAATTCCAGAACAATGCCTCTACTGCAAATGGCTTTCCACAATTCTGCATTCCAAAAAGTAATAAAAAATACCATAGTTTCAGCAATCTCCGTCTTCCTTCAGACTATCGTTCATTGGTTCAAGCCTCCCCTCCAATAGCATAATTTCTTCCTCAGCAGAATTCCACGTTTCCTGCGACTGCGTCGTAGATCTCGGATCTTTCTCGAATAAATGCTGACGTCACTGAGAATCTCAGCTCAAGTAACCTGCTGGCATAACGTCTGCGTCATCCGTGCTTACGTCATGACTATCCACGTCATAACTATGACAGCCATAACTTTCTTTATAATTTCCAATATAGCCACCGTGGTCTCTATATAATTCAATTACGGGGGCAGTACCATCCAGGCATTTGCCCGAAGACGAAGTGGGAAACCACGGAAAACCACTTCGAGGATGGCTGAGGTGGGAATCGAACCCCCTCTACTCATTTGGACCACCCGAGGCTGAGTAGACCCCGTTCCAGTCCTCATACCACTTTTCAAATTTCATGGCAGAGCCGGGAATCGAACCCAGGACCTCCGGGGTGGCAGATAACCATGCTGACCGCTACGCTACGGAGGCGACAATGATTTGTTAGTGACAATATAATAATAGCTTCGTACTCTTCAGTAGTGTCGAAATTACAGAAAGTACGTAAAGGGAAAACGCGAAGAGCATCTACGGCTAGACCAAACCGTTGAAGTTATCATGAACGCTCAGCAACATGTGCCTCCATAAATCCTTACCAGTCTGCAGATTATCTACACTGCCTTGTATACAAACAGCGAACTTCTTTTTTATTGGTTAAGGAAGATGTTTCCCCTGTGCCAAACAGTGAACTCATTGTGTTCCGTCATTATTCATACTTTTGTTATTCTTGCAGCTTGCAAGTTATTTTTAATTATGATGTGTGTAATAAAGTGTAATGGGTACCTTGCCAATTATGTACTTATATTGCGAGATGGTGTGGCGCGATAATTCTGTAAGAGGGAGATGGTGCTTGCCTATCTTATTGATCGGCCGCGGTGGCCGAGAGCGCTAACGCGCTACCTCGTGTCTCGCTGGCATCGGGAGAGCATGGGTTCGAATCCCACCTCGGCCGTCTTGAAAATGGTTTTCGTGGTTTCCTATTTTCACTACCAGGCAAATGCCGGGACGGTTCCTTTAAATAGGTCCACGGCCAATTTCCTTTCAATATCCCTTCCCTGACCCGTCCTGAAAAGAAAAATTCATGGCCATTGGCTGCATTAATAAAATTATTAAATCAATCAACGTACATCTATTTCAAACGGTAAAAGCGAATGTGTAATAGGTTCAATGGTAACGTATTATTGTGTCCCTTGTGTGTAGCAATCTCAATAGAGTAACTATGTTCTGATATCCACACGACGACTTCTTTGCATGTTTTAATTAACTAAATCGGTGTGATGTTTTACCCAAGATTTTAGACAATTCCATGAGAGGTCTTGATTGAGTTGTATCTATATGGCGTTGGTTTGATTATTTCAGGCAACTATTCTCGTTCCGATTGTGTACTCCAATACTCTTCATGTGTTGGGAAGTAACCGGATACGTTGTTATATCCTACTTCGGAATCTGTGATTTCTTGCTAATAATATTTACCTATAATAAACTTAAATACAAATCTTGATAACTCGCCAAAAATCTTCTTATTCAACCACAAAAAGAGTGAGACTATTGTAGCTGGCCCTTGGGGTGAAGACAAAGAAACCTATAATTCAAGGTCAGCACTATATAGATAAATTAATTCAGATACGGTAAGTCTAAATTATAGATGCATATTTCTTCGGAACCTAGTCTCGTCTTGTGATATCTTGTATGCTCTTAGATGAGTTAAAATAGTAATTTACTCGAACTGTGACAAGCCCGATGACATGATCTTAGCTATTGGGAGGGCAACTATCGCCGCCATGTTTTTTCTACATTAAGGTCTGAGGATTGTAGTTGATCTTGGTAAAAGACCGTTTACACGTATACATCTTATGTCCATGGTGGGTAATCTGATGTCCTACTAGTTTATCGAAATCTTTGATACTGACGTAGTGGTTCTGGCCAGATGAAGAACTTTGCAGAAGAAGGTCGCGATGGTCTTGCAGCTCTTGATACATAACCTTTAGAGGAAACAGTTTGTTGTATTTTTCCAGTCCAAATACATTAATGGATATGTCGCTGCCTTTCTTCAAATTTCAGAATGTCAGCTAGCGATGTAGGAAACGATATTACTGAATAATCATACTTGGTTTCCAGGTCCTTGTATTTACTAATGAGGGGGCCGATAACCTAGATGTTAGGCCCCTTAAAACAACAATTATCATCATCATCATCATCATGATATTTACTAATGCGTTGAGCATCCTTTTTAACCAGTTTTGCTAAAATGGCATACATAAAACATCTCTCGTCCATAAAGTTTTGTGGATTAATACATGCTTTTTTGCTTTTTAGCTGCTGGTAATGGAATGTATGTCCTTCCACGCTAGGGATTATACTTATTTATTTTTATTCGTACTCCTTCAACCGCTAACAAAGCCCAATTACTACCTTTTACCTCAGCTTCTTCCATTTCAGTAGTTAACTTTTTAAATTGTGTTTCCAAGAAACTACTTAAGTCTGTTTCCAAAAGTATGGCCTGATTACGTGTTTTAAAAGCACGATCTGTAATTTCATCGGTAGACGTATGAATAAATCTGCATTCAGCCACAACGTTTACTTTTATAGACTTGTGGTTTGCTAGTTCTTTCTGCATAGCATTAATTATTTAATGTTTGGACTCTTTAAGGTATGAATTTAAATCCTTACACGTATTACAACGTATAAAATAGGATTTAAGATGACCTTGAAAAGACGTTTCATATTCACTAAGTCCATTATTATCAGGAACCATTGAGAGTAGGTAATGTTTTGTAGGCTCTCTTTTTCGTCCTTTAGCTGCTGGCACAACATTACAACATTCTTCATGGCGACGTCCATTGTATGCATTGTTGAATTTGATACCACAGGTTTTGCACTGATGAAATTCACCCCACGATACTTCGTGACGCTTTCTATGATAGTCTCGAGGAAATGACTTTCCACACTCTTTGCACATATAGCTTGGAATAGTTTCTTCCATTATGGATGTTGTTTTTCCGAACAGCTGCTTACGGCGTATGACAAGGCTGTACACTGGTGGGTGAGACAGTCTTTCCCAATGTGAACACCATGAGAGGTAGTAGTCAACTGGCGATATTTTTGCTAAGGGTCCTCTAATATACCCGAGTCAAGGGTAACAGCTACTTACTGCGTAGTACAAGGCTGTACACTGGCTGTTTCGACGGTCTTTCACAATGTGAACACTGTGAGAGGTAGTAGTCAACCGAGAATATTCTTCCTAGTCAGGACCAACATCTACTTACTGCGTATGACAAGGCTGTAGACTGGTAGGTGAGACCGTTTTTCACCATTATTCACTATAAGAGGTAGTTCACTGACAATATGTTTCTTCTTCTTCAAGGTCAGCTGAACTAGCAGACCTTTGGCCATTGGAAAATGTAAAAAATATTGGAATGTAAGTTTGAGTTACGAGCATGTCAGGACATGCGTGAAAAGAATGATGTTGTGTGAGTAGTTGGCGCAGAGGTCACCACGACCAACACAGGAGAACCCCCCAAGGAAAAGACCCCAGCATCACCCCACGCCCGGGACGAGGCCCCACGAACACTCCCATTTATTAGTCAAAAGGGATACATATACATGGCAAAACAGAAAATAGAAATGTGGGCAAAAAGCAATGATACATCAATGTACAAACACATAAAAAGAAAGTTTATAAATTTTTATCATAGTTCTTTGTCCATGAGTATATGTTTATGGAACAGATGAAAGAACACTCTCGGAAGGGGAGGGCTGTACTCTGGGGGCAATCACACGCACATGGAAAAACTTGAGTATCGGAGCACTTTTCACTGGATAGCGAGGATGACAGTACGTTGAATAGGAGTCGGAGAGATGCGACAAGTGAAAGCGATGTCTTAGCAGGCTATGCGCCGTACACTCACTGGACTTCGACGAAGCAGGGCAGTCTCCTCCCCCGGAAGCACACCAAGAGACGATGAATCGAGGCGTGTTTAAGAACAAAAGGCAACTGGGGCTGGAAGGCAGAATGGTGGTGGAGAAACTAGGTCATTGGTGGGGGAAAGAGATGAGAATTTGCAGGAGTACGGTTGGCATTTAGGATGTCTTGAGCAAGGGGAGAAAGAGTAAGAGCTTTGGAGAAAAATGGTAGGCGAGCACGGTAAGGTACTTTAGGCGGAGGGTATGTAGAGTGGTGAGAATCGTATGAAAGGTATAGAGAGGGGTAAAATCAGCAGGCGGGGTATCGTAAGGGAGGCGGTGAGCGATACGGAGGGCATGGCGATCGAGTTTAAGAAGAGTGAAATAAAGAGGAGAGGACGCAGTGAACCAGGACAAGGAAGCGTAGAGAAGAACAGGGCGGATAAAAACACGGTATATGTGGAGGATGAGAGGGGCTTTTAGGCCCCAGGTATGACCGGTGAGGGAGCGGGTGGCGGTAAGACGGTGAAAGGCGCGGCGGGTGATGAGGCGGAGATGATGAGACCAGATTATTTTGAAAGGTGATACCGAGGTAGATGAGTTTATTGGTTTCAAGGAGAGGGAGAGAGTTCAGGGTGAGACGGATCCGATGGCGGGGGGGAGTCAAAGGCGAGATTTTAATCTAAAACAATGAATTGGGTTTTCCAAGCATTAACAATGATATATGATGAAATAAACCAGGACTGGAGGGTGTTATGATAAGATTTTGAAGTTTGGAAGCAGTGTGGCCAAGAGCAAGAATAGCTAGGTCGTCGGCGTATTGGTAAAGGCGGAGTGGGGGAGGCGGGTGGGGAATGTCGAGGGTGAAGAGACGATAAAGGAGAGGGAAGAAAGGCGACCCCTGAGGGACGCCGGCACGAAGGGAGAAGGTATAGGAATGAGCAGATTTGATGCGAATAGAGGCGGTGCGGTAGGATAAGAAATTAAAGATCAGACGGATAAGGGAAGGGGGGAAAGGGAGATGACGGAGTTTGTATAAGAGAACAGGGTGGTAAACGTTATCGAAATCTTTTTCTACATCAAGAGAGATCAGAGCAGCAGTACGGCGAGGTTTCTTAAAGGCAGACACTGAGGCGGTAAGATGGAAAAGGTGATCTTGAGTCGAACGGTGGGCACGGAAGCCGGCTCGGGATTCGGGAAGTAAATGAAGGGGTTCGAGGTAGGAGCTGATGCGCTTAGCGAGGAGGAGTTCAAATAGTTTTGAAAGAACTGGAAGAAGACTAATTGGGCGGTAAGAGTTGATGTCAGAGGGGGATTTATGGTGTTTCAGGAAGAGGAGAATAGAAGCTTTACACCAGTGGGTGGGGTAGAAGCCAGTGTAGTACATGGTGGTATAGATAAGGGAAAGGACATAAAAAAGGATGGGGGGAGCGGCTTGGAGATGGCGATAAGTAATGGTATCGGTTGCCGGAGCAGTGTTTTTACGATGGCGAAGAACGGAAGTGACTTTTTTTAATTTATTTTTATTTATTAATCAAAGCACAAACTACCCTTCACGCTTGTACAAATAACAATTAAAATAAAATATAAGATAAAATTTAACAATCACCAAACAAAACAAGTCCAGGTCAAGAGCCGGTAGAATGTCCATGCTCGTAGCCGTGTCGTCAGTGGCCAAGATGACAGTTCTAAATACAATTAAACTTCTCCTTCGCCTGCTTCAGGAACGTCCTCTTTTTGTGGATATGTTTAACTCACGTTTCCGTGCAATGCTATTGTACAGGGATGATATGCGGATTTGGAAGGATCTTTTGATTATGGCGTGTTTTGTGTGTGGAATGTGCAAAATATCTTTGAGCCTGGTAGAACGGAAAGGGGCCCTTAGTTTGAAAAGTGACAGCAGGTGGTCCGAACGGTAATGGCCATTTAAAATAGAATGTAGGAAGGACAGGTCAGTTACCTGTCTTGTCGTGTTGAGGAGAGGGATGTTTATTGCTGAAAGTACCTGCTGAGTGGTGAAGTGTCTAAACCTTGGCATTATGTTCCTTACAATGGCAGCAAAGAAGGATTGAATTCTGTTTAATTTAGCTATGTTTGACGGGCAAGAAGTTGTCCAAATGGGAGAGCAGTAGTTTGCAATGGGCTGGATTATTGAGAGGTAATAGAGGCGAAGGGCTGTGGGATTTGATATTTCTGAGAAGCGGTAGAGTATGCCAAGGAATTTCATGGCTTTGGATAAAGAATGTTGTATGTGTTCTTTAAAACGTAGCTGGCTGTCGAATATGACCCCGAGATCTCGCTGATGCGCAACTGCGGTAATGGGCCTGTCAAGTAAGGAATATGTTGTAGATACTGGCGAAATGCGTAGGGTAATTGTTAAAAGGCTGCATTTATCTGGGTTTGGTTTCAACTTCCATGTGCGGCACCAGTCGGATAGAGCGTTAAGTGAAGACTGAAGGAGTGCGGCGTCGGCTGGTGTCTTAATTTCCTTGAAAAGCTTGCAGTCATCTGCGAAGAGTAGGGTATCGGCTGTCAGAGAGTTTGGATGGTAGGTCGTCCATAAATAATGAAAATAAAAGTGGCCCGAGGGCACTGCCTTGAGGGATGCCAGAGAGCACAGGTAGCCAAGGGGATGAAGTGCCTGATATTACGACTCTCTGTTGTCGGTTCTGTAGAAAGCCGGCAAGGAGTGTTAGGAGATTGCCATGTATATTGAATCGTTCAGCGATTTTGTGGAGTAGTAGGGTATGGTCTATTGAGTCAAATGCTTTCGATATATCTACGTAGCAGATATCGAGTTGGGACATTTCTGCAATGGCATGTGTTGCATAGCTGTGGATAGTGGCCAAGTTAGTGAGGCACGAGCCTCCAGGAAGGAAGCCATGCTGGCTGGTTGAAATATATGGTAAGGTAAAAGACAGGAGACGTTGGTGGATTATTTTTTCAAATATAAAGGATAGTGTGGGTAGTATAGATACTGGTAGGTAGGATGATACGTTTGTTTTGTCCCCAGATTTGAATATAGGGACGATGTTGGCCTGTTTCAAGGCAGTGGGAAAATAGCCCTTGGCAAAGCACCTGTTGAATAGATTGGAAAGCGGTGTACAGAGAAACGTGGCGGTGTTTTTCATGAAGATGGGACCAATATCATCGGGACCGGTAGCTTTGTTGGTGCGGAGAGATTGAAGTAGACTGAGGACTTCATTTCGTGTTGTTGTTATTTTCGAAAATGTGCAATTTGCTGCTGTTTCTACCGGTGGAAGGTGTTGATTTTGGGTGGGAGTGGAAAAGTTTTCAAAGAAATACCTGTTGAAGAGCTTATTGCGGTCTGGTCCCTCTGCTGTGGTTCCCTGGTGTTCTACGCTGACGGGAATCCTTTCGGTTCTCCTCCTCGAGTTGATGACGGACCAGTAGCGTTTGGGATTTTCCCGGATGTTCTCAGTGATGGCTTCTATATGCCCCGTGTAGTCTCTCCTGAGCAGACGTCTTGCGTGTCGGCGAATGTACTCGAAAGTATTACGAGTGTGGGGGTTGGGGAAGTCCTTCCAAAGCCGCCAGGCCTTCTTTTTATTTCCCATGGCTAGCCGAGTTTCATAGGAAATCTGGAACGGGTACTTGCTGTTGGTAGGCTGCCGTACCGGCACGAAGTCTTTGATGCTAGCAAGTAGCCAGTCGTACAGCAGGTCGATTGCCGACTCTACGTCAGGTGTTTCGAGGAGGGTCCACGGCAAGCATTCCAAGGCTCGGCATATGGCTGGCCAGTCAGATCGGCGCCAGCTGAAGGTCGGGTGCGAGGGTGGCTCCTTGACTACTTTTGAGTGTGGGGTGGGGAGGAACAAAGAGGTGTCGAGGGACTTATGATCAGAGACAAAGATGTTTCTACCAGCAGTGTTGGATTTCAGATTAAGTGAAGATAATATGAAGTCCAGTGCGTTGGGGCCCCGCGTTGGGTACATGGTATGCTGCTGTAATCTGAGGCCAGTAATAAAATTATCTATGAAGAAGGAGTCATCATAATTATCAGGTGTACCTGTTCTTGGAGAGGTCCATTTCAATGTGGGAAGATTGAAGTCACCCATTAACACCACTTCGCCTTGCGATAGAGCTGCGAGCACTGAGTCCAGACACTGCTCCAGGCTGTACAGGGGTTGCCCGGTGGCCGGTAGTAGCAACCCACAAATATGTGGCGGCCTGGAAGGAGTAACTCCACCCACACTAACTCACAGTTCCGCTCGAGGTCTGATCTCCTTTTGCACGGTAAAGCACTGTTCACTGCTATCAAAACCCCTCCCCCTCTCGTAGCACGATCGCTGCGAAATATACTAAAGTTAGCATTGAGAGGCAGTTCACTATCGCTAACCATTCGGGTAAGCCATGTCTCAGACAGCCCCACCACGTCTACATGACTTAATTCAGGCAGATGAATTTCACAGTCAGAGAGTTTATTATTGAGGCTACGCAGGTTTTGGTAGTAGATGTTCAGTTCTGATTTGGTGTTGTGTTCAGAGAAATTGGGCCCAGGATTCAGCTGTATGTCTCCAGCCAACAGCAAGAGACAAAACAGCCTCATAGCGGTCGAGTAACCTGCCCGGGGCTTGGCTGGCCCAGGCCGAGTGGACAGTGCCAGCCTAACGGGAATATGGCGTACCCTGACAGAGATAAAGCCGGGATGTAGTAAGTTATCTCAGATAACAGCCACACGAGAGTGTCACAGACGTTTCCACTTGCACTTGCGGATTCACAATATTGAATATTGTCTCGTGGACCACAATTTGTCACCATGACTTTTAAAAATACCGCACAAAGGAAACCAACTGCTGCAGCTCTGTACACACGCGCACTCACTCTTGCCGCCATCTTGGGGGAAATAGGATGATTGAGAGGATGGGGAAAATCAATGTTAGCAAAGTGAGCGAAGGAAGGTTGGAGATCAGGGGTGAGTTTAGGGTCATGGAGACAATGAATAAGAGCATCATTGGGGTTTTGGAATTGAGGATTCTGGGTTGGGGAGAAGACGTGATAATAGTGGGATGCAAAGAGGTTGGCGTTATCGAAGGGGATTGGTGAGAACAGAGGTAGGGTGGGAAGGGCGAGACTTCGTGAGGCGTTGAACGGTAGATCAAAACTGGGAAGGATCAGGCGTGTCAGTCAGGCGGGTACAGGCATCGTTCCAGGACTTGCGTTTGAAAGAACGGATATAGGATTTGGCATGACGGAGGTGGCGACGATGTTGGCGGAGGGTATCAGGATCACGAGTACGGAGGTAGGCACGATAATAGTCGTGGGCTATACGTAGAAGGTTGAGGGCCTTAGGAGCTTTGGTAGGTTGGTAGGAATGGCGGGGAATATGAAGACGGTCAGCAGTAAGGAGGGCGTGTTCTGTTTTAGCAATTAGAGAGAGAAGATTGGGGAGAGAGGTCACGGTAGCACGGTAAACAGACCAGTTGGTCTTTGTAAAACGGTGGGTAGGAGGGGGCCGGTAAGGGGCATCTGGGCGGGGGAAGATGTGAGGAATCTAAATGATAGCGGGTACATGATCACTACCGATAGAAGGGAGCATGCGGACGAGGGGTGAGGGTTGGGGACATGAGCATGACATCGGGGGTAGAGTTAGTTAAGGGGATCATAGGCGAGGGAAAAGGAACGAGCACTCCACGGATACTATGTAGAAGATTTTGGAAATTGGTGTGATCTTGAACAGAGTAGGAGGTGGTGTTGAGATCAGCTGCTAGAAAATAGTTAGGAAAGGTGCGATCTAGCTATTGGAGAAAAGCAATGGGGAGAGGGGTCCGTGGGGAAAGTTAGAGGGTAGCGACGGTAAACGTCTCAGAAGGGGCGAAGATTTCGAGGATTAGGTATTCCGTGAAATGGTTAGGGAAGGTAGAGAAGTGGCGTTTTACTGTGAGATTGCGGTGAACACCGACCGCAATCCCCCGCAAGTCGCGCTCCATACGGCCGATCAGCACGGTAGATGACATACGGGGGGAGGCACAGCCAGTGGGAAGGACCGAGGAAGGTTTCATTGAGAATAAATATATCCGGGGAGTGCTCGAGGAGGGAAAGTTCGAAGGTCGGCCGGTTGGAAGAGACAGAACGGATATTATCATAATATATAGTTAGCGACATGATTAAGTATGGAGGGGAACACTCGCAAGTGGGACGAATGCAAAGTGCATCCGATTACCCGCATAGGTTATATCTAAGTGAGTGTTGAATATCGACCGGGCGGCCATTTGAACCTGGTGGAGAACAAGGGGACGATGGAAGGGAAGACAGTTCTGAAGAACCATGGAGATGAAGTGGATGATGTTTTCGGTACTGGGAGAGGGAAGAACGGAGGAGGAGGCAGGGGTAGGAAGATCCTGAGAGACAACGGTTTCAGGCTAAGTAGGGGCAGAAGCAGGACGGCCTTGGCATTTATAGCTAAAGGCCGGGTGGGGGAGGGAGCAGTTAACACATTTGGGGGAGGTACGATTTTGGCACATGGATGTTGGGTGCTCTTGGCTGCAGATACCACAGCGTGGACACAGGGTGCTCCCGGGGTGTGGTCATAGCGCTGACACTTATCGCATCCTCGGGGGGGGGGGGCGGATGCACGGGAGGGCTCCACTCGATGGCGACGGGTGTAGATGAGAGCCCCGTCGCGGAGGGGAGCGCCAGAGACCCGGTGTCACGGCTTAGGATCCGGACGAGTGAAGTTGGACCGGCATTGTTTCTTATCTTGGCGACACGGAAGATGTTAAGTCCTTGGAGGCCGACCTGCTGGGCGACGTCTTCTTCTGTGTATTCCCGGTCGACATCGTAGGCGACGACCGAGAGGAGAGGGGTAGGGTGGGAAGGAGGTGGGTAGGACGAGAAGGCTGAAAGTTGGAGAGATTTTAGGCACTGGTACGGAGACTGAACTGCGAGGGGCCTATGGTGTTTACCAGATGTTGGTAGAAGGGCTTTGAGGGCTTCATATTGTACCCTTCACGGGTGCGCTGGAGTTCAAGACTGTATGAAGCAAGATCAGTGGTAAAGGAGGATATGATAGTGTAAAGGGAGCGGGGATTAGCTTTGGTAAGGTCAATGTCAGTGAGTTTGATTATGTAGAACGAGGGTGAAGGCAGAGGCTCCCAATGCGAGCCGATAACTCCCGAACCCGTGGTCGGAGATTCACGAATGAGATGTCGTTGGACTCGAGCCGACAGGGGCTTTGATATGGACCACTCGTTATGTTTTTCAAAAAAAAATCAAAACTTTTGTTTTTGAAAATAGGCGATAGTTTAAAAACCAACCATGATAGAACGTTGTGCCATGGTTGAAACGAATGGTCTTTGTGTTCTTTATATTTTATAATAAAACAGTTTTATTTTTGATGTTTTTTAAAACAGTCCAATTTTGAAATTCCTATATTTTGGAAACTATGAATTTTACAAAAGAGTTTGTTTGACATAAATGAAAGGTCCCTACCCCTCAACCATGAAAATAAATGTCAAGTCTCCACGACAAAAACCTATGCATTTTAAACTTTTTAAATTTCTTTTTACATATAGAGTGTTTGTAGACAGAGAGCCGGTAGCGCTGGGCATGTGTTACAACGAGGATGTGACTAGCCATGGTGAATACAGGAAATGGCTATTTCGAGGGGGCGACAAAGTGAGGGAGCGCTTTCTGATATTTTGTTATGACGAACGAATGAAGGCGAATATTTAAAAAAAAAAAAACCTTATGGCGATCTTTAAAACATGTTAGTAATAAGGTCATTCACAAATTATAATAATGGTATCAAACGAATAAAAGCAAGGCTTTTATAGTAGACAACAACAGAACTTGCTTTTTTCTATGTCTTGATTGGCAGCCAGAACGGAAAACAGAATATCTGCTCGAGAGGCCTGCTTGGAGCCTGGCTAGCCGGCTAAGAGAATGGAAAGTGGGTGAGAGCTGACAACATTGCTGTCAGGTGATAACAGGTTGTGGGTAGATTATTGGCTGAGGAATAACCTAACCACCAAAGGAAGATGATAAATAAAAGGAGGTGGGTTTCGGACTGGAGAAAAAGGATAGAAAAATGGGAGAAGAGTCCCACAAAATTTATGAATTTAACTTTAAATACACTTAAAGGCGGTTGCCACTGCAAATCAGCTCTCCGATACCTAAAGTGAGTAGGGACCTGGTCGAAGCTAACGGGAAACGCAGCTAGGACTTGGGCGGTTTGCCAGAGAATGGCTTTAGAGTATTCCCTCTCAAGCATGCATAAGACTACTATGGGGAAGGGTGATAGTCTGGCAAGACAAATAGTAACAGATTCATTCTGTATTAACGATGGCATAAACCTAGGAAGAGTTAGGAAAGCCAGGATCTTGCCTAACTGTAGTATTTGCGAAATGATAAATCCAAAAACAAATATTTAATTTATTTAACAAGGCAAAAGAAGTTGATAAATTTAACAAATATATAGTTTCAATTTTTGGTAACAATTTGGGGTCGCAGACCTCCTAACATTTTTAAGTTTGCTCCAGGCAATTAACAATTCTTTAGGTTTCAAACCCTATATATGTACTAAAATCTTTGTAAGATTTTAAAAAGACAAATGAAGTGATTAAAGTTTAAGCATTAAATTGAGTACAAGGAGTGTACTTTAAGAAATTTCCAAGTACCAATTTTAGAAAAAGTTGCAACTTCAAAATAACAAAGAAAGAGAACAGGTAGAATGGAAAAGAAGTTCCTATAACTTCGTATATTTATACAGAATTACTGTTGGTTATTATACAAATAAGGGCAGGTCACTTACTGTGAAACCTGAAGAGAAAGTCAAAAGGAAGGTTCTAGGCTTCCTATGTTCAAGTAGGAATCACGAGACAAATGGGGCAAGTTTCCCTTTCGTGAGACCTAGAAATAACTTTATTAATATGGTTTGTTAGTAGAAGGTTTAAGAAAGATCAATTGGGATTTAGGATCAATGTTCATGGCCTTATTTAATGTAAACGGACGATCGCGACGCGGTAGAAAAGTTGAACAAGCACTAGTTTTCACTATAGTCTGTTAAATAGATGAAAACTTCACTGTAGTAACACGAAAGTTTATGTGAAAGAAAGTTATTGCAATGATGAAAATAACTGGTTGCACTAGGTAGGCGAAAGTCTATTTCTTGAGAAAGTTGTGAATTACAATTAAATGCGCCATAGAACATTCCAACGGTGGAAGAAAATTCGCTATTGCAGTAATTTATAAGGAAGATTGCTCATTTTAAATAGTATTCCCACAAGTGAGTGAAAAATATATGACGGCAAGACTTGTAGATAGAGTACAGAATCTGGAAAGTTCCAGAACAGTCCTAATAGAAGAATGGGGCCAAAGATAATCCAGCGGTGGAACGAGCTTCATATTTTATGGACAGCGGTTATTAGATAATATCCCACGTTGTGAGAAGATTTCTCATTTAAATAGCTTAAGAAAAGCTACTTTCTAGTAAGGTTGGCTTAGACAGACAAAAGCCCAACATAGCAAATCCCGCGAAGAATGATTACCGCCCCAAATAAGTAATCTCACGCTGTCTATAAAATAATCAATAAAAGCACGTGGATAATAAAATTGATGAAGATGAGGTTAAAACCTTAAGTCTGTACTTATCTTGGTTGCATGTCGAAGGTGAAGTTCCCTTTGACGGATACTTAATGTGCCAACATGGCGTAGAACGTAGCGAGTGCCTCTTGGTTTGAGGAGACTGGCTCTAGTTGAGCCTTGACTGACCGAGTCAACTGCCGACTTACAAGTGAGACCCACTCAGCGAAGCGCGGAGGGTCCAAGGAAGGGAAAGAGTGGGGGTAGGAGACAAAAGGAGAACATATAAGCATGACCAACATTGTAAACTTAAATTCTCTTGAGGAAATGGTCTCCAAAGAGTTGATAGCAGGCGATACTAGCACAGCATGGTGAGTGAAAAAGTAGACGAAGATCTCTTGATCACGGAGATAATAGCTGGCGATGGCAACGAGATCTGGTGGCCAGATGGATAAGGAAGTCCTCTTGCACCAGGAAGAATTGAGGAGTTTCAGAGATTCGCTGCTAGATGACGCTAGGTGGGTCATGGAAGATATATATCTAGAACAGACTCACAATGACATAAGAGGCATGACCATCAAAGAGAAAATAGAAGAACACTGTTGGTGTTTAAGAAAAGGGATGAAATGAACAAGCAAAGAGCATTAAAATTTATTCTCTCGTACCGTGTATTCCAAGAATACACCAGGTTGAAAAAATCTGACAACTTTGTAACAGACATAATATTTCACATCTTGTCAGCCAGGCTCCAAAGCACAAGCGGGTGAGAGGGGAGATAAAGGAAACCTCTACACAACAGGAAATCATGTGACCACTGCGGAGCGGTCAGGGG
Source organism: Meconema thalassinum (assembly GCA_946902985.2). Classification (NCBI taxonomy): domain Eukaryota; kingdom Metazoa; phylum Arthropoda; class Insecta; order Orthoptera; family Tettigoniidae; genus Meconema; species Meconema thalassinum. The sequence goes on along the minus strand of OX336393.1, from coordinate 313,515,762 downwards.
TGGGGCCAGAGGTGAGGGGAGGAGTATAGAACCCATGGCAGCCAATAGCTGAACGAGTTGTATGTCAACATGGATTGAAGGAGTGAGACGCAGGTGTGGAAAGAGAAAGACAAACATGTATGGACATGCACGAAGCGCGGAGCGCCTTACACAGAGCTCTCGTACAACATGATTCAATAAAATAAATAAGTGCATAGGTTCACACAACATGCAATTTATTGATCGAAGAATTAAAGGTAGAGTTGAATCCCAACCATTTTACATATAGTTTATTTCCTTTTTGTTTCAACACTTTTTCCACAAGGTAATGTTTAGGAAACGCTGTTTTCTGAAGTTCATGGAGATAAAATCTACCCTTTCTGGGTTGATGGTTGAGGTCCTGGAGTAATTAGGTGACTGGGCTGTCCAAGTTGACTTGACGAATTCGAAATAGTTCAGTCCCCCACTGAGGTGTGTAGCCCTTATTGAAGACAGACTTAAATTTGCTCACACGAACAAAATCCCCAATTATCAGTCGATGACGTTTAGGGTCTGCTGTTTTTATGGGGTTAAACAGTTGATCCAGTCGCTGAATATTTTTGGTCACGAGGCGTGGATTGATCCCAATGGTTCTATGTTTGGTGTCATTGTAACGTGACACTAGCTCTGGTAACATGTCCAACCAGCGATAAGTGCCCTAAGCGGTAAATTCTTTCCACATATGCGTTTTCAATGTTCGGTTAAAACGCTCGACCACGCTGGCTTTGAGATTGCTGTACGTGGTGTAATGGTGAATATCCTTAGATTTGAGAAAACTGGAGAAATCCTTGTTGAAAAATTATTTTCCCTGGTTGGTTTGTAGTAACTGAGGTTGGCGTTTGGATTGTTGAATAATATGTTGAAAGGCCTTGGTGACTAGTGGACCAGACTTGCGACGCACAGGTTCAACAAACGCCATTTTGGAATACACATCAATGACGGTCAACATATATCGTACACCGTTGTTAACGCTAGCATATATCATTTCAACCAAGTCAGCCTGCCAAAGTTCATCCACACCTCGTGAAATCACCTTGAGTCGCGGATAGTGACGATGCAACTCGTGAGCAATACCCATTTTAATGGGTGAGGGCTTAAACAATAATTTTGGCATTTCGAAGTTCTTGTTCAATTTCTTGAATTTCCCATTCATGACCGGTATGGCCAGCTTGACGTGAAGCATGCAATAACTGTAGCCGCTGGACGAGCTTATTGGGATTGTGATAGTTGGGTAGATTATTGACTGGGGAATAACCTAACCACCAAGGGAAGATGATTGAGAAAAGGAAGTGGGTTTCGAACTGGAGAAAAAAGGATGGAGAAATAGGAGGAGAGTCCCACAAAAGTTATAAATTTAACTTTAAATACACTCAAAGGCGGTTGCCACTGCAAATCCGCTCTCTGATACCTAAAGTGGGTAAGGACCTGGTCGAAGCTAACGGGAAACGCAGCTTGGACTTGGGCGGTTTGCAAGAGAATGGCTTTAGCGTATTCCCTCTCAAGCATGCATATGCCTACTATGGGGAAGGGTGATGGTCTGGCAAGACAGAGAGTAACAGACTTATTGTATGTCTGTTCAAAGGAATTAGTTTTTGAACAAGTGATTCGAAGAATGCCAATAATTTGAATCGGTTTTGATATTTCCAGTTTTCAAAGTTGTAGAGTTCCTGAAAAGCGACCAAGTGCTTCCAAGAAGGATAGTGATAGAAGTATTATACCTTTGGGAATAATTTTGGTAAGTGAACCAATAGTTGCATTTGGAAATGGCTAAGCTTTTACCCAGCAAGGAGCCGACTAAAAGTTTAGGCAAAGAGAAACACTTATATTTTGGAAAACCAACCATAAGTTTTTAGGAGAGGATGTCCACAAGCAGGAAGCTGGCGTAGCGAGCTGTACTTGCCTTACTGGCCAGTTAGATTTAGCTATTAAAGCTAAGAGAGACTTTACCAAGATAACCACTAAGAGTTCTTGCTCAAATGCAACAAGTGGTGAAAGCCCTATCAATAGATTTGATGGCATTAAGTGGGAAAAGTCAAGGAAGACAGGATCTTGCCTAACTGTAATACCAGAAAAATGAAAAAGCGAAAAGGAACTCTTAATTTATTTGACAATTCAAAATAATTTGATGGATTTAACCAAGATATTTTTCAATTTTATTAACAATTTGGGGTCGCAGACCTCAGAAAAAATTTAAAGTTTGCGCCAGGCAATTAACAATTCATTAGGTTTTAAACCTTTATATGTTTTAAAATCCTCGCAAAATTTTAAAATAGAGAGGATAAAGTACAAAAATTAAGGACAATTAAAGTAATTAATGTTATACAGTAAATCGAGTACAAGGTGTGAACTTCCAGAAATTTCTAAGAAAATATTCTAGAAAGAGTAACAACTTCGAAAATAACAATAACAAAAACAGGAAGAATAAAATAGAAGTTCCTATAACTTCTTATATTTAAGCGGAATTACCTATATTTTTTCTTGGTTATACAAATTGGGCAGGTCCCTTAATGTGAAACCTGAAGAGAAAGTCGAAAGGAAGGTTCTAGACCTCCTGTGTTTAAGTAGGAATCACGAGCCAAATGGGGCAAGATTCCCTTTCGTGAAACCTAGAAATAACTCACTCGTGAGTTGAAAGAATTGTATTCCCTAATTAGAAGGGAGAAACAAGATAATTAGAAACGTGTACAAGACACGTAGGTATACAGAAATTAATTAATGATATGTAAGCAAAGTGGGAGGGCACGTCTCTACCGTGACACCTCATTGAGAAAGACCTAAAGTAACAATTTTATTATGGTTTGTTTGCTAGGTGTTTAGGAAAGATCAACTGGGATGAAAGGTAAATGTTCATGGCCGTGTTTATAATAATCGGACGAGCGCGACGCGGAATAAATACTGAAAGAACACTGTTTTTCACTACAGTCTGTTGAAAGGGATGAAAAGTTCACTGTGGCAGCACGAAAGTTTATGGCAAAGAAAGTTATTGCAATGATGGAAAATAACTAGTTGCACTAGGTAGGCGAAAGTCTATTGCTTGAGAAGGTTGTAGATTATCATTAAATACGCCAGAGAAAAATCCAACGGAGGAAGGAACATTAGCAATTGAGCAGTAATTTATAAGGAAGATTCCTCATTTATAAATAGTATTCCCACAAGTGAGTAGAGACTACATGACGGCACGACTTGTAGATAGAGTGCAGATTCTGGAAGGTTCCAGAACGATCCTAATAGAAGAATAGGGCCAAAGTTATTCCAGCGGTGGAACGAGCTTAATAGTTTATAGACAGTGGGTATTCCATAATATCCCACGGTGTGAGAAGATCTCTCATTTAATAATCATCAGAAATGCAGCTTTTACAAAGATTGGTGGGTAGACAAAGCTCAATATGGAAAATCCCGCGAAGGATGATTATTGCCACAAATAAGTAATCTCACACTGCCTATAAATGGTTATTAAAAGCATGTAGATATTAAAACCGATGAAGATGAAGTTAAAACCTGGAGTCTGTACTTATCTTTGCTGCATGGCGACGATGAAGAAGTTCCCTTTGACGATTAAAGTTCCAACATGGCGTGGAATCTAAAGAATGCCTCTTTAAATCAGGAGGCTGGCTCTAGTTGAGCCTTGACTGACTAAGTCGAGGGCCGACGTGCAAGTGAGACCCACTCAGCGAAGCACAGAGGGACCAGGAAAAGGAAAAGAGTGGGTGTAGGAGACAAAAGGAATACATATCAGAATAGACAACCTTGAAAAAATAAATGTTTTTCTTGATGAATGGTCTTCAAAGAGTTGATAGCAAACGATACTAGCGCAGCATGGTGGGTGAAAAAGTAGACGAAGTTCTCTTGATCACGGAGATGATAGCTGGCGATGGCGACGAGATCTGGTGGCCAGATGGATAAGGAAGTCCTCTTGCACCGGGAAGAATTGAGGAACTTCAAAGATTCGCTGCTAGATGACGCTAGGTGAGTCATGGAAGATATATATCTAGAACAGACTCACAAGTAACATAAGAGACATGACCACCAAAGAGAAACTAGAAGATCACTGTTGGTGTTTGAGAAAAAGGAAGGAATGAACAAGCAAAGAGTATTAAAAAATATATTCTATCTTACCGTGTATTCCAAGAATACACCAAGCTGGGAGGGGCAAACACCAACCGAGAGCAGGAAAAACAATTAAACATTTAAAGGTAATGGAGCAATTAAAGACAGTGGTCTTGTGATCTGACCGTTAGTGGTCAAGACTCTGACCACCCTGGCTCTCCCATCCCTTCCAGGATAACACTCGGTCACTCTACCAGAAATCCAGACCAGGGGAGCAGAAATATCCCTAACCAGGACCAAGTCCCCCACTTTAATGTCAGGACTGGAAAGAAACCACTTCTGTCTCCGTTGCAAGGAGTTAAATATTCCAAGTTCCACCTCTTCCAGAAAGAATTGCGAAGGGCTTCAAGTTTACGCCAAACAATGGGCAGATTAGAATCCCTGTAAGAGCTGGAAAGGGGAGGATGGGCAGAAAGAGAAATGTCTATAAGGAAGTGACCAGGTGTGAGTGGAAGCAGGTCATCAGGGTCATTGGAAAGCGGAGTTAAAGGGCGAGAATTAACAACACCTTCAATCAGAACGGACAGTGAATTAAATTCTTCATAAGTCAGAATGCGATTACCTAAAACCTTTCTTAAATGACGTTTAGTGAGTTTTACGCAGGATTCCCACCTACCACCGTGATGAGGAGCGTAGGGAGGTATAAAACGCCATTTGAAACCCTTTGAATAGGAAAAATTAGAGATCTGTTCCATGGCAGGAGAAGATGTTAGAGCTTTCTTCCACAAGGACGCTGCGCCCTGAAAGGTGGAAGCGTTATCAGAGAACATCTCTGAAGGAACACCACGCCTAGCAGCGAAGCGAGAGACAGCTGATAAAAAGTAAGAAGTAGAAGCATTCGTTACTAGTTCCAAATGGATTGCGCCAGTAACCATGCAAACAAAGAGAGAAACATAGAGCTTACCAAACAATTTGCGTTTAGCTTCAGGGGAATTTCGTTGATATTGAAACGGACCCATATAGTCCACACCAGTTAGAGCAAATGGGCGTATAGGAGAAGAGCGAAAAGAAGGCAGATCGCTCATTAATTGAGTATTGATTTTAGGTTTCGCTTTGAAGCAAGGAATGCACTTGTGAATTACAGAGGAAACTTCGTGAATTCCATTTATAATCCAGTACTTTTCCCTTAAGAGGCAAAGCAGAGTGCGTGTACCAACATGCAGATTGCGATAATGAAAGTCACGTAAATTAAGGAAGTTCCGTGATGTTTAGAAGGCAAAATAACGGGATGCTTTTTGTCCTCAGAGAGCAAAGATTGAGAGAGCCTACCACCTACCCTAAGTAACCCATTGTCATCAAGGAACGGGGCCAAAGCACGAAGACGACTGGATTTGGGAAGATCCCTATTAGGTGAAAGTAAAGTCAATTCAGAGGAAAAGGCTTCTTGCTGTGTCAGTTTAAAACCTTAATGGTAGCGAGATTCAATTCATGATTGGTAAGGTGTGGTTTGGGGAGAAGAGGTTGGTCAACCACAAGATATTTCCATCTAAGGAGATAGGCGACAATTCGAATTAATTTGTGAAAGGAAGAATAGCGGGACAACAAGGGATGAGAAACGTTGGAAACAAGACCCGAAGCAGTAGATGTACTTTTGCTTCAGGCAAGTTGGAGTTTGTGGCTGGAGGTTTAGAAGGCCAACAAGAAGAGTCTTCGATTAACCACGAGGGCCCATGCCAGTACAACTGGGAAGCTGCCAATTGAGAGGGTAAACATCCACGAGAGATAATGTCGGCTGGGTTATCAGCACTGGGCACATGCCTCCATTGACATCCCGAAGAAAGAGTTTGAATTTTGGAAACCCTCTTTGCAACAAAAGTTTGCCAATGAGCGGGGTTCTTGGCGATCCAAGAAAGTGTGATCATGGAATCGCTCCAGAAATAGATTTGCGAGAATTTGACTTTTAATACTTCCCGTAATTTCTTAATAAGTTCTGCAGCCATGAGTGCAGCACACAATTCAAGCCTAGGCAAAGTGATAGTTTTAAGAGGAGCCACCTTCGTTTTGGCACAAACAAGGTTGGAAACTGAAGATCCATTTAATGAACGGCGATAAACTAAATATGCGCAGCAACCGTAAGCTTTTTCGGAACTGTCCGCGAACACATGAAGGAAAAAAGATTTATTAGGATGAGGGTTAATTAAATTCCTGGGAATTTCAATAAGGGTAAGGTCCAGCAAATTGCTGCGAAAAGAAAGCCATCGGTTTAGAAAAGAAAGGGGAACAGTGTCATCCCATTCACATTTGAGCGACCACAGCTCTTGCATGAAAAGTTTGGCTATAACGATAACTGGGGCGAGGAATTAAAGCGGATCACAAATTTTTGCAATTTTAGAGAGAATCTGTCTTTTTGTGTTAGGGATCTCTTCGGCGAGCGATACTTTATAGATGAGAGTGTCAGTACTAGTGCACCAATGAACTCCAAGAGTTTTTATGGATTCGGAGTTTCCACAAATTTCGACAGAGGAGGGATCTACTTCTTCAATAGGAAACTGGGCGAGAAACTCAGGGGAGTTGGAATTCCACTTATGAAGTGGGAAACCTCCATTCCTTAGCAATGCCTGAAGTTCTAAGGACACAAGAGAAGCTTCCTCCAGAGTGGGGAAGGACTGCAAATAATCGTCAACATAGAATGACGTGGTTAGTGCTTCAGAAGCTTTAGAATCAAATAAATGACCATCTTGAGAGGCTAACAAGTGTAGGAATCGGATAGCAAGGAAAGCGGAAGGTTTTAAGCCATAAGTAACTGTTTTTAAACGAAATAACTTAATGGGCTTACTGATTTCGTCGCGCCACAAGATTATTTGGAGATCTCGTTGTTCAGGCTGAATTAAAACCTGGCGGTGCATCTGTTTTATATCCGCTATAACAGCTATGGGAAATAATCGAAAGTTTAAGAGTATAGCAGATAAATCTGACTGAATAGCAGGACCAGAGTAAAGAGTGTCGTTAAGGCTGTTGCCATTAACGTCAGGTGATGAACCATTGAAAACAACTCGGATTTTATCCTTTACAAGAGGATTTTTCCACACGGGATGATGATTTAAGAAAACCGTTTCAATTGGGGGGTGCAATTCATCATCAGATTTGTTAACAACTTCCATATGATCTAAGCTTTCATACTCATCCATGAAATCAGTGTACTGCTGTTTAACGAGAGGTTCTTTCTTGAATTTGTTCTCGATAGCAAAGACAGCTTTTCGAGCTTTGGGTTGAGAGTTGATAAGTTTAGGGGGATTATGTAATCTTGGCATTTGAACAATGAACCGACCATCAGAAGAGCGAGTGGTGGTGTTCAGAAAAAGTTGCTCACAGAATTCATTTTCTGAAGAAGTCACGTTAGGAGGATCAACGCTTTCGAGTCTCCAAAACTGTTCCAGATCAGTATTAGCGAAATAACATTGCGATGCGGGTTGGTGAGAATAATGGGGAAGTTGACCGGTGACGATCCATCCAAAATTAGTGTCTCTGGCGACCACGTTTGAGGATAACTTGCGAACCTGTTTACGAAGGCAATTCCAGAAAACATTGGCACTGAAGAGTATGTTAATGGGGTTTTGTATGTTAAACAAAGGATCGGCTAGCCTTAAAAGCGAGGGAATGTCTAAACCTGAAATATCCACAGAGTGACTTGGAGTGTCTTCTCCAATGCTATTGAGAATGAGACAATTCAGTTTGAGAAAGTTGTTTCTGTGACAAATATCTCTTATGGTTAGCTTTGAGAACTGTAAAGCTTGCGATTTTGAGCTGTTGATACCCGACACGTTAATATAAGTAGGGTTTACAGGTAGACCTAGTTTTCTGATCAAAGAATTAGACAAAAAATCATGAGTTGCCGCTGAATCGAGAAGACCGCGTGCACGGACCCAGTTGCCAGAGTTATCCTGAACTTCGATTTGGATAGTGGACAGCAATACTTGGGCACTACGAATGTACTTGGCATTTTGAATGTACGATGAAGCACTGGAACTGTTAGCATTATCACTTTTCTGAGAAGTAGATGCTGTCGATGACCTTGTCTGGTCATGACGATGTAGCAAAGTGTGATGTGCCTTTTCACAATGGAAGCAGTCTTGTGGACTTGCAATTTGAAGCAGAATGCGTGGGCGCTAGGCACTTGAAGCAATGTTTGTTTTGGGAAACTAATTTTCTTCTGTCGTCGACTGACAGTTCTTTAAAAGATTTGCATAGATATAAGGCATGGGAATCTTTACAAAGTATGCACTTTAATGGTTCATTTAAACTCTTGCGAGGTTCGCTTTGAGTGTTTAAAACGAGAGAGCTAGCAATACGGCGTTCACTAGACCTAGTTGGGTAACCAGTGGTGTTTGGCTTAAATTTAGATGAGCTGGACCCAGGTTTTTGGGTACTAGACGCTAAGCGTTCGCTTTTAGGTTTGATAGACATTAATTCAAATTTAGAACTCGGAGATGAGGGTTCACTTTGATTAGCTAAAGCGGTTAAGAGTTGGCATCTAGCATTTATGAAAGTGGCTAAATGCTCGTAAGAGTAATCGTCTTCTCTAGAAAGTTCAATTTCCCAAGCTTTGAGGGTAGCAGCATCAACTTTAGAAACCACTAAATGTATTAGGAAAGTATCCCAGTGTTCAGTGGGTTGATCTAATTGGGACAGAGCTTTAACATGAAGCTGAGTAGTATCAACGAGAGTACGCAAACTAGTGACGTCATTGTGCTGTGACGCAGGTAGGTTGAATAGAGCCTTCATATGGCGTTGAATACGTAACCGTAAATTTCCATATCTTTCTTTCAATAAGTTAAAGGCAATGGGGTAATTTTCGGCACTTAAAGGGAGTGCTTCAACTAACTGCAGAGCTTGACCTCGAAGGATAGATCTCAAGTAATGAAACTTGTAGATGACTTGAATGGCTTCATTGTCATGAACAAGAGAGCAAAATAATTCATAGAAAGAATCCCAAGTAGATTCGTCTCCAGAGAAGTGGGGTAAATCAATTTTAGGTAGAATTGGCTTGGGCTTGTGAGTACTATCGCGGAAAGAAGTTTGTGGTTCGTGAAGGGAACCAAGAACAGAAGCGTCCTTTTTCTGCTCCTCTTCGAGTTGGCGTATTATTTTGAAAGCAGAACCTATGCCTTCGTAATATTGGTTTTCTACTTCGACTCGATCTTCGGTTTGATTGAGCATACAAGTTTCTATTTCAGTTTGGATGTTGCAATAATTTTCATATGAACGTTCAAAATCCCTTACACGATGTTTTAACAAGTCTAATTGAGCTTCTGAGGGATCTAGCTCGTTGATGTATTTTCTGAATCGGGTAATTTGTCCTTTATAGGATGCTCATTTAGAAGTAAGTTTTTCATCCTTATCCTTTTCAGTAGGAGCCATGACAAGGTAAATAGATTAAAATATAACTCACGAAACTGTGGAACCTTGGAAATGCTGTCAAGCTGGCAGCAGCAAATAAGTTGAAAGAACGGGACACACCAAAGGAGACAGGAGCGGCCTCTTTCCTCTTCACAGGCTTTGCACGATGTAGTTATAGCTGAAAGATGCAAAGCAGGTATTAATAATTTGTAAGGTATTGTCAAATGACTCTTGAAAAAGAATAGAAAATAACAAATGGACTCTCCTGGGTTTCTGGGACCAAATTTTGGGTAGATTATTGACTGGGGAATAACCTAACCACCAAGGGAAGATGATTGAGAAAAGGAAGTGGGTTTCGAACTGGAGAAAAAAGGACGGAGAAATAGGAGGAGAGTCCTGGTGTATTCTTGGAATACACGGTATGATAGAGTATATTTTTAATGCTCTTTTCTTGCTCATTCCTTCCTTTTCTCAAACACCAACAGTGATCTTCTAGTTTCTCTTTGGTGGTCATGTCTCTTATGTTACTTGTGAGTCTGTTCTAGATATATATATCTTCCATGACCCACCTAGCGTCATCTAGCAGCGAATCTCTGAAGTTCCTCAATTCTTCCCTGTACAAGAGTACGTCCTTATCCATCTGGCCACCAGATCTCGTCGCCATCGCCAGCTATCATCTCCGTGATCAAGAGAACTTCGTCTACTTTTTCACCCACCAGGCTGCGATAGCGTCGCCTACTATCAACTCTTTGAAGACCATTTCCTCAAGAGAATTTAACTTTTGTATGTTGGTGATGCTCATATGTCTTCCTTTTGTCTCCTACCCCCACTCTTTTCCCCTTTCCTGGTCCCTCTGCGCTTCGCTGAGTGGGTCTCACTTGTACGTCGACCGTCGACTCAGTCAAGGCTCAACTAGAGCCAGCCTCCTGAACTCAAGAGGCATTTTCTTCATTCCACGCCATGTTGGAACTCTAATGTAAACCTTCAAAGGGAACTTCACCATCGCTATGCAGCAAAGATAAGTACAGACTTCAGGTTTTAACCTCATTCTCATCGTTTTAATATCTCCATGCTTTTAAGGATAATTTTATAGGCAGTGTGAGATTACTATATTTTGGGGCAATAATCATCCTTCGCGGGATTTACCATGTTGGACTTTTGTCTGTCTAAGCCAACCTTAATAGAAAGTAGCTTTTCTTAAGCTAATTAAATGAGAAATCTTCTCACAACGTGGGATACCAATGAATACCCACTGTCTATCCAATATTTTGCTCGTTCCACCGCTGGAATAACTTTGGCCCTATTCTTCAGTCAAAATTGCTCTGGAACCTTCCAGAATCTACCAGTCACGCCGTCATGTATTTTTCACTCACATGTGTGAATACTTTCTCAAACTAAAGGATCTTCCTTATTATTTAATGCTCAATAGCTAACTTTTCTTCCTCCGTTGGGATTTTCTCTGGCGTACTTAATGACAATCTATAATTTTCACAAGCAATAGATTCTCGCCTACCTAGTGCAACATTTTTTTTCCCACAATTGCAATAACTTTTTTTTGCCATAAACTTTTGTGTTACTACAGTGAACTTTTCATCCATTTAACAGACTATAGTGAAAACTAGTGCATGTTCAACATTTCTACCGCGTCGCGATCGTCCGATTACCATAAATAAGGCCATGAACATTTATCCTCAATCCTAATTGATCTTTCCTAAACCTTTTACTAACAAACCATAATAATAAAGTTGTTACTTTAAGTCCTTTTTCAATGAGGTGTCACTCTATAGAAGTGCCCTCCCCTTTTTCCTATATAACATTAATTAACTTCTGCATAAATACGTGTCGAGTACACGTTTCAAACTTACATTGTTTCTCCCTTCTAATTAGGGAATACAATTCTTTCAACTCATGAGTGAGTTATTTCGTGGTCTCACGAAAGGGAAACTTGCCCCATTTGTCTCGTGATTCCTACTTTAACAAAGGAAGTCTAGAACCTTCCTTTTGACTTTCTCTTCAGGTTTCACAGTAAGTGACCTGTCCTATTTTGTATAACTAGTATAAAAGTAATTCAGCGTAAATATAAGAAGTTATAGGAACTTCTCTTTCATTCTACCTGCTTTCTTTTTTGTTATTTTCGAAGTTGTAACTTTTTCTAAGATAGGTACTTGGAAATTTCTTTAAGTACACACCTTGTACTCGATTTAATGTCTAACTTTAATCACTTCAGTTGTCTTTTTTTAAATCTTACAAAGATTTTAGTACATATAAAGGTTTGAAACCTAAAGAATTGTTAATTGCCTGGAGCAAACTTTAAATGTTAGGAGGTCTGCGACTCCAAATTGTTAACAAAAATTGAAACTATATGCTTGTTAAATTTATTAGGCTCTTTTTCATTGTTAAATAAATTCAAGTTCCTTTTTTGACTCATCATTTCTCTAATACTACAGTTAGGCAAGATCCTGGCTTTCCTAACTCTTCCTAGGTTCACGCCCTACTTAATGCAAATAAATCTCTTAATGGGGTTTTCACCACTTGTTGCATTTGAACAAGAACTCTTAGGCATAACTGATGTCAAACTCTCCTCCTATTTCTCCATCCTTTTTTCTTTGGTCCGAAACCCCTCTCCTTCTCTTTATCATCTTCCCTTGGTGGTTAGGTTATTCCTCAGCCAATAATCTACCCAGTCCCACAAAAGTTATAAATTTAACTTTAAATACACTCAAAGGCGGTTGCCACTGCAAATCCGCTCTCTGATACCTAAAGTGGGTAAGGACCTGGTCGAAGCTAACGGGAAATGCAGCTAGGACTTGGGCTGTTTGCAAGAGAATGGCTTTAGCGTATTCCCTCTCAAGCATGCATATGCCTACTATGGGGAAGGGTGATGGTCTGGCAAGACAGAGAGTAACAGACTTATTGTATGTCTGTTCAAAGGAATTAGTTTTTGAACAAGTGATTCGAAGAATGCCAATAATTTGAATCGGTTTTGATATTTCCAGTTTTCGAAGTTGTAGAGTTCCTGAAAAGCGACCAAGTGCTTCCAAGAAGGATAGTGATAAAAGAATTATACCTTTGGGAATAATTTTGGTAAGTGAACCAATAGCTGCATTTGGAAACGGCTAAGCTTTTACCCAGCAAGGAGCCGACTAAAAGTTTAGTCAAAGAGAAACACTTATATTTTGGAAAACCAATCATAAGTTTTTTGGAGAGGATGTCTACAAGCAGGAAGCTGGCGTAGCGAGCTGTACTTGCCTTACTGGCCAGTTAGAATTAGCTATTAAAGCTAAGAGAGACTTTACCAAGATAACCACTTAGGGCCGTATTCACCAACGCCAGTAATTTGATTATCTTGGTTTATAGCTGCCAGAATCTCAGATAATAGCTATATCGTTATTCACCACCACAATTATCTCGGTTAATAGGGATTATCCTGGTTAATCACTTTACTGGAGGAAGGTTGACCGGTAAAATGCCAAAAACTAAGATAATCAACAGAACAAAATGGCGCAGAGACGAATGGAATACTTAATAAATGCTAGAGAAAACGATAGTGACGAAGAATATCAGCAAGAATATACAGGGAAACGGCCTAGGTGGATAAAAGAACGTGCCTCATATTTTGAGGATTACGATAATGTTGATTTTATCACACGTTTTAGGTTATTTAAATCTTCTACGTTGTCAGTATTGTCCATCATAGAACCTAACCTTGAGTTTGCAACGGACAGATAAGATGAATACTATAACTCCAATAGTGAGTGCGGTATATAGAAAGCATTCACTGTAAATTTAACAACTGAATAGTTATATTTGTGGTCTTTCAGGAACCATTCTGTGTCGCCAATAAATCAATTGCTGCTTGCATTAAAGTTTTATGCTACTGGTAGTAATCAGCTGAGCGTAGCGGATTTTGCAGGGGTGAGTCAACCAACAGCTTGCCGAATCGTGCATCGTGTGAGTGCTGCCATAGCCGCTTTACGACCTCGCTACATCAGTCTTCAGCAAACACCTGAGGCTATAAAGCAAACACAGATGGGTTTTTATAACATTGCCAGATTTCCAAAAGCGGTAGGGGCAATGGAATGTACCCATATTCGAATACGTTCTTCTGGAGGTAATCATGCCGAATTATTCCGAAACAGAAAAGGTTATTTTTCGCTGAATGTGCAAGCAATATGTAATTGTAATATGGAATTTACTAACCTCGTGGCTAGATGGCCTGGAAGTAGTCATGATAGTACAACTGTGTACAACGAGCCAGGTTCGAACAAGGTGTGTACGGGGATTCAGTATTATTAGTAGATGCTGGCTACCCTTGTAGATCGTACCTAATGCCTCCTCTGGATGCGGTTCGCACACCCGAAGAGAATCTTTATAGTCACAAATAAGAACTAGAAATGTGATAGAGCGAGTGTTTGGCATATGGAAGTGAAGATTCCCGGTTCTTGCTTTAGGTATGAATTTAGCGTTAGAGCACACGTTTCCAGTGATAACTGCTACAGCCGTTCTACATAACATTGTGCGACAAGCAGGAGAAGAGCTACCTCAGGACGATCCACAGCTAGAACTACCAGTACCATGGGCTGAACTTTTAAGGGACGGTCAAATTGATGGACAAGCTGATCAATATAATGTGGCTCGTCGGGACAATTTTGGGAGAAGAACACTAATTGATACGTACTACAGAAGTATTTTATTGGGAATGTAACACTTGTATAATGAGAAGGAAAATATTGAATTACATAGATTTGAATTGTTTTTCCATTATTTGAGTTTTTAATTGGTCTTGCTTAAGAAGCTCCTTCTCTCTTTCAAGCCTTATTTCATCTGCCGCCAGCTTTATTTTCTCCTGCTCCATTTGAAGGAAGTGAAGCTCCTTTTTCCATAAATGTTCCTGTGTTGCTTCTTCAGTACTCTTCATTATTGCCTCAGCCTTCAACCTATGAATTTTTGCCAAAGGCTCTCCTGACTTGCTTACCATTGGTCTTCGGCGCGCAGTCCAACTTGAAGAGGTCAGGTTTGAAGCTAATGGAGTTCTAACTGACTCTGAGGAGTGATCAGGCTTATCAACTTCATTGACGTACTCGACTTGGGCGCTGGTAACACTATTGTTGTTTTTATTGGGCTGTAGTGTTGGATGTATCGGAGACTTGAGCATATTTGATGTGTACTTGCTCCAAGTTACCTCAAAATTGGTAGTTGTAGGCCTAGATCCCTCCGCTAATACTACAGCATCATCACTGTCAATAATTGGTGTCTCCAATAGTTGTGATAACTCACTGTCGTTGTCGTAGGGGTTTCTCAGTCCTTCTACGGAAGGTTTAATAAGTTCAATAGCTCTTTCTAGAATAGGATCTTTTCTGATGTTACTAGAGCCTCCACCTGTCTTCAGCACTTCAATCTTGCCCTCCGAGGATGCTTTCCTGGCAGCTTTCTTGATGTTATCCCAAACTGTTCTTAAATTTACTGCATCTCGAGCAGGCCCGTGCCCTTGTGTATTGAATTCTGTAGCCATTTTTTCCCATCGCTCGTTTTTAATTAATGTTGTAACACCGTCTGTTTTCTTATTCTCTATGATGCTGATATTCTCAGCCACTAAATCTATCAGTAATTGCTTCTCTTGAGGTGTCATAATAGGCCTCTTCCTACGTTTCAATTCAAAACTTGACATTATTTACGAATATATACTGCACTAGGTCTCACACATAACCTATAAAGCTACAGAACAGACATTTGTTTTGACAATAAACATATGATTTGCGTGGCGCTATTCAACTGTTTCCAGTGCTTCTATATTAAAATTTCAGCAATGCAGTACACATTGAAACGAAAACCGAGATTTGGAAAACCAAGATAATAAAGGCAATGGTGAATACCGATGTTTATGTTATCTGAGATAATAGTATTAACCGAGTTTTCGAAATCTTAGATAATGGAAGAGTTTACCGGCGATGGTGAATACGGCCCTTAGAGTTCCTGCTCAAATGCAACAAGTGGTGAAAGCCCTATCAATAGATTTGATGGCATTAAGTGGGAAAAGTCAAGGAAGACAGGATCTTGCCTAACTGTAATACCAGAAAAACGAAAAAGCGAAAAGGAACTCTTAATTTATTTGACAATTCAAAAGAATTTGATGGATTTAACCAAGATATTTTTCAATTTTATTAACAATTTGGGGTCGCAGACCTCAGAAAAAATTTAAAGTTTGCGCCAGGCAATTAACAATTCATTAGGTTTTAAACCTTTATATGTTTTAAAATCCTCGCAAAATTTTAAAATAGAGAGGATAAAGTACAAAAATTAAGGACAATTAAAGTAATTAATGTTATACAGTAAATCGAGTACAAGGTGTGAACTTCCAGAAATTTCTAAGAAAATATTCTAGAAAGAGTAACAACTTCGAAAATAACAATAACAAAAACAGGAAGAATAACATAGAAGTTCCTGTAACATCTTATATTTAAGCGGAATTACCTATATTTTTTCTTGGTTATACTAATTGGGCAGGTCACTTAATGTGAAACCTGAAGAGAAAGTCGAAAGGAAGGTTCTAGACCTCCTGTGTTTAAGTAGGAATCACGAGCCAAATGGGGCAAGATTCCCTTTCGTGAAACCTAGAAAAAACTCACTCATGAGTTGAAAGAATTGTATTCCCTAATTAGAAGAGAGAAACAAGATAATTAGAAACGTGTACAAGACACGTAGTTATACAGAAATTAATTAATGATATGTAAGCAAAGTGGGAGGGCACGTCTCTAGCGTGACACCTCATTGAGAAAGACCTAAAGTAACAATTTTATTATGGTTTGTTTGCTAGGGGTTTAGGAAAGATCAACTGGGATGAAAGGTAAATGTTCATGGCCATGTTTATAATAATCGGACGAGCGCGACGCGGAAGAAATACTGAAAGAACACTGTTTTCACTGCAGTCTGTTGAAAGGGATGAAAAGTTCACTGTGGCAGCACGAAAGTTTATGGCAAAGAAAGTTATTGCAATGATGGAAAATAACTAGTTGCACTAGGTAGGCGAAAGTCTATTGCTTGAGAAGGTTGTAGATTATCATTAAATACGCCAGAGAAAATTCCAACGGAGGAAGAACATTAGCAATTGAGCAGTAATTTATAAGGAAGATTCCTCATTTATAAATAGTATTCCCACAAGTGAGTGGAAAATACATGACGGCACGACTTGTAGATAGAGTGCAGATTCTGGAAGGTTCCAGAACGATCCTAATAGAAGAATAGGGCCAAAGTTATTCCAGCGGTGGAACGAGCTTAATAGTTTATAGACAGTGGGTATTCCATAATATCCCACGGTGTGAGAAGATCTCTCATTTAATAATCATCAGAAATGCAGCTTTTACAAAGATTGGTGGGTAGACAAAGCTCAATATGGAAAATCCCGCGAAGGATGATTATTGCCACAAATAAGTAATCTCACACTGCCTATAAATGGTTATTAAAAGCATGTAGATATTAAAACCGATGAAGATGAAGTTAAAACCTGGAGTCTGTACTTATCTTTGCTGCATGGCGATGATGAAGAAGTTCCCTTTGACGATTAAAGTTCCAACATGGCGTGGAATCTAAAGAATGCCTCTTTAAATCAGGAGGCTGGCTCTAGTTGAGCCTTGACTGACTAAGTCGAGGGCCGACGTGCAAGTGAGACCCACTCAGCGAAGCGCAGAGGGACCAGGAAAAGGAAAAGAGTGGGGGTAGGAGACAAAAGGAATACATATCAGAATAGACAACCTTGAAAAAATAAATGTTTTTCTTGATGAATGGTCTTCAAAGAGTTGATAGCAAACGATACTAGCGCAGCATGGTGGGTGAAAAAGTAGACGAAGTTCTCTTGATCACGGAGATGATAGCTGGCGATGGCGACGAGATCTGGTGGCCAGATGGATAAGGAAGTCCTCTTGCACCGGGAAGAATTGAGGAACTTCAAAGATTCGCTGCTAGATGACGCTAGGTGAGTCATGGAAGATATATATATAGAACAGACTCACAAGTAACATAAGAGACATGACCACCAAAGAGAAACTAGAAGATCACTGTTGGTGTTTGAGAAAAAGGAAGGAATGAACAAGCAAAGAGTATTAAAAATATACTCTATCTTACCATGTATTCCAAGAATACACCACCAGTAGGTAACATCCAGAAGGGGTTTTAATGGTTTAAATGTCACTCCCGAAGCGGATGCTTTACGACGACCACTTTGACTAGTGGGAAACATTCTTGCAATGATGGTTATATATTTTTGAGATATATTGCCATTCACTTGTTGAGCGGGATCATACTGTCTTTTGTGGGCATGGGTGTCCAATAAAATGGATTTATATTTGCCAAGGTCCTTTGGTGTATAATCATGGTAAGAGGATGTACGAAAGAAGAGAAGCTTTAACAGTCCTGGCGTTAATTTATAATTGATGTTCTTAATGACAGCTTTAGTACGAGCGAGTTTAATGGATGAATCTCCAATTTTAAAACTATCTTCCTCATAGCGAACACCATACGTGGTATCTGTGTTTCCAATAAATAGATCGGTGAAATAGGGTTCCATTGTTGATCCATAATATTTTATTAAAATGTTTTTCAGTTGAGCTTTATGTTGAGGGGTGGCCAAGAGTTGTGAAAACGGAGACGATCTGGAAGGGCAAGGTGTTTCGACCATAACCAAGGATTTCGTTTTTCTTAAAAACTCTGCAAGGGGTGAGGACTTTTTTTGAGGTGTAAACACTTGTTCCTCGTCATCCTCAACCTCGCTAACACTAGTCAAATCTTTCTGTTCCTGTTCCTCTTCCTCAGGGTCCTCGTGTTGCGTCTGAGTGGCTTGTGAAACGGTGGGTAGTGTTTCAGATGGCTTGAAAGAGGGTTTCAACATGGCTTTTAGCGGAGGTGCTAAATGTTGTTGAATAAACAAAGCATGATCTGCACGTGATCGTTTCAATTGACGAAACTTTTGGCGAATAGTATTTTTTGCTCTAATAATATGCTTTTTCAGTTGACTCTCTGCTAACGCCATGGTGTCTTGACAAATGACTTGACAGGGAATGAGACAGTGCCTTAAATAGCAATAAAATGATCAAACCCTAAGCGATATCGTCCTTGGTTGAGTTCAATGACCAAACAAGCATGACGTTGAGTGTTCCAGCACTTGGCACACAATTCAGTAAACATTTGAAAGGTCATATCCGGATTCACATGTTCATTATAAATGTGACGACTGTTCCTCTCGTCCTGGCGAAATAAAACAATGACATTGGCATTGTCACGAATCAACTGTTTGGACATTTTAAAATACGTTTGTCCAAGCAAGACCGACTACAATATCTCAGACCGTAACATCAAAACCAAGATGGCGGAAATCGTAGGGGAACAGCTGTAGCAACTGGCGGGCATGGCGCCATCGAAATAGCGGCAAATTCGAAGACAAACATTCGCACATTTGATTAAATTCCGCCAGAAATTACAGGTTTTTATGTAATAAGGCACAAATTCAATATGAAACCCTGACGTATTTCGCTACAAGCAACGAGAACAGACAGTAGCTAAAAATACAGACATAAATAAAGCAGAGGTAAGACATTATGTTAAAAAATGCAAATATTTCTAAATGGAACTACAAGAATAGTCAACCAACAACAAAGTCAACCCCTGACACTATACAGCCCATGAAGGGCCTAGGCAAATATAAAATGCAAATATAAATGATTGTTGCTTATATTAGGGGCTACGACATCGTGGTCTTGTAGCCCCATGTATTTGTGTGATAACCTGTGTTATTGTTATGGCTGAACTAGTGTGTTTGTAAATTGGGTATTGTAGTGGGAAGGAAGCGGCCATGGCCTTAAGTTAGGAACCATCCTGGCATTCGCCTGGATTAGAAGTGGGGAAACCATGGAAAACCACTTCCAGGATGACTGAGGTGGGAATTGAACCCTCCTCTACTAAGTTGCTTCATGAGGCTGAGTGCACCCCATCCCAGCCCTCACATGAGAATTAAATTTCTTGGCAGAGCCGGAGAATCAAACCCGGACCTCCGGGACGACAGCCAAGAATGCTAGGCACTACACAACGAGGTGGTCTAAAACAGAATGGTACCACTGAACGAAAGTAGAACGAGCGATAATATTCTCTATAGTACATTAATTAGCCAAAATACCTTATCAAACAACGAGAAATAAATCAGGGAATGATGTTTTAAAAGATGCTTCCTCCTCCGCTGTATGTGACCCACCCAGCCATCCCAAATAGCATTGTGACTCACAATTTGGCTTTAGGGGAGAAAGATGCACAATCCAGGCAATTCGAAGTCTTCAAACTGAGATTGCGTCTACCCTGTCAGTACCGAAGGGAAAGTTACAATCCATATTCATTGACTTCTCTAAAGCTTTTGACTCGATTAGCAGGAAGAAAATATTGGAAAAACTAGACAGACTATTGAGAGGTAACAGCTACACTAAACATCTTGTCAAAAGTATTTTAGGCTCTAACAATATAGTCATTAACGATGGCATTACAACATCAAGCCCAATTGAGCAGACTACAGGCATGCTGCTACAAGGAGACCCATTAAGCCCTCGTGTTATTTATCACTGCTATGGCAGATAATATCACAGATATATTATCAGAGTGGGTAATCTCATTTATATACGCAGATGACATGGTGCTCGCTTCAAGTTCACAGGTCGAATTGCAATCTGCTCTCGACCCCTTTGAATTATGGGTGTTACACAATGACCTTAGGTTAAACAGAAACAAGACTAAATCTATGACCTTTAGGAAAGGGGGAAAGCCAGCAATTTTCCACATTGCAGGAAAACCGCTTGAAGGTGTACCACATTACAAGTAGTCCTACTTAGGTCCTACATTAGTCAACTGACAATGTTTTCACACTGCAAATCAAGGATAGACCCAGCGTCACTACCAAAGCCTTCAACGACATAAAACATTTGACTAAGCTATCTATAAAAACAGCCTTAAAACTTTTGCGGTTAAATGTTACCAGTATTGTGACTTATGGACTGGAGAGCATTTGGACACATTTAAATATGAAGTATTTGGAACAATATGGAGAAACTGAAGGCGACTTACATAAAGAAGGCCTTGGGTTTATCAAAGTATACACCTTCAAGACCGGTGTAAGAGGTGACTCGCGAGGTTTATAATGTAGAAGAACTCAGACTTCAAATGTTGCTACCTTCTACTCCAGGATATGTAAAACTCATGGACACACTAGAGCCAAAGAACATTGGTAGGATTTTTGTGCCACGGACACTATGATTTTTGACGATTGGAAGAGTGGGGGGGGGGGGGGGGGGGTGCGAGCTGAGACCATTGAACTGTCGGTACTATTGGAACAACTCCCCCCATGGTAACCCTTGCTGAAAACTGCTTCCTGGTGCACTGCCAGGCGTAACTAGTCGCACCAAAAACTGTCATACCATTTAACTCTAGGTTGCATGTCAGCTGATATGTCGTGATTCTTTTCATATATTTGAACGTACGTACCTCTGTGCAACGTTATATGTATGGTATTTTCCAATAATACGGTAGGTTTACGGTCTACTTTATTTCGAAGTAGCCTATTCTGCGTTTATGGATATGTCGTACATCAAATTTTGACATAGGCCTAAATAGCACGTATGACAAATACACGTAGGCCCTATTGTAGGTTATAAGTTATTAAGTTAGTCACAGAATTATAACCTACGTCTAGCTTATATTACAGATTTCCATGGAAACGCCCAGATGTAGGCCTATTAAAGAAATGGGTTATAGCTGTGAAAACTTTTATAAACATGCTACTTGTTTCATTCAAATAGAAACAAACCACTGCTTAAAGATGATGCGGTACCTGCAATTTGCAATTTCCCACAGCATCGGCTTCAGCCACCCAAGAAAAGACCGAGAGTTATTGAACGACAAGTAGCCTTATATTTACTGTTACTTTCTTCATCAGCATAGGCTTAAAATTTCACATTTTCCAGTGTACTTTTATGATGTCAGTCTTGGAGACGATAAAAATAATTCGGCTTAAGGGATCTTCCCTGCAGGACCTGTTCGTTTGCTGTATGACTTATGTGAGGTCGAAGTTTCGACCTGCTTTGAAGAAAAAGAAGCTTGTAGTTTTTACGTGACCGTTAATCTTGTGATCATGAGCCAAGGGACCTCCATTTTACGTGGAATCCGAACCACAGGACATGGCATTTCACTTCCAAAATCTCACTTGCAATGACCGTGAATCAAACCTGGTCCACCTTGGTGAGAGGTGAATAGCTTGACCACTGCGCCACCATGCCCCATTGCTTTGAAGAATATTGAACATGTGGTTGTTTTGTATAAATAAAGCAGGCTATGTATTTTTGTTCACCAAGCATCTATTTAATTGTTTAGTTATAGGCTTATGCATATTCACACACATATGAATGTTGAATACCAATTAACATACTTCTTCTTCTTTATTGTTAGTCATTACCAGCCTAACCTTTTTTTAATTTTATTTTAATGTATGTACGACTTGTATTTTTTGCCAGTAGGCCTATAACTTAGTTATTGTGTATGCTGCCTTTGATCTAAGGATAAAATTATGAACAATCAGGCTGAAATATAATATTTAATGTTGGCATATATTCCTAGCCATTTTAAGTATCAAATTACTATGATATTTTGAAATATGTATTTCGGCGTAAGTTCAGTTTAGTTTACCATTCGCCTAAATGTTCAAAAGTACCTCTTTTACTTGTATCTCGTCGTACATATGTACATCATCCTTTTGTTCGTATACGTCAAACGTGAGATCACGGTGACGTCACTGATCTCCCTAAATATTCCCCAGATACCGGTGTATCGGAAGGTATAGTTCAACCGAAGATACCATGCTATATTCTGCACATTAAGACATGCATCTTTGATATTCCTAGGGAATAACAATTAGTTTACTGTATGATTTTAGATTTTATTCATTATATGCATGGGCATTGGCTGCAATAAACCCCTTATTATTATAGGCTATAGGTGAATTTCCAGCTGTGGATGCCATTATTCACATCAACCATCGTCAGAACAGTACTGCCAACCTCACCATTACGGTACTAGCCGCACCAACACTCGACCATTCTAACCTACGTTTTGTCCAATCCAATGGTCACAGCCTAACACGTCCAGATCAATGGTTTTGTATCAATCTGCCCCGATAGCTGCGCGCAATCAAAGCCGCAGCCTTCGATTTGTCCAATCCAATGGTTTTTTACAATGGTTACAGCTTAACGCATCCAGAACAATGGTTTTTGACAATGGTTATAGCCTAACGCGTTCCTTTTTTTAACAACAGTGATCTGCTAATAGATGTAGTCTCCTCCGCTGTCTATAACCCACCCACCATCCCAATTTATAACACGACTTAGGCTTATATAGTGAAATTTCAGTTGTGTCAGCCAGTGGGCGTGGCTTATTTGACAAATAAGATATTGCCAACCCTATGTATAGGTAAACACGGCCGTAGGTTGTTTGTTTTGAGCGTAGAGAGCTGTGAGATCGCACTCGCTTCTATCTGTATCGGGACATCCTGAACTAACTCCAACAGATGGCGCATAAGTACTCTCATTAGTACTTTATTTCAAATAGCATTTGCCAATAACACACAATTGATGTTACAAACTCTTTAAAATGAAAATTTACTGTATTATGAACTTGTCATTCTTCAAATTCAATGTGTATAGAATTCCAACGGACATACGTTCTATCTTATTAATGTTTTTAATACAAAAACAAACCTAACCAGCAACTAACGCCCCAGTCCCCCTTGCTTGTGGTAGCCTACTAACAGTAATTTTCGGCCAGGCAGTAGGCCTACCTAACCTAGTAACAGACATAAATGTATATACAAAAACAAACCTAATTTGGGGATAACTCCCCAGGCCCCCTAGCTTGTGATACTAACAGGAGCATAATTCTATTTACATACCTGTTGCATTTAAAATCACTGCTCCCATCAGATTACAGTACCCACTTGAATTTTTTCCACAAGCACACAAAGATTATTGATTCATGATTCTTATAGAATATATTTACACTTAAAGAACTTGACACTTTAGAAGACACTGACACTGCTGGTATGTCATTAAAACTACCATCATCTACTTTAACAAACAGGAGTTGTGTAGGACGGTTGATTTGGGAAAATTGTCGAAATGGTATCAGGGGTTAGTATGGCAATTTTCATAACCACAAATTTAGGTTCGAAATGTTTAAGTTAACAAATACAACTGTTTTAACTTCGAAAATGATCCCGGTGAATATTTCTCATCCACTTCTCTTTCAAAGATTTGTCTTTAGGAAATTTAAAAGTTGAAGTATCTTCAGCAGTATTAAATTTACAGGCAGGTACACAGTAATGACAATAAACAGCCAATGCTTCTCACATTACGTATCTTCGGCATTTATAATTATTCACAGTGCACTTCACTACTTAAGGTACACTATTACAATATATAACAGCTCGAAATCACTTGAAATATACGACATTTGAACGAAATTCTCGCAGCAGACCCACTTAAATGTTGGTTGACCAAATGTAAACAATCCCCTACGATTACCGCCATTTTCTACGATATCGATAGTGGCATTATGGTCTGATTTATTGTAGTCGGTCTTGGTCCAAGATAGAAGCAATCGATATGTTTGTGTCGACCCATGCTGAAATAGCTTTGAATGATGCCTTGTCGTTCAGTGGATACATCATCGAAAATCATGAGTGAATCAGGCTTTACCTCATGCGGTGAAATAATATTTTCTTGCATGGAAAATGTGAAATAACCCATATTCTCATTTTGTAATCCAGACTGGACTTGATCTAGAAACACGTAGAGGGGTTGGTAGAGAGATTTTGCAAAAATATAAATATTTTGAAAACACAGACCATTGGGCGCTGTGATGAGCGTTAGCAAAAGATTGGTTTTTCCACAGCCGGAAGGTCCCACAATGATGCAGCGAATGGAAGATGGAAACAGTGAACCATGGCGTTGTTCACGTGATGTAGGACAGAGATGGGAAACCATGTCCCCCACGGGGAATGACTCTTGCTGCTTAATAATCTTCATTTCAACTAAGGCTTAGACAGGCTAGCAGGCTGTCTATATACAGGACACCGAGCCTTGTCATAGAAACAGTAGACTCATACTACAGGTTGACGATGGATGTCTTTGGACGTGCGTTGATGGCAGGGGCGGCTGGCTCTAACGGGCCAGTGGGCTAGGGCCCTCCTTACCATTAACCTACATTAGTAATTCATTTTTTAATCCTTAACGCCCGAAATACTGGCCGAGTTGTGCGCTCCTCACTATGAAAATGTACCAGCATGTTTCAATAACGCGCTACATATATTGTCACGTAATTCGCCTTGCTGCGGGCTACTCGGGGCCCAGGCCTTACTGGGCCCAAGACTCCATTCAACTACAAACAAGGATAGGTCTATTGCGCGCAGACGCTCTTCAAACGTCGGCTATGGGCCCAGAGATTGCGAGCCCACGGTTACAAGGAGGAATAACAATTGGAGCAGTTGTATGAGCTCTGGAGAGAACGTTGGAATGCAGCTGGAATGCTGAACTGCTACGTTCAACTCGAACTTACATCATCTATGGCCATACCCTGTCCCTTTCCCCTCTTTCTTACGATGCTGTTTGAAATGATTCGCAAGACGACCACTAGATGTCAAACAGGACACCACCCTGGTGGCATTAGTTCCAAGGTTACGTAAAACGAAAACGAATGGAAGAATACTTTTGATTGTCCCTAACACAAGCTCAGGCTCATTGGGACCTATGTAAATAAATAAATAAATAAATAAATAAAAATTATAAAATCACATGTACACATATAAAACTACAGCCACAAAGTCAAAATATATTTTCATCCGATATTAAACTTCACGCTACCGCTTTTAACCAAACGAACGCGAAGTCATTAAAGTATTATATCAAAATATAAGAGACCTGCAGAATCTCTACAAGTAGTTATTTCAATGACCGACAGAGGTCTCTGATGCTGGTGCTCCCATCAGTTGCAAGTGGCACAGAACTTAGCCTCCAATAATAGAAAGCCTACTCAATCGCGGCGTTCTCTGCAACAACAGTGTCCTCCTAGCAGTGCGCGTATTGGCCACTGCAGCGCTGATTCCCCACCCAACATTAGCATGTAATGACATTGCTATCGCAAGGTAATACCAGCATAAATTAATACACACATCAAAAAAAGTTTTGCATCACCTCGGTTCCCAGATCTCCGGCATATAGACGTTGACTGTGTATATTGTATCCAAGATACAGTCCCTTTGACTGTTCATAGATGTCACTAAAACTGCTCAAAGATGTAAACAACCATGCATGAGCAGGGCCTATTAGACGGAGGGGGTACGACAGCCGATCAGTTCCAGTCATTCCACCAGGACGAAGGTACGCTGCTCATGTTGTCTGTAGTTCTACCATGCCTAGAAGGTCAATACCGCAGTTCGATCGCGTCCGCATTGTTACTTTGTGTCAAGAAGGGCTCTCAACAAGGGAAGTTTCCAGGCGTCTCAGAGTGAACCAAAGCGATGTTGTTCGGACATGGAGGAGGTACAGAGATACAGGAACTGTCGATGACAGGCCTCGCTCAGGCCGCCCAAGGGCTACTACTGTAGTGGATGACCGCTACTTACGGATTGCCGCTCGGAGGAACCCTGACAGCAATGCCACCATGTTGAATAATGCGTTTCGTTCAGCCACAGGACGTCGTGTTTCAACTCAAACTGTGCGCAATAGGCTGCATGATGCGCAACTTCACTCCCGACGTCCATGGCGAGGTCCAGCTTTGCAACCCCGACACCATGCAGCGCGGTACAGATGGGCCCAACAACATGCTGAATGGACCCCACGGAATTGGCATCACGTTCTCTTCACCGATGAGTGTCGCATATGCCTTCAACCAGACAATCGTCGGAGACGTGTTTGGAGGCACCCTGGTCAGGCTGAACGTCTTAGACACACTGTCCAGCGAGTGCAGCAAGGTGGTGGTTCCCTGATGTTTTGGGGTGGCATTATGTGGGGCCGACGTACGCCACTGGTGGCCATGGAAGGCTCCGAAACGGCTTTACGATACCTGAATGACATCCTCCGACCCATAGTGCAACCATATCGGCAGAATATTGGAGAGGCATTTGTCTTCATGGACGACAATTCTCGACCTCATCGTGCACATCTTGTGAATGCGTTCCTTCAAGATAACGACATCGCTCGACTACAGTGGCCAGCATGTTCGCCAGACATGAACCCTATCGAACATGCCTGGGATATGTTGAAAAGGGCTGTTTATGGACGTCTTGACCCACCAACCACTCTGAGAGATTTACGCCGAATTGTCGTTGAGGAGTGGGACAATTTGGACCAACAGTGTCTTGATGAACTTGTGGATAGTATGCCACGACGAATACAGGCATGCATCAATGCAAGAGGACGTGCTACTGGGTATTAGAGGTAGTGGTGTGTACTGCAATCTGGACCACAAATGCTGAAAGTCTAGCTGTATGATGGTACAACATGCAATGTGTGGGTCTCATGAGCAATAAAACGAGCTGAAATGTTGTTTGTGTTGATCTCTATTCCCTTTGTATTTAAAGGTTCCGGAACTCTGGAACCGAGGTGATGCAAAACTTTTTTTGATGTGTGTATATAGACTATGTTTGCAGTGCATGAACATACGTTGTTGAGTAGAATGGAGTAAAATATAAGTGATGATCATCTTTTACTAGTAGGAGTTCGTTTCATCTTCGGATTTCCCTTATTTAGCACGCACAACTAACGAAACTAATGTCTTATTTGCACAAGAGTACGGTACGGTTGCACTGAATACCTTTACTGGCGTCCCATAGACCTAGGGGTTCAGTGAAAAGGAACGATTTTAACAATTTTTCTTGATTCTCTTTTCTCATAATTTGTTCTTCTTCTCAAGAAGTAGTCTCGGCGAAACTCATCTGTCATGTCATTGGTGTAGTTAGTGACAGAGGAGCGAAGAAACTTCTGCAATATTAATTTGCTCAGTTCCTCAGGGTGATCACTCACTCCACATTGTAGAACTGGTGTTTTAGCAACATGTGGCAACAGTATTGTGGTTAATGTTTAAGCTAATATTGGACTGCCCAGCGTAACCGATATCATTGCGTCCGTTATTTCTTCCAGTCTCCTCAGCAGCGAAACAAAACCTGGCTTAGGATATCGGAGACCTCCTCTGTCTTTGAATTTTATAAGTGACATCACTGGGGATTGACTCTGGATACTACTAAATTTATCAAGGCACTATTGACATGATACATGGTCTTCGACAGTTCTTACCAAATACCCTCCAATATAGGCCATTGCAGCACTCGTCATAGAAACACATGGCACCCCGTCAGCTTCATTTGCGATGCTTTCTAATTGCGTTTGACATTTTCTTGCTAACTCTGTATTCTTTGTTGCCGATTGATCTGCATGAATCGTTGTGCTCGTGCGTCTCCCGGTTGAGTTACGTGTTACCATCCAGTCACTACAGGCAGATTCAGGTGCTACATTTCCCGTGAGAGATGCACTTACGAGCCCAGTAGTCAGATTTTTATGCAGGGCCTGTGTAACACTTGCAGCGTTGGTTTGGTCGTTGCTACCTCCAAACTGTCTGATGCAACTGAGCAAGCTTTCTACTTCATCAGAAGAAAATTTCCTGGTTAATACGAAATGAAAGCCATTTTCAAGCAGGTACTTGACACAGAGTATGGCAGATTTTGTCGTCAGACAAACTGCTTCATAAGTTTCTTAACTTATGAATTCCACCGGACTTGCTGATGCTTTCTTCCAGAGTTCCAGATAGGGAGTGAAGTCGTTCTCCAGGCATTCGAGTCTTTCATCGTCAACTGAGAAGAAATGCATTGCGTCTTCATTCCTAGAGTGTATATGCTGCAAAGTGTTCTTAACATTGATTGCCTCAAGAACTCAAGGGCTGAAATAACATCCGAAGAGAAAATATCGACAGCTCTGCCCACATGCATTTTCTCAAAGGTTGTCGGGTAGATATGTTTGTGTGTCAGTCTTCTAACTAGTTTCACTTTCAAATCCTTTTGCAGGTCGTACAACTTTCTGATGAACCAACCAGATATGGGTTTCCCATCCTTAACTAACTGCTTCTTCACGTCCAGTAATCCATTCCTTAAATTTTTCAATATATGGCATTGGTCATAAGACAGAAATAAATTGCGTGAACTGTCCAAGGGATGTGGCACCACAGGTAGAGGTGTGCTACCCCAGAAAGTAAGCGGAATAATTTCACATTTGTAGAATGATTATCTGCCACCACACGTACAACAATAAATGATGCCTTTTCCACTTGATCAATAACTTCAATAGTAAGTTGATGAAGTACTTCAGCTTTTAGGTCCCGAGTAAAAAAGTATGCCACATGAATTTTAAAATGCGAAGCAAGTCAACGAACACAAAGCACCGCAGTTTTGTTGCGATTTCTTTTTCTAGGCCGAAATCTTTTTCCAGTCCACCCATTGACACAAGTATCTGTACTTAATCAGCTGCTACTAACAGGGACCTCCTGGGGTGCCAACGCAACAGTTCTGAGATCCACAGCCCTAGCTCTTACATACTCAGTTGCAGAATATTGCTGCTCTACCTGGCTTAACCGTGCCCACACCAAAATTATTGACACACAACTCAATCAAGCAATGCGCCTCATCACAGGATGCATGCGATCCACAAACACACATTGGCTTCCGGTTCTAAGTAACATTCCACCTCCACCCCTGAGAAGACTTCAATCATTGCTGAACACATGGAAGAGAATTGAAAACAACCCATCGCTGCCAATACACTCTGAGCTCGCAGTACCTTTACCGCAGCGACTGAAGTCCAGACAACCATCATGGCGAACAGCAGTCAACCTGCAGGATAATCACTTCAACATTCTAGATGCCTGGAACAATCAATGGCAGGAACAAACTTCCCTGACACATCACCACCTAATTGTGACTCCATGGGAACGACCTGCAGGTTTTCGTTTACCTCGACGTCAATGGTGCACACTGAACCGGATAAGAACGGGCCAAGGCAGGTGTGCAGCGATACTGAATCAATGGGGCTGAAAGTCCTCCCCTGAATGTGACTGTGGAGAAGATCGGCAAACTATGGACCACGTAGCTTTCGAATGTCCTCTCAGAGCATTCAAAGGGACAATACAAGAACTCCACCAGCTTAATCAAGAAGCCATCGATTGGATTCAACAGCTTAAAATTGAACTCTAATTTTACAAACATGAGATCATGTGTATCTTGTTGTATATATTTTTGTACATATTCCTCCTTTCATCATACGATAAATAATAAATAAATCAGCTGCTTTACAGTAAAGCGCGCGTGGTTGGATAGCCATCTCATCTACAATAACTGAGCAAATGTATTTATTCCCTCAGTAAATTTTGCTTCTTCGTGGAGTCTCTTCACTATTAAACTTGACACCATTACACCAGTAGTGCATCCAACATAACATTTGATGGTAGATTTAGAAGGCAAGCGTAACAGTTCGCTACTTGGTATAAATCGGTAACCTGCCGGGGACTTACTGTGCCAGATAATGCAATACCTGATAGTTGAGTCACTCCATCTAGGCTTCTTCTGTAGAAATACTTTAAGCTGTTCTTGTAGAAATTTTGCTTTTAAATTTCCTTCAGCACTCGAAACCTCAATTGCGTCCAAATTATAGTCAACCATATTTTTCTCTAGCCTGCTGATTCGTTGCTTGAGTTGCTCTTGACGACCTTTAAGTGCAGATATTTTTTGTCTTGCACGCCTTAGTGACCTACGCAGTGTTCGTAGTACCGGTATCCTATTCCGTGAGTTCAATTGTCTCATAATTACTTTTGTTTGTGTAGACGCATCTTTCTTGACTAAATCATTAACATTTGAGATGGCAGGTGGGGGGACACCATCCAAAGCACAAGATTCAACCGCAACAAAGCCTGCCTTGGGGGATTTTGTACATTTTAATTATACAATTGATTTGACAATATTTCTTCTTGGCACTAACAGTTTAAATTTCTTACTTGGTGAGTAGTCACTGAAAACGCTGGACACCGCATCAGGTTTCAACCGCTTTACCTTTAATTCTGGTCTGTAGTCACATTCGATGAAGTGATTACTGCACACAACGGAGCGGTCATTAGGGTTCCATAACTTATCCTTGGTATCAGCTACACAATAGAATCAGAAGATTATATTGTTTGTTGTTCTATCATTAGTGGGGCTTGGACATATTGGTCATTTAGCTCCGTGTACTTGGGTATTGTAGAATCTGTGTGATTACCTGTGCAATTGAGGTGTCTGTAGTAGTGGGTGTATTTGTAATTCAGGTGATGATTGGGAAGTAGGTGGCCGCGGCCTTAAATTAGGAACATTCGGGGCATTTGTCTGGAGTAGAGGTGGGAAACCACGGAAAATCACTTCCAGGATGGATGAGATGGGAATTGAACCCACCTCATCTCGGTTTTACGTCATGAAGTTGAGTGTTCCCCGTTCCAGCCCTCAGACCTGAGTTAAATTTCTTGGCAGAACCGGGAATCCAACCCGGACCTCTGGGCCGACAGACAAGAATGCTAGCCTCTACACGACAAGGTGGTCAGGAGATTATCATCATCATCAGAACTAGAGCAATAATAGAAAGTAACCTAATTTTCAGTCACATGGTCAACTTATGCTACATACCTTGTCTGCTTATTGCTTTAATTCATAATTTCTTTGTCGGCTCTCGACTAGGAAATTCATGAAAACTCGTTCCAGGAACATTATTTCTAGAGCCTTGTTTACAAAACGGCACGCAACAGTATACCATCTTAATAAAGTGGCCTTATTTCAGCTGGTACAATGTGTGTAAATACCGCCAAGTGAACGCATCATGTGGAGGGTATGCAGCGCCTCTAGCGGCAAATATAGCATCTGCAGAGGGACAGCCCGACAGCCCCCAGAGGCCATTGGGCAGGCTTTTTTTTATTATTATTATTGGAGGCCAAGGAGCATGTAAACTAAGGCTAAGCACAGATTCACGGTGATTGGGGTTATGGGAAGGGCTGACTGAAATTGTACCAGTGAAACCAAGTGAAACTAAATGAAAAAGAAATGTACATTTTCGTAGTGAAACCAATGCTGTAAAATGTCTTTGTTTTGGCCTGTGACAAATGTGATTACATTTACATTTCACCAACGATAGAAAATCTGGATGAAAAATCTGAAGAATTTGTTGGCATGTCTAGATGACAGTTTCTAAAAATAATAAAAAATATCTATCCCTGTTTGACTCTAGCGGAGTTATATCACATTGCAAATGGGTCACAGATATGTTGCAATATTGTAGGTGGACCCATTAATTTTTGCTAGATAATAATTCTAAGAATTCTTAAAATGCCACTATCCAGCTTCAATTCCTGCAAAGCACATGAGAAAGAGAAGGAATTGGTAAAGCCCAACAAGCTACACGATCCTAACACCAAGGTATTTTTTACATGTTTATTTAATTTAACTAGGCACCGGTAAATACGGGGGGGGGGATATGCACACGCATAATGTATGTGACAAATGGGTTTCTGGGTTCTAGGGGCAGATGACCTCGCTGTTCCGCCCCTTAAAATAACAAGAACAATCCCTTATTCTATACTCTGTGAGCTGCCAGAATGGGATTTACAGTTCTCGCCTCGCCATGTGGTCAGGGAATAAGATTGCCAAACTGCTTGCTCCTACAGCACGTGTGTGGGCAAACGAGTTAGTTCGTTCATCTCGCTAGAATCTATTTAATAATTATTTCATTGATAAGCTACAGAATTATTTAGAATCTAAAATAGTTGCTACAGATGTAGAATATACAATAAGTTATCTCCTTATTTTTTGTGATAATAGTAATGGCTTCAAGAAAACGCTGAGTTCGATAACTTACTATACTGTTAGCCTACATTTTTTCTATGTCAATCTACTGCTTCAGGCTTAAAAGAGGATTTTGCTCCTATATTGCATACTAAAATTCAGGCAAGGTTTGCACTTAAACCCGAGAAGTATAGTTACTCACATGCGTTTCAACTTTTTTTTTTTACAGCTTATTAAGTACCGTACCATATGTTCAGGTAGAAGGTCTCGTCATTTCATCAGCTCCCGCTACCATTATTGCTATACACACCAGTCATAACGCTGTCAATAAGCTTGTTTGTTTTCATTGTGGCATCATTAACATTCCTCAAGTCAGCTAGCCTACTTTGCTTAATGTTGCAAGCTATGCCTTAACTTTGGAGAGAGCAAGTTGTTACTCAAAGCAAAATCATTTTTAAGAAAACACACAAAAAAATGTGAACTGTCAGTTCAGAGATAAAAAAAAGGAATGTATCATTTGAAGGATAGCATCAAGGACCTTCAAAATGGTAGCTAGATGACGGGTGACCCACTAAGACTGATGTTACTGGAAGGTGTGCGGCTTCGGTGGCATAGTTGGTAGCATGCTGAACTGCTGTGCCCAAGATAGCAGGTTCAAACCCAGCCGAAGTCGCCGGATTTTTTAAGAGCGTTAAAAATCCTTCAGTATGCCTTCCTTCGGAGGGGAAGTAAAGCCGGCGGTCCCATGTCAAAGATTTACGGCATGTAAAAGATCCTTCCACAGACTAAACTTATGTGAAGCTAAATTGTTAGGTTAGATTTCGTCGGAACGCTTTATCAAAGTTCCAACGTTCACCACTAGGTATCATTGATATCTGGTAGCGAAAGTTGGAACTACTTGAAATTGAACGGAACTTGTAGCTCTCCCTAAGGGTGTCCGCTGGAAGCAGCTACAGACTCAGGCAAGCCGAACATGTCCTCGGACACTCCCGGCACTAAAATCCATGCGATAAATAATAAATAACCGGAAGGTCTCATTGCGGGTGTATCCGTAGATTTGTTCCCAACTAGTCATTTTAAACGAAGGTTCAGCTAGCTAGTTATTGGAGTTTTAAGGGGCGGAACAGCAAGGTCATCAGCTCCTGAAGATTAAGGTACGAGAGGTTCCACACCACTGATATCACTGTCAGTGTCACTATCTCCATCATTGTCATTGTCACTCTCGGAACTATCACTTGAAGAGTCATTAGATATCACTAAGCTGTCAAATCACTTCTTCTAAAATGCCATCGTTCTTCCAACTATCAGCTATTACTTTCCTGGTGTGTTCCACGGTTTTTCGCCAGTCTTCAGCAGTCACCTTACCGAATGCTTCTTTGGTCAGCTTTTCTACTTCAGCCATAGTGAAGGTTCGATTCTCTCTTGCCACCTATCCTTTTATTCTTGCCCAGATATGTTCAATCACGTTAAAATGGCAATGATAAGGGTGTAATCTGAGGACACGATGCCCTTGTTCTTTCGCAATTTCATCAACGTATGTCGGATATCGAGGTTTGTGGATAGCGATGAGTTCTCTTAACTAAGACTTCTTCATGCTCTCATCACCTGGAACCGCACAGCGTGAAAGCCATTTATTCATGATTTCCTTCCTTGCGGCGTAAGTCGGTGCTTTGCCTACAATGGCAGAATGGTAGTTGTCCATAACAATCGTTGTCGGTTTATGCAGATTAGGAAGCAACGATCACTTAAACCAATCTAAGAATTTCTCGTGGCTCATCTCTTCATGATAAATGTCTGTCTATTTCGAATGAAAGAGCAGGAGACAGTCTGGAACAAATCCTTGAGAAGTACCCGCATGCAAGATGTTGAACCTCCCTCCTTTACCTATCGGTACAACTATTGTGCCTTTTTTATTTAAAGTATGTGAAGCATTAACCCAAGTCTCATATAGCCAGACAGTATCGTCGAAGTTTTCATGAATAATTTCCTGTAAAAATTTACATCTCCATGCAGCAGCATCACCCCGCTCTAGCAAAATTTTACGTCCATGAAGTTTCTTATGACGAAACCCAATATTTTTCAATATCTTACTTACAGACCAAGTTCTGTCTTTAAATAGATCGGCTTGTTGTAAGGAAAATTTTTAATTTGCGGAGAGTTAGATTTTCCTTTCTTTTATAGTGAGCATACACATGGCGGCGAATTGCATCTTCCTGAAAAGAGTCCAAGTTCGTCACTCGTTTGTTCACTCGTATCTTCTTCCTAGGAGTGCTGAGTTTGACACATTTATTTTGACTTTCCTCGAGCTGGAAGATATCTCTCCTTGCAGATCTTCACTACTGTATTCTTATTAATGTTTAGGGCATCAGAAGTTCTGTCGATAACTTTACTAAAAGGCACTAAAGGACCGCCGTTATCTCTCTCCTTCTCGAAATATTCCCGTAAAGTACATACCAATTCACGGGACTGACCTCGCAGAACGATTCCTTGCCCTGTGGTTTTCAGTTCACCCTTTCCCTTAGCCACCGTACCCACCTCCAACATAGCAAAATATAATATGAAAATAGACTGTTAATGTTAATGAAAACTGAATGAAGTCACAAATATAAGTTACTAATTACTTTTAATTACTCTACAGTACTACACAGACAATTATTAAAACACTATTACTATCACTAAAGTATCAATAAACAGTTAGAATAACAAGCGATCACACTGTACAAGCTAGAGACACAGCTAATCAGGCACTGACGCATGTGGGCTGTGATATTGCAACGCAGAGTATTATGACACCAACTATTCGAACATGGATTAGTCAAGAGGCAGAGGGGTGATGACTGACGTGGAATTTCCGGCCAAATGTCAATCCCATTCTGGCAGCTCACAGAGTATAGTCGATATAAGATACTCTACATATACGTCTTACACGTTGCCATATTTTTCTACATCATTGAGGTTGTCACATACAAGTTAGAGAGAAATTTCAAATGAATTCAAGGCTTCATGATTTAATTTTCATTCAAGATTATTATGCCTTTCAGTGTCCAGTCTAGTCTGTAAGCGTCCATTTGTGATTGTGTCGCCTCCATGATCCCGTATTAGTAGTTAGTGCTGTGGCCGCCTCTGCTTCTATGCCTCTCACCCTGTATTCACTAAACACTGAATCTAACGTCTGTTTCTCTTCCCCTCTACAGCTGAGTTCATTAACCTCCTAGATAACCTATCCTCCCCCATTCTCATCACATGACCCCACTCTCTTAGTCAGCTCATGTATGTCTTATCTAACATTAATTTCCAACTGAGCCATTATCTCTTCATTATGCATAACTCTGCTGTTGCACCCTTATATTTGTCCCACCAATCATTCGTGCTATCCTGATGTCGGTTACTGTAACTCCAGCTTATGCAGCCTATGAAATATCCTGAATCTACCCAGCTCTCACTCCCATACAACAATGTTGGTCCAAATACTGAGCGATGTAGAGAGAATTTAGTCACTACATTAACTTCGTTTTTACAGAATTTAAGGTTTAAATAAATGAAAAGTGTATGATCCAGTCTCTCGGGTAAGTCACAAGGTTGCAGGTTTGAATCATGGCACAGTCAGTTGGCATTGCACAAATATCGGTAGGTTCACGTTAAAGATCCCCTTCGAGGCGAAATTCCGGCACCCCAGCGTCTTTTAAAGGCCGCAAGTGTTAAAAGGGTTCCGTAAAATCAATAAGATGGTATATTGGCCAGTGAATTAAAACTCAGCAATCTTTCTATGTTTGTGCCGTGTCTTATGTGGGGTTTCGCCTAGGAGACCAAGCTCGCTCATCAGTGGACTCTCGGTGGCCGTGCCCGGACCCCCGCAGGAGTAGCCAACTGTTGCGCTACCTCCCTTTTTATGAAGCGCACCTGCTCCTCTTCACTGCGAGAGCTAAAAGCTCAAGCAGTCCTCGCCTCCCTGTGAAGGCTTCCAAAAGGATGGTATATTGGCTTTCACGGCCAGTAAATTAAAACTCTGCAATCTTTATAGGTTTGAGCCATGTCTTGTGTGGGGTTTCGCCTAGGACACCAAGCTGGCTCATCAGCGGGCTCTTGGTGTCTGCGCCCGGACCTCCACGGGTGTAGGGGAGTAGCGCGCAGTTCGCTACTCCAGTGGGGGGTCCGAGCTTGGACACCAAGAGCCTGCTGATGAGTCAGCTTGGTGTCCTAGGAGAAACCCCACACAAGACACGGCACAAACCTAGAAAGATTGGTTCTTAAGTTTAGGCGCTGTGACAACGCGATCATGTAGCCCCGTGTACTTTGGGTGTGTGTAGAATCTGTCTGATAACCGGTGTTAATTGTGATGACTGTATTAGTGTGTGTATCTATTTTTTAATTTTAAGTACTGCAACTTAGAATTTTTCAAATAGTTCCTACTTCAGCTGCCAAGCGCCACCGTCAATGACTACTAGGCCAAGTTCAGAACTTAACAACTAGACGCCACCGCAGTCGGCTCTTGGCAACCTAAGAGCGTTGTTTACATTCTTAACCTATTCAATTTAGCTTCACACAGGTGCAATTAGTGGAAGGTTCTTTAACATGCCATAAATCTATGACATGGGACCGCCGGCTTTCCTTCCCCTCCGAAGGAAGGCATACTGAGAGATTTTTAACGCTCTTAAAAAATCCGACGGCTTCGGCCGGGTTTGAATCCGCTATCTTGGGCATAGAAGCTCAGCATGCTACCGACTACGCCACCGAAGCCGCCCCTAGAAAGATTGCTGAGTTTTAAAAACAATAACATTATTATATCATCTTGGGGAAATAATCCAGGGATCATGTGACTTAAGAGGACTAGCCTACCACATGTAAGTTTCAACAAATTGAACTAATTTATTTAATAGAGCCAGTAGCCTACTATACTGTACTATACTCCTGCTCCCTGCTGCAGTAGTGTCCAGTCCAAGTTTAAACTAGCTGCTGCACTGGCTCAGTGAGGAAAGAAATGTGGCTAAACTTATGATTAAGGTTTGGATGTTAAGGAAAAGTCATCTTTTTTTCCTGCGCTCATTTTACCCGAAATCTGAAAAATAAGTTTTAATGACGGGTCCCTGACCAAGTTTAAAGCAATTTGATGTTGCCTATAAATGCATATTTCGGCCATTTTTATTGTTTTGG
The DNA here is from genome assembly GCA_946902985.2 of Meconema thalassinum. Classification (NCBI taxonomy): domain Eukaryota; kingdom Metazoa; phylum Arthropoda; class Insecta; order Orthoptera; family Tettigoniidae; genus Meconema; species Meconema thalassinum. The sequence goes on along the minus strand of OX336393.1, from coordinate 313,478,234 downwards.
TCATATTTTAATGATATAAGGTCATATTTGGTTATAATTTCAGCATTTTTGTTTAAATTGAGGTGTCGTAACAAGGTACGTGTTATGTTCGTCGAGTTTCAAACAGGATTTCCGAATAGTGTAGTAGATAGATTTTTCTTTTTTTTCCCGGAACAGGCAGATAGCAGGTTTAGAAGACCTGATTCCAAGGAGGCGCTCCTCTACGGACGTCTTTTAGCACATCATTCTGGACAAGTTAGATTGCGACACTGTACGCATGAGGTCACAGAACATGACGATAGTGTGCTTCCACCTTTCAATAGAAATGCCACTCCAGTAGATATAATTAGCTCAGAAGCAAGTATCAAACAAGGAAATGCCATGTTTTTAGGTCATATTTTATAGTTTTTAGGTCATATTTAGCTAGTTTTTATGGCATATTTGCTTGCATATTTTGTACTTCTTTGGGACTTAAACTTCTGAACCCTACTTATGATAAAAACATGGCAATACCTACTCCTGGCTTTCACACTTCTATTTTGCAGATTATTGAAAATATATGATTTACATACCTTTCTGGGAGTCATTAAAAATTGCAATTATTGTCAGTTATCACTGCTGCAGCAGACATTTTTTGTTTTATTATGTAAATAAATGGTTTTTTTTTCTCGCTCATTCAACAACGGCAGCCGTGTTTCAGGCGCACACATTGATGTCTTATCACGTCCTATCACTGTCGCCAACATGTCCGATACAGAATACACCACACGACACACGTTACGTTGTAATTATGTGAAAAAAGAAATAGGTAAAACCTTTGGCCTGGATAAAGATTTTTAATGCATGACTACCCCCCACTGTGCATGACAAAAACCAGGGGTGTTTATATTAGTTAGGGCCGGGCTACCTAACAATTATTGGTCTAGGCAAAAACCATTGATCTGGATGAAAAAAAAAAAAACATAGACTGAAATTTGAGATCGTTAACTCGCAACTCTCACAATCCTTGTCTAAATTAAGACTGAAATTTGGCGCACTTTCACTTCTCTTGACAGCGTTCTTTTGTTTTAAGTTACCGGATATGAAATAGTACTGAATCTGTGGGGTTGGCAATACTGTACTTGTTGCTAAACAGGCGCAAAAATGGCGGACCCAGCTGGAATTTCATCTATGTAAGCTGACGCGTTTTTATTTCCCTCATGTGAACTTCATCCTTACTAATATGTAACTGAGTTGGACTAGCCTGCCGTCCATGTGATTGAGATAAACAGACTTGCCACGCTCCCTGTTGAGCACGAGTAGAAACTCATTTGTCGCCGTGCGATGCTACCATCTGGCGGAGTAAGTTAGTACTACGTCTACGATTACTGTTTGGAGCGCTGTGTCTCTCGGACTCTCGTCCCTTTCCGATATCTGCCGAAGTCAACAAAAGGCTGTTATCTAGGATACAGCTATAATAAGAAGAGTTGTTCTCTATTGGAATCCTTACAAGCAAGATGCAAACTTTATAACTCCGATATTAAACCGGGCTGGTTAGCCCTGAAGGCTAACATAGCCTCTATTCTGGAATATGTTCATATTCAACTTGATTCTGAAGTACTTCCGACATCTCGCAAAAGATATTTTGACTTACTTGGTGTAATAATATTTTCTGGCATCTCAACCAGTATGGTTTAGAAAAGGTTTGTAAATATTCTGAGATATTTTGGAAACTGTTTTATTTCTGTCGATATGTTTTTTTTTTATCTTGGACGTATTGTAATTTCTTAACCTTGTGTTATTTTTATGTTGGCGGTCTGTTGTTCTCACTCGGGTTTTAGCCTAGCCTTGTGGTCGGAGTAACGGTAGGGTATTTGTCGATATATTTAAAATAGTTTCCAATTATCTATTTCTTTACTATGTATCTTTTGGGGGAATGTGGTTATTTAATTTCTTTTCTGACCTGCAAGCCATGTAGAATTCAGTCTTCATCTTGGTCTAGAGCAAGGACTTTCTTAACCTAAATACCTTCATGTAAATTTTCTTTATCTCCTTGCATCTACATAGTATGCCTCATATAGGCACTGTAACTTGTGTCGAAGATTATGGCACTTATTTTATTCTGAGTAATGTGTTGCTTGGTGACAACCTAGCTATTGTTATCGTTTCTTCCTTGCAGTTAAAACAATAGGTTTTTGTTTTCGTGTCGATAAAAGAGAGACATGTTTTAGGATTTGATTGCGATCACACGTACCTAGAATTTGCTCCTGTTCATAAGACTAACTTAATTGATTGCATTGAGTTGAGACCGGATTTGAACTTAAACTGTCTGGCTGCGTGGCTCAGGGGTAACCTTCTCGCTTGCTGAGCCCAAGGTTGCAGGTTCGAAACCTGGCGCAGTCAGCTGGCATTTGAGGGTGCGCAAATGCGAGGGAGCCGTGTCAGTACATTTAGTGGCACGTTAAAGATCCCCTTCGGGGCAAAATTCCGGCACCCCGGCGTCTCTAAAAGCCAGTATAGTTAAAAGGGACGTAAAACCAATAACATTATTATTATTATTATTATTGAACTTAAACTAGTTTCGGTTCATACCTTGTGTATCGTTTAAAGGTAATTTATCTGTTTTATTTAACGTTGGATATTTTTCGTTGGTCTTTGACTTTTAATTTGCTCATTTAATATGATTAATTCAACCCTTTTCCTCCTCAATCGATGGGATTCCTTGCTTATATTTCCTTAGCTGTTTATACTAGGAATTAATTTCCTTTTAAATATTATTCCCTTCTTGTAATCTATGTAATATTCTTGATTGTCAATTATATATATATATATATCAAAAGTGACCTCTGTGTTCTTGTATCATAGGCTTAGTTATTCTCTTATGTTCATGCTATTTAACTGCCTGGATAAATGGTTTTGTTCAACACCTTCTACTTTCGTCTCTGGTATTTTTGGGGGTCTTTCTTATTTTATTTGTAAATTAGTTATTTCTCAGTTCTACCAGTGTGTCATAAGCCATGATCAAATTTGGGATGGTGGGTGTGTTATAGATGGCTGGTAATGAACCTGAGAGGGACTAAGGAGAAGAAGGGGACCGAGAACCAGGAAAGACGTATAAGGATATGGAAACTGAAAGAAGGAGATAGAAGGGTCGAGTACCTCAAAATGGTAAAGGAAGGAATTCCAACAGATGAAGAACGAGGGGTGGAAGAGGAATGGGCTAGATTTAAGAAGACACTAGTAGGTGTGGCAGAAGCAGTATGTGGGTGGACAAGTAGTAAGAAGAGGTGGAAGGAAACACCATGGTGGAATGAGAAGATAAAATATATATTAAGGGAAAAGAACAGAGCCTTTAGGAGGTGATATCAAAATAGGATAGTAGAGACAAGGGAAGAGTATCAGGAAAGAAAGGAGGAGGCAAAGAGAGTAGTGGCTGAGGAGAGAAGAAAGTGGATGGAAGAGTGGGCAAAGATTATTATTATTATTTCGTATGGCATAAAGGATACATATGTTACAAAGATGATGGAGGATAATGAAGGTACAAAAAAGGTCCTGTATGGGATGGTAAAAAATAAGAGGTGGAAGAATCTGACGGTTTATGTTAGAATGGTTAGAAGGGGACAAGAGATAGAAAATAGGGAAGAACTGAAGAAAATGTGAAAAGAATATTTTGAAGAACTTCTGAACCCAAGTGGAAACCACGGCGAGATGGAAGAAATCGGGGAAGAGGAAGATGGACTAGAAACAGAAAAGGACTTAGCATGGAAAGAAGTGGAAGATGCAGTGAGGAAGATGAAAGGAGGGAAGGCACCGGGTGTGGATGAGTTGAGTGTGGAGATGGCGAGAGCAGCAGGGGAGGTGGGGATACAATGGTTGTACCGAGTGATGAAGACAGAATGGAAGGAAAGGAAGACCCCAGAGGACTGGAAAAAGGGAATAATTGTCCCGATCTTCAAGAAAGGTAGTAGAACAGAATGCAGAAACTATTGAGGGTAGAGCTGGGATTTCTATGTAATTACATATTTTACATATTTTTTCATATTGTGGGTATTCTACATATTCTTAGTGATATTACATAAAATTACATATTTTAGAGTTTTCCTGTTTTTATATGAAATAAATTGCTGAATTGAAATTTCACACTTAATGTGGGGATGTTGTCTGTCCTCTCAACAGGGGGATTAAGGTGCTGTGCATGGGGAAACTGGTGCAAGTGTATTGACTAAATTGCAAAAAGTGTTGAAGAGAAATCCTGGTTATTCAACATTTCACAGTGTGTGCCGAATTCTAAATGGAGATGACGTTGATCCTCCCGAGGACATTTCTCCAGTGAAAATTCCTCTCCTAAAATTTGTCCCAGTTACATCATGTGATGTTAAAGGAACATCCTAAGTGACAAACACCTTTCTATGACCCCAGAGAACATCGAAAAATACTTAATAGTTCACTGTGCTACAAAATTTAATGAATAAATGTGCTTTGATTTATGAAAATATTAAGTTTCTATTGAATATGTGTGTGATATATTCATATAATGTGACTCAAAAGTACATTGAAAAATACCGGTACTTCATTGTTCACTGTGCTACAAAATGTAATCGGAAAGCATGTTTAGTGTGTTGTAACTGACAAAATGGTAAGTTTATAATAATTATATGATATTACATATTTTGCCCAATCTACATATTTTGGTGCTTTTTGTTACATATTTATGTACATATTATGCCACTTGATATTACATAAAAATCCCAGCTCACGAAGGTCCACAGTGGATTTGATTTTTGCTGTAAGGCAGTTACAAGAACAGCACTATGAGTATGGAACAGATCTACTGATGGCCTTCCTGGATATTGAGAAAGCATAAATATGACAGTGTATGCAGAAACAAGGTATGGAAGTCCCTGGAGGACAGAGGAGTAGAAAAATGGACTATACGGAGGATAAAGGAGATGTACAAGGGAAGCGTGAGCTGTGTGAAAGTGGGAGGAGAGAGAGAGCCTGAAACAAGGAAGTGCACTGTCACCGTTACTTTTCATTGTGGTGATGGATGACATAATGACCCGAGTGCCACAAGTAATTGGGGAAGGAAAGATGAAAGCAATGGTGTTTGCAGATGATTTGATGATTTGGGGAAATAAGGAGGAGGAAGTACAGGGGCAGTTGGACGTGTGGGAAGGAATAATACAAGGATATGGGATGAAATGTAGCATAAATAAGAGTGAGATGGTGATCACAACAAGGAAGAAGGAAAGAACCACAATGGGAATAACAATTGGTGGGGAACAGCTGAAGAAAGTGGAGAGTTTCAAGTATCTGGGAAGCCTGATACAAGATAATGGAAGAAACGATAGAGAAACAAAAATGAGCAGAAGAGACAAGCAGAAGCATTCCGGAGGAGTGTGAGAAGCATGATATGGAGCAAGGATGTCCCTCAGAACAGCAAAAAGGTCATATATCGGACGTACTATGTCCCTATCCTGATGTATGCCTCGGAGACCTGGGTTATGAAAGGAAGGGAGAAGAGCAAAATACAAGCCAGTGAGATGAGGTTCTTGAGAAGCAGTGAATAAGAATATGACAGAATAAGAAATGAGAGGACCAGAGAATTAATGAAGGAAGAACCATTACAGGATGGTATAGAGAAATCTAGACTTAGATGGTATGGACATGTAAAACGAATGGAGGAGAAGAGGATACCCAGGAGGATACACGAGACGAAGTGGAAAGAGACCGAGAGACAGGTGGCTGAAGGGGGTGGAAGAAAGCATGAAGAAGAGAAGAGAATTATCAATAAATGATAAAAATGGTCCGGTTAGCTCAAACAATGCCAGCGTTTCGCCCCAGTGTACCGTTGGGCTCGTCAGTTGGTACAGACACACCTACCAAAACGCGTGGCTAGCACATGCTGAGAAGACCATGCAAGACACAAAATACAAGCAGTATTGACGTCACGAGCATGCCAATGTGCTACGGGAGTCAAACTCCCTTTCTTAGAAATAAAAGCCTTACCTTGGCAATACAAATAAGGTTTTGAATATTCCCAAAGGGAATATGATGTAGTTTCCATTTGAGCAGATGAATTATCAATAAATGAAAAAATGGTCCGGTTAGCTCATACAATGCTAGCGTTTCGCCCCAGTGTACCGTTGGGCTCGTCAGTTGGTATACACACACCTACCAATACGCGTGGCTAGCACATGCTGAGAAGGCCATGCAAGACACAAAATACAAGCAGTATTGACGTCACGAGCATGCCAATGTGCTACGGGAGTCAAACTCCCTTTCTTAAAAACAAAAGCCTTACCTTGGCAATCCAAATAAGGTTTTGAATATTCCCAAAGGGAATATGATGTAGTTTCCATTTGAGCGGATGAATTATCAATTGCACCGCCTGTGCTTTTACGTTAAACAAAATAGCAGAGGCATGAGGAATACAGTGGAAGCGAAAACAACTTAAACAGGATCGCTAAGGAACGGGGAAAGGATGTCTCTTTCGATGCGTGCTGGGCCCAAGTTTCCGGATCGAAAGAAAGATACTTTCCAAAGAAGGAAACGAATGAATTGTATAAAACAAATCAAAGGCGGAATTAAATTTATCTAATTGATCGAAGAACCCAGAAGCGTGTAGGTCGTGACTGCGTTACAGTACGAAGCCAAGACCGACGAAATCGAACGAGAGATGAGGGAACTTAAAATTACAAATGAAAGAGGACGAAACCAAAGTGAACTACTTACTAATGTATTTAAAACAAACTAAAACAGGTGCGCATAAGAGTAAGGATTAATCTAAACACAAAATGAAAGGTAAACTTGAAGAGGTATTAAAATCACTTAATAACAAATAAAATTAATGACTAAAGATGGTACCCAAGAAAGGGGTACACAAAAATAATATCAAGAGAAAAGTGTATAAATGAACTTAAGCACAAACAAAGATGAAACAAAATTAATTAAATTGTACTTACAATCAATGTGCAACTAAACCGTAAGCGCGACTCGATAACCAAAATTTAAAATACAAAAAAAAAAAAAAAAAAAGATAGAGAGTATGGACGAGTCGAATAAGAGAACACCTCTACTTACGAGGATGACCTGGACTAGAATGCCCCGCGCCAAGAACAGAACTAAAAAGCTCATGATGTTGTGAAATCATGGGGTAGGGGGTGAAAGTGGTGGGGATGGGAGGAGTGCGTATGTAGGAAACGGGGTGGGGATGACACGGAGTTACGTAATATAACGAAGCCAGAGGAAGCAACACAAAATTAACACATAAAAATAAAGGAAAATGAGCATTACATTAAATTAATTGACATTACCGGGACAGGAAATGAAAGGAAACATCAATCAGCTAAGAAATATGCTTTGTAGGAAAAATATAGGCTTACATAGAGGTAGTAATGTCTAAATATAACGACATACGAAGAAACAAAGGAATTAAGGCATGGCGAATGGACAGTGACTAACACAAAGACCATCGCTCACACACTTTTCCTAAAACAGAGGGAAGGATCAACTTGGAGGCGAAATGAGACATGGCTCCGTTACTCCAATGATACCTTGATCCAAAAAAACAAACTCTGATACGACAATCAAATGAAAGATGCCTCGAAAGAGTGCACATCAATTTGTGACGTAATACAGAGCGCTAGAAAGCCTCGCAGAAAAATAGCATATATTTCAGACCTGAGAGATTTGAGTAAAAATGAAACCGATTACATGAAAGGTAGGGATGACAAATAAACTCAGAGGCTTCGCTAAACTAACGTAAACAAAGGCGAAGGGACTTGAGTTCATGGATCGAATTCACATCATCATAAGAAAGGGAAATTGTAAGTGAATCAAAGGAGACATAAAAATAAAATAAAAAATGGATAAACTGAAATTCAAAAATGATAGCATGCCAGATAAATCAAGGGATCGAATCGTACTTACGCTTAGTTGCGTTGGGCACGGGCCAAAGCCCGATACACACGGCTGTGACCGTTTCACATGACGGTCAGAAATGGAAGGGAGCAACCTTCTCTAAAGGAACGCAGTAACGCGCTCGAGAAAAATAAGTCGTAGAATACCCCCTCTCCATAACATAAAGGTGGCCAATGGGAGAAGCAAAGCTTAGCAACAAGTTATGCTTCAACCAATGGTAAAACTGTGTCAGTAGGGGTGAAAAGTTTCACCATCTGGTATGTCACAATAATGCGACATGAAGGAAATGATGATGATAATAATAATAATGACAAAAAATAATGAACCTGATAAAAACGGTTCAAAATTCCCCTGTTCTCCCAAAAAAAAAGGAATTTTCCTGGCCATGGAAATTTCTTTTTTCGTACAAATGGAGAGGCAAAAAAAAATCGTAAAGGGGGGAAAAAATTGAATACTAAAAAAAAATGGGTACTAAAGACCTCTAGGAGAATACAAAAAAAATGAACAGTTGACTAATCTGACCGTGAAATGAAGGTGGTACCCCCTTCATTGCTCGTCAACACTAGCCACTAACGTCAAAAGTACTGCGTTCAAAAAGAAATACAGTGAGTTCATATATTAAATAGTGATCATTGTTCTTGCTAGTTCATGATGATGCGGATGTCGAAATCTTCAAGATGGACGTTACCCCGAGACTGAAAATCTCTCCAGCCTCTGATGAGAAAAGACAGACAAAGTTAAATCGTGATCACATTTAAAAAAAAATACAATTGGGACACCCTGTATATAGGACCGTTCGTTGCATCAACGAGGAATATGCAATAGTGTCATAATGTCTTCGAAAGGGAAAGTACTCCCCTTTTCAGCTGCTGAAAATAAAGCCATGTATAGATCCAGTGGAGGGTGACTGGTCCGTTAACGAGTTCCGAGAAGACCCCCAGCTATGTTAGCCCAGATACACAAAGGCTGCTTGTTGTTACTCGCTAACCGTCTGGATGGTTGCTAGACAATACACGATATTCTATGAACACTTGACAATTTAAAACCTAACAAAATACATGACCTCACAATAAACATCAAAATCAAGATGACACAAAGGTGCATGATATCTCAAAACCATGACACAAAAAGTCAATTACATCAATAAATTTAAAATAAATACAAAGTTCCTACAAGGTCAAACAGGAAGTGTCGAAGGGTCCTTGTCTGTCGCCGAACAATAGGAGTTAAGCCGTGGAGCAGTACAAAAGAGGAGTAGGAGTGGTTTGCAAATAGTGACCGACCAGGTATATGCTGATGGCCTCAGGCAAAGATATAGCTCGACAGAGATGTCAAGTGTTCACGACACACTCGCGTACGAGAAAAAGACCACGGGTGTCTCCTGTCTTGTCACAGGAATAAATAAAAAGGAAGCACACAAATTAAGATCAGAATAGGCTCACATGCTAGGTTGGCTATTAAGGAGCTCGGGCATCCAATTAGAATAAAAGGAAAACAAAAATACAACATTATAGCGAGGCGAAATTCACAAGATCATTTGACAAATTTTTTCAACTGCGTGACGTGGGCCGAAGTCACTGAATTATCGTGATCGTCCACTAACTCAACTGGGACAGGATTTAAAAAGCGTGAAATAGTCTTGGGAGTTGACCAACGTAAGCACAGCTTACTGGAAATTTGTTTGGTAGCGTCACTCGAAGGATGTAAACGACACAAAACTTTGTCTTGGAATTTAACATCATGACGGCCTAAGTTGTAGCGCTTCGCTACTCTGGCTTTTGCCTTCTTGAGGTGACCGGTAGCGATGGCCCATTTTTGAGCAACAGAGGTGGTGCGAGAAGGTTCGGAAAGATATTCAATATTCCATTTGAGCAGCAAGGGGTCGACGAGCGTTCGGCCTATGAATAATTCAGCTGGAGTAGTTTGAACGGACGAATGGAAAGAGGTATTGAACCCGAGACTGAAATACTGTAGGTTCGTATCCCAGGAGGTTTGATCGGCATTGTGAAAAGCGGACATACAAGCCTTCAAGTTTTTGTGAAAATGCTCTACGTGATTTCCCTGTGGTCGATACGGTGACAAGAAAATATGTTGGATGCCCCAGTTAAATACCATAGTTTCAAAAGCTTTGGAACGGAATACAGAGGCGTTATCTGACACAAGGTATTTGGGAGGACCAAAAACTCCAAATATATATCTAGACAAGAAATGGATAGTAGTCTGAGAAGTGATATTCTTTACTGGGAATAACCAAACAAACTTCGAAAAACCATCAATGACAGTTAAAATGGCTTGATTGCCAGATTTTGATCTCACGACTGGACCAAAGTAATCAATGAAAAGGCGTTCGCCGGGACGAGTGACGATACCAGCTTGGTGGAAGCCTACACGAGTGTTCTGGGCAGGTTTAGAACGCTGGCAGGTTAAACATCTTCTGACATGAGCAAAAGCATCTACCTTAATTGAGGGCCAATAAAATTCACCGGATATCTTACGGAAAGTGCGCTGCATCCCTGCATGAGTTCCCAGTGCAGAATCATGATAATATGTCAAAAGCATATCACGTACTGCTAATGGTGCAAAAATTCTAAATTTAGAAGAGTTAGGAAGAACATAGCCAATAACATCATTTCGAACACAAAAGTTGCTTACTGCCGGATCTTTGTTTGCAATTTTTGCATGGAGGTCAGTGCAAAATGGATCCTCAGACTGGAATTTCCGGATATCCACAAAAGACCAAGGACAATGTTGCAACAGGAAAAGATTTTCTTGAAGTGGTGTACTGATAGAAACGCTCTCGATTGGAGTCCTAGGGGTCTCTTCAAACATGCGTGACAGGCAGTCAGCTACCGGGTTCTCGCTCCCTTTTACGTGGATGATATCAAACTTAAAAGATGACAACCTCAAAATCCACCTGTTGATGCGTCCAAGCTTTTTCACGTGAGAAAGACTCCATTTCAAAGCCTCATTGTCGGTAAAAACAGTAAAGTGACGGTGTTCCAAAAAGGTCCTGAATTTTTCACATCCAAATACCACAGCAAGACTTTCCTTCTCGAAAATTGAGTAACGTCGTTCATGTTGATTTAACATACGACTCGCGAAGGCCACTGGTGCAAATTTTCCATCCACACGCTGGCTCAAAACACTAGAAATGGCCAAATCACTGGCGTCACAATGTAAAAAGAAAGCTGATTCGAAATCAGGCGTGTGCAGTACTGGTGCTGACATAAGGGCTTCTTTCAAAACATTGAAAGCTTTGTCCTGTTCTGGCCCCCACACAAATTTCACATTCTTCTTTTTGAGAGCATTTAGAGGTGCCGAAATGTCAGAGAAGTTTTTGATAAAACGAGAATAGAACGTGAACACACCCATTACTCTTCTCAAGGCCCTAACTGTGGTGGGTACAGGTAACTGCTGAATGCAATCTGCGCGCTCGGGTATGACACGGATACCATCGGCTGACAGAATGTGGCCCAGAAATTTAATTTGAGTGCAGCCCAAAGAGGTCTTTTTTGGGTTGATAGTGAGACCGGCCTTCCTGAGGTGGGAGAAAACTTCCCTAAGATGAACGACATGCTCCTCAAAAGATCTGCTGTATACGACTAAATCGTCAAGATAATTAAATACAAAATTGAACTTCAGGTCTCCCAAGATGTCTAGCACGCGACTGAGGACTTGGGCACCAACAGCTATACCCATCGGAAGACGCTTGAAATTATATAACCCGAAAGGGGTGTTAAAAGCAGTGAAGTCGCGACTCTCAGCATCCAAAGGAATCTGATAATAGGCACTATTTAGATCAATCATCGAATACACATTGGCCCCATGGAAATGTTGAAAAGCACTCTCAATAGTAGGCAGTGGGAAATTATCAAAGACTACCTTCTTGTTCAATTTTTGGTAGTCTACGACTAGCCGGTACTCGCCCTCTTCTTTCTTGGGAATTAAGAAAGCAGGAGACCCATAAGCTGATTTGGAAGGAACCACTACTCCCCGATCTTGCAAATCATTGATATACTTTTTCATGGCCAAGAGCTTGGGGGGATTACAAGGAAATGGAGGACTTCGAACAGGTACATTGTCGCTCAAGTCAATGTGGCATTCGTGATTTACAGCAGAACCTAAATCTTCTGTGAGGACATCAGAAAATTCCTCAACTAAATCGTTCAGAGTATCACGTTGCTCGGACATCAAAGTTAATGGAAGATGTACGGAAAATACAGGAGACACATCAACGTAGTTAGAAGTACATTCTTCAAAGGGGAACATTTTATCTGAGCGAAATTTGAAACAAAATGAATCGTTAATAAAATCCAACTGCATACCAGTTTTATGCATAAAGTCAATTCCTAAAATACATTGAGTGGAGAGATTGTTAACCACATGAAAAACATGTTTCCAAGAAAATCCGTGAATTTTAATGCGACATAGAATAGTTTCGGCAACGTCGATAACTGACGATCCCGCAGAGAGGAACTGACATTTATTCTGTATGGGGTGTTTTTGCGAAGATCGAATGCTATCTGCCACTGAACGGTGGATGAAACTTCTGGTGGCGCCTGTATCCAAAATAGCAGGTGCCGAGACATTATCGAAATTTACTGAGACTCCTGGCTGTAACACAACATCAAAATTAGATGCATTGTCAAGTTTGAATGGAGGACTGCTCCGGGAGTCGAACTCAGAACACCTCCCTATGAGTTTTCCTGGTTGGAATTACAATTCGGACAGGAACGAGTCGTGACCTCATTCATCCCACAGCCAAAACAGAATTTTCGGCGTTTTAAAGAACACATTTTAAAATGATGTCCAAGTTCATTACAGTTCCAACAAGTTATGCGACCAGAAGAAACATTGCGTGTGATTGTTGTTGGGTTGTGTGTAGTCCTTTCACGGGAAACAGTAGAAGAATTACGAGCCACAGAAGGGCTTGGATTAGAATTCCTAGAAAGGGACTCAGCACGGCGAGCAGACGGCTTAAACCGTAAGGTGTCGTCTTTTGTTCGGTCGACAGCTGGGCTAGACAGTGTTGTCTGGGGGGAGTAGGCTAACTCGGGGAAAATCGTATTATCGGCTCTTGGAGGTGGAGTATAGTTCGAACAGGCTCGTGCATTTAATTCATACTCACGGCCTTGCAATATGATGTCCTCGATGGAAAAAACGGATGTACGCCGAATGAAGTATTTATAAGTGGGATTTAAATTTCTGTATATAATTTCTAATAGATCCCTGGGATGAAAGGGTTGGGGGAGGTTCGCTGTTAACAGACGGACTGAGGTTACATAATCGTCAATCATCTCCCCAGGAGCCTGAGTACGGGAGTATATTTCTTGTTTGAGAGCGAAATCGAAATCTTGTGGCGTGAAACGGTCCTTAATGCACCCAACAAATTCGTCCCATGACTTATAAAAATTTGGAGAAGTGCGATGCCACATCAGCGCTTTTCCAGACAAAAGAATAGGTAAGCAACGTACAATACTGTCGGGATTAATATCGTGACAATAACACAATTCCTCCACACGTTGGATAAAACAAAAAACTGATGAGGTATTGTTTTCTCCGGAAAAAGTCAAACCCCACCTACTCACTACTGATGCAACATTTTCGTTGTGGCGAGCACTATTAACAGTACCAACAGGGGCGATGGAGCAATCTAAAAGGGGAGAGTCTATCATTAGCAGGTCCTGTGTCGTATCTTGCAATAGTGGCGTGGGCATTGTTAAGGATTCAAGGCCCATAAAATTTAACTCCTTTTTGACGGGTGGGAATTCTGACTTAGACATGACAATAGACAAGGAGAAAAGTAAAACACTTCAACTTAGTAAAATAAAGGTCACAATACCGTAATGTGTCCTATTCCAGCGTTGCGAAGTACTCACTAACTTGTTGCACTGTTCACCTCGGAACTAGATTCTTTGGATGTCTTGTTCACTCGAGAAATGCTTTCACACTCCACACTTTCTTCGGGGATGGGGGAACAATTCAGTACAGGTATCTTAAACTCAGAAAGACAACATTGTAATAATTGAAAAAAAAAAAAAAGTTTGGTAACCTAAAGGGAACGATTTTGCGTTTAACCACGCTCTGATATACCATTTGCACCGCTTGTGCTTTTACGTTACACAAAATAGCAGAGGCATGAGGAATACAGTGGAAGCGAAAACAACTTAAACAGGATCGCTAAGGAACGGGGAAAGGATGTCTCTTTCGATGCGTGCTGGGCCCAAGATTCCGGATCGAAAGAAAGATACTTTCCAAAAAAGGAAACGAATGAATTGTATAAAACAAATCAAAAGCGGAATTAAATTTATCTAATTGATCGAAGCACCCAGAAGCGTGTAGGTCGTGACTGCGTTACAGTACGAAGCCAAGACCGACGAAATCGAACGAGAGATGAGGGAACTTAAAATTACAAATGAAAGAGGACGAAACCAAAGTGAACTACTTACTAATGTATTTAAAACAAAGTAAAACAGGTGCGCATAAGAGTAAGGATTAATCTAAACACAAAATGAAAGGTAAACTTGAAGAGGTATTAAAATCACTTAATAACAAATAAAATTAATGACTAAAGATGGTACCCAAGAAAGGGGTACACAAAAATAATATCAAGAGAAAAGTGTATAAATGAACTTAAGCACAAACAAAGATGAAACAAAATTAATTAAAATGTACTTACAATCAATGTGCAACTAAACCGTAAGCGCGACTCGATAACCAAAATTTAAAATACAAAAAAAACAAAAGATAGAGAGTATGGACGAGTCGAATAAGAGAACACCTTTACTTACGAGGATGACCTGGACTAGAATGCCCCGCGCCAAGAACAGAACTAAAAAGCTCATGATGTTGTGAAATCATGGGGTAGGGGGTGAAAGTGGTGGGGATGGGAGGAGTGCGTATGTAGGAAACGGGGTGGGGATGACACGGAGTTATATAATATATAAGGAAGCCAGAGGAAGCAACACAAAATTAACACATAAAAATAAAGGAAAATGAGCATTACATTAAATTAATTGACATTACCGGGACAGGAAATGAAAGGAAACATCAATCAGCTAAGAAATATGCTTTGTAGGAAAAATATAGGCTTACATAGAGGTAGTAATGTCTAAATATAACGACATACGAAGAAACAAAGGAATTAAGGCATGGCGAATGGACAGTGACTAACACAAAGACCATCGCTCACACACTTTTCCTAAAACAGAGGGAAGGATCAACTTGGAGGCGAAATGAGACATGGCTCCGTTACTCCAATGATACCTTGATCCAAAAAAACAAACTCTGATACGACAATCAAATGAAAGATGCCTCGAAAGAGTTCACATCAATTTGTGACGTAATACAGAGCGCTAGAAAGCCTCGCAGAAAAATAGCATATATTTCAGACCTGAGAGATTTGAGTAAAAATAAAACCGATTACATGAAAGGTAGGGATGACAAATAAACACAGAGGCTTCGCAAAACTAACGTAAACAAAGGCGAAGGGACTTGGGTTCATGGATCGAATTCACATCATCATAAGAAAGGGAAATTGTAAGTGAATCAAAGGAGACATAAAAATAAAATAAAAAATGGATAAACTGAAATTCAAAAATGATAGCATGCCAGATAAATCAAGTGATCGAATCGTACTTACGCTTAGTTGCGTTGGGCACGGGCGAAAGCCCGACACACACGGCTGTGACCGTTTCACATGACGGTCAGAAATGGAAGGGAGCAACCTTCTCTAAAGGAACGCGCTCGAGAAAAATAAGTCGTAGAATACCCCCTCTCCAGAACATAAAGGGGGCCAATGGGAGAAGCAAAGCTTAGCAACCAATGGTAAAACTGTGTCAGTAGGGGTGAAACATTTACGCAGAATTACAAGGTTTGAACTCAGTAGGTGAGACAGAGAAACGTATGTCACAATAATGCGACATGAAGGAAATGATGATGATAATAATATTAATAATAATATGACAAAAAATAATGAACCTGATAAAAACGGTTCACAATAAATGATAAAAATGGTCCGGTTAGCTCAAACAATGCCAGCATTTCGCCCCAGTGTACCGTTGGGCCAAGGTAAGGCTTTTGTTTTTAAGAAAGGGAGTTGACTCCCGTAGCACATTGGCATGCTCGTGACGTCAATACTGCTTGTATTTTGTGTCTTGCATGGCCTTCTCAGCATGTGCTAGCCACGCGTATTGGTAGGTGTGTCTGTACCAACTGACGAGCCCAACGGTACACTGGGGCGAAACGCTGGCATTGTTTGAGCTAACCGGACCATTTTTATCATTTATTGATAATTCATCCGCTCAAATGGAAACTACATCATATTCCCTTTGGGAGAGGAGAAGACTGGACAAGGGTGGAGGCTGAGAGATGGTGGGAAGACAGAAGACGTTGGAGAGGCTTGTGTTCCAAACAGACCCGGCCAGTGGCTGGAAACTGTGCAAGATGATGATGATGTGTTATAGACAGCAGAGGAGTAAATGTCTATTACATCATCTCCAGATTTTTTCTCATCCATTAGCCCGCGTATTTTGGCTAATTTAAGAATTTTTCTACTGCCTAGTATGCCTTGTTATATTGGTGCCTTTGTGTTTTGTGGGCTTCTATCCACATATCTACGGTGGTGCTACCGGCCTTCAGGCTGATCATGTAACGGGAGGGGCAGATGACCTTGTAATTCTGCCCCTTAAAACAACAATAACTAACTAACATCTAACAGGCATATTCGATGTGTCTATACTTGCACCCACATTGAGCTGTGCCAGTCGCAACTGGTTGGCTGCAAGGGTTGAACACTTAAGGAGCATCTGATTAACATTAGATCTACTTAACATCACCTGATATCACAGAAATACGTCGTATCCTGACTGATTACCTTGAGACGAGAACCCAAAGTTTTCTGAACTACTGAAATTAGCCATAAATACAGGTACCTTCTGTAATGATTCAAAATAGATCTGGAAATTATGTAGTTCACTCCTCCGCTGTCTATAAACCACTCACCGTACCTTCTTAGATCACAACTTACAGTATATACTGTAGCAAAATTCCAGCTGTGTCTACGTGAATTATACACAATGACAGTATTACCAACCTTGCATACGGTACCAGTACTAATTGTATAGGCACTTTTTATTTTATTTTTTTCCTATGCAGGGCCACATTAGTCATATGTGCACCCTCTTTTTTTGTCGCGCACAGTCATGCATAATCTTTCTCTAGACCAAAGGGTTTTGCCTAGACCAACAATTACTAGGTAGGGCCGCGTTAGTCATATGCACCCCTGGTTTTTGTCACGCACAGTGGAAATAGTCACGGATATGACCGACCTCATATGGTGGTTTATATCTTACACGTTGCCAACTCTAACATAATGTCAATGTGCCGTCAGTGTGTTAGCCTACGTAACATTTGAAGAGACCTCATGCACTTGAGAAGCATGGCTGCCATCGTTCAATGAGCAAGAAACAAAGACACATATTTACGTAATTTAGAACATATTTCCAGTGTACTAGTGATAATGGATGGCAATTTCAATTGGTATTGTCCCCTAGATTATGTGAAAAAAGTTCAAAGTCAGCCCCCATGTCCCATTACTCAATCAATGTGTAATTAATCAACATTTATTGCAACCTTCTCCATGAATTTACTCATATTTTCTGGTAGGAGGCTGGCAATGTCTTTTGGTAAACTGTTCCTCTCTTTTTTACCCCTCCCTGAATAGGAATACTTTCCCCAATTGTTATTTCATTTAATATCTTGTTTGTTTATGGAACAGCATGAGAGTGTGAGAAAGTTCACTATCTTGTATGGAAGTCAAACTGGAACCGCTCAAGAGGTAGCAGAAAGGATATGGAGGGAAAGCAAACGGTGAGTTAGAAATTGAAATCTTGGAAAATAGTATACATCATGATACTGGTGATAGAATTGCTTAACATAGAAATTGTGCCTCCAGAAGCATGGCAACATCATCAAACATAAATAGTTAATAATGGTACGATTTAATATGCCCTTCAAATTCTGTGGCTTTTAGAGATGCCACAGTGTCAGAATTTTACCCAGTTGGAAATCTTTAAGAAGTCAGTAAATCTACTGGCACAAGGTTGTCGCACTTAAACTCCCTTAAAGGCCATTAGATGGAGTGGGATGAATCATACAGGAATAGTCTAGATCTCAATACAGAAAGAAAATGGCGGAATCCCTGACGTCATGACCGACATTAAAGGTTTAACTATAAACACAGCATGAAATAGACGAAAATTAGTGATAAAAACAGGCATAACCTGGACCTTATGTCCCAGACCCTCTTGCTTGCACTACTAACAGAAATTGTATAATCATGAGTGATCTAACCCAGTAGTGACCAATGGTTTCTTCCTGACAATGGCTTTGTGGGACTTTTCAATTAAATTATACAACTAAGGGCTGGTTTCATCAACCATCATTATAGATTTAATTGCACATTAAAGTAGCGTTCCCCCGTGTGGGTGCGGGTTAGAATACACCCACGGTATGCCCTGCCTGTCGTAGGAGGCGACTAATAGGGCCGACATGGCCGAATAACTTGCCAGTTTTGATTTGTTCAGACCCCCTGTGGATGGGGAGGGCAGAATTCATCCACGGTATCCCCTGCCTGTCGTAAAAGGCGACTTAGAGGGGGCCTTATAAAGGTCGATTTTGGTTTTCTGGTCCCAGCTCTGGTTTGACCAATAGAAACAAACATGCATGCTGTTAGGGGAAGGGCCACCAGCTTGGCCATCTGGCCAGAAAGCCTAGACGGTATGCCCCATCCCGTCAGGTGGGTGCGCCATGTACCCTACAGTAGTATCCGCCTTACAACGAAGGTCCCTGCATGGCCGAATACTGGAGCTGAATAAATCCTGTGCATGCCGAGGGGGAAGTGCCTGTTCGAGGCACTGGGACCCCGGGCAATATCTGCTATGCCAGGTAGGTATTGCCTTGGCTGGGTGGCGCCCACAGTGATAGCCCCCGTTCGGAGTGGGCAGTATTCGGGGAGGATTTCGTCCGGGATGCGTAGTAAACGATCACGGACACCTGTACAGGGTGGCACCCTTAAAAAGCAGTCTCTGGAGTGTAGACCGAATCCCAAGGTGTATACGCCTTGGGATGAGGCATTTAATAAGAAGTTCCCTGTTGACAGGTCTCCTCGCTACCTGGTAGCTACCAGGACAGACGGGGGAGATTTTAAACAGGTAAAATCGATCCTATTTTCAGAGGAAATCGAGGGGAAATATTGCGACCTTAACGGGATTTCCAAGCTCCGGAACGGGCAGCTCCTGCTGCATACCGTTAACCGGCAGCAAACCGAAGCGTTGCTGGAATGCACGCATTTCGGCAAAATTCCCGTTAAGGTTGAGAAGCACGATACGCTGAATGAGGTCCGTGGAGTTATATTCCATCGCGACCTCATTTTAAACAGCGACGCGGAATTGATGCGGGATCTGGGGAAGCGAGGCGTCACCAGGATTAGGCGCATCACCCGGAAAATTGGAAATGATAGCGTCGATACTGGCGCTTTCATTCTCCATTTTGAGGGTGATGTAGTGCCTGGGCAGGTGAAGGTCACGTCGTACCATTGCGACGTTAGACCGTACATCCCTCCACCTATGCGCTGCTACAATTGCCAGAAATTCGGTCATGTTTCTGCCAGGTGCACTGCCAAGGCGGTGTGTAGAGAGTGTGGCAAGGGGACACATGACGGTGTGGGGTGTACGCCTCCCCCGACGTGTCCTAACTGCCAAGGAAGTCACTCTCCGCGGTCGAAGCAGTGCCCTGAGTTCTGCAAGGAAGCAAAGATACAAGAAATCAGAACATTGGATCGGCTTTCATATCACGACGCTCGAAAGAGATACCGTGATATGACTGCACCCGAATTTCCGGTATCTTTCGCGGCTAAGGTGACGCCACCTATCACCCCTGCCACTTTCGTTCCCCGTGCTGTACCATCGACGACGAACTACTCTGAGATCGTAAAGTCTCCCCTCGCTGTCCAAGCGAGACCTGTCAGCCCGAAGAAGGTTACACAACCTTCTTCGGCCATTGTGAAAAAGGCGCCGGTTATACCATCTAAACCGGCGCAATCGGAGAAGAAGTCATCTTCCTCTCCGAAACGGTCGGAGAAGAAGTCTTCCCCTGCCAACGAGGCAAAGAAGACTTCTGCGACCCACCTGATAAGACAAAGATAGTGGAGAAGAGGGGGACGGAGCGGCGCCGTCTCTCTCGACCTCCGGCTGATGGGATGGCTCCTTCATCTGCTGGGCCTTCCGCTCCCTCGACCATCAAGGGAGTGATGCCCGCAGAAGCCAAACCCATTAGAGTGGAGGAACTCCCCTATAGGAAAAATAAGTCACCGGCGGAGAAGAGAGGGGCGGTTCAGCGCCGTTTCTCTTCCTCTCCTGCATACAAGGCAGCTCAGCCATCTGCTGGCCATTCCGCTCCTACCATCACCAAAGGAGCGGTGCCAGCTGGAGCGGCCTCGTTTTGCAAGGACCTGACGTCTGTGGGGAAGGGACCACCTACATCCCCGAATAGACGTCTGCGTCGGTCTAGAAAGAAGCATGCTCGGGGCGTGTCGGGGACAAGTACCCCGTCTTCGGACAGGGAGAAAGTCCCTAGACACCGCTCTCGCTCTTCTCCAAGAGCGAGACTCGTGAGGTCCGACGACGACCGCGCGCAACCAAAGAGAGCACCCGCTCCATTTTCTTCGTCTTCGGAAGGAGATGTGGAGATTGAGGTGTGCTCTCCTGCCCCATCATCTCCAACTAGAGATGGGGAAGGGTGGCAAATGGTCAAGCATAAGTAGTAGACCCACTTCTACTTAAGTCCACACCATGGCACTATTACAATGGAACTGTAATAGCTATTCTGTTCATCTCGCTGAGTTACGACAATTAATATCTTCGTTTTCGGCAACCATTGTCTGTCTTCAGGAATCCAGGTTTCGTCCTGGACATGAGACAACAATGCGTCACTTCAAACTCTTCTCTAGAGACCGGGTGGACGGAGCTGTGGCCGCTGGTGGCGTCTGCACTCTCGTCCACTCTAGCCTCTTTAGTGAAGAGGTGCCGTTGCGTACTCAGCTAGAGGCAGTTGCAGTTCGTACTTCGTTGCCAGTAATGGCAACAGTATGTAACGTGTACATCCCGCCTGATTCTCAGCCGGATTACGACCAGCTGGTGGATCTGGTCTCTCAGCTCCCCCCTCCTTTCCTCCTTCTGGGAGATGTTAATGCCCACAACACCATTTGGGGCTCCGCTACCACTAGCGGTAAAGGGAGAGATTTTGAGAGGCTGATCAGGCGGCTGGACCTGTGTCTATTGAACACAGGGGAGCCTACGCACTTCTCTATTGCACACGGTACGTATACAAGTATCGATATTACCCTGTGCAGTCGTGCACTGGTTCCCCTGCTACAGGGGGGTGTACACGATGACCTTTGTAATAGTGACCATTTTCCAATTATCGTTACTCTTCCGAACCAGAGAGCCATCGAGTTACCAAGTCGATGGCTTCTCCGTCGGGCTGATTGGCCAACTTTCACGGCACGTGCGGTGTTTGCCGAAGATACCTTTGAGAGTGTCGACGATCATACCATTCACATAACGAATGGTATTTTGGCTGCTGCTGAGGAAACAATACCTTCCTCGTCCGGCAACTCACGCCGGAAGCTTGTCCCTTGGTGGACAGCCGAGATTGCAGCAGCCATTAAAGATCGTCGACGTACTTTCAAATGCTATCGGAGGCAAAACACTATGGCCAACCTTATCACCTTCAGAAGGATGCGTACTAGAGCCCGATATCTGATTCGGGAGAGTAAGAAAACGACCTGGGAAAAGTATGTGTCGTCCATGACGGTGCATACTCCTTCATCTCAAGTGTGGACTAAGCTTCGTCGGATCTCCGGACTCCCGACATCACTGTCGATACCCGGAGTGTCCATCAATGGAGACATCATCACGGACCATCTCGCCATTGCCAACAGCATTGGCTCGCACTTCTCCGATGTATCCTGCTCCGGGAGTTACGATCCTACATTTCTGACTCTGAAGCGGGAGTCAGAGACTCACCCCTTGTCCTTTGCCACTGCTGCTTCGGAGTCCTATAATGTACCATTCTCTGAATGGGAACTGCGCAGTGCGCTTGCACTGTGCAGGGATACGGCTCCTGGACCGGATAACATACATAATCAAATGTTAAAACATCTGTGCGAATCCAGTATAAAAAAACTGTTGATCCTCTTCAATCGTATATGGATTGAAGGGGAGTTTCCATCTCAATGGCGAGAGGGGATCGTGATACCGATTCCTAAGGCTGGAAAGGATCCCAAGTTTGTAAGCAGCTATAGGCCCATTTGTTTGACAAATGGCCTATGTAAGCTGCTCGAAAAGATGGTGAACCGTCGACTGGTGTGGTTCTTGGAGGATAAAGGTCTCCTGTCTGAGTACCAATGTGGATTTCGCTCTCATAGGTCCACCACTGACCATCTGGTGCGACTTGAGAGCGCCATACAGGAGGCTTTTTTCCGAAAGCAGCACCTAGTCACGGTTTTCTTTGACCTCGAGAAAGCCTACGACACCACATGGCGCTAGGGGATCCTTTCCACCCTTCACAAGTGGGGACTCCGTGGTAACTTACCGACTTTCATTGCGAATTTCATGTCCGTCCGACTCTTCCGTGTAAGGGTCGGTAGGACATTATCGCAATACTATACCCAAGAAAATGGAGTTCCTCAGGGTTCAGTGCTGAGTGTCACCTTGTTCGCGATTGCCATTAATGGCATTGTTGCCGCCGCCGGGTCCGCGGTAGTTCCATCGCTGTATGTAGACGATTTAGCTCTGCATTACAGCTCTGGAAGTATGGCAGTCGTGGAACGGCAATTGCAGTTAGCTATCAACCGGGTCGACAGGTGGGCTCACGACCGGGGTTTTCGTTTTTCAGCAGCGAAAACCTCCGTCGTCCATTTTTGTCGGCTACGGAGGCTACATTTACACCCCGAACTACATCTCAGGGATGCTGCGTTGCCGTTGGTTGACACTTATCGCTTCCTGGGGCTCCATTTTGACAGCAAGTTAACGTGGCAGCACCATATACGGCAATTGAAAATGACATGTCTCAGGAAACTGAAGATGCTCAGGTTTCTTAGTGGCACTACGTGGGGGGCTGACCGTGCGGTGCTGCTACGGTTCTACCAAGCCCTCGTCCTGTCCCGGCTAGACTATGGTTCTGCGGCATACGGTTCAGCAAGGCCGGCAACCTTGAAAATGCTGGACAGTATCCACCATAGTGGCGTTAGGCTGGCTACCGGTGCCTTCCGGACCAGCCCGATACCCAGCCTACTCGGCGAATCGGGTGTTCCACCATTAAATTATAGACGCCAACATATGCTTTTAGCATATGCTGCCAATGTGCGTCAAATGCCGCAACACCCGACCTATCAAGCTCTCTTCGGTACCCAAAACCACCAGGGGTACGCCAACCGGCCTCGTGCCACTCGGCCGGTTGGTATTAGACTTGATAGCTCGTGCACTGAAATAGGAGTGGCTGTAGGTGCCTGTATGATCCGGACATGTAGCGAGGTGCCTCTGTGGCAAGTCCCGCGTCCGGAAATTCGGTTAGATCTTCACCAAGGTCCTAAGGTGAACACGGATGCGTCCGTTTACCGGAGGCAGTTCCACAGCATAGTTCACCAATTTCCGGACGCTGGCATTCTATACACGGATGGTTCGAAGGTGGACGAGAAGGTCGGTTGTGCTTACGTTATTGATGGTGCAAATACCAAGATCTCTTTGCCTGAGGCCTGTAGTGTGTTTACTGCGGAGCTCGTTGCCATCTATGAAGCTCTGCAGTTTGCACTACAGGATGCACGAATCCACTTTCTCGTGTGTACCGACTCTTTGAGTTCGTTGCAGTCAATTGCTACATGTTTCCCGCAACACCCCCTAGTGCAGCGAATCCACGACCTACTAGCCGGGCTGTGCCACGCTGACACTCGAATCACCTTTCTGTGGCTTCCAAGCCACATGGGAATTGCGGGAAATGAGGTAGCAGATCAAGCTGCAAAAGAGGCGGTATCACTACCACCTCAACCAATGGAGGTACCCGCTAGAGATATTCGCTCTCAGTTACGCCTACAAGTTCTGGCTTTTTGGGAGAGTCAGTGGCTAGCTGACCCACTGCCCAGTAAACTGAGAGCGATCAAGGGAACTACTCGCGTTTGGCGGAGCTCCTTCCGGGCCCGGAGAGAGTCCGTCATTTTGTGTAGGCTAAGGATAGGTCATACAAGATCCACCCACTCGTACCTAATGAGAAGGGAAGACCCCCCACTTTGTTCCTGTGGAGCCGTATTCACTGTGTTCCACATTTTCCCCGAGTGTGTGGATCTTGCTGACTTACGAAGAAACCTTGGTTTGCAGACGACACTCAAACTTATATTAGCCGATGACGCGGTGGCTGCTGATCGCGTTATCCGCTTTATAAGTGAGAGTGGGTTAGGGCCAGCAATCTAAGTTTTCCAGTGAACATTGACTCAACAACTTGTTCGTTTTTGAATGATAATGTTTTTTTTTTTTTTCCGTAATTTTTGTTTATTTTTATAATTTTTATTTTTTATTTAATTGTTTGTTTTTGTTTTATTAATTTTTGGTCTTTTTAAATTTAGATGTCCACCTCAAAATTTTAAATTCAATTCAAAATTTGTATTCTTTAATCTGTGTTAAGAGGGGCAGATGACCTTGTAGTTCCGCCCCTTAAAACAACAATAACTAACTAACTAAAGTAGCGTTAGTGAAATAGTATTTCATTAACCAATGTTAACAGTATTGTTTTGTTAAATTGTCTTGTTATTTTAAACTTCCCATTTATGCGCTGTTAAGGAGTTAATTGTCACATTAAATTAATGCAGGAATGTATGCTTGGTTGTATTTTAGTTAGAGCCTTCTTAAATAATGCTGCACAGTGTGAACTTTTATAAATTTTATTAATACAGCCAATGGCTATTTATTTTATTTTATATTGTATTAAGAAGTAGTTCTTATGTTATAGCTATCATGAAAAAGTTCTTGGAAAAATGTATAGGTTATCAGAAGTAGTTACGAGAGGTCATGCAGAACAGAAATTGCACCATCCTTTTTTTCTACCAACGTGTAGATCACAAACATGTACTGCGCCTGTTAAACTATAAATGGTCCGCCTTGTTGCATAGTGGCTAGTGTTCTTGGCTGTCACCGCAGAGGCCCGGGTTCGATTCCCGGCTCTGCCAAGAAATTTAATTCGGTCTGAAGGTTGGAACAGGGTACACTCAGCCTCATGAGGCAAAACTGAGAAGAGGTGGGATCGATTTCTACCTCAGTCATCCTGGAAGTGTTATCCGTGGCTTCCCACTTCTACTCCAGGCAAATGCCGGGATGGTCCTGTACCCAATAATCCGGAAAGGATCCTGTTGGAATATCCATTGCCCCCGCTGGATTGTCTATTTCTAACTGCACCAGCATATACAACATTAGAAATCGCTTCCAACACGGCCTTTAGGGATTTACAGACAGCAGTTACAAGAATATTGTGGATCAACAACCAACTACACGGGGCACTCACCTTTAATTACCTCTCGGGGACTGAGAATTCAGCTTCGCCTACACTACATCCACAATGCTCTGCTCCTTATACTTAAAATGAATCACACCCCAACAACAATGGAAAACAATCTGAACAAAATTTATTAACAATAGGGTAAACTAATCTACTATAAATAAAATACCAATAAACGAATTTAACAATAGACATTACAATTAAAAACATGCAATCATTCACACCTCCTTTCAACTCTACATCTTACTACCATGCTGTATTAAAAATTATGAGTATAAAATTTTGGCTTGTTCTAGGCCTACACTGCGTAAAATAAAAACGTTTAATGAAGTCTCTTAATGGCATTCCAGACACATGGTTTCATTCACAAGCCTGCGTTTGCAGAACTCACTTGTAGTAACGTTGTTTCATCAATGAAACACCGGCACCACGCCGTACTCAAAACTGGTTTATACAATAAATACAAGGCGGTGGGTCTACACCTGTTAATATTATGTCATCGCTCTCCAATGCTAACGGTGAATCATTCTCGCTAGCCCACAGAGGCTGCTTGTGTGTGCATTTATAAAACACGTAAAAATTAACATTTAGATCTTACAAAAGTTCATATAACCACTTTGTTTCTTAAACAATCATTCTAAAAATTGTATACACTCTTTCATTCGCACTCCGCAATTGTTCTAGACCAATTCGGATCCACATATGCTCTTAACAATGAATAATCATATACACCAAAACATCCGCTCATAAAACACACACTGTTCCAAAACAATTGATTAATAAATCCTACTAAATTATTTAACTAATTAAATCATTTCCACAAAAATTATTTACGTGTAATATGTTTATAATAATGTCCATTATCTAGTGTTGCTAACGCGACACTTTCGAGATTCTAACTTCTCGGTTACAATATAATTCTTAACTGAATATATACACTGGTTTTTCACATAACGATCCTTCTCTAATGTTCTGTAGTTTTAATATACTGCTTACACATCGTCTTATATAGGTTTCATTACATTATCGGTATAATACAGTCGACTAATTAAGGTAAACTGTACGTAATTACATAACTTCGGGTTTAATAAAATTTAATAATTGTATTTTAGACATGAGTAGACAATCTTTCTCAAGTTGCATATCCGCTGAAACCCTCCTGTTAACACAGCTAAATCGTTAATTCACAAAAACTGGACTACTTGTATACAACGGCTCTTATCATGATACATGCCTTTTTATCAAAGAACAACAATACTTTGATTTCCTTAAAATGCGGAATTCCCTCGCACGAGCACACTATAGCTCTACAAATCCTCATATAACAGTATATATGGCATAAACAATTATCATCTACTATGTTAAACAATAACCAAAAAGGGATTAATTGTTATTAACATATCTTATGTAGGAACTTCTCTCAAATAATGGCATGACCCTCAGTATCATTGCACATGGCTACTGGACTACAATTATACATATGTAAGTTCTTCAAACGAAACTTCCAATTGTAATGAACGATATTAGACAGTCGTGATTAACCTCCTAAAGTTTACTCCACAACAAGATAATTAACTGTAAACTCGTCTGTCGCAAATACATGTAATAAAAATAATACTCCTGTCTCATCTCACTTGTCAAGCTATAAATTGTTAATCGTTGTAATATCATGTCCACAAATGACGTGATGTTACACAAATATGATAAAATAACACACATGTTATTTATAGTGTCAGATAGAATTCAATCTTGACCGGGATAAACTAGCTTTGAATTCCTAGCCAAAGATTTGAATAATCTTCTATCAAAAGGTATTTCCTCTAACATATTAAATGAACAAAGCTCTTAGCTTTACATATAATAAGAAAGGTTTGTCAATGTCGTAATGTTTTTTCCACTCTACACAAAGAATGTTCATAGGAATTAAGACTTCGGTCTTAACAAACGACTAGTATTTCTTAGATCGTCGATAGTTTGTGTACAATAATGATATAACAATATCATTCGATGTTTCTTCTGTTCTTGAAGTTATATGTCGTTACATTAAAGTGCTCAAATTAAATTTAATAAGAATTTAATTTGAAGCTATGACACAATGTCAGAATACTTGGTTTAAATGAAATTAATAAAATTCGAGAGTTGAAACGACTAGTCTCCTATGAGGTAATATAATTCCTCAAACAAAATTTTTTAAAGTCAGTTCCACAACTGATCCGTAGAATAAAATTGAAAAATAGATGAAATGCAATCATCTTCTAAATAATCTTGCAGTATAAAAATCGCAACACACATCTGAAATACATGAAGTATGAAAATATAGAAAAATGGAATAAGAACGCTGGAAATATGGAATAAGATCGCTGGCTCAGAATGCTACTAATCAAGCTCTATATAACAATTGAGATACACTAATGCCTTATTTAGACGAAATCTTGAAGATCTATGTAAGTATTCCCACAATACTTTAGATGTTTCCTCAGTACAAGACACTGATATGGATCTGCATTCGAACCTCGGATCTGCAACCTCAGAGATAAGAAACGTCTCTCTCTGGAATTCACCAACATTCGCCTGGGCTCGAACGACATCCTTCTGGCAAATTCTTCTGTGTTGCTGGGCTACCTTTCCCTAGCATCTTGACAAATCTCTTCTGTAAAGTCTCCATTCTCCGTCGTAAATATGTATCGGCTTCATCATTGGAATATAATTATGGAAATATTCATATAAATGGTGAATGAAATGTTTCCATTGCTAATTGATGTTATATTAGTGTTCGTAGACTGACGAAAATGCACAAGATGGACCGTACACTACGTCTGCATTCAAGAATACGTTGTCTAACGAAGCTCCATCGTTGTATCTTAACTCCTGTTATCGAATATGTCTCTGGCGCATGACTGTTTAGTTCATCATATCAACAATGTTAATCATGCTGAATGATAATGTTTGAAGAATAATAATAGTCATTCTATTAATGTTTATGTGTTGCGCCAATATTAAAAGTTCTCCGCCACTGTTCACTTGAATTGCATTCGTCAACTTCACGTAACACCTTATTCAATAACCACAATAGAAGAATATACACATGGATGAGACCAGGAGATACAGGGCATTACCAAATCGACTTCATTATGGTCAAGCAGAGGTTTCGAAACCAGATTTTGGATTGTAAAGCATATCCTGGTGCTGACATAAACTCTGACCACAATCTGGTCGTAATGAAATGCAGATTAAAGTTGAAGAAATTGAAGAAAAGTCAAAAGCCAAAAAGGTGGGCAATAGACAGACTGAAAGAGAAGGATGTAAACGAAAGATTCAAGAAGAGTATAAAGGAAGGACTAATGAAAAACCCTAAACAAACTTCAATTGCAGACGAATGGGCACTTTTGAAGAATGAAATAACAAAATCCGCAGAAGAAAACATTGGTAGGAAAGAAAGAATAGGTAGAAAACCGTGGATCACTCAGGATATACTAGAATTGATGGATGAAAGGCGGAAACACAAGAATGTAAGAGATGAGAAGGGGAAAGCAGAATACAGACGTCTGAGAAATGAGGTTAACAAGAAGTGCAAGGAAGCGAAAGAAGAATGGTTGAAAGAGAAATGTGCAGGTATAGAAAATTGTCTGAAATTAGGTAAAGTAGACACAGCTTATCGAAGGATTAAGAATACTTTTGGGGAAAAGAAGACTAAGTGCTGTAATATTAAGGACACTAATGGAAAGCCTCTAACAGATAGGGAAGAAAAGGTTGAGAGATGGAAAGCTTACATAGAGAGTTTGTATAAGGGAAAGGAGATTGAGAATCATGTAATGGAAAGGGAGGAGGAAATTGATGAGGATGCGAAGGGAGATTTAATATTGAGATCAGAATTTGATAGAGCTTTGGAAGACTTAAGCCGGAACAAAGCACCAGGCATAGATGATATACCGATTGAGTTGCTACGCTGCATAGGAGATGAAGGTCTGATCAGGTTATTTCACTTGGTGTGTAGGATTTATGAGACAGATGAGGTATCCCCTGATTTCAAGAAGAATGTAATCATCCCTATACCAAAGAAAGTGGGAGCTGACAGATGTGAAGATTACCGTACAATCAGCTTGATTACTCATGCTTCAAAGATCCTGTCTAGGATAATTTACAAGAGGATTGAAAGCCAGATAGAAACGGAGTTGGGTGAAGACCAGTTTGGTTTCAGGAGAAATGTAGGAACAAGGGAAGCTGTACTAAGTCTTAGGCTGATTTTGGAAGTTAGAATAAGGAAAGATAAGAGAACGTTCATGGCTTTTGTAGACTTAGAAAAGGCTTTTGATAACGTTGATTGGACTAAATTGTTTGACATTTTGAAATCGATTGGAATAAAGTACAGGGATAGGAGGGTGATATACAATCTATACAGAAACCAGACAGCAGTCATTCGAGTTGAAGGACATGAGAGAGAAGCTGGTATTCAGAAAGGTGTAAGGCAAGGCTGCAACTTATCACCCATACTTTTCAATCTTTACATTGAACAAGCAATGAAGGAAATTAGAGAAAAATTTAAAGTGGGAGTGAAGATTCAAGGAGAAATAATTTCAACTCTGAGATTTGCTGATGACATAGTCATCTTGGCCGACAAGCCTGAGGATTTGAATGAGTTTTTGAATGGTATGGACTCCGTCTTACAGAAAGAATTCATGATGAAAATTAATAAATGTAAAACAAAAATACTGGAATGCAGCCGAAATAAATCAGAAACCTCTATGGAGATCAAATTGACAGGTGAAAAGCTGAAGGAAGTAGAAGACTTCTGTTACTTAGGAAGTAGAATAACCAGTGATGGACGAAGCAAAGAGGATATAAAAAGTAGGTTGGCTCAGGCAAAGAAAGCTTTTCTACAAAAAAGGAATCTGCTGACATCGAATATAGATTTAGGTATTAGGAAGTCATTTTTGAAAGCCTTTGTTTGGAGCGTGGCGCTCTATGGAAGTGAAACTTGGACTATTGGTGCAGCAGAAAAGAGGAGAATAGAAGCATTTGAAATATGGTGTTACAGGAGAATGATGAAGATCAGATGGGTAGATAGGGTTACAAACATAGAGGTATTAAGACGAGTGGGAGAGGAGAGATGTTTCTGGCGACTGCTAATGAAGAGAAGAGATAGGTTGGTAGGACACATACTAAGACACCCAGGAATAGCAAGCTTAGTTATGGAAGGAAGGGTCGAGGACAAGAACTGTAGGGGTAGACCAAGGTTAGAATATGTTAAACAGATTGCCTCAGATGTAGGGTGTGGTAGTTATGTAGAGATGAAACGATTAGCTCAGGACAGGGAGGCATGGAGAGCTGCATCAAACCAGTCAAAAGACTGAAGACTCAAACAACAACAACTTCACGTTGCAATTTATAATGATATTCAGCTTTGTTTCCAACACATTTGGAAATCTAACTTGACAGGCTTATATTGTCGAAACTGTGAATAGTAAAACGCTCGACTTTTCACAATATATAGTATGCGACCTGTTCTTTATATATATTCGCTTCTTTATATTTAGATCTCAATTATATAAGAGATATAATCAATACAATGTTCCTCGCAACTTCACGTAGAATGGAAGTGCGGTGATCTCTAACGTTCCACCTAGCTATCCTCGCGTCTCCACAAGTCGACAGTCGTCGCACTCGGACTAAGCCTTGGGATCTCCGTTAACCCAGTAGAAACACTTCCTCACTCTTCAAAGTCTGCTGGAATAAGAACCTCGATCCTTGGATCTCCCTCTCCAAGTCGAATTTTTGGCGGCCATATCAATCTCCCACCATAATTTTAGCGCGTAGATTACTAATGCTTATTACTGCGTAGATTAACCGATCTGCGGTTTTTAAAGTAACAGACATAATTTCTTTTAATATTCTCTTCATTACCAAATAAGAAAATCTTCTTCTAAGGGCCTAAATGCATAATTTCATCATATTGTGTAATTAAAGTTGATCCCGTCTTCAATAAGACCTGTTCCCATTGGATCTGGGCTGGGATCCAATAGCATAATTTATAACAATATTTATAATATTAATTTCCAAACTCGCTGTTGCTATGCTAAATATAGCCTTCTAGAAGCGTCCATTGTGCGACATATCACGTGATCGGGCTCTCCCACAGTCTCGAGCTTGTAACACTACACTCTCGTGTCACACTTCCAGAAATTATATTTGCTAGTTAAATTTTATCATGGGGACGGAAAATACTCTCATTTAGTCCCTAAATAATTCAATTTACGGGGGCAGTACCTAACGTAAGGCCACGGCCGCTTCCTATCCAAATCCTACCATGATTACAAGTACACATACTAGTTCAGTCATTGCAGTGACCAGTAGCATAACTAAGATCGACCAATGGGAGGGGTTATAGTAATTGGAAGATAACTGTAATTGGTGGATTTGCGCAGAAAGCAACTCGCGTATCAATTGCACATGTCTGAGGTTCACCATCTGTCCTCTGTGCGACTGTAAAACCAGGATTGACCGGCCAAAAACCGTGGCGTGAACTGTAATATGAAGCAACTCCGCTATCTCACACTCAAGAAGTTAACATTGATCTCCAAATTAGCGTTAATATAGCCTACCCATAGCATTTTCTAGGTCCTTTTTATTATTTTTAGTTAAAACTAGATTAATTTATATACAATTTCCCTCCCTATAAGAAAAGAATAGAAATAAAGCTAATTGTCCCGCTAGGCATGATTTGAAATTATCTGGGGCTAGGCTCAATTTGAAAAGAGGTATAATGTGGGAAAAATCTAGATTGGCAACCCTGGAAGGACAGAGTGATGCTACATGACCACAATGTCGCAAAACCCGTAAAGAATCAACAACAATAATGCTTATTCCTAGGTAGATGAGTGTAGACTAGTGAAACTATCTCGGTAGTCGAGCCACCTGCAAATATTCCAGGTATTAAGCTTCTTGCCACATCAGCTTACCTAAATTATCTCTGGTTTTCCCATGGAACCCTCCTGTTCGCCAGGAAATCTTAAAACATTTTGGCTGATATTTTGCAAACCGTATGCTCACCCAAATTGTCTCTGATTTTCTCATGGAACCCACCTGTTCTCCAGAAAATATCTAAGCCTTTTGGTTGACATTTCGCAAACTATATTATGCTCACCTGAATTGCCTCTGGTTTTCCCTTGGAATCCATTGTTCTCCAGGAAATATCTAAACATTTTGGTCGATATTTCCCATACTGTATGCTCACCCAAATTATCTCCGGTTTTCCCATGGGACCCTCATGTTCTCCAGGAAATATCTAAGTATTTTGGTTGTTATTTCGTGTACATCTATGTGAAGAGTAATAATCCATTACAAAAATATATGAAAATATTGACACTAACCCATGAACTAGGCTGGTTGGAAAGAAATTAAAACAGCAGAGTCATATAATGGCAATTTGAGAAACTACGTCAAGCAAACATCGATATCCATATGTCGTATTGAAGTATTAGAGGCCATTTGTGATGGGTGATGTCATCACCTTCACTAAAAATTCCCGTAGACAGGTGTATATTGTAGTGTATACTTCACCCAAACCTGTTATCTTTGAGTTTGAAGGCCAACATTAAATCAACTGTTACTCCCAGTCCAACATCAATATGAGGCAAAAACATTAACTATATTGGAAAATGCTTGTTTGTTTCTACATATTGACTTTAATTATATACCGTAATTAAATTCCCTTGAACACGTGTTAATACTTAATGTTTACTTCTTTAATGAAACATGTTTTCAGCCCTTCAGTGGGGCCTTCTTCAGCTTGTTAATTAGCTTAACACTACATTAAGTGTAGGTGAACAGAATTACAGGATCTCTATGCTACACAGTTCATTTAAGATTATTGGAAATCGAGATACAAAATTTATATTGAACAATATTTCTATTTTTGCTTTATGGATTTGAGTACATGAATATATTTCCTGATTTAAATTGTGAGGACGTCCATTTCAAAATGTATGTTAATTTATATTGTAATAATCTCCACATACAGTCAATTATTTGACAGGAGAGAAAAGATAAAAACACATGAAAAGGACATACACAATGACTGGCAGGGATAATCTCCTCTGCCGGATGTGCTGCTATCTCCAAAAGTGGGCTCTTCAGTAATTTTTACTAGAACTGTTTGAACCTTTTTTGCACATTGATATTTATAATAGAACTCGCACTTTCACACTTGTGATATGCCCATCAAATCTCGGTCAACTTCTAACATTAAAGGGGGAGGGGGGAAACATATGTGGCGCTCTCCAGGAAACCATACCTTAAGTCGCGTGACAAAATTTTACGCTACGCCGCAAAGAGCCGAGAAGGGCGAGAAATATCTATTTTTAGATTTCTGCACCATCTGTTAGCCGGATCTTTGAACTACATGATGCGAGCATTGGATGTGTCATCATGATACGGTAAAGTCTTCAAAATAACCTTGGAAAC
The DNA here is from genome assembly GCA_946902985.2 of Meconema thalassinum. Lineage (NCBI taxonomy): Eukaryota > Metazoa > Arthropoda > Insecta > Orthoptera > Tettigoniidae > Meconema > Meconema thalassinum. Next base: position 313,444,289 of record OX336393.1, on the reverse strand, counting down.
AGGTTGTGTAATTTAACAAAGCCATACCTTAAGTCGCAATGGGAATTTAACATTGCGACTTAAGGTATGGTTTGTTCAATGACGTTCCTGCACTGTCATCTTGGGCTAAAATACGAAATAACCAGCTCGTGCTTCAGGGTAATGTATAGTTACAATAATTTATTATAGAATTCATGTACTGGGCTGCATATTTTGTAAATGGTAATTTTAATGTGTGTGGACCGCCAGCGCAGGAACCTGGTCAGGGAATTCCCGGTGTCTTTCTAGCTTGTCTGATGTAATCCACTAAAGCTGGCGGTGATATGGATAATGCAGATAATCTCCCTCCAAACCTACCTAAGAAGTTGGAAGTAAAAGGCATTACTGCCAAAAGGACGAAATACCTGTTCGACAACATTCGAGAGAACTGCACAGCGGGAACAAGGGATCTATTGTGCTCATGGCCAGGCATCATTGAAACCGCTCAACCTGGCCCAAGTAGTGCGAAGGATTGTGTGCACAAAAGGAAAAGACATACGTAAACATTCCACAAAAATGAGCAACAGTTCAGTTTGCTACTACAGGATACAAGACAGATTCCTGTAGAATTGGATACTAACTAACGTTTTTAATATCCAACATTAATATGTTCTGAATTCTTCATCTTCTTCTTATTAAAATAAATGAAATTAATAAAACAATAGTAATAAAAACAACGTTTTGAAATGGCAAAATTTGAAGAAAAAAAAAGAACACGGCAAAGAGGGTGTTACGCCCTTTAATATGAATCCCTGCGCGACTTTGTACAATTATTGGTTCGCGAGATATTTTAAAAATGTAGTTATGCCCTTTGGCAAAATTTTGAAAAATATAAGTAACCCACGGCAAAGAGGGTGTTTACGCCCTTTAATTTGAATCCTTGTACGACTTTTTACAATTATTGGTTCGCCAGATATTTTAAAAATGTAGTTATGCCCTTTGGCAAAAACTAAAAGAATTATTATTATCATTATTATTATTACTAACATTATCACAGTTACTATTCTTGTTTCCTGATATTGTTTGCACTTCTTAAGACAGAACATCTGTGTAGGCCTACTTGAGTCTTGCAATAAGGCATACTTGAGTCTTGCAATACTAAATTTTCTGTTTCACTTTCATTATCTTGAACATATTTACATATTTACAATAATTTCTAGAGAATAAAACTCTGATATATTTATTAAATATTATTTTAATACACAATGCTTATCTTCCTTCATCCAGTGAAACAGTCAGATTTTCTTAAATATTTAATGCAGTCGAACCTGCCCTAACGGACACCCTTATTCAGCGGACACCTGCCTATACGGACATTTTTCCTTGGAACCGATTTTATTTTACATAAGACAAGTGTTAAATTAGCCTCATTTCAATGACAATTTTAATGGGTTAAGGGGGTCTCCTCCCAATCAATACAAATTTAGCCTCATTTCAGCGGACACCTTGAAGTCCGAACAGTGGACATCGCCATCTGTCCCGTCCGCTTGACTTAAGCGGACACTTCACACGCTGCAGGACATTTTTTTACACCAGACCATGTCATCCTTTCTTTTAAAACCATTCAAGCCGAGAATTCTGATTGTCCAGGATTGCTGCCAGTGACTGTTTACTCATGAGTTACCTGGGGATTTTCTTCCCTGCTTGCATCATTCCATTCATAACTCAGATTGCCACCGATAAGGTCCAGCTCAGGTAGTCAACTTGAGAAGGAAAAGACTTGCAGTACATGCGCTAATTAGTGAGACAGAAATACCGTAGCATTTCAGTCGTCGAGTAAACATGAGTAACAAGGGACGAACGTGATTAGACCTCGAAACAAGAAGAAATGTGATTGTAGAAAGTGACAAGGGACTTACAGTGAGAAAGCTTGCCGAAAAATTCAAATGCGGGAAAATTCAAATAAACCATCATCATCATCTTGCACAGTTTCCAGCCACTGGCCGGGTCTGTTTGGAACACAAGCCTCTCCAACGTCTTCTGTCTTCCCACCATCTCTCAGCCTCCACCCTTGTCCAGTCTTCTCCTCTCTTCTTCACGCTTTCTTCCACCCCCTTCAGCCACCTGTCTCTCGGTCTGTTTCCTTCCCACTTCGTCTCGTGTACTCTCCTGGGTATCCTCTTCTCCTCCATTCGTTTTACATGTCCATACCATCTAAGTCTAGATTTCTCTATACCAACCTGTAATGGTTCCTCCTTCATTAATTCTCTGGTCCTCTCATTTCTTATTCAGTCCATCTTTGTAGCTCCAATACTGCTTCTCAAGAACCTCATCTCACTGGCCTGTATTTTGCTCTTCTCCCTTCCTTTCATGACCCAGGTCTCCGAGGCTTATATCAGGATAGGGACATAGTATGTCCGATATATGATCTTTTTGCTGTTCTGAGGGACATCCTTGCTCCATAACATGCTTCTCACACTCCTCCGAAATGCTTCTGCCTGCCTCCCCCGCTCATTTATTTCTCTATCGTTTCTTCCATTATCTTGTATCAGGCTTCCCAGATACTTGAAACTCTCCACTTTCTTCAGCTGTTCCCCACCAATTGTTATTCCCGTTGTGGTTCTTTCCTTCTTCCTTGTTGTGATCAACATCTTACTCTTATTTATGCTAAATTTCATCCCATATCCTTGTATTATTCCTTACCACTCGTCCTACTGTTCCTATACCTCCTCCTCCTAGTTTCCCCAAATCATCTGCAAACACCATTGCTTTCATCTTTCCTTCCCCAATTACTTGTGCCACTCGGGTCATTATGTCATCCATCACCACAATGAAAAGTAACTGTGACAGTGCACTTCCTTGTTTCAGGCCGTTTCTCTGTTCCAACCAGTCTGATCTCTCTCCTCCCACTTTCACACAGCTCATGCTCCCCTTGTACATCTCCTTTATCCTCTTTATAGTCCATTTCTCTACTCCTCTATCCTCCAGGGACTTCCATACTTTGTTTCTGCATACACTGTCATATGCTTTCTTAATGTCCAGGAAGGCCATCAGTAGATCTGTTCCATACTCATAGTGCTGTTCTTGTAACTGCCTTACAGCAAAAATCAAATCCACCGTGGACCTTCCTGCTCTGAAGCCATGTTGTTCTTCCCTGATCCCTCCTTCTATCCTTTTCCTAATTCTCTTTTCCAAAACTTTCTCGAAGATCTTTGCACAATGACTCATCAGTGTTATTCCCCGATAGTTTCTGCAATCTGTTCTACTACCTTTCTTGAAGATCGGGACAATTATTCCTTTTTTCCAGTCCTCTGGGGTCTTCCTTTCCTTCCATGCTGTCCTCATCACTCGGTACAACCACTGTATCCCCACCTCTCCTGCTGCTCTCACCATCTCCACCCTCAACTCATCCACACCCGGTGCCATCCCTCCTTTCATCTTGTTCACTGCATCTTCCACTTCTTTCCATGTTAAGTCCTTTTCTGTTTGCAGTTCATCTTCCTCTTCCCCGATTTCTTCCTCCTCACCATCTTTTCCATTTGGGTTCAGAAGTTCTTCAAAATATTCTTTCCACATTTTCTTCAGTTCTTCCCTATTTTCTATCTCTTGTCCCCTTTTGTTCACCATTCTAACATAATCGGTAGGATCCTTCCGCCTCTGATTTTTTACCATTCCATACAGGAGGCCTTGGAGGCTGGATTTAGACAGCTCCTTAACCCGGTCCATGAGGCAGTTATAATTGGCTACATGGATAATTCTTGCCAGGCGCGTCCACGTCGCGGGGATGGGCAACGGTACTGTAATATACCATGGAACTACAGTACCGGCTAAGTTCTGGTGAGGACCCAGTCCTATGGGGTATAACATAGGCCCCGTGCACAGGGTTACGTGCGAAGACCTCAACGGAATCTGCAGCGGAGAAGATGGACTTCGGAACGGTGGAGATTGCGGAAGAGGCAACCCAGTACTCAGGGAATAGTATGAGTACAGCATCAATCGGCAGCGTCTGTTTCCCAGGTTAGGGGCGGCTGCAAGGGCGTCTGTTTCCCATATCAGGGGCGGCCTGTATAATAGCTGGCAGTAGCTTCATAAGCCTTTGGGAGTGGCGACCCCATCGTAATAATAGCCTAAAATGGAAATGGCACTTCAAATGATTCGGAGAAGGTTAGGGCGTACCCTGCAGGCGACGCGCAGTTCTTTTGGTACTGGGGGAACTGTGAGAAATGGGCGACCAGTAACCGAAATGAAAGTGGGAATCATGAATGTCATGACCCTGACAGGCAAGGTGGAGGAGGTGGTAGACTTCATGGAGAGGGAGAATGTTGGATTGATGGGGCTGAGTGAAGTGAAATGGAAAGGTAAAGGAAGGAAGAAATTGAGGAAAGGATATACATTATACTGGAGTGGTGGTCAAGAGGCAAAAAATGGCGTGGGACTGATAACCTCGAAACAACTCGAGGAGTATGTTGAAGTGGTAGAGTGTGTGAGTGACAGAATAATGAAAATTAGAATGAAGATGAAAAATGACATGATGGACTTCATACAAGTGTATGCACCACAGACTGGAAACAGAGAAGAAGACATTGAAGTATTCCTGGAGGATGTAGAAAGAGTAATTTCAGATTTAGAAGTGGTGATCATGGGAGATTTGAATGCACAAGTCGGAAACGAGAGACAAGGAAAGGAAGAAGTCATTGGACCATATGGATATGGGAAAAAGAACCGGGAAGGAGAGGAACTTGTAAACTTTTGTGAAAGGAATGGACTGATAGTGGGTAATTCATGGTTTCGGAAGAAAAACAGCGGAAAATTACGAGATATGGTTGGGGCGATAGAAGAACAAAATCAGTAATTGACTACTTTCTGGTGGAAAGGACTAATTGCAGAAAGCTGATAGATGTGACAGCTTTACCAGGAGAAGCATTTGATGGGGACCATAGAGCTGTTGTGGCAAAATTTAGATGGGAAAAATTGGAAAACCTAAAGGAGATCAGAGAAAGTAAAATAAAAGTATGGAAATTGAAAGACAAAACTCTACAGGAAGATTTTCAGGAGAGATTGAAGCAACAAATCCCAGTTACTGAAGTGGAAAACATTGAAGAGGAATGGTCCCACTCTAAAAAGGCATTTGTTGGTGCAGCAGAGAGTGCTTGTGGTAGGACGTCAACAAGAGTGAAAGAGAAGGAGACACCGTGGTGGAATGAGGAAGTGAGGAAAGCAGTGAAAGAAAAGAAGTCTGCATGGAAAGAATGGAACCGAGATCAAACAGAAGAAAGCAAAAGGAAGTATCACGACAGCAAACGGAGGTGTAAGAAAGTGGTAGGAGAAGAAAAGTTGGGAAGAATTTACACGAAGAATGGAAACAGATGTAAGTGGCAGTAAAAGGATGCTGTATGGGCTTCTAAGAAGTAAGAGGAAAGAAAGACTTACCACAAAGCTGGTGAAAAAGGAAGATGGAGAGTTGTTAACATACCCAGAAGAGATAAAGGGACGGTGGAAGGAGTATTTCGATAAGCTATTGAATGTGAGCAATTGTACTGGTGAGATGGAAGTGACACAACCTGACGACTCTATAACAGAAGATGATATAACAATGCTGGAGGTGGAATTAGCAGTACAGAAAATGAAGACGGGAAAAGCAACAGGGGTGGATGAAATCAGTGTAGAAATGATAAAGGCTGCTGGACCTGTTGGTATGCAATGGTTGTATCGACTGCTAAAGTGTGTGTGGAAACGGAAATGTGTACCAGAAGACTGGGAGAAAGGGCTAATAATACCAGTGTTTAAGAAGGGGGACAAGAAGGTGTGTGATAACTATAGAGGGATCACCCTTTTATCACAGATAGTAAAAATACTGGAAAGGATATTAGAAACAAGAATTAGAAGAAAGGTGGAAGGAGAGTTGCAAGAGGAACAGTATGGCTTCAGGAGTGGAAGATCCACAGTAGACCCAATCTTTAGCTTGAGGCAGGTGATGGAAAAGAACTGGGAATATGGAGAGGATTTGATCATGACTTTCATAGATCTAGAAAAGGCATATGATAGTGTCCCCAGAGAGAAGGTATGGGAAACCATGGTTAAGAAGAGACTGGGAAGAGAAATGTTGGAAATGGTGCAAGCATTGTACAACAACTGTGTTAGCAGGGTACTGACCCCAGTTGGAAAGACAGATTGGTTTAGGAACAAGACTGGACTAAGACAGGGGAGTGTGCTGTCACCTCTCTTGTTCATAATAGTGATGGATGAAATTGTAAAGGAAACAAAGGAAGCATATGGACATAAAGAAATTAAGTTACTGTTATTTGCAGATGATATTGTGGTCTGGGGAAGGAACACCGAAGAAGTGCAAAAACAACTAGATGCACTGAACGAAAATATTCAGAAGTATGGCCTGAAAATCAGTATAGAGGAAAGCAAGACCATGGTGATGACAAGAGGGGAATGACAAGGAAAGGGCACTGTGAAAATTGGAAGTCAGAGTTTGGAAATTGTGGACACTTTCAAATACCTAGGAAGTGAATTGATGCAAACTGGTAGGTTGGACATGGAGATTGGCAGGAGGGTACAGCAGAGCAATGCATTCTATCAAAGTGTAAGAAAACTTGTTTGGGATAAGGAAGTACCAAGGAAAAGCAAGGAGGTAATGTATAAAGTGTACTATGTTCCCATATTAACTTATGCAGCTGAGACTTGGAACCTGACAAGCAGGCAAGAGAGTAGAATCCAAGCCAGTGAAATGAAATTCCTAAGAAGTATGATAGGAAAGACAAGGAAAGACAGAGTGAGGAATGAAGATGTTAGGAAGGAAGTTGGGATGGGAAAACTAAATGAGAGAATTGAGAAGAATAAACTAAGGTGGTTTGGACATGTAAAGAGGATGGAGGAAAATAGAATACCAAGACAGATGCTGGAGGCGAAGTGCAAGGGTAAGAGAGCAAGAGGAAGACCTAGAACAAGGTGGATTGATTCAGTGAAGAACAGCGTAAGAAAAAGAAATCTGGACTGGGACAAGATCGTGGAAGAAGAAGGAAAGTGGAGAAGTGCCATAAATACCCCGACCCAGTAGGAGCTGGATAAGGGGAAATGATGATGATGATGATGATGACAGGACCTTTTTTGTACCTTCACTATCCTCCTTCATCATCTTTGTCCACTCTTCCATCCACTTTCTTCTCTCCTCAGCCACTACTCTCTTCACCTCCTTCTTTCTTTCTTTCTTGGTACTCTTCCCTTGTCTCTACCGTCCTATTTTGATACCACCTCCTAAAGGCTCTATTCTTTTCCCTTACTATATCTTTTGTCTTCTCATTCCACCATGGTGTTTCCTTCCACCTCTTCTTACTACTTGTCCTCCCACATACTGCTTCTGCTGCACCTACTAGTGTCTTCTTAAATCTAGCCCATTCCTCTTCCACCCCTCTTTCTTCATCTGTTGGAATTCCTTCCTTTACCATTTTGAGGTACTCGACCCTTCTATCCCCTTCTTTCAGTTTCCATATCCTTATACGTCTTTCCTGGTTCTCAGTCCCTTTCTTCTCCTTACTCCCTCTCAGGTTCATTACCAGCAATCGATGGTCGCTATCCAGGTTCTCCGATGGTATGACCTTGATGTCCGTGATGTTCTTATTTAGTTCTTTCTCATACAGTATATAGTCGACCACCGACTTCCTAGTCAAGTCATCACTGTGCCATGTGATTGTGTGGCTTTCTCTTTTCTTGAACCAGGAGTTCCCAACTAGCAGGCTGTTCCTCTGGCAGAAGTCCAACAGTCTCTTTCCTTCCTCATTTCTTCCGCCCCAACCCTCTGGTCCTAGAACACTCTCATAACCTTGTCTTTCTCTTCCTACATGGGCATTCAGGTCCCCCATAACAATCATATTTCTTCCTACCAGCTGCTTCTGCAATTCCTCTTCAAACTCCTCCTTCTCTTCAGAGGCGCAGCCTACTTGTGGAGCATACACTTGCACTATTTCTACAGTCTCTCCCCTCAGTGCTACTTTCACTTTCATCATCCTATCACTTATTCTCCTCACTTCTTCTTTTAAACCATCTCGTACTACTACTCCCACTCCATTCCTCTTTCCCTCTTCGTTCCCACTACAGTACAGTCTATAGCCTTTTCTCAGTTCTCTCCTTCCTTCCCCTTTCCACTTTGTTTCTGCCAATCCTAATAAATCCAACTTCCTTCTTTCCATCATATCCACTATCTCCTCCACCTTCCCCGTCAGCATTCTTAGGTTTAAAGTTCCAAATCTTAGTCCATGTGTACAGCCGTGTCGTCGTCTATTAAATCCATCATGTCCGAGGCTCGTTCCATAAACAAATAATCAAATAATCAAATTAAAGGTGTGTATGTTTATGTGGAAATAGTGCAAGTGTATGCTCCACAAGTAGGCTGCGCCTCTGAAGAGAAGGAGGAGTTAGAAGAGGAATTGCAGAAGCAGCTGGTAGGAAGAAATATGATTGTTATGGGGGATCTCAATGCCCATGTAGGAAGAGAAAGACAGATGTGTACGGTATTTTTAGGTGGCCATGATTAGACCTAGATTGTGATGTGGTGCATCATATCTGTTTTTATAGTGGTATATATGCTCTTTTTTAGGGATCATGAGGTGAATTCATTAATTAGTAAGGATTTCCCAGTGCGAGTGCATATTGTCTTCTGGATGGGAACTTTCTTGTTGGAATGAATCATCAATTTTTGAACTGTGTTTCGTTATCCTAGATAGCTGCCATGTTGTTTATATAGCCTTGATTGGATATTTTTGTAGTTCCTTGCTTCAACGGGGGCACGTCTTGGAAATCCCAAAGCCGCCTATATAACGACTGTAATGAATAACGAAATATACCCGTACGCTTTTATATGGTGATAGATCTAACCAGATTGCAATCAACGTTTGAATATGGCCTGCTTGACTAAGGCATGGTAACCCTAACAGAAAAGTCCCTGGTCCTCCAGGTTGGGGGTTGTGCTTAGGGTTAACAACCCTCTCATGTAAAAAGAGAATTGTTACGAATCTCTCACTTAAGCCTCGGAACGATTTAAGAATGGATACCCTACGAAGACATGGCAAAGGAAATGAGGACTTACGAATTGGTACATGGAATGCACGGAGCTTATATAAGCCTGGACACATTCAAAGATTGAAAGACGAGCTCGAGAAGTATAAAATACAATTTGCTGCTATTCAAGAAACAAGATTTCCAGGGGAAGACATACAGAACTTCGGAGAGTACACTATGTTTAACAGTGGAACTCAATCCGGAAAGCATGAATTTGGAACAGCATTCCTCATATCAAAGGAATGTGTTGAAACAGTAATCCGGTTTGAGGCAATCAATGAAAGAATGTGCTACATACGAGTGAAAGGCCGATGGTTTAATATATCCATTATCAATGTGCATGCACCTACAAATGATAAAGAAGATGTGGTGAAAGACAGCTTTTATGAACAGCTGGAGAGGGTGTATGAAGGCCTACCACAACATGACATCAAGATAGTACTAGGAGACTTTAATGGCAAGGTAGGAAAAGAAAAGCACCTACAACCGACGATAGGTAATGAAAGCCTTCATGAGGAAATCTCTGAAAATGGGCTTAGAATGATCTCATTTGCAGAATCAGAAAGCATGAATGTCAGGAGTACGACGTTCCCACAAAAGGATATACATAAGGAAACATGGTATTCAGCAGATGGAAAGACGGCAAACCAAATTGACCATATACTAATTTCAAATCGACACAGAAGCGCCATCACTGATATTCGTGCTTACCGGGGAGCTGACATAGGCTCTGACCACAACTTGCTGGTTGCATCCATGGAGGTGAAACTGAAAACTCACCACAAACAACAACAAGGATGCGCAATACAATATGATCTACAAGCATTAAAGGAAACTCCTCAAACTTGTCAGTACCAAGTGGAAGTGAGCAACAGGTTTGGCATACTTGATGAAGTAGGAGAAGAAGTGGATGAAAGTGGAACTACAGATATTAATAGATTGTGGAAGGATATCAAGAAGGTGATTCAAGAATCAGCTAAAAACGCATTACCAAAAGTGGAACGAAAGAAGATATGGTTTAATGGTACATGCAAAACAGCAGTAGCAGCTAGCATCTCAGCAAGGAAAGCATGGCTACAGGACAGGAGAAATGAAGAATTGGAACAGCACTACAGGGAAACACGAAGAGAAACAAGCATAACCTTACGAAAAGAAAAGAAGCTTTACCTTAAACATATGTTAGAGAGTATTGAGAATGATCAGAAGGAGAACAACATCCGTAAAGTATATGGGACGGTGAATAACATTAAGAAAGGTTACCAACCGCGATCAGCAGTTCTCCACGACAACAATGGTAACATCATTGCAGGAACAACCCACATATTACAGGCTTGGAAAGAGTACTTTGACCACTTACTGAACTGCCCTGAACCAGACAACAAATTGGAGAGAACCACTCTTTCAACGGTAGAACCTTTCATAAATGATCCTTCATATGAAGAGGTAACCAGCAGTCTGAAGAAACTGAAAAACCACAAAGCTGGTGGATCTGACGGTATACCAGTTGAATTGCTGAAATATGGGGGTGAGAAGCTTCATGAAAAACTGCATAAACTTATCCTGAAAATATGGCGCGAGGAACAAATACCGGATGTATGGAAGGAAGCAATTATTGTTCCAATACATAAGAAAGGAGATAAACATAACTGCGGAAATTACAGAGGAATATCCCTACTTGTCACAGCTTACAAATTACTGTCGCACATAATATTACAACGTCTAATTCCATACACCGAAGATATAATAGGAGACTATCAGAATGGTTTCCGTAAAAACAGATCAACAACAGACAATATATTTTGTATTAAGACAATCAATGAAAAAGTTTGGGAATATAACAAAAACGTCCATTACCTATTTATTGACTTCCAAAAGGCCTATGACTCAGTCCACAGAGAAACGGTGTGGGAAATTATGGCAGAATACGGAATCCCACAGAAACTTATCAGCCTGGTCAAAATGTGTATGGAGGAGACAGTGAGCAAAGTGACACACTGTGGATCCGTATCAGACGGTTTTGAAAACAGAACCGGACTAAAACAAGGTGATGCGCTCTCCCCACTTCTCTTCAACATCGTTCTGGAAAAAGTAATTCGGGAAACCAAAGAAGCTGCAACTGGAGACCTAGCAGATAACAAACACAACATCCTGGCATATGCAGATGACATTGTATTAATAGGAAATAATGGAGGAGAAATTGAAGCTTTATTCAGGAAATTAAATGAAACTGCTGCAAAAATAGGTCTAAAGATTAATGAAGAGAAGACAGAATACATGATTATACAGAGAGAAAACATGACTACAGACCAACGCAACAACCTTCATATAGGCAATTTTACCTTTAAGAACACGCCAAACTTCAAATACCTTGGGGTAAATATAAATGACTGCAATAGAAGACAAGTTGAACACCAAATTAGATTACGGAATGCAAACAAAGTTTACTTTTCCCTGCATAAATTACTTTCCTCCAAACTTTTGACCAGGAAAACAAAACTAAAACTATAGAACACGATCATCAGGCCGGTACTGCTATACGGAGCCGAAACATGGAGTGTGACCAAAAGGGAGGAACGCCAACTTACAGTCTTTGAAAACAAGATATATAGAAAAATTTTCGGCCCCATCTTTGACCAGGAAACACAAACATGGGTTCTCAGATCAAATCATGAGCTGTACAAGTTGGCCAATCAACCCAGAGTAGTGGACGTCATGAAAGCGAAATGGCTGCAATGGGCAGGGCATGTTATCAGAATGGACGCTGCCAGAATAGTTCGCCAGGTGTATGAGAAGAAGATCGAAGGCTCGAGACCCCCTGGAAGACCTAGGAGTAGATGGCAAGATGAGGTGACCTCTGACTGCAGACAAATGGGTATTACTGTATGGGAGAATACTGCGCTGGATAGGAGGAAATGGAGGCAGATAGTGAGAGCGGCACGGGATCGTCACGTCCCAGAAAAGCCAACGGAGTGAGTGAGTGTATGTTTATGTTGGATGTACTTTGCCGTTAAAATGTTCGATTATTTTTACATACTTGTTTCAGCCGACACCTCTCATAACGGACATTTTCCCTCGGAACTGACGGTGTCCGCAGAAGGAAGGTTCGACTGTATATTGTCCGAGCACTATACTAAATTTTCAAATTGATTTTCTCGACATTCAATAAATTCTCTCCTATAACTTCAATGTTCCATAAAATAATCAGTTTTTAAGATAAATACTTCTAGTTTTCACAAATATGATCGTAAATCAAAATATCAAAATATAAAATAAACCAAAAATGAGATTTTCCGACTTAAGTATGGTTTCCCGGAGAATGTCACATATCAAGTTCTAAAAAGTAAAAATTGATGGATCCATTGCTTTCTCAGCTAAGTTGTATCGCACCTAGCAAGCAGTAGCTAATGATGTCATAAAATTCACAAACGTATTGCAGTACCGATATCTTGTATCAGGATGTACACTAGATCCAATGGGAGAACAAATATCAATGATGCCAAAATGTTACTTTGATTGTTTATTTGTTAGGTATTACTACAGCTGCCCAATTCATGCAATGGATGAGTATCCAATAGAGTCACTGATATATGAGCGTCTTGTGGTGTTTGTTTGCTCGACCACTGGCAATGGAGTAGAGCCAGACAACATGAAGAGCTTCTGGAAGTTTCTCTTGAGGAAGAGTTTACCATTGAATTCCCTTTCAGGATTAAAGTAAGTATATATCTTTACATGCATGCATAGACTGGTTTTCACGAAAGTCGCTAACATTGATCAAATCGTTATAAGACGATAAATGTTCACGGTCGGTTGCATACTAAGACTAGACTAAAGATGGATGCCCTCTCTGCTTCATCAATTTTTCACAAACCATACTACATGTCCAAGCCTAAATATGATTAAGCTAATCACTTGATTAATTGATTTTAAAAAAAATTCTCTTCAGTAAGAATCTTTTACTTTACGTGCAATTTCTTTTGAAATACACATAGACAAGCAAAAAACATATGACATGCAATAAAATTACAGATATTAAGCAAACAAATGGCATTTTCTACGCCCTTTAATATGAATCCCTGCACGACTTTGTACAATTATTGGTTCGCGAGATATTTTAAAAATGTAGTTATGCCCTTTGGCAAAATTTTGAAAAATATAAATAACCCATGGCAAAGAGGGTGTTTACGCCCTTTAATTTGAATCCTTGTACGACTTTTTACAATTATTGGTTCGCCAGATATTTTAAAAATGTAGTTATGCCCTTTGGCAAAAACTAAAAGTCATGATCTAAACACAAGTGCATTTTGTCTTACCAATGTAGAGAATAAACTTTTGTTTATGTTGTTGTTATTACACTCACCGGCAAAAAAAAAAAAAAAACGCAACACTTGTATTTTTAATTATTCTCATAATTTATTGCACTGAAATTATTCTTATGTAAAAATTAAGCCTAATTAATTGTTTTTTAAACATTTGAAAACCACTTCACATACAAAAAAATGCTTTAAATGAAAAATCTGTTTAATTTTCTTGAATAAGAAAAAAAAATGAAAATGTCTTAAATTTCGAGTAAATTACATAATAGTTTAAAAATGTTAATCTGAGTTCCAAAATTTATCATTACAGAATTAATCCATTCCTTTGGGTACTGACACAAGAACTGAACACTTAAAAATGGGTATTTCCACCCCTAGCACGAATCAACTCGCGTAACCTCTCTGCCATACTAGCGATGATTTGTGAAATGCTTTCCTGTGGGATATGCCGGTCAGTTCCGGTATATCGGTTAGTGCATATTTATTTCTCCAGTTCTCTGTCCCTTCCACCTTGATCCCCATCTCAGTCCAGTCCTTCCGAAGTTTAACTACCCATTTGGTTCCTGTTTTTCTTCTTGTCCTCCCTGTTGTCTCCCATATCCTTCTAGTCAAACTCCCCATATCCATCCTAATCACATGTCCAGTAAATCATGCTCTTTTCAGTCTTATTTCTTCTGAGATAGTCCTCATATTTCTGTATAGTTCATTTCTTGATCTTCATACTCATCTTTCGTCTCCCCATTTCGGTCCCAGTATTTTCCTCTCTTCCTTCTCCAGTTGTTCGGCTCCATACCTGCCTAGTGTCGTAGCTCTATAATTAACAATGATAAGTGAATGTAGAAAGCACCTGCGACTCTGTCAGTGCCTATTAAACTTGTCAACTGTCAGTGTGGACCCAATTATCATATCTCTAATGAGTGTTCTGTGCAGGTTTGCCGTGCTGGGACTTGGTGACTCTTCGTATCAGAAGTTCAACTTTGCTGCAAAGAAACTCTATCGTCGTCTTTTACAACTTGGTGCACATGTTTTTGTAGATGTTGGTTATGCTGATGAGCAACATGACCTAGGATCAGATGCTGTTGTTGATCCCTGGATGGAACAGCTTTGGTCAAGGTTGCTAGAAGAATACCCACTGCTTGATGGAGTTAAGCCACTTGACAAGGGCACTCTCTGTCCGCCAAGGTTTGTATGGTATTTCGTACCTTTGTGTTTGTTCTGCCATTTCATTAATACTGTAACTATAAAATACTTAAGATAATACTGTATATAAGTGCAGAAGTAAACCGATTATCTTATGCTAATTATAGCCCACAGAAGAACATGTGTTTTATGGGTGTAAAGCTTGCGTACATTGGTGAGAATTTGAAGTGCGTGTGATTAGCTGTTGATGGCACTGGTCAGCTACTACTCTGTCAATGTTGATGCTGGTTTCTGAAGAACAGAAATAGTCTTTTCTTATGTGAGTGATGATTCTTAGGTGAGCACCCAATATGTAGGATATACTGTATTGTCCAAAATAGAGATCAGTTTACAAATTGTAAATTACCAAATTGCCCTGAAACATCATGGTAATTTCTTGCATAGGTACAATTTAAACATTGTAGCACAGCATTGACTTCTTATCCAGTTGAGTACACATGATGATGTAGTGCTTTTTAGGGAATTCTTACATTAATGTAATTAATCAATCGCGGTAGCTATACATGCTAAAGCGATGGCGAGTAGGCTTGAACCCCACCACCAGTTGTCCTTGAAATGGTTTTCTGCGGTTTCTATTTTCAACTCCAGGTTGAAACTCCTATCCTAGTTTCATTCTTCTTCATTAATTTTTTCTCTTATTAACTAATAATAATAATAATAATAATATTGTATGGTCTCGGGTGCCGGGTGCAAGCTTTGTAATTTGACACCCAGAGGGTAGCTTGCATGTCGAATTTCGTTGTTCCTTGAATCACTGTGAAAGTCAAGGAGGTTAGATATCTAAGCTCCTTGAACACTATAGTGCTTTCTAGTAGAGAAATGTGGAACTTTGTGTTGGCGGAAACTCCCGATATTAATTTTGCCATTATGAACACGGCCTACTGAATTCAAATGGGTTCTTTGACATGCCAACATCGTATGCCATGCATCTCGTATTTTTGCCGCCTTTCAAAAATCACTTACCATGGCCAGGAGCGAACCTGCAATCTTGGGGTTAGTAGACCGTCACGCTATCCACTCACCCACCGTGGCAAGCTTCATTAACTCACCTCATAAGATTAAAGTCAGGAAAGACATTTGTCCTTGAAAGCCACCCACCACATAGAAATTCATCACATCTCATCCCCGACCCAATAGGAATAGGAATATCTACAGGTGATTTACTTGTAATGAGGGAACATGTGTTGACAGCCTAAAGAATCACCTAAGATAATCAATAAAATGCCTTTTCATTTTTGGAAAAATAGTCTAAAATAAATTTAAGAAATCACTTAAAATAATCTATTGAACTGATCAAAGACCATGCCATGGTGTAGCAGCTAGCATTCTTGGCTGTCACCCCAAAGGTCTGAATTCAATTGCCAGTTCTGGCAAGAAATGTAATTCTGGTCTGAGGGTCGGAACGGTGTACACTCAGCCTCGGGAGGCAAAACTGATTCCCACCTCAGCCATCCAAGAAATGGTTTTCCATGGTTTCCCATTTCCACCCCAGGCAAATACCAGATAGTTCCTTGCTGAAGGCACTGGCTGCTTCCATCCCAATCTTTTGCTTAATTACAAATACCGTACACTACTACAGAGATCACAATAATACAAGTTATCAGACAAAGTACAGAGGGCTAAAATGACCACACTGTCCAAGCTCCTAAATGAAACAACAACAAACTGAATATGTGTGTCTGAATTGCAAAGATTTTGTAAGAAAGCATATTCTGTTCACTGTGCAATTACCATAGTTTTATTTTGGCAAAATACAACAACAATAACTAACTGTAAAAATATGTAAAATATACTGAATTGGAGGTTAAATAAGTTGGTGACCAGGCACAACAAAGTGAATGGAAGGGAACAACATTGTGGTGTGTGGGGTTTGCAATACCAGGATGTCTACCGGTAACGAAAGAAACGAAAAAGTAACGAATTTTACAAATGGGTAACGAAAGTAACGAATTTTACAAACGGGTAACGAAAATTTTCTGAAGGCGGGTTGGATCATTTAAACTCGCGCCGCTAGGCTCGGAGATTGCAAGTTTCACGCAAGCGGCGCCGTGCCTATTGCATAGTACTAAGCTATGTCTCCGTGCCCGACCTCAAGGAAATACATACCGAGGATACCTTGAGCGGTATACATCGGTTCAATGTATATTTTCAGCATCAAGAAGTCTTAAGTTTCGTGTGAAATATTTTTCTGTGTTACTGTATTAGGAAACCTGACTTTTCGCGAGACGTTTATTCGCGAATACTTCCGAAACTAAAAAGAAATCTCTCATTTCTGTTATTTGGAAACTATGTCAAATTGAAGTCCAGAAATAACGTGAAACAATTTAATGTCGCAATCTTGCAAAATGTTACCGTGTCGAAAAAAATGCGAAAAATCTTCGAAATACATATAACTTATTTAAAAAATATGTCAAGTAAATTTGCGACATTCAGTATGGTTAATTCGAAATTCCGTTATAAGTCGATTTTTCCTTCGAACTTTCGTTCCATCGGATATATAATCGAACCGATTATTTCGATAACTTGTTGATAATTCGTGGTTCTCAATCGAAATAAAACTTGCCCTCTTGTCGTATTATTCATGCAATCCTCTCAGAACAATTCGTAATATTCGATACCGTACCTACTTCGAACGTTCATCCTCCAAAATCGCATCCTCAAGACGGCCGGCTGACCGCACGACTTGCCTGCGGGAACTCGTCAAACGGACCGACATCGACATCAGTTGCGTAAAATCATAAAACCCGTCCCCTATCGTGAACTTGTGACCACGAGGACTGCGGAAATCCTGTCAAAGGTGATTGGGCACCCATCACGAAACCTATTTGCCATTTTTCCCATGACCGTATACTTAAAAGCGTGCGGGGAGCGAGAAGTGCATCAACCCACTTAAAAATGGCAGCCTACGTGGCATCGAAATACTAAATCCTCCTCGTGATCCACCCTGAACTCATGAACTCCCAACTACAGCATAGGGACAAAGGGAATCACGGCGCTGACCGAACAACATGTTCATAACTACGCGTGAATTTTAACCATGCCCAACCTTGAGCTTGCCTCCGCCATTCTATCAGGACAGATAGACAGGCAGACAATCGTTGAACGGCCGGGTGCGGCGACGATTGCATAATATCTCGAGGACAACGTAAAACGGCCGAGAGCGGTAGCGATTGCGATACATCGCGATATTTCTCCGCATTCAATGACGAGGACAACTGTATTCTTGTCAAACGGACAGCAAGTGGCGCCGATTGCGTAATAATGCTATATTTTCTTGTGCCCGAACTCCAGGACAATGGAAATCTCGTCGAATGACTAAAAGTGACGCTGATGATCTAAATCGCGATTTTTCTCCGTGTTCTATCGTGAAAACTACGGGAAGCTCACCAAACAACTGAGACCAGCGCCGATCGTGTAACATCTCGATATTTCTCCGCATTTGACTGCGAAGACAGAATTCGGTGACGATCGTGTAACATCGCATACATTTCTTCGCGACCTACCGCGGGGACGAAGGAAATCTCGCCAAATGGTCAAGAGCTGAGCAATCTCTTGGTACCGTAATAATAACAACCATGACAAGACGACATATTAGCTGAAACAACTCATTGGATATTAAATATCTAGTATATATTTATTATTTTTTAAATTTTTATAACATCATGTGAATTTTATTTAAAGCGGCTTCGGTGGTGTAGTTGGTAGCATGCTGAACTGCTGTGCCCAATATAGCGGGTTAAAACCCGGCCGAAGTCGTCGGATTTTTTAAAAGCGTTAAAAATCCTTCAGTATGACTTCCTTCGGAGGGGAAGTAAAGCCGGCGGTCCCATGTCATGGATTTATGGCATGTAAAGGATTCTTCCACAGACAAAACTTTTGTGAAGCTAAATTG
Organism: Meconema thalassinum; assembly: GCA_946902985.2. NCBI lineage: Eukaryota > Metazoa > Arthropoda > Insecta > Orthoptera > Tettigoniidae > Meconema > Meconema thalassinum. The sequence continues at coordinate 313,425,863 of OX336393.1, read as the reverse complement.
TTAGGTTATATTTCGTCGGAACGCTCTATCAAAGTTCCAACGTTCACCACTAGGTATCATTGATATCTGGTAGCAACTTGAAATTGAACGGAACTTGTAGCTCACCCTAAGGGTGTTCGTTGGAAGCAGCTACAGACTCAGACGAGCTGAACATGTCCTCGGACACTCCCGGCACTAAAAGCCATACGATAAATAAAAAAACTTCTTTAAAAACAGTTCACTGTTGTTTTTCTTCACCGCGTGATGAGCGCCTATGCTTGTAGACCGCAGACGTAACTTGAATACAAAGGTAACTAAAATTAACTAAAAGGTGACTAAAAGGTACCTAAAAAGTAACTAATTTTTACTTCATCCTTACAGTAGACACCCGAATACAGTAGACTACAATATGTTAGAGATTTACAAAAAGATGACTTAAATGATCTTCAAACACCACCACTGTTAGTAAGTTATTGTAGTTTTAAGGGGTGGAACAGTGGGGCTATCTGCCCCTGACCACCACTGTAACCCTCTCTCAAACAAGACATCATTTTTGTCCAATGTAGGAGTGGGCCACGGAAGTAGTAGAGGCTCATGACGGGCCACAAGCCAAGAAAGATTGAGAAACACTGGTGTAGGTCATCTGTAACAATGTTTTGAAATCTATAAGTTAATTTTAGTTCATAATTCCTTTATTACTTTTCATGGTGTGTTTTAATGTAACAACTGTGTGAAAAAGAACATGTATTTTCTTGTGAAATCACTTAGAAAATCCATTACGGTTTGAAACGTTTTACAGGTGGGATGTCACCGTTACAGGATTACAGGATGACTATCCAAGGGAACCTGAGAAAGAAAAGGGAAGCTCACAAGATGAGCCATATCTCGTGGAACTGGAGAGTAACACCAGAACAACAGCGCCTGATCACTTTCAGGTAATAATTAGGGCGTACGATCAGAAATGTTTTTGCGATGTCCCAATTAAACGTTTAAAAACCTGTCTCATAGACAACGTATGTTTAGTGAACATTTTTCAAAAACATTTTCTTAAACATTTAGAGTTCTTTTTAATCTTGACCCTCTTAAATGATTTTGCACTTACAGTAAATTTAATAAATGTTTCTGAAGACTGATGTTTTGACTGATTCTGAAAGAAGTGTTAAGAAGATTTTTCAGTTCACAAGTCTAGTGGAAGGAATAAATGCACAGTCTTAACTGTAGATATACTGGTATTTTGGAATATTTAATACCACCATCCGGTATACTGCTCAAGCTTGAAAGCTGTTGAAAGGAAAGTTGTACCGACAATAACACCCGTAAACACAAAATATTATTATGGTGAGTTTAAGGAAACAAAATTGGAACACACAAGAGGCTAAAGAAACAAATTTAAGCAAAAACTGGTATAAAAATCTATTTATATTTAAAATCATAAAACAGTTTTCAGAAAACGTTTAATTAGGAAACATATTTGTTGTTTATTTATTAAAAACATTAAACGTTTCTCTAATTAAACGCTTTACGAAACACTGTTAGTAATAGGGTGCTCTAGTAATAATAATTGTTTAGTTAAAATGCTCTCCGATTTTGCCATTCTGTTTAGCCCTGCCATCTGATAGAGAAACTGGAACTCTGTTGGGTGACCTATGGCTTAGAAAACTTTGAAGCCAGTTTTTCATTGTTGCCTTATTAATGAATGGATAACTATCATTGTTTTTTTAAAATACATATGGTACATAAGTTTAGGAGAGATACAGTGAGAAATGAAGACATTCGAAGGGAGTGAGTGTACAGAAACTGAATGATAAGCTGGAGCAAAACAGATTGAGATGGTATGGACATGTGAAAAGGATGAATGATGAAAGAATGCCAAAACAAGTGATGGAGAGACAGATGACTGGAAAGAGAGGACGGCGAAGACCTTGAGTCCGGTGGATGGATTTAGTGAAAGATGTGTGAGAGAACGGAACCTGGAGTGGAGTTCAGTGGTTAGGCAGGATGGTGAACAGACAGAGTTAGGTGGAGGGATGTCATATTTGCTCCGACCCAGCCCAAGCTGGAAATCGGAAATTGATGATGATGACTAGGGCTCGGATTCGAGCATATTTGCATATTTTTTCCCTGAATAGTACACATTGAAAGAAACCTTTCGGCGGTATTTTCACCTCTCTGGGACCAATAGAATTGAAATTTATCGAGCATATTGCACCCTTCAATAAAGCATGGTTTTCTCAAGATTCATCTACGGGGTCGCGTTCAGTCCTGACTGCGTTACACAGCAAAGTTCGCTTAAAAACAACATGCTCTAATGAATAGAAAGGTCCATGACAGAGGCTATGCTAGAAATAAAATGAATAACAAGTAGAATAAAAGAAATTTAATGACTGAAAATTATGTGCATAATAATAATAAATAAAAGAAATCCTCCCTGACTTTCACTCCCATAAGAAATAAATAAATTACTGAGCGGTAAGACTCGCTCCACACAACAAAACAATGTGAATACAGCTTCACTCAAAATGATAAATCATAGCATAAAATTGAGCGGTAAGAACTCGCTCGTCACAACATATGGATGCAAGTCCATTTTTCCTGGTCAAGAAGTTATATAATGCGTGGTGTACTGCTCGTTAAATAAGAAAATGAGTACTGATACGAGTCCGTTTACAACTGAAACAGTCAAGTTGCTCACGGAGTTGCATCTTTTAAATCACACTACGGCTATGGGACCCACCCTTAATTAATACACTATAATTACTACTGACACATGCAAGATCTAATAATACAAAAGATGACGAATCTCCCTGAGATTCTAGCTGGTGCCAGAGCACACGAAATAACAAGAGCATGCCAGAAATAGGCCAAAACGCTCGCATCACAAAATGGGAACATAGCCTCGCACATTCTAATGCCACAAGGGGCCATTGAACGCGTAAAATAAACACACAAGAAATAAAGCAACAGCAACAAAATACAAGCCTAACGGCTGAAAACTATGTTTACATTTTTATAAAACGCCAGACAAACAGGAGTTTTGGGAGCTACCTCACACTATGGACAACACCCATTGAATGAATCAAATACACATTATAACCGATCAGGTTTTGTGAATTTAAAACAACGTCTTAAATTGAAGTACAGGAGCCAGGCCTGTTACTAATGACAAGTCGCGTTATCTGATTTGAGCGCGCCCCTCTTGTATGAATCATCGCTGCGTCAACTATCTCTCTCAGTCCTTCAAGCTAGGTGCAAGTTCCACCTGGAAACGCAAACATATCTCACTCATCCGCTTGGATGGCAAGAAAACACAAAAGAAACCACGAGTCCAGCCTCGCGAGGTCATGAACTGGGCTGATGTGATGCAAGTCAGAATAATCACAATGATATATTCTCGCTAACACATCATAAAATCACACTACGCACCAAAAGCTTGGGCTGACTCTCTCTCATAAACATACCACTGGGTCGGCTCAAAACAGATCAACCAATATTGCGTCCATTGACACTTAAAAAAAAATACACAACAAACACTCGGGTGCAAAGTGCCATCCCGTTCATGATGATGATGATGATAATTGTTGTTTTAAGGGGCCTAACATCTAGGTTATCGGCCCCTGAAGACCAGATCTGCTGAAAAAGCAACTATCAAAATAATCCTGATCCGTCATAAAATTCTGCTCAAAATAATCTTTACCCTCCAAATACTATTTTTAATCTCAAAATTAATTCAGTTCCATTTTTGTTATAAGGCAGACTTCCGAATTATCATGCTTGACCGCGATTTACGCAAGCGAATGCGAGCACGAGCTGCGCGTCGCCCCGTATAGTTGAACCAAACACAAATCACAATATTTACAAACTACACAACGCTCGGCTTGTCCCATATTTAATGTGTCAGTAAACAAGAACTAAGAATCTACATTACCAAACAAGCAAACAAATATCTACAAAAATATGTCCCATAATACCATAGCTGATTTAATAAATAAATAAATAAATTCATTTGTACTCAATCCTTTAAAACAGCGTCAAGGAAACATCTGCAGCCATCACCCCTTTAAGATGCTTAGCTCGTCATCGACATCTTCTGGCAAATGTCCTGCTGGTTCCAAGATCCGGTCTCGTTCCTAGACGTCATCTCGTGCTGAATTAAATAAAGTTTTGGCAGATACACTCACGATATATTTCCTATTAAATTCACCGATCAAGTACTAAATTCCTTGACAGTCTATTGGTGAACTATATTCGATGAACTGATCCTATCTGGTAGTACTGGGACTACAAATAAATCACTGAAGTTACACTTCTAACTTGACGAAAATGTTCCATGTTCAACTACATGAAAAATATGCAGAGAATGCCTCGTGTCCTCGGACACCTTATGTCCTCAAATGCTCAAATAAAAATCAACGTTACGTCCTCAGACGCACAAAATAAAGTGTGTTCTCTCGAAGCTTTCTCGATCATTATAAATGAAACTGACTCGGGTAGGTGTGGAAGGGGATTTATGGAAAAATATTCCATAATAATTATCAGACTAGCATGCGATCGGTATCATTGAGTTCGTAGCAGTGTGGAGGTTACGATTATGCTGTAGCCGGCTCGAATTGATCGTGGAATTAATCCGTAGATAACTCCCGCGTTAATTTACCAGGGTGCGTTACCAAGCCGAGTTGCCGCTAAAACAGGGCGTCTTGATATTATTGGTTCAGACTCTTGTAGATCTTTGCGCGCTTTTACTTGTATTTCTGCCACAGGGAGTGGTTAACATGAAGATTGACCAATTACTTCGTAGCATTCGATTTTCTTCTTGGCGCCAACACTCATAGCAACAGGCCATATTGTGCGTACCCAAGCCGTCTCCGCGCTAAAAGTTGCACCTGTTCTATGTGTCATGAATATTATGCTACTTCCTAAAATACCACAGGAGCTTAAACCATTGTGTCCTCTCGGCCACTGATTTCTCAATATTTCCCAACACCGTCTGGCTCTCATATCTGCTGTCTGTAGAAATGTATCAAAAGATGATGAATAATTTATTAGAATCCTTTATACGGCCTGTGGATAAAGGGTTCAATATAAATGCATAAAACCGCGGTTTTCAGAATAGAAGCATATAAATGCATATTCTTGTGGTTTTCGTCCAAATAGTTTATTTTTCTTCGAATTCTCCACCGAATTCGGGCCCTGACAATCCTTAAGATTCGAAAACAGAAATAATTATTGAAAAGCCTATCTGGTGCGAATAATAGAACCGCAGGCTTTTAACCTTTTGTGAGGTCGTTCTCGTCATTGAAACTTTTATTGACTGATTTAAGAAAATCATTCAAAACTGAAAACATAGAAAATTTCTTGTTGTACAGACCAGCAGATCTACTTCATTGACTCGCCTAATTTTGAACATTTTGTAAATGAACTTTTAAACTGTATCTTTTATAAGAGCACTTCTCTTATGTATACTTCAAACTTGAATGCGAGTATATCGCAGTATATCATACATACAATTAGAAAATAAAGCTCGTATTTAAGGGTATGTTATTGTTTTTTTCGTTTCACTTTCCTTTCTATAGTTTTTAACGGTGTTTTTCGAGCATATTCTGCATATTTAACCGCATATAATGGGTTTTTCGAGCATATAATGGGTTTTTCGAGCATATCTATCGAGCATAAAACACATGGTTTTCGAGCATATCTGGAGATTTTGTCGAGCATATCGATCCGAGCCCTAATGATGACATATAGAATTCCACCCGGTCATGACTTTTTTTTTTATGGTTTGAAAATGTCTTTTTCATGCTGAAACTAACTTTATGTACTGTTCAGTTTAAGTTTGTTTGCTTTAGTGATTCTGATTTGAATGAAGAATGAAAATTGTTATTTGATGTGTTTCTGTTGTAGGATGTTCGGTTGCTCAAATTCTCTGCCTCCAAAATAATTTATGAGCCTGGTGATGTACTTGTGGTGCGTCCTTGCAACTCAAAGGTGGCTGTGGAACAGTTCTTTCACACAGTATCATGTGATGAAGATGATAAACTTGACCCCAATGCTATGGTGAGAGTCTCAGCCTGTGACGAGCACTCACCCGTCCCCAAGGCCCTGCAGAAGCTCCTAACATTTAGGGAATGTGCAGAAACATACTGGGATCTTAATGTAAGTATTTTACTCGTAATTTAGATTTGTAGTGGAATCAAAACCTCTTGACCTTTAGCGTGCACCAGTATAGTTCAAAAGCTGTAGTTACTGTAGCTGGTCCCTTTTCAGACTTATGATATGTGAGAGGTTACAACTGTAGGCTTGGTGTTACAATAATTTCAGTACCTTGTCACATGGTTATAGTCTGTATTAGTAAAAGGTAGTGAGCAGTAACTTCTATATTATAATAATTACTTGTTCACTTGGTTAGAGAATTTTTGAGTGTGCTGTTAGAGGCAGCAGCTAGGCTGTTATATCTTAAATAATTCGCTTGTGCTTGTTGAGTGTGCTGGTAGAGGCAGTAGCTATGCTGATAAAATTTCAATACTCCCAGTTCAGTTTATTGAGTGTGTTGGTAGCCAGTTTATTGAGTGTGTTGATAGCAAGTGGCTGTTGGCTACATTGAAAATCACGATGGCTCTGTAATAGTTTCTATTGCCCTCACTGTTGCGTGCAAATGTAATGGTTTCTTACTAGCTCTGTCTTGCACTTTGAAATATTTACTCTGACTAAGATATGTTGTTTTAATGGGCGCCAAGACCTCAACGCTATGTTGAAATCTAAATTTATATTTAACAACACCTAGCTCTGGTAGAACACCTTCAAGAATCTATTCACTCAGATCGTGGTATGATTTGATCATTAACCCAACAAACAATTGTATCAGGAGAAGGAATTGGTCTATATCTAATGCTACCTACTGAAAGCAAAGATTGCATAGTTAAAAGAAATGAATTTATTATATAAAACAAGTATGGGAAAATTAATAATAATATATTTAAATTTAAATTGGAGCGTTGCAATTTGAATATTACCGCTAGAAAATTACGTGAAAACGGAGTCGGATAAATTACTGATTTTACTCTTATTCCCAAGCTATGAAGTTACTGAAATACTGAAAATGAAAAAAAAAGAGACGAGAGATTATGTAGTTCTGAGTCATTCGCGCTTACCACTGGAAATTGTCGAAGCATTTCCCTCGTACTGGATGTTGAAGAGAGCTTCCCACAGCCTCCTGGACGTCGTCATCTTCTTCGTTAGTTGATGAGATACTTGTAGATATGATAACTTTATGGTCCGAACATCGGAGCCAATCACACGTACAACCACACTGGTTAAGTTTTACAAAGATATTCCCTTGCCTCCACGGCGCGCAAACCATATATGCACTCGTCGCATCCCCTCTACGGAGCCGTCTTCCAGTCGCCCGGTCTCCTCTGATTGGCTGACCCACCACGCGATCTTCCCCTCCTCCGGGTCATTACACTCGGCGCGGCGATGATGTCGATTACCGGTCCAGGCCATTTCGCCTTTTCTTGAAGCAGCAACCCAGCTTGCGTCATGCTACTCGACAAGATTAAGCCTGTAGCCAAATTCCCCGTGACTCATCTCTCTCAAAATACTCTAAAGGCTTGGTTTCTCAGAACCGACGCATGCGAGGTGCGAGGCCTCGCACATATCCAGACTACACGAGCTTATGGCAGTGGTTTCTCATGCTGTGCGGTGCGCAGTCTGCGCAACTTCGCAGTGAGACCTCACAGCGTCACCCCGCACTGATTCGTCCCTCCAGATTTGTGCGAGGCGACAGCAGTGCGAGGCGTAGGCGACATTGTTTCTGTTCTTTATATTTCCACTGTTATACGCAACATGCTGAACTTTACGGACGAAGTGGGCGAGAAACTGATTGAAGAAGTGCGAATCCAGCCAGTGTTGTATAATTTGCAGCACAAGATCTACAAAAACAACGTTATGAAAGACACCTTATGGAAAAATGATCGCACTAAAGTTGAAGGTTTAGAGACATCGCTGCCTTCTCCACCAAAACAATGCAGGATAATTTCCTCTTCATCATCCGCTTCCTCTTCCAAGACTAGCACACAGGCTGCGAGATCCATTGGTCAAGACATGTGCTCGGCAACTGAGATCTGCCTCGCAGCGTGAGAAACCACGAGCCTCGCAGCGTCTTTGCGACAAAAGTACGCAACGTTGGTCACGCAACTCGCATGCGTCGGTTCTGAGAAACCAAGCCTTAACTGACAAAACTCCGTACAATTCCGTAATCATATAATTTTCTTACGATAATGTTGTTCGTAATAATTTGCTTGATAGTGTTTTCTATAACATAGAAAACCTATCTGATTACTTATAATTTTATAAAAAATGCTCCAAAGAAATACCTTAATAATAATAATAATAATAAATTAACATGAAAACTTCTCTTGGCTGAACAATTTGCCGCGTAAATAAATATAGAATGGCTTCCTACTGACTTATGCCAGTGGCGTAAAATCCCCTCGAAAAACACGTTACAGCTCCAGTGAATGTGGATATGTCTTTGGCAGATGAAGGAAGAGATTAAGTAAATTGTGATGATAACAGTTATAACATACTTTGAGTAACATGCTTTGAAATAAACCATGTTTTAGTTATGGGTTCCGTATTGACATACAATTAAATTGATTTGATTATAGGCTGTGTCTTTATGAAATAAAGTATTGACTAGATAGACACTACGTATATTAGAATCAATTTAATCGTAAGTCAATATGAAACCCATAACAAAATCAACATGGCTTACTTCAAAGCATGTTATGAAAATACTAGCCAAGCAAATGGAATACTCAACAAATTTTTCAATTTGAAGATCAAGATTTATAGCATTAGTAAGGATATAATTTTCATTAAGAATCGCATAGGTCAATATTTAATACCTAAACACTTAAAATCCATCCAAAGGAAAGGAAAATTGCTACCATACGAAATTAAAATTCAGAACACCATTAACAGAAACTGGTTGAGAAGTAAGCTTAAATTCCTCTTCCTTATGAAAGCTAATCTAATCTAAACTCCTCATTATACAACACCAACCTACTTACTTAACGCGATAATGAATACAGAATGGGAATTTTTGCAGGACAAAATAGAACTAAGAATCAAGAATGCCATGAACAAAAAACAATTAACTACACTACTGTTTGTAGAAAGTGAAACACCAAGAACAATAGATGTGACCACATAGCACTTTATACCACAGATTAGGGACATGACAATACATTACTGATTAGAAGGACAGTCCTGTACATGCACGTTGACGGTCGATCTTCAGTACGAGGTCGCACCACCACGTGCTGCACTCAGAGCCGCTAGACGTCATGGCATGGAATCGTACAGCGCTTGAATATGCTGCTGGGGAATACCCTCCCATGAGGTTTGTAGGCATATCCACAAAGCATCAACAATGGCGGCAGGTGGACCTGAACAAACAAGTTGCCGACCATATCCCAGACATGTTCGATGGGTGACATGTCAGGCGAACGAGCAGGCTAGGGAAGCAGAGGTATCCGTCGTTCTGCGAAGAAGGCTTGCACATTCCTCGCCACAAGCGGGCGGGCATTGTCCTGCTGAAATATGGCCTGTGGAACGGCCTGCAAGAGGGGCAGTGCCGCGGGCTGTAAAACTTCCCTGATATAGCGGTCACTATTGAGATTGCCTGCAAGACGTACGAGGCGCGATCGCCCGCTATAGGCACTTGCGCTCCAAACCATTACACCTGGTATTTGTCCGCTATGCCGCTCAACAGTACAGTCTGCCTGATTGCGTTCTCCTCGGCGGCGTCAGACGCGCATGTGGCCATCGCTGTAGGACAGGTTGAAGCGGGACTAGTCTGAAAACCCTACATTTCGCCACTCAGCCTGCCGGTGTCGGCATGTACGTGCCAATTGTAGTTGGAGGCATCGGTGGTTCCCAGTCAATGGAAGCCGACGCAGTGGCATGCGTGCCACCAGTCCAGCCCTCAAAAAACGACGCACCGTCGGCGCAGAAATGTCCGCCCCCGTTGCAGTGCTCCAATGTTGAGCCAACACCAATGACGATGCTGTTTTGTCCGATATGGCCATATGGAGCCCAAGCATTCTGCCCCATTCAACCGCACTCACATGCTGATAGTCCATCCTGTGATGTCGGCGAGGCATCGTTGCACTTGACACCTTTCCACTTGGTATGACGGCCCCACGCCGACAAGGCTGTGCGGAACACTGACCTGTCCGGTCCCACGACAGAGGGCACTGGTGGGCCAATGTGCACGCCATCTCTCTGCGATTTCAATCACTTAGTGTGGTACCGCAGGCCTACATGACCCCTGTTCAGGGAGTGTCTCCGACCATTTCTTCTGGGTGTTAAACTTTCTACAAACAATACTGTATATATAAAAATCTTAATTATCTAATAGAACAGAAACAAGAAGCCAACAAAAGGAGTAAACCCAACAACAAAAACCTAATGAATCACAAATTCTAACCACCTATCAAAAGCCTCACAAATATCCCTTTCAGTGAGGACGAAACTAAAGTTCTAGAATGAAGAACCCAAACACAATTGGCCCAGCTACAACAATGGTAATGATTTTAAAATAACAATAAATACTTCATGAAAGCAATGGTGTTTGCAGATGATCTCATGGTCTGGGGAAACAAGGAGGAGGAAATTCAGGAGCAACTGAAGGCTTGGGAAGAAACAGTGGGAGAGTACGGATGGAAGTTCAACATCAGTAAATGTGAGATCCTGTTAACGACCAGGAAAAAGGACAGACCAATGAGTGGGATAACACTTGGAGGTGGACAGCTGAAGAAGGTGGAAAGTCTCAAGTACTTGGGAAGTATAGTGGAGGAAAATGGGAGAAATGACAAAGAGATTACGGAACGTGGCAGACAGGCAGAAGAATTTCTGAGAAGCATTAGGAGCTTAGTGTGGAATAAAGATGTCCCACAAAAAAGCAAGGAAGTGTTATACAGAAGCTACTATATCCCGATACTGACCTATGCTTCAGAAACGTGGACAATGAAGAAAAGAGACAAGCAGAATACAGGCAGGTGAAATGAAGTTCCTGCGAAGTAGGATCGGAGTAACAAGAAGAGACAGGGTGAGGAATGAAAAGGTGAGGGAAATGGTGAAAGAGGAGCCCTTGCAAGGTAGGATTGAGACATCAAGACTGAGGTGGTATGGACACTTAAAGAGAATGGATGAGAAGAAGATTCCCAAGAGGATACACGAGATGCAGATGCAGAAGAAATGACCAAGGGGAAGACCAAGAGATAGATGGCTGAAAGGAGTGGAGGAATGTGTCAAGAAGAGAGGCGAGGACTGGACCAGAGTGACAGCGGAGAGGTGGTGGGAAGAAAGAACTAAGTGGCGAGGCTTATGTTCCAAACAGACCCAGCCTGGGGCTGGAAACTGTACAAGATGATGATGATGATGACTTCACTTGTGTTTGTTGAGTGTGCTGGTGGAGGCAGTAGCTATGGTGATTAAATTTAAATAGACCCAGTTCAGTTTGTTGAGTGTGTTGGTAGCAAGTAGCTGAGTTTTGCTGTCAGTAAAATACCAACAGACCAAGACACTTTGGATATGAAGCAAGGAAGCAAATAAATAATATTTTAAAACACAAATTAATAAACCACTCTAAACATAAACATACCATAAAAGAACTAAACAAAAAAGTGAAAGACAACAAAGCTGATACGCAAACACAACAGTTATAATAGAAAAACCTGTTTTTTAAATTTCATTAGCACCAAAAGAGACCCAACCAATACTGTACAAGAAAACTTAAAACGATTAATAACATAACATTTCTTCTTAATGACAAGGAAATCAGAAACCTAACAACAATGAACCCCATTTTACCCACAGCCAAAGCACTTCCAAAAATTCACAAGCAGAACATCCCTTTGAGACCTGTCAATACGAGAAATTTTTCCACATACAAAGCTGGAAAATGTATACAAAATTTCCTCAAGAAACACTACATTGTCAAAGCCAACACTTCCTTTTCAAACACAAAAGATTTCGTACTAAAAACTAAAAATATGCAATTCACTGATCAAAGTATGGTACAATTTATTCCTTTGACATCAAAGATGAATACTCCTACATTCCCCTAATGAAAATTCAAAACTCAATAAAGAACAACCTATTAGAACACAGTAACCTTAGCGAACCAGAGATGAAGAATTCACGCCAATATTACATTTCACAATAAACAAGAACTGTTTTCAATTCTGGGCATGGGCTCCCCTGTTTCTGGCATCCTAGCCAACATTTATATCGACTGTCTAGAAAAGAAATATACATTATTAATGAAACACGAAGAATTGAATCCTGGGAAAGATTCGTTGATGACATTTTCTTCATAATAGATGAAAACAGACTAAAAGCCAATAATTTATTAAAGAAATTAAATTACCTACAGTAGATCCTAACTTTCAATTCATGCTAGAGTCTGAACAAAAACAAATCAACTAAATAAACCTTTTAGATATGACTGTCATGACCATGAGAGATAAAAACCAGCTAAAGTATAACTTTTACAGGAAAGCCACCCAAACAGCCAATATTACACTGTATAACAAAAAATAAGACGCACCAGGAAGGAATTGTCCGATGGCGATAAAATCGGTGGATGTGAGGAACAAACATAGAGAAACCAACGATCAAACGTGCAGAACAATAATCGAATGATTTTTTGGCGAGTTAGAGCATTACAAAGTGAGGACGTCAATAATGTGTAGGCCCACCCCTGGCCTGGATGCAAGCTGTCACTCGACGTGACATGGACTGATAAGGTTCCCGGATGGTGTCCTGCGGAATTTTGTGCCAAATGGTCTCTAACTGTTGGGCTAATACGGCAACATTCCGGGATGTTCGCAATCACCTTCCCATGACTCTCTTTGGGAGAGAGATCAGGCGACCGAGCTGGCCAAGGAAGGAGAGGGCAAGCTCTAAGACAGTCTATAGCAACACGTGCCATGTGCGGCCGGGCATTATCCTGTTGGAAAGTAAGGCCTGGATGTCGCTGAAGGAACGGTAACACAACCGGCCGTAGAATGTCATCAACATACCACTGTGCTGTCAGTTTTGTCAGGAATGACTACCAGAGGGGTCCGGCTATCAAAGAAGATGGCACCCCAGACCATCACCCCCTGTTGTGGGGCTGTGTGGCGTGCGATAGTCAAGGCAGGATCCTCACGCTGGCCTGGACGTCTCCAAACACGTCTGCGGTTGTCGTCAGGGCTCCGTTGGAAACGGGACTTGTCACTAAAGACTATACATCCCTAGTCAGCTCAGTTCCACGTTGCTCGAGCGCTGCACCACTGTAATCTGACTTGACGGTGAACAGGCGTGAGTGGTAAGTGGCGTAACGGGTGGCGCGAGCGCAAATTCCTGTCGCTCAGGCGTCTGTTGATGGTCATGGTGGACACATGTGTGCAGGTCACACGCTGGATCGTTGATAACAATGACTCCGGTGCTGTGACAGCTGTTCTGACAATCACTATGTCTGCCCGTGCTGTTGTGGCCCTCAGTCGACCACTGCCGTCCTGACACTGATGCCTGCCATTGCTGACCCACGCTTGCCAGCATCGTCTGATAGCCGCATCACTTTGACCCAAATGTCCAGCGACAGCTCGATTCGACTGACCAGCTTCTTTCAATCAGATATCACGACGTCTTTCAAACTCTGACATCTGCTCGTAATGAGCACGAATCCTTCGGCGTGGCATTCATACAGGCGACGTTCAGATATCGCAGTCAAATGCAACAGCTACTTTGTGCATACTCTTTAGAATCGCGCCTTATATACACCTGATGCATGCGCAGTTCGAATGCGCGGGAGCTCCCGCTATTCATTCATTGGACACGAATCTTTAATCAGTTGCATGTTGGTCCGAATGTCTTTGCATACGTAATTTCCTTACAATCAGATAACGCCTTCCCGGTGCGTCGTTTTTGTTGTTGTTATACAGTGTATTAAGCAAGATTCCACACACCCAAGCTCACATAAGAAGGCCGCATTCTTTCGCCTAATGTATAGAATTTTGAACAAACCCCAACACCTGAAAACTACCATGGAGAAATCAGTACCATACACCAGCGATTCCCAAACTGTGGTACGCGTACCACTGATGGTACGCTCGTACTGCTGCAGTGGTACGTGGTAATGTTACGAAAAATATAAAAAATAAAAAAATATAAAATTTAGAATTATAAAAACATTGATATGTTGCCGGAGGACTTTAAGGCCAAAGATAAGGATTATGAATTGAATTGTGATTCAGAACTAAGGCAAACCTTTTCAAAAATGGCTCTTGTGAACTTTTGGGTTGAGAGGCGTGCAGACTATGCAGACATAGCTGACAAAGCAGTTTGATTTTTACTGCCTTTCACTACTTCGTACTTGTGTAAGACTGCATTTTCTTCACTTGTTTATCTCAAGAATAAATACCGGAATAGACTCCTTACAGTGGAAAAACGATCTTCTTAAATCAGACATTCCTAAGTTGGCTTCTAATCTTCAAGCTCACATTTCACATTGAAGTTGTTAGTGGAACTTTGGTTTTTATGTTTAATTATTAAGAGTTATTTTATTAATATTACTTGTACAGTGTCATTTCTGAATGTTGGAATTTAATAGCCTACTTATTGTAATAAATAATAAAACAACTGGTATGATGGGGGTTATAGTTACTATAACTCCCAACCATTAGGTGGTACGCGAGAGATTCTCATCTCTTAAAGTGGTACACACACAAAAAGGTTTGGGAAACACTGCCATACACAACATAGCAGAATTAAATGGCTACAGTAGACAATTTGTAAACAAAATTATGAAACTATCAACAGTGAACCGCAAACAACTCTAAAGAAATGAAAGAAAAGTAAAAATATGTGTTTTTCACGTACATAAGCGAACTAACATTTTCAAAAAACAAATTCTTAAGGTTGCATTCAGAATCTCTTATGATAATAATACACATACAGTGCACTCCCGATAATTTGCGGTAATTAATGCATTAACTTCCGCGAATTATCGAAAACCTTGAATTATCCGCAGTTATATTTTTAAACCTACCGGTCCCGCGGTGTTGGGGTAGCGTGCCTGTCTCTCACCCGGAGGCCCCGGGTTCAATTCCCGGCTCCGTCAGGGATTTTAGAAACTGACGTGGGGGCTGAAACGGGGTGCACTCAGCCTCGTGAGAACAATTGAGTAGCTGTCTGACAGTGAGGCAGCGCCCCGATCACGAAAACCAAGATTAACGGCCGAGGGGATCCGATGCGCTGATCACGCGTCACCCCAATATCTGCAGGCCAAATGGCTGGACAGCAGTCGCTTGGTAGACCTAGGCCTTTCACGGGCTGTTGTGCCAGGGGTTATTATATTTTTAAGCCTAGTAAAAACAAAACTATTGGTTAAAATATTAATATATTTTATGAACATGCAAAAAAATAATTTTAACATTGTATTGTAAGACACACTAGACTAGAGGTATGTGGATTATGCCAAAATTGATATCTAAGGAAAAAGACGGTCATCACTTTTTGTTTCTTAGATTGTTTATTTGTGAAGAAAACAATATATGAGAACGAAATTTCATCTCCATTTTCTGTAAACTGTGACACACTAGCTTTGCTGTGGGAACTTTCGGGATTTCTGTTGCATCACTCCCTCACCCGATATCTACTGGATCTCCGTTTTCCTCACCGACAGTCAAATTCCGTACAGTATCCTCGCTTTCATGTCTGAAACCATAATTGTCTTTATCGACGTCTAACTACTGAATTTCACTTTCTTCTGCATCTTGGCATTCATCCAGGTTTTGCCTTAATGTCCTCGTGGTAAGACCACCTTGCCCGATCAAAATATCGTTGTCACAGAAGTCAACCAACGCTTGCTTTTGTGCGACT
Organism: Meconema thalassinum; assembly: GCA_946902985.2. Lineage (NCBI taxonomy): Eukaryota > Metazoa > Arthropoda > Insecta > Orthoptera > Tettigoniidae > Meconema > Meconema thalassinum. Next base: position 313,409,954 of record OX336393.1, on the reverse strand, counting down.
GTAGTTGCGGTAATTTTCATCGATGGCTTGTTGACTGCACGAAGAGCATCCAACAAACACGCTCTCGGCTTTGCACTGGTTTGCGCCATCAGGCAATAATCGCTCTTTACAATACGCTGTCCGCACATCTACCCTTCACAGGTCAGCGACCTAACGGTGTATCTGTTGGCAAAGAGGGTAGGTTCTGTGTGAAAGTGCATTCCCTTTGTACAGTCTCAGCTTTGAAGATTAAAGAAATCCGTGCTATACCTCGTTCAGCGACATGCTCGTATGTTTCCAAGATTGCAACAGTCTGGCAGCAGTGCGCATGTAGGTCTAGTTTTACATCGCTGAGAAACAGAGTTAGTCTTCTCAAATCTCAATTATATTGTCTCCACGCATCGTATTACGTTTAAATTCTTTTACACAACGGAGAAATTATTTTATTTAGCGAGATGATTAGTTGCTGTAAGAATTACTACTTTTAAAAATAGTCTTGGAGATCCGCGAATTAACCGCAAAGCGAATTATCGGGAGTACACTGTACATACGTTTTCATTTGAGACTATTTTGCCTTTCAGTGTCCTGTCTGGTCTAGTCTGCAAACCTCTGTTTGCGAACAAGTCATCTCCATGATCCCCTTTTAGCAGTTAGCACAGTGGCCTCCTCGACTCCTACACCTCTCACTTTGAAATTATTCAACACTAATAATAAGAGTTTTCAATTCTCATTCAAACAAGAAAGATAAGTACCAATTCTCAGAGATTTACAAATTAACTTGTAACACATGCCCAAGCTCATACATAGGCCAGCCAGGAAGAAATCCATGAATTTTATATAGAAAACATGTTACCGGAACTTGTAATTTGCCTGATAAACAAGATTTATTTACTCAGGGACATGTTTCGGGTGCTTTTGACCCTTCTTCAGCCTCTCTATCATAGATCACAACAATGTCAAACTCATAAAATTATAACTCAGCAATTCTTCTAGGTTTGTGCCATGTCGTGTGTGGGGTTTCACCTAGGACACCAAGCTGGCTCATCAACGGGCTCTTGGTGTCCCCGCCCGGACCCCCACAGGAGTAGCAAACTGCGAGCTACCTTCCTTTATATAAAGTACAACTGCACCTGTTTACTGCGAGAACTGAAAGCTAAAGCAGCCTTGACCTACCTATGAAGGCTTCCAAAAAGATGGTATATTGGCTTTCACGGCCAGTGAATTAAAACTCAGCAACTCTTCTAAGTTTATGCCGTGTCGTTTGTGGGGTTTCGCCTTGACCCCCACAGGAGTGGTTCTTTTTCATTACTTCACTTGTTGGGCAGAGAAACTTAATATGACCAGAAACAACAGATCATTTTTAATGGTCCACAGAATATTTCGAAAGGAACATTTACATCGACTGATATTTTGCCTAATATCTAAAAAAAAATGTTAATGTGAAATTTTAACAATAATAAGACCAATGAATTGTCATGACATATTTTATATTTAGTGTAAAGTTGATTCAATATGTCAGAGCATCCGATGGGGATAATATCTATTTATTTTAAGTGTAAATCAGTACCATGTGGACAAATGAGAACTATATTAATTAGAAATAATGCATGCTTTAATTTAAGATTATGTTCTTCAGTGTTCTTTTATGTATTTGACATTGTTGTGATCTGTGATACAGAGGCTGAAGGATGGTCCAAAGCACCCGAAACATGTCCTTGAGTAAATAAATCTTGTTTATCTGGCAATTTTAAGTATTGGTTGGGTGGAAAAGTTAACCCATTAAATTACAAGTTCCTAATTTGTCAATATGGACCAAAACAATGGAAGTTTATTATAGTGATCCACATATTAACATAGTAAAATACAGTAAATATACAGCCATGGGAGAACATATGGACCATTCATATCACCCATTTACCAATATCGAAAATGATCTCAAAATTCTACGCAACAAGGCTCCTTCGTGAACCTAGTAAAAAGAATGGAAATTTATGTAGGCGGAATTGTATCAAGTCCAGATAAACAATCTTTTCTAACCATCAGGTTTCACAAAAGGAAGACTGCCAAATTTGTGTTGATAGGGTGGAGAAGGTATATCTTGTATTTATTTTAAAATTTCATAAATGCTGATGTAAGCAATCTGGCTATTGGTGCTCTTTGTTTCAGATGGTTCCTCGCCGTTACTTCTTTGAATTACTGTCGCATTTCACAACAAGTGAGTTGGAGCGTGAGAGACTGCTGGAGTTTGTATCACCCGAAGGTCAGCAGGATTTGTTTAATTACAGCAATCGTCCTCGGAGAACCATTCTAGAAGTGTTGAGTGATTTTCCGCATGCAGCTGCTAATATTCCTCTGCCATACATGTTTGAAATCTTTCGACCAATTCAGCCTAGAGCCTTTTCAATTGCTTCATCTCCAAGGGTCAGTTGATGGGCTTATTTATCAACTCGGTCAGGTTCATATGTTTTTCTTGTGCAATTAATATACATATTTAAAATTTTTCTTAAATGTATTTTTTACAAAAAAGGAATATTTTATTTTCAACCATGCTTTTTTGCATTCTTTTGACTGAAAACCAGTGATGTGCTTAAACCATAATTTTACATCTAAGCATGTTTTCTACAGGTCTACATATTATACATGCCTATGTGGCCATTTTTCATGTAGACAATGCATGTTCTTAAAGTGGTTTTGTAAGGAACCAAATAGATAAGTAGGCTACTACAGTGTAGTAATATTTTTCCAATTTATGAGTAAAATGGATAAAAGGCACAAATCGTCGTCAGCTGTAACTCCATTTCGAGTACACATACGTCTTCCTTCATAGAGCTTTTCAGACTAGCTTGTGGATGTATTTCTGATGACTAGGGCCCGGATTTTGATGAAAAGTCATCTTTTTCTGAGTACACGGAGATGATGCTTAGTAGTAAATAGATATAAGGTGTTTTTAAAAGTCATCAAAATGCATTTTTCCTACATTTTGCAGAATAAAGTCATTTTCTAACATTAAGGGGCATTTCAGGTCATTTTTTCATGTGTTATCAGGGTGTCTAGTGGTAAAGAAAGTAAGGAATTTTACAAACGGGTAACGAAAGTAACGAATTTTACAAACAAAAATTTCTGAAGTCGGGTTGAATCATTTAAACTCGCGCCGCTAGGCTCAGAGTTTGTGATGGAGCGAGTTTCACGCAAGCGGCGCCGATTGCATATTAAAGCTATATTTCCCCGTGCCTGAGCTCAAGGAAATGCATACTGAGGATACTTTGTGTGGTATACATCAATTCAACGTATATTTTCGGCATCAAGAAGACTTTTTAGTTTTGTGTGAAATATTTTTCTGTGTTGTTAGGAAACCTGACTTTTCGCGAAACGTTTATTCGCGAAAACTTCCGAAACTAAACAGAAACCTCTCATTTCTATTATTGACCTCTAAATTTGGAGACTATGTCAAATTGAAGTCCAGAAATAACGCGAAATAATTTAATGTCGCAATCTTGTGAAATGTTACAGTTTCGAAACAAAAATCATGAAATAGCTTTGAAATACATAATAACTTACCGGTATTTTAAAAATCTGTTTCGTAAATTTGCAACATCCGGTATGGTTAATTCGAAATTCAGTTATATGTCGATTTTTCCTTAGAACTTTGGTTCCATCCGATATACTGTATAATCTAACTGGTTATTTTGATAACTTGTATAATTCGTGATTCGCATTCGAAAGAAAATGTGCCCTCTTGTATTATTTGTGCAATCCTCTCAGAATAATTCATAATATTCGATACGATACCTACTTAGAATGTTCATCCACCAAAATCACATCCTAAAGACGACTGGCTGACCACATGACTTGCCTGCGTGAATCTCGTCAAACGGACCGAGATCGACCTCAGTTGCGTAAAATTATAAAACCCGTCCCCTATCGTGAACTTGTGACCATGTGGACTGCGGGAATCCTGTCAAAGGTGATTGGGCACCCATCACGAAACATTCCGAAACCTACTCGCCACTTTTCCCATGACCGTATACTTAAATGCGTACGGGGAGCGAGAAGTGCATCAACCCACTTAGAAATGACTGCCTACGTAGCTTCGCGATCTAATTTTTCCTCGTGATCCACCCTGAACTGATGAACTCCCAACCACGGCATAGGGACAGCGGGAATCATGGCGCCAAACATAAAACATGTTCATTACTACTCGTGAATTTTAGCCATGCCCAACCTTGAGCTTGCCTCCACCATTCTGTCAGGGCAGATAGGCAAGCAAGCGTTGAACGGCCGGGTGCAGCGCCCATTGCATAATAACACGTGAATCTCGTAAAACGGCCGAGAGCGGCAGCGATTGCGATACATCGCGATATTTCTCCCCATTCAATGACGAGGACAACTGGATTCTTGTGAAACGTACAGCAAGTGGCGCCGATTGCGTAATAATGCTAGATTTTCTCGTGACCGACCTTAAGGACAATGGAAATCTCGTCGAATGACTAAAAGTGACATCGTTTATCTAAATCGTGATTTTTCTCCGTGTTCTATCGTAAAAACGACGGGAATCTCGTCAAACGGCTGAGATCAGCGCCGATCGTGTAACATCTGGATATTTCTCCCATACTTGACTGCGAAGTCAGAATTCGGTGACGATCGCGTAACATCGCATACATTTTCTTCGTGATCTACCGCTGGGACAAAGGAAATCTCGCCAAACGGTAAAGAGCAGAGCAACCTCTTGATATTAAAAGAACATATTGTGCACAAGACGACATATTAGCTGAAACAACGAATTTGATAATAAATACTGGTATCTATTTTTTTAATTTTATTATTTATTTTATTCACTGCTTTAAACACAGTTCATTGTTGTTTTTCTTCACCACGTGATGAGCTCCTATGCTTTCAGACCGCAGACGTATCTTGAATTCAAAGGTAACTAAAATTAACTAAAGGATAACTAAAAGGTAGCTAAAAAGTAACTAATTTTTACTTCATCCTTACAGTCGACACCCTGGTTATACGTTTATAGGTCATTGGTTTTTTTATTGAATATGGTTATATGCTCATTTAAAATTTATGTTTTTAGTATCTTTATTTCTAAACATGTCAGTGTTAACATTCTTGGACTAACCCATATACTGTAGTTCTGCAGTGCTCATCTGTTTTCATTACCCGTTTCTTATTTACTCAGCTGATTTAATTTTTCTCGGCGATGCATTTGTGTGTACGGTTTGCGTCACTGATTTCTTCACGTGCACGTGAGTATTGCGTCAGTCTGAGAAAAGAAGCGGGGTAATCCGCTCAGCACCATGTGGTTTGTGCCGAGTTTATCTTTATTAGAAGTGTTGACAGCTCTGACGGCAGCTCTGGCGTCTGATCGTTCACTCAGTTACCCGCCAACTATAGGACTTTTAAGGTGTGTTTGTGTTGTAGGTGTGTGTCGTTTTGTTGTGCAGTGCAATTGAAATGCCAAAGCAAAAGCAGTCAACTGCAAGCCGTTTAAAACAGTATGTGTCAGATTTCGGTGAAAACATATTCTCAACTGATGGAACTATTTTGTTCTGTAAAGTGTGTGAAATCAAAGTCGCTGCAGATGAACGGTTCACCGTACAACAACACGTCGGGCGCGATTATCATTTGCGAGGTTTTGAAACTGTGGAAAAAAGGAAAGTGTCTCAATTACTGTTAAAAGAAACTGCTTCGACATCAAATAACAAGTCATCTTCCTTTTATAAAGAATTATGTGAAGTGTTTGTTAGTGCTAATATTCCACTAGGAAAACTAAGCAATCCTAAATTAAGTGATTTCCTCGAACGCCTCACTGGTCATACTATTCTAGACGAATCAACATTGCGTAAAAACTACCTATCAAAATGTTACGAAGACACGTTAAACCGAATACGTGAATGGGAAAAAAATGTACGTATCAATTCATAATGTCTGTAATTGAGGTCCGTATTGACTAACTATAAATTAGAAAGAAAATAAAGGGATTCTGCCTTTCCAATACTTGTATTGAACCTACTCACAGGTACATGTTTCGAAGGTAAAACTCCTTCTTCCTCAGCCTGTACATAATAGGTTCAATACAAGTGTTGGAAAGGCAGAATCCCTTTATTTTCTTTCTAATTTACGTATCAATTGACGAGACTACAGATTCAGAGGGACGTTATGTAGGAAATATAGTGATAGGGACCCTAGAAGCAAACAGTCCCGGGCAAACTTTTCTGCTGACCTCAGAGGTTTTGGAAGCGGTTAATCACACTCGGGTATGCAAACTGTTCGATAAATCCATGTGTTTAATATGGCCTATAGGAATACAACATGAGAATGTGCTCCTCTTCCTAACAGATGCAGCACCTTACATGGTAAAGGCAGCAAAATCTATCAAAGCATTTTACAATAAGATGGTGCATGTTACTTGTCTGGCCCATGCTTTTCATCGAATTGCAGAAGAGGTCTGATCAAAATTTTCAGAAGTAGATAGACTAGTTTCCACAGTAAAGAAAGTCTTTGTCAAACCACCATCCCGCACTAAATATTTCAAAGACAAGGCCCCTGATGTCGCTTTGCCCCCTGCACCAGTTTTAACACGCTGGGGTACCTGGTTGACTGCATGCATATACTATTGTGACAATTTTCAGATAGTGAGAGAAGTAGTGAATGGCTTTGATAGGACAGATGCTAAGGCTATTGGGAGTGCACAGGACCTGTTTTCTGATCCTCAAATGGAAGGTAAATTGGCTTGCATAAAATCAAATTTTTCATTTTTGCCAGAAACCATAACCTGCCTAGAAGAAAGTGGCATGCTATTGGCCAAGTCAATAGAGTTAGTCAGGAATGCTGAAGGTTGTATAAAGCATGTGAAAGGTGAGATTGGGGACTCAGTCAGACAGAAAATAAAATTTGTATTAGACAAGAATAAAGGGTATCAGACAGTGTGTCAAATGGCCAGTATTTTGTCGGGAGAAGACTTCAGAATTGACATTTTTGAAGAGGATTTAACAGCCAGTGACATAGTGTTTTTCAAATATGTTCCAATTACATCAGTGGAAGTGGAGAGAAGTTTCTCGAAATATAAAACTGTATTAGCTGACAACCGCCGTTCCTTCACCTTTGATAACTTGAGGATGACGATGGTGGTGTATTGCAACACTTAACTACAGTAAGGTATGTTTATTTAGCAATATTTTTTTAGCCTACTTTTCACATTTTGCAAAAATGAGGAAAAAGTAGACTTATGAGATCGATCCGGGAAAATGTGTGTCTGTCTGTCCTTCTGTCTGTTTGGCTGTGTGTGTGTGTCCCCCTATCAACTCCTAAACGGCTACAGAAATCGAAACCAAATTTAGTATGAGTAAAGATGTATACTGGAATATCTCACGTCCATATTTGAAAATGATGTCAGTGCTACCAACTGCTGAAAAACGCACTAGAAATTTGAGTTCCATGTTGGATATCTTGGAAGGTATGCATGGGAGCTATTCCAAAATTGGCACACATGTAGATAACTCTATTTCAGTTTAATTTCCAGGAGGCCATACATGACAGTGTTGCCAAAATAATTTTAAGCCTTCTGATAGGTCCAATTTTTAAATGCCTATAACTTCTACACTATCAATTGGATTTCAACCAAATTTTGTATGTAATATGTGTACATAATCAGATATGACTGAGAGTATTCTCAAGAGCCACCAGGGCTGCCAACTGTTAATAATTGCTCTCTCTATTCTTTTATCCAAATACCAATATATCAGAAAGTATGCAAGCCGACAGCTTTAAACTATGCACACGTATAGTACCAGACATTTTAGATTAATTTTGGAGTAACTTATATACTTCAGTTCTACCAACATGATTCTAAGCCTGCTGATAGGGATTTTTTTTAAATACATGTAACTTCTATACTATCAGTTGGATATCAACCAAATTTTGTATGTGCTATGTGTAACAAAACAGATATGACTATAAGTATTCTTAAGAGCAATCAGGGCTGCCAACTGTTAATAAATGCTGTCTATATTTTTTTAACCTAATATCAATATATCAGGAAGTATGCAAGCCAACAGCCCTATACTTAGCACACGTATAGCACCTGACATTCTAGATTAATTTGGAATAATTAATATAAGTCAGTGCTGCCAACATGATTCTATGCCAGCTGATAGGTCCAATTTTAAAATGCATGTAACTTCTATACTAACAAATGGATTTCGTCCAAAATTGGCACAACAACATATCATAATATTTCAGATTAGGCTATTTCTGAGCAGCACACGCATGGCATTGTTGCCAACATGCTTTTACGCGTGCTGATGGATCCAATGTCTAACTGCATGTAACGTCCATTGGACTTCAACCAATTTTTTTATTCTGTACCTTAAGAGATGGAACTAAGAATATATTCAGTCACCAGGGCTGCCAACTGTAATGCTCTATTAGGCTACATTATACCAGGTATATTTCGAACTAATTAGACATTTCGATATTACCAACTTAATTTCGTCATTATTCTAGATAGGTTCATATACTGTAGATTAATCATTGGCATGAATCTTAATTTTAAGAATAGTAGGCTCTTTAGTTCGTCACGGAACTTCTTGTTCACTTTGTAGTAGAAATGAAAATGACGTATTGTTTATCTCTTGATTAATAGTTTAGACGAATTATACTAAGAATATTTGTTATTCGAACCATTATTTGAACAAGACAATCATGAAATTGATCATTTTTAGGTAATTTTTTAATGATAATTTTTAGGTCATTTTTTTTAAATGAAGCCATTTTAAGAGAATTTTAAGGGCATTTTATAGGTCATTTTTCGATAATTTTAAGGTCATCAACTTCCGGGCCCTACTGATGACTAAACAGGCCAATCCTGGCATGAAACATGCACCCACATAAATTGCACTGAATAGTCGGGGGAGGGCGGGGTTGTAATTGACGAAGCTAACTTGCTTGTCGTCTGACCTCTCCATGTCTGCGACGTTCTTCTTCAAATAAGTTGACAGCGGTCGATGTAGTGTTCCGCCACAGTAAACGGTTTGCAGCAGATGTTTCCCATGAGTGGATAGGTATACCAGTCGTCTTCATGATGTGTTTTAGCTGGTCTTTAAAACGCTTCAGAGGGGCTCCATGAGGTCTAGTGCCGGAGCAAAGTTCACCATAAAGGAATTGACGTGGAAGCCTGGTATCACTCATATGGTGAACATGGCCTAACCATCTCAGTTGATGAGCGATGATGGTTGCCTCAATGCTATTGAGATGCGCTCTCTCGAGAACTGCAGTCCTCCCACTTGATATTCAAGATGTATCTCATCTTTTGTTGGTGGAAACGCTCAAGTTTCCTGATATCACGGCGATAGAGTGTCCAAGTTTCATAGCTATACAGTAGCGTTGAGATGACGACAGCTTTGTACACCATGAGTTTGGTATGCATCTTTAGGTCTTTATTCATGAAGACTCTGTGCATTAAGCGGCCAAATGCTGCATGGGCAGCCCCAATTTGTTTGTCAACATCCTGTTCGCATGTGCACCGTTTAGACAAGATGCTACCAAGATATGAAAAATTATCAACCTGCTCCAGTGTTGAGTCTAAGATGGATATATTGAGCTCAGGATGAGGTAATCCTGGGGCAGGTTGTGCAAGTATCTTAGTTTTCTTTGCATTGATGGTAAGACCAAAGTGATCACACGCAGTGTTAAAGAGATTGACCGATTGTTGAAGCTCTGCAGGTGTCGGATCAGGAGATATGGTGTCATCGGCATACTGCAGGTCTGTCACCCGGGTAACTTGGGTATGTCTCTGTGAACGAAGTCTTGCCAGATTGAAAAGGCCTCCAACGAAGCGAAACTTAATCTCTATACCTGGGTTGTTGGAAGATGATACATACATCACGGCAGCCATATACAATGCAAAGAGTGTTGGAGCGAGCACACAGCCTTGTTTCAAACCGTGAGTGATTGGAAATGGATCGGATACAGAGTTACCGTGAAGAACCTTCCCAGACATTCCATCATGAAGGGCTTGAACTAATTCCACATAGCGATCTGGACATCCAAAGTGCGCTAAAACTTTCCACATAGCAGATCTTGGTACTGAATCAAAGGCTTTTTCCAGGTCATAGAAAACTAAATACAGAGGATCCTGTTGCTCTCTGCACTTTTCCTGGAGTTGTCTGGCACAGAATATCATGTCTGTTGTGCCCCTGGAGGTTCGGAAACCACATTGAGATTCTGTCAAAATCCTCTCAGAGATACTTTGGAGCCGGCTTAGTAGAATTCTTGCGAGAACTTGACCTGCAATGGATATACCACGGTAGTTCCCACACACACTACGATCGCCTTTCTTGAAGATAGTGATGTTAGCAGCATTCTTCAAGTCGCTGGGTACTTCACGAGTTTCCCAAATTAATAGGATGAGTGTAAAAAGTCGAGTCTTCAAAGCCATACCTCCACTTTGTAACAACTCCAGAGGAATGTCATCAGGACCAGGAGCCTTTCTCGGCTTTAGTTGATTGAGTGCTTTGGTGAAATCTTGGAATGTCGGCGGAACTGCAATCCATGGTTGTTGGGACTGCTGAGGGACGTTGCGAAGCAAGTCCTCGGCAACATTGGAGGCACGATTCAGAAGTGCAGAGAAACGTTCCTTCCAACACTCCAAAATTTGTCCTTGATCAGTTAAAATGGCGGAATTGTCAGCAGTTTTCAATGTACCTGATGAAGATCGGATTGAGCCATATACCTCCTTTATGCCTGCATAGAAGTTTTGCAGGTCACGAGCATCAGATAGTCTTTGCAGATCTTCAGCTTTTTGCTGCCTCCAGTTGTTCTTTATTTCCCCGATTTATGTCTGACATTTCCCCTTAAGTTGCATGAAATGTGATTTTTTCACACTGGGAGATAGATCTTGAAGAAAGGATAGATGGGCTTCCCTTTTGGCATTGATCAGACACATAATTTCATCATTATTTTCATCAAACCAGTCTTGTCTTTTGTTCTTCACAAAACCAATTGTTTCCTCAGCTGACTCAGTGATGACCTTCTGAAGCGTGGCCAATTCCTGTACTACACTATTTGTGCTAACTGGATGACTAGCCAGCTTATTTGCGATTTCATTTCTGTAATCTGTAGCAATTGATTTAACTTGGAGTTTAGAAGTGTCAAATTTCCGTCTGGACAGGTTATGGATGAATCGTTTCGGTTTGTGGCAGATTGAGATCCTCAACCGGTAAAAAAGGAGCTTGTGATCTGTCCAACAGTCACCGACATTTCTTGCGGTCCTGGTGACAAGGATGTCCTTTTTATCACATTGCCTGGTGATGATATAGTCAAGGATGTGCCAGTGCTTTGAGCGAGGATGCATCCAAGTGGTTTTGTAGCGATTCGGCAGGCGGAACTGAGTGAGACCATTGGCATTGCAGTTGCCAAGTTCTTGTTTTCCCATCACATTGCTCCATAATTGATGATCTTTATCAACTCTGGCGTTGAAATCTCCAAGCATTAAGAGCTTGTCTCTAGGTGTACTTTGGTGATGATTGCACTCAGCAGGTTGTAGAATTGGCCTTTAACTTCTATATCAGCATCCAAGGTGGGAGCATATGCAGAGTTAAGAGTTATAAAGTTACCCCCGGAGAGTGGGATTCGGAGGGTCATAATTCTTTCACTGACAGCAGTTGGAGTTAGCTGGTGATCATTCACCAGTGTGGTCTTTATAACGAAACCAACACCATGAATATGGTGCACTCCCTCATCTTTTCTCTTCCAGAATATGGTGTAACCTGAAGTGAACGCTGTAATTTTACCTTCTCTGGACAATCTGGTTTCACTTACGGCAGCAATATCTATGTTCATTCGATCAAGCTCATGGGCGACGAGCGCTGTTCTCCTCTCAGGCCTGTTATTGTCCTCCAAATCAAGTAATGTTCGAACATTCCAGGATCCTATAATTAAATTTTGGATAATCTTCATTTTTCGACCGCAAAAGGGGTGACCCGCTGGGTGCGGTCTCCCAACTGGCTGAAGGTGTGACTACCGATGTTTAGCCCACATTTTCTAGGGCCTCCCCCATTCGGAGTGGGCAGCGGTGATCCTAAATAGGCCTGCCCAAACACAGATGCAGGACCGAACTTCTGAGTAGTCACGAGGTCTCAGAAAGATGACCATCACACATCTGCTGCCATCGTGCAGGTCCGAACTAGAGGCTTCCAGTTTCAACCCGAAAACCTGCTTCCACCATCCTTATCCCATCGCCGCTGGACTTGAGTTGAATGATGTGACAGCAGGAAAAAGGTGCCACAAGCGAGATTTTGTTTAAGGTGGATCAAAGCTTGCAAGGAAGTGACCCATACACTATAATCTCGGAACTATACCCTGAGGCGCAAATATGTCAGGACCAAATTATAATTACATAGGTATATATGAACATAATGGTTTACATCACATAACTCCTGAAGTAGGTCAATAAATACAGATGTAATGCTGGTAGAATTCTTAATATTCATACTGTAGATTCCCATTGTATTATCTCAAGTTTGAGTAGCTTAATAACTACACTTGTGAGCAACTAATTCATAGATACCTGGCTAGTAGCATGTGGCCCCCTTTCACCTTGATGACGGTGGCAATGTGGCATGGCATAGACTCTACAAGACACTGGAAGTGCTGGAGAGCCATACTGATCCATGATTGCTATACAGCCCCCATACAATGATTGGTGGGAGCAGGGTCCAGCACACGCACATCCCTCTTGATGGGACTAAGATCAAGGTTCCTTGGGGGCCACCAGTCACCCACAATTTGGGTGCGATGGGCTGGAGCATTGTCTTGCTGTAGGTGCACATTCCTGCCGAGTACTGGAGGCAAACAAAGGTGTGAACCTGATCTGCCAGTAGGTTCTTGTAATGTTCGCTGGTGAAGGATGTTGTCAGATGTCCATCCCCATATGAGGATACCACCAGTACTGGCCTGAACTGTACCCTGCTGGTTAGAGGAATCCATTGCCTAACGTGGTTGATGACTTTCTCATACACAGCCATTTGGCGTGTGTCAACTGGTACCTCGACTGATTAGCGTAGATACGACTTTCTTTTCTTTGGGGGATATGAATAATAACAACAACAATTAATAATAAAATCACATTTTAGATTGATCTAGAGGCTTACGTGTAGAAAAAGACAACCACACTCGTCGTTCACTTTGCAGATGACCTACCGTACCAGTGGAGGGCGAAGTTTCACTGCAGCACCCAAGTTATTGTTGAATCATTCAGGGTCTTTGCGACATCGTTGCCATGTAGCCCCATGTATTAGGGTGTGTGTGGAATATGTCTGATAACTTGTGTTATTTTGATGGCTGTATTTGTAATTCAGATGAGGATTGGGAAGGACGCGGCTATGGCGTTAAGTTAGGAACCATCCTGGCTTTCGCCTGGAGTAGAAGTGAGAAACCAGGGAAAACCACTTCCAGGATGGCTGAGGTGGGAATCAAACCCGCTTCTCAGTTTTGCCTCACGAGGCTGAGTGTTCCCCGTTCCAACCCTCAAATCTGAATTAAATTTCTAGGCTGAGCCGGGAATCGAACGTGGGTTTCCACAGTGACAGCTAAGAGTGCTAGCTACTACGCAACGAGGCAGACAGCACCTAAGTGAGAAGACAGTACTGGAGAGCTGGTTTCCTATTCCACCAGAATTTGAAAAATCAATACAAAATTTGCAATACCGTATTTGCTCGCGTATATCTTGCACTTTTTTGACCGAAAATATGTGTGAAAATTTTCGGTGCGAGATATACGCGGGGAATGACCGTATTCCCGAAAAAACACAAAATTTGCGATGTAACAGTAGGCCTACTTGCGCAACTATTGTGGCGCGCTAATCGCTAATTCGAGCGTGTTTCAAGGCAGTAAATTTAGCCAACCGCGGCCGAAGACTCGGCGAACGATGTACAGCGTGCTATCACTCACGCTGCGCCGTATTCTTGCACGTGGCAGAGCTCTGATGCGACGCAATGCGTAAAGACGAAATCATTGAGATTCGAGGAGACTGATCTGCGATTCTCTGCGATGTAACAGTAGGCCTACTTCCGCAACTGATGTAGCACGCTAATCGCTAATTCGAACGTGTTTCAAGGCGGCGAATTTAGCCAGCCGCGGCCGAAGACGCCGCGAACGATGTACAGCGTGCTAACACTCACGCTGCGCTGTATGCTTGCACGCGGCGCACAGTGTGTCGAATCCCATATCTAGGTGGAAAAAATTCACTGCCGCAAATGAAAGCGAAAACTGGCTCATTCGATAGTGAACAAACTAGATGGTGACCTTCGGTCTTCTTTTCCGCTGTCTGGTGCGCAGGAGGAAGGGTTTGGTGCTGAAAGATCTTCCTGGCAGTTATCAGTTCATTTGATAGGAGGTGTCGGAGTGAACCGAACGTTGTGTTTCTTGTGAGTTCAATGAGGTGTTGTCTTCTGCGGCTCATGGAATAGTAAAAAGAGGTATGTGTTCTCAATTTTATGCGTAATACAAGCTTCCTGCATTAAATAAATTATTTACTTTATGAGTGCCTCATAGTGCCATTTTACTTTGAACGTCATTCGATAGGAAATTTAATGTAGATTCAGGATCTGTAGTGGTTTGGTTGCGCACGAATGTGCATCATGGTTTATTTTCTTATTTTCAGTGACTATGTGGCCTTTACCGCGAGAAGAATTTTTCAACGCGTGGCGGTCGTGTCGTAAAGAGGGGCGCACTGATGTCATATTTCAATATGTTACGAATAAATTTGATCCTACATCTCTTACCAACACTCAGGTTCAGGAGGTAAGAAATAAAATTAAGTTGATATCCCATAATATTAACAAAAAATGGGAGAGTGCAGGAAGAAGAGTACAACGATCCGGGAAAAATTCGGTGATTGGTTAAATGAGGCGGATTTCATCGTTTCCAGTGAACAAGAAGACATCGATCCAGCGTATGATCCGAAAACAAATTGTGTCCCGAAGGAATTTAAGGACTGTTCCGCCAAGACAAAGAAGCAAAAAGTTGTGATATTATCAAATCGCGTAGTTTGGAAGAAGTAGCGTTTGCTGCTGAAGATTCTTTTCGATCAAACGGGAAAAGAGACGCAGCAAACATCGTGAAAGAGCTTTATTCCTCCCCAACAAGAGGCACAAAAATTAAGGAGGCTCTATTTGCTCACAAAAAGGAGCAGGAAAAGCGTCCATTTACACCGTATGAAGCGTTAGCGTTATACTGTACGTTGACACCAAGTCTATCTCGTACGGTTATAAATTAATGAGGAAACGTGCCATGGATTTAGGGCATTTCATTTACCCCTCATATTACGCTCTAAATAAAGCTAAAGCTGCGTGTTATTCTGTGGAGGAAGATATGACTATTAGCGATACCTCAGCTACTGTAAAGTTACAGGCAATATTAGATCTAACGGTAAAACGCTTAGTTGACACATTGCCTGTGCAATGTACTGACTACTCTGCCACCCTTATCAGCAAATGGGGATGTGACGCAAGTTCAGGTCTCAGTTTGTACAAACAGAGATTTAAGGACCAAAGTAACACAGATGAATATTTGTTTGTAATCTGTTTTGTTCCTTTAAAACTGCACCTGAATGATGCCAATAAAATTTGGACAAATCCCAGGCCTTCGTCAACGCGTTATTGCCGGCCAAGAACATTTCGTTTTGGGAAGGAAACATCTGAAATGGTCAAACGTGAAGTTGAGTTATTTGAAAACCAAATAAAAGAAGGAAGGAAGGAAGCTTGTAGTTTAACGTGACCGTTAATCTTGAGATCATGAGCCACGGGACCTCCTTTTTACGTGGAATCCGAACCACAGGACATGGCATTTCACTTCGAAATTCTCACATGCATTGACCGGGAATCGAACCTGGGCCGCCTTGGTGAGAGGCATACAGCTAGACCACTGAGCCACCATGCCCCCTCTCTGGCTGGAAATTGGACTGTAATTCACAGCTTTCTGCAAACCATGGTAGATGGTAAAATCTGCAATATTTAGACATAAACCCCAGGCTCTCAAGTTTGCTATATTTGTGGCGCGAAGCCTAGCGAAATAAACTCAATGCTGTCTAGAAGTGTTAATGTCAATAACTACGTGTATGGTTTATCGACATTACATTCGTGGATAAAGACATTCTGAAAAACATCGGTTACAGAATTCCATTTAAGGTATGTCAGGTTCGTTCACAAATCAGGGGAGAATTTGAACAAAGGAAAAGACAAATTCAGCAAGATTTCAAAAGAACAATTTAACATACGTTTTTAATCTGGATGATTTTACATACAGTGACTTCGTCTATTCCCTCAAATAAGGTGTAACAAAAATACTGGACTGCAAGTCTCATCGTTATTCATATTTTATCCAGTTTTAAAGAGTATGTTTTCCAATGTCATAAACTATAATGTAAACATCCATATCGTGATTTTTACTACCATAAATGGACGATCCTTTGTTGCTTTCGGTCATATTTTACACCTCCCCTTACCCCCTCACCCCTATATATTTACCCCCCGAAGATCGTACACTTCAGACGATGCCAGAAATGAATTAAGCGACTTCGAAAACGGTATATTGCCAACTTTTAATAGAATCCCACCAGTATTAACGAAGTTATTAATTTTTTCCACCTAGAATTGCGATTCCACACACTGTGCGGCGCCTCGATCCCTAATCGGCTCGTATCGAAGTTCGGATCAACTCGTTGTTGCTCGCTCTTCCTGTTAGTAACGCTTCGGGTAAGTTCCTGGACAATGGCGACTGTTGTAGCGCGCTAAATCGAACGTGTTTCTACCTCAAGGTTATTACTGTCATTTATATGATGGCGTCAGTAATGAATGCGAGATATATGCGAGTACTTTTTTTCCCCTGAAATTTCAAATAAAAAAATGGGGTGCGAGATATACGCGGGGGCGAGATATACGCGAGCAAATACGGTAGTCTCTTTTATCTGCTTTGGATATGCTAGCTATTCAAATTATTCCATTCATTCTTTTCGGAATGTCAGTTCCCTATTAAGTTTATCTAGTACAGTAAATTCATAGTTTTTTGAAGGGACCCACAAATTTTCTAAAACCTGGATTTCTTCTTCTGCAATTAATGTCTGGTTCACAAATGACAATATGTCACGTGTTGTAATTAGAGCTTGTCTTTCATCATTGGTAGCTGGATTCCTATTTTCCTGGTTAGTATTTTTTATAACCACTTCTCCTGCCCATACAGTTATACAGGGTTTCTTTATATTACCTTGAGCTTCTTCTTCACTGCCATTGTCAATTGGACGCTTTGGCTTAAAAATTCCATAATAGCAAATTGTTTGGATCTGTATTGACAGAATAACTAAGAAACACTTATGTTAATTATATGCCAAATCAATGCTAACAAAAAACACACTTAAATGTCTACAATTTATAGACTATTTTAAGTGTACATGTTTTGAAACAACAATGGTTTCTTCTTCAGCACTATTAAGAGTAAAACTTATCCTAAAATAAACTTAAATTAAGAAATGGATATCCTTACAATTCGTTTTTTAAGAGAATAATTTGGATAAAACATTAATAAATCCAGAAAAAATACCTATGAAAATGTTTAAATAATCTTTGAAAATATATATGAAATATTGATTTTAAAGGCAATTATATGGTTAATCTTCTGAAAAATATATCTATGAAAAATGTTGTAAATATTTTGTAAACATCTTATTTTTTTCATCTTTCAACTAAATAAGGATTTATGATCGCATGTTTAGCATTAAAAAACCTATAAATATTTTGGAGTATGTATTAAATATTCATACAATAAATGACAGCAGACTTCAGGCTTCAGAAATGAAGTTTCTAAGAAGCATGCTTCAAAAAACTAGGAAAGACAAAGTAAGAAATGAGAAGATAAGAGAATAAGCTGGAATAAATCAGTCCCTGAAGGAGACCATAACTAGGGCACGTTTGCGATGGTTTGGTCACGTCAAACGTATGACAGAAGGAAGAATTGCAAAACAATGGTTACATACTGAGATTACTGGAAAGACCTAGGAGGAGATGGCTGGACGAAGTGAAGGAAGATGTCACATCCAAGGGTATCTGGGATGAAGTCTTGAAGGAGCAGTGATACATGAATCGACCAAAATGGAGAGCGCTCGTAAACCACACCCGGGAAACTGAGTGGAAAGTTGATGATGATGATGATAATAAATATCATAAATAGTTGGCATGCGAGACAGAAGGCATAGCGACGAGATAACGATCTGATGCTCTGATTTAATATTTTCGAGGTTAGTAAACACCATTAAACCATAACATGTTTCAACAAGGGAGGAGAGGGAATGACATATGATGTTTAGGATGGTTCTTGCAGGGTTATTTTTTCAAGTTCCAACAATATTAAACAACTAAAATGTGTTTGATTTTCCTAGATTCGAGATGCCGCTGCGTACTGGCTCGTATGAACGTCATATAAAAAATATTTATAGGTTACTGATATGCATTGCCATTAACAGGAGAATCAATAAGAACAGTAACAAGAATAGCAACATGTTAATCTATAAGAACTCAATGAACATTGAAATATAGACTTGATGCACTTAGTAGGATCTAAGATTGTATCAGTTGCAGAGGTATGACTACATGCTTAATTTCGATCCGTTGTACTACATTGAGGCTTTACTAGTTTATTTTTAAGTTACTGTTGATTTTCAGCGGAAGCATAATAACTAATCATTTTATTCAGAAGAGGAATATTTACAAAAATTTTCATAGATATATTTTTCAGAAGATCAACCATTTAATTGCCTTTAAAATCAATATTTCATATATATTTTCAAAGATTATTTAAACATTTTCATAGGTATTTTTTATGGATTTATTAATGTTTTTCCAAATTATTCTCTTAAAAAACGAATTGTAAGGATATCCATTTCTTAATTTAAGTTTACTTTAGGATAAGTTTTACTCTTAATTGTGCTAAAGAAGAAACCATTGTTGTTTAGAAACATGTACACTTCAAATAGTCTATAAATTATAGACATTTAAGTGTGTTTTCGATTAGTATTGATTTGGCATATAATTAATAAAATGCCCGTTGCTCACGGTAAAATTTTCCTTCAAATTCATTGTACAATAATTTAATTTTATAAAATTTCTGTTGCTCACGGTCAAATTAAAGTTTTATAAAACCTTGGATAAAACTTTCCATAAAATAGGACATGTTCTATTCCGTAAAATTAATTTTGCGAAACGAACCAATCAGAGAAGCTGGCATGACGATGATGCTGGCGCCACGTGGTGAGAAGATTGTGAAGCTCGCTTGTAAACAAACACTTCGAAAAAAAATGGCAGGTTCCGGCTGGACTAAGGAAGCTGTTAGTGTTTTACTGGACGAGTACCAGAAATATCCGTGTTTGTATGAGGTGAAAACGCCCATATACCACAATAGAAATGCAAGAAGGGAGGCAGAAATATCAATCGCTGAATCTGTTTCACAAATTCGGCCGAACACAAGCCAGGCTGATGTGAAGGCGAAGATAAACGGGCTTTGAACTCAATTCACAAATGAGAGGTTAGTACTTAAGTTATTCAATCGTACTTATTTGAGATTGCATGATTTTTCGTTAAATTTGACATGAAATGTATAATATGGCATGTAGTAACTTAAAGATGTTCTATTCATGCATTCAATGTTGATTTGGTAACCTGTCAAAAATTTGCATGCAGTAATTACAACCTACTCTATGTACCAATAAGCATTTTTTTTTTAGTTCTTGAATATATGTTAAAATGTAACTGACTTATTTAAATATGCAACTGTAGTAGATTACATTCATTTGTTTGTTTTCAGGAATAAGGTTATGAAAAGCTTGCACAGTGGAATGAGTGAAAGTGAAGTGTATAAACCAACATTTACATGGTATGACTGTATGCTGTTCCTTATTCCACATATTGCTACCAGGAGCAGCAAATCAAATTTGGAACTGAATGCAACTTGTAGCAGTGATGACAGTCAGGTAAAGCTTTTTTCTAAATCTAGATGTCATAGGTTGCAAGACAGTCATGTTAGATGTGACCCTCGCAACAACGAAAATTAAATATTTAATTTAAAAGTATTTCTTTGTTTTATGTTTTTTGTGAGTAGGAGAGTGATTTTCTTCGAATGTGAACCTCTACCTTTCTCTTTCCTATTTGTCTTCCTGACCCTCAAATTTTGCACTGATTATTGACTGTTGTTGTGGGCAGTGGGATATTCAGTTCAGTGAAGGATATTGACAATCAGAATTATTATTTATTTTATTTATCGTATGGCTTTTAGTGCCGGGAGTGTCCGAGGACAACAAGGCTCGCCTGAGTCTGTAGCTGCTTCCAGCGGATACCCTAAAGGGTGAGCTACACATTCCGTTCAATTTCAAGTAGTTCCAACTTTCGCCACCAGATATCAATGATACCTAGTGGAGAACGTTGGAACTTTGATAGAGCGTTCTGACGAAATCTAACCTAACAAATTTTGCTTTACACAAGTTTAGTCTGTGAAAGGATTTTTTACATGCCATAAATCTATGACATGGGACCGCCGGCTTTACTTCCCCTCCGAAGGAAGGCATACTGAAGGATTTTCAACGCTCTTAAAAAATCCGACGACTTTGGCCGGGTTTGAACCCGCTATCTTGGGCATAGCAGTTCAGCATGCTACCGACTACGCCACCGAAGCCGCTACAATCAAAATAACATCCTGCCACTACCTGCTTCCAAACATCAACCAACCTATGGATGGGGGATACAAGGTAGAGATGGGACTATCGACTACTTTTAACCATCGACTGACTAGTCATTCATTGGAAGAAACTATCGACTAGATAGTCGACTACTTTCAGTCGAATGGTTACCTGAATTCGCATAGCTCCTAAGCGTGTTGTTTCATGTATTCGACTGAATGTAGTCGCTTCTAGGCAGCGTACAAAGCACTGCAAGCCGTTACCGGCTGAGTTGAGTCGTACCAACAGATGAAAATCAAACTTCTCCTTAACCCACCTATTTTTGCAGACGTTAGTTTGGACTACTCGACGCTCGGCAACATGCAATTGGTCAAAGTTATTTATTTATTTTTACTGTGCTTCGAAATGGTGGTTTACGTCGTGTAGAGTGCAGCCATTATTTGCAATGTTGCACATTTCATTTAATGAAAATGTGTGAGTAAATGTTCCCCGATACCGGTATTGATACAGGGCACATTACCTGTATGTACTGTAGATAAGTGAAGTAATAGACCAATACTTAATTAACCTAAGAGTAAATTAAATCACTATTACTGAGAGGGAGTTCTTAAGTACCGGGAACAATTCCATAGCCAACATTGAAATAATCACACTTCATATTTTAATGCCAAAAAATAGTAAATGTAAAATATGTCCATAGAGTCATAAACAAGTTAGGCTATGTGTTCACTAATTTAATCCTCTCTGAAGTACTAAGCACGTAGAGCTGAAATACGACTTGAACAAGAAAATTACGGCCTACAGTAAATACACACGAAAATAGAACACTTTAGAACAGCAACGAGGGTGAACTTTCAGTGGAGATGTTGGCAACAATGTAAATACTAAGTTTTTTTTAATGCGCGCGCTATCCATGTGCTGAAACAATTGACGACCAGAACGTAAAACTATCCGAGCGCGTTCTACATGTTAAAAGTTAAAACACAATTGGGATATGTCGTTTGCAAACGACTTGTTTATGTTACGGTGAGTAGTCGTTGAATTCATTCGACTGTTTTTTAAAAGCAGTCAAACAAGTCGATGGATTTAACATTTTTCAGTCGACTGCTGCGGTGCTGCCCATCTCCAAACAATTGACGACCAGAATCAATTTGTGCGTACGGTCAAGCTGTCCTCACAGTACCCGCTGCAATAGCTGTAGAGATTCACATCACCACTCTATCTTATGATGGATGTCAGTCAGCCATAAGGCAACGGCAGTTTAACCACAGACAAAGCTACAACTCTTCCATCCCTGCCCTCATGTCTTTGCCACTAACCCCTTCCCCCCTCCCACACAGCACGCCACTGCTCTGACACAGTTGTTAGGCCCGCTACAACAACTCTCAGCCATAACCCTGTAAACTACAGCTAAACCAAACCCAGAAACCCCTAATACACTTCATTTGCAGAGCAATAAAATCCATAAAACAACTCCGCAACAAGCTTCACAAAAACCTAAATTATAAACGAAAAGACTACCCCACAAACACCAAAATCAGTAAACCTCCCTCATTTCAGCCACGCTACACCTTAAACAGACATAGAAGGCATAGTCATGACCCCTTCATGGAGTAGGTTATTGTCTAAACACGATCATGTCTCCTTCAACTTTACTGAAGACTTAATTAAATTCTATTAAGAAAATCATAAACTCATTCCACAAATCTTAAAATCAGGATATATCCCTCATTTCAGTTACTCTATTCATTAAACAAACATAGAAGGCGTAGCCATGACCCCTTCCTGGAGTAGGCTATTGTCTAAATCTGACCACGCATACTACAACCTTATTCTAATTCAAAATTACGGCTAAATGATCCATCTGACTGGGAGGCAAAGGTATTTACCGGCTTGCCTGGGATGATGTGCCACAAAACCGGTATCTGGAGTTCAAACATAACCTAAATATTGAATGACAATATTGAATTGTCCAATAACTTGGACAATCGGATTTAGGCTATTTCATTGAAAGAATCAACGAACTGTATAAAACTATAGGCACCTACAGGTATACTTAACTTATTAATTAAAGCTCTACAATAAACATACAGCACAATGAATTGTAGCATGAAGTTATCCTGAAGAAGTCGTTTGATTAGAACGACTACTTAAATTCGAATGATTCCATTCGCTTGGAAGTAGTCGTTTGCCATCGACTTGTTTCATTCGAATGATTTCCAACGATAGCTTTGGGATCAGTCGTTTGCAAACGACTTGTTTATGATACGGTGAGTAGTCGTTGAATTCATTCGACTGTTTTTTAAAAGCAGTCGAATAAGTCGATTGTTTTAACTATCGACTAATTCGACTGTTTTCAGTCGACTGCTGCCCATCTCTAATACAAGGTAATGTCTGAATATTTCAGACACATGGCATACACACCTCTTGCATCCACTGCATAGGTGGGTTTGGCAAACTTGTATTCCTTAATAAGCTATGAAGATAGAATATGTGTGCATGTAGTAAGAGGAATATTCATGTATCTAAATAAGTAGCCTATGCATATGTCCATCTATTCAATATTTTGAAAATTTAATGACCTCTTTATATTATTGTAGGCTACATGGTAAAGAGTAACCATGGACCATAATTTAACAATCTATTTAGATTATTTTACATGGTAACGATGGACCATGTATAATAATCCAAAGAGGTTTCTTAAATTTTAAAAGTATTGAATAGATGGACATATAGATACCGGTACTGCTTTTGATCAGTATAAACAATACAGAACCTGAAAATGAATGTCATTACTGAATATTCATGTAGGCTCTAATAATGCAGTAAAGACAACTAGGCCTAGGTGAATTCCTTTAAATTAAAATTTAATGGTGAACAGCATCATAATTTAAAATACCTGTAAACACACAATAACTAAAATTTATGTATACATTCCTGCAATAATTCAATTTAATTCTATTACACTTTTATTATGTCATGTACTGTTTGAAATCTGAGTGAAAGCTATGTTAAGTACAGTGTGTGGAAACGTTCTACAAACTATTATATTGAAAAAATTACATTAACCTACAAGAATAGTGGCTAAATATTTGGCCAACCTTAATCGGAACAACTGTGATAAACATCAATCAAAACATACTTCTCTAATTAAAATTATACCCTTAAAAATTAAAATAAACGCATAATTTGAAAAGCAGAGAGAAAATTGAATTTAATAATGTGAAACTATTCTGTACAACTGAGTTTGTAAGAAGGAACCATTTTAACATAATATTGTAAATGAGAGTCACAGAAATACAATTAGACCTACTTACATTTTTGTAATCAATAACTAAAATCTAAATTTGTCCACACAGTTATCTTGCCACGACACTTTGCCTACACCATTAAAATAGTCTTTCAGTGTGTTTCTGAGACTTATTGGTGTTTGTGAAACTCTGTTTCCACCTTGCCTCTGGATTCCTCCCATGATGAGATCCCTTCTCCACTCCCCTAATTGCACACTGCATTCTTGTACATTTTCTTCATCCACACTGTGAGGTGGCATATACACTCCCCTGTTCTCTTGCAAAAGGAAGTTGTGCAATGCACAAGTAGCAAGGACAATGGACTCCACTTTGTCAACAGAGAGTGTTACTTTACCTAATAACACCCTGAAGACATTTGCCATGATCCCGAATGCATTTTCAACTACACATCTGGCCCTACTTAATCTGTAGTTGAAAACTTTCTGCTCTCTTGTCAGTCCTCTGTACCCAAAAGGCTTCATTAGGTTGGAAGAGAGGGGAAACGCATCATCAGCTATCATGACATAGGGCACTTCACACTCAGTTTCAGGAAGTTTGCGAGGGGGGGGAATGTTCAGTGTTTGATTTTGCAGTGATGCAAACAAGGTGCTGTTTTGAAACACACCTCCATCACTTGCTCGCCCATTGGTCCCAACATCAATATATATGAATCTATAATGGGCATCCACCAGACCAAGTAAGATAATGCTATTTGTTCCCTTATAATTATAATAGTGAGAACCACTTGATCTAGGAGCTGCAAACTGTATGTGCTTCCCATCCAGTGCCCCCAAACAATTAGGAAAATTCCATTTTTCTTCAAATTAACTTGCAATCTCAAGCCATTAAGTCACAGTATCTGGAACCTGCAAAAAAAATTGTTTGTTTTAAAGGTTACTCTGCCTGATGACTCGGTAAAGTTCGACGACAATGGGATGCTGACTATATATAAAGAAGAAAACACTGAAAATCAGTGTTCTGCAGCACAGCTTGCAGCAAGTACATCAGGTAGCTTAGGTATATATGTTTATAGAAATATCAAAAAATAATATTTTAAGCATTTGTTGAGGTAACTAAAATATCCTGTAACTAATTGAGTTCAAAAAGAAAATTCTTTTGGTGATGAGCTTTTCTTCTCAACTTTCTAGGAAGTTAATAATTTGCAAACTTACTAATGATAATATACTATAGTAGGGTATTATCTCAAACTGTAAGCAGTGACTTTCATTCAGAGACATGCATATTATTTATACAATCATTGTGAATTATTGTTATTATTTCCAGGTACAACTAGAAAACGGAAGAAGGGGTCGATTGAAGACAATGTCCTCCTTCAGGCATCAAAGATGCTTCACTCAGTGTCAAATAGTGAAGACGCAGATGATGAGTTTGGAAAATTTATTGCCTCAGAACTGAGAGCCATTTCTGATCCGAAAATCAAAATACTTACAAAGCATAAAATTCAGACAGCTATAATGGATGCTCAGCTAGAATTATTAGGCCTAGTAAATACAGAGTAAGAAACTAGTACAATGTAGCCTATAAGAAGTTATTATGTATTAAGAATTATGTTCTGTAAATAAATTCAAATATTTACCTTCATGTACTTTTCTTTCAGTGAAGAGTATATTTCCCTACATGTTTCTGGAATAATACGTGCCAGAGTTCCAAATGGTATTCTAGTTGAATACATCAAGTTGGTGTAAGTTCCTCCTGTGGCCAAAAATCGGAGTGTCACTTGTAGTCTCATTTCAGGAGAAATGGCTTGCCTCATGTTAGTGTCCTGTCGAATAATTTTGGGACCAACAAGATCTAGGAGTTTTTTAAAACTGCTTTCCTCCATTCTTAGAAAATTCCTATATGCATTCTGATCTTCTAACCTCAACTCATTTTCGACCAAGAACAGCATTCCTCTACCTTCTTCTCTTCTTTTTATCCATTCCCGTGTCCAGCACTTCCTAGCATTTCTTTTGTTTGTTGGAGCCATACTCTCAAACCAATGTGTGTTGAACAGCTGATTCTTGGTTCAGAAGTTTATCACTAGATGGCGATCCTGATACATCCACGGATTTTATAAAATAATTTTACCGTGAACAACACAGCTTGCTTTCGTCAAATTTTATAATTTTATAAAATTAGTTGTACAATAAATTTTAAGAAACATTTTACCGTGAGCAAGATGCATAAGTGTTTTTTAGTTAAAAATTCCAGTCAACTTGCTTTGGTACATAATTACTACACTATGATGTTATTTACAGACGTGCAGTCACACAAATTATTCATATTATTATAGAAAGAACAGATATGGTATCAAAAACTACAGGCACTCATACATTGACGATCATTTACACATAGTACATATCCGAGTACATTAACCTCCTAGGTAATCTCTCCTCCCCTATTCTCACATCACAAGACCATATCATCTGAGTTGGCTCATACGAAAAACTTCATCTAGTGTGATTGTTTCTAACAGCCTTTATCTCTTCAGTACGAGTACCCTCCTGCCATTACGCTCATCTATTTGTCCCAGCAATCATTCACGCTACCCTCCTATCAGTTACCTCCAGCTTATGTATCAGCTATTGAGAATCCATCCAGCTCTCACTCCCATACAGCAACATTAGTGTAAATACTGAGCGATGCAGAGAGATTTACGTCTAAATGTAGAAGGTTGTCTTGTATTGGTTTTGGGCAAATATAGTACCTAATTTTGTGAATAACAATTGATCCTGCCTATTAATGTATTAATTAGTGAATGTTGTTTGCAGGCTCATGAAGGCAAGTTGCATATCCTGGTGGCTGTGGTGGAATATAAAACCAGACTCGTAGCACCTCGCCTTGGCTTGTGCTCCAATTGGTTGAAATCTCTTACTCCTGGTCTGAAGATTCCAGCTTGGGTGCGAAAAGGAACATTCGTTTTCCCCAAGAATAAGGTATTGCCACCAACATGATTTATTGGTTCTCTCGCTCGGTGGCCCATCCCTTAACTGGAAAAGATGTGGAGCGGAGAAGAGGGACGAACTGTAGGAGTCTTCTACACTAGCTCATACTATCATGTATCCAATAGATGAGGGGTGGGGGAGACATGTCAAAATGTTTAACTTTAACTGTGTGTACGATCCTACAATACAAAATATGGTCTTTTTAAGTAAACTGTATAGTACAGTTAACTTGACCCGAGTCGGAATGGGTGCAGTTCATGCTAATGATCAAACATCTACTGACACAACACCAACTAAAATCTTCTTCTTCCATGTACGTTAAGGTTGTATTCCCAGCATGTCTCTTTTAATATGCCACCTTGTTCCTCCAGGAGATTCCATACTTCGGCTGGTATATCATCTGCACCAGGCGCTTTCTCCGACTTACTTTTGTTGATGGCAGTGGACACTTCTTCTGTAGTGATAATGGGCTCAGGGTCGTGGATAGGGTCAGCTGTTGGTAGAGGAGGATGAGGGAACTCCGTATTGCATATATCCTCAAGATACTCCTTCCAGCGGCGTAGTATGTCATGTCTCTTCTGTAGGATACTAAATTGTTCCTTTATTCTATAGAAGGATAGCTGTTAAGGTGGTACACACATCATCTGTCCACAATGTTATGATGATTGGTCATACATATTATTCAGAGGACTAATGAGTTTTCGTATCTTCAATGCTAATTACTTTTAGTAATGGATTTATATGGGTACCTGCAGTGGTACTGGTATTAATCCAGTAGATAGATGGCGAGCCTTGTATGACATCATCCTTACTTGTGCTAAGTCACACCAGGATAGTGCCCACAGTAGAAACATGTTCCTCCTCACAACCAAAATGTCTTGTTCTGTGTTTACTTATCCGAATGTCTACTGTGTCTGCAAGTTGCTATTTCAGCCAATGAATGAATAAGGGGCTCCCCTGTGTTACATTGTTATTAGCAGTCTCCTTCTCGTCATAAAAAGCTCCAATTTGTAGAATGCGTCTGTCCATCTCTTCTTGGTCTTCTCCTTCCAGAAACAAATGTGAGGACTTCCTTTGGTCGATGGTTGATCATCCCACACAGAAGTCACATTAAGGCCTATTACACACTACATAGAGGAATCCCATAGCCCTAAATTTTCAACTCTTGCAGTAATTTCAACCAATTTTGGCACTAATGCCAAGTAGTTGAAATTTTGGAACTGCTTGATGTTGATATTTCTAGAATAATGTTATAATCTGCAGCCAAAACCAAAATGAGCCTGGTTGGCTCCGGCGACCCCAATTAACTCGGGTAAGCCAAAGAAAGTTTGCGGGAATAATTCTAGGAACATTATTTAACAGGGCACCAGAGTTTGTGATGTTAAGATAAGGCTAAATGTGTCTCAAAATTTGTTGACAACGGAATGTGAGTAAGAAACTCATTTGGTCCCACCAAAGTGACGAAGAAATTCTTCAAGTTTGCACCCGTCTATTGAAATCCATGTAATTGAATGACACAGTTCTCAGTGTAGTGTGTCATGGGCCTAACTTGCAACAACCACCAAGGATCATCCATTTCACTTCCTAGGATTGTGTATAATATAATAAAAAAGGATGATTATGTATGTTCCAGGAGACACCAGTCATAATGATCGGACCAGGAACTGGTGTGGCACCATTCCGCAGTTACATTCATGAAAGAGTAGCTCTTGACCAAGGTGGAGCTGATATTTTGTGCCTGTTCTTTGGCTGCCGTAGTCAGTATGCTGATTTTCATTGTCAAGAAGAATGGCTCAGCTTGGGGAAAAAAAAATATTTGACACTATTTTGTGCCTTCTCCAGGGACCAAGAGGAGAAGGTGTAAGTGTTTGGAGAAATGACTCTACTTCTTGAAATACAGTTTTATATATTACATTTATATATTATTGTATATCACATTCTGTAGTCGCTCAAAGGGAAGTACCCCAGCTCGAACGGCTAAACCGGACTGGCATTGCGCTTAACATACGAAGATATATCTGTTCTACTACCCATCACGGGCATTTACCTGTAAAACCCCGCATTTGTATACAATCAATGTTTGGAAGCTACGGCGTCCAAAGATTGCAGACACACAATTCGCAGCAGAAACTACCGTGCAACAGGCAATTTGGACCATTATATTAACAAGAAACAGATGTGGTGCAGTATCATCTGGCAGCAGGTTGAACACTTGCTTGCAACAAGAAATCTTAACACATGCAGTACCGTGTTGACATAGTCATCTTTCCCACGGTAAAAGATAACTGTGTTGTCCTTCATTCGACGTCGAAGTGTAAATGTGGACTTTCGATGAAGTGATTAAAACCCAGCCGAATGGAGCAGTATGCGCACTTAACAAGGGCAACATGTAGACATACTCCATTATTTACAATATTCCCGCATTGCAATAGTCCAAACTCAGATGCCGCTGGCGACTGAACACATACTTTTACAGATGAATGGCATTGATAGCTATTTACATAGGTACAAGTGTATACTTTAAACCCACTTTCAGTCGGTTTTCGCCGTTCGAGCTGGGGTACTTCCCTCGTCAGAGCATTTCAGTTATAAAACAAGTCACCATGGCTAATAAATGCAACATACAAACGATATGCAGTGCTCAAGGTTCTGGAAATATTTTACTGTAAATTTTAAGCTTATGTTAGCAATTTGTGATTTTCTTGAAAACATGCCATTTTTTTACATAGTTTATGCCTACATTGGAGCACTTTAATCAGTCCATAGTTAGACATCACATTAACTCTTTATTGTGGTTCCTACTCATCATCATCATCTTGTACAGTTTCCAGCCCCAGGCTGGGTCTGTTTGGAACATAAGCCTCGCCACTTAGTCCTTTCTTCCCACCACCTCTCCGCTGTCACTCTGGTCCAGTCTTCGCCTCTCTTCTTGACACATTCCTCCACTCCTTTCAGCCATCTATCTCTTGGTCTTCCCCTTGGTCGATTCTTCTGCATCTGCATCTCATGTATCCTCTTGGGAATCTTCTTCTCATCCATTCTCTTTAAGTGTCCATACCACCTCAGTCTTGATGTCTCAATCCTACCTTGCAAGGGCTCCTCTTTCACCATCTCCCTGACCTTTTCATTCCTCACTCTGTATCTTCTTGTTACTCCGATCTTACTTCGCAGGAACTTCATTTCACCTGCCTGTATTCTGCTTATGTCTCTTTCCTTCATTGTCCACGTTTCTGAAGCATGGGTCAGTATCGGGATATAGTAGCTTCTGTATAACACTTCCTTGCTTTTTTGTGGGACATCCATCTTTATTCCACACTAAGCTCCTAATGCTTCTCAGAAATGCTTCTGCCTGTCTGCTACGTTCCGTAATCTCTTTGTCATTTCTCCCATTTTCCTCCACTATACTTCCCAAGTACTTGAGACTTTCCACCTTCTTCAGCTGTCCACCTCCAAGTGTTATCCCACTCATTGGTCTGTCCTTTTTCCTGGTTGTTAACAGGATCTCACATTTACTGATGTTGAACTTCCATCCGTACTCTCCCACTGTTTCTTCCCAAGCCTTCAGTTGCTCCTGAATTTCCTCCTCCTTGTTTCCCCAGACCATGAGATCATCTGCAAACACCATTGCTTTCATCTTATCTTCTCCTATCTTTCCTGCTATCCGTGTCACTACCTCGTCCATAACCACAATAAAGAGAAGGGGTGACAGCGCACTACCCTGTTTCAGGCCACTCATTTGTCTGAACCAGTCTGTTCTTTCCCCTCCAACTTTCACACAACTCACACTTCCACAATACATCTCCTTCACTCTGCCTACAGTCCCTTTTTCCACTCCCATGTTTTCCATTGCTTTCCAAACCTTCTCCCTACACACACTCATAGGCCTTTTCGATGTCCAGGAAGGCCATCAACAGATCCTCTCCAAATTCGTAGTGGTGTTCCTGGAGCTGTCTCACTGAAAATATGAGATCCACTGTTGATCTCCCAGGTCTGAATCCATACTGCTCCTCTCTCAATTTTCTCTCCAGTTTGGCTCGTATTCTACTTTCTAAATCTTTTCATATATCTTGGCACAGTGAGGTATGAGTGTGACTCCCCTGTAATTTCTGCAGTCCTTTCTTAAATATTGGGACAATTAATCCTTTCTTCCAATCTTCTGGGGTCTTTTTCTCCTTCCATATCACCCTCATCACACGGTACAGCCACTGTTTCCCAACCTCCCCTGCTGCCTTCACCATTTCAACACTCACTTCATCCACACCTCCTTTCATCTTGTCTATAGCCATCTCCAGTTCTCTCCAATTCAGGTCCTTTTCCATTCCTGTGTTGTCTTCTCCATCTTCCAATACATTGTCTTCCTCCCTATGACCATTTGGATTCAGCAAATCCTCAAAGTACTCTTTCCACCCTGTCTTGAGTGTTTCTTTGTTGTGTACCTCATTTCCGTTTTTGTCCATCATTACCACATCCTCTCGCAGACCTCTTCTCTTACTTTTGACCATCCCATAAAGTACTTCCTTATTTCCTCTGCTGTCTTCCTTCATCATCTCTGTCCACTTTACCATCCACTTCTTCCTCTTCTCTGCGACAATCTTGTTTGCTTCTTTCTCTTATAATCTTCCCTTGCCAGATCAGTTCTTTCCTGGAACCACACTCTGAAAGCCTTGTTCTTCCTTCCCACAGCTTCTTTTACTCTCTCATTCCACCATGGTGTCTCTTTACACCGCTTTCTGTTGCTTGTTCTTCCACATACTGCCACTGTAGCTTCCACCATTGTGTTTTTGAATTGCTTCCATTCCTCTTCCCCTGTTTTAGGATTGTCTGTTGGCATCCTTTCCCTTATTATCTTCTGGAATTCTTCCTTGACTTCCTTTTCCTTGAGTTTCCATACTTTGATTCTCCTTTCCTGATACTCTGTCCTCTTGCTATCCTTAACAACTCCCAGGTTCATTACAAGTATTCTGTGGTCGCTATCTAAGGCCTCTGATGGTATTACCTTTATATCTCTGACACTTCTCTTCATTTCCCAGTCGTAGAGCATGTAATCTACCAAAGATTTCTTTGTTAAATCACTGCTGTACCACGTTACCTTGTGGCTTTCTTTCTTCCGGAACCAGGAGTTGCCTACCACTAAACCGTTTCTCTTGCAAAAATCCAGCAACTTTTTCCCTTCTTCATTCCTGCTACCCCATCCTTCTGCTCCCAATACATTTTCATATCCTTGCCTTTCCCTTCCTACATGTGCATTCAAATCTCCCATGACAATGAGGCTCTGACCATTCAACTGCTGTTGTAGCTCCTCCTCAAAGTCTTCCTTCTCTTGAGTTGTACATCCAACTTGAGGGGCATATACCTGGGCTATCTCCAGGCTTCTTCCCTTTACAATTACTCTGATCTTCATGATCCTGTCACTTATTCCCTTTACCTCTTCCTTCATTCCATCTCTCATAACTACTCCTACTCCGCTGCTCCTTCCTTCACTGTTCCCACTCCGGTACAACCGGTACCCTTTCCTCAGTTCTCTGCGACCTTCTCCTTTCCATCTTGTTTCTGCCAAGCCCAGTATATCCATTTTTCTTCTCTCCATCACATCTACAATCTCCTCCACCTTTCCTGTCAGTGTCTGTATGTTTGTCCCAACTCGTAGTCCATTAGCAGATCCGGGTCGTCATCGTTTGCATCCGTCCTTTCCGAGGCCTGTTCCTGGTTTGAAAGCAAATATGATATCCACTACTGGCTTGCTAGGTCTATCGTAGCTTCACCAGAGCCCCGTCAGCCGTCACTTTTCAGGGTTCCCATAGAGCCTTCACAGCTACCGTAGCGGTCCCGGGGCACACAAAGGCCCCACTGTACTTCACCCCTACAGGCAATCCCCTACTTCATGCCGTTGCCCGTCTCCCACCACGTGGAGGAGGGGTTGGACTTGTGGTTCCTACTATGGAATGAAATGAGGGGCTGAAGACAGAGAACTATGGTTGCAGAGACAAGGCATTGCCTTAGGATGATGAGTTTAATTAGTGATTCGACCTTTTCTTCTTCTGCTCCCAAAATTTCTTCCATATTTCATACAATTTATATAATTAATGCAAGTTAGAATGGATTACATAAACTACAATTCTTGTCAATATACAAACTTGATAAGCAACAAAAATGTAGTTACTGCCCTTCCAACTCCCTCCTCCATACATAAGCCATCATTATTAATTTTGGGAGGGGAGTGGAGTGGAGTTGATGTTAGTTATAATTATAATGGTCGTGAGGTGTGAAAGTTAAATTTTCTTCCAGCTATGTCCAGCATTTGCTGAAGCAGCAGGCTGGCCTGGTATGGCGTCTAGTCAATGACCAGAAAGCAAGCATTTTCGTAGCTGGGCGAGCTGAGAACATGCCTGATGACGTTCGGGAGGTCTTATTGAAGGATGTGTGCTGCCGGGAAGGTTGTTTGCTTGAAGAAGAAGCTGCTGATTGTCTTCAAAAATTAGAGACTTCTGGCAGGATACAATTGGAAACATGGTCCTGAATAATGCTTCGAAGTCATGCCATTGCTTGTATATATTCCCGTTTGTTATAAAGTACTGTTACAGCAACACTTCTTTGTTTTTGTTTTTCCCCCATGCATGTTAGTGGACAGGTGCAAGGCCACCTTGATGTGAAAGCATCCCATTTCACCAGGGAGGAAGAAGTAGAAAGTGGAATCCTCCGTCAGAAAGGTGATGGCCAGTGTTTTGGGACTCAAAAGGTGTGATACTAGATTTCCTCCATGAAGGGACCATCAAGGTGCAACGCTACTGCAACACCTCACCAACCTCAGGTCCGCCATTCCACAAGAGAGAGACCAGGGCTCTTGAGTGAATGAGTTGTGCTCTTGCACGACCCCACACAGCAAGGCTTACATGAGATCAGATTCGTTGCTTCAAATGCGAGTGATTGGATCACCCAGCCTACAGCCCCGATATTGCTGACGTGGAGCAGGCTGTGCGACAATTCCTTGCATCATACGACACCGAGTTTTACCAGAGTGGTTTCTTCAAACTAATTGCACACTACGACAAGTGTCTCAATGTTGAAAAATAGTACAAGGTGTATAGTTCATGATGCCATGGTGTATGTCAGTTTGGCCATAGAGGGTCCCTGGGTAAAATAAATGACAAAACTTATTTTCGAAACTCGTATATTCAACGATATCCCAAGTTTTTACATGAGCAGTATTGTACCTGTTTTCAGCTGGTGTGTTTGATCTTAGGAGTGGTGGTCTAATTAGGTGTATTTGGTACAGGGATAACACTATAATCACCCACCTGTATTCCACCGTTATCCTAAATATGTGCATTGTGTGTGGAACCAGGCCATTGGCACACAATGTTCATAATCTTTGTTTACTTCACAAATTATTTGGGTGTTGATCGAGAAATATCCCCTCCCCTTTTAAAAACGGTTCTCCATTATTACCCAGATTGCAAAGATTGGAATATGTGTACATTCAATTGCTCCTAATATGTTGGGGAAATTTATGAAAGCATAAAATTGCCTTTTATTTTCTGTACATTCATTATCATTTGATGCGTTCCTTTTAATCTGACCAATGCTCGTACAACATGATGAAAGATACGACCTGCTGTTGTGCGAAACACTCTTAGGACACACAACAGCTGCAATTTGGGAGAAACAGCAAAATACCTGTCAGAATTACTCATTTTTGTAAATAATCTGTAATAAGATTTAAAAGGAAGACAAAAGAATCCTTCCCAATACCAAAACACTCTATGAATTCCTTGCATGTATGCGTATCGTAAAGATCCCACCATTCTCACGAGAGACTGATGAATTCGATAACTCTTGTAAATGTAATCTAATCTTGATTTACTCCATGCCTGGCATAAGAGTAAATTCGAGCCTATATTTGCACTTCATTTACTACTCGAGTAATATACTGTTCTGTCATCTAAGTCCTACTTATATAGTAATTTATTAAGGAAGTAAGCCTTACCTTTCGCTGGTGCACGCCACTCAAAGTCTGCATTTCAAGTATACCGGTAATTGTGTGCGAACGTAACTGACCATGAAATATTTTTAAATTCATACACTTGTTGATGGAATTCTTTACCATATACAGCCCAGTTTTCATTTCGTATCAATATAAATTGTATTCTTTGCAACACAGAAAAATTAGGAATACAGTGAAACTAACATTTGGCCTGGGACCTGCAGATTTGAGCCTTAAATCGAGGTGAACTTTATTAAAAAAGACAATGTAATGCCCTTTTATGGTAAGTTAAACATGTATAGACTACTATATGCACAAATTATTCTTCCATATGAGTTTAATACAAAGTATTTATATCATCTTGCACAGTTTCCAGCCACTGGCCGGGTCTGTTTGGAACATAAGCCGCTCCATAGTCTTCTGGTCACCACCTTGGTCCAGTCTTCTCCCTTCTTTCGCACGCAATCCTCCACACCCTTCAGCCACTTATCTCGTGTATCTTCCTGGGTATCCTCCTCCCATCCATTCGCTTAACATGCCCGTACCATTTAAGCCTTGATTCTCCTATCCTGTAATGCTCCCTCCTTTACTAATTCTCTGATCTTCTCATTTCCTAACCTGTCCACCTTTGTCACTCCGATACCGTTTCTCAAGAATTTCATCTCACTAGCCTGTATTCTGCTTCGCTCCTTTCCTTTCATAACCCAGGTCTCGGAGGCATACGTCAGGATTGGAACGTAGTACGTCCTGTATATAAATAACCCTTCGCTGTTTTGAGGGAAATCCTTACTCCATACCAGGCTCCTAACACTTTTCGTGAATAATTCTGCTTGCCCCCCCCCCCCCCCCCCCCCCCCCCCCTCATTTACTTCTGTCTTTTCTTGTACCATGCTTCCCAGATACTTGAAACACTCTACTTGCCTCAAGTCTTCCCCACCAATTGTTATTCCCATTGTGACTCCTCCTTCCTGGTTGTGATCATCCACGCGCTTTTGCTTACGCCAAACTTCATCCCATATTCAGGTACTATTTCTTCCCTACATCCAACTGCTCCTGTACTTCCTCCTTGTATTCCTAGATCATCAAATCATCTGCAAACGCCATTACTTTCATCATTTATATATAATGGTTAAATAAAAAGTTTTCAAAAAATCATCGCAATATTCGACTGTGGTACTTATATTTTTATTTCAAAGAACGGCTGCCACTGCCTCAAATTACAACTTGTAGGCTGTTTAAATAATAAAAGATAATCTATTAAAAATTAGTATTGTACGTTAAGAGGAACAAAATGTCCTGAATATAGGCTAAATCACAAAGAGAAGTCAGTCTTTATATGTAGCCCAAGTTGCCTCAAACTCAGAACTGTAATGAACACACAAATCTGTAAAGAGGATTTAGTCAGACATTGATGCAATCTGCCATGGAAGTACAGAACTTTACGTCTTGCTGGTCACTAATTGTGAGCTTAATCCTCCCTTGCTGACATTTCTAAGACATTCACCACTAGTCTAATGTAAATCCCAAACTATTACAACACACAAAGAATACACACGTCCTACTCAGCACAAATCTCACTGCAATGAAATGGCTTCGGTTCGGTACTAATGCCATTGGATCTGAATGAATTCCCACCATCAATACAGGCAAAAAACGGCCAACTTTAACTAAATAAAACCACCAACTTGTAGCAAATGTACTGTATGAACAGTAAAAAAGTGAAATATGATACATAGGTTATATAAGAGTTCAGGATCATTGGTATCACGGGATGGCAGGCTTGAAGTAGTTTTTTTATATTTATTTTTATTAAGACCAGTGGGAGTCTCGCAATAACATTTTACCCACTCTCCCGAATCCAGCTTGTACCGCGAGGAAAGTAGTTAAAATAAGACCTTGCATCATCCTATTCTGCAAACCACTTTCAACGAGACTTACATGTTAGACCTTATTTTGAACCCTCCTCCGAGAGTGTGTATTATTTATTTGTGCCCACTCCACTGTAGTTAGTTTTTAAGCAGAGGTATTGTTGTCAATAATTAACAATTATTATTGATGTCCTATCCAACGTTGCCACACATCTGACGTCACAACAGAGGTGTAGATAAAGAAAACTAATGATCATAGCTATTTCGAAATTCAAATCAACTCTTAAATTGTTTGCGACCACAGAAACGTTAAAATCGACATGCTGTATTTTTATTTCACAAATGTTATGTCAATGAAGATTTAATATCTGCGACCCAAAAATTGAGCCAAATAGGGGGCCGGCGCAATGGTTACGAACACGTTCTTGTTCAAATAAAGGAAGTGAGGTTAAGTTGTCTGAAGTTTGAGTAAGGTAAGGGCACTTAAGATTGCACACTTAATGTATTTATGTCCATAGATAAACAACTTTTGTGACCAATTTAACACAAAATTTATTAACAAGACTTCAAAGAATGCGCATGGTGTCCTGTAAGAATGCGCATTTGCATAATTCATATTTGAAGTGTCCTACGCCTTCATAGTTCGAATACCCTTCATGCCACCACCGTTTGCACCTACCCAGTCTTCAATAATTGGATCCTCATACTCTTCGTCTTAGCAAGGACAACCGATTTTCTCTTCTTCGGCAGTTGTGACAGCTGACGAAGTTGACGCTACTGAACTTCCATCGTAGCGAAGAGTTTCCTGCCCTGTTTTTTTCGCTTGTTCATTCCTCGTTAGAAGGCTATTCTTATAAGGAGAGGAACATAGAATTTTAGACCTTTTGCAAGTTCTCTTTCGTTTGGTTGTTTGAGCTGCCTTTGGTAGGGGAGACTTGTGGCTCATCAATTTTTGAATTCTGAATTTGCTCCCCTACAGCAGGTTCTTTCTCCTGCACAGATGGGCGGAATGTTACCTCCGAAGGAGCAGAGTCGTCATCCGAAAATACATTCCGGTTAAACGGATGAATTCCAGTTTTCATGAAAGCTTGAACGGCTATCTCAATCTTTGCTGCTCTCTCGTAGGCTGATTTGAAGATCCTGGCCACGTTGGCCTGTGTAATTGCATTGCCAGGATGATTCACCAACCCCGTATCAGCTTCTTGAGAATAAGCTTTCTTCAGAGGCCCAACAAAGCCAACATCCAAAGGCTGAAGCCTGTGGCTTGCATGGGGTGGTAGAGAAAGCAAGGTGATGCTGTGTTCTCTGCAGTAAAGAACAGCATCAATGCTGCAATGGGAAATGTGGTTATCCAGTATAAGGAGAATTACCATAAACAATTATTAATCAACTACCATAATTAATTTCTTCCTTACCAATTTTAATCTGTTTCTCAAAGTGGATTCCTTGATACCCAATGAAGTAGCCACTTTTGCTTGACTTTCACCAATTTCAATTCTCCTGGCTTCCTCTAAGATTTCTGACGTAAATATAAGTTTCGTGTCTGATTTTCTTGAGTATGTTTATCTCATACTGCCGTTAAATAGACTTCTGCAAGAAAGAATATCCTAGATATAAACTATTTCTACAGAACAAGAATGTGCCTGTAAGATGGCGCACAATGCCTGCAAGACTGCGCAGAGTGCGCGGTCTTACAGGCTTCTGCGTAGTTCAACACTTACGCTAATAGGTGGCAGAAGCAGTTACGTATATACACACCGAGCCATTCACAGCCTTTGTTAGTTAGTTAGTTAGTTATTGTTGTTTTAAGGGGCGGAACTACGAGGTCATCTGCCCCTCTTAACACAGATTAAAGAATACAAATTTTGAATTGAATTTAAAATTTTGAGGTGGACATCTAAATTTAAAAAGACCAAAAATTAATAAAACAAAAACAAACAATTAAATAAAAAAATAAAAATTATAAAAATGAACAAAAATTACGGAAAAAACAAAACATTATCATTCAAAAACGAACAAGTCGTTGAGACAAAGTTCACTGGAAAATTTAGATTGCTGGCCCTAACCCACTCTCACTTATAAAGCGGATAACGCGATCAGCAGCCACCGCGTCATCGGCTAATATAAGTTTGAGTGTCGTCTGCAAACCAAGGTTTCTTCGTAAGTCAGCAAGATCCACACACTCGGTGAAAATGTGGGCCACGGTGAATACGGCTCCACAGGTACAAAGTGGGGGGTCTCCCCTTCTCATTAGGTACGAGTGGGTGGATCTTGTATGACCTATCCTTAGCCTACACAAAATGACGGACTCTCTCCGGGCCCGGAAGGAGCTCCGCCAAACGCGAGTAGTTCCCTTGATCGCTCTCAGTTTACTGGGCAGTGGGTCAGCTAGCCACTGACTATCCCAAAAAGCCAGAACTTGTAGGCGTAACTGAGAGCGAATATCTCTAGCGGGTACCTCCATTGGTCGAGGTGGTAGTGATACCGCCTCTTTTGCAGCTTGATCTGCTAACTCATTTCCCGCAATTCCCATGTGGCTTGGAAGCCTCAGAAAGGTGATTCGAGTGTCAGCGTGGCACAGCCCGGCTAGTAGGTCGTGGATTCGCTGCACTAGGGGGTGTTGCGGGAAACATGTAGCAATTGACTGCAACGAACTCAAAGAGTCGGTACACACGAGAAAGTGGATTCGAGCATCCTGTAGTGCAAACTGCAGAGCTTCATAGATGGCAACGAGCTCCGCAGTAAACACACTACAGGCCTCAGGCAAAGAGATCTTGGTATTTGCACCATCAATAACGTAAGCACAACCCACCTTCTCGTCCACCTTCGAACCATCCGTGTATAGAATGCAAGCGTCCGGAAATTGGTGAACTATGCTGTGGAACTGCCTCCGGTAAACGGAGGCATCCGTGTTCACCTTAGGACCTCGGTGCAGATCTAACCGAATTTCCGGACGCGGGACTTGCCACGGAGGCACCTCGCTAGATGTCCGGATCATACAGGGACCTACAGCCACTCCTATTTCGGTACACGAGCTATCAAGTCTAATACCAACCGGCCGAGTGGCACGAGGCCGGTTGGCGTACCCCTGGTGGTTTTGGGTACCGAAGAGAGCTTGATAGGTCGGGTGTTGCGGCATTTGACGCACATTGGCAGCATATGCTAACAGCATATGTTGGCGTCTATAATTTAAAGGTGGAACACCCGATTCGGCGAGTAGGCTGGGTATCGGGCTGGTCCGGAAGGCACCGGTAGCCAGCCTAACGCCACTATGGTGGATACTGTCCAGCATTTTCAAGGTTGCCAGCCTTGCTGAACCGTATGCCGCAGAACCATAGTCTAGCCGGGACAGGACGAGGGCTTGGTAGAACCGTAGCAGCACCGCACGGTCAGCCCCCCACGTAGTGCCACTAAGAAACCTGAGCATGTTCAGTTTCCTGAGACATGTCATTTTCAATTGCCGTATATGGTGCTGCCACGTTAACTTGCTGTCAAAATGGAGCCCCAGGAAGCGATAAGTGTCAACCACCGGCAACGCAGCATCCCTGAGATGTAGTTCAGGGTGTAAATGTAGCCTCCGTAGCCGACAAAAATGGACGACGGAGGTTTTCGCTGCTGAAAAACGAAAACCCCGGTCGTGAGCCCACCTGTCGACCCGGTTGATAGCTAGCTGCAATTGCCGTTCCACGACTGCCATACTTCCAGAGCTGTAATGCAGAGCTAAATCGTCTACATACAGCGATGGAACTACCGAGGACCCGGCGGCGGCAACAATGCCGTTAATGGCAATCGCGAACAAGGTGACACTCAGCACTGAACCCTGAGGAACTCCATTTTCTTGGGTATAGTATTGCGATAATGTCCTACCGACCCTTACACGGAAGAGTCGGACGGACATGAAATTCGCAATGAAAGTCGGTAAGTTACCACGGAGTCCCCACTTGTGAAGGGTGGAAAGGATCCCGTAGCGCCATGTGGTGTCGTAGGCTTTCTCGAGGTCAAAGAAAACCGTGACTAGGTGCTGTTTTCGGAAAAAAGCCTCCTGTATGGCGCTCTCAAGTCGCACCAGATGGTCAGTGGTGGACCTATGAGAGCGAAATCCACATTGGTACTCAGACAGGAGACCTTTATCCTCCAAGAACCACACCAGTCGACGGTTCACCACCTTTTCGAGCAGCTTGCATAGGCCATTTGTCAAACAAATGGGCCTATAGCTGCTTACAAACTTGGGATCCTTTCCAGCCTTAGGAATCGGTATCAGATCCCCTCTCGCCATTGAGATGGAAACTCCCCTCCAATCCATATACGATTGAAGAGGATCAACAGTTTTTTTATACTGGATTCGCACAGATGTTTTAACATTTGATTATGTATGTTATCCGGTCCAGGAGCCGTATCCCTGCACAGTGCAAGCGCACTGCGCAGTTCCCATTCAGAGAATGGTACATTATAGGACTCCGAAGCAGCAGTGGCAAAGGACAAGGGGTGAGTCTCTGCCTCCCGGAGCAGGATACATCGGAGA
The DNA here is from genome assembly GCA_946902985.2 of Meconema thalassinum. Lineage (NCBI taxonomy): Eukaryota > Metazoa > Arthropoda > Insecta > Orthoptera > Tettigoniidae > Meconema > Meconema thalassinum. The sequence goes on along the minus strand of OX336393.1, from coordinate 313,368,647 downwards.
AGTGCGAGCCAATGCTGTTGGCAATGGCGAGATGGTCCGTGATTATGTCTCCATTGATGGACACTCCGGGTATCGACAGTGATGTCGGGAGTCCGGAGATCCGACGAAGCTTAGTCCACACTTGAGATGAAGGAGTATGCGCCGTCATGGACGACACATACTTTTCCCACGTCGTTTTCTTACTCTCCCGAATCAGATATCGGGCTCTAGCACGCATCCTTCTGAAGGTGATAAGGTTGGCCATAGTGTTTTGCCTCCGATAGCATTTGAAAGCACGTCGACGATCTTTAATGGCTGCTGCAATCTCGGCTGTCCACCAAGGGACAAGCTTCCGGCGTGAGTTGCCGGATGAGGAAGGTATTGTTTCCTCAGCAGCAGCCAAAATACCATTCGTTATATGAATGGTATGATCGTCGACACTCTCAAAGGTATCTTTGGCAAACACCGCACGTGCCGTGAATGTTGGCCAATCAGCCCGACGGAGAAGCTATCGACTTGGTAACTCGATGGCTCTCTGGTTCGGAAGAGTAACGATAATTGGAAAATGGTCACTATTACAAAGGTCATCGTGTACACCCCACTGTAGCAGGGGAACCAGCGCACGACTGCACAGGGTAATATCGATACTTGAATAAGTACCGTGTGCAATAGAGAAGTGCGTAGGCTCCCCTGTGTTCAACAGACACAGGTCCAGCCGCCTGATCAGCCTCTCAAAATCTCTCCCTTTACCGCTAGTGGTAGCGGAGCCCCAGATGGTGTTGTGGGCATTAACATCTCCCAGAAGGAGGAAAGGAGGGGGGAGCTGAGAGACTAGATCCACCAGCTGGTCGTAATCCGGCTGAGAATCAGGCGGGATGTACACGTTACATACTGTTGCCATTACTGGCAACGAAGTACGAACTGCAACTGCCTCTAGCTGAGTACGCAACGGCACCTCTTCACTAAACAGGCTAGAGTGGACGAGAGTGCAGACGTCACCAGCGGCCACAGCTCCGTCCACCCGGTCTCTAGAGAAGAGTTTGAAGTGACGCATTGTTGTCTCATGTCCAGGACGAAACCTGGATTCCTGAGGACAGACAATGGTTGCCGAAAACGAAGATATTAATTGTCGTAACTCAGCGAGATGAACAGAATAGCTATTACAGTTCCATTGTAATAGTGCCATGGTGTGGACTTAAGTAGAAGTGGGTCTTCTACTTATGCTTGACCGTTTGCCACCCTTCCCCATCTCTAGTTGGAGATGTGTGAATGATCGTGTGGCCTCCGGAGAGGCCTAGTGCAGGTCTTTCTAGTTGACGCCCGTGGGCGACCTGCGCGTCGTAATGAGGATGAAGTGATGATGAAGACGGCACATACACCCAGTCCCCGAGCCACGGGAATTAACCCCAGGAGATTAAAATCCCTGATGGCTCGGCCGGGAATCGAACCCGGGGCACTTTGGGCCAAAGCCTAGCGCGCTAACCATTTAGCCACGATGGGGCAGGAGAGCACACCTCAATCTCCACATCTCCTTCCGAAGACGAAGAAAATGGAGCAGGTGCTTTCTTTGGTTGCGCGCGGTCGTCGTCGGACCTCACGAGTCTCGCTCTTGGAGAAGAGCGAGAGCGGTGTCTAGGGACTTTCTCCCTGTCCGAAGACGGGGTACTTGTCCCCGACACGCCCCGAGCATGCTTCTTTCTAGACCGACGCAGACGTCTATTCGGGGAAGTAGGTGGTCCCTTCCCCACAGACGTCAGGTCCTTGCAAAACGAGGCCGCTCCAGCTGGCACCGCTCCTTTGGTGATGGTAGGAGCGGAATGGCCAGCAGATGGCTGAGCTGCCTTGTATGCAGGAGAGGAAGAGAAACGGCGCTGAATCGTCCCTCTCTTCTCCGCCGGTGACTTATTTTTCCTATAGGGGAGTTCCTCCACTCTAATGGGTTTGGCTTCTGCGGGCATCACTCCCTTGATGGTCGAGGGAGCGGAAGGCCCAGCAGATGAAGGAGCCATCCCATCAGCCGGAGGTCGAGAGAGACGGCGCCGCTCCATCCCCCTCTTCTCCACTATCTTTGTCTTATCAGGTGGGCTGGATGACGATCCAGCCCCGGTCGCAGAAGTCTTCTTTGCCTCGATGGCAGGGGAAGACTTCTTCTCCGACCGTTTCGGAGAGGAAGATGACTTCTTCTCCGATTGCGCCGGTTTAGATGGTATAACCGGCCCCTTTTTCACAATGGCCGAAGAAGGTTGTGTAACCTTCTTCAGGCTGACAGGTCTCGCTCGGACAGCGAGGGGAGACTTTACGATCTCAGAGTAGTTCGTCGTCGAGGGTACAGCACGGGGAACGAAAGTGGCAGGGGTGATAGGTGGCGTCACCTTAGCCGCGAAAGATACCGGAAATTCGGGTGCAGTCATATCACGGTATCTCTTTCGAGCGTCGTGATATGAAAGCCGATCCAATGTTCTGATTTCTTGGATCTTTGCTTCCTTGCAGAACTCAGGGCACTGCTTCGACCACGGAGAGTGACTTCCTTGGCAGTTAGGACACGTCGGGTGAGGCGTACATCCCACACCTTCATGTGTCCCCTTGCCACACTCTCTACACACCGCCTTGGCAGTGCACCTGGCAGAAACATGACCGAATTTCTGTCAATTGTAGCAGCGCATAGGTGGAGGGATGTACGGTCTAACGTCGCAATGGTACGACGTGACCTTCACCTGCCTAGGCACTACATCACCCTCAAAATGGAGAATGAAAGCGCCAGTATCGACGCTATCATTTCCAATTTTCCGGGTGATGCGCCTAATCCTGGTGACGCCTCGCTTCCCCAGATCCCGCATCAATTCCGCGTCGCTGTTTAAAATGAGGTCGCGATGGAATATAACTCCACGGACCTCATTCAGCGTATCGTGCTTCTCAACCTTAACGGGAATTTAGCCGAAATGCGTGCATTCCAGCAACGCTTCGGTTTGCTGCCGGTCAACGGTATGCAGCAGGAGTTGCCCGTTCCGGAGCTTGGAAATCCCGTTAAGGTCGCGATATTTCCCCTCGATTTCCTCTGAAAATAGGATCGATTTTACCTGTTTAAAATCTCCCCCGTCTGTCCTGGTAGCTACCAGGTAGCGAGGAGACCTGTCAACAGGGAACTTCTTATTAAATGCCTCATCCCAAGGCGTATACACCTTGGGATTCGGTCTACACTCCAGAGACGGCTTTTTAAGGGTGCCACCCTGTACAGGTATCCGTGATCGTTTACTACGCATCCCGGACGAAATCCTCCCCGAATACTGCCCACTCCGAACGGGGGCTATCACTGTGGGCGCCACCCAGCCAAGGCAATACCTACCTGGCATAGCAGATATTGCCCGGGGTCCCAGTGCCTCGAACAGGCACTTCCCCCTCGGCATGCACAGGATTTATTCAGCTCCAGTATTCGGCCATGCAGGGACCTTCGTTGTAAGGCGGATACTACGGTAGGGTACATGGCGCACCCACCTGACGGGATGGGGCATACCGTCTAGGCTTTCTGGCCAGATGGCCAAGCTGGTGGCCCTTCCCCTAACAGCACGCATGTTTATTTCTATTGGTCAAACCAGAGCTGGGACCAGAAAACCAAAATTGACCTTTATAAGGCCCCCTCTAAGTCGCCTTTTACGACAGGCAGAGGATACCGTGGATGAATTCTGCCCTCCCCATCCACAGGGGGTCTGAACAAATCAAAACTGGCAAGTTATTCGGCCATGTCGGCCCTATTAGTCGCCTCCTACGACAGGCAGGGCATACCGTGGGTGTATTCTAACCCGCACCCACACGGGGTAGCCTTTGTTAGGAGTTCCCATTGTGAGAGTAGTATTTATTTCAACTATATCATAATTTAAATGAGTGCTAAGGCTTATTTTCTCAAGAATAAAAATTATATCAAATAGGATGATTAGTTGTCTCCCACAAGTCCAACCCCTCCTCCACGTGGTGGGAGACGGGCAACGGCATGAAGTAGGGGATTGCCTGTAGGGGTGAAGTACAGTGGGGACTTTGTGTGCCCTGGACCGCTACGGTAGCTGTGAAGGCTCTATGGGGACCCTGAAAAGTGACGGCTGACGGGGCTCTGGTGAAGCTACGATAGGCCTAGCAAGCCAGTAGTGGATATCATATTTGCTTTCAAACCAGGAACAGGCCTCGGAAAGGACGGATGCAAACGACGACGACCCGGATATGTTAATGGACTACGAGTTGGGACATTAAATATACAGACACTGACAGGAAAAGTGGAGGAGATAGTAGATGTGATGGAGAGAAGAAAACTGGATGTACTGGGCTTGGCAGAAACAAGATGGAAAGGAGAAGGTCGCAGAGAACTGAGGAAAGGGTACCGGTTGTACTGGAGTGGGAACAGTGAAGGAAGGAGCAGAGGAGTAGTAGTAGTTGTGAGAGATCGAATGAAGGAAGAGGTAAAGGGAATAAGTGACAGGATCATGAAGATCAGAGTAACTGTAAAGGTAAGAAGCCTGGAGATAGCCCAGGTATATGCCCCTCAAGTTGGATGTACAGCTCAAGAGAAGGAAGACTTTGAGGAGGAGCTACAACAGCAGTTGAATGGTCAGAGCATCATTGTCATGGGAGATTTGAATGCACATGTAGGAAGTGAAAGGCAAGGATATGAAAATGTATTGGGAGCAGAAGGATGGGGTAGCAGGAATGAAGAAGGGAGAAAGTTGCTGGATTTTTGCAAGAGAAACGGTTTAGTGGTAGGCAACTCCTGGTTCCGGAAGAAAGAAAGCCACAAGGTAACGTGGTACAGCAGTGATTTAACAAAGAAATCTTTGGTAGATTACATGCTCTACGACTGGGAAATGAAGAGAAGTGTCAGAGATAACAAGGTAATACCATCAGAGGCCTTAGATAGCGACCACAGAATACTTGTAATGAACCTGGGAGTTGTTAAGGATAGCAAGAGGACAGAGTATCAAGAAAGGAGAATCAAAGTATGGAAACTCAAGGAAAAGGAAGTCAAGGAAGAATTCCAGAAGATAATAAGGGAAAGGATGCCAACAGACAATCCTAAAACAGGGGAAGAGGAATGGAAGCAATTCAAAAACGCAATGGTGGAAGCTACAGTGGCAGTATTTGGAAGAACAAGCAACAGAAAGCGGTGTAAAGAGACACCATGGTGGAATGAGAGAGTAAAAGAAGCTGTGGGAAGGAAGAACAAGGCTTTCAGAGTGTGGTTCCAGGAAAGAACTGATCTGGCAAGGGAAGATTATAAGATAAAGAAGAAAGAAGCAAACAAGATTGTCGCAGAGGAGAGGAAGAAGTGGATGGTAAAGTGGACAGAGATGATGGAGGAAGACAGCAGAGGAAATAAGAAAGTTCTTTATGGGATGGTCAAAAGTAAGAGAAGAGGTCTGCGAGAGGATGTGGTAATGATGGACAAAAACGGAAATGAGGTACACAACAAAGAGACACTCAAGACAGTGTGGAAAGAGTACTTTGAGGATTTGCTGAATCCAAATGATCATAGGGAGGAAGACAATGTATTGGAAGATGGAGAAGACAACACAGGAATGGAAAAGGACCTGACTTGGAGAGAACTGGAGATGGCTATAGACAAGATGAAAGGAGGAAGGGCACCAGGTGTGGATGAAGTGAGTGTTGTAATGGTGAAGGCAGCAGGGGAGGTTGGGAAACAGTGGCTGTACCATGTGATGAGGGTGATATGGAAGGAGAAAAAGACCCCAGAAGATTGGAAGAAAGGATTAATTGTCCCAATATTTAAGAAAGGAGTGCAGAAATTACAGGGGAGTCACACTCATACCCCACTGTGCCAAGATATGTGAAAAGATATTAGAAAGTAGAATATGAGCCAAAGTGGAGAGAAAATTGAGAGAGGAACAGTATGGATTCAGACCTGGGAGATCAACAGTGGATCTCATATTTTCAGTGAGACAGCTCCAGGAACACCACTACGAATTTGGAGAGGATCTGTTGATGGTCTTCCTGGACATCGAAAAGGCCTATGATAGTGTGTGTAGGGAGAAGGTTTGGAAAGCAATGGAAAACATGGGAGTGGAAAAAGAGACTGTAGGCAGAGTGAAGGAGATGTATTGTGGAAGTGTGAGTTGTGTGAAAGTTGGAGGGGAAAGAACAGACTGGTTCAGACAAATGAGTGGCCTGAAACAGGGTAGTGCGCTGTCACCCCTTCTCTTTATTGTGGTTATGGACGAGGTAATGACACGGATACCAGGAAAGATAGGAGAAGATAAGATGAAAGCAATGGTGTTTGCAGATGATCTCATGGTCTGGGGAAACAAGGAGGAGGAAATTCAGGAGCAACTGAAGGCTTGGGAAGAAACAGTGGGAGAGTACGGATGGAAGTTCAACATCAGTAAATGTGAGATCCTGTTAACAACCAGGAAAAAGGACAGACCAATGAGTGGGATAACACTTGGAGGTGGACAGCTGAAGAAGGTGGAAAGTCTCAAGTACTTGGGAAGTATAGTGGAGGAAAATGGGAGAAATGACAAAGAGATTACAGAACGTGGCAGACAGGCAGAAGCATTTCTGAGAAGCATTAGGAGCTTAGTGTGGAATAAAGATGTCCCACAAAAAAGCAAGGAAGTGTTATACAGAAGCTACTATATCCCGATACTGACCTATGCTTCAGAAACGTGGACAATGAAGAAAAGAGACATAAGCAGAATACAGGCAGGTGAAATGAAGTTCCTGCGAAGTAGGATCGGAGTAACAAGAAGAGACAGGGTGAGGAATGAAAAGGTCAGGGAAATGGTGAAAGAGGAGCCCTTGCAAGGTAGGATTGAGACATCAAGACTGAGGTGGTATGGACACTTCAAGAGAATGGATGAGCAAGAAGATTCCCAAGAGGATACATGAGATGCAGATGCAGAAGAATCGACCAAGGGGAAGACCAAGAGATAGATGGCTGAAAGGAGTGGAGGAATGTGTCAAGAAGAGAGGCGAGGACTGGACCAGAGTGACAGCGGAGAGGTGGTGGGAAGAAAGAACTAAGTGGCGAGGCTTATGTTCCAAACAGACCCAGCCTGGGGCTGGAAACTGTACAAGATGATGATGAGGATGATTAGTTATTCTTACCTCTTAATTCTTTATAGAATTAGAATCAGCAAAATCTTTCGCAGTTTCGAAGAGCACTTTGCAAGCCACATTTCTCAACAGAATGGTTTGGGTCGGCAGTGCTGCCAACTGTAAGAAAATGCCACTGCGCAATCTTAAAAGCCTTTACCTTAAAGGCCTGCAAAAGGCTAATATTTTAATTTTAGGAGTACCGTACCTAATATCCGTTACGAAGGAATCAACTGATAGTCTGTGTACTTCATAACGCATCTAACGAAGTTTAGCTAGCCGTATCCGCTGGATGATGTACGGCCAAATGTACGAGACGCTTCGCAGTCAAAAAATCGTATTGTCATTTCGTGATTGAACAAATGGGGACTTACTAATCGGTAAATCTTTTAAAAATCAGCAAAAGCAATTGATAATTTTTCATTAACTAGTCCCCTGTTTCTTGAACTTGACTCACGATTATAACAAATACGACGGAGCTCGTCTGCGGTACGGCTGCAGTGATTGGTCAGTTTCTCAAGGTCTTGGCCAATAACAAAGCATCTTCTCGTGGATGTTCAGTGTTATGACGGGAGCCAATTCAAGGCAGCAAGAAAACACGCACATATCCATGCATTTTCTCAGCCAGTTAAGACTTCCCGCAGGACGGGCGCGGTTAACCTCAATCTTGCCGTAGCGCGGCAATGTTACATTATTTAAAAAGCTTGTCGCCATTCGCAACAAATTACAGTATGGCTTAGTGATTTTTAAATATTACGTCATCGCAGAGGGACCGACGTCATACTCGTCACGTAGCAAGGGAAAAAATATTAACTTGCAAATTGTTTGGGACCGTACCAACGTTAAATCGACACAGATTTTATTCCAAGGGTACAAAAATTCGACCCTTGAATGGAGGCTTTACGTAAAATCGGTAAACGTTAAAATGATGCCTGATATACATTGCATCAAGAGGTCCATCCACACATATCCGTGACGTGTCAGTTCAGTGATATTCGTGGTGTCTCAGTGATGCCTATACACACGCATCAGTGTTGCTTCAGTTCAGTCATTGTCAAAATGGCTAAGTTGATGGATGTGGAATTGGCAGCGTTTGCTATAATTGTAGATGAAGAGGAGGAAGAGGAACAGTGTCAGTTTAAAAAACGGAAGTGGGTACATGAGGCATGGCAGGATAGAGAACGTGATGGCGAATTCACTACCCTGTACAAGGAACTCATTGATGATGAAACTAAATTTTTGAATATTTCAGAATGTCTGAAAATTGTTTCAACATATTGCTAAGTAAACTGGAGGTTCATTTAACACATTGCTGACCGGATGCCTGGACATGTCACATCCCCTGTGGACCGGACATTTTGCTAATGAGAATATTCCAGTGCACTAGAGTATAAAAAAGTATATAATTGTGGAAATAACCTAGATATTATCTTTCTAGTTGATATGAGTATACACATACCCCTAGTAGTGCTCAAGGGGGTGATGTATTTGGAAACATGACACGATGTGCAGTGGCGGCTTACAGAAAGAGCAGATGGAGTATATTTGAGGTTAGATTGGTCAACAATCTAAGTACGGTGTGTACTTTGGTTGTTATTACGTCGCCTAGAGACCTGAATATCACTCTCTCATTCAGTTTCCACTAATTCACTATAACTTGTGCCATTTGAACGATAATATAAACGATAAATCATATCATCTGATTATACAAGTCCTCCATCTTGTCATTGATTGAACCAACAAAAGGAAGTTCGATGTTTCGAAACAAAATCAAAGAATAAAGGAAGGCCATGAATAGACGGAAGATGGCACATATACATCTACAAATGTCCTTCTCTATGTGCTAGACGGAAATAGTTCAATACATGGTCAAGAGATGTCGCAGGAAGACCGAAAACAATGACGTGTATAAAACCGAGATTTCTCGGGGGCCGTCATCTACCGCTGGCGAGCGTACTACGAGATTTCTCGGGGCCCGTCTTCCATGTGTTAAAACGACAAAACACCCGCGGGAGAAAGGCAAAAACACCGAGGGAACGGTTAGCAGTTTGTTTGAGATAAGTGAATTATGCAGTACAAATACAATGAAGCATACCTTTACTTAACCACACACATTGCACAGATGTTTACATACAACGATTTGTAGTACAATAGTTTACTCAAAATCTTGAAAAAAATTAGTGAGGAATTGCCTGTGCTGTTTGTAATTGCCATTGAAGGAAAAGAGTTCTGTTCTTGAAATGCTGATGCTGATCTGTTTTCGTGAAATGCTGTAGTAGGCGATGTTGATGAGGCGAACAAATCCTTCGAATGAGATGTATTTTCATAGGAATGTTGCTCCATTAGCATTTTCATCTCATACTTCTGTATCAAAGCAAATATTTCAGACTTACACTACATTTAGGTAATATGGGCTTAGAGTCTTTAAAATTGGAGCTACACCAGCCAGAAATGCGTCTAAGGGATGTGGTGCTGATGAGGTACTGGCCTCGTTTCGCTTTTTACTAATCAAGTACTACAGTAATTTTTCAGAACCGCTTTGTTGGAGAGTCACTTTCTTTCCTGATGATTTTCGTGATGGGTCTATGTCAGTATTGCTTTTACGCTTTGTGGAAGGTGGTGGGTTTTGAAGCTCTTGATTCAGAAGAGATTCGGTGGGTTCCTCTTTGTCATCCTGGCTGGTCTCCTGCATTTCTTCATGTCGTTAATTGGCATCGAATTGATTGACTTCCCCTTTTCCTTCTTAGACTTGGGAATATTAAATGCCATGTTTGGTCCGTATTGACAAGTATGATTTAATTTATTGAACAACCTCCGTCAAATCAATACTAAGTATGTGCGTTATAACGCGCTAAGTGTGGTACATGTTTCGAACCATAGGATAGCGGTCCTTCTTCAGCCACGTTATGACATTCCTTCTTAGTCCTTTTCACTGTCAATATTTCCTTTAGTTACCCTCTCCTCGAAATAGTTCTTCATGAAGCTCTACTGTTCGGAATATTTGTTACAGTTTTCTTCACAGATTTACGGTAAATGTCTCTTATGTTGTTCCATCTGGTTTTGCAATGTAAAAGATATTTGAGAATCATTACTCTAATATAAGTAATACGGTATATTATTTAAATGCATAAATATTATAATATATAACTGTAATGAACTTGTTCCTTCTTTAGGTACCTAGCTATGGGAGATTCCCTAAAAACAATGTAGTTTAGTTACCACTTGGGGCATAGCACAGTACAGAAGATTGTCACAGACACTTGCAAGATAATAACAGAAAATCTCATTTGTGATGTGTTGCCAAAGCCTAAAATAGAATGTGGAAATCTGTGGCTAATACACGTTGGAATTTCCCTAATTGTTTGGGAGCCTTGGATGGCAAGCATATTACCATCCAAGTTCCCTCAAATAGTGGATCCCTGTACTTGAACTACAAGAAGACATTTTCAATTGTTTTGTTGGCACTTGTTGACGGTACAATTTTATTGCTGTTGATGTTGGCGTGTTTGGCAAAAATGGTGATGGTGGAATGTTTGGATATAGTAATCTAGGCAAAGCACTTCAAAGGGGAACTTCATCTATACCAGGAAATGTTTTATTGCCAGGCACATCCATTGAGATATCGCATGTCATTGTGGGTGACGAAGCATTTCCTTTAAAAACATATTTAATGCGACCATACCCAAGGCATGACTTCGATCATTCTAAACGTATCTTCAACTACCGCCTATGTCATGCCAGAAGGATTGTTGAGAATGCATTCAGCATTTTGGCCCAAAAGTTTAGAATTTATAACAGGCGAATCAGGCCACACTGGAAAATATAGATTATATAGTACTTTCCACCTGTATTCTACATAATTTCATAAAAAAATATAATCCAAATACGTTTACAAGTGAACGAACAATTACAAATGAAACTGCAGAAGACACAACACTTGGGAATTTGCCTATGCAGGGTGAGAATGCAACAAATGACGCCTTTCGGGTAAGAGAAATTACTTCACTTCAGAGTTTGGATCTGTTCCATGGCAAGAAGAGAGAATCAACGTGTGACGGAAGGTTATCAAACCTGTATATTAGGGTAAAGCCATTCCTAGCAATTGGTTAGCAGTAGCAATAAAATGGGAGTCGGATGTGAAAAAATATTGTGTAATACAATATCTGTAAAACTGGTTTATTGATGATATGCACATAACCAATAAAGTTAATTACATTTTGACGAAAATTGTGCTTTGTATACATGCCCTACTCACGAGGGAAGTACCCCAGCTTGAACGGCTAAAACAGACTGGCAGTGCGCTTAACATACGAAGATATGTTTGTTCTACTACCCATCTTGGGCATTTATCTGTAACACCCTGCATTAGTGTACAATCAATGTTTGGAAGTTACGGCGTCCAAAGATTGCAGAAACACAATTCACATCAGAAAGTACCGTGCAACAGGCAATTCGAACCTGTATATTAGGGTAAAGCCATTCCTAGCAATTGGTTAGATCTTGAGCATATATGTGGTAACACTACAAAAAGATTCCAGAACACAATTCGCAGCAGAAACTACCGTGCAACAGGCAATTCGGACCATTATACCTAGGTATTAACAAGAAACAGATGTGGTGCAGTATCATCTGGCAAAAGGTTGAACACTTGCTTGCAACAAGAAATCTTAACACATGCAGTACCGTGTTAGTCATCTTTCCCACAATAGAAGATACTGTGTTGTCCATCATTCGACGTCGAAGTGTAAATGTGGAGTTTCAATGAAGTGATTAAAACAGAGGAATGGAACAGTACGCACACTTAACAAGGGCAAGCTGTAGACATACTCCATTATTTACTATGTTTCCGCATTGCAATAGTGCAAACTCAAATGCCTCGGTGATCACATTATCACATACTCAGATGGAGCTGGCGACCGAACACGTACTTTTACAGATGAATGGGATTGATAGCTATTGACATAGGTCCAACTGTATACTTTAAACCCACTTTCAGTTGGTTTTCGCCGTTCGAGCTGGGGTACTTCCCTCGTCAGTATATTATTATTTATAATAAATCGCTCAAAATGTCAAAGGAAAATTAGAAATAGATTATATATGTACAGTACGATACAACATTTAAATACAACACTTACCATCGAGTTCATTTCCCTTCCTATTGTATTCCAAATTGCATTCTTGAAACCGCTGTCCGTGTACTTTGACAAATCATACAGAACAGCATTATTGCGAACCAGTTCAATAAGTTGTTCGTCGTTCATTTTAGCCTATATTCACAATAACGAACAAAATCACACCACAGCACATCCGTAAAAACAGCAAAAATATCGTTGGCGACAATACTCAATATCATGGAACGGACACTGCACTGATACTGACACACAAATTACGGCACTGCGTCGGACAAGTATGAACGTGTCAGAGAGATTCAATATAACGATATGATCTTTCCCAGTTTTCTTTCAAGATCCCGCCTCCTCCTAGCCAATATGTCAATATCATCTGCATATGCGAGATCTTGTGTCACTCTGTTCAATAATGTTCCTCCTGGGTTGTAATCTTGGGTCATTCGCATGACTTTCTCTAAGGCAATATTGAATAGGAGTGTAGAGATTACATCACCCTGACATAATCCCTGATTAACCTCAAATGTCTTTGGTAATATACCTTCCACCTTCACTTTACACCTGGTTTTGGTTAATGTCATTTGTCCCAGTCTTATAAGTTTAACAGGTACTCCTGCCTCTTGCATTGCCTTCCATAACTGATCTCTCCTGATGTTGTCATATGCTTGTTTGAAATATGAACAGCTGATGTACATCAATATTGTACTCTTAGCATTTCTCCAGAATCTGCCTGATAGTAAAGATCTGGTCAGTAGTGGACCTGTTATTTCTGAAACCACACTGGTAATCCCCTAAATATGCTTCCACGTAGGTTCTCAGTCTTCCTGCAATGATCTTTGCTACTACTTTATAGACAATACTAAGCAGTGCTATTCCTCTGTAATTTCCACAATCTGCTTTGTCATGTTTTTTATGAATGGGACAGAGTATTGCCATATTCCATTCCTCTGGCATGTCTTCTTTGATCCATATTTCCACAATAAGTTCATGTAAATTACTTGCTAGTTTTCCGCTGCCATGCTTGATCATCTCAGCCGTGATGTTATCCTCCCCTGGAGCTTTGTTGTTTCTGAGTGTATTAACAGAATTTCTAACTTCCTCCAGTGTGGGTTTAGCGATTGTCTCCAGGTTTGCCTCTTCTCCATCTTGTTCTTGTCCTGCCTCAGCAATATCTTTGCTTTCCCCGTCTGAATTCAGTAGTTCACTAAAGTACTCCACCCATCTATCTAGGTTCTGATTTCTACTACCAATGAGATTTCCTTCCTTATCTTTACAGAAGCTTGCCTTAGGTTGAAATCCTTTCTTAATGTCTTGAACCCTAATGTTTGCGCAGTATTCCTCTCTTCTAAGTCTTTGATCCACTGCTTTTCATAATCCTCTTTTTTCTTCTGCATTCTTTGTCCGATTCCTTTCTCTTCTGTTGATATACCTCTACAGTTCTTCTTGTTCTTCTCTCTTAACATTCTTTTTCTTGCCTCGTTTCTTTCTTCAATCTTCTTCATGCGTTCATCATCGAACCATCCCTGTGTCTTTGTTTGCTTCCTTTTACCCAATACATTTTCAGCTGTCTCATGTATTATTTCTTTCACAACTCACCACCTTTCTTCAATACTTTCCTCTGTCCAATCATCAACCGTGTTGAGTCTATCGGTCATAACTTTTTGATATAATTCTTTTGTGCTTTCCTCATTTCTTAGCTTCACATCATCAAATCGAGGTGTAATAGCTTTCTTGGTCTCTATGTAGCTAGCTATCCTTTGTCTATATTTAATTCTTACAAGGTAGTGGTCACTGTCTCCATCAGCTCCTCGACAGCTATCCACTTCCAGCACATCCGAAGCATGCCGTCTGTCTATGAGGACATGGTCGATCTGGTTTTTGGTGACCCCATCGGGTGAGCACCAGGTAACTTTCCTTATATCTTTCCTTTTCATCCAGGAACATTTGATGATCAAGTTATTGCTCATTGCAAAATCGATCACCCTGATACCATTATCGTTAGAATCCTGATGTAGGCTCTCTCTTCCCGCTCTTCTCCTGAAAGCACCTTCTCTTCCCACTTGAGCATTGGAGTCCCCCATAATCACCTTCACATCATGCTTTGCCACCTTTGTTAATTCCTGTTCCAACTGCCTGCTCTGCCTCTTCTGTTGGTGCATATGTACATATAAGGGATATGTTGAAGAGGCGAGCTCTTATTCGTAGTACACACAATCTTTCACTAACAAGTTTAAAATTCAATATAGCAGCCTTATGCACTCTGTCAATAATGAATCCAGTGCCTCTATATCCTCTTTGGCAATATTCCACTTCCTTTCCACTTAAGCTCTTGGATCGCAGCTACTGTTACCTTATATTTCTTCAGTTCCTGTTTCAAGTTCTGTAATGCTCCAGGCTTACCCAGTGTTCTCACCTTCCAAGTAGCTAGATACATGTACTGTTTCCGTTGCCAAGGTCGTTTTTCCATTGAATCCGTCCGATTTTGTTTGTTCTTTGGTTCCGTAACAATTGCTTTTTTACAGGGTAGGGTTGTTAAATTGCTTTTTTACAGGGTAGGGTTGTTAACCCCACGCCCAACCCCCAACCTAAAGGACCAGGGTACTGCTCTTAGTCTGGCTCATCACCTTAGACCTGTCCAGCTTGGGTGGCCCTGCTAGGAGCTTAAGCTCCCGCTGGCATAACACTTAAGATCATTTCAGCTTGCAAGCATCCAATGGTCATCCGGCAACATCAGATTGCCTTCTTCAAGGTGGCAGTACCGGCGGGAGGTACAGAGTGCATGGCGGCCAATAATCACACACTGACTCCAACTGGTCGCATTCAGCGCCCAGAAGCTCAGCTGCTCTGTTCATGGATTTAGACGGCAGGGAATCGTATCTCTGGAGATCTCATACGGAATAGCTTCAAGGAATGTAGTATTTCAAATACTATGGATGGCAGCGATGACGACATTTTGTGGGAAAGTGATGGTGATAAAAGTTCCGAAGTTGGTATTTCTGAAGACTATGATGAATGAAGTGTTTGTGTACTTAAATTTGTATTTTTAATAGTTTGATGTGTGTTATTTTAGGACGACTTCAAAACTGTTGGAAACTATTTTGGAGAAATGCTATTCTATTTTAGTGAAATGAAAATCCACAGCCTGCTTCCAGTCTCCGACCGGGTCAGGAATGGAATGAATGAAGCCCCCAATCTAGCGGCGAGGATATGAACCGTGCCGGCTGCCGAAGCCTGACGCACTCCTCTGGGGCAATGATTAAATGAATGACAGATGAAATGAAATGATAGTGGAGAGTGTTGCTGGAATGAAATTTACAGGGAAAACCGGAGTACCCGGAGAAAAACCTGTCTGCCTCCGTTCTGTCCAGCACAGATCTCACATGGAGTGACCGGGATTTGAACCACGGGCCCAGCGGTGAGAGGCCGGCGTGCTGCCGCCTGAGCCACGGAGGCTTGCTATTTATTTAGTAAAGATTGTAAATAATTTTGAGAAAAGTTTTTTAAATTTATTTTGTTCTTCAAAATAAGGGTGCGGGTCTTATTCAGGGGCGGGTGGTATCCGAGTATATACGGTATTCCTACACTTTGACATGATGAAATTGGTCCCCTCTTTCATCACTCAAACTTGTATCCCTGAGTTTTTCAATGCTTTATATGATCATCAGGATATCCTTCCAGCGAGCCAGGTAGGAACATTGTGAACGATATGTCTCCATTTAGTCCTGGTATAGCATTCCCCTCTCCATTGCATCCCATGTTACTCCTCTCCTCATGAGATCTTCCTTAACCTGGTCTGTCCATCTCTTCCTAGGACGTTGAATTAATTGGTCTTCTTCCTGGCACCTCCGTCTCCAAATATTGGCTTGGAGTTCGGGTTGGATGCATCTGCTTCACATGACCCAACCACATACAGATACATTCAATGTTGTTTTGGAGGATCAGGACATCTTGGTCATGCATGCCTTGCAGCAAGTGATGCAAGAAACAATACTCTCTGCCCTGAAAAGTCTATATAGCACAAACCATCGTGAAACTATAAGAATGCAAGAAGTGGAATGTACTGGACTTCAGGCAAACAAAATAAATCAAAGTGTAAATGATATTAAAATATACAAAGTGGTTTATTATCAACAAGCACATATTTTACTCTTCAGACTCTTTCTTGCACTCATGCACTCGCACAAATACTAGGTACATCTTCATAAAAGGTACAGGACCTCACAGTCTGTCATACTTAATCAGAAGGAAATCCAAACACTTTGAGGGTACCTGCATCCCTCTTGCGATCGTATGGATCTTTATCGTCACAAGCAAAGGCCAGCAGATATTGACTAGGATGCCACGCTACTGTGAAAGTTGCAGCCTCGACTGGAATGTCCACAACTTTCTCCCCCGTTTCAACTTCTCCCACATCGATCACAAGATCTTCTGATGCTGAAGCAAGCAAACGACCATCATAACTGAAACTGATGGTACGTACAGGCCAATCCAACCTGCGAACAGACAATAGTTAGTGACATTATCTTATAATGTATTCACACATGTTTGTGTTACCAGGAATAGACAGGTGTTTGCACTGTCTGCAGGACACTGATTAAGTATTTGCTTTGGAGCATAAGCAATAAAGTAGTATTTAGGCATAAGAGTTGAAAATGATACTGCCCACGGAACAACTCCAAATTCTCTGAATTCCAGCCAGGTCCACTTCCCTTTTCCACTTGGATGATCCACGCTTGAGGGAGCCGCATGAAATACTCTCCTATAGCAAGAACATTTTCTCATTTGGTCATGTCTGTGCACTCTATGAGCAATGCTCAGAATCTGATATTGATGAATTTAAGCCACATAGAACAGACTTTCGAGGATAACCATTTGCATACACGAGTCGGAATTAAGTTTCTTGCAGGTTGGGATCATGTTAGAGTAAATGGATGACACTCCTCACCGGAATGCA
The DNA here is from genome assembly GCA_946902985.2 of Meconema thalassinum. Lineage (NCBI taxonomy): Eukaryota > Metazoa > Arthropoda > Insecta > Orthoptera > Tettigoniidae > Meconema > Meconema thalassinum. The sequence goes on along the minus strand of OX336393.1, from coordinate 313,351,496 downwards.
GGGGAGCTGAGTTAATAATCACAAGGAATATTTAATTTTCAACTTAACACCTAAAGTACTAATGCTTTCAGAGAAGTTATGCCCATTTTTGACCAAGCAAAATCGAACATCTTTTAAAGAATTAAAAGAAAGAAAATCATTTAATAAAAACTCCAAACCTGTGGTTTTTTTCTCCTACATACGAAAAGGGAGCATGGAAACCCAGAAAAAAGGACAAACATAATGACAGGCAGGTACAGAGAGAAATAAAAGGGAAAAACAATGTATAACACACAAAATGGTCAGGGACAATCTCCACAACCATCTTCAGAAGTGGGCATTCAAATTGATCAATTCAATCAATAGCTCTTCAATGATATAACCCCTCTTCTTCTGTCACTCAAAATATTGTGTGTTCATCCTGAGTGTTCATCTGTTACAGTTTCAGTTTCCTGATTTTACTTCCTTGTTTGTTTAGTTTTCACTCCTTCCTACACCATCCACATCCAAACAGATCTCATAGATTGTCCCCTGCTATGCATTGTTTCGAGTAACAGAAGACTGGTTGCAGCTCACCCTCCTAAGGAAACCATGAGTTCAAAACAAGCTTGTTGCAGGATGTAGCACTGAAGAGATACCAATTGAATTGAAGAAACAAATGACAATTTCTCCTCCACCCACACCTGTCTGTCATCCGTCTTTGTCCTTTTTCCTTGTTTCTATTCTTCTATTTCTACATAATTATTATTGTCTTCCTTGAGGTATTTTCTCCATACAGATTTATATTCTACAAGAAAATAGTTATGGTTCTGACCTAGTACGTTAGACTGTGAAGAAACTAACAGGATTTTATTTTGTCAGAGCTCGCAGCTGAACAAGTTGCAACATCTGTGAGTTGAGAATGATGAGCTCTCGTGCAGTGACTGCCCTGATAACCAAGCTTGCTAGAGGTTGTTTCACATTGCAATAAGGTTATCTTATGTAGTTTCAACAATGCAAAAGTGTCATGATTGGGTTCAAGTGGCCAAAGCTAATTAGAATCAGTGCTATTACTGTACGTGCAAGGGTTCATAAAGTAAGGTCTGAATGTTTAATATAAAAATGTAAAAAAGTTTACTTAAGATCTTTTCCTGCTCTTGTGGGCATACAATTACTATCAGTGTGAAAATGTCTGATGACTTTGGTGATTACAGTTCCTGAGTTCCATATTCAACTAGAAGCAGTTTCCCACAAAGAATTCACCCAGAAATGTCAAGAACAGAGAATGAGTTACAAAAACCAACTGCTCAACTGCCTACAGCTCGGAGGGGAGAGAAAAACTTACTTCTTGAATACACTCATACAGAAGAAAAATAGGATTGGTAATCTATTAAACAAGTTGGGTCTTAATCACCACCAACAAAGAGTGATGGTGGTGGTGATTGGAACATTGAGGTCATCTATCCCTTACCAACAGTCTCCATTAAAATTACCAACAATGAAACAACTCCATTATATGCTGAAGTGACATGAAAGTAACCTGTTTTTCACTGTAACTTTAATCACAATACAGTAAATTAACCTTGAAAACGTTCGTAAGCATGCTAGCTCATCAACGTCCCACAGAGAAACCAGTGCGTCTGCCGATCCAGTTGCAAAGTATCTGCCTGTTGGGTCCAACTCAATACATATGCAGGTGCCAGGGTGAGCCTTGAGAATATGTTGGAGTTCCAAGTCAGGATAACTGAAACACAGTCAAGAAAACATAATAATAATGTTATTGGTTTTACGTCCCTTTTAACAACTGCGGCTTTTAGAGACGCCAAGGAAACATACTGCACAGCTTAGTGCCATGTGATCTTCAGATATTCTATCAGTAACAAGCACACTGCACTGCAAAGCTCGAGACTTTGTTATTGTTAACTCCACTCCACCAACAAGCATGTTTGTCTAAATGTGAGGTTAAAGGGTCATTTACAAATTGGTACTATCATTGCTAGCCTCATTAGCACAACTGTAGTGGAACCACCCGAGTACAAAATGAGTCTAGCATGTTCAACTCATTGAATTTACGAAACCTATAAAGCTAAATGAGTTTTTTTTTCTTTTTCAAATATCCCTTTACAAGTATAATTTCCATAATCTGGGCCCTATTTCATAAAACTCGACAGGTCCGACAATTTGACATAATTGTCAACATGTCGCGACACTTCTATCTGACAATATGTCATTGTGTGACAGGAGAAATATTGTAAAATTTACGCCTGTCACAGGGCCCTTTTCATAACCTTGACAAATTGTCAAATCCACCTGTCGAGGTTATGTACACTTCGATAGTTCCGAGAATCGATAATGTACAATAACTATCGATTCACATGAACTGTTCAACGCGAGATAATCATAATAAAGGATTTACTATTTATTAAAACATTAATTTATTTGAAGAAACAAGCACAAACTGTGCAAAATTACTATATATTTACAAACTTGACTGTATAAATGTGATTATCATTACAGCTTCTAATAATACATTACAGGTCAACCATTTACCTTTCTGACAATCACGAATAGCCTATAAGGTAAATGCACCAATGGTCGTCATGTTAAGAAGATTTGTCAAGAAAATATAAACACCTTATACATTTTGGTAAATGTAATCAACAAAAGCACTCTACCTAACCTCAAACTCTACTCAAACACTAGGAAACTCTCAATATAGAAAATATTTGTTTTAGGAAAAATTACTTATTAAAAAAAAAAAAAAATCCCCAGTCCTCGGCACGATGTCTTTGGATGTTTTCTCTATTCGTCACCCGTTTGCACCAATTGCCGTCACATTGTTAGTTTTCTTTGTCTGCTGTTTATAATGCATTTCTGTCAATTGTTGCGTAAGACACCGATTCATCGACTTGGATGCTAACATTTACGAATAATACAGTTGAATATAACAAGTTGCAAAGTTTCCGCCTAATCAACACACATTTAATTCTAAGTTAGCGTCTCATGGGTACATGTTTCGGAATTTATGTCAATTCCTTCTTCAGCCCTTTACAATAAATATTAGGAAACATCATTACACAGACCAAAATGACCTCGTCCACGTCCAAACATGTAAAACTAACATTAAAACACTATAAAAACTATTAAAAAATTAAAACATGACAAACTTATGACCAATTAAAACATTCCTGCTGTTTGCAGTCACTTAAATATGTAATCACTATTATGAACATTCTTGTTTAGTGTGCGATGGTCAAAATGAACAGTCATAAATCACTTGTGTGTCAAGCAAAACAATGAGCCTTTTGCTAGTGTCCATGACCCAAATAGCTTGCAATACTGGTGGGTAAAATGATGACGAGGTGGAAACTTTGGTTCCGGTACTTTCTTTGAAAGTGCGCTGGCATGTGGCTATAGATGTGAAATCAGGGAAAAAAAACTTGTTCAACTAATTGACTGGAATTTGCATTGACCCATTAAGTGGATATGCTGTCTTGTACTAACAGCTCCACGGACCTGAAATGAAATCATTCGGTGGTTTGAAATTTTTAACTATATTTACCAAAAAATAATTAATCTTAAGTACAGCCCTGAAAAATTGGACTTACGTGGGCACGATTTGAAATGCAAAGTGTCTATGTCATGATATGGTGCTGGGTGATCGGCTCATACACCTGAAGAGAAAATTTTGAGAAAGATTAAGAAATTATTATATTATATGAAAGTGAAGAGTTGTGTGGAGCAAATTATGTTTGATTAACTTACCGACGTGAATGCTAGTGCAATGCGATATAGGTAGGTCAAGTGCCATGCTGCTTGTGTTCCGGTGTGTATACAACTGATCTAATTGTACTGTGAGCAGAGTCAGCTGCTGCCTGACGAGGTTGAGGAGAGCAAGTGGGCGGTGGGGAGGTGGAGGGGTGGAACTGCGCGGAGTGAAAATAACCGGCGCAGCTCGGGGTGGGGCGGGAATACCGATGTCAAGGACCTTACTGTTATCTATGGAGGTTTTAATTTTTTGGAAATGAGGTGGTCTGCTATTGTATCGAACAATACATTGGTATCAAAATTGATTTCATTCAAGTTTTTGTGTGCATTAGACCTTTGGAACACGTTGATGTGTATGTTTTCCAAAATATTCATCAGACTGCCTTTGGACACGTAATGCAATATTTTAACATCGTTTTCTAAGCTGGTGAAACTGTGTTTACTTTCTTCCATGTGGGATGCCATAGCCGAATTTTTTTTTATGTTTTATTGCTGAAAATATGCTCATTATAACGAGTGCAAACGCTTCTACCTGTTTGGCCCACGTAATTGGCGGGACAAGAATTACATTTGATTTCATATACGCCCGATTTGGAATATTTGTTGGTGTGATTGATTTTACTGGAATTGAAAAAAAAATTTGAAGTTAAAATTGTTGGTTTTGAAGGCAATATTTAAATTTGCTCGCAATTATAATGGTTTCTTTTAAAAATCAATTACTGGGGAGGCCACGATGTGGCCGAAACTAGTATAATTAATGTTATTAATTTCATTTTATTGTCATAAGGTGTACGGTAATTAAATTTATTAAATACGTATTGGTATCTCTGTTAGTTTAAACGTCAATAAGGAAAAGATAGTATATTGGCTTTCACGGCCAATATAGCATCATTTTGGAAGCCTTTATAGGAAGGAGAAAGGTTGCTTGAGCTTTTAGCTCTTGCAGTACGGAAGCACGGGTGTGCTTCATAAGAAGGGAGGTAGTGCACAGTTCGCTACTCCTGTGGAGGTCCGGGCACGGACACCAAGAGCCCGCTGATGAAGTCAGCTTGGTGTTCCTTGGCGAAACCTCACCCAAGACACGGCACAAACCTAGAAATATTGCTGAGTGTCAATAAGGAAACTTTTAAAATGATTAAGTTCATATCACTACTGTAACGATTTGATCCTCCAGGTGTTATATTTATAGGAACTATTCATTTATTGTAACATTTATTATTATTAATAACTAGTGCATCGGTGTGATAATATTACGAAGGTAATCCCAAAAATAAGGTCTCCTATTTTTTTTTAAAATACAGAACTCTGTCCATGTGGCTGTTGGTCACAATATTGTGAAGAGTGTTTCCTGCGCTCGCATATAAGCATGCACACGCCGCGCTGAGGCACTCAGTCTTGGCAGCCGTTGAGAATGGAGCTACCGTTGGATGTTACCGCCAAGTGCGAAGTGCACGCAGTTATTCGGTTTTTGAACGCAAAGGGTACTGAACCGATTGAAATCCATCGCCAATTGACAGAAGTGTATGATTATCAAAAATGTTTGTAAGTGGCGTAGAGAGTTTGCAGCTGGTCGGACTGAAATTCACGACAAACAAAGGAGCGGGAGACCGTCAATTTCCAACGAGACAGTCGTGAGTGTTGAGCAAATCATGCGTGAAGATCGGCGAATCACCCTGGATGATCTCTGCACTTTGGTTCCCGAAGTTTCCCGAAGCGCCACTCACAGAATTTTAACGCAAAAGTTGAAATACCGGAAGGTGTGCGCAAGATGGGTGTCACGCATGCTGACTGAAGACCACATGCGGCAACGAGTTGATTTGATTCTTCCCGCACATTTCTTCAACGCTTTGCTGCAGAACAGGACAACTTTTTGGACTCAATTGTCACGGGTGACGAAACCTGGGCGTACCACTTTACACCTGAGACCAAGCAACAATCATGTCAGTGGCGGTATCCGTCTTCCCCAAAGCCGCAGAAATTCAAGCAAACACAGTCTGCCGGTAAAGTCATGACAACTGTGCTTTGGGATCGAAAAGGGGTATTGTTGGTCGACTTTATGTCCACTGGGACCACAATTAACGCTGACAGGTACTGTGAGACCCTGAAAAAACTCAAGACGGGCAATTCAGAACCGGAGAAGAGGAATGTTGAGCAAGGGCGTAAACATTCTCCATGACAACACTCGACCACATGTCACCCGGCAAACCGCTGCTCTTCTGCAACAGTTTCAGTGGAACGTCATCACCCACCCACCCTATGGTCCCGACTTGGCGCCCAGTGACTATCACTTATTCCCTAAGTTGAGAGAACATTTGGCCGGAAAGCGATTCAGCACCGACGACGAGGTGAAAGATGAGGTTCACAACTTCCTGGACAGTATGGCGGCGAGCTGGTATGACATGGGCATACAAAAACTGTCACAGCGACTCCAAAAATGCATCGACCGAAATGGTGATTATGTAGAAAAATAGCTATATGTTCAAGCTGTAAAATGGTGTAAACCGTTGTAGAAATAAATAGGTCTATGTATTTATAAAAAAATAGGAGACCTTATTTTTGGGATTACCCTCTTATTTCATATAAGTGTAAGCGGCTTTTAATTATTATATTCAGGTAGATTATTATTAAATATTATTTTGTAAAGAGACGTGTATATTATGTCGCAAATATTGCAACCAGATAATATTGGCAATAGTATAAACCCGATGACGCTATAACGTTTCACCATGGCAGCCAGTCAGTGTCCCGAGCATTTGCTGAAAACCCAATGACTAAGAATCACGAGATGGACCATCTAGAAGGAATAGAACAATATATTTCATCTTCTGATGCAACAAATACGTCATGACTACTGCAGAGAAGTTCGCGTTTGTGGTGTAATCAGCTTGCTACTATGGAGAGGGGGGTGTCTGCAACCACGTGATGAGGAAAGATGTAAGCTTTAGACCCCGACAAGACATTCATTCATTGTCAGCTCTCAATTAGTGAAGGGTCATTAGTGAAAGAGAAAGGCCTCCTGAGGCTCTTAGCTATAATGGACTGAGTTGATATGCAACATAGCTTTTGACTACTGCACATCTATGTTAATATAATGATGTCTGTAAGCTATTCCTATCAGCCAACACTGGCTTATAGTTCAGTACAACAATAAATTTATAGATAGCAACAGAATGGATCATGGTATGCTGTATCTTATCATATATCACAACATTTTTACATACATAACGGAACTGTCATGACCTTAAATATGACGAATCTTCGACTGGGTGAGCAAGCAATTAAATATCTCACGTCTCTATTGTTATTAACATCAAGCTTTGTATTCAATTGATTTAAATGTTCATTATCTTTTTAAATAATTGAACCGAAGTTTATAAATTTAAATTCACTTTTGTCACTATTGTTATTTTGTTTTTGATTCAATAAATTATTTTCTTTAACGATATGCCAGTATCTTCTTCTCTTCTAGTTAACATATACTATAAGGCAAATCAGTCTTACTCCTTGATTAAATACTGGATTGGTTAGTCGACTTCGTCACACTAGGACCAGAGGTAAGTGGTCTCAAACTCTGCTGCTGGCAGCTGAGGATATATGTAAATTCCGATTCTCTATCTTAAATATTGAATCTGGCGCCCGACTTTTATCTTATTAAAGGTAAGTGCACCACATGAAGTGTATTTATTATTATTACTGTATAATTCACATTTCATCGATCATCTTGTTTTAAGAACCATTACATTTGTCACCAATACGGAGGACACTATTTAAACCGCCCAATTACACTACGTATTGTACAGTTTTGTTCGTTCTGTTGGTAGTCCGTGGACACAAGTCTGTTTGTGAGAGAAGGTTCTTTTGACTAGACAAGACCAATGGATTTCTGCTATACACACAGTGTTTTGTATGAAGGAGATGATTGTTTGTCATCACTGTAGTGTGTGACTGGCCAGCCAATGAGATAGTTATATTTAAAAATGTTTAAAGAACAATGTAGCAATCATTCATAATTTTCCTTTATAGGAACTCTGCAAGTCTACAGAACATGATAACTTCCTAAATCCAGCAAGTCTGACAGGTCCTTCAGAAGACCCTGTTTCATAATAAAATATGCTATTGTTGAATATTGTGGCAATGTAAACTTATATCAAAAATATAATTGGTAAGTCAAACGAAACTTGAAGATAATAGAACTGATTTGTGCAGTCAACATTGATTAGCCGTATATAATACAAACTCTTCCGAAGAAGAAAACAATGAATACCGTGTTGTTTGAGTCTTCAGTCTTTTGACTGGTTTGATGCAGCTATCCATGCCTCCCTGTCCTGAGCTAATCGTTTCATCTCTACATAGCTGCCACACCCTACATCCGAGGCAATCTGTTTAACATATTCTAACCTTGGTCTACCCCTACAGTTCTTGTCCTCGACCCTTCCTTCCATAACTAAGCTTGCTAATCCTGGGTGTCTTAGTATGTGTCCTACCAACCTATCTCTTCTCTTCATAAGTCTAAATGATAGCAGTGATGACTGATTCCTTGGACCATCTAGGTACAGCAAGCAACTAGACTGTTATAATTTAAATACTTCACTTTGTCTGCAAGTGTGTTGGTAGTGGCAACAGTTGGGCTATTATTATTTAAAGGTATTTCACTTTGTGTGTGTATGTGTTGGTAGTGGCAACAGTTGGACTGTTATAATTTAAATACTTTCAGTTTGTTGAGTGTTTTGGTAGCGAATGGCTGTTGGCTAAATTGATAATTGGCTCCAGTGAATGTGAATATGTCTTTTACAGGTGAAGGAAGAGACAAGGAAGAGACAGAGTAAAATGTGTTGACAGGTGTTCTAAATGTAAAAAATTTGTAAAACAAAAGCAGTATATATACATAACTTTAGACAACTGATATGTAAAGCACCTAAATATACTGTATATAATTTTTTGGTCGTGTAGCCTCCTGAGAGGCCGAGTGCAGGTCTTTCTAGGCGACGCCCGTGGGCGACCTGCGCGTCGGGATGAGAGATGGAATGGATGAAGATGAATGAAACTGGGCAAGGATGTATATAATGTTGGAATAGTGTAATATTCATTACTAGAAACCAACAATATATTAGAAGAATATTTTCGGTCGATCAACACAAGTGTGCCCAATTAGTTTGGAAGGGGATTTAGAATTAGTTTCCTAGTGCTTGAATTTAAAAAAAACATGAATTATTTATACCCTTTATAAAACACTCTTCACACAAATGGGAGGTTTAATATCTTCTACTTATGAAGGTGTCCCTAAAAAATTACCTTGGGCACTCTTCTACCCTTGATATTTCTCATTAATTTAATTGCAGCCGAATGGCCAAAATACATTTCCTGTTGGTTCTTTGCAAATCTTCATTATACTCCAAAACTGATTTTGTCCGATTTCTGCATCGGTATATGTGATAGCGTTCACATCCTTCATCACATCAAGTTCACATGCACTCGTTTGTTACTTCATGGAAATGTGTCGTCGCACATAGTTTGTGGTGATATCCATGAACCGCTAAACTTGTGATGACATGCCTCAATTCTTGATTCACCTCTGTCTAAGTGTCGGTCCCACATGGCGTCTGTATAATAAAATTCAAGCTAAGTACCTTGGCACTGTTTGTGGCATTGAGGAATAATTCCTTGGCATCATTCTGTATGGACATCTTTCATTTTCTGAATGGTAAACAATTGGTTTGCACCCAATTTAATTTTCAAAAGATTCAATGATGGTTGGTGACAATTTTTGAAAAATGCTGTGTGGCACATGTCACTGTACATAGTGGAAATTTACACTACGTCTGTTTTCATGGGAAGATTCTTGCTTCTGGGATCACGCGAACGTTCTCCCAACATAAACTTGTGTTCAAATCTTAATATGGTAGTACTTGACCGGTTGGTTCCTCATGGTATTAGCCATGGTGTTATGATCTACATTAACAACTGAATGTGGTTAAATAACCTTATAACTTAATGTAAGAAACTAGATGCCAACCTTGTCAATACAAATATGGAATATTATATTAAAGTGTTACATGTTTCGGAGTCAATTTCCCCTTCATCAGACAAGTGAAGAATACAAACATTAAAACATCTTGATGAATGACATTGCAGAAACACAAATATTGTCTTCCTTTTGGCATGTTGTGTATGAACCATTCTTTATTTGTTGAGAAAACAATGATTAGAAGCATGGAAAGATTTTCTTTATAAATTTGAAACGGAATATTAAATTAAAAGGAAATGTGTAATAAAAAACATGTGGCAATGACAAATATACAAACTCTATTCCTCTTCAGTCACGTGGAATAAAGTGCCATGTTTCAGGGCTTACTGTGAGCAAACAAACATAGGGGAGATGGCTGGCGGGTGCGAGGGGGGGGGATGCGGTAACAAGAAAATTTGAATGGGTTTTCAGAATTTTTAGGTTGTTTATCTCATTATACAGAATGTCCTCTCAATAATTAATTTCATTAAGTTTTTGATGGGGTGAAGTCTTTGGTCATAGTAAATTTCTAATTCTTCAAAATGGGCAGTTTATTCTTGGGTCACATAACCTTGTTGTCAGACAGTGTATTAGAGTTGTTTTAATGTGTTATATCCCTTGTGTTGTGGGGTAGATGATGATTCAAGTTTATTACATTAGTATGTTTTCTTGCTTTGGATTTGAATATTTTATTGTACCAAACTACTACTACTTCTTGGTTAGGGGTTTAGTTCCTTTTTGTTTGGTTTCTATTTCATCTGGTATTAGGATTTGATTATGTTGGGTATTGAAAGTTTCAATGGTTTTATGTTCCTTGCTATAAAGACCAGCTAGTTATACAATGCATACCTGCCAACTTTCAAAAAGGGCTTTCAGTAAAACTCACGTGTGCCAAAAAATCTAACAAATTTCGACATACCCCGGCTTGAAACGACAATCCTCCTGGGCTACAAAATATAGTAATTCATGCTTTGAACAGGTTATTTCAATGAAATCATGCCCTTTCTTGTGCAGAAAATATTCTTGTTGGAAGTTTCTTTTTTGTAAGTGCAAAATGAAAAGTCATAGTTTTAAGTATTGCAATTCAATTACAATATTACAAATAATAATTCCCAGTGGCAGCTGTATTAATTTTTAAAACTATATATTTCTTATATACTGATCAGTTATCAAAGTGAAACTTTGTATAATGAACCACCATTATTTTTACCTACTGGTGCAGAAATCTAAAACTTACAAGTAATAAATTATGGCAAGCATGGCAATTCCAAGAGATATTAATTACTGTAACTCGTCAAGGAATGATACAATATCTGTAAAAATTAGTATAGTCTAAACCTACACGAATATAAATCGAACTTACTTTTCATGAAATGCAGATGGCATACATAACAATTCATGTGTATGAGTGGTGGGCTAGAGGGAATTTAAAATCATCCCGTCAGCAGTTTTTAAATTAGCCGACATTTCCCGATCTAATCATCGGAGATGGTTCTGTCAGGTGTCAAATTACTAGGGACTATTTATTTTTACCTCAAGATAAAGTACCCTTACCCGGGTTGTTAATTTATTTGAGGGGCTTGGGACATCTTGGTTATCAGCCCCTTGTAGTTGGGTGTGTGTGGAGCTTGTCTGATAACCTGTATTTCTGTTATGACTATAGTACTGTGTATAGCTATAGTATGGACAGGGATGGGGTAGGTGCCCCGGGACTTTAAGTAAGGTACTAACCCGGCATTTTCCTGGAGAGTGTGTGGGAAAACCCGGGGGAAAACTACACTCAGAATAGCCGCTGTCAGCGCTAGGATATGAACCTCTGATCTCCGGACTAGCTGCAGCTATCCACAAGGACGTGGTGCACTCTGCCACTGCTCCTTACATTTGTTTATATTCAGGGTTCTGTTTCCGTAATGACAAGACTTTTGTAGTGATTTGAGGACTAACATCTGCATACTTGTAAATCAATTGTTGTATAATTTATAATTACATAATAAATTGCCTTTATATCAATTCTCTACATTACATAATAGACGCTAACACTTCAGAAATGTAGGAATTCATTTAAATTCTTATTTGAAACTTGGATTTAAATAAATCTTTCAGAATGGTAATGGCGTCCCTCAGGCGCAAAGCGACCTTCTATGCGAGAGATTTGGGCACGACCACTGCAGGGTTAAAAAAAGAATTGTAGCTACCCATGGACCAATCATTCAATATAGGATCAAGTCACTCTAGTCTCTCCTACACAATTTTTGTTCTTTAATACCTCAACATTACATGAGCTTACATTCTAGGTATGAAGTTCAGCCTACCTTAAAATATGGATGCAGCCTTGTCCATTTGTGAGAAAAAACAAATTGCTTTGCTTATTCCATGCAATTTCATTCACTTCAAAATTGAACTGTTCCTCAGCTTTTATCTTGTGAGTTCTCGTGTCAATAAAGGTTACGAGGTCTTCTTTGTTGCCAACTGCTATAGTGTTACCATCTGGTGTCCATGCAATGTTTATATTTTCTCCTACAATGAAAATAACCATCATTTTTGATACACACTACTGCAAACTGCAAAATCCATTCACAATTTTCAACGATACCTTTAGTCAAAATAGTTGCTGCACACTTCTGTGACCTTGTGTCCCAAATACGAACACTCTTATCGCCACTCGCTGTGCTTAACAGGTCCGTGTTAGATGCATGCCAGCATAGTTGGTCCACACTCCCACCATGACCCCGAAATGTCAATTCCTTGTTCTAAAAAATAAAGCAAATAACATTAATATTGCACTGCATCCTCAGTCAACCAAATGCAGTCAACATGATTGGTGCTACTACCAGGCCCAATGACAGGAAGGATAAACAGAGCAGCAGCCCTGGGGCCCACACATACTGAGGAGCCTGTGGCATGAATTCAATCTCAACTATTTTACGAATATAGTGAAAAATCTATGTCTGTCTGTTAGGTAGTCAACCCGAAGGCTGGCTGGATCCTCAAAAAGTACCACCGTTAATGCAAATAAATAATGCATATTTTACAATCGCCAAAAATATAAAATAAGCAAAGTGACATGACTGATGTGTTGATTATCATGGAGGGCCATATTGATGTGCAGTTTTGCTGTTCTGCTCCGTGTCTCATCACCAGGCCGAGGGGTCTTAGTACGTGTGCAATGAAGTTAGAACGCACCATACTATACGGCAAGTGGAAGCTCCTCCTGTGACCTTTGGGTGTACCGATGAACACATGACGTACAGTGGATAAATGGACTGATCGCATGGTTTGTCGTCTTTTGAGGACAGGCTGGCAGTTCATAGGGCATGCCCCATCTCAACTCCGTGCGATACTAATCTGATACCACTGTTTACGTACCAAGAACCTTCAGCCTGCTCATCACGGAGACAAGCAAGCGATATCCTCATCGTGTCTTATGAGACAAATGCATGGTTGGATTAGACAAACTCTCTCGAATTAGTATAAATCTCTTAAGTCGTTTTCATTATTGAAAGGATGCCTAGTAGAATTGCAGGCATTTCAACAGAGTCTTGTGTTTTTCGTTGAAAGAACTATCTTTCGTCAATTATGAAGCTCACCTATACCCTGCTCTACCTGTCCACAATCATTTGATGATATCGCAAAGAGAAAAATAACTTTGCTCCCTTGCACTGCCCAAAGTTACATGGTTGTCACAGCTTGATATAAATACTGACATACTGCTGATAGAGCATAGATTAGTGTGTCAACAGCAGATCGCTTGTCTCTCATCCTATATTCTCGACATGTCATTCTACACGTGTTAAATAGAATGATGAAACAAACAAAAAAATACTTCTTGTCATTCTCCAGAATAAGTACCTTTATTATTATTATACATATAACACATTGCTGGTACATTACAACATAACTATGGGCTTCAGGGAACCAAAGTATAGTTACTAAAAGAGCCACTTCTAAGCTGGAATGTCGAAATCGCTACCCATGAACTTCCGGATGATTTGGGTTGTCTACATTAAGTGAAAAGTGATGACAGTTCTTCAATTGAAGTTTCATCATAGCTTATGTTATGTGTTGCTCTCTGTCTAATGTGTGTAAGAGGGTCTTTGACAAACTGGCTGATATGGATTTGAATGTCATGCGGATAGAAGCAGCTACTGAAAGGTAGAAGTAGCTTCGCACCCGCGAATGACGAATGCGAGATAAGAATTAACTTGTGTGCCTGTCAAATCAATTGTGCCCACAGGAAGGTTAAATATCATCCTACATATCTCAGTTATGCTGGTGCGTTTTCGCTTTTTGATGAACACTTGACTAATGTTACACAGACATATTGTAATAGCATACTTTTCATTCGTGTGTATTGTGTTTACTATGAATGCCCACCTATACTGTGTCTGTGTGGTTATAACATTATTTATTTTGTGTGCATGGTCTACGAATGGATTTATATTTAATTTAAAGGTAAGTAATGTAATTTTATCTTATTAATATATAATCCAAAAACGACATGGGCACCCGCACGGCGGGGGAAAAGGTGCGTTCCCCCTCCCCTAGATTTCCGAGATTGTTGATATTCTATTGTTCATTGTCACACCAGTTTCTTTCATAAATGAAAGTTACTGATAGTCAACTGACAACTGTTACAACAGAAAATTTCTTTAATGTTGCTGACTTAAGTATTTACATTTTAAAAATGTTCTAATGCTGCCATACAGTAGACCGCGAATGGAAACATACCTCCAATTTTCAATATGGTTTTGCCGAGTGTTAAATACCGTATGTTTCCCCAACACTATCACGAGTGGCGGCCACCACATTTCGGCAGTGGTGATATGAAAGCTCGTTCTGGAGATATTTTGAGACGTTGCAGCACCGCTAGCAGATCTTAACCCCCAAAACATGGATTTCTTTGCTGACTAATGAAATGCTGTTCCTGTAAGGTCGTCCTTAAAATATTGGATCCTTTACTGTATTCAGGCCCATATTTATGGTGGGACAAATTGGGTAACTGCCCAGGGTGGCATGTTCTAGGGACGGTAAAATTTCTGGAAAACTGTACAAAACCGCTTGGGCATTAAGTTTAAACGTCAAGTTATTAAAGCTTAAACCCCTCACAAGAGAATGTACTTTGGCAATGTTGATTATTTAAGGACACAAATGAAAGGATCGTCTTAATCACCTTGGTGTTCTTGCTGTTGATCTGACTTGAATGTGAAATTGTACTAATGAGGAAATCCCAAACTTGTTACTTAAGTAATTGGTGTTTTAGCCATTGGTTGTGCATGATATCTGTTAAAATGTAATGTAAATTCTTTGTCTTAATTTTCTTTTTCTATTGTTGTTGTTTGAGTCTTCAGTCTTTTGACTGGTTTGATGCAGCTATCCATGCTTCCCTGTCCTGGGCTATCATTTCATCTCTACATAGCTACCACACCCTACATCCGACGCAATCTGTTCAACATATTCTTATCTTGGTCTATCCCTACAGTTCTTATACTCGACCCTTCCTTCCATAACTAACTTTGCTATTCCTGGGTGACTTAGTACGTATCCTACCAACCTATCTCTTCTCTCCATTAGCAGTCACCAGAAACATCTCTCCCACTCGTCTTAATACCTCTTCATTTGTAACCCTATCTACCCATCTGATCATCATTCTCCTGTAACACCACATTTCAAACGCTTCAATTCTCCTCTTTTCTGCTGCTCCAACAGTCCAAGTTTCACTTCCATAGAGTGCCAGGCACAGTTTAATACACACAGAGATGAAGAAACAGCCCTTTATGTTGATGAAACTTTAATAAATCTACATTTTCCAAGTCGGGGGCCGCAAAGTAGAAGTTTTTTTTTTGCCCTGAGACGTCAAGATCGCTAATGGGCCTGACTGTATTATAATCTCCCTTTTTTCAATACCGGTTTACCTTCCCCATATGTTATTCATGCCGCGAAATGCTGTACATTTTTGTTTTTAATAAGATGTGCATTAGTACGGTGGTTCATTTCTTGAGAACAAAGCGATTATTGTTGCGAATTAACAGCAATCTACCATTGTTGTTGTAGATTCTTAACCTGTAGAGTTACATCTTCTACAATCGAAGCAATTTATAATAATTAAATTGTCCTACGATATTTGAGCCGTTATCAAAGCTACTAAGATTCGCACTCTCAATCGAATGTAGACGATAGGTCAGTCGAGACAAAATGGTGATACATGTCGTAATGTTGCAAATGTTCCAATGGAACCCACTTGCAAGGCAGGCAATTTTGGATGCACAACATGTACCGGTACTTATGAGCCGAGTAGCTTCACAGAATAAAGATTAAGCTAAACTTAATGCTTAATCTTAACAACCAGCAATTTGAAATGGGTTCAGTACTTCAACAAATTCAAAATATATCCGATCATCAGCAACCATAAAGATCATGACTTGCATATTTAGGCCTACACCCCGATTCTGTAACTTCACTCCTTAACAACCCACCAACATGGATACGACTGAATCGTAACCATAGGCATAACAACAAATGGCTAGCGAGGCTCAAAGTGGTATTCCGTAAGGCACCTTGTTATGACGCTTGTTACGAGTTCAGGATCAGGATTTCATAGCCATCTTCATAGTACGAAAGCTTTCCACTAGATGACGGGTAAATCGATTGGCGCGGTTTTTCAACGTATTTCATACCATTCCATATCGCAATTAGTTTGTATCATTTTTTAAAAACTATTTCCTATGTTCCATATTGCCTTAATCCATACTTTCGCCTATTATGGTGTTTTATTTATCGTATGCATTGACCATTCATACGGATTACTTCAACCTGACAAGATACACCTAACCCCATTTGCGAAAACATTTACGCTGTCTGTTCACATGAATATCTATTTCAGTTAGGGTTTTCTTTAGCTATTGCCTTAATTAATACCTTATTTTATTTCGGAGTACCGGTATCTTATTTATAGTATTCAACGGATACTGTATTCCAGCGGATCATGTCAACCTTATACACCCAACTCCCTTCCGAAGAGAAATTACATTGCCTGTCCACATAAATATTCATTTTAGTTTAGTAGGAATCAAATAGTGTGTTGTCTGGTTTATTACAACATGAACTGTATCAGAAACCTAAGTTAAGATAAATGTTTTATGTGGCCAGTAAGCTATTGGGCAACTTAGGCCTACCTGTAGGCCTAGGCCTAATTGACTACTGAGAGCAGTTTATGAACGACAATACCGTTAAGAATAGGTGTATAAATTTAGAATAATGCTCAAAAATCTCCAAGAATGAGGTATTAACTCTTTGGGCAGTAACACAATAGAAGTTAATGGGAGGTGCTGGTCCAATCTAGCATGCCAGTTTTTCTTCACGGTAGGCCTAGTGTAGTGTTAATATGAAATCATCGGTTCTAGTCAGAACACCACATTGCTCCTCTGGCTGCAGCCAAGAAAGTCAAAGAGTGATTTAATGATCCGTGGTAATACCAGCCTTCAATAATAAACCAGAGCAAGTGCCCTGCAGGTAAAACTGAGGTGGCAAGAGGTCCATGGAAATTGTAGGAAGCTAAGATCAGGATCATTTAGACTGCAGTTTAGTATTGTTCTCCTATCGGTACTTCTCACATTAAGAACTTTGATCAGAAAGGAGTGGGATATGGGTGCATTATGTGGATCTGTTGCACCTGGAATGATGAAGGGCAGCTCGTGCCACTGGAACTAACCATAGAATCCGTTACACCCGTCAATTTATAAGTCTAGGACTGTTGCGTACGATAGGTCTACATGTCAAGTTACAAGTTTGCAAATTAGTAGAAAGAAAGTATCAGTAGGTCATTGATGTGCTTCTAACTCCTTATCCTAGAATAAAACTACATTCTACATTTTAGCAATATTTACCACTGAATGGAATTTATTCCAGTTTTCTTCAGATGAAGTTATTTATTAGCCTTCTCTTAAATTCAATATATTCTACCTAGCCTAATCCCTTCTCCCTTCGTCTCTATATGGCCCTAGGGCATGGCAATCGCAATGACTCAATGCTCCTCCGAGATTCTACACAGAAGGGAGGAGGCACTCAACTACGAGTATGACCTTTGTTCCTCACACTCAATGTATTATTACATGAAGGAAGGGGGGGAGAGAAAACAGAGGTTTGTATCAGCACCATGCAGATTAAAAATCTCTGGGGAGTAGGGGGCAGGGGTTGATCCATCCCTCCCTAGCATGTCCCCACAGGCATCACCTTGTCCCTAAATACTACTACTACTGGGAATGAGATTAAGACTAACTACATTGACATATTATGTGGATAACATAACTCTCACCTGAATTCTTGACATTCTTATCACATACAGTAATATGAAAAAGTCTACTTTCTAATTGCACAATCTTCATAAAGATATAAAGGAGGTAAACACAAACCTCGTGAATTAGGAGGAATGCCTACTGGTTCTGGTGGGATCAGTTGGTGTTAGGATTGCAGCAGTTCATGAAGCAAGGCTCAAATCATACACAATGTTTTCTTTAACAAATTATTATTCAAATAGAACACTTAATTTATAACATAAAATTAAACATTTGAAACTACAGCAGTTTGCACAGCAATGCACCTGTGGAATGTGTCCCATTGTACAGATAATCAAATTCAGTTTCTTTCTTCGTCTTCTCATTCAGACCAGGTCACTGGAAGGTGTATCACAGATTTTTTTGGCAGAGAATCCTGGAAAATTGAAAATCAATCCCTTATATTGTTACCAGTACTATGACAAAAAAATATAAACAAATTTCTAGATTAATTTTGTATCATGACCTGGAGATGTGCTCGTGTAGCCTATATGCTACATTCTTAAACTCAAGTTAGCCATTATAGTGTAACAAAACAATTTAAACCGGCTACATCCTTATGCGAAAACAAGAATAATTATTTTAAATAATAATGTTTTTTTTTCTTCTTTTATTTTCTTTGAGGAGCAGTCTTGTGTAGTATTTTGCTAAATTTCCATGCTGGGAAGTGTCTGGAAATACTCTCAAGAAATGAGAAAACTGCCCTTCCTATACTACTGAGCAAGACCAATAAATGCAATCACTTATCAGACTCAATCGTCACAAATGGACAACACACTAAGGAAAGCCTATGTCAACCACCTACAGTTTACAGATTAATAATATCATTCATTACCCAGTCAGGCAGATGACCTTGATGTAGTCTGTCATTTCGATCACCACTAAAAATAAAATAAAGTTACACAGCAAATAATACAAGTGTACATTAATTTGGTAGACCAGCATATAAAAGCCTCCAAATGAACCTCGTATTTCGCATGATAGACCGGAGTTTGAGAGTCAGAGTAATCGAACAGCTGACGTATCATACCTCTCGTTAAGAATGCACTACCAAGTGCTTAGTCACAGAATGATGGTGTTGCATGTGATATGAAACGGCGATTCCCAAAGACTGTGTTCAGACGTTGTTGAACAGCCACTGCGAAGTGAGCCGTCACCCTATCGTGCTGAAACCAAACACTGTTTAAGATTCCCAAATTTTTCAGCTGCGGGATGAGCCAGTCATTAGAATTATCAAAAAAATATGGTTCAAACAGATGCGTTTGTATCATGCCGGCCCAGATCATGACATGAGGTGGGTTCGCTTGATTTCTTCAGCTGTGCAGGGACCATGGACGGACAAATATGATGTTTTAAATTCCTAAGATGTAAGTACAAATGTATATGTACTGACAATAGAAATAAATAATAATGAGTAGGGGTATACGGACTTTGTGCGCACACTGTAAGATTTTCATGAATTGTTTCGTCTTCTGGGGGACATAGCCAACTGATATTACTAACCACGGTAACTACAGCACCAGAAATATGTGTTAATATTTATTGCTCATTCAACGATGGCAGCCATGTTCGACAGTGCATTAGGTCTCTTCAACTGTTAATAAGATGCACACATTGACATCACCACAGGTTGGAGTTAACATTCTTCACGATTGGTCCGTATTGATGAATGATAATTTAAAATACACTTATATTCCTTCTAGTCAATGTCCCCTAGGGCGTAAATAAACACCAAAAAAAGTATTGACTAGACGGAAGATAAGTGTATTTCAAATTTTAAACTATCACCACAGTTGCCAACATGTGGGATACAAAATAAACCACTCAGGTCTAGTCTGGATAAAGATTATTAATGCACGATTACCCCACTGTGCATGACAGAAACCTGGCGTGTATATATGGCTTACGGATATCTAGCAATTATTGGTATAGGCAAAGCCCATTGGAGTGGATTTAAGAAATTACACTCTCACAAAAAACATAAATTACAGCAGTGCACAACAAACATTACTGTGCGAGACAAAAACCAGGGGTGTATTCGTGTAAATGGCTAACGCAGCCCTCCGCCTAAAAATTATTGGCCCAGGCAAAAGCCATTGGTCAGCATTTAAAAAAAAATACAATTACAAATTACTTTTATTGATCTAGAAAAGGCCTATGATAGCATCCCGAGAACTAAAGTTTGGGAAAGCTTAACAAATAGGGGGATAGGCAAGGAACTGAGAGACATGATAACAGGAATGTGTATGGAGTGCTACAGTAGTGTGAAGACGAGTCGGGACATCGGAATGGTTTAAAATTGACACTGGACTAAAGCAAGGAAGTGTGGTGATGGATGACATCATGAAGGCAGCAATGAAAGAATATAGTAGGGCAAAGATGAAGGTAATGTTGTTTGCAGACGACGTTGTGATCTGGGACGAGGATGAGAGGGAGGTACAAGATCATCATTTCCCCTTATCCAGCTCCTGCCGGGTCAGGGTATTTATGGCACTTCTCCACTTTCCTCTCTCTTTCCACCATTCTTCTTCCACGATCTTGTCCCAGTCCACATTTCTTTTTCTTACGCTGTTCTTCACTGAATCAATCCACCTTGTTCTAGGTCTTCCTCTTGCTCTTACCCTTGCACTTCGCCTCCAGCAACTGTCTTGGTATTCTATTTTCCTCCATCCTCTTTACATGTCCAAACCACCTTAGTTTATTCTTCTCAATTCTCTCATTTAGTTTTCCCATCCCAACTTCCTTCCTAACATCTTCATTCCTCACTCTGTCTTTCCTTGTCTTTCCTATCATACTTCTTAGTAATTTCATATCACTGGCTTGGATTCTACTCTCTTGCCTGCTTGTCAGGGTCCAAGTCTCAGCTGCATAAGTTAATATGGGAACATAGTACACTTTATACATTACCTCCTTGCTTTTCCTTGGTACTTCCTTATCCCAAACAAGTTTTCTTACACTTTGATAGAATGCATTGCTCTACTGTACCCTCCTGCCAATCTCCATGTCCAACCTACCAGTTTGCATGAATTCACTTCCTAGGTATTTGAACGTGTCCACAATTTCCAAACTCTGACTTCCAATTTTCACAGTGCCCTTTCCTTGTCTTTCCCCTCTTGTCATCACCATGGTCTTGCTTTTCTCTATACTGATACCATTTTTGCCTTTGGGAGTGGCGACCCCATCGTAATAATAGCCTAAAATGGAAATGGTACAAGAACAGTTAGACGTAATAAATGAAAAGATTGAGCAATGGCGATTGAAGATAAATGTGGAGAAGAGTAAAACAGTGGTGATGAGTAGAGAAAAGAAAGAAGAAAAAGGAGTAATCAAAGTAGGAGATACCAGGAATTGGAAGTAGTGAAACATTTCAAATACTTGGGAAGTGAACTGACTGAAGATGGAAGACTAGATTTGGAAATTAGCAGAAGAATACAACTCGGGAGTGCTTTCTACCAACAGGTACGGGGACTAGTATGGAACAAGGATATACCAATTAAGGCTAAAGAAGTTATGTACAAAGCATATTATGTTCCTATAATGACATATGCAGCAGAAACTTGGACAATGACTAAGAGGGATTAGAGCAGAGTACAAGCAGCTGAGATGAGATTCCTGAGAAGTATGGTCCAGAAAACTAGGAGGGACAGAGTGAGAAATGAAGATATACGGAAAGAACTGGGAGTACAGAAACTAAATGACAAACTGGAACAAAACAGATTGAGATGGTTTGGACATGTCAAACGGATGAATGAAGTAAGGCTACCAAGACGAGCACTGGAACGACGGATGACAGGGAAGAGAGGACGAGGAAGACCAAGAATGCGTTGGATGGACTCTGTGGAGAATAGTATTAGAAAACTGAACGTGGATTGGAACACTGTGTCGGAAGAGGAATGGTGGAACGGCAGAACAAAGTTGAGAGGAACCATATTTGCCCCCACCCAGTGTCAACTGGAAAAGGGGAAATTAAGATAATGATGATGACTATTACAAAACGCACCATACAGATTCTGGCGTTTAGCCGTACACTTGACTTTGAGAGCTCAGCGGTAGGAGAGATAAGGTATTTTAGCTTAATTTCAGACGCTATTTGATGCCGAGCAATTTTGCCCTTTAAAATATGGTGTAATATTGTGTATTTTGCACCACATAACACATGACCCAAGTATGCGATTTTCCTACATTTGGTGGTAATCATCAGCTCCCACTTAGAATTTGGTCTCCGCAGTACCAGCTCATTAGAGATGTGAATAGAGTAGATTAGGAGGGAGGGCAAATTACCTCGTAGTTCCACCCCTTAAAACAACAATAACTATCACTGCTGCACAATAAAAATACTGTCAAATAACACTAATATTGCTTAAATGAAGGTTTTTATTTGTAGCTTGGTCAACGACGGCAGATGTTTGTGGCCGACAAATTGACGTCATATTACGTTGCCAACATGTCCAATACAAAATGTACCACATGACACCTTTGTAATTATGTGAAAAAAGAACTCCAATACCATCAAGTCATCAACTACGTCATCAAGGTAACTAAGATTCCCCTAAACGCCAGTGCATCGCAAGGTATAGATGAACCTTATTGGTCTAGGCGAAAACTATTGGTCTGCCGGATGCGATATAGTATCGAATGCGGGTGATTGGCAATACTGTACATCGTGCTAAAAATGGCAGAGTCAGCTAGAATTTCATCTATATAAGTCGTGATCCTATTTGGGATGGCTTGGTGGGCTACAGACAGCAGAGAAGTAAACATCTATTACTATATTGTCTCAAGATACCATTACTGCAGGTATTTTGACTAATTTCAGTAGTTTAAGAATTTTTTACTTCGGTTCAGGTAAACTCCACTCTTGGAAAGCTTTACGCCTTGCTGCATGTAGTTAGTTCTCAAATGATAACACAATGAAATTAAGAAAATTAACGTACCTTTATGTTAGACATAAACTCCCAAAGCACCATGTTGTGATTTTTCTTTCTCATCTGATCCATTTAGATGACCGAGCTGTGTCATACCAGGTTATTAAAACTGTGAGCAACTACGTGTATCCAGTGCTAAGGTTTTAGTTTCCAGCAGAAGCATGCAATGTAATCTTTTACATGAAAGTCCTCCCTTCGCAATGACAACTTGCCAAGCAGACTGACCACAAACTTTAGTTCATTTGGGGTCTGATATTATTTCTTATTTCTCCCCTACACTGTTAATCGACTGCATGCATTACATGTAACATAAACTTCCCTCATTAATTCAATATGAAAGCATAGTACAATACTGGTACTCTTTATGTTCCAGCCTGCCTACTAAGGCTATTTGCCAAGGTCTTAAATGATAGCCTATTGTTTATATACTTATGGGATCAGGACTGAATGCTTTGACACTACCAGTTCTGACGATGGGGATAACAATTCCTCTCATTCTCTTAGGTAAATGAGTTAATTTCAGTTAGTGAAAGTCCATTATGATGATCATGTTGTCATGTCTCTTCACCACAATTAAGTTAATTATAATTTACCAATGGCATAGGCCGTGAACATTTGCAGCCTTAATTTAAATAATTGAAAGCACAATTGCCGCACATTAGGTAGGTATTCGTCTTCAAACTTCTGACAGCAATTATTTCCATAACCTAGAAACGAGCTTGGAGGACTACTGACTATACTCTGCGAGCTGCCAGAATAGGATTGACAGTTCTCTTATCGCCATGTGGTCTGAGAACGAGATTGCCAAACTGTACAAGCCAGATATACAGCTGACCAGGCACTGAAGCACGTGGGCAGTAATATTGCAACGCAGAATATTATGACGTCAACTATGCGAACATGCATTGGTCAAGAGGCAGAGGGGTGATGACTGACTTAGAATTTCCGGCGAAATGTCAATCCTATTCAGGCAGCTCACAGAGTATACAAGCTTCCGCAAATATGATTCGAATTCTACAATTAAAATGAAAGCTAATTATTTCCAAAGTAGTAAAATAGCACATAAGTTTCTTCCCCATCAAATAATCGTTTTAGATCGCTTACGGCATCTGAAAACAAAAATAAAAGTGTAAGTTAATAACATTACACGGGACGACATTATTCATATTAAGTATACTACTTACCATAATCGTCAAAGAAAGATATTTGCCCAACTTGAAGAATCAAAAATATATTGTTTTGTACTTACCTTAGCCCATATTCAATGAATAAATTAATATTCAAGCCATTAAGTGATAACATACATATCAGCTGTAACAAGTGCTCGGAACATGCCTTTACGGTGGATGGTTAAGCGGTAAGACCTACGTCACATCATGGATGCGATTTGGCGTTACAGAATACCAATTCGACTGCTAACCAGTCTTTAGGGGTCCTAAAGACTTGTAGCTTAACCATTTCTTACAGAATCGGGGTGCTAGTCTGTGCCTTAGCCTGACAATTCTGGGAAATAGTATTAAAAAAAAAAGAAACTTATAAGTTAAATGAAGGGTAAGAAATGTAGTGCGTGAGTAGCGCTTTTCTTTTCCAGGCTCCTATCAAAAATCTGGAGGACCTGAACACCATAGATCTACATTTTGGCCAAAATCGACGTAAATCCATACGTGGCATGCATTGTAAGAAAGGACACAATGAATTAATGTGATCCTTATGCCCATCTGTGTAGCTTAGTACCTCAATTTACGCTCCATGCTGAAGACTTGTTACCTGAATATTCAAAATTTGATTGCCGACGCTGACAGCATCCATCCTGTGTGTGATAATTTCAACACTACCTTCAGGAGTATGTGACGTTGGTAGCATGTTTTATGTACCGGGACAATCATCTCAAAACTACGTATTCTAAAATAACATAACTTATACACACTCGCCTACTGACACCACACAGGTTATTAGATACATTTTACTCACAGTCAAGTACAAGGGGTGAAGGTTAAAGCAGTTCACAAGTAAAGCCACAACATTAACAATAATGCCAGTTATTGAATATAAGAAGGCTAATTTCCCCTCCTTAAGGGTAGCCTCAACAAACATACATTTTAAAAATTCGTAAGTATTTGTACAAGGTTGTTTAGACAGTGTATTATTTACGTCACAGGTACAAAAGAATACTGACTAGTCTGGAAAAAAAACTAATCATCCTATGTAAAACACCAAACTGATTATTTCTTCGAAATTGGTCGAGTGACATGATGCACTCGACCTCATTCTTTTGTTATATCTTACATTTAGGAAAACCATAAGGCAAAATATCACTTTTTAGTTTTAGAAAACTCGACGGAATTGTACAATATCTGTTAGTTTTCTTTCTATTGCCTATAATTTTCATAAACAGAGAAAAGCTTGAGCATAACGCTCAATCACACATTAAAAGCAGTGGTTTGCTTACCTTCATAATTATCACCGTTCCTCTAGTTTCAGTCACGCAGCAGCACCGCCACTTGAGAATGTGAATACCGGTAGTAAGAAGTACGTGATGTACTGTAGTTGGTTTTTATCTATTTTACATTGTGGTTAGTAATAATCAAGCTAAATATATTTACTGCTATAACAAATGTTTACTAAAACCATGGGCTCACGCTACGAGTTTATCACTTCGTAGGTTACAAGTGTTTCATGATTCTAATAAGAGCAATGCGAAGTGTTTATTATTGGTTGTGAAAAAGATGAAGACCTGCTGTAACAGCCAGTACAAAAAAATCCTGCGGCCACCCATGTAAAGTTATACGGATATATTAAATAAGTTACGGACCATATACCATCATCGTCAGTATTATTTTTTTAATTAATACTAACTACAAACTAAAATATATGAGTGTTAAGATGGTTGCAAAAGTTTCCAAAATCTCTTGTGCCCCTGCTTGTATTATTTGTCACTAAACAAATAAAGTGGAATCATGATAGAAGTACTTAGTAACAATTAGTAAACAGGATGTTTTTTTTATTCACTAGCAACTCAACAACTGTTTAAGTTTAGTTAGTAACATACCACTGGTTCATCAGACAGAAGTAGGTCCACTAACAAGTGTATTTTAACATACTACCATTGATTTATGAGGAGCTAGGGGGTTAATATTATATACCTGTCTAAGGGAATATTTTAGTGCATTCTATGATATGGACGTTAATGTTTGTTTGCTTCATGTAGTGCCCAGAGGTAACAGTAGTAGTGTGTTGATCCTTCAACAAACTACTGAAATTAGTCGAAATACCTTTTGTAACGATGAATATTAATTATGGAAATGATGTGGTATTAACCTTGTTAGTTTTAATGTAAATCTTTATTTATCAAGTGAGAAATAAAATACAAATAATAATCTTTTGAGATGCTTGTCACATGTCACTCGAACACGCACAGACTCGTCTTTTGTTTCTCCTTTATTGTTCATATCTATTTTGCCAGGTGGCGCTGCTGTGCTATTTTTCTTTCAATTATTAACACTTCCTCCAAAGAAAAATCAAATACAAATGAAAAATAAACAAGATGAACTATTGAACACCTTTCAGCTTCTAAAAGTCATCTTCTGCACGCCAATCCTCTCATGCAGCATCTCGAATCCGACCCTCTCCAGAGGTTTAGTTAGTAGATCAGCTAATTGATTGGTCCCGTCGATGTGCTCCAGCTCAAGGCCTCTGTCCAAAGATCTTTCCCCTCACATAGAAATGACGTACCTCAATGCGCTTGAATTTTCAATGGTACTCCGGATTTATAGCCACCTTAACTGCGCCGGCATTGTCGATGTAAAGCGTAGGAGGTTTTTCAGCAGTTCTCAGTAATTCAGAAAACTGTCTCTTCAGCCAAATCAACTCCTTTGCTCCCTCACATGCAGACACAATTTCAGCTTCAGTTGTTGACGTTGACACAGACTTCTGTAACTGACTTCTCCACGATATAGCTCCATAATTGTAGGTCGAAAGGACACCCGTCATGGAACGTCTCGTCCTCGTGTCAGCATCACTGTAGACCTTCAAAACGTCCTCTTTCCTGTAGACGATTCCAGGGTTCACTGTGCTCTTTAAATATCGAAATATCGGTTTCACTCGACTTCAGTCTTGAACTGTAGGATTATCCATGGCTCGAGCAGCTTTGTTGACCGCGAATGCGATATCTGGACATGTAACTGTAGTCAGGTACATCAAGGATCCCACCGCCTTACGATAAGGAACCCTGGCCGAAACCTTTTCTCCGTCTTCACTTTCTTCGCGTCCAACTGGGGTAGACACTCCATTTGACTCGGCCATCCCAAATTTTTCTAGGATTTTCCTCGAATAATCCTCTTGAGGCCTGTTCCTGTTTTGAAAGCAAATATAATATCCACTACTGGCTTGCTAGGCCTATCGTAGCTTCACCAGAGCCCCGTCAGCCGTCACTTTTCGGGGTTCCCATAGGGCCTTCACAGCTACCGTAGCTGTCCCGGGGCACACGAAGTCCCCACTGTACTTCACCCCTACAGGCAATCCCCTACTTCATGCCGTTGCCCGTCTCCCACCACGTGGAGGAGGGGTTGGACTTCTGCAGATGCAGAAGAAACGACCAAGGGGAAGACCAAGAGATAGATGGCTGAAAGGAGTGGAGGAACGTGTCAAGAAGAGAGGCGAGGACTGGACTAGAGTGACAGCAGAGAGGTGGTGGGAAGAAGTGGCGAGGCTTATGTTCCAAACAGACCCAGCCTAAGGGTTGGAAACTGTACAAGATGATGATGATGAATCCTCTTGACTTGCTATTGATCCATCATGGTTTTGTTGTATCCTCATGCCCAGAAAATTTTTGATAGATCCTCTGGTCCTGTGAAATTCCTGCTGAAGTTTTTCCATGAACTCCTCGATGTCTTCTTCATTGCCAATTACCAGACCATCATCCACAAAGATTACAACAGCCAACCACTTTCCATTTTTGTTGCTGTAAAAGAGACAAGATTCAACTTTCCTGTTTTTGAATCCAGCTTTCACCATGAATTTCTTGAAACGCTTGTTCTAGCAGCGTGGAGCCTGTTTTAAATTATATAAGGTTCTTTTCAGATGACACACTCGGCCAGTACCGTCCTGATGACCTTCTGGCTGTTCCATGAACACATCTTCAAGCTCGCCGTTCAAGAAGGCCATCTTGACATCAAATTGACCAAGTTTCATCTCCTTTTCAAGAGCCACTGCCAACAGAGCTCGAATGGTGTCATACCGTGCAACAGGGCTGAATGTTTCTTCATAATCGATTCCTTGCTGTTGCACATAGCCATTGGCTACCAATCATGCCTTGAAGCGAACTTCTCCACTGTTCGTAGTCTTCTGTCGTAAGACCCACCGATTTTTCAGGACCCGTGCCCCTTTTGGATGCTCAACCAATTTCCAGGTATCATTTTCCTTTAAGGACTCAAATTCTTCATTAATTGCTTTCAGCCACTGATTTTTATCACTAGACTGCAGCGTTTCAGAGTATGAAACAGGATTCTTTTCAATGATAGATGGTCCAGCCATGTACATGTAATTTCCACTGATCATCCACGATGGCTTCTTACTTTCACATTTGCTTTTCCTTCTTTGTTCAGTCTCTCCTTCTTCCTCACCTTCGCTTCCTCCGGAACTGGACGCTGAAGCAAAATCTTTAATTTCGCTTGAGTTCTCATCTGGCTCTAACCTCCTCTGTGAATCTGATGATGAATTAGACCGATTCCTTTCCACAGGTTCTTCAAGGGCGACTTTCCAGCGTTGACGCGCTGATTGCAGACAACTTCAGGTTTGAATTTCACATCATGGCCTAGAACAACCATTCCTCGAGTTGGAATCCAGACTCTAAATCCATCCCTGTCGTTCACGTACCCAACCAGATGTCCAAAAACAGCTTTGTCGTCGAACTTTGAGAGAAAATTCTTGTCGATATGCACGCAGCATTCTGTTCCTAAGATCTTCAGATGACAAGACTTCCCACTGGTCGTCCATACCACAATTCATAGGGAGATTTGCTTTCAATGGATGACTTCCCAGTGCGATTCAGGAGGTACACCGCAGTGTTGCAAGCTTGAGACCCAAGTTGTTTCGTTAACTTGCTAGGATTCAGCATACATTTTGCGCACTCCACGTTCCTCAACTCTGTTTTGTTGTGGTGTGTACGGCGTAGTAATGCTTGTTCTATGCCTCTGCTTGCGAGTAGTTCAGAAACCTTCTTGTTGTCAAATTATTTTCCTCCATCACACCTGAACAGCTTTACGACGTGTCCATACCTGCCAACTTTTGAAAACAGCTATCAGTAAAACTCACGCGCAACAAAATCTAACGATTTTCGACATACCTCGGCTTGACGAAAATAATAATACTTCTGGGCTACAAAATACAATAATTTATGCTTTAAACAGGATACTTCAATGAAATCATATCTACTTACATGATTTGTAGATGAACATAACAATCAAGAAGAAATCCATGTTAATCAGCAGCAGGCGTGGTGAATATTGGTTTGGAGCATACATAACAGGACTTCCTTGATAAATTAAGCAGATATACGATAACTGAAAAAGGCTATACACAATAAAACTTGTTTAATGTAACACAGGCAAGAAATAATATAATACACACTGCAAATCACATGCTAGTTCGACTTTAAAGCCATGGTTGTGGCCTTTTTAGCTTCTTGCAAAAAGTCTAGAGAAAATGTTTTGTCATAACAGGGACCAGAACTCCTGGTCTTCAAAATAGACATAGACTCCAGAGATTCATTGGACATGGATGATCCGAACTGTGTTCTACTTTCTTCACAAGGCTGAAAACACGTTCACATTCTGCACTGCTATGGGGTATGGTGAGAATAGAGAGCATTACTCTAGAAATTCGGTTATCGGCTCCACGATTTCTTGATATTTGTGCCCAACTGGAATCACTTGCAGCATCTTGATGTGCAGCCAAAGTGTCATCTACCTGAAGAGCTGTGAACTGCCTCTGAAGCTCCTTCACCACCTCATCTGTAGTTTCATTCTCTTCCTTGCATAACATGATAGGAAACTTTTCCAAGAAAAAACGAATGGAAGAAAGCTGTGCATCTTCCATTTTGTCTAACCTAGCAACTTGAGCATTCTTTAACACGTCATCCTTGAGTCGAAACTTGTTGATGATGTATTCACAGGCAGTACAAAAGTAGTTTCTCACTGATGAAAAGAAAAGGGATTTATCTGTATCCTGGAAATCATTCACTATGTTCGAAGTTTGAATGCCAATAACTAACTCATCATCACTTCTTTGATTCTGAATCAAGTTGTACTCAACTTCAAGCAATGAGGAGCTTTTGACAATTTGGGGCTTAACAAACTTGGTGAATAGCTGCTTTAGCAAATCCATTAGAAGTTCTAATAACAAGTGAACTTGTGGGGAAGAAGTCTGAAGGGCAACATTCAATTTGTCTAATACAGGAATAGTCATATGGAGGAAAGTGTAAAAGGCCTTGTTCAAGTTTGAGTACAGGAAATTTTCCTCAAGAGTTGAAGCAGAAGTCTTACTTTTTAGGATGGGTTTGCCACATTTGGAAGAATATGCTATTCTTTTAGGGGCATTTGTAGTAGCAGAATCAAGAATTCTCTTCTTCTGATACTCTTTGGATCCACTTTGTTCAACTTTAGGTATTCTGAAATGTGGCAAGCTTGTGGAAAGGTTTTGGGTACATAATATTACTTCCTCCTTGAAGATTGTTGACCGACTGAAGAGCACCAAACTTTTTTTTTTTGTCCTCCTTGAAGAGAGAAAGAAGCGGATCCCACTGGTCCAGTAGTCTATCCAAACATCTGCCTAAAGATAACCACCTAGTACATACATGCTTCAGAATTTTCTTTGCCTCTTTACTGTGCAAGTTCTGAAATTTCTGAAGGCATTCTTTTCTCTTTACACCCTTCTCTAAGAAATAAAATATATCAATAAGGATCTCATGCACTTTAACTGGTAATCTTCCAGCACCTTTTTCAGCTGCTAGTTTAATCAGGTGGCAAATGCAACCTATGATGGAAATACCTGGTTGAACTTCCTTCAGAACTGCTGAAACCCCATTTTTGTGTCCTATCATAACAGGAGTATTGTCGGAGCAGAAAGCCTCACAGAACTCAGCTGTGATAACATCAGGTTACCTATGTTTCGCCCTGTTGAGTCCCCATCCAATGCTGGTATGGATAGCCCAGTGCTCACTACTTTCTCCTGCGGAACATCATAGAATGTAACAATAGGATACAACTTGGCATTCGTATCATTGCTTCCATCCATTGCCAATGAAAATGGTCCATTCTGAAGGCACTTAACAACTTCAGATGATGCATTTATTGCCATTTTATTTACAATGCATGCCGTTTTCATGCGACCACAACTATATTTCTTTGCAACTTCTGATGTGGGAAACGTCTTCTTGAATAAAGCACCAGCATGATCAGCCGCACTTAAGGGCACATTGTGTTCCACCAAAACGGAAGTAAACAGACCCTTGGCCCTAATTACGTCACTGTCAAAGTTTCCAGACTTAGCAAAAAAGGTGTTGATTTTCTTGCTATCTTCCTTCAATTTAACATAACTTATGTGTTTACCGCATTTCACATGATTACTTAAATCGTTTTTTTCCACCATGTGCAATATTAATATCACACCCACATACCGTGCAAAAGGCAAATTTTTCTCCCTTTCTTGATTTTAGTATGCACGGAAAATCAACAGAGTATGATTCTTTAAATTTCTGGAAGTACTGTATCTTGTTGGATTTGTTCATTCCCGATAGCTACTAAAACATCGAAAGGAACCTGGATCACTGAATGTCACATAAAATTATAACATAAAACACTTAAGACAGCCAACATTTCATTAAAACATGTCAAAGCACACAAAGTCTTAAACCATTAAATGAACACGACGCCAACCTCGTGAAGAAAGAATATGTACATGGTAGAAAAACACACACGCGTGGAACGAATGCAATTAGTCCAAGGAATACAGGAAACTGCGAAATACGAAGTTATAGCACAAAAACTCGAACACTTCATTAAAATATGCCATAACATTAAAAGACGAAAACATTCAAGGAGCGCCAACTTCGGGAACAATGAACAACTCACGTGGTCAAAGAATATGGGTTAAATCGCAACGAGCGAACGGAGCGGAACAAAGAATTTGCAAAGCAGAGCCTGTCGACACGTAAGATTCACATGGAAGAACTGTTATCCCGGCTTCAAATTCAATTACAATGGCGACACAAACATCACACGGTTAAAAGTACCAATCATATCAAAGAACGAGTTATCGACTATCGTGGACTTGCCTTCGACCCACGCAAACAATCAATTGTACGCAAGTGGGAGGGATTATCGAATGTTAATTATCAAATTTTTGTCCGCGAAATCGTAAAATGACACTGTTCATCCGTAAAATGCTGCAATTTCCGTAAATTTTACGGATAAACCGTAAAAGTTGGCAGGTATGCGTATCCATTTCTTTTGGCTTCATTCAGGAACTGTTCCAGAACGGTGTACACTTCACTATCATGCTTTAAAAAAAATACTCATTGAAACTTGCTGAAATCATCTTTGAAACATACGTACTAGCGTGCCTTTCCAAGAGATTCGGTAGACATTGGTCCATTCACATCGGCATGGATTTGTTCACCGGTGGCTGTTGGTCGATTCATTCGTGTCTTGAATGACAGTAAATGCATCTTTCCCAGTGCACATCCATCGCAGAAATCCTCTTTACACATGTCTAGAGTGATGTTCATCTGCTTCAGTACATTCTTGACGTGCGCTTTGTGATGATGACCAAATCGTTCATGATAGATCTGCAGTTTGTCCGACGATGTAGCTAAATTTACTTGAATGGGTTGCGCCGGTTTCACAACGTGCATGTCGAGTACATACAGACCATGACTCTCACGTCCAGCCATCATCGCCTTTCCAGTAACCTTGTCTTCAATTCTAACAGTTTGGTTGGTTGGTTCCTCAGTTTAGGGGCTGCGACAACGCGGTCATGTAGCCCCGTGTACTTTGGGTGTGTGTAGAATCTGTCTGATAACCGGTGTTATTTGTGATGACTGTATTAGTGTGTGTTTCTGTTTCTTAATTCAAGTAAGGACTGCATACTTTGAATTTTTCAAATAGTTCCTACTTTTGCCGCCAAACGCCACCGTTGACAACTACTAGTTCAGAACTTGGCTACTAGACACCACCGCAGTCTGCTCCTGGCGACGAACGTAGGAACCTGAGCGTTGTTTACATTTTTAAACTAATTTAGCTTCACACAGGTGTAATTAGGCGGAAGGTTCTTTAACATGCCATAAATCTATGACATGGGGCCGCAGGCTTTACTTCCCCTCCGAAGGAAGGCATACTGAGGGATTTTTAACGCTCTTAAAAAAATCCGACTTCGGCCGGGTTGAACCCGCGATCTTGGGCATAGAAGAGCAGCATGCTAGCAACTACGCCACCGAAGCCGCTTCCAACAGTTTAGTCGTCAAGTCTTGCACAGAAACCTTTCCTTACAGCAGCTTTCACAGAAAACAGATGAGCCATTGCATCGGGAACATACAAAACTTCAGTCATGTCTGCACTCAACCAAACGTTGTTCAGCCGCACTTGAATGTTTACAGTTCCTTTGCCATTAGCTAGCATGCTCACACCTCATTTTCCAAGCAAAATCTTCTCTGGAGCAGCAAACTTCACGTATGTCGTAAAATACTGTTTGTTCGCGGTGATGTGATTTGTGGCGCCACTATCCAGTACCGCCCGTCGGCTTGAACAAAGTCGCCGTCTAACGCACGCATAGCATGTGTCAGAAACGAAGCATTGTTCTCATTTTTGTTTCTAGTGTCACCCTCTTTCTTCTTCACCGGACATTCACTTGCCCAATGGCCCAATTCCTTACATTTGAAACATGGGAACTTCTGCTTTACTCGTTGAACATTTTTCTTCGACTTGTCATCAGCGCTGCCTCTGCCACTGCCATACTGGGAATGCTTCTTGGGAGCACTACGTAACACAAATGCAGTAGATTCCAAGTTTCCTTGGTCACGCAGTTCAATCGTGCACAATTTATCAATCAACAAGTTCACAGTTTGATTTTCCGTCGGAATCGTGTCCCACACATCCTTGAAATTATCATATCCTTTTCCCAGCGTGGATAAAATTAGACAGTTCAAAATTCTTTCAGACAACATGTTTTTGGTGTGCTTTTGGAGTTCGTCGTTCAGATCCTAAGCTTCTGTAACTTCTCGACATGTGTGCTGATGTCCTCCTTGTCGTCTCGTGTCACTGGGAAGAATGACTCGATCAACATATTCAGTCGCTGCGCACTACTTCGTTCGAAACGTGCGCTCAAGTTTGTCCACATTTCACTGGCAATGGTGCACATCAACACGAGTTCGGCAACAGATTTTCCTAGCGCACCTGCTAGCAAACTGTCCGCTTTCGCATCTTCTTTCAACCACTGCTTATATGCCACCTTTTGTTGCGCAGTTGCATCTGCCGGCAACCGAGGACACATTTTCGAACCATCAACAATATTTTCCAGTTCATACGTCCGCAAAACCATCAACAATTGCCATTTCCACTTTGCCAGACTTCAGGTCCTTCAAGTTTACCCACTTGAACTTTGTAATCACTGCCGATTGCCATTTTGAGGTTATCCTCACAGAAAAGACAGCACGTATTCCACAGGCGCTCAGCTTCGGATCCACTCATGAGATAATACCATTTACACGTGGCCTGGGTCCATAACCTGTTAGTTTTAATGTAAATCTTTATTTTTCAAGTGAGAAATAAAATACAAATAATCATCTTTTGAGATGCTTGTCACACGGACTCGTCTTTTGTTTCTTCATTATTGTTCATATCTATGTCGCCAGGTGGCGCTACTGTGCTTTTTTTTTCTTTCAAATATTAACAAACCTTTCAAGATTTGATTGCCGGTGGTGGAAATGGGAACTATTCTTTGTTTACTTGTGTCACACTGTCAGCCTGCTTGGTTGCCACAGGTACAGGTGCGCGAGTAGAATATGACTCTGCTCCAGTAGCCTCAGTCATCGTTCAACTGTCCGTGGTGACATGAGCTCCTGTGACGCGATTTCCTTAATTCCTAAATGAAACAATATTAGATAACCCACCATTCTTATTTCGCCCATCATTATTAATTTTTCCGTTCACAATTCACAATATAACTTCTGTCTAACAAGTAGCGCATGCAATGCTGCATGACTTATGTGCAAATGGCACTCCATCATCGCTGTCTCCCTCTGCTCGTCCCATAAAGCTCCTGCTCCAATAAACAAAAAACGCTCACGCAGACACATTCAGCGGCAATCATCTCATGAAAGGCTAATAATAGATGTTTTCTCCTCCGCTGACATTAACCCACCCACCATCACCTTTCTAGATCACGGCTTATATAGTGAATAAGAATTAATCTTTCAATTTTCCGCCTAGTCAAAAATTGAAAGATTAATTCTTATACTGTCAATACGGAACCTGAAAAATGAACATTATTTCTAATAATTATATAGTGAAATTCCAGTTGTGTCGGCTATTAGGCTACGTGTGAATTATGGGACGAATAGAATATTGCCAACCCATGCATATGGTACTACTCATCAATAATCTTAATCCAGAACAATTGTTTTTGCCTACACCAACATTACTATGCAGCATAGCATTAGCTTATACACAACTGGTTTTTGTTATGCACAGTGGGAGTACTCACGCATCAATAATCTTTATCCAGACCAATAGTTTTGCCAATTAATGCTTTTTCACACAATTAAAAGATGTATTTTGTATTCCATATGTTGGTAACAGTAACGTAACGTCAATGTGTGAGCATCGGTAATGGTTGTAGAGACCTCATGCGCCTGACAAACATGGCAATTTTCATTGAATGAGCAAGAAACAAGTGCAAGTGTAGAATCCAGGATCAGCACTCCACTAAAATTACCGTGCCTTGAATTGCTGCTATGTAACTCCGCTGTCTTGCTTTTATGTTGGTATGAGGTTTGAAACACTGTATAGTTACAAGGGTACAACTTGACAGCTACTTAATGGGAAAAAATTCTTGAAGTACTGGAATTAGGCAAAATACCTGAATTAATAGTCGGGAAAGAAATCAGGATATGATGTAGAAATAGATGTTTACTCCTCCGCTGTATATAACCCACCCAGCCATTTTTAGCAACATGTACAGTATTGCCATGCAATCGGTACTATTTCATTTGTGGTATAGAGAGGGGGGGGGGGGGGGAAAGAGCGCCGTCAAGTTAATGTGAAGGTGCGCCATTTTCATTACAATGGTGAATACTTTCCTACATACAAAACAAACCTAACCTGGCTTACGCCCCAGACCCCCTTGCTTGTAGTGCAAGCAGTAATTTTCGTCCAGACAGTCGTCTAACCAAGAAGCGACCAATTATTTTGTCCACACAGTAGTCTAACCAAGTAACGACCAATGGTTTTGTCCAGACAGTCGTCTAAGTAGCAACCAATGGTTAAATCCAGACACCCATTATAATTCTGGTGTATTTTGTATACACCCATTTTAGTTCTGGTATATTTTGTATCGGACAAGTTGGCAACAGTGATAGGACATGATATGACGGCAATGTGTATGTATCAAACATGGCTGCAGTTGTTGAATGAGCAAGAAATAAAAGCATTTATTCACGTAATAAAATAAATATTTCCGGTGCAGCAGTGCAATTGACAGTAATTTCAATTTCTAATGACTCCCAGAAAGGTATGTGAATCATGAATCATATATTTTCAAAACTGTAAAAGTCAAACGTAGCTGTTATCAAACTTTAATGTTACATGCAGATATGGTCACAGGTGTTCAACCGTGTGGAGATTTGGTAGTAAGTTACAAATATTTATACATTTCTTTTAACCTAGTTGTTAAAGTTATTTGAAAGGTTGCAGTGCACTCCCATAAAGCCAGAGTTACGATGAAACCATTGATGCCTAATGGATTATACCACTGCCTGGACTAAAACAACTGCTTGTACTACAGGCTAGGTTAGGTCTTTGTATGTAAAGCCACATTAATACAAAGAATTTAATTTAATAATTGTTGAAAGTAGGTACTCCTCCATTTTCATAACTTTCACAAGGCATATTATTGAAATTATATTATTAACCTTTCTGGGAGTCATTAGAAGTTGATTTCAATTTGAATTGTCACTGCTGCACCATAAATATTTCTTTTATTACGTAAATAAAGCATTTTTGTTAGTGTTCATTTCAGGATCGGCGCCATCTTACATTGATGTCAGCACCCATTGCCAACATACCCGATACAAAATTCACCACACGACACGTGAATAATGAAATAAATGGCAAAAAAACAGGATAAAGATAATTGATGCATGGCAAAAACCAAAGGTGTTACATATTAACTAACGCAGCTCTCAGGGCCGCGCTACCTAACCACCATTGGTCTGCCGGATGCAATAGCGTACCGAATGCGTGGGGTTGGCAATACGGTGCATGACGCATGGCATGACGGTACATGATGCTAAAATGGCTGAAACAGCGGGACTTTTTGCCTACATAAGTAGTGTTCATATTTGGGATGGCTTGGCAGGTCTCAGAGAGCGGATGAGTCAAGATCTATTACTACATCATCCCCAGATATTTTCCAGACTATTAATTCAGGTAATTTAGTTAATTTCAGTAGTTTAAGAATTTTATAGAAAGGAGTACCTAGTGTAAATCTTTACCAAGAATTTAACATGTAAGTTATGCATCACAATATGTTGTTTCTGAAAATGTTCAGAGTTTAGACTAATAATGTATTGGCGTATTTAGGCCAACTTGCCTTGTAAAAGTATGTAACGATACATACAGTACTACCCAGTCTAGCCATAAATACTGTTACAAACTTTTGACACAAACTGCACAACCGGTTTGGCAGGTAAAGAACTACCAATGTGCACACGTTAACCTTGAACCATTGTTAACTTGTCGGTGAAAGAGGAAGCATCTAGTTCCAGGTTTCAACATGGAATGGGGTGATTATGAAAATCGTGTTGCAGTGATAGCATTACATAAAGTTGGAAAATCTCCAAGTGACATTTTCAAGATGCTGCAAAAGCTGAAAATCAGTCGTATGTTTGTGTACCGGACCATTGAGCGATTCACTGCAACCGGGACTGTAAAGGATCGTCCGAGGGAGGGTCACCCACGCAGTGTCAGGACTCTAGCAGCAAAAAAGGCAGTGGCGGCTTGTATTCGGAGAAATGCGGTGCGGAAGTAGGTTATCATGGCCCGTGAAATGAACATTTCAAAAAGGTCATTATCAAGGCTTCTGTCAGAGGACCTTGGACTAAGGGCTTATCGCCGACGAACAGGACATTACCTTGACGCGCGTCTAAAGTAGCTGAGAGTGCTTAAATGTCGACGTCTCCTGCAGCGTTACGCGCAAAATGGTCATCGAAACATTCTCTTCACCAATGAAAAGGTATTCACTATTGAAGAATCTTTCAATGTGCAAAACGACAGGGTTTATGCATCATCATCATCATCTCGGGAAGCCAGTGAAAAGGTTCCGAAAGTTCAGAGGGCCCATCATCCCTCCTCTGTGATGGTAAGGTGGGGGAGGGGGTGAGTTATTCTGGCCCCACCCAGCTGCATTCCTGCGAAAAGGGTGTTAAAACCAGCGCCAGAGTGTACGAAAGCACAGTTTTGGAGCCTATTGTGAAGAACTTAAGTGGCACATTGTTTCAAAACCAACCCTGGATTTTCCAGCAGGATTCTGCTCCAGCCCACAAGGTTAGGTCAACTCAAGGGTGGCTTCAGCGTCATGTCCCCGACTTCATTTCAACTGAAGATTGGCCCAGTAGCAGTCCGGACTGAACCCTTTGGACTACCGACTGTGGTCAGTGCTTAAGGGCATTGTCTGCAAGAAGAGACACCCCACCATTGGAAGTTTAAAGCGTTCCTTATTGTCAGCAGTGGCGGATTTCCCCCTGGATGTCCTCCGTTCCGCCATAGACGAGTGGCTACAAAGACTCAGAGCCTGTATCAGTGCCAAAGGTGACCATTTCGCAAAGTGATTGGTGATTTGTGTAAAGAATGCCTGTAAGAACAACATACATGGGTTGATATAACAGCTTAGGCTTTCACGGCCGGCGTTCATAATTAAATACAAGTTTTTCGGGCTTGTTTCAGCTCTTGGTTGAGGTTGGATGGCTGAAACATATAAAGAGGGCCCTATGCGCCAACGGATACAGCAATAAGGAGATTGAGCGAGCCTCTCATCCCAGGCGCCGGAGCACGAGGAAAGATTCTGAGGAATCTCCGGTGGCCACCGCATTCCTGCCGTACGTGAAGAAGGTGACGGACAGGATAGGCAAATTACTGAAGACCTATGGGGTGAAGACGGTTTATAAACCCACCGCCAAAATCCGGGACTTGCTGCGATCCGCTAAAGACAAGCGCCACCCACACTCCACTGCAGGTGTCTACAGAATCCTGAGTTCCTGTGGGAAGGTGTACATAGGAACGACGAAGAGGAGCGTGACCACCAGACTCAAGGAACATAACAGACACAGCCGCCTGGGTCAAACTGAGAAATCGTCAGTCGTTGAGCATTCTCTCTTGCCCGATCACGATGTACAGTACGGGGACACGGAGATACTCTCCACAACCACACACTACCACGCCAGGCTGCAACGGGAAGCCATAGAAATCTTCAAACACCCCGACAATTTCAATCGGAAGGAAGAAATTGAACGTGTGCGTAATACATGGATCCCGGCTCTTAGGAACACCAAGGCCAAGAAATCACTCACACGTCAACCTGAAGAACCTTCCCGCTACAGCCCGGCAGTCGCACAGGGAACACCTGACTCTCACAAGCTCGTTCGCCGAAGCCGGAGCACGCACCGCATCCCGCAACATGTACGTGAGATCAGACGATCCAGCCGGAATGCGAAGAGAACGCTCGGCTCACCATGCTAATTTGAAGATCCAAACTACCTTTCAGCCGTTAGTTCATCGCCAAGATCCACCCAACCAACAGTCATATTCAAACAACAATACTCCACTACTAGCCGTTACCCATTATTTCAAGCCTCTTCCTCATTCCACTGCTGACCAAGGAAAGGAGCGGAACCCTTGATAATGCCGGACGCAGTTTCCGGTGAAACGTCGGGAGATATCCTGTCTGGACCATGGCCTACAAGCCCGAAAAACTTGTATTTAATTATACATGGGTTGGTGTCTTAGTTTTGGCACCAATGCTTCAGTGCCAAGTTGCAACAATATTGGGCACTGCCACTTTTATCAACGGTTGCTGCCCTGCATCCCCTCCCTCAGAGCACATGACCTAGCCCGACCTCACCACCGCTCTTGCGCAGTCGCGCCTGTTAGATGAGTAGTGGGAGACCAGCGCTCGCGAAAGACAGTCGCAATGATTTCCAAGCAGGAGCAGAGAACGTGGATAAAAATTCAGTGTGCTATGGGTCGCAGTGCTAAACAGTGTCACCAAGGATTGCAGGAAGCGTGCGGTGCAGCTGCGTTACCGTTCAGAATGGTAGCAAGATGGGTTACAGCCTTTCGAGATGGGCGCGAACGTGTAGAGCACATGCCTCGGGTCACCCACCAGTAAGTGAAGACAATGTACAGATGGTGGCCGCGTTGGTAGAGGTGGATCGGAACGTAACGATTCGTTAATTAGAGCAAGATACCGGACTGGCGCATTCAACTGTCCTCCACATCCAGAAGGGCTTACTGAAAATGAGGAAGATTGCGTCCAAATGGGTTCCGCATGACTTAACCGACATGCACAAATGGCTGCGATATGACGCTTGTCGTATGCACTTGCAGCGTTATGAGCGCGAAGGAGAGGCCTTCTTACGGCGTATCATAACCATTGACGAGACGTGGGCCAGATCTTATGAGCCACAGTTAAAACGCCAATCGAACGAGTGGCGACACTACAGAAACAAACAGTTCGACCAACCCCCACCAACATTGGTAATGTTGATTCTTGCCTATCATTGGGATGGTGTGATCATTCACCATACTGTTCCCCGAGGGCAAACCGTTAATGCGGCGTACTATTGTTCGTTTCTGCAAGACCATCTCCGAGGAGCTCTGAGAAGGAAACTGCGCCACCACATGGTTACACCGCCCATCGTTCTGCATGACAATGCTAGGACACACACAGCAGGCGTTGTGTCGGCATTGTTGGATTCTCCCGTCATCAGTCCCTGCGACTATTATCTCATCCCGAAGATGAAGATGACAATGCGCGGGGATCGCTTGCGTACCATTGAAGACGTTAAGCAGGCTGCCGAGCGCTCTCTTCGTACCATCAACATATTGGGCAGTGCCAACGGGATCCAACGACTTCCGCATCGCTGGGAACACGTTGTACGCAACGGTGGGGACTACATCGAGGGCCTGTAAAACTTGGAACCATCTAAGTGAGTTATTAATCCAGTTATAACTAAGGTGCCAAAACTAAAAAACCAACCCATGTACTAACAGCAAATTAAAATACTTCTCATAATATTTGAGTTTTTCACTTTTTAAGTTGTAACAGTATTTATGGCTAGACTAGGTATATTTCAAACTGTTTTTATTGCTAATTTTCATTTGTTTTATGTCATACTAGCAACCTGCCCGGGTTTCACCCGGAAACTGAAGCATCATTTATATAATTTATGGAGGAATCATAATTCACAGTAAAATTCTCTTCATCAGACCACAAACCATGAACATTTCTTCCCGGGGTCATAGGAACTTTGTATTTGTGTATTCTTTCTTTCTCTCTCTTGTGAGACAATCGAGAAATTATTTGTTGCTTAGTTTTATAATTACATAATATGCAAGTTATTTTTTGTGTCCGATTTCAATGAACTACGACCTATATCCTTTTTCCGTCTCGGCATGATGGATTAAAATCACTGACTGGACTATTAATCAATTATATTATCATGGAGATAGCATGTGTAACTAATTCTTGTCAGACGTAATTTAAGAATGGCGCATGAATCACAAATGCCCATTCCGTCCAATCTAAACTGGACTGTATTCTGCGGAACGAAAAGTTCACAGGCGAAGTAAAGAAAAGCAGAGTTGCACTTCCAGGGAAACTCCAAACTCATCCACTCTTCTCTGAAGTCTTGACTGGACAGTGTCTGGGGTGATAGGCCCGCTCGCCAGCGTTAGCTCGTAAACTGTCTTCAAGCTAGTAATTGAATGGAGATTGTTGGAAGAAATGAAAACGTAAAAACAGTTAGAGTGGGCGATTTATTGAAGATAGAGATATGCTATCGTGGATTTTTTTGTAGAACTTTACATGCTGAACAATTCTTACACTCATAGTAAATAGATATGTTTAACGGTTTGCCCAGCGTAAGCTTAAAAAGTGCACGGATGCCAGGTTCCCCCCCCCCCCCCACTTTATCACTGAATTCGTTGCTGCTTGGCTTCCTTAGGTCATAAATAAATTATTTTCTACATAAACCTTCGAGATATCCTTTACAGAATGGTGAAAACCGCATCAAAATCCATCAAGTGGTTCTCGAGATTACCCGTAACATCCAAGAATCGTGGGCTTTGTTTTATACTAAGTAGAGATTTAAAGTTAAACCTTTTGTGTCATCCACGACATAGTTTATTTTTAAGTATTATGACCTCTACTACTCCCTGTATCCCAAAAATAAAGGGCGCCTTCTTTACCTCAACCCCCCCTCCATCTTAATGGCTATTTCCGTTTAAAACAACATTACACCATTCATTGGTATATTGGCTAGGCCTATCAGGACCAGTGAATTAAAACTCAGTATTCTTTCTAAGTTTATGCCATGTCTTGTGTGGGGTTTCACCTAGGAACACCAAGCTGGCTCAGCACCGGGCTCCGGGCACACCAAGAGAAAAATTACACAAAATACTGAAAAAACAAACTACGAATAAAGTTATAGTTGAACACGTAGATCAAGAACTGAACACAAAAACTAAACACACCTAGCAAAAATCAATTTAACAAACCGCAAGGGTAGGCCTACTTACTACGAATTACACAAAATCGTCAAATAGCCACAAACATAACTTAACCCATAAGTTCCTAGATTAAAAATAATTAACTGGAAATAACCATACTAGTCTGTCTCTGTCCAGCGTGAAGATCGATACAGACTTGTCAAACGATCCAGATGCCAAACGACGTCCATCACAACTCCAGCCTACGGAATGCACTTTAGAAGAATGAGCTTGATATTCTCGCGTTTTATTGTGGCTCTTGAAGTGATTCTGAAGTTCATCTATTTTACTAAAAAAAGATGTCATTATGCCGTGACAAAATCACGCAAAATCAACCTTTCCAATGTTCCATACACGCCGGGCTTCTGCGCAGTGACGCCAATAACTAGAAACTTAGCTTATAATTTCCCTCCAAAGTGGAAAGAATCTCGATTAGCAGCCGTCGGCTGTGACACTTCCTCTTCTACTTCGCGTTACGGTAGTGGGCATAGTAAACTCTTTACCCAATTGATACTGTTCAGAAGTACGTATCTTGAGGTAAACATCAACTACCGAGAAAAGGCGGAAGACCAGTGAAGAACGGGTTCGTGGCCTACGTTATATACAAGGCCTGGAAATGAGGCGCCAAACGACATTACCACAGATTACCTACTACGACATTACCACAGATTACCTGGACATTACCACAGATTACCTACTGGACAATTACGAGCGATGGTTCGAACTTGTTCCGCATTTTGCCACTAGGTTCGCTGTCTGGCGCCCTTGGCAACTCAAACTAACACTTGGGGCGCTGCGGTCGGTCTGGATAAGTAGGGTAAATTTACTCAATAACACGCGTTTGATATGGAACACTTTTTATTTTTCGGTTATAATCAGTAAATGTGGTCCCTAAAATAATGACAGTGTTATTTTTAATAGTATGTATGTATAACTGTGCGATACACGTGATCTAATTTGTGTGTTTCACTGGATTTTATGTGTCAATTGCATATTATCAAGCATCGGTTGTCTGCTGGTATTTGTTTTTGTGCAGTTCAAGTCAGTTCTAGTCATGGCGCTGTTACGTTTAAAAGCTATATTTGAGTATGCTCACTGTACCATAGACTCTAGAAATTTTACGGAAGGGGAAGAAGTATTATTTGCAAACATGTCATTCGTATCCCAACCTCCATACGGTGTGCATCTGTGCAGTGAGTGGTATCGGGTGTAGGGTACGTGCTTTGAGTGTTGTGTGGACTTCGGGTTTGTGACCTGTTATTTGTTTAGTGTGTTAGGTCCCGTTAGTGTTTAATCAGGTTAGTACCCCCGCCTTAATAGGGGATAACTATTCGACATGTCGTCCGAAAGTGATGGTAGTCAGATGGGGCGACCACCGGACGAATTTGAACAAGTGGAATACGAGGGTGTAGCGTCTGTTGAAAGTATGCTTGTAGTGTCGGAGGCTGAGGTAGCATCAACTCCATCAACTCCCACTGCTGAAACATCTCCAATTCTTGCTAAACGACAGCCATTGTCAAATGACAATCGATATTATGAACATCACACAGGACCGTACACGGTGTTTGTGCAAGGTGAAGGTGATCAACATATTGGTAATTTACA
Source organism: Meconema thalassinum (assembly GCA_946902985.2). Taxonomy (NCBI): domain Eukaryota; kingdom Metazoa; phylum Arthropoda; class Insecta; order Orthoptera; family Tettigoniidae; genus Meconema; species Meconema thalassinum. The sequence continues at coordinate 313,306,870 of OX336393.1, read as the reverse complement.
TCCGATGGCATTAGGAAAGCTCTTTTTCGAAAATAAGATCGTGGGGATAAAGAATATTCAACGCAAAGGCCGCAATCGTGTTCAGGTACAATTTAACAAGGCCATAGAAGCTAACTCCTTTTTACAAAATCCCTTATTACCAGCAAAGCACTTGGTCGCATTTGTTCCGTCCGCTAACGTCCAACGTGTTGGGCTAATTAGGGGCGTGGACACATCCTTAACGCACGATGAAATCCTAAAATATATTGAGTCGCCTGTCCCAATTGTGAGAGTCCAGCGGTTTTTCCGAAAAAAGATGATCAATGACAAGTTAGAATCCCTTCCTACAGGAACAGTGAAAATTTTCTTTAAAACACAACGACTACCTGATTATGTATCTATTTTTAATGTACTCTTAGAGGTAACATTATTCATATTTTCCCCCATTAGATGTTTGAACTGTCAACGATTCGGGCATGTAAAACTACACTGCCGGGCTCGCGCCCCAATTTGCGGTAACTGTGCGCAAGGACACTCCACGGAAACATGTAAGGAGACCCTGTTTAAATGTGCTAATTGTGGTGATAATCATCCGGCAGGCGCCGCACGCTGCCCCGAATTGGAGAAACAAAAGTCCATAAAACGTCAAATGTGTACCGAAAATAAATCGTACCACGAAGTTATTACGGCTAACTACAATGTACCGTTTAATCCCCTTACACTCCCACAGCAATTTCCAACCTTAGAACAGTCTCATAATACGCGTCGAGAGGATCCGCCGAGAAAACGAAAATATACAGAACTAGTGTCCCCAAAGCCGAAAGTGGTGAATCCCATAGGATACGACCGACGGGCCTATCTCGAGATCCTGAAGCAACCATCTGGAAGTAGTGTAGGGGTAGATATGCAACCCGCCACAATGGGTGAGGAAATTTCGAAAAAACAGTATTCTCAAACACCCGGCACTTCACGAGACCCGTCCCATGACATCATTGAAGATTTCCTGAAATTACAAGAATTATTAGGGCACAATGCTCAATGGAGCTTTTATGTGAAACAATTATTAGACAAAATAGTTCCGTTACTTCCCAATCCTCCTACCACAAAAAATAATACCCTAGTAAGTAGTAGCCCTACAGTGGCCTAATTTCGATAAGTGCTACATGTTGCTACTCCAGTGGAATTGCCGGAGTATTTTAAATAAGAAGCATGAATTATTACTGCTAATACAGGAGTATGACCCAGATATCATATTCCTACAGGAAACATGGCTTCGTGCCTCGTATAGATTCTCGATTCCCAACTACCTGGTCGAACGTCAGGATGGTCCAGGATATCGTGGTATAATGACGCTATTCAAAAAGACCTTACGATACACTTCTCTCCCTACTCAGTTCTATATTCCTCACACTCATCATCACACATTCCTTGTACAAGATTTACATGTAAGTCATATTTATTGTCCCCCGGGTATACAAGGTTCCCGTCGGCAATGGCAGGCATATTTCCGGTTCATAAAACAATTTCCTAAACATATTACCGTGGGGGATTTTAATGCACATCACGCCTTGTGGGGCAGTGGTCGCATTAATCCAAAAGGACGTCACATCGCTGCAGTTATTCAGGATTTACACCTACATCTCTTAAATGATGGATCACCCACGCGCATTACCCCACCAAATAGTCCCAAAAGTGCGGTGGATTTAAGTGTCACTACCTTAGACTTATCTCATAAGATGACATGGAAGACCGTGCAGGATACGCATCAAAGCGATCATTATCCAATTATAATCGACTATGATGTCTCGCGTACCCGACATATCCCAAAAAACGTCTTCAAGGTTAAGCGAAATTTACGATTTTTTGATTATGAGTTGTTCTCCCGATTTTTAGAGGATAGACTTTCACAGCATACACAGGGGCGCAGTAACAGTTATGCCTTTTTATTAGAGAATATCCGTGCCTATCTTAATATATATCACCCTTTAATTCCAACGACAGGTCCTCCAAATAATCGGGGCGCCTTACCCTCATGGTGGGATCAAGAATGCGGAAAGCTGGTAAAACGGCGCAAGGCGAGTTTAAAAGCTTTTCGACAGTATGGCTCTCCAACATCTTATTTGCGATACAAAAGTCTCACCGCGCAAATACAACGTGTATTTAATGATAAAAGACGGGAAGCGTGGAAAATATATACTACCCAATTATGCAGCTCTACGTCCCTCAACAGTATTTGGACGGCGATTAAACATTTCGCTAATAATCGTACTATCTCATCTCCCCCTCAACTTTCGGTGCAGGGATACCATGACCTGTATCATACTTGGACACCAGAAATAGTTGTTCGCTTGCCTACATCGTGTACATCTGGTTCCATGGAACGTTTTTCCAGTTTAGCGCAGCCTATTACAAGTAGCGAATTCAGACACGCATTTCAGCACAAAAAATCATCCAGCCCAGGGATTGATGGAGTGACTTATCAAATGATCGCCCGATTTCCAATAAACGCTCAAAGTATCATTATTCAACTATATAATTCCATCTTATGCACAGGGACCTTCCCGGAGGATTGGAATGTGTTTCAAACTGTACCGATTCTTAAACCCATGAAAGATGCTCGATTACCGAGTAGTTATCGTGGTATTCAACTTGGATCTTGTTTCCGAAAAATTTTCCAACATATACTTCTCAGACGGCTTCAATGGTGCCTAGAATATTATAACCTGTTTCCAAAAACCCAATTTGCATTTAGGAAAAATCTTGGTACATCCGACCCCTTAAATATATTCCTGACTGACTTACTCCTAGCAAAAGGAAAGAAAATGCACACAGTAGCTGTGTTCCTTGACCTCAAAAATGCATATGATTCTGTTGATCCATATCTTCTTATTCAACTTCTAAGGGATCTAAATTTTCCCCTGCCCTTCAGGTGCTTAATACACAATATGCTATGCTATCGTCATATTACGTTAAACTCCCCCGTCGGTGTCTTTGATTCTCGACATACTTCTTATGGTGTTCCCCAGGGCGACGTTCTAAGCGGGCTTTTATACTTACTTTACACCCGTACTTTAGAAACAGTCATATTACCGCACGCTCGCATTCTACAATATGCGGATGACATTCTAATATATTGCACTCGCGACGAGTTTTCCTCATGTCGACGAGTTATATACCACGCCTTATCTCATGCTCATGATTGGTTACATCAATACGGATTTGAAACATCCGTAGGGAAAAACGCTGCGATGATTTTTACACACAAACGAATTTACGACAGTTCTCCTATTTTATACCGTCAAGGTCACATTCCGGTGGTGACAAGTGTCAAATATTTAGGGATTCATATTGACAGGAAATTGCAATGGGAGAGACATACGCAATACCTACAGAGTCATCTCGCCAGTAAAATTAATGTTCTAAAATCTCTCACTAGACGGAATTGGGGGGCGGACCCAGAATCATTATTAACGGTTTACCGTAACATCATCCGTTCTGTACTGGATTACAATTCCTTTTTTTTTGATTCCATGCCCAGCATTAGGCTCCTTCGGTTAGATAGAATCCAGTTTTCTGCTTTGCGTATAATCATAGGTGCGCTTCAATCCACCCCCACAGGAGCCCTGCTAGTTGAAACCGGAGAAATGTCACTTCAGCATCGGCGTAGATATCTGGCATGTATGTACCTGCTACGAAAAATGATGATAACAACATCACCTATCGTCCCTAAATTACAACTATTAGAGGAATATTATACGCGTCGATTATTGCCCACCGTTTCTCGTCCTGCGTTACTAACCGCATATTCCATGCTTCAATCGTACCGCCATAATATATTAAAAGTCATGCGGTTACCGATATATACTATTCCGTATGCTGCAACGTACTTTCAACCTCCTATTCTTCAGAACTCCTTACCCCACGTCTACCAGACGTTTCAACATCATCCTGTAATTATTCCCCGTATTTTTCGGGAAATAACGAGTCCTTTGATCTCCTGTATCCTTTTTTACACAGATGGTTCTAAAATGGTTAACCCCGCGCGTGTGGGAGCAGCCTTCTGTGCCCCGGACTTACAAATCTCCTTTCAGTATACTTTACCCCCTGACGTCTCGATATTTACAGCCGAAATTTTCGCCATACGTCAGACGTGTTTTTATATAACAAAACATGCCATTCGTCGTGCTTTAATATGCACCGATTCAATGAGTGTAGTGCAAGCACTTCAAAATGTTAGAGAGGCTGACAACTGGTTTTTATGTCAATTAGTGCAACAATTGTACAATTTACACACAGAGGGTTTCGAAGTCCGTATCATGTGGGTACCCGGCCATTGTCACATTGAAGGAAACGAACTAGCGGATAACCTTGCCAAAGATGCAGCGAAAGGACACGGAAAAACTTACAACATCGCCATACCAATGTCAGATCTGCGTCCTATTGGCAACTCAAACTAACACTTGGGGCGCTGAGGTCGGTCTGAATAAGTAGGGTTTAAAATACTCAATAACACGCGTTTGATATGGAACACTTTTTATTTTTCGGTTATAATTAGTAAATATGGTCTCTAAAGTAATGACAGTGTTATTTTTAATTGTATATATGTATAACTGTGCGATACACGTGATCTAATTTGTGTGTTCCACTGGATTTTTGGTGTCATTTGCATATTATCAAGCATCAGTTTTTATGGGTGATGTAGATCAGCTGATTCAAATTTACACAGGGCTACACTTCGGACATTATTTCGGTACTATTATGCGCAATATAATGTAAATGTCGATCCTGAGTCAACGCCGAGGACATTCAAATAGAGAAATACGGTACATAAACAAATAAATAACACACCGAAGCTGTGCTACTTTTATCATTCCGAGACTAGCATCCGCGCAAACCAGACGCCACTGTTCCAAGCTCCGACTTATATCGTGAATTGATGTCAAACTGATGATCCGCCAGCCTTTCCGCCAAGCCTACACCTCGTAATCGCTAAGTTCTTCGATATTCGAGCTATTCCACTACGAGTCATATAGGCCTAATTTGCCTCCCCGTGGGCACTGTAGAATGAGTGATTCCGCTACCATTCAAATATTCAACACCAAACCCACCGTTTAACCATCCAAATCAAGCAATTCCTGTCGCCCCCCGAGTTTTAATACAAGTTAAACTCATCCCTTCTCCCTACCAAGCAGCCAATAATTAATTATTCAAGTAACTTCAATCTTACCAGTGCGCCCATCGTAACAGCTGTTTTTAAACTGAATAACCTTCGCTGGCTTTACGTCGCAGGTCTTCTGTCTGTCTACCTCGACAAGTGTTAGATCCTTCCCGGGGTGGAAAGGTATTATTATTAGGTATTAGGTATTGTTAGGTATCATCACATTTCGGCTATTGCTATTTGCATCTTTTGGAAAGTGATGAAAACGTATGTCCGCAGCCCTCTTGTACATCGACTTACAGCCGTAAACTGAGCAATACACTTTGCTTTTACTCATTTTTCACTCTATCAACGAGTAAAACTTATTACTTATGTATAAAGACACGAACAATTTACCACGATCTGTTTACCAATACAAGAAACCATATACAAACAGTCACCACGTGACAAATGTACCCTACTTGGTAAGTTTCTCATTTTTACCGCTAGATGTCATATCAGATAGCTGGAGTTGCCAATAATTAGTTCGACAATACGGGAGGAATGGCAAGGCACGTGGACTAGCTACGCCAAAATTAAGGTCAAACACTATTTTGGGTTACAACCGACTATTGTAAACAAACCATGGTTTCATGGAGGGAAATACACACGACGACATATCATTACAATCATTCGTCTACGTTTCAACCATGCATTAACACCGGTGTATTTATTCCGCATAAAACGACGTGATAATCCTCTATGTTCGTGTTTACAAATGGAGGGTTCCTTAAATCATATTCTATTTCAATGTCCACTATACGACCATCAACGAGCTTTAATGTTGAGAGCTTTATACGATTTAGGGTATGCACTTCCTTTAAATGTGGCCACATTGGTACATAAGCCTACAATTCCACTGGTCAGTGGCATAGTGGCATTTTTCGACAATATTAATTTCAAGATTTGAAAGGGTAATCCTTTCCCATATCCATATTTGTGGCCCGGTCATGTGTGTGTATGTGTAGCGAGTCACCAAGGTGGGTCGCTTCGGTGTGAAGAGTTAATACCATTTGTGTCCTCGTCTTTAATTCCTATGTTTTTCCTCATACATATCCCTCCGCGTTGCGTCATTTTCTTGTTTACGATTCCCCGCTACTCACTGGTCTTACGCTTTCAATCGGTAGTCGACGGTTACCCAAAGATACATACCACTGCACAGTAGCAATTGGGTAAAGAGTTTACTATGCCCACTACCGTACCAAGAAGAAGAAAGAAGCAAACATGTCAGGTTATGTGGAAGAGTGAACAACGATGACAATGTTTGGTCAATTTACGCTCTTGTGCTCCAGACGTCGGCTTTATCCGCTCCGCCACACGTGGTCACAGGAGAAATTGAAAGGAGAACGCTCACAATTAAACAGTTTCAATGTTCATGCAAGGCAGGTGCATCAGAATGCTGCAAACATGTTTTAGCAGTCCTGCTTTTCTGTCACAGGTAAATGGGCCTTTTAGTCCTTTATTATTATTATTACTATGTAAAAGTAACTGACTGTTATTGATACCATTAAAGCAAATTGATGAGTATAATAGTGTGTGAATTAATAGGTTCTGATGTATTTGCATTTGACAATTTTCTTTCTTTTCATTTAGAACAGATATGAACTCGCTGGAAGTCCTGTCTTCAACAGACAAGAAGTGTCTGTGGAGTGAGCTGAAGGGGACAGCTCTTCAAAGATATCAAATAGCAGAACCAGTTACCACTTTCTGTTGCCATAAAGCAACAGAACGGAGGGTGTTAAATTTGCACCGCGAAGAAATTTACCAACGGGCTGTTGCAAGACTCCCAAAGTCTGCTTTGGCGATGCACGCAGCAGGTTCGAACTCAAAGGTAATGGAAGAGGAGTGGACTGAGGATGTGCCTAATGAAACTGTGAAGATTATCATATCTCAGTCAAATTCATCCAATCTGCTTGTGGAATTAACAAGAGACTGCTATATTGATGAACCCCAGGATTGTTGTAGCGAGTTTTATTTGCATAATGTTGTAATTTATAATGCATACGAGTTGTGTGTGAGAACTCTTGAGAGAAGCGAGTGGAGAAAGGAAAGGAGCTACAGAGTTACGGGCAGCCGCTGCTACGGCTTGTATACTTATAAAGGAAATGACTGGCAAGGAAAGATAATGCGTGTCTTTAATGCCAGAGTATTTTCTAACAAGTGTATTGAACATGGCATTCTGCAGGAGCCTGCAGCTAGACTACACTATGAAGAGGTTAGAAAGTGCAGAGTGGCCGAGTGTGGGTTAGTGGTCAGTGAATGTGAACCTTGGTTAGGTTATTCACCCGATGGAATGATAATGGACAATGGCAAGCCAGTTGGTTTAATTGAAATTAAGTGCCCATACGAGGGAAAGGACAGTTGTATAGAAGAAGTGTTGCCCAAATGCAGTTTTCTTTCACACAATCCTGACAGTGGGTATTGTTTGAAGAGGAAACATCCATACTATGGGGGTATGATATTGACGAATGTTTTTGTGTGTGATTTTGTTGTTTATTGCAGCAAAGACAATAGTATGTTTATTGAACGAATTCACTTGGATACCAAATTTGGTCAGTTATTGGTATCTGAATTGAAATTGAAATATTTTAAACATATGTTGCCAATATTTTGTAAAAATCATTGAAAAGTTAGTGTTAAATAAATATGTGTATGTTAGTGCAAACACACCAATGTTTTTCTTATAAAATAAGACAGTTCAAGTCATAATTTTGAAGCATAGGTATTAATTAGGCTACACGTTTATTGTCAGTGGAAACATAACAGCCGATAGTGGTTCATGTACTGGAACTGTTCAATGCATCACTTAACGATTTGCATTTAAAAACATCATTTAATTCTGATTGCTGTGCATTCACACTGTAAAGATTATGCTACAATCATTGATCTATCGAGGTTTGATCTAGTCGATAGCACAACCATTGGGTCTATCAAGCTTCCCATATGCTAAGCAAGCAGAGGATGAGCGAAGAGCGGCTATCATGCTTGCTATTATAATCATAGGCCTACATTTGAAATTGATACCTAGTCATTTAAGCTTATTTCATGTACAATGAAAGTAGGTCAAGTGCTTTATTTAAAGATTAAATAGTAATGTTCATTGAAATGCCACAAAATTTTCTCGATTTGGCCATAAATATATATATTCTTGATATTTCATGTAAGTTATATACCGTGATTCCTATATGTAGGCCTATAGGGGAAATTTTTAGTTCAGTTGACAACGCATGGACGTTGATGTAGTGTTCAGAATTGCCGCTATGTTATGCTGCTGAATGAAGTTTTAAAAGGTTCGTCGTTACATGTGGATGCAGTCACATTTGTTCAAATGAGAGGTTTGGTCGTAAATAACGAATGTTCATAAATTACTTTTAGTTCAATTTGAAAATTGCTCTGCATTCTTCGGTGAGGCAATACCATTGGTCACTACTATGCGAGGCGAATATCGGGACAAAACCATTGGCTGCGACTAGGTTCTACTACAAACGACAGGATCTGAGTCCTAAGCCCCAGGTTAGGTTTGTGTTTTAATGTGAAGCCTTTTCAACACACATAATTTAACATAATTTACAAGGAAAAATAACTTACTTGCTGCTTATTTTGTAATAAACAATGCTATTCAAGGCTATAATGTGAGGAGGTTAGGTTATTCCAGGTCGATCGTAGTACAGCCTGGCTCGTTAAGGCAACACTTACAAACCTTTAGTGTGCTGTATTTTGTGTCTGGGGGGAATTGTTTAGTGTAAGGAGAAACAATCTATTCTATTGATTAACGTTGGTGTGTGTTTGCATTGACCTTCCTGTAAATATTGTAATGTAAATAATTTGCCTTTTAATTTATCAACTTGTTTACATGGCTATTCATTTTGGAGACTGAAGTTTTATTTTCTTGCAATAAAAGAATCATATTCCGCAAAGAAGACATGTCAAGGTATTAAGAATTGTGTATGAAGGCATCAAATTTAACTTTTCAGATACAAGGAAAAATACTTGCTGCTTATTTTGTAATAAACAATGCTATTCAAGGCTATAATGTAGTGAAATTTGTAGCATAAAACAGTCTCGCCTTATACCAGTTCCTGCATGCCATGTCTATCCCAGTTTGGTCCAGGGCGTACCTACCCCTTGTTTTAGTAACAACTTGAAAAGTTTGGCTTAAATGTACAGTTTGCTCCATTGTTTTCTGTTTGTGCTTTCTGGTTGCATTTTGGGATATCAGATGAGCTGTAGCCTACGCCTCAAATTCTGGGGCATGCATGCTGACACATTGTCAGTAAGGCAGAGAGCTTGGCCATGTCAAGATTGTGCAGAAACCATGTGCTGCGTGCCTGCTGAAGACCAAATACATGTCTCAGAGCTTCCAGTGGACTCGAGAATATGCTCTAATGCGCGAGCTGTTGAGGATACTGGAAACAATTGGAGGAGCAAACTGTACATTGCAAGATGCGAAACATTTAGTGATTCTCTCACAGGTAGTGAGGATTGAAGGAAACCCAACTCTAACCTTGCTTTGGACGAAAGGGCGCAAACGAGTGGTTAGACATATTTGCTGAACAAGTTTGAAACTGGAGTGCAATGTTAGCTTGCTAACAGTCGCATGCAGTGTATCCATGGGCCATTTATTTTTTTCTGCCATATTTTCACATAATGCATTGTTTGGTGTAAGCATGTGTGAAAAATGCCCTGACCCCTCATGTTAGGTGTACAGAAAGGAATGAATGGCTTGCTGGGGCTCCAGTACACTAATGGAACAGTTTTATTTTTGCAATATGATGGATGATTTGCCTAGTATATTCCTCAAAAGTTCCATCACTGTGGGAGAAATTAGGTCCAATGCTCTGCCTTATTTTAGTAAGGAGGTTAGGTTATTCTAGGTCGATGGTAGTACAGCCTGGCTCGTTAAGGCAACACTTACAAGCGTTTATTATTTGATTATGTACAAGGCGAGCCCCTATAAGTGTTGATAAATGGAGTTAGGTCACAGCCACGCCACGCCTTTCAAAAATGATTTAAAAATCAAATTGCACTACTAGTAGAGAAACTTACCTCATTACATTAATATTGAAAATGCTCAGCCTGTAGATATTCTGGTTCACACTCTGGTGGTTGGTTCCTTAGTTTAGGGGCTGTGACAACGCAGTCATGTGCCCTGTGTACTTTGGGTGTGTGTAGAATCTGTCTGACAACCGGTGTTAGTTGCGATGATTGTATTAATGTGCGCTATCTGTTTTCTTTCGCTACAAAATGCTACCATCCATGACATCGAGCTGTGAACTCCGCTACTACTAGATGCCATCGCAACCAGCACCCGGTGACGAACGTCGGAACTTAAGAGCATTAATCAAATCTAACCTACAAATTCTGGCTTCACACAAGTGTAGTAAGTGGAAGGTTCTGTTTCATGCCATAAATCAGACATGGGACCACCGGCTTTACTTCCCCTCCAAAGGAAGGCATACTGAGGGATTTTTAACGCTCTTAAAAACTCCGACGACGGTTCACACTCTGAAACTCGGCCTTGGTGAGGGGCTTCGACATCATGGTCATTTTGTAGATTTTGTCTGATAACCTGCGATGCCTGTAGTAATGTGTGTGTTTGTAATTCAGGTGATGCTTGGGTATGAAGTGGCCATGGCCTTAAGTTAAGAACCATCCTGACATTTGCCTTGGCCTCTTGACTCTTCAAATTTTCTGTGTGAATTGCATATTTCAGTTCCTCTATGGGTGGTGGATCTGTGATTATTTCTACTCTCTCTAGTCTTTGAAATTGCCCCACAAGTAGAAGTCGCATAGAAGAATATGAAACGTCACTTTGCTTTAAAGGATTTTTGGGTGGGATCGCTCAGATCTTGAATTTTTTAATCAGTTTTAATCCTTTCATGTAGAACCAAATCCAGATCTCCCAGTTGAGGCGTTAAATCAGGAGAGCACACTGGTCATAAACCTGCTCTATTTATTCCATGCAATGATTGCTGAAAATACCCAAGTCACCTTTCCTGTTCAGCCATTTCAGTATTAGAGTACAGACAGTATGTGGTGAGGCTTTAAGGTCGCAGTACAGTATGAATGGTGGAGCGTTCCCTTAACTGTGCGGAGCTTAAGACTAGGGCAGGCAGAGATTTTAAGCATTAAAACGCGATGTTGACAATACAGCGGGCTGAAACATGACTGGGAATCTGTCTGCCCAGAGCAGTCAGCTTGTCCTTTAAGCCTCACTATATACCGTCCATACTCTAATTCTATGTATTGGTCAGAATGGATGGGGTCGTTAAAAAAAATCTGCCCTACAATATATTTAGCATACCAAACTCCTATTTTAAGGTCATGATGTGGAGTTTTATGAATTCTCTCGTGATCAGTACCAGTTATTTTGTAAATTTACCCATCCATACAGTGTTGTTTACGTGTGGCTGGTGTTCATTGATTTAAATTCCAGTTTTCTAACCACCTGTCGTATGGAAAAATATGAAACTTCACTTTGCTTTAAAGATTTTTTAGGTGGGATCGCTCTGGTATCTCACAGATATCTTGAATTTTTAATTAGTTTTAATCCTTTTAGTTTGAACCAAATCCAGATATCCCAGTTGAGACAACTTGCTCGTTACAATGTAAGACAGTGCCAAGCCATTGCTGGCTTAGATTGGGCATTGGCTTATTATCACACTCCAGTGCATGTTCCAAGGGAAGTCTATGAATTAAGTGTCATGAATAGAAACAAAGGTACCGTAGGTTTAATTTGTCCTCCAGTCTTCGACCAATTGAAAAGTTTGTCTTCAAAGAAACTACACCATTAGGCAAAACAAGGAATATAAAGCTACATGACCGCGTTGTCGGAGCCCATAAACTAAGGATTAGAAACAGTTTGGCATACATGAAGGGTTTTCAGTCAACACAAATTGTGCCCAATGACATTAAATATTTATCAGTATACTCTGTATTCTCAATGTCATTAGACTCCATAGTGGAATCTGTTAGGTCCGTATTGACAGTAAAATTACCAAGACAAATATCAAGGAACTCCGTCAATCAATACAATATAATTTTTACACTTGAGGGTACATGTTTCAAGCTCATACAGCCCTTCTTCAGCTTTATGAGCTCGAAACATGTACCAAAAGTGCAAAAATTTTGTAATTATATTGTATTGATTAACGGTGTTCCTTGATATTTGTCATAGTAATACTCTGTGGATTACCAATAATGAACACTGACGTCTGTCAAAGCTAGCACGTGGGGAAATGCTGCGTTGCCACTGAGACAGATCATGGCTCATAACATTCCAAGAGGCTTGCAGGAAGACACAAATACTGGGAAAGTTAGCTCCCCTGCCTGGCGATCTAATGACAGTGACGAGTCAAGGCACAATAGAACACTGCTGTGTCCGCATACATTGCAACACTGCTCGCTCTTGCCATGGAGACAGTTGCCACTCTCTTCTTCTCACCTCGCCCTTCAAGGGGATGACAACCATCACCGTTCACCTTTCGTAAATCAGAGTATAAAATAACTAACTTTTTAGTAAAAAATAAAAAATTGGTAAGCTTTTGCCGCAAAACAATGCTGCGATTTGTTTTGGTCAGATATTACTTGTTTTAATTGGCAGAACTACGAGGTCATCTGCCCCCCTTAACACAAAATTATGCAAATTTGGATTATAAACTTAAATTTTGAGGGGGATACCTAAATGTTTAAAGACTGAAAATTAATAAAACAAAAAATTAAATAAAACTAATAGGTATAATTATAAACACACAATTACAGAAAACAAAAAAGAACTAAGTATTTGAGTCAATGAACGCTTGTAAATTTAGATTGGACTAGATCAGCAGCTACCACGTCATCGGCAAACCAAGGTTCCTTCGTATGTCAGCAAGATTACACACTCATTTAAAATGTAGGCCTCGGTGAATAAGTCACCCAAGGTACAAAGTGGGTAGTCTTCCCTTTTCATTAGGTACAAGTGGCTGGATCTTGCATGACCTATCCTTAGTCTTCACAATATGACGGACTCCCTCCGTGGCCGGAAAGAGCTCCACCACACACGTGTAGTTCGCTCTCAGTTTATTGAGCATTGGGTCAGCTAGCCACTGACTCTCCCAGAATGCCAGTTCTTGTCGGCATAACTGAGAGCGAATATCTCTAGCGGGTCGAGGTGATCCGCTAACTCATTTCCCGCAATTCCCACGTGGCTTGGAAACCACAGAAAGGCGATTCAAGTGTCAGCGCGGGACAACCCAGCTAGTAGGCTGTAGATTAGCTGCACTAAGGAGTGTTGCGGAAAACATGTACAGGCCAGACGTTTGTTTTAGACGAGTGAAAAATCTTAATGGAAGCCTGGAGGCGAGTTACTACAGTACCTGTGTTGTTGTCACCTGTCCCATGCGGTCAGATGATTGACATATTGATCTCACGCTTCTGCTGAAGTACAGTCATTGGCAAATATAATGGCGTTCTGTTCGTAACTATGTAACGTGTACTTCCGCGTCACACAATACTTCGATGTCGACTGCACTGGTCTGAACGATGGTGTCGTCACGTGCTGAAGTCTGGAATTCCATTACATCAGACCGGTGGTGACAACTATGAAGCGAGAGGGTGAGAGAGATACTGTGTACAGGCTTACCCGCAAGCTTCAAGGTCAAGGGCAATCGTCTAAAACAAACTTCCGACTTGTAGCAATTGACTGTAACGAACTCAAAGAGCATTGAAGCCCACCTGTGGAACTCGTTAAACGCCAACGTGTAGAGTTTGCAATCAACTCACTTATTCACTTGACCCATCACGACTACAATGAATCTAGTCAGAAGTGTGTTGTGGTTTTAACAGGCGGAACAGAGCAGACAGTGTGATGTGCAAATAAAAACAAAATCAAAGTTTAAAACAAATATTATTTAACTTACAGTACCAAACTCAAACATGTATGACAAAATTTAAAAGAGATGACATATTTACAATATCAAATTCAAATGAACATTATAAAATACCAAAAGTATAGTGAGAAAACTATATATTCATAATGTCGTTTTAACACTTGGGCAATAAAAACAAAACATAGTCTTAAAATCAAGCTTAAGGGAAGAATTTCATGGAAGAAATCTAGTCATGTCCTTAACCCATATGATAAAGTGGATACGAAAACCGTAAATTGCAAATATGCTAATGACACTGGTCTCTCTCTACTTTTTTTTATTAAACCTGAAGTTGGGGTACATCCGAGCAAACACGTCAATGATAATGGAAAGTAAAGAAAACTTGTATTTACGGCAACAATTTTGCAGCATTCGAGGAAATATTACTATTTTATCATTAAATAAATGTAAAAGTTGCATCACTTACACTGCCCGTGAAGTATGGCGAAGAAAATACACTACTCAGGTCATGCTTAATATATAGGTAATATTGTACAGAGAGTTTAGTTTGTATCTGACAGAGACCCTCGCTTGCCCACTCACCCGCGCCGCGAGCCTGTCTCCCGCTACGCACTTTGTTGTTATGCGGCGCCTGCACGGCACTGAGTCATTGAGTATAGGAATTTGTACTTGCCTAGTTCACAGCTGGTGCTGAAAATGTTCGCCATTCACCGTTTGAACTTTTTTGCTAGATCTTTTATTGTATTGACGCTAGGCAGTGGTCTGTTTGGAAATTTCTGACGGAATTTCCGTCGTGTTTTCGCACAAGATTTCCTGTACTTTATGAAGGTATTATATATACACACGTTCACGTAATGAAAATTGCATTGGAACAGCACACTGAGCACTAAACACGTGTGTCCCGTGGCTCATGATCGCAAGATTAACAGTCACGTTAAACCACAAGCTTCGAGCGTTCTTTTACTAAACACGTGAACAATTGACTAAACTGAACCTCACACTGTTAATGCTCTCAGCAGACTGCAAAGGAGGGAAACTTGTGGCGCGAAGAAGCGGATTACGGCCAAGTGGTCGGCGGGAGACCGGCTCGAGAGTCTCCGTCAGATACAAAATATACTCTCTGTATTTAAGCTTATGTGAAAAAAATAAAAATAGGCAAACCAATTGGTCTGGATAAAGATTACTGATGCGCAAGTACTCCCACCATGTGTGACAAACCCATGGGTGCATATATGGCCAACGCAGCCCTGCACTAACTAAGTATTGGTCGAGGAAAAAAAAAAGTTTTCTTGTTGCAAGATAACTATTTGTCCATAATTCACATGTATAAGTTAATGGGGAACATGCTGGAATTTTACTATATAAGTTGTGATCTAACCTGGAAGGGTCGAAAATGGCGGTTGGGTTAGGTGCACTCATATTTTTTAAATGATAAAATAGTTATATTTCTTAATTCCACAAAATGTTTACTTGATTTCGCCTTAAATACAAATTTGGTAACGCTTCAGGAGTGATTAACCTACAGTGACGATCCTTCCTATAGAACTGAGACTCGCAAAGGTGCATGGCGGCCAAGGCACTCCGTATTGCAGCGTAGTTGAACACATTTACACTTTTTAACATATTTAATAATTATAATTACAATTATAATTTCAGAGTAGTTGCTGGAAATGCTGTCCTTCAATTTCTAAACACACATTGCACCAACGTAGGAAGTTTTGGTACACTCGCTGTAATTCATCCTCACTGATATTTTGTATCAGTGCAGTTATTTCGTTCTTGAGAGCCTCCAGAGTATGCATATTATTTGTGTATACCTTTTGTTTGAGATTCCCCCACAAGTAAGAATAGCACGGTGCTGAAACTTATGAACAAATTTACTGCAAACTACTTCTTGAGAAGATAAGTTTCCACTAGGAAAATTTTTTGTTTTGTTCTGGCCTTCCTAACCATGTTCACGTGATACAAGAGCAGCCTACAGTACTTCACCACAATTCATTATCTCAACTAAGGTATCTTGCCAGCTGTGTATGTAATATATGCTATGACAGCATCCACGGCTTTCCGACCAGGTTGTAATCGGTACATGCTATAAATCTCGTGGTGAGTCATTGTGACCTTTCCATTGCACAGCCACTGTCAGACTCCGTTCTACAGGGAGGGGCCTTACTGTAGTACAATACTACAGAGAAATTAGTTTGGATGTATCGGAGACCATCACTAGCCCGCGGCGCGAGCCTGTCTCCCGCCAGGCACTTTGCCGTTATGCGACGCTCGCAAGGCATTGGGTATAGGAACTTGTATTTCAATGTCATCCTTGACCAATTTTTTGACGAACTGACTTACGGAGAGCGATTGTCAACTTATTTTCAACACGATTCTGCCACTGCTCACACTGACGAAGCATCCATGACAGAATTGCGTCTCTTTTTTGGTACTAGGATTATAAGTCGGAACATGTGGCCTCCGCGAAGCCCAGACTTATCACCATGTGACTTTTATTTGTGGGGGACGCTTCAAAATTGAGTGTATGTGAGAAACCCTCCACTATAAATGAGCTTAAAAACTATATTTCAGCTGAAATACAGTCAATCGGTGCTGAGGAACTTCAGAAAGTAAATGCCAGTTTCATAAAAAGGTGCCAGCGATATGTAGCAGTGAATGGCGAACATTTTCAGCACCAGCTGTGAACTAGATAAGTACAAATTCCTATACTCAAGGACTCAGTGCCGCGCAAACGCCGCATAATAGCAAAGTGCGTGGCGGGAGACAGGCTCGCGTGGCGGGCTAGCGAGGGTCTCCGATATATCCAAACTAATCTCTCTGTACTTAAATTAGCCGAAAAACCTTGTGTAATGATGAATAATAATTGTGGAAATGATAGATGTTTTATCCTCCGCTGTCTATAACCCACCTGCCATCCCCTTTTTATAACACGATTTATATAGTGAAATTTCAGATGTGTCGGACATTGTACATGTGATTTATGGGACAATGTTGCCAACCCCACACATACGGTAAGCGTGGCCGTGTAGTGTTTGTTTTATGCTCAGCTTGCTTCTTCGAGTTTCTATGATAAGGTTTTACATACAAAAACAAACCTAACCTGGGGCAGACGTCCACTTACTTGTAGTACAAGCAGTAATTTTTGGCCAGACAAGCCAATGGAATCTCACTCCACTCGCTACGCATAACCTGCGTTGTTTTTTTTTTGTTGGTAGGCTACCTTACATTTGCAACAGTGAAATAACATCAATATATGCCTGTGTGCATCTCGGTAACAGTTGAAGACCTAACGCACCTCTTTCAGTAGCCGATGAGCAATGACGATTGCTGTCATTGAATGGACAATATATAATGACTTAAGTCACATATTTACAGGATTTAGCACAAATTTCCTGTGCAGTAGTGATAATGGACAGTAATTTCAATTGGTAATAACTCCCAGAATATCAAATAAGGTATGAAAATGTTGGATCCAGGATCATCACTCCCGAAGAATTACCCAAGTTTTGTTCATATTCTGTGCAAAAGAGTTCCATTATCATTCGTGTGTTTGCTTGGATGTCCCCCTGAAGTTGTTCAACATCGGCACAAGAAAGACTAAAACTTATCATCCCCTAAAATAGGGGAACATAAATTTGTCAGCCCACACACGGTGACAAAACATTCATTAACAATTTCAAATAAACACATCTCAAACTTCGCTGCAAATATTTTGAACATTTGAATCCTCTGATTGGATCGTTCGATATGCACTCTGGCACTTGCAATCTCTCTGTTTAAGAGGGCTTCATCGCGACTGAACCTTTCTTTCCCTCTCAGAAATGGAGGTCGAATCAAGGTTATCTTGTGTTGAGCACAAGTG
This sequence comes from Meconema thalassinum, assembly GCA_946902985.2. Classification (NCBI taxonomy): domain Eukaryota; kingdom Metazoa; phylum Arthropoda; class Insecta; order Orthoptera; family Tettigoniidae; genus Meconema; species Meconema thalassinum. The sequence goes on along the minus strand of OX336393.1, from coordinate 313,288,956 downwards.
CTGTCAATTAAGAAACCTTTATCTACCATGATAGCATCCCCTACCTCCATTAGTGATATAAGTCCTGACTGGTCAAAAATTGTCTTATCTGACGCTTTTCCTCCATATGCAGTACTCACATAACTTATCAACCCAGCAGGCGTAACACCAGTCATAAATTTAACTGTGAGCCCCGACTTATAATGTGAATACAGTTTAATTCTACACACTAAACATTTGCATTTTTGTATCGGAATTTCAGTACAATCTAATACAACTCTTACGTTTTTAAAGTTTTCGAAACACTTCGGCATTCTGTTTAAAATTTCTTCTTTCGGTGGCCATGGTACCACTGCTTTCAAAATTTCAGATAAAACGATCACTGTTTCTTTAAAAATGGTTTTGCATGTTGTAGCAGTTACATTGCCAAATAAAGCACTCAACAATGAGAACGACAGATTCTGCTTTAGTTTTATGAGCGTCAACACCACTCGCTCATAAACAGAAAGTTTATGAATTCTTTTATCATTAGTTACTAAAGTGACTTCCTCCACCAACCAATGCAAAATGTCAAAACTGGGCAAACCTGTAAAAAGGTTCAACTTTTTTTCACTATCAATGATAGCGACAAAATTGCTCATCAAATCCCCACTCGACACTTGATGGCATTTATCACTTTTGCTTGGGCCTGGGTCTGTAGGACTACGAAGCTCTTCTGATAAAAGATTTAAATGAGGATGACACTTGGCTAATTCCAACAGGGCAAATGCTGCCTCCTCATGTTCAGTTGACACTTCCTTCGGTGGTGATGCCTTCAGTGTTTCTCTATTACATGCCCTAGCTGCCCTCATCGCTGCACTGTTGGTCACCTTTGAAAGACTTCGCTGACTGGACCTCTGAGGAAGGACAGGAAGATTCTGGGATGGAACAGCATTCTTTTTCAATATTCTCCTCCTTGCTGGCGTGCCTACAAACATAAAAATACTTTGACGATTGGTGCTTTAAGGGGGCATGACTGCAAGGTCATTTGCCCCAAATATGTTATCACTTGTTACATGCATTAGTTGTATGCATTGAGCAATAAGTTTTGTTGAGTTTGGAAGATGACATTTCCAACCTCAAAGTTGAAGAAACAAAGGCAGGCCAAGCCTATTAAGAAAAGACCCACTAAAACTCAATTGTAATAACTTAAGTGTTGCATATAAATTCTATTCAGTGAAATTATTATTAATTACAATAAAACAAAGAATTAGCTCTTAAAAATCACACTACCTACTTGCTCGTGAAAAAAAAAAAAAAAAGGACCCACCTGCAGAAATAAAGTCGTCTTCACTAAAATGAAAAGAGCACACTCTCATTGAAGGCGTCACTTTCTTCCCCATCTTCAACACCAACGTCCAAGCCAACTGTATTCCAACCCGCTCCTGTTGCCCGTATTTATTTTGTATAGTCACCTTTTGGCTATTGCTATTTGCATCTTTTGGGAAGTGATGAAAACTTATATCCGCAGCCCTCTTATACATCGACTTACAGCCGTAAACTGAGCAATACACTTTGCTTTTACTCATTTTGCACTCTATCAACGAGTAAAACTTATTATTTATGTGTAAAGGCACGAAGAATTTACGGCGAACTGCTTACCAATACAAGAAACCATATACAAACAGTCACCACGTGGGAATCTACCCTACTTGGTAAGTTTCTCATTTTTACCGCTAGATGTCATATCAGATAGCTGGAGTTGCCAATTATTATATACAGTGTGATTATTGAGTATGTATTTGGCGGTAAATAAGGTGTCCTAATGAGTAAGAAAGTTAAGGTGAGTTCAAAATTGGCTGGCGAAGCGTGTCGTATTATAGTTGTGCTTTCGTTAAGAGCAGTAGACTGCAGTTTGGCTTATATATTGAGATGGGTGGCCCAGTGGTCTTTATGAACAAGACGTAATAAAAAGTAAGTTTTAATCCAGTGTACTAGCGTAAATGTGACATGTATGTGTGATAAATACTTTAGATATAAATCACTGAATGATTTTAATAGAGTAACTTATGTGTAAATATTAGAGTTATTATTGTGTTCGTCAAAAATGGTGTACTGTAGCGTGCCGTATTGTAAATCTCGTCAAGTTAAAGGTAATGGACTTTCGTTTCATAAATTTCCATTGAACAATGACATACTGAAACAATGGGTTTTAGCTGTTTCACGTGAGGGGGTAAAGCCAGGGTCTTTGTGGTCACCAAAACGGTCTTCTACAATTTGTAGCAAGTATTTCAAGGATTCTGATTTTAGTATAAGTACTACAAAGAAAACGCTTTTACCGAAGGCATTTCCGACGGTTTTTGAGGACTACCCCGAACATAAACAAGCACAAATAAATAGAAATACGCGCAAAAGAGCACGTGTCGATAGAGACATACATATGAACAATAAAAGGAAATGTTCAGGTAATTTAAATTTTACGGAAGACTATTGCGATGCACGAATTGAAGAAAACCATGATCAATCACGTGTTAGTGTAGGAACGCAATGTTCTACAATCAAGCAAACTCATTGCAAGTCAACAAAATTAAAATTAGGGAGGGCAATAAGAAAAATACAGTATACAAAACTACAATTAAGTCATTGAATCAGAAGATAATTTCATTAAAACAAAAATTACACTCAGTGCAACGTCAGGACAAACTCGATGTTGAAATATCGAAGCTCAAGAGTGAAGCTGATCGTGGGGACTTGAAAGCTAATTTCTTACTTGAACAAATTCGAGCTTTCACGAAACGAAAGTTTAAATACAATGAAACAACAATAAAAATATGTGTATTGCTCTCTAATAAATCACCGTCGGCTTGCCGCTTACTGAGAGATATAAATATTTTACAACTTCCTCATCCATGAACACTGAAAACGTACATTGGGTATACGAACGGAGAGACAGATGTCACGTCACTTGCAAAAGCTAGGTTGACAGCTGAAGAAAAGTCACTGACTCACGATAATGAGAAGGTTTGTTCATTAGTCTAATCATTGATGAAATGGTCATAAAGTCTAGACAATTGTATGACAAGAATTTAGACATATTTCTTGGCATTAGTGATATTGAGAAAGATGCAATTGTAATGGAACATAAATTAGCTAATAAATTATTATGCATAATGTTCAAGGGCCTGTCATCCTTCTACAGGATACCTGTTTCGTTCTACTTTACATGTGGACTTACAGGACAACAGTTATCTAAGATAATACTGGACGCACTGACTGCGGTTGAGGAATGCGGCTTCAAGGTCATCAGAATAGTGACGGACAGCTGTCAGGTGAATGTGTCAATGTTTGAGGCGCTGTGTGGTGGATGTGTCACTCATGAAAATCGTCACCGAAAGACGAGCAGAGGCCACTTTTTCTTAGTTTCGATCCGAGTCACATCATTAAGAATGTACGATCACAATATCTGAGTAGGAACTTCTATGTAGATGACAATTTAATAACTAGTGATCATCTCAAGAATCTGTACCACTTACAGAAAATGCTAGTAGTAAAGCCAGTTATAAAATTAAGCAGGAAGGTTGTATATCCAAGCAATTTAGAAAAAAATGAATGTGGCAAGAGCCAAATTGGTGTTTACTCCAGAGACAATAGCTGGGCTTAAGAGCATGGAAGTCGTGTGCCCAGAGAAAGTTGAAGGTAAGGACAGCCTACACGAAACAACAAATTTCTTGGAAATTTTTAGAAAATGGTTTGATATACATGATATCTGCAATACCACAAACGGACGTCATTCCAGAAACACAGACAAGCTTATTTTCAGTGAAGTTAATGATGAGAGACTTTCATGGCTGTCCAATGAATTTCTGCCCTACCTGTCACAGATCCAAAGTTATTCCGATAAAAATATGAGACTTACAAAGAAAACTTATCAAGCTTTGGTGCTAACAACTTCATCAACCGTGTCCTGCATACGATTTCTAATCAGTATCGGCTTCCATCATGTGCTTACGCGGAATCTCTCAAGTGGCGATGTAGAACTGCTCTTCAGTCACCTGAGAAATGAAGGAGGTAACAATGACATGATGGACGTGAGATCATGCCTGCATGCCATCGAGTCAACACTTAGCAAAGGAATTATCGCAACTTCTAGAAGTGGGAATGTGGAGCTGAGGGAAGATGCAGTCGTAACAGGCGCCTTGACCAAGTTTCTGAAGCCTAAAAAATCGCGGAAGGTGCAAAACCCAGCCAATGCTAAATAAACACCCCAGCCTCCGGCACATGTCTTGGAGATTCTTGAAAGCCCTGTTCAAGGTAAGAATATGGGGCATATAGCCTATATTAAGTTCATTGAAATAAAACATATTGGTTGACATTTTAGCATTAAAATCTCTATTTTTGTTTTCTAACTTCCATTTTAATTGCAATGGTAGCGGGATTTCTTGTAAGAGTGGCAGAGGAGACAACAGACTGTGAAGGTTGCTTAGAGAAAGTATCAGCTCCAGCTAATTCAAGCCTGCATTTAGTTTAATACATTTTCAAGACAGAGGGGGATTAAGATATCCCAAAGCTTCTTTTATTTATCTGTTTGAAACAATTTCTCACTTTGTCACAACAGCCGTAAATTTCATGTTTCGAAAATATTTAGTGTCAAATTTCACAAATATTTTAACTGACACGTTTTCCGAGCACACAAAATGCGAAGTGTGTATTGACAATTCTCTCTCTGTAGTTCTTCTGCAAAAGTTCTTAAGGTCGCTTTTAAATAATATTGGTGTGAACCACACGGGCAGTAGTGCAACGTTTCTGAATTTAAGAAGCAAACCACTTGACAGAAAAATCTTATAGCGAAGTGAAATACAGTCAAGAGTGAGCTGTATTCATAATTTGGGGGAAACTGGAGGAAAACGGGTAAGAAGTGCTAAAAAAATCATGTATTAAATGTACTTGAGTTGCATGTAACGCATAGTCAAAAGCAGACAACTAGGGCGCCGAGCCGCGATCCTAGTGGCGTAAAGTGGAACTACCAGTTTGGCGTACCAAGTCTCCGCTCTATTTCCAGGCCTTGAGTATAACGTAGGCCCCAAACGGGTTATACCAAACAAAAGTATGACGTAACGAGGAGACAAAAGGGGGAGGAAACAGATGAAACTAGACTGGGACACAATTGGTATTTGACTCTTCACACCGAATTGACCCACCTTGGTGACTTGACGACATAGAGACGTACATGACCGGGTCACGATTATGGACCAGGTAAAAGGAATGCAAATTCAAGGCCTAAAATCAATGTTGTCAAGAAAAGGATACTAGGCTACTGACCAGTGGAATGGTAGGATTATGAACTAATGTGGCAACATTTAAAGGCAGTGTATACCCTAAGGAATGTAAATCGCGCAACAGTATTGCACGGTGAAAGTCATATTGAGGACATTGAAATAGAATATGATTTAAAGAGCCCTCCATTTGCAAACACGAACACAAGGCATCATTACGTTGTTTTATACGGAATAAATACACCGGCGTTAATGCATGATTAAAGCGGAGACGAATAATTGTAATAATATGTCGTCGTGTGGATTTACCACCCTGGATCCAGGGCTTTCTTAAAATAGTCGGTTGTATCCCAAAATAATGTTTGGCTTTCGTTTTCGCATAGTTAGTCCACGTGACCTGCCAGTCATTCTGTATCTTCGAACGAATTATAGAACGCAAATCAGAAATGGGTATAGCGATATTATACGCCTTACCTGTACCATTAGCCGCTTCTTTGGCGAGTTTATCAGCGATTTCATTACCTTCAATATGTGAATGGCCGGGGATCCACATGATACTGACATCAAAACCCTCAATATGTAAAGTGTACAATTGATGCATTAACTGACATAAAAACCAATTATCAGCCTCGAGAACATTTTGAAGTGATTGAACGACACTCATAGAGTCTGTACAGATTAGCGAATGGCGAATACCATGTTGTTTAATATAAAGACACGTCTGGCGAATTGCAAAAATTTCGGCTGTAAATATCGTGACGTCAGAGGGTAAAGTATACTGACATGAAATATGTAAATCGGGAGAGAAGAAGGCTGCTCCCACACGTGAGGGGTGAACCATTTTAGACCCATCTGTATAAAAAAGAATGCAAGATACCAAATGGCTCGTTATTTCGTGAAACATACGAGGAATGATTACTGGGTTATGTGGAAAAGTCTGATGTACTTGGGATAAGGAATGCTGGAGGATATTCGGTGGAAAATGAGCTGCGGAATACGGAATATTATATAAAGGCAAGCTACTAACTTTTAATATATTATGGCGGTACTTTTTAAGAATGGAATATGCGGTCAGCAAGGCCGGAACAGAAGCTGTGGGCAATAATCGACGAGTATAATAGTCTTCCAATAATTGCAATTTAGGAACGATAGGTGATACTGCTATCATCATTTTACGCAACAGGTACATACACGCAAGGTTTTGACGCCGATAATGTAACGACATTTCTCCCGTTTCAACTAAAAGTGCTCCTGTGGGAGTCGATGTAAGGGCGCCTATTATGAGACGCAAATCAGTAAACTGTATTCTATCTAAACGGAGGAGCCTAGTACTTGACATTATATCAAAATAAAAGGAATTGTAATCCAGCACAGAACGAATTATATTACGGTATACTATTAATAATAGTTCCGGGTCTGCTCCCCAAGTACGCCGAGTAAGTGATTTTAGAACATTGATTTTGCTGGTAAGATGACTCTTAAGGTATTGTGTATGTCTCTCTCCTTGCATTTTACTGTCAATATAAATTCCTAAGTATTTTACATTCGTCACCACTGGAATTTGGCCTTGACGATATAATATAGGAGAACTGTCGTCAAGTCGTTTGTTAGTAAATATCATCGCAGAGCTTTTTCCGGCAGAAGTTTCAAATCCGTGTTGATGAAACCAGTCATGAGCATTAGATAAGGCGGTGTATATATCCCGACGACATGCGAATAAATCGTCCCTTGTGCAATATATTAAAATATCGTCCGCGTATTGAAGGATGCGAGCGTGCGGTAATATGACTGTTTCTAGGGTACGAGTATAAATTAAATATAAAATCCCACTTAAAACATCTCCCTCCGGGACACCGTGAGAGGTGTATCGGGAATCAAATACACCGACTGGGGATTTTAAAATGATTTTACGATGACATAGCATGTTATATATTAAACACCGGAATGGAAGTGGGAATTGCATATCTCGAAGTATCTTAATAAGAATAAATGGATCTACAGAATCATACGCATTTTTAAGGTCAAGGAAAATCGCTATAGTATGCATTTTCTGTCCTTTTGCGAGGAGTAAATCGGTGAAGAAAATGTTTAATGGGTCAGATGTACCGAGATTTTTCCTGAATGCAAATTGCGTTTTAGGAAACAGGGTATAATATTCTAGACACCATTGCAGCCGTCGGAGAAGTACATTTTGAAATTTTTTGCGGAAACAGGAGCCAAGTTGGATACCTCGATAACTACTCGCTAAGCGGGCATCTTTTGTGGGTGTCAAAATTGTGTACAGGCGCGGGGGGCTGTACCCCCTGAAAGCCAACCCCCATCTTTCACTAAAAACACCCTAACTGGCAACATCATAAGACCAGAACATTACCTTTACACAGCAAGAGGCGGCCACCCAGCTTGGGAGGTTAGCCAACTACTTGCGACACATACATAAACATCTACACAACAACTAACTGGGGCAGCTACGTCGGCGGAATGCTGACCACGCAACGCCGAGAACTATAAGAAGTGGAGTCCTAAATGGAGCCATTATCTGTTGTACAGTGTGCGCCGCCGAAGGCCCTAGCCGACATCTGTTCCAGTTGCATCATCAGGTGAGACTCAGCAAGTGCTCAGAATCCTTTACTTTGTGAAACACCCACTCATAATTTTGTACACTCTATTTGTATAATTACCTACATTCCCCCAAGAGGGACTTACAAATTCACACTCACTGACCAATAAACACATGGTCAGTAAACTACACTTGTATTGTCAATTACACGCCTCTTTACATCCTCATACCCTTCCTGACCTTCGTCACGATTGACCGTGACCATAGTAGCCAGTAACTGCTTTGTCAGACGGCATTGTGTTTCCCGCACGCGACCCGACTACGTAACGTCGAGTCGCTGACATCAGCACGCCTATTGTATTACCAACACCGTCCAGCTGGCAGGCCAGTGTAGTAGCCTGCATTTAGAGGTCCATCCCCTAATCAACACTTGCATCTTTGCAGGAACACCCCCTAGCGTTTAAGCACCAAACAACACACTACACTGGTAAGCTCCCAGCTACGGGAAGCTACTAACTCCCAGGAACTATCTTCCAAATCATCACAGTAACACAAGTGTTTTATCCCTAACCACCCCCCAACTAAGGGATCTAAAACATATTGGTGGAGGCGCTGCTACCGCGCACAGTAAGATAGGACTCATACAACGAGCCCTCGTGGTAGAAACGACCTCTACCGCACACAGCCAAGCGAGACTAAAATTATTTTTTTTCTTCTACATTACGTCCCACACTTTTTCTTTATTACACAGGGATTTGTATTATTACACCCACCCCCACCCTCCCCATAGTGCAAGAACAGTGGAAATTAAATGACCACGTTTAGAACCACACTAAGAGACTTTGCGCACCATTTGTCGGCTAGTACAACTCCACTCCTGCCGAAGTTAAGAATTAAGAACAGTGACTTGATAACTGACCAGACTGCAGTACAACTTCTTAGGAAACTTGAATTCAAGGCAGCAGAGATCCGCGCCCAACACCCTGCAGCGGCAGCACAAGTCACACATTTTACACGATCCCAGGCCAGTGAACACAGACAAGAATCACAAATATCCAGCGCTAGTGAAGTAGATTGCCTGCCAACACTCCACCCCCTACTGTTGCAGCAACTGCAAATCACAGAGCAGAAAACTGATAATCTGCTCGAGCGCATCACACAGTTACTAGATACAGACACTGTTAAAGCAGACAATCACACGACAGAGGCAGTCCTAGACATACACACTATTTTGGAAACGGTGAAACAGGATTTAGACAGGACTGTGGACGTAGTCAAATCCACACAGTACGACAACACACCATCCGTCAGTGAAGATATATCAGGTGACGAGCCACCTGGTAACGTAACACACGTATCGTACACAGGGAGTGAGGCTAATTCCCCTCAAAACAACACAAACACCTTGTCACGCGATAGCGTAAACAGTTTAGAATCTTTACACGGCCAACAAGTGACAGACGAACAGGAAATGAACAGGCATACAGAATACCCCATGATCCACCCCACAAAGTTTACGGGGGAAGGCCAGGATCCCGAGGAATACCTTCAAGGCCTTCAATAGAACGGCTCGGATCAATGGCTGGAGCGATGAAGTCAGAAAACGGCTCCTCCCTGCATACCTCACAAAGGCGGCCATGACATGGTATGAGCTTCATGAGGACAACCTAGAAAATGCCACATGGGAGGAAATCACTTTATTGTTGAAAAGTGAATTCCAGCTCATACCAGATGATGAGGACCTGTATGACCAAATCAGACAGAGGTCACAGGGACCTAAAGAAAGCGCACAGTCGTACGTAAACGCAAAATTGCTAATGTGCGACAAATATAACGCAGCTATGACGAACAAGCAGAAAGTTAAGTTGCTAATGCAGGGCCTCAGACCATCCATCGTGGACAAGTTGTGCATCATGAACAACCCCGCGGTCCAACACATGCTGAATAACATTAAAACAATAGAGGCAGGGAAAAAGATCACGGAAAAAGCTACGGAGAAAGCCGTGAATCAGCACTTTCATCCACAAAAGGACGACACTAGTCAAAAAATAGATGAATTAGTGGACAGGATGGAGAAATTAACGATAGCTGCCATCCAAGCAGGCGGCAGGGATGAACAAACAGACACAGAAGAGCGCTATTATCCTGAAAGGGACAGGGGGTACACGGAGAGGAGACACTACGGAAGGGAGGAAATTTACTACCCTCCACAGCGGCCAACAACACCACACACACAGGACTGGCCACACTACCCTCCGCGGTACTCACCGGTATCATACGCGGACGTAGAACCGACATACCCCTCACGGCGACCACCATCCCCGTACACACCGGAATACTACCCCGGAGAGTACGAACACACCATTCCCCGGCGAAGCAGCCCGCCACCAAGCAGACAGGGCTATGCCGCCCCGCAATACAGGGCAGATAGGGAGTATCGGGAAAACTCACCCCCAAGCAGGCAAGGCTATGCAGCCCCGCAATATAGGGGAAACGGGGAATATCGGGAGAACCCGACCCCGCGCAGGCAAGGCTATGCAGCCCCGCAATATAGGGGAAATAGGGACTATCGGGAGAACCCTCCCCCACGCAGGCAAGAGTATGCATCCCCACAACACAGGGGAAACGGGGAATACCGGGAGAACCCACACCCAGGCAGACAGGGGTATGCACCCTCCCAGTACAGGGAAAAGGGGAATCGCCGGGAAAACCCGCCCCCGCAGCAGCAAACATACACCCCACCCTGGCGGAGACAGGAAAACGAAACACCGGGCAATAACCGCCAGACAAAAAAAACATAAAAAGACGGGAAACTAGAAACACACCTACAAAGGGCCCGGAACACTATCCCCTCCCCGACGAACACCCGAGGGAGTTTAGGGATGAGGCACCCCGCCGGGCAGACAGGAGGGCAATACTCCCCACACCTAGCTACATACCGCAAGCGGGGAGTTGGCGCAGCCACCCCGAGGGGGGCGTACATACAGTACAGGGAGACGAACGCCCACGTTTCCAAAAAACGCTTAGACGGGGAGGTTCGGCCAGCTGATAAAGCGGCTGAGGTTCCTCCCCTAACACAACACCAGAGAGGCCCTTCCCCTAAACAAACTCGCAAGAGCAAGGGGAAGAAACAGCCAGCTAAAGCCAAGGCTGACGATCCGCCCCCGGGCCGTTTCCAGACACACCCCGTACAAGGAGACGGCAACTGCCTGTTTAGAGCCATTAGCTTTTTAGTCCGGCATACCGAGGACCATCATAGGGAATACAGGCAGAAAACGGTCCAACATATCCTGGCCAACTGGAAAGAGTACCGGGATTTTGTATCGGACGAGCGGGAAAACCCATTCCAGACCGGGGCGGACTACCAAAAATACATGGGTAGGGACGGTACCTATGCCAGCGCCGTAGAGGTGACCGCTCTCGGCAAGGTGCTTCAAGTAAACATACATGTATACACTGAAGTGCACTCGCCACCGTTATTTACAACTGCGGGATTTGACAGGGACCTACACATACTGTTTACAGGGAACCCTAGGGCGGGACACTATACGCCCCTCACAATCACGCACAAACAAGACGGAGGAAAGAAAACCCACACCCTCCAAACAGGAAACCATACCCCCTACACCACCACACGGGGCGGGAAGTGACACCACACAGGCGCAGGGCGCGAGCTCACTCGGCATAGGGAAGCCAGCAACAGGAGTCGAACTCGCGACCGCCTGGAACAAAAAACGGGGTAACAAATGCAAACGTAGAGTCACATTTGCAGACACACATTCCCAGGAGGGAGAAAACAGCAACACACCTACACAAAAGCTGGGAACGGTCAATACATTAAACGTTCGCCAGAAGCCCTCTATTTTCACAGCGCGGGCAGTTAAGAGAGCAGGCAATGTACTCAGTGGACGCACTTCGCTGACCGAGGCAAAGTACTCGAGACAGGAAGTAAGCCGAGAGGCCAAGCGTGCCAGGTACGATAAGCGGCCAGCTCCATGCCTTCCCAGCCCAGATGTTACGCCAGTAGCAACAACAACAACACATACCCTATATAACACATCTTTGCAGGGCAAGGGACTCCAGGTATCGGCCCTCACGATACACGCCAGCATAAATGGCCACAGGGTGCAGGCCCTAATTGACACTGGGGCAGCGGTGAGTTGTGTAAACAGAAAACACGTTACCGGAGGGCCAATACACGGTGTCACGGGTGACATCCGGCTGGTAGCGGCCAATGCTCAGACGCTAGAAAACACGGGGGTGGCCAACATACATCTCAGGCTAGACCATTTTGCCACAACACACCCCATGTTCGTTATAGAACATCTTTTTGCGTCAGCCATAATTGGCATGGATTTCCTCGCTAAGTATGAAGCTAGCATAAATTTTGCTAGCGGTAAGATGCTTTTAAAGCATGACCAGAGGCTCACCACACATCCCATGATATACACCAGAAACACAGATGGGATTCGAGCGGAGCGAGAAATTCACGAGCACCAGGCCTCTACACTGCATACAATCAGCCAACACACACACAGATAAGGCGGCCAATCAGAATCACAGACAGGACCTGACACCGGAGCAAAATAAAAGGCTCACGGAGCTCCTGGAGGCCAATAGGGATATCTTTGCCCATTCGATGAAGGATCTCGCAGTGACAGACCTTATCGAACACCACGTCACACTCACCAGTGACCGGCCAGTACACCAGCCTCCCTTCAGGGTGAGTCAGAAGGAGAGACACGCCATCGACACTCAGATCACAGAGATGCTCGAGGCGGGGGTCATCGTCCCGGTAATTTCAAACTACAGTGCTCCGGTCTTGCTGACCAAGAAACGGGACGGTTTCCACAGGTTCTGTACTGATTACCGTAGGCTCAATAAGTTAGTCGAAAATGACAGTTATCCACTACCAAGGGCCGACACCTACTTGGATGCCCTCGGCGGGGCTAGCTGGTTCAGTTCGATGGATGGTTATAGTGGATTCTATTCAATCCCCGTCTATGAACCGGATAGGCACAAGCTGGCGTTCGTTACAGAGAACGGTCTATATACCTATACAAGGTTACCAATGGGCCTCCATAACGCCAGCCAGACCTTCCGAAAGCTAGTGGATAAAACATTTTCAGAGCTAAAATGGCGTTCCGTATTGGTCTACGTGGACGACATAACGGTCTTCTCCAACACCTTTGACGAGCATCTCGTACATTTGGAGGAGGCTTTCGCAAGGATTAGAGAGGCCAAATTAAGGCTTAAACCTGCGAAATGTCAATTTTCCAGACAGCAGATTAACATATTGGGCCATATTGTAAACAGAGAGGGCATTACTTCCGACCCAGCGAAGACTGACGCAATAACGGGCATCTCAATGCCCACAAATTTGAAGCAATTGCGCAGTTTCATTGGACTGGCCTCGTATTACAGAAAATATATCCACAGGTTTGCGCACATCGCCCACCCCCTAACCGAACTCACACGTGAGAAAACGCCCTTCAGCATTAAACAGGAACACATAGATGCCTTCAACACACTGAAGCAACTATTGACCTCACCACCATTACTGCAACACTTCCATAGTGATAGGCCCACCTTTTTACACGTGGATGCCAGCCAGTACGGGCTGGGGGCGGCCCTATTGCAGGAAGATGCAGAAGGGCGCATACGGCCCATAGCTTATGCTAGCAGGAAACTAACGGCCGTCGAGACTAGATACTCTGCCACAGAGCGGGAAATGCTGGCATTTTCATGGGGAGTGAACTATTTTCGGGTATACCTCTATGGTATCCAGTTCACGGTAGTGAATGACCACGCGAGCCTGCTTTTTTGGGACAAATTCAAAATCCCAAATTCGCGGCTCAATAGGTTTATATTCCGCCTGTATGAATATAACTTCGTGGTCAAGCACAAGAAAGGAGCTACACCCCTAGACGCGGATGGGTTGTCTAGGCTGCCAGTAGCCGACCCCCCAGATGACAGCAAGGACCACGAATGGGACGACATGCCCACTTTTGCCCTGACGGTGGTTAACATCAAACAGAAGCAAGAAAGTGATCCATACTTGAAACAGATTCTAATGGCACTAAAAAACTTGGATAAGGTGGATTCCAAGACGGCACGGCTGTCTAGGCGATTTTTCCTAGACAAAGACGGGGTACTGAAATTTAAGCCCACAGCCATGCACGATAATGCACCTATAGCGGTTCCGGAGTCATTGAAAGAAAATATCATGATCGGACACCACAATAGCCCAATGGCAGGAGCACATTTGGGTACGCATAAAACATACCATAGAATCCGGGACAAGTATTACTGGGTAAACATGAAGGCCGACATAGACACCTTCGTAAAGACATGTCACACTTGCCAGCGATATAAAACAAGGCCTGGCAAGCCTCATGGATTACTCAACCCTATTCCCGTAGGAGAGCTATTTCATAGAGTCGGGATAGACGTTAAAGGCCCCATTACGACATCTGAAAAAGGCAATAAATACATACTGGTGACCACAGAGTATCTCACCCGGTATATTATCACAAAGGCTGTCCCCAAAGCAGACACGAACAGCATAGTCGAAATATTATTCGACATAGTCACACGATATGGCCTATTCCAAACCCTACTATCCGATAGAGGTACTATTTTCACCTCGAGAGTGCTCCAACAGTTTTTGGAGATACTCAGGATAAGGGCGTACACGACCACGAGTTTTTTCCCACAAACAAATGGGCTCACAGAGGGTATGAAAAAAATAATTGGAATAGCCCTAGCTAAATTCACGGGGGACACAGGGACAGACTGGGATGATTATCTGCAGCCCATTACATTTAGCTACAACACCTCCACATCCACGGCCACAAAACACTCTCCACACTTCCTGTTGCACGGATATACACCCAGAAGTCCCATAGACAATATATGCATCCCACAGGACACTCTCCCGGACAATGCAGCCCGGCTAGAGTACTTGCAGATCGCTCGCATGGACGCACAGAGAAAACAAAAAGAACGGTACGATCGGCAAAGAAAGACCGTGGAATACCCACCCGGACAATTGGTTATGGTTTCCAATTCCGCCCGTAAGCAAAATGTGTCCGAGTTCCTCCTGCCACGTTGGTCAGGTCCCTTCAAAGTTTGCAGGAAGGTATCTGACCTAAATTACATAGTCAGCATGCGCCATGGACGAAAACTCATTAAGGACACTATACACGCCCGCCGTATGAAGGCATATCACACCCGCAAAACGACACCTACACGTAAAGGTGGGAAGACTGTCAAAAGGAAGGGAAATGATTCCACTGGCAGACGTGCAAAGAAGGCCAAGAAATAGCATTCGGACCCCGATGACCTCACCGGGATACGAACCTAACACTTGGCAGAACTGACCCGGAGACACAGGCCTAAAAGGCACCAGGAATAATTACCCTGGACAAAGACGGTCTCCAACCCGCTACCTTCTGAATACCAGGAACGCAAAGTCGGGTAACTGTCCAGTTAAAGGATAGGGCAATAAGGGACAATCACACTGACAGACATTCACATGCACAAAATAATAAAATCACCTCCGACACCTAGTCACCAAACCCGCAACTAGCGGCCCGGTGACACACATACATAACGACATCTAGTTACCACTAACAGGGATATATTCACCCCAGGCCCACGCATACAACAAATTTGGGGGACACAATATATATAAATAGCAGAAGGTTCTTTTCCATGACGGAAAGCCATGCTCACAATAAGAGAGCGAGCAACCAAGCCCACACACACGTGCTGGACACATGCACATCGCTAGACAAGTAACAGGTAATGCCCACGTCAATGAAATTAGACACTATCGCAGTCAGCGATAACACACTCGTGAGCAGGCGACCTTTACCAGCCGCAGACAACCCAACAGTGTTTCAGTCCTGGCTGTAACATACACAGTCATTTACGCCAGTTTTAAAACCCTATAACTCCGAAAATTAGAGTACGAGGGTCGTCCAGAATAGCAGCAAACACTCACACTAACGCATATTTTCATACGCGTGTCGCAAAAATACAATACACGTGCCATGGTACATACAGTACAAAAAATTGTAACACCGGGACCTTAAACCAAGGCGGGTGCGAGCGCACGATAACACGATGCAGTCGTGCCAAAAAGAAACTAACCAATGGTATTTTTGGCGCGAAAACACAATCAGAAACCACACTAGGGACGCTCAAATCCCAACAGACAACGCAGACATGAAACACAGAGTATTACACGGGATCCCGGGTCCGAATACCCAATAATGGCGGACACCGTGGAAAACAATAAGTGTCGACCAACGAAAGATCACTTACATACAAAACACGAGTTTTTTTCATCATGACAGGCCAGAAAACTCAACCAGCACGACTAGACACCGAATAGGCCCATTTACAAGGGAAAATTCACTCCCACTCAGACGGAAATGGGACCGTATACACGTACATGAGCGGCTGAGCCACACAATTTTAATGACAGGGAGGTTCTTTACCATACATACAGGAACATAGATTCGTTCCAAGATACTCGCCACCACAGCCTACATAGGGCATTAGCGACCACAAAATACTTTCCTCTGAACCATAGCGCCCAACACCTAGATAGAGGTAACACCACATGTCGTCCGGCAAAAAGCCATGCAAAAATTTCGATTACCCCAAACATAGGAAATAGACTTCCTAAACACAAGTTATAAAAATTACACAAGACAAAGGTCTTGCAGGATAGATGTCTACACAACATCGGTAAGCAAAAACGGGACAGATTAGCACACTGGCCCTCCCGGAATGCACAACAATATCAATACACAAACATTGGCAAAAGTCACGTTCCGGCAGCCGCCATACGTAACATCAAAGACTTCCCATATACAAGGACATGAAAACAAAACACGACAAAACACTGAGTTGCGAATTCTAGAGCATTGCAACACTGCTGTCGGCAGACACTCTTGTTATAACGGAAGTGATAATGAAATGCAGACATGACCACAAAAAAAAACAATAACAATAGCATAACAGTGACACAGGATTCAGCGCTATCATAATAGGCCTGGCATTTGGCAATGTATAGATACTACAGGCCGGATTTATCTTAGGGCCACAGGGGCATGTTTACAAAGATGTTGACAAGCCACACGTGCCACCTGACACTCAGCCACGCGACACACGATAGGACTTAGCCGATATCAGCCCACCTGCCTGCACGCTGCAGCAGAACGCAACCACAGTCACGCAAGCCTCAGTAACCACAGCCACGGGCACCTCCTGCCCACACCCGACCACTAATCAGGGGCGAATACAGACAGATTCCCTCAAGGAACAACCCCCCCAATAACTACTCCTCTTCTTGTTTTTTTAATCCTAAAACCATCATAGGCGATCAAGACATGACCAGTTACACTACAATCACTTGCTCCCTTAACATTACAAATGAGAGACCGGATTAGGCCGTGACGTCACAGCGTCACCGCACTTCACCATCCCAAGGAGCGGATAGAAAGCAGATATAGAAGCACAAGGAGCAAAGATGGATAATGCCAGCAGAATGGCCAGGACACCACCTACGGGCTACCATTACACCACCCTTCTCCTTCCATAACCTTATCACTCACAACACTAGCCAACACAAACACATGGACACACAAAAACAGCTAAACTACATGCAAAAATATACATCGGTGTTGATAGACTTCATGCGTGTAAAAAGAGGGTCCACTACGCCCTGGATCTCAATGCTTACACCCGAGTATTAGGGGTGAGTCGGAAAAACGACATTAAGCGTAATGCACATCTCTATGTAAAGAGATGAGGCCGCACTTAAAATAACAACTCTTTATTTTTTAATAATCCCGCATGCAAGGGACATAGAATTATCATACCTCAGCCCACACCTATCCACAAATTAGAGCGGATACGCCTCATATCCAGCCACATGCATGGAATATCCTACCCACATACCAGGGATATTATTATTACCATACCTGCATGGAATTTTTAAAATTTTTGCAAACCTGGGAGGTACCTACCCCGTCCACTCACTGTTAAAACATCCTAGTAGCATCACCGGCTCCCGGCCACCATTAACATGGAGTCCAACGATGCGCAACCCTCTCCTACCATGCTTTAAGCCCATTCAGCAAATAACACCCCCGGATCCTAATAACAAGGGACCCAACGCCATAAAAACCCACTAACGTCTCCAAGAAAATTACCAAGGCATTACCGCTGGAAGTCCGACGTGGCAACAGAAGGCCTGAAGTAGTCCATGCATTTAGAAGATTCTACAACCCCAGGACACTTAAAAATTCACATAAACTCACAGTAAATTACTGACAAATCACACTATATTTTTTTAATAAAAAAAAGGAATCTGATGATACGCTGAATGGTGATGACAGCGTAAACAGAAGGGCAGAGGCGCCACACAGGAGCAGAGCTGGGGAAGGCGATGATGAGCCCTACCCCAGTTGGCTCAATGACCCAGACCAAAGAGACGAACTACGTAAGGTCGAAGCGCTGATGACCTAGCACGGGCAGACTTCGGAAGCCCGGGAGTACCTAGCCTGTCCCCGGGACAAAGAAACGTCACACCCACTATGTGCTACGGGCATCGAAGCCAGACCTGCTGGGGAGACTTTTGACAAACGGGGGGAGAATTAGCCAACTCCGCACCGGAATCAGGAGAGGAACCAAGGGACGACCAAATTAGGACTAGACTCCTAGTTTAGTATGTAAGTAAGTAGAGCTTCTATGGCGGGAAGTTAGTCTTCTACTCGCAGAAGTGAAGCAGAAACTCAGGATTCAGCGGGACCAATCCTAGATTCGCCAAGTCCTTGCCCCGCGTGGCCTAGGTGAAGACAACCAACCAAATGAATAATGAATAAACAAATAATGAATAATATGAAATATGAATAATATGGAATGAACGCGATCATTCGGTCCGTGCCCACATAAATGGCTGACAGCGGGTCACCAGAGCTTAAATGGTGACGCAGCGAGCGGCCAGAGATATTAAATAGGCATGCAGCGAGCTGCCAAGAGGGGTTCGAGTGGGCAAACCCAGCAATGCCAATATAGGCGAAGAGGATGCCCGGACGCTAAAATTCCCGGATGATATTATTCTATCGGACGATGTCCAGTGCCCACATAAATGGTAACGCAGCGGGCGGCCAGAGATATTAAATAGGCATGCAGCGGGCTGCCAAGAGGGGTTCCGTGGGCAAACCCAGCACTGATGAATACATTAATGAATGACACAGGGAGAAGGATGACAACACAGGCAAGTACAACGGCGATGCGTTTGCCCTCCAGCAACGCAGGCGTCCGGGACTTTATTAATTACTAGTTATTAAGCACAAACATAAATGTCGACAACTAGTTATTAAGGGGAGCACCCCACAAAACACATGGGTGACAATGTGCAAGGGAGGTCAATGGGTAGGGGTAACTCCTCCTAGGCGCAAGGTAATTCCAAACTACTATACTTACGAGTCCAATGGAGGAGCCGTGTTGAGCACGAAACGTAGTGCCCAAACCACAATCTGCATGCGTAGTCACTCGGATTACCGACACCACACTGCAAATTGGGCGAAGGTCCCTGGGTACTATACGCATGCTCGCGTATTTCGATAGTCAAAGGCGCAGGTAAGCCCTAGTAGGCACCCGTAATCCCAATACCCCCCTACACATTGCACGCCATCGAAATTTTAGCATGTAACAAAGTTGCATTTAGTACGCAACTTAAAATTAAGCAAATTTAATAAGCGCTACTGCTAAATAATAGCACAGCACATTTCGGAACTAGATTAAGGCAAAACCATTCGACTTATAAACACCAAATATTTTTTCTTCATTTATCATAATTTAGGCTAAACACGTTCGGCGCCTGGTGACAAACAAACCCGTCATCAGGGTAAGCCCGACAATACGTTAAGTTAAGTAAGATTAAGATAACGCGTTCGGCAACTGGTTACCAAAAACCGGTACCAGGGTAAGCCCGATAACACAATACATTAAGATAACAATACATTAGGATAAGTAAGATTAAGATAACAACATTAGGCTAAGATAGAAATCTAGCCGGCATAGAATAAGAATAGAGTAAGGCGCCAAGGGCGACTAGAAGGTATATACATGTATGAATGACAACAATGCATTGTCCAGTATAACCATACCCATGCGTTCTCTTTCAGGATTGCAGAAAGAAATCATGGACAGCAGCACACCCACTAACAAAATATTTATGTCTCACAGGTCAAGATCATTGCACTGTACATACACCCTGTAAATACATATCCCGAATCACACACAAATGTAAAACACTGATGTCACACAAACACATACACTTTGCTACATTTTCAAGTCGCGCCGATAAGGTGACGGCGACGCGATCAGCAACGTGAAGTGATCGTGGGACACTGAACGCCACTGACGCAACTCTTAGAAGGCGCTTAAATAATGAGCGACCTACGGCAGCCAGGGACAGCGCAAGGGTTGTAAGCGCTCACCTTTGCTTCCAAGGTGCAATTTTCTCACCCACGGGGGAATATGCACGACAGGTGTGAATTAGCGGCACAGCCACTAAAACACAGTAAAATGGCTGGGTAGAAAATTGCCATGGACGAAAAGGTAGAACCAAGGCCAGATGAGAGCGCTATGAAGTGATCACATAATGAGAAAGAGGTACCAAGCTCACGGGCAAAGCGTATTA
The DNA here is from genome assembly GCA_946902985.2 of Meconema thalassinum. Lineage (NCBI taxonomy): Eukaryota > Metazoa > Arthropoda > Insecta > Orthoptera > Tettigoniidae > Meconema > Meconema thalassinum. The sequence continues at coordinate 313,268,441 of OX336393.1, read as the reverse complement.
TTATTATTATTATTAGCATTATTATTAGTATTAGTATAGCTGTTACCATGTCATCATTGTAAAAAGAAAATGTAAATGCAAGAAGTAATATGAAAATAATGAACTGCAGTATAACCTACACATCAGGAACACAATTCTGTTACATCTATGCATATAACCTTATGGTCACACCATTTAACCCCGCCACACTATGTATACACTTTGGTTTCTTTCATTTTTCTTTCTACTAACGCCCAAATTTGTGAAGGTGTCCCGTTTCGTCCCAAGAACAATAAACCATTACGATATATCCCTCTAACTTATACCCGGGGACACCTGTTTTTCTATTCTCTTCCATCTTTTAAACTATATATCACAGGGAGCAATTTTTTCCTCCACACAGCGCCGGACGGTACAACCACCCGTCCAGCCATAGGTTTTTTCCTCCCTGGACAATACCAACATGTATACTTAATGTCATGACCACGTATTTTTTTTGTTTTTGTACCTTTACTATTAATGCTTCAAATGTCAACTTCCAAAAATTAAATATTTCAAATTTACTATGTATAACATGTACAACCCCAAAACCTACCCCTCTGAGCACAAGCTGAACTCACATCACCACGACATCGACACGCCTACATCAACACGGAAGAAAAGAAGAAGAAGTACAAGAGGAAATCAAAAACGACCCATCACATCGACACCCCCACTCTACGTTCCGTTCCCGTTCGCGGGGACGCGAACTAATCGAAAAAGAGGACTTGTACAGGCTCGGGGGGCTGTACCCCCTGAAAGCCACCCCCCATCTTTCACTAAAACACCCTAACTGGCAACATCATAAGACCAGAACATTACCTTTACACAGCAAGAGGCGGCCACCCAGCTTGGGAGGTTAGCCAACTACTTGCGACACATACATAAACATCTACACAACAACTAACTGGGGCAGCTACGTCGGCGGAATGCTGACCACGCAACGCCGAGAATTATAAGAAGTGGAGTCCTAAATGGAGCCATTATCTGTTGTACAGTGTGCGCCGCCGAAGGCCCTAGCCGACATCTGTTCCAGTTGCATCATCAGGTGAGACTCAGCAAGTGCTCAGAATCCTTTACTTTGTGAAACACCCACTCATAATTTTGTACACTCTATTTGTATAATTACCTACATTCCCCCAAGAGGGACTTACAAATTCACACTCACTGACCAATAAACACATGGTCAGTAAACTACACTTGTATTGTCAATTACACGCCTCTTTACATCCTAATACCCTTCCTGACCTTCGTCACGATTGACCGTGACCATAGTAGCCAGTAACTGCTTTGTCAGACTGCATTGTATTTCCCGCACGCGACCCGACTACGTAACGTCGAGCCGCTGACATCAGCACGCCTATTGTATTACCAACACCGTCCAGCTGGCAGGCCAGTGTAGTAGCCTGCATTTAGAGGTCCATCCCCTAATCAACACTTGCATCTTTGCAGGAACACCCCCTAGCGTTTAAGCACCAAACAACACACTACACTGGTAAGCTCCCAGCTACGGGAAGCTACTAACTCCCAGGAACTATCTTCCAAATCATCACAGTAACACAAGTGTTTTATCCCTAACCACCCCCCAACTAAGGGATCTAAAACAATAGGGACAGTTTGAAAAATATTCCAATCTTCCGGAAATGTCCCGGTGCATAAGCGTGAATTATATAGTTTAAGGATGATGTCCTGAGCGTTTACGGGAAATCGAGCGATGATGGTATAAGTCACTTCGTCAATTCCTGGGCTTGTTGATTTTTTGTGTCTGAATGTTTGTAAAAATTCGCTACGCATAATAGGCTGCATTAAACTGGAAAAACGGTCCAGCGAACCAGAGGCACATGATGTAGGCATACGAATAACAATGTCGGGTGTCCAAGTATGATACAAGTCATGGTATCCTTGCGCCGAAAGTTGAGAGGGAGATGGACGAGGAAGGGTATTCGTAAAATGTTTAATCGCTGACCAAATACTATTTAGGGACGCATCACTACTTAATTGGGTAATGTATAATTTCCACGCTTCGCGTCGTTTACGATAAAAGACACGTTGGAGTTGAGCGGTAAGACTCTTGTATCTCAAATAGGAGGCGGAAGTACCATAGTGCCGAAAAGCTTTTAAACTCGCCTTGCGACGTCGTACTAAGTGTTTACATTCTTGATCCCACCATGAGGGTAAGACAGAACGATTATTCGGAGGACATGATTTTGTAATATAAGGGTGATATGTATTAAAATAATCACGGATAGTATTTAATAAAAATTATAACTGTTATCAGACATTTGTAATGGCCGAAAAAGCCTGTCCTCTAAAAAGTGTGAAAACAAATCATAATCAAAATGCCGAAAATTCCTCTTAACTTGAAAGACGTTCTGCGAGATATGTCGATTACTCGAGACATCATATTCTATCATAATTGGATAATCATCACTTTGATACGTGTCCTTCACAGTCTGCCATGACAACTTATGGGCTATATCTACAGTAGTGATACTTAAATCCACCGCACTTTGTGGACTATTCGGTGAGGTAAGGCGGGTGGGTGACCCATCATTTAATAAATGTAGGTGTAATTCCTGAATAGCCGCAATGATGTGACGTCCTTTCGGGTTAACTCTACCACTGCCCCACAAGGGGTGGTGGGCATTAAAATCCCCCAATGTAAGATGTTTAGAAAATCTATGTATATAAAGCTCAATGTTTGTCTGTCTGTCTGTCTGTCTGTCTGTTATGTATACAAATCCACACCGTTTCACCGATCTGAACCAAAATTTGTATACTTACCCTTCGAAACCCTGCGGGTAACCCTGTCCACTTGAAATTTCCGACAGACCACCCCATTCCCAGCATTTAGGCCCTTTGGCCCAAATCTACATTGTTTCACCGATCTCAACCAAAATTTGTATACTTACCCTATGTAACCCTGTGAATAACACTGTTCACTTAAAATTTCGGACAGACCACCCCATTTCCTGCATTTAGGCCCTTTGGCAAACATCTACACCATTTGACCGATCCGAACCAAAATTTGTATACTTACCCTTTGCAACCCTGCGGGTAACCCTGTCCACTTGAAATTTCGGACAGACCACCCCATTCTCTGCATTTAGGCCCTTTGACCCAAATCTACACCGTTTCACCGATCAGAACCAAAATTTGTATACTTACCCTTTGGTACCCTGCGAGTAACACTGTTTGCTTGAAATTGCGGACAGACCACTCCATTCCCTGCATTTAGGCCCCTTGGCTCAAATCTACACCGTTTCATCGATCTGAACCAAAATGTGTATACTTACCCTTTGTAACTCTGTGAATATCACTGTCCACCTAAAATTTCGGACAGACCACCCCATTTCCTGCATTTAGGCCCTTTGGCAAGAATCTATATCGTTTCACCGATCCGGACCAAAATTTGTATACTTACCCTTTCGAACCCTGCGGGTAACCCTGTCCACTTGAAATTGCGGACAGATCACCCCATTCCCCGCATTTAGGCCCTTTGGCACAAATCTACACCGTTTCACCGTTCAGAACCAAAATTTGTATACTTACCCTTTGGTACCCTGCGAGTAACATTGTCTGCTTGAAATTGCGGACAGACCACTCCATTCCCGGAAAGAGGACAGGGTCCGTCCCAAAGGCAATGGAAAAAAGGGGTAAAACCGGACGCGCTCAGGAAACCCTCAGGGTTGCCAGCTCCCGAACTCACCAGCCATGAGCCCTTGAGGATATAGCACTATCCAGGGTGCACCAGAAGTGGTGGGGCTACACACATCCTGCCTCCTTGAGGGTCTTGAGCAGAAGACATCAGATATTAAGAAAAGAAAAAGAAGGCTGACACCTCGAAGAATGAGGCTATCAGGAATGATTAGACAAGGGCCAATTAAGGCGGGAAAGTGAAAGAGTCGCTAGGCCTCGGATACCCTGATACCATCGGGGTCAGAAGAGAACAAGAGTTTGACCAAGGGAGGCTGACAGGAAAGAGAACTGAAAGGAGCCCGGCACCAGTAAGTAGAAGCAATGTCGGACTCAGCTGGGGTCCAGTGGTCGCAAACCCACGTCCCACAAGTTGCGAGACCCTGGTGGGTGGAGGGGGGAGGAGGGGGCCAGGTGTGAGAATAGCTTGCCGATTCATCGCGAGTTGTCATGAGAGGAATGTCCAGACCCCGCCGTGTTACCTGGTATTGCTGACTATGCTGATGTTCATACAGGGTCTTTGCTCAAACCACTGTAGTGTTACGAAAGAATGAGTGATTCACCGGTCAATGTGAATAGGACCGGGAACCCCCCGAACGTTTGTCATCATATATCGTCATCATCTGCGATTCGTGCAGCTTGGACCCGAGCAGTACTCGATAAGCTCTTTCACTACACGCATCGAGTATAGGCCTAAGCCATAAAATAACGTTCAGACTTTGGAAGACATCGAAGGTAGAAATCTGAATTGCCTATATCAGATTTAAAATTACACCATGTTCGTTTAGTAGTCATTTTTCATTACCTTATTATTATCATAAGGGCAAATGACCTAGATGGTACGCCCATTATACCACTAATCACCACACACAATAAGTCTTCATCGCCTGTGAATTTTGAAATATTTCTTTCTATCACGGTAGTTTGTAAGTTTGTCGTGTCAATTCAACAGTAGTTTTCATTATCATCCTCATCCAAAGGCAAATGGCCTAAATGTTACGTCCATTATACTACTATGTAACACCACAGTCTTCATCGCCTGTGATTATAAAATGTGTACTTCCATTAATTTGTAAGTTTGATATAGCCGTTCAGTAGTAGTCGTCTTCATTATCATCCTCATCAAAAGGGCAAATGACCTAGATGTTACGTCCATTATACTACTAAGCAACACCAGAGTCTACCTAGCCTGTGATTTTAAAAATATGTATTTGCATTAGTTTGTAAGGTTGATATACCCGTTCAGTAGTAGTCGTCTTCATTATCATCCTCATCAAAAGGGCAAATGACCTAGATGTTACGTCCATTATACAGTACTACTAAGCAACACCACAGTCTTCATTGCCTGTGATTTATAAAATGTGTATTTGCATTAGTTTGCAAGGTTGATATACCCGTTCAGTAGTAGTAGTCTTCACTGTCATCCTCATCAAAATGGAAAATGACCTAGATGTTACGCCCATTATACTACTAGGCAACACCACAGTCTTCCTCGCCGGTAATTTAAAAATATGTATTTATATTAGGGTGTAAGTTTATTATACCCGTTCAATAGCAGTCGTCGTCAGTATCATCTTCATCAATGGCGTTGAGTGTTAAGGAGACTGAAATATTATCATCATTCTACCGGGCGAAGCCGGGTACTACTGCTAGTGTCTTTATAAACTGAAAATATAAATACCATTGTCTACGTGAGCCTTGTATACCAGGAGAACAGTAAATATGGCTTATATGGAGATCTTGCACAAGGAACGTTTGATGATGAGTGTGAGGCATGTAATAATCAGTAGAAAGGGGGGTGTACCGTAAATTATTTTTGAATAACGTCATGATACCTCGATATCCGGGTCCATCCTGACGTTCCACCTGATAATTAGCAATCTGAAATTTATACGAGGAACGAAGCCATGTTTCTTGTAGGAATATGATGTCCGGATCATATTCCTGAATTAACTGCAGCAATTCATGTTTTTTTAATTTAATATACTTCTACATTTCCACTGGAGCAATAACATTTAGGATAATAAAGGGAATTAATTCAACGAGGACGACTATGAACCGGGGTGTGATAATGATAATTTGAGGAAGGAGGATTGGGAAGAGATCGAACAATCTGATTCACGAATGTTTTCCACCGAGAAGCTCAGGTCAGTTCAGTTCTTCCGGCGTGGGACGAGCTAATATGGACCCCATCGTTATGGGAGTCACTGGAGGAGGTAATAACGGTAATACCTTGGCACGTAAGGCCTGTAACTTGGAACTCCACTGGGCATTGTTACCCAATAGCTGTATGAGGGCATGGAAATCTTCACAGATTGAGGTATATTCATCATTCGCAGACATTATTCTACTGCCTGAAGGGAAAGAAGTTGATGGCGCAACAAGGCTAGGAGATATCGCACGGGGCGTTTTCCGGCTGGCCGTGGGAGACGAAATGAGGGCAGTATACGCCTGCCTATCATATCCCAATGGTTGATATGTTTTGGGCGAACGAACGATCACCTCCGTGAATTTACGTTTACGGGGTGGTTGTATGGGAGGTGGCTGAGGGAATTGAGTGAGTGGGGGGAACTGTTGTGGCAAATTTTGAGGCTGGAAAGGGGGGGGGGTCTCATACTGTTAATCACTTCGTGATAGGATTTGTTCTCCGTACACATTTGTTTCTTTATTGCTTCCTGTTTAAGGCGTTCCGGACAAGTCAATGATGTCGCAAGATGATTACTGTCACAATTGACACATTTTAAGTCAACAGACTGACAACCAGTCGTATCATGGGGACCTGCGCAGCGACCACATCTAGGGGTTCGCGCACGGCAATGTTGCTGGATGTGTCCAAAGCGAAGGCACTTCACACATTGAGTTGGAGAGAAGATAAATAATTGCACTTCAAGCAAGACATTAAAAATGGAAACAAACTCGGGTAAACGTTGGGCTTCAAAGTGGATTTTAACTGTTCCAGTAGGGATACGATCCATGACGCCATTATTATCCTTTTTTCGGTAAAACCGTTGAATACGAACGATCGGGACGGGGGATTGTAAGTATTGTAAAATTTCAGCTTCCGTAAGGGCAGTATCCACCCCCCGTATAAGCCCCACACGCTGTATGTTAGCAGACGGAATAAATGCATCTAACTGTTTGGCCTGGAGAATGGGGTGTCGTAAAGAGGAGTTGGCATGCAGGCGTGTGTCAAATACCACCTGCACCCTGTTACGTCCTTTTCTTTGAATGGATTGAATGCCAGGAATTTTCTGTTCAAAAAAGATGCGTCCCAAAGCCATGGGGTGTAAATTTCCGAGTCTCTGATCCCCTTGTCCTTGCACAAATACACTGTATGGCCCCGTATGATGGGGGTAGTATGACATAGGCTGGCGAGCAGTAACCTCAGTGTTCTGTGAAGGCTGAATATTGGTCGCTGTTGATGTCTCGGGCGGTACAATGCCGTCCGCAGGGACCAGTACCATGCCCTCCATTGATACTGGGGGGGTCATATTCAATCAGTTGCACACAGTCCGGCGGGCGGCCAGAATCCGTCCCATCACTCGTAGAGCCCATCACACTTACCGTTCAATGCACTATACACTCAGTGAAAATGACACAAAATCAAATCACCTAAACCACACACACACGCACGAACGACTCGAAAACGAGTAAGCAGGACCTAGAGCTTGCCCAACTGTAGGCTGCGCAAGCTGAGAACCGAATGGCTGTGACTCAGTGGCTCTACTTCTTCATAATCACTCTTCTTCTTCTATTGAGGGGTTTTGGGTGCAGTAAACTCTTTACCAAGGCACTAATCTGTTGATTGTCAAAAAATTATCTATTATCGGGCGAAAAATATACGAGGAATCAGGAGTATGACGTGGAAGGGGGGTGACACTTAAACAAACGAGAACACAATAAGGTGCTAAATTTCACGCCCAAGTGACGCATCTTGGCGACTTACTACATATAAACAAACACGAGGCATCACACATAAGGGAAAGAGTTAAAGAGCTAAATGGCAATCAGAAAGATATGTTAATAAAGCGGTTAGGATGGGAAATGTAGGTGAATAAAGAAGTACCGAAATACCGGTAGATAAGGGGAGAGAAAACCCTAGCGTACGGAGTGAATGAAGTAGCGTAGTTCGTTGAGATATATATAAAGGACACTGAAAGACGAGGTGATTAACGGTACCCATCGTATTACATACAGGGCCGTGGAGTGCGGCGACGGGCCCTGGGGATGGAATCTCCCGGGCTCCCCTCTATAACCAAAATCTGTAAAATTATTTTACAATCCTCGTAAATTTGCACAAACTGATTTTGCGCAATTTCTTTTTGGCACAAAATGGTCACTACGAAATCAATTACAAGAACATAAAAATCAGCAAGCAATAATAATAATAATAATAATAATAATTGTAGCATGCTGAACTGCTTTGCCCAAGATCTCGTGTTTAAGTCCGGCTGAAATCGTCGTATTTTTAAGATAAATGTTTTGGTTGAACGGCGATCACACATCACTGTGCATTAAACAAAGCAAAATATATTTTCATATTAACCACAGGTATACTCATACGTAAGTAAAGTTATTTATTATGTGCTATTAGTAGATTGCAGCTGATCAGTGATTGTTTTCACAAAATAAGAAAATGTGAATTTGAACTACATTTTGTAATTTGCAGTCAGGGGACTTCTTATAACTTAATATTGCTTTGCAGTAAGCAAACCTACAGCCAGGATCTCCTAAAAATCCCCAATCCAGTGACCATCGGGGGCGAATTTAAGCCAAGAATATGGGGGAGTAGACACACCAGGGATCTGGGGGTATGAAATATCAGCAAGCTCCGAGTGGGGTCTGGGGATCCTCCTCCGGAAAATATTGCAAAAATTAGGTCCAAATTATTGAGCTATAGGCCATTTCGGTGATTATTTTTTTGATATTTTGGAGTAAGAATTTGGTGACCATTGACATTTAGTGGCTATAGAAAAGACTCTCCGATATTGAAGTAAAAGCTCTCTCACCTTCAAGTAAGACCCCGCGGTGTAGCTCACCAAGTCTGCAGATCAGAGGTTTGAATCCCGGTGCTGACAGAAGCTACCCTGAGTGTGGTTTTCCACACTCCCTCCAGACGAATGCTGGGATAGTACCTTATTTCAAGTCCAGGGACACCTACTCTACTCTTAATCCTAATAATTACAGTAATAGTTGCGACGGGCAACGCATTCCCACTTTTCCCAGTCAGCAACTAAGAATACGGCATGCGATTGATCACGTCACAGAGGCCATAGCACAGTGTATACCCTGCTTTCGTCCAGCAGTGGGTGGTTTTAAGAGGGTCTATGTTTCTACTCTCCAACGCAAATAGTTACAACAATGTTGCCAATACACCTCTCTAATTATACAACTACTACTAACCTTCCCTTCAGTCTACACAATTCGCAAGTTTCTTGGTTATCTATTTTGTTCGCTGTTTGAGAATCTTATAATATTTACTTCATTATTGTTTGTGAAAACTACTGCTTTACAGTCAACTTCATTCAATCATGTGGAGGCCTTCAGAAACAAACCGAAGGATTAACGCGTCAGCAAATACTGAATTATATCCAGGGGCGGTTCGACTGGGGGAGGGGGTTGGCGGGGTGTGTCATCCCCCTCAGGTATTTTCTCAGTTGGCAAATACGACATCAGTCGGCAGTCGGCATTTCCCAAAACAGAATGTAAAAAAGCAAAACGAGGCATGGCCATATACGATTTGGTCCGATTAAAAAAATTAAAAAAATAAATATACTGACAGTCGGCATTTTTACTGACAGTCGGCACAAACGGACGCTGCAATAATTTCGTACAGCCAGGCAATATCCCAGTGCGGCAAGGGGAAGAGTCGGCAAAATAACCATTTTAAAAGTTTCACTTCCAGTCCTCGGTGCACCGGCTGCCACTTGCCATTTCGTTTCTGTGTATGGAATCTGAAGAAAGCATGACAGATGAGCAATATGGGACCAAGGACAAAGGATGAACTCATCGGCACGTTCCTGGGTGGGTGTAACATCAATTTGCAGAGCGACTCAGCTTCACAGCAAAGCGAGCCCGGCATCTATGCCATGTGGCTAGACAAAAGGTGTTGGTGAGCGCATTGATAACTTCAGGTCAAGCCAACTCATTGAGATGTTGTCGGAGGAATGTTATGACCTGCTACCGCTTGTATCGGCACGTCCTCAGATATCCGCGCTATTGTGACAAAATTTACAGGTTTATGGTTCAAGGTTCCTCAAGGGGTGGGGTGCTCACTAAGGCCAGTGCAGTGGTCACCGAGAATGAGAGAAAGCAGTCGTTCCTGAACCAGCAACTTTTACAGTGATAACTAGGTGCAAATACAGTGGCAGTGGGACGTGAGTTTTCGTCGACAAAGAACATTTTCATGGAGCATCGCGCACCCATCAAACGTAAGGGATAATAATACAAAAATTCCAACGTATTTTCAGCCATGTTTATGTTTAACGGTGTTAACAAGAATGAAGTGAAGAATGATCGCACGCTGGAGTACGTCAGTAAAGGGCAAATTACAAGAACAATTCACTTCAGTAGCTCAAGCAGCGATGGCGGATTTGTGCCACTTTGTCAATTGAAAAGGCCACGAAGACGTTCTCCTTGATAAACTTTTACGGAATCGAGGAAGAACAAGAAAAGGAGTTCCACAAAAAAGTTATCCAGACACTTATTGACACAACAAGAACCCTTTGTCGGCAAGGTTTGGCTTTCCGAGGTCACGAGGATGGAATCACTCAAGATAATGGACAGTTCACACAAATTGTGAAGTTACTTTCACGGCATAATCAGGTCATGAATAGATGGTTGGAAAAAGTGAATACGCGGAAGCACAACGTTATGTATATGAGCAAGGACTCTCAAAATGAATTCATCCATCTACTTGGAGAGAAAACTCGTGAAATAATTGCAGAAGAGATCAAGAACGCTGGTATGTTCTCCGTTATAGCAGATACTACTCCCGATATGTCACATAAAGACCGCCTCGCGTTGAATAGCCGATACGTCGTCGAAAAAGATAAAGAGCTCGTTCCTGTGGAGCGTCTTTTAAAAATAGACGCGGTTTTAGCAAAAAAAAAAAAGATTGGAGAGGAGTTGGCTGAAAATATATTTTAAATTTTAAATTCAGAAGAACTTTTACTTCCACTCGATAAACTAGCGTTTCAATCGTACGACTTTGCTATTAACATGTCTGGCGTATACAACGGCACTCAAAAAAAGCTATCAGAGAAGTGCAAAATAGATATTCCGTACGTTCCATGCCAAGCTCACAGGCTAAACGCTAGCGCGTTTATCCGAGAGTTTTTGACACTCTTGAAGCATTGTACGTTTTTTTTTCGGGAAGCACGAAACGACATTTAAACATGCAGAAAGAGTTGGATAAAATTGAAAATTCATTTCAACTTAAGAATTTATAAAAAAAAAAACAAGGTGAACTGCGCGCGCCGGATTGGTGAGAGCTGTTTCTACGACTTATGAAGAGATAGCCACAGCATTGGAAATAATGAAAACCTCATTCGATTCTGAATTTGACAGTAAAACCCGATCTTTAGCGTCAGGCTTGCACCAAAAGCTTCTAGACTTTGATTTTATCTGCGGCATGTACTTTACCTAAAACATCATGTTTAAACTTAAGAACGTAACCGAGCTTTTAGAAGCGGGGGAGCTGAATGTAGTAGACGCGATGCAGCTGATTCAGAGCGCTTTGAAGTCTTTTGAAAATATCAACGACGACGGCTTTAATAAAGAGTGCATCGTCATTTGCGAAAAGTATGCAAGTAAATGCGGAGAGAGGACTTCTTAAAGCACCACAGGACCCGGCCACTTGCAAAGAAGTATGACGCGCACGCTGAAACGACAGCAGAAATTTCTTTCCCTACATTCTACAGAAAGGAGTTCAGAATACTTGTGGATGTATTTATTACAAGCGTGTAAGACAATCTTGCAAAACTAATTTCTTTGCTAGAGCCATCCCACATAATTTTCAAGATACCCGCTGACAGAAACAACTGCACCATCGAGAGCGTCCGATCTATAGAGCAATCACACCCGAAAAGCATCCTTCAAGATGAAGAGCTTGTGCTGGCTGAGCTTGAAATCCTGCTTAATGCCAGTAAGCAGTGCTCATCTTTTAAAGAAATCGCAGAAGTTGCTGTCAAATAAAAGAAGATTATCCCGTGTGGTTATCAAGTAGTTCGACTGATTTTAACATCCCCAGTGTCTTCTACTTCTTCCGAACGGTCCTTCAGCAAGATGAAGCCCATTTTCAATCATTTGCGTACATCGAAGGGTGACGGCCGCTTAGACTCCCTCATGATGTTGTTTTTATCGAAAGATATGGTCGACGACCTTGAAATTACGGAGATAGTGGAGAAGTGGTCCTTCTTAAAACATCGTAGAGTAGGGATCTAGAAAGAATAACTAGATTTTTAATTCTTGTAATATTTAAACATTTATTTTGTTCAGTTAAAAAATTTTCCTCCGATTCAAAATTCTGGAAATAATAAAATACATTTTAAATGAAAGCCGTTAATTAAGTATATTTGTCTTGTGTATCGTTTGCCGCCACTGCCGCCCCCCCCCCCTCCCCTCTCCGCCCCCCCCCCCTGCTCAGTTTTTAAGCGTATAGTCGGCAATGTTAAACACCCAGTCGGCATTTTTTAAATGCTCACCCCCCCTAGGTGTACAAGGTCGAACCGCCCCTGATTATATTTACAGTACTAGTTAATGCAAATGATTCCCAACCGAGCGCAATGGTTCATTGCTCGCCAGTGGTACGAGACCTACTAGCTACCAAGTAGGCCTACACGGGTTAAATGTCGCAAGCCCCTAAATGAATTAACAACTGTAACGACAAATAGGCCTATTATTAACTGTTGAGCAAGACTACGAATGACACCGCAGACGGGAAGCCGAATTCTGCATTCCTGCCGAGGCTTCGCCAGGACCCATTATAGATAAAGAGAGCAACTCATTTTATCTTAAACGGTACTGGGACGTTAAAGCGTATCGTGAAAGGTCTTGATTCGCAAAGGAAAATATCTCTTCGCGTCCTGAAAAATAAGTGCTTTGCAGATCGATGCCGCTCTTTGGAATAAACGGCGTAGAATTGTCCAATAATAATAACAGCCACTGCACCAGCTCAAAACAAAATTGTATTTATATTAATATTCGAAAATACTTCGTCTTAATTTTCTTCTAAATTAAGCAGAGTTCAAATATTTGGTCTTAGGAAAATCTGCGCGGTTGCCTACATGCAATATATTAATTTCTCCATCGCCATGCACACCACTGACGTTACTTATTGTTGTTTTAAGGGGTGGAACATCTCCGGTAGGTCATCCGCCCTTACCACTGACGTTCCATGAGAGGAATTGGAAAACAAAGTTGAGTGGCTCTGTGCCCTAGCTTAATTGTCATTTTTCTCCTGGTTAATTAAACCCTCAGTCCAGAAAAATACTGGAATGTTACCTTAGTTTAAGTCTTTGGATACATTCCCCAACTCTAGTGCCAATAGTAATATAGATTTTCAATAAGTCCCTTAATCAGAAGTGATTTGGCACACGAACCCAAGTCCTAGGAATGTTGATCGTATTGAATAGACCAGTTATAATAATTAATTATACTGCTCCTAAAAAAAACAGATTATTCAAATGTTAGCATTGTTTTCCCAATTCAGTATACGAGAAGATGAACAATTTGGCATGCATTTCTTTTATCTACGTTTGACCAACAGAATCATCCCACCCTTTCACAAGATATTTAGCCAGCAATGATAAGTTTTCACATAGTGCGAAAGTGAACTACTAGGGGTAGATGACCTTGCTGTTCCGCCCCTTAAATCAACAATAACTATGAAGTGAATTGCTGTGTGGGCGCTACTTTAAAATTTATTTTACTTACCTGCCTGCACGGCATATGATATATCTAGCTAGACAATATATTCATTTCAGACACTATCACATCTGAATATCTAAGCTCGACGTGACGCACCAAACTTGAAACTCTTGAGCTAGCTGACCAAACACACCTGGGCAGTCCAGGCTCTCGTAGCCTTGGCGAAATAAGTGAAGAGATGAGAAAGTTTTGAAGGATTGGTGCATAAGCCGAATAAGCTTAATTTAGAATAATGGAATGCTCTCTCTGTCATCATCATCATCAAGTTTCCACTCCAGTTTCCCGCGGGTGGTTTACGAGCGCTCTCTATTTTAGTTGATTCATGTACCATTGCTCCTTCAAGACTTCATCCCAGTTGATTCCCTTGGATGTGATATCTTCCTTCACTTGGTCCAGCCATCTCCTCCTAGGTCTTCCATCAGGTTTCTTTCCAGTAATCTCAGAATGTAACCATTGTTTTGCAAATCTTCCTTTTCTCATACGTTTGACGTGACCAAACCATCGCAAACGTGCCCTAGTTTCAAGTTTGGTGCGTCACGTCGAGCTTAGATATTCAGGGACTGATTTATTCCAGCTTGTTCTCTTCTCTTCTCATTTCTTACTTTGTTCTCCCTATTTTTTTGAAGCATGCTTCTTAGAAACTTCATTTCTGAAGTCTGATGTCATCTTTTTTGGTAGTTGTGCATTTTTACAACCCATAAGTCAATATAGGGACAAAGTATGTTTGAAACAGAGTTTGTTTTGATATTAGTGGCACTTGCTTATTCCAGAGTAGATATCGAACTTGCTGATAGAATTGACTTGATTTCTGAGTACGGTTATGCTCTCTCTGTCTTCGGGTATATTCTGACAACAATACATTGCGAAGCCCCATCGCCTAAGTTGACCACTTTGAGACAGTTGTTCTTCCCACAAGCGCTTTGTAATGGAAAATATTGTCCACTTGACAGAATAAGTTTTTCAATCCTTGTAACATTGTTCACAGACAGTTCATTGCACTCACTAAATGATTGCCAGCAGAAAATTCAAGTCACATAAAGGCAATAATAAATCAATGCCAGATCGGGCCCATCGTCCTAGGACGCCGGGCGCCCCTGGGAGGGTCGGGCCCCGGGACACCAGCCCAGCCTGTACCCCCCTCTCGTCGGGCCTGATTACATGCACAAACTTCGGAGGCTTGCAAGTTGCACCGAGCCATGAAGACTGGAGTGCGTGCATGATTGGGTATCGACGGTTGTAGATTATAATAAAACTTAGCCTAGGGTGACCAGACGTCCCGTTTTTAACGGGATTGTCCCTTCTTTCAGTAGTTGGTCCCGTTGTCCCGACAAATCTTTGACGGGACGCAAAATGTCCCGTTTTCTTAACATTCGTCCCGTTAAATCCCATTTCTTGAGATATTTTAATGTGTGCGCAGTTTTGCGTACATGCTTTACTTAATGCATTTTTTTTTTGTACCCCAAGATTCAAATATTCTCCGAGAGATACCGTACTTCGTAGAAAGTATCGCCAATCAACCAACACTATAATTCTCTTTCCTAGGGTAATTTCGCAAATAATTCTCTTTCATAGGGTTAATTTTGTAGGCTGTGCTTGGCATACATGCCGATGCATGCGGAATAACAAATTTGTAACATAACCACATCGTTGCGTGCGAGGGAAACTTTGTTTTATTGTAAGTAATGGTGCTTGATACATAATAAAACTTCACGTTTAACGTCTTATAATGTTTACAAGCACGCGTCTTTCAGTACTCTATAGTTAATAATCGTGACGAGTTGTTCCCCAATATTTTATCAATAGTTGTGAATGCCGAAACGAAAGTGTAATTTCACGGATGTATTAAAGGAAGAATTTCCTTTTCGTAAGGAAGATTAAGACAAAATAGTGTGTACTTTATGTAAAGGTGCGTTTTCTATCGAACACGGCGGTCGATCGGACATTTTCCAACATATACAAAAGAAGAAGCATAAAGTGGCAGAGGCTGCTAAGAGTTCAAGCCATAAATTAACCTCCTTCATGACAACACAAGGGAAATAGGATGAAGAAGGGAAACGTCTTGCTGCTTTAGAAGGTGTGTTACTTTTCATACGGTTAAACATAACCACTCCTTCAGATCGATGGATTTCACATCAACTCTTGTGCGTACTTTATTTGAAAGGAAGTTTACATGTGGTAGAACCAAGTGTGAGGCCATCGTAGTTAATGTCTTAGCTCCTTTTGCGTTAAGCGAAATCACCAGTGACTTGCAAAATGCCAGATATGTATCAGTTATGGTTGGTACTTCAAACCACAACAACTTGAAATTAGTTCCAGTACTTGTAAGTTATTTCGTACCAAATAAAGGCGTTCAAATCAAATTTCTTGAGTTTCAAGCACTTTCCGGGGAAACAGCAGAGATGCTAACAAACCACATTCTTCACATCTTGGAACAATACAACTTAACTGACAATGTTATTGCTTTCTGTGTTTTTTTCGTGTAACCTCCTGAGAGGCCGAGTGCAGGTCTTTCTAGTCGACGCCCGTGGGCGACTTGCGCATCGGTATGAGAGATGAGATGAATGGATGAAAGTTTGCAAGGATGTGGAAGGAAGCGGCCGTGGCCTGTCAGAAGGTACTGTCCCAGCATTTGCCTGGTGTTGAAAATGGGAAACCACGGAAAACCATTTCAAGGACAGCCGACTGTGGGGCTCGAACCCACGCGTCTACTGAGTCAGCAGAGAGCTTGGCCCCATGACCTAACGCCGTGCTTTAGCCAGCGTAGCCACTACTGTCGGTTTTCTGTGGTGATAACTGCAACACCAACTTCGGTGGGGTTGGAAGAAAAGGCACCAACAATGTTTTTTATAAGTTAAGACAGGGGATAAATGAAAACATTTTTGGAATAGGTTGTGCTGCCCACATTGTACACAACGCTATGCAGACAAGTGCAGACATTTTACCTATTGATGTTGACACAATTGTTAATAAAGTGTTCCAGTATTTTCACATTTATGCTGTTCGAGTGGCTGAATTGAAGAGCTTCTGTGAGTTTGTGGATGTTGAGTACAAGCAGATATTGGGAAGTGTAAAAACAAGATGGCTTTCTCTACAACCAGCTGTTAACAGACTTATTGATATGTTTAATAGTCTCAAGTCTTATTTTCTTTCAAAAGAAAAGTGTCCTAGAGTGCTAAAAGACTTTTTCAGTAATCCACAATCCTTACTTTGGCTTCATTTTATTAATTCACAACTCAAGGTGTGTGCAAATACAATAAAGAAAATTGAGAAAGACAATGTATGTAGCAGTGAAGTTGCTAGTGAATTACATGCCTTGAAAAATAAGCTTAAGTGCAGGAAGGACCAGAATTTTCGAACATCCATAATGATCTCTTTACTAAAGCAATTAGAAGATGATGGTTTACGGAGTCTGCGAACAGTTTTTATGTCACTTTCATTCAATACATGGAGAAATGGACACTACCCTTCGATAAACTGAAAGAACTTCAGTGGGTTCAGCTGAATAGCCCTCCATTGTGGAATGAGGTTCAGCAGTGTGTGCAGTGGATTGCAGAAATTGACAGTCATACAGAAAAAGTAATTGTTGAAGATGAACTATTAGTTGAAGTAAGACATGTCCAAAACATTTTTGAAGCAAAAAGTGAAACCTGGAAGATAAATGGTACAGCAACTGAAGGTAAGTGGGGTGAGATATTTAGCGTTATGGACAGGGAAAACATTGGATACAAATGTATTGCGTGTCTTGTGACCTTTGCTTTGACGATTCCAGGAACTAATGCAGCCTTAGAGAGAGTGTTTTCAATTATCAATATTGTATGTGGCCAGATGAAAAGAACAGGCTCAATGTTGAAACATCACATTTTCGTGATGTATCTTGCTCAAGTTTCTATAAATTTTTGTTAGAACACCCAAACCTTTTGAAGGAAATTCATAACTCTAAAGTATATAAAAAGAAAAGACTGACCCAGATATTGGATGTGAATCGGTTTTCTTGGTCAAGGATTCAATATAGCCTATAAGTGATATTTTTTTAAATTTATCAGTTAGGTTGTATAATTTTTATAATATGTTTGAGAGTGACTATATAGACGTGATTTAAGAAATGCAATATACTATATCATGTTGTAGTGAATAAAATATTTGTTTTGAAATTAAATATCATAAATATTGCACAGTAGAGCCTCCGTGGCTTAGGCGGCAGCACGCCGGCCTCTCATCGCTGGGTCCGTGGTTCAAATCCCGATCACTCCATGTGAGATCTGTGCTGGACAAAACGGAGGCAGACAGGTTTTTCTCCGGGTACTCCGGTTTTCCCTGTCAAAATTTCATTCCAGCAACACTCTCCACTATCATTTCATTTCATCTGTCATTCATTTAATCATTGCCCCAGAGGAGTGCGTCAGGCCTCGGCAGCCGGCACAGTTCATATCCTCGCCGCTAGATGGGGGCTTCATTCATTCCATTCCTGACCCGGTCGGAGACTGGAAGCAGGCTGTGGATTTTTCATTTTTTCAAATATTGCACAAATGCCCAATTATAGGATCCGCTTTCTCGACAGACAATAATTGACGCGACATGCCTGAGTGTACCTTTTTTTTTTCATTATCAGAATCTGGTCACCCTAACTTAGCCTTATCTCTAGAATAATCCAGCCATTGTAGCGACCAGACATCTTTCAATTGATTTTTCAGAAGAGATATAAAATCGGAGGCGGGAGTGGCAATGGCGATGGGGGTGCCGTGGCCATGAGCAGCACGTCTGGCGGCCTGATCAGCGTGTTCATTTCCTAAAATAGCTGTATGGCCGGGGATCCAACAAAAAACAACCGTGAAGGGTCAATTCATACGTCAACCTGAGTATATGAAGTATGAACCAGTTGTCGATGTGAATAATATTTTTCAAGGCCTGGAGAACACTTCTTGAGTCAGATAAAATAAGGGAGTGAGATATCACATTCCTTTTGACATATAAAAGGCTTGATGGATAGCGAAAGCTTCAGCGGAAAAATAGATAAGTTATGAGGTAACGTAAAGGAAGCAAGATGTTGCTTTGCGGGAACATAAAAGGCTGCCCCCACGCCGGGAGGGGAGATGAATTTAGAGCCATCGGTGTATATGGTGGTACAACTGGGGGCACTTTCTTCAAGTTGACAGACATATAGACGGGCGATAGAGTGGGAAAGAAATGAAGCTTTTTGAGAAAATAGGGGGAATGGTGAAGAACATCAGGAAGGAACTGATAAAGATGGAAGGGCGCATTATAGCAGAGTGGCTTCCGGGTTTGGAGAATGTCAGGACGAATACTAGTAAGGCCGATAAAAGATTGAAGAATAGAGGGGGGGGGGGATATTTTTTAAGTAAGTGTTGATGATGATATCCTTGTAGTAATTGTAATTTCGGGAGAATGGGAGAAGCAGCAAGAGCCATTTTACGAAGGAGATAGAGAGAAGACAGATACGTCCGTCGGAGACCAAGAGGCGGACCGGTAGCTTCGACAAGAAAGGCATGCGTGGGAGTGGAGGAGAGAGCTCCCAAGATAATTCGCAGAGCGGCATACTGTAATTTATCTAGTACTGTGAGATGAGACTGGGGCATGATGACATAAAAATGACAACCATACTCCAGGGAGGCCCTGACGATAGAGTGATATAAAATTAGCAAAATTTGGGGGTCAGCTCCCCAAGAACGTCGCGTTAACGAACGTAGGAGATTAATTTTTTTGTGACGTGTGATTTTAGGTGAGCTAGTTCGGGTGCCCATGTCACCTTATCATCTATCAGTAGCCCTAGGTATTTGGTATGATGAGTGAAGGTAATAGAACCCTGTTGATATAGAAGCGGGGAACGGACGTAGAGACGTTAATGGGTAAAAATTAAGGCAGATTTTTTTGTGGTACTATGTCAATGCCGTGATTAGAAAGCCAGGAATGTAAAATCGTAAGAGCATGGAACATAATTATGGTGTCTACACTGAGATAAATCGGGGTGCGAACAATATAATAGAAGGTCATCGGCATATTGAATAAGCCGGACATGTGGGAGTAATAGTTCCTCGATCTCACTGGTATAAAGGAGATATAGTATACCACTAAGAATATCGCCCTGTGGTAAACCGGAAGACGCAAAACGCGAATTCAGGGCAGTGGGGAAAGTTGCAAGAATGACGTGACGGGAGTGGAGAAAGGCGGCAATCAGTTTTATAAAGGGGGGGGGGGGATTTCCATTTTCAAAGTACATCCAATAACAACGAGACGTTGACATTATCATATGCGCCTTGGATGTCTAAAAAAACTGCTACCGTAAAATGTTTACGACAGTTGGCCAAGAGGAGATCGGTAAGGAAGATATTCAAAGCATCAGTAGTCGATTTTCGTTTTACAAAAGCAAATTGGGTTTCTGGAACCAAATCGTAATACTCTAGAGCCCATTTCAGTATCGCCAACATTATGCGCTGAAACGTTTTTCTGATACAGTACCCGAGTTGAATTCCTCTATAACTGCTGGGGAGGGCGGGGTTTTTGCCGGGGTTTAAAATGGGAAGTAATAAAAAATCGTTTCATGTGGAAGGAATATGACCCATACGTAAAACAGTATTATAAAATTCGAGGAGGACCAGTTGTGTGGAAGAGGTAAACTATTGAGCACTTGGTAAGAAATGTAATCGGGACCAGAAGTGGAGGATTTTTTGAGAGAGAGGGCATGGCGGAGATGGGCTGGTAGAATCGGTTGGATAAGACAGGTAAATTTGGAAGTCATGACATATTGGTAGGATGGTGAGGCACAGACGACAAAATCAGGTGTTAAACTACGATAGAAACATAAGGAATTTTCAAAATTAAGACGATGTGGGGGCGCATATTTTGTACTCCTCGATAAGGTTCGTATAGAATTCCAAATTTGAGTAAGGGGAGTTTGGTTATTAATGGAATTGACATATTTCTGCCAAGCAGTGCGACGGTTGTCATTGAAAGTGCGTTGAATAGTCGCAACAAACTTTTTTTTACTGCAGATAAGTATACGGGGTGTGGCATTTGCGAAGGAGGTGAAGTAACGCTTTGCGACGCTTGACCAAGCGTATACATTCGGTGTCCCACCAGGGGATCTGAAAAATGGCTTGACCAGATCGTTCTCGGCAAGGAATGAGTGGATGATAAGTGTCAAAATATCTATTAATAATGGTAATTAAAGATTCATAAGCAGAGCGAACAAGCGGAGCGGCTTGGCAAAGATGTTGTTGGATATATTCGTAAAACAACACTTGCTCAAAATATTTCAACTGTCGAAAGAAACGAGGAGTTTGCTCGGGGGGTGGGGGCAGGGATATAGAAGAACCGGTAATTATGATGGGATAATGATCACTGAGAAGCAGATCTGGAGTTGTTTGCAAAAAAAAAAACAGGTGTGCGAGAGGAAGGGATACAAAGGCTAAGTCAACAGCACTGGGATATTGCGCAGGGGGCAGAAAGACGGGTGGGAGAACCATCATTAAGGAGATGAAATGAAGCAATTTGGGACGACTCCAGATATGACGACCTTTAGGAGTAATTCGGGCGTTGCCCCATTCCGTGTGATGCGCATTAATATCACCGCCCAGAAAATGATACGGGAAGGACTGACTATAAGTAAAGAAGGATTTCCACTGTCGTTCGTTGCCCTTAACATCTGGGGGAATGTAAAGATTAGTAATATGATACTTGTCAACTTGAATGGTGCGAAAATATGTTCGGGGAAGTTGAAAAAGAAAGGGCATAACTTTATAGGCAAGTGACTCGTGAATGAGAGTAAGCACTCCACCATCGTGGGGGCCATCGTGACGTTCAACTATATACTTCGGTATATTGAACGATAAGGAATGATCATATTTCTTGTAACAGGATAACCTCTGGCTGGTATTCCTGTATGAGAAGAAGTAGTTCATGCCATTTGTTTAATATACTATGGGAATTCCATTGTAGGATCTTCATGGGACGGGAGATGAGTGTACATCCCGGGGTGACTCAAGGAGTTGGGAGGAAGAGAATGGAATGGGAGAAGAACTATTTTATCATACATATTTTTTTAAATGTGGGCCCATTGAACATTCGTACGTAGAAGATAATCTCTAGTGATTTCTGGGGGGCACACCAGTTTTGGGCTGGAGTGCATGGTAGACGTCGACGGAGTGACGTCAATGGGCACCGGACGAGTCAAATGGTCTGGCCGAACTATCGAGAGATAGGCCTGCTGGTCATAACCCAAAGGTGGTATCACTTTGGGTGGGCTTTGAACAATGGACGTAAATTTACGTTTTTAGGTAACGTAGTGTGAGCAGGGGGTGTTAGTTTGAGAAAGTGGGGGAAATTGCTGAGCAACGGTGAGTGGTTGAAAGAAATTATTAAATGGGGCAACAATTTTTTGGTACGACCTATTTTCAACACACATGCGTGTTTTTTTAAATCTCAACTCGGTTTTGATCGTACACACACTGGGGTGAATCACTAATATGGTTCTCATCCGAGTGCACACATCGCACCATGACTTGGGAACATGTCGAAGTTTCATGGCCTTGAGCACAGCGTCCACATCGGGGAGCTCGTGCACGGCAATTTTGACCGGTATGTCCATACCGCTGACATCGATTACATATGATCGGTCTAAAGATAAAAATGTGAACCTCAAGAACGACATGAAAAATTGAGACATATTGTGGGAGAGTCTGAGCTTCGAAAGAAAGTTTTATCGTACCCGTAGGGAACGTCTCAACTTTACCAACTATCATTTTACGGCGATTCATGCGTTGGAGTTTGATTATGGGGCATGGAGACTCGATATACTTCAGGATGTCATCATTCGATAAGGATAAGTCTCACAACACGGATTAAGCCTATCCTTTGGATGTTCGAGGATGGAATGAAAGCTTTCGACTGTTTTTCGCCAAGCAAGGGGTTTTGAAGAAAAAGATTGGCGGCTCGAGCCGTGGTAAAGGTAATTATTGAAACTGCGGATTAAAATACACGAACATATGTTGAGTTATATTGTATTGAACAAGAACACAGGATACAGAATACAGACAAAAGGAAAATAACATAAAGTCAAATAATATAAAAATTCACTGGCCGTAAAAGCCTATATACCATCTTTTTCAAAGAATATACATTTGACAAAAGACAAACGATATTTGCATGCGAGCGAGATTAGAAAGTACGAGAAATATTCATTATCTTCAACACTCTCCCTTAATCGGGCAATGCTGCATTATGCTGCACTTAGGACAACCCAATGCCAGTAACACACTTCACATGACAGACCTTTTGTCAATACATCAGCAATCATTTCAGCATTAGGCATATAGGACAACTTTACTTTGCATTTCTTTAAGATGTCCCTAATTAAATGATAGCGCACATCTATGTGTTTTGTTCTCTGATGAAAACCTTCATTCTCAGGCAACCTCTGAGCACTCTGAATGTCATTACACAACTGAATTGGACCTCCTCTCTTACACAACTCAAAGATGAAACCTCTAACGAACAGAGCTTATGTACATGCTAAAGTCAGACCTATGTATTCTGCTTTAGTGCTAGACAGTGCCACAAATGGCTGTTTCTTACTTTCCCAACTTATTGGGCCTTCTGCATATTTAAATACATAACCACTCACAGATTTCATGTCCGTTAAATTATTTCCAAGATAAGCATCAATAAAACCCTTGACATCACATTCTGATTTTTTATACATGATACCAACATCCACCGTACCCTTCATGTATCTGAACACTCTCTGGACACATGCCCAATGTTCCTTACCATAGCAATTATTGAACTGACTCAAATAATTAGTTACCGGTACATATGCAATATCTACACTGGTACAAATGGCAAGGTATAACAAAGCACCTATAGCCTGTTGATAGGGATAGAATTTGTCACAGGATGGGTATTTCTCCAACAACAAACCTGTTTCCATTGGAGTTTTCACATGAGTACACTCTGATATGTTAAACCTATCCAACACATCTAACAGATAACACTTCTGATCCAATCAAATACAATCTTTGCTTATTTAACTCTCATCCCCAGACATTCAGAGACTTGTCCCAAATCTTTGATCTTAAAATGAGAATGCAACACAGACTTCAGTTTCTCCACTTGGACATGCTTATTAAAAATAAAATAAAAAACATCAACATAGAGGGCAATAATAACAAAAGATGATGAATCTTTACAGTAATATACACATGGTTCATACAGACTCTTCTTATAACCGATTTCAGTAACAATTTCACGAACCCTCTCATACCAAGTGCGAGATGCTTGCTTCAAGCCATAAACAGCTTTTCAAAGCTTACAAACTTTAGAACTGTCACACTCATAGCCTTCTGGAGGGTACATATAAATATAATTCTTAAGAACGCCATTCAAAAAAGCTGTTGCAACATCAAGGTGATGAACTTCCAGATCCATATTTACAGCAAGAGCAAAGAATAATCTCAATGTACTATACCGCACTACAAGTGCAAAAGTTTCCAGATAATCAACTGCGTGCCGTTGAGAACAACCTTTAGCCACTAAGCGTGCTTTAAATTTAGACACATTACCTTCATTATTACGTTTCACTTCAAACACCCATTTGCATCTTACAACATTTGTTCCATCAGGTATCTCAACTAATGTCCATACATCATTATAATGGAATGACTTGAGTTCTTCCTCCATCGCCTTTTTCCACTGCATGCCATCCTTACCGTTAAGTGCTTCAGACACAGTGGTTGGTTCCACATAACCACCACTTTCAGCAAAATAGACCTCATAATCAGGAAATTGTTTTGGGCGTCTCTCCCTTAAAGGGTACCTCCTACCTGCATTTTCTGGAACACCAACCTGGTCAATCTCATCATTTTCATCATCATGAATTACAACAATGTTTTCATTAACCTGAGCAATACCTGGAACATCAATGTTGTCACTAACCTGACCAGCAACTGAAACTTCAATGATTGGCAGGTTATTATCCTGTCCAATTCTGTTTTCATAATTATTTACAATGTCATGCAAAGGACAATACATTACTTCGCTCATATCAACATTTTTCTCAGCACACCTGGTGAATTTATGTTCTACAAATGTAACACTGTGCTCTACAAATATATCCTTAGGTTTACTGGGAACAAACAGACGGTAACCTTTCTTTTCCCCATCATACCCAACAAACACAAAACATTTGCTTCTGGGTTCCAATTTGCCAGTACGCACCTGTTTTGGAACATGGGCATAAGCATCGCAACCGAATATTTTCATATTCTCATGACTTACAGCTTTTCCAGTCCACAATTCCTCTGGTATGGCATTATCAACCTTACTATGAGGACTCCTATTCAAAATATACACTGCTGTATTGGCTGCTTCTGCCCACAGTTTTTCAGAACATCCTGCTGTAAACAACATGTATATAACCCTTTCCATAATGGTACGATTGTGACGTTCGGCTACGCCATTTTGTTCAGCTGTGTATAACTTACAGTTTTCTGTTGCACAATCCCTTTTTCCTTGAAATATTTGTTCAGGTCAGAATTGACAAATTCCTTACCATTGCCAGATCTAAAAATCTTTGGTGTCTTACCTTTCTGAGTTTCACAATATGCAACAAATATTTGACTTTCTCCTTGGTTTCAGACTTTGGTTTTAAAAAATAAACAAAAATCTTCCTGGAAAAATCGTTAATTATTGTCATCATGTATTTAACACCATTCCAGGTCTCAGGGAGCGGCCCACACAGATCAGAGTGCACCAAGTCCAAAAACCTTTCACTACTTGAGTGACTTACCTGTGGAAATGACTGCCTTTGCTGCTTCCCGAGAACACATGGTTCACACAATTCCTTTGGTATTTCCTTAAATTTAACAACATCAGACATTTGACTTAAGACCTGTAACTTCTGTTGTCCAACGTGGCCCAACCGCTGATGCCACAAATTGTAATCAGAAACATCACCAACAAGGGCAGACATATCTTGGTTAACATTCAGATAATACAGACCATTCAAAACTGAACCAGTAGCTGAGCAATTCTCTGAACCCAAGATTTCACATCCATTTTTGTTAAACACAACAACAGCACCCATTGTAACCATCTGACTTACCGACAGCAAGTTAGCACTCAGTCCTGGAACATTCATCACGTCTGATAGATTATTAATACTGTCGCTTACATTCAGTGCAATGTCACCAACTCCTTGTCCAGACAACTTATCATTATTACCAATTACAATGTTTATATCAGGATCATCATTGCATTTATAATTTGACATAAGTTTAACATTAGGAGATATGTGAGCACTACAACCAGAATCAATGACGAAACAATTCTTTGGTACACGAGCAGTTACAGCACAAAACAGACTTTTATTGGATTTTGGACACTTCGGTGCACTTTGAACTTTCTTTCTTCTGTGGACAAGTAGCTCTGCCGTGACCCTTCTCACCACAAATCCAACACTTCCAATGACTCTTGTCAACTGCTTTCTCAGTAGAGGTCTTTTGTTTCTTTACATACCTGACTTCCTTCTTGGTGTTGCTGTACAGGGCTGCCCCATCAGCTGACTTCTCACCATGACTTCGGCGAAAGCGTTCATCCAACAAGATTGACTTGATGCGGTCCAACTGTAGTTCCTCCGATGTTGAGGTTACGGTCATAACTAGGGCTCGGATTTTTAGGTAAATAAATATTTTTTAATGTAAATACATATTTTAAGCATTTTTTTCTATAAATGCATAAATTCCTGCTTTTCACTTAATAGCACATAAAAAGACATAATATTTATATTTTAAATATCAGTATGCTAGATCTTTCAGTTTATTGCATTTTTGTTCTGTGTTACTTCAACGGGGAAGAACTTGTGAGCTATCTAATCTTAATGCACAGCGTATGTCAGCTTGCAACTGTGTTATTCTTAACATGTCGCCCCGTACCACTCACTGTGGAAGCCGGGAATTTCCTGGTCCATAGCCATATTGCATCATGTGCTAGACCTCCCCTCCCCCAGCTACCTGGAACCAGTGTCACTCACATGCAGTTCATTTCTGGCACTGTGAAGTGTAAGGCAGTTCTACGATGCCTAAAGTAAAAACAAGTTATCGTCTGCAGCAGTATGTTGCAGAATTTATAGATAATTTTACTTCTGATGGGAGCGTTCTGTTCTGCCAACCATGTGGGAAAACAATCAAGGCTGATCAGCGATCTCAAGTTACACAACACCTCAAAGGCAAGAAACATATTGCTGCAGTTTCGCGCCTTCAGAATAAGTGTATCGCGATAATCGTCGGTCATTAGTGATGGACAACCTGAAGATGTATCTCGTTGTGTATTGTAATGCTTCAGCAGTCAGGGAGGCATAGCATAGATTGCATTCGTGAGTACTGCATATTGTTTATATTCACATTAATATACTAAATTATAAATACATATTTTTACTTATTCGTCACATATTTCAGGTATTTTTAATACATAAAAAATAAATATTTTCCAGA
The DNA here is from genome assembly GCA_946902985.2 of Meconema thalassinum. Lineage (NCBI taxonomy): Eukaryota > Metazoa > Arthropoda > Insecta > Orthoptera > Tettigoniidae > Meconema > Meconema thalassinum. The sequence continues at coordinate 313,241,295 of OX336393.1, read as the reverse complement.
TTTTTAGCACCTAAAAATCCGAGCCCTAGTCATAACTAAGTTATCGTATTCATCAGGAAGACCTCGAAGTAATATAGCAGCAACAAACTTATCAGCGACAGGCTCATCAACAGCTGCTATCTTCTATGTAACTGACATAACCTCACCAATATACTTGTCCATGGAATCGAAATCTGATAACTTCAGCGAGCACAGATTTCGCATCAGCGTGATATACCTCCAATTTCCTTTATCATCAAAAGCCTTACAGTCTCGAACATGGGGATAATGGCAGTAAGGCGCAGTGCACACTGGAGAAACCTGTTTCATGCAACTGGTTTCATGAAATCGGTTTCAAGGTTTCAAGAAACCAGTTGCATTGGAACATGCACACAGAAGCAACGCTTTTCCATCAGTTAGGATGGTGGGGCCATGATTTTTTTCTTGTTGGATTTCATGGCCCCGCCTTCCTAATGAGGACCATGCCTCCAATGAATAATGAACCCGAACGGTAACTATATACCATTAAAATTCGGTAACCATGACTTTGGCCTTCATGGGTAGATAACCTCGTTGTTCCGCCCTTTAAAACAACAACCACCAGTAGCCTTTGTGTTATGTTCACGTGATCGCAATATAAACCACTATCGCATCCAAGCAGCATACCCTACTTGCCAGCCCAAAGAAAGAGCGCCCGGTTCAGCTGACGAAAATCAAAAGAAAGGACAAGGACACCCACATAGTAAATATATAACACTAGCTGTTACCCGCGGCTTCGCACGCAATAACATTTGGAATCCCGTTATAACATTAGTAAAATAGATAGATAAGCATGGGTCCTAGTGGAAAATAATTCTATCACCTGAAACCAAAAATGCATGGGACGAAAAAAAAACATCAAAATATCATGTTGGTTTCGGACCCTAAAAGACGTGAAAAATATAATAAAAGTATTAAAAAAACTATTTTTTGAAATTTCATTCGAATCAATTTTTATGTCATTCCTGGGACTGAAAATTCCGCCTAAAAGTACAAAATCATTAATAACTCCCTAAGTATTCGTCGTATGATGAAATAGCAAGAGACAAAAAAGATGTAATGTGTTATTGTCTACAACATAGGCCATGTATAATATTACACTGAAACATATTACGTTTCTCCCCCCCCCCATAATTTCACCCCTCCCCATGGGCCCCTTAAATTGGATTTATGAAAAGCGGTCAAACACCTATTATTTTTTATGCTGATTTTCTCCGCTGAGTTCCAAACTCCTCCCTTATGTCGTTTAAAAGATACACGCTCCGTTAGGAATCCTTCAACCCCCACTTTTCACCCCTTTCATCTCATAATATACACCACATCGAAAAACCCTCAGACACATGTCTTCTTATTTTTAATGGTGAGTTTATATGCCGAGTATCACATCCCCCAATGAAACCAATCGGGAGATATTGCTATTCAATGAAATGCAGGTCTACCCCCTTAACACCCGTTTAGAACCTGCATATCCAAAAATCCTTTCTTAGTGGGCGTTTGCGGCCGTTGAGGAAGCACCATACCAAATTTCATTCCAATCCGTCCGGTGATTTCTGAGATTTCGTGATGAATGAATGAGCCAGTCAGTGAGTGAGTGGTATTTGAGCTTTATATAGTAGATACGCATCGGTCCTAGTGGAAAATAATTCTATCACCTGAAACCAAAAATGCATGGGACGAAAAAAAAACATCAAAATATCATGTTGATTTCGGACCCTAAGAGACATGAAAAATATAATCAAATTATAAAAAAACTATTTTTGAAATTTCATTCGAATCAATTTTTATGTCATTCCAGGGACTTAGAAAATTCCGGCCAAAAGTACAAAATCATTAATAACTCCCTAAGTATTCGTCGTATGACGAAATAGCAAGAGACAAAAAAGATATAATGTGTTAATGTCTACAACATAGGCCATGTATAATTTTACACTCAGACATATTACGTTCCCCCCCCCCATAATTTCACCCCTCCCCATGGGCCCCTTAAATTGGATTTATGAACAAAGAGTCAAACACCTATTTACTTATTTTTATGCTGATTTTTTTTGCTGAGTTCCAAACTCCTCGCCTATGTCGTTTAAGAGATACACGCTCCGTTATGAATCCTTCAACCCCCACTTTTCACCCCTTTCACCTCATAATATACACTACATCGAAAAACCCTCAGACACATGTCTTCTTATTTTTAATGATGAGTTTATATGCCTAGTATCACATGCCCCAATGAAACCAATCGGGAGATATTGCTATTCAATGAAATGCAGGTCTACCCCCTTAACACCCCTTTAGAACCTGAATATCCAAAAATCCTTTCTTAGTGGGCGTTTGCGGCCCTTGAGGAAGCTGCATACCAAATTTCATTCCAATCAGTTCGGTGGTTTCTGAGATTTCGTGATGAATGAATGAGTCAGTCAGTGAGTGAGTGGTATTTGAGCTTTATATAGTAGACTAGCTGTTACCCGCGGCTTCGCCCGCATTAACATTTGGAATCCCGTTATAACATACGTTATATAGATAGATAAGCATGGTCTATCACCTGAAACCAAAAATGCATGGGACGAAAAAAAAAACATCAAAATATCATGTTGGTTTCGGACCCTAAAAGACGTGAAAAATATAATAAAAGTATTTAAAAAAATATTTTTGAAATTTCATTCGAATCAATTTTTATGTCATTCCTGGGACTTAGAAAATTCCGACCAAAAAGTACAAAATCATTAATATCTCCGTAAGTATTCGTCGTATGATGAAATAGCAAGAGACAAAAAAGATGTAATGTGTTATTGTCTACAACATAGGCCATGTATAATTTTACACTCAGACATATTACGCCCCCCCCCCCCATAATTTCACCCCTCCCCATGGGCCCCTTAAATTGGATTTATGAAAAAACGGTCAAACACCTATTTACTTATTTTTATGCTGATTTTTTCCCGCTGAGTTCCAAACTCCTGGCCTAAGTCGTTTAAGGGATACATGCTCCGTTAGGAATCCTTCAACCCCCACTTTTCACCCCTTTCACCTCATAAAATACACCACATCGAAAAACCCTCAGACACGTGTCTTCTTATTTTTAATGATGAGTTTATATGCCGAGTATCACATCCCCCAATGAATCCAATCGGGAGATGTTGCTATTCAATGAAATGCAGGTCTAATTCCGACCAAAAAGTACAAAATCATTAATAACTCCGTAAGTATTCGTCGTATGTTGAAATAGCAAGAGATAAAAAAGATGTAATGTGTTATTGTCTACAACATAGGCCATGTATAATTTTACACTGAGACATATTACGTCCCCCCCCCCTAATTTCACCCCTCCCCATGGGCCCCTTAAATTGGATTTATGAAAAAAACGGTCAAACACCTATTTTTTATGCTGATTTTTCCAGCTGAGTTCCAAACTCCTGGCCTATGTCGTTTAAGGGATACACGCTCCGTTAGGAATCCTTCAACCCCCACTTTTCACCCCTTTCACCTCATAATATACACCACATCGAAAAACCCTCAGACACATGTCTTCTTATTTTTAATGATGAGTTTATATGCCGAGTATCACATCCCCCAATGAAACCAATCGGGAGATATTGCTATTCAATGAAATGCAGGTCTACCCCCTTAACACCCCTTTAGAACCTGAATATCCAAAAATCCTTTCTTAGTGGGCGTTTGCGGCCCTTGAGGAAGCTGCATACCAAATTTCATTCCGATCCGTTCGGTGGTTTCTGAGATTTCGTGATGAATGAATCAGTCAGTCAGTGAGTGAGTGGTATTTGAGCTTTATATAGTAGATAATACTAACTTAAATAACTGACCTTGCGTATCACGTGAGCAATGAGGTTGCCCGATTCCCCACTCCCCTGTTATTCAGGGGCGTATATAAGAGGGGTGCCCGAGGAGCCCGGGCCGACCCCGAAATTTTTGTCACATATAATATTTGTTTATGAATTAAAACATTAAAAAGTAATATAGTCTACTTATCATGTACTATTGTTACTACGCGACGTATGGCAACGTTGCAAAGCAAGGTGACGGTAGAGCGATGTAAACAGTGTGACAATCAGTTAGCTCTGATCTTATGTGTAAAAACATAACCTCTTATTACTCTCCAGTGCCTTCGCTCTTATGAACCTACCAAGAACAGCAACAAGTGCCCTTGAAGCGTGTGGCAAAAGTTTTCTCCCTAACTTTAATACCCTTATCAAACTGTTGTTAAATTTGCCTCTCTGCAGCTACTTTTACTGCCAAACGGAGTTTGAGTTGGTTGATAACAAACTTTAGAAATTCTACTTCTGAAAACAGACTCAACGGTCTAGTATTGTTACAGAGACATACATCACTGACGATGAAGTTATAAACCGATTTGGTAATGCTTCAAGAAACCTTGACTTTATATTATAGTGTAAGTTGTAAAAAAAAAGTAGCCTAATGATAATTCTTTCCATGTAGGCTAAACACTATCAAGTAAGCAGATGATTGTATTAATAAACCGTAACATCAAATGGTCTTAGTTGTCTTTGACATTAACCAAAACTCATCATTTTGCATCAAATTATATAAAAGTTTCCCGGGGAGAACTCTGGATCCCCTATTCTGTGGGGCCTATGCCATGCCCCTCAAAATAAAACTCTATCTACGCCCCTGCTGTTATTACAAGGTAAAATTTACATGTCTTGTAAACACCTAGGTTCGTAATGTCCAATCAACAGCAGGTCACGTTTTTGATTCCAAAGTTCGCACTTCATCCTTCAATAGCAAGTTCATATATTTACGTAAAAGAAGGGAGGCATTGGCCAAAGTCAAAGAATAATATTAAAATACATAGGGCTGTGCACACTGCGATTCATGAAACTGCTTTTCCGAGTTTCACGAAACCCGGTTTCACGAAACCAATGCAACTACAGTTTCATGAAACGCAGTGTACACCGCCCTATGTTAATCTTATCTATCTGTTGCAAGCAACTTTAGTTTCACGTTTCACGAAACCAGTTTCACGAAACGGGTTTCTCCAATGTGCACAGCCGTGGTGCACCGCGCCTAACTGTCAAACGTTGTCACCAGAGTGCAGCATGACTAGTACGGTACGGGTCCAGTACGTAATATGGCTAATGGCGAATGCTAAGCAAATTTCATAGATTCTGATATTTACATGCGTGAATAATGCCTAGTACGTGCTGCTGTGTACCACTGTGTAAAAATAGAGGTGGGCATAGGTTTCCAAAGGATCCCGGTTTGAGAAAACAATGGACAAAACAAATTCGGCGTATTAGCCTAAATGGAATCCAACTGACAGCAGTATTGTTTGTTTCGACAATTTCGCACCCCAGGATTATATAAGCTCTACTTGGTGAGGTAGGACGTGTAATTCAATCATCAGTAACGTATTCAGAAACTAATTGTCCCTTAAGTGCCTGATTTGCGCTTCCAGAATTCCTATTTAATTCTAACCTTTAATCCTGCACTTACGACAGGCATGTGCAGTAGGCCTATAGTTATTGCCCTATGCATTAGAAAGATCTGCAGAAGTCATAGCTACTGCTAGCCTATTTAAGTTACGGTACGGTACATTAAATTTTAATCCTAAAATAATATCTGCTATTCCATAACATACCACAATGTGTTCATTTTCAGGAGACAATATACGGTACCTCTTAAGAAGACCTTACAAAAGACAGCTGTTCCTACAGTATTTGCACGGACAAAACCAAAGGATGGCAATGAGACAGGAAAGAAACGAAAAGAAAGACATGACAGGAGACAGCTTCTGTTAATCCAAAGAGGCAAAGATATCAGTGTATGTGTGCCTCCTGCGAGTAGCCTGAATGATTTGGAGGTTATTGATAGCATTTGTCTCTTTCCAATTTGTGAAGAATTAGAGGTTTCAACTACTGATCATCCCCCTAACCAAAATACAGCAAGGCTACCATCTACAAGTACTGCAACACAGACTGAAGAAATAAGCCTACAGTTAAAAAATGCAATTTCTGGAGTATCTCATTTCACCCAAACTAAAAGAAAATTTGTCCCATATAGTATACATCATTTTCAAGGTAATGACAACATGCTGCACTATTACACTGGTTTAGAAAGTTATGTGAAATTGATGTATATTTTTTATTCCCTAGAAACTGCATCATAATCATCTTAACTATACAAATAGGCCACCACCTACCCATTTAGAAGTTCTAGATTTATTCTTTTCGACTATGATTATTCTAAGAAGGAATTTACCCTACAGAGAGGTGCGTTTCATGTTTTCTACTTCTCTCTCCCAAGTCTCAGACATTTTTAGCACTTGGATAAGATTCATGTATCTCCAGTGGCCTTCAAAACAGCTGGTGAAGTTTCATATGCCAACTGATTTTAAAATTAAGTATCCAATCACACGCTTGATCATTGACTCAACTAAATGCCCCATCAAAAACCTCTCTCTTCCAACAGCTCAACAAGCAACATTCTCCTCCTACAAAAATAGAAACACAGTAAAGGTTTTGATTGGTTCAACACCAGGGGGGTTGATTTCATATATTTCACAATGCTATGGAGGTGCAACTAGTGATAATCATGATTGGCTATCACTCGCGAACGAATATAAAATTGTCTTCCAAATCATTCACTGCTGGGTTCTCAGGTGACTGTAGGGACCAATCCTCGAGTCACAAACTCTTCCACACTGGTGGCAAGTTTTATCATCTTCTCATAGACTCCCGTTCTTTACGAGCGATTCGCTTCAGAGCCTCGGAACTCCGGCGGTTCAGCTCGAAACGTAGAGGGCCATTGTGAGCGAGTCGACGCCATGCCAGACAGTCAGCTGCTGTAATCTCCCAATTTGGGATGTTAATCGAGCAATTCTTAAAGTTTGACTTTAAAGCATCTTTGAATCTCTCCATTGTCCTCCCTGATGCCGCTTGCCACTTGTTAGTTGAGCATACAAAATTTGTTTAGGAAGGCGAGTATCTGGCATGCGAAGGACATGAACAGTCCACCTCAGTTGACGTTTCAAGATCATAGGCTCCACTTTGGTAGTGCTAGCGTCTTCCAGGACACTGATGTTTGTTCGTCGATCTTGCCAGCTGATTTTAAGGATCCTCCTCAGACAACGTTGTTGGTAGTTCTCTAAGCATTTTATGTGCCTTCTGTAGGGAGTCCAGCATTCACATCCATAAAGAAGTGTTGGTATTACAATAGCTTGATATAAAAGGAGCTTTGTCCTAGTGTTGCCATCCCCATTATCGAAGACCCTCTTTCGCAATCGACCGAAAGCTGCACTGCCGCAATTAAAGCATCAATATTGGCATTAGCTGAGAAATGACTACCAAGGTATGGAAAGTGCTCAACATTCAATAATACCTCTCCCTTGGCAGTAATGACAGGGGCAGTAGCATGTGAATTAGGCGCAGGCTGATGTAGAATCTGAGTATTTTTGTATTGAGGTCTCTATACCAATGCTGTTATATGTAGCAGTGAATGCATTTATCATTATCTGAAGATCTTCTTCCAAGCTAGCGAGAATAGCATTATCATTTGCATACTGGAGTTCCATTACACATGTTGTGAAGACCTTGGTCTTTGCTTATAGTTAAAAAGGCCTCCATCAATTCTGAATTCAATTACAATGCTTTGTAGGACTTCATCTCTAATACGGTGAATTTTGGTTCCAACGAAAATTGAGAAGAGCGTAGAGGCAATAACACACCCCTGTTTAACCCCAGTAATAACCCCTGGCACTACAGCCCGTGAGGGCCTAGGCCTACCAAGCAACCGCTGCCCAGCCATTTGGTCTGCAGATATTGGGGTGACGCGTGAGAGGCAGCCGCGCTACCCCAACACCACGAGGCCGGCGTTTAACCCCAGTAGTTATTTCAAATCGTTCACCACAGGTAGTATACGTGATAACAGTACCATACATGTTATCGTGCAGAAGGCGCAAGAGTGTAATACATTTTGGTGGGCAGCCAATGAGCGCCAAGATTTTCCAGAGAGCCTCTCTGTTAACTGAATCAAAGGCTTTAACAACGTCAATGAATGCCTTATACAGAGGGTGATTTTGTTCTCTTGCCTTCTCTTACATTTGTCTGACACAGAAAATCATGTCGGTAGTTCCACGATTGGGTCTGAAAACACATTGATAGATAGATTTTTATTAATTCCATTTGATCAAATACATGCATTCAATACATTTTTGATATAGGACACGTCAGAATGTACGTCAATAAAATAAAAGAACTAACAGGTATATATTACTAATATTATAACTATTTAACTTATTATAATAGCAAATCTTAATCGATACAATCTTATTGCACAACTATTTACACCTCACTCTATTATCATAATATGAAAACTTAATTCTATAAATACAACAACATACAGCTAGGTATTACAATTAAATTTAAAAAGTAAAATATAATTATAGATTTCATCGCTCCTATGCTTGCCACGGTGGGTGAGTGGATAGCGTGTCGGTCTACTAACCCCAAGATTGCAGGTTCGCCCCTGACCGTGGTAAGTGATTTTTGAAAGGCGGCAAAAATACGATACGCATGTCATACGATGTTGGCATGTCAAAGAACCCATTTGAATTCAGTAGGCCGAGTTCATAATGGCAAAATTAATCTCGGGAGTTTCCGCCAACACAAAGTTCCTCATTTCTCTACTAGAAAGCGCTATTGTGTTCAAGGAGATTAGATATCTAACATCTAACCTCCTTGACTTTCATAGTGAAGGAACTACGAAATTCGACATGCAAGCTACCCTCTGGGTGTCAAATAGCAAAGCTTGCACCAGGCACCCGAGGCCATACGATATTATTATTATCGCTCCTATACGCTAAGATATTCAACTACTGAGTAAAAACAATGGCACTGCAGATAAGCTTTCAACATTCTATCAAAGGTTTTTATTTTTGGGGCCAGTTTTATATACTGGGGTAGTTTATTGTATAATTAAACTCCAGTGTGAAAAGTTCCTTTTTGATATAAGCTTGTGTGTGTGTGTGAAATATGAATGTTTTGATTTCGTCTTGTGTTATGCCTATGAACATCATTGTTTGTTTTAAGAAAAACATCTTTATTCATTAAATTATTTTAAAAAACATAATACTTTCAAAGATATATATGCAGGGCAGTGGGAGAATGTTTAAATCTTTAAACAGAGGTCTACATGATTCTCTAGAGTTTACATTTGCCATAATTCTAATCGCCCTCTTTTGTATCCTAAACGTGCTTAGTACATCTGGCGACATACCCCAAAATATGATCCCATATCTTAAGTATGAATAGAAATAAGCAAAATAAGTATTTCTTAATGTGTGCATGCTAGTGCAGGTTTTCAAAATACGTAACGCAAAGCACATCGAGTTCAGTTTAGTATTCAGATATTGTATATGTTTATACCATTTCAAGTCTTGTTGTATCCATAGTCCTAAAAACTTTGTTTCTGATTTATTTTCTATTTGATGACCATTTAATGTTATATTGGGTTTCGCAGGATTCCTATTCTGTATAGTGTGGAAATTTAGACATACTGTTTTTTTTTATAGTTTATTATGAGGCGATTATCTTGTGACCATTTGGTTAACTCTCCTGTAACGGAGTCAGCAGACTGCTGTATGACCTGTTTAGTTTCACCTTTTATTACGAGTGTTGTATCGCCCGCAAACAAAATTTCCTTATGTGAATGAACGTTCTGTGTTATATCATTGATATATAGAAGAAAGAGTAGTGGGCCCAAAACCGATCCCTAGGGTTCTCCAAATTCAATAATTCCCTCATTGGACAATGTTTCATTAAGTAATTTGGTTCCATCATCCTTGTGTCTCAAGCTTACTATTTGTTTACGCCTTGTTAAGTAAGACTCTATCCGTTTATTAGCTAGACCTCTAATACCATATTGATTTAGTTTGGTAAGGAGGATTTTATGGTCAACAACATCAAATGCTTTCGATAAGTCCAAGAATAGGCCAGTTACATGTTCCTTATTGTCAATTAATTTCAGTATACTATTACTACATTCGTAAATTGCTGTCTGTGTAGTTTTTTCCGTTCTGAATCCATGTTGTGAGTTTGATAATATTTTATTTTTTTCTATGAACCTTATCAGTCTCTTATACATAATTTTTCCCACAATTTTTGCAATACCAGTTGGTAAGGTAATATGACGATAGTTATCTAATTCATCTTTTGAACAGTTTTTGTGCACTGGAATTACTTTTGATAACTTCAAAATATCCGGATAAGTTCCTGAGAGAATTGAACTGTTTATTAAGTGCGTAAGGGGATTTATTATATTTTCTGCACATTTCTTTAAAATTGCATCAGGGATGCCATCAATGCCAGCACAGAATTTATTTTTAGCTCTTTTATAACTATTCTTACCTCTTCACTTCTGACATGATTTATAAATAAAGAATCACTGCATATATTTATTTTATTATTAGAATTTAGTGTATTTACCTGTGATTTATTTAATAATTTTTGTGGAATTTCCAGAAAATAGTCAGTAAAAGTGTTTGCTATTTCCTTTGGATTATTAATCACTTTATTATTTCTGGTCAGTGTAATGTTCCTTTGTATTTTAGCAGATTTTCCAGTTTCTTTATCACGGACCACATAGCCCTGTTTTTATTAGATGATTGGGAAATAAAATTATCATTATGCATTTTCTTTGCTAGTCTTATTACCTTATTTAATATGCTAGTGTATTTTTTGTAGTATAAATTGAATTCAGGTGTTGTGTGGTATTGTTTATATAATTTGTGTAGAAATGTCTTTCTTTGACATGAATTTATAATCCCTGATGTTATCCAATTGCTAGTTTTGTTATTTTGAACAGTTCTTCATTTAAAGAGGAATGCTATTTCAAAATAGTGTTTTAGGGTACTGTTAAAGGCATTAAATTTATCATTTACATTTTCTAGTTCATAAATTTCTGACCACGTTTCCTTATTTAATAACTCATTGAAATATGTAACATTTGATTCAGTGAATGACCTGCACTTTGATTTTACTCCATTATCATTATTATTGATTGTTTCGGATACTTCAAAACTCAGTATTTGTCCATGGTGGTCACTAAAACCCGGACAATAGACTTCTATTGAATGGTGATATTTATCTGTATTTATAAAAATTTGATCATGAGTGGTTTTACTAAATTTTGTTATTCTTGTTGGGGTATTTACTGTAGGTTTCAGTCCATAGGAAATTAGTAACTGTGTTAATAATTCACAATTTCTATCAAATTTTAAGAAATCACATTTACATCCCCACAAATTATTATATCGAAATTTACTTTGCTCATGTTATTGAGTAACAATTCTAATTTATCTATAAATAAAGGAAACTTTCCTGTCGGAGAACGGTATACGCATACAATTATTAACTTAAACTGCTGTATTTTTACGGCAGAGAATTCAAAATCCTGTTCCATAATTAGATAATCATAAGCTGTTATCTGTTCATGATCTAAATTATTTCTTAAGAAGATGCAAGTACCACAATGGCTAATATTAAATCTATAGTATTTAGTAGCTTGTATAAACCCTGGGAATTGAATTAATTCGAGTTGTTCCTCTTTCAGCCAATGTTCTGAAATACATAGTGCTGAGATGTATTTAAGTTCATTTTTAAGCATTAGATTTATGTAATCAATTTTATTATAAAGAGACTGGACATTCTGGTGGTAAATTTTAAATTTGTTACTTTTGCAAGCTTGTGTTGGTGATTTATTTACATTATTATCATAATTGTTATTATTATTGTTGCTAGACAAATCCGAAATACCATTGTTACACTCCGTTAAATTTGACTTCAAAAGATCTGATTGCCAAACCTCACGTTTGGCTTCTTCTACCAGTTTCCCTGCTTCCACTCTAATGATATTACTGTTGAATTATTCTTACCATTTGAATTTACAATTTTGCAGATTTCATCACTAAGATACTCTTTTCGTAATCTATTTAAGTGTAGGCCATGCCGAGTGTGGAACTTCCTGTCTAATTTACTTACATCTACAATCTGGACATTTGGAAAACTCTTACAAATTTTATGAATTTTTCCATTTGTAGCCTCTATTTCTACATTTACACATGATTTAGGAATTAAATCGTATCTCTGCGGAATGTTTACAATAATGACATTTGTTTTTTGCATGGATGGCAATGTACCCTTTAAATCTTTGATTACCGTACCTTTTTACTCTCATTTCTATAGACGTCGTTTGCTCCAGTGATGATCACTGCGTAGTCCTTTGCAGTAAGAGACGCACAATCTCCTATCATTCCGTTCGTGACCTCTGCAATTTGAGCTCCTGGCTTTACTGTCGAAGTGACCTCCATTTCTCTGCTTCTCACCAATACGCTTGCTGCTACATCTCGTCCGTAAATATCCGCATCTTCCTGGATTTTCTCTTTATCTCTTTCTTCTTTTCTTCTTGAGGAAAGTCATCATTTTCTTCGACAAGCACTCCAAATGAATTTGAGACGGGAATTTCAGTTACATGTACTCCATTTATAGGCCTAGGCTTATTCAATCTTACCTTACCAGCAATCACTGTCGACCAAGTTTCCTTGCTTTCCTCTCTGTTTCCTTTTAATTTATTCATCTCTTCCATTAACTTAGCAATATCTTCCTTTAGCAGCTTTATAATTTCGTCTTTTGAGGACAGTTCGTTTCTCAGGTTATGACATTCGCATGACTGTAGCGGTAGGCCTACATTATGACAATCGGTTTCACTTTTCTCCTCATTCAATTTTACCTGAGATCTTGTGATGATTTTATTTGCATTTTTTACTTTTATTTTGCACAACGAGCATAAATCCGTTACGGTTACACTACCTGACGAGACACTAACACTGTTTACTGTCGTCATACTAGAGATCTAAGTTAGCCTAGATGTTTACACCAAATTACACTAAATTTATTTTAATTATTACTAGCTAATAGAATTAATCTAATTTCCTACCTATAAAGAAGAATGTGAAACACGTATATCTTCCAATCGGGTGAAGTCTCGTAAAAGCACCACTGCTCTACTTGGTTCAAACAGTGATTGAAGAAGTCACCGAATCTTTGGATACACGTTCCCAAAACTTAGTTTAAGTTTATTAAATTATCAATAATAATTTCTAAATACTATCAATATTCCGTATTACACTTGATCTAAGGAAAGTAACTTTATAGATTTTAAACCTCTGTTATAATAATTTACCACTTTTATAAAATATTTACACTAACTGCTATTTCACTACACTTTCACTGTGACGCCATCAATGTTTCCCTCCCCATAATTGTGGCGATACTCTATAGAGTGTGTTCTTGTCGTCTGTTGACAAGATGGTAGGTCTGCCTTGTTATCCGTCGTCACAACGACAATTGTTAACTTTCGAGGATCTACAAGTGGAAATATGTTGAAATCATCAAGGCGATAAGATGTAGTGTACATAACTGGAGTTCCCGAGGAGGCTGGTATAGCCTGGGGCTATTCACTAGCTTCCGCCCTATTTACATTAGTTCAGATTAATGACAAGTACCAATGTAAGAAGGAATTAACAACCTTAAATTTAAAATTATAATTGCATTGAAGAAATCAGGAAGACTGGATCGGACCTCTCGTGTATTAGAAGCGATGATGTAACATTTGGTATCCTGGAAAAGATCATCTTGTTGAAGAAATGATCTGCCGTATGAAATATGTTCTGCTTATTATTTGTGATACTGATCACTGTGGAATATCACGTTCCATGACGGATGAAATAAGCAATATTGTGTTCGACGAAATGTTGTTACAGTTTGTGAGGGTGAACAACTGGTCTACTGAAAGGTACGTCATGTTGTGTCGAAGTTTATTCATATGTGAGGTCTACGCCTGAAGTACAATTATTTATAATTTATTGAGTCACCGGCATTGTGATACCGTGTTAGGGTTGACTATCATTTGTTATGTGGTTAGTAGTTTCAATTAGTAAAGTAACGTAAATGTTTTCATTTCACTCTAATCATTGTAGGATATCCTAGTTTGGATATGTTTTAAATGTTATTCAGTAGGGAGTATAGTTATGAGGTATGGTGATGACGTCGGTGTTAGGTTCTTTAAAAAGATGTGATTTTCAGTAGGTAACGAACTACCATTAATTAGAGATGGGCAGCAGTCGACTGAAAACAGTCGAATTAGTCGATAGTTAAAACAATCGACTTATTCGACTGCTTTTAAAAAACAGTCGAATGAATTCAACGACTACTCACCGTATCATAAACAAGTCGTTTGCAAACGACTGATCCCAAAACTATCGTTGGAAATCATTCGAATGAAACAAGTCGATGGCAAACGACTACTTCCAAGCGAATGGAATCATTCGAATAAAAGTAGTCGTTGTAAACGACTGATCCCAAAGCAATCGTTGGAAATCATTCGAATGAAACAAGTCGTTGGCAAACGACTACTTCCAAGCGAATGGAATCATTCGAATAAAAGTAGTCGTTGTAAACGACTGATCCCAAAGCAATCGTTGGAAATCATTCGAATGAAACAAGTCGTTGGCAAACGACTAATTCCAAGCGAATGGAATCATTCGAATTTAAGTAGTCGTTCTAATCAAACGACTTCTTCAGGATAACTTCATGCTACAATTCATTGTGCTGTATGTTTATTGTAGAGCTTTAATTAATAAGTTAAGTATACCTGTAGGTGCCTATAGTTTTATACAGTTCGTTGATTCTTTCAATGAAATAGCCTAAATCCAATTGTCCAAGTTATTGGACAATTCAATATTGTCATTCAATATTTAGGTTATGTTTGAACTCCAGATACTGCTTTTAAAAAACAGTCGAATGAATTCAACGACTACTCACCGAAACATAAACAAGTCGTTTGCAAACGACATATCCCAATTGTGTTTTAACTTTTAACATGTAGAACGCGCTCGGATAGTTTTACGTTCTGGTCGTCAATTGTTTCAGCACATGGATAGCGCGCGCATTAAAAAAAACTTAGTATTTACATTGTTGCCAACATCTCCACTGAAAGTTCGCCCTCGTTGCTGTTCTAAAGTGTTCTATTTTCGTGTGTATTTACTATGAAGTGTGATTATTTCAATGTTGGCTATGGAATTGTTCCCGGTACTTAAGAACTCCCTCTCAGTAATAGTGATTTAATTTACTCTTAGGTTAATTAAGTATTGGTCTATTACTTCACTTATCCACAGTACATACAGGTAATGTGCCCTGTATCAATACCGGTATCGGGGAACATTTACTCACACATTTTGCATTAAATGAAATGTGCAACATTGCAAATAATGACTGCACTCTACACGACGTAAACCACCATTTCAAAGCACAGTAAAAATAAATAAATAACACTGACCATTTGCATGTTGCCGAGCGTCGAGTAGTCCAAACTAACGTCTGAAAAAATAGGTGGGTTAAGGAGAAGTTTGATTTTCATCTGTTGGTACAACTCAACTCAGCCGGTAATGGCTTGCAGTGCTTTGAACGCTGCCTAGAAGCGACTACTTTCAGTCGATTACATGAAACAACACGCTTAGGAGCTATGCGAATTCAGGCAAGACCTACTACAATCCTCAGACCTTAATGTAGAAAAAACATGGTGGCGGTGGTTGCCCTACCAATAGCTAAGATCATGTAATCGGGCGTGTCACAGTTCGTGTAAATTATTATTTTTACTCTCCTAAGAGCATAAAAGATATCACAAGACGGGACTCGGTTCAGAAGAAATATGCATCAATAATTTCGACTTACCTGAATTAATTTATCGATATAGCGCTGGCCTCGAATTATAGGTTTCTTCGTCTTCACCCAAGGGGCAGCTACATTAGTCTCACTGTTTCTGTGGTTGAATAAGAAGCTTTTTGGCGAGTTATCACGATTTGTATTTAAGTTCAGTAATTATAGATTAATATTATTAGCATAAAATCAAACTGATTCTGCAGTAGGAGAGAAGAAAATACCCGGTTAGTGAAGTGCTGTCCCAGCACATACAGAGTATTTGTGTACACAATCGGAATTAGAATAGTTGCCTGAAATAATCGAACCCACGCCATAGAGATACAATTAAGACCTCTCGTGGAATTGTCTAAAATCTCGGGTAAAACATCACACCGAATTAGTTGATTGAAATATGCAAAGAAGTCGTCGTGTAGATATCTGAACATAATTATGGAGATTACCACACACAAAGGACACGATAATAATATGTTGCCATCTAACCTATTAAACATTCGCTGTTACCGTTTGGAATAGTTGTACGCTGGAAATAGTTGATTTAGTTAAGTAATGTAGGTAGGAAAACACCATCTCCCTCTTACGGAATTATCGCGGCACACCATCTCGCAATATAAGTACATAATTGGCAAGCTACTCACAACACTTTATTACACACATCATAATAAAAAATGACTTGCAAGCTGTAAGAATCAAAAAAGTATGAATAATGACGGAACACAATGAGTTCACTGTTTGGCACAGGGGAAACAGCTTCCTTAACCAATAAATAGTTCACTGTATTATTTGGCGTTTATACAAGGCAGTGGAGATCATCTGCCAGACTGGTAAGGATTTACGGAGACACATGTTGCTAAGTGTTCAACGTTCAACGTCAACGGTTTGGTCTAGTCGTAGATGCTCATTGCGTTTTCCCTTTACGTACTTAAGTTCGACACTAACTAGCAAATCATTGCGGTGTATATTCTTGAGAAACTTCTATTAATGCTTTAGTCTTAGGCACTTCAACATCTTCAGTAAGTGACACAAGGCCATCGGTCGACTGAACAATCATCACACAAACGAACTAGTCCATAATACGCGTATTATCTATCACTTATTTACACCCGATTGCAGTACATTAACGCGAACTGGACTTTACAAACATACTGAAGACACTAAAAATTACAGATGGGCGATATTTTATCCCAACCATCATCAAACGAAGCTAATCAAAGCAATATTGTATCACAGCAACGAATTTAAACAAACAATATGTCGGGCTTCAGCAAACGCCATTTTCACCCTTTCGATACCTGCATTAAGGTCTGAGTATTGTAGTTGGTCTTGATTCAGGTAACCATTCGACTGAAAGTAGTCGACTATCTAGTCGATAGTTTCTTCCAATGAATGACTAGTCAGTCGATGGTTAAAAGTAGTCGATAGTCCCATCTCTACCATTAATGACGAACAGCTGATAATATAATACTGTAGTTAAAAGAAGGTAAACATGTAACTGGTTTGGTGTTTGGAGAGATTAGTTCTGTGTTCATGCCATTAATAGGAGTTGGATTTTAAACAAATTATCCACACTATGATAAACGTTTGTTTATCGGCATTGGTTTCCAGTTCGTAACGAAACGCCATTATCGACGAACAGCTGATTACGTAGTACTATACTTGAAAGAAGGCAGCCAAGTCACTGGTTTGGTGATTGGTATGACCAGATCTGTGTTCATGCCATTAATAGGAGTTGGATTTTAATGTAATTATCCACACTATGATAAATGTTTGTTTATTAGCATTGATCTTCAGTTGGTAATATTGATCTAGGTTTCTGACGTGTCGTGTTAGTCGTGAAGTAAAGTACCTTGCATGCGAGATATGTAATTCTGTCATCTGGTGTCAGCTGAATATTTGTCTTATTTGAGAAAGAGATCATGTCAGAAATGTTTTAATTGACTATTGTACTATACTCCGTCGGGTTTCTGATGGGAACTGGTGTAGGCTATTGGGGATGATTTCCATGTCTTATTTTGATATCCTTTTATTGTTTATGGTTTTTTACCTTGTAAATGTACTCTGTTGGCCAATAGTATGTTTCATACCAGAGTAACTGTGTTTTCTTTTAAGCTTGAACTCGACAGCACGGTTCTAATAGGTGTACCCTGGGGTATGTTGACAGAAAGGCTCAGTCCTTCCACTTCCAACCTAAAGTTATACAATTCACGGTAGCAGAGGTTCGGACCTCGTTTGTATTGTACTTTAGGGACGTTTCAATAATAATAATAATAATAATGCATTTTATTAATCCCTTAACGAGTCAAGGACTCATATACAAAGGAATCGTACAGTTTTATCTTGTTGGCGACAAATTACAATTCAATGTTTAGTTTACAAAGTTTTCAGTATGAAAATATATACAACATTTTGTAGCTTTCATAAGTTTTTGTACACAATGTAGTCTTCTTTTGTCTTCTCAGATTTTGGAATTTCTTCAAACTGACATTTTATAATCATTCCACATAAACTGTTTTAGCCTCCTTTTAAAGTTTGGTAGGCTAGGTGCAATTTTTATATTTTCTGGTAGTCTATTGAACTTTACAAAGGCACTATACTTAATGCTATTACTGCCATATTGTTTGGAATTGATATGGAAAAGTGATATGTCATCTGCATGTCTAGTTTTGTAAGCGTGTAAATCAGATTGTTTAGTGAAGTTTAAATTTGTGTGGATACCTTTGTGTAGGATTTGGTACATCTGGACATTTGATTTGATTTCTGCATTTAGGGCTACTGCTTGAATTTTACTCGTAATATAAAGGTGTTTGGTTGGTGTTAAAAAAGGGTAGTTATACATATTTCTTATGGCTCTATTCTGAATTACCTCAATTTCCTTTTTAGGGAATTTGAGCATTTTATCCAAATTGTATTCAAATATTGTAAGTGGCTATGGATTAAGGAAAAATACACTTTCCTGAGTAGATATTTTGGGATATAGTAGCTCAATTTTTTTTATCATCCCAGCAGCAGGTGATATTTTTTAAACTAATGCATCAATGTGCTTTTGCCAGGAGAGATTTTCATCTATTATCAGGCCTAGGTATTTGACAGATGAGACTCTTTTAACTGCCTTTCCATTCAGCATTATATTCTGAGTGATGTCAAACTTTGTTCTACGCTTAAATATTTTGAATAATTTGTTTTATCTTCATTTATTGTTAATTTATTTGACTGGGTTCAGCCAAGTATTGTATTCATGTCCTCCTACATGTGTGTAATCAGCGTGTGGGTGGTGTACGCATTGTAAAATATGCTTAAGTCATCTGCAAACAACGTTATATTACCATGAAAACTGAGTGTTGCTATGTCATTAATATATACTAAGAAGAGGGTAGGACCCAGTATTGATCCTTGGGCACACCATGGGTTATATTTACTTCCTCACTTCTGTAGCCATTTATTTCAACATACTGCTTACGATTAGACAGGTAATTTTTAAACCATGTCCAAGCTACTCCTCGGATACCTGCTTTATCAAGTTTCCCTAAAAGAATTTCATGGTCAACAGTATTGTTGTAATTCTTATGCTCCGAGCAGGGATGAATGATCAAGTCATTGTCAATATGTATGACGTCCTTTTATTTATCAAAATTTAAACAGCAAGTGTCATCGAAAGGCGACTTTTGACTCTACAGATTAACACATGTTTATGAGTTATCAAAAACTTCCCTACATTCAATATAGATACAATTTTGATGGCTGATGGCTTCAGATTTCACAGACAATATCTTACACATACATTCCGCCATTAGCTGTATATCTTTTTCTGGTTTAAAACAATAGCCAACTTATAAAAGTAAAATATATTTTTGATCACATTGTTGCCAACTTAGATTTACAGTAGAGGTTATAGTCAGTTGTAAACATAATTAAATTTCAACACTCCTCCTTAATTATTTTACAACAAAGCGATTCAAACAATTTTCTATTGAGGGGTTTGGTCAGGATATCAGCAAGTTGCTTGGAGCTCTCGACAACGTTGAGAGCAACAGTTTTGCCCTCGAGTTCCTGGATGAATTTGCGTGGAATCTCTATATGTTTCTTTCCTTTTGTAGTCTTCCCCTCGTGTGCATTGTGCAGCATGTGGATTGCTGACTGGTTGTCAACCAACAGCGTGACTGGTTTGTCTGACTTCAAAATTTCGAGTTCCAGTCTAATTCTCTTGATCCAGCTGATGTCATCTATCGATGAGACAGCTGCTCGGTATTCTGCTTCTGCTGTTGACGTAGCAACGAGTCGCTGCTTCTGTGTGTACCAAATGATTGCTCCTCCTCTCAACAGTAGAACACCACTTGTTGAGCGCCCTGTTACGGTGTCCCCACCGTGGTCTGAATCTGTATATGCCACAAGTTTGTCGTCTCCATTGAAGAAAATTCCATAGTCTGGAGTTCCCTTCAAATACTGAAATACCTTCTTCACCATTTTCCAGTTGCTCTGCATGGCTTTGCCGTTGAAGCGGCTCAAGTAGTTCACTGCGTAGCAGATATCAGGTCGGGATATTGTAGCCAGGTAGAGTAGACTTCGCACTGCTTCTCGATATGGAGTTGTAGGTGGCGCTGGTCTGTCGTTGATTCGATCTTCTTCGTTTGCCACCATTCCTTTCTCCATGGGTGTTGAACTTGGGTTGCAAGTGTCGAACCGAAAACGATTGATGATCTTTCCGGTGTATCCAGGCTGGTTCACAAAAATTCCTTCATTCTCTATTCTGACTTCCATGCCTAGGTACGTGAATTGCTTCTGAACTGATCGTTGGTAAGTGATTTCAAATTACCGATTTATGACATCCAAGACTTCAAAGATTTCTTTTTCATTATATCCAGCGATGAGCCCGTCGTCGAAGAAAAGAGCCATCATCAAAGTTCTCTTCTCGTTATAGTAAATGCAGGGCTCATCGTCGGTGTCCACTAGTCCAAGTTTCTTCTCAAGAAAATCTGACATTTTCTCATTCCACTTTCTTGGTGCTTGCTTTAGTCAATATTGAGCCCGTCAGAGGAGCTGTCAGGATAGCCAACAACCGCAATGACTTCCCTAACATCTCATCCGTCGGACCTAACTGCCGTGATGATCAGGTGAACTTCCAAATAGGCCAAAGCGGCACGAGAAATTGTAGTCCACGGGGATCGTGGTACATGGTGACGAAGGTCATAGACTGCCTAAGGAAAGGTTCACCTTAAAAACTAGACTGAGAAAAGAAACATCCAGACTTATGTAAAACACCGTGAAAATTTATTGTAAATTTTACAAACCCCTAGCCTAGTTCGGAGGGTTTCTATCGGCTAATCCGCAAGCTAATAAATAATCAAAAATAAAGAGCAGGTCCCTACCTGAGAAGTTACAGTAAACCCTCGCGAAAGATCTGTCTCACAATAATAAAGCAACAACAGCAACACTAGGAAAATGGTACGGCGCAAAGCCCTAGGTCAAGTTACAAGATCAAGCTAATATCAGAATTTACATTTAACAGGGTAGCAAAACAAATCTAAGTTAGGATGATACCATCTCCACATTTACATTTAACGTTAATTCATCTAGCTAAGTGCTATGAATTAATAACAAAATTTACGGCGGTGACGTCCGTAATATCAAACAATTAGGCTACATTCAAAGCTAAGTGACCAGCCATAGAAAAAAACATCTAAAACATTCTTAGGAACTAAGTGCTAATCAGCACACAAAAGGGTAACATAGAGGATTCATACACTTTTACATCATCAAATAAATAAATAAGAGAACACAGTTTTATTCAAATGCCTGCCTACACCTTGGTTTACTGTTTGTAAGCCATAGTCATCTAATGTGTGTTGTTACGGTGACGACTGCGTAGTAAAGACTACGTCTAACATCGTATGGCCTGCGCTCCACCAGCTACGAACACAAGGTTCGAGCAAGCTTCAGTCGCAACAAAAAGAGTGTCAGCTGTCCTCAAGTCATTTCCTCCAGGAAATACCTTCATTAGCACGGCTATGTCCGCAGGTTCCAAATGCAAATGAACAAGGTTAAGCAGAAAGGATTCGTTAGTTAGCTTTGTTTATCAAAATTATGCGTTTTATTATTAAGATGTCGGTTTAGGTTATCGTTGGTTTATAGCGAATAATACTGACAAGCCTGGGCACGGAGCGTCTCCCCTGAGATCATCTCTGCCCAAAAGCCTCGACTCAAAAGTCGGAATACAATCAACGAGCAATAACAACTCGGACACACAATAACACAAGTTACCAGCGGCGCACAGCTTGCGTTCAATAACTCTGGGACGGGCCTGGACACAATCAGTTACCCTCCCTAAATATCTGGTCAACGGGAACAGTCCCGGACATGGTACACACAATACCATCATACATGAAAAACCTCCCTAGCGGGGCTAGCCTACAACGTACTATAGAAACCTGACATAACTTTACTCGTCAAAACAACGGTACACGCAACAGCGTTTAACTAACAAATGACAATATACAGAACATATGATCAGATACAAGAATGGACACTGGGTTCCGTAAGCTTTAATTGCAATGAAAGGGAAAGTGAATGCTAAAAGCATTCTGTCCTATGTTAACATGAGTCTGTCTCACTTAAAAGCATGCGCTCTCAAACGGGCGCTGGGTAGAGTACACAAAACCTGTTCGTGTCGCCGCAGGCTACAAGATTCCTGCGCTGTATGACACAACACACTAACTAGGCCGGCAATTTAAGCAAGATAATAACTGAAAAACTGGCCTCATAATAATACCTTTACCATAGGTTATAAACCTCGAAGAATATGTGCATAAAAAGCACGCTATAAAGCTGAATACAATCATATAACTCTGTCTTTCACAACAAAGACGTTTAAAAGGTAGCAATGTCACTAATTGCTGGAGCTCTCTGCTCTCAAAGATAAAATACTTCAGTTCTGACTTGTATCAAACATCAAATAAATCACGTGTCATCACACATGACACTAACAAAATAATAATAATACGCAAACTCCACTCTCTGCTGGATCTGCTTAATGATACGTTGGGAACAGGGTTCGATGCTAGAAAACAACGAAACGTCCCTATTACTTATAAGGTCCACACATGACCTGGATGGCTTCTGAGCTCATCTCTAATGAAATATAATGCAGTTACAAAACTGGTAATTACAGTCGATTACCCAAATGATACGACTACTCTAACGAAGTCAGGGGCGTAACATAGACTGGCTGCAAAAAGTGCAGTTAAAGAAATATAACTATGGCATCAGATTGCCATAACTAAAGTCTGCAAAGACTTGAAAATCACCCCAGATAGGGTTAAACAAAGTAGCCTCAAAATGACTACAGTCACGTTTAGCAATAGGCAGAAAATGACGTTCTACGACGTCCATCAAGCTGCACCAGGATTGACCAAAATGTCAGACCCAAGGGTGACTCACAATCACTGTAGATAAATGACATCTAATTAGACTAAATTACATTCCCTACCTATGAAATGGCTGTCATTAAGTTCGGTTGGTTCACAAACTACACTAATCTAACTATACCACCAGAAACTAGAACAAGGAAGGGTTGTACAAAACTCACGATATGAAGGAGCTCACACTTAGCTCTCTGTCCGAAAACAAGGGTTGAACAAAAGCACCTCTGGCTTTCAGGGTTGGCATCGTCCTCATCAGAACTTCCATCTGGGCTCTCCCAAAGACCAGGGTTCGGTCTGTCCCTGTAGTTGACCTCGTGAATGGACTGGACATGCCTGGACATCCTAGGTTCCTTCCTTCTCGTTCGATGTTCTAGAAGTTCCATAATCAAGCTCGTCCCATCCGATACATCTCCCTCATACCATAATGGTATTAGCCCATGGTCTCGGCCTCGAATATGGTGTTGAAAAAGTTTACCACGTGGGCGGTAGTATAAGACTTGTAGTAGTTCATTATTATCACTTGAAAATTACAGTATTCGTCGTAAATATCACAGGCTTTAAATATAACTGGTAACACAGCCTCTACACTTTGCAGATGTAAATGATAAATGGCCGTGCACTGTTCTGCGGTTCCACACGTGTACAGACGCTACCTTTTCTATCACGTGGCGTCCGTGAAATGGGCGTCGTTTTCTTATAGATAAATTCACCGTAGCAATCAGTGTATAATGTACTTTTATAATCACACTTGTTCAAAGTAATAATATCACATTTACCTGTATATTTTCGCACCAGGCTATCGTCCCTCCACAAACACGTGGGTGTAAAAATGTGGTGCTACAGTAATGTCGTAAATTTCACAATACTTGCCAAATAATTCACTATACAATTCGTGTTGATCACTGCACATCAACAACAGTGATTCGTAGTTCATTTGTGCTCGATGGCACTCGATAATGATTCCTCGCTGAAAAGCGGACTGTTTGCCACGTCTAATGCGACGGATATAATTACACGCCTACACAGGGCGGATTCTCCAGACGTAGTGCAAGGAACTGCGTTCCTCGTGGAAGCAAGTCGTCAAACTAAGTCGTTGAGCGACTACTTACATTCCTGTTTGCGTATCTGCAATGATATTACCTTACCTTAAAGTGAAAAAACATTCTCCAAAATGTTTCAATAATACTGAATAACGAAATTGAATATT
Source organism: Meconema thalassinum (assembly GCA_946902985.2). Lineage (NCBI taxonomy): Eukaryota > Metazoa > Arthropoda > Insecta > Orthoptera > Tettigoniidae > Meconema > Meconema thalassinum. Next base: position 313,216,912 of record OX336393.1, on the reverse strand, counting down.
CTGAGTCTCGTGGAAAGATAAAATTGTTTAATAAGACCTCAGATAAATAATTAGCAGACTTTACCAAAGTCAAAAGTGCGATTCTCCGCTACTTCAAAGAGAATTGTACAAGCTCTCAGCTTCTCGTAGCTTTCTGGGTGTGTTCAAAGGTAGTACATCCCATCATAAATGTGGTGTCATGAAAAATATCACATGAACCTTAGCTCAGCGGGTTCATCTGCCTCTCCGTCGTTTCAAATAAAATGTTGGGACGACAGTTTTATTTGACTCAAAGTTCATTCATAAGTGATATTTTTTTAGATTAGCTGCGTTGAAGGTTCCAATGCGCTCTCCTGCCCGAATGTCTTCAATCACATAACTTCCATTGTTCAGAGGTTGTCGGATACGACTGGGGCCATAATATAAAGACAGAAATTTCCCATATATACGGTCTATAGTACTTGAAATTCCGGGTCTCCTTATAAGGACAAGGTCTCCCGCAACTAGTGGTTCTCTGAATCTCTGGCGTCTAGTTCTTCTCAAGCGTTTGGCAGCTTGCCTGTCCAAGGTGTCCCTTGCAGCTAAAAGTCTGATGGCGTGTGATGGTTGTAAACAAGGTGGATTTACAATCACACGATTCCATATTCTCATTGGCATCTGGTTCAAATGCAAAACCAAGGGTATTTGACCAGTGCTCTCATGGACTGTTGAGTTAATACATTTCGCCATGATGACTACGACTTCGGTCCATCGCCAGTGTTCTTCCTGACAATATAATCGACAGAATTTTGCGATAGTAGACATTACGCATTCTGCTGGGTTTCTCTCTGGGTGGCGAATAGACGATAACACATGACCTATCTCCAACTCGTTCATAGCATTGGCGAATTCTGCGGAGGTGTACTGTGATCCATGATCAGTCAACAGGAATTGTGGCTTTCCTGCCTCCGGTATCACTTGTCGTCTAATTCTCTGGATAATCTGGTGTGCGGTGGCTTTCTGAATCGGATGAAGCATCGTATATTTCGTGAACACATCAATGGTTACAACAATGAAGCGATTCCCACGGCGGGCCTTAGGTATTGGGCCATAAAGGTCCTGTGCGTATAACTCTCTAGGTTGAGTTGGGAGTATTGGCCTAGGCGGTTCCTTCAACAAGTGTGACGTGTACTTGTTCCGCTGGCATGCGTCGCAAGCACGTAAACACTGTCTAACGGTGGTTCCTAGCCTTTTCCAAGTAAAAGACTCCTTGATGGTTGCAATGGTCTTGTCAGTCCTACCATGTCCAATGGATAGATGAACCATAAGAATAACAGATTCTTGATATCTCCTAGGAATAACTGCACGCAGTTGAGTGTGGTCCTCGTCCACAAACTTATACAAGACACGATGATAGATCAAATAGTCATCTGCAACAGCAGCAATCCTCGCATAGTGAGCATCCTTTGGATCCATTCGTCGTTCCAGGAAACGGATAATATGCCTGAGTTCCTCCTCACGTCGTTGTCCTTCAGGTAGATGACGAAGTCGGCGAAGGTGTTCCTCGCATTCTCCCTCGATGTCAATGGCATTCACAGTGGCTTCAGGATTCCGGCTGAGAATGTCGGCCAACACATTCTCTCTGCCCGGTCGGTAAACAATTTCCAAGTCAAACTGTTGGAGAAACAGCGTCCAACGTGTGATCCTGTCGCTTGCCAGTCTTGTTCGTAAAATGAAGGTCAGCGCATGGTGACCGGTCCTCACAATAATCCTCTGGCCTAACAAAAGTTTCTGCCAGTACTCAAGTGCGTAAACAATCGCAAGTGCTTCAATCTCATTGGTGAAATAATGAGATTCATGCGCTCTCAAACGTCGACTTAATAAAGCGATGAAATGACGTTTCTTCTCATCATCCTCCTGCAGTAGGATGGCACCTATTCCAATCGCAGATGCATCAGTTTCTAGAATAAAATTCCGGGAATAGTCTGGATATTCTAACTGAATTGAATCAACCAGCATCTGTTTAGCTTTTCTGAAAGCTGTTTCGCACTCGTCGTTCCAAGCCCATCTGAAATTCCTCTTCAGTAAACCTTGCAGTGGTGCGACAGTCTCAGAATACCTCTCACAATGAGCAGCAAAGAATTGGAGAATTCCTAGTAATTGTCTCTCGTGTTTCACACGGGTTGGCGTTGGAAATGCGGCAACGGTTCTGATCTTTGCCGGATTTGGCCTGTATCCATCTCCATTAATTATGTGTCCCACAAATTTGACTTCTCTCTGGAAGAATCGACACTTGTCGAACTTCACTTTAAAATTGGCCTGTCGAAGATTCTCAAAAACAAGGCGTAAAGTTGTTAAATGCTCTTCCTCTGTTTCCGAAGCTATGATGATGTCATCCACGTAACATATCACCTTCTTTTTCACTTCAGGAGTCAGCTTCGCATCAAGTGCTCTAATTAATGCAGCTCCGGCATTTTCACTCCAAAGGGTAGTTTTCGAAAGACATAGGTGGTCTGATCGAACAGAAACCCTGTATACTTCTGAGTATGCTCAGATAATCATATATGGTAGTAGGATTGTACTAAGTCCAATGACGAAAATATCTTCTTTCCCTTAAACTTCCTGAGGATGTCCCTAATCTTGGGCGGTCTGTCATGCTCAGGAGCTAAGCGTTCATTTAAGGCCCTTGCATCGAGACAAAGTCTCAAGCTTCCATCCACCTTAACCACAGGTGTTATAGGATTCAAGAAAGGAGTCGGTGACTTCTTGATTGTATCTGCTGCTTCCATCCCATGGATCTTCTTAGCAGCTTCTTCGCGGTGTTTCTCTGCGATAGGATAAATCTTCTTCTGGAATGGAGAATCATCCAGTAGTACAAGATCGTACTCGTAGTCTAATATCTCACCAGGTGTGGTGTCGAATATATCCTCGTATTCGCTTAATATTGCATCTAGTTTCTCTCGTATGGGTGCTGATAATTGTTCTGCCTCTTCGTCGGCATCTAGTGTCTCCTCAGTTTCCTTGCCATTTAAATTCTCAACAACGTTGACTTCGGATTCAAATTCCGGTTCTTCCTCTACTAAGTTCATTTGAATGGGTTCGTTCGGCTTAAACTCCTCCGTATTACGTCCCATATCAATGATTCCATCATACTTCCGAATGAAGTCTGCACCCAATATGGCATTATGATGCAAGCCTTTCATCACAAGAAATTCGTGCAAGTACACGTGGCTCGAAATTTTCAAAGTGCATAGAATCTGGATTTTGCACGTTACAACACGGTCAGTGATGACTCCTCTGACTCTTACTGCAGAAACTGGCAGCTCTGTCACCTCAGAGTTTGCTTTCAGTCTGGCATGGCAATCGGCGGAAATGACACTTATCATCGCCCCAGTATCGATGAGAATGACTACGTTACATCCATTCAGGGTAGCTACAATCTTCGGTAGACGCGTCAATTAGTAGTTGTGGTTCGTCGTTCGTCGTTCGTCTAACAGATCTTCCTGAATTGGCTCCCAGAGTAAGATGGTGGCAGTTACTCTGTGCTAAATCGGGTAAGAATCTACTGGTTTTTCGGCGTTTTTTTTCCTTCTTGGCGGGAAGTACCGGGCTGGTTTCGCTCCGTTTCTTCCGCCGAAACATTCCGTGTTTCCCTCGAAGTCGGGTTCTGATCTCCCCCTTCTTGTATTTCTTGAAGTTCTCGGAGTTGCTGAAGATATTCACGACTCTCCCGTGCTCTTCCTCTCCAGTCTCGAACGGTCTGGTATCTGAGGTCTCGATCTCTATTGTAACCTCTGCTATAGCGGTAATCCCTACGGATACTTCCGTGCTGTGGGTTCAGGCTATTATTCCCTCGGCGGTCGTTATCGTGACGACAGTCTTCGTTCGTCGCTCGATCGAAGCGCCGGTTCCAGTGACTACGACGGTCATCTCTCTGGTCTCTAGCATATGGAGTGTTGTTCCATTCTCTCCGACCACGATTATAGTCATTGCGCTGTCCAGAGCACTCTTGAGTCTGTGTCTGCTGTGGCGTCTGGCACACTTTGTCCACAGTTGTCAAGTTGACATGTCGCTCTTCACGCCTGTCAGCCTTCTGCTGACGGTGTGTCCGAAACTTTTCGGTGTTAGCGTCCAATCGTCGCAAGATTTGATCGCACTGCTGAAAAGTGGATGCTCCAGCAGCGATCAATTCACGTTGCACGTCTGCAGGGTATTGCCAGACGATGGTATTAACCAGGTCTTGCTCTGACAGTGGGGGTTGTAAGCAACGGAGTTTCGCAAGCTGGGTTGCGAAGTAGTTCGCATAGCGCGTCGGAGTGTTTGAGCTGTATCGGCGAGTGTACTTCTCAGCTCTGATACTCTGCTGAATGTCGCTTGACCAGTAAGTCCTCAGCAAGGCTTCTCTAAAGTCTTGGTAGCCTACAAATGAGTAACGGAAGGCTCTAAACCAAGTGCTGGCTTGCCCTTCAAGCAAACGCTCAATGACTCGGAGTTCTCTCTCCGGAGTTAACATTGTGTCTCTCAAGTAGCTTTCCACATTCGCCAAAAACTCTACTGGAGTGATGCCACTTCCAGTGCCTGAGAATCGAGCTGGTTGCTCCTCTCGTGAACGGATAATAGTTACGTTCCCCTGCGTGTGCGCGGGTCTGAACGAATTCGGCATATAGTTATGCGTCGGCGTACTCGTCTCTTGACTCTGTCGATTGGGTACGGGTTGGAAAGGATGTGCGTCAAAGTTTAACGCTTGACTCTGCGCTGAACCGGTAAATTGAGACGGTTGCGGTTCCATGGGTGCGCTAGGCTGAAAATGTGCAGGCATAATCCCTGCGGATTGCGATCCTGGTGTCGCCTGAGAGTCTCCCATCTGTGAGGGTAAATGTGTCTCTCGTGGATGCGTCTCCAGTCGGTCGAGACGTCTCTCGATAACTTCGAGCCCTGGGATAGTCTTATCTGCGACCATATTTCCCAGATCGTTGAGTTGCAATTCTATCTTTTCAACTTTGCCTTTGAGGTTGGTGTCGACTTCGCGAATAGCCGTCCTCAAGTTATAACTGAGGTCTAACCTCTCGGTTATCGCGACTTCCTCGAATCGTTTCTGTAGGGAGTCGATTTCTTCCTCGACTTTAGACATGTTGTCCTGGATCCTACCAACGTCATCTTTGACCTCGACTACCTTTGCCTCCATAGTGGTCGTATGTTCATTGAGGTCACCCCTCAACATCATGACATCGATCTTATTCTCCTCTCGATGAACATCAATCGTTTCACGTAGCCCTGTTACTGTCTCAGTCAATTCCGTAATATTCTTTCTGTTTGTGTTCAACTCGTCCTTGACCTCGATCATGCCATCGACGATCGTCTTGACGTTGTTGTTGACAGCGTTCGCTGCTCCTCTCATCAGTATGAGTCCTATATTCATGGTCGCCATGTCCTTCTTGACGTTATCCATGAATCCCTCGACGTGAGTTAAACGAGTTCCGAATTCTTCTCGAGTATGCTCCAAGTCGGCCCTCATATCGATCTGGACTCTGTTAATCGTTGTCTGGATCTGAGCGGTGTGCTCCTCTAATCGGGTCTGCACGTCCTCCCTAGCTCTATTCATCTGATCAGTTAAACTATCGATACGCTGGTTAGCTTCCTGATGGTGTCGTATAACATCAACTCTAACAGCCGCTAAACCTGCCGTAAGATCATTCCTAGCCTCTATCCTATGAGCGTCAATGTCGGCCCTGACCTGCGTTAGATCAGCCCTAACATTATTGATTTCATCTCTGACTTGGTCCACATGACCACTTACATTGTTAATTGACTGGATGTTAACTTCAAGATCACCCCGGACATGATTAATTTCCTGTCTAACCTGATCCACATGACCACTTACAATATTTATCGATCGGGTGTTAACTTCTAAGTCCTGTCTAACTTGGTCCACATGACCACTTACAGTGTTGACAGCTTGGGTATTCTCACCTAAGTCACCCCTTACAGTACCTAAGTCAGCAGTAATCTGCTGGAGATTGGCATTGACACCTGCCATCATCTCCCCAAACACACGACGAATTGTTTCCTCATCCATGACAAGAAAATTATTTGAGAAAGAGAGGGATCAATCTCTAATGGAACTTAAAGCTATGATTAGTTACTTGGTGGTATAAAGCTTGTTTCATTTAAATAAACATCACGAGTACAGCTGGAGTATGCAAACTAAGTGCTTCTACATTTACAAAGACAACGGCGAGCAAAGCAAAGTATTACATTTACTCAGGATGAGGCATCATCAAAGAAAACCCTATCCATCATTTATCTAACACTAAAGCCTCACCCCATGGACTTGTATCAAACATGAATGCCATGCGGTTAATTGATCTGCAGTACGACTTTCTAAGTTCGTCCAAGTCCGGTCAATTTACCATTAATCAACATTAAGATCCTCTTAAATAACATGGAACTGACGGTCACCACGTTAACGTCGGCACATGAGTTGGGCGCCATTTAAAATATATGTGTATGAGCCCGTCAGAGGAGCTGTCAGGATAGCCAACAACCGCAATGACTTCCCTAACATCTCATCCGCCGGACCTAACTGCCGTGAGGATCAGGTGAACTTCCAAATAGGCCAAAGCGGCACGAGAAACTGTAGTCCACGGGGATCGTGGTACATGGTGACGAAGGTCATAGACTGCCTAAGGAAAGGTTCACCTTAAAAACTAGACTGAGAAAAGAAACATCCAGACTTATGTAAAACACCGTGAAAATTTATTGTAAATTTTACAAACCCCTAGCCTAGTTCGGAGGGTTTCTATCGGCTAATCCGCAAGCTAATAAATAATCAAAAATAAAGAGCAGGTCCCTACCTGAGAAGTTACAGTAAACCCTCGCGAAAGATCTGTCTCACAATAATAAAGCAACAACAGCAACACTAGGAAAATGGTACGGCGCAAAGCCCTAGGTCAAGTTACAAGATCAAGCTAATATCAGAATTTACATTTAACAGGGTAGCAAAACAAATCTAAGTTAGGATGATACCATCTCCACATTTACATTTAACGTTAATTCATCTAGCTAAGTGCTATGAATTAATAACAAAATTTACGGCGGTGACGTCCGTAATATCAAACAATTAGGCTACATTCAAAGCTAAGTGACCAGCCATAGAAAAAAACATCTAAAACATTCTTAGGAACTAAGTGCTAATCAGCACACAAAAGGGTAACATAGAGGATTCATACACTTTTACATCATCAAATAAATAAATAAGAGAACACAGTTTTATTCAAATGCCTGCCTACACCTTGGTTTACTGTTTGTAAGCCATAGTCATCTAATATGTGTTGTTACGGTGACGACTGCGTAGTAAAGACTACGTCTAACATCGTATGGCCTGCGCTCCGCCAGCTACGAACACAAGGTTCGAGCAAGCTTCAGTCGCAACAAAAAGAGTGTCAGCTGTCCTCAAGTCATTTCCTCCAGGAAATACCTTCATTAGCACGGCTATGTCAGCAGGTTCCAAATGCAAATGAACAAGGTTAAGCAGAAAGGATTCGTTAGTTAGCTTTGTTTATCAAAATTATGCGTTTTATTATTAAGATGTCGGTTTAGGTTATCGTTGGTTTAAGGCGAATAATACTGACAAGCCTGGGCACGGAGCGTCTCCCCTGAGATCATCTCTGCCCAAAAGCCTCGACTCAAAAGTCGGAATACAATCAACAAGCAATAACAACTCGGACACACAATAATTACAGTCGATTACCCAAATGATACGACTACTCTAACGAAGTCAGGGGCGTAACATAGACTGGCTGCAAAAGTGCAGTTAAAGAAATATAACTATGGCATCAGATTGCCATAACTAAAGTCTGCAAAGACTTGAAAATCACCCCAGATAGGGTTAAACAAAGTAGCCTCAAAATGACTACAGTCACGTTTAGCAATAGGCAGAAATTGCCGTTCTACGACGTCCATCAAGCTGCACCAGGGTTGACCAAAATGTCAGACCCAAGGGTGACTCACAATCACTGTAGATAAATGACATCTACTTAGACTAAATTACATTCCCTACCTATGAAATGGCTGTCACTAAGTTCGGTTGGTTCACAAACTACACTAATCTAACTATACCACCAGAAACTAGAACAAGGAAGGGTTGTACAAAACTCACGATATGAAGGAGCTCACACTTAGCTCTTTGTCCAAAAACAAGGGTTGAACAAAAGCACCTCTGGCTTTCCGGGTTGGCATCGTCCTCATCAGAACTTCCATCTGGGCTCTCCCAAAGACCAGGGTTCGGTCTGTCCCTGTAGTTGACCTCGTGAATGGACTGGACATGCCTGGACATCCTCGGTTCCTTCCTTCTCGTTCGATGTTCTAGAAGTTCCATAATCAAGCTCGTCCCATCCGATACATCTCCCTCATACCATAATGGTATTAGCCCATGGTCTCGGCCTCGAATATGGTGTTGAAAAAGTTTACCACGTGGGCGGTAGTATAAGACTTGTAGTAGTTCATTATTATCACTTGAAAATTACAGTATTCGTCGTAAATATCACAGGCTTTAAATATAACTGGTAACACAGCCTCTACACTTTGCAGATGTAAATGATAAATGGCCGTGCACTGTTCTGCGGTTCCACACGTGTACAGACGCTACCTTTTCTATCACGTGGCGTCCGTGAAATGGGCGTCGTTTTCTTATAGATAAATTCACCGTAGCAATCAGTGTATAATGTACTTTTATAATCACACTTGTTCAAAGTAATAATATCACATTTACCTGTATATTTTCGCACCAGGCTATCGTCCCTCCACAAACACGTGGGTGTAAAAATGTGGTGCTACAGTAATGTCGTAAATTTCACAATACTTGCCAAATAATTCACTATACAATTCGTGTTGATCACTGCACATCAACAACAGTGATTCGTAGTTCATTTGTGCTCGATGGCACTCGATAATGATTCCTCGCTGAAAAGCGGACTGTTTGCCACGTCTAATGCGACGGATATAATTACACGCCTACACAGGGCGGATTCTCCAGACGTAGTGCAAGGAACTGCGTTCCTCGTGGAAGCAAGTCGTCAAACTAAGTCGTTGAGCGACTACTTACATTCCTGTTTGCGTATCTGCAATGATATTACCTTACCTTAAAGTGAAAAAAACATTCTCCAAAATGTTTCAATAATACTGAATAACGAAATGGAATATTCTGAGTCTCGTGGAAAGATAAAATTGTTTAATAAGACCTCAGATAAATAATTAGCAGACTTCACCAAAGTCAAAAGTGCGATTCTCCGCTACTTCAAAGAGAATTGTACAAGCTCTCAGCTTCTCGTAGCTTTCTGGGTGTGTTAAAAGGTTGTACATCCCATCATAAATGTGGTGTCATGAAAAATATCACATGAACCTTAGCTCAGCGGGTTCAATATATGCTTTTCATTAGTTTGCAGACTCTGCCAGTACTATCTTCAAATCCTTCAGGTTGATACATGTACAAGTTCTCCTCCAAGTCTCCGTGCAAGAAGGCTGTCTTCACATCAAAGGGAACAAGTTTCTTCTTCTCAGTAGCGGCATGACTGAGAATCAGTCTAATTGAAGCATGGTTTGCTACTGGACTAAATGTTTCTGAATAGTCAACTCCTTCTTCCTGCTCAAAGCCTCGTGCTACCAGTCGTGCTTTCATTCTCCCATCAGGCTTCTCTCGTAACACCCAGCGGCAGATCAGGGGTCGAACTGCTTCCGGACATTTCACTAATTTCCAAGTTTACATCTTCTGTAAGGATTCAAATTCTTCTGTCATGACTTTCAGCCACTTGGCATCTTTCAACGCTTTGGAAATAGAGATATCTTGGATTTCTCCTATCATGGCTAAGTTGGCACTCTTTCCTCCCCGGAGGTAGCCCATGACATAGTCTGATAGTTTGACAGGTAGCTAAATATTTTGATGATTGCGTAGTCCTGGTCTTCTTGGTTGTTGTTCTTCTTCTTCTCTGGCTTCATCTCTTTCTTCGTTTCTGTCTTGTCTCGGGTCTATGCTGTCTTCATACTTATCTTCTTCAATCAACTCGTTCTCGTTCATGGCCATTTCAACATCTGTCAGGTTTCGCTCATCTTTTTCTCCTTCATTAAACACGACGTTGTCCGAACTTACAACATCACGTTCTTCAGGCAGATAGACTCTGTAGGATGGAGAGTCAATGTCGTATCCAACAAATATACCTTTCCTAGACTTCTTGTCAAACTTGCTTCTCTTGTGGTTGGGAGTCAAAACGCAGCAGTCGCATCCGAAGGTTTTCAGTTTGTTCATGTTGACCTGTCGTCCAAACCATAGGTTGGCTGGACTCGTTCCTTTCACTGAACTTGTGCCAGTCTGGTTGATCGTGAACACAGAATAGTTCACTGCTTCTGCCCACAAATTGTCCTTCAGGTTTCGTGCATGAATTGCTGTCCTTGCTGACTCTACAATTGTTCTCATTTCACGTTCCACTCTTCCGATCTGTTCTGGGGTGTAAGCTGTTGAAAAAGTGTGAAAGACACCTAGCTCCTCCAGCAGCTTACGTGTGTTGGCATTCTTGATCTCGGTTCCATTATCTGATCTTAGAATTTTCACCTTTGTTCCGAATTGGTTTTCCACCAGCTTCATGAAAACATCCAGTTTGGCTGCGGCTTCGTCCTTCGTCTTCAAGAAGTATACTGTTCGGAAATGTGAAAAATCATCCTTGAAAAGCAAGAAATATTTTGCTCCTCCTAGCGATGGTGTCGCCATCACTCCAATATCTACATGGACCAGATCCAATGGTTGGGTAGCATCCTTCTCGTTCAGTGGGTGAGATACCCGATGTTGTTTACCGTAGGTGCATCCTTCGCAGACTCTCTCGTTCCAATCATCAACATATGGAATGCCATTCCTCTCCAAAGCATCCTTCACATACTTCAGGTTTTGGTGTGCGAGCCTCTCGTGCCAGGTTACGATCGAGGTGGCTACCATACAGGCTTCCGACTTCTCCTGGCGGAGCATCATTCTGTACAGGTCACCTTCTCTGACTGCCATGGCCACAATTTCACGATGATCAGACGTTTCAAATATTGACTTATCTTTGTTTGCAGTTTGGACATAACCTCTGTCGAGTATCTGACTGACAGATATCAAATTGTAGTTGAGCTCAGGCACATAGAGCACATCCTCCAGGATGACCTTGTACCATTCTGTTCCGTTGAACGTTGCCGATGCCAACACCCTCTAGTACAGTCGCATCTCCGATGACAATATGAGATGGAGTTTCTCGTTCAATCAATTTGACGAACCAGTTCCTCTGTGATGTCATATGTTGTGTAGCTCCACAGTCCTGGTACCAGTGATTTCGTGTGTTACATTTCGAATTTAGACTGTTCAGCTCTGCAGTTGACAGTCCCACTGATGCTAGTTCGCGGTATGGGCGATTCGTGCTCTTCTGTTCACTCCGTTCTGACCTTTCATTTCCATTTTTGTTGTCATCCTTCTTAGTACAGTAACTTGCGAAGTGACCTTTCTGTCCACACACATGGCAAGGATAGTTTTCTTTACAATAGGCAAGATATTTGGCACAGGGTTTGTTTCTGCAGTGTTTCTTCACATGTCCTTTCTGTCCATACTTAAAGCAGCTGACTGACGCACTTCCACCTTGTCTGTTGCTATTGTTGTGAGTAGACTGATTTCCAGTTTTCTTCTCCTTTGCGATGAGTGCGTTGACTACAGTTGCTCCACTTTCCTTTTTACCTTCATTGAGTCGATCCTCTTCCAGCCTCAATCTTTCGATGAGTGTTTCAATTGTTTTGTCGGCTTCTGTCATTGTCCCAGGCTGTTCTGAAATGGTGCAGCTTAGGTGGTAGCATACTCAGCATTCGTGTCATGATCCAACTGTCTTTCACCCTGTCGTCATCTGATGACAGGTCTTCGGCTATCTGTTGAATCTCCAAGCAATTCTCAACAGCTGATTTATGGCTGTCAAAAACATAACCAAAAAAATTCCTTTGCAAACCCTCAACAGTAATATCAGACTTTTTACCATAAATATTTTCTAGCTTATCTAACATTTGTTTTGCAGTTTGGCATTTGACTAGCTTTTTCGCTATATTACTACTGACATTTAAACCTATAAGCGCTTGAGCTTCTACATCTTTCTTTATCCAATTACGTACAGGATCGGAGTTTGTACCTGATGGTTTGACAGTCAAACCAGTTGCAATATCAAAACATTCTTTTGTTCTCATAGCTAAATTAATTTTGAAACGCCAAGAATCATAATTGACATTTCCATGCAAATCTTCTGTCAAAGTTTCTAAATGAACCTTTACTGTATCCATGACTTGACTTAAAAAGCAAAATTAAGTTTCAAAAATATGACAAATTTACAAACGTTTGATTTCACAAGATTTTACTATCTATTTTCAAATAGTTTTATCAATTTACTCTGACTCATGTATAGGCTACTTGACTGACAGTTTGATGTTAGATTGACTTAGCTGACGTTTCTTGGGCTGACGATGTGGTTGACGTCCTCTTCGACGGGGCTGACTTTGTCTGCGATGACTGACGTGGACTTTCTCGGCTGACTGGACTGGCATGACGACTTCTGACTTGGACGACGACGACTGACTCGGCTGACTTTTTCTCGACGTCCAAATTGTATCCCGTAATGCTCGGCGTGTCTGACGTATGAGCGGTATCTGTGCCGATAACCTGTTGTGATTCTTATGCTCCGAGCAGTGATGAATGATCAAGTCATTGTCAATATGTATGACGTCCTTTTATTTATCAAAAATTAAACAGCAAGTGTCATCAAAAGGCGCCTTTTGACTCTACAGCATAACACATGTTTATGAGTTATCAAAAACTTCCCTACATTCAATATAGATACAATTTTCATGGCTGATGGCTTCAGATTTCACAGACAATATCTTACACATACATTCCGCCATTAGCTGTACATCTTCGTCTGGTTTAAAACAATTGCCAACTTATAAAAGTAAAATACATTTTTGATCACATTGTTGCCAACTTAGATTTACAGTAGAGGTTATAGTCAGTTGTAAACATAATTAAATTTCAACAAGTATCAAACGCCTTTCTCAGGTCTATGAAAAGGCCACTCGCTGTCATCTTATAGTCTATTACATCCTGCAAGTTAGAGATTATATCAATTGTGGCTATTTCTGTGCTTGAGTTTTCTCGGAATCCATACTGCCCTTTGTAGAAGTAATCATTTTTATTTAAAAAATTAACAATTCTGTTTTTTTACTACTGTTTCGAGTACCTTGGATATGGGTGGGAGGATGGAAATGGGTCTGTAATTGTCTGGATTGCTTTTGTCACCTCCTTTGTAGACTGGTATGACTCGTGCTATCTTTAGATCATCAGGCACCAGACCAGTCTCTAACGATAAATTAATTAAAGTAGTTAGTGGCCTACTTAGCATGTCAATGGAGTTTTTTAACAATTTTACTGACATACCATCTTTGTCTTGGCTACTTTTCATTTTAAGGCTTAATATAATATTGCGAATTTCCATCTCATTAGTCGGGGTCATAAATATGGAATCTGTATTGACATTAATTTCATTAACTTTCTTCCCTGGGAGGATGTTTTTGGCTAACTTGTGTGCTATGTTTATAAAGTGAATGTTTAGAGCATTGCAAATATATATTTTTTTCCTGTGAAAGATTTACCGTCAATTATTATCTCACTGGGACCATCTTTGTTTTCAGTTGTGCAGTTGTAGATCATTTCATTGATTACTTTCCAAGTATCTTTTATGCTATTGGCGTTCAATGTTAATTTATGTTCATAGTATGAGGATTTCAGTTTCCGTTTTAAAGCTGTCACTTTGTTCCTACATATTATGTTCTCTTCCTTTAAGAGGTTGTTGTTTCTGTGAATGTTTGTTTTAAGTTTAGCATGTAGTAGGTCCCTTCGTTTTATTAGCTGAATTAATTCTGTTGTTATCCATGGGTTATTGTGGTTCTGGTGTATTTCCTTCAAAGGTGTGTCAGTGTTTTCTTTGTTGGGTGTCTGTGTCAAGATTTTGTGTTTTATGGCGATGTAAGTTTCATTTACATCATCTAAACAGTCTATTTGATTAAGATCATTGGAGAATATGTTTTTGTTCACGTACCGGTAATTTTTATTTACGGTTTTTTGAACTAGACCTTTGCTTGTTGTGGGGGTATTTAAATGTCATGATCGAGATTGGGCTTTTGGCTGGATAGTAATTTGACCATAAAATCTCAGTTACAAGAATATTATGAACACTAATATCACTATTTATATTGCTTATCCTATAGGTATATTTACAGTTATTAGTGGCTACCTGCTTGCCACGGTGGGTGAGTGGCTATAGTGTCGGACTACCAACCCCAAGATTTCAGGTTCGCCCCTGGCCATGGTAAGTGATTTTTGAAGGCGACAAAAATCACGATACTCATGTCATACGTTGTTGGCATGTTAAAGAACCCATTTGAATTCAGTAGGCCGTGTTCAATGGCAAAATTAATATCGGTATTTTCCGCCAACACAAAGTTCCTCCATTCTCTACTTGAAAGCGCTGTAGTGTCAAGGAGTTTAGATATCTAACCTCCTTGACTTTCATAGCGTTCAAAGGAACGACGAAATTCGACATGCAAGCTACCCTCTGGGTGTCAATTAACAAAGCTTGCACCAGGCACCCGAGGCCATACGATATTATTATTATTATTAGTGGCTACCTGATCAAGGAGTGTACTTGTTGATTCACATATTCTTGTTGGATACCGAGTATTGCCTTGTGTGAAACCATAGCTTGATAGTAGATTGAGGTATGATTTGGTAACATTATTTTTGTTTAGTAAGTTAATATTTGTATCACCAATGCATAAGCAAAGATTGGCATTATTTTTCGAGAGAATGTGCTCTAGAGATTGCATGAAATTTGTTGCGTTATTTATGTTAGGATTATATACTGCAATTATATTAATAGTATGCATGTTATTGAAACGAACAGTATCACTTCTTTTAAGCTCTAACTGGATCAAGCTATGGTTACTCTCAACTAGGTTAAGAACTTTTATATTCCATTTTTTGTGGACATAAACTCCCACACCTCCACCGTCCTGATTGTCTCTGTGTACAAAAGCAACTGAATAGTTGTTTAGGTTGAAGTATTTAGCTTCATTACTTTTTACCCAAGTCTCGGTTACCACTATGACATCTAGATTTTCAACAATATGTATTAGTATCTCGATATCTTCTAGTTTATTTTTGATGCTTCTGCTATTTAGAGAAACATCTTTCAACTTTCTAGAAGTTAAGAATTTCTCCTCACCACATCCAAAATAATCATGATCATTATAAACAGCTTTAAGATGTGCGGAGGGATACAACTCTAAGATTGGCATGGGATTTGGGGATGGGTAATTTGCAGTGAAGTTTATGGATACATTTCTAAAATACTCATTGTATGAAGAAGTATTTCGGAACTGGTGCGGCCTTATATCTTGAACAGATGACTTGACCTGGACTGTCTTTAAAACTAGTGCATTTGCCTTAATTGGGGAGGCTTTATATTTTTTGCACTTGTGGAAAGATTGTAGCTGGCTGGTGCAGGTTTCCTGGCAGATGAAGGCCTTGCTGGTATTGAATCCAACAATGTATGTAGTGTGGTACGGTACATGCATGTTTGCAATTAGCAAATGGTTCCATACCAGCAGGACATTCACACTGGCACTCCTCAAATAAGAAGTCTGCTACTTTGAAGTCTACATGGTATAAATTCAGACTTTCACAACCAGCGTTGAAATAAGAATCTCTGTTTCGCGGGCTTATAGGCCGTGTTCTAAGGACATTATTTTGTTGTCCTGACGTTTCGCTGAAAACTGCGTTCAGCATGTTCACAGGTTACATTAAGCGAGGTAAAAGAAGTAAACAGAAGATATATAAATAGTCAACAACCCACACATAGAGGCTACCATAGCAACGGAATACCACATAAAAGTAATGCATCAAGGACAGGGCTGCTCTTCCGTTGCATCTTCTCGTCTACGACGGTCAATGAGGGCAGGCTTGAGGGGATTAAGAACTGGAAGCCAAGCTCTGTTCACACGTTCTGCTTCCTCCTTAAGATTGAAGCTGTTAGTATGCTTCAGGATTTCAATGGCCTCCCTTTGTAGCCTGGCATGATAAGACACCGTGGTGGACAGAACTTCGGTGTCTCCATATCTTATGTCGTGACCTGCGAGTAACGAGTGTGCTGCAACAGTGGATTTATCTGTTTGTCCCAGCCGGTTGTGTCGTTGGTACACCTTGAGGCGAGTGGCAATACCTCTTTTCGTTGTTCCAATATATACTTGTCCACAATCACACGGGATTTTATAAACCCCTCACACCTCAGGAGAGGAAGGCTATAAAGACTCTCAATATGGACGAGAGCATAATCATTCTTCCTGCAGACAAAGGGAACGCAACGGTTATCTTGGACATGGACGATTACACTAGCAAGGTTTTGGAACTTTTAGACCCGGGTACCTACTGCAAACAACTGAGAGATCCTACCAACCGGATTCTTCGTGAAACGAACGGCCTGATCAAGGTATCTTCGCTACCTGAAATCGTAAAGAAGGGAACCACCAGAAGTGAGGCTTTACCACCAAGACTATATGGCTTACCTAAGATACACAAAGATAATGTTCCTCTTCGTCCTATCGTGAGTGCTATTCGATCACCAACTTATAGCATTGCCACACATATAGCTGCCTTACTTCAACCACATATCGGCGGTACACAGTCGTACGTCAAAGATTCCGGCCATTTCATTGAAAAATTGAAAACTATTCAACTAGAAGCTGGTGACTTACTAGTCAGTTTTGACGTGGTCTCTCTTTTCACGAAAGTACCCATAAAGGCAGCCCTGGAGTACATCGCACGGATTTTTTCACATGATATCGCTGCCTTATTCCGCCACTGCCTCACCGCTAGCTACTTCCTGTGGAAAGGTGATTTCTATGAACAAATTGATGGGTTGCCATAGGCAGTCCCCTGAGTCCGGTGATCGTGAATTTCTTCATGGAAAAATTTGAACAAATAGTACTCGAGACGGCACCTTTGAAACCTAAGGTGCGGCTAAGATACGTGGACGATACTTTTGTAATATGGGGCCATGGTAAAGATCAATTAAATCTGTTTTTACTACATCTTAACAGCCTGAACTCTAACATTCAGTTTGCCATGGAGTTAGAGAATGAACAGAAAATCGCTTTTCTCGACGTTATGGTCACGAAGACCGCTGATCTAACCTTGGGACATACAGTTTACCGTAAGCCGACCCATACTGACCGATATTTACATAAGACGTCCAACCACCACCCACGACAGAAATACGGAGTGATAAAAACACTGGCTGACCGCGCGAAAAGAATTTGTGAAAAGCAGTGCCTAAACCAAGAAATTAAAAACTTCAACGAGGCCGTACGCGCCAATGGGTACAGCCAGAAAGATATCCAGCGAGCACTCCATTCAAGACGTCCAACTACAAGGGCAATTGGAGACGAGCAGCCCCTGGCTAGAGCTTTCCTTCCATATATAAAAAAGGTCACGGACAGAATAGGGAGGCTACTCGAGTCCCATGATATAAAGACCATATACAGGCCTACGAGAAAAATTAAGGACATGTTTAGGTCCGCTAAATATAAGCGACATCCTCATACCACGGCAGGGGTTTATAAAATCCCGAGTGATTGTGGCCAAGTATATATTGGAACAACGAAAAGAGGTATTGCCACTCGCCTCAAGGAGCACGAACGACACAGCCGGCTGGGACAAACAGATAAATCCCCTGTTGCAGCACACTCGTTACTCGCAGGTCACGACATAAGATATGGAGACACCGAAGTTCTGTCCACCAAGGTGTCTTATCATGCCAGGCTACAAAGGGAGGCCATTGAAATCCTGAAGCATACTAACAGCTTCAATCTTAAGGAGGAAGCAGAACGTGTGAACAGAGCTTGGCTTCCAGTTCTTAATTCCCTCAAGCCTGCCCTCATTGACCGTCGTAGACGAGAAGATGCAACGGAAGAGCAGCCCTGTCCTTGATGCATTACTTTTATGTGGTACGCCGTTGCTATGGTAGCCTCTATGTGTGGATTTTTGACTATTTATATATCTTCTGTTTACTTCTTTTACCTCGCTTAATGTAACCTGTGAACATGCTGAACGCAGTTTTCAGCGAAACGCCAGGATAACAAAATAATGTCCTTAAAACACGGCCTATAAGCCCGCGAAACAGAGATTCTTATTTCTACATGGTATACCGGTACCACGTTCTTTCTGTACTCTGACGCACCTCTGCCTTAAAGAAAAGTAAATTCACCTTCCAGTGCCCAACGCAAGTACAACAAGTATGTCTCTTTATACATATTACTACCCACACCTGAATCGCGTTGCTCACAGTACTTTAATTATCTTGAAAAACACTGGGCTATCACAGTTGGAAGGTCTGTACTTTCATTAACATCCTTGTATATTACCGCACTTGGTACCGGTACTTTCATGACGTAAATATCCTCCTTCTCATCCTGCCGATTTTCCACACTAAATGTGGCATCATAATCTTCGAGCCTATAAAGGTTAACATACGAAATTTAAAGCGGATATTGACGAGAAAGGCATTCATAGAATTTGGTACCGGTACTGTACTAGGCCTAGACTTAAGTCAGGTAAAAAAAATATAGAAGTGATATTCCAAACAACTATACCTCTTTATAAGTTCACCCTTCCTTCCATGAACTTTCGCATTTCTTCTTCTGAGTTCCGCCTTCAATTGAAATAAATTCCAGTTCCCATACTCCTTTTTTTTCATTCATTTGGATGCCTGACAGAACAGCTGATTGCATTAGAAAGAATGAAGCATGTCCATTAATTCGTATGCGCCTGGACCCCTCCTTTGTCTGCTGCACTCTTGTGGTGACAACACGAAGTTCACCTAGAACACGCCCATTGTGAACAGCCACCATGAGACATATATCCGCCAGCGCTCTCTCGTCACGCCGATCATGTCCCTCCGACACATCTGTGCCTCGGACACTGGCCCACAATCCATGCTTTTTGAGATAATTTGACATCCCAAAAGACCAGTTTGAATAATCCTCCCGACCACTCAATTTCGGAAACCCATAGGCGCAAGGACTCGAGGCATGTTCACTCATTTTGCCTTCTCACTTTAAAGTTCACTGAAGAAAATTATAACAGAACACCGTTATGTTTGGGCCCATAACCTATTGAAACTACTTGTGCTATGGATGGGTTTCTATTGTATCAGTTAAGCAGGGGATGAACGGATTAAAATACACGAACACATGTCGACTTAGATTGTACTGTATTGAACAAGAACACAGGATACAGAATACAGACAAAAGGAAAAGAACATGACGTCAAAGAATATACATTTGACAAAACATAAACGATATTTACATGCAAGCGAGATTAGAAAGTATGAGAAATATTTATTCTCTTCAACAGTATTTTGTATGCGATTTCGCTCCTTTTGGTGAACGGCTGAAATTCCCTCAATTTTTCTCTCATAGAAAAGTCGTCTTAAACCCGTCGGGTGTAAATTGCCAATGTGCGCATTGTCGACAGACTCGACATTAACATGATAGGGCCCAGAGTGGTTTAAGGGCTACAGTTTCGGAGAACCAGTCCTAGTTGATGGAGTTGAGGTAGTCGAAGTTACGGGAGGCAAATTCGTATCGGATGACGGGGTATCAGAAGATAAGGCTGGGGGTAAACGGGGCAGTCATAGGCACTATCTCTGTGAGGATGACGTCCATGGCATCGTCAGGGGGCCCCGGATTTTCCGCACCCCACTAGTGGCAGACATGTCACCGATATGTGGAACCGAGAATGGGGGTACTATTCACAGAGTAATATCCACTAATTCACACTTAGTCACACACAAATAGACGTGAACACACACGGACACACTACTTAGCATTAGCCGTCACTCTCCGCACACGAGGCGATTCGAACTTACGAGCGCACAGAAAAACCGACCCGCACGCGATGGAAGAGCACTCGCAACTGGGCTCTACTTTTTCTTCCGTGCGGGTGTGGTTGGAAGTATGGGTTAAGTTAAAAACACGTTTGATACACGAACGATACTATAATGCGAACGTTGTGTAAAGGGAGGGGAAGGAAGAATAAGATCAAAGAATATGGGTTTAAGAATAAGAGAGGAAACACTTTCGGTTATCAAAGTGCCTAGAGATAGGGGCGCCTCGGGCTATGTTGCGTTCTGGCATTTCTGCCAACACAAAGAGATTGGATGCTTGTAGTTTAACGTGACCGTTAATCTTGAGATCATAAGCCACGGGACATCCTTTTTACGTGGAATCCGAACCACAGGACATGGCATTTCACTTCGAAAATCTCACATGCATTGACCGGGAATCGAACCTGGACCGCCTCAACACAAAGAGAGAAATGCCATATGAATGTTTACTATATCGCAGGTAAACCAACGGTATTGCTTGCAATAATGGAAACTATATTGTAATATGAAATATTTATCATTCTCCAAAGAAATACTTTGCATATGCTTCGTGATTTTAAAAAGAAACATAATAATCAATTGCTTCAATGTAGGAAACACATTTGATAAAATAGTTCTCTCACGTCTATGGCATCTTCATTTAATCTTATATCAATTACATATTGACCTATTCATGTGTATACATGCTCTTAAGTTCATATATCATCAATATGCTCACTGCTTTCATTATGAAACTTCCATAACCTCAGTAACTGAACTGTAGCGAAGTTATTTCATTCCCCATATGGGGCGGGCACCCAGGTCGACGAGGAGCTCTTGTGCCTTGTGAATATGAATCGAAATAGTGGAGTAGATTTAAAGTTGAAATGTATTAGAGAAAAGAGAAAAACCTGACGCAGGGAGTCAATCTCGCTCACAACAGGACGGCCCACACCAAGGCGGGACCGTCACACCACACTCGCCCGGGCGCATAATTTTTTTTTCCAGCCCGAGCCTAGCCACAGTATGTATTTCCGAGCCTCTTATTGGCTGTTATGTCAAGCCATTCTCCTGGTTCCGAATCGAGACGGTAGATAGTAGCAGGGGACACATCCGATCAAACATGGAGGTAGGTTATCGAGTAAGATGTGGATAATATTCGATGTTGAATTGCATTATTAGCGTGAAACAGTCATGAAACTTGCTTTAGATCAGGTTTAAAACAACCCTCGCAGCAAATGAATGCGTTCCAATCAACATTTTCAAGTCTAAGTGAAATCATTCGACATTTAACCACATGTATTAAGACCTATGTTAATATACTAAATAGGCGAGCGCAGATGTGCACAAGTGGTATCGTGCGAGCTTGCTGACTTTGAGCCCCGGGTTCAAGACTGCCCTATGGCATAAAATGTTTACTTCTTTTGGATTATTTTATAATATCCTCCCTACCTTTTACAGCATGTTTTATGCCTTGTTTTATTGAAATTATCTGTATGGGTGATTGAAATAATAAACATTGTTAGGCGGAATTCTTCCCTATTCTCACTTGAATTTATATTCCTCTGCTTACTGTTCAACACGGCTAGCGTTCTTGGCTGTCTCCCCTGAGGTCCGGGTTCAATTCCCAGTTCTGCCGAGAAATTTCAATTCTGATGTGAGGTCTGCAACGGGGTACACTCGGCCTCATGAGCCAAAACTTTGTAGAGGTGGAATCGATTCCCACCTCAACCGTCTTGGAAGTGATTTTCCATAGTTTTCCACATCTACTCCAGACAAATGCCGAAATTGATCATAACAATGCCACGACCGCCTCCTTGCGAATCCTCACCTGTATATCAAACACTCATCATACTACAGACACCACAATAACACAGGTTATCAGAGAAATGTATGTATTTAATTATTTATTTATTTACAAGTAAGTGGGCTCAATTACCACCATGTCCAATTTGCTCAAATGAACAAGAGTAACATCAGCGTCAACTTCAGCTTGCCTCTCCCCAAGGTGGACAGGGTTCAATTCCCGATCAATTCACGTGAGATTTACGAAGGGAATTATCATGTTCTGAATTTTGGTTTCTAACTAAATTGGAGGTACCGTGTCTAATGATCGCGAGATTGTGTGCTTCAGTCTTCAGTCTTTTGACAGGTTTGATGCAGCCCTCCATGTCTCCCTGTCCTGAGTTAATCTTTTCATCTCTACATAGCTACCACACCCTACATCCGAGGCAATCTGTTTAACGTATTCAAAACTTGGTCTACCCGTACAGTTCTCGGCCCTTCCTTCCATAACTAAGCTTGCTATTCCATGGTGTCTTAGTATGTGTCCTACCAACCTATCTCTTATCTTCATTAGCAGTCGCCAGAAACATCTCTCCTTCCACTCGTCTTAATACCTCTTTGTTTGTAACCCTATCTACCCATCTGATCTTCATAATTCTCCTGTAACACCACATTTCATACGCTTCAATTCTCCTGTTTTCAGCTGCACCAATAGTCCAAGTCTGACTTCCATAGAGCGCCACGCTCCAGACAAAGGCTTTCAAAAATGACTTCCTAATACCTAAATCTATATTCGATGTCAAGAGATTCCTTTTTTGTAGAAATGCTTTCCTTGCCTGAGCCAACTTACTATTTATGTCCTCTTTGCTTCGTCCATCACTGGTTATTTTGCTTCTTAAGTAACAGGAGTCTCCTACTTCCTTTAGATTTTCACCTGCCAATTTGATGTCCATAGAGGTTTCTGATTTATTTCGGCTGCGTTCCAATATTTTTTGTTTTATATTTTATTAATTTTCATCATGAACTCTTTCCTCAAGACGGAGCCCATACCATTCAAAAACTTATCCAAATCCTCAGGCATGTCGGCCAAGATGACGATGTCATCGGCAAATCTCAGAGTTGAAATTATGTCTCCTTGAATCTGCACTCCCACTTTAAATGTTTCACCAATTTCCTTCATTGTTTTTTGAATGTAAAGATTGAAAAGTATGGGTGATAAGTTGCAGCCTTGCCTTTGTTATGAACAATTTCGGCATTTGTCTGGAGTAGAAGTGGAAAACTATGGAAAATCACTTCCAAGATGGCTGAGGTGGGAATCGAACCCACCTCTACTCAGTTTTGGCTCATGAGGCCGAGTGTACCCCGTTGCAGCCCTCACATCAAAATTGAAATTTCTCGGCAGAGCTGGGAATCGAACCAGGACCTCTGGGGAGACAGCCAGGAACGCTAGCCGTGTTGAACAGTAAGCAAAGGAATATAAATTCAAGTGAGAATAGGGAAGAATTCCGCCTAACAATGTTTATTATTTCAATCACCCATACAGATAATTTCAATAAAACAAGGCATACTACATGCTGTA
Organism: Meconema thalassinum; assembly: GCA_946902985.2. NCBI lineage: Eukaryota > Metazoa > Arthropoda > Insecta > Orthoptera > Tettigoniidae > Meconema > Meconema thalassinum. The sequence continues at coordinate 313,193,563 of OX336393.1, read as the reverse complement.
AAAGTCAGGGAGGATATTATAAAATAATCCAAAAGAAGTAAAAATGTCTACCCTTGGGCAGTCTTGAACCCGGGACTCAAATTTACCAAGCCCGCTCGATACCACTTGTGTATATCTGCGCTCGCAAATAAGTAAATTATCATAGGTCTTAATACATGTGGTTAAATGTCGAATGATTTCACTTAGACCTTAAAATGTTGATTGGAACGCATTCATTTGCTGCGTGGGTTGTTTTAAACTTGATCTAAAGCAAGTTTCATGTCTGTTTCACGCTAATAATGCAATTCAACATCGAATATTATCCACATCTTACTCGATAACCTTCCTCCATGTTTGATCGGATGTGACCCCTGCTACTACCTACCGTCTCGATTCGGAACCAGGAGAATGGCTTGACATAACAGTCAATAAGAGGCTCGGAAATACATACTGTGGCTAGGCTTGGGCTTAAAAAAATATGCCGCCCGGGCGTCGCCAGGCGAAGCCCCGTTTATTTGTAGGCTATAAATGGAGAATATATGGTTTTACATGCAGTAGTCAAGCATGAGAATGTTTTTAGAATGTCTTTGGTAAATGTTCTTTGTAAATAGTAGTATGACATAAACGTGAGTAATGAAACACATTTAGTTCACACACACGCACAAACGAGATTTTCTTCATAGCAAGGTTGGCATGAGCACTTTCAGTTCATGTTGGCATGGGCATGCGGTAGGCCAGTGTTAAAGAGGGGCTTGGCTTAAATTGATGCTAGGGGTGGGTAAACTGTACAAAAACCTAGTACAGCACATTATGAAAAGAATAATAATAAGACATTAATTGGTGGGGAAATTTGTCCTCTTTAAGCGAAGAAAAGACGGGAAATTAAATAAATGTTAAAATGGAAAATATGGTCATCAGGCACTTGTGGTGCCGTTTGAGGTATCACCGGGGAGGTATGACTGAGTTTTTCAACTTCCACAGTTTTTATCATATCATTACCACTTGCATAAACAGTTGCTGGCATCTAATGTTCTAATTTGTAATTAAATAGCTTTGTTAGATTTTGAGATATTGCACTTTTTTGTATTCAAAAAGTGGTCACATAAAAAAAAGTCCCTTGCGACAAAGTTTTTGTTCGACCAAGCTGATTTAAAAAAAATGTTGTTAAGATGTATAGAAACAATAATTGCTTTGGGTTTTTGTGTTAGATGAATACTGTTCTTTCCAGAAAAGTTTAAACTTTCATTTTATATATTTTTAAAATTTCAGCATTAATAGTTTAAAGTTATCTATCAAAATTCATACTAAAACTCAGAGAGGTTCAAAACCAGAAACAAGTTTACATTAGTGTACCTTTTGCAACTACTTTACCAAGTTTCAACAACATCTGAAAAGAATTGCATCGCAAGGAGCATTTTGTACACAGAAAAACATTGGAAAAGAGCAATGCGAGAAAAAGGCAAGTTAATATTTACTCACTCAAAACTGCCCTGCCCCATATGTTTCCCCTTCACATCTCCTCGTTCTTTCTTCCTTAGATATCTTCTGCCATTTTACATGCCTCCTAGTCATTTTCTCCCGATCACAGCCCCTCTTTTGTGCCTGAGTAACACGTCTAACATCTTGTAGTTTGCATAGAGAACTTGAGGTTATAGGGATGGTCGAATTTCTGATGGAATGAAGGGTTTCCAGAGTTTTGTAGTGCCCCATATTGAATTCTGAGACAGCCCTGAGGATACCAAGTTCCAGTTTTGTCTTGGAAACAAATAACTCCTTAGGGCATTTACTCCACACTACATTATGGAGGGACTCGTTAGCATTCTGAGTCTTCCCCGCTGTAAAACGCTGCAATATCTGATCTGATGCTAGTCTCAGATACACAGGTGCTATCTTCTCAACAACAGAAGGATTCAGCTTGCAACTCATTCTACTGTGGCTATCATTTGGTTTTCCTTCTGCCTGTTGTCGGTTATAGAAGCACCAGGAGTTGATACCCTTAGGACAAGTCAAATGCTGAAGCTTGCGGTCAGTTGACATACAGTGTCTAAGAGTTGCAAAAACTGCCCTCTTTATTTTTCCTACATCTGGAATATTATTGACAATGGCATGCCTATAATAATGGGTCAATTTAGTTATAGTGCTGTCTTTCAAGTTGCCCTCTTTACGCCCACCCAGTGTCACACCCTTCGCCCTCCATTCCTTGACAGTGTTACGAAGAGCAGTACCAAGTCGCTTAGAAATATGGTTTATGCATTCTTCTTTCTCAATCCTTTGTTCTGGACCGTACACCTCAATCTCATTCAAGTGGGCGTAGGTCTTGGCATTCCCATCTGACAACACCGATGTGTATCGAAAACCATTGTCAATGGAACTCTTCCACAGGATCTCTCCAATGTCTTTTTCCATTGCATTGGAGGACCCATCATAATTTTTCTGGCATTCATCTGAGCTCTTATGACCCTCCCACCAAATATTATATTCTGCACTATTTTTTCCCAGGTCCCTTTCTGCAATAACACACTGACGGCAATACTTTGACAGAACATGGTAGTCTAACACAACTCCAGTCAGAATGTCAATTACGAATCCTGCACCATAATTCGATGTATGGCCACGTTTCTGCCATGTTGCATCATATCAAACACCTATGTCAATGGTCTGTTCATCACTAGCCCCATGAGCATTGTGTACTACTTGTGCAGCCATAGAAAGTACTTCTCTTCTCATTAATTTTCCCTCATCTATGAGAATTCTAAGGTGTTTTGCAAAAGGCCTTCGACCTAAAGTGTTCATACCCATACCTATAGAAAATGTCTCCAGCCCACGCTGGCCTTTACCTAAACTACTAAATGTCTCAACCATAGCATTGTTCACATGGAAACCAGGTCTTTGAGAATTATCATCTTTAATTCTTGGTGAAGTGTAGGTGTTAGCAGAAACATAACCACATGTTCTGCATTTAATTATAATTTTAGAGGAGAACCCATGAGTTTCCCTAAATTCAATAAAAATAGATTTGTTCTTACACTCACCACACAGTAGCTCCTTCACTAGTTATTGCCAAACATCCTTATGCACCAAGGTATAGATCACAGACCCAACACTTTGTTCTGCACTGGCAGAAACAGAAAATAAATTTATTTTCCTCTCAGACGCAGACATATCTGCATCTAGTGAGCTACTAGAAACGTTATTCACTTCTTCATTAGGCCTAGCTGAACTGACTTCTTGTCCTGGTTTCTGACTCTTTCTTTTAGCTATAGCTAATTTGGCAGCCTTACTTTTCTTTGAGGGACGTTTTTTCACTGGTCTATAGCTACACCTAGGACTCTTTTGAATTTCCATGGTTTCTCACTAATAGTAATAATCACTATTGCTATAGGCCTAACCTAAAAACTATAATCACTACTTATCTATACACTAAAACGACGCACTAAGACCTCTACACTATAAATTACACAACTACAAAGGAAATAAGACGAAACACATCACTGAATAATCACTAGTTTGGATATGTAATTCGTTGTACTGAAACCACATGTTACATTTGCATTACAATAACATAAACAAACAGGGAAGCCATGCTTGTACTACTACAGTCAACACAAATACGAAATTCAGAATGTAAATAATACAAATATATATATAATATTAACTATCATAGTATAGTTGTGTGAAAAAAATGGAATGCAATTTAGAAGAGAGAAATCGTTCTCTAAATTAGTTAAAATTGAACTATTAAATGACATAACGTAGTTATATGGACTACGTAGTAAACAAACAACTGTCAGCTTGCACAGGTGTGCCTCTACGACACATACGCCGCGGAATACTTGAATAATCGACAAAAAACATACAGAAAACTATCATTATGCTATTACAGGAAAAGTGGGCGTGGTAGTGGGCTATTAAATGCCATGCGCGCTCACATTAAATGGCCTCTACAAGCTTCAAAATAGCCGGAATTACTAAACTAAGATGATTTTCTGAAAGAGGAAGAATTGGGGTATTTTTATATAAATAAAACAAAAAAACGAGTTTTTGCTTGAAAATCCGAAAAATTCAGTCATACCTCCCCTTAAATTGATGCTAGGGGTGGGTAAACTGTACAAAAACCTAGTACAGCGTATTATGAAAAGAATAATAATAAGACATTAATTGGTGGGAAAATTTGTCCTCTTTAAGCGAAGAAAAGACGGGAAATTAAATAAATGTGAAAATGGAAAATATGGTCATCAGGCACTTGTGGTGCCGTTTGAGGTATCACACATGAGAAGGGCTGGCCAAAATTGCAACCTCAAAAATAGTCTGTGGAGTACTGCTTACAAATGCAAGGGTTAGGAGACAGTGTGGAGGGGGGAGGGGAGGAAGCAGGGAGCCTAGGTCCCAAGGGGGGAATAAATGACCAGAAACGGGTGTCGGTGAGAAGGGCTTGGGAGAGGGGGATAGGGTTATAGCATCTAAGGCTTGATCATTATTGAGGGCTTGGGCATGTTGGAGGTATTTAAGGCGGAGTTTATGACTTATTTATTTCCTTTCGCTCCGTGGGGAGCATAGGGCATCCAAGAATGATTTCCATCGGGCTCTGTTTGTTGCCAAGTTCTTCACTTCCCTCCAAGTCTTTCCAGCTTTTCTGGCTTCTTCTTCAATAGTGCGTTTCCAGCTCTTCCTTGGTGTTCCTAGTCTCCGAGCCCCTTGAGGATTCCAGTCCAGAACTCCCCCTTATACTGCGTCATTCTGTTTCCGCAGAGTATGCCCAATCCAGCCTCATTTCCTCCGTTTAATTTGGACTTCTATAGGTTGTTGGTTAGGCCTTTGCCACAGCTCTTCGTTTGGGATTGTATCTGGCCATCGCATTCACAGAATTCGACGCTGGCAACGATTGATGAATATGGTACTTAAATTTGGTGGCTGATAGGATTGGTAACTTTCCATGTTTCACATGCATACAATAGGACAGCTTTCACATTGGTATTAAAAAGTCTGATTTTCGTCTTCCTGGGTATGTTACGGTTTCTCCAGACTGGATAGAGCTTTACAAAAGCCCCATTTGCCTTTCGTATTCTCCTCTTGACATCCTCCTCAGCCCCTCCCCTTCTCGTTACCACACTTCCCAAGTAAACAAAAGTATCCACCTGTTCTACATCTACTCCTTCCACAGTGAGACCAGCCTGTTCTGTCGAGTTCACTCTCAGCTCTTTTGTTTTCCTTGAGTTTATCTTAAGTCCAACGTTAGCAGCTTCTAGATCTAAGTTTGCCAGTTTTCCCTCTATGCCTCTGAAGCGCTGTGCTAGCATACAGATGTCATCAGCAAAATCATGATCCTCCAACCTGTCTCGAAGACCCCACTGTATCTCTCTCTTCCTGCCTCTCCCCACCTTCCTCAGAGTATTATCGAGAACAATCAGGAACAAGGTTGGAGAAAATATACATCCTTGTCGTACTCCAGTCTGGATGGTCAATGGCTGGATTAGCTGGGCCTCATACAGGACTTGACATTCATAACCAGAATACATCTGTCGTATGATGTTAGCTATTTTACTTGGTATACCATATTCCTTTAAGGTCTCCCACATGACCTTCCTATTAATAGAATCAAAGGCCTTCTCATAATCTATAAACGTCGTGTACAGTGCTGCTTGCCATTTGTTACTCTGCTCCAAAATAGTAGGGGGCCAAGACGGGTTCTAGACACCAGCCTACTTTCCTACGAAGTTTGCCGATATCTCCCGAACGCCTGTTCGGGTTTTGATGTGTGACGTGTCGTAGGACTCTGGGTGACGCCCTTGTTCCTATGGAGAACATCCTCCCCCCCCCACCCCAACTAAAAACTACCCCTACTAGGGTGTAATAATAATAATAATAATAATAATAATAATAATAATAATAATAATAATAATAATAATAATAATATCGTATGGCCTCGAATGCCGGGTGCAAGCTTTGTAATTTGACACCCAGAGGGTGCATGTCGAATTTCGTTGTTCCTCAAAGCACTATGAAAGTCAAGGAGGTTAGACAGGGCCCTCGCGAGGGTGCGCGGGACCTGGCGCGAGAATGTGCGCGCGGCCTAGTAGGCATGAGTTCGCGGGGCAGTGGTAGTAAATGCATATTTTAGACGGTAAGTGGCTGTGTTGTACGGAGGGTGTTGTTTTAAAAGAAATTACAATTTTAGGCTAGTTAAAACTCATTTTATTACATTTCTAGTTTCTAATCAAACCTCAACAATAAGGATATGCATGAAATTGGATACAGGAAGCACCTGATCAGATAAAAGCAACAAGCAATATCAATGGAAACCTGATATAATGAGCTAACACAGGTGATTTGTTTGGCATAAATAATATATTTGGAAAATGAAACATGTGCTTGATGTACTTTCTTACCCAAACACACATAATTAATAATAATACGCAATCACGTTTACATATTTCAACATTTCTACGGCTATACAGTTGTTCATAAACTAAACTACTAAAAGTGCTATAAGTCTACTTTCATTGATAAATATGAGCTGAACGAGAAATAACATGGTTCACAAGGCAGGCTATATTTTCTATTAAAAACACCTGTTTTTGTTTAGAATTTAGAGCTTTTTATTTATATAAAAGGCGTTTTGCAGGCCTCTGCTGATTAAATCATTCATTTCTAATTTTTTGGCCGTTTCACATTCGATTGACAGAGTTGATCGCAAATAGTTTTTTAGCCTATTTTCATTTATGAAAAAATAGGCCTATGAGATCACCTTTATTTGTCCGTGTGTCTGTCTGTGTTTGCGTGTGTGTGCCCCCCCCCATAAAATCTAAACGTCTGGAGCGATTTCAATGAAACTCGGTAAGTTTATAGCACTAATCCGGACGACCCCGACCGTGCCCTTCAAATTTTGTTACGACTCACCGATCCAACATGGCGGCTGTGCGAAATATTTCATCAGCATTCAATATCTCCGAAACTATTACAGATATCACCCTGGAATTTTGTACGGTGATAAAGGGAACTACTAGAAGTTCACCTATGTGACTTTGTAAACCTGGTAACTAAAAAACCAACAGGCAGCCAAGCGAAGTTGCGACTTTTAAATAGACGTTTCTCGCGATTTAACCAACCAAACGCAATGGTACAGTACCTAATATTTATACACATTGTAATGCACCGACATCTAACTTCGTTCAATGGTTTACATAATCTCAAGATGACGGCTGTGCGAAATATTTCACCGGCACTCTATATCTCTGAAACTATTACCGGTATTACCCTGAAATTTTGTACGGAGATAAAGGGCACTACTGGAAGTTCATCTGTGGAACTTTCAAAAATCGGTTAACTGCAAAACGAACATGGTGAAGTTGACAGTTTTAAATAGACTGTTCTCGCGGTTTAATGATCCAAACGCAATGAAACTTGTTACAGCAAATGTTTATACACATTGTAATGCAATACCTTGGTGATCACAAATCCAACATGGCGGCGACGCGAAGTATAAATATTCACATGGACGTTTCTCGCAAACCATCCAAGTGCAGTGAAATTTGGTACAATAGCCTAAATCCTTTTACAAACGTTAATCCGCTGGCATCTAATTTATTTCAATTGTTTCCATAACCACAAGATGGCAGCTGTGCGAAATTTTAAAATCTCGTTTTTACTTCTTGTGTCCTAATCATGCGATTGAAGTTTGAATACTACACGTACACAATAATCTTCATGTAGCAATACATAACTCTAAGACCTACATATATAAAAATTCAACATGGCGACCATCCGAAATATTTAGTCGGTTCTCATTATCTACGAATCTATTACATCAATCAAACTGACATTTTATATGTTAATGATAATAATAATAATAATAATAATAATAATAATAATAATAATAATAATAATAATAATAATAATAATAATAATACTATTATCGTATGGCCTGGGTGCCGGGTGCAAGCTTAAGCTTTGTTATTTGACACCCAAAGGGTAGCTTGCATGTCGAATTTCGTTGTTCCTTGAAGCACTATGAAAGTCAAGAAAGTTAGATATCTAAGCTCCTTGAACACTATAGCGCTTTCTAGTAGAGAAATGGGGAACTTTGTGTTGGCGGAAACTCCCGAGATAAATTTTGGCATTAAGAACCCGGCCTACTGAATTCAAATGGGTCATTTGACATGCCAACATCGTATGACATGGTGTCGTAATTTTTGCCGCCTTTCAAAAATCACTTACCACGGCCAGGAGCGAACCTGCAAGCTTGGGATTAGTAGACCGACACGCTATCCACTCACCCACCGTGGGTGAAATAGTAATATGAACTAATTTTCGTCCTAGACACTTGAAATTTACTTTGGGGGGTGGAAGGGGTAGGGACCTTTGATTTATATTAAACACACTTTTTTTGTAAAAAAAAATGTTTTCAAAATATCATCCATTTTGGAAATGAAACTATTTTGTTTTTTATCCTAGAGACTTGAAACTTGGTTTGTGGGTACAGGGGTAAGGGCCTTTTATTGATGTCAAACCAACGTTTTGGTAAAATTCCTAATTTTGGAACTATAGCCCATTTTGAAAATTGGTTTTGTATTGTCCTAGAGACTTAAAATTTGGTATGGAGGTAAAAGGGGTAGGGACCTTTCATTTATGTCAAACAGACGTTTTTGTAAAATTCCTAATATTGGAAATATAAAAAAATCATTTTTTTAAATTCTAGAGACTTAAAATTTGATATGGAGGTAGACAGGGTGGGGACCATGAATTTATGTCAAACAGATTTTTTTTTGTAAAATTCCTAATTTTTGAAATATATGTCCCCTTTTCTAACCATGTTTTGAAAAAAAAAGCAAAAACATCCGGCCATGGTGGCCGTGCCCCGAAAAAATGAATGGCTATTTCTATGGAACGGCGGGACGTGATACGACGATTCGTTTTCCAATGTGTCCGGCCACGGTGGTCATGCTTGCCAATGCATTCATCGCTATTTCATGAACCATGAATCGCAGAGGCTTATGTCATGGTTTGTAGCAGGCAATCGAACCCGAGATACTTTAAGCCAAAGCCTAGCACGCTAACCCGTAAGCTATGAATGAATGAAACCAGTGTTTGGCCACGGTGTTCATGCTTGCAAAATGCATTCATCGATATTTCACAAATCATTGATCGCAGAGACTTAGGCGGTAGCCATGCTTGCCAATGCATTCATCGCTATTTCATGAATCACGGATGTGGCAACCATGCTTGTTAATAATGTGAATCGATTGCGACAGACCGAGTCAGGGAATGGAATGGAATGAATGAATGAACTGTCCTGGTATTTGCCTGGTGGTAAAAATGGGAAACCACGAAAACCATTTTCATGACAGCCGAGGTGAGATTCAAACCCACGCTCTCTTGATGGTGGTGGCTTATGTTGGTGGTTTATGTTGGTGACTTATGGTGATGGCTTATGTTGGGGGCTTATGGTGGTAGGTTATGGTGGTGGCTTATGGTGATGCCTTATGGTGGTGATTTATGTTGATGGTTTATGTTAAAGATTTATGTTGGTGACTTATGTTGATGGCTTAGGTTAATGTCTTCTGTTGGTGGCTTATGTTGGTGGCTTATGGTGGTGGCTAATGTTGGTGGAATATGTTGGTGCCTTATGTTGATGACATATGTTGGTGGCTTATGTTGATGATTTATGTTAGTGGCTTATGTTGATGGCTTATGTTGATGGCTTATGTTGGTGGCTTATGTTGGTGGCTCAGGTTTGTAGCTTTTGTTGGTAGCATATTTTGGTGGCTTATGTTGGTGGCTTATTTTTTGGTGGTTTATGTTAATACCCTATTTGCAATGACTTATTTTATTTGCTTAGGTTACTGTCTTAGGTTGGTTGCTTATGTTGATACACTTATCTGGATACTCCTTTTGTGGTCCCAGCACTCAGCTTGATCATTGTTTGAGAGGTGGCAGACACATGCAGGTAGGAAATAATGATATAGCTTATCATAACAGTGATGCATTATTAAGCCGTGTTGTTAATTATTAGTGGAATGAATGGTAATTGTCTTTTATCCACCTATAAACTTACGGATTAAAAACAATCAAAATGTATATCATCACTGCTATGATTTCAAAAAATAGAAAACAAGCATTTATGTTGTATTTTTTGTATATTATAAAAAATGACTCAATAACCAAATTGTTGTTGTTTGAGTCTTCAGTCTTTTGACTGGTTTGATGCAGCGCTCCATGCCTCCCTGTCCTGAGCTAATCGTTTCATCTCTACATAGCTACCACACCATACATCTGAGGCAATCTGTTTAACATATTCTAACCTTGGTCTACCCCTACAGTTCTTGTCCTTGATCCTTCCTTCCATAACTAAGCTTGCTATTCCTGGGTGTCTTAGTATGTGTCCTACCAACCTATCTCTTCTCTTCATTAGCAGTCACCAGAAACATCTCTCCTCTCCCACTCGTCTTAATACCTCTTTGTTTGTAACCCTATCTACCCATCTGATCTTCATCATTCTCCTGTAATACCACATTTCAAATGCTTCAATTCTCCTCTTTTCTGCTGCACCAATAGTCCAAGTTTCACTTCCATAGAGCGCCACGCTCCAGACAAAGGCTTTCAAAAATGACTTCCTAATACCTAAATCTATATTCGATGTCAGCAGATTCCTTTTTTGTAGAAATGCTTTCTTTGCCTGAGCCAACCTAATTTTATATCCTCTTTGCTTCGTCCATCACTGGTTATTCTGCTTCCTAAGTAACAGAAGTCTCCTACTTCCTTCAGCTTTTCACCTGTCAATTTGATATCCATAGAGGTTTCTGATTTATTTCGGCTGCATTCCAGTATTTTTGTTTTACATTTATTAATTTTCATCATGAATTCTTTCCGTAAGACGGAGTCCATACCATTCAAAAACTCATTCAAATCCTCAGGCTTGTCGGCCAAGATGACGATGTCATCAGCAAATCTCAGAGTTGAAATTATTTCTCCTTGAATCTTCACTCCCACTTTAAATTTTTCTCTAATTTCCTTCATCGTTTGTTCAATGTAAAGATTGAAAAGTATGGGTGATAAGTTGCAGCCTCGCCTTACACCTTTCTGAATACCAGCTTCTCTCTCATGTCCTTCAACTCGAATGACTGCTGTCTGGTTTCTGTATAGATTGTATATCATCCTCCTATCCCTGTACTTTATTCCAATCGATTTCAAAATGCCAAACAATTTAGTCCAATCAACGTTATCAAAAGCCTTTTCTAAGTCTACAAAAACCATGAACGTTCTCTTATCTTTCCTTATTCCACCTTCCAAAATCAGCATAAGACTTAGTACAGCTTCCCTTGTTCCTACATTTCTCCTGAAACCAAACTGGTCTTCACCCAACTCCGTTTCTATCTGGCTTTCAATCCTCTTGTAAATTATTCTAGACAGGATCTTTGAAGCATGAGTAATCAAGCTGATTGTACGGTAATCTTCACATCTGTCAGCTCCCACTTTCTTTGGTATAGGGATGATTACATTCTTCTTGAAATCAGGGGGTACCTCACCTGTCTAATAAATCCTACACACCAAGTGATAACCTGATCAGACCTTCATCTCCTATGCAGCGTAGCAACTCTATCGGTATATAATCTATGCCTGGTGCTTTGTTCCTGCTTAAGTCTTCCAAAGCTCTATCAAATTCTGATCTCAATATTAAATCTCCTTTTGCATCCTCATCAATTTCCTCCTCCCTTTCCATTACATGATTCTCAATCTCCTTTCCCTTATACAAACTCTCTATGTAAGCTTTCCATTTCTCAACCTTTTCTTCCCTATCTGATAGAGGCTTTCCATTTGTGTCCTTAATATTACAGTTCTTAGTCTTCTTTTCCCCAAAAGTATTCTTAATCCTTCGATAAGCTGTGTCTACTTTTCCTAATTTCAGACAATTTTCTATACCTGCACATTTCTCTTTCAACCATTCTTCTTTCGCTTCCTTGCACTTCTTGTTGACCTCATTTCTCAGACATCTGTATTCTGCTTTCCCCTTTTCATCTCTTACATTCTTGTGTTTCCGCCTTTCATCCATCAATTCTAGTATATCCTGAGTGATCCACGGTTTTCTACCTATTTTTTCTTTCCTACCGATGTTTTCTTCTGCGGATATTGTTATTTCATTCTTCAAAAGTACCCATTCGTCTGCAATTGAAGTTTGTTTAGAGGTTTTCATTAGTCCTTCCTTTATACTCTTCTTGAATCTTTCGTTTACATCCTTCTCTTTCAGTCTGTCTATTGCCCACCTTTTTGGCTATTGACTTTTCTTCAGTTTCTTCAACTTTAATCTGCATTTCATTACAACCAGATTGTGGTCAGAGTTTATGTCAGCACCAGGATATGTTTTACAATCCAAAATCTGGTTTTGAAACCTCTGCTTGACCATAATGAAGTCGATTTGGTAACGCCCTGTATCTCCTGGTCTCATCCATGTGTATATTCTTCTATTGTGGTTATTGAATAAGGTGTTAGCTATGACCAACTCATGCTCGGTGCAGAATTCTACCAGCCTGCTTCTTCGATCATTCCTTTCACCTAATCCGAAATCTCCTACTATCTTCCCTTCTCTCCATTTTCCTACCACAGCATTCCAATCTCCCATTACTATAACATTTTCATCACCCTTGATATACCTCAGAATTTCGTCTATTTCTTCGTAGACCTTTTCAACATCCTCATCATCAGCTTGACTGGTAGGCATGTAGACTTGTACCACTGTAGTGCAGGTAGGTTTAGTATTGATTTTTGCTACAATAATCCTTTCACTATACTGTTCATAATATTCCACCCGCTGTCCAAGTTTCCTACTCAATATGAGGCCAACCCCTGCTTGGACATTGTTTGATTTAGTGCTAATAACCCTATAGTCTCCTGACCAAAAGTCCTGTTCTTCCTGCCAGCGCATTTCACTAATCCCAACCAAATCCAACCTCAACCTATCTATTTCCCTTTCTAAGTTTTCTAACCTTCCACTTCCTAGCAGACTTCTAACATTCCACGCTCCGATCCGTAGAATGTCAGATTTCCTCTTTGCCACTTCTGTGATGTTAACTCCCTCTTGAGTAGTCCCCACCCGGAGATCCGAACGGGGGACTACTCCGGATTGAAATTTTACAAGGGAGGAGGCCATCATCACATGTAATTATGCATAGAGAGGTGCATATCCTCGGGAATAGCATACGGCTGTAGTTTCCCGTTGCTTTCAGCCGTGCAGCAGGACGCAGTGTAGCCATTCTTTGGCTTATATTATCAATATCTTAACCGTCTATAAGACTAGTAAAGAATTGATTTATTCTGAAAGGCTGCTACTCCTTTTCAGAATAAGTAAAGAGCAATTCTACTAACAAAAATACTAACCTTCTACCGTACTAACAATTAAATACCAAAATTCTATTAACGAAAAAAATACTAAAGTTCCACCAACAACAAATACTACCACTAAAACAGTCAGTCACCAGGCACACTCACATGCACCCTCACACATCACAGTCGACTGAAACAATGAAATATAACTAATAAACAATGTAACTGCTACCAGACACACTCACACACCACAGTCTAATAGAACAATGACATATATCTAATAGACAAACTAACTACCTACTTACAACTAAAATTAACTACATACGTACTGTACTGTTATTTGAATTGTCAATATTTACAAAATGCAATTTAGATAGAAAATACTTACATAATGTAATTTAGATTCAAAATAGTCACAAAATGCAATTGAGAATAAAAATACTTACAATATACCCACCCTACACAATATGTCTACCCCTCATTATTCCCGTTTTCAACGCGGTCCGGGACGAGATGCGATGCAAGCCTATGTGGCGGGTGGTTTTTACTGCCAGATGCCCTTCCTAACGCCAACCTCACAAGAGGAGTTAATGACAGATGAAATGAATGAAGATGAAGAAAGACTAACACACAAAAAGATAATTTGGAAATATGAAGAGTTTTTAATTGCCGGTTATATATATTTTTCGAATGTTACAGTAACTTAGTTAAATTGAAGAACTAAATGATCCCACATACTTAATTACTTCAACGTCCTCTATCTAATGATGGTAGTTCAGGAAACCATATTGGTCGGAGATGACTAGGGAGCTCAGTGCACACGTCTAATTGGTCACTACAACTCCAGTGCCTATTTTGCCCGTTGTAGATAAAAGAAAGGAAGTTTGTAGTTATACGTGACCGTTAATCTCGTTATCATGAGCCACGGGACCTCCTTTTTACATGAAATCCAAACCACAGGACATGGCATTTCACTTTGGAAATCTCACGTGTATTGACCGGGAATCGAACCCAGACTGCCGTGGTGAGAGGCCAAAAGCTTGACTACTGCGCCACCACGCCCCGGATACCCATTCTAGATATGATCTAAATGAATTTGAGGAATTGGTGTCACCAACACGTTTGCCAAGTTTAATCAACATCTGGGAGTTTTGCGAGGTTCAACCAGGAAAGAACGAAAAAGATACAATTTTTCGTGGCAGTTAATTTCACGTCAAAAGCCACAGAACCTCCTTGTGATTTACGTGGAATACAAACCACCAACCAGTTGAGACATTTCACCTCGAAAATTTTACATGCTTTAACTAGGAATCGAAACCGACCAGCCTTGGTGAGAGGCAAACAGCTTAGCCGCTGCTCCATCACGCTCGAAATTGAATTGCACTTGAGTCGAGTTCGATGAAAGGGCAGTCAATCAAGATTGTCGGGGGATACAAATAAAGATCTTCTTGGCTGTAATACGTCTGCACGTTGTGCGAGTAAAATTGCGAAGATAGAGATTTTGTTTCCAGCATTTCAACTTTCATTTTGGTCCAGGATTTGCAAGGCCTTGGCCGCAGACTTTGATTTTGGGGCACCCTATACTGCATGAGAGAATTTCTTGGACAGAAAAATTATGAAACGTAGTGTTTTACGAGTATTAACCCTCAATTCACTACTAGGAAACATGTTACGTATATTCCTACCCTGAGTCCCACGGACTCACTTCTTTTAATATAAAATTAAGAAAAAAATATGCACTTGACTTGATATGGAAATTTGATGTTATTACACTTAATTACTAAATCAGAAAATTAGAAATATTTACAAATAATGTGATATTCTCACAATAATCTCAATAAACATCAAACAACTACTTTTTTTTCTTCAAAATATGGTTATGAAAATCCTTGCTCTAAGCAAAGGTGAATTCTTAACTCTACTCAGATAGTAGGTCAGATAAAATAAGACAAACACTTTCCCCAAAAGATTACATAGTACAGGTAGTAGATAATTGGAAATTATTTTTAATATACCGACTAAATACATCACCATTAGTAGCACGACAAGACACAGCAAGGGGAGTGTCTGAAACTAATAGAAAATCAACAGAATATGATAACATAGTCAAGCGACTTCCAATACGGCCAATACAATAAAATATAAATCGACAATAACAAAATACCTTCCAAGTACCTTAACAATATTTACTAACCTTTTCAGGCCATTGAGGTCGAGTTTCGAAAATATACGACACATGAGTCAAAATATCTCCCACGGAGGTTGGGAAATAGTTCAGAATAAAGTTGAACACTATTATATTCCAGGAAGGTAACTGGTCTAGCCCTCAGCCCTGCAAATTTTCACATCTTGCTTTTAAAGAATTCCAACGGAATCAATATCTTCTTCCCTCAACAAACATTTCCAAGGTAACCATCTTTGTTAACTTTCGTAGACATCGGGAGTACTCGTGAACAAATGAGCAACAAGCCACCAACGGCAAATCAAGTAGCAGTAGTACTAGCATTCCCCGCTAGATGGAAGTATCGTACAGTCGACTGACGAGTACGATTCTCGACCAACAGGTAGCGTTACAGATCATTTTCGTCGTAATGAATGACGAAGGTACTAATTAAGACAAATAAAACGGGTCATCTCTCCCTCCCACTATATTGGACAATAGGATTCTATTGTTCACAAAGTTTATGGGTCAAAAGTACAGGATAGACCGAGTTAATTGAGCTGAAAATGATATCAGTACTTTCATAACAGCCTTTTGTACACCAAACTGATGGTTTCAAAATTCGACACATACAAAAGTTTTTCATGCATCTGAAAACCACCAACATGCGTAAAGTTCAAACTCTTACTTGGAAGCAGTACATTTTTATAGTATAATAAAATACATCTTGGGAGGAGAGGACAAAACCTGGGAATTAAATGTCTGGCTTTTACTGATGACCTTGCCCTCTTAGCTCATAACAAAGATGATGCACGAAATATGCTGGACACATTGCACGAAAAAGCTGAGAAAACAGGACTTAAGGTATCATATGAAAAGACTGAGTACACCGGGGAGAGAGACGTATGGTGGTGGTACATGGAACTGACGAAAGAAGTAAGTTCAAATATCTTGGGGGAATGGATACAACCCAATGGACTGGATAAAAGGTAAACAAGGCAAAAGCAAGAAAATTGGACCGGCCCTATAGATTAACTCAGAACAGGTACAACAAACGAGCGATATCATACAAAGCAAAACTCAGACATTACAGTACAGTGGTAAAGCCAGAGTGTCTGTATGCCTCCGAGAGTCTAACCCTGAACAAAAAAGGGGAGCTGAAGGAACTTGAGATAAAGGAAAGGAGGATCCTGAGGAAAATTCTCGGACCACGGAAAGAGATGACGGAACATGAAAAAAAAGGAAAAATGAAGATCTGTATATGAAGACCGAAACCATTGTGGTCACAATGCGTAAAAGAAGGCTACATTTTTACGGGCATTTGATGAGAATGGACGGGAACTGGCTGAAAAAGATTTTTTTAAAGATATCACGGGGTTGAAAGCTACTACAAGATGGGTGGAAGAGGTCAAAAGAGACGGTATTGAAGTTGTATTAACTGAACTTGCCATTCACGATAGGAAAATATTACGAAGCCGAGTTGACAATAGCAAGACGTTCAAGGAAAAACCACCACAACACAGGCCGAATTTTTTAATAACAGAGGAGCAGAGAAAGATCAGAAGTGAAAGAATCAAGAGGTTCTGGGAAGAAAAGTAGAAACAATTGACCAGAAAGCCTTAGGTTCCATGCGGTCCACAGTTGGCCAAATTCGAAAAAAAAAGAAGAAACCAAATTACATTATTTTTAACATTTGAAGTGTACAGAGGAAAAACGAACATTGTCCAAAAAAAAAAACGAAAATGAGTTATTAGTCCCATTAGTTAGCTTAGTATCGAAGCGTTGAACACGTGAAATATCACAGTGAAACATTGAACGATGTCGAAGATATGCAGTGAAATAGCAATGGTACACAGAGGAAAAACGAACAATGTTCGCGCGGAACTGCATTAAAACGAACAGTGACCACCAGCTGCTGCAATGCGCATGCGCGTGTGGCCGCCATTGCAGTTTAAATGAATTTTGGTTGTGTCAGGTGACTTGTTCTGTTTCTGTGTTGTGTGGAGTGTTACAATAACATTGTATGTAGTACGATGGATGCTGTGGTCTACAATTCAAGTGATGAGGGGACTCAAGTCGCGAGTATAGGAACTTCTACAAAGAAGAAACGTAAATACGGTAGTGTGAAAAGTGTGATGAAAAGGTTACGAGATACTACATACGAATCTGGTGAAGACTGTGACTGCAAACGCTTGCAATGTTTTAAGCGGGTCACTTCTAATGAAAGGAATAAGCTCATAAATGATTTTAATAGGTTAGGTGATAGAAATGCCCATAACTCGTACTTGGCGGGATTAATTTCCGTCATTCCTGTAAACCGAAGGCGACCACGGCTGCCAGCACAAGAGACCCGCCTGCATGATTTTTCTTATGTGTATAAAGTTCGTGTCGTGCGTGATGGGACACTCGAAGAAATTAATGTTTGTTTTAAATCAATCTTGTCCTTTTTCGGTGTAACTGCCCGCCGTTTACACACAATTAAATCGTCCCTAGCTACAACAGGACATTCCCCGATTGACAAAAGGGGAAAACATGAGAACAGAGGTAAAAGTAAACTTCCTGAGGAAACGTATGAAGCAATGGCTATGTTTCTCAGCTCTCTTGAGGGGTGCAAATCTCATTACAGTTTGCAGGATACAGGAAAAGTTTACCTACCTGAAGACCTGAATGTGAAAAAGCTGCTGGTCATGTTTGTGGAACGCTATCCGAGTGTTCAAATTTCTTATGAGACATTCAGAGGAACATTTGTCACAAAATATAACATATCTTTTGGGTATCCCCGAACTGACACGTGTAGTACATGCAATGAACAGAAAGCATCAGATCGTAACATTGAAAAGGCTAAGGTTAAAACATCTAATCTGGAGGAAATGAGGAAGTTAGAAGAGGATTTGAAAAAACTGCATGACGAAATGAAACTGCACAAAGTTAGAGCTGACTGGTTCTACAAAAGGAAGAGAAACGCAAGAAGAGAAACTAGAAAAGATGCAACACACGAGGCGATAGCTATAGATTTTGGTAGAAATCTCCCATTACCAAACATATCAACCAGTGAGGCCTATTATCGTAGGCAACTTTCATTTTATGTATTCAATGTACATGTTTTACCAACTGGTATGTCGGTGTTTTACGATCAGACAGTGGGCAAAAAGGGAGCAGACGACGTAGTTTCAATGCTACATCATTTCATAACAAACTACTTAGATAATTCTGTCCGAAAATTTCACATTTTCTGTGATTCATGTAGTGGGCAAAACAAAAACTTCACCATGATTAGATTTCTCCACTATGTAGCAATAACATTGAATCGCTTTGACCAAGTATTTATCACATTCCCAATAAGAGGACATTCCTACATGGAGTGTGACAAAAACATGGGTCTAATTCAAAAGAAATCTCCAGCAGAAACCCGAGATGATTGGCGTGAAGTGATTAGAAGTGCTCGAGTGAAACCTTCTCCTTTCGAGGTAGTTGAGTGTAAAACTGATATGTTCAAGTCCTGGGGTAACTTTCTAACACCGATGTATAAGAAAGCATTTCCTGCTGCAACACGCCCCATCTTGGAACTTCGAATTACACCCAGATATCCACAGACAGTTGAACACCGTGAAACATACAATGGACTCTTCAATTCCACTGTTGTTACAGCAACAGGGCGTAAGAACTTCCCACATGGCCAACACGAAGTTGCGCAAGCGTATTTAGGACCAATTCCTTTGCCTAAAGAGAAGTACAAGGACCTTCAAGTACTGAAGAAGTTTTGCCGAGATGACGCACAAGAGTTCTTTAGTCGCCTACCTGTCGTGAAAGAGTCAACTAGGAACCAAGCAGATAACGAAGATAGTGATCTTTGATAACATTCTCTGGTAAGGGGCTTAACTGAAATCGACTATTACACAGAAGGACGTAGAAATATTACAGTGTTTATTACGTTTTATGTGTATGGCCATATTCAGTTATAAAAATGTTCAAATTATTGTTTATTCTGTGCACCAATTATTTTAATTTTTAAAATAAAAGGCCAAAATTTTACAAATTGAACCTTCCTTAACAAGACATCAATGGATAAATTTTAAGGTGTACATATTTTAAGTAATCTTAACACATTAACAGTATAATTGAGTATAAAGTTTTTATTTTGAATTTGTATTAATTTCATTTTCTTAATTTAAAAAAATTTAAAATTAAAAAAAATGTAACATACTCTCTAAACTATCTTAAATACATTTATTAAAGTAGTATTAATGCTATATTTGAGAAATAATCTTTGTAATATCATGAATGCACCCATTCTTTTAGGAGAATCCAGAGGAAAAACGCACATAGTCCTCACACTAATTAATAGAAAAGTGTATTACTAGAGTAATTGTCAACTTAGAATCATCTCTTTGATGAATATGATGCACAAATATGTGACAATTATGTAGACACTTACACACAAAGAATTACCATCTTAGTATTTTGTGTAGTAGTGTTCAAACTTTAAAATGTCTCTCCTGTAAAATTTGCTTTTTGTGACAATGTTCATTCTTCCTATGTACCCTTCATTTGTATAATGAAAAAAAAAAGTATAATGCAAATTAACATACACATGGAACTTAGTCATAATGATATTGATGCAGCCTAAGGCTGAAAAAAAATCACCATGAGGGTGAACTAAAAAGCAAATTAACATACACATGAAACTTAGTCATGATGATATTGACACAGCCTAAGGCTGAAAAAAAATCACCAAGACGGTGATCTAAAAATGCAAATTAACACACACATGGAACTTAGCCATGATGATATTGATGCAGCCTAATACTGAAAAAAAATTCACCATGAGGGTGAACTAGAAACCAAATTAACATACACATGAAACTTAGTCATGATGATATTGATGCAGCCTAAGGCTGAAAAAAAATTTCACCATGAGGGTGAACTAAAAAGCAAATTAACATACACATGAAACTTAGTCATGATGATATTGACACAGCCTAAGGCTGAAAAAAAATCACCAAGAGGGTGATCTAAAAATGCAAATTAACACTCACATGGAACTTAGCCATGATGATATTGATGCAGCCTAATACTGAAAAAAAATTCACCATGAGGGTGAACTAGAAACCAAATTAACATACACATGAAACTTAGCATGATGATATTGATGCAGCCTAAGGCTGAAAAAAAAATTCACCATGAGGGTGAACTAAAAAGCAAATTAACATACACATGGAACTTAGCCATAATGACATTGAGACAACCTAAGACTGAAAAAAAAATCATCATGAGAGTGAACTAAAAAAAAGCAAATTAACTTACACATGAAACTTAGTCATGATGATATTGATGCAGCCTAAGGCTGAAAAATTAATTCACCATGATGGTGAATTAAAAAAAGCAAATTAACATACACATGAAACTTAATCTTGATGATATTGATGCAGCTTAAGGCTGAAAAACAATCACCATCAGGGTGAACTAAAAAGCCATTAACACCTAGCACTTTGTTGTTATGATGGTTAAGCAACAACAACAGTAAACCAACGTCTAGCTATACTGTGCCAAGATTTTGTTTTTATTAAAACAAGTTATAAAGCTATGGATAGAGTGTGATTATGAGTTAGTTTTCTATTTTTTTTTCTTTCAAAACGCAGAATACATCGATGATTGTTTTTACCTTCATAAAGCAAATAAACAGGTTGACTACTTGTATTGATATCTTGAAATACATCATCAGGCACGTTATTAAAACGCGAAGGAAGAAATGTTTCAAACTCTTCACAAATGCAAAGAGCGTGGATCCCAAATTTAATGTTAATTTTTTTTATTCTATGAATTCGAAAAGGTGTATGAATAGGCAAGTCGCTCATCTTCTTGGGTTCAAGACCACAGGCTTGACCGATAGCATTCAAACCTTCCATGGTAATCTATAAGCAAAAGAGCGTAACTATGACACTCTAGTCTCAACATTGTTACAACAACAACAACAACAACAACAACAACAACAACAACAACAACAACAACAATCACCCATGGTTTTTAAGTCATTTAGCAATCCCCACCCCCTAGGTTTACAAATAAGACTATCTTTTAACAAAAAAAATGAAAGAAATGAAAAACAAACAAATATACTATTTAAAAAATAAAAATAAAAAATAATAATAAACAAATAAATGTTAAACCCACTCACTTACCTACCCCTCACCGTATTTGCCCAACTGCTAAATAACTAATGGCAAGTACTAGTAGTATTACTTTACAGACTCACACACATATATATACACTTTTGTTTAAACTTACACTTTTTTAATTCCATACACACCTGTCATTTTAAGGAAAGCAACCACTATATATATTTTCCCCTAAAGGACATTTATTCTCATACATATTCACCCAAGGAACCTTTATCGTTTACATAAACTATAAAATATAAATACTATTTACAAATTTACAATGACTAGCATGATAATTAGGATTTTATTCAAGGCTTTGTTTTGAAAACAAAAAGTGACAAGGGTATAGGTTGTTTATACTATTTACACTTGCTAATATTTACAATGTCTATCATTTAAAATAAAATAAAATAAAAACTATTAAATATACTATCTATGAAAAAAGTTATTTTGCGACATCATAAAACAAAAAATCATACACTCTCCTTGTTGTCATAGCCCCATAGCACGCTGCTAAGCAGGTCATCCTAAAGCCCTGCGTGGATGCGGATATCCGCAACATTTTTCGCCATGTGGATATAATTTGCATGGCTTTGCGGATAGCGGCTAAGCTGCGGATAATGTTTGGAGTAAATTTGCGGATAGTTTTTAGAATACAATCCGAACTTGTTGAATATCATGGGGAAAGTTGGGTAATTGTGAGCAGAGGGTAATCGTGCGCACCTATGTTTTTCGGGTTGGTAGTACAACTAGCAATTCAGTTCACTGCTACCCTCAAGCTCTCATCGTACCTATCAGATAGGGACAGTCAGCATGAAGCCAGTTGCTATGTGATAACCGTGAGGCTTGGATGAAGAAACTTAATACGTTGCATGTTATTTTCTGTAGCCAGCAAATAAGAAGGTAAGCCTACAGTTGAGATTCAATAATTTAAAATTAAATGTAGTTTTAAATGCCAGTGTTTACAGTGGTTTTATATTTTCAATATAATAGATTAGTTTACGTTTTAAAAGCAGAGTGGGGTAATGGTTCGCAGAACATATATGATACAAGTAAATACAACGTGACATTAATGCCAAAATATTTCGTGTTTGTTCTCCAGATGCAAAGAAATTATACGGGGAAAACGGAGAGAAACTCCTACCCAGCAGAAAATGTGCTGAAAGCTCTACGTGCAATTAGGGATGATGTGAGGAGAATAAGGGAAGTGGGGAGAAGTTTCAACATTCCCCAGTCAATCCTTCGAAAGCAGTTGCTGCAAAATTGTCTTGCTCCTCCTCGTCTAGTCCGTAAAGCGGTTTTTACGAACGAAATGGAGTCATAATTATCCAAATACCTTTTGACATTGGCAAAATTATTTTACGGCTTAACGCCCACCAAGTTTGTCAGACGGTTCGAGTTCAAGTTTGCAGAGGAGTTTAAGATTCCCCATAATTTCCATAAGTTAAAAGTCTAGCAGGCAAAGATTGGTTGTATGAGTTCTTGAAGATATATCCTGCATTAACGTTGAGACAACCTGAAGGAACAAGCCTCAATTGGATTGCCTCCTTAAATGCTGACGAAACGAAGATATTTTATCCTAATATCCAAAACTGCAGAATTTTAGTAACATTGCGTTGTTATGCTATTGTAAAATGCATTGGAATTTTCTAATATTAATGCTCAGTGAAAGATACAGCCAATTCACATTGTATTAGTATGGCTTTCCAACACTCATCCCATGCGCATAATTTCCCAACCCATGTGCATGATTACCCTGCTGGGTGGGTAATCGTGCGCAAATGCATATTTGTGAGATTTCGACTTATACCATAGTCCACCAAATTTATTTTTGAATTAAATTTGTTTCTGCACATCGAATATAGAGTTACTAAGGCTCCCTTATGCATAACTGCAGTTGTGTTATCTATTATTTCATCATCACAAGACCGATTCTTGCTTAAGTGCGCACAATTCCCCCACTCTCCTTTACTAGGGCCCGGATATTTATGACATATCATATTTTTCCGTTATGTTTTTTCATGACAAATGTAAGATGATGATTTACGCTAATCGCATTCAAATTATGTAATTAAGCACAATCAATACTCCGAACTGAAAAGGGTTGCAATTCTGGCTGTATACCACCCATTTTAGACATAGATAGTTAGTTATTGTTGTTTTAAAGGGCGGAACTACGAGGTCATCTGCTCCTCATTTTAGACATAGCACATGACATATAGTACATAGCCTAAGGGTTTGACTTTCTGCTCAAATGTCTAAAAGATAAAGTATAAAGCAACACATTGAAAATATTATTGTAATGCCAGTAGATTCGGATAACAAACTTGTGGAAAAACGTCGCGTGGATGCGGGGCGGATGCGGATAAAAGTCGTTCGGATGCGGGACGGATGCGGATAGCAGCCATACGGATGAGGGGCGGATGCGGATAACAGCCGTACGGATGCGGGGCGGATGAGGATAACGTTTTGTCTATCCGCGCAGGGCTCTAGACCGCACTCGCGTTTGTTATCTAACAAGGCCAGTGTTTGTTTCCTTTGTTTACCCAATACAATTCGTGGTTGCTAGATTGTATTCTGTACTGTGTATGTATGCATCATAGCTTTAGCTGTTTGTAAAACCTCCGGGTAGTCATCGACATGAAGAGGTTTTACCACAGCCTTACCTATACCTTTGGCTTTTTTGCTTCCTTGTCATTTAATGTGCGATAAGCATACATTTTACATGCTAGCCCAACAAATTCTGTCAGAATCAAATCACCACATTCATCTTTTAATAATCCCATTTCCTTCTTGTTCGTAATAGGAAGCTCAAACTTATTGTCAACGCTGTAGGAAGAGGTGTCGCACCAGTCACTATGTTCCTTCATCACGACATAGGGGTTGCAGTGGCAGATGTGATAAATGAATGAGTCCGTATCCATATACAAAAGATATACATCCACAAAAGTTTGCTTGGCAAACTCATAGTGGAATCGATACATGACTGATTTGGAAAAGTCTAAAATGACTTGTCCCAAGTAAATGGGTTTATCCTTGGTCACGCTAGTCTTATTCATTTCAATAGTAGCCAAATTCACATCGATAATTTTGATCGATTTGAAATTTGGCTTGGCAATGTACCGCTGGGCACCATAACGTCCTTCCCAGACATTCACCAATTTAATGTCGCGGTATTTGTGGACATTTTCCATGGACTTGCCATAAATACAGTTGTTCATCAATTTAAAAAAATTGATTTCAAACTGCTGTGTTGCCATTTGTCAGTGCTCTGTGTTGAGTCCAATGTATGGCTCAAGCCATCCTGTTTGGGCAAAGGAAATACCCCTGTGGATTTTCTTCAACACTAAGCCTTGGGCTAGGCATTGCACCAACATTTGGATAAGTAGCACATACCGATTTTTGTTGAAAAGCGTGCCCATGAGGTGTGGACTGTTCACTTTACTTTCAGAGGGTACCATTCGCTCTAAGCAGAATGGAAAATCAGCATGTTCCTTGTATAGGGATGACGGATATTCAATATCCACTTCTAACACATATCCACGGCCTGTTTCTTGGCAGGCTGTGTTCACATCAAATTCTGACACTTGTTTGTCAGTCCGCCAAGCAAAATTCCCATAGGGCAAATGCTGGCTCATGGCATAGCCATACTAATTATTAACGTCATAGTACATTAAGTACGAATCTGGTTTGTCTTGTGAATAAGAGGGCATGTGTTGGGGAATTTACGTGAGGCCTATATATAATGCGCACTGAAACTCTCCGTCTTAGACTATTTCTTTATTTACACAACGATACAAAGAATATATATATATATAAAGAAACTAAAATAGATAGATTGAGTCTAGAGAGTCTCAATCTCAGCGCTAGTAAGCGCTTCTAAGATCCTTCACATCCTCCCCACCCTGGTCGATCTCCAAAGGAATCACCAGTTGGATCGGTCTGCTGATTCTCAAACCGTCTGGCAGGCGTAAAATGGCTGTTCGTATTCGTCCATCTCGGCCTTGAATGACTTCGTCCACTCGAGCCCTTTTCCACATATGTCTGGGTAAAACGTCTTGTTGTAAGAGGGCCACATCTCCTTCTCTGAGCCTCTCGTGGTTGCTGTGGGGACGTTTTACTTCGTGATAGCATCGTAGGTGCAACAGGTATTCCGTTTGCCATCTTCTCCAAAAATCGTCAACCATCTTCATCTTCAGTCGGTACTCTTTAGTCAGGGTCTTCTTGCCTTCTGGCTCAGATCCATTTGTAGCGATCATGACACCACCGTTCAAAAATGAGCAGGTGTTAATACGTCGAAACTGTTTCCATCCTGCACAATGGGACGGGTGTTCAGGGTGGCTTCAATACTGACCAACACCGTGTTCAGTCCCTCTTCATCTACTTGTGACTGGCCCAGTACCTTTCTGAGGCAGCGCTTGGTGGAGCCGATCATTCTCTCCCACCATCCTCCCCACCGAGCCGCCCGTGGAGCTATAAATTTCCACGTCACATTGTGCTGAGCCATGTACGTATGTGTTTTCGGATGGTTCAAGACTTTGGAAAGTTGAAGTTCTTTATTTGCAGCGTGGAATGTTTGTGCGTTGTCTGAATATATGGTTGACGGCATTCCTCTACGTCCGGCAAATCATTGAAAAGCCATCAAGAACTTGTCTGTCGACAGGTCTGAGGCTAGTTCTAAGTGTACCGCTCTGACTGTTGCATAGGTGAACAAAACAACTTAGCCTTTCTTCATAATAGATCCCGATCTGATGTAGAGGGGTCCTGCAAAGTCAATTCCTGTCACTGCAAAAACCCGAGATGGTCGTACACGGTCTGCTGGCAGTGGTGCTTCAACTTCTTCGCATCTCTTGTTGTGGGATATTTTGCATGGCAAGCATGTGTTCAGTACCTTCTTGATGTTCTGTCGTGCTCTTAATATCCAGAATTCATTGCGTAGTTCTGTGAGTATCATACGCACTCCCATGTGATGAAGTCTGATGTGCGTGTCGCGGATAAGGAGGTGGATGAAGTGATGTGAGCCATCGAGGATCACAGGGTGTATTTGAAGTGTAGTAAGTTCTGCGAATTGAAGACGTCCACCTAAGCAAATGAGATCGTTTTGAAGAAAATGATTAAATCTTGAAATCTTTGATGTGCTGGGCACTTGCTTATTTTTCTTCAGAGCTTCCCGTTCAGCTGGGAAACACTTTGCTTGAACTTAGCGTATCTAGTAAGCCCGAGCGATGGCTATGTCTTCAGCTGTTAAGTATTGAGTGCTTTTTCTTGTCTTCTCCCTCAAGCATCTGACGAAGCGAAGAATCCATGCCGTAACGTTCATTAACTTCCAGTAGGAACTAAAGCGCGTAGCTTGTAGCAGTGGTTGAGGAGTAGTGATGGCCAAAACAAGGGATGTCCTTTTCTCGTCAGGTAGGTCCATAGGAGCGTCCGTAACATCACGTGGCCAAATTGTGGTTCATGGCGAGCCATGGAGGTCCGGACCACCAGAAATCCCGTGAAACTAAGTCTTTCACAGGGAGGCCTCTTGAGAGATAGTCTGCAGGGTTGTCTGTTCCGGGGCAGTGTCTCCATTGGCTAGGTACAGTATGCGTGTGAATTTCTGTCACTCTATTGCAGACGAATGTTTTCCATCGGTTAGGGTTGCTGCGGATCCATCCTAAGTGACTGTTGAATCTGTCCATAAAGTTGCAGTAATGGATCCTATTCCAGTTTCACGATATAAATAATTTAAAAGTCGTGATCCAATCAAGGCTGCTAGCAATTTGAGCCGGGGAAGAGTCACCTTCCTTACGGGTGACAATCTGGTTTTGCTGCAGACCAGACGAACCGTGAAAGTGTCGTCAGTAAACGACCGGACGTATAGCGCGGCACCATACGCTCTTTCGGAGGCATCACAAAACACGTGCAATGAGGAGTCTGTGCTGGAGTTAGAAATGGTGATCCACCGTGGTATGCGTATTGAACTTAAGTACTGTAGGTTTGATATCCAATCATTCCATCAGTTGGTAGAATTTCCTCCCATGCTAGTCCTTTGCACCAAGTGTCCTGGAAAAGTATCTTCGCAGTTATTGACACTGGTGAAAATAATCCAAGTGGGTCGTAGAATCTGGCTGTGGTTTTTAGCATTTGTCTCTTCGTTGCCGGCTCTTCTGGTAGCGTTCCGACGACGTCTTTAGGTCAAGGCGAAGAGAGTCCGTATGTGTGTTCCAGTTAACACCTAAGACTCGTGTCACTCTTTTCTCCTCCCGCCTTTCCGCTCTCCATATATCCTTTAACAAATCTGAATTGGTTTCCCACTTTGACATTGGCATTTGAATTTCTCGAAGAAGCCCTGTTATCTCGTAGTATACAGCAATGATTTCATTGTCATCTTCTATACTGGCTGTGAAGTCATCCATGAAAGTTCCTTGATCTAACAGTTTTGTAGCCAAAGCATACTTGTCACAGAATCTGGAAGCCAATTCACCCAGTGTAGCTGATAAAAGGAATGGGCTGCAAGTAAGTCCAAATAGCAAGCGGGTGAATCTATACACTGCAGTGTTGTCAGTTGTCTTCCAATCTCCATTTTCCCCTCTCTCTATTTCAAACCACACAAATCTCGTTAAGTCTCTGTCCTTTGTATCCAGACATAACTTCAGAAATGCTTGAGTTCCGTCTCCAATTAAAGCTCGTCGATGGAGTCGTAAGCGGAGTAGTGTTGCCAGGATTTCTGGTAGGAGATTGGGCCCCGTCTCCAAGGCGTTATTGAACGATAGGTATCCCCTTTCATAAGATGATGCATCAAAAACTATTCTCCACTTCGTTGTGCCGTCTCTTTGCTTCCTTATAGCATGGTGAGGCAAATAGAAGGTGTCGTTATCTGATTCCTCCTCGGGGGCCATCTCTACATGTCCCTTTGCGAAGTGGTCTGTCATTAGAGGGTGGTATACCTCCTGGAACTGTTTATTTCCATTAAGTTTTTTCTTAAGGGAATCAAAATGTCTATCAGCGTTCTGCGATTTGAGTGCAGTATTATTCCTTCCTTCTTGGTAGGGAGACAACCCTCCTTCCATCTTCCATTTTGAACGACTCATGGAAGCCTGCCAAGATTACTGATTCTCTCGGAGTGTGTGCTCGTTGCTGATCTTTCTTTATTCCTAGCGTCTCTAAGTCCCAAAATGTTCGTAGATTGTCCTCGGAAGATATTAATTCTGCATTGGTACTGACGTGGTTTACGGACAGGTGATTCATTGTAGTACCAGACTTATTCCCACTAAGAATCCAACCAAACCTAGAGGGGTGAAGTACCATGGAATTTGAGATCCGTATTGGCTGTTCGTCCTTCATCACCTGCCAATATTGGTATCCTCCTATCAGAACCTCAATTGTCAGATCGTCTGCATCATCTTGAGGATCAGCTAGTTGCAATTTGTGAAGACGTGATAGATTCTGGATATCACGTGGGACGGTTGGGTGTGGTGAGTACGTGTTTCTACTCTCGAAAGCTGAGATTCGCACGGAATCTTTTGTCCACATTCCAGTTATGCTGAAGTTGGCCAGTCTGCGAGTCATTGATGTACTTAATGTTGATTCAAATGCAGTGACTGACAGCGCTCTCTGGTCAGTGACTTTCAGCTTCAAGTTACCTATCAGATCCGAGCTGATGAAGCTTGACTGACTCCCGGCGTCAAGAATGCAACGCGTTCTTTTCCGAAGATCAGTTGGTCCGATAACCCAAATCCGAGCTGTTTGGAGGAATGTCAAGTTCGGCATACTAACCTGTATTTTCCCTACAGTTATTCCCACTTGTTCTTTACAGATGAAAATGTGATGCGGTCCCTTACATGTAGCGCAGGACACTTTGTCCTTCTTGCTGCAGTTTCTCAAAGTGTGACTTCTGTTTAGGCACAAGAAACATCGTTGGGTAGACTTGAGTTTTTCTATGCGTTGTTTGAGATCTGTCACCTAGGCACAATTTTGAGCCCAATGGTCTTTTCCTTCGCAAAAAACGCAAAAGGGTAACGTCTTCGTCTTCTGGGTCTTCTGGCCCGCCCTAGTAATGACTTTCAAGGCAGCAGCAGGTGGGTAATATGAGTTTGAGATGGCGTTGTTTCCTTTGATTTTCTGCGTTGTCATTGCGCCTTCCACTTCTCCATTTAGAAATTCCATAAGCCTCGTTATGTGCGCTTCGCAAATCTTCTCTCTCTTCGCGTCATCCGGAAATGCACGTAACAGTTTGGGGGCTAGCATTCTCCCATAGTGGTCGACGTTTTCTCCTAATGCCCTTAAAGCCTGTATACGTTTATTACATTCTATATATACACAATTGAGGGCGTTAGGCGTAGCATCGAGAACTGGTTTCATGGTCTCCAGGTAATCCAGATGCGCCTGGATGATGCGGTTCTTATCGCCATATCGTCCAATAAGAATTCTTTTGATTTCCTCGTATGCATCGGCAGTCACCGCTATACCATCGATCAGCTCCTTTGGTTCTCCCTCCAGGTATCCACGAAGGAAGACGTGCTTGTCGATAGCGTTGATAGTTGGATTGTTGTCTACCGCTGTTTGGAATTGCTCCCACGCTTCGCGACCTTAATATATGTATTTCTCACACTATATAACGTAAACGTCATATTCGTCATCTGATAGAAGTTCGTGAATGTAATTATCGAGGAGAATGAGTTGATCAAAGGCCTCTTGCAATCTCATCCAGTTATATCCGTGATCTATTTCAGCGTCTGACGCTGTCTTTATAATGTCATTACTGAATTTGGTTATGTTCGTTCGCATTGTCTTTCGTTTTCTCTTCAACAACATTAACGCCTTGTTTCCGTTCTCGTCTGCCATGCTCGTGAAATATTTCTTTAAACAGGCTGCTTATATTTAAGACCGTTCTAATTCCTAATAAATAATATTACGTTGCTTCTTGTTTGATACTGAAGGGGGAGGTCTTTTCTATTACGTTGCTACAGTAACCCGCTAGATAGCAGCAGGATTCACACTATACGTTACGTAACCTTTCAGTTTCCTTTCCATACCCGTTGCGTTAAAAGTTGTTGTATTCACACCATACTGTACTGTTCCTTGTCACGACGATATGTTTACGGAAGGTATGCGGACACTTATTGACAGAGTGCACTAGCAACCAATTCCATTCCGTGTCTAGAAGGCGTGTTTTTGCGTTCCCTTTGATTTTAACCTGGGTTAGGTTTGATTACAGTTTGTGGTAACCAAAAAATCGCCAAAACGAAACAGGTTATAAGAAAAGTTAGCAATTTCAGGACTTAGTGACAGAATGTGGTCCAGAAAAAAATTAGTTCTATGTGCTATTATTTTAGACGAGGAGGAGCGTAGTACAAAAAGAGGAAACGAAGAAAATGGGTTCATGATATGTTAAAAGAGCGAAATACAGAAAATCATACAGCGCCGGATGTTCTCTTACATGCTCAATCAATTTTTCGACCATGAAGCTGGAATATAAGACGCGGTTTGGCGTTTTGTATACTTTGGTTAGTACAAAAGCTAACCAGACCGTTTTGGCGAGCTTTGATTTTAACCCGGGTATAGTCTGGTGGTGAAATTACTAACCAAGCTACTACTGTGGTTACTGAAATTTTAACCACATTAGAAGCGCCAATTCAAACATAATCTAAAACGATTATTGAAAGTACGGATATCAAATCATATTTGAACCTGAACCACTCAGCACTCAACAAATGAAATCATATAGGCTCATATCAAATTATTTGTGTTTGTTATAATTTTATATTTCACGATTGCAATTGAGGTTGAAAACACTAGCAAAATGCAACTTAGATCGAAAAGACTTACAAAATGCAACGTAGATTGAAAATACCCACAAAATGGTGTGTATATGCGAAAAAAACGCTGAAGGGAATTTAGATACACGGGGAGCCAATTAACAAAAACAGTCGGGATCAGGAAAGATAAGACAAGGGCCAATTAAGGCGGGAAAGTGAAATACTCCCTAGGCTTCGGATACCTATACCGTTGGGGTCGGAAAAGAACAAGAGTTGACCAAGGGAGGTCGACAGGAAAGATGACGGAAAGGAGCCCGGCACAAGTAAGTGGACGCAATGCCAGACTCAGCTGGGGTCCCGTGGTCGCCAACCCACGTCCCACTAGATATGAGCCCCTGGGGGGAAATACTGTTCTCTGGAAGCATTCAGAGCCATTGCGATATTTTTAAAAATAGTTTCGCCCTCTATATATTGTAGGAAACACATATGGTCGACATCATCATCATTATTTATTCACCATACATCTTTCGTCGCCATATTGCTAACTTTTCTTATAACCTATTTCGTTTTGGCGAATGTAACCGCAAACTGTAACCAAACCTAACCCAGGTTAATGCCAGTGAATAAACACAGAGCGCCAAAACACGCCTTCTAGACAAAAAATGGAAATGGTTGCTAGTGCACACTGTCAATAAGTGACCGCATACGTTCCGTAAACATTGCTGCCAAACAATCCTGCCGGGAAACAGAAGGGTCACGGAAGGTGTATGTAACGTGCAGTGTGCATGTACGCATTTAAAATACAGTAAACTTTCATGCACGGTGATGTGATGGAAAGGAAACGGAAATGTTACGTGACGTATAGTGAGAATCGACTCTTAGTCACATATACGTTCTTAGACTCCTGTATCACTCTTTGCATCTATGAAAACAAGATGGAGGCTCCCTCCTCACAATGAATTACTGGCCAAACTCTCAACTAAGGGATCTAGCATTTAGCTATACAACCTCAAATTAATACATAACTGGCAAGCGTTCAATTTATTATACTCCCGTATAAGTAGGCAATTTTGATACGGTACTTATCAGCGTTCTCCAAGTCTCGTGCGTACTATGTGATTCTGACGTGGCGCGTGTTTACAGCTACGGTCACTTATATCAATTCCAAAATAAACTATTTGAAACTCGTGTTAGTGTATCCTCGTTGCTCGCTCCCAATTCCCGTGGTTTTCGGCACCAATATGTTGGGGAATTTACGTAAGTGAGGCCTATATATAATGCGCACTGAAACTCTCCGTCTTAGACTATTTCTTTATTTACACAACAATACAAAGAATATATATATATATATATATAACTACAATTGATAGATTGAGTCTAGAGAGTCTCAATCTCAGCGCTAGTATGCGCTTCTAAGATCCTTCACAGCATGTAAGCATTATTCGCTTAGGCATGCCGATGGTTAATAAGCGACACAAAGCCACCGCGAATACCCTTTTCAAAGAATAAGACCATATTTGCAACCGTGAGTAAATCTAATTCCACTTGTGTGTATTTCAAAGCTGCATCAAACGACAGGCCAGGACTTGTATAATAGTGAGCAGGATTGAGACCATAGATGTGTTGACACACCTCACGGAATTTTTCGAACACATCTGTGAGCAGCAATACATTAAGTTTTAGGTAATGCATAGCATATTCACCTATGGTCTTGATATCAAACACTCGCCAAACTTGACATGCATGTAACTAGTCTTCATCGGAAACGGTAGTGCGTGATAGCTTTGAGTAAAATTTCTCTTGCGGTGGGAGTTTTTTCTGCTCTAACACGTCCAAACTTGCACAGAAAACATAGGGGAATATACCTTTCCGAATGCATAATTTTAAATGCTCAGGATTTTCAAAATGGATTTTCGTGTATTTTAATTCTTCCTCAT
Organism: Meconema thalassinum; assembly: GCA_946902985.2. Lineage (NCBI taxonomy): Eukaryota > Metazoa > Arthropoda > Insecta > Orthoptera > Tettigoniidae > Meconema > Meconema thalassinum. The sequence goes on along the minus strand of OX336393.1, from coordinate 313,160,274 downwards.
CCAAGCCATTGACAAGACTATCTAGCGAGGATACCATAAACTTTAAAGAATCCAAAAATCGAATGGAAAATTCGCCTAGCCGCCATGTCAAGGCGGTGAAACGCTCATGGTTTTAGGGATAATGAAAAAACTCCCTTTGCTCACATGACCCAATTCACGAATCAAAAAATTAATGTCATAGCTAGCCAGATTGTGGAAAAACACACTGATAAATCTTGGAGCTGGAAAATTCACATTATACTTTCTGTGGGCAGCTCCACGAAATTCCCATGTAAAGTGTGGGTGATCTCTGACAGTGTCTTCAGCACTGACCAGCGGCTTTTCCCAAATATGGCATGTGGTGGCATGCTCATACTGCTGCTGCTGCTGCTGTTCTGGAGTTTGTCTCATGGGTACAGTACTGGGTGGTTCTGTAATCCCTGCACATGGCCAGCCAACTTGACCAGTTGATCCAAAAACCATTTTGCACAATCTGGTCCTCGACGGGAGTCGTAATAGGATTTTGTGGGGTCATAGGCACACACCACGTTATATCCTATTGCAAAGGGTTCAAGTTTTCGAATGGGTGTGGTTGAGCTGCTGGCGGGATCTGGTTCACATCCCGCCATGGTTGTAGCCTGAGCTTCAAAATTGGCATAGACTACATAAGGCACTGTGTCACGTTTGTGAATATTTTTAAACTTCAACTCAAAGTTCTTTCCTTGCGGCAAAATGAGTTTCACCGCTTCCTGAGAAACACAATCTACCCTATGTCGTTCCAAAAGCGTAGGGGTTATAAAATATTGCAGGCAACGGTTACAAATATTTTTGCACGGTTGTCCTTGGACATTTGGCTGGCTAGCAATCTACTCAAATTCTTAATGAGGCAATAGTGATTCACCTCTCCCTGTGACAAATATAAAAGTTGAATGTGATAACGTTTGAATTCTTTTGTAGCATATAAAGGACCTATAATTTCTTCTTCTCCATGAAATCCATAGACCTCGAATGAATAATCAGGGTTATTCTGTTCAAACCTGTGAATCTCAGTTAGATTCATAGGGAACGACACGTCTGTTAAATTTAAATTTTGCATCAAGGAATCAAATGTCTGCTTATACTTTCCAGGCCGACATCCATTGCGTTGCACTGGTTGCAAAAATGCACAAATACTCCAAATAAAACAATAGTCATCTACATTATTAATGTTCCCCACCGCTTTCCGAGACTCAATCGCTGGTGGTGTGACAATATGACGTGACCCAGCATTCAAAGGGTTAAATTTACAGATATTCATTTGCAAGTAATGTATTTTTTTTTTCAATGCAAGGCCACTGGGTCTTTCTTAAAATTTATCAAATTTTGTTAGCAAGGCTTCCACGACATGGGTTTCGTACCAGTTTTCTAAATTATGGGCTACGAAAAGCTCTCGCATTTTTGTACACAAATGAAATTTATCCCTGATTTCCATGTCAATTTTTATGTAGACAAAATCGCACACTAACTCCATATTTACTTTCAAAGCCTTGTATAATTCCAAAGCCTTATACATTTCACCCCTAACTACATTAAAACAAGACAATAAAAATTCCTTGGGGATAATACTTTCATTACTATTAGTCATTGTGCCTGAACAAACACGAGATTTAAAGTATGAAGCAAGAGGATTCCATGTTAAATTGTTTGTAGTCATAGAACATGCCTTTTTTTTTGTTAAAAAATAGTCTTGCCTGTGTTTTGAATACAGCAATGTGGACTAATATCCACAAACTACACTGCATTTACTTGTTGGTATTTCTCTCTTTCGTTCTCTCTTTCTGTCTTGTCTCTAGCTCTCTGGGTCTCTGTAAAATAAAAATAAAAATCAATTAATTAATGCATTTCAATTCATGACTTATACATTTATTCATATTCCAAAAGTTTATGCTATGAAACACCTACCTCTCAAATAATGATTCAAGTCACGCTATTGATTTTCAGCAATTGCGATCGACTTGTTGCAGTTAAGTGTTGGTGATGATTATTTGAATTATTTTATGTCTCACAGCAATTATCTGTAAATCAATTGATTAATCAATACATTTCAATTCATGACTTACACCTCCATCAACATTAACAAAAAAACAGTTAAAAAGTTTATCATATTAAAAATAGAGCATTCATCAAATCTCACCTACACGTTTAATATTATTCCATGGTCAAGTAGTTTTAACATGAATTAGCTAACTCGTATCGTCAGTGACATCTAGTTGTGAACATGGACATTGTATAAAGCGTTAATCAAATCTCACCTATAATTTTAACATTACAAACGGTCCAGTTGTTTCAACACGGATTCGCAAAACAGTATTGTCAGTGACATCTAGTAGCGAACATTGGCACATGATAGCGTTAATCAAATCACAAATGGTCAAGTCGTTTTAACATGGATTAGCAAACTCGTATTGTCAGTGACATCTAGTAGTGACCATTGGCATTTGGTAACGCGTTAATCAAATCTCACCTATAGTTTTAACATCACAAACGGTCAAGTTGTTTCAACACGGATTCGCAAAATAGTATTATCAGTGACATCTAGTAGTGAACATTGGCTTTTGATAGAGAGTTAATCAAATCACAAATGGTCAAGTTGTTTCAACACGGAAATGCAAAATAGTATTGTCGGTGACTTCTAGTAGTGAACATGGACATTGGATAAAGCGTTAAACTAATCTCACCTATAATTTTAACATCACAAACGGTCAAGTTGTATTAACACGGAATCGCAAAATAGTATTGTCAGTGACATCTAATAGTGAACATTGGCACTGGATAGAGCGTTAATCAAATCACAAATGGTCAAGTTGTTTCTACACGGATTCGCAAACTCGTATTGTCAGTGACATCTAGTAGTCAACATGGACATTGGATAAAGCGCTAATCAAATCTCACCTATAATTTTAACATCACAAACGGTCAAGTTGCTTCAACACGGATTTGAAAAATAGTATTGTCAGTGACATCTAGTAGTGAACATGGACATTGGATAGTGTGTTAATCAAATCACAAATGGTCAAGTCATTTTAACACTGAATAGCAAACTCGTGTAGTCAATGAAATCTAGTAGTGAACATGGACAAAGGATAAAGCGCTAATCAAATCTCACCTATAATTTTAACATCACAAACGATCAAGTTGTTTCAACGCGCATTTGCAAAATAGTATTATCAGTGACTTCTTGTAGTGAACATTGGCACTTGATAGAGCGTTAATCAAATCACAAATGGTCAAGTCGTTTTAACACGGATTCGCAAACTCGTATTGTCAGTGACATCTAGTTGTGAACATGGACACTGGATAAAGCGCTAATCAAATCTCACCTATAATTTTAACATCACAAACGATCAAGTTGTTTCAACGCGCATTTGCAAAATAGTATTGTCAGTGACATCTAATAGTGAACATTGGCACATGATAGAGTGTTAATCAAATCACAAATGGTCAAGTTGTTTCAACACGGATTCGTAAAATAGTATTGTCAGTGACATCTAGTTGTGAACATGGACATTGGATAAAGCGTTAATCAAATCTCACCTATAATTTTAACATCACAAACGATCAAGTTGTTTCAACGCGCATTTGCAAAATAGTATTATCAGTGACTTCTTGTAGTGAACATTGGCACTTGATAGAGCGTTAATCAAATCACAAATGGTCAAGTCGTTTTAACACGGATTCGCAAACTCGTATTGTCAGTGACATCTAGTTGTGAACATGGACACTGGATAAAGCGCTAATCAAATCTCACCTATAATTTTAACATCACAAACGATCAAGTTGTTTCAACGCGCATTTGCAAAATAGTATTGTCAGTGACATCTAATAGTGAACATTGGCACATGATAGAGTGTTAATCAAATCACAAATGGTCAAGTTGTTTCAACACGGATTCGTAAAATAGTATTGTCAGTGACATCTAGTTGTGAACATGGACATTGGATAAAGCGTTAATCAAATCTCACCTATAATTTTAACATCACAAACGGTCAAGTTGTTTCATAACGGATTCGCAAAATAGTATTGTCAATGACATCTAGTAGTGAACATTGGCACTGGATAGAGCGTTAATCAAATCACAAATGGTCAAGTTGTTTCAACATGGATTCGCAAAATAGTATTGTCAGTGACATCTAGTTGTGAACATAGACATTGGATAAATCGCTAATCAAATCTCACCTATAATTTTAACATCACACACGGTCAAGTTGTTTCAACACGGATTCACAAAATAGTATTGTGAGTGATATCTAGTAGTGATAGGGCGTTAATCAAATCACAAATGGTCAAGTTTTTTTAACACGGATTCCCAAACTAGTATTGTCAGCGACATCTCCTTAATGAATTAATTATTCATTTACAAATGTGTTTCGGTTTCAAATAAACCTCAGGTTGATCTACAAATCACCTGGTCTATGGTTTGGTAATCACCAATTATGAAACTTTCAATGCAATGCTTTTAGAGTGCTGACGTTCAGTTCAGTTCTAGAGAACAGACTTGCCTCAGGGTAGTGTCCTTTCCCCCATATTATTCAACATATTTACAAATGATCAGACTCAACCTTCTCTTACAAAGAGCTTCATCTATGCAGATGATCTTGCTTTAGTCACACAGGCGAGAGATTTTGAGGCAGTAGAAACCCAGTTGACTGTTGCTCTGAAGGACCTTTCTGAGTACTATAGAGTCAATAATTTGAGACCGAACCCTGCTAAAACTCAAATCTGTGCTTTCCACCTGCGCAATCGAGAAGCCTATAGAAAGCTTACAGTGTTATGGGAAGATAAAGAGCTTGAACATTGTTTCTATCCCAAATATCTGGGTGTTACCTTAGATCGAACGTTGACCTACAGTAAACACTGCACTAACACCAAGCAGAAAGTTGCTGCTCGTAACAACATCTTGCGGAAGCTTACTGGCAGTATATGGGATGCAGATCCCAATTTACTAAGAACATCAGCCTTGGCTTTGTGTTATTCTGCAGCTGAATATGCATGCCCTGTATGGCGCAAATCATCTCATGCAAAGCAAGTTGATGTTGCTCTAAATGAAACCTGCAGTATAGTAACGGGATGTCGCAAAGCTACACCTATTGATAAACTCCACAAGCTAGCGGGGATTGCTCCTCCAGATGTAAGGCGTGAAGTTGCAGCCAAACTTGAGAGACATAAAGCAGAACATAACACTGATCATCTGTTACATGGTTACCAGCCACCACTTAGTAGGCTGAAATCAAGAAGAGCTGCATGAGAACTACTACTCCCCTCACCGGTCAGCCTGGAGCAGCCAGATTATCTCAGTGGACAGCAAGATTGAGTGTAATGATTGGATAGCTCCTTCCGAGAACCTTCCTCCTGGTGGAAATCAAGTCTGGAGCGTGTGGAAGTCCTTAAATCGGCTCAGGAGTGGCGTCGGACGAACTAAGGACAACCTGTTCAAATGGGGCTTTTTGAAGGAATCTTCCACCTTGTGTGACTGCGGGGAGGAACAGACAACTAAACACTTAATTAACTATCCTAGTTTTCCTACATCATGTTCCACACAAGAGCTTGTTGATGCTTCAGACAACGCTGTTACTGTTGCGCAATTTTGGGCTGATATTGTTTAGTTTGTCATCTAAGATTTGAGTTACATTGTATAATATTCTATCAACCTTTGGTATGTTTCCTATGTTTCTTTTTGCTGTGCTTATGACTCGAAATAAATAAATAAATAAATCACCAATTAATTCAATAAAATTGTTTCTAACTTTAGGCATCATCTTGACTCTATCAGTCAACGTTACGATCCTAATTTCATTTATTTCTCCGTTATGTTAGTCACCAATGACTATAACAATGTCATGTTTAATCATATTCCGATATTGGAATTGTTATACTTCAAAATTTATTTTATAAATATTACTCTTATTTTATGACAATTAAATTATTTATAACAACTACTTCAGCATATTTTACTTATGCTTTCTCTATTAAACGATGCGATCTAGCAATATTGACGCATACTATAGGTATTTACGCATTCCATCGACGCATTCCATTTAAAAACAGTTTCGTTTCAAAGTGAGTATAATTAAAAACGTATCAGCAAAATTCAAATATGAAACATTTAAAATCCAAACAATAGATAAAATACGTCAAAAAAGACACCCGCTGACGTAGCATAAAGTTTACAATTAAATTTATAAAATTGACAACATAATAACATAGGATATGAGTAAAGAAAAATCTACATATAAGTTGGTCACATCTGAAATACCCCCAATATACAACAAACTACTGAGATATTAGTACAATCTTTCGTCTACCTTCGTGATGATCAGCTGTTGCGGTACCTGGCCTGATATGTAAGATGTTCCTCCTCTGGCTCGGCACGCGTCTGTCGTACTCTAGGAAACGGGTTCCTCCTTGCATGTGAGAAGTCAGCTGGGCGGGTCTCTCCCCTGCGTGAACACCTGGCTGTGTGGCCTCGAACCTCGCCAACGGGTCTCCAGGCTTCTCGATTAATAATCTGGAAACTCCTAACCGGGTCGAACGAACTCCTCTGACGGCTGGCCTCTGGTTGCATTTCTTCATTATCGTAGATTGAATGTCTATTGTTGAAATCTCCCAAGTTGGTAATGAAAATCTGTGTAGTATCATTGTTGGTAAATTCAGATTACTGCTTGATAGAATTGCAGTTGTAGAATCATTAACTCATTGTTGTCTGGTCCACTCTGAATTTCCACTCCGTGAATATAGATCAACTTCCCTCCATTGTATTTAGTGCTGCATTACAATCTTCATAACAGTATCAAATTTGGAACTTCCCCCCTGACTTGAAGTCTTTATCATCATAGTTGCTTGATAAATATGCTTTATAACAGATTCTTCTTTGTAGCAGTCGATATAGAACAGGCTACTCGTAATGCTGTAGTTGTATGTATAGTTCAATAATGAAAACTTCCTCTTGTGAGCGACGAATTGTAAACTGTCGATTCCTGTTTCAAATTACTGCTTTTAATTTATTGCCGGCATCTCCTACTGTTCCTCGGCAAGTGTGGCGTCTCCTCCGGCCAAGTAACTATCTTCTTGTCCTACCTCGCTTATACACGTTGGCTCTTTTCGGACGATCAGTGACACAGGTCCACCCTGTACTTGTCACTATGCAGGAATTAATTCTGCGTTCTTCATTGCCGCGCTCTTGACTGTCTGAATTGGCAGGCTAGCCTCAAACAGAGTCCTAATTACTGTAATTCGCTCATATCTTTTCTTCTATTCATAAATATTTAATTCTGTTTTGATAAGAAAATATCATTTCGTCTTCGCTAACTGTAGAGGAGCTTATATCGATTTATATATTAAAATTTAATATAATAGCGATTCCCTCAATATTTTCGTGGTTCATTCTGATTGGCTCCTGAGTTATCAAGAAAAACTCATTGTTCTAGCCTCTTATCAAAGTGCCGTGTGCACGATTTTGTTATTGTCGACTCGGCGAACAAAAACCGGTCTTAGGCCTTGCAGCCTTGGTCATATTCCAGTGTCTGAAGATTGGACTCTCCCTTGGTTAAAATAATATTCACTGAAATATTTCCAAATTTTATTCTCTACAAGTGCTTCAAATGTTTCCAAAACTCATCAATATATTCCATTCACCTCATAAAGTAGTTATGTGAATAAAATATTGTTCCATTCCTCATTTCCATTTCTTGCATCAATTTGGTGCGCAAGTCGGTTCGATCCTCGACTCCTTCAATGCCCTGAGTCGAACTGAATTCGAGTTCAGGACATTGCATTCCATAGGTAACTAAAGTGTAATAAAAAGTTTCCAAGGAGATATGAGAGTGAAATTGAACTTGCGATTAGCAAATTTCCAGAAGATCAAGATTCATTACGACACGAATCTAAAAGCAACTTGATAAGATTCTAAGACAAGAAAAGGTCAACATGAGCCGTATACCAATCATAAATTATATCAACGAAAAAATAAGAATAACAAGTTAATTGTCACAAAAGCTGATAAAGGAAATATAATAGTAATTTAAGAAGATCAATCTTGCATACATAAAACTGAACAATTAGTGCACGATAAATCATTCACAGTATCAAAAAAGATCCAACTATAAAAATGCAAAGAAATTTAAAACAATTAATTAACACCACAATTTTCATCTTTTATGACAAAGATAAACAATATTTATATCAAATGAACCCTAAATTACCCACATTGAGAACATAACCAAAAATCCACAAAATAAATATACCCATTCGACCAATAGTCAACTATAAATATAGTCCAACTTACAAATTAGCAAAATACATACAGAAAATCCTAAAATTCCATTACCAGTTCAAAGCGAACACTTTATAAACTAATTCACAAGATTTTATTATAAAAACAAAAGACTTCTCACTTAATAGCAAAAGCACAATGCACTCCCTTGACATCAAAAATATGTACACCAACATACCCATAAAAGCAAATATCAAAATAATAAAGGATAATTTAACACAAAACAGTGGTTTAAGTACAGTCGAGATTGAAGAATTCATTTAAATTCTAACATTCACCTTACATAACAACTACTTCACGTTTAACGAAACAATATATCAGCAAATAGATTGTTTAGGGATGGGTTCCCTGGTATCAGGAATTTTGGCCAATATTTACATCGACTATTTAGAACATCGGTTCATTATCAATAAATATGCTGGCTTGAAATATGGAGAATATATAATGTACCGTTATCAATAAAGATATTATTAATATCGATAATTTTCTAACTCATATGAATTCACTAGACCCAAACATTAATTTCACTTTAGAATCTGAAAGAAATAATACCTTGAACAATATGGACATTTGAATTACACGAGATAATAACCGATTCACATAAAGTATATTCCGCAATCCTACGATGACTTCTAATATCATACGAAGTGATTCTGTGCACCCATGATCTAATAAAAAAAATCAACATTCTACCGTCTTATTACAAGGACCATAAATACACCCATGAAGTCAGAGGAAGACATACAAGAGATACACACAATTTATACCATTGCAGAACTTAATGGATACAACAATTAATTATTCGTTAATAATATCTTAAAACAGATTAAAAATAAAATAACTTCAACACTACAAAATGAAGATAAAAATAAGGCATAGCTAACATTTACATACACCAATAACAAAATGTACAGTATAACAAATATATTTAAAAAGAAAATCTGAAAGATTGGATTTAAAACACATAATACTACATCCAAATTGATTTATAATTTCAACAAATTAAATCAGGATGCTCCTCGTATTGCAGTTTTTAATATATTTTGTTAAACATTGGAACGAACTCCGCCTGCAGTACCTACTGCGTGGATTGAGAAGCTCAGTAGTTGCTGTTGCCAGTCCCAAGCCCGGAGAAAGGAGGAGTGTTGGCTTAGAACCGTAAAATTAGAGCCAGAAAACATCTTGAGGCAATAAAGGGCACGAAGGTTCCACATGCCAGTGGCGGTACCCCAACAGCGTCTGTTCCACATGATAGTGGTGGCTGAGTAAAAAAAACTCAGAAGTGGAACTCTGAGCTCAATCAGACTGAGATCTCAATTCAGTCAATAATCCAATCCAAGTAAATCAACATGGATATTGCACTTTCAAAGGAGAATTACCCCAGTGGGTCAAATCCCACGATATAAAAACCGCAAGTGGTCTATTAGGATTCTGGGGAGACCACAGATATGTGTATGGAGGTAAGTCGGAGTGCCTCGAAACCAAGTAAGAGCAAAATAAAACCGAAATCAAGAATTTGGCTTATGATATTCAACACAAATTCCCTTTTGAGGATTGGTCAACTCAGAAACATCTTAGACAAATCTAGAGAACGCAAAATTAACATGATTGCATTTCAAGAATCACGATATAAAGATGAGTAGGATGAGAAGGATACATAATATACAAAAGAAAACCAGGAGAACGGGTTATGACAAACTGTCCACAATTTGGGACTGGATTTACAGTAGATAAGTCAATACTTGGTTCAGTTGCATTTTTCAAGACCTACTCAGGTCGCCTTTGCACATTGAAATAAAATCAGCAAACAAGATCTACACGCTAATCAATGGGCATGCGCCAAATAATGTCACCAACAAAAACAACCCGGAAAAAGCGGAAGAATTCTGGAATAAATTAGATAATATTCTCCAAAGTGTCCCAAAAATCATGTCAAAATCCTCGTTGGTGACTTCAATGCGCAAATCGGCAAAGAAAGGAAATATAGATACTGGGTCGGTAAATGGTCAGGACATCAACAGACTAAGAAAAATGGTATGCGACTCATTGAGATCTGCCCTGTTTATCAAATCTACATATTTTCAAGAAAAAATCCTCTAAAACCAAAACGTGGATCTCCCGCCAAAACACAGTAGAAATAATGAACCTTAAAGTTCTTAAAGGACCTGATCTAGATTCAGACCATCACCCCCCAAAATTCTCGTTGGACATCATTCCGGAAAAGAGGAAGTTCACTCAGAAAACCCCACACCGTAAATACGATGTACAAAAGATAAAAGGCAATGACCAGTTTAGAAAAGAAACACAAAAGTTAAATCCACAAAACTGGCAACAACTTCAAGCAGGACTTGTAAAAATAGCAGAAAACATAACGCCACAATCCAAGACACGGAAACACGCATGGTGGACAAATGAGTGTGATCAACTCATGACACTCAGACAAAAGGCATGGCTAAATTGGTCATGCAACAAAAATCCAAAAACTAGGCAGGACCTCAAGGACGTCAGAAAAACGGTCACTAAATCTATAAAAACGATTCGTAAACAGCACGAGGACATAAAATTACAAGAAATAGAATCTGACTTCAGGAAACACAATTCACGACACCACTACAGAACATTTGAACAAAAATTAACCAAGTATTCTCCCCCATCACTCCAATTCAAAAATGGACTCGGGGAAATTGCTCACAACAACGCCAAAAACTGTGAAATCCTGGTGAAATATTTTTCCAAATTATTAACTTGTGAAAAGCCACAAGAAAAATTCAAATGTTACCATGCACAACGAAACCCAGACTCAGAACCACCGAGTATACAGGAAATTAAAGAGATAATTCATTCTTCGAAAAATGACAAAGCATCAGGAGACGATCAAATCACTGCAGAACTATGGGAAAATGCAGGGGGAAAATCGCATCACAAAATTAAAAGAAATTATGGATGAAATCTGGCGAACTGAAAAAATCCCTGCAGAATGTAGATTGACGATCACACATCCACTGCATTAAAAAGGAAGCAAGACAGACCCCGACAATTACCGTGGAATTTCACTACTTTCAATTGCTTATAAAATGCTGTCCAAAGCTCTCTTGAACCATGCAGAATCTCAACTGGATCCAAAAATCAGCGAATGCCAAGGAGGATTCCGAAAAGGACGGTCATGCGTAGAGCAAATTATAAATCTAAAGAACTGTATGAAATATTTCCACAGCTCATCAAACAAGAATTATGTCATCACATTCGTTGACTTCAAGAAAGCTTACGATGATATAGACAGAGGATCACTTTTTAAAGTATTAGCAGAATTTGGACTTGATCAGAAGACGACAAACATTAACAAAGAAACACTCACGGAGACCAAATCCAAGGTGAAATTTATGGGAGAACTGAGCACAGACTTTCAAATAGAAACTGGAGTACGACAAGGCGACGGGCTGTCCCCGTTGCTCTTCAATTGTGCTGTTGAGAAAGCTGTATGGGAATGGAGAAAAGCTGGTACACCAACAGACCGATTGGGGCCAAAACTGAAAGGCATAGACTTAGACTACTTAGCATTTGCTGATGACATGGCACTAATTGCCCAAGATATCTCTGACGCGCAAAAGCAAATTGAACTACTACAAGAACAAGTGGCGAAAATTGCATTACGAATCTCGTTTGAAAAAACAACATTTATGACTGACATCAAAACCGCATCAAATGAACTTCAAATTGGCAACAACAAAATCTTTCGAGTAAACGAATTTAAATATTTTGGTGAATGGATTACAGCAAACTGTAACAAAAGGAAATAAATTGAATCGAAGCTTCAGAAAATAGAAACTGATTTTCAATCAACAACAAAAGTTTATAACAAAAAGAGTCTCTCCTGGAACTTCAAAATTCGCCACTATACAACTGTAATCAAACATGAAGATCCCTATGCTTCAGAGACACTCAATCTCCATCACAAAACACTAAAACACCAAATAGAAGTGAAAGAACGTAAAATAATGAGAAAAATCCTTGGACCAGGAACAAAAGATGGTGTACTTTATCCAAAGCCTAATACAGAAATATACAAGAACATTTCCAAAATCACAGACACAATGCGAATGCAAAGAATCCAATTTATGGGACACATAGAAAGAATGGACCCGAACAGACTGACACACAAAATACATACATTCTTAAAGAACAAAGCTAGTAGGCCGAATTGGTATAAATTTTTAGAAAAAGACTTAAAGGAACTAGGATCACCAAACTTACATGACCGGAAGGAAATCAGGAAAATTACTCAGACGCGGGGTTACGAGGAAGAAGAGAAGAAGACTACACACAACATGAATGGTCAGAGAAACGGAAACAGACCCACTCGTTGCGATTGAAGGAATACTGGACCAACAGGAAGGCTAGAAAGTGTTGATTTCGCGTGGTCCTAAGCGACCCATCCTCAAAGGAGAAGAAGAAGAAGAACGAACTTTCACTTTTACACTGAGATTAAAATTCACTCTGAATTTTAGTGGCAGTGAAAAACAACTTGAAGATTCCATGGTTGAAAATGAACAAATTTTATTTTTTAAGGTAAAAAAGAGTCATTGCAAGTTTAATTATATTTTATAGCTGCAGTATCAAGAGTACAACATAATACTGAGCAATTACCATTTATGCATGCGGAGCAATAAGTATGGTTGAAATTAAATGAAAACTGCATTGCAATAAGCATTTTATAACTACTGTACTCTAATTTTAAATAAAAATCTAAAAATCAATCTCAAGAACGGTGTGTGGCAATAACCTGACATTTCATATGCTCTCTAACTATAACACACATGTGTGTGATAAACATTTCAATATTATCTGTCAAGTAGTTTGGAAGTTTCAATTTTTACTCATAAGTTCCCTATGCAGAATTGCTCGGTAACTCAAGCAAAATAACTAACGAAGTGTCATTCTTATGTTAGGGCTCAGGACCCTACGACCCTAAAAGGGAGAGAGGACCTACACCACTGACCTCACGCGCTGGACATCAACATCTAAACCCACGACCACCAGAATGCTCCAAAACACCTAATCACCTTCTTCTACCCAAAATTCGCCCCAGGCTGGGAATATAACAATCCTATACATTTTCTTTACACTGTAAGGAGACGGCCACCTGACACGAGGTGGTTAGTCAACACCTTACATCACACATATACAAAGACACTATAGCCGGTATTTGGGACATCAACAATGACGACACGCCGACTCAGCAACTGGAGAACCTTTAAGAGGAAGGCCCCGAGGAGACCGAATATCTGTTGCGGCCCACGGCTCTGTGCATCTGTTTCCAGCTCCGACGCATCGTCATCACCAGGTGAGAGAGTGTGCTCAGACTTCCTCATTAACTTGTGATCCTTCATCCACACCTACACTTACAATTGTATTACATTTGTCCCTCACTAAATGGGACGCCACAATTACCATAACTGATCAAATAAATACTGATCAGTAACCTACACTCTGTACATCATTTCACACTGACTTTACACCTGTACGCCCAACCTGTTCTTTCCTAATTGTCCCTGACCCTGAATGCTAGGAAGTGCAACGTCAGGTATTCCATTGTGCCCGCATAATAGTAAGTCAGCCAGGGGCCGAGCTGCCGACTCTGCAGAGAGGCTCGCTCCTACTCGCTCATATTTAATCGCTACTCTTAGTTAATAGCTCCCTCATAGTCATACATCCCTTGGCAAGCAATCGCACCCCCGTAGATTTGTACCCCCATTACATTACATCCTTTTACCAACACGTACACATGCAGTTTCCCCCAATTACGCGGAAACTTGCACCCTTCAGAAAACCACCCCTAAATTAGACATCAACACTCACTTGTTCGTCCCATCCCCTAACACCGGGATTGAACAAATTGGTGGAGGCCGGGTACCACGCAAATTAAGGGTAGGGACTCATACAACGAGTCCTCGTGGTAGATCGGTAGAAGTACCTAGAACAGCCAAGCAAATGTAGGAAAAAGTAGAATTTTTTTACGCTATTTCTTTTTCTTTTTTGAACAGTAGGGGGAATTTTTAACCCACCCACCCCAGTATAGCGAGTCATTGTAGAACATAATTCTTTTTATTTTAACACACTTATAAATATGAACACACCCGCACGACAGGCCATGCTGAAGAACATTGATTTGTACCAGCATCCCACAGCAGAATTAGGGCACAGCAGGAACGCTTGCGAGAAGTGCAAAAGCTCGTGCGGATGCAGTATGGACCAATCATGAGGGCACTTACCAACCCGCACAGTACCATCGGAAAATCCCGGAAAATCAGGGCTAGAATAGCCACAATTAGAACACAATTAAATCTTACACACTGGCGGCTACATAAAAGACACGATGAGCTGACACAACAATACTACACACTGAGGGAGGGACACCATAGGGCGCAAACACAGAACACAAAGGTAGCCGATCAAGCCGAAGAGCTCACGAGCGATTACGCCGAGCTTTGCGGCGAATTTGTAAAGCTCCAAACTACTAACATTCATTTTGAGCTGCCAACAGGAAACCTCACAAAGCACGGAGACGACATCGACGTAAACACATTAACGCAGCAATTCACACGGATGTCTATCTCAGACACCAACAAAACAAGGGGAAAGGAGGCAGCCGTGGCCATACCACAGAAACCGGCCAGGTTAGGCTCCAAAACACTGCAGGGGCATCCATGTACAGCTACACTATTTTCAGAGCCAGCTCGAAAGACCATTAGTTCAGAGCGTAGGCGAAAGCTGGAACCAACCCCTCCAGTACAGACACCGAGCAGGGCGGGGCTACCCACCCCGACGTTACGTCAAGGGGCACGACATAATATGTGCACCAATGCCCCAGCAACACGGGAGCAACCGATGTACACTCCCAGGGGGGAACACAACGCGACAGAGTATACATTTTACCATACACCCCCAAGGGGGATGCACTTGAAGAAAGGACCATCTAGACCCGAGGCCATCAATCATACAAGGCGCCACAAATTAGCACACACCCCTAGACACACAATGCCCGCACCCCGGCGGTTGCCGGCAGGGGCATCCAAAGGAACACTCAGGAGGGACAGGGAAAGATACACTAGGGAAGAGCGGGCGGTGGACTATAGGCGGTCACACTACCAGGACCATAGAGGCCCAACTAGAACGACATCAGGGGCACACGCCACGACGAAGGATGAGACCCGAGATCGACGGCGAAACGACCTGAAGGGACGGACGGATGAGCGATGGCAAAACCCGCATGACATCCAGACATCCACAGTACGCTACGACAACAGATCATACATGTCCACAAGGCGAGCGGGCCTAACTACGCGCGGAATGGCAAATTCGAAGACAGGACCATGAATGCAAAGGCAGACGTTAACACATACAGAGGTTCACATCAGTCACACATACATAACCACACATAACTGGTAGGACATTAGCCTGTCCACACGAAGAGGCGACATGATACACACAAGCCCAGCTCACTTTACTAAAAAGACCCCAGGAATACGGTAATAAAGCACCCCAATGGGAACCAAGAGCCTACGCCTTCGTCATAGGGCGAAGTCACTCACCACGACGGGCAATGGCATTCGGTCGGCAGTGAAATTCACTGACCAGAGAAAGCCAAATGTTCCCAGGCCCAGATACACACACAAAAAAATATTTCACAAAAAACCACTGAGATACTCGCAAACCCTCATAATACGGGGCAATATACACAAAATTTTTCATAAGAAACACTCAAACACTAATACGCCCTGGATAAAAGATCTGCCCTAATCTTTCCCATAACGGGAAAACGCGAAGTAGGCTTAAGACTGACCAAAATAGCTACTGTGAAACAGAAATAGACTGAAGCGGTGCGGACAGTGGGCATAAAGGTGCATCACCAGAAAACCAAAATTTAAATAACAGGCTATAAATATGTTTATTAAGATAACAAGATTTAAATGATAACATCAAAAATGCACATCTAATGCACACAAAGGTAAGCAGAAATAGGTAATTGTAAACCTGAAAAATTGGAAGGGTCTTTCAACAGGACCCGAGAAAGTGAACCCAAAGATGAGGCTTGCCTTAATTTCAGTCTAATAAGATTGAAGCATAAAATAGTATGATAAAAGAATTATAAATAATTTAGCTTCTTAATACAATTTTAACTGATCTTTTAAAGAGCCAGCTCTATAAAATCACTTCTGACCAAATGTTGATTAAGAAGTCCTTTTCCATTTCTTCAGCGGGAGGCATTCATGACTTCGAAATGAGCGTTCCTTCTTCTTGTCTTGAAGGAGAATACACCAGCAATGTCTAGGCGATGACTCATTCCAATAATGGACTTGTTGACAGCCACGAAACTGCTGTGGCCGTGAATACCGTCTGAGGTGTGACTGCTGGAGTACTGCGGGTTGCCAACATTTCAGTAGTCTAGAGAGATGTGTTCAGTGTGGCACCTCGTAAGATCGTAGCGAAGTGACGAGCGCCATGAGGTGTGGCGGCGTGCGAAGTGATCCGAAGCAAATGCAGCGGGGTTCAGAATGAGGATCTGATCCAAATCAGTGATCAGAATGCTGGGATCAGAATGCCAATCTAATCTGGATGAGTGAGGTGATCAGAGTGCTCAGAGTGAAGAGGTGATCAGAGTGATGAGGAACGCCAGCAAGAAGCGTCTTATATACGGGAGCGGTAGAAGGCTCTCGAACCAGTAGCCCACGTGACCACAGAGTCTTGCCATTGGCTGAGGGAAGGTCGAGCTGACGTCATACCAACACTGACATGCCAGAAGCCCACAGCACACTAGTAGACGCTGTGAGTGCCAAGAGTGCGGACGACTGAGAATATGCATGCTGGAACACTTAGGTAAGATCTTAGAAAACGAAGCTAATTATATATAAATTAATACATTAATAATACAATAAAATGTTCATCATATTAATTTGTTTGGAAGTTTTCGGGAAGAGAAAAGGTGAACAGTCAAACAGGGCTGTAGCGAAGAACGAATACAAACATTATACTGTCACGAAAATGACCACGCCCTCACAAAATAGGGGCGCATATATGTCCCAAAATTACGGTGTGTATATATAAAATGTGATTCACATGTGCACATTATTCCTTACATTGCCTACACTGAAGGTAAGACAGAGATATCCGTGCAAAATATAGCCCTTATTAAAGAGGCCGAATGTGCCAAAAAGGGTAGGGATTCGGATGAGACTGAACCCAGGCTCCCAGAGAGGACCAACACACACTTACACGCACGGCAATGGAGAACACATAATTATAAAACTTTTCATAGACACTAGCCTTCATTCACACAGAGACACACTATAAAACATGTTTCCCAGATGCCCTAGACAAGGTATCCAGTAAGGGAAAGCATACCTTATAAATGTATAAAGGTAAGAAGGGCATGAACATTCTATGTTATATTACTATGTCACATTGTAAGACACTGCGCAAAATATGCGCCACAGAACAGGAAATTTTTTCTCATCCCCTTCGACAGTGCCTAAGCTAAAGGTGAACACCATAGGGTGAAACCCCAGACTTAGGGGAAACCCACGTATTTTCGGAAGGCACACAGTAAGCTCAATTGCCACAAAAAGTCAGTAAAACTAACGAAAGAGACACAGGCCTAAGAGGCACCAGGAATAATCATCCTGAACAAAGACGGTCTCAAACCCGCGACTTTCTGCATACCAGGAACGCAAGGTCCAGGAGCCATCCATATGGAGGCCACAGACATAAGAGGCAGACCATATAACACAGCTTAATGAGCACAAAATAACAAAGCTGCCACCTACACCTAGTTGCCAGACATGCGACTAAAGCCCATGAAGTACAAGTACACAGATGCATGAATTCCACAGAAAAAGATAGCATAATCAAGGGCCAGACACTTATCAAACACGGTAGAATACAGAAATTGAGAACGCGGTAATTGTAAGTAGACGCAGGATCTTTTACAGGGCATTCGGGAGATTGGTTGAAACAAAGCACACAACTCTCACCGTGCACATAGCCTCATCACGTAGCCATGACAAGGAATGGTACATAAACAAAAATACACAGGGCAAAAACTTATTACAATTAGTGTTGGACTAATGGTAGAGCAACTCACGCAAAGGCACAACATGAGTACTTTACATTTGAGGTGTCAGACGGCCAGGAAGCAGTCTGCTATCCAACATGTGTTATCGCATATGCAACACGACACTCGTGCAAGATCAGCGCGAACGCACGTTGTACAAGGCGGCCAGAACAAGAACGTAGCACGATCATAATAACATTACGGTCGATAGAAACTCATTCATGGCAGATTCAACACCGCAATACGCCCACAAATCAAAATCACGCTTAACCAAAGCGCTCACAAACACTATCCACAGGGCATATTTTTACGTACACATGCCTGTTTCATAGTAATCGCTGGGATAGCCGAAAGAGGGCGTTAGCGAACGCACAAAGATCCGTACCATACATTGGTGAGTCGCGTCAAGACCACATGTCTGGGAAATACGCAGTCGCACAACGCAAACATAGTAGATAATCTACAACCTCCGATAGAGTAAGCGTACCTAGCAAAATGTTAGCCAATGACAGCTAGTTGCGAATTACGCTACCAGAGGCCACACGGTAAAACACAGTAGGTATACATAATTTAGGGTCCACATTATAGCTCAGTACGGGCGGCCCATTGGATAACAGGGAGAGAGATTGACCGACTGAAGATCAACCAAGGCAGGTACACGGGTCACAGGACAACACAAAACGTACATTCACACAAACAGCCGACACAAAGATGGATATGTGCGGGATACATTTTAGAAACACTGGGACTATAAACGAACCAAACATGCATTACCACAAAAGGTGGGAATACCACATTTCAACACTAAACTCCGCGAGTAATTAATATGGGACAGTCAGAAATACCCCAGAAATCGGACGAGATAGGCTCCGAAGGACGAGACAATAGGCACATTGGCACAGGTCAAACAGATTAGGAAGGACGGATTCCGACAAACAGACCAGATAAAGATACCTTGGGGCAAAAACACACTTTATCACACAAAAATACACCTATACAGACGTATTCCACGAACACGGGGAATATTATGGGACCAGACACACACTAACACAAAGCGTGGTAACACCACATTTCACAGACTGAAAATTATGGATATTCAGTAAAGGGAGTGAAATTACCCCCGGACACAGGCGGAGTAGGCTATCTAGAAGTAGATAATAGATAATAGCACTAGGGCAGAGAAATTACGGAAGCAGATTCCGAAACAGGCCTATTAACAGAAATTCCACAGATTAATACATTGCTCTTTTAAACAAACATATGGCGACACACGGACAGGGGGACGACAGCACGTTTTGTTGTCATTCCCGCACGAGGGTGAAGAAACCAGCAACACAAATACTGTAAACCACAACACCGGAAATCGCGCGCGGCACACACGGCGCATTCTTGCGTGACGACACCTACGGTATGCGGAACAAAATTTGCAACAGCGAAACGGTACAACATTACATAAACATGCTGACAACAATAGCGGAAGCCACACATTGGCAACACTGGATGTTTACACAGGAAGGGAGGACAGTACTACATTATGTTTTCCCTAAAACATTAATACATGTATGAAAGAACAGACTTAAATTAGGAGGCTACACTATTTCAAGCCGACCAGTGTTAACTTTGAACAAACATACAACCGTGATAAGGAACACTGACGGCGTGTGGCAAGCAGTCCACGCGACACAGATAAGCCGACTCCGATGTCAGGACACGCGTCACGCAGCGGTCCAGGCAATTCCACACCAACACACAGACTAATTAAGGGCAGGTAAACACAGAATCCATAAAGGAACAATCCACCCCCCCCCCCTAAGAATTTCTTTCGAGATTACAAAGGCAATTCCGCCACCTCTGTCTATAATCACAAGACACATAAATAGTATAGCGACATAGGGTTAGCACATATATAACACACCCCATGTTTTAGAAGGCATCAGCATACAACCATTATAGAACGGGCTAATGGCCTAGCCCACGTGTAAAGGGACAAACGAACTCCCACGATATGTTAAACATTTTAATTATGAAAAGAGGCATAGGATAGTATATAATAGACACATAAAGGACACGGCTATATTTAAAGCCAGATAGACAGGCCAAAGGGCGCAAATACACCCCAGCCACATTATAAATATTTTAGAGGGAATAAACCCGTGAACTGTACAGCCGTCACCATACCCAGAGTGAACAGACACAGCAAAGGGCGTCCAATAGGATATTATAGATATTTTAGAAGACGCAAGGGATAGCAGGCCCACGGGCATTATACAGAATGTTATTCTGATAGACACTAGATGCGTAAGGCATCTCAACGTTACGTAGACGCTCAGCGAGTGCGAATTTAAACACCATCGAAGAGCGGAGGTGTGGCACAGCCAAGAGAAAATGACACACCATGAAAGGAGCACAGGTGGATAACGCACTCAGGATGGCCACAGTATAGCTTACGGGCAAACATCCTCACACCCTCCCTTCCATACATCCCAATACCTAACACAAACTTGCACAAACACATACACATAAAAAGACATACTTCTTCTTATTATTCTTCTTCGGCTTTTCCCAATTATTTGGGGTCGCCGGAGCCAACCAGGCTCATTTTGGTTTTGGCCGGGGATTTAAGGCCGGATGCCCTTCCTGACGCCACGTGATTTTTCAGGTGAAAATTCCACCCCGCTGTCCCCGGGATTCGAACCCCGGCCGTCCGGGTGAAAGACGAGCAGCTAAGCCACTGCGCCATCACGCTCCCCACACATAAAAACACATACATTACATTGAAATTATACATAGGGGTTGATTAGACATTCCTGCTTTTCACAAGTACGGGTCTACTGCACCTTGTGCCATACCACCCCTACCTGAATATTAGAGGTGGTTCGGACACCAATATTAAGCACCGTATGTGCATCTCTATATATAGAGATGAGGCCACATGAATACACTAATAAATATTTTATTAAATAAATCCGCATGCAGAAGACATAAACTTATTATACCCTAACACACCCCTTCTCCTCAAATGAGGGCAGACATGCGCTCATATCCATCGCGATGCCTGAGACATCCCACCCAAACACCAAGGGTTATATTTTTTAATACCTGCATGACACATTTTCAATTTTGAACACCTGGGGAAAACCCACCCCATCCACTCACAGTAAAAACATCGTCATTGCATTACCGACTCTCGGCCATCATAAACATAGAGTCCAACGATGCTGTAACCCTTCCGCACCACGTTTCAACCCTTACTTAACAAATAACACCCTATCGGACCCTACTAGCAAAGAACCCTACATTCCATAAACCTATTAACATGTCAAGAAACATAAAAAAGCATCAGCGCTGGAGATCCGATGAGGCAATGGAAGGCCAAAAGTAGGCACTGCGATTAGAATGTTCTACAACCCCAGGACACTAAAATTTTACCAAATCACACTAGTTACTACACTATACAAAATTACACTTCCCCCAGTAAAAGGAATCTGAGGTCACACTAGGTGGTGACAAATATGCACGTCGGCGACAGTCGGAATGCCAAAAAAGGGCAGAGCCGGGGAAAAACGGCAATTGATCCTGACCCAGACTAAAGACGGAATAACGAAAGGTCGAAGCGACGGTGACTTAGTGCGGGCAAACGTCGAGATCTCGGGTGTTCCCAGCCTGCCCCCGTGTCGGAGAAGGTTATACCCATTATGCGCTACGGCCATCGAAGCCAGACCTGCAGGGGAGACTTTTGACGTCTGGCAGGAGAATTAGCCAACTCAGTATTAGACTCAGGAGACGAACCTAGAGACGACCACATTAGGACTAAACTCTTAGCTAGTTTGTAGCCTAAGTAGCGTTCCTAAGGCGGGGAACAAGTCTTCCGCACGAATGAAGTGAAACAACACAGCCCTCATCCGGACATGGGGTGAAGAGAACACACACACACTAAACAATGGATGATGATCCGGCCCAAGTAAATGGAGGGCAGCGGGCCCCCAGAGCTTAAATAGGAGAGCAGCGATCCCCCAGAGATGTAAATGGGAGAGCAGCGAGCCCCCAGAGATGAAAATGGGGAGAAGAGCGACCCCCCCAGAAAGGCTTGGGCAACCCATTAATGAATATAAATATATAATAAATATAAATGAACAATAAGGTGGCTATAAGCCAAAATTATAAATGAATTATTCCGGTACCTGCAGACGATAATGGATATCCGCGCGAAAGTGTTTGCTACTTTTAGCAACGCAATTACACAGGCCTTCATACACAAACACATTATTTATTAAGGGGGAAAGTCGACAATTAGATTAAGGGAGCGGAATGCAAAAGGGCTTTGGCCTGGTGGTTTTGGAAACAACCGGTGTTACCAAAATACACACGTGTGGTGCCCTGGGGGTGGGGAGACTGCCCCAGGCGATCGCCCCGGTCAAAATTCTAGTACATAAGACAGTTGCATTTGGAAGGCAACTTAGACTTAAGCAAATTTAATAAGCACTGTTACAAAACAGTAGCTTACAACACATATTTCGGCACTAGATTAAGGACCATTTTGGAGGAAAAAAAATTGTAGCATTAATTAATAGAAACCTAGGTTGAGTACACTTTTACAATACATAATAATAATTCGGTACCATTTAGGGTAAGCCCGACGATTACAAAAACAGTATATGCGACACAAATGCGACTTATCGCGTTCAGCACTTGTAAACTGTCACGTTTACAAGGTAAGCCCGATAACAGGGACGTTCTACACGTCGACAACGCGTCGACACACCGCCGATAAGGCGTAAGTTGAATTATTCCACGGCGAATTATTCCGTGACGACACGACAGAAATATAGATTCTTGGCAATAAAGCCAGATGAGTAATTATACAGCCTAAAATTTAGCGATCCCTAGAGATGTAAATGTTCGGCAATCGGCCGTCGAGAAAAGGCTCAACAAAGCATATTTCGCAGAGTAACATTCCGCGACATAACTAAGTAAATAAATATCCTGGCACTAAGACCAGATGAACATTAGCACAGCCTATTCTAAATGGCGTTTAAACAGGCTCAACAGTACATGTATACACGAGACGTCCAAAGAGGTCTCAAGGGCGATGGCGCCGAAGCCAACCCCTAAAACAGCGCTGCCAGGGCCGTGGAGAGCGGCGACGGGCCCTAGGTCTGGAATCTTCCGGGTCCCCCTCTATAACCAAACTATGTAAAATTAATTTATAATCCTCGTAAATTTGCACAAATTTTTCATCACGAAATAAATTACAAGAACATAAGAAAACAGGAATAATAATAATAATAATAATAATAATAATTGTAGCATGCTGAACTGCTATGCCCAAGTTCGCGAGTTTATGTCCGGCCGAAGCCGTCGGATTGTTAAGAGCGTTAAAATCCTTCAGTATGCCTTTATTCGGAGGGGAAGTAAAGCCGGCGGGCCTGTGGTTTGGAAGGCCGTGGATATGAGTGCTCAGTGACACTTTTGTGCTCAGTGTGCGCACTTGAATGCAATAACACAGGAGACCGACAATCCCGCGACTAAAATCACGCCAGCTGTTGCGACAGTCCAGACACATTTTTGTCTCGTCCAAAGGCTGTAGTTGCACCATCGTACATTCATTTCCACTACAATTGGTAGTGTGGAGCAAAAATCTGTAGGTTATTTCGTTAGAAACACCCTTATCAAGTTTCAACGTTCGCCACTGGGTGTCATTGACTGTGGCGTCCGATAGCCAAAATTGGAACTACTTGAATTTGAACTTGTTGAGGAGCCCTTGGGCGTTCAATTGATATGTTCTGATATGACCAATGGCTGCAATAATAATAATAATAATAATAATATCGTATGGCCTCGGTGCCGGGTGCAAGCTTTGCTATTTGAAGCTAGCATGTCGAATTTCGTTGTTCCTTGAAGCACTATGAAAGTCAAGGAGGTTAGATATCTAAGCTCCTTGAACACTATAGTGTTTTCTAATAGAGAAATGAGGAACTTTGTGTTGGCGGAAACTCCCGAGATTAATTTTGCCATTATGAACACGGCCTACTGAATTCAAATGGGTTCTTTGACATGCCAATATCGTATGACATGCGTGTCATAAATTATTGCCCCTTTCAAAAATCACTTACCACGGCCGGAAGCGAACCTGCAACCTTGGGGTTAGTAGACCGACACGTTAACCACTCACCCACCGTGGCAAGCAGGCTGCAATAAATACGGTATAATATAGGCCTACTGTATTAATAATATTTCAATTATATATTCCAGTAGATCCAGGCTATATTTATTATCATAAGCAGAGCGTGAATTAATAAAAATATAAATAAGTTAATGATTGTATGTGAAATTTATAACAGTGAAACTGGAGGAATGCATGCAGAATTATTTGCAAATTCAATATTTATACCTGGCAAGCGCGTACCAATGCATTATTTTCTATTAACAAATATAAATATCACGAGTAAAGCCACCCAAAACTAGGTAATAATTTTCATTAAATTCACTATACTGTTTAGTTTCGGCGTTTGACAGATCTAAATTTGTCACTATGAGGTAAAACTGTAAGCATGCACAGTGTTTAGATTTCATGTTCTTCAGATCCTCTTTGATATCAATAATTTTAGAACTTCAGTGATACTCGTAAAAGCAATAAGCTCGTTACTCACACACAAATTTGAAAAAAAAATGCATTTATCGGACCGTAATTTCATCGCTTTTACAGTACCGTATTTAACTTGGGGAGAAAATTCACATTGAAGAAAGCTGTTGTCCATGAACTCGGAAACAGGTGGGATCGAATTCCACCGTCGGTGATTCTAAGCTTACTTCCCATGATTCATTGTTTTAACCCTAGACTATAGCCAAAGGCTGTAGCTGCACCATCGTACACTCATTTCCTCCTCAATTAAATCCCCAATTAATTCAAAATATACAGTATGATTAACTTCAGATATAGATTGTCGGACAGAGTTCTACACGCACAGTAAGTAGAAAGGACTGATGGCCTCGACGTCCTAAGACACAAAAATTAATCAACAGGAAGTTCTGTTCACTGAACTGCATGTTAAAAGAGGTGGGGTACTATGGCCTCGGTGACATATGACGTAATCTCTTTTCATAATGAAAACATGATTTTTACACTAAGCCAAGACGTATTTTAAAATACGTTTTACATATAGGGTTTTTATGTTGAAATTCTCAAAACTTGCTGCCCTTCAAGAGTCACGCCCTTGGGTCTAAGCCTAAACACTGTTTAGGTTGAACGGCGATCACTCATAATTGTACATTAAACAAAGCAAAATATGTTTTCATAATCACCCACAGGTATACCCATACGTAAGTCAAGTTATTTATTATGTGCTATCAGTAGATTGCAGCTGATCAGTGATTGGTTTCACAAAAGAAGAAAATGTGAATTTCAACTATATTTTGTAATTTGCAGTCAGTGGATTTCTTATAATTCAATATTGCTTTGCAGTAAGCAAACCTAGAGCCAGCTTCTCCTAAAAATCCCAAATCCTATCTATGACTGGTGACCATCGTGGGCAGTTTTAAGTTACACGACTGCTACGGAGGCCGCCCTAGTGAGTCTAGATTTTCAAAATGCTTTTGACCGAGTACGTCATTCTTACCTATGGGCCGTGTTGCAACGATTCAACTTTCCACCCAGACTTATGGCCTCCCTGCGCACGTGCAACCTCAAAAATCCAAGTGAATGGTTTCCTCACAAAGGACATTGTCATCCAAAAATCCATAAGACAGGGTTGTCCTCTATCTACAATACTTTTTGCTTTGAGTATGGAACCCTTCATCAGACACGTTACGACCCAGCTCCCTGGAGTCTCCCTGGGAACCACATCGATCAACCTACAAGTATATGCGGATGATGTAACCCTCATATTAAGTAGTCGCCGAAACATAACTACTCTACAAGATCTCATTCATAAATA
Organism: Meconema thalassinum; assembly: GCA_946902985.2. Taxonomy (NCBI): domain Eukaryota; kingdom Metazoa; phylum Arthropoda; class Insecta; order Orthoptera; family Tettigoniidae; genus Meconema; species Meconema thalassinum. The sequence goes on along the minus strand of OX336393.1, from coordinate 313,133,945 downwards.
TGAAGTACACTCAGGAGCCACCATCAACGTAAACAAATCAGCACTCCTACCCTTTGGAACGTGGCCTACTCTCGACTCATGGATACCAGTAGTTCAAGAACATAAATTACTGGGCATCACGTTCTCTTCCAACTTTGGTGATATGATTACTCGTAACTGGAATCGCATACTAAACACAACCCGTGCGATCATCTTAGAACAAGACACCCGTAATCTCAATATTCTTCAAAAAGTATGGACCCTCAATACTTTTATCCTTAGTAAAGTTTGGTACACAGCACAAATCCTCCCACCCCCCAAATTGTACTTAAGAAGATTGGCCTTGCAATTGGTTATTACCTATGGCGAGGGAAACCATATCGAGTTGCCAGACTTCAATTGTACCAACCTTTGACCACTGGTGGCCTGGGATTAACATCTGTAGATTGGAAATGCACTGCGCTTCTAGCCCGAAATATTATCAAAGTGCAGCACTCGGATCGCCAGACGTATGCCAAAGCGGTTCTTCACGACTTAACACATCCACCGACGACCCAGCCACGTAATGCTACCCCACTGCACTCTCTCAAACGCACCCTGCGCTTCATAGATCAACTTCCTCCAGCGTTACGACATGCAGGCCGAGCCATTACCACACGTCAGCTCTACTCCGTGGCCAAGGAGTCTACCAGCTCCCTTTCCCACATTCAAACCAAATACCCGCACCGGCTCTGGCCGCAAATATGGACAAACGTGCACGATAAATGGATTCCTTTACAGTGGCGGGAAACACTCTACTACTACGTGAATGAAGTTATACCCACCAAAGAAAAAATGTTTCGTCACAACCGAACTCTGACCCCCTCATGTGACATTTGTAATTCTCTAGATACGCTTGAACATCGTATCGCTGCTTGTACTGGACCATCCAGTCTGTGGGAATGGACATGCCAAACTATCACGCGAATCTCCGGACTGCCCCTCACCAGTGCCAATAAGAAAACCCTTCTATCAATGGAATACACCTGTCGTACCAGGCCTCTGCGCGCCGCGGTCATATGGCTTTTGGCAGTACTGATCCACTACGTATTAGAGAAACGTTCTACCCCTCAGCACCTGAACCTGCCAGCCTACATCCAGTTCCTACGGCGAGAACGTTGGAAGTACATCTCTAACAAGACTCTTGAACCTGCTTTCTCTAAGTGTCTATATACTTTTTAAACTCCCACAGTGATTTTTCTTTTCGGTGTTTAATGTCTTTTACTTCCTGTTCTTGTGCATGTGCCATAGGCACCTCAGTGCAGTGTCATGTATTTTGTGTTGGTAATTTTAAGCCTATGTGAATAAAAAAAAGGAAATCTAAAAAAAAAAAAAAAAAAAAAAAAAAAAAAAAAAAAACAACAAGATTATGGGAGAGTGGACACACCGGGGATCTGGGGGTATGGAATATGATCAAGCTCAGAGTGGGGTCCGGGGGTCCTCCTCCGGAAAATGTTGCGAAAAACAGGTCCAAATCACTGACTTATAGGCCATTTGGGTGATTATTTTTATGATATTTTGGAGTAAAAATTTGGTGACCATTGACATTAGTGGCTATGAAAAGGCTCTCCGATATTGAAGTAAAATCTCTCGCACTTTCAAGTAATACTCTGCGGTGTAGCTCACCAATGACCGTGATGGGGGTCTACAGAGAGTCTGTAGATCAGAGGTTCAAATCCCGATGCTGACAGCGGCTATCCTGAGTATTGTTTTTCACACTCCCTCCAAAGAAATGCCGGTATAGTACCTTATTTCAAGTCCAGGGACACCTACCCTACTCTTAACCCTAATAATTACAGTAATAGTCGCGGCGAGCAACTCATTCCCACTTTTCCCAGTCGGCAACTAAGAATACGGCATGCGATTGATCATGTCACAGAGGCAATAGCACAGCTGAGTGTATACCCTGCTTTTCGTTACTTATTGTTGTTTTATGGGGACGGAACAGCTACGGTAGGTCATTTGTCCTTACCACTGACGTTCACGAGAGAAATTGGAAAACAAAGTTGAGAGGTTCAGTGCCCTAGCTTAATTGTAATTTTTCTCCTGGTTAACACTAAGTCCAGAAAAAAACTTGAATTTTACCTTAGTTTCAGACGTTGGATACATTTCTCAACTCTAGTACCAATAGTAATATAGGCTTTCAATGAATCCCTTAATCATAAATAATTTGCGCACGAACCCAAGTTTCTGGGATTGTTGATCGTATTGAATGAACCAATTATAATTATAATTATACTGCACCTAAACATGCAGATTATTCAAATATTAGCATTGTTTTCTCAATTCAGTATACGAGAAGATGGACAATTTCGCATGCATTTCTTCTATTTACGTTTGACAACGGAATCATCCCACCCTTTCGTAAGATATTTAGCCAGCAATGATAATTTTTCACATAATGCGAAATTGAATTACTAGGGGACGATGACCTCGCTGTTTCGCCCCTTAAATCAACAATAACTATAAAGTGAATTACTATGTGGACGCTTCTTTAAAATTTATTTTACTAACCTGTCTGCACGGCATACGATACGTCTATCTACACAATAAATTCATTTCAGACACTAACATCTCTAAATATCTAAGCTCTATGTGACGCACCAAACCTGAAACTCTTGAGCTAGTGGCCAAACACATCAGGGCAGCCCAGGCTCTCGTGGCCTTGGCGAAATAAGTGAAGGGATGAGAAAGTTATTTGAAGGATTGGTGCATAATCCGAACAAGCCAAATTTAGACTAATGGAAAGCTATCTCTGTCTTCAAGTATATTCTGAGAACAATACATAGCGAAGCCCCATCGCCTAAGTTGACCACTTTGAGACAGTTGTTCTTCCCACAAACGCTTTGTAAAGGAAATTATTGCCCACTTGACAGAATAAGTCTCCCAATCCTTGTAACCTTGTTCATTGCATTCCCTAAATGACTGCCAGCAGCAAATTCAAGTCACATAAAGGCAATAATAAAGCAATGCCCGATCGGGTCCATCCTCCTAGGACGCCGGGCCCCCCTGGGAGGGTCGGGCCCCGGGGCACCAGCCCTGCCTGACCCCCCCCCCCCCTCTCGTCGGGCCTGAGCGCTGCGCGGTAGGTGCGCACAATGATATTGGCCAAAGGTACTATTACTAATCATGTATTTTTCAGAAAAAGAGCTCCACCGCTGCAGCAACGAGGGATACCAGATCTTCGGGATGACAGGTAAAAGCAAGGTGCACCAACGACGATACACACAATTACTCATTTATATACACTGAAATGACACAGAAATACACAAGACAAACACGATAGCAGTAAGCAAAATAGATTAAGTTGCTAGCCGGCATAAGTTAGCATAGAAACAAATGGCCATGGAATGATATATGCTCAGTGCATTTATATGTGAAACTTGTATCTGTATAACAAATTTCATTACAGGGCAGCAGGAAAAAGTGCAATGCCAACAATAATTACAATCTCCATTATTTGCAGATGACCAAGGACAGGCATTCACCCCCAGACACACATATCCTACACTAAATATGTCACACACAAACACATTACTCATCGGTTTCAGTTGCACCCTTAAAGGTGACAACGTCAGCGGCCAGCAGTGAACAGAAGCGTGGGATGCTGAACATTGCTGAACGCAAACACATCTCCACACGCAAATGAAGGGTGACTTCAGGATCTAAGGGCGGCACGGAGGTTGTAAGTGCCGAACCTTCGACCCTAAGGTGGAATTCCGACCCACGACGGAAAACCACGAGGTTCCATAATAAGTATAACGAAAGAATAGCGGACTAGCCACTAAACCGCACCAGGAACAGCTGAGTAGGGAATGGCATGCAAGGCATGATGGTAGAGTGCGCGCGAGAGTAAGAGGTATAGATAAATGGCCACAGCGAGCGATCTCTAAGGTATTGTACAAAAACAAAATTGTAAATTATAGTTATAAGGTAAGAGTACACAAGCAAAGGTAGGATCACCGTATCCAGAAAATAGCATTACCCCATCATTATGAATACCACTATTGATAACATAAATATAGCGCCAAGCGCATACTCATATTGTTCTATTGTACTAACATGATTATTATTATTATTGCAATTATGATTATTGAAACATCCCTAAAGTACAATACAAACGAGGTCCGAACCTCTGCTACCGTGAATTGTATAACTTTAGGTTGGAAGTGGAAGGACTGAGCCTTCTGCCAACATAACCCAAGGTACACCTATTAGAACCGTGCTGTCGAGTTCAAGCTTAAAAGAAAACACAGTTACTCTGGTATGAAACATTCTATTGGCCAACAGAGTACATTTACAAAGTAAAAAAATAAACAATAAAAGGATATCAAAATAAGACATGGAAATCACCCCCAATAGCCTACACCAGTTCCCATCAGAAACTCGACGGAGTATAGTACAATAGTCAATTAAAACATTCCAGACATGATCTCTTTCTCAAATAAGACAAATATTCAGCTGACACCAGATGACAGAATTACATATCTCGCATGCAAGGTACTTTACTTCACGACTAACACGACACGTCAGAAACCTAGATCAATATTACCAACTGAAGATCAATGCCAATAAACAAACATTTATCCTAGTGTGGATAATTACATTAAAATCCAACTCCTATTAATGGCATGAACACAGATCTAGTCATACCAATCACCAAACCAGTGACTTGGCTGCCTTCTTTCAAGTATAGTACTACGTAATCAGCTGTTCGTCGATAATGGCGTTTCGTTACGAACTGGAAATCAATGCCGATAAACAAACGTTTATCATAATGTGGATAATTTGTTTAAAACCCAACTCCTATTAATAGCATGAAAACAGAACTAATCTCTCCAAACACCAAACCAGTTACATGGCTGCCTCTTTTAACTACAGTACTATATTATCAGCTGTTCGTCATTAATGGTAGTTCGTTACCTACTGAAAATCACATCTTTTTAAAGAACCTAACACCGACGTCATCACCATACCTCATAACTATACTCCCTACTGAATAACATTTAAAACAGATCCAAACTAGGATATCCTACAGTGATTAGAGTGAAATGAAAACCTTTACGTTACTTTACTAATTGAAACTACTAACCACATAACAAATGATAGTCAACCCTAACACGGTATCACAATGCCGGTGACTCAATAAATTATAAATAATTGTACTTCAGGCGCAGACCTCACATATGAATAAACTTCGACACAACATGACGTACCTTTCAGTAGACCACTTGTTCACCCTCACAAACTGTAACAACATTTCGTCGAACACAATATTGCTTATTTCCTCCGTCATGGAACGTGTCATTCCGCAGTGATCAGTATCACAAATAATAAGCAGAACATCTTTCATACGGCAGATCATTTCTTCAACAAGATGATCTTTTCCAGGATACCAAATGTTACATCATCGCTTCTAATACATGAGAGGTCCAATCCAGTATTCCTGATTTCTTCAATGCAATTATAATTTTAAATTTAAGGTTGTTAATTCCTTCTTACATTGGTACTTATCATTACTCCGAACTAAAGGAAATAGGGCAGAAGCTAGTGAATAGCCCCAGGCTATTCCAGCCTCCTCGGGAACTCCAGTTATGTACACTACATCTTGAGTGTGTTTCTATCTCCCAAAATTTTAATAATGGCACCCCGTGGCGTTAACGAACAGCTGATTCCTCACCTCAAGTTAAAACGCAATGAGAGTGAAACGCGAATTATGATCCGCATCATCCTGGCTTGTTATTGGCTGGCAATTATTACCAGCCATTGGCTGCCCGCGGGTTTGTTTACAATTATCACCAACACGGTGGCGAGAGGAATAGATTTCTACATCAATTAAATTGCTAGAAATCTATTCCAGTTCATGACAGTATGAAGTGCAAATCATTTATTGATGAGGAATTGTATGTGCGTTTATATTTAAATTGAAGCGTGACACTGTTCATAAAAATTTGTGAAAATAAAAGTACAAATCAACACTCTTGCCAATCAACTGAAAGTTTCTACTACTTTGGATGTAATGGATGCAAATCAATTGGCTGTCGTTTCCACCAGTTTTATTCATCAGTTCGAAATACATTCAGTACAATAACCTTTTGTGCACTATAAAACTACATTATAGACCATTGCATATTGATGTTGCTGTCTGCTTATATTTACCAATTTCAGGCATATAATTTAAGTGGCCGTTTGTAATGTGAAGTCCTTACTGTATTTATGTACAAATATTATGGTTTAACTAATGAAGCAAGGATTAAAGGTGCAGTTTGCACTGCCACCTTTTTTTTGTTTAAATATTGATATGTAGTTTCTCAGTCTGATAACTTCTTGGATTTGCTTGAGATAGATTTATAGTAATATACTACCTTATTAACCTGCAGGCTGAGTTTTTTTTAAACATGCCCAGGTGCATACAGTAGCACAAGACCTACTGCAGGCTATGTCGATCCTAAATGTAGGCCTATTATAGTGCTCATGTCAAAGGTAGTCCTAAAGTTTTAACTATTGAGACTTGATTTGCATCGAAGATAATTTCAGCCGAGTCTGGCAAGGCTTCATAAACTTGGGCGTGACTTCACATTTTCATTTTTCCTATACAGCTTTTGATACCAACCACTTAAATCACAGTATTTCAAGATTTGCTCTCATTAAACATCACCAACACTTTTTTTCCCCCTGGTGGTGGGCTGTATTGGAGTTTACAGAAAATAAAGTTGAGAAATAAAAATACATCTTAGGTTTCCATGACACAGTTGCATTTTATCCTACTATATCTCCTAATTCCTCATGCTGCATAAATAAACATGACAGATTACAGCATTAGCAATGATGACAGTAATTTATGAATTGTTAAAATGTTTTTAAAAGATGCATAGAAAGAGGCTTGATAAATCCTGGATCATCAAACCATTTAAACATTCCCACAGAGCTCTAATCAGAAGCTCATTTTATGTGCAACAGGTATGTAAAATTAACCTCCCTCCCAATAACTTGTAGGCCTAACCTGTACATAATCCATGTTAAGAGCTGTTTTTGGTTCACAGGAAAACCTACAATTTAAAATCTTGCACATACCGGTAGGCTACTAATCATATTAAGGTGCAATTAACTAGTCAAAAAAAAGTCAACCCCTGGCACTATCCAGCCCATGACGGGCTAAGGCCGACCAAGCGACCGCTGCCCAGCCATTCGGCCTGCAGATATTGGGGTGACGCGTGATCAGCGCGTCGGGTCCCCTCGGCCGTTAATCTTGGTTTTCGTGATCGGGGCGCTGTCTCACTGTCAGACAGCTACTCAATTGTCCTCACGAGGCTGAGTGCACCCCGTTCCAACCCTCACGTCAGTTTTAAAATCCCTGACGGAGCCGGGGATCGAACCCGGGGCCTCCGGGTGAGAGGCAGGCGCGCTACCCCAACACCACGGGGCCGGCGCAATTAACTAGGGTAATTTTAAAAATCATGGCTATCAACTACTGATTTAAATATTCCAGACATCTTTCTTAACTCCACTTTTACTGACAGCATGTAAGTCCTTACTACTGTCTTCAAGCCATTGACCAGTTGTTTATTTCATGAGGAACCATTTTAGTCATTCTTCTCTATGTGAAATACAGTTGTTGACAACTGCCTGGAAGACTCAGGTGTTTTGTGTCGCTTCTCTGGTTGCCTATGACACTTCCTAATTATTAGCAGAATGTTTCATTGAATTGTTGTATCCAATTGACCAACTGGTAATATATTATGGTTTGCTTTAATATTCCTATGATACACTTTTAGATCTCATATATTAATGAAATTTACAACAACATAGGCTGAAATGTTGAACCAATCTCCCATTCCCTAACACTCCCAACTAATGGGACATAAGCTACCTAGTGGTTGGTCTCACAATGCTTCCATCTACATGTACCATACTAGGTCTAGTAGTACCATAGGTATTGTGACTGTTTCTCCAACTCCGTCAAGGAAACTAATTCTGAACTAAGATCTGGAATGGGGTACACTGTCCCTCGAGGGCAATCAAGGACAACTTGAATCATTCAAGTGATTTTTCTATTTCATTTTACCAACTAACCAGGTGCCTGGAAATGCTACTGAAGGAGGCAGCTAAGTAGGCTAGCCTACTGGTATTCACCATTCAGAGAACATTCTCAGCGACTTGTCTATGCATAGGCCTATGACACAATTTTCAGAAATTGATACAGTAGTCACAGAACACTAATGGTGCCCAGTACTCGCAGCTTAGCATAGGACGGAGTGGATTCCAGCCACAGATTAACTTATGATCTGTCAACGGGTTTTCAAACAAATTGAGCACACACCCAAGTACAGGGGTCTTGACCATGATGTTCCAAGCCTCTAAATGAAACACTCCTCTTTAAGACTTTCTGGTCTTGCATCCATGGTCGATCAACATTCTCCTGATCTGTGTTCTCAAGTTTCTGATGGTTATGGACATTATTTTTATCCTGATAACTTCATATTTTAAGGGGTTGGGGTACATGCCCTATTCTTAATTAGTTCAGCATAAGATCATTGAATCCCCTTTTTGACCATAGAAAAGGGAGAATTTAAAAAACTGGACCTCTAGGGACATTGATGCAGATGACTCCGAGTAAGTAGGCTAGATCAAAATGAACATTTTTCAGTGTTGCCTTAATAAAGGTTGATAACTTTCTACCGTTCAACATGAATAGGCCTATATTGGATGGGAAATATTTTTATTATTTGCAGAGATTACAAGGATGACTTGTAGATGTATCGTTATTTTGTTAAGCGAACATAAGTTCCAAGTCCATATCGTGTTGGAACCCATATTTCAGTGCTGCCTTAGTAAACGAAATATTCAATGTCTTTCAGTCGGTCAACACGGTTGCACTTAATGGTAATGAGAATGAGCATTATTCCAAGAAAACAGAAAAAAAACTGTAGGCTACATGCAGACCTATCATGTCAAATCAATCATACCTACAAGACAACAAAAATGCTCTATGATAAACTATTAAAACCCCATAATGGTAGTCAAAAATAATCTCAAAACACCGCCACTATTTCGCGAAGGTGCAGAAAATCTTACTATAGTACAGCTATTCGTAATATTTGCTACTGTTGTGATAAACCGCTACTGAGTGATAGGCCCCCGAAATATAACTATTTATCTTAATGTCTACAAGATAACGAGATTGTCAAAAAACCACAAATCTATAGAAGGCAACACTAAAAATGGCTTATCTAATCCACAAGTCACCCACCCTTCACCAACATTATTAATATTTGTAATTTAAGTAACTTAGGTTATGTTAAATTGAGGTTAATGGCGGATTTGATTGCGGCTGTGTGGCGGGAAGGACCCAATAAGTGCTCAGCCAATCAGGGACGTTTTGATTGGAGACCAGGCTCGGAACATTTTTCGATCGTTTTGATTCTCAGGGCTTCGTTAAGCCCCCACCCTAGGCCATCATCGTGTCCAAAATGGCGGCTTAACGAACACGACGGGGTGCCATTATTAAAATTTTGGGAGATAGAAACACAGCCCTTATCGCCTTGATGATTTCAACATATCTCCACTTGTAGATCCTCAAAAGTTAACAATTGTCGTTGTGACGACGGATAACAAGGCAGACCTACCATCTTGTCAACAGACGACAGGAACACACTCTATAGAGTATCGCCACAATTAGAAGACTTCCTTCTTACCTGTTTGGTGGAGCGCTCTTACGAGAGACAGCATAAACATCATACTCGCAGAAGCAAATTATACAAATCAGATGGAGGTGAGAGAAGAGACGTGTCTAGTGCCATAATAACGGCTCATCCTCCCCCTCCACAAAAGTTGTCGTAGGTTCGAAGGACCAAGACAACTCAAAACAACAAACTCACACCACGCAGAGACATGCAAATTTTCACCCAAAAGTTTTTTACATATCCATCACCGTATCATTATATAATATGCGAAATCCTCCCTCTAGAAAGTTCTTTCTCCTAAATCCATATCAGGTAGTACATCATGCTTAGAATTACAATTTCTTACAATATTTCAAACAGTCAAATCCATGATTTTCACAGTACAAATACAAATCTTCTTGTATCTACTAGACATTATTGTATAGTGAAGACAGGTTCCAGTCCGTTTTGAGGTTCGCAGTTTACCGTTCAGTCATCCGGGCCCTGGATTCCCTCACAAGTGCACCACGAATCTTCCACGCAGAACAGCCTACACCAGTTTGCAGCTGAAAACAATTTCAACTGGGCCAATACCATAGTATAGAAGTCTTAACAACTAAGATTGGAGACAGGAATCCCTAACGAAACAGAATAATACCCAAGTTTACATGAAAATAAGACCTAAGACTATCAACAGAATACTTCCCTTACAGTAAATTTCCGTGTCTTTTACAGTTAATAATTAAGTTTTACAAAATTTCAAATCATTATTTTAATATCAGACTATGTACTCCAATGTAAACAACAATAATAATTATTTACAGCCAAAATTCACAACTGATATGCAGTAAACACATTAATTCTCAAGGAACATGAGCTCACTAACCTTAAAATTTCAACTAATTAACATGAATACCGATTTAAGTCTTTCATATCCGAACCGTTTTCCAACAAAAAAAACTAATAAAACCAAAACAAGTACTGACTCAACAAAACACCCAATAAATGACCACAGAAGACCCTTAAATAAATAGAAGATCAACTGACCACCCGTGCAAACCGACAAGATACAAACATTCCCAATCTTTCATTCATATCACATAACCTCACAATACACACCATAAATAAAACCATTAACCACTCGCAAATATACTCAAAAACAACCAACCAGAATACAAATTAGCACTTGTCAATACATCCACACAAAACACAATTACATAAATACTCTTTCATATACATACCCAGACCAAACAGAAACTAGTAAACGAATCGAAGCACGCATTTCATGAGGCCTATAGTGAGTCCCAGTATCATATCTCATCACACATAATCACATTACTTACACTAAGTATTTATTTCTCAGCCTACCAGCAAATAGGATTGAACCCACTCAATCATCTGGAGACTTCGGAGAATGGTTTATAAATACTTACCTTAAACTATTATTACTTTACCTCACCTGAACCAAGTCCCATTCCTTGTAAATGTTGAGGATCATAAAGTAACACTCAACTGAACTCGAACCAAACAAACCCCCTTAAAATTCATTTGGCAGACTCAAGTTGACAGATATATCAACCAATGCCAATTTATATACATGGTCCCAAGTAAACCCATGACGTTAACCTCTTAAATGAATGGAAACCCACACTTACATTGACACCCACAAATCAACAACAAATCCACCCAAGTTGTAATAGCAAAACAAAATCGCACAAAACATTCATACACATTTATACATTCTGTATGTCCTGTCTGGTAAAGCACAATTTAGAAAATAGACACACACAAGTCCATATTATTAGTAACAGAAATAGTCAGTCACATCATTGACTCAGATGAACATATGATCCACAAGATCACAACTCCTACCTTAGTTGCTACCTCAAATAGGTCACTGGAAGAACACCACTGAGATACCTATTTGCAACAGGAACAAGCATGAAATCTTTGCTGCCCTGAAAAGAGTAACGCTGAAAAAATACAGGAGTAGAACCGGATTTCAATAGTAGTCAACTGGCTGCACAGGTCTTCGCTTCTGAAAATAAGTGTTACCAACTAATGATCAAGATGGAGAAACATATGAGGAACACGATGATAAAGAACTACACATGTGTCTAGAATCAGCAATACCTTATTAGGGTAGAAATAAATAAACTTATAGAAGGAGATTACACACCTTCACTTACCAATACCCCAAGATCATAAAATACACCATCACCCTTCGGCACAGATTCAACAACATAAGAAAAAATAAAATTTAATTTACGGGCAGAACCAAACCCAGAATTACCAGGATTTGATGTAGGAGACGTGGTACATCTCTCTTAAAATACCTTACTTATTTGCTTTACTCGAATAACTCGCACTATATTCTTTGACGACCTTATAGAAGACCCCACATTTCAATAAAATTTCGAAACACCATTACTATCAACAATATCCGAAACATTTTGCATACCATGCAACGACACATGCCCAGAGACCTCGATATCAACAACACAATCACTAAATTCACACAATGCATCACCGTAATAATTAACACTTTTCGAACACTCCAGACACTCGGTTGGGTCATCATGAATCATTTCACAAAAATACGAACGAAATTCACAACTAGGTTGGAACGTTAGAATACCTAACTCTTCAGCAAATATCACAACATAAAGTTACCACACTCCCATTTGATCACGTAATCACAGAATCCAAAGAATCGACCTAACCCTAATTCGAATCACACGCAAAGCAGATAATTTTCAACACACCAATTAAGGTAATAAAGAATACATCACTTCAAAAACAGCTGGTAATATGTCAGACTTACCGATATTCCCATAGTTAGCTTCATGGAGAGAGAACTCTACAGGAAATGTCCCCCACTCACAAAATAATCACGTCCAAATTACGATGATGTTTAGATTTTCCTTCCTTATAATGAGCTCATATTCTATCACATCTTTGGTTAACATATGACAGCATCCAAAACATTTGCTCCATATAATTCATTGACATGCCCATGGAACAGAGAAACACAAGAATTAAAGGTTAAGTCAAAACACACAAATATAATTTCACGTAATTTGATACTAGGCCTAATATGGTATCTTTCCAAACTTGCACTCAAAAACACGAATTCCAACAAATGTAAAATGTGGTATAACACGAAAAACCACGCTCTCGTTACAAGTGAAACATGCCTAAAGTACAATACAAACGAGGTCCGAACCTCTGCTACCGTGAATTGTATAACTTTAGGTTGGAAGTGGAAGGACTGAGCCTTCTGCCAACATAACCCAAGGTACACCTATTAGAACCGTGCTGTCGAGTTCAAGCTTAAAAGAAAACACAGTTACTCTGGTATGAAACATTCTATTGGCCAACAGAGTACATTTACAAAGTAAAAAACAATAAACAATAAAAGGATATCAAAATAAGACATGGAAATCACCCCCAATAGCCTACACCAGTTCCCATCAGAAAATGATCTTTTCCAGGATACCAAATGTTACATCATCGCTTCTAATACATGAGAGGTCCAATCCAGTCTTCCTGATTTCTTCAATGCAATTATAATTTTACATTTAAGGTTGTTAATTCCTTCTTACATTGGTACTTGTCATTACTCCGAATTAAAGGAAATAGGGCAGAAGCTAGTAAATAGCCCCTGGCTATTCCAGCCTCCTCGGGAACTCCAGTTATGTACACTACATCTTATCGCCTTGATGATTTCAACATATCTCCACTTGTAGATCCTCAAAAGTTAACAATTGTCGTTGTGACGACGGATAACAAGGCAGACCTACCATCTTGTCAACAGACGATAGGAACACACTCTATAGAGTATCGCCACAATTAGAAGACTTTCTTCTTACCTGTTTGGTGGAGCGCTCTGACGAGAGACAGCATAAACATCATACTCGCAGAAGCAAATTATACAAATCAGATGGAGGTGAGAGAAGAGACGTGTCTAGTGCCGTAATAACGGCTCAATTATTATTATTACTATAATCATAACCAATGTATCCTATACTTTGTCAAAAACGTTATCACAATCTTACATAATATGTCACACCATTGAACATTGCCACACTGTGAACACACTTTTGTTTCTTTCATTTCTTTCTACTAACGTCAAAATTTGTAAAGGTGTCTCATTTACCCCCAGACAATAAACCTATTTTTGATATAATCCCTTAACGTACACCCGAGGCACCTATTTTTCTGTCTTCTTCCATCTTTTATACACTGATATTTTGTCTACACGATGTACGTACAGGGAGCAATTTTTTCCAGACAGCGCACGGACGGCACAACCACCCGTCCAACCCTGTTTTTTCCTTCCTGTATGAAACACCAAATATATATGTACATGCTTTTTTTTTCAATTTGTAACATTTAACATGAAGATTATAAAAAACTATGTTCCATACCCAATACCCAAACCCTATGAGCACACTCTGCCCACACATCTACACACCACCGAAGTAGAAGAAGAAGAAGAAGAAGTAGGACTACGACACCGCAACACCTACACTGCTTCCCGTTTTTGAGGCCACAAACTAAAGGCCGAGGAGGTCTTGTTAAGGGCCGAGCCCTTAGGGCTCAGGACCCTACGACCCTAAAAGGGAGAGAGGACCTACACCACTGACCTCACACGCTGGACATCAACATCTAAACTCACGACCACCAGAATGCTCCAAAAACACCTAAACACCTTCTTCTACCCAAAATCCGCCACAGGCTGGGAATATAACAAGCCTATACATTTTCTTTACACTGTAAGGAGACGGCCACCTGGCACGAGGTGGTTAGTCAACACCTTACATCACACATACACAAAGACACTATCGCCGGTATTTGGGACATCAACAATGACGACACGCCGACTCGGCAACTGGAGAACCTTTAAGAGGAAGGCCCCGAGGAGACCGAATATCTGTTGCGGCCCACGGCTCTGTACATCTGTTTCCAGCTCCGACGCATCGTCATCACCAGGTGAGAAAGTGTGCTCAGACTTCCTCATTAACTTGTAATCCTTCATCCACACCTACACTTACAATTGTATTACATTTGTCCCTCACTAAAAGGGACGCCACAATTTCCATAACTGTTCAAATAAATACTGATCAGTAACCTACACTCTGTACATCATTTCACACTGACTTTAAACCTGTACGCCCAACCTGTTCTTTCCTAATTGTCCCTGACCCTGAATACTAGGAAGTGCAACGTCAGGTATTCCATTGTGCCCGCATAATAGTAAGTCAGCCAGGGGCCGAGCTGCCGACTCTGCAGAGAGGCTCGCTCCTACTTGCTCATATTTAATCGCTACTCTTAGTTAATAGCTCCCTCATAGTCATACATCCCTTGGCAAGCAATCGCACCCCCGTAGATTTGTACCCCCATTACATTACATCCTTTTACCAACACGCACACTTGCAGTTTCCCCAATTACGCGGAAACTTGCACCCTTCAGGAAACCACCCCTAAATTAGACATCAGCACTCACTTGTTCGTCCCATCCCCTAACACCGGGATTGAACACTTAGCTAAGCTACCACGCGAGAGAAATGTTTGTGGTACCGGTAGCATTTGCGATAGGGATTCTTCACTTTCTCACTTAGATCATAAATCCAATAGATGGCTGATGACGTCACATTGTTGAAACCAACATCTCGATCAGCTGTCTAAAGGGAACTGTCGGGAACTGCAGATAGCTTGGAGCACTGAAATACTACACGTGATGATAGAATTGGGCTATTCTATTCTATTCTATTCATTACAGTAGCCTACTTAGCCAGAATGGTGCATTACTGTGCAGCGTATGGATGTAAGGAGACATTTAGAAAAAGATTGGGCATTTCTTTCCATAAGTAGGCCTAAGTTAATTCATTGTAATATAACCCTAAAATTCTTGACTTCACTACTTGCATTCCTTTACGTTTCCTCTCAACTCCGAAACATGAAAGAAAAATAATTTAACATGTAAATTTATTACAAATTATTAAAATTTACCCTATCCCTTACTCCTCTGAACAGGCCTATGAAGCAAAATTAGGACCATCATAACATCAAAGAACCTCCCTTTTCAATCATGTTCAGTGTCAAATTGCAGGTTATGCTACTGATGTGACGATGTAGTCTTCGATAATAAATACGCTGAGGTAATATTTGTCATCTTATTAAACGTATGGACAGTGCGTTTGGTTGAGGAAATTTTCTGATTCTTCTAGGATACATTGCAGCCCTAAATTAGTCAATTCTTCGTAGAATTTCAAAGTTCTGGGTTATTTCAGAGAAGGTTTCTATGATTCATGAAAAATGGAATTTAAGAGGAAACAGTTCATTGCTTGTAATGGTTTCATTTGTAGCAAATGTAATGCATAGTTGTTAAAACGCAACTCTTACTAAATCAATAGACTTCCTTATTTCCAGTTGCCCATGTTTTGTTCACTTTCATAAACTGAAGTGGATAGTAACGCTGAATAAGAGCTAATCGTACGATAACATTTTGTAAAGTAATGTACCGGTACTAAAATTAGCCAAAATACATTTTCTGATGATGACAAATAAATTAGGAAATTATGTAGTAATAGATTGAACTTGTTTCGAGCTCTCGGGCGAACAATCAAAAATGACCAGCTACACAAACACAATTCTCTTCAAAAATCAGTAGGCCTAATTCAGAATTGGATTTGTTATTAAGTATTTACAAGAGGGGATTCTGGATGTATGAGTATTATGGAACACGGCAGCCACTTTTAACACAAACACAATTCTATTCACAAATCAGTAGGCCTAATTCAGAGTTGGATTTGTTATTAAGAATTTACAAGAGGGGATCCTGGATGTATGAGTATTACGGAACACGACAGCCACTTTTTACGCAAACACAATTCTGTTCAAAAATCAATAGGCCTAATTCAGTGTTGGATTTGTTATTAAGTATTTTCAATAGGGGATCCTGGATGTATGAGTATTACGGAACACGACAGCCACGTTTTACACAAACACAATTCTGTTAAAAAACAGTAGGCCTAATTCAGAATTGGATTTGTTATTAATTATTTACAAGAGGGGTTCCTGGATGCATGACTATTACGAAAGCCACTTTTAACACCAAATATGTTACAGTCTTAACTTTTGCTACCTTTCTGTACGTAAAGAAACATGCGATGCCTTTCCCAATGTATAAATTACGAAAATGTGTGTTTAAACCCTCATTAAAATCATTTCCCCACCAACTCCTATCACCTTCCATTACGAGTTCCTCTGTTTTCCCTCTAGTCAGCTGATCGAGATGTTGGTTTCACGTCACATTACAGGCGCAGTGTGGTAATTGTATTTATGCTCGAAGCTTTTTCAGTTGAATAGATCGGAGGTTTAATTGAAGATTGATCGAGAAATTGTGTGCCCATTGGAACTATTGGGTAATGTTTGGGTCAAAGATGGCTACATGTGGAATTATTGCTATCTAGTAATAAGATTGTGTAGTGACATCTTGTATGATGCGTTAAAAGTTTTCAAAATAATTTTCTATCTAATAGCCATAGTTCTTGTTCTTGAAGAGTTTCTTTGAGCATTTTAAATATGGCGGAAAATGAATAAAGGGGTGTGATGGTATGGGCATTTGTGATTCGGGGTTGTTTACGCACGTGTTTACTTTTAACTCCATTCATGGATTTAGGAACAGATAGTAATTGGTTAATTAGTAGTGGCTTATAATTTTTATTGGAATGTTATAGTATTAATTTGATTCTGTGCATTCGGGGACGTCAAGGCGTTGTTTATGTGTGAAAATTTGTACTAAACTGTACTTTATTGCTCACTCTGCTTGAATTTTTCCGAATGATGCTAGATTCTTGAAGTTAATTACCTCAGTTGAGTAACTTCTTTCGACAAGGTGACTCAAAATGCTTTTCAATTCAGGAAAGCTTTAATTGCTGCCAGGACTAGTTTTTAATTTTTAGGGTGGTTGATCGTTCTTTATATTTTGCTGTGAACTAAAAAGATTTACAAAAATGAGTCAGGGTGCAAGTTTAAATAACAGTACGAGACCTCCAGGTCCTGAAAATCAGTTTCTGTTGACCGAGACAGTACCGAAGAATGGATCAACACCGCGAGGAACGAGAAAAAGTAAGTAGGTCCTCGGTTATAGTACCGTACTGTTGCATGTATCCTACTAATAATTCTGCTCTCGCGTGCCTTATAAGATGCATGACTGTATGCGACGTACTCTTCTCAAAATTGTAATTAAGTAATTTATTAAGGTTCGCTCGAAAGGCGACAACTACAAATACAAATAGATTATCTGTTAACTTATTGTGTTCAGTTAATGATTTAACTCTTTTCTTCAACTACGTTGTGTGTATATATAGGTCCAGTGATCAATGAGCACGGGAGTGCATTTATAAGTTTATTCTTCATGTTCGTAGTCTGTGATTGAACCAGTTCTGCGGATACAGGTAGTGATACGATATCTGTCGCACAGTTTTTCACACAGGGTGAACATACAGGATTCAGTGGGGTTGTGGTAGAAAGTCTTTTTGATAATCTTGCGATGAAATCCGTTTATTAATTTGACGAGTCTTTGCCATTTTGAAGTGAGTGCACTGTCAACTGTATACAAGCTGTCTATTGGTGCATCAGGGCTAGGGTGGGTAGGAGGGAAGTCTGTATGCTCCACATGAAGTGTCATTGACACTAGGAGATTGTGTACTGTCCTGTTTCTGGTGCTAGGCCTAGTGTATTTTTAATACCAATACAAGACAAGACAAGACTGCAACTTATGACCCAAACTTTCCAGTCTAGACACTGAAAAAGAATAAAGGAAATTGGAGAAAAATATAAAGTAGGAGTAAATATTCAAGGAGAAATAACTTAAACTCTGAGATTTGGTGGTGACATTGTCATCTTAGTCGATTTACCAGAGGATATGAATGCATTTTTAAATGGTAACTTAATAGACTCCGTCTTGAGGAAAGATATCATGATGGAAATCAACAAATGTAAAACAGAAATAATGGAATGCAGCGAAAAGAAATCTGAAACTTGTATGGACGTCAAATTGGCAGGTGAAAAGATTAAGGAAGTAGGAGACTTTTGTTACTTGGGAAGCAAAATAATCAGTGATGGACAGAGCAAAGAGGATATAAAAAGTAGGTTGGCTCAGGCAACAAAAGCATTTCTGCCAAAAAGGAATCTGTTGATACCGAATAAAGATTCAGGTATTAGAAAGTCATTTTTGAAAGCCTTTGTCTGGAGCGTTCTGGTCACGGAGACCAAGATTAACGGCCGAGGGGACCTGACGCGCTGACCACACGTTACCCCATAATCTGCTGGGCAGTGGTCACTTGGAAGGCTTCCGCCCTTCATGGGCTCTAGTGCCACGGGATTTGTTTTTTATTTTGTCTGGAGCACGTCACTCTATGGAAGTGAAACTTGGACTGTTGGTGCAGCAGAAAAGTGGAGAATAGGCTAGGTGGTGTTATAGGAGAATGATGATCAGATGGGTAGATAGAGTAACAAATTATTAAGGATAAGTGCGCACAATGTGCATTACATTAATTATTTACAAAATTCTGTAAGTGATGACAACCTTTTACTACACACAAGAGCGTGGTAAGTATCGCATGACTTTTGGCACAATTTACAAATGCACTTTGGTCTGGGCACGTGGAACACCTCAGTCTCACAAATCCTGTGGTGAAAACTGTGCACCGCGAATCGGGTCACTGTGTGTCTCAAATCATAGGCAGTGCCCTTCCATTCTGTTGACGTCATGGCCGTGGTGGAGTAGAAATCAATTGGGACCTCCTTCTTTTTTGCAAGTAGTTCTTGTAGCAAATCGTTGTCTTGTGGATGGTAGTTGGTGAACCAGTCGGAGTTCTTCTATAAAGAAAGGTTCCCCCGCTAGTTCATACGCCAGTCTCGATGGGGTGAATTTTGACAAACAAAGCAGTCTTTTTAAGAATAAGGCTTTCACTTTCTCTAAGTCTTTCAGGTTATTTTTGCTTAAATTAACCCATATTATATCCAATCCATATGTTGCGATTGGTGTAACTTTTGCTTTAAAGAGTCTCAGTGCCGATTGCAGGGACATATCCCTGAGATGACTAATGTCGTTCATTGATCTGACAGCACAGATCATTTTATCTTTGATGTGACGTGTAAATAATTTCCCTTGTATTTGCAAAGTAATTCCTAGATATTTGTAATGACTGGTTTGAAGCAAAGGTTCATGTCTGAGGTAAAGAATGTCATCTTTGGCAGTTCTTCCGCCCTTTCTGAATATCATTGCTACCGTTTTCTGAAGGTTTATTTCAAGATCGTTGTTTTGGGCCCATATTGCAAGTTGATTCAAGCTGTCTTGTAGCTCTTCTCTTGACTACGAGGTCAGAACCATATCATCGGCATATAGGATGATTTTGACTTTCTGGGAACGTAAGAGACATACCACATCTGCAGTCGCGACATTAAATAGAAGAGGACTTAGAGGGTCACCCTGAAGTACTCCCATTGTTTGATCGATTGGATTAGATATAGTTATTCCGTTATCTATTTCTACCTGGTTGTTATGTAGAATATCCTTAATCAATCTGGTGATGTAGTGGTGCTCCAGACCAATCATTTCGGTGAGTTTCTTTACTAGTATGCTTCTATTAATGCGGTCGAAGGCCTTAGAGAAGTCTATGAAGACTGCATATACTTTCTGTTTTGGAAGCCTTAAAGTGTCCTCTATTATGTCAAGCAAGTACTTGACAGCTTGCAGTGACGATCTCTGCTTGCGGAAGCCAAACTGCTCTTCCGGAATTTTATCGTCTATCAGTTGTGTCAGTCTTGTCGTGAGTATTTTCATCATAAGTTTGAAGAGAGTATCTTCCAATGCAATGCCTCTATATGCATTAGGATCACTGGAGTCACCTTTCCCTTTATACAGCATTTTTATTCTGGATCGTCTCCATGAGTCTGGTGTCCTTCCCTGACGTAAGCATTCGTTCATAAGATCGGTCCACGTTCCTATGAGCATCGGTAACAAATGAAGAGGTATTAAGACGAGAGGGAAAGGAGAGATGTTTCTGTCGATTCTAATGAAGAGAAGAGATAGGATTAATTCTGAATGAAAGTAGAATGCGGCTTATAAACTTGCATCAGACATGAATGTGTCTTTTACATACCTTGTGTCCTTGTTTCATCTTCTGGGCGATGTTATGTATTGAAATTGGGATCCCTGGTCACTGTTACACCTCATATACAGGTTCTTTATATTTGCTTGGCAAGGACATTCTCGCTCACGTGCTCCACCAGTGACGGCTCAATTGCCCGCTGCCGGGCGCGCGTATGTACGGCAAAATACCGTGCTTAAAATCAGTATCATGCATTTTTACTCACCATGTTTACAGTAGATGCTGAAAATGTTCCCCATCCGCTGCCAAAGATAATCGGCATCTCCTAATGAAGTTTCCGGTT
This sequence comes from Meconema thalassinum, assembly GCA_946902985.2. Taxonomy (NCBI): domain Eukaryota; kingdom Metazoa; phylum Arthropoda; class Insecta; order Orthoptera; family Tettigoniidae; genus Meconema; species Meconema thalassinum. The sequence continues at coordinate 313,112,796 of OX336393.1, read as the reverse complement.
ACTCCGGTTAATTTAGCTTCAGTAAGGAAATAGGCCTAATGACCTTTATGTCTATTTTTATTGTTTACTGAACCTGTACGTGTGAATCTCGAGCCAGTTGTTTTATTGTGATTGTGTATAAGTTAGTGCTGTAATGCCTAATGAGAAATATTCGTTACTTGAATGCGTATATCTGCACAATACGTACATAAAGTGCAGGAAATTGCGAGCTAGAACAAGAAAAAAGTTGCGAGTGAAACTTTCAGGGAGACCCATTCCTATAAATTGGACAATAAAACAAATGGCTAATTGATTCACACGTACAGGTTCAGTAAACAATAAAAATTGACATAAAGGTAGCGATGTGGGCCGGGTAAATACCCAGTGGGAAGGCAAGTTAATTATATTTTGGGTATTTACCTGGGTATATACCCAGTGGTCATTTAAATACCCAAAATGGGGTATTTTCAGATTTTGAGCTTTGTACAACACTTTTTGATGTATTAATGAAGTGTTGGACAAACAAGGACTGAAAGACAGGTATTTGATCCTTAAATTGAAATCAGGAACAATATTGATCCTTAAAAACTAATAAAAAGGAAAATAGACATCAGGGTATTTTAGGGTATCTATATATTTTGGCACCGTAACCTTGTCTTTACGTGTGCTTTTTCCTTAAACTAAAGCAAAATATTGGATAAAACCTTTTGGTTGTTTTGTGTTTTGAATATTTAATAACTTAAATACCAAGATATTCTAATTCTGTTTTTAAGTCTCAATTCTAATTAAATTTAATTTTATTAACTATCTAATGTTGTTACATTCCTAAAAACGTTAATGTAGATTAGTTTGCATACTGGTACCCTTTTTTAAGGTTCAACTTACCACGACACATAATTTGTATTTACCCGAATATATACCCTGGGTATTTACCCCGATTTATAAATACCTGGATATTTTACATCACTACATAAAGGTCGTTAGGCCTATTTCCTTGCTGAAGCTAAATTAACCGGAGTAACCGGAAACTTCATAAGGAGATGCCGTTTATGTTTGGCAGCGGATGGGGAACATTTTCAGCATCTACTGTAAACATGGTGAGTAAAAATGCATGATACTGATTTTAAGCACGGTATTCTGACGTACATACGCGCGCCCAGCAGCGGGCAACTGAGCCGTCACTGGCGGAGCGCGTGAGCGAGAATGTCCTTGCCAAGCAAATATAAAGACCCTGTATGTGCTAAAGTACATAAACATGTGTTTTTATTTCTTGCTCTTTTAAGAATGGCTGCATATTCCGACAGCGCTTGCATCTTGCTAGCTGTCAACAAGGCGCACTCTAGCGGTACACACCGAGGCGCACATATTGTTGCCAACATGAGGGATACAAAATCACTGTTGATAAAAAAACATTCATCGGGATGCGTTAGGCTGTAACCATTGTCAACAACCATTGGATTGGACAAAACAAAGGTTAGAATGGTCGGGTGTAGGTGTGGCCTTGGCCATGGCATGGGGCATGGTTGACACAAACCCATTGATCTGGGCACGTTAGACTGTAACCATTGTCAAAAACCATTGGATTGGACAAAACGAAGTTTAGAATAGTCGGGTGTGGGTGCAGCCTTAACGTCCGGGTATCCCCTTGTTGCAGGTTACAGACAGGTTATGTTTTATCCATATTCACTTCACGATGGCATTTCGCTCACGGTGGTGTTTTTGGTATTAAAATATGTTGTTGCAATAGCTTCAGCAACTTCTTAGGTTGATCATAGAACTCCTGATTGAAGAACTACTGATTGTTATTAGGCAACTTCGACAATCCATAGTGAATAAATGATTCAATTCGGCGCACTATCAAATAAACTGAGTGCTGCACAGGAATGATGCGCACTAGAGAATGAACTAGGCGCTTCTTTGTTTTATTTAGTACCGTAAGGGCAGGTTGGCAGTTCTGTTTTGATGATGATACTAGCGCTTAGAGACAGACCAGCAGGGCTAACGAAGCGGCCCGAATACTCAAGACCGCAACAGATGATGATTGATTTGGACAATGGCGTCCACAGCTGTATAAGCTATATAAGTCGTGATCCTATTTGGGATGGCAGGGTGGGTCACAGACGGCGGAGGAGGAAAAATCTATTAAAACATCATTCCCTGATTTATTTCTCATCGTTTTATAAGGTATTTTGCGTAATTCATGTACTATAGAGAATGTTATCGCTCGTTCTACGTTCATTCAGTGCTACCGAGATAGGTTGCTTGGTCACATACTGAGACACCCAGGAATAGTAAACTTAGCTCTGGAAGGAAGAGTTGAAGACAGCTGTAGGGGTAGACCAAGGTTAGAAGATTGCCTCGGATGTAAGGTGTGGTAGCTATGTAGAGATGAAACAATTAGCTCAGGACAGGGATGCATGGAAAGCTGCATTAAACCAGTCAATAGACTGAAGACTCTAACACACACACTTCTCCGTTATGAATATGAATGCCTTAAAGCTATTCACATAACACTAATTTGAAATACCCAATTGACGGAGCACAAAGCTCATGCCACAATGATTCTTCAACATACAGTGCAGACTGTACCAATATCTCTGGGAAATCAGATTGCATCACACTGCTGACAACTTGTAGTTCATAAATCTACCTATGGTAAGGATTTTCAGACGGTTAATACTGCTATTACAAAATAAATAATTAAAAATACTTCTGGTTTGAATATTGTCAATATAGGCTATATATAATTCGCTGGGGTCTTGTTTAATTTGACACTGAACTTGGCCTTCTCCAGAGTCCAGATTTCCCTCATTCTTTGTGATTGGGCCTGTTTACGCCCCTCTGTCCAAGGGGTACTGTGTCTTCTCTTCGATTGCTGATCTCAGTTTAGCCCGTTCGTCAATATTTTCTTGCGGAAGAGATCTCTGTTAAGGGCGTCTTCAGCTGAGATATGTAGCATCTGCAGGTCTTCTTTGGTATTTCTAAATCAATATACAGTAACTTATATATATTTTTTGTTTGTTCCATATTGACTCTATGGAAATATTCTAAAAGCATGATTTATATTGTTCCACCTAGTCAATACTTCTGCTTATTATAGATTGCAATGTACATGTTCTGAAATGCATTTGTTTCCTTAAGCTTTTTTCATTACAATAGGCATTATCAACTTTAAAATGTATTTTTGTTTCATTGTATACAGTACATAATGCTTTGCATGTGCTGTTTCTATTCTAAAAATTATTCATACATTATTTTGTCTATTATTATACTTAGTGATGTGGGCCGGGTAAATACCCAGTGGGAAGGTAAATATAAATTGGGTATTTACCCGGGTATATACCCAGTGGTCATTTAAATACCCAAAATGAGGGTATTTTCAGTTTTTTGAGCTTTCTACAACACTTTTTGATGTGTTGATGAAGTGTTGGAAAAAAAGGACCGAAACACAGGTATCTGATGCCCTAAATTGAAATTAGGAATAATATTGATCCTTCAAAACTACAAAAAAAAAAAAGGAAAATGGACGTCCGGGTATTTTTGGGTATTTATATGTTTTGGCATTGTAACCTTGTCTTTAAGTGTTTTAGGTAGATTTCATTAGAAAGCTAACTATTGCAATGGGTACCATGTTTCGACTTCCGGAAAATTTTGACATATCTTCGCGTTTCACATCCCCCAGACCCCAAAACCACTGTTAGTTCAAAAGTTTATATATAATATATGTATGTATATCAGTTTCTTGTGGACACGATAACTGCCTGCCGTAATTTTGCACCAATCACTTTGAATTTTTTACCGAATATGTATACCTATAAAATCTCGGTCAAGTTCGTTACTGGGATAAATCGGTCGAGGGGGGTGAAAATGGGGGGCTTTTTTCGAAAAAGTGAAATATTGCTATAACTCTCTTAATATTTGAAATATCGAATCCGTTCAAAGTTCATACTATGTGTCGGATAAAGCCCAAAAATTTATGTTTGAAGAGTTTTTTATAGCACCAACCATTGACCAAAGGGGTGGGGAAAAGTGGGTTTTTCGGGAAACATTAATAATATCTCTCTTAATAGGCACAATATCAAAACCGTACAAAATGGACAATATTCCCCTAATAATTACCTAAAACTTTTGTCTGAAAGAATTTTTGATATGACCCACCATTATGCCAAGGGATGAGAAAAATGATTTCGGAATTATAAGAAAATGCCAAGAGCTATCAGAGGTTGCCATGGCAACACTATTAAATTGATGAGGGATGAGCCATCAGACGTTGCCATGACAACGCACTTGCACGAGATCAGATTCAGATTTCCATCTGACTAAGTGTGAAGCGGCTTCGGTGACGTAACTGGTAGCATGCTGAACTTCTATGCCCAAGGTCACGGGTTCAAGGCCAGCCGAAATCGTCGGATTTTCTAAGAGCGCTAAAAGTCCCTCAGTATGCTTTCCTTTGGAGGGAAAGTTCCAACGTTCGTTGCGAGTTGCTGGTTGCGGTGGCATCTAGTAGCCAAGTTCACAGCTAGGTGTCGTTGACGGTAGTATCTGGTAGCAAAATTAGGAACTACTGCTTGAAATTGACCGTCTGCAGTCCTTACCTGAATTACAGACTAATACAGCCATCACAATTCACACCGTTTATCAGACAGATTCTACACTCACCCAAAGTACACGGGATTACATGACCGCGTTGTCGCAGCCCCTAAACTGAGGAACCAACCAAAATCTCTGCGGGAGATATAATTTTGCGTGAAGAAGTAACAGTTACACATCAGTGTCGAAACCTTGCATAAGGACAGTGTGACCACAGGTATTAAAATGGACCCCAAATGACAAGAAGGTTACCGTCCCCCTAAGACAATAAAACGTTAAAAATATGCATGAAATGACGAAAAACAAAGTTAATTAAGCTCCAATTATAAAATACTTTCTCGCAATAAATGAGGTCTGATCCTTCTACGAAAATCTGCATATTCTGCCTGTTTTCCCCTATCCCCAAGTTTGTCCGGTGAAATCTACCTCCGCCTTCCGGCATGCCGAGAGGACTTTTTTTCCTTAAATTAATGTAAAATATTGGACCTTTTGGTTGTTTTGTGTTTTACATTTTTAATAACTATAACTATAATAAAAAAATCAATTTGATTCGACCCAAGTTGTAGGCCTACTTGTACTACTCAATTGATGTTTTTCATTGTAAATTGGAATATAGGCCTAAGCCTAGAGAGATTCATTATGAATGAACAGCCAAATACATTTGTTAAGCTTCATTAAACCTAAATAAAGTAAGGCCTCTATTTTTTTTTAAACTTTTGTAGAGTAACTGTTAATTTTCTATTTACTAGTCTTTTTGGTTATTTGATAATTTATTTTATATATGAATGATATTACAAACTGTTCTGAAAAACATATACAGTGTGTTGAAAACAGTATATTACACCTTTTGTAGAACTTGGCCAATGCTCGGAATAAATTTCCCCCAACTTTTATCTCTTTTTTTGCAAAAAGGCCTAGTTCAATTTTAACCCTTAGTTTTTCAGGTGATAACTATTGAATATTATCTCCTGATCTAATTCCCAATTCTACGAGTAATTCTGTTTTTAAGTCCCAATTCTAATTAAATTTAATTTTATTATCTATCTAATGTTGTTACATTTCTAAAACGTTAATGTTGAATAGATTGCATACCGGTACGGTACCCTTTTTTAAGGTTCAACTTACCACGACACAGGATTTTTAATGAAAATCTAAAATACCTGGGTATTTACCCAAATTGGGTATTTACCCGAGTATATACCCTGGGTATTTACCCCGATTTATAAATACCTGGGTATTTTACTTCACTGATTATACTGTATACAATATGTTCACCCGGAACGTCCCATTTTTACAATGTTAAATCATGCTAGGCCTACATACAGAGAATTTAGTTTGTATGTAACGGAGACCCTCGCTTGCCCGCTCGCCCATGGCGCGAGCCTGTCTCCCGCCACACACTTTGCCGTTATGCGGCGCCAGTACGGCACTGAGTCATTGAGTATAGGAATTTGTACTTACCTAGTTCACAGCTGGTGCTGAAAATGTTCGCCATTCACTGCTACACATCGCTGGCACCTTTTTATGAAACTGGCATTTACTCTCTGAAGTTCCTCAGCACCGATTGGCTGTATTTCTGCTGTAATTAGTCTTTAAGCTCATTTATAGTGTGAGGGTTTCTCGCATACACTCTATTTTTAAGCGTCCCCCACAAATGAAAGTCACATGGTGATAAGTCTGGGCTTCGTGGGGGCCACACGTTCCGACTTATAATCCTAGTACCGAAAATGCGACTCAATTCTGTCATGGAAGCTTCGGCAGTGTGAGCAGTGGCAGAATCTTGTTGAAAGTAATTTGACAATCGCTCTCCGTAAGTCAGTTGTCAAAAAATTGGTCAAGGATCACATTGAAGTACAAATTGCTATACTCAATGACTCAGTGCCGTGTGAGCGCCGCATAACGGCAAACTGCCTGGCGGGAGACAGGCGCGCAACGCGGGTGAGCGGGCAGCGAGGGTCTCCGTTACATACAAACTAAACTCTCTGAATAAGGAACATTTTCTCAGAATCTTTTCAAGGTAACCATTTGAAATTTTCAGTTTGTATATGAGGCATCTAATTTCAAAACCGGACAAGTCTACTCTTCATGGGAATTGAGCTGAATGTCGATTCTTAAACAGCTTTGAAAGCTGCTTGCGTCTATAATGCTTGTGAGCAACAAAACCGGACATAAGCCATCTAATTTGTATCTTAAAAGTGCCGACTAACTTCAAACATGGACTTGTCCTCAATAAGATAGTTGCAGAAGCGGACTAGTCCTCCACCACCAATGAGAACGACTTAGGTTGATCACGTGACACGTGGCTGCTGTTTGATAATATGTTAACTGTTTTCTTACGAGTTATAAGTCCTTTTGGTTATTAATGTGAATGTTTGCGATCTGAAAATAAAGAAAATGAGTACACGGTTGTGGAAGTGGTTGGAGGCAGCAGAGCTCGGAGAAAGCAACAAAATCCTCAAAACTGGAAGCGTGCAATAGGGAAGAAAGAGAGGTATGTAGACAGAGTAGTAATTTTGGAATTACTTCATATTTTGGAGGGCTCATTCCAAGTGAACCATATTTTTATATAGAAAAGTATTCATATAATTGGGATTTAACCCCTCAAGCGTGATATTGTGAAACTCTGGGCTGCACCCACAACGTGCATTATTTCTAGCCTACTCCCAATGGTAAGCGCGGTGTCATATGCATTTCGCTATAATTTCCAAACGCACTGGCAAAAGTTTTCAAAAAACACACACAATAAGAACAACATATAACATAATATTCTAAACTATTGATAACCTGGTTATCCCTGGTCAGCGGCACGTCAATACTGGGACAATATCACAGTCGCCTAATGTGTTCGTATTTCTTGGCGTTCTATCACGAATTACATCGTCAGCGTCACTATTTTCACTGGAAGTTATAGCGAACTCATCCTCTATATCGCTGTCACACTCTGAATCACTTTCGTTGGCACTAATATCGAGCAAATTAGCTATTTCTTTGTCATCAATAACTGTGCCACGACCTGCCATGTTTACAAGCAAACTCACGGTCCGCAAAAGCGGGAACACGTGTGCAGAGATCTGAAAAATAAATGACTGTGAAGATATGCGACACCTCCTGGCAATAATAAGTAGCTCGAAGTGTAGCCAAAAGATGCCTCTTCCTGCCATCTTACGACCAAATAAATTACTATTACGAAGTCCACGTAGCGGGCGTTTCAAATTCGACGGCGCACCCTTGCGCCGTACACGCTGTGAACGTAGCAGGCTAGTGGGCGCACCGTTGCGCCGTACACGCTAAGGGGGTTAAGTGATGATAATGCCAGAGGAAACCATAAAATGTGTAAAGTGACTTACTAAATACATTCAATTTTTACTACCCCTTTCCATTTCGACGGGTATGTCCTGTGTGAAATACCTTTCGTATGTTGCTAGTGACCTGTGATCTGTAATCTCACTTCATTTCTACCTTCTTTGATAGGTATATGGCGAGAAATCTACCAAAATATCCAGACTGCAATCCTAGGGGCTCTGGGAAAAGTCACAAAAATTGTCGTGGACTAACAATGAAGGACATACAGAGGTTCCACGCATTGTTTTATGCATCAAGTTTAAAATAAAAAAGGATGCATTTATAGCTTAATTCTGTTCCTCTTCTACTCCGTTACGATGCGGAGTTCGATCTACCAGCCCGAAGAGACTTAAAAGTGAGATTATAACGTATACTGTGGCAGATGTGTGTGGAAAGAGAGTGCACGTGTGTCGCGAAGCATTTCTTGGAATACTGTGTATAACTAAGCACAGAGTACTTGGGGTTTTCAGCCGTATAAAGAAATATGGATCTGACATTGTGAAAGAAGAGGCGGGGATCGTCATTCTCAGTTTTATGCTCAGAAACTGGAAAGTGTGATAAAATACATAAGGCAGTTGAAAGGGATAGAATCCCACTATTGTCGATAAAAGTCGGCATGAGTGTACCTTGCCTCAAATCTCAACATCAAGAAATTGTGGCGCATGTACAATGCATCCGTGCCTTTGGAAATTAGGGTAAAAGAAAGTTATTTCCGGAAAGTGTTCAACACCAAATTTAACATTGGATTTGGATCTCTGGCCACTGATGTGTGTTCCAAGTGTATTCAACTGAATGCACACATTCAAAATGGGAAGGACGTTTCTAGAAAGACCAACCTGATTATAGAGAAGAGAGTTCATAAACTCCAATACCGGGCATTCTACGAGTTTCTGCAAGGGGAAAGAGATGGTATGGTAACAATATCCTTTGACTGCCAGAAAAATCAGGTGCTACCCAAACTACCAGATCAGTCAGCATATTATTCCCGTCAGATAAATCTCTACAACTTCACGGTTGTTACCGGCAGTTCAAAGAGCAGTATGCCCAAATCTAAAGTGTCAATTTATACATGGACAGAAAATGAACGTCCTAAAACATCCAATGAAGTTATGTCTGCCCTGAATCATGAGCTACAAACTATTGATCTTCAAGATACAAACGTAATAAGACTATTTGCCGATGGATGCCCTGGGCAAAATAAGAATTTAACGCTATTGACAATGTTATCTAAATGGCTTATCAGTGCTCCCCTCAAGAAAATTGAGATATTCTTTCCTGTTACCGGCCACTCTTTCCTTCCACCAGACCAAGTTTTTGGACGAATAGAGAAGGAGCTGAAAAGAATAGATACTATTTTCCAACCTTCTGCGTATCGTGAAGTGTTTTCGAATCATGGAACTGTCAAAGTTACAGGAAAGGACTGGACCATTTATGATTGGAAAGCTGAATGTCAGAATGTGATAAAATCTACTCAATCCCTACCCTTCAAAATATCACACTGCAAGAGATTTATAGTCAGGAAGACTAGGGGGAACAATATTCATATAAGGGGAGAGCAATACTACAGAACTGATCTAGGAGTGGAGGGCACCATCATTAAAAAGAAGAAAAGTAGTATGATCAATCCTCTTGAAGCACCCATTGGTATGAATAAACTGAAGGCAGAAAAGATTCAAGATATAGATCAGCTTTTAAAAATACATTTTGGACAAGACTGGAAAATGCAGGATAAACTACAGTTCTATAAAGACATAGTTTCTAATGCTCGTGAAATTCCTAATGTGGACAGTGAACCAGAATTCTGTGAAGGTGATTGTCATGACATTGGTGTTTCTATCTAACATTACCTGACCCTGACCTGAACCATTGTTACTTTGTCTATGTTATAACCTATTTTTGAGTTCATCGCCTATGCAAGCTAATTTTTTAGACTTTCATTTAATTTTGGTGGTTAACTCTTGGATCTGCCTTTTTGATAATCAGTTTTTCAGTGTGTTTTCTCTTATTATTCATTAAAAATATACAATTTGATGTAAAATGTTGAATTCAATCATTAGGCTACAGCTGCTCTTTACAGAGTCACAGCTGAACTGGAGTTGGTTGTCAGAGTAGTTAACTTTTATAACAGGTCATGTCCACGACTTGGTTTCAAAAATCATCATCTTCTGTATCAAGAGGTAGACCACAACCCTGAAATAACTACCAAACATGATAATAAACCCCAGTACAGCAGTGTGATGTACTTCTTTCTTGTTATGTATCTCTCACAATTTTTTTGTGATTTCTTCAAATCTGTTTAGATGGACTTGTCGTGTTTTGAAATTAGACGCCTCATATTCATATATTGGGTCATCACCAAAAAGGACAGTTTTGAATCAATGTGATTGTTTTATTATGTATAATTTTTTTAAAAAAGGCCAAAACTTTCAGCACTTTCTCCTTGGATATTATGATCTTAAAACCAAAAATATGTTACCTACCATCGAAGTGCCATTTCTGCACATAGGTACTAATATTATAAATGTAATCTGAAAGTTTCAAGTTCCTACATTCGACACAAACTGAGAAAATGTTCCTTAAGTATTAAAAAAGTAACTTACGGGAAATTACATTTTAAGTTGCAACACAAATTAATAAATGCTATGTATGCTATTACAAAATAATAATTAATTAAAAATACTTCTCTTTGTATATTTATAAAATATAAACAAAGATAGAAAGTGAAATGGTAACAGATTCCTTAAACAAAATTTTTAAAAATGGTATTTTTCATCAAATATTGGATTCTTGATCCCCTTAAGATAAATGTTTTTGAACACAGAAAAATGTCTTGTTCCTCTGTCTATGGGTGCCAATTTCCTCATAGTCAGCAATAGACCAGTTACGGTATATACAAAATTGGATTTCAAATACCAGTTATGCATTCCACACCTCGACCTCGTTGGAATTGAATTACTCAAGGTTTGTAGGATTAATAAAAGCAGCAGCCAAAATATCTATCCCAAGAGGATTCCTTAAGGAATACATACCGGGTTGGAAAGAGGAGTCCAATAGGCTAAGAAAGGAGTATGATGAAAACAGTAGCAAAGACAAAGCTACTGAACTGTTGCAATCACTTGACAAAGCTAGAAGAGAGAGGTGGATAGATACTGTTGAAAGTTTAAATTTCAGCCATTCCAGTAGGAAGGCATGGCCACTGGTACGGAAACTAGATTCCGCTTCCACACCATCGAAGAGGCCCACATCTGTTAATGTTGATGCAATAGCCAACCATCTTGTTACTACCTCTAGGATGCTAAAGGACAAGAAGTTTACCAAACTGGTAAAATCCCAACTCGGGCAAACCATTCAGACAGCGCAACCTCTTGATACATTTTCAAGACCTTTCTCCGTACAAGAAGTTGAACAAGGTTTACTTTCACTTCAGAATGGAAAGGCAGCAGGTTTAGATGGTATTCACCCAGAATTATTAAAGAAGTGTGGCCCGGCTACGAAACAATGGTTAGCACTGTTTTTCAGCAGAATACTGGAAACAGGCAAGTTACCCTCAATATTTAAGAAGACTAAAATCATTGCACTCTTAAAGCCAGGAAAAGATCCCAAATTACCTCAAAGTTATCGGCCAATAGCCTTGGTCTCTGTTACATACAAACTCTAGAAAGTTTGATCCTGAATAGAATAGCTCCAACAATAGAAGCTATACTTCTAGTCGAACAAGCGGGATTCCGTCATGGCCGTGATTGCAGTGACCAAGTCCTTTCCCTTACCACCTTTGTGGAAGTTGGTTTCGAGAAGAGGTTGAAGAGCGTCTCTGTGTTTCTAGATCTCACTACAGCATATGGCACTTTGTGGAAGGAAGGTCTTTTACTAAAACTGATCAAGGCTGTTCCTTGCCTGAAGATAATAAAGTTGATAGACGATATGCTAAGTAATAGACTGTTCCAAGTTTACTCTGAGAACAACAGAAGTCGTTTCCGCAAACTGGACAATGGTTTGCCACAAGGTTCGGTTCTCTCTCCAGTTCTATTTAATTTGTACACTCATGATGCGCCTAAAACAGTGTCCCATACATTCATAAATACAGTTGATATCAACCTCACAGTTCAGTGCACCAATTTTGCAGATGCTGAGAAAAGTCTAACTCAAGATCTTCTAGTTCTGGATGACTACTTTAGGAAATGGTGCTTACAACCCAATCCTCGCAAAAGTGAAGTAACTGCTTTTCAACTGGACAATAGACACGCAAATTATCAGCCCAGAATCTATTTTAGAGGCAAAGCACTACCGTACAATGATACCCCTACATATTTGAGAGTGACTGTAGATAGAACCCTAACATACAGACATACAGAGCCCACTTACGTAAATCTGCTGCGAAACTGAAGAGCCGCAATAATCTTCTTCAGCGCCCAGCTGGAACATCATGGGGGGCTGATGCCAACACATTACGTACGACTGCTTTAGCACTTGTCTATTCTTCAGCAGAGTACTGCTCTTCGGTATGGATTAACAGCCACCACACTCATCTGGTGGATGTTCAGCTCCGTCACAGTATGCGTATAGTTACTGGAACATTGCTTTCCACTCCAGTTCAGTGGCTCCCAGTGTTGAGCAACATACCACCTCCTCACATCAGACAACATACCACCTCCTCACATCAGAAGACAAAACCATCTTGTTCATCTGTGGTCAAGAATGCTCAAGAATACAACCCTTCCAATTCATGAGGATGTGATTCATCTAGAATCATCCAGGCTGAAGTCCCGCAAACCTGCATGTATAACTGCCTTGGAACTGATAACCAAGCAATTCAATCTTAAAAGACCCTGGCGAAATGAGTGGACTTCTTCCCCACCACATGGCATTATAAAAATCCCAAATCCAACTGTGAAACTAAATGGTTTCACTTTGCCAAGGAATGTTTGGTGTAGACTTAACCGCATCAGGTGTGGCTTGGGAAGAACCGCTTCGGTTCTTTATAAATGGGGTTGGATAGATTCTCCACACTGTGATTGTGCTGACATCCCACAATCAATGAAACACATAGTGGTGGATTGTCCTCTCTGTGCCTTCCCTGGTAGTTTGGAGGACCTGCACTCAGCTACTTCAGAGGCGGTGTGTTGGCTCAACGGATTAGATGTAAAAGTGTAACTTTCATTGTGAGCATACTGTGTCTGTTGTTGTTGGTACTGTATTTTTTTTTTTTTCCTGTGTTGTGTAGCATCATACGCCAAATAAATAAATACATTTGTAGACACAGTTTATCGAAGGATCAAGAATACTTTTGTGGAAAAGAAGACTAAGTGCTGTAATACTGGGACTTTGTTTTATATGTGACGGGGATTTTCGCTCGCCCGCTCACCTGCGCTGCGAGCCGGTCTCCCGCCAAGCACTTTGTCGTAATGCGCTTCTTGGCGCCTCAAGTGTCCCTCCTTTGAAGTCTGCTGACAGCTTTAACAGCGTGTGGTTGAGTTTAGTCAATTGTTCACGTGTTTAGTGCTCATTGGGCTGTTCCAATTCGATTTTCATTACGTGAAATTCAAATTCCTATATTCAATGACTAAGTGCTGAGCGGGCTCCGCATTACGGCAAAGTGCTTAGCGAAAGACAGGCTCGCAACGTGGGGGAGTGGCCGAGCGAAAATCCCCGTCGCATACAATATGAATATGAAAACAAAGTCCCTGTATTTAAGGACACAGATGGAAAGCCTCTAACAGATAGTAAACAAAATTTTGAGAGATGGAAAGCTTACATAAAGTGTTTGTAGAAGGGAAAGGAGATTGAGAATCATGTAATGGATAGGGAAGAGGAAATTGATGAGGATGCGAAAGGAGATTTAATATTGAGATCAGAATTTGACAGAGCATTGGAAGACTTAAGCAGAAACAAAGCACCAGACATAGGCTAGATTAGTGATGTGGGCCGGGCAAATGCCCAGTGGGCAGGACATCTATAAATGGGCATTTGCCCAAAGCAGTTTTATGCGCCCAAAATCTGGGCATTTAAGAAAACTTCTTGTTTTTACTTTTTACTACTTGTGATTGTTACTAGAGCATCTAAAACATAATGAAAACCATTGATCAAAGGTACATTTCATGGTTAAACTAGTAATGCCTGAATATTGCTAATAATAACTTAAGTATCCTGTATCAATGTTGTCAATGACATCTAAATGGGAATTATGTCTATCTGGTTTGAATAAAACATTGTATTACTGAGTTAGGCCTGCAGGCCTACTCATTTATATTTAGGAAAATTAGGTAGGAGTTTGATTGGAGCCTCCGTGGCTTAGGCGGCAGCACCCCGGCCTCTCACCGCTGGGTCCGTGGTTCAAATCCCGGTCACTCCACGTGAGATCTGTGCTGGACAAAACGGAGGCAGACAGGTTTTTCTCCAGGTACTCCGGTTTTCCCTGTAAAAATTTCATTCCAGCAACACTCTCCACTATCATTTCATTTCATCTGTCATTCATTTAATCATAGCCCCAGAGGAGTGCGTCAGGCCTCGGCAGCCGGCACAGTTCATATCCTCGCCGCTAGATGGGGGCTTCATTCATTCCATTCCTGACCTGGTCGGAAACTGGAAGCAGGCTGTGGATTTTCTTTCAGGTAGGAGTTTGATTATGGTGTGAATAGTGGCTTTGGGAGGAGGGTGTGTGGGCTAGGCCCTGGGAAGCCATTGTGCTGATCTTGGAATGGAGGTAGGGTGGTTGTGGCCTTGAGATTGGGGAGGCATTCTACCACCAACAGCCCAGCCCAGTTAGTTGTGAAGTAGAGCTGTCTGTTGAGTGGTCGAGTCTGATATTTCTTAGGCTATTTATATTTTTAAGTGTTAGATTAAATCATTACAAAATGCTTAGGAAAAAAGGACCTATTTGGAACTTTTTTAATTTGAAAGGGAAAGGAGTATCTTGTAAATATTATGATAAGGACTATTAACAGTCACATTGTAACAAAATGGAAAAGCACATAAAGAAGTGTTTTAAGTGCCCTCAGGATCTTAAAAAAAGTGCTTCAGTTAGGTACAATTACAGTGGTTGAAAAACCTTTTCGAAAGAAAACCCCCTTATGAACCTCTACTAATTGAAGTGGATGATTTCAACAACAAATCTGCAGTACCAAGCACAAGCTCAGCCTCAGAACCAAAATCAAGTTATTTCAGTGAATTCCTACAACAACTTCCACAGCCTATTGTGGCCTCAACTCATGTTTTTATGGATAAATATATAGAATACAAATATGTAGATACATGTATGGCTAAAACAATGCATTATGAATATGTTTTTAAAAGAGGTAAATGCCCAAAATGCCTGGGCATTTATGGGTTTTGGACATTTGCCCGGACATTTATACTGGACATTTGCCCCGTCTTATAAATGCCTAGACATTTTACATCACTAGGCTAGATACCGATTGAGTTGCTACGCTGCGGTGATGATGGTCTTATCAGGTTATTTCACTTGGTGTGTAGGATTTATGAGACAGGTGAGGTACCCTCTGATTTCAAGAAGAATGTTATCATCCCTATATCGAAGAAAGTGGAGCTGACAGATGTGAAGACTACCGTACAATCAGCTTGATTACTCATGCTTCAAAGATCCTGTCTAGAATAATTTACAAGAGGATGGAAAGCCAGATAGAAATGGAGTTGGGTGAAGACCAGTTTGGTTTCAGGAGAAATGTAGGAACAAGGGAAGCTGTACTAAAGTAGGTAGAATAAGGAAAGATAAGAGAACGTTCATGGCATCAGTAGACTTAGAAATGGCTTTTGATAACGTTGATTGGGCTAATTGTTTGACATTTTGAAAATGATTGGAATAAAGTACAGGGATAGGAGGGTGATCTACAATCTATACAGAAACCATTCGAACAGAAGGACATCAGAGAGAAGCTGGTATTCATAAAGGTGTAAGGCAAGGCTGCATTGTATCACCCATACTTTTCAATCTTTACATTGAACAAGCAATGAAGGAAATTGGAGAACAATTTAAAGTGGGAGTGAAGATACAAGGAGAAATAATTTCATCTCTGAGATTTGCCGATGACATCGTCAGTTTGGCCGACACGCCTGAGTATTTGAATGAGTCTTTGAATGGCATGGGCTCCGTCTTGAGGAAATAATTCATGATGAAAATTAATAAATGTAAAACAAAAATATTGGAATGCAGCCGAAATAAATCAGAAACCTCTTTGGACATCAAATTGGCAGTTGAAAAACTAAAGGAAGTAGGAGACTTCTGTTACTTAGGATACAAAATATCCAGTGATGGACGAAGCAAAGAAGATATAAAAAGTAGGTTGGCTCAGGCAAGGAAAGCATTTCTACAAAAGAGAAATCTGTTGACATCGAATTTAGATTTTGGTATTAGGAAGTAAAAAGACCGAAGACTCAAACAACAACATTAGAATTTTAATAGTTCCGTATTTACCCCAGAATAATAATAATGTGGAAGCTATCATGGAAGGCAGAACCAAGCATGGAAGGTACAAATCACACGGTGCTAGACGCGTCTATACCAGCGTATATGCCGTACTGGTAGAAGCTTCCATGCTAACGAGTGTCGTGTGATACGGGCTTAAGTCAATTTGGAGTTCCTACCCCGGGGAAAATTAGGTTTCTTGAAGATACTGTATGTCACTGGAGCCTGTGGGATCTTTTTAGCCTGCTACTACCTTGTGATAATTAGTTGGATGAGCTAATGGGTGTTAATGGATACTAATGGAACCTGTGAGATATGTGTTAATTATTGATAAGAGGCTGGTATTTTTCCCTAGCTCCTGTAGCATAGTGGGTATAAGTCTATCCATATTATAATCTGTATTCTAATAATTTTAATAAAGAAATACATTGGATGTTCATGAATGCCATGGATTGAAACAAATTTTGCCGTATATTCATTTATTTACAGTACTTAATTTGCAAATGGGGGTAATTCTCTCGGTGGCAAATTGTACAATAGCAGAAAATTACCGACAATAATATAACACGATCTATACAAGTTGCGATTTGGGAACTAAAGGCCTAGTAATTACATCGTGGTATTTACACAAAATTTCTGTCTTCTCTTAAATTCATCAATATGTTGGGGGAAAGGCCCTAAGACTGTGGCAGGTAATGAGTTCCGACCATGATCAATGAATGAATATTTTCCATAATTTGTGCGCTGTGGTCGGCCCTTATCTTAATGTGGATGATCTGCCCTGCTCAGGTAGGTGGGATTTCCCAGTCGTTTGCTTGGTTCTCTCCATGCTGGCCAATTAGTGTAAGTGTTAAACATAGCGTATAGTCTTGATTTCGTCCTTCTATCTTCCAGAGATTCTCATCCTTGTTTTTCTATCCTTCGAGTTACACTACTTATAGGATTAAAATTGTTAAATAGCTAAATTATGTTCTAAGGAAAGTCTGACTGGAAATAGTTATCAATAAAACCTTCAAATGCAGGTTGAAGGAGAAAATAGAACAATAGTGTTAGGAACATTGTTCCTATGTGGTCTGGAAGGAGAAAGGAGTTTTCATGTGGCAGCTGTGTTACAACCTGATGCCTCGGAATAAAACTGGGTAAGGAGTTGGAAGGAGGCAGCCATGGCTGTCAGGTAATGTCCTGGCATTTGATTTGCTTATAGTTGAAAATGGGAAAGTACAGAAAGGTCAGGCAACAGTGGGATTTGAACCCACTTGCGGCAATTGGAACTAAATTCCAACTATGACCATAGGAAAGATGCAGTAGAAATTAGGAATAATATGACACGTTCTGTATATAGTAAGTACTTTTCACACCGACACCGGTTAAGGAAAATATTCTTATGTTCTGATGTACAGTAGTTATTATAGCCGCGGGTCTACCCACAGAACGAATGTATTGTTTATGTTAATGGAATTACTGTTTCCCAAAGGATACATGATATGTGGCCGCTAGGATCTCTACTAGAACGAGAAAAGCAATCCGATTGGTTGTTGTACTCAAACTTTTATGCAAACTGCTGGGAAAAATGGCACCTGTTCAATTTCGTGAGTTGCTTTATGATGATAGCTGTGGGTTGCCATTCTGGTCACTAGATGTCACAGTTCATAGTCGGCTTTCATCCAGTTTGTTGTGGTCATAGCTTCAGTGATGTAGAAGTCGTCCCATATTCGACTCCTCTTGGACTTAAGTTCTGATTGGAACTCATTATACGCAAGGGTATACTCTGTGAGCTGCCTGAATAGGATTGACATTTCGCCGGAAATTCCACGTCAGTCATCACCCCTCAGCGTCTTGACCAATCCATGTTCGCAGAGTTGATGTCATATTACTCTGCGTTGCAATATTACAGCCCACGTGCTTCAGTGCCTGGTCAGCTGTATCTCTGGCTTGTACAGTTTGGCAATCTCGTTATCAGACCACATGGCGAGATGAGAACTGTCAATCCTATTCTGGCAGCTCACAGAGTATAGACAGTTCAGCTGTTTTTGTAGGTAGAAACTTGAATTTTTTGTTACTTTTTTACTAATATGATTGCCTATACTAATAAGGCCTTACTTAGTTCATTTATGACCATTGGTAAACACTTTGCGGCTTCGGGGTGTAGTTGGCAGCATGCTGAACTGCTGTTCCCAAGAACTGCTGTTCAAACCCGGCCGAAGTCGTCCGATATTTTTAGGAGCGTTGAAATCCTTCAGTATGCCTTCCTTCGTAGGGGAAGTAAAGCCAGCGGTCCGATGTCGTACATTTATGGCATGTAAAAGATCCTTCCACAGACTAACTTGTGTGAAGCTAAATTTCTAGGTTAGATTTCGCTGGAACGCTCTATCATAGTTCCAACGTTCACCACCAGGTATCAGTGACATCTGCTGGCGAAAGTTGGAACTACTTGAAATTGAACGGAATTCGTAGGTCACCCTATGAATGTCCGCTAAAAGCAGCCACAGCCTCTGGCGAGCCGAACATGTCCTCGGACACTCCCGGTACTAAAAGCCATATGATAAATAAATAGTAAACACTTGGCAGCCAGAGCCTGAAAATATTAATTAAAATTAAAACAAAACAAAAGTTTAGCAATAAAAAGTAGGTAGAACAAAAATATTCTATACATCGTAAACATTATTATTGAATAGTTCAACTTATTATGAAGCTAAGTTGATGATCTCATCGATTTTTAACCTAAAATAAATTTGTAGTAAATATAATTAATTTACATACCATCATCATCATCATCTTGTGCACAGTTTCCAGCCACTGGCCGGGTCTGTTTGGAACACAAGCCTCTCCAACGTCTTCTGTCTTCCCACCATCTCTCAGCTTCCACCCTTGTCCAGTCTTCTCCTCTCTTCTTCACGCTTCCTTCCACCCCCTTCAGCCACCTGTCTCTCGGTCTCTTTCCTTCCCACTTCGTCTCGTGTACTCTCCTGGGTATCCTCTTCTCCTCCATTCGTTTTACATGTCCATACCATCTAAGTCTAGATTTCTCTATACCATCCTGTAATGGTTCCTCCTTCATTAATTCTCTGGTCCTCTCATTTCTTATTCTGTCCATCTTTGTAGCTCCAACACTGCTTCTCAAGAACCTCATCTCACTGGCCTGTATTTTGCTCTTCTCCCTTCCTTTCATAACCCAGGTCTCTGAGACATACGTCAGGATAGGGACATAGTACGTCCGATATATGATCTTTTTGCTGCTCTGAGGGACATCCTTGCTCCATAACATGCTTCTCACACTCCTCAGAAATGCTTCTGCCTGCCACCCCCGCTCATTTATTTCTCTATCGTTTCTTCCATTATCGTGTATCAGGCTTCCCAGATACTTGAAACTCTCCACTTTCTTCAGCTGTTCCCCACCAATTGTTATTCCCGTTGTGGTTCTTTCCTTCTTCCTTGTTGTGATCACCATCTCACTCTTATTTATGCTAAATTTCATCCCATATCCTTGTATTATTCCTTCCCACACATCCAACTGTTCCTGTACCTCCTCCTCCTTGTTTCCCCAAATCATCAAATCATCTGCAAACACCATTGCTTTCATCTTTCCTTCCCCAAAGTCTAATTTCATTTGTAGGTATGGTTTATATGTCAATACTTACGAAATACTAACGGTACAAACATTTTTTACTTAACACTTGTATCACAATATTGTAGTAATACTACAAATAATAATAATAATAATAATAATAATAATAATAAAAGTAACCAAATTCAGTATAAATATATTACAAAGGCCTCAAAGACACATATGTTTTGTAAAGCACAATGGATGGACAGCTTTCATGCATATGCACAGTAAGACTGCTAGTGGTATATTGGCTTTCACGGCCGGTGAATTAAAACTCAGCAATTCTTCTAGGTTTGTGCCGTGTCTTTCACCGGCCGTGAAAGCCAATATACCGTCTTTTTGGAATCCTTCATAGGAAGGTTAAGGCTGCTTGAACTTTTAGTTCTCGCAGTAAAGTAGTGCAGTTGCACTCTATACAAAGGGAGGTAGCATGCAGTTCGTTACTCCTGTGGGGGTCCGAGCGGGGACACCAAGAGCTCGCCGATGAGCCAGCTTGGTGTCCTAGGCAAAACCCCACACAAGACACGGCACAAACCTAGAAGAATTGCTGAGTTTTAAGACTGCTAGTGTTTATCCCGCGCCAAAAAAGTGCACCGATAGGCATGCCTGCTGATTGGAATGATATATTGAAACTATGGCCTTAAAAATAAAAGAGCCTGTTTATTTCATTAATATTAAGTCTTAAACTAACTATATTGGTAAATTCTGAAAGGAAATGACTGTTATTTTTAATAATTAAATATAAATACTGAACGTCCTTTTAAAAGGACGTTGGCGCTCAGAGGGTTAATGTTTCCTATATCTTGGAGGTTCCTCTTAAATTGGTTTTGCTGAATTATTTCTAAGCCATACGTGATTATTGGTGCGATTTTTACTTTAAAGAGTTTCATTGGAGTCTCTGTTTATTTAACATCGTGAGGTCCCCCATTGCTCATACAGCCGCTGCCACTATGTCTTTATGTTTGGTATATGTTATGCCTGATGTCTACAATGTTATCCCCAGATATTTAAAGCTGTTGGCAATCTGTACTGGCTCATCTTCGTTCACATAGTGGATTCTTTCAGATGGTACAACCCGTCCTTCTTTGCGGAAGATTAGTTATGCAGTCCCTTTGCCTATTAATTTAAAAATTGTTTTCTTCTGCCCAGTTTCTTAGTTTGTCAAAGGTTACCTGTAGGGTTTCCGTGTTTCCTGATGCAAGTACTATGTCAGCAGCATACATGTAGACTTTTGCGTCATCATCGTTATCTTTAATTAGCGGCTTTGGTGGCGTCGTTGGTAGCATGTTGAACTGCTGTGCCCAAGATAGCGGAAAACCCAGCCGAAGTCGTTGATTTTTTAATTTTTTTTTTAAGAGCGTTAAAAATCCTTCAGTATGACTGTACTGACATTATTAGATCTCAGTAGCGTCTTTGACACCTTTGACTCAGTTGCTACTGCAGAAACTTCGGGAACTAAATTTTAATAGTGTGTCACTTCGGTTCTTTGCCTCTTAACTTGAAAATCGCCGGCAACATGTGATAGTGGGAAATGCGAGTTCGGGATGGCAAAGTAAGACCCTCGGTGTCCCTCAGGGTTCTTGGGCCACTGTTATTCATCATCCAAATAAATTACATATCCAAAGCCCTTAATTTCTGATAATTGCAACTGTATGCAGATGATGTACAGATCTACTATCATTCAAAATCGAGTGATATCAATAATGCAATTATTAAAATAAATTCTGACGTACAACATCTTAGTGACTATGCAAATAAAAACAGTTTATTAATAAACCCAAATAAATCTCAAGTGATTATTATCGGTACCAGTAAAAATTTATATTCCCTCAAGCAATGTGACATCTCTCCAATAATTTTAAACAATAAAATCTTACCCTACTCTACTTCAGTGACAAACTTAGGAATTATTATGACAGATCCTAAATTGGACTAAACAGGTGATAAGCACATGTAATAAAGTACATAAATGCTTATATCCTCTGAAACGGTTCCGTAATGTATTCTCTGTTCGACTTAAAGTACAACTAATTCACTCTCTGATACTACCTATATTTGACTACGGTGACACTGTGTTGACTGAAATAACCTGCGAAAGTAACAGGAAACTGGAGCGGTGCCTGAACAACTGTGTAAGATATATTTTTGGTCTGCGATATAATGATCATATATCACCCTATTATAAGGAGCTGTTGTGGCTTCGCATGCACCAGCGTTGTGAACTCCACATGTTATCACTACTGCACAAAATACTTTCCACTAATACCCCTAACTATCTTGTTACACCGTTTTCTTACCTGTCGTCCTATCATGACCACAATACGAGATCTGGCTCCTCTCTTGCCATACCTATAATCCGTACTGCTATTTACAATCGCTCGTTCATAATCTTTGCGTCCAGGTCATGGAATTTGCTACCTGCGAACATTAGAGACAATCCCTCTCATCGCAAGTTTAAAGTGGCTTGCTGCGCGTATTTGCTGGGTTGATCCCGCTGACTTCCTGGATAAATGTTGAGTGAACGAATGAATGAGATGAATGATTGGATTACTGTAGTTACGTCATCTAAGGGTATTTTGTGTATTTTGAAATTAATGATTTTATCATTATTCATATTATCACTATTCTTATTGCTATTAATATTATTTGTGCTATTGGTATTTGTAATTATAAGTCGTGTAGATGTATACTCTTCTAGTGGTTAAGTGTAAGAGAGGGCCTTGAGCCCTAACTTCGCCACCAATAAAGGCATTATCTATCTATCTATCTATCCTTCGGAGGGGAAGTAAAGCCGGCGGTCCCATGTCATAGATTTATGGCATGTAAAAGATCCTTCCACAGACTAAACTTGTGTGAAGCTAAATTGTTAGGTTAGATTTCGTCGGAACGCTCTATCAAAAGTTCTAACGTTCACCACTAGGTATCATTGATATCTGGTAGCGAAAGTTGGAACTACTTGAAATTGAACGGAACTTGTAGCTCACCCTAAGGGTGTCCGCTGGAAGCAGCTACATGCTCAGGCGAGCCTAACATGCCCGGCACTAAAAGCCATACGATAAATAAATAATATCTTTAATTTCTTCTATCAGATCTATTACTGCTATATTGAATAATAAGGGGCTTAAAGGATCCCCCTGTAGCACACCATTCATCTGTACTATCGGACTTGATAATGTGATGCTGTCATTAAGGGTGACATGGTTGTATGCGACAAGAGTTCTAAAGATATTCAGTAATGGATTTCTATGTCCTATGGCTGTTTCTAGTTTGCACAGAAGTTTTTCCCTATCTAGCAGATCTAAAGCTTTAGTGATGTCTAAATATCATGTGTAACTTTCCTTTAGAGTGTCGTAGTGCAATGTCTATGTCGTCAGTTGGATTTCTTATAACATTCAACGCAGATCTTTCTCTTCTAAATCCCAATTGCTCATCTGGCAGAAGAAGGTCAACTGCCTGTGTCAGTCGGTATGTCAGTAGTTTTGAGAACAGTTTATATATATTGCTCTCCAAGGCAATTCCTCGGTAAGAATCCCAGAAACCCAGTTTATGCTTTTTGCAAGCTTCAGTTTGACCACTCTCAGGTCAGCTGTTATTGTAGGTAGAAATTTCATTTTCTTCCCACAAGTCCAACCCCTCCTCCACGTGGTGGGAGACGGGCAACGGCATGAAGTAGGGGATTGCCTGTAGGGGTGAAGTACAGTGGGGACTTTGTGTGCCCCGGGACCGCTACGGTAGCTGTGAAGGCTCTATGGGAACCCTGAAAAGTGACGGCTGACGGGGCTCTGGTGAAGCTACGATAGGCCTAGCAAGCCAGTAGTGGATATCAAATTTGCTTTCAAACCAGGAACAGGCCTCGGAAAGGACGGATGCAAACGACGACGACCCGGATATGCTAATGGACTACGAGTTGGGACATTAAACATACAGACACTGACAGGAAAAGTGGAGGAGATTGTAGATGTGATGGAGAGAAGAAAACTGGATGTACTGGGCTTGGCAGAAACAAGATGGAAAGGAGAAGGTCTCAGAGAACTGAGGAAAGGGTACCGGTTGTACTGGAGTGGGAACAGTGAAGGAAGGAGCAGCGGAGTAGGAGTAGTTGTGAGAGATGGAATGAAGGAAGAGGTAAAGGGAATAAGTGACAGGATCATGAAGATCAGAGTAACTGTAAAGGGAAGAAGCCTGGAGATAGCCCAGGTATATGCCCCTCAAGTTGGATGTACAGCTCAAGAGAAGGAAGACTTTGAGGAGGAGCTACAACAGCAGTTGAATGGTCAGAGCATCATTGTCATGGGAGATTTGAATGCACATGTAGGAAGTGAAAGGCAAGGATATGAAAATGTATTGGGAGCAGAAGGATGGGGTAGCAGGAATGAAGAAGGGAGAAAGTTGCTGGATTTTTGCAAGAGAAACGGTTTAGTGGTAGGCAACTCCTGGTTCCGGAAGAAAGAAAGCCACAAGGTAACGTGGTACAGCAGTGATTTAACAAAGAAATCTTTGGTAGATTACATGCTGTACGACTGGGAAATGAAGAGAAGTGTCAGAGATATAAAGGTAATACCATCAGAGGCCTTAGATAGCGACCACAGAATACTTGTAATGAACCTGGGAGTTGTTAAGGATAGCAAGAGGACAGAGTACCAGGAAAGGAGAATCAAAGTATGGAAACTCAAGGAAAAGGAAGTCAAGGAAGAATTCCAGAAGATAATAAGGGAAAGGATGCCAACAGACAATCCTAAAACAGGGGAAGAGGAATGGAAGCAATTCAAAAACACAATGGTGGAAGCTGCAGTGGCAGTATGTGGAAGAACAAGCAACAGAAAGCGGTGTAAAGAGACACCATGGTGGAATGAGAGAGTAAAAGAAGCTGTGGGAAGGAAGAACAAGGCTTTCCGAGTGTGGTTCCAGGAAAGAACTGATCTGGCAAGGGAAGATTATAAGATAAAGAAGAAAGAAGCAAACAAGATTGTCGCAGAGGAGAGGAAGAAGTGGATGGTAAAGTGGACAGAGATGATGGAGGAAGACAGCAGAGGGAATAAGAAAGTACTTTATGGGATGGTCAAAAGTAAGAGAAGAGGTCTGCGAGAGGATGTGGTAATGATGGACAAAAACGGAAATGAGGTACACAGCAAAGAGACACTCAGGACAGTGTGGAAAGAGTACTTTGAGGATTTGCTGAATCCAAATGGTCATAGGGAGGAAGACAATGTATTGGAAGATGGAGAAGACAACACAGGAATGGAAAAGGACCTGACTTGGAGAGAACTGGAAATGGCTATAGACAAGATGAAAGGAGGAAGGGCACCAGGTGTGGATGAAGTGAGTGTTGAAATGGTGAAGGCAGCAGGGGAGGTTGGGAAACAGTGGCTGTACCGTGTGATGAGGGTGATATGGAAGGAGAAAAAGACCCCAGAAGATTGGAAGAAAGGATTAATTATCCCAATATTTAAGAAAGGAGTGCAGAAATTACAGGGGAGTCACACTAATTCCTCACTGTGCCAAGATATATGAAAAGATATTAGAAAGTAGAATACGAGCCAAAGTGGAGAGAAAATTGAGAGAGGAGCAGTATGGATTCAGACCTGGGAGATCAACAGTGGATCTCATATTTTCAGTGAGACAGCTCCAGGAACACCACTACGAATTTGGCGAGGATCTGTTGATGGCCTTCCTGGACATCGAAAAGGCCTATGATAGTGTGTGTAGGGAGAAGGTTTGGAAAGCAATGGAAAACATGGGAGTGGAAAAAGAGACTATAAGCAGAGTGAAGGAGATGTATTGTGGAAGTGTGAGTTGTGTGAAAGTTGGAGGGGAAAGAACAGACTGGTTCAGGCAAATGAGTGGCCTGAAACAGGGTAGTGCGCTGTCACCCCTTCTCTTTATTGTGGTTATGGACGAGGTAATGACACGGATAGCAGGAAAGATAGGAGAAGATAAGATGAAAGCAATGGTGTTTGCAGATGATCTCATGGTCTGGGGAAACAAGGAGGAGGAAATTCAGGAGCAACTGAAGGCTTGGGAAGAAACAGTGGGAGAGTACGGATGGAAGTTCAACATCAGTAAATGTGAGATCCTGTTAACAACCAGGAAAAAGGACAGACCAATGAGTGGGATAACACTTGGAGGTGGAAAGCTGAAGAAGGTGGAAAGTCTCAAGTACTTGGGAAGTATAGTGGAGGAAAATGCGAGAAATGACAAAGAGATTACGGAACGTGGCAGACAGGCAGAAGCATTTCTGAGAAGCATTAGGAGCTTAGTGTGGAATAAAGATGTCCCACAAAAAAGCAAGGAAGTGTTATACAGAAGCTACTATATCCCGATACTGACCTATGCTTCAGAAACGTGGACAATGAAGAAAAGAGACATAAGCAGAATACAGGCAGGTGAAATGAAGTTCCTGCGAAGTAGGATCGGAGTAACAAGAAGAGACAGGATGAGGAATGAAAAGGTCAGGGAAATGGTGAAAGAGGAGCCCTTGCAAGGTAGGATTGAGACATCAAGACTGAGGTGGTATGGACACTTAAAGAGAATGGATGAGAAGAAGATTCCCAAGAAGATACATGAGATGCAGATGCAGAAGAAACGGCCAAGGGGAAGACCAAGAGATAGATGGCTGAAAGGAGTGGAGGAATGTGTCAAGAAGAGAGGCGAGGACTGGACCAGAGTGACAGCGGAGAGGTGGTGGGAAGAAAGAACTAAGTGGCGAGGCTTATGTTCCAAACAGACCCAGCCTGGGGCTGGAAACTGTACAAGATGATGATGATGATGATGAGCTTTTACTAATATGTTGGCTTATACAGTATGAATTTAGTTCATTTTTTTGCATGTTAAAGAACCCATTTGAATTCAGTAAGCCGTGTTCATAATGCCAAAATTAATCTCGGGATTTTCCGCCAACCCTCAAGTAACTCCTTTCTCTACTAGAAAGCGCTATAGTGTCAAGGAGTTCATATATCTAACCTAACGTTAAACTACAAGCTTCCTTCCTTTTTAGCTTGACTTTCATAGCTCTTCAAGGAACAACAAAATTCGACTTGTAAGCTGCCTTCTGGGCGTCAAATAACAACGCTTGCTCCCAGCACCCGAGGCCATTCGATATTATTATTATTATTACTATTATTTGTTCGTTTTTAACCTGAGTAAACATTTAGCAGCTAGAACAAACAAAAAAATAATTAAAACAAAACAAAAGTTTAGCAATAAAATGTTTGTAGAAGAAAAAAAAACATTTATACATCAAGAACATATTTATTGAAAAGTACAACTTATTATGAAGCTACATTGAAAATTGGGTTGTTTTGTAACCTAAAATAAATCTGTAGTTCATATACATCAGAATGGTTTAAAATTGACACTGGACTAAAGCAAGGAAGTGTGTTGTCACCATTATTGTTCGTATTGGTGATGGATGACATCATGAAGGCAGCAATGAAAGAATATAGTAGGGTAATGTTGTTTGCAGACGACGTTGTGATCTGGGGCGAGGATGAGATGGAGGTACAAGAACAGTTAGACGTAATAAATGAAAAGATTGAGCAATGGGGATTGAAGATAAATGTGGAGAAGAGTAAAACAGTGGTGATGAGTAGAGATAAGAAAGAAGGAAAAGGAATAATCAAAGTAGGAGATGAGGAATTGGAAGTAGTGAAACACTTCAAATACTTGGGAAGTGAACTGACTGAAGATGGAAGACTGGATTTGGAAATTGGCAGAAGAATACAACTCGGGAGTGCTTTCTACCAACAGGTATGGGGACTAGTATGGAACAAGGATATACCAATTAAGGCTAAGGAAGTTATGTACAAAGCATATTATGTTCCTATAATGACGTATGCAGCGGAAACTTGGACAATGACTAAGAGGGTTGAGAGCAGAGTACAAGCAGGTGAGATGAGATTCCTGAGAAGTATGGTCCAAAAAACGAGGAGGGACAGAGGGAGAAATGAAGATATACGGAGAGAACTGGGAGTACAGAAACTAAATGACAAACTGGAGCAAAACAGATTGAGATGGTTTGGACATGTCAAACGGATGAATGAAGTAAGACTACCAAGACGAGCACTGGAACGACGGATGACGGGGAAGAGAGGACTGGGAAGACCAAGAATGCGTTGGATGGACTCGGTGGAGAATAGTATTAGAAGACGGAATCTGGATTGGAACACTGTGTCGGAGGAGGAATGGTGGAAGGACAGAGCAATGTGGAGAGGAACCATATTTGCCCCCACCCAGTGTCAACTGGAAAAGGGGAAATGAAGATGATGATGAAATCTGTAGTAAAAATAATTAATTTGCATGCCAGTACCTAAATGGTCCAAACATACAATACAAGTCTAGTTGTATTTGTTTGGTCTATATTTCAACAGGCTACTTACGAATCACATGTATGCTAATGGTACAAACTTCTTTTACATAACTCTTATACCACAAGTATGGTAAAATTACAAATAATAATAGTAAAAGTTACAAAAATCAGAACAAGGGCTTTAAAAACATGTATCGTATGTCAAGCATAATGGATGGGTGGCTTTCTTGCATAGTTTACAAATATAGAAAAAAGAAAGTGACGAGATACAGACTGGAGTACGTGCACAGCGAAACTGCTAGGGTTGATGCCGTGCCAAGAAAAGTGCGGCAATAAACATGTCTGCCAATTGGACTGATTGTCTTGAAAATAAAAGAGGCTGTTTATTGAAATATTAAGTCTTTAAGTAACTATATTGGGTAATTCTGAAAGGAAATGACTATTATTTTTAATAATAAAAAATAAATACTGAACGTCCTTGAAAGGACGTTGGCATTTTTCAGACAAAACACAGGGATGGGCTTTCAAAAGGATATTGGCCTTAGAGGTTTAACCCTGGAGCAGGCGCATGATATTTTGTTACGTGTTTGGTCGCGTGGGGTATAAGTGTCATCCGAATTATTTGCCATATTTCCCTGCAAAATAAACTTGTTTTTAGATTAATCTCCAATAATATGATTTATTTGTGACTATGCGATTATGGTACTTGAAACATGGTTCATTAAAATATATTTCCTATTTACAAAATAATTACTGTACATAATTTGACAATTGTTTGCAAACTTATGGTTTAGACTGCCTGTCTTCAAATTGGGATGTTAGTCCTTACTCTACTCTTTGATAATATACTCTCTAATAACTGTTCTTTATAATTAATAAGCAACAATACCATTGGAATCTTACATAGCCGCCCACAATGATTGGTAACTATACACTGTTGGTCGCATGGGGGACACCTGTCACCCTCCGTTATTAAAGTTTCTGATTGCTAAACAAATGAAACAATCAACATAAGCATTATCAGCCTTTGTTGCTGATAATTAACTTGGAAGCTGCTAGAAGTTACGAGGGCCTGGAACGGAACAAATACCAACCACATAAAATAAAAATACCTGGGTGCCTGCTCTAGGGTTAAAAAAGGGAAGAAAGAAAAAAAATGAGTGTGGCATTTGGCCTCTAGGGAAGCCAGGTGCTGTTTTTTTTTTTTTTTTTTTCATACTGACATTTTGTGGGGAACATGCGTGTCTTGGTGGTAATTAAATGGACGATGAAGATGTCACAAACTTCTGGTTCCTGAGTCAAGGGAATTAACCTCGTAAAGTTTGAGTCCTATGACTGGGCAGGGAATCTAACCTGGGGCCTTTACACTATGGTATAGCATGCTATCCACTTAGCCATAAAACTGGACCCCTGTTAAGTAATTTTAGGTCAGGCTAATGACAGTCCTGTGGGTGTCCCTTTATACAGCCTACATATAGCAGGTCTGAATTACAGCCAATCAGTCTCAATCAAGCGATTCACCTCAACAATAGGTCAGCCAAATTGGTGTGGAACCATGCCTCAGAAGGATGTGTAGGGACTCCTTTGTCCTTCGTACTCCTGGGAAGCAGTGTTGTAATATCTAAAGAGACAAATTTTTGCACCACCCTAACAAAAGTCTCCAATTTTCATCCATGAAGTATTGTCCAAAGTTCCAGTGTTTTTATAATGTACAGAACCTTTTCATCATGTGTATCCATCATAATATTCATTTCACCATAGAAACACTACTATAATGTGCTGGTGGCAGGGTTTCCTAGGAGATCTTAAGATTCTGTACTTCTGTAAGTTTGCCTGTGGAGCCTAGAGAGAGTTCTCCTCTCTCAACTAACACCTTGCTATAGCATGCTATCCACTTAGCCATAAAACTGGACCCCTGTAAAGTCATTTAAGGTCAGGCTAATGACAGTCCTGGAGGTGTCCCTTTACACAGCCCACATATAGCATGTCTGAATTACAGCCCATCAATAGTTAGTTATTAATTGGAGTTTTAAGGGGCAGAACAGCTAGGTCATTTGCCCCACCAATCATTAGTGATCTGTAATCTGCAAGATATTTTGCCACTTCCTCATCTTTCTTTCAGAAAAATCGACGGAATATCTTGCTGTGCACCTCACATGACAGACAGTTTCACATATAGGAGCATTGCAATCTCTCATTTCAATATAGTGACTTCTGCCAAATCTGTTGTGTTGCATATATTTCATATCTCCCTCCCCTGCGTTGAATCTCTCATGATCGAGCACGGATATGATAAACTAGCCTTACCAAGAGTATGAGGAGCGGAGGTTAAGTGATGTTAAGAGTACAAATTGAATGGTATGTAGTAGGCTAAACTAATACTCATGTGGCTCTAATTTATTCAGTACTGCTTGAGAAAATAATAATCAAATTATAGTTTAATCAAATGAATTTTACCACCAATTGCTTCCATACCCAACTATTCTTCAGGATGTAACAACCAACATCAATCTGCAATCTACTTAGGCAAAAGTGTACTTCAAACTTATCTCTTTTTTTTTTTTTTTTATTGATGACATGTCTTTTTTTATTTGGTTCACCACATACATTGCTAATTTATCCTGATCATACAGGGTCTTTATATTTGCTTGGCAAGGACATTCTCTCTCACGCGCTTCGCCAGTGACGGCTCAATTGCCAGCGACCGCGCGCGCATATAGGCCTATACGGCAGAATACGGAGTTTAAAATCAGTATCGTGCATTTTCACTTACCATGTTTACAGTAGATGCTGACAATGTTCCCCATCCGCAGCCAAACATAATTGGCATCTTCTTATGAAGTTTCCAGTTACTCCGGTTAATTTAGCTTCAGTAAGGAAATAACGATGTCTATTTTTATTGTTTGCTGAACCTGTACGTTTGAATCTCTTATTAGCCAGTTGTTATACTGTCCGATTTGTAGGAATGGGTCCCCCTAGAAATTTCACTCGAAACTTTTGTATTGTTCTAGTGCACGATTTCCTGCACTTAGTGTACGTATTGTGCAGATATACACGTTTACGTAACGAATATTTCAGATAAGACATTACAGTACTATACACAATCACAATAAAACATTATACAATACGATATACAGTACTCAGTATCTCGGAGCTCACATCTACCGCAGCAAGAGCGTGGGAATATGGCCAGAGACCGCGCGCGCCAACCTGTAACAGCCGGCGAAGGTCGAGCGGAATTGCCTTGCCAAGCAAAAATAAAAGACCCTGTAATTCCCACATCGTTTAAATGGTAATTTATTGTGTAATTTTTTTGGTAATTTCTTACTTTTTTATCATTTTCTAAAAGCATACATCATTATTTGGTCATTTTATGGGATTTGTTAGATTATTTTACACTTTTTGAGTAATTTTTTCATATTTTCAAAGGTTTTAATGCATATTTTTTAATATAGTATTGGATATTTCGGAACCTAAAGTAAGCATGAAAGCAGAGGCGAGGGAATCTTCAAACTCATTGTCGATCTGAAGAGTAAACTAACTTTATTCAATCCTTACTTCTTGGAAATATCCACGTTCCAGGAGACACACCTGCGCCTTCAACTAATCGAGGAGTGGTGTTGAAAACGAAGGTAGCAGAACAGACTACAGTAGGCCCAGTAACGCCAGCCTGGTTAAGTATCTCGGTGCAACCACACACGTGTTGACTGAATTTGTGTTATCAGCTGCGATTGTTATTTTGAGTACCATATATTTAAAATGCTGAAGTTAAAGCCATCTAGAGTTGCTCATTTCAAACAAATAATTTTGGAATTCAGCAATTTTTTTTCTACCGATGGTGAGATTCTTTAATGCAAAATGCATGAGGTGAAAGTTTGTGTCTGCATTTCTTTGTGTGTTGATATTATGTCAGCAACATAAATATAAAGGAAATCAAGATATGAGATCTGCTCTGACAAGGTTAGCAATACATGGTTTTCACCATAGAATTTGCTAAAATAAGAAATACCATAATGCAATGACTGTTTATGTAGCCTGTGTGATCAGTTCTGTGACAAATACCACTTCTCTGTGTGCAAGAATCGTAAAAGTAGAGACTAATTCATTTATCCCATGATGTACATTTGTATGCTCTTATTATATCATTATAAATATACCGTAGCTATATCAACTCAATAAGAAAATTGATAGTAGAATTTTTAGGTAATTTTTAAAAGTTCTTGTGTCATTTTAATGGATTTTTGCAGTAATGTTATAGGTCTTTTTTTTTCAAAATTATTTAGGTCATCAAAATCTGGGCCCTGGTGATATGATGTTTGTGCTTCACAGATGTGGACTTCCATGAGAAGCAGCCACTGTTTGAGAGGCCAACAGAGCCTGTAAGATTAACACCTGCATGGGAAGAAACCAACCTTCCCAATGATGAGCTCAACTTCAAGAGTGTTACGATGGATCAGGTAGACATGGAGATGAATCCTCCCTCAGACAGGTGAGCCAACCTCTATTTTCTTTTCCATGACTGGAGATTTCGTAGCAAGGTGAACCATTATTTTTTTTTCTTTAAGGCCTGTTATTTCTCTTATAATTTTCCATTCGGGAATGACTAGCTGAGCTATACTTTGCAGCAGGGGTTCCCAAGTAATGTGCTGCAAAATTACACAGTATTACTTGAATCAGTAACTGATCATTCAGGACTTCCATAATTCTAATCAGCTGTGCACCTTTCTCAACATGGTACTTGTGTGATGCATTATTGGCATTCAACAATATAAGACTACTGTCGACCAAACTATTATGTGCACTCGAGTTTGAAGGTTGTTTGTGAAGTAACCAATAGACCTACATAAATCCAATAACATCATCATTTTTGTCGTTCTATTTTACGTTAGTTCATGTAGGTTTGGAATTTTTAATTTATATTTTAATATTTTTTATTGCAGTTGGAACACAAAATGTGCCTGTTTTTAAGCGTGTTTCCACCATGCGTCACATTTAAGAATTATTATCTCACAAACCCGTCATCAGATCGAATCCAAATTTTAACACAATATACATTGGAATGTGGCATAACTGCTTTATTAATAAATTCCAAATTTTGTGTGTCCAAGAAACAAAGTTATCACTTTTGTAAGGTAACATTTTCTCGGCTCGGGGTCGTTGGAAAATGTAAAACATTATGCTGTATGACTGTGATATATGTAAATTAATTCAATTATTTTGTATCGGTTTGTATTTGTATGGGGAAATAAGACATGGTTCACCAGCTAGCCGCTCCGGGGAATGCTGTACAGCGTTGCTGAGATGGAGCCCATCACTTCCGAGCGACGCGCCATGACGCGTAGAACACTGTAGGCTGGGTGTGCAAAAAATTTAGGAACTTTTGCATTACAGTGTGACTGTTTATTTTTTTTTTTGCCCCAAAAAATTTAACATGTAGGCCTATGTTTTAAATTTCATAACTGAGAACTGATGTGAATATCAGTCTGAATGGCAGCTTGATTTTAGAATTTTTGTAATTCAATTACAGTATAGTTTTAATATTATGTAGACTGTATATGACCACCTCGTGGTGCAGTGGCTAGCATTGTTGGCTGTCACCCCCGAGGTACCGGGTTCGATTCCCGGCTCTGCCAAGAATTTAAAAGTCTTGGTATGATCTGGTACAGGGTCTCCCTGCCTCGTGATGCAAAATGGGAACCTGCCGGATGCTATGGCAGCAGGAGTGGAAAGGAACTGGCCACCCTTCCACACGCAAACTCTGGCTCGGGCTGCCTGGTTAGTGATCTTTTAAGGTTATGAATATTCCCGAATGGGATTATTTCCGTTTGAGCAGATGAATTATCAATTAATATCATAACATTGGTCCGGTTAACTCAAACATAAAATGCCAGCGTTTCGCCCCGGTGTGCCGTTGGGCTCGTCAGTTGGTACAGACACACCTCACGGCTAGCACAACTGAGAAGGCCATCACAAGACACAAAATACAAGTAGTATTGACGTCACGAGTGATGCCAATGTGCTACGGAAGTCAAGCTCCCTTTATAAAACCAAACCCCTTCCTTGGCAATCCAAAAAGGTTATGAATATTCCCGAATGGGAATATGATTAATCCATTGTTCTGCAGGGACTTCCATACTTTGTTTCTGCATACACTGTCATATGCTTTCTCAATGTCCAGGAAGGCCATCAGTAGATCTGTTCCATACTCATAGTGCTGTTCTTGTAACTGCCTTACAGCAAAAATCAAATCCATTGTGGACCTTCCTGCTCTGAAGCCATGTTGTTCTTCCCTCATCCCTCGTTGTATCCTTGTCCTAATTCTCTTTTCCAAAACTTTCTCGAAGATCTTTGCACAATGACTCATCAGTGTTATTCCCCGATAGTTTCTGCAATCTGTTCTACTACCTTCCTTGAAGATCGGGACAATTATTCCCTTTTTCCAGTCCTCTGGGGTCTTCCTTTCCTTCCATGCTGTCCTCATCACTCGGTACAACCACTGTATCCCCACCTTTCCTGCTGCTCTCACCATCTCCACACTCAACTCATCCACACCCGGTGCCTTCCCTCCTTTCATCTTGTTCACTGCATCTTCCACTTCTTTCCATGTTAAGTCCTTTTCTGTTTGCAGTTCTCTTCCCCGATTTTTTCCTCCTCACCATCTTTTCCATTTGGGTTCAGAAGTTCTTCAAAATATTCTTTCCACATTTTCTTCAGTTCTTCCCTAATTTCTATCTCTTGTTCCCTTTTGTTCACCATTCTAACATAATCCGTAGGATCCTTCCGCCTCTTATTTTTTACCATCCCATACCGGACCTTTTTTGTACCTTCACTATCCTCCATCATCTTTGTCCACTCTTCCATCCACTTTCTCCTCTCCTCAGCCACTACTCTCTTCGCCTCCTTCTTTCTTTCCTGGTACTCTTCCCTTGTCTCTACCGTCCTATTTTGATACCACCTCCTAAAGGCTCTATTCTTTTCCCTTAATATATCTTTTGTCTTCTCATTCCACCATGGTGTTTCCTTCCACCTCTTCTTACTACTTGTCCTCCCACATACTGCTTCTGCTGCACCTACTAGTGTCTTCTTAAATCTAGCCCATTCCTCTTCCACCCCTCTTTCTTCATCTGTTGGAATTCCTTCCTTTACCATTTTGAGGTACTCGACCCTTCTATCCCCTTCATTCAGTTTCCATATCCTTATACGTCTTTCCTGGTTCTCAGTCCCTTTCTTCTCCTTACTCCCTCTCAGGTTCATTACCAGCAATCGATGGTCGCTATCCAGGTTCTCCGATGGTATAACCTTGATGTCCGTGATGTTCTTATTTAGTTCTTTCTCATACAGTATATAGTCGACCACCGACTTCCTGGTCAAGTCATCACTGTACCATGTGATTGTGTGGCTCTCTCTTTTCTTAAACCAGGAGTTCCCAACTAGCAGGCTGTTCCTCTGGTAGAAGTCCAACCGTCTCTTTCCTTCCTCATTTCTTCCGCCCCAACCCTCTGGTCCTAGAACACTCTCATAACCTTGTCTTTCACTTCCTACATGGGAATTGAGATCCCCCATAACAATCATATTTCTTCCTACCAGCTGCTTCTGCAACTGCTCTCTTGAAGGTCTCGTCGTTGGAATTCATTTTACTCATTTTGTGCAATTGTGGATAATTAAATTTCCGTGATAGCATTGGAAATTAATTTTGGTAGATGTTAAATTCCAATTATGTGGTCTGAAGATAATTTGTAGATCCACTTGTGTTCATCTGCATCTACTCTTGGTGTCGTAAGTCACTCCAGTAATCCACATGTTTATCGTAGGTTCTGTTTCCCTTTCATTAGTTTAGTGTGACATCTCCAACACCGTCGAAATGTTCATATATAGTATCCTCGTTGACTCCATTTTATAATCCATATTATATAATTAAATATTCTGTATAGACAATCATAGAATGTTCAATATTTGTAGCTAATTACGATGAATATTTGCTGCTTGTACTTTTCGATTAACTCTCGTATATCTGTCGTAGCCTTAGATTTCCAATAATGTGGAATAATATTCTTTCCGTGGTCAAAAATGTAATATTCAGATGAATAATGTTTATACACATTCGCGTTGATCAACCTTTTATAAAAATTCACTTGTAGTTTTAGCACTCCTATAATCGCTGAAATATTCTAAGATTCCACTGTGTATTACAGAACTTTCACCATCTATCACTTCAAATTTGACTGTCGAGGGCTCCGTCCTCGCTGTCAACTATTTTTACAATCCCCGCACTAGTTCTGCTCTGGACCGACACGTCCATTCAGTTCAAAGTTTTCAACAAAAGACCACGATGGAAGGACTGCTTTTCCCCACCTTATCAAAATAGATAGCGTCTGTATCACGTATTCAGGTGGCTAAAATCCTGGTAACACTTCAATTACATGTATTAGCCTAATTACTCTTATTCTCAAGAATCGTGAGTATACATACCTGTTCATTTGTAAATCCCATTTCTTGTAACATTTTCAAATCATTTCCAAATGTATGTAGTAATTATTGTCGTCTAATTAATCCTCGTGAAATTGTAATTTTCTGATTGGTTACAGCTCTCACATGATTAGCTCTTGCGGTCTTCCCTGCTCGTGCCGTAAGTGTGTCCTCGCCAACGACTTGACTCATTCCCAATCCAGTTTTTTTATACTGCAAACTTGTTTGTCAACCAGGGTTTTTTTTAATGTGTGGTCTCGAGTAACCTATCAAACTGCATTATAATCTGATCATTTTATATTCCAACTCCCTTCTTATATAATTTTCTCTCCGACTTTCACGCTGAGCAGGTTGCATTTATGCGAGGAAGGTTGCCTTTGTCTTTCCCTTTGATTTGAAACATAATTATCACGGAAGTACAGTTTGAGTCTCGCCTTGTGACTTGTCCATAGTTTATAAAATACGGGTTCAGTACCCTATTTTAAAAAAATCATGTTATTCTCATTTTGTAACATTCATCCATCATACCTTCTACAGGGTCTTTATTTTTGCTTGGCAAGGTGATTCCGCTCGACCTTAGCCGGCTGTTACAGGTTGGCACGCGCGGTCTCTGGCCGTATTCCCACGCTCTTGCTGCGGTAGACGTGTGAGCTCCGAGCTAGTTGGGTATTTTATAAAGCTACTGTGTACCGTATATCTCATTCTATAGTGTATTATTGTGATTGTGTATAGTGCTGTAATGCTTTATGTGAAATATTCGTTTCATGTTTGTGTATATCTGCACAATACGTACACAAAGTGCAGGAAATCATGCACTAGAACAAGAGAAAAGTTTCGAGTAAAATTTCCAGGGAGACCCCTCCCTAGAAGTCGGATAATAAACAACTGGCTAAGAGATTCAAACGTACAGGTTGAGTAAACTATACAAATAGACGTCGTTATTTCCTTACTGAAGCTAAATTAACTGGAGTAACCGGAAACTTCATGAGGAGATGCCGATTATGTTTGGCAGTGGAAGGGGAACATTTTCAGCATCTACTGTAAACATGGTGAGTAAAAATCCATGATACTGATTTTAAGCACCGTATTTTGCCGTACATATGCTCGCGCGGTCGCTGGCAACTGAGCCGTCACTGGTAGAGCGCGTGAGCGAGAATGTCCATGCCAAGCAAATATAAAGACCCTGTGTAAGTTATTAGAAATTTTCTGTAATTGTCCAACTATATCCCTAATATGCTAGGCCTGGAATGCAGGAGACTCAGGTCTGAGTCTAGGCTGCAGTCTTTTCAATTCTTTCTCTATGGAAATATACTGCCGGAAAAAAAAAGGTCACCCTTTTAGAGGTTACCAATTCACTCAAGATTTATTGTGTCATCAGTGCATATGGAGTACATGAAATGATTAAATATACAGATCAATAGGTCAAGCGGTTCAGAGATACCAGGTATCGACCCTGCTGAAACATCCATATTAGTACGAGGTGTAGCCTCCATGGGCGGCAATGTTGGCACTGACTCTTGCATCCAGTCGATCATACAGATGGCGAATACTGTCTTGGGATACGTTATTCCACGCCTGCTCGACCTGTTCACACAGTTCTGTAAGAGTTGTGGGTGGAGGAGTCACTTGTCGATTGGCGACAAGTCCAGCAATCGTGCTGACCAGGGAAGTTGCTGCACGTCATGCAGTGCATGTTGAGTTGCACGGGCAGTGTTTGGGTGAGCATTATCCTGTTGGAACAACACATCCCCTTCCTGTTGCAAGAACGGGTCTAACAACATCCTGCACGTACCGAGTGCTGGTTAGTGTTTTCTCCACAGACACCAAAGGTGAACGAGACGTGTATCTTATCGCACCCCAGACCATAAGGCCGAGGGTGTCTTGGACTAATGCACTCTATGAGACAGCGCTCACCAGGTCTACGCCGAATGCGCCAATGACCATCACTTGCGTGCAGACAGAATCTGCTTTCATCGCTGAAGACCACGGCGCGCCATTCCATCTTCCAAGTGATCCTCTGACGGCACCAGTCGAGCTGTGCAGGTCGATGCTGTGGCGTGAGTGGAAGACGGGCTAGAGGTGTGCGTGCCCGTAGTCCCACTGCTAGTAACCGGTTCGCAACAGTTCGTGTTGACACTTCTAGGCTCACAAACCCTCGTATCTGTGCTGTGGTAGCTGTACGATCTGCCACTGCTGCCCTTACAATACGATGATCTTGGCGGACGTCTGTGCTGCGTGGACGTCCAGAACCTCGTCTACGGGTGTGAGAATGTTCACGTAACCACTGATACCAGCATCGTTGCACAACGGACACAGCACGTCCAACTTGTGTGGCAATTCTCCGAAAGGACCATCCCCTTTCAAACTCGCTCAGTTGGCTGTAGGAAGCACGAGTGCGTCTCCGTGGCATTGTACCTGCTTGCTTCACACGTTTGCACCACAATGAGCCGTATGGCGGTGAGCTTCCCCTATTTAATGGTAAACACAGATGGCGCTCTGGTAGCTATACCACTACGCTATCTGTTGGGGGACAACGTTGAAATCCTTATCAGTACATCTACTATCCCCCAGGTGGTGTGGTGGCTCAGCGGTCAAGCTGTTGGTCTCTCGCCAAGGCGGACCAGGTTCAATTCCCAGTCAATGCATATGAGATTTTCGAAGTGAAATGCCATGTTCTATGGTTCGGATTCCATGTAAAAAGGAGGTCCCGTGGCTCATGGTCTAGAGATTAACGGTCACGTTAAACTACAAGCTTCCTTCCTTCCTTCCCCAGGTGGCATCTGCCATCAACGGATCAAAATCGGCGTAGTCTTTTCAGGTGACCTATTTTTTTTTTCCGGCAGTGTAAGTAGGGACTTTATAATTCCCTATCTAGAAACACCCCTGTCTTCAAAGGTAGATTTTCATACTGTCAGTGCATTCAATAGTTCTAGTATTCTATAGCCTAACCTTCTGGGAGGTTGAAATGGTTCACCTGACTGCGGCACTTTGTGGTAGTAAGTAAGTATTGTTGTACCTTATGATGAACAAATAAAAGTGTGTCAACTCTCCTGTTGTTTCTCCTTGACTGGACTTTTATGTTTGCTCTCAAGCAGCTAGCAAGAGCCCTTTCAAGGAACAGTGACACGTACACCAATGACAAAATAGAGCCCTTCTACTTAGCCTACTCATCTGATGCTAGGCAGAAAGGAAAGGATCTCTACCTGTGATTGACGACAAAAGGCAGTAGTTGTACCCACTTTCCATTCATCTGTTCCAAGTAGGAGACATGCCCATCGAATCGCTCGCTCATCCATGTGCCACCTCTTGTTAAGTAGGCTCTGCTGTTGCTGCACCACATGTATGTAATGGCTTGAGTTTCAAATATGTGGGTGGAGACTATACAGTAGTTGTTGGAACCCCATAGTCCCCTTAAATTCTTTTTCCAACTAAATGCAGTCAAAACCATCCTTATACAATTATATTCTCGTGGTTTGATGCCTTACATAGAGCATTTGAGCTGAGACCTGCTACCTTCCATGGACTGGGGATACATATTGACATTCCTGTCTCATCGATACCCAGAATTTAATTAATTCTTGTCTAAGGGTATGAAGTAGACACATTCAGCCTCTTAAGCACAACAGAGAATGGGTGGATTTTAAGTAGGATACATGGAAAACAATTCTATAATGGCTGAAAGAGGTCATTGTGGTTTCCCCGACTTCTTCCACAGGCTAATGCTGGGATGGCACTTAACTAAAGGTTACAATTTGACACCCCAGTACAGGCACCAAAATAAGTTATCAGACAAATTTTGCACACATCTAAAAATACTGGACTGTTGACTATGACGATTCAACCCGTAAATGATACAACTTTTTGTTATGCAGTGCAGCTGTGGACATTCATTCGTGCACCAAGACTGAAAGGGGGAGTTAGAATTCCTGTGGCCATCCTGAATGTGGTGTTCTTCCAGGTTATTTTCTGTTACTCCCTCCAGGAAAATGCCAAGATAGAACCTTATTTCAAGCCCCAGGGTACCTAGCACAATCCTAGACCCTATAAGACCCTACAAATTAGTTGCACTGTTCAAGTCACCACAAAGACACAGGCTATCAGACATATTCAACACACTCTGTGCTGATGACCAAGATGTCCCTAACAAGGAGAAGAAGAAGACTAAGAACTGCTGTGTAGTGATTCAA
This sequence comes from Meconema thalassinum, assembly GCA_946902985.2. Taxonomy (NCBI): domain Eukaryota; kingdom Metazoa; phylum Arthropoda; class Insecta; order Orthoptera; family Tettigoniidae; genus Meconema; species Meconema thalassinum. The sequence goes on along the minus strand of OX336393.1, from coordinate 313,071,901 downwards.
TATTGATTTGGAGCATGGTACAATTGCGATGCTATGTATATATGAAACAGTGTGTGTATTGAGTGAGCATATCTATCAGATGGCCCAGCTGCACTAAGGTCAGTGAGGCGTGCCATGATAAACAGGAGTCAGCGGATGCAGATAGCAGATAAGGCAATGCTCCCGCGCATTATGAGTGTTTCAAGGCTACAGGAAGTAGTGGTCCTGCACACTCTGCATATGTAATGAAACCATTCCTTGCCAACCATTGCAAACAAAAATACTACATTTCATGATCAGCATGGACTCATTAGACTGCTAATGTGAAGGAATTCACAGTCTTCTAGGGACCTAATAGTGTGCATCAGGAATGATCCCTAAATAATAAATGTAATTAAGGCGTTACTCAGTAGGCGATCATTGTAAGGGAATAATTTATTTACTAGTAACTTGAATAAATCTCAACATGCACCAATATCTGTAAGTTAGTATTTAACCCAATTCAGTGGATTAAATTGCTGGTTACTGTGGTGAAATCTTATCATTGGCTATTATCATTGACCATGGTTTTTAAAATGGTTTTCTTTGGTTCCTCGGGCATGGTGGCATTTTCTTTCAAATCCTATCTCCAACTATTATATGCTACAATACTGGTAATACGGTAACAGTAACTCAGGTCATTAGATAGATTCTCAATTAATTGCAGTATGCCGCAGGGCTAATGACCATGATGTTCCAAGCCTATATGAAGCATTCATTATGTTCAATCTGAATTAGAAACCGTACCTTTTCAATTAGTGCAAGATCATTTCTTGTTCCCTCTATTTTTTTAAATTTTCTTTTTAAGCCTCAGATTGCTGGATGGAAAGAAAGACAAATGAGCTTGTTCTGAACCAAATTCAGGAGAATCGATGCCTGTTGAACACCATCAAGAAAAGGAAAGCAAAATTCCACATACTCAGACATGACACTCTCCTCCGGGTAATTTTTGAAGGAAAAATTTTGGGGAAGAAACCAAGGGGAAGACCAAGACAATCGTATCTCAAGAACATTGTCAAGGAAATGGAATGTGACTCGTATTCCAATATGAAGAGAACTGCTGAAGACCGTAAGAAATGGCTGCAACGACAAGGCTTTTAGCCTTTAGAAGCTGCTGCTGATGATGATGATGATGATGAAAGCTTCAATCTGAAATACGGTTGAACTTTGTTATAACGCCATCCAACGGACCTTAAAATAGTACATTATGCAACTCGCCTATAATGGCAATAATTAAGACACGAGTATGTTTATAAAACGAGCGAGGTGAGTTTTATAATTTCCATACGAGTCTCTTAATTACCTTTATAGGCGAGTTGCATACAATTGTTTATGTTCGACGATAATCATAACTATTTTATGTTCTAACATAGATATTCATAAATATCTGAGATTTCACCAGTTTTATGTACTGAACAGAGCACATGGGACGCAGAGAATACCATGGCCTCCTGGAATACCCCACTATGACACTAGAAGCCATTGCAGTGAAATTTAAAATAGAAGGCCGTGAAAGTCAGTGTAGGTGCAATGCTATCCTTACCTAATTGGTCACACAACTGTTTCTTGAGCTCTGATTGGTGGGAGAAACTGTTTCATAATGAAAAATAGTGTTATAATGACCCTCAATATGATACAGTTTTCTGACACATAATGTTTACAGTTCGACGTCGCCGAACATAAATTGCGTTGTTGTAAACTAGTGTCATTGTAACTGAGATTTTAGTCTAGTGAGGTGGAAAATAATAAAGAGTAAATTTAATTAGCCAATTTTATTATGAACTTTTTCTGACAAAGATAAAACTTTTCTTTTACTAGTAATACTGCACTAAAATGCGTGCACTTTGTGAAAAATTGCGATGGAAACTGACTTCGGGTGTGTACTGTTAATGAGTTCTGTGGAATGTGCAACCATAATGGTTCATGTCAAATTGTTATATGGTTACAATAAGGTGGTGAATCTACAGTATTGACCTTGGCCTTCAGGCCTGGCACCTTGCAGGTTGTGTTCACAGGAGGAAGCAGCATGCACTAATGACAGAAGGGGAGGGAAAAGAATTAGCCATGTTGCCAGATTTCCTTGTACATTCTTGGAAAATCTTACTGCAAACTGAGGCTGTAAATGACGTTATATATTTGTCGTATTAAGCATGGCTGAGAAGCATATCCCTTATTAGGAATATGTCCGTACCACAGTAAACATGACGTTACAGCTGAAACCGATGTCGATAAAACAAACTGCAAGTGTACACGGCATTGGTTTGTTTTGAAGTAATAGACAGGTGAGCCCTGTTTACTTCAGTTTCTTTTCTACTCTTGCCACACTATATATTAAATGTAATTAATATCAAATAGACAGAGAAACAGGTGGATCTAGTGGTGGTGATTGTTGTTCTAAGGGGAAGAATATCATGGTCATGTAAATTAAAAAATGTAGGAATAAACACAATACATAAGAGCCTTACTCAGACATTACCTTCTTGTTCTAAAAAAGATACAGGCTATTAATACAACGACAAAAAAGCATTAAAAAGAACGGTACCCATTCACTTTGCTGCACTTACAATTCACAAGTTTTTAAGATTTTAAACATTTATTTGATTTTTAGAAATCTTTTAAGCTCACAAAAAATTGAGGCGCCGCCAACCTCCAACTGGTTGACTTGCCGTGGCTCAACGGTGAGGTTAGTCGATAAGAAAATTGAAAATGAGGTTGTGAGTTTGAATACTATTTTTTGTTTGTTTGTCCAGGCAAAGTCTCTCCGTTTTACTTTAATCTGTCAGAGACCAGATTGTGTTAGTGTTTTTAGGAGTGTGACAGCAAAAATTCTCGCATAAACAACAATGATGATAATGGTTGTGCTTGGCTAATGGAACACACATTCATTTGTTTACTATTATCGGCTTCGGTGGCGTAGTCAATAGCATGCTGAACTGCTATGCTCAAGATTGCGAGTTCAAATCCGGCCGAAGTTGTTGGATTTTTATGAACGTTAAAAACCTTCAGTTTGCGTTCCATCGGAGGGGAAGGAAAGCCGGCGGGCCCATGTCATTGATTTATGACATGTGAAAGAACCTACTACTACTACAATTGGTAGTCACATACCTGCCAACTCTCCCGATTTAGGCGGGAGACTCCCGATTTCAGACCATTTCTCCCGCCCTCCCGCTTAACGTATTAAATCTCCCGATTTTTCAAAAACCCCACGCTTAATTTCGGATTTAATGTGTCTTCTATCGAACGGATCGACTTTACGTGTTTTGAACAAGACCGACTACAATTTATTGTAGTCGGTCTTGTTTTGAAGTTATATCTCTATACCGCAGTTTCGCTCTGTATCGATAATCGACAACTGCGTACTAACTCCCGCGTCGTGTCCTGTTGTTATAAAAAGTTGGCTTCAAATAAGTGTTCGTTTGAAATCGGCTTCGAATAAGTCTTCGTTTGAAATCGTCGAAGTTTAATTCAGCGCTTGTTCCTAGATGTGTTTCATAATGACCAGTGGGTGAGAGGTAGTTGTACGCTGCGGAATATTGTATCTGTTTCACACGTGAAATTATATGATTTGTGTATAACTTAGTTTGATGTTGTTGGCGTTAATATGCCGGTAGGTTATTGTGATTTTTCGATCTGAGTGATTGCGTCGGTTCCTCGGTAATATGGCGAAGAGATATGATGTGACATTTAAAAGTGTGTACAAAGATAACATTCACAGGGTGTCTACCGGTAACGGAAGTAACGAATTTTACAAATGGGTAACGAAAAAGTAACGAATTTTACATACGGGTAACGAAAATTTTCCGAAGGGGATTGAATCATATAAAATCGCGCCTCTAGGCTCAGAGATTGCGATGGAGCGAGTTTCACGCAAGCGGCGCCGATTGCATAAGCTATATTTCCCCGTGCCCGACCTCGAGGAAATGCATACTGAGGATACCCTGAGTGGTATACATCGTTCTGCGTATATTTTCGGCATCAATATGACTTTTCAGTTTTGTGTGAAATACTTATGTGTTATATTAGGAAGCCTGACTTTTCGCGAGACGTTTATTCGCGAAAACTTCTGAAATTATTCAGAAACCTCGCATTTCTCGCATTTATTTAAAGACGTGTCAAATTGAAGTCCAGAAATAACGCTAAATAATTTAATGTCGCGATCTTGTGAAATGTTACCGTTTTGAAAAAGATTCGAAATACGTAGGCTGTAACTTATTTTAAAAATATGTCTCGTAAATTTGCGACATCCAGTATGGTTAATTCGAAATTCCGTTATATGTCGATTTTTCCTTCGAATTTTGGTTCCATCGGATATATTATAATCTAACCGGTTATTTCGAAAACTTGTATAACTTGTATAATTCGTGATTCGCATTTGAAAGAAAACGTGTCCTCTAGTTGTATTATTCGTGCAATCCTCTCCGAATAATTCTTAATATTTGATACCTACTTCGAACATTCATACTCAAGACGGCCGGCTGACCGCACGACTTGCCTGCGTGAATCTCGTCAAATGGACCGAGATCGACGTCAGTAGCATAAAATCATAAAACCCGTCCCCTATTGTGAACTTGTGACCACGAGGTCTGCGGGAATCCCGTCAAAGGTGATTGGGCACCAATCACGAAACATTCCGAAACCTACTCGCTACTTTTCCCATGACCGTATACTTAAAAGTGTACGGGGAGCGAGAAGTGCATCTACCCACTTAGAAATGACAGCCTACGTAGCGTCGCGATACTAATTTCTCCTCCTGATCTACCCTGAATTGATGAGCTCCCGACCACAACATAGGGACAGCGGGAATCACGGCGCCGGCCATACAACTTGTCCATAACTACACGTGAATTTTAATCCTGCCCAACCCTGAGCTTGCATCCACCATTCTGTCAGGACGAATAGACAATCGTTCAACGGCCGGGTGCGGCGCGGTATGCATAATATCACGAGGACAACTTGAATCTCGTAAAACGGCCGAGAGCGGCAGCGATTGCGATACATCGCGATATTTCTCCACATTCAATGACGAGGACAACTGTATTCTTGTCAAACGGACAGCAAGTGGCGCCGATTGCATAATATTTCCTCGCGCCCGACCTCAAGGACAATGGAAATCTCGTCGAACGACTAAAAGTGACACCGATTATTAAATCGCTATATTTATCAGTGTTCTATCGCGAAAACAACGGGAATCTCGACAAACGGGTGAGACCAGCGCCGATCGTGTAACATCTCGAAATTTCGCCGTACTTGAATGTGAAGACAGAATTCGGTTACAATCACTGTGTTACAATCACGTAACGTCCCATAAATTTCTTCGTGATCTACCGCGGGGACAAAGGAAATCTCGCCACGGTCAAGAGCAGAGCAACCTCTTGGCAATTATAAAAACGCCTTGTGCACAAGACGACATATTAGCTGAAACAACTCATTTGATAATAAATATCTAGTATTTATTTATTATTTTTAAAATTTTTGTAACTCCGTAAGTGAATTGTATTTACCGCTTTAAACACAGTTCATTGCTGTCTTTCTTCACCGCGTGATGAGCCCATTTGCTTGCAGACCGCAGATGTATCTTGAATTCAAAGGTTACTAAAATTAACTAAAAGTTAACTAAAAGGTAGCTAAAAAGTAACTAATTTTTACTTCATCCTTACAGTAGACACCATGATTCCGCATATAACTGAGTCAAGAAGAGGCGCAACATTTGCATTTTGTAGTGTCTGTAGGTGTGATTTCAGTATCTCGCATAGTGGAAAGGGGGACATTTCATTTTCCAAAATTAAGTTTTTTGTAAATAAATTTCCTAGCATGTTAACAGATACTCAAGACAATTTTAATGAGGAAATGGATGCTTTACATTCCCAATTCTGTAACTTCCAACTTGAGGATGTGACATCTATTGAAGAAGAAGAAGAAGAGAGAATTGATGTGAAGTGGGCCCTGGTAGGCCAAATGATATGTAGTGGTGGGGTACTCAAGTTATGCTTTCCATTCTGACCATTCCGCATAGTAATGCAGAGTGTGAGAGGATGTTCAGGTCATCTCTCTCTGACGAGACTTTGGACAAACTTATAACTCGGAAGTCGATTCAGAAAGGGAAGTGTTTTGAGCAAGGATATAGCAAGACCTTTTTGAAGAGGGCAAAATCAGCCTCAGTCACCTGCAACTACGACCAATAAATAATATGATCTTCGATACGTCACTAGTTCTGTATGCCTGAGTGTGGTCGAAAGAAAGGAATGCTTGTTTGATGACTAGTGAGAATTTAAAATTACTCAGTCTTAAGTTCATTTGTAAACTGGGATGTCATATCATGTTAGTCATGTACAGTTTAATAAATAGTGTAACTTATATACTTATATATTTGCTGCAATGTCTTAGCCTGTGTATGTATTATGTTGCATCCCCCCTTGCCGCCCCCCCTAACCCCCCCCCCCGGTCGCCGCGTCGAATCTCCCGATTTTTCACTTTGAGAGGTTGGCAGGTATGTAGTCATCATCATCATCTTGCACAGTTTCCAGCCACTGGCCGGGTCTGTTTGGAACACAAGCCTCTCCAACGTCTTCTGTCTTCCCACCATCTCTCAGCCTCCACCCTTGTCCAGTCTTCTCCTCTCTTCTTCACGCTTTCTTCCACCCCCTTCAGCCATCTGTCTCTCGGTCTCCCTCTTGGTCTCTTTCCTTCCCACTTCGTTTCGTGTATCCTCCTGGGTATCCTCTTCTCCTCCATTCGTTTTACATGTCCATACCATCTAAGTCTAGATTTCTCTATACCATCCTGTAATGGTTCCTCCTTCATTAATTCTCTGATCCTCTCATTTCTTATTCTGTCCCTCTTTGTAGCTCCAATACTGCTTCTCAAGAACCTCATCTCACTGGCCTGTATTTTGCTCTTCTCCCTTCCTTTCATAACCCAGGTCTCCCAGGCATACGTCAGGATAGGGACATAGTACGCCCGATATATGATCTTTTTGCTGTTCTGAGGGACATCCTTGCTCCATAACATGCTTCTCACACTCCTCCGGAATGCTTCTGCCTGTCTCCCCCGCTCATTTGTTTCTCTATCGTCTTCCATTATCTTGTATCAGGCTTCCCAGATACTTGAAACTCTCCACTTTCTTCAGCTGTTCCCCACCAATTGTTATTCCTGTTGTGGTTCTTTCCTTCTTCCTTGTTGTGATCACCAGCTCACTCTTATTTATGCTAAATTTCATCCCATACCCTTGTATTATTCCTTCCCACACATCCAACTGTTCCTGTACCTCCTCCTCCTTGTTTCCCCAAATCATCAAATCATCTGCAAACACCATTGCTTTCATCTTTCCTTCCCCAATTACTTGTGCCACTCGGGTCATTATGTCATCCATCACCACAATGAAAAGTAACGGTGACAGTGCACTTCCTTGTTTCAGGCCGTTTCTCTGTTCCAACCAGTAGTGGTAGTGTGTAGCCAAATTTGTACACTATATTTGGCTGGTTAGAAATGCTCTATCAAGTTCCAATGTTCGCCACTAGGTGACAGTGACATGTGGTAGCCAAAGTTGGAACTACTTGAAATTGAACTTGCTGGGTGCCCACGGGCATTCAATTGAAATATCCTGCTATGAACTGGAATAATCTGTTGACATGTTAGGAAGAAAGAAACATTGTAATCATTTATATAGTGAAATTTTTACAAATACTGTATTCTCCCATAATAAGTTTGTGCATTCTTTTTATGGTCGTTTAAAGCAACCAGACAATAACACCACTTCATGGAACTATCTGCCATTAGAAAACACTCAGCAATCGGCCCAACAATCCCAGGCGGAGTGGACACCACTAACCACAACCGAAGTTTACAATGTCATAAACAGCACAAAAAATAAAAAAAGCAACTGGACCTGCTAGATTATACAGTGATTATATAAAAGACTTTGCTCACATACTTTTAACAGTGTGGACGAAGCTCTACAGTAAATGTATTGAAATGGCCTCCATACCTGCACAGTGGAGACAGTCCATCATAAAGGGATTATATAAGGGCAAAGAGATCCCAGTGATCCAAATAAATACAGAGGTATTGCTTTGGAAAATATCCCCTTCAAAATATTCACGAAAGCAATAACAGAAAGAATTCAAGAGACCGAAGAAGACCATCTTCTGAAAACTCAACAAGGATTCAGGAAGGGAAAATCGACTAGCTGCTATCGAGTTCCTATTTCAAAATGATTGGGGAGCTGTTGAAGGGAAATAGCAACTGTATACTGTATATATTGACTTTACCAAAGAATTTGACCTCGTAAATAGAAGCTTAATAATGAAGAAATTGAAAGAAGTCTTAAACAAAAATAACATATGGACACAAATCATAGGATCAATACGGCAATGGAATACAATTCGAGTCTCAGACAGTCTCTCAATATCAGAGCCAATACTTCAAAGAAATGTCCCGCTGTTTTTGAATAGTAACAAGTCCGAGAACAAAGATGGAAAAAGTTTCGAACATTTTCGAAAAGGCCTCTGGAAGAGAGACAAGATGGCCGTTCCCGCTGGTTAACCATCTTTTCGATGAGATGGGAGTTCTACAGGGTGACCTGCTAAGCCCTTTGCTTTCCATTCTTGCTGCGGAAGAAGTATTAACATTCATCCAAAGAGAAGGCATTCCGATGACAAAGTAATAGCATCAAAAGACGTGAAAATATTACAAAAAACAATTCGTGATGTAGAAGAATGGTGCTACATGCATGAGTTTGAAATAAATGTTCCAAAAACAGAAATGATGGTATTCCGGAATGGAGGAGAAGTTCCTGCAACAGCAAAAATCTACATACAAGGACAGCAACTAAAGATCACTCCAGATTTCAAGTATCTACGAGTCACATTTCAAACAACCGCTCAGTGTTTCACAAAACATGTAATAGAAAAAGCTACACATGCAATAATGGCTATGCATGGAATAAGTTATATAAGATCCCTCAGATTAGAGACAGCAATGTCTCTATTTAAAGCAAAAATAATGCCAATATTGACGTATGGCGTAGAAATTATCTGGCCGTACCTCTCATTGAAAAACCTCTCCACATTAGAAAGAGTAAAAGCAGTGCATTTTAAGAAAGCAATTGGAGTTTCAAAGACAACAAGATCCAGATTAGTTTATCTCCTGGCAAGAGTATCCTTTCTCACAGAAGATCTTAGGACACAAATGCATCTACCCAACACAAATGCATCAGAGAACCTATTGGCAACACTCATCCAAAAGCGAGAAGACGTATATCCAGAGTTTTTTGCATCTGGCGCCATGATTGATTGATCATGGACAAAAGCAAACTTTGAAATGCGTCACGTCTATACAAGAATGACAGTACACGGCTTCCATCACATCATTTGTCACAACAAGACGTATTAGGAGCCTTCAATTACATGCAAGTATCAACTGTGTGGACATACATGGGATCACTATGACCACTTGGAAATCTGTACAAAAAGAACAAGGACAATCAGTGTTTATGCGAATCAATAGAAATCAAGTTTATATAAATAGTATTTTTGTAAACCTATGGCCATATGGTTGCATTAAATGTTTATTACTAAACTTGTCTGTGAGGGAAGCGTTAGTCATGGTCGAGACATTTCCTATTTAGTAAGGCTAAACAAGCATGTTAGTGGCTCTTTGGCTGAAGGGAACGAGTTTGAAAGACTAATACCCTCTTAAAGCTCTTCTCGGCCTTATCTAACTAGATTACCTTTAAGTAGTGTTACGGAATGACAATGAATAGCTACCATACTCTATCTTTATTTGCAACAACCACTCGTGAATATTAAATAAAATTTGTTGCAGACTGAAACTAGTGTACTTTACACTGCTCATCCATGGTGTGGGAACTTTGATGCCGTGGAACATGTTCATAAACGCCAAAGCGGTAAGTGTGTTTGATCATTTTTATATCTATGAGGATTATCCAATTCTTTGCCTGTTAGAGTAATTAAAATTACGGTATTCTGGAATATTTAATACATTAGAACCTTATTAATCCAGCCTATTTGGAGGGCCCTTGGTTGTCCGAATTAATGAAAGTCCTATAGGTATAGTCTATTTCAAAAGTGAATACTTATCCACAAATTGATAGTCGTTATTCTCGAATTATGTCTCCTTGGGGGGGGGATCGAAAGAGTAGAACAAGATTGTGTTTTCAATTTGGATATTATTTGGGAGAATGGGGCGAAGAAATTTCTAGATTTCCTCAATAGTACGTATAAATCATTTTAAAAGCTTTTATTCGAGTAACTTGTTATCTGAATACATAAAGCAATTGATTTATGATTTTTCAATTCAGGCTATTGTCCATTTGTAAAACCTTGTGACTTATTTCCCATTTCCTGTTATACACTCATGAAATTAATTCTCTGAAACCATAAAATGTAGTATATTGCATTTTCTAAAATAGTCTTGACATTTCATGTACTTATGAGATTTCAACATTCACAAAGACAAAACCTGTTCATCAATAAGTTGTTACTCATACCTAGACACCATGTTCCTCCCTCTAGTCACTTATTATGGGTACGGCCAAGCTTAGTTTGTAGACGCAATTTCTGAGAAAGCACAAGTCTGTCTAGAAAATAATTACACCGCTGAATTGTTCTAACGAATAAGTTTTATGTTGTCCAGATGACAGATTCTTCACCCCTTGAAACAACAATCATCATTTAGCGATAAACAGTACTGTCCCATTAAAAAAAGTCTTTGGTAACAAAATTTCAGTAATTAATTAGGCAGTGGAAAGAAGTTGCACCATTCATGAAAGTGAAAACAATATTGTTCTATCTAATGGTTTAAAAGATATTTGAGAGGGACATCTTAGGGGAGTAACCCTGTATTAAAACAGAAGATACAAAACGATGTCGCCACAAGTGGAATGGAATCAAACCTAAGCTAAGAGAATTCTCGGCCGAGAATTTTTTTTGATGGGTCAAATAAATCAAATAAAAAGATTAACGTTTGAACTACAGATGTTGTTCATAGACCTGGAGAAGGCTTGTTCATGTACTCCATCAGGAAGTATGGAGATGCATGAGCTCCGAGGGAGATACGTACATGTTATGGTCCGTCCCGTTGCTCTGTATGGGACAGAGTGCTGGCCTTCAACAAAGGAGTTGGAACAGCAACTTGGTGTGATGTAGACAAGGATGCTTTGATGGGCATCTGGCTTGACACTCCATGATCATGTCAGCAATAATGACATTCGCAAGTGATATGGAGTAACGCCAATTGCTGAAAAGATGAGGAAAAGCCGTCCGCTGGTATGGCCATGTCTTACGAGCTGCTGAAACAACAGTTTCACACACTGGATTGGCATTGCGGATAGATGGGAAGAGACCAATAGGACGACCGAGACAGCGTTGGCTTGACACTCTACATGGCGATCTAAATATTGCCCGACTTCAACCTCACATGGCACACAATCATGTAATATGGCGACAGAGAACCAGAAAAGCAGACCCTACTAATTTGTGGGACAAATGCTAAAGGAAAAGAAGAAAAGTTGTGGACATATACCATGGGGCAAAGACACAAGTTACAAGCAACGTAGGACTAACGGAAACCATACCAGTTTAAGTTGGTCTTCTTCAAGGATCTGCATTGAGTCCCTATATTTTTGATCAGACAATGGATGTTCTTTCTGATTGCCTAAGAGAGCCAGCTCCTTGGTGCTTGCTATTTGCAGATGACGTATCATGCAACACAAATAGAGAACTACTTGAACTCAAACTAGAACACTGAGGACAGAGTCCTTAAAATCAGCCAGAATAAGACTGAATACCTGTACCTCGGAGGAACTGGAAATGAAAGTTTGCAAATGGATGGAAATTAGCTCCAGGCAAGAAATAATTTCAATTACCTGGGTTCCACTGTATCTGATGATGGCAATCCAGAACTGGAAATTACCCACCGAATCCAGGCTGCGTAGTTAAACTGGAAGAGATTGTCTAGTGTTCTCTGTGACAGGAGACTAAAATTTACAAGTAATGGGGAAAGCCTGTAAATGTGCAGCGAGACCTACCATGCTATATGGAGCAAAAACTTGGCCAATGGTACACTTACAAAATAAGCGACTGGATTTAGCTGAAATGAAAATGCTGAAATGGATGTGTGGTGTTACGACAAAAGACCACATCAAGAACACCTTCATACAGGGCAGCATTAAGGTGACTGAAATATCCAATAAAGCCCAAGAAAGACAATTGCTCTGGTATGGTCACATTAAGCGCAGGGATGAGAACTATGTAGGAAGAAGAGTGCTTTACCTGGAGGTGGAAGACAGGAGGGAGAGGGGCAGACCTAGTAGAAGATGGATAGATTGCATGCGAGAGGACCACTCAGGGAAGCAGTTAACAGAAAACTGTATTTGGGACCAAGGGAAATCGAAAAGACTTGTCAAAAATGTCGACCCTGCATGAGAAAGAAGACCGAAGAAGAAGAAGAAAAATTAACATTCGTACATCTTCATTACGTAGTTGGTAGCATGCTGAGCTTGTATGCCCAAGCGCGGGTTCAAACCTGGCCGAAGTCGTCGGATTTTTAAAGAGCGTTAAAAATCCCTCACTATGACTTCCTTTGGAGATTTATGTCATGTTAAAGAACCTTCCACTAATTACACCTGTGTGAAGCTAAATTATATAGATTAAGAATGTAAACAATGCTCTTAGGTTCCTACGTTCGTTGCCAAGGAGCCGACTGTGGTGGCATCTAGTAGCTAAGTTCTTAACTAGTAGTCGTTGACGGTGGCGTTTGGCGGCAAATGTAGGAACTATTTGAAAAATTCAAAGTCTGCAGTCCTTACTTGAATTTAAAAAAACAGATAACACACACTAATACAGTCATCACAATTAACACCGGTTAACAGACAGATTCTACACACAACCAAAGTACACGGGGCTACATGACCGCGTTGTCGTAGCCCCTAAACTGAGGAACCAACCATCTTCATTAACGATCATATTCTATTGAATTAAAGGAATGAATTTGCATTGGCTGATGACCAACTGTTAAATTCAACTCTCGGATTTTCTATTAAGTTTTCTTCGTGTAAAGACTTGTATAACCACCATTTTGAAATCTTTAACTTCATAGAAATTCTGTTGTGTTTGATTCTAGTAGTTGTAAGGAGTGTACATTTAGACATTTCTATTCTGATCAATTTGATTATGGGGATGAGTCTTAACAGATCCATGGAACAGGAGGCTCTGGGTATCAATCCAACTCTGGCTAATGGTGGTGAGTTGTGCTCTACAAGCAGGGGCGTAAAACATGGGGCAGACAGGAAGGGCATTGCCCCCCGCCGCAAGTTTTAGGTTCAAGATAAAAATTTAAGTAGCCCACACTTAAAAAAATTAATGTAAAATAAGCAGAAAGATTTCTACAAGGGCTGTTTTTTAATTAAGGGCCTTTTTTTTAAGGCCTTAGTGCGCACGCCACAACAAGCGTGCGCGCTATCTCCCGGCATCCTTTACGAACAAGCAGGCGTCAGTTGCAGCTGTGTAGCTAACCTGTGTGCTGAAATGTGCATCTTTACAATGTTCAAGATCATTGATTCGCCCGCCGCTTGTGAGGTACGATCTGTGATACGTTTTTTGAGTGCAAGAAACATGTCGGCTGCAGACATTCATCATCAGCTTTGTGAGGTGTATGGTGATAATGTAATGATGGAAGGTAAAGTGCGAAAATGGGTACGCGAGTTCAAAAGTGGCCGTGAAAATGTTCATGACGATGAACGCTCAGGTCTGTGATCACAGATGACTTGGTGACTGCAATTGACACGAAAATTCATGAGGACCGAAGATTCATGATAACCACTCTATCAGTGGATTTTCCTCAAGTGCGAATTCTTGGTTGTCAGAGCAGGCAGCAAACTTTTATGCAGAGGGATTCCAGAACTTAGTTTTAAGGTATGAAAAGTGCCTAAATAAACAAGGCAACTATGTAGAAAAATAGAGAAAGGTATGTAAAATCTAAAAATAAATCATCATCATCATCATCATGATCCGGCTCCAGTTTCCCGGGTGCGGTGAATGAGCGCTCTCCATTTTGTTCTCTCCAAGAATGTCTCCCCCTCCACGACCTGCTGCAAATCCAGACCTCTCCCTGCAAGATCATTTCTAACCTGGTCGATCCATCTCTTCCTCGGTCAACCTCTTGGTCTCTTGCCTTTCAGTTCTTTCTCAAACCACTCTCTAGCTGTTCTTTGTGTGTCCATTCTGTTGAGATGACCGAACCAAAATAAAATGTTCGGTTAATTTAAATTAAAAAAACGGCCCTTACTTAAAAAACAGCCCTTGCATAAACGATTTAATACTACGTTAGGTGGAATATGGGAAAAGCCATCTTGCCTTGCTTTGTCGTAATTTCTTTATTCTACCAAACAGTCCGTTTCTGCCCCCTCTGTCATTTCCCGTCGAGGCGCCAACTGAGCCAAGAGCCAAGGCGCTTTGTCCACTTACCACGACGATTCGAAAGGGTACATTTTCTAACGATTATTTCTGAGCCGTGGTTTAAAACTGTAGTAAGGTACTGGGGCACACAAAATCATTACTCCTGCCTGGAAACAACAGCATGCACATCTTTTTTTGAAATAAACAAGGTAAAATAACATGACTCTTCCCCCGAGCATCTCATGTTTTAAGCTCACCCTACGCAAGATTAACTGGAAGGTTTTCCATATTAAAAGGTCCGTATTGACGTGTACAATTCATTTATAATGGGGTGGGGGGTCTCCGCCCAATCAATACTTATTATTATAATTATTGATTTATTGTCATTGGGACATGTTTCGGGTCTCTGTCGACCCTTCTTCAGTCAAATAAGTTAGAAACATATTAACATCCATCAGAATCATAACAACAACAAAAACATGCACATAGTAAGAAAAATAAGAAAGGAGCATTCAAAACTATATCTAACACAGCATTTAAAACTTAATACAATGGACACATTGAGACAATAGAACTCATTGCTATCTCTTGTGGCCCTACTAGTGGCTTGATGATAGCTTGACAAACACATTTAAAGGAAACACTTTAAAATTTAAAAAAAAAAAGATTTTGGCAAGCTTTAGTTTGATGACATCACTAAGGGCGTGGTTGTCCTTGATATATGTTGCCGCTGTGTTGTGACAGGTACTCTCGGCTTGTTTTGAGAGGCATGTTAGGAACAAGGTGCCTGGACCGAGACCCTTCCGACTTTAGGTGCTTTGTTGTAAAGTTGGGCAGAGACGTTGACAATACTTGTGTTGATACGTCATGCGGCCTGTAGTGAAGAGGTGAACTTGCCAAATGTTCCGTTTGCGACACAAACTATAAAGAGATATGGAAAATCTATGAGAAAGAGTAAATGCATCAGAGAAAAAGAAAATTAAGTGGAATTAAAAGTAACTTACTGGGATCAAATTGGAATGTTTAAACTTGTGTCTAAAGGAAATTTCCTGCCTGGAAGCTGCAATGAGTGAAAACAGATGAGTTAAGTATGAAGAAGTCTACGCGGATAATAAACTTGAAATGTGCGTCATCGGGTGTGAGACTGCTTACCTGTGCTGGAGCTGTAGGAGGCTTGAGATGTACTGAAGGTGATCGATCCTGTTGTGACCGTGGACTGAGGTCCGAGCATGTGACCGGCAAAGTAAGGGGAAAGAGGGGAAAGGGGAGGTAAAGATATAGCTCAGTGACGACCGGAGTTTGTTTGTGGGTGTGGTACCAGCTTACGGAGGGGAGGGGGAGGTAGAGGTTACGTTTGGGAGGGGAGGCGGAGAGTTTGGAGACTTTTTGTCGGGAATGTGACTGGTTATAATTTTGTTTGGATTGATGTGTTTTGTTTGTTGGGATTTGGGAAAAATTTGTAAAGGTTCTCGAAAAGTATATTTGCGTCAACATTAATTTCGTTTAAATTGTATATTGGATTGGTGCGCTGTGCATTGTTAATTTCGATTTGTTCAAGAGTGTTCATGATGGCCCCTTTCCTGACATAGTGGATAATTTCTAAATCCTTTGGATTTTTTAAGAGCGTTAAATATCGTTCAGTATGCTTTCCTTCGGAGGGGAAGTAAAGCCGGCGGTCCCATGTCATAGATTTATGGCATGTAAAAGATCCTTTCACAGACTAAACTTGTGGAAAGCTAAATTGTTAGGTTAGATTTCGTCTGAACTCTCTATCAAAGTTCCAACGTTCACCACTAGGTATCATTGATATCTGGTAGCGAAAGTTGGAACTATTTGAAATTGAACAGAACTTGTAGCTCACCCTAATAAGGGTGTCCGCTGGAAGCAGCTACAGACTCAGGCGAGCCGAACATGTCCTCGGACACTCCCGGCACTAAAAGACGGCAGACAGATAGATAGATAGAGGCCTAAATTACTGTGTTATTTCGAGCTTTAAAGCCTAAAACGATAAAAAGGTCTCCCCCCTCCTAAGTTTGCGAGGAGTTTCATGCCCTTGTCTACGGACAATGGCCACTCACTTGTATTGTATCAGTGACCGTCCTGTAAGTTGAACATGGCTAATTGAAGCATGGTGCAGCAGTAATGTTCTCATCTGCTGTGCCCAAGGTTGTGAGATCAAATCCTGGCACAGTCAGTTCACATTTGAGGGTGCTTAAATGTGAAGGAGCCATATCTAAATATACTTGCATGTTAAAGGTCTTCTTCAGGGCAAAATTCTGGCACCCCAGTTTTTCTCAAAGCCACAGTAGTTAAAAGGGACATTAAATTCATAATATTAATCATTGAAGTTTAACATCTGCTCACTGATCTCTATACATGGATCGCTGATGGCAGCACTTCGCTGCACGAGAAAGTACGCCAGGTTGAGCGCGCGGTCCGCCATGTTGGTGTGCCCATTCTCGAGCCATCCTTATGGGGAAGCAATGATAATCTAGTCAATTTTAAATCGTAATTAATGGTGCTTTGGACCAAATAAAAATATAGAGATATGTCCACTCATAGTATAAGGGCATTGGGATCACTGACACGTCATTCCGAGGTCAGTAAATCTCCGGAATAGCAATAAAAATGAATGTATAATAACGGCTGACAAATATCAACTTAGGTGCTGAGTACACGCAACTAGCGATCAGTAACAGAGTAACGAGTGAAGAACAATTTCTGGAAACTTTCTTGTAAATTGTATAAATATATACGGTATGCCACGAAATTATGCATTATTCAAATGATGTAATTATAAACGTAGCTCACTATACACTCGACATATCGTAATCGGTGCTTGGTAATGAATTTCGGTTTCCATGAAATAACGCGTAGTTTAATTTATAAAATGAAAAGATCATTTAAGCAAATTGTACGTATTTATGAAACCAGGAAATATTCAGAACTTGTCAATATATCACATAACCAGCAGCTTAATTGCCACAGTAAAATTTACACAAAAATAAATGTGCCGGAAGCCTATATAATTATCAGGGTGCGAAATCGGAAATAAATTGTGGAGGGGGGGGGGGGGGAAGGATTACAGGGCTTAATTACTAATCCCAGCACTCTACATCAAATACTACAGCTTTTAATCACGCTAGCAGCACAATAAACTTAATAATAAAGGGAAGTAGATCTAGGCCAAACTGCACTTTAAGCCAAACCAATTTCACTCCTCAGCTCCACATTAAAGTTAACACAACTAAAAACCTACTCAAAATGTACTCTCCCCACAGTTTTACAACTATTAAGCGAACTATTCGCACCCAGAACCGAAAAACCCTGAAATGGGATCAAATTTAAAAACGCTATGGCCTAGCCGATCACGTCTGCTTCAGCACCACCGCATATGTATACAATAACTTCAAAATTACGGCTAAGTGACCTGTCTGCCTGAGAAGTAAGCAAGCAAGCTTGTAGTTTAACGTGACCGTTAATCGCGAGATCATGACCCACGGGACCTCCTTTTTACGTGGAATCCGAACCACAGGACATGGCATTTCACTTCGAAAATCTCACATGCATTGACCGGGAATCGAACCCGGTCCACCTTGGTGAGAGGCATACAGCTTAACCGCTGCGCCACCACGCCCCTGCCTGAGAAGTAAAGGTATTACCGACTTGTCTGGGATGATGGGTCACCAAACTGGTACCAGTACTTGAAACTAAGATTTTACGCTTTAAATACGGCAACCAAATTCAGCTCATTTTACAACTACAAGAAACACAAAATATTTAATGCCAGTGGCCTATATGTATAACATCAAACTACTACTGTTTATTTCAGGTAGTTCTCGGTGGGGAGTATATAATTTTCCTTTC
The DNA here is from genome assembly GCA_946902985.2 of Meconema thalassinum. Classification (NCBI taxonomy): domain Eukaryota; kingdom Metazoa; phylum Arthropoda; class Insecta; order Orthoptera; family Tettigoniidae; genus Meconema; species Meconema thalassinum. Next base: position 313,053,602 of record OX336393.1, on the reverse strand, counting down.
TCCTGTAAGTAAATTTCCTTCTCCTCCAGAAAAAATGTAAATTATAAATGGGCATGGCGTCACTGAATAAGACGAGCGCTCTACGGACCACGTGGTCTACGAGCAATATTGCACCATGCGCTCGCTGCCATCTTGCTATACCTCCTGTCATCGTCTATTCGGCTTACTGCTGCCTTAGCTATCAGCCATCCATGTATAGAGATCAGTGCATCTGCTTGAAGAGGTTGGGTGTACTTTTTGCTATTACTTTCTCTTTGTAATAATACTTTATGTTGTTTGTTGCAGTATTTTGTGGAGTACAAGTTGGGGAAGGATTATACTGGAATTGATTCAGAATATGCAAGGAATTTTTTGCCTTATATTGGCTTTGCATCTCAAATTCCAAACCTTGTGTTTAACTGGCTCAACATATTTGTACATATGGGGTAAGTGTTCATCTACTGTATACAATATTAATGGTACATTAAGCGGCTTCGGTGGCATAGTCGGTAGCATGCTGAACTACTATGCCCAAGATAGAGGGTTCAAACCCGGCCGAAGTCGTCGGATTTTTTAAGAGCGTTAAAAATCCTTCAGTATGCCTTCCTTCGGAGGGGAAGTAAGGTCAGCGGTCCCATGTCATAGATTTATGGCATGTAAAAGATCCTTTCACAGACTAAACTTGTGTAAAGCAAAATTGTTAGGTTAGATTTCGTCAGAACGCTCTATCAAAGTTCCAACGTTCACCACTAGGTATCATTGATATCTGGTGGCGAAAGTTGGAACTACTTGAAATTGAACGGAACTTGTAGCTCACCCTTTAGGGTGTCCGCTGGAAGCAGCTACAGACTCAGGCGAGCCGAACATGTCCTCGGACACTCCCGGCACTAAAAGCCATACGATCAATAAATAATAAATGACACCTGTGAACAAAAATTTGACCAAGTTTCCCTAGTGCTGCAAATCTGAAATACAAGGTACGCGTATGAATCAAGTTTTCTTATTGCCGCACAGCTCCAACTGGTTGATACACTGTGGCTCAGAGGTGAGGTGAGTTGGTAAGAAAATCAAAACATGAGGTTGGAAGTTAGAATACTATCATTATTTCTTTTGTTTGGTTTAGCAAAGTCTCTCTGTTTCAATAAATCTTTTGGATACCAGATCTTGTTAGTGTTTATTGGAGTGTGACAGCAAATATTTTTTCATATACAATGTAAGTTGTCTTGTGATACTTGCTTCAAGATGGCTATTTAAAGAAGACTCCCAAGTGTGTTCCCTAACAGTCGTCATATCACAGAGTGTCGAGCAATACGGGATATGCGGGAAATATACTGGGTACTGGGAAACAATACAGGAAGGTACTGTATTGCGATGTAACACAATCAACACAGCTCTCGGCCGTTTGACAGGTTTCACTTTTCCCTAGCGGTCGAATATCGATAAACATTGTAATATTACGCAATCGGCGCCGTTCGTGGTCCATTTGACGAGATTCCCGTTATCTCGGTAAGACACGGAGACGGTCCGTGGTCCGTTTGACGAGATTCCCGTTGTTGTCGAGGTCAGATACGGTGAAATATTGCGATGTTGCTGTTTGCGGTCCGTTTGACAAGACTCCCCTTTGTCTCGCAGTCGGGCACGGATAAATATCCCGATCTTACGCGATCGGCGTTGCTCTCTGCCTTTTAACGAGATTCCCGTTATCCTTGCGGCCTCCTCGAGGCTGAAATATTAAGATGTTGTGCAATCCACACCGCTCATCGGCCGTTTGACGAGATTCCCGTTGTTCTCGCTGTTGGGCATGGATAAATATCACGATGTTGCGCAATCAATGCCGCTTTCGGCCGCTTGATGACATTCCCGTTGGTCTAGCAAAGTGGAAGGTGGTGAGTTCGCACTCAGGCATGATCGAATGTGGCGAATATGTATCGGTGCCACTCGCAAGCGAGTTGACTTAATTCTCGCAGTTTCTACTCTGTGGTCATGAGTTTACGGTGGAGCAGGGTCTGGCTTTGGGAAAGTCGTGAGTACGGTACGCAATTGGATGTGATCAGCACCGTTTGTGTATGGCAAGATTCCCATGACTTTCACGATCACAAGTTATACTTCGTCGTAATCTGGATAGTCTCTGATGTGGACAATGACCAATCCAGACGGACTACATTTGTCTCTAGTACGTGTTTAGACATCTCATCATGAAACAACATACTGTCGCTATGCAGTTATACTTACGTTAGAAACATTTGATTCACGCTTTAAGATTCATTTTTCACCCATTCAGTATGCGAACTTTAGTCTCAGAGAGATTTAAAGTATACGGAAATTTGATTGATTTTTGTTCGGAAAATACGGGAAATATACAGGTATTTGAGAACCGATCACCACTCTACACCTTGTATCAATTTTGATAATTATCTGGCTTGCAAGCTACCACTGTGCTGCGGCGAGTCTTGAATGCATGTTGTTCTGGGCTGGCTCTCGACGGTTATAATGTCCACGTCTTACAGGTTTGCGTGATGTACACATAGAAAACAAAACAGGAATGTCAATAAGTGTTCATAAATACCACTCACATCAATGCAAGTCACTATTATTGTTTTAATAGGAAGAACACTTACTACTCTCCACTACTACAGTCATCAAATAAATATAGGTTATCAGACAAGTTGAACACACACCCTACTACATGGGGCTGTGACAAAGATGCCCCAAGCCCCAATAATGAAATAGGAACAACAAAACGTATTGTGCCCGTTTAGACCGGAGTCCGCACGACCATATACGCATTTTACCAATAATCAGTCAGCACGAGAGTCAAAATATCCCGGAGCGCCAGATGGGTTAAAGCAAATCGCAAAAACGACATCAAATAAAAACAATGCTTTACTGATTTTTGGCTCAATGCAACAATAAGGATAGAAGGAGATTCAATTGGGTATAACACATCCTGTAAAATTATCTCAGTTTATTTTGAATTTAAACTTGACTGCAAAAATGCTCAAAGCAGCATCATCCACGTGTGGCGACCCACACTCCTATTTACACAATATACAGAAATTTTCCAAACACATTTGACAATTATTTTTTTGGAAACACAAGTCTGATTGTTAGTCCTGTAGACTGTGTTCCAAAATTATTTATGATTAAATCCAGTTCAAATTTAATTGTCTCTACTGGAAATATCGTAGTTCACTGTTTGAATTTTTACATAATATTAACACTCGTAGAATAAATGTTCATAGAATTTTTAACATTCACTTATTTTTCCAGTTTCAAAAATATATATTGTCGAAAAATATTGTTATCATTGAAGCAACACATATTAATAACATCTGAAAAGTATTTGACCTTGAGCATAGCATCGAAGAACTTGTGCGAAGCACAACAAAAATTAATTGTTCTTCTGACATTAAACATTCGAGAAGTGACTCGATTATGAACTTCAAGTTCCTCACAAAATATATGATTTCTGAATCATCAACTTGATCAATAAATGGTTGAACCATTCAACTATTTGATTTTCCAATTGGAATCATTATTATGAAAAATGTTTATATTCATGGCCATTTTAGCAATTTTCACAACTTGCAATTCTTCGACAGAATGCGGAAATAAGAATTGTAGCTTCATAATAAATTCATTTAGTCCATGGCACTAGGATTGAAAACATCCTTCAAATTATTCGTGGTTATAGAATTATTTTTAATTGGCAGTGGCCCATTCTATTATTTGTGTAAGAACACAATATTCCAACAACAACGGCAAAGGTCTTCCTCTGAAGAAGAATAAACTACTATCATGACAAATCCGGGTTCTAGCAAAATCAAAGTCTAAATGGAATCCGTAAACAAGGTTGAAATAAGAACTGATGGTTTCTAAGAAATAACCTTCGGGTCATTCATACGACGAAATGTGTAGTTCCAATACTCCTTCTATAAACCTGAGCAATCGAACCTGCTATTTGATTGATGCTCGAAAAAACCTCCTCATTCCTGCGACTTAAACATGCGCACCTGGGAATGGCATTTCAACTACTCCACACATATAAATTTTCTTCCCAAAATTTATACAATAAATCAAGCCTCTGCTTGTTATCAACACTGGAAGATTAATAAACTTACAAGTTTATTTTATTTTACCATTCAGTTCAACCCGTGAATTTACCATACTTATGAAAATCTTTATTTCACTTTCGAGTGTATTTACGTCATGATTTTATATATATATAAAAATATCCTATTTGATACAAATATCATTTGCTTCCCGTTTCATGCCTCTCCGTGTTATCTGAAAAATATACTTTGCTCAATGCAAATATCAACTGTTCAACCAGAACTGAAATGTTGGTTGAATGCGGGCTTGCGCTAACCACTCTCCTTCGGAAAATCTCCTATTCCAAACTAGAAATGATTAAACTACTTCATAGGCTCTCTCTCAATACATATGATTATTAGAAAATATAATATCCAAGAATTATTTAGAAAAATTATAAAAATTATAATTATTATTATTAGTGGATTATTATTATTATTATTAGTTATATTATTTTAAATATGTTTAATTATCATCTCATTATGTGAGAATCCACATGTTCGAACCTTCGAATATGGAAAAAATATCCATTCCTCAACAAAAATAATTATTAACTTTTACAGTTACATCGGCTGATTACCGTGATTTCCCAAAAATATGAAATATTCAAATAAATGCTCGAAATGCTCGGTCATCGATCCTAAACTGTTCTGAGTGCTGAAAATACTCAGAATAACTCTAACAAGTCTTGCGTAAATCATTGCAAGATTTAAATACGAAGAAAAAAAATGTGTTGGTCATCTGCCGAAAAATAGTTTGTTCCAATTAGCTAGGCATAATATAATTCAAATGTGGCTTACATTTCTTGATGGTCTTGAAGCGTAGCGAACCTGGTCTATACCAGATTTATCCATAGACATGCCCTATCGGACAAGCATGTATAATCCTTGTATCGGCCGCCATTATATACCCACAATCCGTCAAGTCAGACATAGTGGTAGTATCTCTTGACGTTTGAATTAACTGTTGTTCCATTTTAATATGGGCTTCTATCAAAGCCATAACAGTTTGTTTAAATGGGGTCAGATCTAAGTGATCTATTCTTAGATATGTCAGTTGTAACATAACTCACGGTAATCTTATCAATACAAGAAGACACTGACAGTCTAACCAATCAACGGCTGTTCTGAAGATCGTTCCCTGGGCATGGCTTCTCGCCATCTACCATGCGCTAAGCAACCTGTAGTTTCCCTTGCGTAGACTAATGAACACCACCGTGATCAACTGGTCTTCAGTGTACTGATAGATCGAAGTGGTTAACAAGTTACCGATATGAAAACTGACTGAAATGGACTAAACATCCAAGTATTAGGTTATTACTGGACTGTGACAAAGTACTAATTCTAGACAAAGTCTAGCATATGTCCATGTAGAAACATAAATATTTCCACTAATGTCGGTAGAAAAAAAATTCAATCACCTCAGTGATTCTCCTCGCCGGAAACTTACTAAGTTCCACCTCGTAGCGCAGCACTTTTGTGACTATCACAACTTTGAAAATTACTCCTGCGTAGATGCGGCAACCATGTGCCTTGGCTCAGCGTAGCAGCAACTTGCTCTGCAAGTGCTTGTGTTGGAATGAGCTATCGATGCCTCGGCCGGCCGGCTTTTATTCAAAACTGCCAGGGTCACGCGTCATCAGCTGATATCTGGAAATCCTCATATCTCTGGTATCCCTGGTCCGATTTACTTGATACTAAGTGCATTCTCTTTCATTTGGCCGTGCCAGTAATCTGATCCCAGTCTCAAGTCTCTACTCCATGGTTAACTATTTAATCAATAAATAGCCTCGACCTCTGCTATTACTCGCTACGTCACTTGACATGCAAGTATCGGTAAATTCTTTCCAATTGCTTCGAGAAGCAATGTAGCGCGATATTCAAATATCTCAACTTTCAAAAGCGGCTGTAGCCTTTCCCTTGATATCTAGGTGTCTGTATCTTGGAATACCCATTCCTAGAGTTGGGCACAGTATTACTTTCAAATTTCTCAACACACTGTGTGTAATATTGTGTGTTAAGTGGCTGTTCCATCCAGCATGAAAGGACACTATGATCATCATCATCATCATCATCATCTTGTACTGTTTCTAGCCCCAGGCTGGGTCTGTTTGGAACATAAGCCTCGCCACTTAGTCCTTTCTTCCCACCACCTCTCCGCTGTCACTCTGGTCCAGTCCTCGCCTCTCTTCTTGACACATTCCTCCACTCCTTTCAGCCATCTATCTCTTGGTCTTTCCCTTGGTCGTTTCTTCTGCATCTGCATCTCATGTATCCTCTTGGGAATCTTCTTCTCATCCATTCTCTTTAAGTGTCCATACCACCCCAGTCTTGATGTCTCAATCCTACCTTGCAAGGGCTTCTCTTTCACCATTTCCCTGACCTTTTCATTCCTCACCCCGTCTCTTCTTGTTACTCCGATCCTACTTCGCAGGAACTTCATTTCACCTGCCTGTATTCTGCTTATGTCTCTTTTCTTCATTGTCCACGTTTCTGAAGCATAGGTCAGTATCGGGATATCGTAGCTTCTGTATAACACTTCCTTGCTTTTTTGTGGGACATCTTTATTCTACACTAAGCTCCTAATGCTTCTCAGAAATGCTTCTGCCTGTCTGCCACGTTCCGTAATCTCTTTGTCATTTCTCCCATTTTCCTCCACTATACTTCCCAAGTACTTGAGACTTTCCACCTTCTTCAGCTGTCCACCTCCAAGTGTTATCCCACTCATTGGTCTGTCCTTTTTCCTGGTCGTTAACAGGATCTCACATTTACTGATGTTGAACTTCCATCCGTACTCTCCCACTGTTTCTTCCCAAGCCTTCAGTTGCTCCTGAATTTCCTCCTCCCTGTTTCCCCAGACCATGAGATCATCTGCAAACACCATTGCTTTCATCTTATCTTCTCCTATCTTTCCTGCTATCCGTGTCATTACCTCGTCCATAACCACAATAAAGAGAAGGGGTGACAGCGCACTACCCTGTTTCAGGCCACTCATTTGTCTGAACCAGTCTGTTCTTTCCCCTCCAACTTTCACACAACTCACACTTCCACAATACATCTCCTTCACTCTGCCTACAGTCCCTTTTTCCACTCCCATGTTTTCCATTGCTTTCCAAACCTTCTCCCTACACACACTATCATAGGCCTTTTCGATGTCCAGGAAGGCCATCAACAGATCCTCTCCAAATTCGTAGTGGTGTTCCTGGAGCTGTCTCACTGAAAATATGAGATCCACTGTTGATCTCCCAGGTCTGAAACCATATTGCTCCTCTCTCAATTTTCTCTCCACTTTGGCTCGTATTCTACTTTCTAATATCTTTTCATATATCTTGGCACAGTGAGGTATGAGTGTGACTCCCCTGTAATTTCTGCACTCCTTTCTGCTTCCTTTCTTAAATATTGGGACAATTAATCCTTTCTTCCAATCTTCTGGGTTTTTTTTCTCCTTCCATATCACCCTCAACACACGGTACAGCCACTGTTTCCCAACCTCCCCTGCTGCCTTCACTATTTCAACACTCACTTCATCCACACCTGGTGCGCTTCCTCCTTTCATCTTGTCTATAGCCATCTCCAGTTCTCTCCAATTCAGGTCCTTTTCCCTTCCTGTGTTGTCTTCTCCATATTCCAATACATTGTCTTCCTCCCTATGACCATTTGGATTCAGCAAATCCTCAAAGTACTCTTTCCACACTGTCTTGAGTGTTTCTTTGTTGTGTACCTCATTTCCGTTTTTGTCCATCATTACCACATCCTCTCGCAGACCTCTTGTCTTACTTTTGACCATCCCATAAAGTACCTTCTTATTTCCTCTGCTGTCTTCCTCCATCATCTCTGTCCACTTTACCATCCACTTCTTCCTCTCCTCTGCGACAATCTTGTTTGCTTCTTTCTTCTTTATCTTATAATCTTCCCTTGCCAGATCAGTTCTTTCCTGAAACCACACTCTGAAAGCCTTGTTCTTCCTTCCCACAGCTTCCTTTACTCTCTCATTCCACCATGGTGTCTTACACCGCTTTCTGTTGCTAGTTCTTCCACATACTGCCACTGCAGCTTCCACCATTGTGTTCTTGAATTGCTTCCGTTCCTCTTCCCCTGTTTTAGGTTTGTCTGTGGGCATCCTTTCCCTTATTATCTTCTGGAATTCTTCCTTGACTTCCTTTTCCTTGAGTTTCCATACTTTGATTCTCCTTTCCTGGTACTCTGTCCTCTTGCTATCCTTAACAACTCCCAGGTTCATTACAAGTATTCTGTGGTCGCTATCTAAGGCCTCTGATGGTATTACCTTTATATCTCTGACACTTCTCTTCATTTCCCAGTCGTACAGCATGTAATCTACCAAAGATTTCTTTGTTAAATCACTGCTGTACCACGTTACCTTTTGGCTTTCTTTCTTCCGGAACCAGGAGTTGCCTACCACTAAACCGTTTCTCTTGCAAAAATCCAGCAACTTTCTCCCTTCTTCATTCCTGCTACCCCAATCCTTCTGCTCCCAATACATTTTCATATCCTTGCCTTTCACTTCCTACATGTGCATTCAAATCTCCCATAACAATGATGCTCTGACCATTCAACTGCTGTTGTAGCTCCTCCTCAAAGTCTTCCTTCTCTTGAGCTGTACATCCAACTTGAGGGGCATATACCTGGGCTATCTCCAGGCTTCTTCCCTTTACAATTACTCTGATCTTCATGATCCTGTCACTTATTTCCTTTACCTCTTCCTTCATTCCATCTCTCACAACTACTCCTACTCCGCTGCTCCTTCCTTCACTGTTCCCACTCCAGTACAACCGGTACCCTTTCCTCAGTTCTCTGCGACCTTCTCCTTTCCATCTTGTTTCTGCCAAGCCCAGTATATCCAGTTTTCTTCTCTCCATCACATCTACAATCTCCTCCACCTTTCCTGCCAGTGTCTGTATGTTTAATGTCCCAACTCGTAGTCCATTAGCATATCCGGGTCGTCGTCGTTTGCATCTGACGCGATTAACTACGTCAAAATAAAAATTAACACCGACCAACGTGGAAGTTAGTGCTACCCATACTAATCAACCCAGAGTTCCATAAACATAGCGATAGAGAATCCGAACTAAGGGCCCTTAAATAATGGACACAAGTCATGTATATATCTTTTGGTACGTAACAATTATTATTTAACAAATATAGAAATACATTAAAATATGCCAGACTTACCAGCTAATGACAATTACATACATCTTTAGAGAACGAGGAAACTGATCCACATTTGGTAATAAGGTACAAATCCATTAGGATATCCCATATCCTCATCAATTAACTCCCGACAACACGTAGAGGTTAGTATTAATATATGTCTAAGGTCAACCAATGACCATCATCCTAGACTGACATAAATAATTCCATAAACCACGAAGTAAATCCTTAATTATCATTACTGAGATCGGAGCTCGATCCGAACGAGACTGTCCCTTTTATTTTCCAACATGGAGTCAACTTTTTTTATCTGTTCACACAGCAACTCAATGTCAATAATCGCCACAAAATAAACAATCTATTCCCGTTGTCAACGCAACCAAACCCAAGAGGAGAAAAAATATATATACATCTTCGTAGATGTTTTTTAACAGACTCAAGGAGTATACTATTTTGACAAGCAGGAGGAAATAAATTAAGCAACTAAAAAAAAGGTTTAGAAACTGTCTTGCCAATGACCAAAAAATGTTCGCCAAGAACGCAGACAGGACTGTCAGGACTGGCTTAAGAAACTAAAACAAACCCTCACAAGAAATAAACATAGGCCAAACTAACTATGACAGATTGAACTGGTTACTCACATGAATCAGAAGGATGACGAACCATTCACCAAAACAATTATTCACACACCCATGACAAGCCAAACATATGTTTTTCAGCCGCTAGCCCTGAGTAGTCACGAACAGTGCTACCAACTTAAGAAGAAATAACATGCTAGCCGAAAACATGCCAAACAATCACAAATCACCTCAAAATGCACACCGCAATGAAGGAACACATCTCTGTTATACAACAACACAAATCGCTAATGATTTTGAGAGAGTATGTCCAACACTGCCACTCCAACCAAACTTTTTAACACACAGTCCATTCATTTCCACATTTCACTTACCGTGCAATACTCACGACATGACACACACTGCACAAACGACCACGTTCATCAAATTACTATTCAGTAACTTAACCAATTCAATTTATCTTACATAAAAAATCTCCCTTAAATCGGTCGACACTGTCACATGTAAATGTAAATATTTTTAAAAAAATTTTAAAGATCCAAAAATTATCCACCGGAACAGTACTCCTAGTTGTTCCATAGCTGAAATCGGAACATAATTAGTCTAGGGCCTAGCTCAAAGCTAGCCCTATAGCTTCAATGTCTTCCCAAGATGTTACCTACATCTTTCCTCGGTCAATTTTCGAAGAATAATCCCCTTTTTTTTTTTAACAAAGTAAATAAGGGTTGTCAAGGGGAACCAACAAGAGATGTTTTTCGAACCAATTCTTTAAAATATCAAACTGCGTCGCCATCTAGCGGACAAAGCTAGTACTCAGTAGAATGAAAGTCACCGCTAGAACGCGTTGAAGTCACTTTTTCGAGAACCAAAACATCTCAAATCCCCAACAGATAGCGTTGGCTCACTGAAAATCAAACTTAGTCAAGTAGACCTATTTTTTATAAGTTTTTCACAAGAAGAATCACAATAGTCTCAAACTATTGTCTCAACCCTCCCCGCCCGCAATTGTGATCATTGGGGGGGTGGGGGGGAAGAAATGATCACCAGGAAGGTCTTCATGCAGAATGGGAAAGTTTTGCTTAAAAACCAGGTAGACAAATCAAGTTCATGCATGTGCAAGGTTACTCTTCCACCATAAACACTAGTAAACCAAATATTACAGGTTCTTTTTTTTTTACATGCGTAAAATAAATGGAATACATAAGTGTCTTCTTTTCCAAATCGGTTAAGTGGATGCTTCTTGAAGACAGGCAAATACAGCTGGAGGTAGGGTTGGCATTGACATCCGGGCACCCCAGGATTACCATACAAGTCCACCATCGCAATGGAGCACAGCACTGCTTCAGCAATCTCCAACAGTTCATATTTTCTGTAATCAGACCGGACTACGAACAGGAATAGTTTCTTGATTCGTTCACTACACCGCAGCTTACAATACAGCCACTAAGTCGTTTCATTACAATAATCGAGGAAAAATCAAACAGTGATCGACGCCCCCCCCAAAAGAAATAACCTAAATTTAAAATAGAATACCCAAATACCTAAATATATACCTTTTAAGTTTCCTCGTTTCTTTACAACTAAAATAACATTTTTTTTTTTTAATGAATATAACACATTTCTTTTCATAAAATTAGTGATTTCCTTGTACATTTCCACCTCCTTTTTTCACTTGTGAAAGGTGAACTCTAAATATCCTTTTCCTCTGAGGATCGCTTACAAGTATAGTGACGGGAGTAATGAATTTAATTAGTTTGCATGGACCCCGAAATCTAGCCAACAATTTATTTGATTGAGTTGGACCAGTTTCTTTTAAGGAGAAATTTTTAACGTAGACGTCATCACCAATTTGAAATGACGTGGGCCGGCGTCCCCTGTTGTATTTTTCTCTCAGTCTATCATGAGCAACTTTCATGTTGGACCTTGCTTTGCTCCAAATAGCCCGAACATTCTGAGTTGAAATATTATCGGGTAATAATTCTTTCAAGGACCAAAGGTTTGAAATTGGCGAGTTAGGAACAAAGGAAAACATTAAAACAAAGGGGCTTGTCTGATGGGCTTCATGAACCGCAGTATTGAATGCAAAAGTGAGCCAAGAAATACAATTATCCCAAGCCTTATGATCATCATGATGAAAAGCTATTAATGCCGCCTTCAGGTTTCTATTTATCCTTTCTGCATATGACCCCTTGGGGTAATATGCAGTAGAAGTCACCTGAGCAATGGACAAGTCAAATACGAAATTTCTAAAAGCGTGAGACAAAAGCACTTGGCATTGTCAGACACCAAATACTGGCAAGGACCGAAGGAAGAGAAAATCTGCTTGCGACACCTGACGACAGTCTGAGTATCTGCTTTCTTAGTAGGGAATATCCAGACGAAGCGGGAGAACCCGTCTATGCACACAAGTGCAAATCTGTTTCCTTGCTTAGAAGGGGGTAGGGGCCCTACCCAATCGATAAACATTTTCTCCATGGGTTTGTTAGCGAGATCAGATGCTAACATCCCTGTTTTAGTGTTGTTCGAAGGTTTAGCTACATTACAAGCATTGCAATTACTTACCATACTCTTAATATCTTTGTCTATCTGTTTCCAAATAAAATGTTGACGGATTTTTGCCCTAGTTTTAAATACGCCCAGATGACCACCAATTGGCGTTTCGTGGAAATATTTAAATATTTCAGGAATTAATACTTTAGGAAGAGCAATTTTAGGTAATTTATCATTGCGTGAAGTACAACACAGAATATCTTTTCTAATGGAATAAGGTTTCACAGCCTCTCCCTCCTTGGTGCGATCAATGATATTACTGAGTTCAGGATCTTCACGATATTCTGAAACGTTCCTAAATAACTTGGGGAAGTTTGAAAGAATTGAGTTAATAGCCTTACGTTCAATATTCTCGCTCTCAGTTTCCTCAACAATACTCTCAGTATCCGAATTACTATCGTACATGCGACTTAAGCAATCTGCTATGACATTTTCACTTCCACGAATATGTCTGACGTTAAATTTGAAAGATAAGATACGAGTGGCCCATCTTGCTATTCTGCCAGTCTTCCTAGGTTTACCAAGCACCCAGCTTAGTGCTTGGTTATCAGTTTCCAGATTAAATTCTACATGTTCTAGATAGATCTTAAAACTTTTCTAATGCAAACATCACTGCAAGTCCCTCCAATTCATAAATGGAATAATTAGTTTCGGCAGGAATGAGAGTACGAGAAGCATACGCTATAGGTAATCTGCCTTGTTCGTGTTCCTGGAGTAAAACAGCACTTACTGCTTTGTTTGATGCATCAGTTTGAACTATAAACCTTTTTGAAAAATCTGGAATAGCCAGAATAGGAGCATTAGACAGGGCTAGTTTAAGGTCTTGAAAGGCAGATTCTTGCGGAGGTCCCCAAGAAAAAGGGATCCCTTTCTTTCTTAATAAATTAATGGGTGCAGCACGCTGAGCGAAGTTTGGGATAAATTTACGGAAATAATTTAACATACCAATATATCTAGCTACTTCTTTGACGTTCTTCGGTGCCTTGAACTCCCTAATAGCCTCGGTTCTGGTTTGATCAATTGAAATACCAGACGAGGAAATGATGTGACCCAGGAAGGAAATTTCCGGTCTAGCGAAAGATACCTTAGAAGGTTTAACGGTGAGTCCAGCATGCCTTAACCTCTTTAAAACCTCTCTGACATGAACCAAATGTTCAGAAAATCTTTTACTAAATATGACTACGTCATCCAAATAGTGATATACGAATTTGAACTTAATTCCATCGAAAACATTGTCTAAAAGTCTGCTGAGCATGGCAGCCCCTGTTGAAATACCAAATGGTAGACGACAAAATTCAAATAAATTCCAATCTGTTGAGAAGGCTGTGACTGCACTAGAACGTTCAGATAAAGGAATTTGATAATATGCTTTGTTCAGGTCTAAAATTGTGTAATGAGAAGCTCCTTGGAACCATCCAAAGCAAGACTGGAGATCAGGAAGAGGAATAGATTGAAGAATTACTTTCTTGTTTAATTCTCTATAGTCGATAACCGGTCTAAACTTACCATCAGTTTTGGGAACAAGAAAGATAGGGGACGAATAGGGTGAAATGGACTTCCTAATGATTCCTTCCTCTAACATTTCTTCGATCATTTCCTTCAAAATCTTCATTTTGGGAGGGGAAAGCCTATATGGAGGATCCCGAACAGGTATATTATCAGTTAAGTCAATATCATATTCAATTAGGTCGGTAACTCCAAGTTTATCTGTTAATACATCAGGAAATTTGTGACATAGATCTTTAACACAATTAGCTTGATCGTCCGATAAATAATTGAACTCCAAATTGTCAATTGTGGTAGATGGTAGTTCTTGTTCAGCAGAATTGACTCTCTGATTATTAGGAATTAGGTTGAATTCCCACCTCTTGTTAGGTTTAAATTTGAACCAATATGATCTAGTGCTTAAATCCAATAAGAGACCCACATGAGTTATGAAGTCAGAACCCAATATCACTTCGCACGATAAGTTATTTATCACCCTAAGTTTGAATTTCCAAGAAAGGTTATTAATTTTGATTTTAACGTTTGCACTTCCTAGTACTTCAAGAGAAGAACAATTCGCTGTCATAAACTTGTTTGGTTCACTAACCAAATTCCCAAATTTACAAACAGAAGACATTAATTTAAACCATTTATAGTCAATGAAGGAATTGATGCTCCCCGAATCAATCAGCGCAGTTACTGGTTCGTTATTTAAATAAATTTCTACGAAAGGACAATTATTTGTAGGTACAGTAGAAATTCGATTACAACCTAGGTCCATCGCGTTGAAACCTCTATCATTACAAACCATAGCTTTCTTGTTGACAAGCTTTTTATCAACAATATTATTAACAACCTTATTTAAGGAAACTTTATGATGTGTATGACAACCCGAGGAGGTTTCTCTATTTTGATGTCATTTCCTGAAATTAGGATTATTAGGACAAACTCTAGCCAGATGTTCTACGGAATCACACCTAAAGCATCTTCTTACTGGTTTTACCGGAACAATGCTGAAATTGGAAGGAATGGGGATACTAGAAATACGGAGGGAATCACCGTTCTTTACCGTCTCAGCAATCATGATGAGTTTATTTAAGCCCAAAAAATCAGTAGGAGTCCCTCTCATTGCCAAATAAGACCTATATTCAGGGTTGATACCATCGATAACCTTCGACACGATCATTTCTTCACTTAATTGTAGGCAGAAAATTTTGGCATACCCTTTTATTTCAGAAACATAATCACTCAGTGTTTCATCAAAGCGTTGCACCCTATAAAAATATTTATTCTGTAGTAACCTCAAGTTATTTGGTGGGAATAAATTGTTTAATATTTCCAAATGGAATTTGCTTAAAGAAGTACGTGACCTCATAGCTTTTAGTAATTCTTCTCTTAGTAATCCAGAGGTAAATGGAAAAATCAATTGATAAATATGAATCTCTGACAGATTAAACACGATAGCATTCTCAACTAACTCGGAAAACTTTTTTAAAAATAACACTAATGTTTCAGAATCGCTACCGTTACAACTGGGGAAACTATTCAAGGATGTAGATAATGGATGAGGAACGTTGGCATATTTTAATCCTTGCTGGAAATCAGAGATGGTAGGTATAACCTCATTTGGCGATGCACTATCTCTTACATTTACCAGAGTACCCTCATTCGTAGGGTTAATAACTTTATCAATCATATTAGTATTGAGATTTGAAGGAACCGCCACTGTTGGGTTATTGGTCGAGGACCCAATTTCAACGTTACTCGAAGGAAGGAAATTATTCATGCTTACACCTTCCTGAACCAATGAGCAAGGTCTAATATTATCTAACAAACTAATATTGCTTCCACCACTAGAACGACTAATTTCCTCAATATTACTTCCTCCGTTGGGAGAACAATGGACTATATCTTCAGATATAGGGTTTATCGCTTTTGGAAAAAAATTTAGGTAACACTGAACGAGCCGGGATCTTAGATTTTCCAATACAACACAGTAATCACCATCATGGTCTGAGCAAACTTGTATAATGTCGCCTATACGATAGTACCAATGTATAAGGCGTGATTTAAAACGTCTCAACTGAGATGGGGAATTATCACTTTCACTGGCATAAATATTACCTAGGTCCAACAAGGATTGGAGATCATTCACAACGGAGGACTTACCAGAACTCCACGAGTACTCATTCCAACTTGGAATGACAATGGGTGCTGTTTTTAATTCATTCAAGGTGGCCAGGTCCAGTTCTCTATGATGAACTGGGATCTTCCCTCTTATGAGTACCTCGTGAGCAATCTCGTATTTGTTAAGGTAATAAGTAGTGACAGAATTTCTTTCATCCATGAATTATCAATATGTCAAGCTCAGCATCATATATGAAACATAACAAACACAAATATTAGCATTTAATAATATCCAATAGGTCATCACTAAGATTCGAATTAGAATTTTCAAATAATTAAATATGTGGAAAGCTTCTGCTACCAGTTGACGCGATTAACTACGTCAAAATAAAAATTAACACCGACCAACGTGGAAGATAGTGCTATCCATACTAATCAACCCAGAGATCCATAAACATAGCGATAGAGAATCCGAACTAAGGCCCCTTAAATGATGGACACAAGTCATGTATATATCTTTTGGTACGTAACAGTTATTATTTAACAAATAAAGAAATACATTAAAATATGCCAGACTTACCAGCTAATGACAATTACATACATCTTTAGAGAACGAGGAAACTGATCCACATTTGGTAATAAGGCACGTAGAGGTTAGTATTTATATATGTCTAAGGTCAACCAATGACCATCATCCTAGACTGACATAAATAATTCCATAAACCACGAAGTAAATCCTTAATTATCATTACTGAGATCGGAGCTCGATCCGAACGTGACTGTCCCTTTTCATTTTCCAACATGGAGTCAACTTTTTTCATCTGTTCACACAGCAACTCAATGTCAATAATCGCCACAAAATAAACAATCTATTCCCGTTGTCAACGCAACCAAACCCAAGAGGAGAAAACAAAATATACATCTTCGTAGATGTTTTTTAACAGACTCAAGGAGTATACTATTTTGACAAGCAGGAGGAAATAAATTAAGCAACTAAAAAAAAAGGTTTAGAAACTGTCTTGCCAATGACCAAAAAATGTTCGCCAAGAACGCAGACAGGACTGTCAGGACTGGCTTAAGAAACTAAAACAAACCCTCACAAGAAATAAACATAGGCCAAACTAACTATGACAGATTGAACTAGTTACTCACATGAATCAGAAGGATGACGAACCATTCACCAAAACAAACATTCACACACCCATGACAAGCCAAACATATGTTTTTCAGCCGCTAGCCCTGAGTAGTCACGAACAGTGCTACCAACTTAAGAAGAAATAACATGCTAGCCGAAAACATGCCAAACAATCACAAATCACCTCAAAATGCACACCGCAATGAAGGAACACATCTCTGTTATACAACAACACAAATCGCTAATGATTTTGAGAGAGTATGTCCAACACTGCCACACCAACCAAACTTTTTAACACACAGTCCATTCATTTCCACATTTCACTTACCGTGCAATACTCACGACATGACACACACTGCACAAACGACCACGTTCATCAAATTACTATTCAGTGACTTAACCAATTCAATTTATCTTACATAAAAAATCTCCCTTAAATCGGTCGACACTGTCACATGTAAATGTAAATATTTTTTAAAAAAATTTTAAAGATCCAAAAATTATCCACCGGAACAGTACTCCTAGTTGTTCCATAGCTGAAATCGGAACATAATTAGTCTAGGGCCTAGCTCAAAGCTAGCCCTATAGCTTCAATGTCTTCCCAAGATGTTACCTACATCTTTCCTCGGTCAATTTTCGAAGAATAATCCCCCTTTTTTTTTTTAACAAAGTAAATAGGGGTTGTCAAGGGGAACCAACAAGAGATGTTTTTCGAACCAATTCTTTAAAATATCAAACTGCGTCGCCATCTAGCGGACAAAGCTAGTACTCAGTAGAATGAAAGTCACCGCTAGAACGCGTTGAAGTCACTTTTCTGAGAACCAAAACATCTCAAATCCCCAACAGATAGCGTTGGCTCACTGAAAATCAAACTTAGTCAAGTAGACCTATTTTTTATAAGTTTTTCACAAGAAGAATCACAACAGTCTCAAACTATTGTCTCAGCATTCGTCTCCCACAAGTCCAACCCCTCCTCCACGTGGTGGGAGACGAGCAACGGCATGAAGTAGGGGATTGCCTGTAGGGGCGAAGTAAAGTGGGGACTTAGTGTGCCCCGGGACCGCTGCGGTAGCTGTGAAGGCTCTATGGGAACCATGAAAAGTGACGGCTGACGGGGCTCTGGTGAAGCTACGATAGGCCTAGCAAGCCAGTAGTGGATATCATATTTGCTTTCAAAACAGGAACAGGCCTCGGAAAGGACACTACGATAAATTACACAATTACGTGTATTGAGAAAGTATGGATTACATCATCACAAAATGAGAGTCCATAATCATGTACTATCCACTCTTGATGAATAAACTGTTTCATAAGACAGAGAAAATACAGTTTTTAAAGACTTCAGAGTCTTCAATTCTGGGGAAGTCTGCTAATTTAAAAACCCACAAGAGCCTGTAGTACACTCTTAACTCTGGACAGACAATAGCTTTATATTTTTGCTTGTTTTATCCTGTTTATAAAGTAATTCCTGTGTACAATAACTATTGTGAGATTGCAATTTTGTGTAAAAATTGAGGTGAGAGATTACTGAGAGATTGATTGATTGTTTTAGGGGTAACCTGACAACACGGATTGTTTGGAGCATCGCTGTAGAAGTGTGTGTGTTCATATTTACTGTAGCTTTTGCCATGAGTGATTCTTCTTCATGGCCAGGGGTATTTTTCTGGATGACCATGGTCACTGTTATCATTTTAAACAGTAAGTATTCAAATTTTCCTAGATTTGATTATTTCTGGATTAGACATATATCTGTTTACCACTCCTGGGGAACTGGAGATGGAAAATGATGATGGTGTGACTGTTATTGTTCTTGTTGTATCAACCATCCAGTATTTTGTTCATTTATGGTGGAAGTTGTTTGTAAGTTGGAGTAACTATATTCATTTTTCTGTTCCAGTGGCAAATGGTATTTACCAGAACACAGTGTTTGGAATGGCTGCCAAGTTACCATTCAAATATACAGGTGCTGTCATATTGGGATCAGTGAGTATGATATGACTTGTAGGTTAGTTCATTCTCATTTCTCTTGAAGTCATGGGTACTAACGTTGTGTTTTTTGTGTGTGTAGAACATTAGTGGCACATTCTCATCTCTCATCAGTTTACTGTCATTGGCCATGGCCCCTAATCCACGTACCGCAGCTATCTACTACTTCATCACAGCCCTCTTTGTTCTACTCATCTGTTTCGACACCTACTTCGCCTTGCCACTCAATGTAAGTAACTGGTATTATCTTTTGTTCCTTTCCTTCCCCAGCATTACGAGTATGAAAAAACACATTTCACTTTTTTTTTTAAATGTACTGTATGTTGACGTTTTGAGATTATATTCACCTGAAACGTGTAAAGCTAGAAGTGCGATAAACAAAAAAGAATTCATGTATTTTCTTATTTTTAATGAACCATGCATTAACCCATTATTGCCTACGGTGGCCATATGGCAATGAATGTCGCTATGTTTCTAAAGAGGCACCCACAAGCTGCAACAGGCATTAGAATGGAGTGAAATCGATTGTTTGGTGCGTGAAGTTGTCAACAATGCACCACGATTATCAGTTTCACTTATTCCGTCTTAATGTAATGAGTGAACATTCAGCTCGGTAGCAAGAAACAAATAAAATGAACATTGGCTTCGCGTAAGTATACTCACGTATTTTATATTCTTCTTAGCTATCTTGATACACTAGGGTTATATTTTTGTATTGTTGTAAACATGATCAATGTTGATAATATATTTTTATTTTATTTTCACCAAAGTAAATATATTTTGTTTAATGTAAAGTAGGTTCTGTTCAAAGAACTAAATTTCCCATCACATCCGCAAATGAGTACTCACCAAGCCATTCTCACACCTGGCATTGTCATGTCAAGCTATGGAGAGGATCAGTCGATGTAATACCTCCCGTATCGGAGATAACTCAAGCAGAAACTTTGAGTTGAAATTAAGTTGAGGGTTACGAGGGGGGTTTCGGTGATGTGAGGTTAGGGAAGTATCAAGATAGAAGAAGTTGCTAGGTTTCATTAAATTTATTAATAAATTGATCAGGCAAGAGTAATAGATTGAAACCCAAATTCATAGAAAGGGACAAAGCCCAATAAATAATTAATCAGAAATTTAATAAGTTCCATAAAACATTCATCATCATCATCATCATCTTGCACAGTTTCCAGCCACTGGCCGGGTCTGTTTGCAACACAAGCCTCTCCAACGTCTTCTGTCTTCCCACCATCTCTCACCCTCCACCCTTGTCCAGTTTTCTCCTCTCTTCTTCATGCTTTCTTCCACCCCCTTCAGCCACCTGTCTCTCGGTCTCTTTCCTTCCTACTTTGTCTCGTGTATCCTCCTGGGCATCCTCTTCTCCTCCATTGGTTTTACATGTCCATACCATCTAAATCAAGATTTCTCTATACCATCCTGCAATGGTTCCTCCTTCATTAATTCTCTGGTCCTCACATTTCTTATTCTGTCCATCTTTGTAGCTCCAATACTGTTTCTCAAGAACCTCATCTCACTGGCCTGTATTTTGCTCTTCTCCCTTCCTTTTATAACGCAGGTCTCCGAGGCATACGTCAGGATAAGGACATAGTACGTCCGATATATGATCTTTTTGCTGTTCTGAGGGACATCCTTGCTCCATATCATACTTCTCACACTCCTCCGGAATGCTTCTGCCTGTCTCGCCCGCTCATTTATTTCTTTATCGTTTCTTTCAATTCCTTGTATCAGGCTTCCCAAATACTTGAAACTCTCCACTTTCTTCAGCTGTTCCCCACCAATTGTTATTACCGTTGTGGTTCTTTCCTTCTTCCATGTTGTGATCACCATCTCTCTCTTATTTATGCTTAATTTTATCCCATATCCTTGTATTATTCCTTCCCACACGTCCAACTGCTCCTGTACGCCCTCCTCCTTGTTTCCCCAAATCATCAAATCATCTGCAAACACCATTGCTTTCATATTTCCTTCCCCAATTACTTGTGCCACTCGGATCATTATGTCATCCATCACCACAATGAAAAGTAACGGTGACAGTGCACTTCCTTGTTACAGGCCGTTTCTCTGTTCCAACCAGTCCGATCTCTCTCCTCCCACTTTCACACAGCTCACGCTTCCCTTGTACATCTTCTTTATCCTCCGTATAGTCCATTTTTCTACTCCTCTGTCCTTCAGGGATTTCCATACTTTGTTTCTGCATACACTGTCATATGCTTTCTCAATGTCCAAGAAGGCCATCAGTAGATCTGTTCCATACACATAGTGCTTGTTCTTGTAACTGTCTTACAGCAAAAATCAAATCCACTGTGGACCTTCCTGCTCTGAAGCCATGTTGTTCTACCCTCATCCCTCCTTATATCCTTGTCCTAATTCTCCTTTCCAAAACTTGCTCAAACATCTTTGCACAATGACTCATCAGTGTTATTCCCCGATAGTTTCTGCATTCTGTTCTACTACCGTTCCTGAAGATTGGGACAATTATTCCCTTTTTCCAGTCCTCTGGGGTCTTTCTTTCCTTCCATGCTGCCTTCATCACTCGGTACAACCATTGTATCCCCACCTCTCCTGCTGCTCTCACCGTCTCCACACTCAACTCATCCACACCCGGTGCCTTCCCTCCTTTCATCTTCCTCACTGCATCTTCCACTTCATTCCATGTTAAGTCCTTTTCTGTTTGCAGTCCATCTTCCTCTTCCCCAATTTCTTCCTCCTCGCCGTGGTTTCCATTTGGGTCCAGAAGTTCTTCAAAATATTATTTCCAAATTTTCTTCAGTTCTTCCCTATTTTCTATCTCTTGTCCCCTTTTGTTCACCATTCTAACATAATCCGTAGGATCCTTTCCGCCTCTTATTTTTTACCATCCCATACAGGACCTTTTTTGTACCTTCACTATCCTCCATCATCTTTGTCCACTCTTCCATCCACTTTCTTCTCACCTCACCCACTACTCTCTTTGCCTCCTTCTTTCTTTTCTGGTACTCTTCCCTTGTCTCTACCGTCTTATTTTGATGCCACCTCCTAAAGGCTCTATTCTTTTCCCTTACTATGTCTTTCGTCTTCTCATTCCACCATGGTGTTTCCTTCCACCTCTTCTTACTACTTGTCCTCCCACATACTGCTTCTGCCGCATGTACTAGTGTCTTCTTAAATCCAGCCCATTCCTCTTCCACCCCTCTTTCTTCATCTGTTGGAATTCCTTTCTTTACCATTTTTAGGTACTCGACCCTTCTAAATCCTTCTTTCAGTTTCCATATCCTTATACGTCTTTCCTGTTTCTCAGTCCCTTTCTTCTCCTTAGTCCCTCTCAGGTTCATTACCAGCAATCGATGGTCGCTATCCAAGTTCTCCGATGGTATAACCTTGATGTCTGTGGTGTTTTTATTTAACTCTCTCTCATACAGGATATAGTAGAGCCTCCGTGGCTTAGGCGGCAGCACGCCGGCCTCTCACCGCTGGGTCCGTGGTTCAAATCCCGACCACTCCATGTGAGATCTGTGCTGGACAAAACGGAGGCAGACAGGTATTTCTCCGGGTACTCCGGTTTTCCCTGTCAAAATTTCATTCCAGCAACACTCTCCACTATCATTTCATTTCATCTGCCATTCATTTAATCATTGCCCCAGAGGAGTGCGTCAGGCCTCGGCAGCCGGCACAGTTCATATCCTCGCCGCTAGATGGGGGCTTCATTCATTCCATTCCTGACCCGGTCGGAGACTGGAAGCAGGCTGTGGATTTTCATTTCATACAGGATATAGTCGACCACCGACTTCCTGGTCAAGTCATCACTGTACCATGTGATTGTGTGGCTCTCTCTTTTCTTGAACCAGGAGTTCCCAACTAGCAGGCTGTTCCTTTGACAGAAGTTCAACCGTCTCTTTCCTTCCTCATTTCTTCTGCCCCAACCCTCCGGTCCAAGCACACTCTCATACCCTTGTCTTTCTCTTCCTACATGGGCATTCAGATCCCCCATAGCAATCATATTCCTTCCTCCCAGCTGCTTCTGCATTTCCTCTTCAAACTCCTCCTTCTCTTCAGAGCCACAGCCTACCTGTGGAGCATACACTTGCACTATTTCCATGGTCTCTCCCCTCAGTGCTACTTTCACTTTCATCATCCTATCACTTATTCTCTTCACTTCTTCTTTTAAACCATCTCGTACTACTACTCCCACTCCATTCCTCTTTCCCTCTTCATTCCCACTCCAGTATAGTCTATAGCCTTTTCTCAGTTCTCTCCTTCCTTCCCCTTTCCACTTTGTTTCCGCCAATCCCAATAAATCCAACCTCCTTCTTTCCATCATATCCAATATCTCCTCCACCTTCCCTGTCAGCGTTCTTATGTTTAAAGTTCCAAATCTTAATCCGTGTTTACAGCCGTGTCATCGTCTAATATATCTGTCATGTCCGAGGCTCGTTCCTTTTTTGAAAGCATTTGTTTTCATCCACTACTGGCTTGCTGGGCCTATCATAGTCCATAAAACATTAACATTTGTAATTAACCTTAACTTTAACAAAAGGAACAAACTTCCATCAATAATTTGAATTAACATAAGCAATATCACTGTGCTTTTACGATCAATTGAGTGAGCTGGCGATAAGAAAAGAAAGAAAAGGTTTTCCCGTGACATGCACTTGGGGACCTAGCCCAAGATGCAAGGATACCAAAATTATTGTAAGCTACTTCCAAACATTTGGGGGCCCAATCCCCAACTGTTTGAAAGAAAGCAGAAAAGAGTGTAATCAGTGAACAGTAGATATTGGGGAAGAATAGCCCAAAGTACCAATTAAGCATGAATCCCAAAAGTTAGAATTCACAGTGCTTGAGGGTCCTGTCTCAAGGCACCAAATAAGCGAAAGTTAACCAGAAATAAAGTTAACTATGTGTTGCTTTCTCAGTGCTTGAGGGCCAAATCTCAAGACACCAATAAAGCAAAGGGGTTAAACTTGACTAGAGCAAAAATAAGCTACTGTAGGTATTGCCTTCGTTACCAAACTGAAGATTGCAAAATCCAGTAGATATGTGAAAAGGGATCGAAGAGAACGATTGCCACGTGTATGCATTAAAGGGCTTAGAAAAAACTAGTCATTGGCACAAATATGCCTTTCAACAGACAGGAAATAAGTTACATAAACCATTATGATAACCCATAAGGCAAAGCTAGCCTTTAGAAGAAATTAGAAGTCAAACAGAATTATTAGGCTGATAAAGCCTAGAGCAAAGTATGAACGGTCTGCGAACAGAGCCCAGAGAAAAAAGTTGGAAACAAGTTTTATGTTAAGATCATGGCGATCTTTATTGAATTTATGTTAATTAACTTTACTCTCGTAGAATCTTCTTGAAGCTTTGATTGCACATGGCCTGATGGCTAGCACGCCAAGGCTTACGAGTAGCGAGGCAACAGGTGCCAGTTGATGACTTGGAGTGCGCAGGAAGTCCGCCAGTTGACCGAGCTTTTATAGCGCTCAGAGATGAATGCTTCAAGAAAGATCGTCGGAATAAGGAATGTGATTGGCTCACTGAACACCAGCAACCAATGAGAAGCGCAGAAAGAAAATGGGAAGACAGCGCCAGCAAGATGGCTGTCATTTAAATCGGTGAATCAATGACGATCAGACGGAACATTTAAACTGTAGCTGTCCTAAAGAAATTATCTTAACACTAAGCAAGCATAAATGCAGAACAGGTAATTGAAAAAGATCGTAAACATTTAAAAATGATCAATTTAGACCCAAGTAAAAAAACTTTAGAAAACACATGAGCACATGTCACATAAGTTAGGTTAAGCAACAGCAGAAAGTTTAACTTACGAAAAACTAAAGTGAATAAATTATCGGCTTTTGTAGCCTTCGGGAATGCGAACAAGCTATGTATACACATTGCGCAATTGCTTACTGCCGGGATTTGAGGCTTCCGGCTAACCTCACCCTTTTGTGTCACATAAATATTTTGTAGCCTAGTTTTATTTGGGGGGTGCCTTCTACTTACATATGGATTTTCTTGCCATTCGCTCCGTGGTTATTACGCCAATCCATAACAAACAAGTGAACAGACAAAAAAAACAAACTGAGGATATACCCATTTGTTCATTATACAGCTCATCTGGGATAAGTTTGAGCCAAAAAATTCAAAATGTTCAGACAGAAAGCTTACTTAATTTATAGATATATTGTAAGTCAATAAGGATCTTCATTAAACATGGTGAAATTTGTGCAAATGCAAGTAGAGAGCATAAGGCCATACAGTCCCAGTTCTGTGTGTTTCAGATAGATGACATACCAGATGAGATTTTAATGGAAGAACATAGTAATGGGTCATCATCATCTTGCACAGTTTCCAGCCACTGGCCGGGTCTGTTTGGAACACAAGCCTCTCCAACGTCTTCTGTCTTCCCACCATCTCTCAGCCTCCACCCTTGTCCAGTTTTGGCTGTTCACATAACCACTTAAGTGAAACAAAGCCTCGTCACTAAAAAAAAAAATTCAGGGTCTACATATCCATCATGAACTAAATGCAGCAGCCAGTTGCAATTCCGAATCCTCGCACCACCATCAAACTCCCTTAATTTGTGGGCAGCTGTGAGTTTGTATGGTTTGGTTTTCAACAACTTGGTCGCATTACAACAAGGAGAAAACGATACATTAGTCTGTGATTCGAGACGCGATAAGGATTTTGATGGGCTTCTTTCCAAGATAACTCCTATTTCATCAAGCTTTTCCTCTGCTAAAACAGTCCGTCTCCTACGTCTCTTCTTGTTGAAAACGGACCCGGTGGAGCAGAACTCTCTTACAATATCGCATATCGTGTGCGTATATGGAGGACGGATTCTAGGAAATTTCCGAATACAGAAGAATACTTTGCATAACAAAGCACAATGAATACATGTTGTATAGCAGCATCACTTTGCATAGCAAAGCTCAACGAATACACTTTGTTGTATAGAAAACATCACTTTAAGGCAATACAGGGTCATCCGTTTGGGATGCCAGAAAAGTAAAACTCTATACACAAGAAACTATGCACATTCATTGCTTGTTAACAGTAGGCCTACATACGTGTTAAGGAGAGTCTGGAGTTTGTGTCACAGCACATTAGCACTCAACATGTCCACGCATGCGGCACAAATAATACCTCGAATCCATGTTGCGCCACGTGGCACGCAGCAATTCTGGAGTGATTTGCTGAAAGGCCGCTGTAATCTCCCTCTGTAGATCAGCCAGATTCTGTGGTCTTTGTGCGTACACTGTCGACTTGACGTAGCCCCATACAAAGAAATCTGAAGGAGTTAGGTCAGGGCTATTAGGAGGCCATGGGATAGGTCCATCACGGCCGCACCAGTGATCATTGAATATAAGGTTTAAGTGTTCCCTCACCATGATAGCCCAATGCGGTGGAGCACCATCCTGTTGATAGATAATCATGTCCAGTATCCCATCTTGCTGTAATTGAGGGACCACATACTGCTCGATCATGTCAAGATAATTGACGGCACGAACAGTCTCCTCCGCAAAAAAGAATCGTCCGTAGACTTTCTCAGAGGCCACTCCGCACCATACATTCACTTTAGGGCTGGCTCTTTCGAGTTCGTATGAGACATGCGGATTTTCTGTTCCCCAAATGATGCAGTTATGCGTGTTGACTCGGCCACTCACATGGAATGTGGCTTCATCCGTGAACGTCCATCGTTTTAACCATTAATCGTCACCTTCCTGCCCCTCACACATCGTCGTAACAAAACTGAGTTGAATTCCGTAATTCAGCTGTGTCAATGCTTGCAGGCGCTGCATACGGTATGGACACATGTGAGATAATGCCTAACAATCCTGTGACGTGTTGTGTATGGTGTATTCTGCTCTGATGATAAGCGGCTGAGTGACTTTCGTGGACTCTGTGTCATGGCTTGCCGAATATCTTCCTCCCTGTTGCTATCACGCCGCCTTCGACCTGTGTGAGGCATCTGCAATCCTTTTTCCAAAAACATGTTGTACCATTTAACAATGTCCCGATGTGATGTGACATCCCTAACGTTGTACTGACGTCTGAAAGCTCGCTAGGTCTTCACTACACTCGAAAATTTGGCATACCATACGACACACTGAGCGCGTTGTGGTGTAACGACCATCTTCACTCAAATCTGTAACAACACTGAGCGTGTGCTAACGTGTACCGCTTTGTACCTGACATCTGGTGATTGCACTATGAACTACACTGCTGCGTTGTCTCGCGGAAGTCATTGTTGCAAAGAGAATCCTTGTTAACTCCCATCATTGTCACGTACATTACAGAAAATTGCATAGATATGTACGCATTAACATAATAGCTATAACGTTATACTTTTCTGACATCCCAAACGGATGACCCTGTACATATAAACTGTAAAATTGCCCTGAGACTGCACTGTATGTTAGGTCAATTCAACTAGCCAACTTACGACACCGAAGATACTGACAGCTTATTGCAACATTGCCGACCTCAGTGCGCATGTTCATTGGGGAGATAAGGCTGCGCCGGCTAAGGTCGCTTTTACCGACCAAGCAGCGCGTACAGGGGGGATTTAAAATGATGGCCCGGTATTTGTGGAATTAGAATTGAATAACAATTTCACTGGAAATGTGTAGATTTGATAACATTTTATATAGAGATTGCAAGGAGAAAGTATGTACTGCCCTAGACATGAAGAATAAGCAGTTTTGACTATTTCTATCTTCTAATTTTTCCTGGTTTTCATATTAAAATCTCCTTATTTTTGTTCTCTAAGGTTCGCTGGTATACAAGACTTTTAAATTGTTTGCAGAGCCAGAAATTGAGCTTGAGATTTCAGGGATGATAGCCAATAATACTAACCACTACACCATGGGGTGATCTGTTTACAGAACAGCACAAATTTATATGTGGCCATATTTTCGATACTGTGTGATTTTGGCTCTCTCTTTTTGGGGCTGTGGGATGAGACCAGACCACTTTTGTTAAAGGCATTCTACCTTCCCTTGTGAGATGTATGTATTGTTTGTGTGAGTGAGTGTTAACGTGAGTGTTTGTCCAGAGGTTCTACCGGTACCACGAGCTGCTCAACGAGAAGGAAAAGCAGAGCCAGAGAAGGGCCAATGTGGGCTTAGCTCCTCATACTCCTTACTGGACCGTCTTCTTGCAATGCCTGCCACAGCTCTTCAATGTCTTCTTTGTCTTCTTCGTCACCCTCTCACTCTTTCCATCTGTTCATTCAGGTGAGCTTGTTTTAGTAACTACAGTAAAACTTTGATGATTCAAAGGGGTTGGGACTCCAAATGCCTTTATTTTTAACTAACCGTTACTAGTCCAGCCTTCAGAAGTGTCTGAAAACTCCCATGATGGGGTTCTAAGTGGCACGGTTGGTAAGGCTTTCGTCTACTGTACCAAAGGTTGCAGGATCGAATGCCAGCACTGTCTATTTACAATTGACAGAGGTGTAGCAGCTAACATTCTTGGATTTCACCCGGAGGTCCGGATTCAATTCCCGGCTCTGCCAAGAAATTTAATTCTGTTGTGAGGACTGGAAGGGCGTGCACTCAGCCTCATGAGGCAAAACTGTGAAGTGGCAGGTTTGATTACCACCTCGGTCGTCCTGGCATCCCATGGCACAACAGCCCATGAAGGACATAGGCATTTGGTTTCTCACTTCTACTCAGGCAAATGGTTCCTAACTTAGGCCATGACTGCCTCCTTCCTAACCCTATCCTCAATTTATAAGTACACACACTAGTACAGCCATCATAATAACACGGGTTATCACACAAATTACACACACACACAAATACACAGGGCTACGATGTCGCAGCCCCTACAATAAACAACAACACAATTGACAATACCCACATTGTTCAACTTACTGGCATGTAGAGAATCTCCTTCTGGGGCAACATTTGGCATCTCTAAAACCACAGCATTTCAACGGAACATAGCAAAACCTACAGCATTGTTATTACTTTCCAAGACGGACCCAGCCAACTACAGTCACCTTTGACGAGTGTTCAAGAAGAACAAGCTTGTAGCTCAAATGTTGTATATGTTTAGATCGAGTTAATGAAACTAGCAAATTACAAATACATCCGTTTATATTGTCAGACGGTTGAGCCATTGAGTTGTTCTAATTTCCCTGGTGTGTACAATAGATGCTGTGTCCCCTGGCAAGCCTCACTTGCAGTGGTGTGCTGAGGCATTTGTAATGCACTCACTGTTGAGAATTTGTCATTACATTTTTCTTTGCTGTAAAATGACAAGAGGAGACACCTTGTATGCACATGTTGAGCTAAATATTAGAATCAACCAACCAAACCCCGTTGCATAACACCCCTTGAAGGACCTAGGCCTACCAGAGACTGCTGCCCAGCCATTTGGCCTGCAGATTATGAGATGACATGTGGTTAGTGCATCGGGTCCCATTGGCCGTTTGTCACGGTTTTCATGACCGGTGCACTGTCTCACTTTCAGGCAGTTACTCAATTGTCCTCAAGAGGCTGAGTGCACCCCATTCCAGTCCTCACGTCAGTTTCTAAAATCCCTGATGGAGCTGGGAATGAAACCCAGGGCCTCCGGGTGAGAGGCAGGCGTGCTACCCCAACACCATGGGCCGGCATTAGAATCAACAGATGTTGCATATTGTTTGAGTAGGCATTTTTGGACTCAGAACATGTGTTTGATGCCAAGGTTTAGGGGGTTTGTTTACAAACATTTGAAGTGCTATAGGAGTTATTTGTGATGCTGAAATTATAAATTAATTAATTAACAGAGACAGTGAAAGTGATGTAGAAAGATTATTTTACTTTATCTTCGAGTGAAAGTATTTGACTTAAATGTAAATGACGGATGATGACAAATTGTGAGCGTAGACTCGGTACTGGTAGTCAAGGCACTGGCACATGTCATGGGGTAACACGGTAAAGATATTTATTTTATCATGTTACAAATTATAATATTGTTTTTAGTAGGGGCTTAAATTCTGAAAATATGGTGCATAGAAAAGACGGTGCATGGGACCCATTGGTAAGAAAATATTTGGGAGGGCTATCTGCTTTAGAAACACGCATAAATTTAATAATGGAATACTTTTCAGGCACTTGGGCACAATGTTATAGACAAATATATACTATAGGCTCATGGCTACTGATAGCCAAGGGCATTCAGACCTATTTTAAATCTGCATTTCAATTCATCTTGCCATGTTCCTTTCTTCTTTTTCTTATGCCTCAAACCTTTGCTTGCTTTTGTGCATCTTTGTGTTTTTAACTGTTAGGCTCACCGTGTGTTTTTCCCATACCTTGTTTATTACCAGTATTTCTGTGACTTTTTACTCATTTTAGTTATCCAAATGAAGGAGAGGTATTTATTTTGTACATTACTGTTTACATTTGTTACATGGCGTTGACACAGGGTAGGTGGCAAATGTCGTCTACAAAGAATGATTTTAGTTGCTGCCAGAACCAATTCATAACTGCATCCTGTACCTCAGCGTTGGAGTAAAGACTTTGTCCCTTTAGGAACTTCTTCAATGGCCAAACAGATGAAAATGCAAGGTGACAAATCTGGACTGTATGTAGGATGTTCAAGGACTTTCCTTGTTTTCTTTTATAGTGCAGCAACAGCAATATTGGCGACATGTGGGTATGCATTGTCGTGAAGAATGACGACTCCTGAAGACAGTTTGCTGGGTCACTAGTTTTTAAGAGTATTATGCAAATCATCAAATCTGTCCTTATAGCCCTGGGCATTAAAGGTGATTCCAAGGTCCGTAAACTTCAGTAGAATGTTTCCCTGTTATTGAAAAAGCAGTCAGCATAACCTTTACGGCAGACATCTGTGTTTTAAATTTGCTTGATTGAGCCTGTATACTTTCAATGCATGCTGGCGGACTTTGTTTCCGGTTCATAATGGTGACACCACGTTTTGTCTCCTATCTCCAAGCTACAGATGTTTATCACTGTCATTGGCATAAGTTGTCAAATGTTGCAAACTGAGAGCTATTCACCGATTCTTATAATGTTTGGTCAGCATGCTCCATTGGCTTCACACTTACCAGTATTTTAAAGTTATGTGAGACGGTGTTAAATACGGTACTGATAGAAACTTGAAACTCGCTTGTCAAGGTATTCATATACGTTTAAAATGACGCATTTTGAAGAAATTTTTGTTTTTGTGTTTTTGATTTCATATGAAAGCCTAATCCTTCTACTATCAGAAAATATATGTTTTTTTTAATGTTTCATGCATAAATGTGCTTATTAAATTGATTTAAAGGGACCAGTGCATGCCATCTTTGTCTGGGGTGGGCGGGGCACCGCGCTGCATAGTGTAATTCAAGATTGTTTTCGAAATTATTATTCAATTTTGGCGCTCGATGTTGCAGGATTTGAATAGCGTTAGTGCACCCTGTCTTCCACAGATGGCTCTACATGCACATTGTTTACAATCCAGTACGTTTCCATGGTTACGTATTTGCAGTGAAAATATTTTATCGTCCCGTCATTACTTGTGTGCCTTTCCGTGTAAATTCTCGATCATGGACTCTAAACATCGGCGAGTGAGAGAAAAAACATAGTTTTCGTGGTAACCAGCATATGAAACCCAGTGAAAGCAAAATCAATGAAAATGTAAATACTAAACCGTGTGGCGCATCACATTCCGAGATTAGGCCTACAGCTGATAGTAGGCCTACCGTATTGTTTCAGATGATTGTGATTTATCTGGTGGTAATTTGAACATTATATTTGACACAGATTGCCTTCAGAATTTAATAAATGTGGTAGCATGTCCCAGTTGCTTCAAAAGCTCTTGAATGAAAGTTAAGAACTTTGAAAATCAGTGTTTTGGATGGGCTGTAGTTCTTGGTTTGCTGTGTGATTCATATGGTTATGAAAGCAACAAATTTTGCTCTTCAAAAAGGCAGTAACGCATTTCTGAGGTAAACAGATGCCTTGTTTATGGTTACAGTGATGCCAAAAGGTTTGCTTGCATTATGAACCTCCCACCACCACCACCACCACCCTTGCCAATTGCTTATAGTGTACATGTGAAAGTTTTATCTTCTGTTGTATCTACCTATGCAGATGAATGCATGAAGACTGCTGCCGTAGAAATTCAGGAGAAGAAAGGTAAAGAAGGTACCTCAGGGGAAGAAGAAAACTGAAAGAAGACAAGAAACTTGACAAGGAAGGTCCCACATATGCAGCAGGAGAATTCTAATGTAGTCATGTAAGAACAATGAGGATCAATCATAATGTGAAACTTCCAAGCTAATTTACTCAAAAACTAAAAATCGTGCTTCTCTTACAGGTTCAAACAAGAAAACGTCAAGTTCTAATTCAGCTATCTCAACAAGGTTTCAAATTAAAGACAATGAAATAGGGCATGATCTGTACCAAAACCGTGAAGATATATGGCTCCATTCAAAAACTGGATGTGAAGAAAGGAAAAATATTATAGAAATTTTGCATCTTTTTTGAAGAAAAAAAAAAATCATAATTCTAGACACAATGCTGATAAATTAACAATTCTTGTAGGGGACATGAAGGACACTAGTAGCTATACGTATGTGAAAGAATAATTAAAATAGATGCATTTTTGTAGTTGCTAGGGGATTTGAAAAAAAGTACCAATTTCTTTAATAATTTTATTTTGGACACCCCTGGAAGTGTGAATTAAGCATTCTGAAGGTATAATCGTCTTAATTTACTTAGCAGTGAACCACCAGAAAGAATATAAGGTGATTGGTTTAGAATTATGGATTTTTTCAATAAACGTATATGAATACCTCAAGGCACAAATGCTTTGTCGACGATTCATCTCAATCGCGATGTCAGTATCCCAGGGTTGATACGCGACCGGGAAAACCTGGAGAACCGGGAAAAGTCAGGGATTTTTGTTGCAGTCAGGGAAAACCGGGAAAAGTCAGGGAATTTTGTAAAAAAAAAACGAAAGAGAGAGAGAAAGAAGAAAAAAATTATTAAGGTTGGACAGTTGTTTTTTGGTTGGTATACCAAGATGTCTACTGGTAACGAAATAGTAACTAATTTTACAAACGGGTAACGAAAAGTAGCTAATTTTTATGTCTGGATAGCTGGAGGTAACGAAAATTCGCTAAGGTCTGTTTAAATCATTTAAACTCGCGCCGCTAGGCTCACAGATTGTGATGAAGCGAGTTTCACGCAAGCAGTGCCGATTGCGTAGGCTTCCCCGTGCACGAACTCAAGGAAATGCATACTGAGGATACCTTCTGTGGTACTGTATACATCGGTTCAACGTATATTTTCGGCATCAGGAAGAGAGTTTAATTTTGTGTGTAATGTTTTTCTGTATTATTCGGAAACCTGACTTTATGCGAGACGTTTATTCGTGATAACTTCCGAAACTCAACAGAAACCTCTCATTTCTGATATTGACCTCTAAATTTGGATATTTTAAATTGAAGTCCAGAAATAATGCGAAAAAAATCGCAAAAATGCTCCGAAATTCATAGACAACGGTATATTTTAAAAATCTATCCGTCTCGTAAATTTGCGACATCCAGTTTGGTTAATTCGAAACTCCGTTATATGTCTATTTTTCCTTCGAACTTTGGTTCTATTGGATATATAATCTAACCGGTTATCTTGAAAACTTGTATAATTTGAATTCGAAAGAAAATGTGCCTCTAGTCGTATTATTCTTGCAATCCTCTCTGAATCATTCGTAATATCCGATACCTACCTCGAACGTTCATCCTCCAAAATCGCCATCCTCAAGACGGCCGGCTGACCGCATGACTTGCCTGCGGAAATCTCGTCAAACGGACTGAGATCGACGTCAGTTGCGTAAAAGTTATAAAACACTTGCCCGGTCGCGAACTTGTGTCCACGAGGACTGCGGGAATCCTGTCAAAGGTGGTTGGGCACCCATCACGAAACATACCGAAACCCTGCTCGTCACTTTTCCCATTACCGTATACTTAAAAGTGTACGGGGAGCGAGAAGTGCATCAACCCACTTAGAAATAACAGACTACGTAGCATCGCGATGCTCATTTCTTCTCGTGATCCACCGTGAACTTCCAACCACAGCATAGGGACAGCGGGAATCACGGCGCCGACCATACAACATGTCCATAACTGCTCGTGAATTTTAACCATGCCCAACCTCGAGCTTGCCTCCGGCATTCTACCAGGACAGATAGACAGGCAGACAATCGTTGAACGGCCGGATGCGGTGCCGATTGCATAATATTGCGTTCTCAGTGTCCAACCGCGAGGGCAGCGTGAATCTCGTAAAACGACCGAGAGCGGCAGCGATTGCGATACATTGCGATATTTTTCCGCATTCGATGACGAATACAACTGGATTCTTGTCAAACGGACAGCAAGCGGCGCCGATTGCGTAATAATACTCTTATTTTTCCGCGCCCGACCTGAAGGACAATAGAAATCTCGTCGAACGACTAAAAGTGATACCGATTATGTAAATAGCGATTTTTCTCCGTGTTCGATCGTGAAAACAACAAATCGCGTCTAACGGCTGAGACCAGCGCCGATCGTTTAACGTCTCGATATTTCTCCGTACTTGACTGCGAAGACATGATTCGGTGACGATCACGCAACGTCGCATATATTTCGTGATCTTCCACGGGGACAAAGGAAATCTCCCCAAACGGCCGAGATCGGAGCAACTTCTTAGTAATCATAACTTCTCGTACACAAAGCGGCATATTAACTGAAACAACTCATCTATATATTTAAAACAGTAAGGTGATTTTTGTTATCACGAGATAGAGAGAACGACAGAACCGATTTACTTCGTAGAGCACTCGAACGAAAGCTCTTGGCCTCTAGATTTGCAGAGTGTCTCTAAAATAAACAAATATATTACGGTATATTTTTGAATTAATATAGAAAATAGCAGAATTCTTGGCCCTCACGCATGCGCACAATCCGCCTGGGGTCATGACAAAATAGTGGTGAGAAGTCCATTAAAATGTAAGTTATTTAATAAGCTTCCATGTAATTGAAAACATACATTAACCAAGTTCTGACAATAAAATATAATAACAGTATGAACGTATACAAATGTGCAACATTGATTTGGAAAATGAAATGGATTATTTCCTTCAGACAGCGGCTTTTGATGATAATGAATGGCTGCGTCTGCTATTGAACAAGAGTGCGCGACTAGCTATGTGGTTAAGGCGACTGACTGTGGTTCCAAGGTTCACCGGTTCGATCCCAGCCATCGCCATTATTTTTTTTTTTTTACCACTGAAATATTGTTTAATCAAGGAGTATTAGTAAGGTTTTATGTCTGTTAAAGATACATATTTCTACATTCCCTCTCAATACGTTTTATTTCCGTTTTACCATTGCATTACAGCATGTGATCGAGAGAGCAAACTGTTGTCCTCAGTACGCCGTTTAAATATCTGCAATCAGTTCCTATAACTGACAACAGATGGCAGTACATCGCCCATATAGTTTCAGTAACTGACAGCAGATGGCAGCACCATTGCATCGATATGAGAATTATAAAGGAGGGGAATATTTAAGAAGGGAAATTTTGAGGAACATTAACCGACAGTTGAATGTGTAGGCTATGTTGTTTATGTACCTTAATATTGCAATATTGCAATTTCTTCCCAATGCTTCGGTGGTCAAGTTATTAGCGTCCTAGACTAAAAGTTATAATTATGCATCGTTGATATACTCTTAAATTAATAAAGAAAAAAGTAGTTTTCCAGGCACTCGCGCATGTCCACAATTGCATTCGCCATGAGAGACACTTGGCAAACATAATTCGTTTGAAGGGCTCCGACATCGTGGTCACTCATCCCCGTGTACTTGGTTGTGTATGTGTGAAAATTTCTCTCATAACCTGTGTTATTGTGATGGCTGCATTACTGTGTGTATTTGTAATTAAGGTGGTAAATGGCAAGGAGACGGCCAAGGCCTTAAGTTAGGAACTATCCCGGTATTTGCCTTAAGTGAAAGTGGGAAACCACGGAAAACCACATCCAAGATTGTCGGGGTGGGAATTAAACCTTCCTCTTCTTAGTTATACCTCAACAGACTGAATGTGCCCCGTTTTTGCCCTCAGACCAGAATTAAATTTCTTGGCAGAGCAGGAAATGTAATCCGGGTCTCCGGGGCGATAGACAAGAATAGGTGGGCCTCCATGTGTTAATACGATTTTTGACATGCACGGGACATAGAATTCAAAAACTGCCTCCATTAGGGTGACTGCCGAAGTGAGTATTGAGTATAGGCCTATGGTCGTTCCAGTAGTTGGAGAAGTGATTCTATGTTCCCCTGCAAAATATACTGCCATAACCTATAACAGGTGATGGAAATTGCTTATTTAGAGCGTTTCGTACTGTTTATAACAAAATGAAGAACGTCATTCTGAGCTGCGTTTTCAAGCTATTGCAAAAAATTTCGCTGGCAGGAACAATTATAAGGAATTTATTTTAAGCGATCAGTCTCATCGCATTCTCCTCACCAACCAACTTGAGTATGAAAGTCTCTGGACCGTCATGTTGAACTTCATTGTATAAGACAATTGTTTAATGATTATTTGCTTAGAGTACTGAGTCTAACTACGCAGTTGATTTCGGCAATGGAAGTATTATTTGCCATTTAATATTTAGCGGCTCCGTTATTGCAGGACACTATAGTGTTATCGAATAATACGAAGCCACATTTAAAATCCAATATAAATAGGCCATTTCAGAAACAATTCCAGATATTATGCAGTACAGTGTACTGTAAGGTCTTTGACGATCAAATGTAAACATTGTTCTACATTGTATTTCTCTTGCGTAAAATCTATGCGTGGTTACATTGGTCTTTACTGTTGTGAGGGTAAAATTGATCTGCTGGAATATAACATATTTGCCAAGCTGCAACAATGTAATGATATTAATTTAAAAGTCATTGAACTTATATCCAGTAGTTCAAACACATACATCAGCGTTAACAGATTGGATACTGAAGATGAAAGCCAGCTACTTCATTTCCCTATTATTGAATTTTTCAATTCCTTGGAATTAAGTGATTCGCCTCCACTTACTCCGAACGTTTGAGCCATAGTTATGCTCCTTAGAAATCTGAACGTTTCCCAAGGACTCATATATGGTAATATATTAATTGTAAGAAATATGTAAGAAATTGCTTGGATTCGGATATAATAGATGCAGTAATATTAGGCAGAGAGCTCAAATCCTACGACTTGATTTAGCACCTTCCGATAAAACACTTTTAGGTACAGTACATTTTCTTTTAATAGGCAACAATGTCCTATTCGCTCGGCCTACTTTATCACAATCAATCAAGCTCAAAGAGAAACTCTTGAACGTATTGGGCTATTTACCTCATCACGTTTTAAGTCATGACCAGCAGGATAGTGAAGGTACAAAAAAGGTCCTGTATGGGATGGTAAAGAATAAGAGGCGGAAGGATCCTACGGATTATATTAGAATGGTGAACAAAAGAGGACATGAGATAGAAAATAGGGAAGAACTGAAGAAAATGTGGAAAGAATATTTTGAAGAACTCCTGAACCCAAATGGAAACCACGGCGAGGAGGAAGAAATCGGGGAAGAGGTACAGTAGATGAACTGCAAACAGAAAAGGACTTAACATGGAAAGAAGTGGAAGATGCAGTGAGGAAGATGAAAGGAGGGAAGGCACCGGGTATGGATGAGTTGAGTGTGGTGATGGTGAGAGCAGCAGGAGAGGTGGGGATACAATGGTTGTACCGAGTGATGAAGACAGCATGGAAGGAAAGGAAGACCCCAGAGGACTGGAAAAAGGGAATAATTGTCCCGATCTGCAAGAAAGGTAGTAGAACAGAATGCAGAAACTATCGGGGAATAACACTGATGAGTCATTGTGCAAAGATGTTTGAGAAAGTTTTGGAAAAGAGAATTAGGACAAGGATAGAAGGAGGGATGAGGGAAGAACAACATGGCTTCAGAGCAGGAAGGTCCACAGTGGATTTGATTTTTGCTGTAAGGCAGTTAAGAACAGCACTATGAGTATGGAACAGATCTACTGATGGCCTTCCTGGACACTGAGAAAGCATATGACAGTGTATGCAGAAACAAAGTATGGAAGTCCGTGGAGGATAGAGGAATAGAAAAATGGACTATAAGGAGGATAAAGGAGATGTACAAGGGAAGCGTGAGCTGTGTGAAAGTGGGAGGAGAGAGATCGGACTGGTTGGAACAGAGAAATGGCCTGAAACAAGGAAGTGCACTGTCACCGTTACTTTTCATTGTAGTGATGGATGACAATGACCCGAGTGGCACAAGTAATTGGGGAAGGAAAGATGAAAGCAATGGTGCTTGCAGATGATTTGATGATTTGGAAAAACAAGGAGGAGGAGGTACAGGAACAGTTGAACGTGTGGGAAGGAATAATACAAGGTTATGGGATGAAATTTAGCATAAATAAGAGTGAGATGGTGATCACAACAAGGAAGAAGGAAAGAACCACAACGGGAATAACAATTAGTGGGGAACAGCTGAAGAAAGTGGAGAGTTTCAAGTATCTGGGAAGCCTGATACAAGATAATGGAAGAAACGATAGAGAAATAAATGAGCGGGGGAGACAGGCAGAAGCATTCCGGAGGAGTGTGAGAAGCATGTTATGGAGCAAGGATGTCCCTCAGAACAGCAAAAAGATCATATATCGGACGTACTATGTCCCTATCCTGACGTATGTCTCGGAGACCTGGGTTACGAAAGGAAGGGAGAAGAGCAAAATGCAGGCCAGTGAGATGAGGTTCTTGAGAAGCAGTATTGGAGCTACAAAGAGGGACAGAATAAGAAATGAGAGGACCAGAGAATTAATGAAGGAGGAACCATTACAGGATGGTATAGAGATATCTAGACTTAGATGGTATGGACATGTAAAACGAATAGAGGAGAAGAGGATACCCAGGAGGATACACGAGACGAAGTGGGAAGGAAAGAGACCAAGAGGGAGACCGAGAGACAGGTGGCTGAAGGGGGTGGAAGGAAGCGTGAAGAAGAGAGGAGAAGACTGGACAAGGGTGGAGGCTGAGAGATGGTGGGAAGACAGAAGACGTTGGAGAGGCTTGTGTTCCAAACAGACCCGACCTGTGGCTGGAAACTGTGCAAGATGATGATGACCTCATCACGTTTTCGGTCATGACCAGCAATATGTTGCAATGCTGAGAGTGCTATCTTTTGACGCCCTTAAAGTTGAAATAGTGCTAAAAAGTAATCGTACAAAGAATGTAACTTATATAAGAAGCATCTTCATTAAATTTGTTTTCCATTGTCCGTCATGTTTTGACGGGTTTTATCTAGTTTGATATTAATTATCTAATGTTAGAATAAAATGTATCAGTTGACAGTTTCTAGATACTTTTATCGTGATTGACTAGAAAGTCTCCCATAAGTCCAACCCCTCGTCCACGTCGTGGGAGACGGGCAACGGCACAAAGTAGGGGATTGCCTGTAGGGGCGAAGTACAGTGGGGACTTCGTGTGCCCCGGGACCGTTACGGTAGCTGTGAAGGTCCTACAGGAACCCTGAAAAGTGACGGCTAACGGGGCTCTGGTGAAGCTACGATAGGCCCAGCAAGCCAGTAGTGGATTAAACCAAATGCTTTCAAAAATGGAACGAGCCTCGGACAGGATGGATTTAATAGACGACGACACGGCTGTACACACGGACTAAGATTTGGAACTTTAAACCTAAGAACGCTGACGGGGAAGGTGGAGGAGATAGTGGATATGATGGAAAGAAGGAAGTTGGATTTATTGGGATTGGCAGAAACAAAGTGGAAAGGGGAAGGAAGGAGAGTACTGAGAAAAGGCTATAGACTGTACTGGAGTGGGAACGAAGAGGGAAAGAGGAATGGAGTGGGAGTAGTAGTACGAGATGGTTTGAAAGAAGAAGTGAGGAGAATAAGTGATAGGATGATGAAAGTGAAAGTAGCACTGAGGGGAGAGACCGTAGAAATAGTGCAAGTATATGCTCCACAAGTAGGCTGCGCTTCTGAAGAGAAGGAGGAGTTTGAAGAGGAATTGCAGAAGCAGCTGGTAGGAAGAAATATGATTGTTATGGGGGACCTCAATGCCCATGTAGGAAGAGAAAGACAAGGTTATGAGAGTGTTCTAGGACCAGAGGGTTGGGGTGGAAGAAATGAGGAAGGAAAGAGACTGTTGGACTTCTGCCAGAGGAACAGCCTGCTAGTTGGGAACTCCTGGTTTAAGAAAAGAGAGAGCCACACAATCACATGGTACAGTGATGACTTGACCAGGAAGTCGGTGGTCGACTATATACGGTATGAGAAAGAACTAAATAAGAACATCACGGACATCAAGGTTATACCATCGGAGAACCTGGATAGCGACCATCGATTACTGGTAATGAACCTGAGAGGGAGTAAGGAGAAGAAAGGGACTGAGAACCAGGAAAGACGTATAAGGATATGGAAACTGAAAGAAGGGGATAGAAGG
Organism: Meconema thalassinum; assembly: GCA_946902985.2. NCBI lineage: Eukaryota > Metazoa > Arthropoda > Insecta > Orthoptera > Tettigoniidae > Meconema > Meconema thalassinum. The sequence goes on along the minus strand of OX336393.1, from coordinate 313,013,014 downwards.
GTCGAGTACCTCAAAATGGTAAAGGAAGGAATTCCAACAGATGAAGAAAGAGGGGTGGAAGAGGAATGGGCTAGATTTAAGAAGACACTAGTGGGTGCAGCAGAAGCAGTATGTGGGAGGACAAGTAGTAAGAAGAGGTGGAAGGAAACACCATGGTGGAATGAGAAGACAAAAGATATAGTAAGGGAAAAGAATAGAGCCTTTAGGAGGTGGTATCAAAATAGGACGGTAGAGACAAGGGAAGAGTACCAGGAAAGAAAGAAGGAGGCGAAGAGAGTGGTGGCTGAGGAGAGAAGGAAGTGGATGGAAGAGTGGACAAAGATGATGGAGGAGGATAGTGAAGGTACAAAAAAGGTCCTGTATGGGATGGTGAAAGATAAGAGGCGGAAGGATCCTACGGATTATGTTAGAATGGTGAACAAAAGGGGACAAGAGATAGAAAATAGGGAAGAACTGAAGAAAATGTGGAAAGAATATTTTGAAGAACTTCTGAACCCAAATGGAAAAGATGGTGAGGAGGAAGAAATCGGGGAAGAGGAAGATGAACTGCAAACAGAAAAGGACTTAACATGGAAAGAAGTGGAAGATGCAGTGAACAAGATGAAAGGAGGGAAGGCACCGGGTGTGGATGAGTTGAGTGTGGAGATGGTGAGAGCAGCAGGAGAGGTGGGGATACAGTGGCTGTACCGAGTGATGAGGACAGCATGGAAGGAAAGGAAGACCCCAGAGGACTGGAAAAAAGGAATCATTGTCCCGATCTTCAAGAAAGGTAGTAGAACAGATTGCAGAAACTATCGGGGAATAACACTGATGAGTCATTGTGCAAAGATCTTCGAGAAAGTTTTGGAAAAGAGAATTAGGACAAGGATAGAAGGAGGGATGAGGGAAGAACAACATGGCTTCAGAGCAGGAAGGTCCACAGTGGATTTGATTTTTGCTGTAAGGCAGTTACAAGAACAGCACTATGAATATGGAACAGATCTACTGATGGCCTTCCTGGACATTGAGAAAGCATATGACAGTGTATGCAGAAACAAAGTATGGAAGTCCCTGGAGGATAGAGGAGTAGAGAAATGGACTATAAAGAGGATAAAGGAGATGTACAAGGGAAGCGTGAGCTGTGTGAAAGTGGGAGGAGAGAGATCTGACTGGTTGGAACAAAGAAACGGCCTGAAACAAGGAAGTGCACTGTCACCGTTACTTTTCATTGTGGTGATGGATGACATAATGACCCGAGTGGCACAAGTAATTGGGGACGGAAAGATGAAAGCAATGGTGTTTGCAGATGATTTGATGATTTGGGGAAACAAGGAGGAGGAGGTACAGGAACAGTTGGACGTGTGGGAAGGAGTAATACAAGGATATGGGATGAAATTTGGCATAAATAAGAGTGAGATGGTGATCACAACAAGGAAGAAGGAAAGAACCACAACGGGAATAACAATTGGTGGGGAACAGCTGAAGAAAGTGGAGAGTTTTAAGTATCTGGGAAGCCTGATACAAGATAATGGAAGAAACGATAGAGAAATAAATGAGCGGGGGAGGCAGGCAGAAGCATTTCGGAGGAGTGTGAGAAGCATGTTATGGAGCAAGGATGTCCCTCAGAACAGCAAAAAGATCATATATCGGACGTACTATGTCCCTATCCTGACGTATGCCTCGGAGACCTGGGTTATGAAAGGAAGGGAGAGGAGCAAAATACAGGCCAGTGAGATGAGGTTCTTGAGAAGCAGTATTGGAGCTACAAAGATGGACAGAATAAGAAATGAGAGGACCAGAGAATTAATGAAGGAGGAACCATTACAGGATGGTATAGAGAAATCTAGACTTAGATGGTATGGACATGTAAAACGAATGGAGGAGAAGAGGATACCCAGGAGAGTACATGAGACGAAGTGGGAAGGAAAGAGACCGAGGGGAAGACCGAGAGACAGGTGGCTGAAGGGGGTGGAAGAAAGCGTGAAGAAGAGAGGAGAAGACTGGACAAGGGTGGAGGCTGAGAGATGGTGGGAAGACAGAAGACGTTGGAGAGGCTTGTGTTCCAAACAGACCCGGCCAGTGGCTGGAAACTGTGCAAGATGATGATGATGACTAGAAAGTAAGAATTGGTGATTGGTTGCTTTCTCCTCTGTTATTTTTTAAAATTGATGTTAGCAAATTAACATTTATTGTAAAAATTTGTTTCTGTTCTTATCGTAATAAACGTTATTTATTACTGTAAGGAACTGTTGTTTTTTTTTTTTTTTTTTTTGTTATTTGTTTTTATACTTTTAAAGAAACGCGTTAAGTCCTGTTTATATAATGAAACGTTGCTCGGATATTTTTTATCACTATTATTTTCATCTACTACAACATTTCTCCTCGCGTCTAAGAATAGCCTTGCACAATTAATTAGTCTAAAATCAGTTTTTCTAACTTGATCTTAATCGATCATACAGAATAAGGTTTCCTAAAGGTAAATGCACTTCTGCTAAGTTTGGAAAACCTAAGGAAAAGCGAGGTAAATGTCGTCCCTCTGGTTAATGAATTTTCTATTCTTTTCTCTGGAAAAGTCGGGGAAATAAACGACTCTGCGGTCAGGGAATTTTTTAAATTTTGGTCTGGAAAACCGGGAAAAGGCAGGGAAATTTGAAATCCTGAAAGCGTATCAACCCTGGTATCTGCCATAAGTGTCATGGTCACAACTTAGTGTGCCTGAAAACATTGTTTTCTCACCGCCATTGTGGAACATTCGCGACCAGTCCATAACAATTGTCTTTAGCAAATACTTTTCACTGTATACAGCAACCAGTCTCCAATGAATCTGCACTTGCTCGTGACCCTCCGCCATTAAAATCTGGATTACAGCGCATTGTTCTTATTTGGATGGGTTCTGAACCAGCACCAGCCATCATTATGGAATACCACTTGTCTGCAAACACAGCAAAGCGCAAGCATCCGACCACAGTGCATTAGCCACACAGTCAACTCCACCTGCGCATGCATATTTCCAACCTCAAACAACATCACATTACATGTTTCGAATAGGATTTAATTGAAGACATCTTGTACATCTTCATGGTTGAAACATCACATATGTAAATCATATAGCCTCATGTCTGATGAGATAATTGGAATATAAGTTTCAAACAGTTATCTTGTCAATCAATGCAAATGAAGGGATACTTCTAGTCTCCAATGAATCTCCCAAGGCACCTTTCCCAGTCTTAGCCTTAGAACAGGCTCCGCAATAACAGGCATAACATGTGAACAAGGAAATAAGGATAGCCTTGTTTAAATTAGGTGCTCTCATCTGTTCCTCTGACTAAGGCAGTTGTTAAAATTACACAATATCATTATTAACAAAAGTAGTGACCCTTCGTAAGATTTGAACATGAGCAGCTATTACTGGTTATTTAATAAAATGTAGTAAATGAAATAAGTTCTTACCTTAATATCAAGTTAAACTGATATGCTATCAATTACAAGTTAAATCTTGATGACAAAACTATTCTTTACTTATTATTATGTGCCTCAATTTCCTTCCGAAACAGAGGAAGGAATTGGACTGTCAGTGCTGGAAGCTATTATCCTTAGGGTACAGAAATTGGCATCTGCTAGTTGACTACCCAATCTAAGATAATTATTATTATTATTATTAATCTTGATTGGTCACTTTGGACCACTTGAGTCGTTCCACAATCACTTCTTCTTTGAAGAAGTACTGCTTGGTTCTTGCGCTCTTTCCAGTACTTTTTCATTCTTTCAGATTGGGATTTTCTCAACTCATCTGAAATCTCCATAGGCTTTCTGTGTGTCATTTCTGCAGAAAATTTGTGAGTTTTAAGAATGGTGTTAATTTTATTTTTCTCCTCGGCATCTGTTATCTTGAGTCCAACTGTTTTGATATCTTGTTGGATTTCTTGGATCCATTTTCCTCCAGTTTTCTTTCCTAGATTTCTCATCACCAGTTGGCGTACAATTCTGTTTTCTGGAAGCCGTAAGATGTGAAAAAAACATGAAATTCTTTTCTTCTTCATTGTGCTGGTGATTGGATCAATCTCACGATATACAGTTTCATTTGGGAGAATCCTCCAGACTCCCTCAACCTGTTACTTTTTATTTATGCACGTTCTAATGATTCTTCTTTCCATTTTGAGGAGCTGATCAGTTCTTTGTTCATTTTTAATTTGGAACAGTGTTTCACAAGCATAAGTGGCTTCTTCTTCTTCGCCTGGCTGCGTGGCTCAGGGGTAACGTTCTCGCTTGCTGGGCCCAAGGTTGCAGGTTCGTATCCTGGCGCAGTCAGGTGGCATTTGAGGGTGCGCAAATGCGAGGGAGCCGTGTCAGTAGATTTACTGGCACGTTAAAGATCCCCTTCGGGGCAAAATTCCGGCACCCCGGAGTCTCTAAAAGCCAGAGTAGTTACAAGGGACGTAAAACCAATAACATTATTATTATTATTATTATAAGTGGCTTCTGGGAGAGTTACAGTTTTATAATGTTGGATCTTAGTAGCTATTGATAGGCCTTTTTCATTATATGTTGACCAGGTTAGAGATTGTGCCTTTTTCATTTTATTTGTTCTATTTATCCAAGTTACTTTTTTGTTTAAGTTATGTGTTATAATTTCTCCAAGATACTTAAATTGAGGAACTAGGTTAATTTTATGATCATTTATATAGACTTCGTTTATATCTAAGGGTTTCATAGGCATGATCTCAGTTTTTTCAAAGGATATCTGTAATCCTATCCCTTGAGAAATTTCTTGGAGACTAGTGATCTGAGTACAAACCTCTTCCTTGTCTAGTGCTAAAAGAGCCAAGTCATCTGCAAATCCTAAGCAATTTATTTTTATTGATGGTTTTGTTCCAATTTTCCTTTTGCCAAATCTTCATGATATAATCAAGAGCCACATTGAAAAGCAGAAGGTATAATCCATCACCTTGTCTGAGACCGGTTTTTACTGTGAAAGCTGTTGATATTTCTACCCTAAATTTAACTTTTGAATTTGTGTTTGTTAATGTTAATTGAATGATTTTTATCAATTTAGGATTGAGACCGTATGATCTGAGGATTTTTAGCAGTGTCAGTCTATGAATACTATCATAGGCTTTCTTGAAATCTATAAAAGAGATAAAGAGTTGCTTATTTCTGTTTTTGTAATATTCCATTATTAATTTCAGGCTAATGATTTGGTCTGGACAACTTCTGTAAGGGTGAAATCCTCCTTGATATTCTCCAAGTTGTGGTTCCAGAATGTTTTTAATCCTGTTGTAAATTATGCAAGAGAAAATTTTATATGTGCAGTCCAGAAGGGTAATTCCTCTGTAGTTATCTGGGTTCGTTTTGTCTCCTTAAATAATGGATGGATTATTCCTATGGTCTAGTGTGCAGGAATTTCTTCAGTAATCCACATTTTAACTAGATGTTGATGAAGATTTATAATTGCAGGTTTACCAGCATTTTTCCAGATTTCAGCAAAGACTAAGTCTTCGCCACAAGTTTTTGTAATTTTTTTGTTCTTTAATTGTGAGTTCTACTTAGTTAATGTTTGGAGGATTTATTAAATCAGGTGAAGTTAAAATAGGTGTATCAGTGTTTACTTGCAGGGTTTCCAGTGGATCATCCCAATTTAACAGTTTCTCGAATGCTTCTGCAAGGATCTCTGTATTTTCTTGGTTAGAATGCGCTAACTTTCCCGTTTGATTTTTCAACATTAATGTTGGAGCTACAAATTTTTTTAGATATTTACCAAATGTTTTGTAATAATCTCGAGATTGCTTTTTCTTGAAATCGTCTTCTATCTTTTCCAGTGTATTTTTAAGATGATTACGTTTCGTTTGTCTGATGATTTTATGGGTTAATTTTCTTTGTCTTGTTAGTTCTAAATTTGATTCTTCTGACTTTAGAGCTTGATGTTTTATCCTTGCTTGGTGTCTTTTCTCTAATATAATAATAATAATAATGATCAAATGGCCTCAGCTACCTGGTGTAGATCTTTTAAGTTTTAGCCTTTTAGACAATCTACTCGCCAATTTTGACATTCTATATATATAAAGCTCAATGTTTGTCTGTCTGTCTGTCTGTCTGTCTGTTATGTATACAAATCCACACTGTTTCACCGATCTGAACCAAAATTTGTATACTTACCCTTCGGAACCCTGCGGGTAACCCTGTCCACTTGAAATTTCCGACAGACCACCCCATTCCCTGCATTTAGGCCCTTTGGCCCAAATCTACACTGTTTCACTGATCTCAACCAAAATTTGTATACTTACCCTATGTAACCCTGTGAATAACACTGTCCACTTAAAATTTCGGCCAGACCACCCTATTTCCTGCATTTAGGCCCTTTGGCAAACATCTACACCGTTTGACCGATCCGAACCAAAATTTGTATACTTACCCTTTGCAACCTTGCGGGTAACCCTGTCCACTTGAAATTTCGGACATACCACCCCATTCTCTGCATTTAGGCCCTTTGTCCCAAATCTACACCGTTTCACCGATCAGAACCAAAATTTGTATACTTACCCTTTGGTACCCTGCGAGTAACACTGTTTGCTTGAAATTGCGGACAGACCACTCCATTCCCTGCATTTAGGCCCCTTGGCTAAAATCTACACCGTTTCACCGATCTGAACCAAAATGTGTATACTTACCCTTTGTAACTCTGTGAATATCACTGTCCACCTAAAATTTCGGACAAACCACCCCATTTCCTGCATTTAGGCCCTTTGGCAAAAATCTATATCGTTGCACCGATCCGGACCAAAATTTGTATACTTACCCTTTCGAACCCTGCGGGTAACCCTGTCCACTTGAAATTGCGGACAGATCACCCCATTCCCTGCATTTAGGCCCTTTGGCACAAATCTACGCCGTTTCACCGTTCAGAACCAAAATTTGTATACTTAACCTTTGGTACCCTGCGAGTAACATTGTCTGCTTGAAATTGCGGACAGACCACTCCATTCCCGGAAAGAGGACAGGGTCCGTCCCAAAGGCAATGGAAAAAGGGGTAAAACCGGACCCACTCAGGAAACCCTCAGGGTTGCCATCTCCCGAACTCAACAGCCATGAGCCCTTGAGGATGTAGCACTATCCAGGGTGCACCAGAAGTGGTGGGGCTACACACACCCTGCCTCCTTGAGGGTCTTGAGCAGAAGACGTGAGATATTAAGAAAAGAAAAAGAAGGCTGACACCTCGAAGAATGAGGCTATCAGGAATGATTAGACAAGGGCCAATTAAGGCGGGAAAGTGAAAGAGCCGCTAGGCCTCGGATACCCTGGTACCATCGGGGTCGGAAGAGAACAAGAGTTTGACTAAGGGAGGCTGACAGGAAAGAGAACTGAAAGGAGCCCAGCACCAGTAAGTAGAAGCAATGCCGGACGCAGTTGGGGTCCCGTGGTCGCAAACCCACGTCCCACAAGTTGAGAGACCCTGGAGGGGGGAGGAGGGGGCCAGGTGTGAGAATAGCTTGCTGATTCATCGCGAGTTGACATGAGAGAAATGTCCAGACCCCGCCGTGTTACCTGGTATTGCTGACTATGCTGATGTTCATACAGGGTCTTTGCTCAAACCACTGTAGTGTTACGAAAGAATGAGTGATTCACCGGTCAATGTGAATAGGACCGGGAACCCCCCCCGAACGTCTGTCATCATATATCGTCATCATCTGCGATTCGTGCAGCTTGGACCCGGGCAGTACTCGATAAGCTCTTTCACTACACGCATCGAGTATAGGCCTAAGCCAGAAAATAACGTTCAGACTTTGGAAGACATCGAAGGTAGAAATCTAAATTGCCTATATCAGATTTAAAATTACACCATGTTCGTTTAGTAGTCATTTTTCATTACCTTATTATTATCATAAGGGCAAATGACCTAGATGTTACGCCCATTATACCACTAATCACCACACACAATAAGTCTTCATCGCCTGTGAATTTTGAAATATTTCTTTCTATCACGGTAGTTTGTAAGTTTGTCGTGTCAATTCAACTGTAGTTTTCATTATCATCCTCATCAAAAGGGCAAATGGCCTAAATGTTACGTCCATTATACTACTAAGTAACACCACAGTCTTCATGGCCTGTGATTTTAAAATGTGTATTTCCATTAGTTTGTAAGTTTGATATACCCGTTCAGTAGTAGTCGTCTTCATTATCATCCTCATCAAAAGGGCAAATGACCTAGATGTTACGTCCATTATACTACTAAACAACACCAGAGTCTACCTAGCCTGTGATTTTAAAAATATGTATTTGCATTAATTTGTAAGGTTGATATACCCGTTCAGTAGTAGTCGTCTTCATTTTCATCCTCATCAAAAGGGCAAATGACCTAGATGTTACGTCCATTATACAGTACTAATAAGCAACACCACAGTCTTCATTGCCTGTGATTTATAAAATGTGTATTTCCATTAGTTTGTAAGTTTGATATACCCGTTCAGTAGTAGTAGTCTTCATTGTCATCCTCATCAAAAGGGAAAATGACCTAGATGTTACGCCCATTATACTACTAGGCAACACCACAGTCTTACTCGCCGGTAATTTAAAAATATGTATTTCTATTAGAGTGTAAGTTTATTACACCCGTTCAATAGCAGTCGTCGTCAGTATCATCTTCATCAATGACGTTGAGTGTTAAGGAGACTGAAATATTATCATCATTCCACCGGGCGAAGCCGGGTACTACTGCTAGTACCCTATATACGCGAATATTACTCGCACTTTTTTTTTCCTTCTCTCCTCTTCTTTAAAAAAGAAACTGAATACTTGGGCTGCCGGTATTACTTGGGGCTAGGTGGTACCGATCGATGGTGTCATTTGCCCACCACGTGCAATATACGGTGAAAGGATGCATCCCGTGGATGCTGAAACTTGTAATGACCGATAGAACGTCGTATATCTTACTTTGAACTCGCTAAGTTTACGGTGGTGAGGATTGCAATCGGCTAGTGAGTGACGCAAATATTATTTTGTTTGTGCTTGCACCGTAATATCTCGATATCGGCTCCCGCTGCCGTTGAAACTGTGTCCAAATAATGGCCGGCATAACACGTTTTACTGTGAATACGCTAAATCCACGGTGGTGAGAACAATAGGCTCTTTTGGGACGCCAATCTTTATTTCTGACTGTCTTTGCACTATAATATCTTGATATCGGCTTCCGCTACCGTCGAAACTCCGTCCGAATAATAGCCGGCGGAATGCATGTTTTACAGTGAATATGCGAAATCTGCGATGGTGAGAACAACAATAGGTTCGTTAGTGACACTAATCTTTCTTTCCGACCATCCTTGCACTGTAATATCTTGATATCGGCTCCCACTGCCGTCGTAACTACGTCCGAATAATGGCTGGTGGTACTCATGTTATACCGTGAAGTCGCGTGTTCAGCAGTGATGAGAATCACAATTGGTTCGTGAGTGACATTAACCTAATTTCTGGGTGTGTTTGCTCCCTAATATCGTGATACTGATTTCCACGGCCACCGAAAAAACTTAAAATATGTATTTTTGAAAAATTTCCTCCTTTAAACTAGGGTGCGGGGATTGTTCAATGGCGGGTTGTATTCGGGTAAGCAGAAAGGAATCTTTTAGTTTTACGTGATCGTTAATCTTGCTATCATGAACTATGGGACCTCCTTTTTACGTGGAATCCAAACCACAGCAAGCAACATTTGACTTCAAATATCTTGCATGTATTAACCATGAATCCAGCCCAGTTTACCTTGCTGAGAGGGAAGCAGCTTGACTACTTCACCACCAAACTCATAACAGTAATAACCAGTGCTTTTGTTCTAAAATCAATTTAAGGGGCACTCTCAGTTGTAGTCGACAAAATATCAAAGAAAGGTTGCATTGGGTTAATTTATTTGTGTTCATGGGGTGGACATGTAGCGAGATTAGATCCTAACTGATGGACGTACAAAATGACGATGTGGGATCCAAGAATGGGAAGACGAAACGTTAGGAGACAAAGAATCGGATGGGCAGACATGTTCGTAAAATGGGGAGGAAAACAATCGACAAGAACAGCAAAGATGAGGCAGGAGTGGAAAGACCTAGGGAAACTCGCATGCAGTGACCAATAAAACAATGCATCAATTAGAAAGACACCGTTCGGTGCACATGCAGCAAAAGCGGTACATATGTCCGGTCACAGAGCGGTGACCTCAAGAAACACAGCGCTGTTCATACTTGAGTGTAGGAATACACTTGTAGCACTTATGAGAAGTCATTTGCATGGCGAACAGAGCTCATGGAACATTTTGTCGTTCACTCAGGAGAGAGACCGCATGTCTGTTTGGTGTGCCCAAAGCGATTCAGCTCGTGTTCTAATTTGAGGAAACATCATAGTGTTCACTTGGGGAAGAAATAACCTTACTGCATCACCTGTTACAAGGAATTTAAAAGGTTTGACTATCTTGCGAAACACATGTTAATTCGTTCCGGGACACAACATAGTGAATGATTTGTGGGATGTTAAAGGAAGTGTATTATAGTTTGGTGGCCACTACTCCTGGAAAACTCCTGGATTTTTATTAGGTCTGGAAAACTCCTGGAAAATGATGAAAAATTTGAAAACGCCTTGAAAATAGCCACTGTTAATTAATTATAAAAATCTTTCCATCTTAAATCATACTCCAGCTGCGGTTTTGGGTGAGCACTCTATCGTTAACGAAAGAAATTTCCTCAGGCTACCTGTATCTGTGTGGGAGAACACACGATAGTACTTTTGTAAAATATATTGAGTATAGAAAACTTCACCGCAATAAAATTTAGGCGGCATGAGAATTACTCCTGGAAAACCGTTGACCGATTTGAGTGGCCACCATGTATAGGTATCTGCATCAAAACTAGATGATAAAACTCCACCGGTAATAGGAATCTCTGTTTCGCGGGATAGGCCGTGTTCTAAAGACATTTTGTCGTCCTGACGTTTCGCTGAAGACTGCGTTCAGCATGTTCACAGGTTACATTAAGCTTAATGAAGACTGCGTTCAGCATGTGAACCTTTAAAAATTGGTAAAGAATGTTTTTTTTTTAACATTTCATATGCCTTAATATGCTTCAGTTTGAACACATTTTTTTTTAAATTCTTACTTATACCTAAGTATAAGTGTTTTATGTGGTACTTACAAGTACAGTCAGTCCTCTACAGGCAACAGAGAATTTAATGACTCTGTTTTTAGAATAGGACACAAAACTTGATTCTTTAGTTGATATTTACCAAAGTTACAAAATGTGTTGTTTCTGTGGGTGACCAACTTACAAACAAATACAAATAAATATTCACGCTGCAAAAATATGAAAAGTAGAAAATTAATATACTCTGAAACCAGAAGAGCAGTTAGGTTCATAAGTGTTTGAGCCAAAGAAGTCATTGTTACACGTTTATCTCATGGTACTCAACTAAACAATTTTTACTCTAGTTGACAGGCGGCTTCGGTGGCGTTGTTGGTAGCATGCTGAGCTTTTATGCCCAAAATCACTGGTTCAAACCCGGCCAAAGTCGTCGGATTTTTTCTTAAAGCGTTAAAAATCCCTCAGTATGCCTTCCTTCGGAGTGCAAGTAAAGCCAGCGGGCCCATGTCATAGATTGATGGCATATAGAAGAACCTTCCACTAACTACAATTGTGTGAAGCTAAATTTGTAGGTTAGATTTGAAATTGTACCAAAGAGTTCACAATTTTAAAAATGTACGAATTTACGAACAGAATGTCTAACAATCCCCAGAAAAGTCTCGGCCACCACTTTTTGGACTTGCGATCAACATTGTACAGAGCTCGCAATCGATCCACAATGTCTACACCAGGAACACTATTTCCTCAAGAAGAACATTATTTATATCTTCTAATGTTAAAAACTTGTGGGCATTCATACAGGGTGGCGCATGTAATGTCATACATCGAAAATAGTTTATAAAATGTGTAAATCTGGGCTCACAACCATGTCCTTTCGTGAACAGAAACCTTATTTCATGCGTGATTCGACAGACAGCAGCACGTCGTGCATGGGTACCGGCTTCCAGTTATACAGCATGGCGGACAAAGGGAGGCTGACGCGCGAACAGAAGGTGAAAAGTGTTATTTTATGCGGAAACAAAGAGTCTGTAATTCAGACTTAGGAAAGGTTTCGTGTTCATTTCCGTACCCGGTGGGCTCCCTGCTGGCAGACGGTGTATAGACTGGCCAGCCAATTTGAAACAGAAGGCAATATACTGGAGAGAAAACGAACCCGTCTCATGCCAGTCCGCTTACCGGATAATATTGCTGCTGTGAGAGCGGCTGTGGCTCGGATCCCCTCCAAATCCACCAGAACTGCCTGTGTTTATCTGGACATCTCTTGTCAGTCAATTCAGAGAATACTGCAGTCTGAGCTAGACCAATTCCCATACAAAATGACAACAGGTTAGACACTAACGGCGCTTGACAAGCAACGGCGGGTACAGTTTGCTGGGTGGTCTATTGCAGAACATGGTTCAGTGATGAGGCATACGTTTATCTCAATGGTGCTGTGAAAAAACATGTCCGGTTTTGGACGAAAGAACGGCCTGCTATTGTGCACGAGGTTGAAAGTCATGGTGTGAAAGTGTGTGTGGGGGCTGCAATTTCCAGTCATGGAATTATTGGGCCAATCTTCATCAATGACACAGTCAACAGTGCGCGTTACATGACATGTTGAAAATCAGTTTCCTTCCACAACTCTTTGCATCACGACTACCAATAGAGACACAATGGTTCATGCAAGATGGAGCTTGTCTGCACACAGCAAATGTTGTTCTGTACTTCCTGCATGAACATTTCGGGCCCCGTGTGATGTCCCATCGATATCCCGAACGTTTTCAGAGCGGCTCAATCTGGCCACCACATATCCCCGATATTAATCCCTGCAACTTCTTCCTGTGGGGATATATGAAGGAGACAATCTACCGCCAGAAACCAGAAAATATACTGCAATTGCAAGCGGCCATTGTGACTTTCTTCCGAGGGTTGAGTGAGGACATGTGTCGTAGAGTGGTCACAAACATGCAGGTTCGTCTCGAATCTGTTGTATGCCGAGAAGGTGGGCAGATTGAACATGTCCTGCATACTGACTAATCATGCTGTAATGCCATTCTTTATTAAATATGTTGTATATTAAATATTCTATAAACAATTTCCAGTGTATGACATTTTGTGTGCCACCCTGTATCTCACACTTATATCATGTAATGCCATAAGTACTAAATATACACAGTTTGGAATACCTCAGTGATGAACTTCCCGCCTACACATTACCTCAACAATTGTTTCCTTGCCAACTTCCCAGCAGACCTATAGAGGCCTGACGGTACTTATGAGTACCAAGTAGTTTATCACTTCTGAAAATAAACAGCAGTGTTTGAGGCAAGTTTTGAGATGATGTACTGCTTTCATGACAATAATACACATTAGGGATCGAATAATTTTTTAACACACAGAAATATGTCGTAGTTTGTGCACCTGAAGTCTGACCAATGAATGTGTACGTGCATTCTTTCAGTGCTGAGATCTGGAGGCAGTTCTGGGAAACAGTGTATGTAGCATATTTAGGATGCTTTGGCAAGGTACTAAAAGTACAGTCAGGCCATAAGTGGTTCATATTAGCAACCACTATTTTTAAATACGACTTCAAATGCTATGGTCAGTGCTCAAAGGGTTAATAGAACATTTTTTTTCTCTTTCAGATATTAAGAGATCCGATGAAAATTTCATCATTAGTGAAAAATACTACGTAGGAGTTACTTGTTTTCTGACGTTCAATCTGTGTGCCATGTTGGGCAGTTTGCTGTCAACTTGGGTGACGTGGGTAAGAACCAACTGCTTTATATTTCTTTTCATCAAAGTTATCAGCTGTCATCTTGTATACTGTAATAAGTATAGTACTATCCGTGCACATTTTCTTGATTTCCTGTTATGTGGGCTGCAGGGAACAACAGGCTGTTTCACAGCCTTTTGTCCAACATGGCCAACCAACCGGCAATGGATCCAACAGTTAACATTGTGCATTGACATACAAGAAAAATGAGTCCCAATATACCCTCATTGGCTCTTGTGATTATTTGTATTGAACATTTCAAGTTTTAAAATTCAGTTTATGACAGTAAGTAAAACCTGAATTTTCCGCCGAATCAATACTTTACTTATGGATAACTTTATGGGTACATGTTTCGGAGACCCTACTGTCTCCTTCCTCAGCCCTCTTTTGGTACTACAAACATCGTATGACACATTCGAAATCCCCTAATAAAACAACATAAAATACACATCACAAATTACAAAGCCACAACATATTAAAAACCACTAGTTTAAAACACATTCATTAAAATTCAACATCAACCATGAATACAGCGTGTAATGCTCCTCGCATTTTCAGTCACTCAATTCTTGTTAAGTGTATGTCTTTTGACATGTTAAAATACTGTTTATGCACAACCATTAATTTTGTTCACAGTGTCTTTAATCTCTAAAATAAATGTAATCAATCTATGGAGATTCTTGCATACGTAGGGCTACGTTAAATTGAAAGCATCTAGAATTTGCCGAATGACACTTATTATTTGAGGTAGAGCATCAAATATTATGGTGTTCCCTCTCTATAATACTTAACAACATGCCGTGGTGAATCGACTGTTTATGAATAACAGTCCAATTAGATGGCTAGTATAAAATTGAGGACGGACAATTCAGGGCTTCTTAGATGATGGTAGTTGACGGTCGGCGGCATCGGTTACAAATTTTTCATTACTATTGTTTTGGTCCTGAAATGAATGAAGTACGTTTTTAGAAATTGAATGCCAAGAAAACTGAATATTATCAAGTCTAATCGGACCAAAAATAAAATAAAGACTTACGAGGAACATTATCAAGTTGACACCTCGTCTTATTCGTCATGGAAAGCTGAATAGTTCCAAATATTCTGAAGAACAAAAACATCAGAAAACGCCTTTGTTAGTATGTGTTTCCATATATATGGAAAAAAAAAAAAAACTTTCTTATGGAAAATTAAAACGGCACAAAGACTTACCGGACATATGTGACCTTGTCAATATCACAACCCTCAAAGAGGTCAACCTCAACTAAGCAACACCTGAGACATGACACAGCTGCTCGCTTGCAGTGAATCGGCCTGACGCGGTGGTGGGGGAAGGGCGGCGGGGAGGGGAGGGGGTAAGAAATGAGTTTGCGCAGAGAGGGTGGGTGTGTAACTGGCAGAATTTGAACGAAACGGGACGTATGAGAAAATAACTACTGCGGTGGGGGTTGTGGGGGCGGTTTGCGTTGTTTATTGTTTAAGTAATCTGCTATTGTATCAAACAATTCGTTGGTTTCAAAATTGATTTCATTTAAATTATTGCATTCATTAGATCTCTGAGAAGTATTGATATGAATATTTTCCAAGATGTTCTGTTTATGAGTCTGTGTATTTTCATCTATCTATGTTCATCCCTTATTAATCCCGTTTCAACGAGGTCGGGGATGAGATGCAATGAAATTCCACGTGGCTGATGGTTTCTATGGCCGGATGCCCTTCCTGATGCCATGTATTTTCATAAGTGTTAATAATTAAATCATCCATGGTAATTGCCCTTTTTTTTCTCCTCATTGTAGTAAGCCATGTCATGAGCAGTAAAACTGTGAGGGAACTTATCCTTGTGCTATCTATACACATGAATATTACTGTTGAAATGTATCTTGTCCGGAACCATTTCTCATGCGCAGAATTTTATTCTCATCACAACAGGTTGTCTTTACCCTCATCACTACTGAGATATGTTAACATCTTACTGTAATGTTCATAATGTCGATTATTCAGGTCCGTATTCTTCATGTGATTTGTATGTGCTTGTACAAGGAAAGTTTTCCTTTGAAGTTTTGTTGGACAGGCTGATGAGGGGCGGGGGGGTGTTAGTCCTCGAAACATGTCCTTGTAAGTAATTAGTAATAAATAGTATTGAAAGGCGGAAATTTTATTATTCTTTCAAAGTTACTGTAATGTTACGTGATTTAACAGTCTTACTTTCAATTGAACAACTAATGCTCCAGATTAACCCTTACACTCATGTGATGATATCTACTGTACCCATGGTTCCAGCAAAATCTGCCCAGGTAATGAATGATCCATTGTTACCTGCCTTTATAATTTATTATTTTAATACTCACGTGCCGCAAGGTGCAACAGTTTGCAGGATACATGACCAAAGAAATTTTAACTAGCGTTGACTTGATTGGTGTCCTTGGCAACCTTTATTTGTATATTCTTTTAATCACCGAGTTTCTTTTCTTGTTTACATTATAGTTCTTGGCAAAAGTGAGGATATTTCTCTGTGATTTGTTAGCGATTTTACAGTGAATTTAAGCTTAGGTTAGTTGTTTACTTAATATGTTTGACTTGGTGAGGATGATATTAAGGAATGAGTGATGAAATTTATTTATCAGAATTGGAATGTGAGTTTGACGATGGTCAGAGTCTTGATTGTTGAATCTTCTATGTAATTTTAAGGACGTGAGTACATTTCTCGTAAATATGGCTGTCTTTACATGCTCATCAGCTGAGAGGTCAAAAGTGAAAAGGTTAAAAGGCGATTTATCTAGGTTCTGCCAAATTAATTACAGTAGAGTCTCGGAAACTTGACCTAATGTGGATTAAGAGGGTTATTATTATAGAACTAGGCAACACTGAAAAATGTCTTCTAATGTAATACTTGAAGATTGAGAGGGTGTTGAGTTCTGAAAATATTGAGTTTTATGGACTCATCGAAGAGTTATATTAAACTCGTTTAAGGTTACTGTATACATATTAAAACACTGTACTAAAAGTTTTTAACATAGGTGGTGGTGATTGTTGTTTTAAGGGTTAGAATATCAAGGTCATCTACCCCTAACTTGTAGAAACTATAAGAAATTATGGAACAGTGTAAAATCATTTATTTAATATTAAAACCCCCTTACATGTTTTTTTGAAGGAACTACAGATGAAGACATTAAGCTATTAGGTTGTGTAATGTATCAATAATACAAGCCATTTATATAGAAGACTAGCTGAAGTACCCGTGCTTCGCTACGCGTCATAAATAAATTAAAATGTGAAGGTGACAGTTAAAACAGGGGATAGGCGAGGTGCTGCGCAAAGGGAGATTAAGGATGGAATATTTTGTCCAACTACACCGCTCGGCGTTGACCGTGTTTTATAGCACAAATTTAGGTTTAACTCGCTAACGGTTGGAGATACCTTTCGGATAGAAAATGTAATTTTAAACCTCGTATATGCCATCAAAAGTTTGCTATTTCTTAGCGTTCTCTTTTTATTTGAAATGGAAATATGAAAGTTTGAAACCAAAGGGTGTAGTGACGTCACTAAAATGGTCGCCATCTTTAAATAGTGCAAAGTATTGAAATCAAAAGTAACCTATATGTTAACCAGGTAAATCAGTTACTTCCATGTAAAATTCATGTAAATCGGACCAGTGGTACTTGCGTGATTGAGTAATACAGAGACACACACCATCTCATTTTTAGCCTCGCTTCGCTCGCGTCATATTGTGATTCAATGAAATGCAGGTTTAACCCCGTTAACACCCCTTTAGAACCTGAATATCCAAAAATCCCTCCTTAGTAGACGTTTTCGACACACAACATACATACAGTAAAACCCCGTTTTAGCGTGCCCGCTTTTAACGAAGATTTTCGTAAGTCCCAACCAAATCTCCATAAGCACAGTGTTATTTAAACCCCCTTCTTACGAACCCCGATATAAGGAAAAGTCCGCTTCTAAGGAATATATTTCACATAAATTACGATTGCGCATCCCGTTGTAACGAATATGTCGATAAGATACGTTTTTCTAAACTTGTTTTGAATGTAAATTAACTTCCGTTTTGACGTAATCTCAGTCCGAAGTTGACGCGCTAAACGAAATCGCTCCTTTAGCGACGTATAGAACCGTGATAAATTGGCGCGGCCGTTGGAAATCACTGTTACCGGCAAGCAGCAGTCACTAGCACGCTAGACGCTGTTGGTTAGTTATGTCCATTGAACTGTAAGTAGTACTGGAATGACGGCTGTATGGGAACGAAGTGCGGTTTACCTTCAGACTAGCTATACAGCCTAGAGGCATGACTGACGTAGGGCCTACGCGTAAATGCCGCGAGACTCGGGTAACTTCACGAAATATAAATATTTAGGCAAAAGGTCTCTTGCAAACTTCACGTGATTTAGGTGAAAGATTAAAAGCAATAAGACTCTGAAAATGTTTATGGATATTCTACAAAATGGAAATGTATTCTAGAAAAAATTACGGAATCAGTAGAAAGTCGTGCCTTCCATGGCTTACGCTGCCTGAACCGTCATTGATAGACCCCCAAGTACTGTATATGCGTACGAAATGTAGAGCTGTTCAAGCTCTACAAAAAAGTCAGTGGACGCATATACTTATCTCCAACCGTTAGGGAGTTAGGACAGTTTTAGTCGGGTAATGTCTACAGTGACATCAGCTGCCTTAACCTATAGCCGCAGCGCTCTTACACCGGCTAGGCACTTCTGTCCCGCTGCTCCAATCGCTGCTTAGGAATCACGCGGACGCGAGGGGTGCGGACTGAAGGCTCATTCTCTGTTTTTGTTCCTGTGTTGTTGGAAGTTGTGCTACGAGTTTTTTGTGTCTGTGATAAGAGTTGTACTGCGAGTTACGGCGGACCACATTCATTATGGCTGCAAAACGTAAGAAGCTGACTCTTCGGAAAAAGATAGACATCATCAGGGATGTTGAAAGGGATAGCCAAGTACCTTTGTCACAGATGGCAAAAAAATATGACTTGGCACCCTCTACGCTGTTTGGCATCATGAAACAGAAGGAAGCTATTCTGACCGCGGAAGTTGAGTGCGGTTCTGGGGCAAAAATACGGAAGAATATTCGTTCTTCGCCGTACGAGGAACTTGAAAACATTTTAATGAAATGGTTCGAGGGAAAAAGGAGTGAGAACGCTCCAATTGACGGGAACATACTTAAACAAAAAGCTCAAGAAATCGCACTAAAGCTGGGTTTGGTTGATTTCCATGCTTCTAATGGCTGGTTTGATCGCTTCAAAAAACAGCACAATCTTTCGTTCCAAAACATGTGCGGCGAGAGTGCGGAAGTTAATGACGATACAGTTGTATACTGGAAAGAGAAAACGTTGCCTCGACTTCTTGAAGGATATGATGCTAAGGATATTTTTAACGCCGATGAAACGGGAGTGTTTTACAACTTGCTCCCGTCCAAAACCTACGCTGTTCGCGGAGAAAAATGCCACGGATGCAAAAAAAGTAAAGAAAGACTGACAGGGTTGTTATGTGTTAACAGAACAGCAACGGGAGTGAAAAATTACCCCCACTAATAATTGGAAAATTTAAGAATCCAAGATGTTTCAAGAACACCCGTACACTCCCATGTAAATATGATTTTAACAAAAGTGCATGGATGACATCGGAGATATTTCGAAAATTTTTACAAAGCTTGGAAGCCAAGATGGGATCGGCAGGAAGGAAAATAGTGCTGGTGATAGACAGATGTCCAGCTCATCCTTCAGATACGTCTTTCCTGCGGAATATCAAAGTGGTTTTCTTTCCTCCTAACTGCACCAGTCACCTGCAGCCTTTGGACCTTGGCATTATTCATTCTGTGAAAGTGAAGTACAGGAAGGCCCTGGTTCAAAGAGCTGTTTCTTTCCTCGAAAGAAATGAGGTAATGAAATTTAACATACTCCAAGCCATGCATATGTTTGTAGCAGCATGGCAACTAGTCACAACGACCACTATTCAAAACTGCTTTGGCCATGCAGGTTTTGATGCTATTTCAGAAGTTTTTAATAATGAAGAAGACGCTACTGATGACATTGGGGAAGACTGGTGGGTTGTATCAAAGGATTCTACTGTCACAACATTTGAAGAATTTGTTACTTGTGATGATGATATCCTAACCTCACCACCACAGATGGATGTTGGAGACCTTTGTGATGATGCAAAAAGGCAAAGTACTGAAGAGGAAGACGAAGAAGAAGAAGAAGAAGAGGATCCAGCAGAACCAACTTTTGGGGCAGCAGTGGAAGGACTGGATATTGTCCGCCGGTACTTCTCCTCCTTCGGTGTGGATGAAGAGCTCATCAACACTCTCAACCAAATTGAGAGAAAACTTCTTTCCGTGAGACATCTGGGCAAGAGGAAGCAAACTACTTGACTGGACTACTTCAGAAAGTGAAGGGTAATACCTCATGCTTATTCTCATAGTTCTCATAGTCTGCCTTCACAAATCTTCTTCTTCTGCTTTTCCCGGTTCCAGTGATCTGGGTCGGGGCACGAATCAAGGACCTCCATCCGAGGCCTCGACTCGCACACTATCATATTTAGGCTATTTGTACGATGGGTTTGCCACACCCAAAGGTATGAATTAAATATGATATGATGAAACATGAGATTGTGGAGTGTGTTTGGTCCGCGACAGCTATTTTATTTCGCTCAAGTCCGCCGGTAAACCGGTGAGGACACCCCTATCCGCCACCTGGGACGCGCCACGTCGGAGTATCACCTCTCCGCCTGCTACGACAACGTAGTAGGTTCGTGGCCTTCACAAATATCCTTAATATATGTTAGGCCTCTGTTCCTTCAAGTTACAATTACAAGTCAGTAATACCTATTTCTCCTTTCCTTGCTGCAGCTTGTGCTCCCAATGGACCACTAAGGAATCCGTTACCTGTGCTGTTTCGTAAATATTTTCTGTTATTCTTGTGTTAATTTGACTTTTTAGTGTTTCTTAACATGTTCACTTATTATTTCTTGACATTACATTAGTTGAAGACATAAATGTACCGGTATCATTATTTCTTGTGATATATAGCCTATTTTCTTCGAACCCCCTTCTAAGGAAGAAATATCTAATCCCCCTGAGATTCGTTAAAAAGGGGTTCTACTGTATCTCCAAAATATCCTTCTTCTAACTTTAATAGTTTGGGTTGGTCGATGAGAGAGAACATCCAAAAATCCTTCCTTAGTGGACGTTTTTCTTCCAGAATTTCACCCCTCCCCATAAGCCCCTTAAATTGGATTTATGAAAAAACGGTCGAACACCTACTTATTTTACTTATTTATTTATTTATTTTTAAGCTGATTGATTTCCTCCGAGTTTCAAATTCTTCGCCTATGTCGTTTAAGAGATACACGCTCCGTTAAGAATCTTTCAACCCCCACTTTACATCCCTTTCACCTCATAATATACACTACATCGAAAAACCATTAGACATGTGTCAGCTTATTTTAATGATTAGTATATATGCCAAGTATCACATCCCCAAATGAAACCACTCGTGAGATATTGTTATTCAATGAAATGCACGTTCACCCCCCCCCTTAACACCTATTTAGAACCTGAATATTCAAAACTCTTTCCTTAGTGGACGTTTTCGATATACAACGAACATATCCCCAAAATTTCATGTTTCTAACTTCAATAATTTTGGCTGGGTGAGTGAGTCATTCAGGACATTTTCTTTCATTTATTTTTGATAATTTCACCCCTCCCCATGAACCCCTTAAATTGGATTTATGAAACAAACGGTCGAACACCTATTTAGTTATTTAAAGCTGTTTTCCCCCTGAGTTTGATGAGTGAGTAAGTGAGTCTATCAGTTAGGACACTTTTTTTCCTGTTTATTTTTCCCCATAATTTCAACCTTCTCCAAGGGCCCCTTAAATTGGATTTATGAAAAAACGGTCGAACACCTATTTACTTGTATTTTAAGCTGTTTTTTCCCGCCGAATTTCAAACTTCTCGCCTATGTCGTTTAAGAGATACACGCTCCGTTAAGAATCCCTCAACCCCCAATTTTCACCCCTTTCACCTCATAATATACACCACATTTATAAACCCTTAAACATATGTCTGATTATTTTTAATGATTAGTTTATATATGGTACCGAATATCACATCCCCAAAGAAACAACCCATGAGATATCGTTATTCAATGAAATGCACGTTTACCCCCTTAACATCTCTTTAAAACCCGAATAAACAAAAATCATTCCTTAGTTGACGTTTTCGACATACAGCGAACATATTCCCAAAATTTCATTTTTCCAACTTTAATAGTTTTTGCTGGACGTGATGAGTGAGTGAGTCAGACAGGACAATTTCTTTCAATTATTTTTACCAGAATTTCACCCCTCCCCATGGGCCCCTTAAATTGGATTGATGAAAAAACGCTTGAACTTATTTTTTAAGCTGTCTTTTTCCCCTGAGTTTGATGAGGGAGTGAGTTAGTCAGTCAGTCAGTCAGTCAGTTAGGACACTTTCTCTCCTTTTTCCCACAGAATTTCACCCTACCCCATTGGCCCCTTAAATTAATTTATGAAAAAAAAAAACGGTCGAACGCCGATTTACTTACTTTTTAAGCTGATTTTTTTTTTTTGCTGAGTTTCAAATTTCTCGCCTATGTCGTTTAAGAGATGGGCCTACACGCTCCGTTAGGAATCCTTCAGCCCCCAATTTTCACCCCTTTGACCTCATAATAATACACCACATCGAAAAACCCTTAGACACATGTCTGCTTATTTTTAATGATTAGTTTATATGCCGAGTATGACATCCACAAATGAAACCACTCGTGAGATATTGTTATTCAATGAAATACACGTTTAACCCTCTTAAGACCCCTTTAGAACCTGAATATCCAAAAATCCTCCCTTAGTGTACGGTTTTGACATACAACGAACATATCCCCAAAATGCCATGTTTCCAACTTCAATCAATATTTTTGGCTGGGCGATGATGAGTTGAGTGAATGAGTCAGGATATTTTCTTTCATTTTTTTTCTTCAGAATTTCACCCCACCCGATGAACCCCTTCAATTTGATTGATCAAAAAAACTGTCGAACAGGTATTTACTTACTTTAAAGCAGTTTTTCCCCCTGAGTTTGATGAGTGAGTGAGTCAGTCAATCAGTTAGGACACTTTCTTTCCTGTTGCTGATTTTTTTCCGCTGAGTTTCAAACTCCTCGCCTATGTCGTTTAAGAGATACACGCTCCGTTAGGAATCTTTCAATCCCTACTTTTCACCCCTTCACCTCATAATATGCACCACATCAAAAAACCCTCAGACACGTGTCTTCTTACTTTTTAATGATGAGTTTATATGCCGTGTATCACATCCCCCAATGAAACCAATCGGGAGATATTGTTATTCAATGAAATTCAGGTTTAACCCCCTTAAGACCCCTTTAGAACCTGAATATCCGAAAATACTCCCTTAGTAGACAGTTTTGACATACAATGAACATATCCCCAAACTGTCATGTTTCTAACGTCAATAATTTTGGCTGGGCGATGATGAGCGAGTGAGTGAGTCAGGACATTTTCTTTCAATTTTCTTTTTTCAGAATTTCACCCCTCCCCATGAACCCCTTAAATTTGATTTTTGAAAAAAAAAAACTGTCGAACAGCTATTTACTTTAAAGCAGTTTTCCTCCCTGAGTTTGATGAGTGAGTGAGTGAGTCAGTCAGTCAGTTAGGACACTTTCTTTCCTGTCCCCCCCCAGAATTTCACCCCTCCCCATGGGCCCCTTAAATTGGATTTATGAAAAAACGGTCAAACACATATTTACTTATTTTTTTCCGCTGAGTTTCAAATTCCTCGCCTATGTCGTTTAAGAGATACACGCTCCATTAGGAATCTTTCAATCCCCACTTTTCACCCCTTTCACCTCATAATATACACCACATCGAAAAACCCTCAGACTCGTGTCTTCTTATGTTTAATGATGAGTTTATATGCCAAGTATCACATCCCCCAATGAAACCAATCGGGAGATATTGCTATTCAATGAAATGCAGGTCTACCCCCTTAACACCTCTTTAGAACCTGGATATCCAAAAATCCTCTCTTAGTGGGCATTTGTGGCTCTTGGAAGCTGCATACCAAATTTCATTCCAATCCGTTCGGTGGTTTCTGAGATTCAGTGAGTGAGTAAATGGTATTTGATAAATATGTAGTAGAAGATAGTGTCAAGTCTTTGTTATGCTAAACTCGGTTGACAGTGCTTTGTGAGTAGTTGAGTAACTGACGGGATTTCAAGTAAAGATCCTCATTTTCTATACCGGTAGTGCAGAGCGCAACTGGCATCCAGTCGGCCGTGTCTCGACTTGAGCTATGTTGCCATGGAAACTATCTGCCTTGCCATTCCTTCATGAGTATATTTTATGATTTGATTAGCCTGTGCTTGAGTGAAAAAGGGCCGAAATCGGAAGAATGAGAAAGACTATCGAAAATTCATGTAGCCAGCGGTTCCTTCTGGGTCCTAAACTATGTGTATGCAAAATTTGGTTGAGATTGGTGAAACGGTGTAGATTTGTATACGGAACAGACCCACCCACATACATACTGACTTTCATAGAGAATTAAAATATCTGATCCACGTAGGATTCTAACCCATGACCTCTGACTTTGTACACTGATGCTGTGAATAATAAGCTAATGTGTGATACTTTAATTCTCATCTACGATGAGGACGTGGATTTGAATCTTACATGGGTCAGACATTTTAAATCTCTTATCTTCCGTCTACGTGGCTTGGACTATTTGTACATTACCCAACCCAATAGCTTAAAGTCTTCTCTGTCACCATTGAGGTCGTGAAAATCCAATTCTTGAAGGAACATAATTGTTTGCACCGAAAATGTTCCACTCTCGCGTCGGGCATCCTCAAATCATGCAGCCATACCACATGTCTGGAATCTGCTTTCTATTCGGCCATTTTCATGATAGAACAGAATTCCAAATTATATTTTCTTTATAAATTTAGTGATTTGCTAGTGGTTCAACATAGAATTTTTTTCATTTAAATAGATGTCAGTTGTCAGAGCACCTTGAAGCTAGTACACAATTCAGATAAGTTACCATATTGCACCATTCAACACAGTATTAGTAGACAAACACTGCTTATTTGTATTTGCAGTTCTAGCTTTTTACCATCATTTCAGCACAGTACTTTTATACCTTCATCTCATATTTGTTTACTGCTTAATTAAGCATTGTGGGGTTTGAAGCCATTTTTTCAGTGTTGCCTTAGTAAACAAGAGTTTAGTGCTTTCCAGTCGGTCAACACGAATGTACCCAAAAGAGCTGGGTTATGCCCTACTCCTGAAATAAATTACATGAGATATGCTAAATGGTGATAGATATCCAGAGTTTGTAATTTGGAGTGATTATATAGTTGTAAAAATCAACTATGGTTAAAATGTAATATTACAGGCTACTACTTATCTGGTAGTCTTCCTTGCAGGATCTGCATGCAGTTTTCATGTTCACTGTAACTCCAGGTGTGGTCTACTGAGATGGTCTGTTATCTCAACTACACGTGTTTTTCCTTTTTCTTCCCTCTGTTCATATGTGCTGTGCGGAGTCAATGCGATGTGTTTATGTCGGGTGTTGCCAACTTAGATAAGATGTATGTTATTGAATGAGCTGGGTCTACAACTATCAAAGGCCTTCGCTACCTTTGCTGTGCTTTAGCGGGTTGTTTTTGGAGGGCCACAACCATTTGTGGTTGACTTTGGAGATTTTGGTCGTGTTTTTAGAGCTATTTTGTCTTGTATATTTGGATATGATGATGCTCGCTTGATGAGCAAATAACCTTCCCATTTGTTAGAGAAGTGTGTAATAAGTAAATAAATAACACTAGTATGCAATGAAATTACTACCTCCAAAGTTTGAATGTGTTTAGGATATTTTTAGCATGCTAAAATCAAATTCATAGCCAGAAAGTTCCTATTAAAAATTTAATTTTTATTTTCTTACTGTATAATAATGTTAAGAGCATAATCATTTAAACTGTAATTCTTAGTATTTTAGAATATGAAAACCAATTCTATAAAAAATATTTTAAGATGTTTATAGTAAAACCCCGAGAGCACCAGACATCGGATGTTTCTTAGTACTCAGGGAGTGAAAGCACCTGGGGAAGTTAGTATACAGCTTTGACATGAACTATTGTGTTTAAGTAATTTAGGTACTGTATTTCTGTTTTGACTTACAAATATAAGTTTTACTATATTTGATCCACCTAGTTCAATATCTTCATTTGCATTCTTATTAGTAGGAATTTTCTGTTATAAGTCACTTGTAACCTAGAATGATGATAGTTTTTTTTTTTTCCTTCTTTCAAAAAGTACTGCCCCTAATAACGTTTGACCAGCGTGTGTGTGTGTGTGTGTACAGATAAAATAAATCTAATTTCATGATTTAATTACCATGAAAAAAAATTAAGTTAGGGAATTATTATTATTATTATTTATTTACCAAGAATTGTGCCTACAATTTATGGACGGCAGATAGATGTCTCCATCTCCGTTCATTAAATCTATACAAATCTGATATGTTACATATATACAATTTACATATATACAATGTCATGTTTCCATGACTCGACTGTAATATAAATATTCTTGGCAAACACATTGTCATACTTATCTAGTTTATTTAACATAAGTGCACCAGAACACAGCAATATGGACGCTCATCTGGCTGCCAATCTGACACTTGGGAGCCAAGGGCTCAAGAAAGTGTGTGCTGATAGAATTATCAACTTTCTAATTGCTTTACCTTTCTTAGTTTGTGTGGGCTTGATGCCTTCTGGGAGGTATCTGCTCCTGGCATATCAATATCAGCTTTGCAGAGTCACTTGTTTCAAATACACTTTTGAAAAAATATATCAAATTGTCTTTCATTTAGGGAATGTTACCAAGTCATACCATTCTATACATTGTCTTGATTTATTATTTCACCAGATCTGATCTGATAGTTGTCTTCAATCTGTTGAATAAAATATTAACTGAATTGTGTTATACTTACCAGAGTGCATTGCATTACCAGTAGCATTTGTAATAAATCAGTTCTCCTTCCCATCTGTTGACTTTAAGATTAAATTCTCATGAAAAGCAGTTTATTGTTTTATTTTCACATAAATTGATTTTGATTGTAATTGATCTTCCTTTATCTTTTTTCTAGCCCGGTCCAAAACATCTCGTCATTTTTGTTGTGTTACGAGTGCTGTTCATCCCCTTCTTCTTGGCATGTAATTATGTTCCTCTGAACAGAACACGCTTGATGCCAGTGTTCATCACGAGTGACTATGTGTACTGGTTGGGAGCTGTATTCATGGGCCTGACTAGTGGACACTTAAGCTCTCTTGGCATGATGTACTGTCCAAGGTTAGTGAGTCCCATGTACCATTCTGATGAAATCAATGGTATTTAAGCCACATTGGTCATATGAGCCTGGGCCTAATCTGTAAACTTTTCGGGAGCTGGATATGTCTTAACTAGTAATTTTTGACCATTTTGATGAGTCGCCCATTTCAAATAATTATTTTTAAATGTCATATATTTTATCTTATTTTCCCTTTGTTTCTTCCTCTGTCCTCACCTGCTTATTATTTTGTTTGTCCTTATCTGAATATTTATCCTTCTTTCCTGTCTAATGATTGTTATGTACCTTTGGCATTTTCCTAGGCCGGTTCTACGTAAGTGTGCTTGCCCGGAAAAAAAGGAAGGAAGCTTGTAGTTTAACGTGACCGTTAATCTTGAGATCATGAGCCACGGGACCTCCTTTTTACGTGGAATCCGAACCACAGGGCATGGCATTTCACTTCGAAAATCTCACATGCATTGACCGGGAATCGAACCCGGACCGCCTTGGTGAGAGGCGTACAGCTAGACC
Source organism: Meconema thalassinum (assembly GCA_946902985.2). Classification (NCBI taxonomy): domain Eukaryota; kingdom Metazoa; phylum Arthropoda; class Insecta; order Orthoptera; family Tettigoniidae; genus Meconema; species Meconema thalassinum. Next base: position 312,985,257 of record OX336393.1, on the reverse strand, counting down.
GCTGAGCCACCACGCCCCCTGTGCTTGCCCGGCCTTGGCGTGCTATACATGTATGCTTTGCACAGTACTATGCAAGAACGGCGTTTGTGCAGTGTCTGTTGAGCTTTTATGGGAAACTTTTTTGCTAATGAATTCTAGAAGCCTTCCCTAATCTTACTAACCATCTAATTTCACAACAAATAGGCCATTAGTTTGCTGCTTTATAAGACATCAAAATAAGAATCATTTGCCTTGTACCATCTATTGAAGCAAAATAAGAACTGGCAGCTTGTTCACATGCAATTTGATATTCACTACCATCTGGGATAAGAATTTGAATCTTTTATATATGATTCGCGTTGAAAATATTCCAAAGAGAATGAAAAAACTGGCCTGATAAATCACCTGATCTGAATCCTATAATTAATGTGTGAAAATATTTGGAACAGGGGCTGATTATCAGAATTCAGCATCCCCGCAATTCGGTGGCGTGATTCGATCTAATCAGTGAATGGCTTCAACTGCAGAAGCTTGTGTCCTCCGTTGTTGTTGATTCTTTAGAGGCTTTGCAACATCATGGTCATGTAGCCCCATGTACTTGGGTGTGTGTAGAGTCTGACTGATAACCTGTGTCACTGTGATGTCTGTGCTAGTGTGCGTATTTGTAAACAAGGTAGGATTTGGGTGGGAAACAGCCATGGCCATCAGTGAGGTACTGACCCCAATATTTGCTTTTTCGAAGTCATTTTTGGCATCTGTGGACATTTTATTGCTATATTTTAAATTTTAATAAGATAGGACCATTTTTAGAAAGTTAGCACGTCAAGAATCAAACTAGTCAAGATATGATTATTGCTGGTACAATTTTATTACGAGAGAAATGATTTATTTTTGTGTGTTTAAAATAAAGCTAGCCAGAGGCGGTCAATACGTTTGAAGTTGATCTGTGTAGGGGAGATACTGAGCTCGTATGGCTCATGTCTGGTGACACTTTAACTTATACTAAGTTGGGCTGCGTGAAAATTGTACCACGGAAAGTTTGATAATCATCGTGTGGATGCTTGAAATACGCCACAAATTATTGGTTAATGTGCAAGTGTACAAATTGTTGTTAATTGGCGATATTTCGCAGAACTGTCAGTGATAGAAAAACGTGCTGTTGAACTGACCGCATGGTCAAAATTTTCGTAGAGCCACGGGGAGATTCTAAACTCTTAACAACAATGAAATTCATATAAGGGCATTCAGATCAGTTATCAAATTCATTTCCAAGCGGAAATTGGCAAAATTAGAATTTTTACTGACGATCGGAACAATTTTGTGCAATTTTGCGAAGTGGTAAATTTAGTGAGCAACTCTACCCCAGAGTTTGTTCAAGCCATTGGCGGAGACAATGGCCTCTTCTTTTGTATCGTCCACACATGTGTAGCTGCAGTTTTTTGATACTTCCAAGGATTAATTATTGTGGAGTCTGTGTTTTTTATAAATCATCATAACCGCTGCAATCATGACTGACCACGTGGGAACGCACACTGTAACTGAATTTATAAGCTCACCCTCGGGTTTTGCCTTGTGCAGTGAGTTTGGGGTATTTTATTCATATATTATTATATTGGGTCAAAGTCTGGGGTGGAGCGGTGATTTTTAATGTGCCAAGTGTATTTTTATGGACGGATTCATTTTCGGCTGTTCTGGGCCGACTATATTTGCTGTTTATCAATTATCGGGTTTTGGATTTTTGATATTGTAAAATATGGGGTTATTGCAATTTATTACGTTTTGGGAACAGGGATATAAAAGACTGTATTATTTCCCGAGTAGAAGCATTATTTCATTTTGGTTTGGGGTTAATATGTTTATTTTAACTAGTATTGTTAAAAGTTTCAATTGCTGACTGTACCATAGGTACATATGAATCAGAATTTCGAAGCCTGGAAATTGACACACCCGGAAAAGTTAAGCAGTAATTGGACTTGTTGGTATCAAGTCAAGGAATACCTGGGCTATTAATAGCGTGAACTCCCATGAACTTTCCGTAGGAAAAGTACTGAGTGACGTCAGAGCTAGCTTAAACGAATTACGTTCGTCAAATGTTCGTATGTTGCCACGTATATCCGCTTGAAGCGGGCGCACTCCAAAATAGTTCTAGCCTGACTGAGCACAGCTTTCGGTGGAGGAATATACATGCGCCAGTGTTTGAAATGGCGTGTTGAGGGTTCTGTCTTCGTCTTCTTGCTTTGGGTCGTTTTATGTGACAGGGTTTCTGTAACGAACAGCAGAGATCAGGTCTTCTGGCTTAATGGGCTGAGTCCAAGTCTTCTCGCGCCCAGGGTCAATTTATCTGGCATGTTCCGATAATCGAACAGCAGAGACTATAACTACGTATCCACTGAGCCTTTGAGCTATTGGGTGACTACATTTGTAAATATGGTTGTATTCATAGACCATGGTTGCTGATTGTATCACACCCTAAAGGACGATCATAAACTCATTTCATCATCTGTTGTAGAAGTCATGAGAGGATGTCGTGGACGGAAAACAACAAGTGTGACGAGTGTAGATTTTTCTGTACAAACTGTACAAGTGTAAATATGATAGGAGGCTGAATGCCTGGGGTCAAACTGACCAGAAGTGTTGTTGCTCTAAGAGCATAGAAGCAATGAAAATAAGGTACTGTAAAAACAAAGAAACATTATTACAAGTGCATTTTAAAGGGTCGATAACATGTACCATATGTAATTAGTGTATTTATGTATAACCAGTACAGCCAGAATATATGGTGGTTTTCAAGGGTATCAGGGTTTATTCCTGTCTTGCATGATCCTGGTAGCATCAGTGAACGCATGTATAATGCCCACACCTGCGGTAAAGGGGTCTCAATGTCGGGAAAATCAGTTGTTTATTTTATTTTATTCAGGAAGAACCATTTGATCAACCTTGTTAAATTCACTTGTGGCCTGTATTTAAAGGCAGTAAATTCTGTAGGTTTGTTTCCAAAGGGTATTTAAAGTTAAATCAACTCCACTGGGGAGGTGTGAGTGTTTCAACACCTACCTGGACTTTTGTTAGGATGATGATCCTATTTTCAGATATCATTTGCAGATCAAGTATGTGGATCTATAAGTCATGTAGCTATGATCTAGTTTATTATTATTGGTGACATGATGTAGTCATGATAGTTAGTTAGAAGCTTGACTATTCACTTAAGGTGATCATGCTACATGGAACCCTGACGATGTTGTTATGAAAACATTTGTTGTGTAATTTATTGTTATTTATTTTAACAATCCATGATTGGCAAGAATTAGGAGTTGATATTCGTATTTTAGTGCAGTAATCCGTTTGGAGCTGAATATTTTTATATTACATGGAATTGCAAAGTTATTGAAATGATGAATATTTAGCCAAGGAAGCTGTGGAACTTGATGGTTATTGAAAATCGTCGTTGTTGTAATATGAGGAAGTATTTATGGCACAAGATTTTTGTTTAGGTTGTGACGGTTTATTCCACAAGTGAAAGGTTATTATGTGAATTGTTTGTAAAAGGTATTTCCGCACAGTAGCGAGGGTATGTACCGTAAATATTATTATGAAGATTGTAGGGTGAATAGGATGCTGTTTAAAGCGCATTCTGTAATGGACTATTCATGGAGTTGCGTTTATTAAGAGATATTTCCGCAGTTAGTTGTGAGGGTATGTACCGTAGGTGTTATTTGGATTGGAATGTGAAGATTTATGCCACATATGATTAGATAAAGCCATTATTAAAAGGTTACATTATACTTTCTTCGGCTTTTCCCAATTAATTGGGGTCGCCGGAGCCAACCAGACTCATTTTGGATTTGGCCGGGGATTTAAGGCCGGATGCCCTTCCTGACACTACATGATTTTTCAGGTGAAAATTCCACCCCACTGTCACCAGGATTCGAACCCCGGCCGTCCGGGTGAAAGACGAGCAGCTAAGTCACTGCGCCATCACGCTCCCCTATTAAAAGGTTGCATTAAAAGTGAATATAAAAACAGCTGTTACAGCATACATCTCTAATGTAAAGAATTGATAACGTTCAGTAGAAGTTATCCTATTAATATTACTTATTAATATTGAGAGGCGTTCAGATGTTATAGGACGCGGACCTAGAGACCTTATCGAACTCTTTCACACATTCTGAACTAGTTGGAGCACCGACCATCCAATGACTACACTTTTCGAGTGGTGGTTGAACAAAATTTAATAACAGCAAAACACATAACAAGGGGACATGAGTCGCGCATGAAATGATATAATGAGGGTTGATGGGTCTGGAATAAAGGTACACATATTATCAAAAACAAATAAACAATAGTATAAAAATAAACCGAGTAGTAAAGAGAATAATTCCGAGATGCCTAACGCGTTCTAGACTGGAGATCGTTCAAAGCTAAACTCAATTAAAACGGGGTAGCAATAAAACAAGTTAACAATAGTGCAAATAGTATCTTTCTTCCCACCACTGGCTAACTACAAATCGTAGTTAGGAGAGATATTCTAGGAAGTTACGAAGTCACGAAGCCCCAGAACAGAAAAACCTTACCCTTAAACAAGTATGTCACTTACAGAAACACAACCCAAGAACAAACGCAAGCCTAACGCATATATCAATACAATCAAATCCAAACCTGACATTACTCCAACAAAAGATTACAGGTACACTTGACATACAATACTAAAAACAAAACGCTTTACCAGAGACTAGTTCAACCGAACAGCAACACACCAAGGAAAGTAAATATCAATGACTTCGTTTACTTCCAGAATAAATCCCCTTTCCGGAAGAAGTACGAGACTCGGTTATCTTGCGAAAGACAAGATGAGGTTGCACTGTAGTCCCGGGTACATACAATGCACACACATTCTATCATTTCAAAAGGGTAACCGTACGTCTCATTTAATAAACGTAATGAGTTCACGTGTTGTTTCTCGACTGAAGCCACGCAATAAAACAAGAACAAACTGACATGACCCTAGGCGTTCAGTCGAGCCCACTTAAGCAATTAACCTTAACCCGCCCTTAATATTAGGACACTGCTTATAAATAAATGACCAGAAGTATGTCGAGGCCCTAAAATAAAATAAATAACACAACACAACAACAATTAATTAGCTCACGGCATTCATCCATCGTGGCTTCATCATCATCATCAACAAAACAAAAATACATATTACATCATCACCTCCAGGTAACGCCCGAAGCAGCTTCCCTTGCTCCTGGTCATTTAATTATCCAGCAAAAATAAACGTAACACACGCGTAGGGGAAAAGGGACAAAGAAAATACAATGCAAATAACAACAAGAGACCCCAAAACCATTTACCCCAAAACCAACACGATCCCCCAAAACGTATATCTACACAAGGGAAGAACATAAACATAACCAAGATAACGTAATATAAGAACGCGATCTCCAATCTAGAGAGGGACAAGTTAACACTGAAAGAAGTGGGACAAGGTATTCCTAACCAACTTCAAGTTACACATATTTCATGCATATTGGCACTTTAAATAACAAGGAACTTAGCTTTCTCCTGAGACGGTCTCGACGACAGTAGTAAATACATATCCTTTTTAAACCTGTTTTCCTTCCAGTGAAGTAATGTGTACAGAAACATCGAAGGACGAAACGTAAGAAGAATATAAGATTGGGATTTTAAAGACATATTGGATAAGTATCTTTTTGGCTTCTTATCCTCATCTCGGCTCTATTCTCCTATATAACAAAATCTGACGATGGTATTGTTGACTTTTAGTCTCTTTGATTGAGATCACACTCTCCATAGTGGGCACTTCTTCCTTTTTCACAAGATCTAAGTCGGTTTAAATTTTAACCAGCAGATGGCAGTCTTTATAATATCGTTACTTGTCGACCCGTTTATAAAATATAATCGGGTCAAATATTATTAATGAATATGACATTATACGATTACTAAGCTTAACCGCTTGAGTGATTAAGCCAAGATCTATCAATTTAAAATAATATGAAATGATTCAGAAGACCAGGAAAGACAAGATCAGGAATGAGAAGATAAGAGAAGAAGTAGGAATAGATGATTCTCTCCTTAATAAGATCCAGATCTCAAGACTGAAGTGGTTTGGTCACATGAAGAGGATGCCACCAAACAGAACTGCACGGAAGGAATTTGAGAAAAGTAGAAGGAAGACGACCCGTGGGAAGGCCACGAAAGAAGTGGATAGATACAGTCAAGAACGATGTACTGCAGAGAGGTCGTGATTGGGACAAGTAGGTGGAGGAGGAGTCGTACAAGGACAGGGTGAAATGGAGGGGGCTCATATACCACACCCGGGCAACTGGAGTTGGTTCAGGATGATGATGATGATGAAATGAGATGGTAGTGATATAACAGTGGTGTGATCCAGTGAAGGTACATTTCTCTGCAGAGAAACGATGGACATTCGATGAATGTGAGTTAACTGTTGTACATAATTTATTAATATAAATATTTGTATAGGACTTTAATATTTTTAGACAGGGTAAATTTTATTCTTCTTGTATGTTTAGATTGGGCATGTTAGGAATAGGACTGATAGGAGTCGATGTATAAATTAAAAGCTATTTATGTAATTTCAACGTTGGCGACAGAACAGGATCAAATCTTTTAAATCGTTTATTTTGAAAACTCCTAGAAGTTTAGGTAGTTATTTATGGGAGTTAATCTTGAACAGTAAAGTCTTTTACCTAATATTTAATTTATTTTAATTTAATTATTTAATCGAAATCAGGCAGATTAGGTGTATTTTATTTTTTCATTGTAGTTGTCTTAGTTAATAAATTTACGGACACGTTTTGCTTTGCTCGTCGTTTTGATAGAAAATTCTGACATACAGTATTTGTTGTAGTTAGTCAGATGATGTGCAATGAATAATAGGCAGCCATGTTTTCCATTTAACCCATTGCTACCCGAGATTCTAAGAATCTCACTCTCCATCTGTAGTTAGTATGTATCCCTGTAGATACATGAATAGTACATCATCATTCCATATTTAAGAATGTCCCAAATGAGCAACTTGTCAATATTAGACTGACGTTTTCCTAGCTGGGGACTTCAGTGTTTCTGCAATCCTTCTCCATCCTTGGATAATGACAAGTATCGAGCTTGGTCGGGCACATTTTCGGGTACAGTACCATCCCTGTGTTTTCTGGAGTAGAGGTTGGAAACCATGGAAATCCACTTCCAGGTTGGCTGAGGTAGGAATCAAACCGCATCTTTTCAGTTTTACCTCACAAGGCTGAGTGTACCACGTTCCAGCCCTCAGATCAGAATTACATTTCTTGGCAGAGCCGGGAATTGAACCCGGTGTGTCAGCCAAGAATGCTAGCCACTATGCAACGAGGCAGACTTTTGTGGACTCCCTTCCTTGTCAAAAATGGCACTGTTACATGGTATTAGAATGATGTCTTGCAAAGGGTTCTTTTCTCTTGTGTTCCTACTTGTTAATATGTTTTCTACTATCCTACCATGTGTTTGTCCAGCATTCACTCTTTCCTTCATCATCCACTTCAAGACAAGATCTCATTGAACATGCCCACTGTTTTGAGTGACAGAAGAACTGGTACCTACCCTTCAGAAGTGAGATCACAACAAACTTACTGGTATTGGGGTTATAGCTTTGGAGAGCTATCAAGTAGACTCTTGGCATAAATGCCCACCTTAGAAGATTGCAGTATATCTGGCTGTGGGGATCAACCTTCTCTTCTTCTTTAGCATTTGTTCCACAAATTAGCAGGGTTTGCTTTTTTGATTCTGCGTTGCCATATTAGGTTACACAATTGTGTTCCATGTCAGGAAGAAGTCGGGCAATTTTTAGAACGTCGAGTAGAGTGTCAAGCCAACGCTGTCTCGGTCATCCTATTGGTCTCTTCCCATCTATCCGCAATGCCAATCCAGTGTGTGCAACTATTGCTTCAGCAGCTCGTTATACATGTCCATACCAGCGGAGACGGCTTTCCCTCATCTTTTTAGTAATTGGCGCTACTCCATATTGCTTGCGAATGTCATTATTGCTGACATGATCATGGAGTGTCAAGCCAGATGCCCACCTGACCATCTTTGTCTCCATCACACTAAGTTGCTGTTCCAACTCCTTAGTTACCCCATACAGAGCAACGAGACGGGCCACAGAATGATAAACTTTAGACTTGAGATGGTGTGGAATCTTCTTATCACATAAGTCACCGGACCAAGAGCGCCACTTCAGCCGTGCACTGCTCACGTGATGTGTTATTTCAGGGTTCCATCTGCAGTAATAGTCGAGCCAAGATATTTAAACGACAATGTCTTTGGAAGGTCAGCACTATTAATTTGAATCGTATTCGGATAATTTAGATCAACCTTATCCTTTTTAATGTCCTCTTTGATTTTTCCTCTGTCCACTTCTGTCATTGCATTTTTCTGTGTTTCTATCCTTTTATATTAAAGAATTTTATGTACAGTAACTATGCTATGATGTGCTGCAGTATACTTCTGTATTAAGCAAAATGTCTCGATTATGCAAGCTATGTATGTCCTCGTTACTGTTTCTGCAGGTCGGTGGAGCCTCAACACGCAGCTACAGCTGGCATGTTTGGTGCTGCCGCTCTTATCACGGGAATCTTTAGTGGAATCTTGTTTTCCATGGCCTTTCCCGAGATTGTTGCCGGATTCGAGTGGTAACTTTAGGGGGAGGGAGTCTGCGGCTACTGTTATTGTTGGGAGAGCCAAGGGTATGGTATCATAGATTGGTATAAAATAAATTGCAAGTGGGAAGACAAAGACTGAATCTTTTCCTTCCTGCATGTGGAATGAGACAATTGGTAACTAATTGGTAGAATTACAGTATCTGTGGCCTTGTGCCTTACAGCTTGGTTAGAGGGACGTGTGGAGCCATGCACCTGAACCTGAGATCTTGCTTGTAGTTGGGAATCTCTTGATGTACTTATCCCTGTGGCTCTCACATTTCATAAAATTTGATAAACATTTGGATACCGAATGACTTTTCACCACACGTACTTGTGGTTCAGGGTTTTACCATGCCTTGTCTTTTGGACTAACTACATTGTAATGTTTCATTATTTCTTTTATTGTTTTAATATATTCAAACTAGTGTTATGCATTTTCTGCATAATTTTCATTTATGACATTGGTTGTTAATAACAAGAGTTATTTTAAAACCTGTTGGTATTTTTATTCAGATGAATGATCTGTTGTTCTGTGATGAGTTTTTTTTAAATGTAGATACTACAAAAGTTTTATATGTTTTTAATTTTTATTATATGATCATGTGTGTTGATTTGTTGCAGAAAACTCATTGTACTAGTTTCTACTTTTAGTAAACTGCCTTAAACACAGCATGCAGTTGCATGCTTAGGGCTGCTGCAGGGTTTGAAAAACTTAGAACTTAATGATTAAGTGGCAAAGCCAGAAACAGGTCTAAGAGAACAGATGTGACCTCTCAATGAGGAGCCATTTTCTAAAGTCATTGTGAGTTTGTAATTAATACTCTAGAGGTAACACTGGCAATGTAGATTAGTTGCTTGTGAAATTGAACATCCTTGTTATTGGGCACTGTCTCGGAAATTTGAAGATATTCTTCTTTGAAGGAACATATCCGGGTTCGATTCCTGGTTAATGCATGTGAAAATTGTGAAGTGAAATATCACTCACCTTGGTTTGGATTCCGCATCAAAGGGGGTCCCATGACTCATTATTGCGATCTACAAACTTCCTTTCTTTTGTCATCTCTTGTTCAGTTTACATATTACAAAAAGTTTAATAAACTGCATATTTTACTGTGTTTTCAAACAACCAATATTTTAAGTTGACAGGCATGTTGCATTGGATTCTACAAAGAGCCTATTTCAAAAGAGAAAAACATCATAATGTTAAAACTAAATAGAATATAAACCAAAGTCAAGTGTGATTTTTTTTTTCACTTCTGGTTATTAAAATAAAACTAAAATGACAATATTTGACTTCAATGTTGGCCTAACGTGGCATTTACGTGACTCTTAAGAATAGGACATTTTTAGTTGCTGAGTTGAATTAAACTGGATATTTACAAAATAGGGAATGAAATATGCATACATTAGAAAGATGTTTGAAGACTAAGTTTAATAGAAAATTGATATTTTATTTAGTTCATTGAAACTAAAAGCTCTTTTCTTTCTCATGTATTTCGCCTCGCATTATGATTCTTGATCTAACTTTCTGTTGGACAGTATACTGTTGTTTAATTACGTGGAAGAATTAGTAACCATGCCGATAACCACAAGGATTTAAAGTTATTTTTTATTTACAATGCTAGGTATAGCGGAACAAGGCTTTTGCCAGTCAGCTGAGATTTTAACTTGCTCCACTCAATGTGAGTATTGTTACATAGACAGTGGTGCCACGCTACCTCTAGTTTATTATTTACTTGACAGTTATTCCAATGAATCTAGCAAATCAGAAGTAGGTTCTGATAGTGGCACTGGTGGTCACTCATAGAGATCAGAATACCTTGTCAATTTTCTGGTAGAATGTTCTCTAGGTGCCCTCTTCTAGGACTTGGAAGTGGGCCATGATCTTGGTGTGGATCATTTGATAATGCTAAGAATGCAGGAGATTCAGGTTCGAGTCCCATCTGACATCTTATTTCCAAGTCTTGCTCGACAGTTGTAGCCACTCGAAGATATACTATTCTCATTTCTATGAATCTCTTGACACTGTTGGAAAAGAGGCTGTTGATCTGAGAAAGATAGTGCTGAAACTGAAACTGTGGAGATAGGTTAATTCAACAATAATATTCAAAGCCAACATTTGGTTAATTTGAAGTCTAATGTTCACCAATTTCACAAACTCAGCTGTTTTTATCAATTTAAGTTATTAATAATAAAGTCAGAAAGCATTTTCTGTTTATCTCGATTAATTTTCACTGATTTTGTGAATGCAGCTTTATACTGATGGATATGTTTGATACATAGTAGAACAGAGGTATTAACAGATATTCCTGTGATCCCAGAGATTGAAAATTGGTACAAAAGGAGAAACGGGATAGAGTTGTGTGCCGCTATTAATAGGTATACATAATTCACTTACCCTAATTAATTTATTTGCTTCTTGCATCATATGTGTAAAAATGGCAGCTGATAAGCCAAGATCCACTGCATATTAATTTATGCTTTGAATTCCCTTGATTGACATATTTGTTACCATCATTTCATCATATCTGATTGTAGGATCTTTGGTTAATTCAAATTTTGAAGTTTTATGCATTCCACTTGGAGATTCAATGAAGATTTTTCTCCGAGGCTGTGCCCTGGATTAGTCAGAGTTTTTTTGTTGTTTTTTTTTTCTGTCATAGTCTGGAGTTTATAGAAGAGTTTATCCTGGGGGATTATAACATGAAATATTCTTCACTGTTCATTTTATTTTATTGCTTTGAAGTATTTTATTTCACTATTAAAAATGTTCTCTTTCCATAAACGAAGTTGTGATAAAGTATCATTTGAGTAGTGTTACATTATTACAAGATGATGCTATAACTGTTCTTTTTTTTTTTTTTTTTTTTTTTATATATGGGCTCTAACATGTAGATTATCAGCCCGATACTGGGCAGGACAGAAGACAGGACACAGTTCAACCCCCATGGCAAGCTAGATGGATTTGTTCATGAGAGAGAGAAGGAAGGGCTGATGTGTACAGCAACCGACACCTTGTCCTAGGAGATTAGGTTAAAGATCGTGCACGAGTCATGAAGAAACAGGGAGAACAGAACATAGTGTAAGTGAGCTCCAGAATGTACAAGAACAGGTTCTAGATCGTACAAAACTAATACACAGTCATGGAGGTGGAATACCAATAATGCTAATCATCCTACCTAGATGCCAGTGAACAGATTCTTCGGAAGAAAGAGAAAGGGAGAAAGACCTCCGATGAAACTTGGATCACAAATCCGAAGCTAAATGACTACAACACTCAGGACAGTAAGCTGAGCACTATACTGAGCTCAGCATGCAAATCAAAATATGTTTTAGGGCAGGACAAACACAACTGGATAGATTGAATTGCAGATTAGTCACAGGAGGCAGCTGAAACGAGACATGGAGCTATATAAGATCACAAAGGCCTTAGCGAACAAACCATTTATGACTATGAGGCCCATCAGTATTGCTCAATAATTAAAATATTTTGAAAAATCTTTAGGGATGGTGGAGCTCCTTTTGAGCACGGAGAGAGTCCTTCATTTTATGATGATTAAGGATAGGTCACGCAAGGCCCACTCACTTGTGGCTGCGGCCCACATCCAAACCGAGGATATGAATCTTGCATATCTCTGCTTCATTCAACTCCACGAAGAAACGTTGGTCTGCACTATACGCTCAATTTTGTGTTAGTCGATAATGTGTGTGCTGATTGCCTCATCCACTTTATGTCAGAGACCAGATTAGAGTCAACCATCTAAATTTACAAGTGAATAATAACTGAGTGTTTTGTTTTGATATTTTTTGATGTTTAATTTGTAAATTGTTGAGTTTTTTACTCAGTGCATTTTTGTTTGTTAATATGGTGGTCTTAAAACACAGAAGTAAATTTAGGGAATAGTATAATTTATTCAAATTGATAACAATAATTACATGCAATTACAAGTATTAAAATAACATATGTCAGGCTTAGGCCATGAGAACAAAAAGATAAGTAAGGAATCCCAAAATAACCCAATAAAAACAACACGAGGGAGATAAATAAAATAAAATACTGGGAAGAGCGAGCAAGTCAGACCTCAAGACTATTAATCAGTAAATATATGAAAATGAAATGACATTAAATAGGATAATTACCTTAAATGTGTTGAGGACACTATAGCCTACAAATATTTGAAGTCCAACAAGGGCAGAATTCTTAAAGAAAATGTTTTAAATCTTCAATTAATCATGAGCTCAGTAATAAATCGTCTGACTTCAATGAAACCAAAATGTCTTCTTACATATCTTAAGAAAAAACAATCGATAATTGTATACACAAAACAATCTTGCATTAACAATACCCTACACGGTTGTCATGGTAACGCTGTATTACATCTGAATGAATTAGTTATCATCAATGATGACAAATTTAACAGGATCCATATTGGATATTCTACTTGACCCAAGAGTTTATTTTGTGGTTAGAAATTAAATTAATTTTGACGTAGATGAAAGGAAATACTCTGGGTCAAACAACAAATTGATCATCGTTATCGCAAAACAGGCTGTTTTGGATCATTTTTTTATATTTTAAAACGAATCCTCAAAAACTCACACAACTTTTGCATCATTGAGGTTACCGAGTAATTATTTCATGACTAATTGGTACTATACAATCTGCTTTTGATACTTTCAAAACTACCAACGAACATGCCATTTGCTTCAACTGTTTTAGGCTCTAACAATCATATTAAAAAGACAACTACCCATGTCATATAGCACACAAATTGAACCAAAAATCAGACTGCAAACAATACAAATTAATCTCCTTTTACAAACATAAAACCATCTTGATATAGTGACCTTCAAGGTTACCCTAAAACATATGTTTTAAAATCCATCTTCAAAATTAATATCAATTACGTAGTAACAGACTGCATAATTGTTCACGAATAAGATGAGGTTGCTTCCAATAAAACTGGGAAACCCAAAAGGCTTCCAAATTATCCGAGGCCCACAGACACATTTGGTCTTACGTCTTCATTTTGCTAACATATTCCCAATATTGATCATTAACTGAATCAATTGTCAGTCACCATGTCTATGAGCTTTGATCCATTTAGGAAGAATTGATATATGTTTTCAAAGTCTACAACTATGCCATGGAGTGCTATCTAGCTGTCAACTCCGTAACTCTCTCCGAGGGTTCTTACTTGAAACCACAGATGGCGTTTAAATGTTAGTCGTACGCTCATCACTCGCTTCATGATATTCAATTTGCTACTTGCATCCCACAGATGGCGTTAGAGTTTCCTTCTTTAAGGCTTCGTGACCTGAATTACAATACTTTTTTTTTCTTTTTTTTTTATAAGTTACGTTCTACGTAATTGAAACATAACAAATATAATTACTTAATTTTGAGTTGTATTTATATTTGGCCATTTTCTTATCCATCTCTAAATTTTAAAAATTCAAAACTTGTATATTATTCTAGTTACAAGTGGCAGCTGTATTCAATATTTCACCCATTAAAATAACAATTGTCATCATCATGACAAGAAATGAGAGGGAGATTGCACAAGGAAAAGTGATACTGCAAGGGTTAATATTGTCTTGGACAGTGGATATAGAAAGCAACCCAGTTCTAGTGGGTATCATAGCTCAGGAGTTAGTAAATCCAATATGTACAGATACCAACCCGCCAAACCTTCACTAAGGTGGATTATTGTACAACATAATACAGAGATTACCACTTGAAGTGGATGGTGCAGGACAGCTACTTTTTCTGGCTCTGGAACCCAATCTGTAATGGCTCTGGGTTTTTTTCTTCATGCTAGTTAAAGATTGTTCATTTTATGTAAGGATCTCTATCGAGGACTAGTGAGGAGAGTTATCTGATAGCTTAGTCTCAACACTGCTATTGACCCTGGTAGAATTCACTGTGTTGATCCATAGTACTCTTCTAGTACTTACTGGTCAGTTCAACTTTGCCCAGCAGAAGGCTGTGGTGGAATGGGTTGCTTTCTTTTGAGGTAGAAGTCCTACATGAGTAGTGTGTTTTTTTGTTGTTGTTGCTCTTGGTTTAACATTCCCCTGCAAAGTTACTGCATAGTTCAATTAATAATGTGTGAAAATAGGTACACTTGCCAGGTATGTTATTTGTACCTGTGTTCTGTACGATCTCTTCTGAGTTCTTGAGTGATTTAAAGCATAGCTACTTAACTTACGACTGATCTCGTAGTCTAGACACTGGCGCAATCTTGGTGCTATAATAAAACGGAAGAATCTTAATGTTGGACTGTATAAGGTTGCGACTGCCTGTTGCTTGGATGTTATGTTTCTATCAGCTATTTGGCTTTTTGGAGAAACAGCAGTTTCTATACTGTTTTAAATCTACTTTGTGTGGTATCAAACTTAAATGTATTTTTTAATCTGCATAATTCTGTAAATTGATGCAGTAAGTTTCCGATCATGTGAGAAACATGATGATAGATCAAATATTACCTGAAAGAAATCATTCTCTTGACAACCAGAATGGCTACTTTTCCTTTAATTGATTTATTCCCAGCAAAATTTACATCACAGCTTCTTTACAACTAATTATAATTTTTATTAGTTTTTTTAAATTACGTTTAGACATTTTAATTTAAAATATTTAGGCACCTACCTCCAATTTTTTAAATTCCCCTCAATTTGTATAATTTTATCTTTGTTAAGAGGGGCAGATGACCTCACTGTTCTGCCCCTTAAAGCAACAATAACTAACTAACTAACTGTTTACTACAACAGACTTCTTATGGTAAACATACAAAACTGATAAGACTGAGGCCATCAAAGAATGTAGAAACTATGGTTCGATATTCCTTCAGAATGCAGCGTTCTTGAATTCCAAGTCATTATTACCTGTAGAAGAGGAATGTGACGGAACAAGACCTGTTGGGCATCCCTGGAAGAATTGACTGGTCTACATCAAAGAAGATAGAGAAGAGGATAGTAGTAACATGGAATGTTTTAGAGAGACTGCATACCAAGACCACAACACATGTAGCCTAGGCATTATGTTCAAGAAAGATCCTACTCAATTGCTGGAAGGAAACCAGATGATTCTGATGACTTCCTTCATACAAAGTTCAGTGAAAATTATTTTCACTCATTATGAGTTATTCAAATGTGGCTGTAAAATTGGTATTCCATATTATTCACAGTTAGCAGCAATGAACTCGCCCAAAAAGGTAGGGCGTAGTATTGATTACTTACTACAAATTTTACCAGTACATGACAGTTCCTTTACAAGTTATTCACGGTTAACTAGTTTTTATTTATAGTTGGCAGCACTAAAGAGTGGAAATCATCAGTTGGTAGTATATATTTCCTTCTTATATAAACCATAAAACCACCCATGATTGATTCCTCCTTATAACTGGATCACCACTACACAAGTTTTTCAAAGGTGACTGTAACATTGCCACTAGCTTTTATTTTCAGTTGGCAGAGTTGAAACCAAGTGAGCTTTTTCTGGGGAAATATCATGTGTTGGTGGTTTAGATTTTACATAAAATGAGGTTTCCATGACTTATGACTTGTGATGTTGAGAGCCATGTAAAACTGAATGCTTTCCATGTTGGCACTGGTTACCCCACATAATTGGGATAAACTATTGAAAGTTTAGTCTTTTATTCATTATAATATTGTAAATGCATGCAATGTGTAGATATTTATCTAAGATTTATGTGTAGTAAAAGCTATATTGAAGGCGGGTTTTGCCCACATGTACAGTTTACAACACTATGAGCACTAATATGCCAATAATGTAATCTACTTTGTTTTGTTTTAACATTTAAAATTTCACTAACTTACCAAGTGAGAATTTAAAAACCCTGCAGCAGTTTTTCAAACAAATCTCTTTCCTTATCCATCATGCTCACGACTTTAATGGTGTCAGGGATATAAAAATATATACTTTTGGACCAAAGAGTTGTTAATAATATGTTAGAGGCAATTGTTTTGAAAATGTTACCACCTGCAATATTTTATGATGGTATTGATAGACTTAGCCAATAAGAGACTAGAATCGTGATGATTAGCTCATCAAAGACTGCTGTCTAAAATGTGAGTTGTAAAAGGACTTTTCAAATGGGGTGGTACTTTTGTGATGTGGTTTTTGGAGGACATGAGGAGTTTTAAGAATATGCTGGTTGCAACAAATAGGCTAAAGAGTATAGGAGGGATGTGACAGTTTTACCTAGGAACATATACAAAGAGCACATCAAGAGACTCGATTTCAGCAATCCATGCAGTTTTCATTCGCCGAGAGAAGGTTGGTTGTTGCTGATAACTGGCACATTCAGTGACTGCTGTTTTCAGTGTGGCCATGTTGTACATTTTTGCACTGAGCACAATGGGTTGGTTACAAATTAGAAACTTGCATTTTACAACTTCATTTCAGTTTTATCTGGTTTATGTTGTTGACCTCCAATACACTCATTTTTGCTTGAGATTGATAATATTTTGTTGTGGCCTCTTTTGCCTCATTAGCAGCCTAAATATATATTGGCATGCTTTTCACTTTCCATGCCACCATTACTATAATAACCACATCGTGTTAACCTGTTGGCTGTAGATGCTCTTTTTAGTTGGCCAAGATTAGTGCAATAGTTCAGATTTCCAACGTATTGATTGGCCCCCAAACTCTCCTGACTTCAATCCTAAAAGTAACTTGATTGACTTAATGACAAGGCACATCAGATGACTGGATAAATCAGTCACCACATAAAATAACGGCTGTATTACCCTCAGCCTGGCATAATTTTATTGATAGTTCTGAAATGAGATCAGAATTTTAAAAGCCCTGATTCATTGCCCACCCACTGTATTAAATGTATAGTCTCTGCATGAAAGGAACGGGAGGATTCTGGAAGTTGAGGTTGAAGAAGTGCTCGTTTAACAAAGATTAGGTTTGGTTTCTGATTTGTCTAGGGTTACCATATTTTGATCTTTCAAACTGAGGACATCTTTCTCTATACCACGGTGAAGAGAGATTTGGCCATTATGTGTTGCTTAATTTCAGTACAGCTATTCACATTAATTATTGTAGCATTGTATAGCATTTTATTTTTAATAGAATGATCTAACATTAATAAGTTTTCCCTCAATTTGATTGTTAGGTTTTATCTCACTGAGCTTTTTATTTTATTTTATTTCTTCATATTCACAATACATAATAATTAACATTGTAATTAATATTAACATAAAAATTAAAGTAATCAAACATAAAACTTGGAATTACTTTGATCATGAAAAATTACATTTCTCGTAATGCACAATTAGTCAATTTTTGATTGGCATGAATATTTTAGAATGCCTTTGTCTAGGATTAAATGTCCATAACATGTTTGAAAATAAATTGTGCTGGAATAGCAAAGAGAAACACTGTGCTATTTTCATAATTTTAGAGTTTACTTGACTATGTCTGCAGTTTTATAATGAATTGGATTAAGTAGGTAACTTATTTGAACTAATTCAACACCTTTTGTATTAATGTTAATGCAATCTTTTATATATGGGCTGATTCTGTAGGTTTGAAGATGCTAAAGATTAAGCCAAGGTAGATAGCAAGACTTCTGACACAATGATGGACCACGATACAGGATATGCACTGCAGTATTAAATTATTAAAGAATGATGGAAGCAGAAGGCAAGAGCTAAACACAGCTTGCTCCTGGCTGAAAACAAATAAACCAGCTTATAAATCTTAATAGTTTTCCGAAGATTATATATTCTGTTTTCAGTGCCAACTTAGAACACCAAATTTTAGGCAGTTACAACTGAGTTACTAAATTATGTTTTTGATGGAAAGTTAATTTTATCTTGGTTTATGAAATTGAGGACAAACCGATGGCTTTTCTCCAGTTCAACGTGGTAAATGAGGACTCATCCACAATGGCAACCCTAGGCTTGACCACCTGATATACTGAACTTTCAGGAGCTGCTGCTGCATGCCTCCTATCCTGTTTTACTTGTTAAGCAGTAGGAGACAGTTGAAAGAATTATATTATTGCTCTGGAGTATGATTGTGAGTGAATTAAAGAATATATTAGGCTGCACTTGAGTACAATACACACAGTTGTTCCCATCACGTGTTAATTGTGAAATACTCTACTTGTATTGCATTTTAACTGTAAATATTGATACAAGCAAATTCCACTTATCTTCTTACGGTACAAAAAGAATAGCTCATTGAATATATTTATACGCATAGACACATATCCTAGTTTTCATCACTAGAATCAATCAGCAGATACAAGATTTATTTTGCATATTTATAATGCCTGTACTTGTAAATATAGTTTTTGGTGTGTGTATTTTATACTCCGTACGGTACTTTCCCTCTATATATTTTAATGCATGCTTGGGGAATAGCACATGCAACAAGTTTATGAAGATTTAAGGACATTTTAGATCTAAACTCATAACTCCATCAGCTGGAAAATTTATACAAATTAAATTATTTGCTCACATGTTTCATGGTGATTATTTCTGGCAATTTTTTCTAACAGGTGAATTGATAATGACCTAAAGGGATTTTAGCTTTGATATTTGTTGTATGCTTTAAACTGATAAACTACTGAAACTATTTGGATATAGTTTTTATAATTTAAAATGATCTTGTCTACTTCGTTGTTATGGTTGGGATCCATCGTTATGCGTTATGGAGACGGACGTGACGTCATGCAGCCGTGCGGGAAGTGACGTCATGCAGCTGCGCGGGAACGTGACGTCATGCTCACGCGGGCAGCGAGAAGCAGACGCTAATGATTATTGGAGTCTGTTGAAAGAGGCCTGGCGTCGAGCGACCTGGGGCTTTGAGCGAAGCGAACACAAGAATACAGGGTGACTTCTAAAGAGATATACAAGATGCCATATAAGAATACAGGGTGCCTCCTAAAGAGGTGTGCAGGATGTCAGAGCAAAAAATTACAGTCAGTCTGAAATAAGAATACAGGGTGCCTCCTAAAGAGGTGTGCAGGATGTCAGAGCAAAGCATCGAACCAGTCCCAATATTCCATCCCTACTCTCACTCAAAAAAATTGCCCCCCCCTCCCCCTCTACTGTTCAGCCCGCCACTGCTCGCTCCCAAGTTCTACAACTCATCTCCCAACTCTCTACCGTTACACTAGTCTAGCCAGATCGAACACAAGCCTGCCTGAGGCAAAAACACCCCTTTTCAGAGAAATAACATCTCCGCAGCAAGCTTCACGAAAACCCAAATTAAAATCGAAAATTACATTCTACAAACACCAAATTCAGTAAACTTCCCTCATTTCAGTTACTCTATACTTGAAACAGACACAGAAGGCATAGTCATGACTCCTTCATGGAGTAGGCTATTGTCTAATCATGTTCACCTCTCCTTCACCTTTACCATAAATTTCATAAACTCTATTTAAAAATCAGAAACTCACTCCACAAATCTGTATATCAGTATTCTTCCCTTATTTCAGATACATTATTCATTAAACAAACATATAAGGCATAGTCATGACCCCTTCATGGAGTAGGCTATTGTCTAAATCTGGACACTCATACTACATCCTTACACTAATTCAAATTTACGGCCAAATGATCCTTCTGACAGGGAGGCAAAGGTTTCCGCCGGCTTGCCTGTGATGATGGGCCACAAAACTGCTATCAAAAAATACACAATTTACGCTTTATTCTACCAAACACATCTCTAATACAAGTACAAGAAACACATTTCTTCTCATGACCCTTAAAGAGGTGCCCGCGCGGGAAGCCTAAGGTAATGGGTAATGCAGTTTGTTGAAAGAGAAGCCCTCCTGAGCCTTTCTAACATTTGTAGCATGCGTCATTTGAAATGATACGTCTAGTCTTTCAGACTGATCGTGATTTTTTTGTAAGTAAATAGCCTGCGCGGGGAAAGTTTTAATCTATGTACCAACTCGATACATTTTGGGGAGACTGAACAAAAAATTACAGCCTCTGCACCCTAACAGGGTTGGGCAAAATATTCACAAAATGTATTTTTTATACTAAATTCAAAATACAATAACTGAATCCTTGAAAATACAAAATTTTGTTTTAAAATAAAATTGAAAATACTGAACACTTTCAGTAAAATACGCTTGCAAACTATTGATTTGAAAAATCTTAATGGAATGGAAATCTTCTTCGTTGGAAGTATTCGGTACTTTCAGATTTATTTAAAATATTGTTACGGCTGTGAGTTCGTTTCATCGCTCGCCGCATGAGTCAAAACTGCCCCAGGGCTGGACTGCTCTCCCTCAGTGTATTGCATGCGCGTTACGCAACGGACTGCGAAGTGAAAGGGATGGTCCAGAATCTTCGTGACACCACCAGCGAAGGAAATGTCGAGAAGCCGTGTGTCCTGGACGATTCTAGAATTTATTGAGTCAACAGCCTGCTATATAAGCGGCTTCAACAGTGAGGGGACCGACTTTTTCTGTGGGTGGGTGTTTTTGAGCGAATGCGACAGAAGTGTGGTGACGAAGTGCTGTGCGAGTTACGAAATCCTGTGACATAGTTTCTCCCAGCTTGTGAACAGCGTACATCAAGTGCTCGTAAGTAACTGTATTTGTTGTACCTGAGGAAGAGGGGCAGGTAGCTTCTGCCAAGGCCACCGGACTCATTAGGACGGATTAACTTCTGTGGTCTGTTGCAAGTGAAAGGGGCCAAGAGCGCATAAGGAAGAGACTTGAGGAAACTGGAGAAGGCTCCTAATTGCTTGTATTTGCTGATTAGTGTAATTTTCTGGCCACAATAAAGTTAATTATTTCTTTAAGGAGTAATTGGTGTTGTGCTTTGTACCCCCACCGTAATCCAGTTAACAAAGGTGCCACTAGGGGGTGGCACGTAACAACTGGTGTCAGAAGTAGGATTACGAACTCAAGCACAACACCTGACGGTCCTGGTTTCAAAACCCGAGCAGGTCATTTTCTCTAATTTTCCTGTGAGTGCATGCCCTTTACAAGACAAACAACTAAAATGGAGGAGAAATTGGCAGCACTGCTAGAAAAGTTAAATGGCATGGAAACCAAAATGGAAGACGGCCAGAAGAAGATGGAGGATGGCCAGAAGAAGTTAGCAGAGGACCTAACTTCCAAATTAGAAGAAGGCCAAAATAAGTTAGCGGAGGACCTGAAGCAGATGGAAGACAGCCAGAATAAGTTAGCAGAGGACCTAACCGCCAAATTTCTGGATGGCCAGAAAAATCTGGAAGAGTGTCTGCTGACGAAATTAGAGGAGAGCCAAAGGAAATTAGAACAGGGCCTACGTGAGGAAGTCGCGGCAGTGGAGGAGAAGTTCAACACCTTGCAAGTGGAAGTTGCCGAGCTGCGCCAACGCCCGCTGATGGGGGTGGAGGAGAAATTCAACGCCTTGCAAGTGGAAGTTGCCGAGCTGTGCCAACGCCCGCCCACCGTTACACCGGGAATATCAGGAACGGGACATAGCAGAGTGACGCCCCCAACCTTCGACGGAAAGGTCCCGTGGAGCACCTACTTACGTCAGTTCGAGGCGGCCTGTTCCATAAATAACTGGAAGAACACAGAAAAGGCTACAGCTCTCATTGTAGCGCTGAGAGGTGACGCCCTTAACGTCCTTCAGGCCATCCCGACTGGATCCCAGGACTACGCTTCACTGATCGCCCATATGGAGTCCCGATATGGAGATAGCCATCTTCAGCAGGCCTATCAGATGCAGCTCCGGACCCGGGTACAAAAGAACGCGGAAACCCTGCAGGAGTTCGAGATGGACATTGCACGTCTCGTAAGGCTCGCCTACCCAACAGCGCCGGCCGACTTTCTGGAGCAGATAGCGACGCAGACTTTCACCGACGGGCTACGGGACTCGGACACTCAACAGGCGCTGCGTCTCGCGCGCAATAAGACCCTGGCAGATGCGCTGAGCCACGCACTTGAGTTCGAGACGGCAAAGCAGGTATCTAGAATGTGCGCGCGGGTGCGTCAGGTGGACGTCGACGAACCAGCCAAAGCCAACAAGACCAAGCCCCTGGCCGATGAACTGATGGAGGTGCTAGGCCGGTTCTTCAAGAGTCGCAGTACCACCAACAAAAACTTAGCCGAAGGACATCCGGAGAGGCGGCCTGGAAGAGGACTACCGACCTGCTGGACCTGCCGTAAGAGAGGCCACCTGAGCAAGGACTGCGGTGATCGCTGCCGCCAAGGGTTTCCGTCGGGACAGTCAGTCGTAGAGAAACCGCGCGGCCCAGGAAAGCAAGTATCAGCCAGCCTAGGGGGGCAAAGGTTGGCTTGTGGCAGTCGTCAAGCCCCGGCAGTCCAAGTTCGTGTGACAAAGTTACGGAGGGACAATAGCAGCCTGATGGTCGACGGAGTCGTCAACGGAGTGAGCTGGCCCCTGCTGATCGACACGGGAGCGTCGAGGACCATCGTCAATCCCACCGTGATCCCGAAGTGGAGAGTGCAACCCACACAAAGGAACCTCCAGCTAATAACCGCGACAGGAGAGACCGCACCAGTACATGGCGAAGCATCACTGGAGTTCGTCATTGGTCGACGGGCGATAAAGCATCCAGTGCTTGTGGCTGACGTATCAAATGAAGTGATCATCGGACTGGACTTCCTGGACCAGAACAACATCATCTTGGACCTGAGTACCAACACTCTGCACTTCGGAGGTGAGGAACTTGCTTTGCAACCAGCACACGAGGCCGTCACCGCACGACGAGTAAGGCTGAGAGAGGACGTCATCGTTCCTGCCAGGACGGAGGTCAGCGCCGCCGTAATTGTCGACGGAACTGCTGAGGGAGTGGCGGCTGTCATCGAGCCAAAATATGAGGACATCCAGACAAAAGGATTGCTAGTTGCCAAGACCCTCATCAACACGACGTCTCGGCCGTACGTCCGCCTGTCCAACCTGAACGACTACGACATTGCGGTTCACCGGGACACCAACCTAGGAGTCTGCGAGCCCGTTACCTGGATTGCCCGCATCACCGACACGACGGACGGACACCTGCAGACGGACAACCGACGAAGACGCACACTGCCAGAAGAACTACAGAAGCTGTACCAAGGATCCCAGGACCATTTAGACGAGGAACAATCACGCCAACTTCCGGACCTGCTACGCGAATTCCAGGATGTCTTCTCCGTGGGGAGCAAAGACTTCGGCAGGACAAGCTTGGTCCAGCACAGAATCGACGTTGGGGACAGCGCACCGATTAGGGCCCCATTCCGACGTGTCCCGCTCGCCAAGCAAGCCGAAGTCGACCGGATGGTAGAAGAGATGAAGGAGCAAGGGGTGATCGAGCCATCACATAGTCCTTGGAGTTCTCCGGTCGTGCTTGTGAAGAAGAAGGATGGTTCCACCAGGTTCTGCGTGGACTACAGGCAGGTGAACGACGTCACGAAGAAGGACAGCTACCCTCTACCCCGGATCGACGACACGCTGGACACCATATCAGGATCAAGATGGTTCTCCACCTTGGATTTGAAGAGTGGCTACTGGCAGGTGGAGGTCCACCCTAAGGACCGCGAGAAAACTGCGTTCTCTGTGGGCAGCGGACTCTGGCAGTACACCGTCATGCCATTCGGTCTGTGCAACGCCCCTGCGACCTTCGAAAGGCTAATGGAGTCCATTCTGAGGGGACTACACTGGAAGACCTGCCTGGTCTACCTAGACGATGTCATCGTTCTGGGAAAAAGCTTCGAGGAGCACTACTGCAACCTGAAGGAGATCTTGATGAAGCTACGGGCTGCCCAGCTGAAGTTGAGCCCCAAGAAGTGTCAGCTCTTCCAGAAGCAGGTCCAGTACCTTGGGCATATCGTCTCCGAAGAAGGGGTGCGCACCGACCCTGAGAAGACCGCAGCTGTGAGGTGGTGGCCAGTTCCGAAGGACAAGTCCCAACTACGAAGCTTCCTGGGACTCTGCACTTATTACCGTCGCTTCGTGAGGGGATTCGCCGACATCGCCAAACCTTTACATCGCCTGACTGAGAAGAACCAACCCTTCACGTGGACAGCAGAATGCCACAGTGCCTTCGAACAACTCAAGCAGGCTCTGTGCATCGCGCCTATTCTGGCCTACCCCTGACCTGGAACAAGGTTCATCGTCGATACCGATGCCAGCGACTTTGGCATAGGGGGAATCCTGTCGCAGGTAGTGGACGGCGAGGAGAGAGTAGTGGCCTACTTCAGCAAGGCCTTGTCAAAGCCAGAAAGGAACTACTGCGTCACCATCGTGAAGACCATTGAACACTTCCACAAGTACCTGTACGGGCAAGAATTTCTCATCAGGACCGACCATGCATCCCTGCGGTGGCTCCTGAACTTCAAGCAGCCCGAGGGTCAACTCGCGCGGTGGTTAGAGAGGCTTCAACAGTATAAATTTGAGATTCAGCACAGGAAAGGCCAACTGCATTCTAACGCCGACGCCCTGTCACGAAGACCGTGCCCCGAAGACTGCACCTTCTGTGCCCGAAGGGAGGAGAACACCGGGATACAGTGCCGAAGGACTACCGTGGAACTTCAAGGGAGCTGGAGCCGCGAATCTTTCACGCGGGCGCAAGCGGAAGATGATGACCTGGGACTGATTGCCGAATGGAAGAGGGCCTGTGTCCCCAGACCCGGGTGGAACATTGTGAGTGACTGCAGCCCAAAGTTTAAGTCCTACTGGGCACAGTGGGACTCGCTGATTGTAAGGGATGGCCTCATCTGCCGTACCTGGGAGAGCACTGACGGGAAGACATCTCGGGACCAAGTCGTCGTTCCAAAGGCTATGACGGAGGAAGTCCTGAAGGAAGTTCATGGAGGATCATCTGGTGGACACCTAGGGATAAAGAAGACCCTGGAGAAGCTGAGAGAGCGGTTCTACTGGATCGGATGCCGAACAGACGTGGAGAACCACTGCGCGAGGTGCCACGATTGCGCAGCCAGCAAGGGCCCAGGACGAAGACGACGGGGTCCACTGAAGACCTACAACGTGGGCGGCCCCATGGAGAGAGTGGCCATCGATGTTGCTGGGCCATTCCCGTTAAGCGAGGCAGGGAACCGCTACATATTAGTCGTCAGCGACTACTTTACCAAATGGCCGGAGGCGTATGCGCTCCCTAACCAAGAAGCCGCGACGATCGCAGAGACCCTGGTGAAGGAATTCGTCAGCCGGTACGGAGTACCCCTGGAGCTGCACTCCGACCAAGGGAGGAACTTCGAGTCGCAGGTGTTCCAGAACCTATGCCAGCTGCTGGGGATCCGGAAGACAAGGACAACGCCGCTACACCCTCAGTCCGACGGGATGGTAGAGAGATTCAATCGCACCGTCGAGAACCATCTCCGAATAGTCGTCAGCGAGCACCAGAGGGATTGGGACAAGCATCTTCCACTATTTCTCCTGGCCTACCGCGCCGCCGTGCATGAAGCCAGCGGGTGCACACCGGCCCGGGCCATGTTTGGGAGGGAGCTCCGTCTACCTGTCGATCTTGCCTTCGGCCGACCTGGGAATGATCCGATCCCGGTAAGCCAGTATTGTCAAGAACTGGTCGACCAACTGGAGGATGTACACGCGTTCGCGAGGAGGAAACTGCGGATCGAGACCGACCGAATGAAGACCCGATACGACCAGCAGACGGATGCCGGCGGATTCCACGAGGACAACCTGGTCTGGCTCTTCAACCCATTACGGAAGAAAGGCCTGTCACCCAAACTGCAGAAGTCCTGGGAGGGCCCGTACCGAGTCGTGAAACGGATCAACGATGTCGTCTACAGGATCCAGCGGAGCCCGAGGGCGAAGATGAAGATCGTGCATCGAGATCGCCTGGCAGCCTACGGAGGGACACAGACGGACCAATGATTGATCGGGACGATCAGCCTTTTTAGGAAGGGGGTGGTGTTACGGCTGTGAGTTCGTTTCATCGCTCGCCGCATGAGTCAAAACTGCCCCAGGGCTGGACTGCTCTCCCTCAGTGTATTGCATGCGCGTTACGCAACGGACTGCGAAGTGAAAGGGATGGTCCAGAATCTTCGTGACACCACCAGCGAAGGAAATGTCGAGAAGCCGTGTGTCCTGGACGATTCTAGAATTTATTGAGTCAACAGCCTGCTATATAAGCGGCTTCAACAGTGAGGGGACCGACTTTTTCTGTGGGTGGGTGTTTTTGAGCGAATGCGACAGAAGTGTGGTGACGAAGTGCTGTGCGAGTTACGAAATCCTGTGACATAGTTTCTCCCAGCTTGTGAACAGCGTACATCAAGTGCTCGTAAGTAACTGTATTTGTTGTACCTGAGGAAGAGGGACAGGTAGCTTCTGCCAAGGCCACCGGACTCATTAGGACGGATTAACTTCTGTGGTCTGTTGCAAGTGAAAGGGGCCAAGAGCGCATAAGGAAGAGACTTGAGGAAACTGGAGAAGGCTCCTAATTGCTTGTATTTGCTGATTAGTGTAATTTTCTGGCCACAATAAAGTTAATTATTTCTTTAAGGAGTAATTGGTGTTGTGCTTTGTACCCCCACCGTAATCCAGTTAACAAAGGTGCCACTAGGGGGTGGCACGTAACAACTGGTGTCAGAAGTAGGATTACGAACTCAAGCACAACACCTGACGGTCCTGGTTTCAAAACCCGAGCAGGTCATTTTCTCTAATTTTCCTGTGAGTGCATGCCCTTTACAAGACAAACAACTAAAATGGAGGAGAAATTGGCAGCACTGCTAGAAAAGTTAAATGGCATGGAAACCAAAATGGAAGACGGCCAGAAGAAGATGGAGGATGGCCAGAAGAAGTTAGCAGAGGACCTAACTTCCAAATTAGAAGAAGGCCAAAATAAGTTAGCGGAGGACCTGAAGCAGATGGAAGACAGCCAGAATAAGTTAGCAGAGGACCTAACCGCCAAATTTCTGGATGGCCAGAAAAATCTGGAAGAGTGTCTGCTGACGAAATTAGAGGAGAGCCAAAGGAAATTAGAACAGGGCCTACGTGAGGAAGTCGCGGCAGTGGAGGAGAAGTTCAACACCTTGCAAGTGGAAGTTGCCGAGCTGCGCCAATGCCCGCTGATGGGGGTGGAGGAGAAATTCAACGCCTTGCAAGTGGAAGTTGCCGAGCTGTGCCAACGCCCGCCCACCGTTACACCGGGAATATCAGGAACGGGACATAGCAGAGTGACGCCCCCAACCTTCGACGGAAAGGTCCCGTGGAGCACCTACTTACGTCAGTTCGAGGCGGCCTGTTCCATAAATAACTGGAAGAACACAGAAAAGGCTACAGCTCTCATTGTAGCGCTGAGAGGTGACGCCCTTAACGTCCTTCAGGCCATCCCGACTGGATCCCAGGACTACGCTTCACTGATCGCCCATATGGAGTCCCGATATGGAGATAGCCATCTTCAGCAGGCCTATCAGATGCAGCTCCGGACCCGGGTACAAAAGAACGCGGAAACCCTGCAGGAGTTCGAGATGGACATTGCACGTCTCGTAAGGCTCGCCTACCCAACAGCGCCGGCCGACTTTCTGGAGCAGATAGCGACGCAGACTTTCACCGACGGGCTACGGGACTCGGACACTCAACAGGCGCTGCGTCTCGCGCGCAATAAGACCCTGGCAGATGCGCTGAGCCACGCACTTGAGTTCGAGACGGCAAAGCAGGTATCTAGAATGTGCGCGCGGGTGCGTCAGGTGGACGTCGACGAACCAGCCAAAGCCAACAAGACCAAGCCCCTGGCCGATGAACTGATGGAGGTGCTAGGCCGGTTCTTCAAGAGTCGCAGTACCACCAACAAAAACTTAGCCGAAGGACATCCGGAGAGGCGGCCTGGAAGAGGACTACCGACCTGCTGGACCTGCCGTAAGAGAGGCCACCTGAGCAAGGACTGCGGTGATCGCCGCCGCCAAGGGTTTCCGTCGGGACAGTCAGTCGTAGAGAAACCGCGCGGCCCAGGAAAGCAAGTATCAGCCAGCCTAGGGGGGCAAAGGTTGGCTTGTGGCAGTCGTCAAGCCCCGGCAGTCCAAGTTCGTGTGACAAAGTTACGGAGGGACAATAGCAGCCTGATGGTCGACGGAGTCGTCAACGGAGTGAGCTGGCCCCTGCTGATCGACACGGGAGCGTCGAGGACCATCGTCAATCCCACCGTGATCCCGAAGTGGAGAGTGCAACCCACACAAAGGAACCTCCAGCTAATAACCGCGACAGGAGAGACCGCACCAGTACATGGCGAAGCATCACTGGAGTTCGTCATTGGTCGACGGGCGATAAAGCATCCAGTGCTTGTGGCTGACGTATCAAATGAAGTGATCATCGGACTGGACTTCCTGGACCAGAACAACATCATCTTGGACCTGAGTACCAACACTCTGCACTTCGGAGGTGAGGAACTTGCTTTGCAACCAGCACACGAGGCCGTCACCGCACGACGAGTAAGGCTGAGAGAGGACGTCATCGTTCCTGCCAGGACGGAGGTCAGCGCCGCCGTAATTGTCGACGGAACTGCTGAGGGAGTGGCGGCTGTCATCGAGCCAAAATATGAGGACATCCAGACAAAAGGATTGCTAGTTGCCAAGACCCTCATCAACACGACGTCTCGGCCGTACGTCCGCCTGTCCAACCTGAACGACTACGACATTGCGGTTCACCGGGACACCAACCTAGGAGTCTGCGAGCCCGTTACCTGGATTGCCCGCATCACCGACACGACGGACGGACACCTGCAGACGGACAACCGACGAAGACGCACACTGCCAGAAGAACTACAGAAGCTGTACCAAGGATCCCAGGACCATTTAGACGAGGAACAATCACGCCAACTTCCGGACCTGCTACGCGAATTCCAGGATGTCTTCTCCGTGGGGAGCAAAGACTTCGGCAGGACAAGCTTGGTCCAGCACAGAATCGACGTTGGGGACAGCGCACCGATTAGGGCCCCATTCCGACGTGTCCCGCTCGCCAAGCAAGCCGAAGTCGACCGGATGGTAGAAGAGATGAAGGAGCAAGGGGTGATCGAGCCATCACATAGTCCTTGGAGTTCTCCGGTCGTGCTTGTGAAGAAGAAGGATGGTTCCACCAGGTTCTGCGTGGACTACAGGCGGGTGAACGACGTCACGAAGAAGGACAGCTACCCTCTACCCCGGATCGACGACACGCTGGACACCATATCAGGATCAAGATGGTTCTCCACCTTGGATTTGAAGAGTGGCTACTGGCAGGTGGAGGTCCACCCTAAGGACCGCGAGAAAACTGCGTTCTCTGTGGGCAGCGGACTCTGGCAGTACACCGTCATGCCATTCGGTCTGTGCAACGCCCCTGCGACCTTCGAAAGGCTAATGGAGTCCATTCTGAGGGGACTACACTGGAAGACCTGCCTGGTCTACCTAGACGATGTCATCGTTCTGGGAAAAAGCTTCGAGGAGCACTACTGCAACCTGAAGGAGATCTTGATGAAGCTACGGGCTGCCCAGCTGAAGTTGAGCCCCAAGAAGTGTCAGCTCTTCCAGAAGCAGGTCCAGTACCTTGGGCATATCGTCTCCGAAGAAGGGGTGCGCACCGACCCTGAGAAGACCGCAGCTGTGAGGTGGTGGCCAGTTCCGAAGGACAAGTCCCAACTACGAAGCTTCCTGGGACTCTGCACTTATTACCGTCGCTTCGTGAGGGGATTCGCCGACATCGCCAAACCTTTACATCGCCTGACTGA
Source organism: Meconema thalassinum (assembly GCA_946902985.2). NCBI lineage: Eukaryota > Metazoa > Arthropoda > Insecta > Orthoptera > Tettigoniidae > Meconema > Meconema thalassinum. The sequence continues at coordinate 312,954,891 of OX336393.1, read as the reverse complement.
GAAGAACCAACCCTTCACGTGGACAGCAGAATGCCACAGTGCCTTCGAACAACTCAAGCAGGCTCTGTGCATCGCGCCTATTCTGGCCTACCCCTGACCTGGAACAAGGTTCATCGTCGATACCGATGCCAGCGACTTTGGCATAGGGGGAATCCTGTCGCAGGTAGTGGACGGCGAGGAGAGAGTAGTGGCCTACTTCAGCAAGGCCTTGTCAAAGCCAGAAAGGAACTACTGCGTCACCATCGTGAAGACCATTGAACACTTCCACAAGTACCTGTACGGGCAAGAATTTCTCATCAGGACCGACCATGCATCCCTGCGGTGGCTCCTGAACTTCAAGCAGCCCGAGGGTCAACTCGCGCGGTGGTTAGAGAGGCTTCAACAGTATAACTTTGAGATTCAGCACAGGAAAGGCCAACTGCATTCTAACGCCGACGCCCTGTCACGAAGACCGTGCCCCGAAGACTGCACCTTCTGTGCCCGAAGGGAGGAGAACACCGGGATACAGTGCCGAAGGACTACCGTGGAACTTCAAGGGAGCTGGAGCCGCGAATCTTTCACGCGGGCGCAAGCGGAAGATGATGACCTGGGACTGATTGCCGAATGGAAGAGGGCCTGTGTCCCCAGACCCGGGTGGAACATTGTGAGTGACTGCAGCCCAAAGTTTAAGTCCTACTGGGCACAGTGGGACTCGCTGATTGTAAGGGATGGCCTCATCTGCCGTACCTGGGAGAGCACTGACGGGAAGACATCTCGGGACCAAGTCGTCGTTCCAAAGGCTATGACGGAGGAAGTCCTGAAGGAAGTTCATGGAGGATCATCTGGTGGACACCTAGGGATAAAGAAGACCCTGGAGAAGCTGAGAGAGCGGTTCTACTGGATCGGATGCCGAACAGACGTGGAGAACCACTGCGCGAGGTGCCACGATTGCGCAGCCAGCAAGGGCCCAGGACGAAGACGACGGGGTCCACTGAAGACCTACAACGTGGGCGGCCCCATGGAGAGAGTGGCCATCGATGTTGCTGGGCCATTCCCGTTAAGCGAGGCAGGGAACCGCTACATATTAGTCGTCAGCGACTACTTTACCAAATGGCCGGAGGCGTATGCGCTCCCTAACCAAGAAGCCGCGACGATCGCAGAGACCCTGGTGAAGGAATTCGTCAGCCGGTACGGAGTACCCCTGGAGCTGCACTCCGACCAAGGGAGGAACTTCGAGTCGCAGGTGTTCCAGAACCTATGCCAGCTGCTGGGGACCCGGAAGACAAGGACAACGCCGCTACACCCTCAGTCCGACGGGATGGTAGAGAGATTCAATCGCACCGTCGAGAACCATCTCCGAATAGTCGTCAGCGAGCACCAGAGGGATTGGGACAAGCATCTTCCACTATTTCTCCTGGCCTACCGCGCCGCCGTGCATGAAGCCAGCGGGTGCACACCGGCCCGGGCCATGTTTGGGAGGGAGCTCCGTCTACCTGTCGATCTTGCCTTCGGCCGACCTGGGAATGATCCGATCCCGGTAAGCCAGTATTGTCAAGAACTGGTCGACCAACTGGAGGACGTACACGCGTTCGCGAGGAGGAAACTGCGGATCGAGACCGACCGAATGAAGACCCGATACGACCAGCAGACGGATGCCGGCGGATTCCACGAGGACAACCTGGTCTGGCTCTTCAACCCATTACGGAAGAAAGGCCTGTCACCCAAACTGCAGAAGTCCTGGGAGGGCCCGTACCGAGTCGTGAAACGGATCAACGATGTCGTCTACAGGATCCAGCGGAGCCCGAGGGCGAAGATGAAGATCGTGCATCGAGATCGCCTGGCAGCCTACGGAGGGACACAGACGGACCAATGATTGATCGGGACGATCAGCCTTTTTAGGAAGGGGGTGGTGTTACGGCTGTGAGTTCGTTTCATCGCTCGCCGCATGAGTCAAAACTGCCCCAGGGCTGGACTGCTCTCCCTCAGTGTATTGCATGCGCGTTACGCAACGGACTGCGAAGTGAAAGGGATGGTCCAGAATCTTCGTGACACCACCAGCGAAGGAAATGTTGAGAAGCCGTGTGTCCTGGACGATTCTAGAATTTATTGAGTCACCAGCCTGCTATATAAGCGGCTTCAACAGTGAGGGGACCGAGTTTTTCTGTGGGTGTGTGTTTTTGAGCGAATGCGACAGAAGTGTGGTGACGAAGTGCTGTGCGAGTTACGAAATCCTGTGACATTGTTTCTCCCAGCTTGTGAACAGCGTACATCAAGTGCTCGTAAGTAACTGTATTTGTTGTACCTGAGGAGGAGGGGCAGGTAGCTTCTGCCAAGGCCACCGGACTCATTAGGACGGATTAACTTCTGTGGTCTGTTGCAAGTGAAAGGGGCCAAGAGCGCATAAGGAAGAGACTTGAGGAAACTGGAGAAGGCTCCTAATTGCTTGTATTTGCTGATTAGTGTAATTTTCTGGCCACAATAAAGTTAATTATTTCTTTAAGGAGTAATTGGTGTTGTGCTTTGTACCCCCACCGTAATCCAGTTAACAAAGGTGCCACTAGGGGGTGGCACGTAACAATATATTTTGCATTTTGAACTATTCAGTTATAGTATTGTGAATTTTGTTTCGAAAATACATATTTTGACCATTTTGCCCAACACTGGTGGGGTAACAAGTGTGTATGGTGCATTATGGTGAGGGTTGATAGAAACAGGCCTTCTGTAGAAAGACCGTCACCTCCCCACAGGTCATCAGTCTGCCAAGCATTAACGATGAGTAACGCAGCAACTTACTTACTGGCCAACTCAAGATCAATCACTAGCAGAAGGGGTTATTTATCTCTGCCCCTTGCATAAAAAACAGTACTATCTTAGGGTTAAACAATATCTTCACCATAACTAAAACGTGTATTGCTTTTGCATTGCTACAAGAATATTGAATGGTATAACAGAAATTTAACACACACAAAAAAGTGAAGCATAACAATTCAGAGAAAACCTTGAATAATTTTACGAAGTATAAATATGTGGATCATTTTAAAACAACAACAACAAAAAGAACCAGTACTGTAGATTTCAATATGAAATTTATATATTTCAAATGCATAACTTTTTATGTGATATGAGTACATGTTAGGCTTTTTAAAGGGAATACTGTATTTAAAACACAAGTGTTCTGGGCATAAAATCACATCTCTATTCATCACTAGTTGGATCGCAGGAAATGGAAAGGAAAGTAAAGATTTACAGTACACTGGAGGTTCACTGGAGCTTGCCTTCAGGTCGCAGCTATAGTGATCTAGCTAGTCGAGGTTACTGTTGTAAATTTACTGAATACATTCACACAAAAATGCAGCACTTTTAAAAATAATTAGTTTTAATACAACAGTGTTTGAGAAACTGTAGATAGTTCTGACAGTGCATCTTATTATTTACAGCCATGTAGTTGTATGTTACACTCTTTTCTTATGTAGAGATTTGAAGCCATTCATTTCAGTGTTGCATATACAAAATTGTCATGCATCATTTAATAGTGATAATTAGGTAATACATGTAATTTTTTCCAGGAGTGTATTTACTTATTTTTATATCTTGTACCCCACCCATTCATTGGGCATATTCGTGTTGACCAACTGAAGAGCTACAAATGACACTCTTTTCTTAGGCAGATGATCTCCTTATAGTACATCATGCAACGAGCCTATAATGGCTATAATTAAGACGTGAGTATGGTTATAAAATGAGCGTATGCGAGTTTTATAATTTCCATACGAGTGTCTTAATTACCATTATAGGCGAGTTGCATACGACTGATTATGTTCGACGATTATTATAACTTTATTATACACACATCAAAAAAAGTTTTGCATCACCTCGGTTCCCAGATCTCCGGCATATAGACGTTGACTGTGTATATTGTATCCAAGATACAGTCCCTTGGACTGTTCATAGATGTCACTAAAACTGCTCAAAGATGTAAACAACCATGCATGAGCAGGGCCTATTAGACGGAGGGGGTACGACGGCCGATCAGTTCCAGTCATTCCACCAGGACGAAGGTACGCTGCTCATGTTGTCTGTAGTTCTACCATGCCTAGAAGGTCAATACCGCAGTTCGATCGCGTCCGCATTGTTACTTTGTGTCAAGAAGGGCTCTCAACAAGGGGAGTTTCCAGGCGTCTCAGAGTGAACCAAAGCGATGTTGTTCGGACATGGAGGAGGTACAGAGATACAGGAACTGTCGATGACAGGCCTCGCTCAGGCCGCCCAAGGGCTACTACTGTAGTGGATGACCGCTACTTACGGATTGCCGCTCGGAGGAACCCTGACAGCAATGCCACCATGTTGAATAATGCGTTTCGTTCAGCCACAGGACGTCGTGTTTCAACTCAAACTGTGCGCAATAGGCTGCATGATGCGCAACTTCACTCCCGACGTCCATGGCGAGGTCCAGCTTTGCAACCCCGACACCATGCAGCGCGGTACAGATGGGCCCAACAACATGCTGAATGGACCCCACGGAATTGGCATCACGTTCTCTTCACCGATGAGTGTCGCATATGCCTTCAACCAGACAATCGTCGGAGACGTGTTTGGAGGCACCCTGGTCAGGCTGAACGTCTTAGACACACTGTCCAGCGAGTGCAGCAAGGTGGTGGTTCCCTGATGTTTTGGGGTGGCATTATGTGGGGCCGACGTACGCCACTGGTGGTCATGGAAGGCTCCGAAACGGCTTTACGATACCTGAATGACATCCTCCGACCCATAGTGCAACCATATCGGCAGAATATTGGAGAGGCATTTGTCTTCATGGACGACAATTCTCGACCTCATCGTGCACATCTTGTGAATGCGTTCCTTCAAGATAACGACATCGCTCGACTACAGTGGCCAGCATGTTCGCCAGACATGAACCCTATCGAACATGCCTGGGATATGTTGAAAAGGGCTGTTTATGGACGTCTTGACCCACCAACCACTCTGAGAGATTTACGCCGAATTGTCGTTGAGGAGTGGGACAATTTGGACCAACAGTGTCTTGATGAACTTGTGGATAGTATGCCACGGCGAATACAGGCATGCATCAATGCAAGAGGACGTGCTACTGGGTATTAGAGGTAGTGGTGTGTACTGCAATCTGCACCACAAATGCTGAAAGTCTAGCTGTATGATGGTACAACATGCAATGTGTGGGTCTCATGAGCAATAAAACGAGCTGAAATGTTGTTTGTGTTGATCTCTATTCCCTTTGTATTTAACGGTTCCGGAACTCTTGGAACCGAGGTGATGCAAAACTTTTTTTGATGTGTGTATGTTTTAACATAAATATTCATAAATATCTGTTCAGTCACTAGAATGTTGTGATCGGGTGCTGCGGTGGGTAGTATATCTCTGTTTTCCAAGCTCTCTGGCCAACCGACGCATGCGCTCTGTGTGCTTCAATGCCATATGTTCAGATTGTGCACCAGTATTCAATAAAACTGTCACCAAAGTCGTTTCAAAACAACGCGCTGTGTTGAAATTGGAATTGGGGATACTAAGGTACAGTGCTATTTCTTGTCTCATATTCACCAGTTTATTTACGCGAACATATGGACGGTGCACTTTCGGTAATTTATATAGACATGTTGGATTTTGAGCGCATGCGCGAAGGTATCCTTATTTAATTGGTCACACAACTGTTTCTTGAGCTCTGATTGGTGGGAGAAACTGTTTCATAATGAAAAATAGTGTTATAATGAGCCTCATTATGATACAGTTTTCTGACACATAATAGTCAGGGTCGAACATAAAAACATTAATTATCATCAACACCCATTTCTTCACTTATTCTTGTATTATTGATGTGTAACATCTTTCCACTCGGTTGCTGGATATTTTTGTGGGAGTGATTTTGAAAAATGGGACGGAAGTGTATAAGACGCACTGCCAGCTGGATCGTATCCCTCCTGGACATTCATCAACACACAAAAATCTCTTTTATTTGCACATTAATAATACATAACAATTCCAAGACTCTTTTTTTTTCTTCTTGATATTTCTACTCTCGCACTGCCTTCTTGATGCTCTGCTGCTAATCATATCAATGACTCATTTTAACAGAATCCATATGAAATTACGTATTGGTCTGTGAATCAAGAGGTCTGGGAACTGGGCAAGCCTTTCATGATCTACTGCTGTGCACATTGCATTTACTCGCAAGTTGGCGAGGAATTTAAGGTAATGAGCGCTGTCGCGTCGATTAATCTAGTTGATCCATATCGTATTCTTTATTTAGGCTAGTGCTGGTGGAAGCTACAAATCATCTAATAAAATGAGTTCCGTATTATAAACTACAATATCTGTAAAACACTCCCTTTTACAATAGATTAATACTTGTGCCAATAATATTATAAAATACCGGTGTATCAACAATTTCATGTGCGGTTTCTTCTATGTCAGATGTTACACATCATATGCGACTACTGTAAGGCTCGATAGTGGTTTTTTTAATATGATTTTAATTGTAGGTTAAAAACCATTAATAACAGTATACCAAACAATGAATTAAAAGGAACACTTCTTGTTTTGACTGAACGAAGAGCAACTATAAACATAAACATTGCTTTTAAAATGTTATGCACTGCACTCACAAACCATTAAGCAAAGGGCATTAAGTAAACTGTAGCTTTACTTTTCATTTTTTTAATTTATGACCATATGGTTTAAAATAATAGTATTAATATTTTTAACAGTTTTGAACTAAAATGCTGAAATCCTGTTGGTGCTCAAAGGTAAAACAAGATGCTTTTGCCTCCCTAGGAAATTGTTTGTACCTAACCTGTGTAATATTCTCAATTTTAAGAATCTTGTCAAAAATTTAAATTAATCTTGAGCAATAACAAGCTGTATAAAGTACATACCAGACAAATAGGTAAGGAATGTTGGTCAAATTAGCCCCATAAATACTGAACTACAGTTGTAATTTTGAAAGTTTGTCTGTAAGGCTGGTGCTACTCTTGCAAAGAGAGGGTTGAATATGGTGAAATTTTATGCAAATAAGTGATATTTGAGCAGAAAGCCAAGGGACATGAGCTCTGCAATGCAAAATAACTATTATTTAAAACTGTTGAGTGACAGAGCTGTAATGAAGGTCTATAATACTTGCTCAAGTCATAGAAAGATAAACTTCTTTACTGGTTGTGGTCTTTGTCCTCGAGTTCTGCGTGTTGCCCTCTTATGTGCATACCTGACTTTTGTGTAGTATTTTTCATTTTGAGAATGTCGGGTCTAAAATGTGTTAATAAGCAGACACTTGGATTTATCATATGCATTTATTATGTTAAGAATTTTATACTACAGTTGTAATTTCAAAAGTTAAGTCTGTGAGGCTTGCAAAAGAACGGTTGAATAAGATGAAATGTTTGTTCGATAAGTAATATTTGAGCAGACCGACTGCTCGCAGGATGTCATGAGTATGTGGCAAGACCATGCAATGACTAGGTCACTTATTGTTTAGTTGCCCAAGATCCCCTTTGGAAATTGCTTAGTCATGTTTTCTGTTGATTATACCCTGATCTACTGTATTGGTTACAGACTAATAAAATGCTGGAAATATTTACCTTGTTATTGTCTAAACAATACTATAAATATAATACCATAAAAAATCTTCCACTTATCAACACTAAAATTGGGTATTAGAAATTAGTATATATTTTGAACAACACTACTATCATTAAGCTTTCAGGAGGGGTGTGATGGTGCAGTAGTCAAGCAGCTTACTGTACCTCTCACCAAGGTGCCAGGTTCAATTAATGTGTGTACGATATTTGATGAGAAGCGTCACATCCTGTGGTTTGGATTCCACATAAAATGGGAGGTCCCGTGGCTATTGATCACAAGATTAATGATCACATAAAGCTATAAGCTTGCCTCCTTCTTCAACTTCACATGACAGAATATCAAAATTAATAAACTACCAAAAATGAAAATGTTCATATACAAATTTGTTGCATTGAAATCAGTACCGGTAGCTCATAAAATAACAATCGACACACAATCATATGTTGTGTTCTTCTTGCATTGATGCAAAGGGGGCTAGAGTAAGATGTGCTCAGGCTGAGTGGAAATGGTGAGATTTTGTTCAACCTTTAAATTTTATTGCGTTTTATACTTCATGACTCATTAAAATATCATATTTTTGTCAATGTAGATATTAATATTCTAAACAAAAAGAAAGTTTCTGGCTAACATACACTGCGCAACAAAAGTTTGGAATATATATATTTTATTACAATGACTTCTTATTGTAAACCCATTGAGGTTTATAAAATAACTTATTAACAAACTAAACAACAGTCCTTCTGAAAACAATAACAATCGTGGTTACATAACAATGAAATGGTACAAAAACAAAGCGAACTCTCTTCTTAGTGTCCCTTTTGAAAACAAAAACATTGAAAATCTGTATCTCATGTTCAGTATCAGTCTTTAGTTGTTCTCCCTGCACACGGAGGAGGCATACTCTGAATGAGACCATCAAGTTTATCTTGGGGTAAGAGGTCCCACTCCTCTATGGCAGCATCAGCATACAATTGATGGCGTTAGTCCAAACTTTTGTTGAGCAGTGTATATCTCTAATAACACCATAGAGTTCACGAAACAGCCTTTATTTGTTGTACGTAAATGTTTCACATTTGAGACGATCTCTAGTAGCTGTGTACCTTCGTTATTCAATGGCATTGACATATTCTTTGTACCTGGTTAAAATATTTCTGCCTGTCTGACCAATGTATGCTACATTGCACGAGGTGGACATTATTTTAAATTTATCACTAGTCATTCTCCCGAATGTACACCTCGACATCCTTCATGCGCAAGGCCATAGAAGATATAAGTTATGACACGACCTACCATCTGTAGAATAATCCTCAAGGAGAATCCAACATATTGTGATTCTCCATGATGATTGTAAAATGACAATTTTATGAGCAACTGTTTTCAATGTGACAAATTTCTATATGAATATTTAAGTGAAAATTTTAGTAGTTTTTTAAATTTTGATATTCTATTCTGTAAAGAATAGGGGCGACAACGCGGTAGTTCACAACCTCGTAGTTCCGCCCCTTAAAACAACAATAACTAACTAACTAACGCGGTCATGTAGCCCCTTGTACTTTGGGTGTGTGTAGAATCTGTCTGATATCAGGTGTTAATTGTGATGGCTGTATTAGTGTGTGTTATCTGTTTTTATTTCAAGTGAGGACTGCAGACATTCGATTTTCAAGTAGTTCCAACTTTTACTACCAAACGCCACCATCAACTACCAACTAGTTCTGAACTTCGTTACTAGATGCCACCGAAGTCGGCTCCTGGCGACGAATGTTGGAACCTAAGAGCGTTAGTCAAATCTAACCTATAATTTAGCTTCCCACAAGTGTAATTAGTGGAAGATTCTTTATCATGCCATAAATCCATGACATGGGACCGCCGGCTTTACTTCCCCTCCGAAGGAAGGCATGCGGAGGGATTTTTAACGCTCTTAAATAATCCATCGACTTCAACCGGGTTGTTACCCGCGACCTTGGATTTGAAACTAATGTAACATGACAATTCCCTATGCCAGCTATCTAGGACTCTCACTTCAGATGCTGAATTATGCCACTGATAATCCTTTTGTATATTATACTCCAGCTCATTATCTATCCATAAAACAGTGCTCTACCTTGGCCCTCCCTTTGCAAGTATTATGTAAGGAAATTCATAATGTTCAGTAGGAAGCATGCCACTGGTCGAATCCATATTCTTCATTCTTCTGTATCCACTATAGAAAATTACATTCCATCCATTCCACAATGTTATCAACCACATATGTCCATCAGATCGTTTTTTGTTCTCTTTTTTTTACCAAAGTTAGTGCCTCCTTGAATTACTCGATGGTGAAAATTAGCCACTACAGTCAAAAGATGCTGATGAAACTTAAAAGGTTCATGCAAACTTGCAGTGTTTTTTGTTTGAGTTGTGTTTACTAGTCTAAATCCAAAAGTGATCATGTCTATTATTCTTGCCATCAAAATTCCCATCAGCATACAGTAGCAATTTTATTCTATTTCAGTTTTTCAAGTCGATAACATGTGTTGACTGGTTGAAAGGTCTGTCGGTTATTGTCCTTCTCCAATAAGCCAGCAAGCAACAGGGTAAATTTATGTGTGTTTATTTTCTCTAATAATAATGGAGGAATAGATAAGAGGAGAGGTGACAATGGCAGTAGTGGGTATTAGAATATCACACATTATTCGGCCTAAGTTATTTGGGGAAGAGAGGTGGCACAAGTTTCACTGTCTTTTCTCCTGTGATTATCACACCTCTGTGTTCTTATAAATATGACTACAGTATTTATATTCTGTCTCAAGTCTTTCAGCTTGTGCAATTACTTTATTCTGTGTTAGTCATAACAGTTTGCAGGTATGTTCTTGTAAGTCTACTCTTCAACATTGCCTCTAACATTGTATTTCTTAACTTCTCTTCTCTTGAGGGTCAGTGCTTGAAAGTAAGCTAATGGTTCTTTTATTTTATTACTAGTCACAACACAAAACTGAGCAAGTTTTCTGCATTTAGCAAAATAAGAATGAATCTCTTACAATCAACTCTGTCTTTGATGTATTCATAAACTTCACTATATATTATAACCATGTAAATCATACTTTTCCTTTTCTGATCATTGTCAACCATTAAAATTCATCTCTTATTGTTGATTTTGAATGTAATGTATGAAGAATTAAAGGCCTTGGCAGAATATAGTTGTTTTTGATGTTACATTTTCTAAACAATGCAATCTTGAGAGTTCTTATATTAAAGCAATACCTGTACTTTTAAAACTTACATGTTATTCTTCTCCTGACCATATGTAATCAGATGGCTCCAAAGTGAAGATTTCACCTTTGATAACCAGCTGGTAAGAAGCACAAATATTTTTAATGCATTATGTTCTGTGGCATGCTCTCCTAGGTGATGAGATCTTGTGTATATAATATATACTGTATTGTAATTACTCATAATAGTAGTAATATTCCAAGGGACACTAACAGTTTCTTTTCATGTTGGTACAAAATGTTTTTGCAACTATATTCAACCAGGTCTTCCATGTAATTAACTCATATTATATGAGGATATTGTCATTATAACCGCTTTGCGGTCTATGTTAAGTAAAGGTTACAAGCTTCCTGTGGGAGTGCATGTAGAATGCTTGGGGTTTTCTCAAAGCTAATATTGTAGTAGCAAAAGCTGTACCAGAAGTCGCCAGTACAGGGGTATGAATGAATGTAGATAAATATTCAAGTTTCCTCCAACAGAAATACAGTACTATGTCGGTGCAAATAAATCAGGGGTATATTTTCAGCCAGTTACTATATAATCAAGTGGAATACGTGGTTCATTTTAGTTTCCTAAATAAGACATTGTGTAACTGGTTTGGACGGATGTTTTAGAACAGTGAAGAATGATGCTGGTGTAAAATAAATAGAAAGATAGGTCTGTTCTGTGCAAGGCATTGCTTGTGGGGGAATATGTTTCAACTAACGAAAAGTTAACCCACATCTGAAGATCCTCTTTATGCTTGAACACATGTGGTTCCAGTTACAAGGAAACCTGTTTTAGAGTACAGCTTCACAATTTTTTTCGTACACTGATGTGTTGTACAATATACTCCCGAGTGTCAGTATTGCCATCAGGAAGTAAATAATACGCAGTGGTCAAGCTGCTTGCCTCTCACCCCGGTCAATGCATGTGAGATTTTCGAAGCACCTTATAAACCCTGTAAGTTATCGTCGCTGCTCAACAAAATGTAGAGCTGCATTTACAATATGAAAGGTTGGTTCCTTAGTTTAGGGGCTGCGACAACGCGGTCATGTCGCCCCGTCAGTATGAAAGGTATCTCAATTCTGGTGGTGATTATGTTGAAAAATAGCTTAAACCTTGCTGTATCTGGTGCCAATAAAGTTTTTCATGTAACTATGTTTTCTTTTTATTTAATTAAATTTTCCTATAACCTGAGCAGAGATTACCTTTTTATTAATACTGTATAGAGTATGTATTGAGCGACTACTGGTGCAACTTTTGTTGATGTGTACGAGTGTTGTAGTCTAACGCACAGTGCAGTATGTATTGGATGACTGAGACACAATAACACTAGCTGTATTGTAGAGTGTATGTCATCATTTAAAATGGCTATAACAATTTCATCCATTCATTGTTAATAAATATGCTAACTGGTTGCAGCCTAGCACACATTAATGTTATTTTTCTTAGACCCAGCAGCTCAGCCAAGTTCATTAAGTCACAATACATATCTGAAGATCAAATTGTGACACTAACAACAGTCATCCAGAATGTGATTTTCCCCTGCTATTTCTTTTTTTCTCTCCATATTTCCTCCCAGCAAATGCTGGAATGATAACTTAGAACACCTACCCCAATCCTTGACCTTAAATAACAGCTACACAAACTACGACAGTCACTACTGAAACATGGCCTATCAGACAAATCTAATACACCACCAACTACTCAGCACTGGTGACCAATATGTTCCAAGTACCTAAATGAAATTACCATTTTTCTTAGCACATGTTCATAAATAAAATACAAGAAATGTACAGAATAATTTTCTGAGATATCACATACACTGTATCTAGATAGTACCATATGTATTTCATAATGGGATTGGAAAACACTACTTGTACAAACTGCAGGGATTTGTTTCAAATATGAGAAACATTTTAATTCACGAGAGGTTATGGAGAGGAAAGAAAACTAGAAAATACTGCTGGTGAAATATTTGTCTTTCTTTCTTTCTTTCTTTCTTTCTTTCTTTCGTCTGGCTGCGTGGCCCAGGGGTAACGTTCTCGCTTGCTGAGCCCAAGGTTGCAGGTTCGAAACCTGGCGCAGTCAGCTGGCATTTGAGGGTGCGCAAATGCGAGGGAGCCGTGTCCGTAGATTTACTGGCACGTTAAAGATCCCCTTCGGGGCAAAATTCCGGCACCCCGGCGTTTCTAAAAGCCAGTGTAGTTAAAAGGGACGTAAAACCAATAACATTGAATTATTTCTTTCTTTCTTTAATGAAGACTATGAAGTTTTAAATATAAAGTAACATGCTATCAATATTATAAATGCTGTGTATCTATTGATCAGCTTGTATCTGTTTCTGTAAGAGACTGAAACATTAGTCAGTCGATACAATTTAATGATTAATTGGTCTAAGAGGTACAATTCCAAAATTCTTTTGCCAACTTCTACTAACTGTTTGGTCAACTTGCTTTGAAAGCAGCACATGCCTGAACTTATAGAGGGTTCACTCGCTTACCTCTCTCCTCCCCTTTTCCCCCTAAAATAAGAAATATGTACAGTATAAATCAAAATATTTGCTATGGATGGAGTGCTAGAACAAAGAAGAGTTCTTGTTAAAATCATCTACTACTTTGCTTTGGAATTTGAAATACAGAAACATTGAACCACAACACTTTCCACCTATCTACCATATACCATAATTCAATCAAGTCTTGGTATCTCCCAAGAGTACACAGGTTGATCTTTATTTTTTGGACTACATTCCCTGTGCCTACTAGTAAGCCTATCAGTGATCATTTTATTTTAGCACCATTAATTTTTCTCCACCAAACTCTAAAATGAAGAGCATGATCTATTTCTTGTTTTATATGCTATAAATTAATGATCTCAAACTCAGGCTCTACGGGTGACCAGATGAATAAAATGCATTCGAGCCTTTTGAAAAAGTGCCGATATTTACATGATCCGCAACTGTTCATTTGAATAAGTAGGCCTACTTAATACTGTAATTATGATTAACAATTTTAATTACACAGATTTCAAATGTTGTTTAAGACATTTTATAACTATAATTTATAACTATGTACAAGTTGTCCGGGCTTGTACATCAGTAGTTATAGAAGCCCAAGCTATTATTTATTTACACTGTTTACGCCCACATTGGAGCACCAAAAATCAAACCTTATATACAAAGTCTTCAAATACTAAGTTCAGTTCTTAATTCTAGATAATTTTTTCTTTCCCAATACTTCCTCCGAGTATACTTGACAATAGATGACAACGCCATCAGTTGAATAATCACCATTACCATACACCCACTGATTTAATAAATACTTACTACTGCTCTTCTCTTTAGGCATTTTGAGGCAGCAGGCTTGCATAAATTAATGTTATCTCGTTATCTGTTTCTCAGAAAGTTGCTTACAACGGTTGTTCAACTCGAAGGCGAAACCAATTAATTTCAAATGTATATGCTAAAATATGCTGTTATGTTCAGAATATGCAATAAATTCAATAAACCCACGAAATACGCATTGGCATATGTGCATATGTATTTTCAAACAATCCGGTCCCTACATATTACCTCACCTTATAAGATGATTCATACAAACAGCTTCATCCTGTACATGCTTCCTAACTGGGCCTTTACCTTTTGGCATGTATACTCTCTTGCCTTTGTACTAGAATGATTCTGTCAGCTTAAAAGCAATCCATAGAAAGCTTTGGGTAGGCAAATAATCCCTAGTAACTCACGAGTAAACTATTACTCGGTGCTTCAGTTCATTTATAGCATTATATTAAAATTTGCTATTGATTACAATGTGCATCGCAATTGTCAAGAGAAAACTTTTGCATATTGCAATAAAGAAAATGTATTTGCTGCCTACATTTTTATGTAGTGTGTTTATTAATATGAATGGATAAAATTGTAATTCATACTTTGGAAAGAAAAGCGTGGGACAATAATTAACCATAATACAAGCCCTAGGTATGACAGTAAATATTTGGTTCAGTTTCAGCTTCAAAAAAATAATCTATGGAAGGCTGTGCAATGATAGAAACATGTGTTGAATAACTTAATGCTCTCTTTATATTACAGTATCTTAGTGCATTGAAACTGGTCCCTGAGAGAACTTTGCACCATTTTCAACATTGCAGTGGTATCGCACATTTTTTTAAATGTGGGCTGTTCAAACATTTCGAGTGATAATGCAATTTATGATTCTGATGTTAATACAGTACTCTGCTGATATTGTTGTGATAGCAGAAGTTATTCTAATAATTGCACTTTTAAGTAAAGAATGCAGGAGTTAATTTTCTTTTATGTAAAATAGGAAATTGATTAGAGAAAAGAATTCATCAAGCCTGTTATTTTTTTCAATCAGGTTTGCTGTGGATTCAATTTTCTACAGGTATTACGAGACAAATTTTAAACTCCTTAATAGCAGTTTCCACATTTTTGTCCTTTGGCTGTATTATATTGGTGAATATTTGAAGCAAAATAGGAATTGTGTGTAGAAGTAATCCTTTGTGAGAGTGATTATAATTTCACTTATGATGGCTTCTCTTTCGTTTTTTGTCATTTTCAATCACAATTTATGTTTTAACTTAAATTCCAAGCTGACTGGAGAATTCTTATTGTCTTGATAGTAAACAAAACATTGGTGGATCCAAGAGCAGCTTATGGTTATATTATAGCTCCAGTATTTGCAGACTTAATATGAAGAAATCCACTTCAATAACCTTGAAAAGGAGAGAGGTAAATATAGATGAGTCTATCCAGTAGTTTGTTCGATAACCAAGAAGGGACTGCGGGAAAATATAGGTGAATGATTGAAAACAGAACACACAGAAAGTACGGTACTCCATGCAGCAGGCTGTGGTTAACATTGGACTTTGTGGTACCTTCCAATAGTTTATCATTTCCAAACTTGCTAAATATTCCAATATTGCTGAAATATTTCTACCCTTAAAAGAGACCTAAATTGTACGCATAGGCACGCATTTGTCATACACCAACAAAATTCTTCATTATGCAGGCCTACTGGTGTGACTCGGCAGAAATTGAGATGTCTGACTTCTGTATCCAAGATTGTGTGATTGAATTCTAGCATAATCACTTGGCATTTAAGGGTGAAGAGACCCATGTTGGTACATTAAAGAATTTTGGACAAAATGCTAGTTGCCCTGGCATCTTTGAAATCACAGCAGTTACAGTACAAGCTATACCTCATCCACGGAATCTTTGAAGTAGGTTTGCGCATGACGTCACACAGAGGAGTTGAAAAGAGAATGCGATAGGTGGAGCTTGGCAGCCCAGCCGTTCTGAGGGTTGGTTGAAGCCAAGGTCGCGCCTCCCTCCTGCGCTTATTATTCAGTGGCATCGCGCCTCATTAGCCAGTCAGCCGAGTCACTCTTGTGTGCAGACTACGTGTTTTCACACTGGCACTTCGCAGATTGCTTGGACGGAGTTTACATCGAATATTCTTCTTCTCTACATCATGTGTGAACTCCAAGGATTTTTACCTTCCCGTTCACCATTTTACATAGCAATCACAGAAGTTGTGCAGTGTGGAAAATACCACACCTGATTAGGAGGAGGGACATTAGTACCTTAGCTGAAGAATGCTGAACTGCTGAAGAACTCTGAGAAGGAATACTCCATTTATAAGAATTGTTCAATTGTAACATCTAATATCTTCTGGCATTCATTGAAGTGATATGGTTCATGGTGGGAACAAGAGACACTATACCAAACATTATCATGAACTGCTATGACCTGAATGATTTTTCTCTCCACCCTCCGCTAGGAAGGACCCTGGTTGCTGGTTGAATCACTTTTCCACAGCATCAGTATTGAAATGCGTGCCATTCAGGACCATCTTCAGTGGACCTTATATGTGATTATAGCAAGGAGAAAGGTTAGAGCTGTAAAGTAGGTGATCCATAAGACCCCAGTAAAGATAGCATAGTTTGTCTGTTGGTCACAGTTTGTTGCTGTGCTGGAATTCAGAATGTGAATTTGATTTAAGGACATGAATATATCTTGGGAGAAGCCATCCAATTACTTATATACGGTACCTATAGAATTAGATTTATATTATCATCATGTTTGTGTAGTAAATTGATCTAGATGCTCTTGACAATTATACAATGTGGTCCAGTTAGTGTTGATACCTCTATATTTCCTCAAAGGTTTAGGTAATGGAAATGAAGTTTTTGATTAACGAGAGTTTGTAAGGTGTGTGCCTATACACTGGCAAGCAAAACATATTTGAGAAACTGAGAAATAATATAAATAATGTTAATTCTCATTTCTCCCAATGAAAAGTGCTCTGGATATCACATTAGTAGTGAGCTAAATGACAAGCATAAAGACAACACACACAAGTTTGTAACTGAATAAAGTAAATCACTTCATGTGCAAAATCTGACGTGTTAAGGTTTTTTCCCTTCTTTTTCCTCGTCAGTTTAGCTACCACTTATAACAGTTGTATGTACAGACAGACTAATCAAATTAGATTTTTTAAATAGAAATAATATATTTTCTTTCAACTGCATTTAAAAGTTCTTGAAGGATAATATGCAACCAAATGTGTCCCAAAAATGCCCACGTTATGTGTAAATTTGGTCCTACATTCCATTCTGTGTTAGTGGCTGCATTAAGCTAAGCAGTGTGCTGCTACGAATTGGTCACAGCACAATGGTCCAATGTAACAGACCCAGCCAGCGGCTGGAAACTGTACAAGATGGATCATTGTCTTGTTAATGGAAGTAAGAATCAGCTGCCCCATACCATAAGCCTAGCAAACTCCATCACACTTCTAAATCTTAAACGTTGAGGAAATATTGGGGATCTGTGCATTAGCTGAACCACCCTGTCCATTTCTTGGCATACATTAAGCAGTCAACATAGCCACACTTAATAAGACTGCATTTAAGTCATTCTTGCACATGTTCTTACTAAGCCAGAAAGTTGTTATTTAATAAAATAAAAAATGGGTCACAGGATATATTTTGTATTGTTTATAACAAAAGCTTGCTTTACTGTCGACATATATTTTGTGAAGTATATTGGTAGAAATGTAGTCCATTTCAGTTCTTAATACTGCTGCTCTGATATTGGGCTTACAACAACTTGACTTACCTGATAGTTTTCCTGTTGCACATGTGTTTGTTCATAATTTCACAATTGATTGTGGGAGGTATGTATACAAGTGAATGATGGCTATTGCTTGTCCTAGTCCTGCCTGAAAGGAACCACACTTATTTTAAAATGTAACAGCCATCAGTGTGAATGAAAACCACCACTCACAATATGGCACTGTGTAAAGGTATTTTTGTTGAGGAATGTGTGCCTGTTAGCAGTATTGTATACTAGGTAAAGGAAGTGGTTTTCTCTGCTTATTTAAAAGCTTCAACTTGAATAAAGTTTATTGCTGGTTAGTAGAGCAACTCTTTGAGAGGAAGATTTAATGTTTGAAAAGCATTCTTGGTTGTTTGCTCACATCATTATACAGTTCCTGTGAAAATGAGAGAATGGATTTAAAAAAATGCATTAAACCTTCCTGGTAACCATGATTGCTAAAGATCCAAGTCTTTACAATTTCTATATTTTATTTGAAGGCAGTCTATACATCAATTCTGATTGTACACATGACACAGATGTACACTCTCACTAAACCTATTCCTTTGTAAAACCCAAATCCTTCCAAATTTCTTGGTGGGTGTGTTTCCTGCTTCGTCTGAATGACCAAAATAAATATCAAACTCAGGTTTGAATCCTAAGGGTGCCCAGCTTTTAAAGTGTCTGGAATATACCGATGGTGTTTTGGCAAAAGGTCTTCACCCACAGTTACAAAATTTTACATGAGAGTAAAATGAAATTTTTGTTTAATTTTAATCACTGTATTCATGGCTTTATATTTCTTTTGTTTTAATAAAATTATGGACAATAAGACTTCACAAAAATATACGCTAGTTACTGATGCTGAAATTATAATTAAAATCAATAATTGTTTACAATCTTGCCCCACCCTTATTTTTTAAATGGGATATTATTGCATAAATCCTTCAACACTCCCCGAGGAGTTCACAACTAGTGTGATGTGGGTTGATAACAATGGGGTCCCAGCTAAGCATGGCTTTGCTTCCCCATAACTCTTGTATAGGTCTCTATTTAATCTTTTCTGTCGACTTCCTGTGATCAACTCTTGTTCTCTTCCAACCCGAACAGTATTAAGATATCCGGGGCTTGTGGTGTCTCATTTTCCTGCTTATTTGGCCCTTGCCTTTTCTTTCCCAATTCCCTCATTTTTGAGGGGCTATATTTCTCTTCACATTATTCCCTGCCTTTTGTAGGAGGTCCCAAAGGGGCAGGGTGTGTGTTAGCAATGCTAAGTAGCAATTCCTTATTACCAATAGAAAAGGGCTAATATACAGGTGGTAATGGTATAAAATAAACATTTTTAGAGGAAAATGAATTGTCAAAATACCTATATCTAGTTAGCAACAATATTTAAAAGCTAGATCATTTATGGTGATCGATATATAAATCTCAAGCAGCTATCATCACTGGTGACTTAAGACCTTTTGCATGAAGTGGAGTTAATTATTGTGTTGGTTACACCAAACTATACTTTGCATGTATTATTCATTAGAACCCAGTATGGCTTACAATCTTTTACCAGATCATGCAATACTTCTTACAATCCAATGCAGCCATAACCTCTATTTTTTAAATTTAGAGCATTACGACCTTCTGACAAAACACCACCAATACTATATTTTTACAAAATCTAAGATCCTGTCTGGAAAAGATCCAAAAATGGGAACAATCTAGAAAGAGTAGTCAAATGTTCTGCTCCTTAACTTTGGTGTCTCATACCATCAGCAAACTGATCATTACCTGGATACAGCATATATTGGTTTGTTGTATTCGTGTGAGCGAGTTTTCCAGAAAATACAGAGATCTCTATTACAAATCAAGCTCATAAGAGAACATCGTCAGCATAGATACCCCAATTTTTATGATACTTGCTCTACATAATGACCCGACCCATAGGAGAACATCTGTGGCAGTATTTTGTCCCTAAATTTGCTTGGCTATTTCTAGAGCAGGTGAAATTGCAGAAATACTCTAGGGTGCCTGTTGTTTTAATGGGTGGAACATTGAGTTCATCTGTCCCTAAGCTGAATTTTTCTTCATCAAAAAATCACTCTAATATCCCCACCTTCCATAGAATCCTGCTTACACTGGCCTTTTAACTCACAAATATTTCATAGCCTCCTGTAAAAAATGAACTGCTGATAACATCTAGATTAAGATGATCAGACTTTCCTATTTTAACAGGATTGTCCTTTCCATAGCTGGTACTGTTGTCCCGACAAAACTTTAACAGTTCACAAGATGATGTGTTTAAAAAGAAAAACAGATGTAGTCTATCTATATATGACAAATAACAAATTTACAAGTTTGGTGATTTATTCCTGAGGTGATAATTATTGCTAATAATAATGCTATTGGTTATACGTCTCTTTTAACTCCTGCGGCTTTTAGAGACGCCGGGGTGTTGGAATTTTGCTAGTAAATATATATACTGTACGAGGTCTGTCTAATTAATATCCGACCTTGAATTTTCCCACACAACATAGTGATGCGAAGGCGGTACCACTCACAACAGTGGAAGGAGAAACCTTACTGTGCATGCTTGATTTTTTTAACTTCTTCTGATAGTACCTTACTTCAAGTCCTGGGGAACCTACCTCATCCCCGTCCCTAATACTACACACACTACTACAGTCATGGGACAGATAACCGTGCTGTTCTGCCCAACAACAAAAACTAACTGCAGTCATCACATAAAAACAGGTTATCAGAAAAGTTCAATTAGACAGGGCTTATGACCAAGATGTCCCAAGCCCCTAATATTAATTGACAACAGTTACATGTAAAATTAAATGCACATTGTGGAAGTTGGAGAGTACAAACAGGGGCAGCATGCTGGGCACTTTACAACTCACATGCGAATGCAAATCGAGATGGTCCGTCCCATTGCGTAGTAGCTAGCAGTTTTGGCAGTCACCGCGGAGGCCCATGTTCGATTCCCGGCTCTGCAATGAAATTTAGTTCCGGTCTGGGGGCTGGAACAGGGTACATTTGCCCTCGTGAGGCAAAACTGAGAAGCGGTGGGTTCGATTGCCATCTCAGTCATCCTGAAAGTGGATTTTCATGGTTTCCTACTTCTACTCCATACGAATGCTGGGATGATTCCTAAGTTAAGGCCATGGCTGCGTCCTTCCCAATCCTCATCTGAATTACAACTACACTCACTAATACAGCCATCATAATAACACAGGTTATCAGACAAATTCCTGATACACCCTTGTACACAGGGCTACATGACCACGGATGTTGCAAAGCCCCTAAATGAATCAACAATAACAAGCAACTAGAGATGGGGTGAAATACTATCACAAATGGTTTTTGTGAGGCCTAACCAACATTTGTGCCAAGTTCCATCAAAATTGAGGAGTTGAAGTTCACAAGGTTCCTTAGTCAGACACTTCGGGTTGGAAACATTATTCTTTCCACATCTCCCAGAGAGTGTAGCAATGTCTGACAAGCTTGTAAATCCTAATCTGTGCTCTCCAGTGCACATGCACAAGTCAAATTTTATTAGGTTACTGGAGGACCTCACTTAAGGCATCTATTCTCAATTTCTTGTAACTTGACATCCGATCAAAACATATGTACCGTGGCACACCTGGGGTTTGCCTGAGCATTTCACATGGAAATCGTGTGACTTCCATGAACTGACCAACCATCTTGCAGATGTTTACTATTTCAATGTGTTGATCGGGCATCAAGTTATTTGTAACAGGAACAGAAAGTAGCCCCTTTTCATGTATTTTATCAGTTGGGAATGTTGTAACTTTGGTGGACCAATCGTTATAGTGCGCACCATAATCAACCTTAGTTAACCAATTAATCGATACAATACTCGGCTTGCACACACGCATTGAAGAGCCCAGTTTAGGTTTAAAGATCTCAATAATGTCTGTGAGAAAGAAGCCAAGGGTAAATGCAGGTTGTTAATTTCCAGCTGTTACATAACTATTTCTCTTCTAGTAGATTGCCAGCAAGTTGCTCTGTATTTTCCTACTAGATTTGAGATTTTGTTTCTGTATTTGGGTGGTTATAGGTGGGGAGTGTAATCCATTAGTAAATAGTTTTCTAGGTAAGCTGAATGATATTATGTATATTCCAGGTGTTCTGTGCCTGACAAAAATACCTCACCTGTGCATGACTGTTTTAACAGACACAGAGTTTGTGTTGGCTGTAGTTTTAACACACTTCTCAAATATTGTGAGAGTATCTTTCATTGAATAATAATCCTATATCGTTATAAAGAAATATTTTAAAACTTACATGTGTCGTGTTTGGTTATTGAACCCTTAACATTCCTGAACTTCATAATACAACCTGTGACAATAAAGTTCGGTGAATAGTCCTATACTATCAACATAGATGAACAATGCACGACAGTGACCGTATTGTCCTTCGAAATAGTCCCCTCCCGTAACTATGCAATGCTGAGATCGGCGAAACATGTCCTAGAAACTTCGCAAGAAGGCGTCCTTTGGGGTGGTGTTCAAAAGGCTCGTCACGTGACTGAAAAGTTCGGTGAATGGGTCTATATTACGAACGGATTGTTGGCTTACCTGAAACAGCAGTTACTGTCCTTCGAAGTAATCCCCGTGGATGGTTATGCACTTCTGAGAATGTCTGTACAAGTGCTGGAAACTCTTTAGGAATAGCCTTCAGTTGGGTCGTCACATTACGTTGGATGTCCGAAATGTTGGAAAACCTCTGGCCCTTCAGGGCTTTTCGGTGACCCTGGACCTGGAACCCGCCACTCCAGACTTCAACGCTTGACTACAGGGTCATACCTCAGACACCAGGTCTTGTCGCCTGTGACGATGGTTTTCAGTTAAGCCATTCCATTCCACAGAACATTCACCCTTCTCACTGCCACCCGCCAAACCGATGTGTATGGTAGGTTGCATAAATTCATCCTCACTGCAACCCGCCGAGCAGGTGTGCATGGTAGATTGCATAAATTCATCCTTCTAAACAAACACTGTGTCATACAGGTCTTACATGTTGAGTTGTGTGTCGCCAATGTTGCCAGGTCGACCGTTCTGACTTTATTCACCGAACGTAACGTGACGAGCCTTTTGAACACCATCCAAAGGATGCCTTCTTGCAAAGTTTCCAGGACATGTATCGCCGATCTCAGCATTGCATAGTTGCAGGAGGGGACTATTTCGAAGGACAATAGGGTCACTGTCGTGCATTGTACATCTAAAAAATAAGTTCAGAACATTTTGAAGAATGGGAGGGAATATGCCAGCAAGTTGTTCTGTATTTTCCTGGTTTTTTTAAAGATTTTGTTACTGTATTTGGGTGGTTATAGGTCAAGCACTGCGTGGATGCGCATATCTGCAAACTTTTTTGCCATGTAGATATAGTTTGCATGGCTGTGCGGTTAGCGGATAATGTTTGGAGTAAATTTGCTGATAGTTTTTTGAATACAATCCGAAATTGTTGAATATTATTACTATGACCTGGATGTTTATTACATAATTATATCTTTGTTACTTTTTTTAGCCTATTTTCATTTTATGAAAAAAATAGGCTTATGATATCTATCACCTTTTGTCGGTGTGTGTGTGTCCCCTAATAACTTCTAAACGGCTGGAGCGATTTTAATGAAACTCGGTAAGGTCATAGTACTATTTCGGCCGTGCCCTTCGAATTTTATTACGTCTCACCAATCCAATATGGCGGCTGTGTGAAATATTTCACCGGCATTCCATATATCCGAAACTATTACCAATATCACCCTGAAACTTTGTTTGGTGATAAAGGGCATTACTAGAAGTTCACCTATGGGACTTTCAAAATCCTGTTAACCCAGGAGGGGTCGCGTCAAAATAGTTTTGTGATGGGTCGCGCACGGTCATTATGACAGGGGTGTATAAAATACAATGTTTTGTTGCAGAACACATATTATTATTATGGAAAAATATATCCAGGAAACTAAATACCAGGTTTTGTACTGAATTATTGAAGAAAAATATATCAATGAAACCCACTTAATCTATTGATTTATTCATCCTCGGAATTATCCTGGGCAGCATCAGGATTAGTGCATTCCACCCAGGTAACACATGTAAGTTCCTTACGAAACATCTTCCAGGTCCACCAATCGGTTGAACTAGCCTTGAAAATACAGCGAGTCCAGAATTATCAACGGAAAACGGTCCCTGAGGCTGCTTACCAGTGTACACTTCCATGTACATCGTGGGAAACAAAGCTCTCCGCTAACTGACTGGGAATGAAAGTGGGGACAGCAAACGCAGACACGTGCAGTGGATGAGTCCTTTGAAAGGTATAGGAGGGGAGGAAGCTTTACGCCGTGAAATTATTTCGGAGGAGTAAAAAATTTATGGGCCCGGTCTGAAAGACCGTGACGCGACACCTCACGGGTTAACTACAAAACGAACATGGCAGCCAAGCGAAGTTGAAACTTTTAAATAGACTTTTCTCGCGATGTAACCATCCATCATCATCATGTTTTTCAATCAAGCGACTGGTCTGCCCCTACAATGAGTCTTCTCCACGTTGTTCGGTCTTGTGCTGTCCTTTTGACCATTTCATAATTTCGTAGGCCAGAGCTATGTAGGAAAGATCTCATGAAAGTGTTCCGTGGCCTCCCGCGAGGGCGTTTTCCAGGTATTTTGCCTTCTAGTATGTCGATCATCAGGCCAGCAATCGCAATAAAACTTGGTACAGCAAATGTTTAAACACATTGTAATGCACTGGCATTTAATTTAGTTCCAATTGTTCACATAACCTCAAGATGGCAGCTGTGCGCATTTTTTAAATTAAGTTTTTATTTCTCGTGTATTAATCATGAGATTGAAGTGCGCGTTTGAATAATGAACCTACGCAACGTCATCATCTAATATTACATAACTCTATGGCCTACATTTAAAAAAATCCAAAATGGCGACCAACCAAAATATTTACACAGTTCTCAATATCTATTAATCTGTGATAGCAATTAAACTGAAATTTTGTGTGTTGATAGAGGCTATGAACATAAGTTAACCTATAGGACTTTCAATAACCTAGTGAGCACAAATGCAACATGGCGGCGACGCGAAATATAAGTATTTGAATGGACGTTTCTCGTGATTTAACCATCCGAGCGCAGTAAAACTTGGTATGATAAATGGTAAATTTCAATCAACTGGCATCTTATTTACTTCAATTGTTTTCATAACCACAAGATGGCACCTCTGCGAAATTTTAAAATCTTATTTTCATTTCTTGTGTCCTAATCATGCGATTAAAATTTGAATACTACACCTACACAATAATCTTCATGTAATAGTACATATCTCTAAATCCAACATGGCGACCTTCCTAAATATTTAGACGGTTCTCAATATCTACGAATGTATTACAGCAATCAAACTGAATTCTTTTATGTTGATAGAGGCAATTAACATAAGCAGAATATATGAAAATAGGCTGTATAGTTCTTCACAGAACTACTTGTTTTTCATGAAAACTATAAGATGATGATTTAAGCTAATCTCATCCAAATTATGTCATTAAGCATAATTTACACTCCGAACTGAAAAGGGTTGTAAATCAGGATGTATGATATTCATTTTAACCATAGCGCTGCGCAGCTTCGCTTCGTTGCATTAAGCGAAGAGCCAGCAGAATCAAGGATCATATAAGTATAAGAGATTCGTCACTTTTGGTTATAGAATTTCCGAGAGAGAACACCGCCTGAGGCTATGGATTGTACTGGCAAGTCCGGCAACATAAAAAGTAATAAGCCATATGAATGTAGCCTTTATTACAAGTAAATGAACAGTATGTTCTGCGATGAGTTATTGATTATTGATGAAAATAACACAAACATAACTGCGCCTTTCGCTAGGCGCTGAAATATACGTCCAGATAGGAAAATAATACATTTTGATATATATCAATGTTGGCAATAGATTTGTCACGAAGGACACAGTTATGCCGTTCTAGAGCTTAATTCGCCTCTAGGCTAATTAAAAATCCTCTCATACTCTACAGAATTGTTGGGATATTCGATGAATATAAAGAAAACTGTCCAAATTCACACACTACATTGCCATAACCTCACTTTTGGCCTAGCATGCCCGCTGCCACCCACCCCTCCCCGTAGCCCTAAACCACAAATTTTACTGCAATGCAAAGGAGAATAGGTAAGAAAACAAACTAGAGATGAAATGCACACATTTATTCTCTATATATTTTTATTCGAGAGTAGTCCATATTGCCCACTAGTTTTACACATGGTCAACACCAGGAAGATGAAAATTGCCGTATTGTTCTTACTATCATTATAATTCTTACATCCCGGTGCTTGGCAATTTTTCCTCCCTTGCAGTGGCATGATTGACTCTCAATTCAATTCAAATAGACAATCAAAATACTGAACAAATCAAAACAACCAACGACACCACGAGGAAAATCAATCAAAACAGACTATTCCCGCTTTCCCCAGTCGGTTTGATGTGAACGTTCATGAGTGCCAACTACGGAACCTTAGTGCTAAAATTAATTCTTCATTGGTTGGCAGAACATCCAGTATAGGGCCTTACTCCGACCCACGCGCTCCCTATTAACTTTCATCCCCCTGACTTAGCCTAGGGCAGTGTTTCCCAACCTTTGATAGCTGACACCCCCCTTTTGAGAAGCAGGTGGTCGTCGCCCCCCCCCCCCCCACCGCTCGTCGCTTCCGTAACCTCTTCGATAAACTGGCGCGGAGGATATAGACCTAACCTAATAACACTACATAATGGGGTAATTATTTTTGAAAAATAATATGAAGTATGCGCTGTATATTTATTACATGCTAACTTCATTTTAGCACAATACAAAGAACACACTTTTACAATAAATCCTTAAATTTGTCAACAAATGTCAGTGAAAGGGTGGGCACTGTTTTCTCTTGGTAAGATTCGGTATGTTTGATATTTGACAGAGCGCAGCAGAGATCACTTGCAACATAAAGCCGACAGCGCTGCTTTCCAAATGGCCCAAAAATTTAATTCGTCTCATTCTCATGGTATGGCATGAGTATTATTATGATTTAAAAAAGAAGAATTTCCCATGCGGCAAGAAGTGGAACTACCTATGACGCAAGGGCCTATTAATGAAATCACAGAAGCGGAAGTTAGGAAAGTCATCTCTAAAATGAAGAATCATAAAGCAACGGGCCCAGGCTGAACTCTGGAAATCTCTTGAAGCGGATGGAGCTGAATGGCTTTCAAAGTTATTCAATGACAACTTAATTCACGAACAGATGCTAGATGCCTGAAGAAAGAGTACGCTGGTTTCGGTCTACAAAAACAAAGGAGATGTTCGATCTTGAGGAAACTTACGTGGTATAAAAACTTACATCACGCACTCAAGATCTGGGAACGAGTCCTTTGTGAGTGCCTTCAAAATTTGATAATGTTAATGGATAATCAGTTTGGCTTCGCTGCTGGAAAAGGAATTACTGACGCAATCCATGCGATAAGACTGGTAATTGAAAAAGCTCATGAAAACAAGCCGAGTTTGTGTATGGTTTTTATAGATCTTGAGAAAGCCTTCGATCGTGTGCAAAGACCGTTAATATGGCAAGAATTAAGGTCCCAAAACGTTCCTGAACATAAAACTCATAATGGATATTGAGCCCGTATTCGCTCATCCTGATGATGATTTATCTGAGAACCTTGAATTATTCACATCTGAGATATGCTAAACGCGCCCAGGAGGCATGCTGGAGCTTCAGACGCACTTTTGACTTTACTCAGATCCTACGAGACTTACTTACCGAATCCATAAATTTCTGCATAAGAAACGTGCAAGACCAAAGTGGTACAAACAAGTGGAGATGGGATCGCCAGGTCTGATGAATAGAAATGTAATCAGAAATATTGTTCACACAAGGGGATGAGGTTCAGAAGAAACCAACACGACGTGCATGGTCGGAGGAACAGAAACTACAACAATCCATGCATATGAAGAGCTATCGGGCAAGGAGGAAGGCACAACATACGCTGATTCCGCGTGGTCCTAAGTGACCCATCCGCGAGAAGAAGAAGACTCATGCCATATTTCACAAATGTCCTTGTTGTTTGTTAATAAATTGCCTTCTTTATTTTTAATGTATTTTGGGGTTATCAAGTCTTTGCAGTCGTTATGTTTGCGCTCCGCTAACTTATATATATATCGTTGCTATTGGATAATTCTAAACGCTGATAGAAATCAAAATCTGCTTTTTCTCTTTCAATTGCAACTGTTTTCTTTGCCTGTTTGTAATTCTCTTCATATTCCTCAGCACCAGTATTCTGCCAAATTCTAAACAGGCATTTCTTTTCTGCTACGCTGCTACGTGGTTGTTGCACCATATGGAATCTTTGCATTATGTAGGGCACCTTTGCTAATACCTAACTCACCTTTCGCTGTAGCGACACAAAATGTTTCTAAGCCTGACCATATTATTGTTGGGCTGTTTTTCTGAGATGGGGCTTGGCATAAATAATCCACTATACAATTTTTTGCAACACTACCTTTTTCATTATTCAATTCATACCATTTAATCTTTTCAATTTTTGGTCTTTTTATCTTAATATGTTTTCTCAGTTTTAGGGCTGTCAGTAGAAGCCTATGTAGGGAAGTAAGTGGTTCTCCCGGAATAACCTTGCAGTCCTTAATTTGTCCCAAATCTCTTTTGTATATCAGGATATAGTCTATCAGCATCTTGAAATCACCACTCTTATAAGTTATAAGGTGTTCATCCTTCTTTTGAGAGAATGTGTTCACTACTGCAAGGTTATGGGAGGCTGCAAATTCAAGAATAGTCTCCCCTTCTTTATTTTGTTCTCCAAATTCAAAGCCACCATGGTAACCTTCAAAGACATCCCTGGCCACTCCTACATGACCATTTAGGTCCCCACATATAATTTTTTGTTCCGTTTGGGGTATAATTGCAAGATTTATTTATTTATCGTATGGCTTTTAGTGCCAGGAGTGTCCAAGGACATGTTCGGCTCGCCTGAGTCTGTAGCTGCTTCCAGCGGATACCCTTATTAGGGTGAGCTACAAGTTCCGTTCAATTTCAAGTAGTTCCAACTTTCGCCACCAGATATCAATGATACCTAGTGGTGAACGATGGAACTTTGATAGAGCGTTCCGACGAAATCTAACATAACAATTTAGCTTTACACAAGTTTAGTCTGTGAAAGGATCTTTTACATGCCATAAATCTATGACATGGGACCGCCGGCTTTACTTCCCCTCCGAAGGAAGGCATACTGAAGGACGTTTAACGTTCCTGAACATAAAAATCATAATGGATATTGAGCCCGTACTCGCTCATCCTGGTGATGATTTATCTGAGAACCATGAATTTTTCACATCTGAGACATGCTAAACGCGCCCAGGAGACATGCTGGAGCTTCAGACGCACTGTTGACTTTACTCAGATCCTACGAATATTTTTCCTGGGGAATTAAAGACGGAATTTCAATATCCAAATTTGAACATAATTAATCGTCATTCTGCATAATTTGCCACGGTCACAAGTTTCTCTCTACCTTCTCCTTCATCACTAAACAGACAAACTTTTTTTTACATCTGAACAAAATAATGATGATCTAATTGTTAACTTTGATGTAGATGGAGTTTGATCGGAACAATGAGGACGTCCTTTCTGTTTTTCTTCAGCAGATTGTCTTTTCGCTTTTTGTCGATCGTATTTATTTTTGAAAGATTTATGTTATTTTGCTCCATGTGCTACGAATGTCTGTGGAAGACCACGTCCATCGTTCAACTCGTCCAAACTTGTGACCATATTCAGCAAAAATTTCAAGATTCTTCGCCATTGATATATACCATTCATATTTTGGTATGATTAAGTGTTTTTTTGAATTCTTCAGGCTTGACAAACACAGGTCCCATACAAACGAAGCCTCCACGGGTCAGTTGTAGCATCAACCAATTCATGTTTCCTCTTCTTAGACATGATTGATTAATTTCTGTTACATAGACGAAAGAAATAACTTCTTTACATGTTGAACTTCCTCACACAACGTCTGCCTGAAAAAGAAATACACATTTAGTGTTACTGAATGAAATCTTATGTACTGAACCCTTATCATTGTGTCCAATAATAATGTTTCATATTATTAAAAACGCTGGAAATGCTAAATACATGATATGCTGGATATTTGAGTGAAATTGATGTAGCAAGCAATCTGGACTTGGTAAGACGGGCTACGTGCTGGCTGGAAACTACCGACAGTTTCACAACCAATGCTATTCTTATTCTTCTGAGAAAATCAGGTATGACGCTGTGGCGTACGTGACGATCGACAGGCCAAAATGCTGGGTCCAAGGCAAGGAGTGAGAGAGAGGACAAGTCTCGTGACGTCAAAATAAGGGCGGGATTTGTAAGGTCAGAACTCCGACGCCAACTTATCTGACCAATAAGAACAGGACGCCAGAACATAGCATCAGTGTGTTTTGCGCGCCAATCGGATATAAAAAGATCTAGCGATCGGTTTGCGTGTTCGGCGGCAGATTCGCGACCTGTGAGAAATTACAAGATTTTTGAGAGGTCACACATAATTATAGGTCCATTATTTGAAATATTGAGGAGCTGTTTTCTCCCACCATTGGAACTTTAGGCTTTCTGTATATATACAAATGTCTGAGATGAACCGGGGCACTCCTAATTATTCTTCGACAGTCAATTTAAGACATCCTTAAGACGGTATGGTTTTAAAATTCTAGTTGTGTGTGTCGACAACGAAGTTATAAATTTCATAAATTGTGAGATGGCAATTAGCCATAGAATAGGGAAAGTCTACGATTTTGCATAGGGCAATATGAGGAAATAAAATACTCATAAAGCAGATAGAACAGTTTTAAAACTTTAATTTAATTGTGTTTTTAACAGCAGCAAGATGACGACCATGGAAAGAAGACAACAAGTTTCATCCTCCATAACCATCAGTGTTATGGGCTAACGGCCTAATGGTGGGAAATGACGAGGCGGAAGGCCTCTGGAAAGCGGTTTAAGTGATGAGTATTAAAAAATTGATTTATTGATTTTGGACGAGGGGAATCGCGAGAGATGTGTGGAACTTTGTACAGATTTTATTTGTGTGATTTAATTTAAATTTTAGGGTTTGATTTCTTAACTGACATGCGTGTAGTAATTTTTGGCATTGCATGACAATTATGTTGTACAGTAAAATTTTGTAACTTAAATGTTCTCCTTATGTATACGTAATTCTTATAGCGAAATGGCCGCATATGATTAACGTATCAATAAAAAAGTGTAGCCATGAATGAGAACCTAGGAACGACAATGATAAATGGACTGAATTAATGATGTGTAAAACTAAAGCTAGACGTGGGGGAAAAATTAGTGTTTTAGTTGCTTTGATAACTCGGGCTAATTCTGATTCCAGTTATTAATTCTTTATTGTCATTGGGACATGTTGTGTGTCATTTATCTGAGGGGTGTGCTGGTGCATATGCTGCGACGAGATCTTCGAGAAAGTGCCACGTGGTTTTGGGTGTAAGTGATGATGAGGAAAGGTAAAGCCTGTCCTTGTCTGCGACATCATTCCGGCAAATTAGTTACCCTTGGGGGTAAGTTTGACCTGGAGATGTGTTCTTAAAAATCCCTGAGAGGATGTTTTGAGATAATGTGATATTTTGTTTGTACGCGTTTAACAGGTGGCGATTAGCAAAGGTTGCTGGACGCTGGCTATGGGCCAGAATCTATATTTAGCGTGGCACTAATTACTACGTTGGGGGAAGAAATCAGCCACTTACTCAGATATGTCATAACAGACCCGGCTGTCTCCAGCTCGGTTATGACACGCAATGTTTGCTTTAAAGCCTAATGAGTTAAGGTTATTTTATTTGGTTTAATTTGGGGAGTTGCCATGTTGTCGATCCAAGGTTTCTTTTATCATGACTATGACTTATTTGTTCATTGTTTTAAAACGCCAAATTGTCTGGCGGGAAAATTAAAATTTGTATTTTGTT
Organism: Meconema thalassinum; assembly: GCA_946902985.2. Lineage (NCBI taxonomy): Eukaryota > Metazoa > Arthropoda > Insecta > Orthoptera > Tettigoniidae > Meconema > Meconema thalassinum. Next base: position 312,922,916 of record OX336393.1, on the reverse strand, counting down.
GTTGTTGGCTCTTATTTTCAAGGCCATTGTATTCATTATAAATATAATTTGGCGACCGGCCAAACTTGTTCATGTCATGTTATGCTTTCCTAGTGTTTGTGGTATAAGACGGTAATTCCGCAGCCCTTATTTTAAATAATACACACGTGTATTTGGTTGTGGTAATCTAAGGTTAGAGCATGTCAGTAGTGTATATAAATATGTAATTGTTGTTCCCACATTTCCGTAATTCGTCCTTCGCAGCACGGAGTTCGTTCCCGAACCGACTGTTTTGGTCGAAAACGAGCGCCCGTCAAAGTGCTCATTACTTAAACTAGTCTTAAAACGCGTGTCGCTCATAAATATTAAATTCTTGTACTATTTTATTTGTTTGTTATTTTTGGATCTTGTGATCCGTTTTCCTTTTGTTACTTTGAATTAAGTGACATTGCAGTCACAACGCTTGTTTGACAGCTGTCATGCCGTGTTATCATGGTACGTCAGGCTGGTCAGTGTCAGATCTGTTCACGTGCGAGTGAACAATATAAGGGTGGTTTATTGTTAAGTGTTTTTATGTTTGATTCAGTTATTAAATTTCATTTGTTAATAGATCCTGTTGTTTTCTTGGCTTTGTAATAATTAGTTAACCTTATGAACCCTGGAAGTTATGTTGATAGCATAAATCTCTAAATCACATTCACAAGAATCCATTACGACCCCGAAATTTTGAATCTTGTCTACATGCTATTTTCCAAGGGTATATAAGGGTTACTTTGGCTTCCGAACGTGTGGCATTTGTGTTTTAGAGTAAAAAAAATAGATCACCGGCATGTGATAAGTTTATTAACGTAAGTTAGGCGAAGATAGTACCGCCAAATGTTTGAAAATATAAAGTCATGGAGTTTGCAGTAAAATAAATGTGGAACAAGTTAAGTGTTTGAACTTTGATTAAAATTAGAACAAACTGTTCCAGGCGCCCAATAAAATTAAATTAGCTTTGTGTAGAAAAGCCAAACTCAAAGAATTATTTGACAGGAAGGCTAGACCTTAAAAACTAATTAATACTCTATTAATTGGTTAAAATTTGTAATTGAAGTAAGGTCAGGAAGATTATAACTGAATCAAAGGGTTAAAATTAAATGGAATAATAAGTAAATTATACTCAGTGATGCTATAGTTTGTGGGAGTAATTTAAAGTAAATGAACTGAGTATGTAAAGGGTTAATGTGTGTATATTTAATATGTGTGAGCGCGCGTATCCAGGGCTCCGTCCTTATGTCATTTCCCTATGTCTCAAAAATATTATTGTTGTGATGGCAACTCTGGGAGAAATTCGTGAAGTGATTGAATTAGCATCCGCTCGTACGCGAGAACAACTTAGTGAGATGAGAAAGGACATAACCAATGAAATACAGACACAGTTAGCGGCGAATAGTGAAGAAACGCAGACACTGTTATCGGCAAATAGTAATGAAATACAGACACAGTTAGTGGCGAATAGTGAAGAAACGCAGACACAGTTAGCGGCAAATAGTATAGAAATGCAGACACAGTTAGCGGCAAATAGTGAAGAAATGCAGACACAGTTAGCTGCTATAAAAAACAATCGGAAGAAATACAGACACAGTTAAACACAAAACTATCTGAAGTTAACGAGAATATAAATCAGAAAATCGCTACACAAAACATTCTGGTTAGTGAACAACTACATAGGCAGTCTGAGAAAAACAATGAAATGTTAAACGCACAAGACGAAAGGAACACTCAAAATTTAGCTGCGTTAACGGTAGAAATCAAAGAGCACACAAAAGAACAGCTAATCCAATTAGCAAAGGACGTTAGCACTAACAATACCAAACAATTAGGAATAATAAAAGGTATCGAAGATTCGTTTAAAAAGGAAATAAAAGGAATGGATGAGACTGTTATGGCAAAACTAGCACAAATCGAGCAAGCGTGTTTGACCAGCTCATCTGAGATTAAAGAAGCACACACAAACTTAGAAAAAAGGTTTGAGAAGATCGAACGAGGGACACAGGGTATGCAAGATCAGATAATTACAGTAGATAACAATATCACTGGCTTAGTGACGGAACTCAACAAATTAGAAATACAATCAATTGAGAAATGGAAAAGGTTAGAAATTGACCAGGAAGAAATTAAACAAACATTAGAGCAGAACAACATTTCTCTGGGAGAAAGGATAGATAAACTCGAAGATAATCAGGAGGCTAATCAACAGGAAGTCGAAAAGCACATTGTTAAATTGAAGGATACTCTTAGAAAAGATTGGACCAAGATGAGCGCTGATTCGAAAGATGAACGGCTCGCAGTAAGCAAGAAGCTAGGGGAAAATAACGCGAAAATGCAGGCGTTAGAAGAAAATATGAAGTTAAGATTTCAAATTCAAGAGGACCGCATGATAAAATCGGAGTTGCAGTCACTTGGACATAATACGATGTTTGCGACACTAAGGGGAAAGGGGAGAATGCGGAAAGAGAGCACACAGTAGACAGCCACGAGCTTGGGCAACGTCCAAGAACGATAGACACGCAAGCATTCCAGAATTGTGAGGGTCGTAGCTCGACACCTCAAAACACACAACTTCCCACGCAAGTTATACAAGTCATCCGTGGAAACGAATTTAAACCGAATAAGTTTTTACCAGAGAGCGGAGGGACACCTAAAGCTTTCTTAAGAGAACTGACAGAATATTTTTCGGACCAAAATGTTAGCTCAACGCGACAATTAAGAATGGTTGAAAAATTTTTGGCGGGCTCAGCACTTACCTGGTATCTTGGATTTAAGAACACATTTAAATCAATGGAAGGGTTCCACAAGGCCTTCCTAAGCAAATATTGGAGTGAGTCATATCAACAAAGCTTGCGAATGGACTTATACTCGCGCAAATACCATTCCACGCATCAGACGAAATATGCAGATTTTTTCGCCATGCAACTTGTCAAATTGAAAGATCTTGATAATCCCCCGAGCGAAATGGAGCTAATAACTACTATAGGAAAACAGATGCCTATTAGCGTTCAGCAATTCTTGGTGGCGGCAAATATTACGACCGTGGTCCAGGCAGAAGAGGTATTAAGGAGGATAGATGAAACCACTAATTACATCAACCCGAGAGAGAAGAGACAGATAGAGTTAGTTAATGCAGTCGAAGTAGTCAAGACACCGAACAAAAACACGAGGTCGCTAGCTACAAACACTGGGGATAATCAAAGACGGCAGAGCACCGAAGAATATGAGCCGAGATCTCAACCGAGATATGAAAATAAGGACAAAAACCATTACAATCAGGAAGAAACTAACCGCTACCGGAACACAAACAATCAGCAGTGGCGAGATAATAGGAGATACCAAACGTCATACAATAGGAATAATAATAATAACGCACCTTATAATCGGGGATGGTGTGGAGGACACTATAATCAACAATACAGGCCCAGGGACAATAGGCGTTACAATCAACAATATAACGCACAAAATAACCAGCGGTTTAACGAGCAATCCGATCCAAGGGATTATCAAAGAAATTGGAACGAGAGACACGCTGACCCACAACAGTACCTGGAGAATCCACGTAACATAGAGGGAAACAATAAGGATAAATGGGAAAGAGCAATAGATCGGCGGAAGAATCCCGACACCCACGAGGAGGAAAACGGAACACATCAAATGTTGGAGGCCATGCATGTAGAAACCCAGAGATATTTGGAGGAGCTGCATGGAGAAGAAGAAAATAGAGCAGCCGACAACAGGAAACAGAAGAATAGCAGGAGAGATTCGCAGGCCGTGTCAGGCAAGGGTCTCGAAATATGGTGAAGAAATTTATTATACGGGAATCGGAGAAGAAGAGGGGAGAAGGAAGAAGATGGCAACGCGGGGGAGAAGAAGGAGATGACATCACGGGAGAATGGAGAAAAGACAGGAGCGGCTTAAGGAAGTTCAACTAGGGGTTACGAACTTAGGTAACAACGCCTACAGAGTCCGGGATGTGAGCACAGGAAACATGGCAGTGTATAATATTTCAAATTTAAAATTGTATCATCAGAGAGAGCCATACGAACCGAGAAATAATGTTACTGCAGCAAATTAAACATTCGCGTGATAACATACAACAAAAGATACGGGGGTACTCTAGTGGTGAATGCGCTCGAAAGACGGCTCTGACGTGTTTACAAATTCAGGCGGAAGTTGTAAATGAGCAATGTTGATGTTTTGAAAGAGTGAGAGGGGAGACGAGTAGCGAGGAAAGACGCCGGAGGGCACAAGCATACAGGAATTTCCTAATGAGTTTGGAGCGAGACGGCTACTGAAACAGACAGAGGCGGACAGTCATTATAATTTGAGGGTGACCAGCAACTTCAAATTTGAGCCAGAAAAGTAGAGGGTGTGAAATTCGACTTCATATTGAGTTCGAATTTCATCAACTAGGGGTCAGATGAACCATTATCATTGTGTCCAATAATAATGTTTCATATTATTAAAAACGCTGGAAATACTAAATACATGATATGCTGGATATTTGAGTAAAATTGATGTAGCAAGCAATCTGGACTTGGTAAGACGGGCTACGTGCTGGCTGGAAACTACCGACAGTTTCACAACCAATGCTATTCTTATTCTTCTGAGAAAATCAGGTATGACGCTGTGGCGTACGTGACGATCGACAGGCCAAAATGCTGGGTCCAAGGCAAGGAGTGAGAGAGAGGACAAGTCTCGTGACGTCAAAATAAGGGCGGGATTTGTAAGGTCAGAACTCCGACGCCAACTTATCTGACCAATAAGAAAACAGGACGCCAGAACATAGCATCAGTGTGTTTTGCGCGCCAATCGGATATAAAAAGATCTAGCGATCGGTTTGCGTGTTCGGCGGCAGATTCGCGACCTGTGAGAAATTACAAGATTTTTGAGAGGTCACACATAATTATAGGCCCATTATTTAAAATATTGAGGAGCTGTTTTCTCCCACCATTGGAACTTTAGGCTTTCTGTATATATACAAATGTCTGAGATGAACCGGGGCACTCCTAATTATTCTTCGACAGTCAATTTAAGACGTCCTTAAGACGGTATGGTTTTAAAATTCTAGTTGTGTGTCGACAACGAAGTTATAAATTTCATAAATTGTGAGATGGCAATTAGCCATAGAATAGGGAAAGTCTACGATTCTGCATAGGACAATATGAGGAAATAAAATACTCATAAAGCAGATAGAACAGTTTTAAAACTTTAATTTAATTGTGTTTTTAACAGCAGCAAGATGACGACCATGGAAAGAAGACAACAAGTTTCATCCTCCATTACCATCAGTGTTATGGGCTAACGGCCTAATGGTGGGAAATGACGAGGCGGAAGGCCTCTGGAAAGCGGTTTAAGTGATGAGTATTAAAAAATTGATTTGTTGATTTTGGACGAGGGGAATCGCGAGAGATGTGTGGAACTTTGTACAGATTTTATTTGTGTGATTTAATTTAAATTTTAGGGTTTGATTTCTTAACTGACATGCGTGTAGTAATTTTTGGCATTGCGTGACAATTATGTTGTACAGTAAAATTTTGTAACTTAAATGTTGTCCTTATGTATACGTAATTCTTATAGCGAAATGGCCGCATATGATTAACGTATCAATAAAAAAGTGTAGCCATGAATGAGAACCTAGGAACGACAATGATAAATGGACTGAATTAATGATGTGTAAAACTAAAGCTAGACGTGGGGGAAAAATTAGTGTTTTAGTTGCTTTGATAATTCGGGCTAATTCTGATTCCAGTTATTAATTCTTTATTGTCATTTGGACATGTTGTGTGTCATTTATCTGAGGGGTGTGCTGGTGCATATACTGCGACGAGATCTTCGAGAAAGTGCCACGTGTTTTTGGGTGTAAGTGATGATGAGGAAAGGTAAAGCCTGTCCTTGACTGCGACATCATTCCGGCAAATTAGTTACCCTTGGGGGTAAGTTTGACCTGGAGATGTGTTCTTAAAAATCCCTGAGAGGATGTTTTGAGATAATGTGATATTTTGTTTGTACGCGTTTAACAGGTGGCGATTAGCAAAGGTTGCTGGACGCTGGCTATGGGCCAGAATCTATATTTAGCGTGGCACTAATTACTACGTTGGGGGAAGAAATCAGCCACTTACTCAGATATGTCATAACAGACCCGGCTGTCTCCAGCTCGGTTATGACACGCAATGTTTGCTTTAAAGCCTAATGAGTTAAGGTTATTTTATTTGGTTTAATTTGGGGAGTTGCCATGTTGTCGATCCAAGGTTTCTTTTATCATGACTATGACTTATTTGTTCATTGTTTTAAAACGCCAAATTTTCTGGCGTGAAAATTAAAATTTGTATTTTGTTGTTGTTGGCTCTTATTTTCAAGGCCATTGTATTCATTATAAATATAATTTGGCGACCGGCCAAACTTGTTCATGTCATGTTATGCTTTCCTAGTGTTTGTGGTATAAGACGGTAATTCCGCAGCCCTTATTTTAAATAATACACACGTGTATTTGGTTGTGGTAATCTAAGGTTAGAGCATGTCAGTAGTGTATATAAATATGTAATTGTTGTTCCCACATTTCCGTAATTCGTCCTTCGCAGCACGGAGTTCGTTCCCGAACCGACTGTTTTGGTCGAAAACGAGCGCCCGTCAAAGTGCTCATTACTTAAACTAGTCTTAAAACGCGTGTCGCTCATAAATATTAAATTCTTGTACTATTTTATTTGTTTGTTATTTTTGGATCTTGTGATCCGTTTTCCTTTTGTTACTTTGAATTAAGTGACATTGCAGTCACAACGCTTGTTTGACAGCTGTCATGCCGTGTTATCATGGTACGTCAGGCTGGTCAGTGTCAGATCTGTTCACGTGCGAGTGAACAATATAAGGGTGGTTTATTGTTAAGTGTTTTTATGTTTGATTCAGTTATTAAATTTCATTTGTTAATAGATCCTGTTGTTTTCTTGGCTTTGTAATAATTAGTTAACCTTATGAACCCTGGAAGTTATGTTGATAGCATAAATCTCTAAATCACATTCACAAGAATCCATTACGACCCCGAAATTTTGAATCTTGTCTACATGCTATTTTCCAAGGGTATAGTACTATTACATTTTTCACATAAAACTTACAAAACCTTATCCTCCTGGCGTTGTTTGAAAATGATACGATATTACTGTATAGTGCAATCGGAATTAGAGTGAGCTACACCTGTTCATTACGCTTACATTAGATTCAATTCGAATCTTGTGGTCTTCCAAACCACTTAGAAAAATATTTAACAAAATCATTATACAAATTGAAATGAGTAATTCTCTCTCATTTAAATGATACGCTCGACAGTGGCGTGCTAATAATTTCATAAAATGGGAGCTCAAAAATATTAACATGAAATTCAGCATGAGCTGACTAGAAAAAAATTATAGCTCCAAATTCAGTGACATTTTCAGGGTTTACACAAACTGGAAATTAACATGATTTACAATATACACCGGTGTGTAACCACACCATGGGGGTGTAACCGTGAACTTTGAAATCAAACGATGAGGAAGCTCGAAAAGTTGAAAAATCACCAAAGTGGTTGCTATAAAGACAAAAACCTACCTATATGACTGTTATGAAGTACGGTTGCTAAAAACTACTCCACCATGACCAATAACCATTACAAGATAATTTAATGCATGACTCACAGTGCAACGTTGTTCACCTCATCCAACAAGGAAAATCTGAGGGGTGGATCCTCTCCTCGTGGCTTTAGCAAAGTCCATCGTTCCATGGCCATGTGTGCAGCCATTTTCTCCTCTTCTTCCAATTCATAATGCCGTCAGTTCTTCGACGTCCCCTTCATCAGAATGGCTTGAGCCAAAATTAGTATCGTGGTCAAGTTGGAAAAGACCAACATCACGTGGATTAGCAGTAGCATCTTGTAGGTGTGTTAAAGATGGTTTATCGTGGATTTCATTTGAGCAACACTGATTCTACACTGTGCAGACTGTAGAAAGAATGACCCTGTGTCTGCTCACAGAATTTAATGATACCTTTCAGATCTTCCAACACAGATTCTAATACTTTCGCCAAATATCACCGTAATCGTGATATGAAAAATATCGGTCTTTGCACAGCTCGATTATAACTTGTACAATTGGCGTAATAATGTTACAATTCACTTCTTTGCACTAATATTCTCCAAGATTTATAACTTGACTAGAAAATGGATGTCTGCCATGTGGAAAAATGTGACCATCATGTGTAGGTCCAAAAAATGACAATTTCACAGTTTCACGCGTAGATATTACACTGGCGTTGCTGTAACACCCAATTTAATTATTCACAAGCACTTAATGTGCTAATATATACTCAATGTACTAGGATTTTCACTAATCGTCGACACCTTGGTCCTTCAAAACCCTGGTCTACTAGACCTTTCAGACAACACGTCTGTACGTTAGCAACGCACAATTAGAGGGGTGAGTTAGCTTAAAATTATGCCAAAATATTTCACATCTAGCAACCAATGCGCCCCTTTGGATTCAGATAGACATTGATAGACAAGTCTAAAAAGCCCGGGTCACAATTTTTTCTGGCCCTCTAGCGGTGTTGGTGACGTAATCAATATGGCCGCCAAAAATTTGAGACATTCCTCGTCATAACTCAGTTTTCCTTTTCGATATCAACATATGTAGTTAGTGATTATGAATCAGGAGAAAACGCGCTTTCCAACAGTAGTTTTAATTTCATTGTTTAGATTCACAAAATAAAAAAATATTTGTAATTTTATAATTTATTTTGATTTTGATTTTTTCAACGCATTTTGCTAAATAACCTGAAATCCGTTACATGTAGCTGAAAAAGTGTCCTATACTTTTTTCTTCATCATGGAATTACCTATCCAACGGTATATATTACCTCTTTTTGTCATAAACAGTTGCTAAAAATCTGCCAAAACAATGTAGCGTTGCACGAGTCGTTATCGTAACTATGCAATTTATATAGGCCCCGAAAAGTAATAGAGCGTCTTAATAACTACTTAACTAGTAGCAAATGTATTAACTGTATTTTTAATGTATATGTAAAATAATAATAACAACAATAATAATAAAATAATACCTTCTAAAAACGTGAAAATGTAATAATACATAAGATTTCATTCAGTAATACTAAATGTGTATTTCTTTTCAGGCAGACGTTGTGTGAGGAAGTTCAACATATAAAGAAGTCATTTCTTTTATGTATGTAACAGAAATTACTCAATCATGTCAAAGAAGAGGAAACATGAATTGGTTGATGCTATAACTGACCCGTGATGGCTCGGTTTGTATGGGACCTGTGTTTGTTATGCCTGAAGAATTCAAAAAAAAAACACTTAATCATACCAAAATATGAATGGTATATATCAATGGCGAAGAATCTCGAAATTTTTGCTGAATATGGTCACAAGTTTGGACGAGTTGAACGATGGACGTGGTCTTTCACAGACATTAGTAGCACATGGAGCAAAATATCATAAATCTTTCAAAAATAAATACGATCGACAAAAATCGAAAATATTATAATAATACGTGACTTCTGAGTCACCCTGTATCTGCAGTTGTACCAGTTGCTTTTTGACCTACACAAGCATCGAGCAACTACAAGCATAGCTCGATAAGAATTCCCTTATTAAAATATGTGTAAGATGAGTGTCAATCATAGTCGAAGTCTCCCTGAGAAATCATAATGGGTAATATTGTAACGGGATGTCTGGCCTTGAAAGCACCTGCATGTGCTGTAGCTCAGATCGAGTGGTCCTCACTAACATGTGAGTCAATTGCACTGAGGCAAAGTCCTTAAAATGTTTCATTACATGTCGGGTTCACGTTATCACAGTTCACTTGTGACCCTGACAAATACACTTGAGTAAAATAGTTAAAGAAATGTTCATAATACGATGTTATTGGCTACCAATAATTATGTACAATGATATGACTGCTCTGTCCAAAGCAAAGAGGACAAAAACGAAGATATTTCTCTCATTCAGATTTCTTTGGAAGATATTCCACACCACTGTGGTTAAGTTTCGATAATCTTAGTGCCTGGGATCGCGTGGTGCAATGGTCATGGTGTTTTCGACATGTGAGCTAATTGGGGTTGACGCGTTTGTCTGGTTTGCTCGAGCGCAGAATGGTTGGGTCTCCTTTTATATTTTATTTGTTATTGCTTTTTTTTCTTTTAGATTCTATTCTGTTACTTTGTGGTTGCTGGTCCTAATGGCGGAGGTGGTTTGTCTTTTGTTTTTGGCATTGTTGCTACAATGGAAGTTACTTTTTTGCCTCCATTAGTGTTTTGGGATTATTCCATGGCTTTCGACTATCGGAGCACTTTGTTTTCTTGTAAATTATCGGGTTATTTTATTTGGTCATTTTCTTAACTAAATCTTGTGGGACTTCGATTTGCCACAGTTAAATTTGAATTGATTTTTTTCTTCCCTGTAACTTACGTGCTTTGGTGGCGTGCCTTGTGCTTGCCAGTTTTGTTCCGCTTAATTAAGTTATCTTATTTTTTGCGACGTTTATTGTGATCGCGTTTTTTTAAAATTGAAAGCGTGTATCTTGTTCCGCCTTGTGCGTTTCTTGTATTATTGTGAGGAGGTTTGGTTGTGAGTTGCAACTCTTGTTATCTGCGTTTATTCCTTTTTCCTTTGGGTAAGTCCTTCTTGTCTTTTAAGAGTTTTTCATTTTACTTCTGAATTAACCACATCCTTTGTTAGCCTTGTTGTTTGTTGTGCCTGTAATTTTTATCTTATTGTAAAATACACCGCAAATCTATTTTAAAACTCGTTTCCCATTTTTTCTTCCTTTTTCTCCTTCTCCAGGTAGCAGTAGCGCCTGGGGCGACCCTATAAACTAAGTATTCCCTCCACTTTGGCCTAACAGGCAAGAACGGTGCATCCTTCCACACGTTTAGTTTTTTAGCAGATCAGCAAGTCCAACTTCACTCTTCAACGGACATCAATAGAAAGACAGCGGGAAAAATTGTTACAATTCATTAAAAAAAGGGTGACAAGAAAACAGGGTGGGCACACTTCAACAAGAAATCTTCTTCCTCTTGATGTAATAAATCCAGTCCCGAAGTGTAGTCTTCGGCTAGTGCATGTTGGTCATTCTGTTGAGTGGTCTCGCGATTTCCAGTCCGTACACGCGAACCACGAGACACAGTATCGAAAGCGTATCGCAATAATCGATATGCATAGTACAAACAGTTTTTGAGGTTAATTAAATTAGTTCCACATGGCGAATTTAGAGGTTATAGCGATTTGAATGTCCGAGACAGGATATCGTTTTATTTTTGGGAATACCAGAAGTCCTTTGGCGGCACAGTTCACATGTGTTTTCCGTGATGGGAGAATTAGGTTATATCTTTAATACACTTGGTATTAAATGTCAGACTCACACGAGTGGCAGGTCATAATCTTCACACAAAATGGAGAGAGGGGAGGTATTGAAGATAAACTTCGAACTAGAGAAATAGGGACAGGTAAATACGTTTGGAAAGATAAATCACAGACAGGAACACAATTTGGGGGAGGTATCAATTTCATGTGACGTGCCACCGGCACAATCACCACATTTTATGGAGAACGACTAATCCAGAAGTAGACATGAACGGGGATAGTCTAGCACAAATAGGTGGAAACAAAGGTTGCTCTTGTGCGAGTCCTCCATGGGCGTAGCCAGGGCTCTGTATGCTGCAAACACTGCGAAGTGCCTGAAATCCTAGCTCACGTTCAAAAACCATAATTAAGAAGGGGATTCTCTACAAAGGTTAGGAATCACCGAAATAGATTTAAGATACAACTGCTGTAACATTTCACTAATGTTATGCGATCAATGTATTCATGTATTCCTCTTGTTAGAAGCAAAACTACAGTGGACATATTGTTATTGGCCATAAGAAGGATACACGGTTTATGATGGACCTCACCATCAGATGTGAAGTAGGCTAGTATAACAAGACAGATCATTTAGAGCAAACGATGGGTTTCAAAGAGAAGTGAAAGCTTGTGGCACATTTAGAATAAGCGAGAGGAACGACATCAAAATTGTTTAATCATTTATCAAGTTTGGGTATGCCTACGTATAAATGATCTAATTTTCCTATCAATGGATCCATTCAATTTTTGAGAATACATCTACAATGCACTCGTGAACGGTATGAGACGTAGTCTACTGGAACCTTATAACATTTTGTTGCTTAACATAGAATAATTATAATAATAATAATAATAATAACACGAAGTGAAGAAGAAGAGGAGGAGGAATTCCTAACGGCTTTGATAGCTTCGAAGCTATTGTTATTGAATTTGAAAAAGTCTTAAGAGATAATTGATTTTATAAAAGCTAATCTTATTAAGCATTCAAAGTTACATAGTAACAGTTTACTATATAAAAAGTGGTTGACTAAGCTGCCACATACGTATCCACATAAGATCTTTCAACACATTAACAGTAGACAAACACTATTTCATATGTTGTAGTTGTAGCTATTTACTATCATCACCGAATACTTTCAGGTCATTTCTGCATATTATTTTACAAGTCTATAGTAGATTAGGGCGTATTGCTTAAGCGAATCACAGAAATAGTAGCTACACCTTTATTGATTAGTTAGGGGAGGGAGACTGGTTATTTTTATGAGATCGTCATTTCTAAGTTTTGCAACATTAAAATACATATTTATTTTTTCAGGTGCTTAATGCCTTAATATTTATAAGTAATACAGTGATTACCACACTTACTAAGTTTCTGACATTTTTGTTTTGTTTTTGGAGGGTTGAGACTATCTGTGGGTGTCACTGTAAGTTTTGTAGAGCCATTTGTCTTGTAAATATGGATCTGTTGATGCTCGCTTGATGAGCCAAACATGCAATCCCTTAGTTTTCTCCTTTTTCAATAGTTCATAACAATATATCTTAATTATATGTAATTTATTTTAGGTTATTTTTTCACATATTCCTGTATTTGGAATTATTTTCTGTTGACCGACTGAAAGTTACAATATCAATTAACGGCTTAGAGAAACCCTGCCAGAACAGGCTAGGTGCTCTACTGTGCGCGCGTCTGAACTGGCAAGTTCCAACATAGACAGAGACAACAGGGGGAAGCTTGGTCATCAGACACTGAAAGCACTTTCCCGGCTGTCAAGGTACCACACTGCACTATACACTTCTCCTCTCATACGTAACTGGCGGCAGGTGGGGAGCATGGTGGGGAGAGTCAAGGACATTACATCACGCGCTTGTGGCTTACTTCATAGACTGTCCATAAGAGTACAGCTGGATAAAACATACTGCAGGCACTAGTTACACAGGACCCTAGTGTGTGTAATTGGAATTGTGGTAGGATTTGGATAGGAAGTGGCCGCGGCCTTCAGTTAGGTACCATTCCGGCATTTGTCAGGAGTAGAAGTGAGAAACCACAGAAAACCACTTCTTTGGATGGCTGAGGACGGAATCGAATCCGTCTCTTCTCAGTTTTGCTTCACGAGACTGCCTGTATCCCGTTCCAGCCCTCAGACCAGAATTAAATTTATTGACGAAAGTGGGCCTCCGCAGTGATTGCCAAGAATGCTAGTCACTACGCAACTAGGCGTACAGTTTGCTCCTTCCCATGGAACATGGGCTCCTTCCAGTCCATCGGGGAAGTCCACTGCTTTGGGGTCTACCTGAGACTTGTTCTCAAACAAAACTGTCGCTTTAGCGATATTGGGCAAAAGCGAAAGCTTTCAAGATGAACGCTACTTAAGTGGAAAAAGCAGGGCATCAATGCCATTCTCGACATGAAAATTACTCGAAAGTGTTGCCTACGCTGTAGAATAATGTTGGCAATGATAAAAATAAATGAGGCAGGGCACACATGAGGTTTGCCTACAGTGATTGGTATGTTTCATGTGGTAACCATGCGACTTCTGTGAACTAATAACAGTTATTAGCCTTTCAAGATATTATGAGCGCGGCTGCACTTGGCTGCACCAGCGCTTGTTGATAATAGCAGCTGGAGTCTTGCCGGATGAGCAGAGGGACTCAGTGATGTCGGAGTGCAGTCTGCACATAGTCCAAGTCAAGCACTATTGCGTGCGTTACTTGTGTTAGACAGAAGTTATATTGCGATCAATTGTGAAAGGAACAATTAATAAGAATGGGCAAATTAAGAATGATGTGTTTCAAAAGCACAGCTAAGCTTAATATGAGCTCATGTCACCACGGAGAGTAAAATGATGAAAGGATATTGGATGTGAGTTATATCCTTCTCGTGCGACTGTGAATTAAGCAAGCTGACAACAATGGCACACGCAAACAACGAATAGTTTCCGCCTAGTGTTACCAACCATCCAGCTTTTGGTGGACATGTCCTGCTTTTCATTCATTTTGGTTATGTCCGGCCAGCATTTCTAATTTATCGAAAATGTCCGGCAGTTTTCGTTACAAGATTTCTCATTTAGGTATTACCCTTAAAGACAGACAGATGTTAAATAATTTTTCAGAAGACGGTTTGTATAAAGAATGCAGAGTGTTTATGGAAAATGTATCTTGCTTCTATGAAATCTGCACTGAGCACGGTACTTAGATAAATGGATGCATCCTATGGAGGAATTCAAGTGTTTCAAATGGTTGAAACTTCAAAACATTAAGGACCTCAGTTTTGAGTATATTGTACCATGTATTCAATCAATCAATCAATTCTTTATTGGCAAATATTTTTTTTTTACCCAGGTGGCAAAAATCTAGATCATTTGTACGAACTAAACACACATCTTAAGTAGTTCACCAAATTTGTGTACATTTGTTGTCAGAGGGAAGAAAATGTCCCCCGGCAAACTGTTCCATTCCCGTTCCCCTCTCCCCGCAAAATAATATTTTCCCCAGTTACTGTTCCACTGGCTCAGCTGTACTTTACAACGATGATCATTCTTCCCCTTAAACACACCTTCTAGCTTGAACCTATCTCTGATATCCCACCACGCTTGCTCCCCATTATATGCATGAAACATGCCCCTTAGTCTTATTCGTGTTCGTCTGACTTCTAAGCTTTCCCACCCTAATATGTTTATCATACTGCTTACACTACTTGTTCTTCTTTGATCATACTTCACATATCTGGCAGCCTTCCTTTGGACTCCATCCATTTCCTTTATTAGATAGGACGGGTGTGGGTCCCATACTGCGGCGGCATACTCCAACTGAGGTCTTACTAGAGACAGGTATGCCCTCTCTCTCACCTCCTTACTTGTTCCCTTTAGTACCCTCATTACCATATGCAGTGATCTGTATGCCTTTCTTACGATTTCTTCTGCATGGTTCCAGCAGTGGAAATTGCCTCCAGCCACATTTATTCCTAGATATTTGCAATCTTGCCCCATTTTAATAATATCGCTCCTATGCCGTATCCGTACGTGATACTGCTTTTTATATCTGAAAACCGGACTGCTTGACTCGTACCAACATTTATTAACATTCCATTGGCATCTGTCCATGTTTGCATAATGTTCAAATCTCTCTGCAGAGCTTTTCAGTCATCTAATTCTTTTATTTCCCGATATATAACTATGTCGTCAACAAAGAGTCTCACCTTTGATGATATTTATGTCCCAATGTCATTTATATAAATTACAAATAGCAAGCGCCCTAACTTGCTACCTTGTGGGACTCCTCTAAATATCTCCATTTGTTCAGAAAACTGACTGCCTACCCTTACATAAAGCTTTTTCTCTTCTAAGAATGAAGTTACCCATTTTACAACCCTACTATCGAGTCCAATACCCCACAACTTCCTTATAATGATTCCATGGTCCACTTGGTCGAAAGCCTTAGATAAGTCTACAGCTATACAGTCAATTTGACTCCTCGGTTCCAGGACTTCCAATATGTCTTGCTGAAAGCAAACTAGCTGGGGTTCACAAGAATATCCTTCCCTAAAGCCACCCAGTGTCCTTCAGACAGACCCTTATGTAGTTTTCAATAAATTCAATATTTAGGCTACGGTACTGTCAAAGGGTGTAGAAATGGATGATTCAAAATTATTCGACCAGTGCTCAACTTTGGATAAAGACTCAACACTAGACCTACAATGGTCTGTTTTCTTTAATAAGTACCACAACATTGAGTTTTTTCTGAACTTTTGTACATTTGCCAGTTTGTCATTCGTGAACTCAAGCGACGATGCTGCGTTATCTGGAACTAGCGTAAGGATGATAGAAACATAAACAAACAGATGCTAGGCTATAACAAGTGATTTCAGTTGATGGGTGTGCTCTTCTTTCGTTTTTCAGTTATTTCCTTAATAATTGAGGCTAAAAGCTGACTAAATAATTGGTCAGTTCCCCTGTACGGTACTCTTCAAATTTAACAAATGCGATACCAATGCATTACTTTCACTAAAGAAAGCTTTACTGACGGAATGGAGTCGCTCACTTCGCGTCTCTAAGCCGATTTCGAAGTATATGATCGTATGCGGCTGGCATTTTAGAAAAGAGATTTCTTACGAGCACACATTTTTATTTACTGACAGAAAACATGTACTGCCCCCGTAATTGAATTATATAGAGACCACGGTGGCTATTTTGGAAATTATAGCGAAAGTTATGGCTGTCATAGTTATGACGTGGGTAGTCATGACGTAAGCACGGATGACGCAGACGTTATACCAGCAGGCTACTTGAGCTGAGATTCTCAGTGACGTCAGCATTTATTCGAGAAGGATCCGAGATCTACGACGCAGTCGCGAGAAACGTGGAATTCTGCTGAGGAAGAAATTATGCTATTGGAGGGGAGACTTAAACCAATGAACGATAGTCTAAAGGAAGACGGAGATTGCTGAAACTATGGTATTTTTATTACTTTTTGGAATGCAGAATTGTGGAAATCCATTTGCATTAGAGGCATTGTTCTGGAATTTTGGTGAAATTTATTTTCAGTTTTTGAATTATGAAAATCCGTCATGTATTGACGAAGTTGGAACTTCTAGCGATGACGCAGTAACACGCGATGGAAGGGATAGATACTCCCCTCATGAAGTTCATAAAAGGCCTTGCGCAGAAGAGAGGAGCCTCATTCGCTCATTCTCAATTGTGAGATTTCAAATAGTCATTTCAGTGAAACGTCGAGTGAGTTTAGTTGTGAAAAAGTCGTCTTTGTAACGCGTGGCGAAGCCACTAGTCGAACATACAAGCAGTGCAGGTTTACTGTGAAGTAAATCTAGGTGAAGTTGAAACGACACTTATAACGCTTCTACAAGATTAGCTGTGAACAGTTAGCGGTCGCTTATTAGCTAATTCTCTCGTGCATTGCTACAGTAAGGACTGTAGAAAAGCTGAACAATTTCGAAGAAGTATTTTGGAAGTTATTGACAAAATTGGACGACTGACAAAAGTGATTTTCTCGCCACAGAAGAAACACTTTGTATAGCCAGACTCAACGCTACGGCTGACAGGGCTAGTGAAATAGGGAGATTTCAGATTGCTTTTGTGACACAACACTACAATATAATGGAGCAATTTAATAAGGCAGTTTGTTCTTCTAATACTATTACCGAGGAGCATATGGAAGGCTAAAGGACTTAATGCAATTGGGACATATTTCAACGGAGTAAAATAGCAACATGGAACTTCGCTAATTGCTATTCCATACAAGCGAACATGTGGTAAATAACCATCTACACCCATGTTTCGTGAGTAAAGGCTGAATACTATCAAACAGCAATAGAAATGATTTCATACTTTCTGAATATGAATATTTCTTCGGAAATTTATACAAAAACTTCATGGCGATTTTCAACTGGAACTTCAGGGAGTTTTCAAGAGAGGTCAGGGTTGTCCCGACTCACAAAGAAGATTATTGCCGGAAGGATGTCGATCGTCTTCGTGAAGCAGTTCGATTCTCCGATGGTGCTGTTTCTGGTTTCGAGGATGGAGCTCAGCTTTAACGTGGTGAAATGGATCCATCAACAGTCTTCTTTGGGGAATTTTCCTCTGGAACGTCAATCGGCAGATAAGGTAGTCGTGAACGTTTATTGTATTTGAGTTTCTTAGCAATGTTTGAGCAACCATTTTCCCCATATTTTTGTCCTCATGTATATTTTGCCCGATATTCTTGTTTGAGATTCCTATTCTCAGTACACCTTGATGAGTTATGCCTTTTTCGACGTTTTATTAAGACATTGTTATGTCATGGGCATAGTTAAATGATTTTGAATCAGTTGAGACTGATATTTAGATTTTTCAGTAATTTGCTTATTTTTGTAGTCACGATTTGACTGTAAGTTAATGATTTTTATGGCAGATTTAAATTCAGACAGCGTGTCACTTTATTAAAGTAATTCTACCCCGTTTAATTACTTTGACCAATTTTCTGTCATCATCAAGAAGGAAGAACATTTAAATGATTTTAGAGCGTTAAAATCCAGTACGTTGTCGACGATCTTGGAAATACTAGTCGTTATTTGAATTGATTGCAACACAGACATTTATCGTCAGTCATGAACGACCATTGCATCTTAGGCAATTTTGTGAAAGATGAACATTAATTATGAATTATTGAATGCATTAAATTCGTGAAACTTGTGTTAGGTTTTTCTCATATAGAGATTTATATAATGATGTTTGCATTCCCCAGTCTAATTGGATTCTATTCGACTATTTTTCAGTTAGTCGCACTTTGTTTGATGATAGTATTTTTATACTACAATTCTTTTAAGATGATTAATCTTAAATTTTGATAGACCAGACAGGCGTATATAAGCGTATTCACTATTAAATTTGTTTGTGATTGGCAGATTTTTATTTCATTTCGATTCATGAATGAAATCCACGAAGTTTAAATGACAACAGTTTTGAAGCAATTATTGATATATGAATTTTTTAAGTGGAACTATGAATGTATAATCGATAGTGCAGCGGACATGTTGAAAGTCGCTGACGTATAATCACCTTAAATAAATGAAGGAGATTCCCACAGTAATTAATGATGATAAAGATTGTATTAGGGGAGTTTTTTGTAAATGCTGTGGATGATTTTAATGCCATATAGATTAATATATGATGAATTTTGGGCTATTTTGAATGCAGTTTGTGCATTATTTTGTAAGCGAAGTATTTTCCGCTAGAGTATATTGTCATAGTTCGTTGAAAATTAATCAAGTGAATTTACTGTTATAATTAACAAGAGTTTGAAAGAATTTGAGATAAGATTTTGAATGAAGATTGCCGTCACAAATAATTAAAAATTATTACAACCATTATTAAACCAGATTGTGACATTTACATGTATAACTAACCTTCATTGGTCGATTATATTAAACACGATTATGAATTTACCGACCGGATAAAACATGTGGTTCAATGTATTTCTTAAATTATTAATTTAAATAATTTAAATGTTGATATTGTAAATAATAAATGTAAATATCTTTGACAATAATGTGGAACGAAAGTAATGTTAAAGGCGTGTTTAAAAATTTTTGTAATTATTTTCGACAATATTATAAACAATTTCCAATTGTTATAAATAATTTATGTGATTTTGTTATAAACATTTAAGAGTGTGTTTTATACTCTAAACTATGCTTTTTAAACATTTGGATGATAACTTAACAAGTTTAAGTAATGTTAAAATAATCCAGTGGGATGGAAGTTAAGCATTTGAAAGATTTGCGTCAATATGTATGAGTTGTCTTGTAGACATTTAAAGCTTTAAAAGGAGCTGAATTCTTACGCAAGTGTGGGGAGAGGAGTGCGCCCCATTTGACAGGTGTGAGCCAGGTTAAAGAGTAGACCAGCCGGCCAGACATCTGGTTACAAGCAGGCGAGGTCGATACTCCGGCCTTGTGCCTATTAATAAAGGTGTTATGTTTATTAAAAGGAAACCAAATGCTCTATATATGTCGTCCCCTGACTTCCTCATCCAATCCAAATGTGTTTGAAAATGTTACGTTATTTTGAGCTCATGAGAGCTTACATATTGTTTGATAAATTTGCAAGTCCTTTAGGAGGACGTAGTCAGATTGACATAGGCTACTGATAGCCACGTATATTTTGTTGAGTTGTGAAAATCATACTCTTTATTTGAAAATAAAGCTTTTGTACAGTTCAAAGTTCTTGCCGTCGTTCTGGTTCATTTTTAAATGTCATGGTGAAGGTTATTGTGAGAGCATACTTTAAGGATCCTGTTGTCAACCCAATCCCCGAGATATTTATAAGAGGTAAGTAAAAGTAAGTATGTAACCCCGTCTATTTTTGTGTGTTCCACAATAATTTTTCTTGGTAACTTCTGTGTTCAAACCTCGGTAGTATCTGTCAGTGCCATTTTCATTGATGTAGCTGAGCTGGTGCGATTGATTGTTGGCAATCCGATTGAGGGGGCGGATATCTGACAGCCTACTATTCGGGTAAACGGGGACAGAAGGATTGGCGACCCAAGAGCGTGGGGATGAGTCAATAGAAGGATTGGCGCACCTAAAACGTTGGGGCTCGATTCAACATAACTGGATTACCAGGTTGAACGCCAGTAGGATTGGCAAACCTAAAACGTGAGGTTCGATTAGACTCAAATAAAGAGGTTGATTCTTTGTTAGATGTCTAGGCCAATTGTAGAATTTAAGAGTGTGATTATATAGGAATTAAATGTTGTATTGTAGTAGGAAAATTACACTCAGAAAAGATCAGATCTTATACGACTTGAGAAAGGTTAAATAGGCTGGAAACTTAGAAAAATCGCCTATGATCTGGAATCTTATTTTATTTGACCGGCTTATGACATTTCAGTCATATTAAAGATAAAATTAAATTATTTGGATTGTAAATGTAAAATTATTTGTGTTAGGATATTTTAAAATGAGCCAGGAAATTTGAACATGTGCTTGAGTTTGTTTCAACATGAAGTGTCTTCGAAAGTTAATTATAAGGTAGTTATAAGTTAGATTTAAGACAGAAAATTGATCAAATTTATATATGGTGAAAAGTGTTGCTCAAATGTTGTTATTTTGCTCTTTTGATGTATGTCCCTACAGCAGTCTAATTTTGAATAATATTGTAATGGCAGATGAAAGTTTGAAGATGATGTTAGCGGAGATGTCTGCTAATATGAAGCAGATGATGGAGGAGAATGCTAGTAATTTGTCTGCTAACTTGAAAGCTAGCATGGATGAAAGTTTGAAGGGTCTTCAGACTAGTTCTGCTAACTTAGAGGAGAATATGTCGCGTTTACAGATTAATACCCAAGGAATTGAGAATACTGTAACTGACATGCGCTCAGACATGTCCAATGTTAAAATAGATGTGTCTAATATGCATAAAAATGTTGCTGATGTTAAAATAGATGTTGCTAATGTGCATAAAGATCTCACAATGTTGAATTTAGATGTTGCTAATGTCCGTAGTGATATTTCTTGTGCTAGGGCTGAGGTAGTTGTTGTCAAAAATGATGTTGCGACTGTCCAAGACAAGGTTGAGGAAGTCCAAAGAGGAATCCAAAATGTTAGAACTGATGTGTCCAATGTTCAGGTTGATATTAATAACATTCATTCGGATGTAAACGAGATTCAAAGTGACATAAATAAAATTCAAGTAGAGGTCAACACAGTTTTCGTAGACGTTGCTAAAGTCCAAACTGATGTAAATAAAGTCAGGGAAGAGATAGAAAATTCGAAAACTCTTTGTACACGTAATATAAGTGCATTAACGACTAGGCTAGTTGATGAGTCAGTTAGAACGACAGCATCTTTAGAAGGTTTAAAGTTTGATGTAGAGGTCATGAGAACCCAAGTATTAGACCATAATAAAGTATTGAAAGAGGATATTGAATTAGACATAGCAGAAATGTTAACGGCAAATGCAGAAATTTGGAAAGAAGAGTGGATTAGGTCAAGTGGGGAACATGTAACCCAAATTCAGGATCGTATTGAAAGGAAACTTGCCAGTACTCAAATTGATATTAACAATGAAGTAGTACAGATTAGGAAAGATTTAAGCGTCAGGATGGATTCGCTATCCGAAAGACAAGTTGAAGATAGGACAAAATTAGATCAGGAGGTGCAAACATTAAAATCTGCATTAGAGGAACAGATTCATAAAGTTGTCTCTGATGTGAATGAAACGACGAGTAAACTACAGAATTTGAAGTTAGGAGAGGCTAATTTAATGGAGACCTACAAAGAAGAGTTAATCAAGAAAGTATTAACGGAAATCACTGACAAGGATACAGTAGGCTTGGCTTGCGAAACTAGTAGGAATTATGCCAGAAGATATAACCTAGATCCAGAAGAGAGAGACGTGACTCCTGAAGAACGTATATCCAGATTCAGGGAGGAAGATGACGAGAGGAATATGGAACCTGAGTGGAACTATAGAGATAGTGGGAAAAACTACCCGGATTCATATCCGAGGAACGTAACGGTCATCAGGAATTTTGAAGATAAACCGCAAAAATTCAGTAACACGGATAGTTTGACACCTATCGAATATGTAAGGAACCTCAAAGATTATTTCATCGAAGCTCACATTCCCAGAGAGAGAGAGAGATGAAGATAGTGGAGAGATATTTGATTGGAGGACCCCTCGAATGGTTTCGCGCATTTAGATACACATTCAGTAACTTTGACGAGTTTGCAGAGGCATTAATCAAACGATTTTGGTCTATAGAAGCGCAGAATTCGTTAAGAGCGGAGGTGTATTCAAGAAAATACTCCGGTACTCTTCCAACGCGGTACGCTGATTTCTTTACGAGTCAATTATCCCGCTTGAGATTCTTACAACCCCCATTGTCCACGGAGCAACTTATTGATGCGATTTCTCGTATGCTGACAGTTGAGGTGAGAAGACTAATAATTTCGTCCAACATCAGGGATTTAACCAGCATGGATGAATTACTGAGGAGGTTAGACTACACGAGTCCAATGCCTAACGTGGTGCAGAAAGGTCAAAGGCAAGAGTATAAAGAAATAAATACTGTATATATGGACCAAGTCCAACAAACTGACAAGCCAGATGAGGAGAAAACTGACAATGTAGGTCCTCACAGGAATAATCAGTTTCGAAATAACAGATCGCAAGGTTACCGACCGTATCAACAGAGAAGAGGCTGGAACTATAACCGAGGAAATTATAATGGAAGAGGCAGATATTATAACAATAATGGTTATAACCGAAATTATAACAGGAATAACCAGAGCCAAAACAGAAATCAGAATCCTCAAGGTCAGGTTATGACACCCGATCAGTATCAGGAAAGAGAAAAGGAAAGCCAGCAATACCTGAAAGAATTACGGGAAAAGGAAGCAGACAACCAAAAGAAAAGGCAGGATGTTGTAATCGATCCTGGGCCTTCTACGAGCCAGCAAAACTTAGAAAATAGAAATACTGGACAGAAGAGAAATTAGAGAGGAGAGAATACATTAACCGCACAACCCAGATTTATGATTAAGGAACATAGAGGAAATATCATGCTAGAGTAAGCCAGTAATAATTCAATTTCGTGTTCAAGAGAGTTGAGGTACTTGTAACACTGAGTTTAAAAACAATTTGCAACTGTTTTTAAAACGTGGTGAGAGGAGAATGCCCCCGTAATTGAATTATATAGAGACCACGGTGGCTATTTTGGAAATTATAGCGAAAGTTATGGCTGTCATAGTTATGACGAGGGTAGTCATGACGTAAGCACGGATGACGCAGACGTTATACCAGCAGGCTACTTGAGCTGAGATTCTCAGTGACGTCAGCATTTATTCGAGAAGGATCCGAGATCTACGACGCAGTCGCGAGAAACGTGGAATTCTGCTGAGGAAGAAATTATGCTATTGGAGGGGAGACTTAAACCAATGAACGATAGTCTAAAGGAAGACGGAGATTGCTGAAACTATGGTATTTTTATTACTTTTTGGAATGCAGAATTGTGGAAATCCATTTGCAGTAGAGGCATTGTTCTGGAATTTTGGTGAAATTTATTTTCAGTTTTTGAATTATGAAAATCCGTCATGTATTGACGAAGTTGGAACTTCTAGCGATGACGCAGTAACACGCGATGGAAGGGATAGATACGCCCCTCATGAAGTTCATAAAAGGCCTTGCGCAGAAGAGAGGAGCCTCATTCGCTCATTCTCAATTGTGAGATTTCAAATAGTCATTTCAGTGAAACGTCGAGTGAGTTTAGTTGTGAAAAAGTCGTCTTTGTAACACGTGGCGAAGCCACTAGTCGAACACACAAGCAGTGCAGGTTTACTGTGAAGTAAATCTAGGTGAAGTTGAAACGACACTTATAACGCTTCTACAAGATTAGCTGTGAACAGTTAGCGGTCGCTTATTAGCTAATTCTCTCGTGCATTGCTACAGTAAGGACTGTAGAAAAGCTGAACAATTTCGAAGAAGTATTTTGGAAGTTATTGACAAAATTAGACGACTGACAAAAGTGATTTTCTCGCCACAGAAGAAACACTTTGTATAGCCAGACTCAACGCTACGGCTGACAGGGCTAGTGAAATAGGGAGATTTCAGATTGCTTTTGTGACACAACACTACAATATAATGGAGCAATTTAATAAGGCAGTTTGTTCTTCTAATACTATTACCGAGGAGCATATGGAAGGCTAAAGGACTTAATGCAATTGGGACATATTTCAACGGAGTAAAATCGCAACATGGAACTTCGCTAATTGCTATTCCATACAAGCGAACATGTGGTAAATAACCATCTACACCCATGTTTCGTGAGTAAAGGCTGAATACTATCAAACAGCAATAGAAATGATTTCATACTTTCTGAATATGAATATTTCTTCGGAAATTTATACAAAAACTTCATGGCGATTTTCAACTGGAACTTCAGGGAGTTTTCAAGAGAGGTCAGGGTTGTCCCGACTCACAAAGAAGATTATTGCCGGAAGGATGTCGATCGTCTTCGTGAAGCAGTTCGATTCTCCGATGGTGCTGTTTCTGGTTTCGAGGATGGAGCTCAGCTTTAACGTGGTGAAATGGATCCATCAACAGTCTTCTTTGGGGAATTTTCCTCTGGAACGTCAATCGCCAGATAAGGTAGTCGTGAACGTTTATTGTATTTGAGTTTCTTAGCAATGTTTGAGCAACCATTTTCCCCATATTTTTGTCCTCATGTATATTTTGCCCGATATTCTTGTTTGAGATTCCTATTCTCAGTACACCTTGATGAGTTATGCCTTTTTCGACGTTTTATTAAGACATTGTTATGTCATGGGCATAGTTAAATGATTTTGAATCAGTTGAGACTGATATTTAGATTTTTCAGTAATTTGCTTATTTTTGTAGTCACGATTTGACTGTAAGTTAATGATTTTTATGGCAGATTTAAATTCAGACAGCGTGTCACTTTATTAAAGTAATTCTACCCCAGTTTAATTACTTTGACCAATTTTCTGTCATCATCAAGGAGGAAGAACATTTAAATGATTTTAGAGCGTTAAAATCCAGTACGTTGTCGACGATCTTGGAAATACTAGTCGTTATTTGAATTGATCGCAACACAGACATTTATCGTCAGTCATGAACGACCATTGCATCTTAGGCAATTTTGTGAAAGATGAACATTAATTATGAATTATTGAATGCATTACATTCGTGAAACTTGTGTTAGGTTTTTCTCATATAGAGATTTATATAATGATGTTTGCATTCCCCAGTCTAATTGGATTCTATTCGACTATTTTTCAGTTAGTCGCACTTTGTTTGATGATAGTATTTTTATACTACAATTCTTTTAAGATGATTAATCTTAAATTTTGATAGACCAGACAGGCGTATATAAGCGTATTCACTATTAAATTTGTTTGTGATTGGCAGATTTTTATTTCATTTCGATTCATGAATGAAATCCACGAAGTTTAAATGACAACAGTTTTGAAGCAATTATTGATATATGAATTTTTAAGTGGAACTATGAATGTATAATCGATAGTGCAGCGGACATGATGAAAGTCGCTGACGTATAATGCCCTTAAATAAAAGAAGGAGATTCCCACAGTAATTAATGATGATAAAGATTGTATCAGGGGAGTTTTTTGTAAATGCTGTGGATGATTTTAATGCCATATAGATTAATATATGATGAATTTTGGGCTATTTTGAATGCAGTTTGTGCATTATTTTGTAAGCGAAGTATTTTCCGCTAGAGTATATTGTCATAGTTCGTTGAAAATTAATCAAGTGAATTTACTGTTATAATTAACAAGAGTTTGAAAGAATTTGAGATAAGATTTTGAATGAAGATTGCCGTCACAAATAATTAAAAATTATTACAACCTTTATTAAACCAGATTGTGACATTTACATGTATAACTAACCTTCATTGGTCGATTATATTAAACACGATTATGAATTTACCGACCGGATAAAACATGTGGTTCAATGTATTTCTTAAATTATTAATTTAAATAATTTAAATGTTGATATTGTAAATAATAAATGTAAATATCTTTGACAATAATGTGGAACGAAAGTAATGTTAAAGGCGTGTTTAAAAATTTTTGTAATTATTTTCGACAATATTATAAACAATTTCCAATTGTTATAAATAATTTATGTGATTTCGTTATAAACATTTAAGAGTGTGTTTTATACTCTAAACTATGCTTTTTAAACATTTGGATGATAACTTAACAAGTTTAAGTAATGTTAAAATAATCCAGTGGGATGGAAGTTAAGCATTTGAAAGATTTGCGTCAATATGTATGAGTTGTCTTGTAGACATTTAAAGCTTTAAAAGGAGCTGAATTCTTACGCAAGTGTGGGGAGAGGAGTGCGCCCCATTTGACAGGTGTGAGCCAGGTTAAAGAGTAGACCAGCCGGCCAGACATCTGGTTACAAGCAGGCGAGGTCGATACTCCGGCCTTGTGCCTATTAATAAAGGTGTTATGTTTATTAAAAGGAAACCAAATGCTCTATATATGTCGTCCCCTGACTTCCTCATCCAATCCAAATGTGTTTGAAAATGTTACGTTATTTTGAGCTCATGAGAGCTTACATATTGTTTGATAAATTTGCAAGTCCTTTAGGAGGACGTAGTCAGATTGACATAGGCTACTGATAGCCACGTATATTTTGTTGAGTTGTGAAAATCATACTCTTTATTTGAAAATAAAGCTTTTGTACAGTTCAAAGTTCTTGCCGTCGTTCTGGTTCATTTTTAAATGTCATGGTGAAGGTTATTGTGAGAGCATACTTTAAGGATCCTGTTGTCAACCCAATCCCCGAGATATTTATAAGAGGTAAGTAAAAGTAAGTATGTAACCCCGTCTATTTTTGTGTGTTCCACAATAATTTTTCTTGGTAACTTCTGTGTTCAAACCTCGGTAGTATCTGTCAGTGCCATTTTCATTGATGTAGCTGAGCTGGTGCGATTGATTGTTGGCAATCCGATTGAGGGGGCGGATATCTGACAGCCTACTATTCGGGTAAACGGGGACAGAAGGATTGGCGACCCAAGAGCGTGGGGATGAGTCAATAGAAGGATTGGCGCACCTAAAACGTTGGGGCTCGATTCAACATAACTGGATTACCAGGTTGAACGCCAGTAGGATTGGCAAACCTAAAACGTGAGGTTCGATTAGACTCAAATAAAGAGGTTGATTCTTTGTTAGATGTCTAGGCCAATTGTAGAATTTAAGAGTGTGATTATATAGGAATTAAATGTTGTATTGTAGTAGGAAAATTACACTCAGAAAAGATCAGATCTTATACGACTTGAGAAAGGTTAAATAGGCTGGAAACTTAGAAAAATCGCCTATGATCTGGAATCTTATTTTATTTGACCGGCTTATGACATTTCAGTCATATTAAAGATAAAATTAAATTATTTGGATTGTAAATGTAAAATTATTTGTGTTAGGATATTTTAAAATGAGCCAGGAAATTTGAACATGTGCTTGAGTTTGTTTCAACATGAAGTGTCTTCGAAAGTTAATTATAAGGTAGTTATAAGTTAGATTTAAGACAGAAAATTGATCAAATTTATATATGGTGAAAAGTGTTGCTCAAATGTTGTTATTTTGCTCTTTTGATGTATGTCCCTACAGCAGTCTAATTTTGAATAATATTGTAATGGCAGATGAAAGTTTGAAGATGATGTTAGCGGAGATGTCTGCTAATATGAAGCAGATGATGGAGGAGAATGCTAGTAATTTGTCTGCTAACTTGAAAGCTAGCATGGATGAAAGTTTGAAGGGTCTTCAGACTAGTTCTGCTAACTTAGAGGAGAATATGTCGCGTTTACAGATTAATACCCAAGGAATTGAGAATACTGTAACTGACATGCGCTCAGACATGTCCAATGTTAAAATAGATGTGTCTAATATGCATAAAAATGTTGCTGATGTTAAAATAGATGTTGCTAATGTGCATAAAGATCTCACAATGTTGAATTTAGATGTTGCTAATGTCCGTAGTGATATTTCTTGTGCTAGGGCTGAGGTAGTTGTTGTCAAAAATGATGTTGCGACTGTCCAAGACAAGGTTGAGGAAGTCCAAAGAGGAATCCAAAATGTTAGAACTGATGTGTCCAATGTTCAGGTTGATATTAATAACATTCATTCGGATGTAAACGAGATTCAAAGTGACATAAATAAAATTCAAGTAGAGGTCAACACAGTTTTCGTAGACGTTGCTAAAGTCCAAACTGATGTAAATAAAGTCAGGGAAGAGATAGAAAATTCGAAAACTCTTTGTACACGTAATATAAGTGCATTAACGACTAGGCTAGTTGATGAGTCAGTTAGAACGACAGCATCTTTAGAAGGTTTAAAGTTTGATGTAGAGGTCATGAGAACCCAAGTATTAGACCATAATAAAGTATTGAAAGAGGATATTGAATTAGACATAGCAGAAATGTTAACGGCAAATGTAGAAATTTGGAAAGAAGAGTGGATTAGGTCAAGTGGGGAACAATTAACCCAAATTCAGGATCGTATTGAAAGGAAACTTGCCAGTACTCAAATTGATATTAACAATGAAGTAGTACAGATTAGGAAAGATTTAAGCGTCAGGATGGATTCGCTATCCGAAAGACAAGTTGAAGATAGGACAAAATTAGATCAGGAGGTGCAAACATTAAAATCTGCATTAGAGGAACAGATTCATAAAGTTGTCTCTGATGTGAATGAAACGACGAGTAAACTACAGAATTTGAAGTTAGGAGAGGCTAATTTAATGGAGACCTACAAAGAAGAGTTAATCAAGAAAGTATTAACGGAAATCACTGACAAGGATACAGTAGGCTTGGCTTGCGAAACTAGTAGGAATTATGCCAGAAGATATAACCTAGATCCAGAAGAGAGAGACGTGACTCCTGAAGAACGTATATCCAGATTCAGGGAGGAAGATGACGAGAGGAATATGGAACCTGAGTGGAACTATAGAGATAGTGGGAAAAACTACCCGGATTCATATCCGAGGAACGTAACGGTCATCAGGAATTTTGAAGATAAACCGCAAAAATTCAGTAACACGGATAGTTTGACACCTATCGAATATATAAGGAACCTCAAAGATTATTTCATCGAAGCTCACATTCCCAGAGAGAGAGAGAGATGAAGATAGTGGAGAGATATTTGATTGGAGGACCCCTCGAATGGTTTCGCGCATTTAGATACACATTCAGTAACTTTGACGAGTTTTCAGAGGCATTAATCAAACGATTTTGGTCTATAGAAGCGCAGAATTCGTTAAGAGCGGAGGTGTATTCAAGAAAATACTCCGGTACTCTTCCAACGCGGTACGCTGATTTCTTTACGAGTCAATTATCCCGCTTGAGATTCTTACAACCCCCATTGTCCACGGAGCAACTTATTGATGCGATTTCTCGTATGCTGCCAGTTGAGGTGAGAAGACTAATAATTTCGTCCAACATCAGGGATTTAACCAGCATGGATGAATTACTGAGGAGGTTAGACTACACGAGTCCAATGCCTAACGTGGTGCAGAAAGGTCAAAGGCAGGAGTATAAAGAAATAAATACTGTATATATGGACCAAGTCCAACAAACTGACAAGCCAGATGAGGAGAAAACTGACAATGTAGGTCCTCACAGGAATAATCAGTTTCGAAATAACAGATCGCAAGGTTACCGACCGTATCAACAGAGAAGAGGCTGGAACTATAACCGAGGAAATTATAATGGAAGAGGCAGATATTATAACAATAATGGTTATAACCGAAATTATAACAGGAATAACCAGAGCCAAAACAGAAATCAGAATCCTCAAGGTCAGGTTATGACACCCGATCAGTATCAGGAAAGAGAAAAGGAAAGCCAGCAATACCTGAAAGAATTACGGGAAAAGGAAGCAGACAACCAAAAGAAAAGGCAGGATGTTGTAATCGATCCTGGGCCTTCTACGAGCCAGCAAAACTTAGAAAATAGAAATACTGGACAGAAGAGAAATTAGAGAGGAGAGAATACATTAACCACACAACCCAGATTTATGATTAAGGAACATAGAGGAAATATCATGGTAGAGTAAGCCAGTAATAATTCAATTTCGTGTTCAAGAGAGTTGAGGTACTTGTAACACTGAGTTTAAAAACAATTTGCAACTGTTTTTAAAACGTGGTGAGAGGAGAATGCCCCCGTAATTGAATTATATAGAGACCACGGTGGCTATTTTGGAAATTATAGCGAAAGTTATGGCTGTCATAGTTATGACGTGGGTAGTCATGACGTAAGCACGGATGACGCAGACGTTATACCAGCAGGCTACTTGAGCTGAGATTCTCAGTGACGTCAGCATTTATTCGAGAAGGATCCGAGATCTACGACGCAGTCGCGAGAAACGTGGAATTCTGCTGAGGAAGAAATTATGCTATTGGAGGGGAGACTTAAACCAATGAACGATAGTCTAAAGGAAGACGGAGATTGCTGAAACTATGGTATTTTTATTACTTTTTGGAATGCAGAATTGTGGAAATCCATTTGCAGTAGAGGCATTGTTCTGGAATTTTGGTGAAATTTATTTTCAGTTTTTGAATTATGAAAATCCGTCATGTATTGACGAAGTTGGAACTTCTAGCGATGACGCAGTAACACGCGATGGAAGGGATAGATACGCCCCTCATGAAGTTCATAAAAGGCCTTGCGCAGAAGAGAGGAGCCTCATTCGCTCATTCTCAATTGTGAGATTTCAAATAGTCATTTCAGTGAAACGTCGAGTGAGTTTAGTTGTGAAAAAGTCGCCTTTGTAACGCGTGGCGAAGCCACTAGTCGAACATACAAGCAGTGCAGGTTTACTGTGAAGTAAATCTAGGTGAAGTTGAAACGACACTTATAACGCTTCTACAAGATTAGCTGTGAACAGTTAGCGGTCGCTTATTAGCTAATTCTCTCGTGCATTGCTACAGTAAGGACTGTAGAAAAGCTGAACAATTTCGAAGAAGTATTTTGGAAGTTATTGACAAAATTAGACGACTGACAAAAGTGATTTTCTCGCCACAGAAGAAACACTTTGTATAGCCAGACTCAACGCTACGGCTGACAGGGCTAGTGAAATAGGGAGATTTCAGATTGCTTTTGTGACACAACACTACAATATAATGGAGCAATTTAATAAGGCAGTTTGTTCTTCTAATACTATTACCGAGGAGCATATGGAAGGCTAAAGGACTTAATGCAATTGGGACATATTTCAACGGAGTAAAATAGCAACATGGAACTTCGCTAATTGTTATTCCATACAAGCGAACATGTGGTAAATAACCATCTACACCCATGTTTCGTGAGTAAAGGCTGAATACTATCAAACAGCAATAAAAATGATTTCATACTTTCTGAATATGAATATTTCTTCGGAAATTTATACAAAAACTTCATGGCGATTTTCAACTGGAACTTCAGGGAGTTTTCAAGAGAGGTCAGGGTTGTCCCGACTCACAAAGAAGATTATTGCCGGAAGGATGTCGATCGTCTTCGTGAAGCAGTTCGATTCTCCGATGGTGCTGTTTCTGGTTTCGAGGATGGAGCTCAGCTTTAACGTGGTGAAATGGATCCATCAACAGTCTTCTTTGGGGAATTTTCCTCTGGAACGTCAATCGGCAGATAAGGTAGTCGTGAACGTTTATTGTATTTGAGTTTCTTAGCAATGTTTGAGCAACCATTTTCCCCATATTTTTGTCCTCATGTATATTTTGCCCGATATTCTTGTTTGAGATTCCTATTCTCAGTACACCTTGATGAGTTATGCCTTTTTCGACGTTTTATTAAGACATTGTTATGTCATGGGCATAGTTAAATGATTTTGAATCAGTTGAGACTGATATTTAGATTTTTCAGTAATTTGCTTATTTTTGTAGTCACGATTTGACTGTAAGTTAATGATTTTTATGGCAGATTTAAATTCAGACAGCGTGTCACTTTATTAAAGTAATTCTACCCCAGTTTAATTACTTTGACCAATTTTCTGTCATCATCAAGAAGGAAGAACATTTAAATGATTTTAGAGCGTTAAAATCCAGTACGTTGTCGACGATCTTGGAAATACTAGTCGTTATTTGAATTGATTGCAACACAGACATTTATCGTCAGTCATGAACGACCATTGCATCTTAGGCAATTTTGTGAAAGATGAACATTAATTATGAATTATTGAATGCATTAAATTCGTGAAACTTGTGTTAGGTTTTTCTCATATAGAGATTTATATAATGTTGTTTGCATTCCCCAGTCTAATTGGATTCTATTCGACTATTTTTCAGTTAGTCGCACTTTGTTTGATGATAGTATTTTTATACTACAATTCTTTTAAGATGATTAATCTTAAATTTTGATAGACCAGACAGGCGTATATAAGCGTATTCACTATTAAATTTGTTTGTGATTGGCAGATTTTTATTTCATTTCGATTCATGAATGAAATCCACGAAGTTTAAATGACAACAGTTTTGAAGCAATTATTGATATATGAATTTTTAAGTGGAACTATGAATGTATAATCGATTGTGCAGCGGACATGTTGAAAGTCGCTGACGTATAATGCCCTTAAATAAATGAAGGAGATTCCCACAGTAATTAATGATGATAAAGATTGTATTAGGGGAGTTTTTTGTAAATGCTGTGGATGATTTTAATGCCATATAGATTAATATATGATGAATTTTGGGCTATTTTGAATGCAGTTTGTGCATTATTTTGTAAGCGAAGTATTTTCCGCTAGAGTATATTGTCATAGTTCGTTGAAAATTAATCAAGTGAATTTACTGTTATAATTAACAAGAGTTTGAAAGAATTTGAGATAAGATTTTGAATGAAGATTGCCGTCACAAATAATTAAAAATTATTACAACCTTTATTAAACCAGATTGTGACATTTACATGTATAACTAACCTTCATTGGTCGATTATATTAAACACGATTATGAATTTACCGACCGGATAAAACATGTGGTTCAATGTATTTCTTAAATTATTAATTTAAATAATTTAAATGTTGATATTGTAAATAATAAATGTAAATATCTTTGACAATAATGTGGAACGAAAGTAATGTTAAAGGCGTGTTTAAAAATTTTTGTAATTATTTTTGACAATATTATAAACAATTTCCAATTGTTATAAATAATTTATGTGATTTTGTTATAAACATTTAAGAGTGTGTTTTATACTCTAAACTATGCTTTTTAAACATTTGGATGATAACTTAACAAGTTTAAGTAATGTTAAAATAATCCAGTGGGATGGAAGTTAAGCATTTGAAAGATTTGCGTCAATATGTATGAGTTGTCTTGTAGACATTTAAAGCTTTAAAAGGAGCTGAATTCTTACGCAAGTGTGGGGAGAGGAGTGCGCCCCATTTGACAGGTGTGAGCCAGGTTAAAGAGTAGACCAGCCGGCCAGACATCTGGTTACAAGCAGGCGAGGTCGATACTCCGGCCTTGTGCCTATTAATAAAGGTGTTATGTTTATTAAAAGGAAACCAAATGCTCTATATATGTCGTACCCTGACTTCCTCATCCAATCCAAATGTGTTTGAAAATGTTACGTTATTTTGAGCTCATGAGAGCTTACATATTGTTTGATAAATTTGCAAGTCCTTTAGGAGGACGTAGTCAGATTGACATAGGCTACTGATAGCCACGTATATTTTGTTGAGTTGTGAAAATCATACTCTTTATTTGAAAATAAAGCTTTTGTACAGTTCAAAGTTCTTGCCGTCGTTCTGGTTCATTTTTAAATGTCATGGTGAAGGTTATTGTGAGAGCATACTTTAAGGATCCTGTTGTCAACCCAATCCCCGAGATATTTATAAGAGGTAAGTAAAAGTAAGTATGTAACCCCGTCTATTTTGGTGTGTTCCACAATAATTTTTCTTGGTAACTTCTGTGTTCAAACCTCGGTAGTATCTGTCAGTGCCATTTTCATTGATGTAGCTGAGCTGGTGCGATTGATTGTTGGCAATCCGATTGAGGGGGCGGATATCTGACAGCCTACTATTCGGGTAAACGGGGACAGAAGGATTGGCGACCCAAGAGCGTGGGGCTGAGTCAATAGAAGGATTGGCGCACCTAAAACGTTGGGGCTCGATTCAACATAACTGGATTACCAGGTTGAACGCCAGTAGGATTGGCAAACCTAAAACGTGAGGTTCGATTAGACTCAAATAAAGAGGTTGATTCTTTGTTAGATGTCTAGGCCAATTGTAGAATTTAAGAGTGTGATTATATAGGAATTAAATGTTGTATTGTAGTAGGAAAATTACACTCAGAAAAGATCAGATCTTATACGACTTGAGAAAGGTTAAATAGGCTGGAAACTTAGAAAAATCGCCTATGATCTGGAATCTTATTTTATTTGACCGGCTTATGACATTTCAGTCATATTAAAGATAAAATTAAATTATTTGGATTGTAAATGTAAAATTATTTGTGTTAGGATATTTTAAAATGAGCCAGGAAATTTGAACATGTGCTTGAGTTTGTTTCAACATGAAGTGTCTTCGAAAGTTAATTATAAGGTAGTTATAAGTTAGATTTAAGACAGAAAATTGATCAAATTTATATATGGTGAAAAGTGTTGCTCAAATGTTGTTATTTTGCTCTTTTGATGTATGTCCCTACAGCAGTCTAATTTTGAATAATATTGTAATGGCAGATGAAAGTTTGAAGATGATGTTAGCGGAGATGTCTGCTAATATGAAGCAGATGATGGAGGAGAATGCTAGTAATTTGTCTGCTAACTTGAAAGCTAGCATGGATGAAAGTTTGAAGGGTCTTCAGACTAGTTCTGCTAACTTAGAGGAGAATATGTCGCGTTTACAGATTAATACCCAAGGAATTGAGAATACTGTAACTGACATGCGCTCAGACATGTCCAATGTTAAAATAGATGTGTCTAATATGCATAAAAATGTTGCTGATGTTAAAATAGATGTTGCTAATGTGCATAAAGATCTCACAATGTTGAATTTAGATGTTGCTAATGTCCGTAGTGATATTTCTTGTGCTAGGGCTGAGGTAGTTGTTGTCAAAAATGATGTTGCGACTGTCCAAGACAAGGTTGAGGAAGTCCAAAGAGGAATCCAAAATGTTAGAACTGATGTGTCCAATGTTCAGGTTGATATTAATAACATTCATTCGGATGTAAACGAGATTCAAAGTGACATAAATAAAATTCAAGTAGAGGTCAACACAGTTTTCGTAGACGTTGCTAAAGTCCAAACTGATGTAAATAAAGTCAGGGAAGAGATAGAAAATTCGAAAACTCTTTGTACACGTAATATAAGTGCATTAACGACTAGGCTAGTTGATGAGTCAGTTAGAACGACAGCATCTTTAGAAGGTTTAAAGTTTGATGTAGAGGTCATGAGAACCCAAGTATTAGACCATAATAAAGTATTGAAAGAGGATATTGAATTAGACATAGCAGAAATGTTAACGGCAAATGTAGAAATTTGGAAAGAAGAGTGGATTAGGTCAAGTGGGGAACATGTAACCCAAATTCAGGATCGTATTGAAAGGAAACTTGCCAGTACTCAAATTGATATTAACAATGAAGTAGTACAGATTAGGAAAGATTTAAGCGTCAGGATGGATTCGCTATCCGAAAGACAAGTTGAAGATAGGACAAAATTAGATCAGGAGGTGCAAACATTAAAATCTGCATTAGAGGAACAGATTCATAAAGTTGTCTCTGATGTGAATGAAACGACGAGTAAACTACAGAATTTGAAGTTAGGAGAGGCTAATTTAATGGAGACCTACAAAGAAGAGTTAATCAAGAAAGTATTAACGGAAATCACTGACAAGGATACAGTAGGCTTGGCTTGCGAAACTAGTAGGAATTATGCCAGAAGATATAACCTAGATCCAGAAGAGAGAGACGTGACTCCTGAAGAACGTATATCCAGATTCAGGGAGGAAGATGACGAGAGGAATATGGAACCTGAGTGGAACTATAGAGATAGTGGGAAAAACTACCCGGATTCATATCCGAGGAACGTAACGGTCATCAGGAATTTTGAAGATAAACCGCAAAAATTCAGTAACACGGATAGTTTGGCACCTATCGAATATGTAAGGAACCTCAAAGATTATTTCATCGAAGCTCACATTCCCAGAGAGAGAGAGAGATGAAGATAGTGGAGAGATATTTGATTGGAGGACCCCTCGAATGGTTTTTGCGCATTTAGATACACATTCAGTAACTTTGACGAGTTTGCAGAGGCATTAATCAAACGATTTTGGTCTATAGAAGCGCAGAATTCGTTAAGAGCGGAGGTGTATTCAAGAAAATACTCCGGTACTCTTCCAACGCGGTACGCTGATTTCTTTACGAGTCAATTATCCCGCTTGAGATTCTTACAACCCCCATTGTCCACGGAGCAACTTATTGATGCGATTTCTCGTATGCTGCCAGTTGAGGTGAGAAGACTAATAATTTCGTCCAACATCAGGGATTTAACCAGCATGGATGAATTACTGAGGAGGTTAGACTACACGAGTCCAATGCCTAACGTGGTGCAGAAAGGTCAAAGGCAGGAGTATCAAGAAATAAATACTGTATATATTGTGCCCATTTAGCAAGAAATATGCCAATCACAGTATACCAGCGTAGCTCAATTCGGGATTTCGGGGCAGCGGTAAGTTCCCCCACTCTGTGACTCATATATTTTGGATTAATTAGAGGATACACTTGCAAAATAACAACAAAATCAACTCCTATTTAAACACATTTAATTAATAAAATTAATGGCGCTACAAACATTTAAACAATTTAATTACTGACCCAAATATCAACTGCTTGTTCCAAATGAACAAGGGATCACAAATAAAATAAACAAATATTGTATTCAAAACCTGTGGTTTCCACATAAACCAACAACTCTTACTTGGTCTCACTTCCATAAAGCATTAACATTAAGTTTACATAACTCCGAGCTCTTTAGCTCCATGCATTTACATTATTAAGGTGTCATTCTTGTACACCTCAAACACTAGCTTTTATATTTTCTTATTTCTCAAAAACAAATATATAATTATATTTAAAATCTATGTTAATTATCTAATTCAATATTTTGGGCATGTCCACACATTCAGTTGTTATCATCTCTCTTTATTTCACAAATATATTAAGGTAATCAGAAAATCAATTGTGTACTCCAGAGCGTGAAGGTACTTGACACAGTCAAAAAACTATAGTTACTCCCGAACTCAGTTGCCTTCAATCAACTCGTGGAATCCCACGTCCATACATTATTACCATAGGGATTGGTATTTATCTCTTATGTCTCAATAGACCATTATCATATAAGAAACTACGATCTGAACCGGCAAACGAAATATCCATCTTTAAGGACCTCGGTTCAACGCCCGGGTCGTTAACAACCTTAAACACTCCTGGTGTATTCATTTCTCTTTACAACAGCTTACGAGACGGTCTCTGTTCCCCCTCGCTTTAAAAGAGCTAGTCTCTACTACTTGGGGTGCGATTTATGACACGTTAGGGTGGCGGCGACATCCTGTTTGACCCAACATTAGTAGCTTATTTCCAAGGCTTTCAAAACAAACCTTCCCATTCTATCCAATTCTGGGGAGACCGGGCTTTATTGTACCGTAACATTCAAACAACTATTCTTTGGTTCAAAGACCATTTCCGTATCCTTGGCATTTATTAATTATGAGAGGGTCCTCATTGATTGGGAAGATTAATACACATACGACGACGGAGAATTTCAGGGGCTTTTATCATAAGAAGATCCTGCATTCGAATCTCTTCAGGTGCCCCGGGAACCAATCCCGTACAGAGGACTTATACAAAATGCGATTTAGAGTCGGCCGTGGCCCATATGACATACGCTCAATAATACCATATATTAGCTCCCTTTTTAAATACATACACAATGCCTCGTGATACTATGTCACAAATAGAGGACTTACACAATTATCAATTCACTGCAATCAACTACCCTCCATAAGTAATGTACCAAGTATTTAACCACTACGTGTTCCTAGCGTGACACTTTAATATTATATTTGCGCTCATTATGCGCTATGCATTATTTTAAGCCGAAAATGTCTTCCCAAGAACTGATAAAATCTCTTTAGTAACAATTCATATTATTTTAATTCACATATTAATCTTTCCGTGGTCGATAAATCGCTCCCTGTTTTAAAATATTCCATTGAACCTCATTTCTTACACATACGTTAAGGCTTAACGCTCTTATATTCATATCAATTTATTTGATTTTTATTTAACATTTCCATATTTAATTATTATTATTATCTTTATTCTTTATACAAGCTCAAAAGCTATTTCTTTCATATCTCAACTTTACTTTATTTCAATGTCTTTCATACTAATTAATGATATTTCGCTTGCTCTTATGACATTTGTTAAATACATTAACCCTTTATTCACATATTTCCTCTACGGGATTTATTCTTTACATAATTATTCATAATTTCTCTATTTATTTTATTATTGTTCAGACCGTGTTCTTGATTATTCAGTATTTATTCATTAAAACACATCCCTTTCAATCAAAAACTCCGGTGAGTTTGTACACAATCAATTTCTGACACCAAAATAAAAATGAATTTAGTACTCACATATTTTCCAGATCATCCCCTGATCTTAAATCTGGTGCGGTGTTTCATTTTTGGGCCCACTTTGAACTTTTTACACCATATTAAAGGTATTCATCTTGCGTAAAAACACTTTTTTGACATATATCTAAGGCACTTAATATTGACGACAATTTTATATACTGATGTGTCCCTTTTGAACACATAATAAACACTAAAAATATTATTTAACACACAATCTTGATTATTTTACACTTCACAATTACTCGATCACTAGGCCGTGTTTCTGAGCCTTTCACACGTGATCTTCTTAAATTCCCGTTTCCAAGGGTGAAATTTATCCGATGTCCGCTTCCTATTCTGCAGAATGCGAAAGTCCCGAGACATCTACTATTCCCTGGAGTTCAATTCTGCTATTCCTATCCTGGATAACCGGCTGTTTATCTAGCTTGAACGGCTTCTCTGTAGATCTGTCTATCGATCCTAACGAAAGTCTATATGGATCGAGGTCTCCTCTAAGACCTATAGATTTAGTTTATAGCAGCTAGCACTTCTCAATTCTAGTATTTTTAGAATCGTTCGCCTGCTTTCTGGAGCTAATGTTTATAGTCTCCTATCCTCTTTGTTTGAACTGTTTTAACACTCCTACGTTCGAACCTTATTCTGTTCTTCCTTTTTAGGTTTCTTCAATTTAAATAACAGTTTATCTGTCTGGTACGATACTTCCGTACTTTATGATCTATTCGTTCGTACATTTAACGACCTATCGCCTTTAAGTCCGACGTTCGCAGCCTGCTCTGACTATATCTTGCGAATTTTCACATTAACTTGTATACGGTCGGGCCTAAATCCTATAATTAGGATTTTCCTAATATTTCACTACGGCGATACTTTAAAATTTCGTCTTGACTGCTCCTTATGGAGGCAAGCAAGTCGTTACTACTGTGACGCCTGTGGCTATCAGATCTTACTTCGGCGGTGTAAAACAGCGTTTCTCCCCTCAAGGAGTACTGGTAGCTGTTATCGATGTAACGCAGAGTTACGTCCCCTCACGGACTGTCGGAATGACTACTTCTACGTCGTGGAGCAGCACTTCCCCTCACGGAATGCTCGTAGGACTGCATGATTGGCTTGGAAACGCCCGAAGCTTTATACTGTTTTACTACAAAAAAATAAGACTCTAGCCTTTTCGGTGGTCAACTTCTAAAATAATGGTGCCAAAAATAAAAAAAATTATACCTTCCGAAAGCTCGTCTTCTCAATGTCAAATGATCTTATTGCACCTAAGAATCGATCGTGCAATTCGGAGATATTAATTAATTTCTCGTCCTCAATTGTGTGGGTGTTGCATTCCTTTTGCTCTCTCCCCTCCACCGAGGCTTAGGTAATTCCCCAATGACGTCGTCTTACGTCGGCAGTTTATTTCTGCACAATTATTACATGGTTTCTCTATACTGAAAAATCTCTCATTCAAAATGATTCACTGTACTGTGCTTGTTTACTCATTATTATGCTCGTAAACGTGTTAATTTTAATTATTCCTCTTCTGGCGCATATGCGGCGTTGTCAAATTCCAGCAACGTCAGCTCGAATTCCGATTCAGGCTTCTCTGTCTATCACGGTGGAAAGTTCCACTCAGTTATTAATACTCGTGACCAGCCCTCTCTGAAATGTCGAGTGGGGTGATCTCATCTAAGGAACATCTGTCCCTAGTCGCTTGCACAATGTTAAGCTATATTCCTGGCTTAAAATCTCTCTCCGTTCCTTTAAAAAACTATACGTTTCTTTCATTTCTTCCTTAAGGACATGGATTCGACCGTCATGGACCCTATGGCCCATGGGTTCAATATGGACCAAGTCCAACAAACTGACAAGCCAGATGAGGAGAAAACTGACAATGTAGGTCCTCACAGGAATAATCAGTTTCGAAATAACAGATCGCAAGGTTACCGACCGTATCAACAGAGAAGAGGCTGGAACTATAACCGAGGAAATTATAATGGAAGAGGCAGATATTATAACAATAATGGTTATAACCGAAATTATAACAGGAATAACCAGAGCCAAAACAGAAATCAGAATCCTCAAGGTCAGGTTATGACACCCGATCAGTATCAGGAAAGAGAAAAGGAAAGCCAGCAATACCTGAAAGAATTACGGGAAAAAGAAGCAGACAACCAAAAGAAAAGGCAGGATGTTGTAATCGATCCTGGGCCTTCTACGAGCCAGCAAAACTTAGAAAATAGAAATACTGGACAGAAGAGAAATTAGAGAGGAGAGAATACATTAACCACACAACCCAGATTTATGATTAAGGAACATAGAGGAAATATCATGGTAGAGTAAGCCAGTAATAATTCAATTTCGTGTTCAAGAGAGTTGAGGTACTTGTAACACTGAGTTTAAAAACAATTTGCAACTGTTTTTAAAACGTGGTGAGAGGAGAATGCCCCCGTAATTGAATTATATAGAGACCACGGTGGCTATTTTGGAAATTATAGCGAAAGTTATGGCTGTCATAGTTATGACGTGGGTAGTCATGACGTAAGCACGGATGACGCAGACGTTATACCAGCAGGCTACTTGAGCTGAGATTCTCAGTGACGTCAGCATTTATTCGAGAAGGATCCGAGATCTACGACGCAGTCGCGAGAAACGTGGAATTCTGCTGAGGAAGAAATTATGCTATTGGAGGGGAGACTTAAACCAATGAACGATAGTCTAAAGGAAGACGGAGATTGCTGAAACTATGGTATTTTTATTACTTTTTGGAATGCAGAATTGTGGAAATCCATTTGCAGTAGAGGCATTGTTCTGGAATTTTGGTGAAATTTATTTTCAGTTTTTGAATTATGAAAATCCGTCATGTATTGACGAAGTTGGAACTTCTAGCGATGACGCAGTAACACGCGATGGAAGGGATAGATACGCCCCTCATGAAGTTCATAAAAGGCCTTGCGCAGAAGAGAGGAGCCTCATTCGCTCATTCTCAATTGTGAGATTTCAAATAGTCATTTCAGTGAAACGTCGAGTGAGTTTAGTTGTGAAAAAGTCGTCTTTGTAACGCGTGGCGAAGCCACTAGTCGAACATACAAGCAGTGCAGGTTTACTGTGAAGTAAATCTAGGTGAAGTTGAAACGACACTTATAACGCTTCTACAAGATTAGCTGTGAACAGTTAGCGGTCGCTTATTAGCTAATTCTCTCGTGCATTGCTACAGTAAGGACTGTAGAAAAGCTGAACAATTTCGAAGAAGTATTTTGGAAGTTATTGACAAAATTAGACGACTGACAAAAGTGATTTTCTCGCCACAGAAGAAACACTTTGTATAGCCAGACTCAACGCTACGGCTGACAGGGCTAGTGAAATAGGGAGATTTCAGATTGCTTTTGTGACACAACACTACAATATAATGGAGCAATTTAATAAGGCAGTTTGTTCTTCTAATACTATTACCGAGGAGCATATGGAAGGCTAAAGGACTTAATGCAATTGGGACATATTTCAACGGAGTAAAATAGCAACAAGGAACTTCGCTAATTGCTATTCCATACAAGCGAACATGTGGTAAATAACCATCTACACCCATGTTTCGTGAGTAAAGGCTGAATACTATCAAACAGCAATAGAAATGATTTCATACTTTCTGAATATGAATATTTCTTCGGAAATTTATACAAAAACTTCATGGCGATTTTCAACTGGAACTTCAGGGAGTTTTCAAGAGAGGTCAGGGTTGTCCCGACTCACAAAGAAGATTATTGCCGGAAGGATGTCGATCGTCTTCGTGAAGCAGTTCGATTCTCCGATGGTGCTGTTTCTGGTTTCGAGGATGGAGCTCAGCTTTAACGTGGTGAAATGGATCCATCAACAGTCTTCTTTGGGGAATTTTCCTCTGGAACGTCAATCGGCAGATAAGGTAGTCGTGAACGTTTATTGTATTTGAGTTTCTTAGCAATGTTTGAGCAACCATTTTCCCCATATTTTTGTCCTCATGTATATTTTGCCCGATATTCTTGTTTGAGATTCCTATTCTCAGTACACCTTGATGAGTTATGCCTTTTTCGACGTTTTATTAAGACATTGTTATGTCATGGGCATAGTTAAATGATTTTGAATCAGTTGAGACTGATATTTAGATTTTTCAGTAATTTGCTTATTTTTGTAGTCACGATTTGACTGTAAGTTAATGATTTTTATGGCAGATTTAAATTCAGACAGCGTGTCACTTTATTAAAGTAATTCTACCCCAGTTTAATTACTTTGACCAATTTTCTGTCATCATCAAGAAGGAAGAACATTTAAATGATTTTAGAGCGTTAAAATCCAGTACGTTGTCGACGATCTTGGAAATACTAGTCGTTATTTGAATTGATTGCAACACAGACATTTATCGTCAGTCATGAACGACCATTGCATCTTAGGCAATTTTGTGAAAGATGAACATTAATTATGAATTATTGAATGCATTAAATTCGTGAAACTTGTGTTAGGTTTTTCTCATATAGAGATTTATATAATGATGTTTGCATTCCCCAGTCTAATTGGATTCTATTCGACTATTTTTCAGTTAGTCGCACTTTGTTTGATGATAGTATTTTTATACTACAATTCTTTTAAGATGATTAATCTTAAATTTTGATAGACCAGACAGGCGTATATAAGCGTATTCACTATTAAATTTGTTTGTGATTGGCAGATTTTTATTTCATTTCGATTCATGAATGAAATCCACGAAGTTTAAATGACAACAGTTTTGAAGCAATTATTGATATATGAATTTTTAAGTGGAACTATGAATGTATAATCGACAGTGCAGCGGACATGTTGAAAGTCGCTGACGTATAATGCCCTTAAATAAATGAAGGAGATTCCCACAGTAATTAATGATGATAAAGATTGTATTAGGGGAGTTTTTTGTAAATGCTGTGGATGATTTTAATGCCATATAGATTAATATATGATGAATTTTGGGCTATTTTGAATGCAGTTTGTGCATTATTTTGTAA
Organism: Meconema thalassinum; assembly: GCA_946902985.2. Lineage (NCBI taxonomy): Eukaryota > Metazoa > Arthropoda > Insecta > Orthoptera > Tettigoniidae > Meconema > Meconema thalassinum. Next base: position 312,878,859 of record OX336393.1, on the reverse strand, counting down.
GCGAAGTATTTTCCGCTAGAGTATATTGTCATAGTTCGTTGAAAATTAATCAAGTGAATTTACTGTTATAATTAACAAGAGTTTGAAATAATTTGAGATAAGATTTTGAATGAAGATTGCCGTCACAAATAATTAAAAATTATTACAACCTTTATTAAACCAGATTGTGACATTTACATGTATAACTAACCTTCATTGGTCGATTATATTAAACACGATTATGAATTTACCGACCGGATAAAACATGTGGTTCAATGTATTTCTTAAATTATTAATTTAAATAATTTAAATGTTGATATTGTAAATAATAAATGTAAATATCTTTGACAATAATGTGGAACGAAAGTAATGTTAAAGGCGTGTTTAAAAATTTTTGTAATTATTTTCGACAATATTATAAACAATTTCCAATTGTTATAAATAATTTATGTGATTTTGTTATAAACATTTAAGAGTGTGTTTTATACTCTAAACTATGCTTTTTAAACATTTGGATGATAACTTAACAAGTTTAAGTAATGTTAAAATAATCCAGTGGGATGGAAGTTAAGCATTTGAAAGATTTGCGTCAATATGTATGAGTTGTCTTGTAGACATTTAAAGCTTTAAAAGGAGCTGAATTCTTACGCAAGTGTGGGGAGAGGAGTGCGCCCCATTTGACAGGTGTGAGCCAGGTTAAAGAGTAGACCAGCCGGCCAGACATCTGGTTACAAGCAGGCGAGGTCGATACTCCGGCCTTGTGCCTATTAATAAAGGTGTTATGTTTATTAAAAGGAAACCAAATGCTCTATATATGTCGTACCCTGACTTCCTCATCCAATCCAAATGTGTTTGAAAATGTTACGTTATTTTGAGCTCATGAGAGCTTACATATTGTTTGATAAATTTGCAAGTCCTTTAGGAGGACGTAGTCAGATTGACATAGGCTACTGATAGCCACGTATATTTTGTTGAGTTGTGAAAATCATACTCTTTATTTGAAAATGAAGCTTTTGTACAGTTCAAAGTTCTTGCCGTCGTTCTGGTTCATTTTTAAATGTCATGGTGAAGGTTATTGTGAGAGCATACTTTAAGGATCCTGTTGTCAACCCAATCCCCGAGATATTTATAAGAGGTAAGTAAAAGTAAGTATGTGACCCCGTCTATTTTGGTGTGTTCCACAATAATTTTTCTTGGTAACTTCTGCGTTCAAACCTCGGTAGTATCTGTCAGTGCCATTTTCATTGATGTAGCTGAGCTGGTGCGATTGATTGTTGGCAATCCGATTGAGGGGGCGGATATCTGACAGTCTACTATTCGGGTAAACGGGGACAGTACATATACAGATGTTGTATCAAAATACAGGGTGAATCCCACATAAGATAAACTTGTGCGTGGGCTTCATGAACACAATTTCTTAATTTATTTGCAACATGGTATTTGACTGACAATAGTAAGAAAAGTTTATAGTAAAAGCATTAATTATAAGGATACTAAAAATAAAAGAAGATGATACATTACTTATTTGTGACTGAGTTGGTTTAAATATGTTGGTGAAAATTTATAAGTTCATTTACTTTATCAAAGTTATTAAGGAGCCATGTAAAAAGCCTTTCCTTCACTATATTCACGGTGTTATTTGTCACATTTACTGGCAATATATTGTATATCCTTGTGTTAAGACAACTTAAATTCCTTTGGTCAAGTAGAGTATTCTGTCTTAAGGTCTAGTGCACATTTTAAGTTTTTGTCCATTAGAGAAGAGCTTCATATTTTTATGTATAAATATGATTGATGACTGAACAAATAACTGTCGTATCTTTGTTGATACAGTTCACGTGTTGCGAAAGTTGTTGGCTTTTTGTACATAACTTTTGGAATGAAATCTGGCTGGTATTTACCTGAGCCAAATGTGAATCAAGTATTCCACCCCAACCATTTATTCCATACTGTAGTTGTGACTGGACTAAGGCAAAATATACAGTTCTCAAGACTTTTGCTGAAAGGATATTTCTGATTCTGTAAAATATATAAATTAACTTTTGGAGTTTATTGGCCAATTTTGATGCATGCACATTCCATTTTAAATGACTATCTATAATAATCCCTAAATATGTAGCATTCATCGACTTCTGTAGGGTATGGCAGTTGCATCTTTCGCTATTGTTACTGTTAATATTTGAAAGAAAAATAGCACAGTAGCGCCACCTGGCGAAATAGACATGTACAATAAAGAAGAAAACAAAAGACGAGTCAGTGCAAAGTCTGTGCGTGTTCGCGTGACATGTGACAAGCGTCTCAAAAGATGATTTGTATTTTGTATTTTATTTCTCACTTGATAAATAAAGATTTACATTAAAACTAACAGGTTATGGACCCAGGCCACGTTTAAATGGTATTATCTCGTGAGTGGATCCGAAGCTGAGCGCCTGTTGAACACGTGCTGTATTTTTTGTGAGTTAAGGATAACCTCAAAATGGCAACCGGCAGTGACTACAAAGTTCAAGTGGATACATTTGAAGGACCTGAAGACTGGGCAAAGTGGAAATAGCATGTGTTGATGGTTTTGCGGTCGTATGAACTGGGAAATATTGTTGATGGTTCGAAAAAGTGTACTGTGTTGCCGGCAGATGCAACTGCGCAACAAAAAGCGGCATATAAGCAGTGGTTGAAAGAAGACGCGAAAGCGGCCAGTTTGCTAGCAGGTGCGTTAGGAAAATCTGTTGCCGAGCTCGTGTTGACGTACACCAATGCCAGTGAAATTCGGACAACATTGAGCGCACGGTTCGAACGAAGCAGTACGCAACGACTGAACATGTTGATCGAGTCATTCTTCCGAGTGACACGTGACGACAAGGAGAACATCAGCACCCATTTCTCGAAGTTACAGAAGCTTTATTAGTGTTGTGTATTCGAACCCTCAGAAATGTATGTTTTAAAGAAATTTCATCCTCAACAGTTGGTAACACATACAAACCACCAGAGACTCAGTTATCGATTTACGGGAGCGACCAGAGCCGTTATTGCGGCGCACCGATCTGTATTGTTCTGTATATTGTAACCTTTATGCATCTGTGATTGCATAAATTCTACATATTTATTTCAACAAGATTTTATTCATGTTTCAAAGCTGATGTAAGAAAGACGTTGCCTGTAGACCAGAGGACAACAAAGGAAGACCCGAACGTGCTTTTTCTACAACTTTCACCGAGCGCGGACAATGGAGAGAGCAGGAGAAGGCTAACATCAGGTAACCACATGGGCTTAGACAACGCGAAACGGTCATTCAACCAAGCGGGTAAATACGAAAATTTCAACGATCACTTACTAGATAAACCCCGCCCATTTGAGAGAAATTGGAGCAGTAATTAAAATTCAGAAACAGGAATTACACCATCGTATAGGGGACAATCCCAGCCTCTCAGAAGTATCTTCAAAATTTAAATTGAGTCATTCTGTGATTTTTTCCAGAATTAAAACGAAATTAGGTGTGGATTTGAAACTACCAATAGCAGCGAGGGATGCGAGACTCGACCAAATCCCGCCGAAATTAAGGAACAATGAGGGGAATTACGGAGCTCATTATCTAAGGATCCAGCGATCGGATTTTGGATTAAAAGAAGCCATGAGACATTGAAAATGAGGACATTCGAAGGAGCTAATTTGCATATTCATGCGAGTGTTATTATAGAATAAAATTCTAAAAGCTCCCCACTCCGAGTACTTCTACGACAAATCATATAAATAATAGCTGGAGACGCAGCGAATACAGTTCCTACTTGGGGCGCTGCAGAGGCGCAAGCCCACGCTCGTGGCGGTCTGAAATACTAAAAATTTTACAAGTTTCTTCTTGGGGCGCTGCTGAGGCGCAAGCCCACGACCGTTGCGTTAGAACATTAACAGAAATTTTACAAGTTCTACTTTGAGCATCGCAGAGGCGCGAGCCTATGATCGCCGCGTTCTGAAATTAAGAAAATTTTATAAGGATAAGCAGTTCTATCTTGGGACATTTTTGAATATCGCTAAGTATTCGCGAGTGTGAAACGGAACAGTATCGCGAGTGTGCATACCGGGACAGTACGAAACAGTTATATGATAGAGATAGCCACACGTGCTATTAGCATCAAAGTCAGTGAGATAGGAAGCTATGAACTATCAGCTGAATTGAGTAGGTTGATGATAGCTGTAGAAAGTAGGAGCTACACACGCGAGAAACGTGCATTGTAATAATAATAATAATAATAATCATTCACAGTGGACCTTTGCTTTGGTGATTTCTTTTTGGAAACCTTGTGTAAATTCTCCTCCTTGCAAGATGAACAATTTGATCCAGAAGACTGATATCAAGGACCAGATCATCACCAACATGAGATATACGAGATAAGTAGATATTGCATGGGGCATGTTTGCCATAGCGTATCCCATCATGGGAATCGGATAAGTTTATCTCGATCATAAGCAATTATGATAAAATAGGTATTTTGGGCACAGCAGCATGTTTTGTGTAAATTTGTGTATATTTGTCATTTATGATTTTTTGTGTGTTTTATAATGTAAGATTCGTATATGAGCATCAAATCTTGTTTAAATTGTGTTTTGTTTGAGGTTGTCAGTAACTTTGCTGAATGCACATTTAAGGGAATAATTGGGTTGATAGTGCTTACGCACGGCCATAACGTAAAAGATAGTATGGGGGAGATAGCTTGACATTGTGACAAAGACCAGTAGTGACACTGAAATTGATAATAATGATGATAATTGTTGTTTTAAGGGGCCTAACATCTAGGCTATCGGCCCAACACTGAAATTAGGTGAACAGTAAGTAAGGTATTGAAGACCACACCAAGGTAAAGAAAGGTAAGATGGAATGGCTGGATGATAATATAATATTCAGAAAAGGTTGAGAGTTGATCCTTGGTTGAGCTGATATTAAAAACGGAAGTGGTATTCCCGTGTTATACGATGATATAAAATGGTAAGTGAATTTAGTGGCGGAGGCGAAATTCCCGCGAATCTACGATGATATAAATGGTAAGTGAATTAATAGCGGAGGCGAAATTCCCGCGAGTCTACGATGATATAATTGGTAAGTGAAATGATTGAATTCATTGTCTGATGAGAGTGCACATAGCTCCGTCGGAAAGGTAACTGTACAGCTCGAGCCCAAGGCAGTCATAGGAAGCAGGTATAAAGATTGTGGTCAGCCGTCTGAATTCTGAAAGGAGCAGCGAAGGTCGTTGCTTGCCCAGCTGGTTTATTATGGTGTGAGGGTGTCTGTCACAAGGTCGGGAAACCACGTTGGATGGTATTGTTTTCTTTTGAGAGGGAAGTAGTCAAGCTTCCCGGGGTTTGTTTCTTTCTTTTTTGTACCGCTTCAGGAAGCGACGTCATGTCTTGTGATATCATTTTGAGAGCATTCATTATAGTTGTTTGTTTATTAAAAGTAACGGGGCATCGGCCACCGAAGTGTGTTTCTTTGATCTTCATGTATTTGACTTGTTTTGGATTACCGTAATCAGCAGAGTCATAGATCTGAGTGAGTTAATTGTTTTTTTAAGCTAGAACATTAACACATGCCTCTGGCCTAGAATAAGTCTATTGCCTTCATCATTTGACTCTTGTGAGGAAGAATGATGATTGTACGAGAAAGCATGTCCAAAACCCCCCCAAAAAAAACAATTTTGCAATTATAAACATGAGTGCGCATATTTTTGACAGAATGGCTGGGTTATTCAGACCATAGTTTTGATGAATTAAGTCTGTTGACGTTTTATTTTTGAACTTGAAGCAGTGGACTGCAGTGAATTAGATTATTTTCTTTTCCTGGTTGCAGACAGTGTGATTATAATTTTACAATTTAATTTGTTGATTAGAATCTTAGCTTGTGTTCAGAATAATTTAAGTGAGTATATTTTTGTTGTTTTATTGTCTGTGGATGGGAGCAAGTGGGAGATGATGTTTTGTGAATAAATTACTTTATATTAGGAGTTTTCTGACATACTGATTTTAAGTTAAGCCTCCTGTGATCCTTGACGATATCCCTAGGGTGTTTAAATTAAGTTAGAGCCACACCGGACAGACCATTATCCCGAGCTAGAGTCGGCATCCTAGGAACCAGTGAAGGGTACAATATATTGTTTGACTTCCTCATAATAAATGTTCAATCTTAGAAAACACAAAAAATCAGGATCTGAACGACGAACTCCAAAAGCACAACGAAAACACGTTATCTGGAAGGATTTTGAACGGTTGAATATTATCCACGCTGGGAAAAAATATGATAATTTCAAGGATGTGTGGGACACGATTCCGACGGAAAATCAAACTGTGAAATTGTTGATTGAAAAATTGTGCACGATTGAACTGCGTGACCAAGGAAACGTGGAATCGACTGCGTTTGTGGTACGCAGTGCTCCCTAGAAGCATTCCCAGTATGGCAGTGGCAAAGGCAGCGCTGATGAAAAGTCGAAGAAAAATGTTCAACGAGTAAAGCAGAAGTTTCCATGTTTCAAATGTAAGGAATTGGGCCATTGGGCAAGTGAATGTCCAGTGAAGAAGAAAGAGGGTGACACTGGAAACAAAAATAAGGAGAACAATGCTTCGTTTCTGATACATGCAATGAGTGCGTTAGACGGCGACTATGTTCAAGACGACGAGTGGTACTGCGACAGTGGCGCCACAAATCACATCACCGCGAACAAACAGTATTTTACAACATACGTTAAGTTTGCTGCTACAGAGAAGATTTTGCTAGGAAAACGAGGTGTGAGCATGCTAGCTCACGGCAAAGGAACTGTAAACATTCAAGTGCGGCTGAACAACGCTTGGTTGAGTGCTGAGATGACTGAAGTTTTGTATGTTCCCGATGCAATGGCTCATCTGTTTTCTGTGAAAGCTGCTGCAAGGAAAGGTTTATGTGCAAGACTTGACGACCAAACAGTTAGAATTGAAGACAAGACTACTGGAGAGGCGATGATGGCTGGACGTGTGAGTCATGGTCTGTATGTACTTGACATGCGCGTCGTGAAACCAGCGCAACCCATTCAAGTGAATTTAGCTACATCGTCGGACAAACTGCAGATCTACCATGAACGATTTGGTCATCAACACAAAGCGCATGTTGTTGAATGTACTGAAGCAGATGAACATCAATGTAGACATGTGTAAAGAGGATTTCTGCGATGGGTGTGCACTGGGAAAAATGCATCAACTGTCATTCAAGACACGAATGATCGACCAACAGCCACCGGTGAACAAATCCACGCCGATGTGAATGGACCAATGTCTACTGAATCTCTTGGAAAGGCACGCTACTACGTATGTTTCAAGGATGATTTCAGCAAGTTTCGACGTATTTTCTTTTTAAAGCACAAAAGTGAAGTGCACACCGTTCTGGAACAGTTCCTGAATGAAGCCAAAACAAATGGACACGTCGTGAAGCTGTTCAGGTGTGATGGAGGAAAAGAATTTGATAACATGAAGGTTTCTGAACTACTCGCAAGCAGAGGCATAGAACACAGCATTACTACGCCGTACACACCACAACAAAACGGAGGTGCGGAACGTGAAAATCGGACGATTGTGGAGTGCGCAAAATCTATGCTGAATCCCAGCAAGTTAACGAAACAACTTTGGGCTGAAGCCTGCAACACTGTGGTGTACCTCCTGAATCGCACTGGGAAGTCATCCATTGAAAACAAATCTCCCTATGAATTGTGGTATGGACGACCAGTGGGAAGTCTCAGTCATCTGAAGATCTTCGGAACAGAATGCTACGTGCATATCGACAAGAATTTTCGTTCAAAGTTCGACGACAAAGCTGTTTTTGGACATCTGGTTGGGTACGTGAACGACAGGGATGGATTTAGAGTCTGGATTCCAACTCAGGGAAAGGTTGTTCTAAGCCATGATATGAAATTCAAACCTGAAGTTTTCTGCAATCTGCGTGCCAACGCCGGAAAGGTTGAAGTCACGCTTGAAGAACGTGTGGAGAGGAATCAGTCTAATTCATCGTCTGACGTAGGCCTACAGAGGAGGTCAGAGTCAGATGAGAACTTAAGCGAAATTGAAGATTTTGCTTCGGCATCCAGTTCCGGAGGAAGCGAAGTTGAGGAAGAAGGAGTGACTGAAGAAATAAGGAAAAGCAAACGTGAAAGTAAGAAGCCATCGTGGATGATCAGTGGAAATTACATGTACATGGCTGGACCATCTATCTTTGAAAAGAATCCTGACTCACACTCTGAAGCGCTGTAATCTAGTGATAAAAATCAGTGGCTGAAAGCAATCAATGAGTCCTTGAAAGAAAATGATACCTGGAAATTGGTTGAGCGTCCAAATCGTGCACGGGTCGTGAAAAATCGGTGGCTTCTACGACAGAAGACAACGGGAAGTGCAGAAATTCGCTTCAAGGCACGATTGGTAGCAAAAGGCTATGTGCAACAGCAATGACTCGATTATGAAGAAACATTCAGCCCTGTTGCACGGTATGATACCATTCGAGCTCTGTTGGCACTAGATGTTGAAAAGGAGATGAAACTTGGTCAATTTTATGTCAAGACGGCCTTCTTGAACGGCGAGCTTGAAGAAGATGTGTTCATGGAACAGCCAGAATGTCATCAGGACGGTACTGGCCGAGTGTGTCATCTAAAAAGAAGCTTATATGGTTTAAAACAGGCCTCACGCTGCTGGAACAAGCGTTTCAAGAAATTCATGGAGAAAGCTGGATTCAAAAACAGCAAAGCTGATCCTTGTCTATTTACAGCAACAAAAATGGAAAGTGGTTGGCTGTTGTAATCTTTGTGGATGATGGTCTGGTAATTGGCAACGAAGAAGACATCGAGCAGTTCATGGAAAAACTTCAGCAGGAATTTCACACGACCAGAGGATCTCTCAACAATTTCCTGGGCATGAAGATACAACAAAGCCATGATGGATCAATTGCAATCAGTCAAGAGGATTATACGAGGAAAATCCTAGAAAAATTTGGGATGGCCGAGTCAAATGGAGTGTCCAGTTGTACTCGAAGAAAGTGAAGACGGAGAAAAGGTTTCGGCCAGGGTTCCTTATCGTGAGGCGGTGGGATCCTTGCTGTACCTGACTACAGCTACACGTCCAGATATCGCATTCGCGGTCAACAAAGCTGCTCGAGCCATGGAGAATCCTACAGTTCAAGACTGGAGTCAAGTGAAACGGATATTTCGATATTTAAAGAGCACAGTGAACCATGGAATCGTCTATAGGAAAGAGGACGTTTTGAAGGTCTACAGTGATGCTGACTACGCCGGTGACAAGAGGACGAGACGTTCAACGACGGGTGTCATTTCGACCTACAATCATGGAGCTGTATCGTGGAGAAGTCAGTTACAGATGTCTGTGTCAACATCGACAACTGAAGCTGAAATTGTGTCTGCAAGTGAAGGAGCAAAGGAGTTGATTTGACTGAAAAGACTGTTTTCTAAATTACTGGGAACTGCTGACAAACCTCCTACGCTTTACATCGACAATGCTGGTGCAGTTAAATTGGCTAAAAATCCGGAGTACCATCGAAAATCCAAGCATATTGAGGTACGTCATTTCTATGTGAGGGAAATATTTTTGGACGGAGACCTTGCGCTGGAGCACATCGACGGGACCAATCAATTAGCTGATCTTCTAACTAAACCTCTGGAGAGGGTCAGATTCGAGATGCTGTGTGAGAGGATTGGCGTGCAGAAGATGACATCTTAGAGGCTGAAAAGTGTTCAATAGTTCATCTTGTTTATTTTTTTCATTTGTATTAGATTTTTCTTTGGAGGAAGTGTTAATATTTGAAAGAAAAATAGCACAGTAGCGCCACTTGGCGAAATAGACATGTACAATAAAGAAGAAAACAAAAGACGAGTCAGTGCAAAGTCTGTGCGTGTTCGCGTGACATGTGACAAGCGTCTCAAAAGATGATTTGTATTTTGTATTTTATTTCTCACTTGATAAATAAAGATTTACATTAAAACTAACAGTTATAAATTAGTGTGTGGATCTTTAGTGTTAAATTGTCTGTGGGTTGTAATGTTTTGTTGTGTGAGAAGCATAGGTATTGTGTTTTGGTTTCATTTAAGGTAAGGAAGGGGTTTCTTAGGCATTTTTGGACTGTAGCAAGGGTTTCTTGCGTTCTATTAAAAGTGTCCTCCCAAGTTGTTCCTGTGACTGTGACGACAGTGTCATCAGCATATGAGGTAATCATCGCATTACAGTTCAGCCCACACGAATCGTTAATTCGTATAACAGAAAAAGAATAGTACCTAAAACTGTTCCTTGGGGAATTCCAATTTTTACTTCCGCACTTCTATTTAGAGTATCTTTGATTCGTACCTTTTGTATTCTGTTAAAAAGAAAGCTTTTTATTAGTTCTTGAGGAGTACCACGACAACCTTCCTTTTCAAGTTTTCTAACGAGTATATTGTGATCTACTGTGTCAAAAGCCTTTCTTAAATCCAGGAACACAGAAATTGTTCTTTTAGAATTATGGATGGCTTTATACAAATAATCAGTAAGGGAGAATATCGCATCTTGAGTATTAGTGTTTGGTCTAAAACCAAACTGATTTGGTGACAATGTGTTGAACTTATTCAGATAGTTAAGTAATCTGGTTTTGATGCATTTCTCTAGTAGCTTAGAGAGGTGGGTTGTGTGGGAAATTGGTCTATAGTTATTTAACTCTCTTTTATCATGTGATTTATGGACTGGGATTATGATGGCTATTTTGAATGAGTCTGGAAATTGTCCTTGTGTTAGTGATAAATTAAAAATATGGTGCAGTGGTTGTAGAATTTCTGAACTAATTATCTTAATTGTTTTATTAGAGACATTATCATAGCCATTTGCTGAGTTATCTTCTAGAGCAGCTATGTGGTTTGTTATTTCTGATTTTGTTATGGGTATGAAAAAGATAGACTGAGGTTGAGAATTTGCAGTGCTATCACGTGCATTTGTGTTGCCAGATTCCTTTCTTGTATTACTTATTTTTTCAGAAAGTTTTAAACCTATGTTACTAAAATAATCTACAAATTTGTTTGCAATGGCAGCTGGTTGGGACGTATCTTGTGAGTCTCGGATAAATATGCTGTCAACAGCTGAATACTTATTTCCCTTCCTACATGTTATATCATTCAAAGGACTTTAGTATTATTGGAGTTTGACATAATTTGTTTGGAATAGTACCTTTCTTTTGCTATTTTAATAAGCCTGTTTATCCAGTTTCTGTACAATTTATGTTTATTAACAGTTTCTGGGACGTCATCACTGTTTGAAGACCTCTTCCTTTGTTTAACAATTTTCTTGTTTAATTTATCTCTAATTCTAATAGAAGTTAAAATTCCAGTTGTGATCCATGGAGTTTTTTTTAATGTTGATCTTACGTTATTTATGGTAGCAGAGTGTTCAGAGATGTATTGCGTCAGTAATTTAATGAAACTATCAGCTGCTTTGTTAGCATCATGTTCAGTTATGATATATTCCCAAGTTTCCGTAGTTAAGGATTTTTGTAGAGTTTCATAATTTATTCTAACATTGTTCAAAGTATTTTCTCCTGTTTTTGGAGTGTATTTTTGAGATTAATTTTGTATGAGAAATGTAGGACTGTGATCTGTGATACTGGTATGCAGAACAAAAGGGTCAAATTTGCTGTTTCTGTGGGACTGAACATGTACAAAGTACGTCCAGAAAGTAAGTTCCGTTTGGTAATAACATTAAATTGTGTACAGATACAGAAAAAATATTTATTGCACAACATTCTATAACCCTTAAACTACTTTTTCACATAACTGCCGAAATGTTGCAGGCATTTGTCGTAGCGTGGCACGAGATTTTGTATACCTTCTCCATAGACATGTGACACCTGTGTCTTCAACTAGTTGTTCGTTCCGCTGCAGCGCAGTTCCGCATATGCGCGGTAGACGCTCTGAATCAAGGAGAAGAACCGTGCGCAATTTGGAGAGCGCTGTCAGCCACATACGCGTTGTTGTACATGTTTACCCGTACAATGTCGGTGTTGATTGAAAATCCCGCCGCTTGTGAAATCAGATCTGTGATTCGTTTTCTGAATGCTAGGAAAGTGAAACCAATTGAAATTTATCGGCAAATTTGCGAAGTGTATTGACAAAATGGGATGAGTGATTGAATGGTGAGAAGATGGGTCCGACAGTTCAATGAAGGACGTGGTGAAGTGCACGATGAAGAACGAAGTGGGCGTCCATCTTTGGTTACAGAAGAACTGGTTCACGCGATTGATGACAAGATCCTGGAAAACCACAGGTTTACAATTAGTGCTCTCGCTATGGAATTTCCCCAAATCTCACGATCACTAATTCATGAAATTGTTACCGAAAAACTGAACTTTCGTAAACTTTGCCGACGTTGGGTAGCAAAGATTCTTACGGAGCAACACAAAACAAAACGGATGGGTAGTGCATTTCAGTTTTTGACCCGTTACAATGAAGGCGGTGAAGACTTTCTGACACAGATAGTCACAGGAGATGAAACTTGGGTTTCTTACGACACCCCTGAAAGTTAGCGGCTATCAATGGAATGGAGGCACACTTCATCCCCAGCAAAGGTTTAGCCGAAACAAATCTTGACACCTCGGAAAATGATGTGCACAGTGTTCTGGGACTGGAAAGGCATCTTACTCATTGATTTCTTGCCACGTGGTCAAACAATCAACGCAGATGCTTACTGCGAGACACTTAGGAAATTGCGCCGCACAGAATAAGCGCCGAGGGTTGCTGTCAAAAGGTGTTGTTTTTCTTCACGACGATGCACGACCACACGCTGCAAATGTGACGAAAAAACCCCTACAGGGATTTGGCTGGCACGTGTTTGACTACCCTCCGTACAGCCCTGACTTCGCTCCTAGCGACTTTCATCTGTTCACACATCTCAAGTCTTTCCTTGGCGATCAAGACTTCAAGAATGACGACGAGCTGAAAGAAGATGTTTCCAACTGGTTGAAGACACAGGCGGCAAACTTCTATGAAGAAGGTATCCAAAAACTTGTGCCACGCTATGAAAACTGCCTGCAAAAGTTCGACAGTTATGTGGAAAAGTAGTTTAAGAGGTGTAGAATGTTGTGCAATAAATATTTTTTCTGTATCTGTACACAATTTAATTTTATTACCAAACGGAACTTACTTTCTGGACGTGCCTCGTATGTGATCGATACATGTTCTGGATTTTGGGGTTATTCTAGTTGGTGAGTTTATGTACGAAATGAAACCATTTGCACGCAATACATTAATACTTATTTTAATATTTTGAGCATATTGCATTTAGGATTTAAAATATCAATATTTGTATCTCCTATTAATATACTGTGTGTATCTGTGGGCAAGTGCTGGAGAGTACCGGTATTTCCTAGTTCTTCTATGAATTTCTTTGGGCTTGTGGAGGGTGATCTGTATATAGCAAGTATCAAGTAACTTTCTTTATTATACCTGAAAGTGAGTAGGCTTGCATTTGCTGCTTTCAGTGTCTTAAAAGTAGATATTGTAATATTTTGTATGAGGTTTTCATGCACATATATCTTTATGCTGGCATGGGTAGAATTTTGAGGTATGAAGTACTCATTACTGTTTCTAAAATAGCAAATGGTATATCCTCAATGAGCTGAGTTTCAGACAGTATGATGACAACTGGTTTATGATCAAGTTGATCGAGCATAACTAGCATACTTTCAAAATTTGTTATCATGCCACATATATTTAGGTGCATGATTTTAATTCCTGCAGTAAAGCTAATTAATTTATTAAAGTCTTGAGTACTGTTTACAATGTTTGAAGTAATATCTTGAAAATTAAGGTCTACTTCGTTATATGCTTTCATACCGTAGTTGTTTTATTTCAGGGTAAGTTACTTTTATAATTACTTTACACTCACTTAGAAACAGAGTAAAAAATTGATTGATCTCTTGGCTCAGGCAAACATACCTTCAGTTTCCTTGATTCCCATGAACTGTTGGTAGGTCAGCTGCAGTCTTGATTTGTAGAATCGGGCTGTTTTCATTTTTCCTCATGAAGATCTTCCCGTTCCTGGCTCATGCGAATTTTTAGTTCATTGTCCGTCTAGAATTCCTGGCAAGCCAATATAAGTTTTGGTTATCTTTCGTTAAATGTTCATTTATATACACTGGCGAGTCTTCGTTGATCTTGACATCTGTGCAAATAAGTTTCCCATGTTTTCGTCTTTTGCTCATTATCATGTCTTGTTTCACGGGAATAATATTTTGCTACTATGAGGGGCGTTTTCTTCTTGCCATCCTTATCTGTAAAGGTTGGAAGTCGGTGGCAATATTCAATGTCCCGATCAGTTTCAATTTCAACACCAACTGCACCTGCCACTTGTGCCACAATATTATACAAATTCTCGTGTTCAGAGACTGGTATCCCGGCGATTTCAAGGTTGTAATTCTTAGAGTATTGCTCCATGTCATTAACTTGCCTTTTAAGATGCCCATTTTGTTCTTTAAGCAAGCCATTCTCAACTTTAGCGTTGTTCACCTCTAGGGTGAGTTGGTCAATTCAAGATTTTTAGTGATATATTTTGCTCTAAGAGTTCATCAATTTTTTTTGATTGATACTCCAGAGAGCTACAAACATCTTTTAGCACTTGTTGCAAATTGTTAACCGCTTCACATAAGCTTGCAGTGTCCGGTTTGACCTTATTCGGCTGAAAACTAGATGTAGCTGTCTTCGTTGAATTTGGGTTATGTTTGCATTGTTCACAATGCCACAGAATTTCGCCCGGATTTGCAAGCATTGCTTTGAAAACGGCGTTCGTCACACGAGCACAGTTTAGATGAAATATTTCACCACACTTTCCATCACTTTGTACGAAATTTTCATTCTCCTTCAGCGAAACTTCACAGGAGGTACATATAACATTACTATTCTTGGGCGCCATGTTGCAATCTTAATAATTACTAATGAATTTCGTACAATATCCACTACCATACATTCTCCCCTGCACTACAAACTAGGCGACTTTACAGGGTCGATTTGACAGCCGTTCTTCCCATGTGCCAAACATTACTTTCAGGGGTCGCTTTATCGTAGGCCTACATGTGGTTGTCTTTTTTTAAAACTTGCCCCATTGCTGCTTCAAATCTGTGAAGCTCAGGTCTTATAAGTTTTCAATCAAGTGCTTATTAAATATTTAAAAATCTTTATAGTCAACTTGTACAGTCTTTGATTTATTGACTTCAACAGTATTAGGCTATATCTTCCAAATTTAAATGTATCTACTTGCAGAAGTATGTAAAGCAATGTATCGACTATACGCATATTACATATTCCTGAACAAATTATGTTTTTCTCGGCTACAGGCAACGCCACCGAGAGAGAAGGCCATGCAATAGGATTTATGACGTCATAGCCTTCTGGCCAACAGCGAGCGCGCTACCCAGCTATGAACAAGCTGTGAGGAAACGAGGCCGAGTGTTTACTTATAAAATTACGTTCTACAGACGCGAATAAATAAATAACGAAACCATAAATGAAACATGCTCAGAAGTTGATGCGATCGGTACATTACACAAATAAATAGACGTTTTCGATCAGACTCGATAAGTATGCATTTCGAACCTTGCGAGTTTGAACTTGACCGAAAACACTGTTGTCTCAGCAATACAAGCGATAGAAGTATTGAATCAAAAACTTGAAAGATATTCACCCCATTTTAACGTGAAATGTCAACTAGACAACGGGAAGAAAAGATACATACACAACCAATTAATCTGTAACAGTTAAAACAGAAATTAATATCTGTAGTCAATCATCTGTCCCAACGGTACAGGTTTGATTCCCACCTCTGCCGGGAAATGTAATACTGATTTGATACTTGAAACTAAATTCACTCAGCCTCACTGAACTGAGAAGAAGTGGGTTAGATTCTTATTCCTCCTCCCGGTAAATGCTGGGATTGTTCCTGTTAGTTTTAATGTAAATCTTTATTTATCAAGTGAGAAATAAAATACAAAATACAAATCATCTTTTGAGACGCTTGTCACATGTCACGCGAACACGCACACACTTTGCACTGACTCGTCTTTTGTTCTCTTCGTTATTGTACATGTCTATTTCACCAGGTGGCGCTACTGTGTTATTTTTCTTTCAAATATTAACACTTCCTCCAAAGAAAAATCAAATACAAATAAAAAAATAAACAAGATGAACTATTGAACACCTTTCAGCCTCTAAGATGTCATCTTCGGCACGCCAATCCTCTCACGCAGCATCTCGAATCTGACCCTCTCCAGAGGTTTAGTTAGAAGATCAGCTAATTGATTGGTCCCGTCGATGTGCTCCAGCTCAAGGTCTCCGTCCAAAAATATTTCCCTCACATAGAAATGACGTACCTCAATATGCTTGGATTTTCGATGGTACTCCGGATTTTTAGCCAATTTAACTGCACCAGCATTGTCGATGTAAAGCGTAGGATGTTTGTCAGCAGTTCCCAATAATTCAGAAAACAGTCTTTTCAGCCAAATCAACTCCTTTGCTCCTTCACTTGCAGGCAGAATTTCAGCTTCAGTTGTCGATGTTGTCACAGACTTCTGTAACTGACTTCTCCACGATACAGCTCCATGATTGTAGGTCGAAATGACACCCGTCGTTGAACGTCTCGTCCTCTTGTCACCGGCGTAGTCAGCATCACTGTAGACCTTCAAAACGTCCTCTTCCCTATAGACGATTCCATGGTTCACTGTGCTCTTTAAATATCGAAATATCCGTTTCACTTGACTCCAGTCTTGAACTGTAGGATTCTCCATGGCTCGAGCAGCTTTGTTGACCGCGAATGCGATATCTGGACGTGTAGCTGTAGTCAGGTACATCAAGGATTCCACCGCCTCACGATAAGGAACCCTGGCCGAAACCTTTTCTCCGTCTTCACTTTCTTCGCGTCCAACTGGACACTCCATTTGACTCGGCCATCCCAAATTTTTCTAGAGTAGTGGGATGGGGACAGAGCTGCTCCACTTAGCAAGTGGTGAGCCCCTGCGACCTTGGAATGGAAGGAGCCATGCTAGGAGGGCGTGCTTGGATTCGTTTTTTTCGTCTCGTTGTGCTCTTTACGGGAATGTAGGTGTCGAAAAGGTGAAGTTAGGGTTTTGGGTCAAAACATGCGTTTTTCACATTTTTGCCGATTTTTGGAAAACGGGCCATGCTAGGAGGGCGTGCTTGGATTCGTTTATTTGGTTTCGTCGTGCTCTTTACGGGAATGTAGGTGTCGAAAAGGTGAACTTAGGGATTTGGGTCAAAACATGTGTTTTTCACATTTTTGCCGATTTTCGGAAAACGGGCCACGCTAGGAGGGCGTGCTTGGATTCCTTTTTTTCGTTTCGTCGTGCTCTTTACGGGAATGTAGGTGTCGAAAAGGTGAAGTTAGGGTTTTGGGTCAAAACATGCGTTTTTCACATTTTTGCCGATTTTCGGAAAACGGGCCACGCTAGGAGGGCGTGCTTGGATTCGTTTTTTTCGTCTCGTTATGCTCTTTACGGGAATGTAGGTGTCGAAAAGGTGAACTTAGGGTTTTGGGTCAAAACATGCGTTTTTCACATTTTTGTCGATTTTCGGAAAACGGGGCCATGCTAGGAGGGCGTGCTTGGATTCCTTTTTTCGTCTCGTTGTGCTCTTTACGGGAATGTAGGTGTCGAAAAGGTGAACTTAGGGTTTTGGGTCAAAACATGCGTTTTTCACATTTTTGTCGATTTTTGGAAAACGGGCCATGCTAAGAGGGCGTGCTTGGATTCGTTTATTTCGTTTCGTCGTGCTCTTTACGGGAATGTAGGTGTCGAAAAGGTGAACTTAGGGTTTTGGGTAAAAACATGTGTTTTTCACATTTTTGTCGATTTTTGGAAAACGGGCCATGCTAGGAGGGCGTGCTTGGATTCGTATTTTTCGTCTCGTTGTGCTCTTTACGGGGATATAGATATGGAATAGGTTAAAAGCTGGAAACATGGTTTTCTTATGGAAAAGGTGTTTTTTGTTCATTTTCGCGTTATTTGGAAAACGAATGAGGCGATTTTTATGATGGTCATGTCGATGTATTTGTGTCGTTGTTCTGTTTACGGGAATGTAGGTATGGAAAACCTAAAATGATGGTTTCCGTTATTTTTTTCGAGATCGTTGAGGAAAACGGGGAAAAAAGTAAGAAACCAGATTTGAATTCACGTTAGGTTATGCGCTTTGATGTTAATAAAACACTTATGCATTATTATTATTATTATTTGTCTTGACTGGTCAGGACTCACACGCAGAGAGAGAACTTGCTTAATGCAATGAGAATTGAAAGCATTGAGGCTGGCCCACGTCGAGCAGACAGACACAGGTCTTATCATTGTACGTGCCTCGCAGCAGAGAGAGATAACAGCCTGTTGTTCACATGCAGGTGGCTGTTATCTGACCCAGACGTGTTACTCGATATCTCGATGAAGGACATACAGCTCTGTCGAAAAGCTGATCATTGCATTCCCACGCATACTCATGCAGAGATTGCAAAAGCTTGTGAGAATCGGTCTGACTTGTGCGCTCCATGACATCCTACTCGTAGGAACAAAAAAAAAGTAAAGTGTTAACTTTGCATCTTGTTGAGGAGACATATATGTTCTGAGGGTAAGAGAGACTCATCATTCTCGTGTTCATCTTTGAAGGTGACGGATGCAAGTGCCTTATGCTCTTTGTGAAATATTACGTGAACCGCGGCCATACTTGTGCTAAGGTAGGTTCATTATTGTTAATTATGGCATGATTGGTTTTATTGTTATTTTGTGTAGGCATGAAAAGTAAGTTAGTGACTGATGGTATTTTTGGGGGATTTCGTTTGTTGCAGATTTAAAAAAGAAACGTCATTAAGTCTGGGAAAGCAGACAGAGAGACAGTGACACAGACAGTGACATTGGCGGCAAAGACCACATATGCTGAAAGCATTATAGTTCATTATATGGTGAGTATATGTTGTTCCATTACTTTTATTGTTGTTGTTGTTAAATGTATGCCATTTATTTCACGGAAATTTATAAACTTATGGCGTGTATTTATTATTGTTTCAGAATGAAGATATATATGGAGTGAATAGGTTTTAACTACCTTGACGCTTTCGATATTAAAAAAAAAGAGGTGAGTCTTTGTAAATGACTTTGTTATTTTCGAGTGAGTGTCTTATTTATGTGTGCACACTTGAAACCTTTTGTTTTTAGCAAGTCTTATGAATGAATGAATGAATGAATGGATGAATGAATGAATGAATGAATGAATGCACATGTTTAATGTATATAACCATGACTAATAACGGATTGTATTGGTTTGTTTTTCAGATAAATCATTGGAAACAAAAAACAAGATAAACCTTGTCGCTGATATTAAAACTATATCAACCTTGTTAGTGATCATTTCCTGCAGGGGGCCCAAATTGCTACAACCATTGTGTACCTGTGAACGAGATTGTGTGCCAGTCAGTAAAAAAATCGATAAGTGTGGTCGTTTGAAATTGCAGATTTTGGATTAACCTATTTTAAGGTAAGGGTTGCACGTTTATTTGTCCATTTTATAATCATGTCTATATCGGAGAGTGAAGTGTTAGTGTGGCAGCCTTTGGCCAAATGTTTCAAAACGCGAGTATGCTCAGGCCGAATTTACAATGCGATTCACTGTCTGTCGCCTAAAGATTTTGTGGAATTATGTTTTCCCATTTTTTTGAGTGAATGTGAACAAGGCTTAAGATTGCATCACGCTTTAAAAATAAACTTCGAACTACTATGTGAATTTACATTGATAAAAAATAATGTTGAAGAGAAACACACCTTCAACCTTTGTACAAAAATGGAGAAAGTACTGATAGCCGATAATTTGGAAACGTGGTATCAGGAGAAAGCTATTCAAGCGCTTATCTCTAAATTTGATAAGTTGCAACAGGGTCCCAGTGGCTTGGCCCTCAATAGCATTGCCTATTTGCAAATCAATATTTGTAAATACAATCCATTGAATGCAGGAAGTAGCTATATTGCCACACCAAGCTTTATCGCTTCGAGAAAGGCAGTGATCAACATACGCAACAAAGACGATTACTGCTTTTTGTGGAGTATAGTTAGCTGTCTGCAACCCTGTGAAGACACACATGGTGATAGACCAGGGAAGTACAAAGAATTGTTTAACCACATGAAACAAACTCTCAATCTCGAGCGTGTTTCATTTCCCATGCCTCTAGATAAAATTCATTTATTTGAGAAAGATAATCCAAATTTCTCCTTCATGGTGTATGGCATCGACGGATCCAATATTGTGGGCCCCTTGTATGCCACCAAACAGGTAAAGCAACATCACATTCACCTGCTTTTCCTGTCTGACAGGGATAAAAGCCATTATTGTTGGATAAAGAATTTAGGAAAACTAGTAAGCAGCCAAGTGTCTAACCATGATGGTAAGACACATATTTGTGAGCGCTGCCTTCAGTATTTTCGAACTAATGAACTTTTGAAACGACATGCGGAAGACTGTGAAGGGCAGACGGCAGTAAAGCTAGTCTTGCCCGAAGGGAATGATGCAGTCTTAAAATTTAAGGCCACTAATAAACAAGAGATAGTACCATTTACTGTTTACGCTGATTTTGAGGCCCTTACTGTTCCCATTCAAGGATGTGAACCAAGCCCCCATACAAGCTCAACCTATCCAGTGCAGAAACATGAGCCTTTTGCTGTAGCCTATTATGTTGTCTGTCACTATGATAATTCACAATGTGAGTATGTAAGTCATAAAGGTCAGGATTGTGCGCGGTGGTTTGTTGATCAAATGGCGGCTTTAGCAGGCAAAGTAGAAACTATTTTGAACAACCCTGTACCAATTCAGATGAATGACGTACAGCAAAGAGAATATGATCAAGCCACCACCTGCCACATATGTGAAAAGCCAATCTTAGGCGGAGAAAAAAAAGTAAGAGACCACTGCCACAGGACAGGGCATTTTAGAGGTGCTGCCCATAACGAATGCAATTTGAAGTACTCTACACCTCACTTCCTCCCTGTCTTTTTACACAATTTCTCCCGGTATGACCTTCACTTCATTGTAAAACAATTTGCTCATGTAGATAAGAGCAAATTCAGCATTTTGGCTAAGAACCATGAGAGCTTTACCTCACTTTCATGGAGAAAAGGAAGCATGAGCATTCGCTTTCTCGACTCATTCAAGTTTATGTCTAGTTCGCTGGATAGTCTTGTGAAAGGCTTAAGCGAAGATGAGTTGAAACATACCCATTCCCACTTTACGGATACAAATCAATTTAAATTGTGTGTTCGTAAAGGCCATTTTCCATACGATTATGTGGAAAGTTACGAGGTGCTTGAAGAAACGACTTTGCCGCCAAGAGAAAAATTCTTTTCTCAATTGACTCAAAGCACCATCAGTGAAGAAGACTATGCCCACGCACAGCATGTTTGGCGAGTGTTTGGCATAGAAACCATGGGCCAGTATGCTATGCACTACTTAAAATTAGACGTGTTGTTGTTGACCGACGTTTTTGAAACGTTTCGTCAGCTATGTCACACGATTTATGGCCTTGACCCCGCCCACTACTATACCAGTCCAGGGTTAAGTTGGGATGCCGCCCTCAAATTTACCCACATTGAGCTTGATTTACTGACGGATCCCGATATGGTACTCATGATGGAAAAAGGGATTCGTGGGGGATTCGTATCGCTCAATCAGCGACATGCCAAGGCAAATAATCATTACATGCCTGATTATTGTCCCGAAGAACCAGAATCCTTTCTAATGTATTTCGACGTAAACAATTTATACGGTCACGCTATGAGTCGACCACTGCCGTACAGAAACTTTGTCTGGCTGTCTGAGGATGAAATTAAAGATTTTAATGTGCATAGCGCCAGCAAGCAACAGGACGTAGGGTATGTTCTTGACGTCGACTTAGCTTATCCCCCCCATCTCAGACAGCGACATGGTGATTTCCCCTTTTGCATAGAGAAAATAGTGCCGCCCGAGAGTAAGGGCAATCATAAGAAATTAATGGGTACCTTGTATGATAAAAATCACTATGTGTTGCATATTGACATGCTGGTAGAATGTTTAGCCCAGGGCTTAACCCTGAAAAAAATCCATAGAGGTATTTCTTTTTGTCAGAAACCGTGGTTGAAACCATACATGGATTTAAATACCAGTCACAGACAAAGTGCCACTCAGCCATTTCAAATCAATTTTTTTAAACTGATGAATAATTGTATCTATGGCAAGAGTTTGGAAAATGTACGGCAGTATAGGGACATTAAGTTGGTCAATACATGGCATGGACAATGGGGAGCTCGAAAATATATTGCAAAACCAAATTTCAAATCTTTAAACATTATTGATCATGATCTACTGACTATTGAACTTGCCAAAACTAAAGTGGTCATGAATAAGCCTATCTATTTAGGCCAAGTCATTTTAGATTTTTCAAAATTGCACATGTATAAATTCCATTATGGTTTTGCAATACAGCGATTTGGTACCATTTCCTTGTTATATACAGACACGGATAGTTTTATTTACCATATCCATGACTGTGATCCGTATGTCGTTATGAAACAAAACCCAAAATGGTTTGACACGTCCTCGTTTAGTGACAAGAACGTGTTCGATATCCCCCGTCTGAACAAAAAAGAAATTGGTTTAATGAAAGATGAGTGTTCAGACACCATGATGACTGAGTTTGTAGGTCTCGCTCCGAAAATGTATAGTTTTCGACAGGTGGATCGATGCGAATCTATGCGAGCCAAAGGGATTAGCCAGCATGTGGTTAAACGTCTCTGTGTGGATGATTATTTACATGTCCTTCAGACCCACACAGCCATGGCACATAGTCAGTTTAGGATTCTCTCAAAAAATCATGATTTATTTTTAATGAAGCAGCGAAAACAAACACTCGCTTTGTTAGACGACAAGAGACAGTGGTGTCAGGATATGATGACAAGCGTCCCATTTGGTTACAACCAGTAGTGGTTGTAGCTATTGTTGTTGTACAACACGGCAAGTGTTTGGTTTGGTTGCTTTCAAATGCGAGATGCCATCTTGAGCCTCGGAATAAAAATAAAAAATTGTAGTGTATCATATAATTTTTGTTTTTTAACCTGTGTGCATGGGTGTATGCATGGATGTGTGAATGCCTGTAAATAGTTGTACATAAACTGTATGTCTTGTGCTATTTGCCTGTCAACGCATAAAGAGAGCCATGCATCAACGTTTGCATGGTTCACTGTGCACAGGCTAGATTAAAAACATGTTGACTTCTTTAGGTTAGGTTATGAAAAAAACAAACAAGTAGCCACCATCACTATTGTTGTCGCTTAGTAGGCCTCATGTTTCGGCAAAGTGACCATTCACCCTCAGTAGGCATGCGGCTTAATAGGCCACACTAGGGTGTGGCTTAGTAGGTCTCATGCAAGAACAAAAGAATAATAATAATAATCGTGGACAAAACTCTCACTTTATGGCTAGAGTTATGAGTGGTGATATATTTGAAATATCTGAACAGAAATTGTTTTTTAACCTGTTGCATGTTATGTTTGCTGCCTACAGCTAAAGAAGTCACTAGACAGATGGTCATTTATTTATTTGTGTTTTGCTTATTTTCTTATTTTATTTTTTTGCCATTGACTTAGGGGACAGACAGTGTATATAGTACATTGTATTTTTTTATTCACTTAGTAAACGGCAACGACTACTTTTCAGATTCAATCATGATCCACGGTGAAGATCGTTTTATCGTCACAAAACACACCACGTTCAATGAATATGCCATGATGATGTGTCATAATCCTCAACGTGTGGCCTATCCTTTAGAATATAGAAACACGAAAGTACGCATTGACACCACATTTTATGACAGCTTCATGAATCGTGATGATAATGATGATGATTTGTTTCATGACCCAGGGCATCACTTTTGTAAATCCTGTATGCTAAATTTTGGCTTTGAAAATAATGTATCCACGCAAGTGATTCATAAAGCATGGTACGGTTTAACCATGAATCAAGTGATTGTTAAATTAGCTGACGAGGATCACTTTCCAGATTTCTGGTGTACAATATGTACAAAACCCCTGTTTAATGTTTATTTTCCAATAACCTCTCAAATGTTTTGTTTTCATTTTTATAAATTTCCTGCTGAGGAACCAATCACTTCGTATCGACAACAAGCATTTCGCCAACTTTGTCTTAGCTTACCTATCAATCAATATTCGCCTCATAGAATGAGATTTGTTAGAAACTAACAACATTACGTCATGATTATGGCTTTCTTTTTTGTTTGCATTCGGCTCTCAGGTGCATACTTGACGTTTAGAATACATTTGGCTATTTTTTTGTTTGTTTTAGTTTATAGTTTATTCACGTTGATGAACACATACACACTGGTTTAAATTTGTAGTTTTGAATTTTGTTTTGTTGGATGTAGACATGGTTATTAAATGCATAGCGTGTTAACTTTGCCTTTTATAGGTTACCAAAAGCATTCACATGTTTGCTCTTAGTATCTGTTGATACTATTTATTTAACAGAATGCTGTGTGAATTTGCACAACAACAGAGCAAACTAATACAAGTCATTTGACAAGGGAATGATAGGCTAATTCCCATTTACAACAGAGACATGCATTTACCTCCAAGAGAGAAATCTTGAAAATAATTCACACACTTAATTTTGATAAAACATTTCCTATTAAATAATTTCCAAATGTATGTTTTGACTGAAAAAAATGATACAAACATTATTATTATATTTTTATCCAATACTATCTATCTACAACTACAGGTCATAAACACTCAGGATTTAAAAAAACCAACAACACACTTTAATGTACAAAAGTTATTGTTGTTGTAATATAAGAACGAGAGTGTTAGAATGTAACACTCTTTTCTTTGGTTATAGACAACCATGGACGCCTTGAACGCCATTGGTCAGGATTGTGGCTTTGCACGCAAGAAAATGAGTGAATTGCCTACGCAAACACCCTTTCGCATACATAAAATTCAAAAACTGAAAACCAAATTTGGTGAACGAGCTCTTTGCATTTGTCAAGACTTTGAGACATTTCTTCCCACACGATTTAATAACCTACCCGATAATGTCATGGAAGATGTCAATTCCAGTATTCACCCTGTCTATTTAATTTATGAGGGTGAAAAAAATAATCGATGCATGGTTCGTTTTGTAAAAATTGAAAACGAATAATCATTGTACGCTAGCCGTAACTTTTATAATAATAATGAAACTATTAGTTAAAATGATGGACTTTTGTCCTTTTTTTATTGTTTGTGATTTAAAATAGCATTTATAGCAATTTTTATTATAATTTATAATGATCAAATTCTAGTAACATGTTATTTTATTCAATAATAATAAGCGTTTAACAAAAAAAACTGGTTCTAGAGTAGATAAAAGATTTCATGCTGTCATTCGTTCTGCTAGACTGGCATTTGAAGCCGATGAATAATGATGGACTTTTGTCCTTTTTTTTGATTGTTTGTGATTAAAAAAAATAGGTTTAGTACAATTACCATGTATATATAATTTTTTATAATAATAATGATGAAACTATTAGTTAAAATAATGGACTTTTGTCCTTTTTTATTGTTTGTGATTGAAAAAATAGATTTACTACAATTAGTAATATTTTTAACGATGCACTGCTGTCCCTTTAGTAGGGGGATGGTAGGGCTTCTAACCAGTGTCATGGCCGCCGCGCGAAATTGAAACATTTAAATAGACTTTTCTCTCGAACCCATGGTCGGAGTTTCACGAATGAGGTGTTCATAGGACTTGAGGTGACGCCCCTTTGCTATGGACCACTCGGTATACTTTTGAAAAAAAAAAAATGAAATTTTTGTTTTCGAAAGTAGGCGATAGTTTGAAAACCAAACATGGTAGAACGTTGTGCCATGGCTCAAACGAATGGTCTTTATGACCTTTATTTTTTGTAATAAAACTTTTTTTATTTTTTATGTTTTTTTGAAAACACTTTAATTTTGAAAATCCTATATTTTGGAAACTAGGAACTCTACAAAAAAGTTTGTTTAACGTAAATCAATGGTCCCTACCCCCTCTACCCTCAAAATAAATTTCAAGTCTCTAGGATGAAAACCTGTAGGTAGTAGTGTGGTAAGGACAGAGCTGTCTCACTTAGGAAGTTGTGAGACCCTGCGACCTTGGAATGGAAGGAGCCATGCTAGGAGGGCGTGCTTGGATTCGTTTTTTTCGTCTCGTCGTGCTCTTTACGGGAATGTCGGTGTCGAAAAGGTGAAAATCTGGAAACACGGTCTTTTTGGGGTAAAAACGTGATTTTAGACTTTTTGCTATATCTCACGAACCAATCATGCTAGAGGCGTGTTCGACAGGTCCAAGGACTCGGGCTGACGTCCTCTTTGCTATGGACCACACGTTATATTTAAAAAAAAATTGGAAACGCGATTTTGGGGTAAACACGTGTTTTTTGTGATTTTTGCCGATATCTCACGAATCAATAACGCTAGAGACGTGTACGAGGTGTCCTAGGACTCGGGATAACGCCCCCCTTTCGAGTGTGGTAGATATTGTTTTCCAAAAAAAATTCGCAAAGGGACTAACGCCATACACATTGAAAAAAAAACTGTTTTTTTTCTTTACCTGTTTATAATGTCCATGAAGCGTGGTGGTTGAGAGAGACGATACGGCTGGATGTGTGTGTTTCAACGAACTTGTCGCTGACCAAGGTGGCTGTGTTCAATAGATCAATTGATATTTCGACGAGTCGGTGTATGACAGAGCGAGGGTGCGTTTTCTGATATTTTACCTTTGACGTGTAAACGGTGATGAGAACTTGATTCTATGTTGATCGAAGCGAGTAGAGAAAACAAACTTGCCGAGGAGGTGAAGGTCATTTGAGCTTATTGGAAGGCTTCGGTCTGACTTGACAACAGGTGACGCTTGAAGGTGAAATAATCTGACCATTGTGCTGGCAGGGAAGTGCGAAAGGCGTGCACACACATGTGTGAAACCACAGGCACGCTAAACCAGTCACATCCTGTTTTGCTTCGTACGTGACAAAATGCAAGTTCATGTGAAATTTGATCCGGCACAGGTGTTCGCCTGGGACGTTATCTGTCCACGTGCGCGATAACTGTTAACAAGTCACATTCTGTTTTGCTTCGTACGTGACAAAATGCAAGTTCATGTGAAATTTGATCCGGCACAGGTGTTCGCCTGGGACGTTATCTGTCCACGTGCGCGATAACTGTTAACAAGTCACATTCTGTTTTGCTTCGTACGTGACAAAATGCAAGTTCAGGTGAAATTTGATCCGGCACAGGTGTTCGCTTGGGTGTTATCTGTCCACGTGCACGATAAGAGAATGTTCAAAGCGTGGGAAAAAAGATTATACATGCAATGTGATATATAAAGACACGTCGCTGACATTTCCACTCGCACTTAGGTGACTACTTTTGAACACGCTACAGCGTTGTGTGAAACACTTGGCCTTGTTTAACAGTTTTGGTGTTGGTGGAAAATACTTAACCTTGTTGTGGGGTAGGTATATATT
Organism: Meconema thalassinum; assembly: GCA_946902985.2. Lineage (NCBI taxonomy): Eukaryota > Metazoa > Arthropoda > Insecta > Orthoptera > Tettigoniidae > Meconema > Meconema thalassinum. The sequence continues at coordinate 312,851,292 of OX336393.1, read as the reverse complement.
TATTCATTTATATATTTATTGATTTTATATAAATACATGCAATTATTTATTGATTAGGTAATTAATGATTTTATTTATTTATTTGTTTGCAGATAACCGGTATAGCCTACTTGTCGTGTGTGTGAACGATATTAAAGAAAGAGAGAAAAACGGACAACTAGAAAAGAAAACCATTTCCATACTAGCCCACGAGACGGGAATATAGAAAAGCATTACACGTCAAGGTGAGATTTGTTTTATTATATAATATAACCTGTTTGATTTTGTTTTGTTTATGAAATGCATAAACTATATGGAATGGATATACTTATGGTGGTTTATTTTATTTCTTTTTAGAGTGTTGGAAAACGCTTGACCTCTGTGAATAACCAGGAACGTGTGTGTTTTTTGGATTATTGTCAGACAATCTACATTTCTAAACTCAGGTGAGAGTGTTCTTTCAAAATAATGTCTTTTACTACTGAGAATACGTTAACTTGGGAACCCATAAACAGTTGTTTCAAATCGCGTGTGTGCTCTGGCCGCGTGGTCAATGTTAGAAAAAGTTTGATTCCCAAAGAATTTTTACAATCTTGTTATGAAATTTTTAAAATTGAAATTTGTACAGCGCAAAGGTTGCATACGGCTTTAAAGGTGAATACAGAACTAGTGTGCGATTTCATATATAAAAAGAAGGACGTAGAGCATAAAGAGACATTTTATATTTGCAGTAAAATGCAAGAGCTATTCATAGCCCATAATTTGGAACAGTGGTATGAAACCCACGTGGTGAATGCCTTGCTATCAAAATTTGATAAACTGCAACAAGGACCGAGTGGTCTAGCCTTAGACAAAATTCATCATTTACAAATCAACATGTGTCAATTCAACCCGTTGAATGCTGGGTCTAGCTATATTAAAACACCACCAGCAATAGCTTCGAAAAAGGCTGTAGTGAATATTAAGAATCGTGACAATGATTGCTTTCTGTGGTCTGTGGCTGCCTTTTTGCAGCCGGTGCAACATCATGGTTGTTGGCCGGGAAAGTACAAGGCCAAGTTTGATGAATTGAAACAAACTTTAAATTTAACTCGAGTATCGTTCCCTATGGACTTAACCGAGATCCATAGGTTTGAACAAGACAACCAGGACTTTTCGTTCATGGTGTATGGCCTTAATGGTGATGAGATTGTGGGTCCTCTTTATGCCTCAAAAGAACCGAAACGACACCACATTCATCTTTTATATTTATCTTATGGAGAGGTGAATCACTATTGCCTCATTAAAAGCTTGAGTAGATTGCTAAGCAGACAAGTGTCTAAATATAAATGTAAAAAGCATATTTGTGATCGATGCTTAGAATATTTTAAAACCCCTACGCTTTTGGAACGTCATAGGGTAGATTGTGTTTCTCAGGAAGCGGTGAGACTGATATTGCCACAAGGGGACAAGGCTGTGTTAAAGTTTAAGGACATTCATAAGCGTGACACTGTTCCCTATGTGGTGTATGCAGATTTTGAAGCTCTCACTACACCCATGGCGGGATGTGAACCAGATCCCTCCATGAGCTCAACCACACCCATTCAAAAACATGAACCCTTTGCCATAGGATTTAATGTGGTGTGTGCCCATGACCCCACACAATCCGTGTACAAATACCGTGAGGGGCCAGATTGTGCCAAATGGTTCTTGGATGAACTTGTCAAGTTGGCCGACCATGTACAGGAATTACTGGACCACCCAGTACCCATGAGCCTATCTCCAGAACAACAGCAGCAGTATGAGCATGCCACGACATGTCATATTTGCGAAAAACCACTGATCAATGCTGAAGACACCGTTCGTGATCACTCGCACTTTACGGGGGAGTTTCGTGGAGCTGCGCATAGTAAATGTAACTTGAACTTTCCAGCTCCTCGTTTCATCGGTGTCTTTTTCCACAATCTGGCAAATTATGACATTCAGTTTTTGATTCGTGAATTGGGCCATGTCAACAAGGGCTCGTTTACCATTATCCCCCAAAACCATGAGCGTTTTACAGCCCTGACATGGAGGTTGAGCGACTTTAGCATTCGATTTTTGGATTCCTTTAAGTTTATGGCATCCTCGCTAGACAGCCTTGTGAATGGCTTGAATGAGGAGGAATTAAAAAATACTAGAATGCATTTTAATGATCCTGAGCAATTTCAATTGTGCATTCGGAAAGGTATATTCCCGTATGATTTCTGCAATAGCTGGGACGTGTTAAAGCAAAGAAAACTCCCACCACAAGAGAAATTTTACTCGAAACTAACACGCAGTACCGTTTCCGATGAAGACTATGCGCATGCATGTCAAGTTTGGCGAGTGTTTGGCATGAACATGAGTAGTGGAGTAGTGGGGGTTCTGCTTCACTTGACACTCCTGTGCCCAATAAACCAACATGGCCGCCGCGCGAAGTTGAAACATTTAAATAGACTTTTCTCTCGAACCCATGGTCGGAGTTTCACGAATGAGGTGTTCATAGGACTTGAGGTGACGCCCCTTTGCTATGGACCACTCGTTATACTTTTGAAAAAAAAAATGAAAATTTTTGTTTTTGAAACTAGGTGATAGTTTGAAAACTAAACATGATAGAACGTTGTGCCATAGCTCAAACGAATGGTCTTTATGCCCTTTATTTTCTATAATGAAACTTTTTTACTTTTATGTTTTTTTTGAAAACACTTTAATTTTGAAAATCCTATATTTTGGAAACTAGGAACTCTACAAAAAAAATTGTTTGACGTAAATCAATTGTCCCTACCCCCTCTACCCCCAAAATAAATTTCAAGTCTCTAGAATGAAAACCTGCAGTAGTGTGGTAAGGAGAGAGCTGGACCACTTAGCAAGTGGTGAGCCCCTGCGACCTTGGAATGGAAGGAGCCATGCTAGGAGGGCGTGCTTGGATTCGTTTTTTTCGTCTCGTCGTGCTCTTTACGGGAATGTCGGTGTCGAAAATGTGAAAATCTGGAAACACAGTCTTTTTGGGAGAAAAACGTGATTTTGAACCTTTTGCTATATCTCAAGAACCAATAACGCTAGAGGCGTGTTCGACAGGTCCAAGGACTCGGGGTGACGTCCTCTCTGCTATGGACCACTCGTTATAATTTTTAATAAAATTGGAAACTCGATTTTGGGGTAAACACGTGTTTTTTGTGATTTTGTCGATATCTCACGAAGCAATAACGCTAGAGGCATGTACGACGGGTCCAAGGATTCGGGCAGACGTTCTCTTTGCTATGAACTACTCGTTGTAATTTTAAAAAATTTTGGAAACGCGATTTTGGGGTAAACACGTGTTTTTTGTGATTTTTGCCGATATTTCACGAACCCATAACCGTAGAGACGTGTACGAGGTGTCCTAGGACTCGGGCTAACGCCCCCTTTCAAATGTGGTAGATATTTTTTTCCAAAAAGATAATTCACAAAGGGCCTAACGCCATACATGTTGAAAAAACGTTTTCTTTTTCTTTACCTGTTTATAATTTTTATGGAGCGTGGTGGTTGAGAGAGACGATACTGCTGGATGTGTGTGTTTCAACAAACTTGTCGCTGACCAAGGTGGCTGTGTTCAATAGATCAATTGATATTTCGACGAGTCGGTGTATGACAGAGCGAGGGTGCGTTTTCTGATATTTTACCTTTAACGTGTAAACGGTGATGAGAACTAGGTTCTATGTTGGTCGAAGCGAGTAGAGAAAATAAACTTGCCGACGAGCAGGAGGTGAATGTCATTTGAGATTATTGGAAGGCGTTGATCTGATTTGACAACAGGTGCAATGGAAAAATGATCATTGTGGTGGCAGGGAAGTGCGAAAGGCGTGCACACATGTGTGAAGCCACAGGCATGCTAAACCAGTGACATTCTGTTTTGCTTCGTACGTGACAAAATGCAAGTTGACGTGAAATTTGATCTACCGCAGGTGTTCGCTTGGGACGTTATCTATCTACATGCGCGATAACTGTTAACAAGTTACATTCTGTTTTGCTGCGTACGTGACAAAATGCAAGTTCAGGTGAAATTTGATCCGGCACAGGTGTTCGCCTGGGACGTTAGCTGTCCACGTGCACGATAAGAGAATGTTCAAAGCGTGGGAAAAAAAAAGATTATACATGCAATGTGATATATAAAGACACGTCGCTGACATTTCCACTCGCACTTATGTGACTACTTTTGAACACGCTACAGCGTTGTGTGAAACACTTGGCCTTGTTTAACAGTTTTGGTGTTGGTGGAAAATACTTAACCTTGTTGTGGGGTAGGTATATATTTATTAATTTATATATTTATTGATTTTATATAAATACATGCAATTATTTATTGATTAGGTAATTAATGATTTTATTTATTTATTTGTTTGCAGATAACCGGCATACCTTACATGTCAGAGGGAGAAGAAACTATTGCACTTTTGAGCCCACTAGAAGGGAAGAGTAACAAGTCACTGCAAGTAAAGGTGAGATGATTTTTTTTTAAACTAACTTGTTTCATTTTTTTTGTTTTATGTTTTATTTTATGAAATGTATGTATTAACCTGAATTTAGGTATTTATAGCGGTTTATTTTATTTATTTTTAGAAACTTGGAAAGAATAGCCTTACCGCCGTAGCAGTCGCTGAAAAAAACCAGAAACGCACTAAAGCGAAACCACTGCCAAAGAGTGAACTGTTTAAAACTCAGGTAAGTCCAACTTAAAAATGCTATTCCATTTTACCACTACTGAAAACTCGTAGACAAAAAAAAAATCATTACCTGTACATGACTGGGACAATGATTGCTTTCTTGATTAATGGCTATGTTGTTGTTGTTGACTGGGAAAAGTACAAGGCCATGTTGGATTTTCTAAAAATAAAATAATAAATTTAATTTATGGATGGTTCCCTATGGACTCAACGAATATCCACAGGTTTGAACATGATAATGTGAACAAAATGACATGACATTCATTTTTGTTTATATATTGGTTAAAGGGAGGGTGGGGGAATGTAAATGACTGTAGCTTTATAAAAAAGAAAATAAGTACATGGGTTACTGTTAGTGCCAACATACAGTTTATTTTTAATGGTGTTTTGATATATTAATGCCAATTAACGTTAACGTTTTATTTACAAGTATTGATTGATTGATTGATTGATTGATGGGTTATTTTGTTTGCTTTTAGGTGTCGTCATGTGCCATTAACGTAATGAACAGACAGTGAACAAGCATGCATTATGCTTTAAAGTACTCTGTGCAATGTTAATAACTTACAATAAGAAAACGTTTTATTATAACACATGGCGTTAGTACCAAATACAACAAGTGAGCAAGTTGGTTTACCACGTGGGTTAAATTTAAAATCAGAACATGATCGATGGTTAACATTTGAATCCTGGCCTGTAGGCTTTTTGTCGACGCATGAACTTGCAAAAGCCGTTTTTTTTTACTTGAACCGAGGAGATGTGGTGCGCTGTGTGTTTTGTCGTATTGAACTTTCACACTGGGAAGAAGGGGATGATCCCTTTAGAGACCATTTGCGATGGTCTCCTCACTGTCCTTACATGCTTGGAAAGCAAGTGGGTAACCTACCCGTGCATTCATTTTACCGAACCACAAGGCCTTTGGCTGCTACTTACGTTGCTGAATCACAAATAAATAATAATAATGATGTATTACCAGTCAACGGTAGTGTCGATATATGTGGTCCATATGCCATAGACAGTGTTGAATTGGCGTGTGCTTTTGAAAAATTGGAAGTTTGCAAGACTAAAGCACTAGCACACCCAGAGTACAGCTCTGTTGAAAAACGTTTCGAATCTTATAAAAATGTTTGGCCATTAATATTAAAACACCTTACCAAACAGCTAAGTGAAGCTGGATTTTTTTATACTGGTGAAGGGGATAAAACAATATGTTTTTATTGCGGATTTGCTTTAAAGGATTGGCAAATGACTGATGACCCTTTTGTGCAACACGCTCGTTGGTTACCAAACTGTAAATACATGGTGTTGCTTAAAGGTCAGGAATTTGTGAACACTATTCGTAAAGAAAAAGTGATTGCAGCACAAGACATAAAAGTGCCTTTAGAGTTAGAGCACGCGGAGCAAATACATAAGGCTGAAAGAAAAGACTTGTCTCACGAACAGATACAAAAGTGTGACCAACAATTATGTAAAATTTGTTATCAAGATGAACTAGGTGTTGTACTTTTACCCTGTGGACACATGATAGCCTGTGTCAAGTGTGCATTAGAACTTAACACTTGTGCTATATGCAGAAAAGTAGTATCTGCAACAGTTAGGGCATTTCTTGCATAACTAGTATAATTTATTCGCCATGGATAGTGCAAAATCTCTAATTGCACAATATTATTAAAGCTGTTTTAGAGTGTAATAGATATGCTTTTGTTTTGTTTATAGACTACTACAATGAATGTTTTGAATGCTGTGGGACAATCATGTGGCTTAGAGACAAAGAAGCTCAGCGAATTGCCAACGCATATTCCATTCCGCATTATCAAGATTCGGAAATTGAAAACAGCATATGGTGATCGTGTACTTTGTGTATGTGAAAACTTTGAGACATTTCTGCCTATACGGTTTAATGATATGTCGGAGAGTGTTTTTGATGAAGTCAATAATGCTGTACAACCTGTACACTTAATTTATGAAGGTTTTAAAAACAATAGGTGCATGGTTCGTTTTAATTAAATAAATAAATAAATAATGTGAAATAATAATGGAAAATATAAGTAATGACAATATACTGAAAAAGAAAGAAAATATGTGTATAGAATAGTAATGTTTTAGTGTTTAGTGTTGTCTTTAAAAATATTATGATGAAACCAAAAAAAAAATGTATATAAAGTTTGTAAATAAATGCAAAATGATGTTACAATGCTGTTTTATTTTATACAAAGTTAATATATTTAACATTGCAGAGTATACATGATTATGACAATAAATGCACACTGAATACAAGCCTTTCTCACTTTACAATAGTCTGTTATAGTTTTAAACACAAGGCTTGTTGTAGATCATTTTCTAGCAATGTCCATTCAATGTTGTTTTCGAAAAGTGGGGAAGCCACAATGGTTGTATTGACATAAAAACCTTATGGTTATTACTATTTAGTCACTTTGATCCCCTTGCAGATCAACAGCAGATGACCTAGTTGTTCCACTCTTTAAAACGACAACAACAACACTACCTCTTGCATAGTTTGTGATGTTGATGGCTCTTGCGACGTGGAAGATGGATTAAAAATAACTTTGAGAACAGGGGTTAAACGTTGATCATTAAACAATGCACTATTTTGAGTAGCAATATGGTTTTCTTGATTTTTTGTCGACGGCAACTGTGTTTCATGCGGTACACTACATTGATGATCACTGACACTTAAAACCTCACTATTTTTACTTTTTAGGTCACCACGACAATGTTTGGAACGTTGCTTTGAACAACGCCAAATAACAGTTCCATTTTTATTGGTTCGTTTCACAATATATGAATATCCTTTATAGTATGCGTAAGGCTTACCATACCTAGTCACTGATACTTCCATATCAACTGTCGAGCATAGACTAAGCTCTAGTAAAGTCAACTTGGTAATAAGAATACTAGTTTAATGTGAGAGCAAATATGGATCCAAAGAGTTCAGGTAAAAGTGAAAGCAAATAAGCAAATATTAGAAACAAGAGTTGGGGTGAAAGTGGTCGCAAAGTGGTAGACCCATTACACAATAATTTCAGCACGACGAAGCTCTTGTTCAATTTCTTTGATTTCCCAATCGTGACCAGTATGGCCAGATTGACGTGAGGCATGCAACAACTGTAGCCGCTGGACGAGCTTATTGGGATTGTGCCAGTATACAAATTTAACAAATGGATTTTTAGGTGTAAACAAAGCATTACCATTATCATGATCATTATCATCATCGTCATTATCATCATCATGATCACCATTATCATCATGACCATCATCACTGTTACTATATAGTCCTTTTTGATCCTCTTGCAATACCACTTTATTTATAGTCTGAGTTGATTTTGACAGTGTTGAAGGTTTCTTGGACGTTGACAACTGTCCTAACATGACGTTTTGAGGACATGATAAGTCCTTTTGAACAAACACTGTACTATCTTTAGCCGCAATATCGTTTTCTTGAACTTGCTTTTTAGCATTTTGATAATTGTTTGTAAACAGTAAGCGTGGTTCGTTTCGAGCACTACATTGATGAACACTCACACTTAAAACCTTTCCATTTTTACTTTTCAGATTGCCTCGACATTTTGTTGACCTCTCTTTTGAGCATCGCCAGAATATTATTCCATTCACATTCTGGCGATTATAGTTATAGGAGTAGCCTTGATAGAGTGCACGTAGCCTACCTTTGTTGGTTGTAATAAGTTCCATAGTAGTAACTGACCTGTCAGTACGATGTTCACACTACAAAGGTTACAACTGTTTTGCTGATGGAGTGACCTACTATAAGCTTATATATTGGCTTATGTGTTGGCTTTTTGTGTTGGCTTTTCGTGTTGGCTTTTGTGTTGGCTTATGTGTTGGCTTTTTGTGTTGGCTTTTTGTGTTGGCTTTTCGTGTTGGCTTATGTGTTGGCTTTTTGTGTTGGCTTTTCGTGTTGGCTTTTGTGTTGGCTTATGTGTTGGCTTTTTGTGTTGGCTTTTTGTGTTGGCTTTTCATGTTGGCTTTTCGTGTTGGCTTATGTGTTGGCTTTTTGTGTTGGCTTTTTGTGTTGGCTTTTCGTGTTGGCTTTTGTGTTGGCTTATGTGTTGGCTTTTTGTGTTGGCTTTTTGTGTTGGCTTTTCATGTTGGCTTTTCGTGTTGGCTTTTCGTGTTGGCTTTTTGTGTTGGCTTTTCGTGTTGGCATTTCGTGTTGGCTTTTGTGTTGGCTTTTCGTGTTGGCTTTTTGTGTTGGCTTTTCGTGTTGGCATTTCGTGTTGGCTTTTCGTGTTGGCTTTTTTTGTATTGGCCTTTCGTGTTGGCTTTTTGTATTGGCTTTTCGTGTTGGCTTTTTGTGTTGGCTTTAGTATTGGCTTTTGTATTGGCTTATTTGACAAGTTATTTGTGTCAATGTATTTAGTGGATTTTTTCTTGGTGTTGGAAAGTAGTTGAAAGAGAGGGAATATTTAAAGACTTAACCTCAGCTCACTAACCTAACCTAACCTTTCAACTCTCAGATGTTAATTAAATTCTGTGCATTGTCGAGTTGGAGCCCAAGACCTCAGGGGTAAAAAAAACAATTATTTTTGACGACTTATTTTGGTAACTTATTTTAATGGCTAACCTAACTTTACCTAACCTAACCTAACCTAACCTAACCTCAGCTCACTTTGGATATTACTAGTAAGTGTTCATATCCTCTGCTAGGTAGCATGCTAGTAGTACAGGTAGTGCTCATATTTACCGCTAGATAGCGGAAACATACTTTGCATGTTGCATGTGACACTTGTGAAGTTTAACCACATGCAAGACGTGCTTGTATAAGTTCTCTATTTAAACTCAATATACAATTAACCACTAAATGTTCAGAACTAACATGTATAGCCATGTTTAGGGTATATAGGAGACCCTTAGCAAGAAAGGCTGTCTAACCCACGAGTGTACAGCCTTGTCATACGCAGTAAGCCCCTGTTGGCTTTCTCAAATTGTTGTTGTTGTTGTTTTCTGCCAACAGGGGCTTACTGCGTATGACAAGGCTGTACACTCGTGGGTTAGACAGCCTTTCTTGCTAAGGGTCTCCTATATACCCTAAACATGGCTATACATGTTAGTTCTGAACATTTAGTGGTTAATTGTATATTGAGTTTAAATAGAGAACTTATACAAGCACGTCTTGCATGTGGTTAAACTTCACAAGTGTCACATGCAACATGCAAAGTATGTTTCCGCTATCTAGCGGTAAATATGAGCACTACCTGTACTACTAGCATGCTACCTAGCAGAGGATATGAACACTTACTAGTAATATCCAAAGTGAGCTGAGGTTAGGTTAGGTTAGGTTAGGTTAGGTAAAGTTAGGTTAGCCATTAAAATAAGTTACCAAAATAAGTCGTCAAAAATAATTGTTTTTTTACCCCTGAGGTCTTGGGCTCCAACTCGACAATGCACAGAATTTAATTAACATCTGAGAGTTGAAAGGTTAGGTTAGGTTAGTGAGCTGAGGTTAAGTCTTTAAATATTCCCTCTCTTTCAACTACTTTCCAACACCAAGAAAAAATCCACTAAATACATTGACACAAATAACTTGTCAAATAAGCCAATACAAAAGCCAATACTAAAGCCAACACAAAAAGCCAACACGAAAAGCCAATACAAAAAGCCAACACGAAAGGCCAATACAAAAAAAGCCAACACGAAAAGCCAACACGAAATGCCAACACGAAAAGCCAACACAAAAAGCCAACACGAAAAGCCAACACAAAAGCCAACACGAAATGCCAACACGAAAAGCCAACACAAAAAGCCAACACGAAAAGCCAACACGAAAAGCCAACATGAAAAGCCAACACAAAAAGCCAACACAAAAAGCCAACACATAAGCCAACACAAAAGCCAACACGAAAAGCCAACACAAAAAGCCAACACAAAAAGCCAACACATAAGCCAACACGAAAAGCCAACATGAAAAGCCAACACAAAAAGCCAACACAAAAAGCCAACACATAAGCCAACACAAAAGCCAACACGAAAAGCCAACACAAAAAGCCAACACATAAGCCAACACGAAAAGCCAACATGAAAAGCCAACACAAAAAGCCAACACAAAAAGCCAACACATAAGCCAACACAAAAGCCAACACGAAAAGCCAACACAAAAAGCCAACACATAAGCCAATATATAAGCTTATAGTAGGTCACTCCATCAGCAAAACAGTTGTAACCTTTGTAGTGTGAACATCGTACTGACAGGTCAGTTACTACTATGGAACTTATTACAACCAACAAAGGTAGGCTACGTGCACTCTATCAAGGCTACTCCTATAACTATAATCGCCAGAATGTGAATGGAATAATATTCTGGCGATGCTCAAAAGAGAGGTCAACAAAATGTCGAGGCAATCTGAAAAGTAAAAATGGAAAGGTTTTAAGTGTGAGTGTTCATCAATGTAGTGCTCGAAACGAACCACGCTTACTGTTTACAAACAATTATCAAAATGCTAAAAAGCAAGTTCAAGAAAACGATATTGCGGCTAAAGATAGTACAGTGTTTGTTCAAAAGGACTTATCATGTCCTCAAAACGTCATGTTAGGACAGTTGTCAACGTCCAAGAAACCTTCAACACTGTCAAAATCAACTCAGACTATAAATAAAGTGGTATTGCAAGAGGATCAAAAAGGACTATATAGTAACAGTGATGATGGTCATGATGATAATGGTGATCATGATGATGATAATGACGATGATGATAATGATCATGATAATGGTAATGCTTTGTTTACACCTAAAAATCCATTTGTTAAATTTGTATACTGGCACAATCCCAATAAGCTCGTCCAGCGGCTACAGTTGTTGCATGCCTCACGTCAATCTGGCCATACTGGTCACGATTGGGAAATCAAAGAAATTGAACAAGAGCTTCGTCGTGCTGAAATTATTGTGTAATGGGTCTACCACTTTGCGACCACTTTCACCCCAACTCTTGTTTCTAATATTTGCTTATTTGCTTTCACTTTTACCTGAACTCTTTGGATCCATATTTGCTCTCACATTAAACTAGTATTCTTATTACCAAGTTGACTTTACTAGAGCTTAGTCTATGCTCGACAGTTGATATGGAAGTATCAGTGACTAGGTATGGTAAGCCTTACGCATACTATAAAGGATATTCATATATTGTGAAACGAACCAATAAAAATGGAACTGTTATTTGGCGTTGTTCAAAGCAACGTTCCAAACATTGTCGTGGTGACCTAAAAAGTAAAAATAGTGAGGTTTTAAGTGTCAGTGATCATCAATGTAGTGTACCGCATGAAACACAGTTGCCGTCGACAAAAAATCAAGAAAACCATATTGCTACTCAAAATAGTGCATTGTTTAATGATCAACGTTTAACCCCTGTTCTCAAAGTTATTTTTAATCCATCTTCCACGTCGCAAGAGCCATCAACATCACAAACTATGCAAGAGGTAGTGTTGTTGTTGTCGTTTTAAAGAGTGGAACAACTAGGTCATCTGCTGTTGATCTGCAAGGGGATCAAAGTGACTAAATAGTAATAACCATAAGGTTTTTATGTCAATACAACCATTGTGGCTTCCCCACTTTTCGAAAACAACATTGAATGGACATTGCTAGAAAATGATCTACAACAAGCCTTGTGTTTAAAACTATAACAGACTATTGTAAAGTGAGAAAGGCTTGTATTCAGTGTGCATTTATTGTCATAATCATGTATACTCTGCAATGTTAAATATATTAACTTTGTATAAAATAAAACAGCATTGTAACATCATTTTGCATTTATTTACAAACTTTATATACATTTTTTTTTGGTTTCATCATAATATTTTTAAAGACAACACTAAACACTAAAACATTACTATTCTATACACATATTTTCTTTCTTTTTCAGTATATTGTCATTACTTATATTTTCCATTATTATTTCACATTATTTATTTATTTATTTAATTAAAACGAACCATGCACCTATTGTTTTTAAAACCTTCATAAATTAAGTGTACAGGTTGTACAGCATTATTGACTTCATCAAAAACACTCTCCGACATATCATTAAACCGTATAGGCAGAAATGTCTCAAAGTTTTCACATACACAAAGTACACGATCACCATATGCTGTTTTCAATTTCCGAATCTTGATAATGCGGAATGGAATATGCGTTGGCAATTCGCTGAGCTTCTTTGTCTCTAAGCCACATGATTGTCCCACAGCATTCAAAACATTCATTGTAGTAGTCTATAAACAAAACAAAAGCATATCTATTACACTCTAAAACAGCTTTAATAATATTGTGCAATTAGAGATTTTGCACTATCCATGGCGAATAAATTATACTAGTTATGCAAGAAATGCCCTAACTGTTGCAGATACTACTTTTCTGCATATAGCACAAGTGTTAAGTTCTAATGCACACTTGACACAGGCTATCATGTGTCCACAGGGTAAAAGTACAACACCTAGTTCATCTTGATAACAAATTTTACATAATTGTTGGTCACACTTTTGTATCTGTTCGTGAGACAAGTCTTTTCTTTCAGCCTTATGTATTTGCTCCGCGTGCTCTAACTCTAAAGGCACTTTTATGTCTTGTGCTGCAATCACTTTTTCTTTACGAATAGTGTTCACAAATTCCTGACCTTTAAGCAACACCATGTATTTACAGTTTGGTAACCAACGAGCGTGTTGCACAAAAGGGTCATCAGTCATTTGCCAATCCTTTAAAGCAAATCCGCAATAAAAACATATTGTTTTATCCCCTTCACCAGTATAAAAAAAATCCAGCTTCACTTAGCTGTTTGGTAAGGTGTTTTAATATTAATGGCCAAACATTTTTATAAGATTCGAAACGTTTTTCAACAGAGCTGTACTCTGGGTGTGCTAGTGCTTTAGTCTTGCAAACTTCCAATTTTTCAAAAGCACACGCCAATTCAACACTGTCTATGGCATATGGACCACATATATCGACACTACCGTTGACTGGTAATACATCATTATTATTATTTATTTGTGATTCAGCAACGTAAGTAGCAGCCAAAGGCCTTGTGGTTCGGTAAAATGAATGCACGGGTAGGTTACCCACTTGCTTTCCAAGCATGTAAGGACAGTGAGGAGACCATCGCAAATGGTCTCTAAAGGGATCATCCCCTTCTTCCCAGTGTGAAAGTTCAATACGACAAAACACACAGCGCACCACATCTCCTCGGTTCAAGTAAAAAAAAAACGGCTTTTGCAAGTTCATGCGTCGACAAAAAGCCTACAGGCCAGGATTCAAATGTTAACCATCGATCATGTTCTGATTTTAAATTTAACCCACGTGGTAAACCAACTTGCTCACTTGTTGTATTTGGTACTAACGCCATGTGTTATAATAAAACGTTTTCTTATTGTAAGTTATTAACATTGCACAGAGTACTTTAAAGCATAATGCATGCTTGTTCACTGTCTGTTCATTACGTTAATGGCACATGACGACACCTAAAAGCAAACAAAATAACCCATCAATCAATCAATCAATCAATCAATACTTGTAAATAAAACGTTAACGTTAATTGGCATTAATATATCAAAACACCATTAAAAATAAACTGTATGTTGGCACTAACAGTAACCCATGTACTTATTTTCTTTTTTATAAAGCTACAGTCATTTACATTCCCCCACCCTCCCTTTAACCAATATATAAACAAAAATGAATGTCATGTCATTTTGTTCACATTATCATGTTCAAACCTGTGGATATTCGTTGAGTCCATAGGGAACCATCCATAAATTAAATTTATTATTTTATTTTTAGAAAATCCAACATGGCCTTGTACTTTTCCCAGTCAACAACAACAACATAGCCATTAATCAAGAAAGCAATCATTGTCCCAGTCATGTACAGGTAATGATTTTTTTTTTGTCTACGAGTTTTCAGTAGTGGTAAAATGGAATAGCATTTTTAAGTTGGACTTACCTGAGTTTTAAACAGTTCACTCTTTGGCAGTGGTTTCGCTTTAGTGCGTTTCTGTTTTTTTTCAGCGACTGCTACGGCGGTAAGGCTATTCTTTCCAAGTTTCTAAAAATAAATAAAATAAACCGCTATAAATACCTAAATTCAGGTTAATACATACATTTCATAAAATAAAACATAAAACAAAAAAAATGAAACAAGTTAGTTTAAAAAAAAATCATCTCACCTTTACTTGCAGTGACTTGTTACTCTTCCCTTCTAGTGGGCTCAAAAGTGCAATAG